>CM046309.1:52024318-56824318 GCA_025267735.1 Mactra quadrangularis | reverse complement strand
AACAAGAATTAGAATTTTGTTTGATTCATTTCATACAGGGACATTCTCTTCTAATTTTCGTATAATTCCATGTAACTCAGAACTAACAAGAACCAACATAAGTATATGAAGTCTCATTTATCATTGCCAGCAGGGTCATCATTTTAAATCTAAAAGTCATCCCATAGCATATTTGAATTCTTGCAAAACACTGTACATACTCTGTTCGGTAAATGAGATTCAAAATAGAGTTGAAATATAGACCTTCTTTCCCAAAGTAAAAATAAATATTGGGATCAATCACATTCACAATCTGATTAAAACCCGATCTAAAATTTTCAGCTCTCCTACTCGCTAATTTAGATCTGGCCCTTTTCTTACGAGGGTCACTTTCAGGTGAACTTTTCTTATTGTAATATTCATGATGAAATCATTATGTTTAATAACTTGTTTACATCGTCTTTGCCACGCAATTTGAAATGAGCCGCCCAATCACACACTGTGAATAATACCGCTGTCAAATCACCTTACAAACCTTGGTCTAAAAATTAGAAATTACGAAATCAAAATGATACAAAATAGTGTTTCGCCAAAATGAAAGCTACGCATTGATTGGTAGACATAAAGGTCAACGTGACCCTCCATGCAAACTTTAGAGATCCTGTACTACAAAACTCTACAGGATATCTGTTTACGGAAATTGGATCAATCTTGAACATGTGCACTGAATAATAACTTACAGCTTTAAATTTCGAACCTCTAGCCTCAAAAGGTTCCATCCCAAACTTTTTCATCTTATACCTACGGAAACCTGAAAAAGAGCAAAATAATTACCATTACAACTTTAAAAGTAAAAATTATTAAGTCGGGTAAACAGATACTAGCCAATTATATTGTTATACAACAGACATTGCCCTATCTGGGAATCAAACATTGTTCTTCCAGGCAAAAGGCAAGACACTCAAGTATGTCATTATAGAGTTAAGTTAACTTATTAAACAGCAAAGCAGGACTGAACATTAAAGATCGTACTATCATCAATGACAACCTATATTTGGAATCCAGCAACTTGTATCGCCCTATATTAATTATCCGGTTAGTTTATTAGTAATATCCAAAATGGCACGTGTAATAACAAAAGGATAAGTCACGTCCGTAAATATTTGTTAATTTCGAGTAATAATGAAGATAAACAAGTTTTCCGATGTTTAAAAGTTGAAACATATCAGGGCTTTTTTTCATTGTTTGGGGAAGGGGCCTTGGGTCTTTTTTATATAGAACATTTGGGGAAATTTTATCGCAATTTCATAGGGAGGGGAACAAAATATCTGAGTTAAACTCCAAATTTAGGTAAAACTGCATGATTTTAAAGAAATTTCATGAGGGGAAGGCGCCTGTAAATGGCCCCTGTTATATAAGGAAAAAAAGGCCTGCATATGTATGTTATTTGACTTCCGTAACTCTAGCCACCCTTGCAAGGTTTGTCTAGTTACGGAACTTCCGTAACTCTAGAACCTGGGTCTAGAGTTATGGTACCGTAACTCTAGCCACTGCCTCGTTTTGTAATGTTATCTATCTATTGATACTGCCCTATGTTTAGCCCTAGCAAAACTGTGAAGTGACACTGGCAGTT
The DNA here is from genome assembly GCA_025267735.1 of Mactra quadrangularis. NCBI lineage: Eukaryota > Metazoa > Mollusca > Bivalvia > Venerida > Mactridae > Mactra > Mactra quadrangularis. The sequence goes on along the minus strand of CM046309.1, from coordinate 56,822,706 downwards.
TAGACAGTCTGAGTTCATCATACTAATCAAAGTATCTGGAACAATAAATTTTATCATTGACAATCACAATCAAAAGCAAAACACTTAAATGAGTATAGGTGACAAAACAATAACTGAATAAGCCATGTAAATGAGTGGGTGGGGTACTTAAAAATCATGTAGGTCAACGTTTGTATCAACCTTTTGAGTCTTTGCCTTCGGTTGAATCGACAATGTCATCTTTTCTTGATGAAGACGCATTAGATACCAATCTTGAACTTGATCCTTGCACTTTTGCAGCGTTGACAACGTGTTTAAATGAATAATTACAGCAAGAAATGCACCGATACTTCATGGGAGCTGCCATTTTTAAACTCTCGTACCGAACGTAACTTTGACGAGAAATCGCGTAATTTGCATATTCTAGCGCAGCTGTCATGGCGGACGAAAAACAGCAGACAAGTGCCATTTTTAAGAGGCACGAACAATTAAAAAGATGGGAAGATTCGGACACAAATAAGTGCTTAAATCATACCTTAGGTAAAGACAAAAAAGTGAAATTTCATGATGGATGTATATTCCTTGCTGCGTGTTCTAGCGGCGATACCGACGAGGTGGAAAGGTTACTCGAGAGGGGAGCGGATATAAACACAGCAAATATTGATGGATTGACGGCTTTACATCAGGTACATAGCTTCCAAATTACTTTAATTCCTCAATTTAATCTACATTTTCATCTGTACAAGTTTATACCGACCGTGTGCATTTGTGGATAGTTTTGAAAATGTTTCCAAATTCGGACATCAAAATGGTAAAAACTAGGTCAACGCTAGATCATTAACAGTTCGTTTGTCTATTTCCTGATTGTGTTAATCAAATTTAATAATTTATTGGCAATATAGTCAGGAACTGAAGACATATACTTTGTACATGTTTTTTATATACATAATATTTATCACATGTTTCATTCATTCATTGTTTTGACTTCGTAAGAGTTATCAACCCTTACATAGGTTTTTGAGTGTAAACTAGACATTGGGTTCAATACCTCACTTAGTCTTGTAATCTTATGAGGATTGGCTATTGGCACAATCTGAAGACGTATGGTTCTAATATATGTGTAAATGTTTCTGTGATTTGTCAATGAATCAATTATGTTTTACTGCACTTAATTGACTTGTTTCGAGGTATTTCACAGCTTTTTTAATCTAGAAATGTATAAAATAGTATAATCATAATGATATTGATAATGTGGAACCAGTACTAGTTTCTCCACTAAGTCATTTAACCCTAACAGGACACTACATTATAAGGTTGTCTGATCGCCTGGACAACCTATATTTGAGTTTGGGCTACATATTACTGCTGGTAAACATTTGGTTTAGGCAAGTGAGTCATAGAGCTGGTTGTCCAACGAGCCACCCTAGTTTTAAAATTATTGTCAAGTCCTGCTTGGTCAACTTTTCTACTAAGTTATTTATTCCCTGGTCGTATGGTTAGCTTAAGGTCTTCAGCGAAACTGTGTCTACCCTGCAACAAAATGTTATAAAAGCGGCATATTAAGTTTTGGATCTCTTGTACTTTAAGCTATTTTGAAGCTGATCTAGATCAGTTAATATTAATAGTGATAATTTTTCTTAAAATATATTTATTTATTTATACTGGGGTTAATTACAGTGTCCAGCGCATCTAACCTAGCTTTCCTGGACCCTTATAACCATTGCTCACCTACCTTTCCACAAGGCCAGAAACTTCTTCATATACCTTATTAATGGAGCAAAATTGACATTATTAATTTTTTTATTGCCAAATTTTTTATTGAAGTGTATAACCTCCCGGGTGGGATTTGAACTCATATCCCCTTTGGGACACAAGATTCGATATCAATGTGCGCTACCAACTGTGCTACTGACCTCGGTAAAAAGTCTCAGATTTCTAGCTAGTGACTTAAGGCGATGACTGATTTCTTACATGATACCAAGATATTAACTTCTATGTCTGTATTTCAGGCATGTATTGATGACAATCTTGATATGGTAGAATTTCTAGTTGAACATGGAGCTGATGTTGATGTATGTGATAATGAAGGTTGGACTCCTTTACATGCCACAGCATCTTGTGGTTTCACAGAAATTGCCAGGTAAGTCAAATAACTTAGGATTTATTGATAATTTAATATTGAACTTTGGTGCTGTGACTTTTGTTGCTGAAGTGGTTTAAATTCTGACTATTGTACTCTATGTGATATACTGAATGAGTATGAATCATGTGTCGAATTACTCTTATGCTTATGGTCACAAAATGTAGCTGTTCTTTGCTGATGATGTAGAAAGGTTTACACACTTTCTTTTATGCTAAGAGGTTCCTATAGACACAAGAATGGGGTCCCTGTTGAAGTTTTTCTGGGTGCATTTGATTTAATGAGTGGTTTATACACTGCAATGAGCAATAGTCACTTGCCAAAAAAGCATCTCCTAATGATTGAAGCACAATGATTAAATCAAACTGTGAAGCTATAGAGTATTCAGTACACATTGGTGGAGTAGAATGACTCTAGGTAATTTCTGCTCAAGGAAATTAGCATTGCCCCAAGTGAGGTTCCAACCCGGGACCTCCCAATCCCTTAGTGTGTGTCCTTCCCCCAGAACTCTGCTTCTTCAGTAAATCCCTTACAGATAACCGAAATTTTATTACAAGCCATTGTTGAAGTTGAACACATCCCTGATACACTAAATTTCCATGTATTAAATTAATTAATATAGATTCATATTCAAGATATATATATATTGTTTGTGAATAATATTTTCCCTGTTGTTTCATAACTTTCACACACTTTCACACACTTATCAACTTAGTGGTTGACTTTCATGGGAAAGATGTCACTAATACTAACTAAACATCTATTGTGAGAAACAACTTGTGAGTGCAAAGAACTTTATATGAAAGTATTTGTTTATACTAATTTATTTTAGCTCATTTGTAACCACTTAATTATTGCTTGCTAGAGTCTGTTTTTACTTGTCATGGGCTTAGGGATCGTGGGTTAAGCAATGACTGCTAGCCTGAATCAGTTTTCACTAGTCAAGTAATCTTGTAATATATTGCCTTTTTGTGCCAAATTTTCCTTGTTTTTGTAAAAATTAAAACTTAGTAAGTTTATATTGATGTTCTTGTACATAAGTATCAGCTGTTCTTGAAACCATTTCATGGTTTTAAATGAGACTTAGTTTTAATGAAGTTGAAATTAGTGACTGTTCAATTTAGAGTTTAACAACTTGAAGTCTTGTTCCAAGGCTCTATGAAACCAATAACAGCATTTCTAGAAAAGTATTTCTGCAGAATTGGCACTTAAAATGTGTTTGAAGCATATTTGTGTATATTTGGTGTTCATGAATAATTTACTGAACAATACTACATGCCTGTGATGTTGCTTTTAGTAATGTTGTTATTTTGCATTTTTTGTCTAGCGTAATATTGTTGTTTCTTGGTGTTGAAATAATGTATAGAACTTACAGAAATCATGACTTTGTATTTAAAAGCTCTCATGTATTTATATAAGTCTGTCTTGTGGGAGAGAATTTCTTTCTTGGCATTATCTCTGCTACAGTTCTGTAAAATTTTGATGTGTTGTTTGTCAAAGGGTGTATGGTATATTGTCATAGTTGTCTTTGGAAATCAGATATATATTTCAGTTGACCAACCTACAGGGGTGGAATTAGGATTTTTTTTAAGGGGGGGGGGTCCAAACTTTTTCTAGGGGTGGGGGGAAGGGGGTACAAACTTTCTAACTATAATCACATTAAATACACTGATGGCAGAATAAAGCAACATATCAGAAAAATTGCTTCATGCTACTTAAAAATTGCTTACAGATAAAAAAAACCACTCATGGACGGGTATATTTTGGAAATTTCAGGGGGGGTCTGGACCCCCTTACCCCCTGCTAGTACTGCCTATGCACTATTTATATTAATATACAAACTTAGGGGCCCAAATTAAGCCTAAGTCTGAAAATGTACTACAGGGGCTGTTGTGAAAAACTTTAAAAAACCAATGAAGTTTACAGCCGCTTAGGTTGCTGCTATCATTTAAGATTTTAAATTGTAATTTGATATATACATTAAACCTATACATTTTAGGCCACAACAAATTGATCATGTGTTCTACGGATTTTCATTTGGAATATTAATGGGGCGAACAAGCGAAAAAAAAATTAAAAAAAATATAGTGGTTTGAACAAATTTTAATGAGCAAGCGAGGAAATAAAAATATATTTTTTTGTAAAAACCCTCAAAGTTAAGGTATGAGCAAATCCTTAACACATATCATCAAGTTGTTGTGGCCTTAGGAGTAAACTTGCCCTCAGTCATATTATATTGGTCATGGTGGGGTCGTGACATGATACCCTGTTGTGTCAACTTATACCATCCTGTAAAAATGATCACTTTAAAACTATTGACAGACTGTTCATAATTGATGAGTTTTTATATGAAAATAACATTAAAATCATTCTTCCCTTTGTACAACTTCAAACGATTTTTTATTGTGAAACTGCAAAACATAAAATCTTCTCAGTCAACGGTTTGACTCAAGGTTTTTTATTGCTCAATACTGTAAAGTTAGTTAAGTACATGTGTATTTACAGTTGGTATTTCAACTTCTGGGAAAACCATTTTATATTTTGTTTACAATGTATATTTTGTACTCTGTATAACTTTTGTCCCATATTTTCTGACTTATTAGAGGAATGAAATGTTTATTTGACTTCTTTACCTCTTTGTTGCACTCTCTTGTTGAAGTACTTTGCCAAGTGTCTGGATATGAAGTAAATATGTGTCAGAATTTGACATATTTAGAAAATAGTTAATAGAAGTACCGGGATGGAAGGTTTTTTGGCCTAGTCCTGAAGTTATGGATTTTTATGACATAATAGTGTTTGTTCTAAAGCAGAATAGCTGGGTGCTGCACCATGCCCTTTTTCTCTCCTCCCTGCCCTTTTAGCCTCTTTCTATGCAGTATTATTTCATTTGAGACATTTACCCTTAGGTATGCCCTGCCCCTTTTTTCTGTCTCCCTGCCCTTTTCTGATTTTTGGAATAATCACTACATAAGGAAGCATTCTTTTCTGCTGCTGTAATGAAGAAAATCAGAAATTTCAGTATCTTATAACATTTTGTTGAACTTTCAATTTTGACGGACAGAGGTTGTGCTAATATAACAGAGTTTTACTGATCTTTGAAACCTGCTTGGTAAGCAGCACTAAGCTCAGTGAGTAGCACATCTAGCCATGAATGTAGGTCTTGTGGGTTACTTAAATATTGAAAGTGGTTGACTAGCAAAAATGAATTTGGTCATGATGTAAAAATTATAATTATCTCATACAGTCTGGCTAATTGATTATTTTTGCTTGTACAATATAATAATATTTATAACATAATAATTGGACTAATTGGTGTTCAACGTTGTAGTAAATTTAAGATTATTACTGAAAAGGGTTCAGTTATAGGAGCTGTGTTAATGTTCAAATCAAGCAATCTTTGCTTTGGACTATTCCGACCAGTTAATAATGTTAATAATAAAACAGTTTTACTGTTTATATAGCAACCCCAGCTGATTTTTAAAAGCTGAGTTATAATATAGCCTAACAAACACAGTTCATGCCTACGAAAAGTAACAGTGATTTTTTACTGTATTATAGTTTGAAAATTAACATACTTGTTACCCATAAAGATTTCATCATTGAACAAAACTTTTATGATATAAAATGTGGGAGGTCTCTTCAGAATTAATTGTTACTGTTGGTGTTTTTAATGATGTTAGGTAATATGTTGTTGTTTTCTTATGATCTTGTTGCTGGGATACTGATGGTGGTGGTTTTTTTTTATTGAATTTTAAGATTTTATGAAAATATTTTAAGCCTAGTCATAAAGAACTTTAAAAGTTACAGTGAGTCAATGCTGACAATCTCTCTTGTGCTAGTCTGATTAAATATTTTATGTACAGGCCTTTTTTTCCTTGTATAACAGGGGCCGTTTACAGGCGCCTTCCCCTCAAGAAATTTCTTTAAAATCATGCACTTTTCCCCAAATTTGGAGTTTAACTTGGATTTTTTGTTCCCCTTTATTTGAAATTGCAATAAAATTTCCCCAAATGTTCTAAATAAGAAAAGGCCCCAGGCCCCTTCCCCAAACATTGAAAAAAAGCCCTGATGTAGTTAAACTAAAGGCAAACTTATCCACTAGCCTGACTACTTGAAATTTGAAATTTAGTATTTAATTTCACTTGGCCGTAATCAATTTCCGGGGGGGGGGGGGGGTGCATTTTCCATTGGGAGGTGGGGGGATAGATCAAATTTGATCATCAATTTTCTGATGAACATTGTCTTTTTATCTGCTTCCCTGCCCTTTCTACAAGAGTTCTAGAATAATCACTTATCTTATTATATATGTTGTATAGGATAACACTAGACATTGTTTACAAAGAATATCATTCAACCAGCGTTTTTTTTCGGGCCATTTTGGGGCCGAAATTGGGCCCCATTCCCCTCTTCAAAAAGTATATATTTTTCCCCTTCCCAGGTAAAAAATTCCCCTGCCAAAGTCAAAGTGTCCTAAAACTTTTGTACTTTTTACAGCATTTTTGCCCATTCTTCAAGCATTACAGAGAAATCACAGATGAATACATGGGTTCAATAGTTGAAATTTCATATAGGTAGAAATGTTACTCTGTTAGAGGATCCATGTAATCTCGAGTATTGAAATTTTTTTCCCCTAATTTCGTTTTTGTCGCTATTCTCCCCTCAAAAAGGGCCCCGCCACCTTCCCCTAAGAGTGAAAATAAACACTGTCAACCATGTTTCAAGTTATCCTAAACAACCTATGTTATAATATCCCTTCATTTAAATATTATAATGTAATAACAATAATGATGATGATGATTATGATGATAACAATAGTATCTTTATTTAATGACTAATGAGGCAAATCAGTATGGTAAGCACAGTCTTTCCTAAGTGCATCCACTATATTTATAAAGAAAGCACATTCAAATGATAACATGATAACAGATCGGTGTTAAACAGTTAACTGTTGTTAATTGTTAAATGATATTTAAGTGCATCAAAATGCATTTAGATAATGTACAATGTTTATGATGTATTAGTTAAGGAGCATTTCCTATGTTTTAAGCTAATCACAATTGTGGGTCGATGCAAAACTAGTCTACATCCTTTTTTATTTACATGAAGTTAGACTAGTTTTGCACCGACCCTTCACTACTGTTTGTTAAATTAAATGTACTTGTATAAGTATGAAACTTTTAATGCATACTTTATGAAAATATTTTTTATTTTCCCTGATGTTCTGAATTCTGCCATGGTTTCTTTGGACATTTATCTATGGATTGTTTTCTATGCAGTCAATGGACATTTGTACAATATGTCTATTTGATTGTCCATGAGAGATATAGGGTGTACTGAATTCCATGCATACCCATGGATATTACTGCAGGATTCCTGACTATATAAAAATTCTTATTTATCAAGATAGTGTTGGAAATCTAGTCTACGATATTACTGGTTGTCCATTTGGCCAGGACAACCACTTTTTAGTTTGGGCAACCACCAATTTCTTTTGGGCAACCAAATTTCTAGATAATTATGAGATATAGTGCTTGCTCTAAAAAATTAAAAATGATCTGTTTATTACTTTGTATAACCATTTTATCCCTGATTTCGTGGACTGGAAATCTATCATGAACAAGAGGGGTTGAAAGTGCTGTCAGTTTGTCAAAGCACATGATTTCCTTGGGTTTGAGTCCTACTGACTAACGTAATCCTGTTTGCTCCTTTTGGAGTTCAAGGTACCATTAGCCTTAGAAAATTTCTTGCTCAAGGAAATTAGCAGTGTTGCTTTAAAGGGGTTTGAACCTGGAATCTCTAGTTCCCTTAGCACAAGACTTACCATTGGACCATATGCTCCTATATAAATAATATATAAGATATCAGTTTACGGAGATTGGTAAAACTAACAACTGCGAATACAACTTGCAGTTTTACTTCTAAAGTAATTTGTAGAGAATACATTTTCAGGTAGAATTTATATACACTGCTCTTTTCCATTTCCTATTTGTGCTACCAATCAGCTGTAAATAATCAATGTTGATTTTGGGTTAAAAATTCGGAAATTCTTACAATTGAGAAATATCTGGATTCTGTCTACCTTCTCCTGCAAACTTTTTGCTTATAAAAAACCTGCCAGGAATTTTCTTTTAAACCCAGCTTGAAACTTTTGATTTTGAAACTTATTCATTGAACCTACACAGTATGGCGTTCTCTTTTGTTGTTCATACAGTGTCGTCCAAAAGTAATTGACAATACTCTGTTGTAAGGAAAATCATATTCATATTTACCCCTAAAAAAGAGAAAAGAGTCAACTAAGCAAATTCCAAAATTGGCATTAATTACTTTAGGTCATATCAAGTTGATCATGTGTTCTATGGATTTGCTCGCACCTTAATTTTGATGTCCCTAGCTCATAAAAATTTGGTCAAACCACATCTGAATTAAGATTTAAAAAAAAAATTCGCTAGCTCGCCCTATTTTTTCCAGAAAAATCCATAGAACACCTCATCAACTTGTTACATGAATAAGCTTTCAGTCTTTGCTTTAAAATTTAATTAGCACTAGCCCAATTTATTGTGGTGAATGGCTCAATTATTATAACTAGCCTAAGTATATTATTTATGATATTTCCATTAGCTTTGGGCTAGTGGGATAAAATAATTCCTGGGCTAAAAATAGGTAGGCATTTTCAGATTTCAGACCTTTTTTCCTTATATAACAGGGGCCGTTTACAGGTGCCTTCCCCTCTTCAAATTTTTTTAAAATCATGCAGTTTTCCCAAAATTTGATGTTTAACTTGGATTTTTTGTCCTCCTATCAATGAAATTGCGATGATATTTCCCAAATGTTCTGTATAAAAAAGGCCCCTGGCCCCTTCCCAGAATACTGAAAAAAGTCCTGGATTTTCTCAAAATGTTGTTTTGTCCAATACTTTTTGGTTGAAACTGTACATTGTATTATATTGGTAACTCTGTACTCAGCATGTTGATATTTTCACTGTAGTTTGTTAATTAATGGTATGACTCCATATTGCACTTAACTTTATAATAAACTGTTTAGTAACATTCTTTATTAATTAACCCTTGCTTGATGAGAGATCTCACAGATGTTTGATGTTTATGGAAATCAAGGGGAGTTAATCACTCTTTGACTGGTACCAGTCTCTCACTGGTTGCTGGCTGCAAATCACCATTGACTGGTACCCATCTCTCACTGGTTTTTGGCTGCAAATCCATTTTTACTGGTACCCATCTCTCACTGGTTGCTGGCTGCAAATCACCATTGACTGGTACCCATCTCTCACTGGTTGCTGGCTGCAAATCACCATTGACTGGTACCCATCTCTCACTGGTTGCTGGCTGCAAATCGCCATTGACTGGTACCCATCTCTCACTGATGACTGGCTCCATCTTTTGTATTATAATAACTATAATAGTCTATAATATACTATGATAATTAGACAGTCTTGTATTACTAAATACATGTACTACAGATGCACTGTTAAGTATATGCTAAATATTATGCTCTCAGTGGTTACCTACATCAGCCCTGGACAGGTCCTCCTATTGTCCCTGATGACCTATATTTGGGTTTGGGCAACTTATGACTGCCAGTAAACATTAGGTTTGGGCAAGTTAAGTATAAAAGCTGGCTGTCCAACTGGGTCATCTACTTTAAAATGTTGAGCCCTGCCTACCCTCATTGCATGTCTTTCAATCTTTCTGTCTGTCTTTCTGTCTGTCTGTTTGTCCCTCATTCTCTCTTTCCTCTCTCTCCCTTCCTCTGCTCTTTCTCTTGTCCACTCTCCAGTCATCACCCTAATTAACTAGCCTAAATCCCTGGGCTAGTGAAAATTGTTAATTTATTTGGGTGAGTGAAAATTACTTATTTAATATTATGTGACTAGTTCATATTTTTTTGTTTTGTATAATATTACGAGTATAAATCAGCCTAGTGTCCCAAGAATTATAAGCCAAAAGCTGCCATTCCCTCTCTCACACACTCTCATTCCCCCCCCCCCATTTTCTCTCTCGCTCACTCTCCGTATTAACAGTGAACTGTTCTAGTTACCTTCATTGTTTATCATAGAATTGCACTGAGATATCATTATGTAGATTGCTAGAAAGTTTAACCACAATTGTAATCATATAATATATTGTTTTGTGAATCATTTGGGGTCTTGCGAAATAGCATATTTTGTACTTTAACTTCTCTATCATGATATAGTAGAATTATGGGTAATTTTAACAGTTCTGATAAAAGAATCATTTAAGTGTTAGCTGTTTTATTGTTGACTAAGAATGAACCTGATGTGGCTTACATGTATATAACAGTGTTTTTGTTGTAAAATAATTACTTACACTGGAATCAGGAAAATTGCCCTATGATCAAAATACCATTTAGTTGGGCTTGACTTGAACTAGTTATTATCCTTCTTTATTTAATACAGTATAGTATACAGTATAGTTTTATGCTGAAGCAAGCATATCAGCTTTACATTTATTACCCCTGGTGATCAAGCTACTGATGTCTATTTAAATCTCACTGTGGCACCTTTTTTTCTGTTTATATGCTGCTAAACTATACCACAACTAAATTATACCACCTTCGTAGGTACCCATTTACACCAGGGTGGAATAAAACAATCACCTGTTAGGCAATAAGCAGCACCCCTGGTGGGTATTGAATCAAGGAGCTCTTAAAACTATAAGCTGTGATTGGACATCAGCTCCTATATGATAAGGACTTAGGGTTGTGGGTTACTAACAGCAATGACAGAAATTGTTTTGTAACTCATGTACATTGTGTTTTAAGTTAAAATTATTGTGTTTATGCATTTATCATAATTTGTCCACTGAATGCTAAAAGGCACCAAATTGTTCTTAAATCTTATATTAGGTGGTACTTTTTTGTGTCAAGAGGACAAATATATACATGTATGTGTATTTGCCGACATGAAAATAATTTGATATTTTGTTGGACAAAAATGTTAGTTATATGAGATATTGATGTTGGATAATGAGAGTTTTATGTCTTCTGGTTTGACAAAAATATATTTCATTAAAATATTGTACATTCTATATAGACCTTGAGCATTTTATCATTTATGTCTGATGGAGTAATGCTAAATCATATTGTAAAATATATGTTATATACTCTGTGTTTATGGTGCCTGTACTATATGAATTTTGTGATCAGTTTGGGTCACGATATTGTTGAATTTTATTCAACTGTCTGTGGCGCATTTTTTAACCCTGCTGATTTAAATACTCACTTCAGTACTAATGTACTCATGATCAAAGAAAATAGATACCAGTATTTATGTATGGGAAGAATCAAACTAATATTGGGTATTTAAATCAGTGGGGTTAGTGTTTACAACTGAAACAAACCCAAGCCCAAAATGCAGAATCAGTCATTGCCTTATTAACCCAATTGTCTTTAGCTATGGACCAGTAAAGATTGATTAGACTATTTCTATATTAGTTTCCTTGGTAATTTAACTTCTGTTTTGTTTTGTTCACCAGCAGGGTTCAATTACCCCGAATGTTTCGAAACGTTCGGTAACATTAGGATCGGGACAACTCAACCCAAAGACAACTCAACCGAAGAACACTTAATACCTCACTAACGGTTTGAGTTGTCCAAACTTTGGGTTGAGTTATCCATAGGTTGAGTTGTCTACAGGTTGAGTTGCTGTGTACCTGAAACATTCCCTAACGGTCGTTACTAAACATGCTGCAGTATCCTCATTTTGGAAATTTTGTTGATTTAAAATCAAACAGCTGATAGTGCTGATTAAAATAAACTAAAAAAAAATGTTTTTAAATAAAAGAACAATTGTAAGTTTATTTTTCACAACAAGTTCAGCAGTTATTTAGTAATTTAAAAAAAAAAACGTACTTGAATTCCTGATATGAAACACATTTTCCCTGGGAAAGTTTCTAGTTCTGCATGAAAATGAAATGTTCAAATGTACAGGATTATAGGTAAAGCTGTGCCACTTAAATATGTCTACCTCCGAACCTACCTACCTGTTAACAGTTGGCAAAATTATTACATATACTTGTTAAATTGCATTACTTCAACTACAGACAGCTGTTTGTTTTACTAATCTTAAGCTTTTTTGTTGACTCAGAATTTCTTAGTTTTCTCGGCTTATTTTCCATTATGTAACAGTTTTAAAGTTCAGCGCAAAACTAGTTTAAGTACATGTAAAATATTGAAGGATGCTGACTTGTTTTACGCTGACTCGTCACATTTGTTTTTTGAAAATTTTGTACCGAGGAATGTTTTTCAATTTCAAGTGTATTTTACATTGTAAGTTGTAGATTGTTAAGAATCATGTTTGAAGTTTCTTCACTTTGAATCCATGTGAAATAGGAAGAAGGAAAAGTTATTTTTCAGTATAGTTTGTGTACGTTGACCCGAGACAGATTTATTCATTGCACTTACTGCACTACTTTTAATTGATTTGATGTATGCAAATGATATTTAAATTATGTTATTTTGTCTCGGGTCAATTTTCACTAGCTATACCTGTAAAGTTGATTCCTGCATGCAGCTTGCCAAGCAAGCTATTGGTCATGTTGCTGCTGTCAATCAAAGCCTCTTCGCCATTCCTGGAAAGGCTAAATCTCTGGATTTAGCTTTTAACCAGTTACTAGTTGCATACTTTAGTAGGTGACTGACAACTGCCTTATATGATTAAGAATCAGTGGTAGGAGGAAAAATGGTCTTAGAAATTATTTCATCAAGCTAAGATTTCATCTAAGAAAGTGTGCCCTGCCTGGGAATCAAGCTCAGGACCCCTTGATCAGTAGACTTGCATGCTACCAACTGAGCTAGTGGGGTGACTTATTTGCCTATTGTAAAGTAAACAAGTTGTTATGCCACTGTTTCATTGATTTATTTTTAAACATGTTAATGATAAAATGTCATAAATCCATGTTAAAATATGTTAATTTATATAGATGCATGCATAATATACGGTATATACTTGTACAGTTCACATGAGGTTGTATCAAAACGAAATTAACTTGCGACAGTCTAATAGCACCGTAATGTAACAGCCTCTTTATCTATCTCCCAAAACTTTTTTTTGATTCCCCATTGATGAACATTTCTGATCAAGAATCACTAAGTCTTGTTTTGCATTTTATTTATGTTAAAGTAACTTCAGTAATAACGATGAATATTGGGAATGCTTATGTATATATTTCAATCATTCCAGAGTTTCAGCATGGAATTAATTCCAGTTTTTCACATCAGTGAAACTAATTCTTATATTAAAAAAAAATCTCGTAACAATTTCGCTCTCGAAGCAATTTCCTCGTAGAATTCCTTTCTAAATCAAAATTGTTAGAAAACTGTGTTTCACAATCTTTGGAAAATAGGTATTAATGAAGCCTTTCTTTCATCTTTAAAGTATTTAATCATAAGATAATCTTATGAATGTTTCATACATTTACCTGTGGTTGCACGGCCTGGCTAGCTAGCTCAATTCGTAGTGCAGAAGTCTACTGATCAAGGGGTGGTAGATTCAATTCCCAGGCTTGTTCATGAAATTATTTTCTACGACCAATCTTCCTCCAACCACTGATTCTAAATCATGTCGGGTAGTAGTCAGTCACTGACAGAAGTATGAGCCTAGTAGTTGGTAAATAGCTAAATCCAGAGATTTAGCCTTTCCAGGAACAGTGAGTAGGCAGACTAACCGCTGTGATATAACCTATACATGTGTTGCTACAGTGTTACACCGAACCAAAAACAATCTGAAGTATTAATTAAATTTATTAAAGGAATTGCAAGGCAAAAGTTCAACTTCATATTTCTTGATTTTGAATTATTTTTTTATAACTGTGAATGCAACAGACACACTGTTATATTACTTGGCAAAATATTTCTTTATTTTCTCATAATATTTGGGGTGTTTCCCAACTAGACCCATGTGGGTCAGGTTAGCTAAAAATAGATTAGTGTTAAAATATGCATTTACTGATGAGAAGATACTAGAGCTTGTTATTGTGCAACATTAGTATAATTCTGTAAAAAAGATATCCTAACCTCCTAAGAATGTTGAAAAGACAAGAAGCAACCAATGAAAATGTTTATTTTCAGCAAGTACAACATATAACAAATCTATAAATAGCTTGGTGATTCCCTCAGTATCCTACTTTTATTTTCAACAATGTGTATGCCATAAGTTTTAATTTATTCAGTTGAAAGTTATAAGGGACAAATGTTTATAAGTATGTGATTTCTTACGTTCTTTATTCTGTTTTAAAGACTAAACTTAGTTCAATACTTATGGCACAGTCATTTGCCTGTATATCCCTTTAAAAGCATTATAAGTGGCCTATCGTATAAACCTATCATACATTTACCTGTGGTTGCAGTGTTGAGCTGTCTCTCTCCTTTCATCAATGTACATTCTATAAACAATTCCACAAGTTCAAATGTACAGGCGTTGATGAATACTAATGAACATAGTTAATCAATACCTGTATTGTTTGATATATATATGCATGTACTCTATGTGGTAGAGTATGCACTGAATGCACAATATACAATTACTCACTTGGTTATTTGTTAATTTAACGTATCGAATTTCATTGAGAAAGGGAAAGCGGTTTTATTTACTTGTAAATCTGAAGTGAATTTATTCGCTGATAAAAGTTGAAACAGAGCAAGCTTATCTCATGTTAGAATTCATTGAAAATCAATTTTACTTCCATTCATAAAATTTTTAAATCCCTCGTTAATGTTTGTTTAATTGCGATGTTTTGATACCCACTGTCAAGGTCGCCTTATGACATGATTATTCTTTCATTTAAATATTGATATAATGAATTAAAAACTTTTTACGATTTTTTATTTTTCTGAGCCGTATAAATGTACATGGTATCAGACAGTATTATAGGCCAAATATTGATAAAGAATAATATTTGTTTCTTGATACAAATTTAACTTATTTCAAATACTGCTCATTTATTTTCTTACTATATTTCATATTCTCTTATTATTTTCGATATTGTGTATTTTTGTTCCACCTGCCTGTGTATCAAGTAGTTTACAACGACTTGAGAGAAATAGTGAGTATTTATTAATGGGAAATTTTCAAACAAGTATTGAATATTTAAATCAGCAGGGTTAATGTATGTGCCACTGACAGTTGAATAAAATTTACAAACGCTAGGTTAAAACCTTGGGTCCAGAGATTTAGGCCTTTCCAGGGACCATGAGTTGGACACATGACCACCGCAATCATGACTGATAAAGTTTTAGATTGTTAAGCTCCGTACATTGCATGACAAAAAAGTAACATGAATTTTATAATTGTGACAGAATTTAATTTTGGCCATTTTTTTTTCAACGGTCGGGCAGGTGGTCGGGAGCCCAGTGTCATTAACAATTGTGTTTAAGTTTTTCTTTACCATTAATTTATGCCATTTATTGTCAGATCTATATGAAACTTCATACAATGATATCATACTATGTGATGAACAGAATTAGACAGTAACCACAACTCTACCTGCCTTTATAAAGGATTATTTCCCTTTGTAATTTTTGTGTTAAAGTTTTTAAATCAGACTTTAATGTGGTTTTCACATTACATTTCTTGTTTTAAGTTTGTTCTATCAAAACGTTTTGAATATTAGATGATAACCAAATTTTAAACATTTTTATTTGTATAGCCTGACATACACTAAGGTTATATTGTCAACCGTGGTATCAATTTCTGAAGCTAGTTTATTTTATAAATCGGTCATGAAATATGATTTTCCTACTTGACCTGAAGATAGTTAAAAACTAACCACAAATATGTTTGTCATATCTTATACTTATCAATGTTTCAATCATAGTCATACTGTTATATTGGAGCTGACCTACCTGTTTATGGTACCTGTGTATGGCTCGAATTTGAGCTCGCATACTCGCAAAATGCGAGTGGATTTTGAAAATTGCGAGTAACTTTTATTTTAACTGGCAAATATTTACAAGTTGAAATCGCTGCAGACTTTACTGTATAAACTAATAAGGCTTAAACCAGCTTTGAAACAGCCAGATAGATTGATAATTTTAATTTAAGATTCTCAGTAAAACATGTTTAGATAATTTTTGTCTATCCCACAATAACGCCCTTGTTTAATGTAGCACAATGGTTTTTTATAGTACATTATGTACATGTATGAATAGTTACTATGTATGCTATTACATTTTGAAGAAAAGATGTGAGTGATTATTTTCATTTTGCAAGCCCAATTTTTTGTTAAATTCAAGCCCTTCTGTGAATGGACTGTCCCAGATATCCTGTTATGTTCTTATATCAAGAGCTGAGGCTGTTTGTTTTCAATTTCACATTATGTTTTGGTGTTGATTATTGCTGTAAATATAGTTTAGAAATGGGGTGTTAGAATTGCTGTACTCTGGCAAGGTTATGTGAGATCTAAGATGGTGACCAAGTGCTGCCAAAATATCTGGAAATGCTATTTTGTGATGTTTTTGGTCTAAATTATTCATTTTTCCATCTAGATGTGTCTGAAAATTGTCTGAAATTATTGGAATAAGTATGGAAATGATCCTGTAATGGTCTGATGTTATTATAATGCCCAATATCAACAGATGGGGGCCTCTTTCCCAAATTAAGAAAAAAAACTTGTTAAGGTTAAGCTTTCGATTATCAAATCAATGATCTAAAAAGTGGAATGATCATATTTTAGGTACCTTAACCTATGTCCTAGCAAATTCAACATTTAGGACTTAAAATTTGTATAAAGAACCACAAGATTTTACAATTACCAAGGTCATTGTTATCTCGGAACTTTACTGTAAATGCTTATTCATGATTGTCATGACTATGATTTTCAGTGGCTTTAGATAATCTTAGTGTTTTGATCAGTAAGCTCGTGACTGAGTGCCAGCTTCAGGTATAAAATGTTTTCTATCAATAAATGCCCTTGATGTTGAAACAAGAGACTTATCTTATAATTGTTTATTACTTGGTATTTGCCAGAGCACTTAAGCACTAAAACAAATTATCGATTATTCTAGAACTCTAGAATGGGCAGGGAAGTAGAAAGAAAGGAAAGGGTACATTGAAAAGTTTTGGGCTGAACATGTATGTTGCTCGATTAGACAATCAGCCATGTTTTTTACTTGCCCATATAAAATGTTTACTAATAGTAGCAAGTTGTCCGAAACCCAGATATAAGGTGTCAGGTGCAATTGGACAACCTTTAATGTAGAGCCCTGGTGTTTGTAAACAAAGTTATAAGGCATGCTCGATTGGGCTGTCTGAACTGTCGGAATCAAATTCCACCTCTTCCACAGAATTTGCCAAACAAGTGAAATTGGATGTCAGAACTGAATTAAAAGGCAATATCCATAGCAATTACACTAGCTTCTTACTTTATTTATAGCAAATAGTTATATTGTTATCGTAAACTATCGGTCAAAAGTATAACTTTAACAACATTCGCTTTCAAGACACCAAACTCACATGTTTGCAGTGATGCCTCCAGCATCTTGGGTATGAATAAACAGCAACCGAACACTGCCAGAACACAGTTCCAACGCACTAGATTGGAGTTCTCCTAGTTCTAACAGTCGGAAGTTCCAATCAATTGAGCACGCCCATCATTTCTGCATTGGGAGGAACAAAGTAGCCGAAGTGACAGAGTACAGCACCCTGTTTTAGAATATTCACTAAAATCAATAGAAATGAGCTTAAACCAAGAAATGATACAAGTTATCAAGTGTCATTGTTAGGGTTATAATTATTGTTTTGTATTAATATTAATAAAAGATAATTGTGTATTTATGATCGAGACAGCGCAAACCTAGCATTAACTACATATAAATATAGAAGGATATAGACTAGTTTTGCGCTAACCCTTTGATAAGTGATAAAGGAAGTGAGTAATATCTATATATGGTTTTAATTAAAACATATTGAAAGTTTTAATGACTTAGATTATGTTTGATGTAGTTGACCATAACAATGGTATCATAGTCATAGTATAACAATAGATATTTGTATATTCTATATTAGTAATATATAGTAGTTTCATATGTCATGTACTCTCTGTTTCATGTGTCACAATGTTCTGTGTGAACTTAACAATTCGCAGGTTTTGCGGAAAACGGCTGTAACTCAATATAAGGAAAAAGTGAGATACTACCGTTTTTCACTTAACCCGCAAATTGTTGTGTAAATTGTGTGTTCAAGCAGAAGAGGAAAGTTCGCCATGCCTGGGAATCAAACCAACTACCTTTTGATCAGTAAACATATACGCACAGTTCTTTGTCAAACCATATTTCTATTAAACCAAATATTGTTCAGTGATAACATTGAACAGTGTAATTTCAAATTTTTGAACTAAAAACGAAACATCAGTCATTGCCTAAACAATCATGTGTTTGTTTACTGCAACACAGGTAGTTCCAAGATGGCGTCTAAATATGTCCAAGGTTTTTGTAGCCAATGGCCGAGGAGTTTCAAATGCCCAGTGATAAGTAGACTTGTATGCTACTGAGCTAGTCAGGTGGCAATCTAGTTTATACTGACCAATTGTGGAATTGGTTTAATTTTTGTTTCTTTGTATATTTATGTATTGTCTTGTGTATATTTTCAGATATTTATTAAGAAAGAATTGTAATGTTGCAGCTGTTAATAATGATGGGGATTTACCATTTGATATTTGTGAAGATGATGCGATGGAGAAATTGTTACAACAAACAATGGATGAACAAGGTAAAATACTCTTAGATTATTGTATCAATGTGTGCTCTCAATGTTAGCCCATCTCATGTTTTTGGTTTTGAACTAGGGTGTGGGTGCTACCATAGGGGACCAGAACGGTTCCCTAGTCAATTTAATATTACTATTACTCACAGTTCTGTGGAAAGGCTAAATCTCTGGATTTAGCTGTTAATCAGTTACTAGGCCCATACTTCTATTAAAAACTGATAGCTGCCCTTCATAATTTGGAATCAGTGGCAAGAGGGAGAATGGCCTCAGAAATTATTCAAATTTATGACCAATTTATGGGAATGGAACCCATGATCTTTCAATCTGTAGACTTATGTGCAAGTTACTGAGATAGCCTGGTAGGCTCATGAACCTAAGTTCATTTAGAAGCCAGGGCAGCATATTTTTAAAGTTCTTACGATAAAATTGCAATACAATATAGAAGGATTTAAAATCAGTCATAAGATGTTTGATAATACGGGCTCAAGTTTCTTCATTATGTATATTTAGAGTTTTGACTTGGAACTATGCTGCCTTGCATAAGTTGCTTTGGTTTGATGCGTATCATAAAATCACATCACTTCATGCTAAATTACTTTACATTATATATATAGTGTTTAATTCAGCGGGGTTAATACATTACATTACATATTTCAGGTGTTAATATTAGCAACCCCAGCTGAATTTTATTTTCTCAAAAACTGTACAAGTGATTATTTTAATACATAGAGCTCTGTAAACAAAGCACAGAACACTTTAAATTTTCAAAATATCTATCATAGAAAATGGCATTTTTAAGTTTTCAAATAAGTGCCAAATTTCACGCGCGTTTTTGCAGATTTTGTTCGATTTCGCGGAAAATTTCGACAAAATAATGGCACCGAAAATGACACAAAAAATAGAAAAAAAATCATATTTTTTTTATTTCTGGCAACATTTTACTGAAAATTGGCAATCTTGTGTATTTTTTCCTGCTCTTTCTGTTTATGAACATATTTTTAGTCTAAATGAATGAACTAAGACACAAAATGATGATGTTAAGATGCATGGTAGCAAATTCATTTTCATCAAACGGTAGAGCTAGCACGTACTGAATGCGATAACTAAAAATGAACACAGCTTTAAGCGCAAATCTTCAATTAAGTGTTGTTACATTTTACATTAAGTTTAAGACTGACAAAAATACTATCATAAAACTGACATCACTATTTATATAATTTAACAGTGACATCACTATAAACACTTTTTTAAATTTGATCATTGGTCTATCTCTATCACTTTCAATGAAAAATTATAAAAGACCCTCCACCTATATGTACAAGTTTATTCTAAATCACTAATTGCTAAAACTAAGTATTTACAGTTTATATTCTAAATCACTAATTGCTAAAACTAAGTATTTACAGTTTATATTCTTGCTTGCTTCTTTGTATCGTTTGTATTGTTCTGTTTTGCTTGAGGTTAAATGATGCCACCTGAGGACTGACCGCACTGCCTGAAAGCCCTTTTCTGAAGTTTTGTGAGTGTATGAATATCTTATATGAGGTTGTTTTTGTGTCACCTGAGGTCTGACCACATAAGTAGAACTAAATAAAATCCACTAAAATCACAGCAAAGATGAAATGTTCTAATTCACTATTTACAATATAAGACAGAAGCTAATTGAGGCCAGCGGCCAGGTGGTCAAGGTGACCCCTATCTCAATAGCACTGACTTGGAATTTTAACACTTATGTTATAGTCATAACTTTTACATTATTTTTTTGACTTCGTAAGAATGATTTTCATCACTAACTCACAATTTATTTTTCATCTCATTTAAAATAAACAGCACTATATCTTTCATATACTTTGTCAATGTCTTTAAAATTTTCAATGAGCCATAATCTTCCTGAATTTTTACATATTTGGATAAATCCGTGATCAATGACAAAGTTATTGGACACACGCTGTATGTCTTTACGTGCAGGCCATGTAAAGTGTCCGGAAATCCTAGATGCGCACATAAAGTTCACTGTCAAATTTTGATCATCAACTTTTTCAATTATTCCTGGATACCAGGCATCTTGATAAGCAACTGCTACATACTGGTTGACATAATACTGTTCACATTCATTTTCAAAAATATCTACATCTACAACTTTTCTTTTTCGTTTTTTGTTCTGTCTTTTCTCATCCATCATCATATCCCCATTTATTTCAGTTAAAACTTGTTTTTCTGACTGTAAATGATTATCACGCATTGTTTTACCACCTGTTCGAGCTTTAAGCATTATGTTTGATTTTTCATTAGAATCCATTTGGTTTAACCATTCCCCCATTTTAAGCCTATTTCTTTTTAACAGTTGTATTGATGAATGATGATGCACTGAGGCGTTAGGTCTTCTTTTCTGACTGCTATCTAAGTCACCAAAGTGGTGCTCACATCCTAGATTTGTTGAATGAGCAAATTTGGTACGTTTAAGTTGTTCTGAATCTGGAGATTTACTGTACTGTCCATTAGGTAAAAATTCAACTAGTTGTTTTTCTATGCACCTAATCATAGAATTTGAAATAGATGTAATTAAATCCTTAAATATGTCTTTATTGGTTGGTTGTACAAATAATATTTTCTCAAACCTAGATCTGTTTGGTATTCTTGAATATTCTTGAGTACCATCTAATTCCCAATGTCCAGTTGGGTTTAAAATAATGTCTGGGTTGGAAGCACAATCATTTAAGTATTGCCGGAGACTCTGTATATGTTTGTAAAGCAAAAGGTAGGGTACTGTGCTTGAGGTCACTAAATTCCAATATGGTCCAGTGATTTTAAAATAGATTAGTCCAAAACATTGTAAAAATATATTTATGTTAATGCACTCAAGATCAGCTTTGACAGACACAAGTTTTCTGTTGGGTTGCTGCACAGAGCTTAGAACTTTTATCATGTCATTTTTGTGTAATAATACTTCAGCTGATGTTTGGAATAAACTGTTAAATCTGTTATCTTTGTAGTTTCCAATTAATGATTTCAACCCTTTTTCACTGCAGTAAGCTTCCCATCTGTCGCGAAGTCCTAGATAATCTCCAGCAGGTCCAAATGTTTCCGACACTGTGCGAACCACTCTCTCGATGACTGTACTTGTCTTTCGCCATGACTTAAACTGAGGCAGGTTGTCTCTTCCAAGTGGACCTATCTGTTCAGCAATTTGGAGCTCTAATTTCTTTAAGTCATCACATGAGTATTTGTGAAAGCCAAGTAAGACGTGGACCATACAGTGGAAATGTAAAACTTTTTGTGTGTCAGATTGTTGACTCACATTTAACACATGGTCACGCCACTCATCTAGTAAGCGGTTAGCAGCTTTTTCATTGCTGGCGCGGTCTGACATACTGAATGATAGTTTCTCTAATGTATATCTTATATATTCCTCTGAGCTTTGAGATTGTTTATTTAAATGCAATTGGGACATTTCTTCAACATGACTTTTGGTTATGTCATTTATAGATTTTGCAGTCTCATGAGCTACTCTAGAAAAACCTAGACTTAAAACCTCACCATTTTCAAGTGTAACAGATGTATCAAGAAGTTTTTGTTTTTTACGCGTTGTTCCGTCCCTATTTATACCAAAATTTGAAGATGAATTAATTCTTGAGGCAATGAATGTTTTTGCTAAATAGTGCCCCTCATCAATTATTGCTTGTACGGTAGATTTTGATGGTAGTTCACTAAGTGGAATATTGCAGCTAAAAATATGACTGCCTACAGTACGTATCACTTCAGGAATTTTTTCAACTGCTACTTCCAGCGCGGCAAGTTCCATAACACATAATCGAACACTATTATTAAATGAACCATCAGAATTTTTTGTCTGAAAATTGTATTCCAACTTTTCATTTAAACTTTCTACAGTGGTCTGTAAATGTTGAATTTCCTTTTGTCTCTCAGAGATTTCTTGTTTAAGATTTTTTATTGAGTCATTTATCTTTATTCCAGATTTAAGTTTGTTAAGACTTTTTTTGAAGTAATTAGCTGAATGAGATTTTTTTGAGCAACTTGCACTTTGTTCATCTATTTTTGTCATTAATTTGTCATTTTTCATCAACAATTCCTGAACATGTTCCTCACTACTTAGAAGTGATACTGTAGCTCTAGCCAATTCATCTGATATAGCTTTGGTCTTACAATTTAGCTCTACCTTTACTTTAACATTTTTACTTTCTAATTTGTGATTTAATGTTTTGAATTTGATATATTTTTCCCTGTAATGTTTGATTAATTTCTCTTGCTTTAATATTGTCATCTTTGCTTCATTTAGTCTTTGTCTGTTCTGCGAAGCACGGTTGTCTCGCTTCTCAACATTTCTCACTGAATAGTGACCATTTCTTGATTTTAACCTGTTCAACATTTCTTTCTCACTATCAATAAGAGTTTGTAATCTTTGAAGCATTTTTTGTTTTTTATTTATTTCATATTCTAATGTGTTAGAACTTTTTACTAGCTCATCATTTTTTAAATTTACACTTTCTTCCTTGTTTTTACCATCATCTTGACTGTTTAATTGGTTCGAACACTGTGTAACTGTAATTCTATCTATACTGGTAGTATTAATTGTACCATTCTTTAATAGATCATGCTGTTGAGACACTATTTCACAGTCAGCCTCTGTCTCATTGGTACAGATGTCATTTATTGGTAAACATACTTTAATACATTTATTTGCACTTTTTTTCACACTGAATAGTGCTGATTTCATTTCTATTTGCGACTTAAATTCTTTCACCCTCTTTTTATTCCTCATTTTTTTATTAATTTCATACACATGTTTTACACGATATTTCATTATGTTGGCATCAATTTCTGACTGGGGCTGAAGTAGATATATCCACTCAATAAGGCTTGCACAAGGTAATCCATGACTAGAAGCAAAAGATTTTAACTCAAGTATATGTCCATTTTTCAAAGATTCATCTGGTAATTTACATAATTTATTGTTGATTAATTGATCACAAGTCAAATCAATTTCTTCACAGAAGGGACCTGGATACTTGTCAGCCATATTTCATTATTTCTTTAAGCTAAAAAAATATTCAAGGAATTATTGAATGCAAATCAGATTTTTTACTATATAATTACTTATGTCCGAAAATCGTGTATCCGAACATGATGTCACTTTGCCAAATTGACATTTAAAAAAATGTTTTTCTAAATTTCGTTAACGGAAAAAGAAATTAAAAGTGTGTGGAACATTTAAACAACGATACATGCACATCAGTCTCAGATATTGTGTATGTCCCGACGGCGATTTTCCTTTGTTTGATGTTTACAAAATGTCATTTTTCCGTTGTTGTTTTCAATTTAAAATTAATCTCTAAAATAATGCTAGATATATTTAAAGGTCAAAATATGTTAACTTAAAGCTTTAATAAACCATGCGTTAGATAAAACTGAATTGTTAGGTAAAATACCCGGTTTAAATGTACATCGTAAAAGTAAACACGGATATCGCGTAATGGCGGCGTTTTTTTTTCGTCATTTCGTGGGACTTATGATCTTTGAGCATAAAAGCCGCGTACTAATAGTGGATGGATTTTTTATATATCATTTTAAAGCTTATGAATCGTAGATTAATATTATAGAGAACCCAAGTTAACTTACCATATGTGCTTTCTACAAAATTGTCTTAACTTTGACGAATTGTACTGAATTTGTTCTTCATTCGATTTTCACGAGACCAACGCCAAATTTAAATTTAATCTTTAATCTGATTGGATAATATTACATCATAAATATCCATATTGATTTAGTACGCCGCTTATGTATTTGAAAACACCTCCTGTTATAAACCGTGTCCGTGAACAATGGACGCTCGGCAAAGTGCGATAATTGCCGATAATTACCGTTTATCACAGTTTAAACTCGTATCTTGTCAACTTTTTGTTGTCATATTTAAATATTTTTTTTTGCTTTAGAAAGATAATTTATTCCCGATTCTATTGACATAAAAATAATAAAAATCGATTAACATCTTATAAGAAAGTTTTGTATTTAAACCAGACTACCTTTGAAAAATACGCTATATTTTACATCGGTAAATCGATTATTGGTTTTTACTGGGGTTGCTAGTTAATATATATATCAGAGTATTTAAATCAGTGGGGTTAATGTATTACATGACATATTTCAGGTGTTAATGCTGATGCAGCGAGACGGGAAGAAGAAGATACAATGATGGAAGATGCTAATCAATGGTTAAATATATATCAGAAAGGTGACCCACCTGTAGAACATAAACATCCTAAAACTGGTGCTACAGCATTACATGTTGCTGCTGCTAAAGGTTACGTTAAAGTTATCAAGTACGTATCATTTCTTCATTTTTCAACGGACAAGCGGGAGGCGATAAGTTTTTTATTTACCATATATTTCCGCCATTATTGTCAGATTTTTATGAAACTTAACACAATGATAACATACCATGTGATAAACAGAATTAGAAAGTAACCGCAAATCTACCTGGCTTTATTATGGATTACTTCCCTTTGTAATTTTTGCGTTAAGGTTTCTTTTATAACAACATAAATTTGATCTAAATTTCCCCCAGTTTTAATGTGCTTCCCACATTATATTTCTTGATTTGTTCGTTTAAGTTTATCAGGGGTGTGGAATGTGCTAGGGTGTTAAAACTGCGGAAATCTTAGGATCTGTCAAAACAAGTGCTTTCAGGAAACACTCTCAAATATAGTTGTCCAGTCAATGATTGCATCAGCATGAAACTTCAACTATAAAATGTTATTTCTTTAACTTGTTATGTATTTCAGTGTATTATTACAAGCAGGGTTAGATATTAATGCTAAAGATGTAGATGGTTGGACCCCTCTTCATGCAGCATCACATTGGGGACAAGAAGAAGCATGTAAAATACTCGCTGAAAATATGTGTAATATGGAGGCCAAGAATCTTGCTGTAAGATTGTTTTACCATTCTATTATTGTTAAAGCTTTGTTGAGTTTCCTGTGCCTAACTTGATCAATTTGTCCAGTGGTATAAGCTTCCCTGAGTACAGTCTGAAGAACAAAAAGTGTACTTTTGTAAGAGTGTTATATTTTGATCTCATGACATTGTACTGAGGATCATGTTCAGATGGCATTGTTGTGGACCAATCAATTAGTAGCTTTTATTAGCATAAGAATTACTGTTTTTAGGTTTTTTCCCAAGCTATTAGACAGTATTCTATAAAAATAGTGAGTACCCAAGTGTAGAATTTTAGATCAAGTTTTAATCACATAAATTAAATTTCTATGTCAAACTTGTATGACTTGGACTAGTTTATATATCATCATGTTCTGTTACTTATAGATAACTTTTTTAATGTTTTATTTTATTTCATAATTTCAGGGTCAGACAGCATTTGATGTAGCAGATACAGAATTGGTTAAATTATTAGAAGAATTAAAACTAAAACAAGCATCAGTATGTCGAATTTTGATTTATAATACACATTCAAATATTTTCACACGCCTATCAAAGACCATTATTATGGGATCACTGTTGGACAGCTGACAGGCGTCAGGGCTGGATTGCAGCTCCCTTTTTTTTGGAGCATAACTTAAGTCTCCAAAAAGCTGACTTGGAACTTGGTATGCATGTGCATTGTCACAAGTTGAAGTGCAGTACACAAGAACTATAACTCCAGCTTGTGCATTTTTTTAGTTATCCCCCTTTTTCTTATTTTATATATGAGGCAAATTTTGATCTTGCTACCCTTACTGGGGTGCTGTATAACCTGCATTAACAGCCACCTGCTATCAGCGGTCACCTGCTGTGAGTGGTCAATCTAGCTTCCTCCCATTGAAAATCACTCTATTTTGAAACTGTTACAAGCAGCCACCTGCTGTCTGTGGCAAGTGATCCCCCATTTCCTTTCAAATTTACCAATTTACCTGTCATCACATAAAGAAAGACTTCAAATATACAACTGACATTGTCACTTGTGTCCTTTTTGAAGATCATTTAATCAGAAACTGCATGAATAATTATTCAGATTGAAATTAATTCAAAGCATTTTTATCTGAACCTGGTTTAAGTGGTCACCTGCTGTAAGCAACCAATTTAGTCACTTCCCTTCACTGACTGCTTAATGCAGGTTATACTGTATTTTGTTTTGCCTATGTTAGAAGGATAGTACTGATAGTTATAATGATAATTTTAAAAATATAGACCTTATTTATAGAGGCAACACAGTTGGGCAAAATCTAACCTTTCATGTGAGCCTCTAAACAACAGTATTTACATAATATATACATCAAGTTTGATTAACATTAAGTTTTCTACATTTGTTAAAATTCTATCCTTATTTTGTGTTGCTTATCTTGTAGGACCTATTCCTTTCACAGTCTTTCATAGGTATTTAGAATTGACTTTTGTAGTTACATTTTCGATGTTACAATTTCAGTTAAAAGATCAACAGAAAGATTTACAAATTATACAGACAAAAGTCCCTTCATCACGGAGAAGGTATAATTTATTTATTTATATAACTTGTATGTTTAGACTGAATGATAGAAATGTTTTATGACCCTTTAAATTTTTCTGAGATTTTTTTTGAAGACTGTTTAAAGATTAGAAAAACCTATTGAATTTTAAGACATTCTTTATGATCAGCCACAAAAATATGAGTGGCTGAAATTAGGGGCTGAAAGGGTCAATGAAAGTCTGGTGTAAATTGCTGGCTTAGCGCTTAACCGTCGTAACTCAGTTCAAAGAAAGAGTGAGTTACAACCGTTTAGCACAAAGCCTGTGAAATGCCTGCAGTCTGTGGAGCAGGGAGGCAGAAATAAAGTCGTAATTCACATATGAGTGTTGTCTTTTGTAATTTCAAGTGAAAATTATCTCCCTTTGATTTTGTCTTTCTATGGCTCCAGTTTTACAAAAAAGACAATTTTGTTTGAAGTATTTTTATTTTGGAACATTTGCATGATATTTTGAAGTTGGATGATATGGTTGCCTGTAGAATTCAAATCCTGATTGTCTCCCTTGCATTAAATTCAATTTTTATGTTGGTTTTAACTTAGTTGAGTGTTGTACTTTTTTCAATTTTTTTTAACTGTATACTGTTTTCTATCCAGTATTATAAGGCCAAGAAAAAATTCCTGTGTTTAGGGAAACGGTCTAATAAAGTTAGGTGCCGTAGGTTCTAAGTTAGAGTTTCTTTCACATACCCAATTTTGATTTTTCACTTAGTTTTGACTGGTAAAATGCTGGATTTTTATGTATAATTGATAAGTTTCCACACTAAAAGCTCTAAGTTGTTGAGGATATTTGCTGGGTAGGATCAGGTTACCCTAAACCCAGGAAGTTTTTATTTGGCCTTACATTTGTGTGTTAGAAATGTCAGAAAACTCAACATTTGATTAGATATATTTCAATTTAGCTTGCACGGAGTTGAGAGTGTGGTAGTTAAGTTTAAGTAAGATCCTAGTTGGATTTTTTTCACCTAGTTTTATTTGAAACGATGAATATTTTATGCACTTGCATTTGCACAGAAATGCTATTACTTCATGGGTGAAAGTTTTCAAGACACTTGTCTCAAGTTTAGGATGGTTTTTATCAAGCTTTTGTCTTTTTACCTTGGCTCAGTCATTGTCTGTTCCCTGAATGACCTTTGAATTTAATACTCATTTGTCATCGCCTTATATTTTCTCAAATAGTGGCCTGATTTATCATGTTATATCATCAACTAGCCTTACTATATTAAATCAGTTTTTTTTCACTATCTCATATCAATTTCACTAGCCCCAGGCTACGGGCCAGTGGGTAAACGTGATTACTTAAGATCATTGGATGGTCAATCTGGAAATTTCAAACTTTCACCCATGTTTCTACTAAGTATTGTTTAGCTTGCATTATGAATGTATTTACAATGTTTTGAGTAGGGCTGCCAGGGTTTATTTTGTGATGGTAAACAATTCACTGTATAGTTAGTTCATGGTTTAGAACATTGACAATGACAGTTTGAACCTTTGTCAAAGTAAAAATTTAATGACCTATATTTTAATATAACGATTTGATGTTGAATACGTGAAAGCAAATATTTAAATATTAAACTCATTTTAAGATGACATTTCTTCAGTCCTTTATTAATTAAATGAATTATGATACCAACTGAACCGTACCGCGGTTTAAACCAAATTGTACCGCAGTTCAAACCAAACCGTGGCAGCCCTAGTTTTTGATTCTAAATGTAATGTTGTGTTACATAGAGTACTAATATATTATATATTTTTATATTATTTTTTTTACAGCCGTAACGACCCTGCAAGGTTATTGTCAGCACATTTGTTTTTCTCTAACATTAGTCTGGAATTGCATTGTTCTTGTATCAAAGCTCACTTTGTATTTAGAATATGATGTGAGCTTCCTGTGATCATTTCTTTGTCCGTAATTTTCAACCTAAAGTTGATAGAAATTATTTTGGCTTGAATTACCTCCCTTAGTAAATCATCCCTGTATGGGCATAGTCTACAGTAGTGTCTGTAGTTTTCAACTTTAAGTTGATAAAAATTTGTTTTTGGCTTGAATTACCTCACATAGTTATGTTTCCCTGTATGGACACAGTCAACAGTTATTGACTTAAAAATGGTCAAGTACATGTAATGGCAAAATTATCAATTGGCCTAACTGCATGATATATATGTAATTTTCTGTGGCTTGTATCAGTTTTCACTAGTCCTTGGCTTTTTGCCAGTATGTTAAGGCAATGACCCCTAATAATCCCTGTGTGAAGATTAAATATGGTGTCAGGTGAGCAATTAGGGGTTAATCTGAACCCTTATGTCATGTATAGTGTTAGAAACAAGGGGCTACTACTTACATACATTTTTAATGTAAAATCCTTCAGTATTATTAATTTACCCTTATTTTTATAAATTAGTGCCAATTTTTATAGACATTTTAGATTACCTCCCTTCGATAGCCAATTTGCATATGAAGTATAGTTCATTTTTTTCAACTGTCAAAACTTTTAATAATTTCATGGTGACTGAATATGTTATATTTAGAATTGTGAAATACCTTGACTGAAATCCTATCATTCAACACAAGCATTTCTACCCAAGCAAAAAATCACCTATGTAAGACACTACCCAATCATAAAACATGCTTTTGAAAAATCACAATAATTCTAGCACACTGTGGATTTATTTATGTTTTGATGGTTGAGAAAAACAGTCAAAAGTTGAAAATAAATATTTTTATTATTCGGTAATGATTTAATTATGAAAATAATAGTTTTACTTTTAAGTTACTTTTCATTAAACAAATGACAAGTTAATTTTAGATTGTTTTAATATATAATTGTCTCCCCTTGTTTCTGTGTGTTTATGTGGGGTATATAAAGGGATACAAAGCCTAGTAAATGCATGATAAAATAGTCAGGCACTCTCTCTTTCTATCTAAGCATGAAAACATGTGTACCTCAATCACTGAACAACCTATTTTGAATGTATTGTTGCACACACCTTTTTGTGATGTATGTATTTCCTATTTCACTTTTTTTCTGATAAAATTTCTCTATATTTTCGTTTTTAAACAATGTAAGATGATGGCCATGGGTCAGTGCAAAGCTAGTCTAACTACATGGAAATAAATTGGGTAGACACAGTTTTGTGCTCACCCTTGGATGTGCTTGAATTGTCGTAAGTTTTGTGCACTTTAATAAAGATTCAAAAGTCTATGAATGCTATTATTTGGTTTTTGTATTAGCATGAAAACATAAATTCTGTTAACATGATTGAAAAGGTGGCAGAAAAATTTAATTTTTAATTGAAGAGCAATTTTTAGGAATCCATGGACATTTTAAAGAAGACTCAGTTCATATTCTAGTTACGAAAGAATTTACTAATATGTTGTCAGTAAGCTTATTTTGGAATCATTATAAAGAATAATCAGGTTATGAAGCATATAAACTTTAAAAACGGGGATGTCATTTCTTTGAAAATTTCTAGAATTTCCGATCTTAAGTAGCTAAATTAAAAAGCAAACTTGATTCAATATGACCAATTCAATATGACCTGGGATTATAATATTATTAAGCGATTCTTCCGATGTAACTGTAAGTTCAAAATTTTCCGTGTTAAATCAAAATTAAGTTTGTTATGTGAAATTACCATGCTCAATGATAATCAAGTTTATAGTACCAAAATCATGCACTTGCTAGGGCTATGCTTTGATGTGTGCTTTTTTAATTAAAATTCAAAATATATCAAGGGAATGAACTCTGTGTATCGTGTTTTTATATAACATTCCCTCTACAAAATGTTAACTGTTTTATCTTTGATATATAAATATGTATGTAGGACCTATACAAAGTAGATGGTTTCATCTATGTGTAAGGTATTCCTTTGTTATCAAAAATAATTAGAAATTAAAAGAAAAATATTAGGATTTTTCTCCAACGTTTAGTAAATTGTATTCAACTGTCAGTGGCACATACATTTACCCGCTGATTTCAATACTGATTAAAGTATGGGCCTATTTACTAGTTAACAGCTAAATCCTGAGATTTAAATCAAGACATTTAGCCTTTCCAGGAATGATTTAGTACATTGACTGATCGCTGTTATTGACCTACACAATGTGTTGCTATGGTGTTAATCGCAACAAAAAAGGGCAAATATCATCTTGCCCTTATATATGAAATTATTAGTTTTTACTATTCTTTGAACTTCAGGCTTGTGGGTCAAGGCAACAATTGCAAAATACTATTTTTTATTCTTTGCAAATATAAGTTTGAAAAATACAAGTAATGAAACAACAATGGAATGCCTTTCTCATAAAAAATCAACATATATATTCAAATAGAATTCTGAATTCTTAGCTGTTTTTGTGTAATATACTTGTATACATGTATAACGTATGTGAGGTTTTTTTGTTTACTAATTAATCATTTAAGTATTTTCATTTATTAATAAACTTTTATATGTCCCTAGACACATGTATAGTTAGAAAAGTACAGAATTTATTGTATGCAGTATAACCAGACTTTGATGTGTGTATTTTTTCTTCTGGAGCTATTGTTTGTGTTTTTAACTAGGTTTATGCATAAGTCATTTGTAATCCCCACCCTCTGGATAGCAGGGTCCTTGACTCTCACCCCTGAAAACTCCTGCATGGATATTGGGATGGTAAAACCCAAGTGATACCCCAGCCTTTAAATAGCAAGTAACTAGCTATAGTCCTTCAATATTTGGAATGAAAACATATGCAGTTGCCCAGCAGTGTGTGGGGAACTGGAAGACAAAAATATGGCTCTTTTACCTGCTATGGACCTTTCCATGACCTTACCTATTAGCATATTTAACAAAGGTTTACAGTTACTTTTTGTCCCACAAAAGAGCACATGCTTATAATTGTGGGTAAATGTATTGTTGTTCAAATAAAAAGGTCACACTCGGAACGGTCCATTCTCCCTCATTGGGTAGGGGATGGGGAGTGAGGGTTACAAATGACTCGTGCATTATGCTTTAATGCAAGTGATTACTGTTTTTGGTCTTTTTGCTATATTGCTAGTTGCAACTGCAAGCATACTCTTGTCTTGCCTGTTGTATTGTGGTATGCAAATTGTGGGTACATGTATTTGTTATAAATAGATTCAGAGTAGCAGGTTGTTATGAGATTTTCATATCAAGTTGCTACCAGTATTTTATCTGACATAAACAACGGAGTTAAAATTTTATAAGAAAGAGGGTAAAAAAGGACTGGGTATAGCTCTTACTTAGAATTAGGTCTTAAAACAATTACATTGCTAAATATTTAAGGGTCAGTGCAAAAAAGTCCTATTGCATTCAAATAAAGAATGTAGACTTGTTTTGCACCGACCCTTTGATATTTTATTTTGTGTCACTTCACTCACTTTTATGTTATATGTTTGTCGTATGTTTACAGACGCTTATGGTTACGAGAACGTATTCGAATGGCTCTGAGGTACACGCTAGCTCAGTCAGTCATGTCAACCATGGTTTATAATGATAATAATAATGATAATAATCATCATCGTCATTTTTTATTTTAATGCCTCATACTCACACCTAGCATGTTGTGATTTGAGAAAAACTTATCATTTCTTAATGCTTGAATTTTTTCTTATAATATGGAATATAAAACTTAACGAAAATATGTTTAAAAAATGCCTTCTAAAAGGGACTTATCTGAAAAGTACTTCTAATGTTATTGAAAAAAGTTCTTTTCTAAGATTATTTAAAATTTAAAAAGACATAGTGAAGAAATTTAGTAAATTGAAAGTCTGTATTTTTTATTGGAAAAATATTCAGTTGGTTCTAGTGATTGGGCAACTCACTGCCAATGTGAAGTCTTGTTCAAATTTTGAATTGTTATTCTGAATAAAGAGAATTTCACGAATTGTCAGTACCGGTATATCTAAGAACATTTGTATGAAATATTTTCTTGTTTCTCTAGGTCTTGTCCTGATTTGCATGAAAACAACTCCAAGCCAGTACTAGTTAAGAGGTTAGACTATGGATTCCTGAAAAACTGTTTCCTCGTTAATTGAAATAATTATAAACTTCCCTTCCAACATGTGGAGGTCGTTAATTAATACTGAATAACCTTTACTGACCATCAAAGTTATTTATTAATTTTCATGATATAAGACCCAGTTATAAAATTAATCTAGTTTATCTAATTCATTTCCTTATTAACATATTAATTTTAATCATGATGATATAGGAGCAGGCGTTGCCGAGTGGTTATGCTGTTGGACTGGTAATCAATGAATAGCGGGGTCCATGTTCGTTCTAATCTCATCCAAAACCTACATTGTTACCTTAGGCAAGAGGCTTCATCCTACTAGCTTAGAACTGGGGACCAGGTAGCAGATTTGAGTGATTAAGATGTAATAACTTGCTTTATAATGGAGCTAAAGGCAGCTTACACAACTTGTTAGTTATTCAAAAATTGCATCAAATGATGTATTATAAAGAGAATAGGGATTTGTTTAGTCAATAAAGTTACGGTTCTGCTGTGATAAAGATTTCTCTGGGATAAGTTCCTGTTCAATATTTTATTTTATTACAAATGTAACAGTTTTTTTTGCCAATACATCTTATACAAAGTGATAAACACATGGTTATAGGTTAGTGTTGAAAGAATTAGTTAGAAAGTCTTTTTCTTGTTAACTTTCAAGTCTATATGTTTAGTTTTAGTCATTGTGTTGATGTTTCATCATGGTAACCCAGCGTTCACTTATTATATATTAACTATGTGTTGTAATTACTAATATCACCTGTCTGTTAATTTTGTTTATTTTTGTCACTAACTGTAACCAGACTGAACCATTTTCATTTTAGGGGTCACAGTGCTCCGACTCCATTTTTTAGATTTTGAAAATTATGAGTCAAAATGGAGTTTGAATATAAACTGTGTCACTGTGAATCTTTCTTGGTTTCTATTATTACCTTTAAGATATTATTTAAGTCAATCAACTCTGTTTTGAAAATACGAAAAATATTCATTACAATAATCAATGGGTCTGTGCAAAACTATTCTGACAGAATTAAAATAAAGAAGGATGTAGACTAGTATTGCTTCGACCAATCAAATTATACTTAAGATGTCGTAAATTAGAATTAATTCATTCTTGTGCATTATATTTAGGTTTTATATGCATTATTATTTATTTGTGGCATCTTGATTACAAAGCATGTTGTTACATTTTGAATTCATATTAGATATCAAGTTTTAAAATGTTTGTTAATATAAAAGGTAATTTTCATCATAATTGTTGTTTTCGTGCAAACCCTATGTAGAAATTAACCTTCCCTTACATGATACGGAATGTTTAATGTAATACTAGCCTGTCTGTTTTAATTGAAAAAATGATAACTGTTATGTTTGTTGCAATATTTGGAACATATTTCACTCTTTGTCTCTTTTTTCAGGGCTTGACATTAAAGATCATTCTTTTGCCCTTTATTTGGGGTTTGGGCAACTTGTTACTGCTAGTAAACATTTGTTTTGGGCAATAATAATATATAGCTGGTTGTCCAGCCGAGCAACCAACTTTAAAATTAATGTCAAGCTTTGAAATGTGAATCAATGATAACTGTGGCACAATGTTTTATGTAGAGGACTTAAGGAGGGCATAATAATGTATGACCATAACTCTCAGCTAACATCGTATTTGTTTTATTTCATTCAGGAGTTCAGTTACACGTATGAGTGTAGAACAAAAACATAATGTAATGAAGAATGTTGATGGTCAGGAAAGAGTTACACTTGATTCAAAGATTCCACCTACTAAAGAAGAGGAGAAAAAGAACAGTTCATGTTCTTGTAGCGAGGATGAAATATCAGAAACGGAAACAGGTATTGTGATTTTTGCAAATTTTGGTGGGATTTTGCTTGGAAGTGTTTTTAGTTGGTTTTTATAACAAAAAATT
This sequence comes from Mactra quadrangularis, assembly GCA_025267735.1. Classification (NCBI taxonomy): domain Eukaryota; kingdom Metazoa; phylum Mollusca; class Bivalvia; order Venerida; family Mactridae; genus Mactra; species Mactra quadrangularis. The sequence continues at coordinate 56,787,416 of CM046309.1, read as the reverse complement.
CGGCTAATGGTTTGATGAGGGGATGGGCAGATGGGCATCTGGTGTTGTTAACAATTGGGTTAAAGTTTTCAATTTAGCATATATGTCTGCCATTTATTGTCAGATCTTATGAAACTTCACATACAACGATAGCATACCATGTGATAAACAGAATTGGAAAGTAACCACAACTCTACCTGGCTTTATTATGGGTTATTTCCCTTTGTAATTTTTGCATTAAAGTTTTTAAATCCGGCTTTAATGTGGTTTCCTCATTACATTTCTTGTCTGTTGTTTTTTTACGGCAAATGAAACTAATGTCTTTATAAATTGTCTCACTTTAACTGGTATTATGAGGGTTTATGTGTTCTTGGGTTAAGAACCAAATATGCTGACTTTAGTTGTTACAATAATTACAAGAAAGTCCTTAATTTGATATTTCTGACTTTGAAATAGAAAATAGTATAAATATAAAGACTTTATTTAACGAGGCTACACATTTTGATAATTCCAATCTTCCAAATGTTTAGTTCACATGCATTAGTTAGCAACTAAGAAAACCAAAATTGTTGAATGTTTGCAAAGGTTAAATTATCGCAAAGATTGAAGAAATGATTTGAATACAAGTAAATATCCATTTGCTTCAGCACAAGTATGAACTTTTCATACTTCGAGTCAGATTTAAAAATCAGATTAAATTTTAGTTGGACAGCCATTATAAAGACTAAAATGATCACCTTTCTGGGCTTAATTCTAATTTATTGTTTGCTTATTTACAGAAAAGAAGAATGAAATAAATAAGAAATCATCTCAAAACCAGGTAAAATATTATTTTTATAAAAATTACATTAATTTTCTTTGGTACAAAAAGTGCTTAACTACAGAACTTTCATTGAATTTGGTAATTGTATGGAGTGCTTCCATTGTGAATTTATTATGATAAATTCATGGATTTTAAGATTCTATTAGCCTTTTTTATGAATTGACTTAATAGAAATATTGTTTGGAAAGAAATGAAGAAAAATTTAAGGTTTTAAAAATTTATTTCAAGCAAACTGTTATCTGATTTCAGTTTTAAGTAATTGTGACAACTCTTATAGATAAGGACTGTTTATCCATGTGATCCAAACAATCCCTGCTGTCCGCTTTAAATAACAGGTTCTCGAGATTAAAATCAATGTTTTATTGAAATCAATTTGAATCTGTTAACCTTATAAATATTGCCATCCTTAAATATGTTAGTCACTCAAGGTATATGCAACATTTGTAACAATTTGATATAGAAATAATGTTTGTCATAAATAAACATACGGCATGATAGTTAAGTTTAATACATTGTATACTGTAAGAGAATTAATATTATGTATACATAAATATTGTTAAATTTTATTCAACTATCATTTGCGCATACATTAACCCCACTGATTTAAATACTCACTACAGTACTTTGTATTCTAGATCTATAAAAATAATATCCATATTAATGTTTGGGGATTATCAAACAAAAATTGAGTATTTAAAACAGCAGGTTAAATGTATTTGCAACTGATTTGTGAAATAAAATCTACCATATATATTTGTGTTGAATGATGAATGAAGCATGGGCCATTTTATCCTGGATATGAAAAAAAATCTATCTAAGTACCTAGCCTGTCCACTGAATATTTGAAAAAAACAATAACACCAATTCTTGTTTGTCTCTGTGATTTCTAACTTGAATTGTTTCAATGTGATGTCCCTTTAATGGTATAGTCATTTGAAGTCGTCTTTACAAACAGTTAAATTCCATGAAAAACGCCGGGACCCTGGCAGTTGGCCAAGTATTGTGTCTTGACCCGGGAAGATTATTGATTGGATTTTTTATGTGTGTTATAAAAATAAAGCATACTCATTGGTTTTACAGGGTTGGCAAAATCTTAAAACTGTTTACTTGTCCATTCTTGCCAACTGGATAAGTTACTTGTCCGTATGAACATTATAGAATAAAATTATTGAAAAAAAACCACTAGTCCGTACTTGCCTTGGGACAACATGGCCAATATGGACATTTGATTTTGCCGGCCTGTTTTACCTTTTTCTGCACAGAGCTCTATACATTATTTGTTTATATTTTTGGTAGCCCCAAAAATATTTCAGTCGTTCTAAGAAAAACATTGGGTGTCTTGGATATCTGGACACCCACTTAAATTTCATAGACTGAATTTTATTTAGAAGCATTTCGGGATTTTAGTCTTAGGCATTAGTATATTTATAAAGCTTACATAGGAAGATCCATTGGGGATTGTGTGAATCTTTTAATATAGATTATGGTCAAAGTTGATTAGAATAAGGATGTAAAACACTTTATTGTTTTGACTTTATAACGTTAAATCCTTTAATGGGAACTGTGGAAACTGAAGTATGAGTTCGCAAAGAGGCTAAAATTTGTTTTTGTAATTTGTAAAAGTTCTTCGAAATTTTCATTTATTCAAAATTTAATTGTAGGTGAACATTTCAGTATTTTGAGAACAGATTAAAACCATAAAACTTTGTTCTACGTAAAGGTGTTGACTGGAAGCATTTTGGTCAGTTAATTGTTCTGCAGTCTGGCGCGATATGACCTTTTTGTGTTGGTGCGCTGTAAAACCCAAACTAACAAACATATTCTGCAGTCATCATCTTGTATTTTCTCCAGCACTAGCCTGAAACTTTGGGCTAGTGGGTTAAAGTGAAAAAAACTAAACAAAAAATGACATGTTACGGGTGGTTGATAGAATGAAAACTAAAAGTGTTTTGTATTCTTATTCTATACACCTTCTCTTAAGTCTAATAGTGAGCGCTCTTGATTGGTCTGTTTGAGTCATCCCAGAATTGAGTTTTACCTAATGAGAGATAGCAAAATTGCATACACAATAAGAATTTCATATGCTTTAACCAACTTTCAGCCATTTTGGTGAAGTATTAAACATTGACCAATTCCACTCACTCCACTGAAAATGATAGAAAAGACAGAATTCTGTCGACACCGTGTTCCAAGTCATTTGAGAGTTGGTCTATCTGTGCTTAAATTTAGACTTTCCAATCAAGTGCGCCTAGTGTGTTTGTATTAGGGCTGTCACGATACACCAAAAACATATCGCGGTATATTGGATTGCAAACAAAAGACAGGTTGCATGATACTTTTGTATTAGCTTATTCAAATGTTCAGTATTGAAGTATGTTATAGCATTTTGTAGGGAAAGTGCCTGGAGAAAAACTGGGCATTTTTAGAGTAATGGGAACATTCAGAACACGCCCAGATCAGTTAAATTCTTTGAACTTAAGCTTTAATCGAATGAACGATAGTAAACTAACATTTTGCTGCTTTCATTTGGCAAAGGGAATAATTTTTCAATGAAAATATAAAATATCGCTAAATACCGGTACATTAAATTTGTACCGCGGTACATATTGCCGCAGCTGCATATTGCAATATACCGGTATACCGGTTTATCGTGACAGCCCTAGTTTGTATGTATATTTGTTGCTGTGTGTGTCTCATACATATATCTCTCTTGTCTTCTTGTGCATGTTTAGCCTATAGATCGTGATAAACCTCCTATCATGGCAACCGTTGAGATCCGAGAGAAACCCTCAACTGATATGCCGAGAATCGAAGAAACGGTTGAGTCATTGGAGAAAGAAAAGATTAAGTTTATCGATGATGAAGATGAGGTGAAGGATAACGATATTAAAAATGAGAATGAGGTTATCGGGGACGGCTTGAAGAAAGATAAAATAACAAATAATGTAAGTCAGTTCATGACTCACTCTTACTTGTTATTTATTAGCCCCGCCTTTTTTTTGTTGTTTTTTTTTGTTAGAAATTTACTGTTAGTACAAAAAAGAGCTTAGTGCTTTTTAGTTATTGTTGAAATTTATTTAATAGATGATGGTGCATACATTAACCATGTTGATTTAAATATTCATTTCAGTACTTCTATACTCAAAATTTATTTTGCGGACTGGCTAGCTCAGTTGGTAGCACTCAAGTCTACAAATCGAGGAGTCGTGGGTTCGATTTCTGGGTGGGGCATACTTTCGTGAATCTTTGTTGTGAAACTATTTCTATGGCCATTCTTCCTCCTACCACTGATTTTTAATTATGTAGGGCAGTTGTCAGTAACTGATGAAAGAATGCGCTTAGTAGTTGGTTAACAGCTAAATCCAGAGATATAGCCTTTCCAGGAGAAGTGAGTAGGTTGACTGACCACCGTTATATAACCTATACAATGTGTTGCTATGGCATTAAACCCAACAAAAAAAAAGAAAGTTTATTGGAATCAGGGGAAGTAACCGGTTAAGTATTCACTGCAGTGCTTCTATTTATGATTGTTTGAATATTTAAATCAGCATGGCTATCGTATGCATCACTTACAATTGATTAAAATATGAACAATACATGAGTGAAAGTTGAAAGTTTTCAAGAATGGTCCTGAAGTTCATGATTTTTTGGGATTTGTTTTATCTATAATCTTAAAATTAATTTTAGGGGTTAGGTCATTCTATGTTGTATTAAAATATTATTCAATTTATTGGAATATTTATGATAATATGCTGCCCTGGGAAAGTGTTTTAATCTTTAAAAAGCTACTGAAATTATGAAATTCTGGATTTTGACAATTTTGAACTTTCATCAATGTAGTTGGGTTACTTTTTACAATTTCTGAAATGCTTTTGATGTTAGTGTTTGCAAATGCTTCATTTTATGTACAAAAATATGACAACGAATGAGGACATTAGGGTCCCTGGGGTATGTATGAAATAGACATTTTCCTTAGTTTATAATTCAAAACATTTATAAAGTTATAAATATATAGAGGATATTCGCCAATTTTGGTGTAAGATCGATTTATATTTCACCGAGTGAGCTTAGAAAATATATTTTCACGAGTGGCGTAGCCACGAGTGAAAATGTCATTTTCTGAGCTCACAAGGTGAAATATAAATCGATCTTACACCGAAATCGGCGAATTTTCTGTTTCTTTCATGCTGTTCACCTGAAAAATGATGCAAGACTATCTAGATTCTACCTGTGCCAGTTCATGGACAGACCGTATGACTCATTATTAATGTGACAGAGCGAAAATAAGTAGTTCCAGTGTGCATAATTTATTGTAATATAATCGTTCATTTCTAAAGACACTACCCATCCAAATTTAATTAATCCATGTTTGTTACGGTAAAGAAGTATGTGGGAAAACAATTTTAAACTCGAAAATCGTGTAACAGTTTCCTTACGCGGAAGGAGACAAATGTGTACTGCAAATGAACAGTCAATGTCAAGGTAAAAGTGTTTACGTCGGAGTTGGACTACGCGAATTTTAAATCAATACAGTTTTTATTGTGATATCATATTACGCGGTTAAACGGAAGGATTTAAACGATATTATCAAGCGACTGAAAAGTACATGTTTCACAATTATGATATAAGGATAATGTAAGGAAACACATAGATCCACGCGCTGAAGGGATGTGTCATTGATTTGTCAAAATGGCGAAGACTCAAGAAAGCCGATGATTTTTAAGCCAGTTCATTATATCTAATTTATGCACAGATTGGCTTGGATTAATACTAGCCAACCTTTGTATTTACCGTATAATGACTGGATATTCGTCAAATGAATCAACGAATGCACACGATGCAGCTGTGATACAGTCAACGTTCAGACATGTTTGAGTTTTTCCTCGCTGGATTTGAATGGTGACGTAAGTTATTCTAAGATTTGTAATGAATTTTCTCATGAAAACCTGTATTAGACTATTCATTAAAATCACGAAACTCTCGCATTTGACCCCAATTATGTAGAAAAAAATCTCCATAATGCAGTCGCGTGATTGCCGTGTAATCTGGACTGAAGCTGTGTGGACTAAATTTGTAGACTTTCGTTTTAAAAATTAGTTAGCAACAGGATATGTTGGATTTGTTTATATCATCTCCTGCTTTAGCATCAACTAATGCATTTTGTCACCATTGAACTCGCTTATATGATGTTTGAAATAGCTCTAGCTTGTCTGTCTCCCTTGAAAAAAAGTAGTCCGTCATTTTTTATATTTTCACCGTAGTGAAAATATAAACCGATATTTTCATCGTTTATTTTCATCGGATAACACAGCATTTCACCGTAAAGCATGAAAGAAATATAAGTTCTATGCTCTGTAAAAATGCCATGTTTTGAATGGATTTGATTTAGTGGTAAGTATCTTTAGTAAAACCATCTTGCTCTGCTGGTCTTCATTTGCCTAGTTTCCAGTCCCTGTTGCAATCAACATTTTTCAAGCGGGCTTGGGAACAGCTTTGGCTTGTTATGCCATCACTGTTGTCTGCTGTCAATAAATGAATATTGTTGATAAACAATTAGCAATTTAAAAATCGATCAATAGGCAAACATTTATTGGTCAAAGGGCCATACCTCTGCATGGAGAAAGGTTTATTGTGACTTATCTCCTCATTTCCATGTTGACCTGTAAAGAAAGGTAGGTATGTGTACATAAATATGCATTGTTTACTTCATGAACTGAAAAATCCAAATAATTAGTGAGCATTAGTCAAAACAAAGGGGGCTAACTCTGTGTGGAGAAATGTTTATTCTTACTAAAAGAGTTGTCTCCCTTTGACCATGGTTGCCAGTATAGCAGGTAAGTTGTAGAATTCCTATACAAGCACACAAGCCTCTTCCTATAGATGTTTTAATGTATTGTAGTTTATTGCATGATCCTTTTCTTATAGATTTGTACATGAGTTGTCTTTTCCTTCATTTCCCTGACTTGAAAATTAAAATTCCTTGTGAATGCTTAGATTTTTAGATGTGTGAAATGACCAACTATAATTCCCTACTTATGGCCAAAGCCTTTATTAAGAAAACTGAACTGCAACATGAACTACTTATTATCTGGTCAAAATTAATGTAAAAGGTTTATGTTGACTAATTAATGTTAACAAATCCACCCCTTGTACTCCACACCTTAGAGTTTCATATTATAAGATAGTGCATGTAAAATTAATATAGCATCAAAAATATAAATAGTATATCATACATGATATTTTATATTTTATCGAAGGTTTGGTGCAAAAATATTCATCGCTTCATTTAAATGAAGTAAGATGTAGACTAATTTTGCACCGAGTCATTGATATGGTATTTTACATTCATTTTTATGGCAATTGTATTTATTCCTGATTTTGAAAATTTAATGTTTCTCAAGGATAAAACTGAAACTAAGACTGAAGACAAAGTTTCTAAACCTTCAAAAATAGACGATGCCCTCAAAGACAAGGCTAACGTGAACAATAGGGAGTCGAAGAAACCACTTGATATTAAAGAGGAAAAAGAGAAAGAAATCAAAAAAGCTAATGAAAATGTCAAGGCCATTGATAAGCAGGTCAAGGTTACTGACAAAGATGTCAAGGCCATTGATAAGGAGGTCAAGGTTATTGACAAAGATGTCAAGGTCATTGACAAAGATGTCAAGGTCATTGACACAGAGGTCAAGGTTATTGATAAAGATGTCAAGGTCATTGACAAAGATGTCAAGGCAATTGACAAAGAGATCAAGGTTATCGATAAAAATGTCAAGGCAATGGACAAAGATGTCAAGGTCATTGATAAAGATATCAAGGTCATTGACAAAGAGGTCAAGGTCATTGACACAGTAAAGGACAAAGGCCTTGACAAAGAAACTCCTCTTATTGAGAATGTTGCTCCTGTGAAAGACAAAGATAATTTGAAACGTACAGTGAGTGCCCCGCCAGAAGTGACAGAGGTAAATGCACTGTGCTTGAGTTTGTTTGAATGTCTTAGCAACAACTGGTGCATGTGGTCTATCACTTTTTCCTTAGCATATTAAACAGAAATAACTTCCTCTCTATCAATGAGGTCACATGGTCACATGATCTTCAGAACATAAAATGACTTGTTTTTCATTGTATTCTTGCAACAGCAAATTCACAAAACTTTTGTCTAGTTCTTGTACCATCTAATTTACAGAAAAAACAAGTATCACATAAAAATATTTGTTACTTTTCTTTTACTGAAAATGTCCATATAAGCTTGTGAGTTATATTTGTTTACTCTGAATCATCTTCACAAAACATTTTGCAAATGACATAGTTTTCAGCTCTGCCAAATTTTTGTGCTCAGGATTAAGAGTTTAAAATAATATTTCACAGGATCAATAATCAATTTTCACAAAGAGAATAGTAGTAGTTATCATAAACGCTATTCAATATGAATAGTTTATTTATCTACTTTCGAAAGCAAATGCTCCATTTTTGTGTCGAAGATTTAGAGTCAGATTCACAGGATCGATCATGAATTTTCAGGAAAAGAAAAGTTATTCAATGTTATTTTGTTCATTTAAAGCAAATGTTTGTTTACGATATCAGTTGTCCTTGTAGATCATGTGACTACAGACCTCATTAATATAACTAAGTTTGTAGTGTGTTCATGTGTGTTTTCGAGTGAATTTTGACTGACTGTACTAAACTTCATTTATAATAATTGTGTAATGTGAGCGATCTAGGGCAATGTTTTACTGAGTTAGTTTTACAATATTCATTCTGGAATGGTGGCACATATTCTCCTGCATATTAACAAAATTATTTTTGTTTAGTTTATTTTACTAATGGAAGTATAACTTTAGTAGCATGAAGAAATTAGGTGTTTCTCCAATACAAACTATATAAATATTGACTTTGGACTGTTAGTGATGAAAATTCATTATCCTAAAAAACTCTAAAATTTATTTCTGTTTTTTCTTGTTTTATAAAAAAAGCTATAAATAGTTTTATTTAAATGGGGTTTGGGATGATTAGTTAGATAGTTGTAAGTTTGGTAAAATGGAGTGGCACAAAGGTAGGAACATCTTAGATAAAACGGGCTAGGCATATAGGTCAAGGGGTTTGCAAAGTGGATTTTAATGGTTTTAAACAAACATTTTGTCTTTAAAGTTTTTAATTGTCTGATGTCTTGTGATTTAAAATAGTCAATTGTAGAAGAACATTTATGTGAATTGTCTAAATAATATATACTTTACTACAATAACCCCTTGTACTAGCATGTATATTTTATAAATTTATGTTAAGATTAATTTTATTCATCTGTCAAAGGCACATATATTAACTCCTGCTGATTTAAATTCTCACAACAGTATTTCTATGCTCACTATGGACAATGAAGTATTTAAATCAGCAGGGTTTATTTATGCACCACTGACAGCTTGATAAAATTTATCGATACCAATATAACTATTCTCTTGTGTTCTCTTCTATTGTAAGGTAGGTTAGGAAACTTTAAACTGATCTCATAATATGATCTAAAGATAATCCATCATAAATTTTTATTTTATTTCCTCTGGTATTTTACTTACCGTAAGTCTGTCAATTTTAACTCCAGCAGGAGTCGGGTCTCTAAAAGCCGCTTAGCTTAGCCTAACACTTTAAAACTATTTCCTGAAAGAGATTGGGAACCAGCTTACCAAGTACTTTAAAGTTTAAATAAAACGTATGATTTAGAAATTTGAGATCAATTTAAAGTTTTATGTAGTAAAAGTCTGGAATGAATAAAATAAGGTTTGAGTTTAGCTTAACTGAGTTTAGATTTATTGACTAAGCTTATTGGCTTGATGATCTGAATAACTATTTCTGCATAGGGAAGGGCAAAAAAGGGTGAGGGGAGAGGTAAAGGGAAGGGTGCAAGGCCTAGACTGTTTTATTTATAATTAAATTTTAATTATTCAGTTAAACAAAACTCAAACTTTAGCTTACTGTATAAAAAGGTAGGTAATTATTTTATAATATATATAACAATCTTGTTTCTTGTCAGTTTGTCTTTATTATAATGTATCTTGATTCACTGCATCATGTTTTCAGTTAATTCTAATTTCTTTGTTTATATTTTATTTTAACTCTACTTATATTTTGAATTATTCAGGAATCAAATATATTCTATGTATTGTATTCAGTATTTGATTGTCTCCCTTTAACTTCATGAATATATTCTATGTAATTTATTAATTATTCAATTGTCTCCCTTTAACTATATGGATTACTTCCCTTCAACTGTGTTAACCAGTTAAGGGTTAAAATTTGATCACTAATTTCTAGATTTAACAAATTTTTATGTGATGAATTAAATATTTAGTGAAAAAAAGATTACTGTCTATTTGGAAGATATCTTAGTCCTTTTACCTTGCTTATAACTTTGTTACAGTTGACAATTTAAATGTAATTTCTTGATTTTACACATAGTTTATTTGAAATATAGGATGAATGTTCTTCCATAATGATGTGTCATTAATTGATAATTTTATGTGATTTCATGTAATGTTAGTGAAATAATAATGTTCCTGTTTTTATTTAACAAACAATTGAAGTTTTTTACCTTCCTGCTTCGTTTGACCATTTCTTAATACAATTTTACTTAATGCTTAATATGTTTGAATGTTTTGTTTTAAATATCTACATGAATGGATCACTCTGATTCGGAAGTCTGAAACTGAAAGAGAATAGTTCAAAGTGACAAGACAAATGCTTAAATCTTAATATAAACTTTAGAGAATTGCTATGTCGAGAAACTCTGTCTCACTTTTAATGCCCATTGTCTTTTGTATGCATTGAAGCTATGAAACATTAAAAGGCCAGTATTGACTCTGAAATCTGGGGTTTTTAATCAAATTTCTGTTGGCACTCGACCAAGGATGAATGGAATGGAACTAATTTTCGAGTGATTTTGTAAAACTGTATTGGTTGTGCTATTTTCTGTCAACTACAAAAAAGTTGTGAAATCAAGTTTGAAAATTATGACTGTTTAAAGAATGTAAATTCATGTAGATATTTATGTACCAGGAAGCCATATTATCAAAAATCTTATGACTATTAAAGTGAAAAGGTGGATTCCCAACGTACATTAGTCATATGAACTTTGATGATATGAGCCCCTGTGTTTGAAAATGTCCTGTTTTTCAAGTTTGGTGATGTTTTTTTCTACCTTGCTTTATGTCTGATACGTTTGCATGTTTATAATGTTTAGATCCCAAAGATTTCTATTAACACCAAGTCACTGAAAGATGAAAATGAGGTGCCGCCATGGAGGGTCGGTCTACGTAAAACAGGAAGTACGAGTGCTGTGCCCATAGACACTGCGGTTAAAAAGACAGCGGAAGAAGATAAAAATCTTCCAAGGTCAGCTTCTAGCCCTCGTTTAGCCGAGGATGAGGAAAATAAGAAAAATGAAAAGAATGTAAGTAAACTTTTCAAAGGTCAAGGTCAAATTGTGAATGACCTTGATAAAATATTTTAAGGTCAAATAATGACCTTGATGAAATATTTCAAGGTAAAATGACCTCCATAAAATATTCCAAGGTCAATGAATTATGACTTTGATAAACTATTTAAAGGTGAAAAATGACCTTGATAAAATATTTCTAGGTCTAATAATGACCTTGATAGAATTTTTCAAGGTCAATGAATTGTAACATTATTTTTTGTAGAATATACTAATTTTATCCAATGTTTGATTATCCATTATCTTCATGTCTTTTATGTGAATTGATGTGTTTTGGGTGACCTTACCTGATTTTTATATGTTGCTCATTTTCTAATATTTTGTGTGAATATTTTGTTCCTAGAATTTTGTTAATTGTATGATTTTTCTTCAAATCAACAATTCATGTTTTTAATTAACTCAATTTTTTATTTAATGAATCTGCTTTTGGTCAAATTAAAGGGTATATGTCGACTAAGTAACTATAATAGGTTAGGTGTTTCATGTTATGATTCTAACAATAATTACGAGAAATGCCCTAAATTCACTGATTTTAAAATGAAGCATATTTCTTTTTGTAAGTTTGTATTTGTAGCAACCTGTCAATTGCAAGTAAACAAGCCATTTGCTTTGGCAGGGGCAAACTGTCATTAAATTCTACTTTGAAAATTATATTCAATTTTGGTTGGTCAATTATTCATGAAAATATGATGGTCTATTTGTATTAATTCACAAACACATATTTTTACAAATTTTCTTTGTGATGTGGTCATTTGGATGCATGAAGAAATGAAAATAATACTCTTTGAAATTTAAATGACTTTATATAATTGTTGAGACATAGTTACATATTATACCCTCTGACATAATTTTAGTAAAAATGTTTGTTTTTCCTCTTACTTCAGGATAAGCCGTTGTCAAGGAGACCATTCATATCATCATCATTTTCTGCGGCAGATCATAATAACTCTAGTTTATCTGACAGGTGGGTATTGCTTTACAGGTTTTACTATAAAATCATGTTGTTTTAGTTTGTTATCATTTCATGTGGTCAAAAGTTATTAGGGTATAAAGTCACATGATCATCAGAATGTAAACAAACTCATGTTTTTCTTTAAATTCTTGCAGCGTCCAAAAAAATGAAAGATTTTAATAGTGCATAAAATAACTGGTACATTTTTTGCTCGAAAATGATCACATTAGCCTCTGTGTTAAATTTTTTTACTTTGAATCCTCTGCACAAATTATTTTTGCGAATGACTTAGTTCACTGCTAAAATTTTGTGTGGAGGATTTTGAGCGAATGATCAAAACTCGACGATATTTGAAGACAATTTTCTCATAATTGATAACTCTTTCAACAAAATGAACATAGAAAATTTCATATATTTGAACAATCGGAACTATGAATATGAACTTTATAAATTTTGATAGTTTCATAAATTTTGGTCATTTTAAAAAGCATTGATTACTTTTTAAGGTAGTTTTAAACTCTGGTGGTAATTTTATGAACTTATATTTTTACTAGACTTTTACAGTGGAGAAGGTTAGTTGTTGACTTTTTATTGAAGAGTTTTAGATGTATCCTTAACTCTGTCTATTGTATACAGAAATGTTTTCATCTTTTTTTATCATACCTATATTTGTTAGCTTCTATCGATCGGTCAGCGCAAAAACTGGTCTAACTACTTATAAATGAAGGAAAAATGTAGGGTAGTTTTGCGCTGACTTTATCGCTACGCTAACTGCTGTAGATCCCTTCTTGCTTCTTGCTCTCACAGTTTTCGGCCTTTTATTGTCATTTTTAGGGGTTTTAGGGTCTTTGCTTATTTTGTATTCTCTTTGTTTTGAAGGTCTGATAAAACCTGTATCCCCCATTTTTCTCCCCCTATCTTATCCCCATAGAGAAATCCTTTATTTGGTGAAAGGTTAGGCCCCTTATTTCCTCTGTTTTACCGTATTTTTGTGACGTTTACTTTAAATCAAGAATGGACAAATCTACCTCCCTGAAATCAAATGCTTTAGGACTTAATGATCTAGAATAATTATGTCTGATTTTGGGACTACATGTTAAGGCTTTCTTTACTCTGAACTCATCTTTTCAATTTTGATCTGTATTGCAATATGCTGATCTAGTCTATTTTAATGGTCATTCTCTGTTGCTTTCTGACATGTTATTTTTTATTTTAAATTCCCCTGATTAACTCCTTTTGCTCTGGTATGAATGTAAATGTTCTGTTTGTATAAAAAAGAAGAAAGATTAAGAGTTTTGTCTAAAAAATTGTCAAACAGGAGCTTTTTGTTCTTTGTTGTTTAAAGCTTTTTATGGTCAATATTGACTGTTGCTATTTTTACATTTCCCTATAAGTGTGTTTACATGAGGGGGCATTTCATTTTATGCCAATCAAATTGCTTTCCTTTCTGTTAAAAACTTCATTGACGTTTTGAAACTTTTTCGTAGTTTAAGAAGTGGCAGAACTTTGATTTAAACATAACTGGTATCAGTATGGCATTTCATCAATGTTTTCATAACCAAAATTGTTTTGTAAATACTTGCATAAAATTTGATAGCTTTTAAGAAAAAGTACAATAAATCCTGGTCATTGAAATCTCCTTCAGACAGTACCCATTTACACCTGGGTGGAGTGGAACAACTGTAGGTAAATTTCTTGCTCGAGGAAATGAGCAGTGCGCCTAGCGGGGTTTGAACCTGGGACCTATCAATCCCTAAGCATGCGCCCTACCACTGGACCACTGCTCTTACTTAAAGTAAAAGTTTTGAGAAGGTGAGCTATTATGATGGGTCTTTCCGTCGTCAGTTATTCGTTTTTCTGTATATTTCAGGTCAATGCCCCACACATTTCTCTGTTCATTCATTCTTCTTTCTATCTTTATTACACTACTCTCTATTTTGATCTCTGTATACAAAGATTACATCTGTCTTTACATATTTTCATCATTATAAAAATATTTCAATCTATGAGTGTTTTTTTCAAGCCATTATTATTCATTGTATACAATGCTTTGTTATGCTACATCTGAAAATCTCTGGTTGTATTCACACTATTTTTGATTTTTGCTACAATTTTTATGTTATAAGTATATTACAAAAAGTTAAATATTTTACAATTTGCTACAAGTTTAAACATTTTACAAGTTGCTTCAACTTTAATGTAATGGTATTTTACAAGTCCCTTCAATTTGTATGTTGAAATATTTTACAAGTTACAAAAATGCTAGATCACAAATAAATTTCAATTAAAATGTTAGTTTGATATGTTGCCTTTGATGGCTGTGTGGTAGAGCACAAGAAATGAAAATTGTATATTTCTTGAAGTGACTAGCTCATTTCTTAATATCTGGCTAGAAAGTGAGTGATGTGAATTTGTTATTTCATTATTGTTATTTTTTTAAAGTAAGCTGTGACTGTGGATTTAGTGGCTGGCACTCTACACTTAAGTATCGTGCCGTGCCCGACTGTCTGAAGCTCTCAGCTTAAGTGTGATTCTTCAGAAATGATTTCCAGTAAATGGTGTTGACTCAAAAGTATAAAATTTAAATAAAAACTTGTAGCATTACATAGCTATGATGAAATCTGCCCACCCTTCAGTTTGCTCAGCAAGTGTAAATAGTTTAGTTCAGTTATTGTTTAAGTGTTCAGAATTTACTTAGGTTACTTGAGGTCCACATGGAAGGTTTAATTTATTTAAAAGTATAGCCTCACTCAATACAGTTATTATTCTTTAATATTGAAATATTGTCATTGATTTTCTTGTCTGACCATCTTATTATTTGTTATATCTTAAAGTCTCTCCCTTCAAGTTTAAGCATCAAAAGACACAAAACTTTTCATTTATTTTTTATTTATCACAAAATTCATTGTACTAATATCATTGTCCATGGGTGAACATTTTCAAGATTGGTCCTTAACATTTTTGGGGTCCAAATAAGGAGTGCTTTTCCACAGTAAAAGTTACTGAAATCATAAAAAGAAATTTCAGGATTTTGAAAATCTTGAATTGTCACCCATGAAGTTCCATGAACTTACTGTTACTTTTATCATTATCAAGTTTCATCATTTCAAAGACTTTGTAGATCTCTAGCATGGCTGGAGAGAGAGACTTACATCAGGGGGTGTGGAATTTCAAGTTTTTTCTGCTTGTCCACAGACAATTGAAATCTAAATATAAAATTGTCCAAAATAAAAATGCTCTTTTCCTGAAGTTTATTACTCAAAAAAGAAATATTGGGAACATTTATTCAAAATACATAAGTAATAATAAATTACTTATAATAAAATAATTCAATGTTCATTATAAACGAGACATTTTATTCATCAAGGATTGCCATATATAAGTGTAAATAGTATATTTACCAAAAAAATTACTTGTCCACAGACATGTAGGTTGGATATGTTAACTTGTCTTCAGGCATTAATGTAGGAGCCAGACAAGTCAGGCTTTAGAATTCCACACCCCTGCATATACATACATGTAAATGTTTTTGTTCTATACATACTAATAGTCTGCATGTTGCATGAACACTTGACCTTCATACTTTCAGGACCCAAGGTCTGACAAATCCTTTCCGTTATTCTGCCGGCTCTGGCATCACCGGCAACTCTTCATACTCGTCATCTTATGTTCCGTATTACCGACGACAACAGCAAGATAAAGAGCGGGAAAAGTCAGAAAAAGAGGCGGCAGATAAAGAAAACGCCACTAACAACAGAATATCAACGCCTGCAACACTAGCGGTTACCACGGCAACCGTGACCACAGGTTCAACTGTATCAACAACATCTAGTTCCACCACAATCACTACCCCTACTTCCTCATTTACTCATTATAGGAAGTAAGTTAGCCTATAGTCATTTCATTTTTTTGTTCATTTTCATTATTTATGTCATCAGATTGACCTTTGAATTCCAGATTTGACCTTTTAACTTCAAATTTGACCTTTGTGCTCTAGATTTTTACCTTTGAATTCTAGACATGCAACATCATAATAGCTTGGAAAACCTGATCTAAAATTGAAATTATCAAAGGTGTTTAGTCTAGATAAAAACTATGCATTCGTAGGTTAACCTGAAGGTCATTGAATGTTGCATGGAGTTAGCCTTGACCTGAAACTGATCTATTCTGAACTGGTTGAAGGTCATAAATTATTATGACAGTTGGATTAAAATATTGATTAAAACATCTGATATTATAAACCTATTTCCTTGGAATCAGGCACCTTGGGAAGGGGGGGGGGGATGGCATCTTAAGGTTTGACTCAAATCTTTTGCATGTGATTGTGGTAAGCTTTCTTGGTCTGGGGTTTGAATGGTCAATCTGGTTACATAAGTCATAAAACATATTTATTATTTTCAACATTTTATTATAATTTTATTACATCCATTCTTCTCATACTCTTGTTTATTAAAAACAAAACAATCAAACTTGTCTATCCCATCATCCTAAATTCTCTCGTGCACTCACAAGCCCAATTTGTCGTTTCTTTGTAAAAGGCAAAAAACCATCAACCTGTCTGACTATTTTGATGGTTCAGTGCAGAGCTAGTCTGGTTTCAGACTGGTTTTAAAATCAGTTTAATGGAGGGGGGGCGTATCAGTTAATAATTATGAAATTTCAGATTTTCTGAAATATACAAAGACTAAGCAAAAATTATTAAAAACTATTTTGGTCTGTTTTTAAGTTCCCTTTTGGCCCCTGTTAAGGCCTTTTTCAGACAAGTTTGATTGTTGTCATGTTTTGGAATGTTCCTCAATGTTCTAAGCATGAAAACTTATTCTTTTTACTGTGTGAGATATCAATACTTAGTAGAATCTTTATTTTTGTCCTTTGTTTTATTGTTTTTGTTATAACTAAGGCGTTTGAAACATGTTTCGTTCAATCATGTCTGTTATTTACTAAAAATTATAGAATTTTTTTATTTTTTCTGCCTAAGGATATTCCTTTGTAGTTATAGAGCATGGTTAGGTGGGGGGGGGGGGTACAGTGGGAATAAAAGAATGTTAGATATAGATGGTGTTTTGTTCAAGCAAAGGTGAAAGTTTTGAGTATTAATACTGAAGTATTCAGGGCTCAATGCAGTCCTGTTGCCCCTGACAGCCTATGTTTTGGGTTAGGGCAACTTGTAACTGCTAGTAAACATTTGGTTGGGACATGTTATACACCTAGCTGGCTGTCTAACTTGGTGACCTTGTTTGAAAATTAATGTTAAGCCCTGGTATTTCATGAAGTATTGCTGTTATAGAATGGTGAGATCATGGTTTTATGTTATATTATTTCAGGTCATATGAACCTCCTAAAAGAGATGAAGAAACAGAAATGTTACGTAAAGTACGAGCTAAACGTGCAAGAGAGACTAGGAGATCTACTCAAGTTAGTTGTGTTTTCATGTTTTATATAAATTGAGTTTCCACTGTTATGGAGTAGTGGTTGGCATGTCTGACTTTGAATCTAGCATTCTGGTTCAATTGCTGGCTATAGCAGGTCATTACCTTCTTTGATCATGCTTAGCTACAACAATTATTGTTACTGAATGCTAGAGTCCAATGAAAGTTCACAATTATTGTTTTGTTAGTAAATTTTGTTAGTATTATTTGGATAATCACCAATTAATGGAGATAATTTAGTAAAAAAACTCTAAATTAATATTGGTTGGTAAAACAACTCTAATTTGATGCTGTTTAACTGAACATTTTTTGGTTAAACATCACTTAATTATACTGTATGGTTAAACAACACTAAAATTGAAATTGCTTGGTTAAACACCCCTAAATGATTATTACAGGGTGTAACGCTAGAAGATGTGCAACAAGCCAATGAAGTTCTTCGTAAAACAGATCCGCCAGCAACAACAACCACCACAGTGGACCCTAGTTCTACGTTATCAACTGGTGCGACAACGACATCAGTATCAGCGTCGGACCGTTATAAACTATCTAGTGACGATAAAAAATCTCAGGATAATACTGATTCAGTACCTAATAAAACATCTAGTGATAAAGACATTTTTAGTCGTCTGTCGGGTGGCGATAGTAATTTACGACGGACTAATTCATCTATGGATTCGGATAGTTCATCGATATCGTCTTGGCGACGTAATAGAGATATAGATGCCAGTAAGAAAGAGGTAGGAATTTATAAAGTTTACTTGCTATAAGATGAATCTCATATACTTTTCAGTAATTATTTTCACTGATAGGGTATGGTGGCAGGGCCCATTTTTGTGCAAAAAAAATTGGAGGAAAACATTTTCCTTCATTTCAAAATTTTAGTGAATAGGTTTATACTAACAGGGTAACGTTTTCAAAGAACATGTCTGTCTTCTTATTCATGATTTAGAATATTAATTGGGTTACTTTCTATACATACAAACAATGTAAACAAGTCAGTTAGCACAATGATTGCTTCGTAAATATTAAAATAGTAAAGTACAGGGAGCTTGTCAGATGTAAAATAAGTAGATATTTTTAGATTGAGTTTATAATGAGGTTTTAAATTAACAGGATGATAATGGTACAAGAAGTAGTAGTTTTCGACGGTCCCGAGCAGAAAGAGATAATACATCTAGTAGTTTATATCCCTCGGATTCAAGTAAGTAATCCTTTATATATGAACTGGTCAACAGGACTTGACATTTAAGGTTGTCCTATTGCCCGTAATGACCTTTAGATGGATTTAGGCACATTATTACTGCCAGTAAACATTTGGTCAGTGCAACTTGTTACTGCATGTAAACATTTGGTAACATCAAGTAAACTATATAGCTGGTTATCCATTGGGGCAGCCTTGTTTGAAAATTACTGTCGAGCATTGCTGGTTTTAAAGAAATTTGACGTTAGTGAAAATTTAATGACTGGTTCTAAAATGCAGAAACTTTGAAACCTTAGAAAGTGTTCATTTCCTTTATCAAAGCTACTGAAATTAGAAATTGCAGGAATTTTAATAAACACGAAAGATATTAGGTGAAATATTTTATTATCCTTACATAGAACTTCAATGATGAAATCAAAGGATTCCTACTGATAGGACCTAATTACCATTTGGATTGCTTCAGATTTTATCAAGGAAATAACTGACAAAAGTCCCTCATTGGTAATTAACATTCTATTATTATATTTTCAGCGTATGTACCTCGTAATCGTTCAGATCGTATAGAACGTAATGCATTATCAGCAGCAGATGTGGGTAGTTCTAATATAACTAGGTCAGCGTCTTTACGTACTGATAGAATACGTAGTACCGACGATGACTCAACTAGGTTAGATATACGCAGAGATAGAGATAAAGAGCGGGATAAAGGTAACCTTGATTTTTTTTTAAATTTCTACTGTAAAGTTTTGTTATTAAGACTATTAAAATGGAAATTCTTATCAGTCTTAATATAGGGACCTATATCTTTATAAATTAAGCATTTTGGACCTTAAAATTTATCTAAAATTGCATAATTTTGCAATAGCCAATGTGGTCTTTCTTGTGGAATTTTAGTGGACTGTCATATTTATTAGCCAGATTTTTAAACGGGGGCGATTGGGCGGGCAGGCGTCCAGTGTCGTTTACAATTGCGTTAATGTTTTCAATTTAGCATATATCTATTCCATTTATTGTCAGATCTTTATGAAACTTCATACAATGATAACATACCATGTGCTGAACAGAATTAGAAAGTAACCGCAACTCTACCTGGCTTTATTATGGATTATTTCCCTTTGTAATTTTTGCGTTAAAGTTTTTTTAAATCTGACTTTAATGTGGTTTCCACATTACATTTCTTGTTGTGTTTTACATGTGTCGATAGGTTTTTTCTACCTGAAGCTGAAAACTAAGTAGCATTTTGAAACTGTAGTTCAGCTATATTATGTTAATTATTGCATCAGTGTCAGCCTTGGCATTGTTTATGAGGTTTAAGTTTTTTTAAAGTCTTTAGTGGAACCAGCTATGTTTATCCTCGTAATGTTTACATAAACAACCTGTATTTATATTAGTTGATTTTCATGGTTTTTCTATACACATAAATATTGTTAACAAGCCAATCTACAAAGCTTATCATAGCTAGCTCAATCAGTGGTACACAAGTCCACTGATCAAGGGGTCTTAGGTTTGATTAATGGGCGGGGGCATACTTTTGTTTGTAGGGCTATTCTCCCTCCTATCACTTTTTCTAAATCATGTAGGGCAGTTGTCAGTCATTAAGGGAAGTATGTGCCTTGAACCTAGTTAATGGCTAAATTTTAAGCAGGTTGACTGACCACCATGATTTGATCTATTTAATGTTTTGCTATGGCCTGAAATCAACCAAAAAAAATTGTTTATTTTGTTATAGAAATACCAAAAGATGATAAAGATGAAAAACGTCCAGAATCTGCAGCAATACGTAGCCGTAGAATGCGTCGTGAAAGACGTTCTACTGGTATAGCTAACTATACTCCAGAGGTAACCACATTTATCTCCCTTTAATTTATACATAAAATTTTGTTGTCTCCCTTTAATTATAGAAGTATTACAGGTTATTGTCTCCCTTTGATTATACAAATATTACATTTTATTGTCTCCCTTTAATTATAGGAATTTTACAAGTTATTGTCTCCCTTAAATTATACAAATATTAAATTTTTTGGTCTTCCTTTGATCATGGAAATATTACATTTTATTGTCTCCCTTTAATTGTAGAAATATTACGTTTTATTGTCTCCCTTTAATTATAGAAATGTTACATTTTTATGTAAAAACCTGCATGCATAGATTATAATAGTGTTGTAGTTTTGTATATTGGGGCCCACCTTTTTAAAAAAATACATAGGAATACATTCAGAGTTTGACATTAAATGTTGTGCTTTTCTTCACGACGACCTTTATTTGGGTTCATGCAACTTGTACTGTTAGAAACTAGTTGGTTTAGGCAAATAAAAGTTATAGCTGGTTGTCCAAGCGGGCAACCTACTTTGAAAATTAATGTGGAGCCCTGACATGTGGTTTAATTTGGTTGGATGAAATTGGGAGAGATAAAGAAACTTTTGATACTTTGATTCTTAGCTCAACTTTTCGAAGAAATGCAGAGCTCTCCTACTCGCAATAGTGTCGTTGTCCGCATCCTTATTTCTGATTAAAGTTTTTGTGCTTTTAAAAATTTTTTGCTATAACTTTTATTTCTTAAGGTATAAACCTCAAAATTTAAATATATGTTTCTTATTATCAACCACATCTCATGTGACAAGGTTCATAATTCCAAATATATTTTTTCAGAATTATCTCCCTATAAACTTAGAATTTTGGTTAAAAAATATTTGTTTTTTACTGTAACTGTTTTATTTCTGTAGATATCAATTTCAAACTTTAAATATGTTCCTTATTATCAACCACATCTCATGTGACAAGGTTCCTAACTCCAAAACCATTTTTTTTTAAATTGTTTCCTGTGAACTTAAAACTTTCTTTAAAAAAAAACATTTTTCTTACTTTAACTTCTTTATTTTTGAAAGTATCATTTTCAAATATATATGTTTCTTATTATCAACCAAATACTTACTTAGTCGAGCATGCTGTCTCCTCTGACAGCTCTTGTTTAAAGCCTGCTAGGAGTCATGCAGAAATCTTATTGTAAGTCAAAGAGAGTATATAAGAGCTTGCAAAAAGTTGTATTTTATTGTCATAAAGTTATAATATTTTGGTATTATACAGACTATTCGAAGAATTCGTGAGAATGCAGCCAAACTTGGAGACGATTCTGTAGGTTTTAAACGATTAACCATTTCACCAATATTTTTATATTTTAACTGTGAAAGCTAGGTTTTTTATGTGTCAATGTTGGGTTTGTAGATTCACAGTGACGTGTGGTTTGTTTTACTTGTATATACTCTGATTGTGTGATTTATTCGTATCAATAAATGTCTTTGTATATGGGATCTATTTCGTCCTCAAATTTATGCCCAAATTTTGACATTTCTCAATGAAGAAAATTTAGAAAATTTGCTAAAATATTTGTATGAAAGTGAGGGTGTACAAAAATATTGGGGGAAAAAATAGGAAAATAAAAAAAATACTGATAAATGTTACTATCAGATTTTTTTTGGTGGGGACACTAAGAGTAATTTTGGTTATTCACTGTCTGTTTGAAGCTAGAACAGAACGTTTATTGAAGTCTTTTAAATAAGTTTTTCATAATTTTGAATAATTACCATACATTCTTTGTTATAATTTTGAAAAATTTATCAGGCGCTAAATTCCCAATTTAACTAAGACTTGGTCTGTGGGGAAAACTTTAATAAACTTAAACTATGTGTGTATGTGTGTATTTATTTATTGGAGTTAACGCCGTATCAACACAATTTAGGTCATTTCACGGCGTCCCGCGCACCTAACCTAGCTTTCCTGGACCATTGTCTATAACCAGTACTCACCCTTCCACAAGGCCGGAAACTTCTCCATATTATCTAATCAATGGAGGAAAATCGACATTATTGTCAAATTTTCATGGAAGGGTATAACCTCCCCAGGTGGGATTCGAACCCGCACCCCCTCAGGCACGAGTATCCAAATCCCGACGCGCTACCAACTGCGCTATCGACCTGGATTGTGTGTATGTGTGTGTCTTAAAACTTTTATCCAAGATGTGGTAGCACTGTTGTCGTGGGTATGGTTTAAACATATGGTAGAATATAGGTAATGTGGGTCAGTGGGGTATTTTTGTATCTGTGAGTTTTCATTAGGTGAACAGTGCACCTAACCATTGGTCCCAGAATGCACCAAAACTTGTATGAATAAAATTAACTTGAAAACTATTGCAAAAATAAATTGATATAATTGAGCCACCTTTTAAGCTAAGAGGAAAGTGTCTGTACGAACACTTTATTAGGTTAATTTAATGACTGTATTAACCTCTCAAAACTGGAATCCTCTGACTTTTCACGTTGTCCGGGCAAGGTCCTGTTATTCAATTATTTATTCAATATTAAAAGTTCAATGATAGTATTTAGTAATATATTTATATGATATATTTCATGCATTTGGAATGCCTCAACCATTCATTCAGCGAATAATCTCGTAAAGATTTGTGGGCTGGGGGAGGTCCACCAATAATATTGGCCTTTTTGCTACATATATGAGACAAAGAACAGGTAAAGCACCAAAAAGCTTATGCAAAATTTCACATAGCAAAAGTAGTTCCAACATGGTGTCTTAAAATGTCCAAGATTATTTGTAGTGAATGGCTGAAGAGTTCCCAGTAATATTTCACATAGCAAATATAGTTCCAACATCATGTGTCTAAATATGTCGGAGATTATTCCTAGTAAATGACTAAGGAGTTCCAACTAATATTCCATGTAGCAAATATAGTGCCAACATGGTGGCTAAATATGTCGGAGATTATTTGTTGTGAATGGCAGAGGAGTTCCTAGTGATATTTCATGTACAATATATTGAATATAAAACCTATTTCAGGTGTTCTGTTATGTAAGTCATTGTTTAAAGTTAAAATGTTCAAACTTTTACCTTCCTGTTTCTGGCTGCTGATAAGCCTTGCCTATTTGTTATGCATGAGATACATTCTTGTTTCTCAAGCTTCTATCATTGAATGAAAAACATCATAGTTATATACATTATTAAAGACATCACTCCATAACACTTGGTCCTACTCCATTTTGCAAAAGGACCATTGTCAGCATTGGAAAAATATTGCTTAAATTGATAATTATAACTGTCAGCAGTGTATATACATTAACCCAGCTGATTTAAATACTTGATATTTGCTGGATATTCCCTGTTCATAGATACACTATTTTTATTGATCGTGAATACAGAAAGATTGGAGTACGTATTCAAATCAGCAGGGTTAATGTATGCACCACTGACAGTTGAATAAAATTAAATTTAGCAATACTTCTTAATTATAGTTTGACAATAATTAATTGGATTCACTTTACACTAGTCTACTGGGTCATCATTTGCAGTCCAGTGCAAAGTTGCATAACTCTAGCATGAACTTTGACTAAGTTATGGCCCTTTTAGAGTCATAATTATAGGCCAGTCTGTTTTAATTGATGTGTTGATTTGTTATGTAATACCTTTCTTGTTTGTCTCGAACAATTGGGCATAGACTGTTTTTGGTTTGGTGATAGGGGGCTAAGATTTTAATGTCTTGGACCAGGGAATTAGTTGAAAATTGGTGAAGGAAAAGTCCACATGTTGGAGCTGTTACGACATTGGACTGGTTATCATTGGTTAGCCAGTTCAGTGTTGGTTCAAATCCCAACCAAAACCAACCCTTTTGTTTCTGGAGCAAGAAACTTTTTCCTACTAGCTCAGCACTTAGAGACCAGGAAGCGAACTCCAAAGTGATTAGTCTATATTGAATGAACTTGTTTCACAATTGAGCGAAAATGAATTATTACAAATTAAAAATAAAATTTCAGTAAAACCACCTATTGAAATGTGGCTTTAAACCCCATGCATCACATTACTTCACTTTACACTATATAGTGTTATTTGATGATCATTTTTTACTTTTCACTTATTCCTTTTTAATTCATCCTCCCATGCAATATCACACCCTACCCTCTTTTATAGTTCCCCCTCTGACACTTGTTACTGCTTTTTGTTTACAGTAACAAATCAGTTCAACATGTAATCAGTATAATATACCTTAGCCTTGATAAACATTTCCATCTTTTATTTTATTCTTCCATTTCAATATATTCAAGTTTTCTGTACCCTCTTTATTTTACTCAGTTCTTCGTATTTTTAATTTAAATTTATTTATTTTTTGTTGGGTTAATCACCAAAGCAACACATTGTACAGGTTATATAATGGCGTCCAGCGCACCTAACCTAGCTTTCCTGGACCCTTTTCTATAACCAATACTCACCTACCCTTCCACAAGGCTGGAGACTTCTCCATATACCTTATTAATGGAGGAAAAGTGACATTATTGTCAAATTTTCATGGAAGGGTATAACCTCTCGAAATGGGATTTGAACCCATACCCCCTTCGGCATACTAGATTCGAAATCCAGGTGCGCTACCAATTTTATATTAAAATTGAACTATTTATTGTTTCTTCAAATTTTTGTTACACAGTGATTCATTTTTGTTATGTTCACTTTTTGTATGTGTATTTTTCTGCTCACATGAGCATGAAGTGTGCAGTGATTGGACAATTTGTTGGGTCATGAATATTATAATATAGTCTAAAGGTCAGCTAAACATGACCTGTACTGCGAGCTTGTCAGATTTAAAATTAGGGAGTTTGCGAGCAAGGAATTTTAGATCAGGTTTTCATCAGGTAGCTGTCAGGGGTTCAGGTTAGGGTAAGGGTTAGCTGCCTGACTTAAGCTAATAATGTTGATAAACAGCAAACTATCAAATAAAAAGTAAAAAAAAGAATAAACATGATTCATGGAGAGACAGGTTTCTGTGTAAACTCATGAGTAATGTGATGTGGATGTGGAAAGAAGAACAAATTGTTCTGATTTCATTGTAGCTTCCATGAAACTACTTAAACTAAATGTCTCGGAATTTATTGTTATATTAGTATTAATTATTTTTATTGTTGTTATTTTTATTGTTATTAATTCTTATTATTATTACTATTGTTATTATTATTGTTATTATTATTATTGTTGTTAAAAGTTTATAGGAGTTCCCATGAAATTACTTACAGAAAATGTCAGAATTTATTATTTTATTATCATTTATTATTGTTGTTATAAATATTAAATTTATTATTGTAGAATAAGGATGACGAAGAAGACAAAGATAAAGAAAATAAAGAAGATACAGAAACTAAAACAGATACTACCATTGATGATAAAGTAAGTTTTTATAATATTTTATATATACCCCCACCCACCCTAGCCCAACCATAGTCTGTGGTACACATTGGCTCTTACTGGCCTGAGTTATACCCTTACCCTTACTCCGCCAAACATGGTGGACCAACAGAAACTAAAACAGATACTATCACTGATGATAAAGTAAGTTATATAATATTTTATATACCCCCACCCAATGTACCCTTGTCTGTCCTACATATTGGCTCTGACTGACCTTAATGATGCAGAGTAGCAGTATATAAACAAAGACTTCCACACAGCAAAAATACAAAGAGGGAACTATTCTTAGATTTTATTTTTTTTTTAGAAAAGGGACGCAACTCACAAATAGTAGGGAACAGTGGCAAAAAAATTGATACTGGAGATTTAAACCAGGTTGTAGGGTGCATCAACCTCATACTTGCCACAACATGTACAGGAATAAACAAATTTACAATAACAAAGCCAAAGTGTTGCATAGTTGTTTGCTAACACAAAAATGCACTCTGAGTCTTTTTGACAATATTTGACCATAAATACATTGTAGTTGTCAGTATTAAATTGTGAACCTATACTGTTATTTCAAATTAACTTTAAATTTATGATACAATATGCTCCCTAAAAGTTCTTGGTCAAATGACATTCTGACAAAAACTTATCAAAGGCCTTCATGTAAATTTATATACTATTATTAAAGCTTATTTACTTAATTAACATGGTTGGAATATTATGTTGATAAACTAAAGTTAATTTGGAAATTTACTCAAATGACTCTTTGATCATGGGTAAATGTGAATCATTTTACTTTAAAACAGGGTTTTGTCCAAGAACTTTTGGTGAGCACTGTATAAGGTGACCTAAGTCATAGTATAGTTTGACAAAATGATTGACATTGTGGTTTTGATTGGTCAGTTTGAATGAACCTTGATAAGATTGTAAGAAGTTATTGAGATATTATTATGAGACAGTTTGGTGCCATTTTGATTTATTTGTAAAAGAGTTTTGATTTAAGTCTATCAATATATTATTTATTTTACCTACTGGTTTAAAAAGAAGATAAAAGTTTCAAAGGGAGATAATCTGAATTCTGATAGAAGATAAAAAAATTCAAAGGGAGATAATTTTGACTTCTGATATGTTTATGTTGACTTCTTAGATTCAATATCTGACTACTTTAGCTCTGATCTGGTCAAGCCTGTGTTTTACTCTCCCTCCTTCAAAATGACAAATATGAATCTGAAATGAGCATTTTTTTCATGGTTTTTGAAAGTGTTTAAGAAAAGTTGCCTTAAAAATATTACCTTTTTTATGGTTTTTTTTCACATGGGTAAAATAGAATTGAATGAGATTCAAGGGTTTAAAAGGACATTTTTGCCCCACCATAACATTGCCATAGTGACAGCAATTAGGGTTTAAATGTGTTTCCTGAAAACCAATCATCCAATAATTTGACCAAGTTGCATTTCTGCAAGTCGAACAGTATTTAAATAGCCTTGAAATAGCCTTATCCAATACGGTGAAACAATGACTAATATTTGCCCATGCTCTAAACAGTTAAAGGTTAATTCCATTCGTATTAGGATTAATATTTATAATATAACCCTGACGTAAATTGAGATCAAAATAAGACATGAAATGTAGGACTGTAGGTTAGGTCAACTGGTCAAATAAATATATAATCAGTAGACGTAATTATACTTAATAGGTATTTAATATGTATAACATGTCCTTGATAAATCATTGTACACAGTCATTCTCACCTAAGCCAATTTTTGGAGTCTTGTTCTCAAATCTAACACTATAAGTAGATTTAAAAAGCCACCCAGCTAGCTAAGTCAGTTGTCCACAAGTCCACTGATGGAGGGTTTTTAGGTTTTGATTCACTGACGTGGCATACTTTAGTAAAGCTTGGTCATGAAATAATTACTAGGGCCATTCTCCATCCTTACCACTAGTTTTAAATCATGTAGAGCTACAGTGTTAAGCCCTTCAAAAAAAGGTTATTAATATTGAATATTTAATATGTTGATATACTAATTGATGCTGGAAATTGCTTTGAAATTTATTATTATGACTCTAGTTTTTTTATCCCCAAAAACTCTGTTTGGGGATGGGGTATATAGGAGTAAGCTTGTCAGTGGGTTGGTTGGTCGGTCTGTAGCTTTTACTTGTCTGCTCAATAGACTATATCCGGAATCCAATATTTGGGTTTTCCCCTGCGGTACAAACAAACTTTCACTGTTACAATGAAAACATGTGTAAAAAGAACAATAGGATTTAATCCATAGTTTATACTGTTTAGCAATAATGTGTAGAAAACTTTGTTTGTACCGCCTGTGCACAGACGGAAAACCCCATAAATTTGAATTCCGGATTAGGTCTATTTCTCAGCACCTATTGTATGGATTTGATTCAAACTTCACACATAGACTGGTCATCAAGCAGGCTTATGCATATCCCATTTTCTCGGCACCTGTTGTACAGATTTGATTCAAACTTCTTGACAAAGATCCATTGGGGGTATATCATTACATTCAGTGATAGGTCTAGTTTTATCATTAGTCGATGTGGATTATTTATCTTAAAACCAGGTTATTTTTCATGAGACTTTTGAAGGGCAATGAAGTAGTGTTCAGTGTCCAAGAATTATTCAACTGTTTAAATGATTCAAGAAAAGATTTAGGAATTCCCATATGTTGTCTATTCACACATAATACATATGTTTTCAATTGTTATATGTGGATTTCAAGATATACTTCATCTCAGACTAGGAATGTTTTATTGTATTTAATGGTGTTTTAAACATTTAAACAACAGTATATTTATAATTAATACCATTATTTTTTATTTTCAAATCTGTTTATTGCCAGCTGTGTAGAAAGCAATATTTTATGGTTCTGCATTTATTGCCTATGGGAATAATGTGTTTGAATTGCAGTGAAAGTGCTTTCTCTTTTTTATACCTTCAATTTATATTTTGTAAAGTTTTCCTTAAATTTTAGAGAAGGATTAGTTGGTTCTTAGAACTAACCCCATAAGTTTTATACATTGTGCTCAGTACTGGGTTAAAAAGCCGCCCGGCTAGCTCAGTTGGTAGCACGCAAGTCTACTGAACGAGGGGTTGTGGGTTTGATTCCCAGGTGGCGCATACTTTCGTTGAGCTTGGTCATGAAATTATTTCTACGGCCATTTTCTCTCCAATGATATTTAATTATGTAGGTCACTGGAAGTTCATTTGAGAAAACTTTGTGCCGTTGATAACTCGGCAACTGCTGTACCTAGGTTCACAAAATCTTTGCTTTGGATAGCCCTCCAATCAAGGATGTGACCTATTCTGAGGTCCTTGGGTCATAGGTCAAGGTTACCCGGACTTCATATAAGACAGAACACAGCATGGCCAGCACAAGGGTGTGTAATGCCCCGCCCTGCAGAGCTCTAGTTTAATGTAGCACTATGATGATATGAGTTAAGACATAATTATACCTCTTGTTAAGAAATCAAATATTCAAAACCTAGATCAGTAACATTCTTAGAATATTTGTATCATTATGATCAAAGTATTTGATTATTTTGTAAGTACTTGTACAATGTACTTGATAGTTTAGTGTTTTGATGATAATTTCAATCTAAGTAGAACTGACTGATTGATCGTTGGTACTTAAAATATTTTATATATTTGTTATGATATTTCTTGGTACAGAAAGGTTTTTGATCTAGAACTTCTCTCTTTGATGTTGTTTTTTTATATGTTAATTGAGGGTCATTATTTGAATCATCTTTGTAGGAAGGTTATGATTTAAAATATTTCTTGGTATTTTGATTTACATTACTTCAAGAATGAGGGCAATGATGTAAGGTTTGAATAACGTATAGCCAGCTCGCAAGACTAGCTCAGTCAGTTTCACCCAAGTCTACTGATCGAGGGGATCTTAGCATACTTCCATTGAGTTTGACCATTCTCACTCCTACCACTGATTCAAAATCATGTAGAGCAGTTGTCAGTCACTGATTGAAGTATGCGCCTAGAAACTGAATAACCTGAACTGTGGGAAAGTTGACTGACTGCTGTTATATGAACTAAACAATGTGTTGCTTCATCAACAAAAAAGAACAATTAAGTAACTTGCAATGATCACTTTTCCCCTTCTCCAATCAAGGTTTGATGATTTTCTTTTCATGTCATCATGCAATTGGAAGTATTTTGGCAAGCCCATAGAAAAATGGAAGGAACCTAACCAGGTGGCAAATTGAAATATCTTTATTCATCCATAAAACAGTACAGTTGTTACATGACCCAAGCTATGTATACCTGATACATATTTCCTTTGTTTTTTGTTCTGGATAAAGTTGTAGAAAACATATTAGACCCAAACAAATACAGTTCGCCTGCAGTGTGTTCAGTTACCGTGAACGTTCCAAAACGTTCTGTAACAGAAGTGTTGGAACAAATCAACCCGTAGACTACTCAACCCGAGACAACTCACCTACTAACGGGTTGAGTTGTCCCGTATCCGTAACGTTCGCTAACAGCCGTTACTGAACACGCTTCTGATGCATGTTTCCTTTGTTTTTTGTTCTGGATAAAGTTGTAGAAAAAAGTATTGGAGCCAAGCAAATACAGTTCACCTGGTTCTCAAATTTTATTGACTATTAACCTGAAGTTGAAGACCTGGTTCAATCAAAGTAGTGGTGAATGGTTAAGTCTATAAATCTTTTATTAATTAACATACAGTACCTGCCAAAAGTCTTTGGAAAAAATCCTGTTTTTAGGATAAAATGGGGTCTGAAAAAATATCAGGAACAGTATCTGTTGAATAATGAACCCATTCACTTAAAGCAATGAATAAAAAGTAAACAAATAATTCCTATTTAACTGGGTTTAATGCCATGTCAACACATTTTGGTCATTTTACGGCATCCAGCGCACCTAACCTTGCTTTCCTGGACCCTTGTCTATAACCAGTACTAACCTACCCTTTCACAAAGCCGGAAACTTCTCCACATACCTTATTAATGGAGGAAAATTGAAATTTTTAAATTTTCATGGAAGGGTATAACTTCCCTGGGTGGGATTGGAACCTGTACCCCCCTCGGGAAACGAGATTCCAAATCCCGGCGCACTACTAACTGTGCTGCCAACGGGGTTAGATAATTTCTATGATCATTTTTACTCCTTCAACTGACTCTAAATTGTGTTGGGCATTTGTCAGTTATTGATGCAAGTATGTGCTTTGTTACTGTGAATCAGTGAGAAGGTTGACTGACCGCTAATAATGGTAGCTGACCACTGACCAGTAATTGTACTGTATACAATGTGTTGCTATGGTGTTAAAACCAACAAAAAATATCAACTTTGGCAGGCACTGTACATTTAGTTTCAATCAACCATTATGTTATGTCTGGAAGGTAGTGTTTTTTTCTACCTGAGTACAGAAGATAAGATGATTCTGTTTTGATTATGTAATGGTAATTAGTTGAGTGTTTTATTTATATTAAACAGATGTGCTCGTTATTGGATATCAATTATGATCCTACTTTATCCAGTAAAACATCTTTGTTTCTTGAAGATCAGTTTATATATTGTTTATGTACGCACCCGGTACTACCCCCTGTTTTACTTTGTTGTTTGGTTTATGGTTTATGATAAAATATAAGTCCACCTTAGCTTGATTACTTGATCATACATTTTTTGATGATTTTTTCCGCATGAAAGATTGGATTTATCCAAATGTGTAGCCTGTTGAATAAAGTCTTTATTATTATTATTAATATCAATATCATTGTTAATATTATGTTTTGAGTGCTTAATTTAAGAACAATAATGTCACTTTTGTCGGGTTTCACTGACACTTGCCCTTCTTGATTTAGTTACTAAGTATCTGTGGTTGTAGGGAGAAAAGTCCTAGAGATTATTTCATGACCAAGCTCCACGAAATGCCCCTCCCTGGAATCCTAGAAAACCCCTCAATCAATAGACTTGCGTGCTTCTTACTGAGCTAGCAGAGCGAGCCTTCTGCTATTTATTGGAACTCTGTTGATGTTCAGCCATAGCTGTATAAATCATAAGAACCAATTTCAGAAAAAAAACAAGATTTAGTCAATTTCTTTAGTCTACGTCTCATTTATGGAATATTTTTACTGTGAGAAAAACTGTAGAATTTTTATTTACTTTGTTGATTAATTGGAATTTTTTTCCTCCTGCAAGTCTTTGACTCTGCATACTTCAAGGAGTTTTAATCTGTAGATTTTATAGGCCTCCTGCCTCTTATATCTGTGTATTATCAGCTTGTATCTTCTTGGATATCTCGAGATATCTCGAGATATATCCTGTATTAAATGATAAACAGATTCCTCTAGTTTACAGAATTTTAACTCATTTCAAACTATTGATGTTATTTTTTCTTCTTTTCATTGATGATGAGTCATACCAATCCACAACAGGTACACTGGCAATGTATTTTATGCTTATTTTGAACCTGCCTATTAGTTCAGTGGGTAAAGCTCATTTTGGGAAACATAAGACAAATCGAAACAATATTCTTAAGTATGGCTCATTTATGATAACTTGATACAAATTGAAATGATATTCTGAAGTATAAGCTCATTTAAGATAACTTGAGACAAAATTGAAACAATATTCTATGTAAACAATGTCTCTTGTTATCCTAAACTAGCTATAGGGTTATAAGGCGTCATGACTACAATTCCAGAGGTGGTAGTTTCAAAGTCTATGGAGTTGGGCCATGAATTATTATCTACGGCTATTCTTCAACCTACCTAATAATAGTATGTAGCAAGTCGGGGCATCTGTCAGCTACTGGGGAGAGTATGAGCTTAGTACTACATTTGTAGCATGAGTCCAGAGATCCAAGCTCGTCACAAGAACCATGGATTGAATAACTGATGGCTGCAATAAATGACTGAAAAATGTTAAAATGTGGTGTAAGGCACCCTACATTACAACACATTTCTTCATATATCGGCATAGGTCAAACCATCAAAGAGTTTGGTCATGAAATAATTTCTTTGGCAGTTCTTCCTCCTACCACTGATTCTAAATAATGGAGGGCAGTTGTCAGTCACTGACAGAAGTATGTGCCTAGAAGCTGGTTTACAGCTAATGCCAGAGATTTAGCCTTTGTGAGAAGGGTTAGTAGGTGACTGATTTCCATAATATGACATAATACAATGTGTAATGCTAAGTAGTAAACCCAACCAAAACAAAAAACAACTTCATTGATGAGTCATTTGATTTCCATTTCACAACAGGTAACTTGTCTAGCATTTCATATTTTATTTTGGGTGTTTTCGTTAGCTTAGTTTATTTTTACCTCGGTAATAAAGATTTTATGATAAACTTTAAAGATTACATGGTCTTTGAAATTATAATTTGAAAGTAAAATTATGAGAAAATTTGGCATGAATTGAAATATTCTCAGGAATGAAATTCACAATTTCTCTTGAATATGATGTAAACATGCAACTTTAGTTGATTGACTCATAACTAACTGGCTTGTACTCTAAGCAGTATAGGGCTTTGGTCCAATGGTAGGATACAAGTTTAGGGTTTAAGAGGCACTGAGTATGAACCCCACTAGGGACTCTGCTAGATTTTCTGAAAAAGTAATTCACCTTCAGTTGTTCTGCTCAATCTAGGTGCAAACTGATACTATGAGGGATCTCCTTGCTGTAGGGGATTCAATAATAAGGGGTTATCATATAAAATCGTTAAGTTGGCTGAACATGTATATGGAATCAGACTTCAACTTTGATTAGGGTAGGATAATTAG
Source organism: Mactra quadrangularis (assembly GCA_025267735.1). NCBI lineage: Eukaryota > Metazoa > Mollusca > Bivalvia > Venerida > Mactridae > Mactra > Mactra quadrangularis. Next base: position 56,753,544 of record CM046309.1, on the reverse strand, counting down.
AAGTAATTTGGGTGTTAGAAAGTTCTATGATAATTTTATTAAACAAGTTTACTAATAACAAAAACTGAAAACCTGAAGGTCTTAAGCCTTTGCTGCCTTATGAATGGTGTCTGTAAATATACTTGAACTTTTTTCAAATTTATGTTTTTATTTGTGGTTAATATTTAAATGTCCAAAGTTTATAATCCTATTAGTTTCTTATTATTAGCCTTTGTACTTTGATAATGAAAATTGAAATTCATTGTTTACATATTTAATGTGACACTTTATTTGTATTTTTCCATAATACATGTAGTTCCAAGGGTCTTATCTCTTTAGTAGTGGATTACTGTCTCATTTAAGTTGTATTTTGACATGGTCAATGATTAGAATTGAGTGACCTTGAATTATCAAACAATAGTTTTTGTATGTACAGTGCCCTCCAAAAATTCTTGGACAATAACATGTTATTTAGAATAAATTGGTTCATATTTACCCATGAAAAAAGGAAAAGTTGTCATAGCAAATTCAAAACCAACAATAATAAATTTATATCAATATATGGCTCAAACTTTGATGTTGTTCAATTTTATTCAACTGTCAGTGGCACATACATTATAACTCCACTGATTTAAATATTTACTACAATATTTCTGTACTCAGGATCAATTAAAATATATTTAAAGCAGCGGAGGTAATGTATGTATCACTGACAGTTGAATGAAATTTGACTGTACATAATTAAGCTTTAATTACAGTAAAAGATACTTGCAGTTGGCATGTTCATTTTTTTCAAAATTTCATTTGTGCGAGATCTTTTTGAAGGGCACGGTTTTATAACAATGGTATTGTGTATGTAATACATATTAGTTTGACATGATCTGTGAATGCTCTTGAACTTTGGATTATGAATGGTCTGAGCCAGTGTTTTAGTATATTGAACTTATTATCAGGGTCAATGCCAATGGTTAATTTGTGGAACAAGGTTTTATGAACAAAGGATGATTGGTCTTTATTTAAGACCATTGCTTGCGAAATCTTGTTGGAAATTGAATGTCATGAAAGGATTAATTTAAAAAATCATTTAAATTCATTAGATCAGTTTCTCACTGTGATACAAGAAATGTTACTGTATAAAACTACCACAGGTCAATTTGAACTGGCTATGAAATATTCAATGATAAAAGGAAGGCACAGAATGTTCAATCTGAAGTAGCTATATGTAAGAAGTCAATAATTTATTAATATTATATAATTAAAGACATTGAAACAAGTCAATCTTAATTAGCTATACCTAAGTCAGTGATTAAATAATGGGAAAAAACTGGTCAATTTGTAATAGCTATACATTATTCATTGATTTAAGATAGGGGAAAATTGGTCAGTGTTAACTAGCTATGAATTCTTCAATTATTAAAGTGAGGGAAAAAACTGGTCAATTTGAACTAGCTCAATGAATAAAGTAGTGGGAAAACCCAGCTTGATTAAACCTTGTATTAGGATTGAAGTACACTCAGATTATTTCATATTATGAATTATGTTTGATTTATAAAGATAAAGTTACTTATATGAATCATTATTTTATTATGTTTGTTTTGTTCTTGCCTGAATATTGGAATTCTGGATTTATAGTTGAAAACTGGGAAGGTTTTAACTTTTAATGCTTTTGTGAAAATTGGTTTGAATGTGTTTGTTGCATTCTGAAGTGTGGGATAACTGATGCATAAGTGTTGGTGATCTATTAAATATGGACTTTAATTCAGGCTTTTTTAACCGTCTTGCCTGGAGCCCTAGACAAGTGCAAATTGATGTCGGGTAGTGTGAAAATTAATGTGTTCTTGTGAAAATCGAATAGGGTTTAAGAAAATTTATTTGGGCTTGTGAAAATTGATTCAGGATTGTGAAAATTGATTTTGGTAGAGGGAAAGTTACTTATTTTGTATAGTTGGGCTCATTGATAATTTTGCCCTTTATTGAATTAATAAATCAGACTAGTGCTTGAGAATTTTGGTGATGACTGTTTCGTGATTTATTTTAGTACTTATAGATTTTAATAATGTTCCTTTATTGATGGACAATATTTGTTGGTACTTGGATGTATGGGAATTTTAAGTCTATATATAAGATATGAGATCTATTGAAGTATTGAGGGCTATTGTTATCATTCTGTAAGTTGATTTTTTTGGTCTAGGGAATATAGTGAAGTATTCTGCAAATTCGTAGGGAAATGTTTGCATTGGAATATTTTGTTATATGTTGGATTAGTAATAAATTAGAAGAAGTCTGAAAACAGCAACAGTAAAAACCTTCCACACAGCCAAAATACAAAGAGAAAGGACTGGTGTTTGTTATAATTTTAAACTTTTTTAATGAAAATGTCCCCACAGTCTCTGATTAGTTTTGAGTAATGCGCTTTTGTTGGGAACAATATTAATCTTGGATTTTTTTGAGTTTGGTAGTATGGAATTTTCATAATCTTCATGATTCTCTGTTCTAAGGGTTAGTATCCTTTATATTGTTGTTGGCAGTGTTTCTGATTGAATTTATGTTGATTAGTGATGCTAATTGTTTGTTTATTAGTTGTATGCTAATTAGGAAGGTTAAATATGCTAATTAGAAAGGTTAAATAAGCTAATGAAATATGTTAAATATGCTAATTAAGTACATTAAATATGCTAATTAGGTAGGTTAAATATGCAAACTAGGAAGGTTAATTGTTTTAATTAGGTGGGGTAAATGTGCTAATAATGAAGGTTAAATGTTCTAATTAGGAAGGTTAAATGTTCTAATTAGAAAGGTTAAATGTTCTAATTAGAAAGGTTAAATGTTCTAATTAGAAAGGTTAAATGTTCTAATTAGAAAGGTTAAATGTTCTAATAAGAAAGGTTAAATGTTCTAATTAGGAAGGTTAAATGTTCTAATTATAAAGGTTAAATGTTCTAATTAGAAAGGTTAAATGTTATAATTAGAAAGGTTAAATGTTCTAATTAGAAAGGTTAAATGTTCTAATAAGAAAGGTTAAATGTTCTAATTAGGAAGGTTAAATGTTCTAATTAGAAAGGTTAAATGTTCTAAAGGTTAAATGCTCTAATTAGGAAGGTTAAATATGCTAATTAGGAAGGTTAAGAGTGTTTTTCATTAGATTTCTACTCATTGAGATTTTACCTATCTCACTAGAACTGGGTAAAAGCATCAAGTACTTGAACTCTACAAAGAGTAGTAAAAATTCCTATACTATACTGATAGAGAGAGAGATGAGGGAGAAAAAACCTCTGCCATACTGTTACTGAGTCTGTTATTATAAGAATATATAGAGTGAGTGTGTATGTACGTGGTTGAAAGTAAAACGTTACAATATTTTTAGATAATTGGACCTGGTATGTGGAAATTCTTGTACTAGAAAATGTTAATGATAATTATTGTGTTAAGTGTTCAAAGTATAGTGCTACTGTGATAGTTGTTGTTAGTGTTGTTTATTAATGGAGTAAATATTGGTTTTTGTTTTCTTATATTTTGGACTTACATTTGTGTTTTGTTATCTTATATTCTGGACCTACATTTTGGTGATGATGTTTTACTATTAAATAAGGGTCATCTAATTTAATTATGCGGTGATGATGAATTTGTGTGTGAATAACGATAATTAGGATACATGATTATATTATATACATTTTTGTGTGATAATTAAGATACTAACAAAATCATTGGGTGACTGGGCTTGTTGATTCATTATCATGTTTTAATTTTTTGATAGAATTTTCAATTTTAATATGGTAATATGCGGTGGTCACTCACCTAACCAATTTTCCTGGACAGGTCTAAAAGTTGCTAGTACTAGCTGTTCCTACAATCAGGAGCTGACAACTTTTCCATGTATGGAGAAAAATTAATATCAAGTATCAAAAAGTTTTTATAATGAAAGGATACTACCTGCAGTTGCCAAGAATTGAACTTAGGACTCACAGATTAAAAGTACCATTGCACCTGACTGATAGTGTTACTTTATACTCACGCTTATGCCATAATGGTGAGTAAACCATTGCTCCATGGTGATATGGCTATCTTACATACAATGAGAGCTGATAAGCATATGGCTGTAATAGGGAGATTTTATGGCTGGGCGGTGAGGGGGGAGGAGGTGAGATTCTATCATGTATACCATGAATTGTGTTATAATTATCAATATGGTATTAATTAATAATGGTTATCAATTATTTCTATATTAGTTTTATTAATGTCAGCTTTCTTGTTGATGAGTTACAGATTAATGGAAGCCAGGCTATGGCGCCATGGGTTATAATCTCTGTCTTATGACTGCTTGCGTTCTCATTGTGTTCTTATTTTGATGGGTCAATGCAATACTAGTCTATGTTCTTCTATATTTACATGAAGTTAGACTAGTTTTGTACTGATTCGTCAATTTTCTTAGATGATAATGTTGTTAGCCTACATCTCACAGGTTTAGCGGAAAACGGGCGTAACTCAGTATATGAAAATGGTGAGTTACGACCATTTTGCACTGAACTCGCGATCTGTACTGAGTTGGGCAGTTGTCAGTTACTGATGAAGGCATGTGCTTAGTACCACATTTGTAGTTTTAAAGCTTGGGTCCAGAGATCTTGACTTGTCCAGGGAGCTTGGGTAGGATGACTGAAACCCTGCATTAGTGCATGCTATTTTTATGAAATCTGCCATTTTCAGTATTTTTGAAAGTAGGTTTCTGTATTTTCAAAAATGCAACCCATGTTGCCTTGATATGTCTGAAAGAAATGTTGGGAAAGTGAACTGATGCATCTTTTGCTTTTTTCTTTAATATTTCACTGGGTTAAAGTTATTTGGTTAGTTGTTTTGGTCTTTTCCTGTCTTATGACCATAATCTATGATCAGTTGAACTTGGTGTTTTAAAATTCATCTTCAGTATCTTAAGATAATTATCACTTGATATTTTTACATTCACAAACTTGACCTATTTGAGTAGAGATGTCTTAATTATGTCAAGTATTCCTTCCTTTATTTATTATCATGAAGTGTCATCAAAAACTATGTGATATAGTTCCCTTCTTCAATATCTCAAAATATTTAGTATTGTTCTCCAATATTAGTTAACACCTGAAGCCTGCCATCTCTAAGAAATGATTGCCAATTTATTACCTACAAAATGGACGAATCACAACTAAATGACTGGTTCTCATTGTTTTACATTGATTACTAGACGCAGACTGTGCCACAAGATATGTTTAGATTTGGGGGAAAATAGCGTATTAGCATAACCTTGATAGTTTCTGTTGATAAGAGGAATTTTTTTTGTTTTAGGTAGGGTGGAACTAGGAAATTGGGGAAATCAGGAATTGGAATCTTGGGTGGGATGTATTGTGTGATATGAATCTGTATTGTTGCTTTTGTGGTTGTTTTTTGTGACTTGTTCGGTTTTTTGTTTTTTTATGGTTCTATTGGATATTTTTTTTTATTTTGAAGCCAAAAAAAACTTTGACAGATCAAACAGGTCTGTGCTAATAGTGTAACTGACTTTTTTATGTGTGTATTTGTGCGGATTGGAAAAAACTTATCCATTAATTTAAAGGAATACAAATTTACCCATTGTTGTGAAGGGATAGAGATTTATCCATTGGATGTAAAGAAATAAAAAATTACCCATTATTGTGAAGGATTAATAATTTTGGATATAATTTGTTGAATTTTCGGATGTAAAACTGTTTGTTATACTGTGAATACTATTCATTCCTAGGATTTAAACAAAGGAACGGAGGAGTTATGTCATATGGTAGCGGTTCATACCGCTATAGTCCGTTGACTAAATATGCCGGGTCGTCATCGACCAATCACGGCAGCTTATACGGTAGCAGTCATTCGTTGAACAATTACTCAGGGTTGTACGGTTCTACGGCAGGGGCTTATGGGACTAGTAGTCCGTATACGTCGGAATATGGATCCGGGTATGGGTCCGGATATAGCTCAAGGTCAGGGTCGACAAGTAGTATATCAAGTCTTGGAAGTACTGGATATAGTGCTTCCTCAATACCTTATAGGGTAAGTTGGTATTTTATGTTAACAAACTTTATACTTTTGGTTTTTTTATAAATACTGATAGTATTGATGGGACAGTGCCACTGATAAAGTTTAGGATATAATGCTACCGCAGTATCATAATGTTAGTATTTTATGTTAACAATTTATACTATCATGGGTTTTCGGGACTGACCCTTAAATTCAGGATTTTTCAGGCCAGAGAAAGGGTTATTTTCCTATGTAAGTGCATTAATTTTATAGTCAAGCTGATTTTCATGCTTATGTATGTTTACCAACTTCACAGCTTTATTTTCTGGTCATAGGGCCATTTATATCTATCTATCAAACCCAGGAACTCTCAATCTTGAAGCAGGCATCCTACCACTGAATTGCGGCTAAAATCGGGAAAGTCTGTATTTATACTTTCACCCGTGCAATAACATGTATACTACATGTATTAAACTAATTCATAGTCTATATTCCTGCTTTAATACATTTTAATTAAAAGAGTCAGCTTGTAAATTTCATTGAAAATATTATTAACAAAATATTTGAAAAAATTCAGTATAATTAAAAATTCTGAAAAATATGATAAACAAAGCAAGTATGAACAATAAAAATTAAACTGCGCTGTTACAAAAGTTTTGTTTATAAGTATGGGTTTAACTTTAACTAGATAAGTTTTATTCTCGACTATCTTGAGTTTATTCAATTCTCAATTGGTTTTGTCTATGAATATTTATGACGTTATTTACATAAATTACGAGACCATTATGTTTACAATTGTTTGGAGTTTAGGATTACTTTCAATTGTTTTTGGTATTAAAACTCGAGTACTTGAAAATTTTTAAATGACGCACATGATAAACCATTGCCTCATTTTGGGTGATATTATATACAGTGCTATCCAAATGTGGACTTTTGAATTTTAGCCCCGGCTGTGGCGTAGTGGTTAGCATGTCTAACTTCGAATCTGTAGATAGCAGGTTCAAGCCCGGTCGCGGTAGGTCATACCCTATACATGAGTTGTCGGCCTCGTGGTAGGGTAAGTTAGTACTGGTGATAGAAGTGTCCAGGAAACCTATAGTAGGAAGTGCTGGCAGTCGTATATATAACCTTAATATGTGTTGAATACAACGTTAAAAAAAAAAAAAAAAAAAATACTTTGAAATTTTTAATAAAATCTGATCATGTGTGCCACAAGTAATTTTACTCTAGTTAAAGCTTGCTCATGTAACATAGTTTTAATCATATGTTGATAAACTAATTCATGTTGATGTTGGAATTTAGAATTTGAATTTTGAATTTATCCAGACGACTCTTCAGTTTTTTTACAAAAATTATGTGAATTGGTGTATGCAAAAAAACCACGATTTTGTCTCAGAATTTTTGAAGGGCACTGTATTTTCAATGTATGATCATTTTGTATTGATCTTTCTCAGTCTATTGACTGCTAATGTAAGAATAAAATTTTATTACCTTTGAATTTAAAGTGGTTTTATCCTGAGAATTGAAAATCTTAAAATCAAGGGAGGTTACTCAGACTTGAAAATTGGAATAATTGTTAATTCAAGGGAGACAATTATTGATACTCTGTAGTTGGTGTTTTAAATTACATTGGTCTTGCAAGATGATGTTTTTTTTTCTTCACTTGTAACATTGTTTTGTTGAAATGTCAGTGGCACATACATTAAGCTTGCTGAATTAAATACTTGAAATGTGTTCAATACTCTGTTCACATAAATATGGAAATCAATTTTATAAATGAGTGAGTACAGAAGTACTGTAGTGAGTATTTAAATCAGTGGGGTTAGTTTATGCCTCACACTAAATAAAATGATATATATCCTTCATAGATAAGTACTATGCAGTCTTTGAAATTAGCACTTGCCCATTTCCCCTTGCGAGGAAAATAAGAAATGGACGACAGAAAATCCTTTTCTGCTGGCCTGATTGGCGAGTAAATTTTAGTGGTATTTAATGCTTATCAAATTAAGGTGAGGAAAAAATTATCCCAGTTACTTTTGTAAAGTTAATGATGGGCGAGTAAAGTAAAAAAGTAAAAAAGTTAATATCAAAGACTGGTACTATGCCACCTATTAGTTGTCTACAGATTGGCATAATAGGTTTATTAGAGTCAGAATTCCACTTCTTATTGTAAACCTCTTCTACTTTGTTTAGATTTTGTGTGCTGTTTTTTCTTCACCAATTATACTCCCCACTTAAGACATGGAATTTACTAACACCCTTCTTTCATATATTCTCTCTCTCTTTCTCTCTAACTATCTGACTCATACACCTGAGAATGTTGTTGTTAAGGCAACAAGGAGTTAATACTGGTGTTTCTGTATGTTTTGAATGGATGTTAGTGGTTTTTTGTAGAATCAAAGTGCTGAAACCACTGGTTGAAATATAAATTGTCAGGTCTGTTTATACTTATTGTGAATATTGCAGGTAAATAGCTGTAAACATATCCTAGTGTACATTACTTTTTAAAGAAAGAAAACAAGCCTAACCAAAAGCAGAAGAGTGGTTTAAAATCTGCTTCCATGTACATGTTCAGTTGACTGTACAATTTTGTATGATAACCTCAAATAATCAAAATCACCTTCAAGCAGGTAACCCTTCACGGTACCCATTTACACCAAAGTGGAGTGAAACAACTGTAGGTAAATTTCTTGCTTAAGGAAATTAGCAGTGCCTCTTGTGGGGTTCAAAGCCCAGGACCTCTCGATCCCTAAGTGCCTGCCACTAGGTCACTACTACTACATTCACGAAGATTGATGTATAAATCTAATAAAAAAAATCTTAATTGTTTGGTAGAACCCAATATTTTCTTTTACCCTGGCCTTAGTATGTTGTTATGTATAAAGTTAGAAGATAGAACCAGGAAGTGAATCCTGTGAGAGATGTATACAGTAGAAAGTCTTCAAGTGGTTAAAACTAAGTATGGTAAATACATCATTAGATGTTTGAAGATAATAGTTTTATGGTAGAACCAGAATACATTATATATTTTACTGTACATGACCTTTAACCTTTAGATATGTGGAATGTGTTTACCTTTTTTACATGGGGGAACTTGAGATAGAAAAACCAAGGGGAGTGCACTCTTAATGCTTTACATAACCTTTTACCCTTTAATATGTAAAATGTCTTTACCCTTATATACTTAAAGAATGAGAGAAAATAACTAAGGGGAGTGTACTCTTACTAATAAAGTTGAGAGTTGTAACTGAGTTACCTGGATCTATAGGACAGTAGGCTACATGCAGAAGATATTGTCCCAAAGAGGTTAAAGTTTGAGCTTCACCCTGGATTGTGAGTACTGATCATAGCAACCCGGGTCAGTAGCGCAGTTGGTAGCTCACCTGGATTTCGAATTTTAATATTCCGAAGGGGGTGGGGGTTAGAATCTTACCCGGGGAGGTTATACCGTTCAATGAAAATTTGACAATAATGTCAATTTTCCTCCATTAATAAGGTATATGGAGAAGTTTCCAGCCTTGTGGAAGGGTAGGTGAGTACTGGTTATAGACAATGAAAGCTAGGTTAGGTGCACTGGATTCCATGAAATAACCCTAAAAAATTGTGTTGACAAGGTGTCAAACCCAGTATAGATAAAATAAAGCTATGTCATAGCTTAGTGTGTGGGGGAGGCACTTCTTACTTGCCTGAAAGTTATAATAACTGAAGGGTCTTTTGTAATGGAAACATTAACTTTAGTTTGTCATTGTCAATGTGAATTATATAATTATCTTGATATACTTGGCAAGTTCTATCCTCATGTAGAAATATTACCATTTATTAGATATATATAGTACAGTGTATAGTACAGCTTCTGACTCTGCACTACAGTACTCACCAAAAGTTTAGAGACAAAAGAGATATACTACATATTCTTGAATTTTGATAATAGTTTTTTTAGAAACATTATTTTTTATTTATTCCTGTATGGTTTGTGATAAAATGAAAACAAATTCCATTTATGCAACACATTGATAAAAATCAGCATCTGTTACCCTCAAGCCTCTAAAACCATGTTTGTAGTAAATATTTTCTATAACATCGTTTTTATGCTGTTTTTATATTCTTAGTTATTATTATAATGATAACCAAAAGATAAAGCAAAATTAACTGGCATTTTAAAACAGGTATCGAATTTTTGACAAAAGCTATTGTGTTGGTCTACAAAATGAAAATGTCTACAACTTTTGGTGGGTACTGTATATAGTTCAGCTTCTGTACTCTACACTATTCTGTTAGAACTATGAAATAACATAGTATTTACGTTATTATGTAAATATGTTAGGATGAATTACCCTTGACAATTTACATGTATACTATTCTTATACAAGTATACACTCTGACATTACATTATATATTCTAAATGGGAGCCAGCAAGGGTGGTATTAATTTGTTGCAGATCATACTTAGGCTGCACTAAGTGGAGTTAAAGACTCCCATGGTGATTGATAGATAGATTCCAGTAGCCCAATGACTAAGAAAAAGCTGTAGAGTTGGTGAATGTTCACAAGCTTGAAACATAAACTAAAAAAAATTATACTTTTTTGTACTTTTTTTGTTTCTTGTAAGTTGTATATAATATCTTGTTTATAATATGTCTGGCATTTAATGAAATATGTAGCGGGAATTATGGAGAAAAAATGCTTGTTCAAAGCACATTGACCCTTTCTCATTGTTTCTGATGTGGATTTGCCTTACAGTACATAGTTTCACCTACCCGCACAGCCGCCCGGCTAGCTAAGTTGGTAGCACTCAAGTCTACTGATTGAGGGGTCGCAGGTTCAATTCCTGGGCGGGGCATACTTTCATGGAGCTTGGTCATGAAATTATTTCTACGGCCATTCACCCTCCTACCAATGATTCTTAATTATGTAGGGCAGTTGTCCCGAGGAAGTTTGTCATCTCCTTGAGTGTAGAGCCTGGGACATCTCAATCTGTGACCACTACTAACCTAGCCTAGCAGTCATTGTCTTAACCTTTTTGAGCACAAGCCTGATAAAATATGTTGTTTTAGTACAGAGCAATGTTTAGAACTAGACTGACAATAAAAAATAAGTAATTTTCACTATATCAAATCAATTTTCACTAGTTTCGGGCTTTGAACTTGAGGGTTAAGGCGATGACTTAACCAGTATAAAAATCTAAGTACCTCTATAACACATCATAGACACAATGGAATAAAAAAAAACTGACAAAAAATCACCATTTTAGCTCCATACTAATTATTCAGCCATTTAGTGCTGAGCTAACTATTTTTTCTCCAGAATATTCTAATCAGTGCTTAATGTACTGTACTAGCCAATTAACAAAAACAATACAATATACAATATAATTAGAACTTGTAGAATATTTTATTGTTGTTGTCAGCCGACCTAAGCTGTTGTTGTTGTTGTTGTTGTTGGAAAAGAAAACTTAGATTTGTTCATCATGTTATTGGTTACAAGCCAGAGGTTAGGAGTTCAAGTTTTTTGTTTTGCTGATAATAGATTTCTTGATTTTGTTACATCCTGCTCTGATAATTATCTTGATTTTCCTTAACTCTGCATACAATTGTTTGTGTGAATAGTGTTTTTGTGTGCTATTTTAAAGAAATATTTTGTTTATTAAGTTATATTTTGTGAGAATTTGGAATATTTTAAGAACAAAAAAAGTATTATTTTTGGGGGTCGGACATTAGAAATTGGTTGTGTTTATAAGCTTGAATTGTGTTTAAGGCTTTCTGATAGATTTATGGAATTAACCAGGATAGTGTTTGTTAAGAATGAGTTAAGTCTTTAAGAAAATTAGTTAAAAATCCTTTGGGACTTTGAAGTGTAGTTTCTGTTTGGAGTTAATTATAGGACTTTAATGGGTTGCTTTTGATGTCTATTTAAAAGGAGTGCAGTGTGTAATATTTGCTGGGAATCAGTCTTATATGGGTTGTTGTTTTTTTGTCTGAGAAAATCTCTAGTCATGTAGTTATGATTGTATAATAATGATGATGATAATAATGATGTTGATTATGATTGTAAAATGATGATAAGTGATGGTAATGATGATTATCATGTCATTAATTATGATGATGGTGGTAACCATAATGGTGATGATGATTGTATTGTGATGATGATGATGATTTAACAATGATGATGATGGTGATAATGATGATTATATGTTATTGTACAGACTGTAGATATTTATGTAACCAGAACAGACTGGATATTGTTTATTAATGACATATTTATAGTTGTATACTACTGTAAAACCTGTTGAATGATGTTGTTTTTGCTGTTGTTGTTTTTGTTTTTTGGTTAGGTTTAGTGCCATATCAACACAAAATTTGGTCATTTTATGGTGGCCAGCTTACCTTACCTAGCTTTCCTGAACCTTTACATTTAGTACTCGCCTACCTTTCGGCAATGCTGGCAACTTCTCTATATACCTTATTAATGGAAGAAAGTTGACTTGAATGTTGAATTTTCATAGAAGGGTATTACAGTAATCACCTTTACCCACTAGCCAGAAGCCTGGGACTTATGAAATTTTGTTTGGGCTTGTGAGAAATTGCTGATTTCATATAGTTGGGCTTGTTGATTACTTGGTCCAATTATAAAAACCAATAAAACTGGCTTGTTAAAAAATTAAGGGAATGACTGGTATTAATGTAGCAGAGCTATAATACGGCACTTGTACTCCCTTGCCTTAAAGCTAGCTTTTATGGCTATGTGGTAGTGTCTGCTTACGACTCGTGATGTTGTGGGTTCGAATCTCAGTTTGGACCATGGATTTTTTATCAGGTTACATAACCAGCCCGGATGGCTTATGGATCAGCAGGCTGAATGCTATGTTCTTTAAATGACTGTAAAAAGGTTTTACTGTATTACATAATAAAACGTATGATAGGATGCTGTGATATTTGGATACTGTTTGAAGATTCTATCTTATATATTCAATGTTTCAATGTCAGTATACGATATTTAGATATACTTTGTTTTATATGATATTATATATACTAAAACTTCAGTTATTTTAAACTTTGTTTTTGAAAATATTTCTCTTGGTGAAGTTTGAATATTGTTTTAGCTTCAGGCTTGTTGAATGATGTAGAATTGTGTTGGATTTATTATCAATTTTTATTTTGAATTTAAGGGCATTAACATAGATTTGTATTTACTCTTATTATATTATATTTTTCATTTTTTGAGCGGGCTTTATGTTGCAAGTTTTTCATGTTATTTTGGATTTGTGGATATTAAAAGTTTTATGTTTTACTATTGGATTTAATATTGAATGGGTTAAAAATCTGTCTGGGCTGGTCCTTAAGTTCAGGAAATTTTGATTTCTGAAAAAAGTGGTTGCTTTTTCTTTATGTTGAAATTTTTAAACATACCCCGATGGTATGGGTTTTCTTTGAAATTCGTTTTTTGTGATTTGTTGTGTTTCATGGACTATGTCGCAGGTTTAGCGCAAAACAGTTGTAACTTAATGTAAGAAGAGCGAGTTACAACTGTTTTGCTCTAAACCTACGAAGACTGAAATAGTAATTGTCAATTACAATTAAGATACATTTATTTATACTCATTGTAATTTAAATTTGCATATTAAATGATTTTGTATCAGTTTACCGAGTCAAGATAAATTAAGTATGGATAAATTATAATTGAATTCATGTTTATCAAGTATTTTGTATCATATGAAAGGTTTTTTATAAATTGAAATTTAATGTATTTATAATGTAGCATTAATTAATGCAAACTTTTTATGGAAACTGTATTAGTGCATTCATTGATCAAGAATTTATTTCCCGTTGGGGTCAGAACTATAATGTGATGGTTAAGTGTAAAACTAGTCTAGATTGTTCTTTATTTACATGTAGTTAGACCATTTTTCTGCTGAATCTTAGAATTTGTTATCCAAGGGGAACAATTGGCTAGAAATATCATATTATATTTCATTATACAACAAATTTTTGAATGATTTAGCAAGTATTTTGACAAGTTTGTAGTGGGTTTTGACCCCACAACCCCTTACTCTGGTCCCACCATTGTTCCAGCATTGTAAGTTTAAAATACAAGAATTTAAAGTATGTTATAGGAATGTTGCATAGCATCATGTTTAGAACAATTGCCAGGAAGATTTGTGATTAGTTTCTATCATGTGATGGTTTCAAGTCTTATTGTCAGGAATAGAAAATTTCATTAGATCACTGATATATGAAAAAATATCAATATTATTTCATTTTGATTTATATTATTTAATGTTGGGACTACTTCAGTGTGGTATCATTTCATTATTTTTGAAATATTGGATCATTTATGTATGGGATCATTTTAATATTGAGTCATTTCAATATTGGATTTTTTTAGTACTAAATCATTTCAGTATGGGATCCTTTCAATATTGGATCAATATTGGATCTTTTAGTTTATATTATTTGAAATATGAAATTATTTTTATATGGGATAATTTCAATAGGAGTAATTTAATTTGGAATTATTGAAATAATGGATAATTCAAAAATTGAAACATTATGATGTGCAATCATTGGTGTATGAAATCATTTTTATGTAGGATCCTTTTAACTTAGGACATTTAAGTTTGGAATCATTAAAATATGGAATCATTTCAATGTTTAATCATTCTGGTATGGGACCTTTTCAGTTTGGAATCATTTAAAATTTCATGTTAGAGTATAATTATATTTATCTATATTGCACACAAAAGTGAAGTAAATTATGACATTTCTGAGGTATAATTATCTATTGTATGAATACAGCTAATTATTGAAGTTTTTGTGTTGATCGTTTTTATCATATCATTTTGAACTGTAACTGTATTATCAATATTGTCCATTGTGACAACTTGTCTGTCTTATATACCTGTATAGGGTTTGTGAAACTAATTGTGAAATAATTCAGAAAATTTATGTAAAAGTTAATAGGAAAATAGAAATATTGAAATCTTAGATACGCTTTTTGAGATTTAGTTTTTTGAAACTATGAATATTAGATTGGAGTGTTCAATAGAGTGTCTTATAGGATTTGTGAAACAGTTCGGACAATTTATGAAAACTTGATAGAACATATTGAATTTTAAATTTTTTAGATTTTAGTTATTTTGAAAGTTTTTGAAACACTAGAGTGACGAATGATACTTGTGTATAGTATGTGTTGTGGTTCGATTTGAACATACCGGTAAAAGGATTCACTCGTGATATTGTTTTATTCTTGGATCTATTAGTTCTTTTATTATTATTTTCAATGGTGATGTAGTAACATTTTATTTTCATTGTTTCAAAACAGTATAATACAAGTTTTTGTTTTGCTGAGAATTCTTAGTGGTTCTGTGGAAAGTATAGAACTGAAAAACATAGAATCTTTTAAATTGTATATATACATGAATATATTCCATCATGGATGTACAATATCATCCATACAAGGTATAAATAAATATGTATAGATCTTTATATAGTTGTAATTGTCTGGTTTATTGAAGAAAATGAGAGCATGTGCTGTCTTTATTGTGTCAGTATTGGCATTGCTTGTAAAGTTAAGAGCCCAGGACATCTCAATCTGTGATACATTTTACAAGTCTTATATCTTCAACACTTAGTTGAAAGAAGATAAAAGATATTTAGATATACTTTGGTATTATACTTTAAATTGAGATTGTATTAACTATACTATGAATTGACATAACTCTGAATGAATATTGTAATAGGTACCACAGAAGCTATGAATTATGTAATTATCACATATCTGAGTTATTTTTTTTGAAAACCTCAGCCCTGTCGCCAAAGTGATTTTTGATTTTTTTTTCTAAAAATCATGTCATAAATAAGTGCCCAAAAATTTGAGAGTACAGACTTTGGACTTACCTTGTTATTACCATGAAGTATGATGATAATGTTGATAATGATGATGATGATGATGTTGATAATGATTATTTTAATGAAGACAATTGTGATAATGGTGATGATGATAATGATAAAGTGTTTAGAATAACAACTGTACACATTAAAGAGTTATTTGAAAATTCCCTGTATTGTCTTGAAATGATGCAAGTTCCCCCTTTCTGAGAGTATGGGTACATGTCCCCAAAAGTTGTCTAGTGCCCTGATAATGATAATGATGAAGTAAACTATTTATTTATATATTTGTTGTTGTATATTTTCAGAGTTCAAGATATAATAGATATGGTTCAACATCAGATGTACCTACACATATATCTACACGTCCTAGTTCATACAGCGAGTACTCACGTTCTACTCCCTCCTTAGAAAAAGATTATAAAAAGGTAACATCAACTATAATCATCATTACAATTTCTGATCTTGTCAATTTTGGCATTGCCAGCTAACTCAGTCAGTAGCCTTCAAATCTACTGTTTGAGGTATCGTAGGTTTGATTCCCGGGCAGAGCATACTTTCGTTTCTAATCTTGTCTGTCATGCAAGTGCCAGACACAATTTAACCTCTCTTATTTTTTCTATGGAGTAAAGTTTTCTAAACACCTGTTCAAAGTATTTCAAATGTAACCTCAATCATTGAAACATTATGACTGCCGAAGTTACTTCCCAATCAGCTCTAGGAAAGATTATTCTGTGCAAAAAACACTTTTTATTTGAAGAAAATTGATATACAATTAGTGAAATAGTTGAATATTTCCCCCAAAATGTCCTTAAATTCATACGATATCAAACAGCACTAATATTGTAAAGGTATTTTCTATGGACATTCTCCTACCTATCTTTGTATCTATTTAGTCGGTTATCAACCACAGCCACCTGCTTAGTAGTAGGTCAAAAGTTTGGATCCAGATATTCAGGCTTACCCAGGGAATGGATTCCAAGATCTAGGTCAATCCCATCCTAAACCTATCTTGTTGTTTTCTCAGCAAGAAACTTTATCCTACTCGCTCAGTACTGGGGGACGAAGAAGGGGACTCGAAAGTGATTTATCTATGTCGTAAGAACATGTTACACAAAGGAGCTAAAATGAATATTGCATAGTACAAGTCTACGTGAACTAGCTATTATTGCTATAATGTATTTTTCTATATATTTTCAGTTGTATGAAGATGAGAAACATGAAAAAGAGAAATTAAAGAGAGAGTTAGAACAATGTAAGAAAGAATTAAGAGAAGCTAAATTAGAAATAGATAAACAAATGAGAAAGAATGAAGCTAATAGGGTCTCTGATACTAATGATAAAAGGGTTGGTATTTGATTTTATAATTTACTTGTTTTTATTTCTTTGAGAACCAGGTATGAAATTTGTATTGATTGGTTAGTGATGAACTATGCCATATACTTCATTATTTTACTTGCAGTTTGGCTAGTTTTGCTTTGAACCCTGAATATGACATCATTTAGTTATGTAAAGAGTTAAATTTAAAATTCTAGAGACCAGTGCTACATAGTTCACAAAGTTAACTGATGACCATGATATGCAGGGGCAGATCCAGGATTTTTTTCTAGGGGGGTGGGGTCCATACTTTTTCTACGGGGGTCCAAACTTTCTTGGAGGGGGTTCAAACTTTCGAACCATAACCACATTATACACTGCAGAATTACAAACATATTAAAAATATTTTTAGAAATATTAAAAATTAATGTTAAACACGAAGGTGAGCGAAGTGACTGCGAGAAAAATTGCATATAGTACTTCAGGATTTTGAAAAAACATTGTGTATTGGACTTTCACCCATGTTGAATGTATCATGATAAAATGTGTATGTTTATTCTAGGAAAGAAGGGCATTAGAACGAAAATTGTCAGAAATGGAAGAAGAAATTAAAGTAAGTTTTATAATTTTATACAATAAAAATACAATATATGTGTATATAATTATGGGCCATTGATGTATTATTAGATATTCATGAAGTCTATTCAGGGACAGAGATAAAGACGACTGACCTCGGTGAAATGTCTAAAAATTTTGAATTATAGCAAATGTCACCGTTCATAACATTGACAGAAACTTCTTGTGGATGAAATATAAGTTACCAGTAGCTTGCATCGATAAAATATGCCAATTTTATATGAATACTTGTTAATAAGTGGTCATACAGGACTCAAAATTAATGACGTCCAATCGGGCAACCAGAAGTTACTTTGCGAAGTTTAGCAGAGCTCTTTGTTTATTTACATGTTGTCAGTACAGATTAAGTACCGTGTTGTTATTTGTTGTAAATCATTGGTTACATTGCATTGTTACATTTTTACTTGAGTTTTTTTTCTTTATCGATGTTTATAATGTAAGCTTTATAGGCTATTGTAAAAATGGCGCCAAATTTTAGTATTTTTAAACATGTTTTTATTCAGTGGTTCATTTGTTTAGCTATTAATTTACTTGATTTTGGTTCAGGTACTTAGTTTTTCATTTTCATGCAATTAGTGTTTTTGCATGGGTAAAAGTTTTTGGAACTGGTCCTAAAGTTAGCAATTTTTGGTACCAGAGAAAAAATTTCTGTAAAAAAATTGCTGAAAATATTATAAATCAGAAATTCCATTATTTTGAAAATTTAATACTTTTGCCTATTGTTTTGCTATATTTTGCTGTATGAACGTAAGTTTTAGTAAAATTTCGCATAGACTTAATTCAGCTGCATAGATTTTCATTAGCTACATTTTTCAATGAAAAAGAATTCAGCATATTCAGCTCTGTGTTATTTTTTATTTGAAACTTTGGAATTCATAAACATGAAGTGAACATATGTGACAATTTGCTGTTTTTCCAGCATATGGACAAAATTAGGGCAGAAAATGCCAAACTTAAAGAGGAAAATCGAGCATTAACACGAGTGGTTGCCAAGCTTTCAAAATAGGTAAAACTGTGACACATTACGTGTCGAAATACAACACCATGGATATCTTGTGCTTGATTGGTCAATCTATTTATAGAATATTTTGCTGTTCCCTCCCCATTTCTCTGTTTTGATCGTTATGTTTATGTTCATTATTGATATTGTGGTCTCTTTGCATTCATTCTTTCTTCCACTTTCCCAATCTTGTTGCCACATATTATCAGTTTGGCTTCCTTTCAGTTTATTTTGTTTCATTTATGCACCTTTTTTGAATCATAGAATGTAATTCACATTATATCGTGGATTTAGCGCAAAACGGACGTAACTCACTCTTTTCTTATATTGAGCTACAACTGTTTTGCACTAAACCCGAATTATTCAGTTATAATAATCACTCAAGTTTGGAATGATTTATACCACAGATTGCATGTAGCGTTACATGACACAGTATTATAGTCCTTGTCCGTACTGCATGCTGTTATTTTGATAATATTTTGTTTATGTTAGCCAACATGAATTCACAAAATATTTATGTTTCTAGTTTCTTTGATATTGTTGAGTAGTCATAGCTTAAATCATTTATTCATCAGTGGTTCATCATGCTGTGAGATTATTTAGTCTGTGTTTTAAGTTTGTTTGAAGTCTTCACTTTAAATTTTCTTAAGGGCTTGACTGAACGATTATGTTTTTGACAGATTTTTAGAGTTCATTGTTAATAATCATTAAATCAATTCCCTTATCATTCTTCTACATTTGTTTGTCCTTGGCTCTATTCCTCACTCCCAATCGGCACTTTTTTCCTCCTAAAACAGGGGCCGTTTACAGGTGCCTTCCCCTTTTGAAAATTCTTTAAGATTATGCAGTTTTTACCTAAATTTGGAGGTTAATTGCGATAAAATTTTCTCTATTGTTTTATATAAAATAAGGCCTCAGACCCCTTCCCCACATACTGGAAAAATGCCCTGCCAATAAATCAGTCCTGCAGTGCTTTCAGCACTTTGATCTAGAAATAGGCCAAATTATTTACAATTATGAATCAATTTTCTCTTGTACCTGACTTAAGGCTAGTGGGTTAAGGTGAAGACTGTGTTTTTTTGTCCAGCATTTAAAGCATCTTGTTCTAGTATTATATAGAATGTTTCTTGCCATTGTTGTTATTAGAGTTTTATCCAGTGCTTAAAATGTTTAACCTATTGTGATTCAGGGCTTGTTTTTCCTATTATCGCAGGGAATGTTTGCAGGCACCTTCCCTTTAGAAAGTATGATGCTCATGTAGCAGAGGTATAATACGGCACTTGTACTACTATGCCTTCAAGCTAGATTTTATGGCGAAGTGGTAGAGTGTTGAGAGGTCTTGGGTTCAAATCTCAATTTCGGACCATGGATTTGAATGGGTTACAGTTACCTCAGATTTTCTTTCCTCTATGAATGAAAAGTGAAAAAAACAACTACAAAAACCAATAGTACTGTATACAAAGACTCAAGGCCACCTTCCCCAATGTAGAGGAAAAATCTGTGTGATTATGAATTGATTTTGGCATTGCATGTTGAGAATTATATTACTAATATAATCATGGAACAAGTTTTTGATAGAAACAAACAATTATATGCTGCTCATATTATAGTCAGTAAAAGTTTGTGTTATGATGTAATTTTTTTCTGCCTGCTGAAGGACATTAGATTTAGTCTCCCTGCAAATTTTTGTCTTCAAATTTTGAATCTTGGAATGACTTACTAAATTTATGTTGAATTCTTATCAAAATGCATGCAGCAATGCTTTGTTGTCATTTTCGTTGCATATAAACAGACTTATTTATTCAATATGATTAAATATTGCTTTTTGGTATAATGAATTGGCTGTGATATTTGCCTCATTTTCTTTTTATATAAGTTGAAAGGCTTTAATTTATGGGTCAGCGCAAAACTAGTCTACATCCTTCTTCATTTAGGTGTAGTTAGACTAGTTTTGCACTGACCCATCAAAACACCATCATATTGTCCTGTGCTTTCCGCTTTCTGAGTTCATTTTCTCCATTTATACTCACTGTCAGCTTTTAAGTCAATCTGGCTTCTTCTGTGAGCACAATGTATTTCGCAGGTTTAGCCCAAAACGGTGGTAACTCACTTTTCTTATATTGAGTTAGGACCGTTTTCCCCTAAACCCGTGATTTGAAGATATATCATACAATGTATACCGAACAATTATATCAGTATATTATTTTGATGATTTGGTGCAAAACTAGTCTATCTGCAGTGAATATGTTAAGAACAAAGGTGTTAGACTAGTAGACTAGTTATGAACTGACTCATCGATTTATGTTGTCTTTTTTCATCACAGTTAGTTTACAGTAGTGTACATCTATGTATTGTTGTTTTCTTGAAGGATCATTGGAAAGTCTAGTCATGTGACCCAAGTCATGTGACTATCCTAGGTCATGTGACTCAAAATGGCCGACTTTCATTTTAGTAGTTTTGTTTCTCAATGTGTCAATAACACTGTTTTACTAGAAAGCTTGGCAATCGCCGTCAATCTATGTGGCTTGTGTTTGATCAGGCTGCGATGTTGTGGTTTTTAATTCATTTTTTACTAAATCAATATTTTTTGTTTATATTTTTTTTTGTAGAGTATTTTGTAGATAAATGTGTTCTCTTAGTTTCTCTGTACATATTTATCACGTACCTGTGTAATAATTTACCAACAAAAATGTTATTGCGCTATGAATTTTTGATATTTTTAAGAATTAAAGATAAGAATAGAAGATTATAGAAGATAAGAATTTAAGATATTGTTTTTTGAGCAGTAGGCTATAGGCAGGATTTTTAATCTAGTAAATGGGTTGCTGGTTCAAGCATCAGCCAGGATTGGTTATACCCTTCCATGAAATTTTTTTAGTGATAATGATTTTCTTTCTAACCTCTGATATTAAAAGCATAGGTTTAGAGACCCAGGCTTGTCCAGGTGCTGTCTTCAGTCAACTGAGTTCTGGAATCTTTGGCCATGATTAAGGGTCTCTTTCCCTTGTGAAAACTTTAAAAATCATAACGTTCAGATTTTGAAATCTTAACTTTGAACTTTTTATTTGATAATTCCCATACATTTATATGAATAACTATTTTTATCAATAATGAGACCAGACATACCGGAGTAAGTGTTTAAATCAGCTGGGTTAATGTATGCGCCACTGACAGTTAAATAAAATCTAACAATATCAGGCATCCATTTTATAAAAAAATTAAACAATAGTATGCTAATATGTATTATATATTTTTATTGTTATTATGTATTAGAACTTTATTTGTATGTCTTTGTTACAAAAACTGATGAGTTATTTTTGTTATTGTTTCAGAAAATGGATCAATTGAAAGAAGATAACCGTCGTTTAAGGGAGGAGAACGGTGCTCTTATAAGAGTTATAAGCAAACTATCAAAATAGCGAATGTGTCAACATTTAGATCAAAGTCATCTTAGTCCCTATTGGTTGCCATGGCGATCATTTCAACAACCAATCAGATTGCAGCATTCATATTGAACAACCAATGAATATGCTGCATTCATATTGGAGCATTTATGTTCATGAGAAATTATGTTATCGAAATATTATCTTGAATATATTTATAATTAGGGGCTGGGCCCCTTACTTACATTTATGCTCCATTCCATGATTCAAATGATTTTCTGTTGTAAAATAATAAAATATGATTTTGAATTATATATGATTAAAAAGTTTATAAGAAAAAAAGTTTGAAACTTTTATCTGTTAAGAATTAAATTAAATTTAAAATGCATCAATTTAATGAATAAATCTTGAAATAATTTGATTGGTCGTTAAAATGGTTGCCATGGCAACAATATGATGATTTATATTTTTCAAAAGTGCAATTTTCGTTATAACATTTAGCTGTATGTGATAAACGGTCAAGAATACAGTATCATTAAGAATTTTTACAGGCTCGTTCAATCGTCTTAATCCAGCGTTTGGATTAGTGTTATAGGCTAGTTCATAAATCTTAATCCAAAAGTTTGGATTTCATTTTTTTTAATGGTTTTTCGTTCAAACCTCTTAGTCCAACATTTTGGATTTAATTGTTACTGTCTAGTTCAAATTTCTTATTCCAATGATTGGATTTTCATTTCTACAGACTCGTTCAAACCTTTCAGTCCATTTTTGGTTAACTTAACTCTCATCTTTTATGCACAAATTGCAAAACAGTAATCATGTTGATGAAAATTTTGTTGCATTTTTTTTCGTCGGAATAACAGAATCTGATTTGTTTGTTTTTCTAATTTGTTATTACTGTTTGTGATTTGCTAGGTTCAAATTATTGCTTTTATTCATGTGTGCAAGCGAGAGCGAGAGAGAGAACTTTGAATGAAACATGTTGGATCCGCCCAATGTAAGAACTTGTTGTAGACATTGTTGACCAATTTAAGACAAATAATGCTTTTTTGTTCTATTATAAATGTGACACAATGAGTTAGCATTTTTATGTACTAAAGATTGGGGTACGAAGAATACCCAAATTTAGGGTTCTTATCCCCTACCTTCTTTTTGCGAGTCATAAGCTCCGCCTACTGAGCCAATCAGGCTGATAAATATAACGAGTAAGTTAACAAGTTTTAGATTAAGCTCTGTTAAAGCTTGTAAAATAAACACTCCATCTTTATGCACTATTTTGATTAACTTGTTTTTAGGTGACTGAGCTTGGTATCTACATAGTTTAAATATGAAAATTAAACATCATATCTCCTATTGTATGTGTTATGGAACAATCTTCCATAATGTAAACATACTACAGTCGAATGTGTATCAAGGGTCACCTCTAAATAGGGTAACACTTCCTGAACAGTCAGCTTAAGGACCTCGCAAATGGTTTTGTTCTAAATTGACAGTTGTTATAGCATTTCCATGCAAAAAAATCAGTTTGATTCTAATCTAAATTGACCCTTTATATAACATGACCCTCGTAAACTCAGGCAATGATCACTAATTTTGGAGTAAAATAATTTTTGTTGGATTTTAAAATGTGTATTTTTTATCATGACACCAACTGTGCTCCATAGAATAAACAAGCATTAATTGTTATGGACCAAATGTGATGTTAGAACAGGTTCATTACATTGAGTGGATCAAATGTTTTCTGATAATGTCTTTTCTCCTCTTTTTTGGCTTCTTTTCTTTCATTATTTAAGTTTGGGTTCTTTAATTTAACTTATAAGATTCTATTGAAATAAAAATTTAATTTTAATTATTATTTAATTATTTTGTTTGAAAGTATTTTTAAATAGAAGTCAAAATGGTAAGTGGCCCTTATTTTGACCTTTAAGGGTTAAGAATTAATGGTTCATTTGTAAATTTTGAAAAAAAAAACCTTTAAAAGTTTTCAGAATTGGTGGTTTTGAATTTGAATTTTTCCAAAAACCCTTTTTCTTAAAAATCTGTTAACTATAACTTATTGTTTTTCTGTTAATAAAGTAAAATAATTATTAATTAATCCTATACTCCAGAATTAACTCTCTATGTTTCTTGTTTTAACAAAAATATCTTTAAAAAACTCTTTATTCAAAGTACCAAACATATTGTATTACACTAATTACTTTCTGTTGTTTAACTTTTAATGTATTACTGTAATTTAAGTTTCGTATTTAATCCTAGAAGAAAAAGTTTTTTTTATTATTTTATATTTTGTATCTCGTCTTATAATCTATAGAACTGTTTAGAGTCTTACTTATAGATGCAGTGTATAATGTTAATATAGTCAAACCTGTGAACAATGGATGCTCTGTACACCATAAGAAATTTGTGTGAACAATGGCCACTATGTACACCATAGGACTTTTGTGTGAACAATGGCCACTCTGTACACTTTAGGACATTTGTGTGAACAATGGCCACTCTGTACACCATAGGACACTAATATAAACAATGGCCACTCTGTACACCATAGGACTTTAGTGTGAACAATGGCCACTCTGTACACTTTAGGACATTTGTGTGAACAATGGTCACTCTGTACACCATAGGACTATTGTGTGAACAATGGCCCCTCTGTACACTTTAGGACTATTGTGTGAACAATGGCCCCTCTGTACACTTTAGGACATTTGTGTGAACAATGGCCCCTCTGTACACCATAGGACATTTGTGTGAACAATGGCCCCTCTGTACACCATAGGACATTTGTGTGAACAATGGCCCCTCTGTACACCATAGGACATTTGTGTGAACCATGGCCACTCTGTCCACTTTAGGACATTTGTGTGAACAATGGCCCCTCTGTACACCATAGGACTATTGCGTGAGCAATGGCCGCTATGTACACCATAGGACATTTGAGTAAGCAATGGCCACTCTGTACACTTTGGGACATTTGTGTGAACAATGGCCACTCTGTACACTTTAGGACATTTGTGTGAACCATGGCCACTATGTACACTTTAGGACATTTGTGTGAACCATGGCCACTCTGTACACTTTAGGACATTTGTGTGAACCATGGCCACTCTGTCCACTTTAGGACATTTGTGTGAACAATGGCCACTCTGTACACTTTAGGACATTTGTGTGAACAATGGTCACTCTGTACACAATAGGACATTTGTGTGAACAATGGCCACTCTGTACACTTTATGACAATTGTGTGAACAATGGCCACTCTGTACACTTTATGACATTTGTGTGAACAATGGCCACTCTGTACACTTAAGGACAATTGTGTGGCCACCTTGTTGCCTGATTATGGTTAGAAGGGTAAGACTATGACTGTCATATGAATGTTGCCTCCATTTGTCTCCCTATGTGGCCATGGTCGTCCTGTTATTGTGTTCATTAAAATCAGAGTTTGAAATTCCGAGTTTGACTGTAATAACATAGTACACACTTTATATGATGTGTGTTTGCATTTTATTATAAGCATGTGTTTTGTTTAATTGAAACTGTGTATGAACAATTTGTATTAGAAAGTATTGATTGAGTCAAGACTATTTTTAGTAACGTTACAGAACATACCCTGGTTGCCTTGGTTACAAGTATATGCCTCAATTTTATGTTTTATAAGCTATTTTTGTTAAAAAATGTTTCCTCTCATGTGCCTATATTATATCATGTGAAGTTGCTGTATTTATATTTTGTAAGAATGGAAGTTTTTTTATTATGTTGAATGATTTGTGTGAACTTACAGTCGGAAATGTTTGTGTCCACTCTTTGAGAGATGTTCGACTGTTTTACTGCCACTGGTAAATGTTAAATTTAAAGAAAAACTTACTTTCTGTTCTGCCTTGGTGCTATTATATTCATGTACATGTTGTTTCTACATCAATTTGTCGCATATTTAAATCAGGGGTCGGTTATAAAATTATTCAAATTCAGGGGTCAGTTTTGAATAATCTTAGATAAAAAACTTGCCTTAATATTTATGTACTAAAGAGAGCAATAGTCATTTGGAATGTATTACAATATTTTAATTAGGAATTAATTGCTATTATTTTATACTGTAGAAAATTTATAACCAAACTGAAAGCATGTACGATATGGGAAATATTGGTCAGTATTTTTGTTGTTATTTTTAGACAGTTGATAAAGATCTGCATTATTTTTTGAATTAGGGTATTAATTTCAAATTTAGAATTCAAGCTTGTATAAGTTTTGGACAGCTCTGTTCAGACCGATCTGATTATTATGTACTTAATCTATGGCATATTTTCATATTTAAATTTCATATTTATCTTTTCTTCCACGATTTTCATGCATAAATTATTCAAATTTTTTACCATTCTGTATTAATTATGCAAATTTTTTGTTGACTTTCACTGAATATGCAAATTAGTATATTTGCAAATTCATATAAAAGCATGATATTGAGATTACTTAGTGTAGACGTTGTACTCACTTGTATTGTAGATTATATGAAGTTTGTGTATATATTATAAAAAGTTTATCATTAATATGTAAATAGTGTATCATAAATATTCAAATATGTAAATAATTTTTTTCTTAGGTTTATTTCAATTTGTTTTGTGTATAGAATATTGCCGTTGATGTTTTTTTATTAAAATTGCTATTTTCTAATCGTTACAATTTTTCAACATTGATCTCACGTGACTAGTTGACGTGTGAAAGATTTAAACAGATTGTAACAAATTGAAGAGGGAGGAGTTTTATGGATGGGAGGAGGAGTTATATGGATGGTAGGCGGAGATGTTTGGATGGGTGATCCTGATGGACGGTGGATAAAGATGCTGCCAGTTATTGTGTAATATCTTGCCATTTTGAATGCTTAATATTTTTTGTCATTTTTTTATGACAAATTTTTATTCACTTGTATGTTGTTCATTTTTTTCTCAAAACATAGTGCTTTTGTCATATTTTTGTTGTTAATGTTGTTTTTTATATTTATAATCTTGTATTTTTTCGTCTCTATGGTTACAAAAAAATCAACCAATCAGATGTGACACTGCCATATTTGAAAACATTTGATTGGTCGATATTTACCATGTGATATTTGTTACTTTTATAGTTAATGCATAATACTAATTAACAAATTTTAATAAATTAAAGTCCCTTAGTCTGTGATATCCTTTACACCTTCAGGGTTACAAAAACTTAAATTCTTTGGAATTCTTACATTGTGGTGAACTTCTCAAGGTCATAGTTTGACCTACATTTAAGTTCGACCTTGACCTTTGAGTTTGACCTGTTCAATGACATGCTGGATTGAACCTTTGTAGAATTTTGAAAATTTCTGTTTTACTTGTGAAGGTGTTTTGGTGTATCCATGATTTAGAACTTTTTGACCATGCTGTTCTTTGATCGCTTTGCATGATGGATATTCTTTGGACATATTTTGAGATTTAGTTACTTTTGCCATGGTAACTGAATGCAATAGTAATTTGATATCAACTTGATGTTTATTGAATGTCTTGTACAAATGACATGTAGGATTTGTACCTTGCATTGTGACGTCATTGATACGGCATAGTTTGAGCTGATGATGTCAGAGATTGCATTGACCTTAACTCATGACCTTGACCCCCAAACTTTCAACCTTGACCCAGAAAAAAACTTAATTGTGGCTCTAGCACTCACACTGTCTTAAACTCATCATGTTTCAAAGATAAATCAATCATGTACTTACAGTATACAGATCACTGGTTTTGATGATCGCTGGAGACTGCTTCAAATAAATTATTACTCAGTAAAATTAGCTACATACTAAACCTTATTAGGTAAATTAATTTAGAGCAAAATATGTTTGCACAGTTTTGCATAGTTTATATTGGACAATGGCTCATGTTGCTTTTTTGTTGTATAATGCTTAACATGAAAGATTTCTGCATGTAATGCTAACAATGAATTATTACAAAATTGTTCAGAATTCAGCTAGGGTCCCTAGTTTGAAAATATAGGAAAAAAATTATGTTTTGAAAAATAAAGTTTAGAATTGTCATGGACATAATGGGGGTATAGTGATGTTTGTTATATATGTTAACCATTGAAGTCAATGCTTTAATCTGTCACTAATTGTGAGATGAGATATTTCCTTGATTAGGTCACATGACTTTGTTATTCATAGTCCCGAAAAGTTTGACCTGATACTTGACCTTGATTCATTATAATTACCCACAGAGCTGGCGAAATCAATCATTTGTGTCATCCCAAGGCAAGTACGAACAAGTGGATTTTACAATAATTTTATTCTATAATGTTCATATTGACTAGTTACTTTTACAAGTTGGCAAGAACAGACAAGTTAACACTTTTAAGATTTCGCTGGCCCTGACACGGCCGTTAATTGAAGCTTTTATCATTGTTAAATGATCAAATTATGTATGAAATCAGTTCATTTCAGTGAAAGTAGGTTTTCAGTATTTTCAAAACTTTAACTTTCACCCATGCTCTACGAAAGTAGTCAAACAGATTGTATCATGTTTTAATACGATTTACCTGTATAGAGTCTATGTATCAGGTCAATGCTGTTGGGCTATAACATGGATACATGTGTACCTAAGAGGAAAGTGAAAAACATGCAAGGGAGGTAACTGATATTTAACAAAGGAAGATAACCCTTGCAGGAAAAATTCTTCATTGAATGATTTTCCATTGTTCAATGAATGGATGTTATGATATAAAAACTCTGGCTTTGACTTAATAGTTTTATTCTATACACTGTAGATGAGACACATGATTTGAGTCAAAGTCACAGGGTGTGAGGAAAAAGCTGACATTTTATAATAAAATGTCAGGCTCAATATTGTCTGTGTCACTAATGTTGGTACATGGAAAATTGACACTCCAGTCCTGTATGGTTGTAGGTGAGATTAACATTTAAGCTTAACATAAGCATGTACGATCATATGGAACTGGAGTGTTAAAGTATCTCTTAGAAAATTGTTCCCTTTTTCCCTCTTATTTTATTCAAATCTGTATAATACATATTTTGTACTCCATAATTAAAGAGTTACAAGTTTTTGTACTCCAAAATTAAAGAGTTACAGTTTTTTGTACTCCACAATTAAAGAGTTACAATTTTTTGTACTCCACAATTAAAGAGTTACAATTTTCTGTACTCCATAATTAAAGAGTTACAATTTTCTATGATAGAGTTATGTCCCTTAGATGACATGTTGGATCTAAGGCCTGTATCAACATCTACTGAACGGACAATACTAAGGGATTCCATTTAAATAGAAATAAGTTTATAAAGTGATTCCTATTGATCATAATATTTATTTAAATGGAATTTCTGTCGAACCAAAGTAGCTATCTTTGCGCTAGCATTGTGGGATATTGAATTATACGCATACTAATTTTTCGTTCATATTTTTCGTTAGGCCATGTTGTTTTGGTACATTTTTATGTACTATGCATGGAGCTTGTGTTTGTTTATGGGGAGGGTTTTTTATTTAGACAGAGTATTTTGTGAACAATGCTTCAATGAAAAGATTTGCTATTAAATAAGGAAGTCTGTAAATTTTGGTTTTCTACAATGTTTTTTATTTGATTATCTTCTACTAAACTGGGTAAAACATGCTAAGTGTGATTATCTAAATCATATGATGTATACAGTAGCTATACAAAATGGCATTATTTTATTCGAAAAAAATCTTTTCTAATGTTTCTTGAATTTTAGCTCCATTTTGTTGTCATAGCAACCGTGCAACAAACTTGAAAGTGGATTGAGTTAATTTCCATTCTTTGAAAAGTAGTATTTTGGTCACTCTACACTAAGTTGCTGCTAGTGTTTCAAGATGTATAAAAACTTGAGTGATAAACAATTTAAAATAAACATTGTAAAAGCCAGAGTTTACAGATATTTCTATGGTAGAATTTTAGATATTTTTATACAGTGAAGAAGCTAGTCAGAATTTTAGAATACTGGTTGACCTAAGTACAGTTAAACCAGTCTGTAGTGACCACACCTGGGAGCATGAAAATGTGTTTGTTAAAGACTGGCTGGGGTAGGCTTGTGAGAGGTTGTCGCTATGGCAGGTTTAACTATACTAAGTTGTACTTAATACTGAATCTTTATATATAATGATCAAAACTGGTGACCTTAAACCTGTTTTTGATTTTTGTTGTTTTTCTCTAGTTTTTGATAAAATATTTGTTACTGGTAATTTCTTTGGCATTATTTATGTAATTGTTTAAATGAATGATGAAGTTTACTTATTTATCTTGGCTGAAAGGAAATATCTTACTTCCCTTGTTCTTAGAGATCTGTTATCTTTAATATTCAGTCCCATTCTAAGAAAATAACGACAATGGATTCTTTTTACTTGGCCTTGACAATAAATGATGATTTTTCTCCATAATGGGAAACATATTGTTGACTTCCTGAGGAAAAATAAGCATGTTTTGGTTTAAATAGAAATTTCATTAAGAATGCTGGTTGGGTGAATTGACCATCATAGGTAACAAAGTAAAATGCATGTGGATGGATGGCATAAAAACATTTGATAGAAATACCTTAGATTTATTTTATCGCATGAAACTAGACTCAAATTTTATTACTCAAAAGCTATTGTGAGTACTTTCATCTTTTTTAACTAAGACTTGTGACTTGAGGTAATGAGAACTTGCCCTGATCTAAATTTGTTTATTCTTACAAGGATAAAGGTTTAGATATGAAGTTTCAAATTTATTCAAATATAAGATCTTATTTCCTCATCAAAAACTAGTGTTTTCACGATCTGATATTTTTTGTCAAATATTCTACCCCTCCTATCAAATTATTCAGATTTATTCATTACACTTGTATTTTCAAATAATTACATGACTTTCTTACACTTTTCCACCCCACCCACTTCCCCAGTGATGTAGTCATCACTCGCCCATCTTTTAATTTCTTATGTGATTCAATATTATTTGAAATTTTTCAAGTGCTGTTGTATTTATTCATGACACTTAAAATTTGTATGTCAATTATGTGCTTGTACATTTAACAGTGGCAGTATATGTTTAATATTGTTAATTTTGTATGAATGTGTCTGAGAAAATATGTGTTAGAGTAAGTTTACTTTGTAATTGTGTGATTTTTATTAATCATATATCATAAAAACTCTGAATTTAGTGGTGTTACGCCTATCATATTAATTTAGTGTTGTCTAACCCGTTGTTGTATCAATATTGGGATAGACACATTTGGGCCACAGACCTATAAATTTATATATTTAGTATAGGTTTGTGGTTTTACTAACTTTATTATGAATACAAATATCAAAAGTGAAACATGTTTATTTATGTATAATTATCGCACTTTCGTTGTATCTAAACCCCCAAAATACAATAGTGTTCAAACTTTAACCCAGGTTTAGATTTAATAGCATTATTTCAGTATTACAGATATTTTGTAACTGCGACCCTTAATGACCCTAAGGGCCCTTAATATGAATCAATGGGGTCCTTGAAGTCGCAAAAGGTGGCTATATAATCTGAACAGTGTGTTCTACCAATAATTTTAACATAAATTTGAAACTTGTTTTTTATTTGTAATTCAGACCATTTTGTTATCTGAATTCTAATTGGTTGATGTTGTTATTTGAAATTTGATTGGTTTAGAATAATTGAGGCAGGTCTTGTAACCATGGCAACTGTGTCCAGTTTTAATTCATATCATTTACGAAAAAACATGTCCGCTTTTTATGTACAGATTTAACTGTGTCTTTGACTTAATGTATGTATATGTATTATATTATATTATTATTATTATTATAATTATTATTATTATTATTATGTAGCAGTTTAGTCAATGAGTTATCCACAATAATAATGATAATAAACCTGTTTTGCATTGGATTTGTTGACTTTTTATTTTATATACCCCAAGGAAAACTTTGGGACATTATATGGCACTTGTCTGTCTTAGGTCCCTAAGTCTTAGGGCTAAGTTGGTAGCGAACAAGTCTACTGGTATGAAATCATTTATTTGGACATTCATCCTCCAACATAGTTTGAGCCTTCTCAAGAACAGTGAGTAGGTTGACTGACCATCATGATATGACCTATAGAATGTGTTGCTACAGGGTTAACCCCAACCAAAAAAAACCAACAAATTCTAGATTTGTATAATTAATACTTATTCATCATACTAATGAGAATTAAAAGTGAAAGTTGAATCAGTTATCTCTCAAAGAAATATAGAAGTCAGCTTTTAATGATAATAATCAAGAAATGTTAAAACCAGTTTGCAGCCATGGCCTAGTGGTTAGCATGTCTGACTTAGAATCCGGAGATCGCGGGTTCGAAACCCGGTCGCGGCAGGTCATACCCTATAAATGAGTTGTCGGTCTCGTATGGTAAGTTAGTACTGGTGATAGATAAGTGTCAAGGAAACCTATAGTAGGAAGAGCTGGCCATCGTGTATATGACCTATATATGTGTTGAATGCGACGTTCAAAAAAAAGAAGTTTGAGATGTCAGCTGTTCAAAACTGAAAAGGGAGACAAATCAAGTAAATTTGTTAAATTGTAAGTAAGAGTTGTTTCCCCTGAAAAAATACCATTCAATCATTGTAATCCCAGACTGATACTTAATGCATCGAATATGTATAGAACGATCTGAAAACTTGAAAAGAAATTGCCAGGCAGGAAATTTTCTCAATACCCTGAATTAAATGAATGGTATGATGAAGTTTTCTGCATAAATTCATGTACTAAGAACAAACCAGACGGCCATAAATTGACTGGAGAAAGATGAAATAAATTCACAAAGCCGACTGAACTGTTTTTATGAATATTTCTGTTTATATGGAACAAACTTTGATGAATATAATTATAACCAGGGCTCAAAATTTACAATGTTCCGCGGAGTATAAAATTTGAAATGGGCAACTAATGATTTGGCTCAACAAGTTGACAGTTAAACTCGGTAATCGAAATTGATATTTCAGTTTCGGTTCAGATATTTTTATCACATATTCGTTATTTGGAAATATTTAAACAAGGTTGTATTGACCATTGAAATGAAATGTCTATAAATTGATTTTAGAATTAGAACTTTACGATTATGTAATCATTTTAAAGAAGCGAACGAAAATAATGGGCGGCAACAATATGAACACTGGAGGCCAAGGAGGGCGCCGCCCATGCTTAAGTAGTTAATAATTGGCCATGGTTGATAAATAGATAGGGATGATTTTCCTTATCTCAATGTCTTTTCTTGCTATCATTTAACACTGGCAAAACTATTAAAATACCGCTCAAGTACGATAGTATGGCATTAAGAGTAAGAGTAGGGGTAACAGTGGTCTAGTGGTTGGATACGAGCTTGCAGAATGAGGGTCTGGGATTCGAATCTTACAGATGCAATGCTAATTTCTTTGAGCAAGAAACCCTATTAGCCACCTTTTCTCCACTCTCCTATAATTAGTGTTTGTCATATACATATACTTCATACTTCTTTTTAGACTTAAAAAGGAGCCATGTCTTTGACAGTGTTGGAGCACGGGATAATGAATCTGGATGTTCCTGGTTTGAGTCCCGACTGCCCCAAGTACATGTAATATTAATGAAAAATCGAAAAATGAATCGATTTAGTAGATAGAGAAAGTGTGGACTACCTGTTCAAGGCTAGGAATCTATACGTCGTCGGATCCTTGCTAAATGGTGATGAAGAAAAATCTCCAGGAAGGCTACATTCGGATTACCTTGACCATTTATTGAATGAATTTCCGTAATGAATGCCTGAGGAGCTCCGAATAGGAAATACAATAATTGTAACCTCTCGGCAAATTGACCTGAACAAATGAAATTATATATTCATTAGACAAGCCCATTAAGTTCAGAGTTAGCTATCGTTAAGTGAGTCTTTACCTATAAAAATGTTGGGAATACACGTTTAATGATAAAACCGTGTAAACGCAAACCAAATAAAAAGACATAAAAATGACAATGATATCATTTTTTCATAATCTCAATTTACACAAAGACTCGTGGGTGTAGTCAAGTTTCCTTTTGAAACTCGGCAAAAATTCAATATTATATTCATACATATAATGACCATGATATTTTAAGATAAATATGTTAAGGTTGCTATTCTGACAAGACTAGGTCACTCATATTGATAAATGGGACATTACCTGTATTTATTTGCTACCGTATATACAGGTCCCTTCAAAAGTTCTTCAAGAAATGAAATTTTGAGAAAAACTTCTCATACTTATCGCAAGTGATTTTACTGTAATAACATTTTATTCATTTTTATTCTTTAAATCATTTGTTGATAAACTCTTTAATGCTAATTTTGGAATTTACTCCGATGAATCTTTGTGTTTTGTTCTACATGGTTGCTACGATATTCTTTCACCAAAATTCAAGGACTTTTCAAGGTAGAATTTGTATCTTCAAGGCATTATTTTCAAACAATATCTAGATATAATTCTAAGGTTACAATGCTTGGTGTTCTATAATCATGAAAATATTATACTTAATTCTTTATCTAATAGTCTCAAATTGACAAGAAAAACATGGTTGTGCTTGGTGCAAATAGGTTATTTTGTCCACGCAATTAGGGACTTTAGTCAGTTATCTTTCCCTGATAAAATCTGAAGCAATCCAATTGGTAAGTAGATCATTACAGTTGGAATCCTCGAATCTTATCATTGAATTCCTATGTAAGGATAACAAAATATTTCATCTAATAACTTTCTTGTAAATGAAGATATTAACAGAAGTGATGAAATTTAGATAGTTGTTTACCCTAAAAATACTTAGCTTGAATTTCAATCAAATTAAATGATTTACAAAAAAGTTATTAAAGATTAATGTTGGCAAATTGACATTGAAAAGTAAGGGTAAAATCCGAGTAATCCAACTAATTGGACCTACCTATTTGAATAGTATACAAGGGGAAATAACCGACTAAAGTCTCTTATTGATATTTTTATGCACCAATAGCACAGATGCGCACCACTGCAAAACACTGCTTCAAACATGTGTTTTCAAGGTAATTGATAGAAATTCAAGGGGTTTATTGAAATTCAATGACTTTTCTTCATTTTTTAAGTGAGGAACTTTCAAGTCAGGACTCTTCAAGGACTTCTAAGGCTCAGTACGAATCCTGTTTTATAAACAATTGTGAATCCGGTTATGCTAAAAACAGGAATTTGTCCTCAAACTTTTGGAGGGTACTGTATGTTTGCTACCTTATACATGTATAGTACATTGTATATAGTATTTACCTACGAATCCAACCGTGGATATAAAATGTGACATACATCGCTTAATGGTATATAGAAAATTGAGTTTATTTTTATAACTTGAGTCGGATGACTTATCAAATCACATATATATTTTACGCAACGTTGACAATCTGTTAAAAGTGACTGCTAAGGTTTTTTTTAGTTCAGTCGACACTTTGAATAAAGTGAGTTGCCATTATATGCGAGTTTGAAACGTTTGCAAAAACTTTTACTGGATTTTATATATCGTGACCTATGTACCACATACACAGCTTGTGTAAATATTAACTACTAGTTCATTGTGATCGTTACATAAGAATTGTAAGCGAATGTATGGTCAAAACTTGGTCAATTTATTTGAACAAACTTTTCTACAGAACCTTTCAAGAGCTGTTTACTTTGATCTAGATTTCTTCCTTTGATGTGGATTTCTTTATAAATACATTGTTGTCGATCGAAGACTTTAAAAGTTGCGGTCAGAATTGTTTCTGTGAGCAAAACGTTGCTTTTACTTTATCATACATTTCATCTTGGATATCGTCAAGAGTTTTGCTCAAGAGATTTGCTCAAATTTGTGTATCATTTGTGCTGACGTAAGAATTAAGAGGCAGAAATAAAAGGGACATCGTCTGAAAAGACCAACGACTGTAGAGCGTTGCCACAAAGGAGCAAGACGAATTGTTCGTGTTTTCCACCGAGAGAGCCACGTTAAAAGTGATTTGCCTGTCACGTGACCAGTAAAACGGTGTCTGGGTAAAATAATGAAGCGACAACTTAAGAAAGTTGAGAATTTTGTGTTGAAATGGTACGATACTTTCAGAGACATCTTTCAAATGTTCACTCCGTTTCCACTTCCGGATCCACTGCGCATGTTCCTGAGAGTTGTTCATAAAATAACAGGATAACTTCCGGTGAATGATTTGCAATTATTATGGATTTATTAACCGTGTATTCGTATCTATTGACAATCACTATCAACATGTTTTAGAAAATTTCATCACCCCTTCCATCTATGATATACAAGTATAACGTCGTTGAGATTCGAGAGAAAGTTGGTTGTATGGACATTTATTGCAAATTGTATTCTTATGAATGTTTTAATCACTCGAAGAAAAAGTTCATTTCGCGGCTGAAATTCAATACCTGTATTTGTATGCGATTCTTACCATGTAATATGAAGGATTCATGTATGATTTATCAAAGCTGTCTCAAGACAATGTTGCAATTTGTTTTAAAATCTACGAAAAACAATATAGGACAAGAACTTGTCAAGAAGTGTATATTTTCACCTATAATGAATTAAGTTTAATGAACTGTTCTATATTTATTATTCGCTCATCTAAAAGCTTCAAAATGAACATCATAAAAACGATTTAGAAACCATCTCTCTTTGTCTTGGGTTATTAATTCATGTAGTAAACAATACAATACCCTCCAAAAGTTTTAAAACAAATTTACTTTGAGAAAAATTGAACATGCAATCCGCGAGTAATTTAACTTCATAATTATATAATTAAAGCTTATTCTTGTTATATAATTTGTTTCATATGTTGATACACTAATCAAGGAGTTGAAACAGAATTAGGTTCTCGGGCATTTGAAGGGCACAGCACGATGTATTGTGTGATTTTTATGAATCATATATTTTATATAAAAAAAACTCAGAATTTAGTGGTGTTATGCCTATCATATTGATTTAGTGTCAACCGGTTAATTCTAACTTTTATCACTAACCTTCGAGTTCGAGATTTTGACCGTTCATTGTAAATCCGTGGTATAGTGCGTAAATATTGACCCCGACCTGACCTTACACATTTGCATCTAATAATTATCTACACATATCCCGACGAAAGTCAGTACCACGCCTATTCTACACTTCGACAGCGATCGTAAAATTATAATATTAAGTATGTTTTGTGAGTTAAGTTTTAACACATTATCCTGACGGTCACGGTGTAATTGAGCATTAATACTACATTCGTATTCAATGTAATGAATATTCTTGCATAAAGGTCAGGTCGGGGTCAAACTTTATTATATTATTATTATTATATACCGTATTTGTATAGCGCTCTTTTCATATTGAATATATGTTCAAAAGCGCTTCACAATCATATGCATAATTAGGTTAAACGAGCTAAAATAAAAACGAAAATGATAAAGATATAAAAACATAAACTGAAAAATAATAATAAACTAAAATTTGTGATCAATAAAGTGCTCATAGTAGTTTAAAAACAACAACAACAACAAAACAAGTGAATTTTCAATTTTAGAAATAGTGAAAGAGAGGTAATGGATTGTTGGTAGAACAGCAGCTACGTAGTCGATGAGGAATCAGGCCAAATGCCCCGAAAATCCATGATTGCAAGGTGCAAAGTTGGATTCTTCTCCAAGGCTCCCACCCAAACATCCATCAGCATCAGCGCCGCACGTCCCCCAACCATACATTGTATAGTGATAAAGTAAAAGTGATAATAGTTATGATTAGAGTATGAGAAAAGGCAGCCACCGACCAATAGGGAATCCAGCCAGATGCCTTGAAAAATCCATGATTGCAAGGTGCAAAGTCGGATTCCAATCCAAGGATCCCTCCGGAACATCCATCAGCGTCAGCGCCTAAATTGGTTAGATAAGGTTTAATCTTCAATGTAATGAGTATATAATCGGTGGAAAGGCAACCCCTAGCCAATGGGGAATCTGGCCAGATGCCCTAGAAAATCCATAATTGCAAGGTGCAAAGTCGGATTTCAATCCAAGGATCCTGCCAGAACATCCATCAGCATCAGTGCCGCACGTCCCCCGACCATGCATTTTATAGTGATAAAGTAAAAGTGATAATAGTTAAGATTAGAGTATGAGAGAAGGCAGCCACCGACCAATAGGGAATCCAGCCAGATGCCTTGAAAAATCCATGATTGCAAGGTGCAAAGCCGGATTCCAATCCAAGGATCCCTCCGGAACATCCATCAGCGTCAGCGCCTAAATTGGATTAATAAGGTATTAATCCTAAAGGTAATGAGTATATAATCGGTGGAAAGGCAACCCCTAGCCAATGGGGAATCTGGCCAGATGCCCTAGAAAATCCATAATTGCAAGGTGCAAAGTCGGATTCTAATCCAAGGATCCTGCCAGAACATCCATCAGTGTCAGCGCCTAAATTGGATTAATAAGGTATTAATCCTAAAGGTAATGAGTATATAATCAGTGGAAAGGCAACCCCCAGCCAATGGGGGAAACTGGCTTGTTGCCCTGTAAAATCCATAATTGCAAGGTGCAAAGTTGGATTCGAATCCAAGGATCCCACCAGAACATCCATCATTTGGTCGCATATTATTTTGTAATACACCTAGTGCATAATTATTATTATCATTTCTTTTTTTTTTTTTTTTTTTTTTAAACTATGGTGTTATATGTTTGTAATTTGGTTATATCTTAAGATCATTCAGCCAGATAGTTTCTATTGATTAAATTGATTGACGTACTAATGAACAATTTTAAGTAGTCTAAGATTGGTTCATATTAATACTGATATATTCCAAAACAAAAGTTTTTTTGTCCCAGGGTGATTGATTTAGTGACCATAGTAATTGACAAACAGGTAAGTCTTTAACTTTCTCTTAAAAGTATTTAGAGACTGAGCACACTTGACAGAGTCTGGAAGCGAATTCCACAATTTTGGCGCAGCGTGGCTGAAACTACGATTACCAAAAGTAATTGTCCTAGACCGTGGGACTGTAATAGATAATGAATTGCTAGATCGGAGGTCTCTGTTGGGTTTATAGACATGTATTAGGTCTTGGATATATATGGGACATTGGTTGCTAAGTGCTTTATATGTATATATCAAGAGCTTGTATGTGATCCGCTGACAAACAGGAAGCCAATGAAGTTCCTTGAGCACTGGTGTTATATGGTCATGACGACGGGTTCTGGTAATGATTCTTGCTGCTGTATTTTGTAGACGTTGAAGTTTATTCAGATTTGACTTTGAAGTATTTGCAAGAAGGGCATTGCAGTAGTCCAATCTTGATGTAACCAGGGAATTTACTAACGTCCTTGTAGCATCAAAAGTAAGAAACTTTCTTATGCGACCGATATTTCTTAGCTGATAATAAGAAAATCTGCATACAATATTGACATGCTTCTCCATATCCATGTGGGGTGTGAAGTAAGCACCAAGATTTCTAATACAGTCTTTAGAGTTTATGATGGAATCACCAACTCTAATGGACACGTCATCAACATGTTTACGGTTATGTTTGGAAGAGAACAACATAACTTCCGTCTTGTCTGCATTCAATTTCAGCATGTTGGCATTCATCCATGAAATAATCTCAGTCAAACATTTTTCAATACGACTTAATGCTTCTGATCTTGAAATATTATCAATTGGTTTAAAGGATATGTAAAGTTGAGAATCATCAGCATAGAAATGATGTAACAATCCATGTTGCAAGCAGATGGCACCAACAGGCTTAGTGTACATGGTGAAATATTTAGGCCCTAAGACAGATCCTTGAGGAACACTGTATTTCATCAGCACAGGGTCAGAAAGTTCTCCACCAACACAGACTGTTTGGTATCGATCACTCAGATATGACTTTATCCAATTTAGAGCACCATCAGCAAGACCATAGTGATCATGCAGTCTGCTTAACAATGTATGATGGTCTATGGTGTCGAAAGCAGCCGATAGGTCTAGTAACACCAATATTGTTACACAATTGTTGTCTAAAGACTGAAGAATGTCATTTTGCACCTTAAGAAGAGCCGTTTCCGTGGAATGAAATTCTCTATAGGCAGATTGATAAGGTTCATGCAGATTGTTCTCTTTAAGATGGTTCTCAAGTCTAACATTGACAACTTTTTCTAAAATCTTTGACAGAAATGGAAGATTTGAAACCGGTCTGTAATTCTTAAGTATGTTTGAATCCAAATCTGACTTTTTCAGCAATGGTCTAATAATAGCACTTTTAAATGCTTTTGGTACACTCCCAGCATTGAGTGATGTATTGATTAGATTTGTGATTACAGGCAAGAGTTCGGGTAAGCATGATTTAAGAAGCCATGTTGGAATAGGATCTAATTCGCAAGATTTATTTGGTGACTTCTCAATGATTTTCTTTACTTCTTCTTGTGAAGCACAAGCTAGACTTTTGAGTTTATTGCCTTGGAATTGCTCAGTCACAGATTCAGTGGGTGTATCAGCTTGACTGTTTATAATGTCATTTCTTATGCCTTCAATTTTTGATGAGAAAAACTTGCTAAAATTCTGAGCAGTGTCTTTCGGTGTGGTTCCAGATGGTAAAAGAGGACCACGCTTTTCTCCATTTAACAAATTATTTACAATTTTGAATAAACTTTTGCTATCTCTGCCAGCAGCTTCAACTTTGTCTGAGTAATAGTCTTTACGGGCTTCAATCAGCAGTTTGTTATACACAGCACATTGATTTCTGTAAATCTGATGATGGATCAAAAGTTTTGTTTCCCTCCATTTGCGTTCTAATTTACGTTTCAAATGTTTAGCAGAATGTAGCTCCTCATTAAACCATGGAGATTGAGGACGAACTGTAATTGTAACTTTACACACAATACAACACCTTATTACTTGTTTGTCTTGAAGATCTGAGTATTAGCTTTTGTTTAGAACATACATAATTATAAATGTTAATGTGATTAGTGTTCAATAATAAAATGTAATTCAATGTGTCAATTCAGGTTGTTTTTTCCTTTCCATGTTTTGGAGGTAAGGTCTAGTAGTAAGGCATGCGGTTAGGGATCAAGGGGTGTCGAGTTCGAATCCCTCACGTAGATCCAATCAGAGGCAGTGATATTTTTCTTGAGCAAGAAATTAACCTATACTTTTGCTTCACTCCACCTAGATGTTAATAGGTACTGAATCTAAGACTGGGTTATCATTAGTTAGTCCGGCCAACACCAAGGATGACCTTGCACGAAAGGATGTAGAAAATGTTATTCAATTTATAGGTAGACATGGTCTTACTGGTTCCAAATCCGATTGATGCCACTTTGTCATCCTTGGGAAACTCCCAGAATCCAAGTTGCAACCAAGATGGCGGCTAGAGGCTAAATTATACATAGGGTCCCTATCAAAAGCAAATGGCGGCATTTTTGTTGAAGAAAAACACGGCCTTCATGAGAAAACACGGCCATAATGACACTCGGATCCAATCAAAAATGACTGAGTATTTGGTTATAATGCCGTAGTGGACACCATTTGTATCAGCCCTGAATTTGAAGTTCAATATCATATAGTTAATTAATAATGTTACTTATTTACTGGATTTAGTGAAATGAAAATTTGATAAATAATTTGAATGTACAAACTAATTTAATTTCCAAAATGTATGCCATTTAAATAAAGAAAAAACGGAAAAATAAAATGGGGTTAATACAAGACAATTTATTATAGGACCATTAGGAAGGGCTATCATTTTGTTTAAGAGTGCAATATGTGTGGATATTTGAAAAGCTTATAAGCCTTTTAGTTGAAATTTCCGATGCAGTAAAAAATAAACTGAAACATATAAATTGCAAAATAAGCATGTGCTATTTAAAAATGAGGTGTAGAATAAAGAGCACGAAGTCACCATGAAATTATTCATGTTTTGATAGTTGAAAAAAAGA
Source organism: Mactra quadrangularis (assembly GCA_025267735.1). Lineage (NCBI taxonomy): Eukaryota > Metazoa > Mollusca > Bivalvia > Venerida > Mactridae > Mactra > Mactra quadrangularis. Next base: position 56,711,404 of record CM046309.1, on the reverse strand, counting down.
AATATACTCTCTTAATACATTGTCAATAACTGACTGACTTGTAACATATTGGAAACATACGTACGTTATTTGACTTCCGTAACTCTAGTCTACCCTTGTAGGGATTGTCTACAGTTACGGAACTTCTGTAACTCTAGAACCTGGGTCTAGAGTAATAATAATAATAATAATAATAATAATAATAATAATAATAACTTTATTTTCTGAAGGTAACATTTAGACATACAAAGTAAAACTACAACATATGCCTTAATTTCAAATGGCCTTCAACAAAAATTAAATTGCATGTATCAGAATATGATATTTACGGTACCGTAACTCTAGCCACTGCCTAAAAGAAATTCAAGAATGTGTACATGTACTATATCTTTTCAATGTTTTTGGCAATGGTAGACCCAGCATATCTCAAAATGGCACAGAATATTATTTTTTTATGTTTTGTTGTACATATTTGCTTGCTATTAAAGTAAAGAAGTTTTAAAGATAAAGAAATTCAAGAAACAATGACTATCTTTACTATGTTTTTGACAATGATAGAACCAGTCTAGGTCTACTTATACTAATGGAACACCATGTGTTTTATAAATAACTGAGATATAAAGTGAAATTTGATGTATAAACTGTCCTTTCATTGGAAAAAAGACAAAAACTCTTTGAAAAACTTGTTTTATCACCGGTGTGTTTACGAAATAAACATCTATCATCATTGCTTACATCATTTCTTACCAATATTTTAAGGGTGATTCCTGATGTAATCCTACATCAAAAGGTGACTGGCTCTGAATCCAGCAGTTGTGAATAGCCAGCTGTGTGTTGGTTCAAATGTCATCAAAAACTTACCCTTTTATTTCCTTGAGCAAGAAAAGTTATCCAATATGCTCAGTACTGGGCAAGCATGATGAAGACTTGAAATTGATCAATAAGTTATATGAACTTGTTTCACAATCAAGTTAAAATAGATTGGTTACTAAGGTCATTTGTTTGGGAAACATGGAGTTGTATATAATAAGAATACAATAAGAAGAAAAAATTCATCAGGCTCCTGTTACACAAACTGAAAGTAAAAACATGTGATGAAAGTGCTATGATAAAATATGATATATACTTTTTGGAAACATATTTTTGTGACTCACAAGACAGTATAAACTGTTACTAAGACATCCTGTATCAACACTTGGATTTATGAAAAATTAGTTTGATATAAAAATGTGATTGGGGTCACAACAGGAAGGCTGTTTCAAGGTTTAGGAACTGTTTTAATTTATTTTAATTGCCTATTTTGTGTAGTGTTATATATTTTCCACAGTCATGTCAATACACTTGGTGCATCTATTATATACCAAAGATATTAGAAATTATGACTATTTTTTATTAAATTCAGTTACCTCGCTAACTTGATAGTTTTAGTCAATTTCAACAATTGAAGAATCCTTAAAACTTAAAAATTTAATCCAAAACTCTCTTCCCAAACACAAGAAAGGGATCAGATTTGAATGTTTTTTTTTTAAAACAACAGCTCTAATAAAATTATCGTTATTTCGTTAATAAATAATTGTAAATCATTTTTAAAAATTAGAAATGTTTTTTTTTTCTGGCGCAGACATATTTTTTGGTACCATAAAAATTATGAACAAAAATAACTGATCCCCAATTTACAAATTTATCCGAATTTTTGAACGCGTCCGAATATAGTTATACCTTTCCGAAAAGTGCGTGATGCGGTCGGAAACAAAGTAGTTCACAAATGTTTTCGTATAAAACACGATTATGAAATATATTTTGTCAGTTTTCTGTGATGGAATGCCTTAGTTTCATCAAAAAATGAATGTAAATCAATTTAGTTTGGTTAATTTGTGAATTTTCTTTTTTGGAACATTTTCATACGCAAAAAGTAGTCCGAAATTAGTTAATTGTCAGGGGAAATAACTGCAATAAAGTTGTTATGTATAGTCTGAAGATTACTCTCCCTTGTAAATGCAAAAAGTTGAGTGGTGTAGAGCAGGCATTTAATTTATTTTTTCGAAAATCATACGATATTCTTCGAAGAACTTAATATTTAATTTAGCAGAGGTATAATACTGCCTTGAACTCTCTTGCCTTTAAGCTAGTTTTTATGGCAACGTGGTATAGTGTCCGCTTACGACGGTTTCACCTTATTGTTACACCACTAGTATAAAACCAAAAAGAAAATATCAAATAGATTAACAAGAAACGAAATATGATTTTAGTACAATTTATTTTTTAATAACAAAACAAAATCAAAAACATACATAACACATACTCTCAAACACATGAAATTATTTTATACATGTAGCACAGTATTATAATTCTTGTTTACAAATTGAAGTGTTGTCTCCCCTTTGTTTACAAATAGATAGATCAATTGTCTCCCCTGCATATTAATGAAAAATTGGGTTTGATGGTAAATTTTTGCACAAAGGCTATTTACATTTGTTCTTTTTACTTCTGTACATGAAGAAGCACAAGGTTTATTAAACACAAGTAAGGTTGCTCCAAGCAATGAAAAATCAAGAACGAGGCCTCCGAAGTTTTCAAAATGCATTCACCTAGTAAGGAAAAAATCATGCTAGCTCTTACATAGTAGCAATCCAATCAACACAATTCACTACATTGTCCCAAACCTTTGCATAGGAAAATGTAGAAATAGGTACATAGATGAAAAATAAAGTTTTAAAATTCTGAAAGTCCTGAATTCAATGAATTCAGAAACTTTTTAACAAGGCTCAACATATATGGTCATCCAATCGCCTGTGAAGACCTTGAGGCTCTGGCAACAAGTTTTTGCCACAATTTATCTAACTAGGCAACCAGAAAAATTATGATTATAATATTTAACTCTGATATAAGATACTATTTCATTCGGGCCAGTGAACATTAGGTTTGTATCAGAAAAATTTATAATTGATTTTCTCACTGGGCAACCAACTTCAAAAGTCATAGTCAACCCTGTTAATTGGAAAAGCATATCATCTCAGATCCCAACAATCCTTACTGTCAGTCATTAAGTCTTGAAAACTTTCATCTAGGTACTAGGTGTTTCCTTACACGAACAGGCTCAAAGATGGACCCATATATTACATATCTCAGATATCAACGTCATCTATAGTATTGATAACTAAAGAAGTGTCATATTTTCTGACTATACTATCTCTACAACCAGTATATACATATCTCCCATCACTGGTTACACCATATACAGGATCACAATCTGGTCCTGTTAACTCTACTGACGTCTCAAATAAATGTTCAGTATATATACATGATCCATCACCTGTAAAATATATAATAATAAATTGTATAGTGACATGAGTCCTAGGACATAATTCTGTTTTTAAGATAAACTGACTCACATTTAATCATGACAAAAATCTGCTGTATAAGCACACATGAGCTCATGTTAATCATAGGCGGATCTAGCGGGGAGGTCAGGAGGGTCTGGACCCCCCTAGAATTTCCAAAATGTACCTGTCCATTAGTGTTTTTCTTGACAGAAGTCATTTTTAAGTAGCATGAAGCACTTTTTCTTGGTGCTTAACATAGATTTAATGGTCATGTAGTTTGTATTATTAATACGTTGCACTATTCTTCAAAATGTGTATAATAAGGATGTGGTTAAAAAGTTTGGACCCCCCCCCAGAAAATGTTCGGACCCCCCCCCCTAGAAAATATCCTGGATCTGCCCCTGTTAACTGTTACCTGTCTTGCCAACTTAAAAATAAGACTTATCTTAAAGAAACAAAGATTTAGCTGAATAAATTCCCCCAAAGTTTTTTTGTACTTTTAAAATAAACTAGTCTCTGTTTTTGGTTACTGATCAGTGTTTTACACAGTTTAGATGGGTAAACAAAACATTTTATCCCCTTATAATAAGAAACTCTCTCAGAGACCCCCAGCTCCTGCAGTAATTTTGATACAACAGATGCATGAAAATTATGTTAATCTTTTGTGGCAACTTTCCTTGAGTGAATCCACCAAACCTAGCTAATCATGCAATTTAATTCACAGGGAATTGTCATGTTACCTCGCTTTAATTTTTCAAACATACCTTTTATATACATGTACATATATACAAGGGGTACAACTGCATTTACTAGACCACTTCATATAGATTTATTATTTTGTGACTCACAAAAAATACTGATACCCTGGTGGCACTTTATGGGTTAAAGAGCAATATAATACATGTACCATGAGATGTGATGTAACCAGATTTATAAGTCATCATAGATAATACAGGTCCTCTACATTCATACCAGGATTTTACACATTTACTGAAAATATATATATATCATATAAGTAAATATTGACTACATACAGACACTCAAGATCTAAAATGCTGTGCAGTAACTACAGTTTAGAACACTACAGAGCCTTCCAAAAGTTCCTTGACAAAATCCATCTGTGTTAATTCCAAAAACAGCTTTAAATGGACAAGTGTACACTTTTAGTGACATATTGACAATAATGCTATTATTAGATTTAAAGATAGTTTTAAAAGCAGAAATTAAAACTATTATTTAACAATATCTTTTCATTATGTTAAAGGTTTGTATTTACAATTATTATAATTATTAATTTATTGTTATTATTACAACTACACATAGAAATTCCCATATGAGATAAGCAATGTGCATACCACACCTGCAAGTTCCTATATGAGACTATTGATCAATGTCAAACATACAATACCATGGGTAAAAGTTCAAAATTTCCAAAATCCTGAAATCCTTGATTTTCATGATTATCATGCTAAGTCTTTTTACATAGGAAAACAACCCTTTCTCAGTACCAAAAAAATCCTGAAATTAGGATAAATCCTGAAGACTTTTAAACATGCAAAACCTACCTAGGATTTCTAATATCAAAACAAGTAATATGGCCATCTTGTTGTCCACATAGAAACATTACAGGTGATATAAACTTACAACAAGTTACACCATCAAATATACTGTCTGTTACATCCCATATCTAAAATATACAGAAACTTCATGTCAAATAATAACTACCAGTACATACATACTGATAAAAAAAACTTCCTACAACTATCAAGCTCAACGATCAGCATGTCTTCACTACCAATCAAGTGGTTGTAGGTTTGATTTCCTGGAGAGGACCTTCATACCTTCGTGGAGTCAGTATAGGTACATTTATTGTACATAGTATGGAAATTAGTGTTAGTCGAGGTACAATCAGTAGGACAACAGACTACTGTAATATCAATATTGATGTTTAAAATTATTCTTAAGCCTTTCTCCAACCTGCCTATCTCTACATCAAGTAGGGCAGTTGTCAGCCACCAATATGTCGAAAACTTGGGTCTAGAAAGCAGTGTTAGTTGAGGTACAATCAGTAGGACAACAGACTACTGCAATATCAATATTGATGATTAAAATAACTGACTCACCTTCTTTTTACTTTGAAGACCAAAAGCTTTAACAGTTTTATTATCGCACCCAAGTATCAACATTTTACCAGTGGTACCAACTTCTCTCTCACCTAGATATAGTAAAGAAAATATGTATAAAAGTTTATTATCATAATGTCAGAAATCTCTACTAATATCTGCTATTATAATTGTACATTGATTACATATTACAAAAGGTAAAACCAACAAGCTGATGGCAAGTCATGGGCGGATCCAGCGGGGGGGGGGGGGGGTCAGGGGGGTCCGGACCCCCCTAAAATTTGGAAAATGTACATGTCCATGTCCATTAGTGTATTTCTTGCTTGTAAGTCATTTTTAAGTAGTATGAAGCAATTTTTCTCGGTGCTCAACATAGATTTAAGGGTTATGTAGTTTTTATTATCATTTTATTTATGTTGCATTTTTTCTGCAAAATGTGTATAATGTGTTTGTGGTTTGAGGATTCGGCCCCATGGCCACTCGTGAAAATGTCATTTCCTGAGCTCTAGAATTCTTACACTGAAGATGACAAATATTTTGTTTCTTTCATGACTTTTCTGTGTTCTGTTTAAGATATTCTTACACATAAAGCCACATCATTTCTCCTTTAAGACGACATAATTTTCTCTTTAATGTGATGTCATTTGGATGTTATATTTTCACTATGATGAAAAATATAAAAACTTTTTTTCAACTTACATTTTCATAAAAAAACACATTTTACTGTAAAGCATGGGATAATATGCCTTACTTAAGTCAGTAGAAAACTTGAAATCATCTGACCTACAGAAGACAAGCTAAGATGTCAAAATACTTACTGATGGGGTCATCAGGTTGACCAAGATTAAATCTTTCCCACATTGTAGCTACATCACAACAATTAACAATACCAGCCTCACAGGCATATGTATGTAAACAAGTTTGTGTACCACAATCCCATAGTTTACTGGTACCATCTTTACTGCAGGATAATATATTACGTCCTTTATCTATAATACCTGTGGCTAATATACCTGGAATATTGCAATAATGCATGTTATACAGTGCCTTTCAAAATTCATCAGACAAAATTAGCCTTCAAAAATTCCCTTAACAAAAATCATATTTTTACAGATACATTTCATTGGCATAGCTTCCGATAGACACACAAGGCATGTGCATACACATTTTTTTTGAAAATTCAAAAATTTAGTTACGATGTTTACTGTTTGACTAAACTACAAGACTGACTGTGTTTTGATTTCTTTTTACATATAACAGGTAAAAATGCTAATAAATGACCTGAAATACTCTAGAATGCAGCTACTGAGATGTAGAATTAAAAAAATTCCTGGCGAACATAACCCCGGACCCCCTAGGTTACCGGTGCCAACACATTTATTTTGGGCAAGCTACGCCCCTGCATTTACCCATGAAAAAAAGAACAAAAAGTCATCTCAGCAAATGCTAAAATCATCATTGAAAAGTAAATCAACACATCTCATCTCACATCTCATTTACCTTTCAAAACTGTTATTTTGTACGAACATAAAAATTACTCTATTTTCATATCAAAGGGAGATAATCACTCACATTCATTTAAAGTTTTCATTAATAGTTTTACAAAAGAATATTGCTTCATAAATCTAATCTATGCAAAAATAATTACATGAATGATATACATCTTTTTTTAATCATTTATTATAATTTTCAAATATATTAATGACTGACTTAGACAGTAAATTGTCATTAAGGCAATTCTACCACTAAACTTGCAGAGTCATAGAACTTAACAAGGATGTAGGTAAAAGTTAAAAGTTGTAAAATTCTGAAATTCTTGAGCTTTATTATTTAAGTAGCTTTCACATAGGAATAGAGGTTCTTTTCAGGATTCAAAAATTGTGAACTTCGAGACCAGTCTTGTAAACTTTCATAATATGTAAGTAAGCAAGCATATCATGAACAGCAGCAGTAACAAAACATAGACCTACCACAAAGCCATAAGCAAAGTGAAAAATATTTCCAAATTTTTATTTTTTTATAATAAAAGGGGAGCCACTAATAAATTATGAAAATAAGAAAGGGTTTCAGCCTTGAAATGGACAGTAGCAAAATAATTGAAGGATGAAAACGTGGACTTAGATCTTACTAGCTTTATGTCCAGTGAGTGTAGCAGCACATTGTCCAGTTTCAGCAGACCATATCTTTAACATCATATCACTACCACCACTAAGTACCACTATACCAGATGGGAACAGTTTACATGTATATACATCACCTAGATGTCCTTCTAATAACCTCTGTAATATAAACGTAATAAACTGAACATTGGGACTATTTATCAAATTGGGTAGAAAATTTATTTTAGCTCGATTGTGAAACAAGTTCTCACAACTTAGGTAAATCATTTTCGAGTCTGCTTTCTGGTCCTCCAGTATTGAGCTAGTAGGATAAAGTTTCTAGCTCAAGGAAACAAAGGGGTAGGTTTTGGATGGGATTCGAACCAACACGGAGCTGGCTATCCAATGATTACCAGTCTAACATCGTAACCGCTCAGCCACACCCCTCCATTTTGTTTTGTTTTTGTAGGATAAACAATATTTTCAGAATACATATATACAACCACCCTACTAGCTCAGTTGGTATCGCGCAAGTCTACTGATGGTAAGATTCCCAGGCAAGGCATACTTTCTTGAAGCTTGGTCATGAAATAATATCTATGGCCATTCTCTATCCTACCATTGATTCTATATCATGTAGGACAGTTGTCAGTCACTGACAGAAGTATGCATCTAGTAATTTTACAACAGCTAAATCTTAAGATTTGACCTTTCCATGAGTAGGTAGACTGGTCAGGTCGATCCTATACCTACAGTATATATATACCAGACAAAAAAATATGACACAATATTTCATACATACCCTGACTTCACCATTTTTTGTTTCCCATATTTTTAATTTTCCTTCCGAGTCACTGGACACTCCCAGACCACCTGACGAGACATCTAAACTATGTATCTGTAATATATAACATCAAATGTATTACTCAAGCAGTCCATAGTAAAATTTTAAGTACAAAGTTTTGAAACCACCACTCAATTTTTTTATAGATATAATGTAGCCCTTGTACTCCCTTGTCAAAAATTGCTCTGTTCTAACAAGAATTTGAGTTTACATTAATTGTTTATCACAATTTGTGACTGCATATCTGCATCCAAACTTTATTTCTTTTATTTGAGGAATCCCTAATGTTAAAGAGGGATTAACAGACTGGATTCCTTCAGGATTCCTATTTAAACAGTAAGCGTCAAACCTGGGAATTGTCAGACTTGTGCATGTATAGAGACAACAATAAAATTCAGTTAAGGAATTTAGTATCAAGTGATTTGGTGGGAGCCATGAAGCCCAGACCCTATTGCTGACTGACCATCCCTGATGGCTTTGCTCAGAAATTATGAACACATAAGAGATTTTTGCCTAAATGGTTTCAGCAAAAATTATACAATAGTTAAAGTTTTCTTTTAACCAGAACAAGTATACTCTTTACTAATAAATATGTACTTAAGTGATAAAATGTCCAGAAATATGATTTCAACGGTATTTTTAAATACTACTCACTGACTTTCCTTTGGTATGAGTGTTCTTGAAGTTTACTTGTGGAGCAAGGAACTTTCTTTTGATACGAGTCTGACCTACTTGATAAGATATCTGAATATATTTCTACAATAAAAAACAGCAATATTATATAGAAATTATCATGATTATTTTATTAATAATAAAATGTATGCGTATGTTGAAGAGAATTTGGCTCACTCAACTAGAAGAAGTGATTTAGCATAAAAAAATTTTACAGGTTCATTAATATAAGTTATACAAAAGAAACAGTTGCTTAATGTCAATATTTCTATCAGTTTAAAGCATATATGCATGAGTCTATCAATACATGTAGACTTAAAGTTTATTTGTATTTTTTATACTGAGCTTAATGCCATGTTAGCACAAATAAATTCACGGCGGCCAGCTCACCTTTCACACCAACTTCTGTGTTTACCTCATTATTAGAGAAAAATTTACATAATTGTCAAATTTTCATTGAATGGTATATGTTTACAATGTTAATTAATATTTTTCAAACTTTCATAGTGTTTGTTCTTAGCTGTTTATCATCACTTTTTATTTGGTAATTAATGAAGACCAACCTCGACTAATCATCTTTCCTGGTCAAGAGGTTTACACTATTTTAGCTGTGTCTCTTAAAAAAAGAAAAATGCCTTAACCGCCACATAAATTATTGAAAGTATATACCTCTGTAACTTTGTTAACATTAAATCCATCACTAGCTGTGACATATGGAATTCCTTCACCAGACAAACCATTGGATTTTAATTCACCATATATTGTTGGACTACCTGATAAAAAAAACATGAAAAAAGTTTTATATAAAACACTAACTTCAAAATCTTCAGAAAATAACAAAATAAATGTGTTTTCAAATCCTTGCCAGTTTAAGAAAAGAATGAACCTAACAAGTCCTAACTAGGTTATTAATTTAATAATTGGTTTAGGTTTTCAAAATGAGTCATCACTGACGTGATAGTAGAAGTATGTCGATATAATCACTGTCCTTTAAGGACAGTTCCGACACAGTTGAGTGTTTCGCCAATTACTTAAGAGAACCTGGTTCAATTTCCTAGGGTTTATATTTTGTTTTTAGTAAGCTTGCACTAGCGTGATTTATTCTAAATTATGAAAAAGCAAGGTCCTACAATTTAGTGCAAATATGACATAGTCCTAAATATAATGCCAGGCCTTTTTTTCATGTGTTGGGGAAGTAGTCTGTAGCCTTTTAAAAGGGGAAAATGCCGCGCAATAATTAGAAAATGGGGAAAAATAAAACTAGACTATTTATATCTATGTTAAATTCTTGTAATCACATTTCATTTAAACAATTATTGTTTATGTTTGTTGGACGGAGATTTAGTTGCTTTAAATGTGTCATTTTCTATTTTTTTGTATAATTGCGCAAATTCCGTAAAGAACCCAACGATCGCACCATGCTCGGAAAGACATACCACGTCCGCCGAGAAAAAAAATTAACTCGCTGCCGATTTGGGTGCGAATAGTGTAGGGGCGAATGTGATTGAGGACGAATTATTAGCAAGAATTTACCAAGCTGGCAATTTGAAGGCCTCACGGGCTTGATTATTTATTTTTTTGATAAACTTAATTTACAAAATGACCATGTCCCGTTCGTGTAAAAGAGTTTCGGTAAATAACTGTTTCGATAATTAAATTCTGCGAGATTTCCGGTTTCTCTTTCGCCGTATTTTCAATGTTTAATAGTTTTAAGATATTTTGAAGGGGAAAATGGTTGTTGAGGGGGAAAATTTGTTTGTTTTTGGGAAAAAGATACATATTTTGCTTGGGGAAGACGCCGTTTAACGGCGTCACGTAAAGAAGGGAAAAAAAGGCCTGAATGCGTTTTTGAAGCAATCTGTTAAGACCCTACGTAACAAAAAAATGTTCAAATGATAAAAAAGTTATGTAGTGTCTTATATTTAGGACTAAAAATGACAATGCACTTTTTATAATTTTAACATTTCCCATAAAATATCTCCATGTTGAGTTCATGTTTTGAACTAGAAAGGGTCAGAATTATCCACCAGTCTGGTTCAATTTCTCTAGTTCATGACCCTGGGCTGGTGGCTTTACGCGATGACAGTCTAATATCTACTCAGAGTATTTTACTTACCGGGTGATTTTAAGCTTATCCATGCTGTGCCATCCGGTTCCCTGAAATTAAACAACAAACAATAAGTTGACATTCTTTGAATATAGACGTAAATATACAGTTTGGTGCATACAATAACACTTACTTAAGAGCTTCATCGAAATCACTTTGTAAAATCAGTCTTTTGCGAATTTCTGTCGGTGGACGCTCAAAATTTATCGTGTTTTGATGATCAGCCTCCATTTTGGTATTGGCGAACGACTAAATGTAAACAATAATCGCTGTCGTCTCAGTAGTACATATTTGGATTACCTCCCTTGGCATATAAGATGATATAGCCAAAGGACCCGTTGGAAGAAAACGCGATCCCTTGATTATGCCCATGCCTTTACAATTTTGTGAAGTTTTGTTTAGTAAAATTCTTTAATTTTTATGCTAAGTAATCATGACAAGAGCATCGTATTAATATGAATTTGTGTCTTTAACTGATATTGGTTGCTAGGATACTAAAGTATGAGAAAACAAACTATCCCTTATTTATTTACTTATATGCACGTTTTATTTTATGTAAGGGAAGCAGTCAAATATAATCTACCACTGCATAAGTTGAATAAAAGTACACACTATACCCATAAACATCGTATTATCGAAATGGAAGGGAGGTAATGAGGTAATGAACAATGAGATATAATTAATCAAGGTCTGACAGGAGTTTGCTCCCTTTGACTGAAACTATAAACGGATGCGGACAAGTGATGGATAAATAGTTGTGGCACTTACTGGACATACTGGACTGATAAAATACTAATTTCGTTTATTGTTTCAATCTCTTCTGATCTTGTGCTAACACCCATAAAATCATCTCTTTCCTTCATTTCTTTCTTTTCGCTTTTGTATGTGTGGAAGTTCTGCGTTTTTTACTGTTGCTTTTCGGGCATTATTTCGCAGTTTGTATATAAAGTTAATTACTGACGCACACTTGTAAAAGTTGGAAAATTTCCAGTACATTTACAAATGTATGAGGACAATAATGCATGAAAATTAAGTACATTTAATTTGTAGTCTCGACTCAATACTCGTGATTGAATAATACATAAATGATAATTTAGTCTTAACTTTACCAAGGACCCTATATAACAGGGTCATTGACTTTACGAAAGCGGTTTTTTTCAGCATTTGGTACTTTAGCAATTCGTTATTTTTCTTGTTCTCCAGGTATTCAATATGCTCCGAATTCACATTCAAGTCATGACTCTACGATATTTCTCAAGGAAGATTAAAATCATTTCAATACGGTCAAATTGTTGGCCTCCCGTTGACTATTACAGCGCATGCGTGTTTGACCACAATAAGGTGAACTTTTAGAATCCGGATTGTTTGACATTAGACAACATGTCATGTAAACAAGCACCTGTCTGTAGTAATTACTGCATCAATACACGTATTATTCCATGCATTATATGTCCCACAATGCAATTAGTCATGATCAGCGGAAAAGATGCGTCGCTGTGACCACGATCAGCGGAAAAGATGCATCATAATGATCATGATGACATATGCGTGACCTTTTGGTCAAACAGTTAAAAATGTGCATCGGCATGCTTGACACCTGAATGTTTTTCGATGGCCTGTCATGGAAAGGACAATTCTGATTCAAAATAGGGGACGAGACCCCTGCCATACTGAGAAATTAACCAGTACTAAATTTGCATTTCCTGTATTTTGAAAAGCCGACATTCTAATAGTCGAAATTAAATGTCCGAAATTGGTAACAATATGTTATTTTTGTTGCATGTCAAGCAATTATACGCCATTTTTACCAGGTATTGAAGGTTCGCGGTGATTGTCTAATGCGCCATGTAACCACGGTGACCGAAAATCTGTTGTTGTTTTTTTAAACCATCAGATTTAAATGTGTGACTGAAATTAATTCATGATCCGTGCTCAGGGCATGAACCTTTTATTCATTTTATATAAGGCATTTGCTCATGGTTTCGCAAAACCTCTATATGAAGCTACTAGAACATTTTAATTACTAATTGAACAAGCGGTTCATTTGTTTTCGTTAATATTCTTTTTTAAGACCGAACCTTAAGTTGTGGACATAAAATCTTGGACCACTCTCAATATTCTTTACTATTTACTTAGTTGTGGCTTCCAAAACTTAATATGCCGCTTTTAACATATTTTGTTCTTCGTCTGATGGGAACACGTTCATTATTGGTTGATACGGGTTCCCTGAAGACCATTCTCGTACCCAGAGTCTAGTAGGATTCTAGTATTGAGAATCCTACTAGACTCTGGGTACGAGAATGCCTGAATACCTTAGGCTACAACTTCGTATATTGATGGTGTACTATGTATGTACAAATCGTAAAATAAAAAAAATAAAAGTTAAATAAAAAATACGTTCTGTTCTGTTCTTCATTTGATCGGATCACATAGACTGGACGCTAGAACGTCTTCAAAAAGCGGTATGTTATTAATTTACATTAAAAACACGTTTAGAACACGCCGTAAAAAGCAATGTTGTTTACGTTTTTTTCTGTCAATGACTTTTGATTCAATCGACCCTTTATAGAAATGGTTTCGGTCCTTCCTATATAAAGATTTTGAAGGTTTTAAGGTAGCTAATGACATGGACCTTCCATTGTTTCCAGAGCGAAAAATTTATATTTTATTCCCCCAGTTGTTACGTCGGGAAGTCAATACATAACAAAGGTCTTGCTGCTATACTAACATTAAAATCGCATCTATTAAAACTGACCACAAGTGACCATAACTGACCACAACTTAAATGTTAACATTTTTTAGTGTTTCATGGTTTAAAGAAAAACTAAAATGAGAAGAATTTTGTCGTGCGTCTTTAAACAGTTACTTGATATTGGTATTGCATAAAGTTCTCAAGTGCCATCTGCATGACCCCTTAACCGCAACATAAAAGGGGCTGTAACAAACATCCGACGATATTGTATTTAACGGACAATTCTTTTATTCTGTTAAGGGTCATTTTAAACCATGCTAATTAAGAAAGGGACAAGACAGTATTTTAGGTCATTTAACAGCAGCCATGTGAACTCACAATGGGGCAACAGTTACCGGTCATTACCAAACAAAAGGGGACACGACATTAAAATAGGATATTTAAGTTTAAAGTTACCTTCGATTATTCAAAACGATGGGGCACTTGTTGAAACTAGTTAGCCACGCGGCAGTCGATAATTTTGTACCCTGGGGTCGTTACAAAATTTAACAGCAGTTGGCCACAGTTTGGCTGATAACACTATTTTAGGAATCTGCCTTGTTCAACCAGTCTTGTAAAATACTATCGGTATTAGAACACTTCTTTGTAATACAACTGTTTAGTAGAATATACACCATTCTATTTGTCGTAAAACTGGTGAAAAAAAATAACTCTGGCATTAGAATTTCTTTACACGTGCATTACTTTTTGCATTCTCGTACCCAGAGTCTAGTAGGATTCTCCATACTATAGCTAGATCGAGAATCTTGATAACCTCGGGGTACGAAAATATACTTTTGTAATTCGAATGAACGATTTTTGAACGATTTAAAAGAGCCAAATGCTACCATTTCTAAAATCCACTCTTCTTTATTATCATTTTACCTATGGAAGTTCTCGGTTCTGTTCCTAAAGTATAATTGTAGTTGGGTATTCATGTATTCGGTCATTTTCAATTTGTATTTCTTTGACTCTAAAGATATTTGTATGCTGGAACTTGCTGGCACAGTAAACTATTTCGATGCCAGGCTTCAATTGTAGAAGTGAATCATAGATGTCTAATTTTGAAATATTTCTATTTTTAAGGCGTTTGTGGCTAAAATCCGAAGCTAAGCATGTCTACGCAAGCAATCAACAGAGTAAAGTGTATGTTCTGTTCTGTATTAATTTTTCCGTCATAATTGTTCTACAAATGAAGGTTCCTTTTATGAATTCATTTGGATTGTGGGATCTATTTTATAGTAAATATACTTTTGCACTATACATTACTAGAGTGCATATAGTCCTTTTTTACTGAGTATTCACCAAAGGAAAGTGTCTGTTTGTTTATTGAGAGTAGAAACAGTGCTATAACATTATAGAACTGTTTGCAACGGACACTAAATAAATAAGCTTTGTTGCATGTACAAATGTATATTATTTACAAACTTATAAGTGATTTGCACACCTCTACTCGAACCACACTCCTCCCCATTCTATGTAAAAAGTATATTTGTTTTATGCATGCATGTTTATATTTGTCAATATGCATATCGCAAATATTAAATAATGAGTTGAAAAGATTATAATTTATAATGAATATAAGTATGATAAATTAATGACACTGACGTAAACTGCACTAATACTTAAGAATTTATTAGCAAGGGGTCAAGTAATACTTTAAAACCCCTGTCATATTTTCTTTATTATTGCATTTTTCTGATGGAAACGCCTTCAATAACTTCAATCAATCTTAAGTCGGTATTTATTGATCTTTTATCGATTGATTGCCGAAAAGTTTGTTTGCACTATCTTAAGCGCTATGATTTTGCTTAAAAAGAAAGTACTTATTTTCAAATTTCATCTATATATACAATAATGCATGAACCTCAATAGCTTGTTTATTTACCTTTTGTAATCCTAAAGTTTGCTTAAATAGTGGAAGGAGTGACCTAATAATTACATGTTTTAGAATAAGTAAACAAAACAATATATGTTTTATGACAGGTCGTAATGCTAAGGTCCTGCCACGTACCGATTGCATTGCCTCGAAAACAAACAAATAGTTGGCTCATTTTTATTTTCTGTATACCATGCCACACAAAAACAAACAATAATTCGGCTCATTTTATTTTCTGTAAAGGGATTAATAATGATAATATTATGTAATACGGCATAGAACTCTTAGATATAGTTTTTCAATGGAATTTGAAATTGAAAAGTATAGAAATACCGATGAGTTGTAAAAGCTTTTGTAAGTTACTTGTAGAGTACAGAAAGACGATCGTGTTGCTATGCGTACATGTACTTTAAAGCGACTCGTCCACAGGTTTTGGTTATTTTTGATGTTTTGGGATAATTTTTCGGTGTCTGTAATTGTGTAGTGCAATGAATTTACAAGTATTTAATTCAGAATGACCATATATTGGGGGAAATATACAATAAAAGTAATGAGAATTAGAAATTGAAAACGCACTAATATAATCTATACGATCCTTATGGGGTATGTTTTTATTCATTTAATCACCATCTTCTACAGTTGTATGTCAATTCGCACTAAAATAAGGGACTTTAGTCAGTTATTTCCCCTTGTTTACTCTTCAAATAGGTAGGTCCAATTAGTTGGATTACTCGGATTTGACTTTTACTTTTTATTGGATTGCTTCAGATTTTATCAGGGAAAGATAACTGACAAAAGTTCCTAATTTTCTTATATCAGGACACACTGCATTACAACTTCCAAAATGGTTCCATTCAGTTTTAGAGTTTTAGAAAAAATGATATTTAAGTTGAAATCTGCGGGCGAACAGCTTTTACTTGTTTATTCATACTTATAGTTGTAAAAGCACCTGTTCAGAAATTTTTAGAGTGCAGAAAATCGGACGTGTCGCTATGTGAACATTTATTTGTTTAAATCCAAAGAAAAGGCATTTTTTGCACTGATTGAATTTATTTGTCACTATTTTGGTTGACAGATGTATGTGGACAACAGTTGCTATGGAGCATTTGATGTAAAGTTTCTTGCTGAACGAAGAGGGGCTTTTGAATCTGTAAGGCATTGATGAAAAAATTTGAAAGGAATAAAGTACTGTTTTTTTTCGAACTACATTTATCATGTACACGTGTATTAGAATTCTGATCTTAATCCTTTTAACGTTTTAAAGACAGAATAACATTCATAAATTCACATTTTCGCGCGCACGTTCACTGCTTTAAATCTATATAGGCATATGGTGTTTTTCCCAAACAGTTTGTACCCCCTTCCAATTTGCATTTTTGCGCAAATGTCTTTCAAACTTGTGTTGCCCAAAACTTGAAGTAATTAACAAAATAATGAGTATATGAATTTTTCATATTTTGGTGAATTTTCGTCAATTTTCACATTTGAAAGGACCTTAGTTCGGCCCCATTTTAGAACAGAAAAATCACCGCTCAACAATTATATTAACCATTTTAATAGGACTGTGGATCGTTGAGCATGTTGCGATCCGATCTGAATCACGATTCATGTCACGGTAGCGATTCACGAATCGAACCATGAATCACTTGTTAATGGAGAAGCATACAGAATTCATGTAATCAAAAGAGTTAGTGAAGAATTAAAACAGCTTTTATTATATGGAAACCATGTACTCCAGACATTTCTTCTACCAGACGTTTTATGGGCATTATCAGTGATAACATTTTTGTTTAAATGTGTATTAATCGAAATTTTGACACAAAATAATTAGGTCCCAACATAAATTAAAGTTTTCATTGGTAGAACGGATCGTTTTCAGTTGTAGTTAAGGTGAAAATGATTTTTCAATTCTTTTCAAAAATAGATCGCTATCCGACGATTTCGGAAGTGACGAATATTCGTACTCGATTTTCTGGTTGAGATCGCGAATATCCGAGTACTCGGATACTCGGAGCAGCCCTAATTTTTAATGTGTAACGTGAGTTGTCAAAATAAAACATACCACCATACCACCGTAGATGTGCCTGATTTTTTTTCAATGGATAAATTAACCATGGTTCAATGGGGGATGTATTCATGTATAGAAATGTCGAGTTGTAACCTGAGGAGAGTTCAATATCCACATCTGCTACAGCTGTCCCCTAAGTTATACATCTTCCTGGCCCCTTTTGTCATACAAATGTTAGAGTAAAAATTTGTAAAGACATCTTCGAGTTGCTGGCATCCCTTTACTCCAATCTGTTGATATTTATTGAATACCTGGGGTCATAAACCCCGGCAGATGTTGAAGGGTCGCATATTCAACAGGAGCCCAGAGCCCCTAATTTCGATTTAATATATCGGAACGGCAGCTAATAGCCACGCGATAGACGTGTGTCATTCATCTTCAAAATTGAAATACATGTCGGATTCGACGAAGTACTTGATCGCGATTCATTGATGAGCTGTTTTTGGATCGTAAATTAAGAAGGGTATACATATATGGCCTGTTAAACCCCTCCCAATGCCCTGCACATCTATACAAACTGAATAAATCTTTTTATAAAAGTCGAGTGCCTTCTTTGTAGTGGTCAAACTTTAAAAGTTTATTGAGGCTTTCTTTATTTGAAAATAATGGACACAGTTTGTGAATATACATTGTATAATGCTTAAAAATAGAATTTAACGTCAAATCATTAAACCTTGATACATTGTGGAAACAAGATTTCTAAATATGAACGCGTCAAGACAGTAAAAGCTGTAATGTAATGCTTAGTGCTTGAAGCTGCATTTCAGCAATGGCTTTTGTCCTTTTTCGGCTGTTGGTCGTCCTACTCACGTTTCCTGGATACACCTGAATTTCCAGACACATTCTTTTACTCTACTTCTAAGCACATGTCGTCGCCAATGGCTGACAAGTGCTTTTCTTGATACAGCCGTGACCAAACACCATGAAAGAATGGCCCGCCAGAAAATCGAACCCATGGGGCCTGTTGCCTAATTATTATCGCGACGTAGCGCTTTCTGTCCGGGTACCTTGCTTACACCAAAAGGAATAAGTATGTGATATCAAATCGAGGATACCAGGGTGGCGAAGCGATACGGAGCAATAGGCATAGACCCCTGAATTCGTAGGTCTATGGGGGATCGTTAAGTAGATACGAATTGCCAGATGACTAAGGGTAATAGCTTGAAAATCGTGCAAAAGCGTTATCATGCGCTGTAACAAGAATATAAATGTATTTACACGTGCGTGTACTTTTACTTTACTTTTTTTAATTAATTATAGAACACGTACGTATTTCATTCAAAACGCATGTTCGAACGAATCCAAATATTTTAACTATAGAATGGTTAATCGTATTATTCATTGGGTGTTAATTTATTTGATGTTAAACTTAATGAGGCCAAGAGGCCATGATATACGGCAGTTCGTACTGGGGGTCGATATTTTTAGAATAACATTTATATTAATACTAAACACCCTCCGCCCTTTTCTGTTGACAAAATCAACCATTGAAAACATATTATCGTTTGTTGCACGCAAAAGTCTTAATTGGAAATAAGTTTCATAGTCAACAATTGACGAAAATTAATTAAATTTATTATTGCCTCGTGCAAAACGATTAATTCAATTCCCAAAATGTCAACCGCATAATAAAATTTGACGTCTATTCAAATTATGCTGTTGAAATGTTAAAGCAAATAATTTAATTACTTTCAAAAATACGAAGCCACGTTCTTAAGTTACTGCAGACGGAATTTGAATACAATGTACACTTTCTGCGAAAAAGTACTTATATGTTTTTTATAAGCGCGCCTGTCGGTAAAAACTTTTCCTCAATTTTTGACAAAAACCCGCAACAAGTTTATCTATATTTAGCACTTTTGCTTTGTTGGGTTATATTCACGTGGGCGATGTTAAAAGGGAATTATATTTCATGAGCCTTCAAGAACAGAAAGGAAATGTAATATGTCTTAGATAACGATGTGAATGAAAATTATTATACCGTTATTTAATTATTTGAATTTTTAACATTTCAAGTGTTGACGTGCGCTATGAGGTCACGTACGTGCAGTATTCGAAGTTTTTGTCTCAATTTTATAAGCAATGAATTATATTATTTGAAATATTAATCGTTGCAAATTAGCATGCTAAGCGTTCTGTATAATTCTCATTTTCAATTCTCATTCTTTTATTGTTTGCCTACTTTTTGGATAGGGGAAATGCCCAAACTCTTTGGGCTGTAATACATTGTTACAAAAATGGTTTTCGCTAACTTATTAATTTCCGCAAGATTCGTGATGGCGTCAACCATTTTGGAGAGTAACAAAATAATAAATATCAAACTCATTGAAATTGCACATTGGCCAGCACACACGCACACATACTTGCATTGCGGTTAGAACCGATCCGTGCGATAGGCGAACCATGCCAGCCCAAAATAAACTCGTCCGACCTATTGCACACTTCTATGCCCACTGAACACTTCAAGAATTTCCCTAATGATTTGCAAGCATGGCGACAACCAAATGTCTTCAGCAAACTGTACTGTTAATGAATAACGCATCAGATAAAAAAATGCTAAAAAGGCGGATTATTAAGTTTTGGAAGTCAGAACTAAGCGACCCACACGGAGTGAATGAAATTCTGATATCTTTTCTAAAGTCAGCATGAAATATTATACGTCAAAATCGATTGACTCTATTTATGGAAGTCAATAATAAAAGTTTATTTTATAACAAAAGATAATTTTAGTATCATATGACTTGGATATATCATAACAAATGCCTAATTGTGCAATGCCTGGGTGTGCAACGTAACACGTTAAATACTCTATTAAAATCTTCAAAAACATATTAATATGAATGATTGCAACGCCCTGTTAAACCGAAGTAATACAGTGGCTTTAAAAAAGTCTTGGACAAATGAAATTTAAGAAAACCTGATTTTTAAGAAAAAAATGAGCATGCACATTGATGATATTAAAGTAACATCTTATTCATGTTACGTAGTTTACAACATGTTGATAAACTAATAAGGGACTTTAGTAAGTTATTTCCCCTTGTATACTCTTCAAATAGATAGGTCCAATAAGTTGGATTACTCGGATTTTACCCTTACTTTTCAATGTCAATTGGCCAAAATTAATCTTAAATAACTTTTTTGTATATCATTTAATTTGTTTGAAATTCAAGTTAAGTATTTGTAGGGTAGAGAACTATCTAAATTTCATCTCTTCTGTTAATATCTTAATCAACAAGAAATATATCAGATGAAATACATATATTTTGTTATCCAAATATAGCGATTCAATGATAAAATCCGAGTATTCCAACTGTAAGGACCTACTTACCAATTGGATTGCTTCAGATTTTATCAGGGAAGGATAACTGACTGAAGTCCCTATTAATGCTGATTTTGGGATTTTCTTAGATGACTCTTTGTTTCTTTTTCATAGACTAATGTGAATCGGTTTAAATGAATTTCGTTCAAGAAGTTTTGGATGGCACTATATATAAGGAAGAACCAACCTTTAGCCATTAAGTATTTCAAAACCTATATCTGATCATGTAATATGATTTTAATTTCCATTCCGGACTAATTATGATATTTATTTTCATATTCAAATCATGCACGCAAATTTGTTCATCTTCGCGAGTGAATTGTCTTTAATAAAATGTGATTGATTGCTGATAAAGATTAGCTACTTGTGTCGTGTAATGATTCAAGCTCTCCTGAATTTTGGTGAATAGAAAGAATCATTATTATCATTTAAACATTTTTTTCTAGAACCCAGAAAAGGGCAGGGAGACCGAAATAGGGACATAGTGTGACAGAGGGTTGATATCTCAAAGTAATTATATCCTTATATTGAGGGGCCAAAAAGGGCAGGGAGGAGATAAAAGGGGCAGGGTGCAGCGCGCTATTCTTTTTAAGAACAATCCCTATCATTGTTCTAGAAACGATCGTTTAGTGAGTTGTTTGCCTGGTATTGAACTGTTCATGAACTGTTGAAAAATGGACGTACGACAAAAAACAAATACACAAGCAAGACAATAAGCTCGAACCCCACCCACTCTTTGCGCCCTTGAGAATTAGATCTTCAAAGCTAACATAATCTTGTTATATAACACGGCATTTTCAAGTTTGAAGATCAGGCGATAATATTTTTATAATATTTAACTGATAAACGCTCAAAGAATTCATAACCGGAAGTTGTCCCCTTTTAAATATCCATTTAAACATAAAAAGCCCCAGTAATATTGCATCATATTTATCTGGATATTTAAATTAAAGGTAAAATTTTAACCCAAGCAAATAGTTGCCATAGTGACAAAATATTGAAAAAATATTTATTTTGCACGTGATGCAACGATCTACCTTTCATCATTGTAAACTCCGCCAATATCGATTATCGATACACAAGAAAGGGATTAAATTCAAACAGTTAAGGTTCCTGATCAAACAGTTTGCATTCTTTTATGCCGAGGAAACTACCCGTTGTGTATTTGAATATAGCGGCGCGCATCAAAGAAAAAATTATCAAAGTAAATAGAAAATGACAGCGAATTGATCGGTGTATCAACCTATTAAATATCCATCTATTTCATTAATGAGGGCCAAATATTAAATCACGAAAGATCAAAGGGGGAACTGTTTATATGTTTACTTGGTGTTAAATACAAATTTATTATTACGTAATTATGTAATCACTGTTGTGTATTGCGGAGACTGTTTACTGTTGTTGATACCTTTAAATTTGATACACTGGCGCAATACCCTGTAATACTGCCAAGCTTGTTGAAATATACACCTGGCTTTACGGGGTTCTGTTTATTGTGTGTTCTTAGTTAACACTTAATAGAGCCAAGTTTCATCCGGTCAGTCGAGCTGTAAATTTTGATTCTAAAGTTTTCTGCGACAGTTCGATGCGAATTGAATCACAGGCGACCGGCACGGTTCTAAGTAAGACATTACACATTGTATATACAATTTCTTGAGTCATTTTCCCTCTTACCATCGATTCTAAATCAGGTGGGGGCAGTTGTCAGTTACTGACGGAAGTGTGTGCCTATTAACTGTTCAACAGCTAAATCCAGAGATTGAACCTATCCAAGAACGGTGAGTAGGTTGACTGACCACCGTAATATGACCTATACAATGTGTTGCAACGGCATTAAACCTAACCAAAAAGACCCTTAAGTTTTCAAAATACTTGTGAACATAGACATATGTATGTACATAAAAACAGATTCTGAACATCTGTCAACGTCGTGTTGTTTAAAATAATTTGTTCATAGCAACGTCTGTAGCCATTTTATCCTAATTTCCTCAACACTATGGTGTTGCTATGACCAACACATTTCATACAAATATAACTAGTAAACAGATTGTTAAAACACCTAAATAAAAATCTAGTCACCATCTGTGAGAGGAAATGCCACATTTTATTTTTTAAGTCTTTGCGTATACATGAGCGTGCGCAGATTCGTACGACCGGATATTTTTGCACACCGCAAATTTCACGAGTTTGAATGATACTTCTTATTTTACGATTTGTGTATGGGCCGGAGGCCATTGATAACACAATAAAGAAACTGAAACTATTATTTGAATAATGTCAATTTCATCAGTAAAAATAATTTAATCATTATTTACAATGCAAATGAAAACATGATTGTTTTTATCACCCAACATCGTGAAATGCATGCGCTTTTATCCAACACGCTGCTATTACAAGGTTGCGGATGCACCCTTCACGCAAAAAAACGCCATTTTAAGAAGAGCGAATTAAACTTGTGCGCGAAAATAGCGTTATGTACGGTACTAACTGCCATCCGCTTGGAGCCCCCGGGTTGATAATTGGTTACGTGTAACTTTCAACAGGAAATTAGCACTTTGCAAGTTCTGAGGTGTGGCATTAATGGCCAGATTAACTCGTAACGCCATATTCTGAGAAGTGTTGAACAATTACGATATAGCTTGGTAACAAATGTTCAATATTTAATAAAATTGTTTCAGTTTCGATTTCTGACAATATTTGATGAATTTTCAATGTCTAGTTAACTAGTTTTTGTAACAATGATTATAGGGTTACAATGAAAACAATAGGAAAACTCAACTTCTGCTTTATTGAATTAAAGATTGTCGGTGACCATCAGGCTCCAGAGATCTTGGTCTGTCTAGTGACCGTAAGTAGGTTGATTGACCGCCGCGG
Source organism: Mactra quadrangularis (assembly GCA_025267735.1). Classification (NCBI taxonomy): domain Eukaryota; kingdom Metazoa; phylum Mollusca; class Bivalvia; order Venerida; family Mactridae; genus Mactra; species Mactra quadrangularis. The sequence continues at coordinate 56,687,386 of CM046309.1, read as the reverse complement.
TATTAGTAAAAAGTATAAAATACGACGTAAAGAATCATACATCACCTTACATTTTAGTAGAGCTGTCACGATACGCCATAAGCGTATCGCCATATACTGCAATACGCTGGCATCGTATCGCGATACGTACCACGATATATTGTGGGCTTTTAGAATCGTTGTGCCTCTGCTGTATTTAACAGAAACAATGCAAATTTTACAAGCAGCTACTGATAGAATCTAGCCTCTTTAAGTATTTACGGTCATTTAGGACTGTGACGCACCTAAATCCGTTAAATTTTTGTTACTTAAGGACTCAATCCCAATTAAGGTGGACATATGGGCATATTTTTTTTCATTTTTTTCATGTCGTCAAATATGAGTTTTAAATCAATTAAGGGCATTGTAGACATGTTCTGTACATGGTATAAAAATCTTTTCAGCTGAGCTAGTATACTTTTTTAGATATAGGCTGGTGAAAGGTCTCACCTAGCATTAATAAATGTGCTCATGAAAATCGAATATGTGCTGCAAATCTCACTTATTTAAAAGTAATAATGGTCAAACTGTTGAGAAATTCAATACGGTTGCATTCTATAACGTATTATGTTTCGGAATAAATGATAAAGACTGAAGAGTAAGCCAGATACTGTCAGAAAAACATAAATATTGAATATGCTATTTTCATTAGTTTAATTTGTTTTAAAAATGTCATTCATATCAATTGTTCCAGAACGATACAAACAAGTTTAATATAGAATAAAACTGTTTAAAATAGTTAGATACCATTGTCTTTGTGTTATAACAAAACGCTGTGTGCATGTGAACCACCACAAAGCAACCAATAAAAAATATAATTGTTGTCCCGTACGTTATCAAAATTGACTCGTACGTAGTATACTTCAGTTTGGTCATCCTAACTATTGATAACTAAGTTAAACTGCAAGAATACAACTTACATTGTTGCGTAATTTGTTTTATAATTCAATGTACTTGTGTTTTACATATAAAACTGCGATAATATCTTTAAATTACAATGATTACGCGAACCATTATCATTTTTCCAAGAGAACAACATTCAACAATTTTGTGACAAGTTTAACAAAGAAACATAGCAATCTAACGCATAAACTAATAGAAACTATTTAGTAGTGGGGTAACATGTGATTTAAAACCATCAAATCATCCGGCAAATGCATGTTTAGACAATTCTACAGTGTCCCGTACGTTATTAAATAAGTAAGATAATGTATGAACCTGATCAAATAATTGCAGTGTGTGCTAAAATGATTCTAAAGTTATAATTTGATCAAACGATGCATTGTTTTAGTTTATCATTTCAAAGCTAGATGGTATTCAATTGAGAACAATGCAAACTATTCATCATTTTTGGCAAATAACAAGTACTACACCTTATTTTCCCGTAACTCTTGTTAGTTACTTTTGAACATCATCAATTTCATTATAATTGCCGTTCCGATAATAGTTTCGTCTGTGAAGATTAAATGCATGTTAAGGAACCTTACAAAAGCAATTTATCATAAATATTCAGACGATTATCAATTATTGTGTCACATTTTGTCCCGTACGTTACGGACTCGTACGTTATTTTTCATTTTGTATTTACTGGTTTTTTGTGTGTCACAAATATGCACCTTAAATGAATTATAAAAACACTTTATAAACTTTTTATTTAATCATTGAAGATAAGTTCAATGAAGAATTTATATATCTATTTGAAAAGGTTTGTTAGATAATTTGATTTTACTAATTGTCCCGTTCGTTACGTGGTGAAAATTACGATTCATTTTTTAATGAATGAGCTCACAAATTACCGATACCAATAAAATGTCAGCTAAAATGTATATCTTATCATTAGGATATAACATTATTGACTTTAATTACACAAAAAAGTGTGTAAAGAGTGCAAAGCTGTGAGCTTAATGAAGCCATTAAATGAATGTCCCGTACGTTATCGGAGTTTGGAGACAACGTTTGTTGTATGAGGTGTGAAAAATTATTTTTGAATTTACATTATAATATGTGTTTTTGTGAAGGATTTAGTTATAATTGACATAATAAATATATATATAATTGGAAATCTGTCTGAATTTTTTAACAATTTGAAGCTAACTTTAAGAATTTGTCATTGGAGACATAGGGATTTTATACACCCTAGCTTAATTAGGAGACAATATTTTGAAAAAATAGAAGTTTTCTTCACGAAATATGTCGCTTATACTTTTACTATAGCATTATCACTTGTAAATATGCATTTCATTTACATAAATTCTGTAAGTTAAATTCCTGGAAACACGATAAACGTTGGAGACATCAAATGTACATTCTAAGCGGGAATTAGTCTAAGGTTAAACTGAATGAAAAAAAAGGAAAAACGGACGTTTCGCTACTTTTATTTCGCGAAGGGAAGAATTTTCCAATGAAATAAAAAATATCGCCAAATACCGGTTCTTTGAAATCATACCGCGGTTTGTATTGCCGCAGCTGCGTATTGCAATATACTGGTTTACCGGTATATCGTGACAGCCCTACATTTTAGACATACATGTACAATATTAGATATTTAACATGATAGATTGTTAATGCTGTATAAATGTAAGTTAATGTTTTAATTCCAATGGTTAGTCTGGATAAAAATATTCGGATGTAAACAAAACAGATGGTTCCCTGGTGTCGTGCAAGTATGAGTCCCTTAACAAATGAACTAAAATGCACAACTTGCAGAGATTAGTGTCAGGGAAGTTTGTAGTTTAAAGAAAGAGCGTAATAATCATGATAAACACACCTGTTATATTTACCATTCTACTCGAAAAGTGCCTAGATATTTGTTTACTATAGGATATGAGGAATATTCCCTCATAAATAAATAACTCAAGCTTCTTAAGCCGTCTTGTGAAAGTTCACTTATGACGTAAGCCTATGTCACATTCCGTAACAGTCTTAGTTAATACCCGTACTCATGTTTATGTAACAAAGTTTTAAATCATTTGAGTGCAGTTTGAAATGTGTGCTGTTGTAATTTCGAAGTTTAAAAAGACTCACTTCAGACTCTGTGAAAGTTTTCATTCATACTTATAGTGTTTACTTATTTAATGATTGTGACACTGTGTCAAGGAATGAGGATTGGTGTGCAATGTTGACTAGCTATTATGTAGAGATCGTTTATGCATATTTATTGTTGTTCAACGCTAACAACAGTCTGTCACGACAATTGGGAGCGGTAACATGAAATTCTCGTATCAGTTTAAAAGATTTAACTAGCGACCGTCCACTCCGTATCGTTGCATTACGCACACAGACACAATCTGACTGAACTCGATTTGGTTTGACCGATGTACTTTTTAGATTACGAAAAAAGTCGAATGGTTACGAATTGTAAAGAACCCGGTAAATCAATCTATTCTTAAAATACTTCTGTGTGTCTGATATTCTAAACTGAATCAAATCAGGAAATTATAGATATCTATGTTTCTGGTCAAATTTTGAAATTTTCTCGGTATTTGCATAAAAAAATGGTTATTAGGTTCCTAAAGTGTTGCTTTTTTGTTGCCAAAGAAGGTTGTCTCCTGTTTGCAGGACTCGAACCGTTGACAATGGACTTTAAATAAAAAGCAAGTTATCGAATACTGTCCAAACACCAACGCTGGCTGTTCCTCGTGTACTTTCCTAGTGATGACTTAACGCAAATTTTGACTACTTAAGTAGCGGCTTCAACATGAAAGATAACAATGCTTTGTATCATTTCGCCTAAAATCTCAAAATCTGGAATATTGACCGATTGGGGTAGTTCTTATACACCGATATCTCCAAATCCCTTTAAATGACTTTGGATTAATAGGCTATTAGCTTGCTATAGATAAATTGAAACATTTCTATTGAAATCTTTAATTGCATCAGCTTAATTTGTGACGTAATATTACGTCGATGGTATTTCCACAAATCCCGAACTGCAGAGCGGTATTAAAACAAAATCTAAGCTCAAAGATAAACGTCGGTAAACACCGTTTATGACTAACCCAAAAAGATTTTCAAAATTCAAAATTCCACAAATGGTTGGCAAAATCAGGAAAAATCTTGAAAGTACGTCACATGTGTTACGTAACAATACGTGAAATCAAGTAGTTGCCATAGCAACGTTTATCATTTAATAACCCTTTAATTCTACGTAGATATCAGTATTTAAATACCGAACGTGTGTTTACGATTTATGATTGCTGGGTCAATCAAAGTAGAATTTTCTTTAATTGCTGATTTAATGACCCTCTGTTATCAGTTATTAAATATTTCTTAGAGATTGGGTTTAAATTCTAGGACAAACAAGTGCACCAAGTCTGAAAGCAATGTAGAAATCCACTTCTGGTTTTGGTAACCGTTTCTATAGCAACCAAATCGTACCTTAAAATGGAATTTTCGCTCTGGTAAATAGAGTTATGAATATTAATGAAAATTTTATTATCCACTTGCCAGCTCGACATTTTGTCCCACAGTAAAGTTCCTGCTATAAAGACATTCTTGTTATTGCAAAATTGATGTTAAATAATAAATAAATATAAATTGTAGCGTACAATATGTAAATGGGTCATTTCTGACTTACTGAAGATCCAATATCTTGTAAACTGTTCCGAAATGAATAAACTTCGAAAATATGAAACTGTGTGATTTTGACGATTTTTTAAGTCCGAAATACTTAATTTGGAAAAAAGGAACATGGATGCATATTATCAATAGTCTTACGACCTATTTTAGTCGTAAATCCTTCTACATTGTTTTTTAGTTATCGTAAGATATTAGTTTTGATCATACGTCGCCCAGATTCTTCTATCAGGACAATCGATTATGATGGATATATACATTACATGCTTAGGTAACCACACAATTTCAAACTAATTTATTGTACGCAAATGACTTTTAAATTCCATGTTTTTGTTTCAGTTCAATTTTCACGAGCTTTTGATCATTCTGTGTTCAGTGTTAATTTTATACCGATATTTCATTGCTTATAATGAATTATTGTTCTCGACGATGATGATTTATGAATTTATTGTTTTAAATATTCATGAAAAATAGATAACAGCCGTTTTATAATGAAGTTTATATATTTGTCTTACAATTTCAACAATTTAAGACTTTGGGGAATATATTTTTTATGGCATTAGTATTATTACCAACTTTCAGGGTTCAGAAGTCTGTGACTCTTTGACGATCATTGGAATGCCAGGATTCCATCTTGAAGCTAGTCTCAAGAATGTAATTCACCGCATTCTTTAGGAATGAAATATTTAAAACATATTTCTCATGGATCAATAAACATTATGTATTGTTATGGTTCTGTTCTGTTCTTGATATCTTATAGCATGTCCCAGAGGTGACATCAACTCTTTGATTGACAATGTTATTTTATACATGAAAGAACTCACGTAATTGGATCCAACTTACTGAGCTAACATTTTAATTGTAAATGTATTTATACATATAATTTATTTATATTAATAATTGATATTTTTTAGCACTGTTTTGTCACATGTTTTTGTTTGAATCGTTGACTTGGTGAAAAGATGGTTAACATTCGCTAGCTCATATCAATATAGATGACTATTCGACTATCATGCAAGAGGGGGAAGTCGAGAGACTTTGTGCTTAGGGTTAGCCGATTATAGATTTGGATGTACTTGGAAACCAATTCTAGAAAAGGTCATTGTATTATTTGATGACGATATGTATATCATATAACATGAAGTTCACTGTACTCACTATAAAATTTCTTTTGTTCAACATACAGTTAAGTTACGCTAATAAGACCACTTTTGTTATTACAAAATAAATGCGATTTTTGACAATTATCAAGATCATATGCATAATTTGTGAACAAAAGACTGCTGAATTTACTGGTCTTAATAGCGGAACTTTACTGTAATAGCATATCAAATAAGATTTTATTTTCAAGAAAATCGAATAGACGTCCCCTAGAACATTCGTACACGAAATAAAATAATATTACAACGAAAATGTTATTTAATCATAGGGTTCAGGGGTCATATAGATCAACCGTTTTTCTTATCTTGGATTTAGGGTCATCAGCAGGGACCAAATAATGTCTTATCAATGATAACGGGGTCACCAGTAGGGACCTTATCTTTGATTTCTATTGATTGTTATATTGATTTAATGGAACAGTATATATTTGTATAAGTTGAACAAATAAAAGAAAGTCTTTATTCTATTATTTAAACAATTAGATAGATAATTTACTTTGATAAGGAATGTATATTTACTTGATAGGTAATTAATACTGTCCGTTTCTAGGCAGTCTTGAATTGAGATGTCCAACTTTAGGTGACCTTTAGTTTTGACCTTCAGATGATCGATCCAGAAGTTTCTATGTAGATATTATTCACGAACCCAAAGTTGATTAACATTCTATGTCTACAATCTTGGTTACCTCTGGGGGACGTGAATGGGTCTGACAGTGTGGGCTTGGGCTTATTATTCATTGCTTAATCACATGAAGGATGAATCGCGCTGTGAGGATGGCTGTGTGTTGTTGTTTTTTGTTGTTGTTGCGGATATTAGATATTCCCGCGGGAACAATTTAGATCATTAAAAAAATATCGACCAATTGGGTCAGTTTCATGAATAATCTTGGAATGACCGAATAGCCAGTCCTCATCCCCGTCATGGGTTATGTAAAACAGAAAAGGTGAACATATTTGTACATGTACCACACGGTACCGGCATGAAAGAGGCCCCCACTAAGTATATTTTTCGTTATACTCATATATAGAATGTGTATATACTATATATAATAGTGTGTCATTTATGTGTGTATTTAATAATAGATAAAATAAAAATGATGAAATACTATAATAACAATAATAATAAAATTCTTTTTAGGGAGGGGGACTCTTTTATGTCGACAGACTGTGATCGTTTGTAGGCTACCTGTTAGTGAAATTGTTTTAAAACTGATGACATCATATTCGTACCGGTAAACTAGCCATAGTTTTGTATAAGGGAGGAACTCTACCCTAGTTGTTAATACATACGATTATATACATGTATATTGTACTTTTACGAATGTGACAACTATGTAAAACTATCTTAAAAGTTTAGAAATTATGCCATCAAAATCTAAGTTCAATAAAAATTAATTGAAAAATAATCAATGAAATTAATTGTATATTTACTTTTAATTACAAGTTATTTATAACGATTTGAACTTTTACAGACGTAAAATTACGTCAAATTCTATTAAAATAGTGTCTTGTTTGTGTGTCGAGTAAACAATTAGTCAAAACCTTTTAATTTTTGGTTTTAAATTTTTATTTATAAATGTACAATTTGTCTGGACGACACTGGTCTTATTGAACTATTAATATTTTTATTTTAAATTTAGACACCAATTTTCTCAGCCATTTAATGTTTATTTTATTTTATATAACTATAGACGTATTAGTATTACCTATTTCATCCAAGGTCCTTTCACACTACCCATGTTTGACAGTAATTAATACGACATTCCATGCAGCAGATAAGCATGGTACTTTTTTGACACATTGTAGCACTATCGGTGTTCCACTTCTGTCCACCGACTGGGTGCATAGAAACTGAAACTAACCAATTGTTCTTGCTAATCATATTATTATATAACATATTTAACTATGTCACATTACAGGTAACAAACGTCTAATTCATACGAAAGCTAGAACACAACTTTGCTGAAAGGCCCAACAGGGGTATATAAGGAAGGTAATGGCTGATGGGTGGTTCCCTTATATTTTTACTCACTCTTCTGTCAGTTATTCCTGACAGTAACATTACGACGAACAGGCACGATCTCACTGGCCCTTACTGTAACCAACTATCATAATGTTGCGATCAATCGTTCTACTCGCGGGTCGAACCACAACCAAATTATACACTGTTTTGCAGAATAACGCAACATATTGTTGATGAAAAGTACATAACAATAGCTCTTTGTTTATAAGGCGAGTGAAGCGAACCCGAGAGAACTTGCTGCATGTTTCTTAAAAATGGCTTAGGCCCTACAGTTCACTAAATACTCTCATGGACTGGTATAGTTTGGAAATTTCAGGCGAGGTCCGGACCCCCGACCCCCGCTAGATCTGCCTATGGCGCCACAGGAAATATGACTTTGAAATGCTGTATAGTGTAACACACCCTCGACTTAAAGTACATGCATGTAGATGCCATTTAAAAATAAACACTAAACAATATCAAAACCAGATTCAGTGACCTCTGCGGTCAAAGGTTTGACCATTGATATCTCAATACAGGTAGAGTTTGGCGAATTTTCTCACAGGAATCATTGTGAATGTTTACTTATATAAATAAATATCATTTATTACTCTGAGGGTATGGTTTGTTGAGGTGGTCAGGTTATTTGTACAGTATGTTATAAATGTATGATAAAATAAATAGTCTTCTTCCTCTATATGTTTATACAAACAAAATTGACATATATTTACTTCCGGTTCGAACGTACTTTAACCACTTCAGACAGTTGTTTTTTCTTATGTGTGAAACACCCATTTCTCTGACTCATTCATCTGAGAGGTAAACAAATGAACATGCATTATATCGAACCAAAACATTATACTTTTCATTGATTACTGCTTTACTTTGATTTTTACTTTTTTATTTTAGCTCGATCGTGGAATAATTTCTTACAACTGATACTAATCTCTTTCGAATTCTGTTTTCTGATAGCCTTGAACTCAGGAATTAGAGTTATTGTCTTTTTAAAAAAACAACGGAATGGCTTTTGGATTGCGTGCGAAAACATGCGGTGACGTTTATCCAAAATCACCAGTCCAGCGTCTTAACAGCTCGGTTCCCTTTAGAGAGTTAATCCAAACTGATTGACACAGGAACACGCATTAAAAGAATTAACTCTGCATCAATAGTGTGATATTTTATACTCGTATGTAAGACAGTATGTTTATAAAACCAGTATTTATCACAATAAATTTAACATGACTTTTTGTGATGACAGCGATTAAGAATTTTATTCGTAAATAATCATTTTTCTAAGCATGCGCATTGGTGTCAAATAAAAATGGCGGCTTGGACGCTGTTTTTACTACAATGGCGAAGTGTGCTTGTCATTTCCAAACACTGTAGTGAAAAAATAACGAACATAAGAAGATAATGACCAAATTGATGTGTTCATTGTTAACATAACAGTGTGTCAATTGACACTGGATTGAAAGATGCTACAAAATCAATACAATTACGTAACGTTTATCTTTGGGTAATTATCCTACAATTTGCTTTTTAGATAATGCCCGATTTGTCAACATGGTCCAGATTGGGATAAACAAAACGCCGTTAAGTCTTTTACAGTTTGGTGTTGTCACAAACTAAGAAAACAGCTAAACTGTTACATTCCGACACGCTGTTTGTGATCAAAATCTGAAAATCTACTTTCAAAGCAAATTGGTCATTTCCGTTGTCACTCGCCTCTATACATGAGACACGGAAATGCCCGGTGTTTGGCGATACATTCCAAAGTTTTTCACACTATAAACGGTATTGTCAATGTAATAAAAATGGTCTCTTGAATCTTCTTTTGTTTTCATGATAACTCTTGAAGGAACTTTTTGTGGGAGCAGTGGTCCAGTGGTGGGACGCGTGCTTAAGAATCGAGAGGTTCTGGGTTCGAAGCTCACTTACCGGTTTTAAGGTGACTCCAGTGATAAGGTGTTTTCGTACTACATTGTAGTGTTGGCTGAACATGCACAGGGTAGCAGAATGCACTTAGTTTTGGGCTATTATGGTAAATAAAGTCACGTCTGGACTTTAGGCTCAACATGACTTACGTAATGTAGTTTATGGTACTTTACGCCGCATTTAAACATTGAGTACTACCTGAAATCACGTGGGAAAACCGGAAGTGATCTGAAATCACGTGACTTTAACCGGAAGTAGACTGTATAACTTCAATAAAATACCATTATGTATATATGAACTTAAAGTACTTAAATTCCGAGGTTTATCTATTATTTGTTATTGGTTTTTGTAATTTGTTTAGTTAAATTTATTTCTTTTTCCTACTCGATAACATTCCAACCCTGAAAAACTCAAAGAGTGCGTACAAATAGTAAATATGGCGACCGGAAAGAGCTCTGTTATTCTTTGTTTGTTCTTTTTTGTGTTTGACATTTTTGTATTTAATTAACTTATTGAATAAATCTATTTAATCAATAAAAGTCCTTGCACATGAATGTACAAATATGAACCCATCCATTTAAAATTCTTTTACTCTGAGGATAGCAAGAATGGTGGATCTTGATAGATAACCTCTGGGTACGAGAATTCTTATTGAGTAGAAAAAAACCTCAAAAAGCCACAAGGCTCAGATAGATATCAAAGAGGGAAGATGAATAGTATTTGTATATAAAAGAAATGATTAGATGATTAAAATTTACAGAAAACTGTATTACTTAAATAGCAAAGTTAAATATGAATTATGAAACGTTTGTAGAACTTACATTTCGAGGGTTGCCCGCAGACTATAGTAACTTGCTCTTTAACGCAATGCACTTACTACAATCTTGCAGACAATCCTCGATTTGTATAATGAAACAATAGAAAAATATTTACAATATCGTGAAAAAGGGAACCCTATAATTATGCCGCCTGCATTGCGATTAAGAACCCAAAGTCTAACCCGTGCTTGCTGATCCTTGCGTGTTTATTATAAAATATGAAACCTAAATGATGCCAATGCTTCCTAAATTCCGCGGCTACCTACACGTTCGTGCATGTTATTAACTACAATTGTAACAAAACAGAGTCATATATCAAAACCTTCACAAAAAGACTAGTCGGTTTAGATGACATACTTTTCTCATATTGATGGCACTGTGCCTGTTATGCGGTTCCTGTAATGATTACAAGAATGTGTTACTCAACTATAAGCCATCTTGATGGCATGAAGAATAAGTATCCCAGGGTCACAGTTCCACCGCAAATACTACAAGAATTTTAAAGCGACTTGACCGCAGACTTTTTGTATCATTAAGTTACCTATCAGTGTCTGTAATTGTGTCAATTAATGTATAATATTTTAAGACAAACTGCTCTACTGATTGTTAGTAATATATAACAAATCTCAAAAATGCACTAAAATTGTCTGTACCGTTACATACGGGATAGATATTTACTACATGAAACACCATTTGTAGTGTTATGTCAATTTGCACAATTATTGCCATTATCAGAACATTACTTTTCTGCTTTCAAAAATATTTCCATACAATTTTGATAGTTTCAGAAAAAGTCGATATTAAAGTTCAAATCTGTGAATGAGTACCTTTAAGTTGAACTCTGCGAAAGAGTAGTTTAAACAACTCACATTCTTCGGTGCGGGAGAACTTTTAAAACTTGTTAATTAAAAGTTGAAGAGAATAGAAAAGTAATGCCATAATTAGATATAATTAGCTATGAAATATTCCACGTATTTATGCATATATATAATAAGTACAACTCAAGGTTGAATCATCTACCCTCTGTAGTAAAAAAGTACATTACATAGTATACATGTATACTGCATGGAATTCATAAGAATGACTCTAAAATGGATAAATATAGAAATCGTCGGATCGCGATCTATTTTTGGGGAAAAATTAAAGAACATTTTTAGCTTAATTTTCACTGAAAACGAGCCGCACTACAAATTTTAATTTATGTAGGGACTTTATTATCTTGTGTCAATATTTCGACTGATACACAAGTATGTCATCACTGAAAATGCCCAAAAAACGTCTGGTAATGGAAATGTTTGAAGTAAATGGTTTTTCATTATGCTAAAAGCTTCTGTAATTCTTCACTTGGTTTTGTTATAACATGAATTCCTGAATGCCTCTCCATTTACAAGTGATTCGTGGTTCGATTCGTGAATTGCTACACATAAATCGTGGTTCGGATCAGATCGCCACTAGCTCAACGATACACAGCCCTATAAGTTAGGAATGAGTAAGTTACAAATGTCGGAAAGTATAGATGCCACAATCAGAATAAATAGGTCAAAATTATTAGTTTTGTCAAAGATAAAAGTACTATGTGAAGAACTAACCAATTATGAGATTTTTCTATCGTTTGTGAACCCTTTTTGGAAGATTTAGTTCTTTTCACAAAACGTGTCTATAAAATATTTGTTTTGAATTGATATACGTACCAATTTACATAGTTTTATGTTTTAATAAGTTTACATATATTATATTGTATATGAATATTTAAATTGTGCCATTTTCATGAATTCTACGATAAGAATGGAAGTACGTAACTCAAGATTGTCGATACATACATAAAAAATCTCGAAGTCCTCTGAGTTCAAAAATGGTTCGAGACAAAATTGGAAGTCTTATTTAAAAAAAGGACTGAGAGGTTCCGGGTTCGATTCCCAATCTGGGTTCAAAAATGGTCTAAGACAAAGTTAGAAGTCATATTTAAAAATGGGGTTGTGAGGTCCCTGGTTTAAACCCACCTACGGCTAATTTCACCGAGCAAGAAAATTAACTTCGTTTGTTTCACTTTATCTAGGTGTGATTGGGTACTTTGAGGGATCACCCGCCAAAGGCTGATTTCAATAATCAGGGGTTATGGTATGAAAATATACAGTTGGCTGTTCATGTTTATTGAATTTAGACCGCATTTTAACTTAAACTTGAATTGGTAATCTTTTGGTAATACTAACATTTCAAATGGCAAGCAGGACCAACTTTTCTTATTTTTTTTTATTTGCCCAAGAACTGCAAATGGGATGCCACAGTTTTCATGTCTATCTCTAGTATACAAGTTAATTTATACAATAGTGAAAGTTTATATCTTATATCATTAGTCTATCCGAATGTTTAACTGTTTGTTTATGTTAAAATTAGCATATCATCCACTTGACATTGGTAGGTAACTTGTATGTCATCTTGAATGTTTGTATATTCTTGATAACCCTGTCTTCTATCGATCTTGTAAGTCAATTGTTTATTCCTTGTCCAATCAGAATGTATATATGTACTCTGTAATGGAATATGTCTATATCTACCTTCCTGTTGCTTCGACCCAGTGGTTGAAATATGTCAGAACTCCATGACTGTTTATACGAAGCGAGAGTAAATGGCGTATAGGTGTGACATGCATCGAATTAACGGTAATTTCTTACATGTGTCCATCCATCCAACCGCCTAACCTCTGTTGTTTACTGTGACTATTATATTTGTATACGTGTCCACAGTCCAGCGTTGTTTCTTACTTCCTGATGATAAAAGTTGGCTTCCAGAGTCAGAGAACTGGATAGCTTATTGTCACCAATCTTACGATTTTTAGCTATACAATATAGAAGGATTTACGACTGAAATTAGTCGTAAGACGCTTGATAATACGAGGCCCAGATTTGTATATCTGCCCATCTCAAATCGCCGTTATAAAAGTGATAAGGGGCGATAAATGACTGTCACTAAAAGCATTTTTACTTGCGGTTGAAACAGGCCAGTACCCTATATAACTGCACTAAATTGTCTAAGGAATAGTGATGCGTTATTCTGGGAGGGATTTGGGTTCAGTTATTGAATGATGTTCATGCAAAAAGCTCCCAGCAGTATGGAAGCAGTTACTGGTGACACGCTGCTCTAAAGATCGAGTTTTAAAAGACTATTATTATGTACTGCAATGAAACAATTGTCCAAACAAACACAATGTTCCAAAAAGAAATGAATGAACAATATAATGTAAAACTGAAGAATTTACATCGTTTTAAGCTCTTCAACAAGCTATTTATGTGACAATTTGGCCATCTGTCAATTAAAACAGAAGCGAAAGTTTTACTGACACCGGAACAACTTTCTGACTTTAAAACGATTGTAATAGATGGTTGGTGCGTTCAAAATAATAAAAATGTTTGACAACTCGAACAACCGTAAACTATTTTTATAATTACATCATTTAACGGTCGTAAAAATACACAATACCGCCATTTTTACGCTAAATGGTCCGCCATTGTGGTCAGGTCTAATCTATTGACTTTAATCATCGTTGTCGTCATTAGATACATAATCGAATTAGTGTCAATTTAGAAAATATCGCTATCTCTCTCTGAGACTTGATAAGTACTTGATGAAGTTAAATAGATGTCAATGATACAATACAATCACATCTAAAAGATTTAATGATAGTGATTTGTGAAAATCCGATGAAAAATAGTGGAAGTAATAGTCCCACACACAACGTATGAGGAAAAAACGCATTATAATTTTTATTTGGTCGGTTGGAGGAAAGCTATATCTAGAAAAAGTATCTAGAAAAAAACCCACATTATTTGGTCGATTGGGGGGAAAAATATATAAAATTGTATTATTTTCTATGAATTATGTCTGTTTCATTTAAGGTGGAAAATAGTTAATTCGTCATTTGACTCTATATTTTTATGTTAATTGACAAGCTTTGACGACAAAACATAGTTTTAACATATTGAGAAGGCAAATCAATGTGTGGTAACTGTAGAACCATCGTAAACCGGGCTTGTCTTTCTTTATTAACAATCTACGGAGAAAATAGCTTACTCAATGTTAACTATGAATCTATTCACAAGTCTTCGTCTTGGTCCCAGGATTATTCTTGCACTGCAGATAAATTATAGCGTTCCAGTTGGCTCTTTCGACTATTATGCAGTCATGTCCTGGCGATCGTCAACCAACTCACTGTTCCTGTGATGGCTTTGACCTCTTGGCTTTTTAACATTACTGAAAATCGAACAAACGTGCATGCTGTTTGATTGAAGCAATATCTATAACTCATCTCACTGGTCAATATCTTAATTAACAAGTAAGATCTTGGATAATAAAATATTTTATTATCGTTACATAGAAGTTCAACGATAAAATCAGAGGATATCAACTGATAGGACTGACCTACTAATCGTATATACTCCGCAACTTTCGTGACCTGAAATTGTGTTTTCATAGACAAACCCTATCGAGTTCAGAGAGTTAGGACTTACTAACCAATCGGATCCTTTTAGACTTTATCAGGAAAAGATAACTGACTAATATCTCCCATTATTGTCATGATAACGTTCAGAAATTAAATCTAATTACAGCAAGTAGTCACTGTACGCGAAATGAGGCGTAAAATGAATCTATAAAAATGTTTCATTATTTTCGTTGCTAGGCGACGGTTGTCGAGCGGCTGAGTATTTTCGTATAACTCATTCAAGAACCAATGTAATGTGTTTGGTTTTCACTTACAAGTTTATAAATATAATTTAATGGTAGATTTTTCACTTAAATGTTTATTTTTAAACTTGTTTGCATTACGATCTAAACATTGGGCACATTTTTTTTACTATTTTTGATCCAATTTTAGAGTACAAAATCGAAACCAAATTAGGCCTATTTTTAAGTGCGAAAGCTGTACCAAATTTCGGATAAATCTTAAATGCAACCGCTATACAGACGTGAAAAGTACATCGGTCCAGAAAATTAGTTTTATTACATTTTCACATACATTTACATGTAACACAATTTATTTTGGTTGTAAGCTACAGAAAAGGACAAGTGGCTTTAATGTTTTATTTCAAAGACATTAAGCTACAAAATGCAAATATGACAAGTTTGGCATTGAAAGAAGGGGACGGAGTTTCCGACGGGTGTCGGAAGGGAACAGTGTTAAGCCGGATATGCAAGATTTGCAGTTATACAAAGAGGCGTTAAGCTAAGTTTAAGTGTGCAGAAGCCTACCCCGGAAGCTTAAGAGGTCCAGAGATTTCAGAAAAAATAACTTTAACACCTTGTGTTTATTTGTTATTACAACTAATAGGTCAATTTGAAAATTGGATTTCTTCGACTGAGTGAGGGGAGAGGGGGTATTGTGACGGTGTTGACGTTTAGCAAAACAGAACTAGTGCAAGTAGCACCTTTTCTCAAAGAAAGTGTTAAGTACGAAAATATAAACTTAAACCTTTTTTACACTAACTAGTAATAGGCTGACAATTGTTGGATAAATACCTTTATAAAATAGCTAATCAGGCATTAATATCTCAATTCTCCACTAATTTAGAAACTTTTAAAGGTATAATCTATCAGCTTGTCCTTGATCCCTGAATTAGGGATCTGTTAAAAACCGTTTCCGCTTCCCTTAGCTTCAATCATTAAAGTAATTGATAAATAATCTAACATTTATTAAAACCCTTTTATTATCTACAGGTGACTATATAAATACACAACAGGTGGGCTGGGTGTGTGGGGTGGGGTTGTAAGGGTTTTAACTGTTATTTATCTATAAAGCTCACCAAAAGTTCATTATTCTGGTTCTATTTGTTTGGAACGCCATGTAAAAGTAACCCGGCTAGCTCAGTCGGTTGCACACTGATCGAGTGGTCGTGAGTTCGATTTCCCGGTAGGGTATACTTTCTTGGAATTTGATTATAAAATTATATCTACGACCATTCTTCTTTCTACCACTTATTTGAAACCATGTAGGACAGTTGTCAGTGACTGACGAAAATATGTACTTAGTAACTTAGTAATAGCTAAATACAGGAACGGCGGATAAGTTGGCTGACTATCGTGATATAACCTGTACAATGTTTTGCTGCGGCTGTCTAGGGTCCAGATTATTAGGAACACTTCGGCCAAAGTTGCTCAACACTTGGCCGTCAGCTTACGGAATCACCCGAATGGTTTTCCGAATGGCTCCCGAACTCAAAACGAGTCTGGAACGCTACAGTTCGCTGTTGAATCTTTGAATCCATGCAAATTATAGGAATTTGAAATTGGACCGGACATACGGCTTTTATACATATCCCTTTCTCGTCTGTCATTTGGTATTTGAGTTTTGTTTGTCACACAATGTGATGGATGTAAGAATAGCAAAATCTTTGTAAAAATAAATGCGAAACTAAAATTAAGAAAAATGTACCTTAGTTTAAAATTGAATGACTTTCTTTGTATTAATTGTCAGGCATTAGCATACAAATACCCAAACGACTTTACGTTCTTAACGGTTTAAAGATGGCATTTCAATTTAATATCATTTATGAGGGCTGTCAAAAATATTTCATTTCATGACCTCAAATTTCATGTATGTCTTTATTTACGGCATCTGGCGTGATTAAAGAAATTTTATCTTCCGAGACAGACGACAAGTGGATTTTTTTATCTTCTTAAATTACATGTTACCTTTTGACCGACAAATAAAATAAAATAAACAAAAATAAATCCGGGATGCATTCAGTATCTGACATACTTTTAAACTTTCTATTCTTATTTAGGATAATAGACCGCAATTCAGCAAAAACGGTGTCGTCTGCTTGTGGCGTGCGACAATTTCATTGGTCGCGTGCCTATTCCACCTGTTGAAACCCGGTCACGTGACAGGAAAAAGATTCTTAAAGAAACACGTTAAAGTGGATTAGAATTTCAAAAGTTATTCAGTCGACTCCTTTGTTAAAAGATTTAATATTGGTATGAAAATAGTTTTAGTGAAACTTATCGTCACCATTTAAAGTCTTGTATTAAAAAAGGGGCGGAGACTGGTATTAAACTTGACAATTATACGGTATCCTTTATGCCGTAAGAATTCCCCGTTAATCTGAAATCTGACCGGACAGACGGCTTTTATACATTTTATCTTTATCGTCTGCATTTTTGGTATTTGAGTTTTTGTTTTGTAATGGATGAAACGTATTTAACATTAAAGCACGAAATTCCATATTTAGAGTATTGTATCGAAGTAAGGGGCTCTGTAAGCCCCAGAAGAAAGAAAGAAGAAAGACCCCACTATACATTACCTATAGGCCCCTAGATAGGGGCCTACCTACACTATTCAGTATTCACGAACCTACGTTATACATTATGTTAGGCCTATAGTTTCCCAGTTTGATACATGTAGTTTAAATAACATTACTTTCAACACTATTTAGGGGCTAATCCCTCACCTGTCCCTATTTAATTTCTGAACCCTTAAGAGATTACGTAAATAGATTCTAGATTTAGTGCTTTAGTAAAATCTTATGAACAGTCTACGCGCTTTAATTTTGGCGCCAAATCTCCAAACTTCTATAACTCCAAAATATTCCCCTTACAAACTTCATCGGGGAATTAGCTCAAGTGGTAGAGCGCTCGCTTAGCATGTGAGAGGTACCGGGATCGATACCCGGATTCTCCACTTTTTTTATTTTTTTTATTTTGTTTAAAATGTAATATTGTTCAAGTAAAATTACAAATATTTGATTTTAAACCCAAAAATTACTTTATTTTTTAAATTTTATCAAATTTTAAATTTGAAGTCGGTCGGACATATTGTATAAAAAAATGTCAAATTTTATTCAACTGTCATTGGCTCTCATTTAGTACTTCTGTACTCACTATCGATAAAATATACATCCGTAATTAGAGACTTTAGTCAATCTTTCCCTGATAAAGTCTGAAGCAATCCAATTGGTAAGTAGGTCCTTACAGTTGGAATCCTCGAATTTTATCATTGAATTCCTATGTAAGGATAACAAAATATTTCATCAACTGTCTTTCTTGTTAATGAAGATATTAACAGAAGTGATGAAATTTAGATGCATGTAGATCTTTGCCCTAAAAATACTAAGCTTGAATTTCAAACAAATTAAACGATTTACAAAAGATTAATTTTGGCAAATTGACATTGAAAAGTAAGGTAAAATCCAAGTAATCCAACTAATAGGAACTTCCTATTTGAAGAGTATGCAAGGGGATATAACTGACTAAAGTCTCTTATTATGTTCGGGGATTATTGAACAAATATCGAATATTTAAATCAGTGGGGTTAATACTTGCCCCACTGACACTTAAATACAATTTAACAATAGAAGTTGCATAGTTGAGTTTTTATAAAGATATCACATTATACGGCAATTTTGAGACTTCTCTATAAAGTGTGAGAAATTTGCGAAGTTAATATAAATCTTAATCACTTATTATATGGACAGTTCCCTGCAAAAAAATGTGGGCACAAAATCCAGTTTTAAAAAAAAAGACATTTACCTATGAAAACAGGTAAAAAGAAGTCATCTATGCAAATTTCAAAATCAGCATTAAGTTGATCAAGATATGAACCCGGGTCGGTAGCGCAGTTGGTAGCGTGCCTGAATTTCGAATCTAGTGTCCTGAAGGGGATACGAGTTCAAATCCCACCCGGGGAGGTTATACCCTTCCATGAAAATTTGACAATAATGTCAATTTTCCTCCATTAATAAGGTATATGAGGAAGTTTCCGGCCTTGTGGAAGGATAGGTGAATACTGGTTATGGAAAGGGTCCAGGAAAGCTAGCTAAGGTGCGCTGGACGCCGTAATATGACCTATACAATGTGTTGCTACGGCGTTGAACCCAACAAAATAAATAAATAATATCAACATGTAATTCAAACTATTTTAGACGAATAAGCTTTATTTGTGGTAAAATTACTTGCAATATGATCAGTCAGTTTTTTTCCCTCAATATTTTTAAGGGACTTTAGTCAGTTATTTCCCCTTGTATACTCTTCAAATAGGTAAGTCCTAATAGTTGAATTACTCAGATTTTACACTTACTTTTCAATGTCAATTTGCCAAAACTAATCTTAAATAACCTTTTTTGTAAATCATTCAATTTGTTTGAAATTCAAGCTAAGTATTTTTAGGGTAAAGAACTATCTAAATTTCATCACTTCTGTTAATATCTCCATTAACAAGAAAGATATTAGATGAAATATTTTGTTATCCTTACATAGGAATTCAACGATAAATCCGAAGATTCCAACTGTAAGGACCTACTTACCAATTGGATTGCTTCAGATTTTATCAGGGAAAGATAACTGACTAAAGTCCATCATTCCAATTTGTCCAATTACTTTTGGAGAGTACTGTATGACTACAGCACTAGTCCTATTGAGATATAATATATAAGTATGAAATAAGCTTTGTAAGTCATTGACTTTTCTTTAAATCTAATCTATATGGAATGTGATGGGATTTATTTTTATTTAAGTGGTCCAGTTATTTCGGGTACAACATACATGTTTATAAAAAATCTGCCTACTTCAGTGTATTTGATAATATCCTGATGGTTAGGGTTTCTTATATGATCAATACATACCATCGAAAATTTGATAAGGACACTTAAAATGGCTTATACCTACTTGAGAAACGATGTTGTTATGAATTATGTATATACTGCGGAACGGATTAGCGTCATTTGAAGGAAGCTACCGTCTTCTAAAACATAATCCAAGATTAGATGTAGATCCATAGAGATCTATAGTACTCGTACAGTTGAATAGATAATTTTGATAAATTTTATGAAAACACGGTCTTCACGCACTTTATTAAACAAAGAAGCTCTTCAATACGAAGGTACGTTCTTTAGATGCAAACATAAACACTGCTTAGCCTGGAATGCACCAGAGGATAATCGGTGCACCTCGCCCTAGAAAAAAATAGTCGACAAACCCTAGAAATCGTCTAAAAATGCCAATCATCATTCTGAACTTCCTTAGTGAATGATAAAATGTGCAAATAAAACATAAAAAAATTGACCTGGGGTCACTGATTGCAAAACCACA
Organism: Mactra quadrangularis; assembly: GCA_025267735.1. Lineage (NCBI taxonomy): Eukaryota > Metazoa > Mollusca > Bivalvia > Venerida > Mactridae > Mactra > Mactra quadrangularis. Next base: position 56,666,801 of record CM046309.1, on the reverse strand, counting down.
AGACTAAGTGACTGCGCGTGTATCGTTATGAAGCTACCCTTCCATAGCCTTATAAATACTAAAGTAAAGCTTGTGGAAAAAATCTAAATGCTGAAGCATTGGATTTGTTTGGGTTACGAAGTTAGTATTAATCTTATTGGATTGAAATAATTTCCATTTTTATTGTCTAAAAGAAATGGCTTTTATACCATGTTTCCAGAAGCGAAAGTTGCAATTTTTGGAACAATTCAGTGACCCATAGTTCCATTGCTCTTATCGTCGATTTGTCTCCGCGCAGAAAATAGTTCGGGTTTCTGGTGTGTGTAAGAACTCTGGCTTGCATTATCTAAGGTCCTGCGACCAATTTGCGTCCCAATAAATCTAATTATTTTATTGTGAGATGCTTGATAACAACACCCCAGACCCTAACCCTAACTCCCATAACAACCCTTGGTTATAGCATTAGTTTTTTTGGCATTTTAGAAAAATAAATTTACAAATGAGAACGCTTGTCTTTAAAATAGGACAATAGTCCAGTCAATTTAAGATTTGACCTAGAACTAATTGCAACACAAGCTAAACCGCGACAAAAATGAAGTATCATGTACCTTAAACAACATACTAAAAATCTAGAAAAATCTAATCACGGGAAATATGCGAAATTCATCGATATATTTTGTGGTATTATTAGTAACTATGATGGCAGCGAGCGCCAACCATACGTTTCATTTGTGACGTCATAATGCGAGCGTCCGCATGACTAAATTCAATAACTATGTCAACTGTATTAGATAAACCTTTATCTGTTTAGCGAATGTAAGTTTGTATCCCATCAACATGTTCTCCTTCAAATATATAGTGCATTTAGTCAAAAACAATGAGTTGTACTTCCTAAAACGTGTTTGAAACCATATGATCACATCCGCCAAATAACCTTGACCTTCAATGTGACTGTCAAAACGAAAAAAACAACAAATTCAGTGCAAAATCAGTGTAGTTCCATACATATATGAATATAAAAATATGAAGTAATGAGTTCTAGAATGAAGTATTATGTAATATTATTTACCTTTTTTCACAATTAAACTTATTGAAAATAATGCCTCGAGACTATGTAATATTTACACTACGGAAGCACGTTCACGCCATTAAACCCACTACGTTGTATAAAAGGCGATGATGTAAAACTGGTGTTTTACGTGCAAATATATACTTACTTTTCTGAGTAATTTAATGTCTTAACTTTCAAATTTAGTCAAAGTTTAGAAATTCCAAGTATTAAATTATAATGTCAGCAAGATTTTCTTTATTTATAGCCTTATAATAGTTATAAACAAAAGAAATGTTAATTAAACACGTTAGTGAAGTTTTATGACAAAACCTATTTATTTGAGTCTAATTTTCAATATCATAACTATATGTGAATGATGTGTGGCACAGTAGCTATAACAGCTGTACCAGTCGGCGGACTATTACTCGAACCAACTGCATAGACCCAAAACGACATTTTAAACAAAAATGGTGATATGGCTATGCCCTTATGAAAAAACCACTTTATTTTTCTGAATAAAACTCGTTTTCAGAAATATAGGTCGGTAATCTGGAAAGAAATGAAAACAAATTCGACCAATTAGGCCACATTAATATTTAACTGACACTGACCCCAGTTTCAGCAGGCTATAGCGCGACATTGGTCAAAGAACTCTGTGTAGGCCTATATGCTAAAGTGATAATACATTTGGAATAATATTCATTAAATATGCTTATATTTATAACATATTGACTCGAATCCTAGTTTCGGCTGGCTATAACCCGACACATGGGAGGGAAAAAATGTTGAATATATGGAAAAGATGTTATAGTTATATATTTACTAACATTGTCGGTAATCGCAGAAAATTCGTTTTTGGCGATATGTTCGTTCGAATATGTCAATAATTGATATTTCTTTATTAAAATGACTTGAACCTCAGTTACGACAGGTAATTGTAACCAATGCATAGGTCTAAAAGGCTAACAAAGATACACATTTTTCCGATCAAAAATGTCTCTTTTGGAAAATTATTCGTTCATTTATGTATTTTTTTTATCAAAATGAGATGAATCACAGTTTCGACTGGCTATAGCGCGGGCCAAGGGTATTGAATCGAACAAAAGCTTCGGAAGCTGAATATACAAAAATGACATAATTGTTATACCTTCACCGAAAAATTTCAAACAATTTTGCGAATATTTCTGTCACATTGGCTCTAACCCAAGTTTCGGCTGGCTTCAAGGGCGTAAATGTACAATTAATAATCGTAATACATGTATACAAAAAGTGTGCTATTCAACTTTATAGGTCGTAATCATGGAAAACTTATTTTTGAAGAGATGTTCGTCCATCAAATTGACATGATCTTAGTTTAAACATGACATAGCTCAGCATAAGGGCATCGACCCATGAAGCTGAATTCACAAAACTATGTTATAGATGTGCCTTTACAGAGATGTAGGCATGTATCTTGAGAAAGCTCATTTTTCTGAGAAATGGTCGTCAAAACATGCCAATATTTGATTATATTACGAGGACTAAAACCCCAATCACTGTGTAACATAATATAACATAGTCCATATATTATCTACTTAGTTTTTTCCTTCTACTAAACATATAGGTTACAGCACCCAACACCCAGCCGGTATTCCCACTTATTGTTACACACAGCTGAGTGTCCAGGGACAACCTTCCTCTCTGGCTGGTCAAACCAAACTCTCCAACTATCCACCTTGATAGTTGTAATATTGACCTGTCTCAACTTAACCATTGAGAATTAATAAGGGTGGACTATGTGTACTTGGTTAGTGATATAATATTATATCACACACTGCAGGCTACAGTCCGTCCCTAGGGCATAGACCTCATGAAGCTAAATAAACTAAAATGATACAATAGTGAGGCGCTCTCCCATTATATTGGCCAGTTATCTACTCTGTCAAATAATTATTCTTCCAAATATACTTATATGTATTACAAATCGGCTTAACCCTTAACTGGTCAATCATTTTATCGTGAATGGACCCCTGCCCCTATTCCAGGCAATGACTTTTGCGTTTTAACTGGACTTAGTGAACGTCACTTAAGAAAAGTTAACTCCCAAAAATAACCTTTATGCGCGCCTCCTCGATCATAAGATGTCTCAGGGGGTCCCAAAGGGGGATATGCCCCCGTTTCTCGCTGGGATTTTGAGTAGGCGTAGTGTCCCTCATCATCAGAAAAAAAATCGGGGTCCTTGGGTGAAAAAGAAATATCACAAAAAACCGATAGGTAAATGTTTTCAGTCTCTGTAAAGTACTGGCCATTTAGACCTAAATTTAGGTAATACAACATAATGAAATGCAAATTTTGGGTTAAAAAAGAGCATAAATTACATTTTGCCCCTTTTTGATTGCCCCAGCGTTGCCATGGTAACTAGGATCAGGGTTCAAATCACTTATTCTAGAAGAAAATCACTAAGGGAATAAACTTGTCAAGTTGCATACATGTCAGTCAATTAGTATGTCGGCCCAGTTGAGAAAAGCGTCTAAAAAAGTGGTTCGCTGTACTCATCGGTATATCAGCAATATTTTGATGGTTTCTTATAGGAAAAAGTGTGCTCTTTACGAATCTGCCAGGTGATTTTTCAAATTTTGGGGCAGGAAGATGCTATTGGCCAAAAACCGATGACGTCACTAATTTCTAAAAAATCGTCTTTAAACTTTAAAAACGCATTGCGCGCTTGTTTTTCATGTTTCGAACAAATAATTTTGGTTCTGAATTATGATAAGCTTCGACTATAAGATTTTGTAAATGTTTTGAAAATAATCGGATGCTGGATGCACTGATCATCAAAACAAGTGATTACGTCACATTTTTACCATTTTCCGAGGTATAAGTTTCAAACGTCATTTATTCTATGTTCTAAATTATTTTTTTAAAAATCGAATGCACGGAAGTTTTGACCATACCATGAAGATAAAAAAAATAAATTAGAAAAATACTTGATGATAAAACATAAGCTAATACCAGCTCCCTAACCAACCCTTACCAGTCACAGTTTTGTCTTTAGCCCTGCAGTAAAATGCCATATTCAAGGTAAACCCTGTACTTGAGTCCCCACAAAGTTATTTTGCAGTTTATTTGTCGTTGAACGGTGCTGAATGAGAATCCGAGTAATGACACCCTACATTACTTGAACAATTTGCATAATATGCAAATTAAGTCCGCCATTATCGAAATTCCGTTTTTCCCTAATAACACAATAACCAACTTGGATAGAAATTTAAAATAAGCCTCCATACCCATGTTTTCATGGTCTATCTATCATATGGTACTAATTTCAGCTTGATCAGATCATTAAAATATGCAAATTTATGCAAATTAGGTATTTTACTGAATACAATATTCGGGTTATCTAGACATTAAAAAGTCCTTTGTTTTTGTTTGCATATTTTGAGAAACATTTGGTTATGTTATGTTATTTTTGTACGTTTTAGACACTAATTTATCAAATGGAATTATTAAATCAGTAAATGATGATTTTAAGCTATGCAAAATATCTTAATTACACTATACAGTTATATTTGTTGTAGGACTATGCCTTTATACATTTCAAGACTGCACGTACAGTTATGCCATTTTTATTCTTTTTTGCCTGGATAATTATATTCAGGTTTTGTATCTTCTAACAATGCTGATTAAGAAACTAAGTAAAGAAATTCTGACATCCTTATGAAAATTTGCATAATATGCAAATCTATCCTCCCCCCATCACCAAAATTCCGTTTTTTGATAATAACACAATAAACAATTATTATAAAAAAATAAATTTGTGTCAGTACCCATGTTTGTAGGGTCTAGTTAACATATGACACCACCGTCAGCACCATTAGATGATTTAAATATGCAAATTATAAATTTTAATAATAAGGAGGAGGTATGTTTTAATATAAATTAACGACCTCTATCAGATTACGATTCGCAGCATAAACAGTTTTACGACCACTTACAAATAATTAAAGGCAAAGCGTTTAGATAGTGTGTATTTAGTGTCGAAACACTTGAAGTATTTTCATGATATATGCATCTCAATTATCATTTATGACACACATTAACAATATGCATTTTACCTATGCGTCCATTACATGTGTGTGTGATTCGTTTTATGTCGGTGAACCTATATTAATGAGCTAATTTTATCATGACTATCATAGGTGCATGAAGTGGATTGATATCTCTCATCTCCTTATAAGTTAAGTTCTCATATAGAAAAACAACATTCTATAAAAGAAACTATGGTCAGGCAATGCCTCTTATGAATACAATACATACATGTTCTTTACTGTTAATAGATTGTCAATTATAGTTTCCGTAATTTCTAAGTTGCCTTAATGTCGCTACTTAAAATAAGTCCCACAAACAACTTTCTGATTTCGCAAGGAAACTAAGGATGCATGTAACTGATTGAAATTACATGCTATGCATAATAGGTATTAGTCAAAATTTAAGTCGCTAATTAAGTCATACAAGGACAAAAAGGCGCAGCAATGAACATGTATAGCATATGTTGACACATGTAGTTTCATGTTTTACATTCCACTTAGTTGAGAGGTCAAATATGCACACAAATATGTAAAATTTTCCAGCCTCTACTATTACAGTAAAACATATCGATCATATTGTGTCAATGACAGGATGTTCTTCATAACGATAAAATGGTTTTGAATTCAGTGGCTTCAATTTTACGAGCAACTGAAGATGTACTGTAAAATTAATTCATGTTCTTTCATTACTTGATTTTGGCTTAACGGCTCAGCAAATCAAAATTCATACAATAGTGTGTGCAAACGAAAAAATCTTATTAAAACTACAACACTATAAACGTGTGTATCATTTGCACATTTAAACATTCATTTAATATTATTTACATTGATTATGATTGGTATATAACTGGTCCCATGATCTATGTGGACATTCCAAACAAAACATTGAAATCCATCTGAGCAAAAATTCAGTCGCAATTGACAGATTGCTCAGTTCAATTTATTCATGGATAATTAGGTGAAATTCACATTGGATCTGTATAATATAATTATACATGATTACATGCAGAAAACATGGTAGCATTTAATAGTAAATTTTGTTTTACAATTCATGGTGGAATAAAAGAGAAAATTTGAGACAATACCTTATTTCTATCAAATTAGAGCATTTATTTATTTTAATTCAATCTATTTACGCATTGTATCATACAAATGACATTGTGTCAACGAGGCAGATTAGCATAATTTTATAATCATTTGTTTGATAACAATGATACACAAAAATTAAGCATTACACAATTACTAGTGTATGTTAGGCAAAACAACATACGTTGAAGTACTTTAATTTGAATATAAATCGTTAACTCGAAAAGCAGTACACTTGAAAAAACGTATTTGCATACATTTGCATATTTAAATCATCTGAACATTTTAATTGTGGTATGATATGATAGCTAGACACTAAAACATAGATGCAGACACATATTTGAAATTTTATCATAATTGGTTATTTTGTTATTAGCGAAAATGGAATTTTAGTATTGGCGAACTAAATTTGCATATTATGCAAATTAATGAAGAATGACATGTTGCCATCACTTATTTTCTTTCTTAATCAGCATTGTTCAATGATAAATAAACTGCATCAAAATTATCCAAGCATCAACAGTATGATAGAAAATGGCAAAAATATACGTGACACCATGCAATATAATAAATAGTGCAAATCCTTTCACTTATGATGTAATTTAAATATTTTGTGTAAAATAAAGTCATCATTTACTGGTTTAATAATTCCATTTGATAAATTTGTGTCTAAAACGTACAAAAATAACATAACATAACCAAATGTTTCTCAAAATATGCAAACAAAAACAAAGGACTTTTTAATGTCTAGATAACCCGAATATTGTATTCAGTAAAATACCTAATTTGCATAAATTTGCATATTTAAATGATCTGATCAAGTTGAAATTAGTACCATATGATAGATAGACCATGAAAACATGGGTATGGGGGCTTATTTTAAATTTCTATCCAAGTTGGTTATTGTGTTATTAGGGAAAAACGGAATTTCGATAATGGCGGACTTAATTTGCATATTATGCAAATTGTTCAAGTAATGTAGGGTGTCATTACTCGGATTCTCATTCAGCACCGTTCAACGACAAATAAACTGCAAAATAACTTTGTGGGGACTCAAGTACAGGGTTTACCTTGAATATGGCATTTTACTGCAGGGCTATAGACAAAACTGTGACTAGTAAGGGTTGGTTAGGGAGCTGGTATTAGCTTATGTTTTATCATCAAGTATTTTTCTAATATATATTTTTTATCTTCATGGTATGGTCAAAACTTCCGTGCATTCGATTTTTAAAAAAATAATTTAGAACATAGAATAAATGACGTTTGAAACTTATACCTCGGAAAATGGTAAAAATGTGACGTAATCACTTGTTTTGATGATCAGTGCATCCAACATCCGATTATTTTCAAAACATTTACAAAATCTTATAGTCGAAGCTTATCATAATTCAGAACCAAAATTATTTGTTCGAAACATGAAAAACAAGCGCGCAATGCGTTTTTAAAGTTTAAAGACGATTTTTTAGAAATTAGTGACGTCATCGGTTTTTGGCCAATAGCATCTTCCTGCCCCAAAATTTGAAAAATCACCTGGCAGATTCGTAAAGAGCACACTTTTTCCTATAAGAAACCATCAAAATATTGCTGATATACCGATGAGTACAGCGAACCACTTTTTTTAGCCTTGGGCCGACATGCTAAATAAGAAACTAAATAAGAGCATCGTAAAGTAGCCCTAGCGCGTTAAGGTGAAAATGGTCAATTTTCGACCATGTCGCAACCAATTAATGGATAAATTCCAGTTTGGACTTACTTTATGTCGGACCAAGGGCGTAAACCCGATAACCTGAATATACACGATTTTTTTGTAGTTACGTGTAGGCACTTTCCAACGATATAAGATCGGTAATCATGGAAAACTCTTTTTTGGGGAGATTTTCGTCCACATACATGAATGTCTTATCAAATTGACGCGAATCCTAGTTCTGGCAGGCTTTAAGGCGTCGATCCATAAAGCTGTATACACTAAAATGATGATTTTGTTATGCCTTTACCGAAGATAGAAGTTGGTATTCAGGTAAATTTCATTTTATAGAAATGCTCGTCAAAACATGCCTAAATTTCGACTATACATGTATTTCTATGAAATGACTTGAACCCCAGCTACAGCTGGCAATAGCCCAGCCCTGGGGCGTAGACACCGTGAAACAGATAATACCAAAGTGATAAAATAATTAGTCACTTTCCGCGATAAAGGTCAGAATCCTGGGACATAGTTTGGAGATACAATGTATATTGCACCAGATATGCTAATATGTAAAATTTGACTCGAACTCCAGTTTCGACCCCTTACAGTACCGCACATGGGCGTTACCCCAAAAAACTGAATATACATGTAAAAACGATGTTATAGTTATACTTAAAGATTGATGTATACGTTATATGTTCATTATTATATATTCTTGATATGTATATCTTGAAATTATAGCAAATTAATATATTTATTCACCAAATGCGAAATTTGTTGATTTTGTTTATGCATAAACCTGCTATTTATACTTGGGTTCCAATATGTGAAAAAATATGAATTTCCCGTGCCTAGATTTTTCTAGATTTTTTTGTCTGTATACTAGAGGTATAAAACCAGATGGCAGAAGTGGTTTTGTTTATGTTGCAATTAGTTCTAGGTTAGGCCCATTTTGACCGTAGATTGACTGGCCTACAAATACAATTTACTGTTTGATTGTCACTTGTGAATTTAACTAGATCATAAATATCTACGAGTCCACAGTATACAAAAAATCTATTGAACTAGATCGATGTTCAATGATTCATCAAAAATTTTGGGGTATAAATTCATTATCAACTTGACCCTAACCTTTTACCCTGGAAATTCCTTATCCCTAAAACAAGACCTTAGTTCTACAATTTATCATTGTTGATAAAATAGTTCACACTAATATGTATATAGGTACATTTTAACCTTACTGTGCACTTGTGATTTGTGAACACTAAACATTACGTCTGCTTTTGTACCGACAAATTATAGATAAAAAAGATGTCACTGCTTCTTATTTCATGTTTGACATGGGTTGCTTGAAACCCAGGTCTTAGAAACCACGACTTTTGAAACGCATCACAAAAATGTCGCGGACTAATACATGCGGTCATGCGCAGTAAGATTTAGCGCATCGATACGAAGTTAGGTTAACACCTACGCGTAAAAAAATAGTCTCACTGTTAAAACAATATAAGAGATTTTGCCTTGTTGGACCGATGTTCGGGCAGCGCTATTAGCGCTCTGATTTAAATTTATGATGCCCCTGGATATGTTATTTTATACATTGTATATCACCACGTACCGTTATTTTGGCCATACCAAACGATGCCAAAACGGTTCCAACTTTTAAAACTTCGTCTAAAATTACGCTATCCTTACACCATTTTGACCCTTTGCCATGGAAGCAACCAGTGCAGCGTCTCCATTATCTTTCGCGATTTTTAGGGGACAACTTTCCACCAAATAAATCTAAAATATGTCATTAAAAATTAAAGAGACAAAGCGCTGTTAAAAGTTTGCTTCCTTATTATACGTTCAGCCAACTTAAGGTTATTTAAGTTCTTTGGCGGCTACTGGATAGAGAATAATAAGAATGATTGAATATGCGTTGTTAATGGGCCAACTACGAATTGATGGCACTAAGAGGGTGATCATAGCTTAGTGCTCCAAATGATGAAATATAGGTTCCTACTTTAATTTGTGATCTAACTTGTTGAACCGACCAATGACGTAAAATATTGAAACCACTCAAAAACAAGAGTTCTAAGTTTTTACTTCAATTTATGGCCTCGCACTCGAGAAAATTAAACACTTCAAAAAAAGAGAACATAAATCTACTAAATTTATCAGTCAATCCCACTTTATTATGAACCGAATATTTCTTTTGTGAATTTAAAGATTTTTGTCACGGAGTGCACTGTGTCATGAGCCTCACAATGACAGTGACGTTCAGCGCCATTCGAGACTCCTCGGCCATTCACTGCGAAAATGAATGATCGAGGCCAGTGCCGAATGGCTCAGTGCTTGGCCCGTAGTCTTGAAGGAACCGAGACAAACCAAACTAAACGTTACCACACTGGATCAGGTTGGAACAATTTAAATTTTACTTCATGTATTTAAAATTGTATTTCTCATAAACCATGTATTTTGGTGTGAGCAAATAAAGTGTATGTTCTGTTCTGTTCTGTTCTGTTCTGTTCTGTTATATAAAAGTACAGATTTGACCAACTTATTAACAATGTTTTTTTTAAATGTAGAAACATTGAGGTTAGACCAATAACACATAACCTTAATTACAAAAACTACCATTATTATTGTTATTATCATATAAAACAATTTACGAATAAAACAAAACTATTCCAAATATCCAATATCCAATAGAAAATACAAAATGTGGCACTATGGGAAAAAATAAGTCACCAAAGACAAAAAATGCTTATTTGAAGACAATGTGTAGGTTTTTAAAAAACCTCAAAAATTCGATGTATGATTATAGCTATTATTTATTTTATAAATAATAAGTAATTACATACCATGTTTTACTATGATATTTATTTCGACTTATCTGTATACCCAATCAATGTATTTGTATATTTTATTGTAACATATTTTAACTTATCTATTACGCTATCAGTTGGGATCCTAATCGAAGCCAGGGTTTAGTGCATAAGTTGTAACAATATAGATAATGACCACAGGTACTTGTGTATTAGGGTTAAATGTTGAATATGATAGGCCGCTTATGACGTTTTTATTAAGTATACGCCCACCTATAGCGAGCTCAGTCGCTAGCACACAAGTTTACTGATCGAGGGTTCGTGGGTTTGATTCCCGGTCGAGGCCATTCTCGTATACCACAAGGTTATCAAGATTCTCGATCTAGTATTGAGAATTCTACTAGACTCTGGGTACGAGAATGGGGCGAAGCATAATTTCCTTGGGTTTGGTCATGAAATAATATTATACGGCCATTCTCCCTACTACCACTGATTCTAAATCATGTACGGCAGTTGTCAATCACTTATTTAAGTATGTGCATTGTAACTGGTTGACAGCTAAATCCAGAAATTTAGTCTTTCCATGAACGATGAGTAGGTTGAGTGACCGCCGTGATTAAAGCTTACACAATGTGTTGCTACGGCTTTAAATCGTGGTCTTAATAGTGGAACTTTAGTGTATATAAAACAGAACTTAATTTACCAGCTAGTACAGAGTAGTTCAATTTGCCACGGCTACCTGTGGTCACAATAATATATAAATACCTAATTATGTATGTACAATGTACATGTATTTTATTAAATATAAAAATATTTGTTTACGTTTTTCTATTGTTTGTTTACATTGTATGTCTGAGATAGGTACCGCCTCGCACTAGATGTAAACAATGGGTTTACTCGACTTAATGGAAGAAGCCAGGACTATGGAATATCAAATTATTGTACAAATAAAGTTACAATAGCTAAAATATAATATGTATCTCTTTTAGGCTGAATAAATAGTAATCTAAACATAAATAAACCAAATTATGTCGCATTCCACAAAGAACAATATCCAAGAATAATGTGTTACTATTCTTACGGTCGTATACAATATATGTAAACTGCCCTAAAAATCCTTGGACAAATCAAGCTTTTAAGACCGACCCATTAATATTCATCCATAAAAAAGAAACAAAGAGTCATATGAACTTATTCCTAAATTAAGATTAATTAGTTTATCAACATATGATTCAAAAAGTGCTACATGGATAAGTTTTGATTGTGGTAAAATTACTTACGGCATGTATGTTCAGATTTTCTCAAAATTTCATCTGTCCGAAAACAATGAATTGAAGGGCACATGCCCAGGCCAGGACTGAAGCATAATTTCAATATCTATTACGACTTTCCTTTAGCAGAACTTCTTCCTCTTGCTGATCTTCTTGAGTTTTCAGTTGTGTTAATCATCCTCGACATTTCTAAATCGGATTTGGGACGGCCTACGAGTGGGTTTTTTTTTTGGGGGGGGGGGGGGGGGGCATTGTAGTATCATTGAACACGTACAATGTATTAATGTATTAATAGACCACGCTGTAGGACAGATTATCGCACGTTTATCATCGATGACAATCGATACGTATCAAAGGGATCTTTTTTATACAAAAATGTACATTGAAACCTTTAACAGTGATAAAAAAACTAGGTCAAACCTAAAACAACTTTAAAAAATTTAATTGTATACAAGTACATTCTTAAATTCCATTGATCTAAATATTGTAAAAATCTTTCAATATTCCATCAAAATGTCGTAGAATTGATATATCTGAAATAATACCATGGTTAGAGGACAAGGTCCCAAACCGCCAAAGTCATCATATGTGCCATGTTAAAATGTTATAATTTATGGCAATTTCTGTGGCACTTGCACTCCATTGTTTCCAAGCTAGCTTGTATGGCGACTTGGTTGAACGTCCGCTGATGATTTTGAAAGGCGTGGATTCGATCCCAAACTCGGACCACACCGGTAGATATATACTGGATACAACACGACAAAGTTTGTCATCAAAGAGACCCGTAGTTTTCAAAGGACGTAGAAACGGTTCCGATTCACCAAAATATATTCTTGACCAGAACAGAACAAAACAGAACAGAACACAACAATTCTTTTATTTTCACAGTTTACCTACAGTAAATAACAAGCGATTATATAACAATAGGTTCAAAATAACGTTTCATTATTGCAAATAAAAACAACAAAACGTCAACTCAAAATCAGTTACGTCAATAAATTACGTCACTACTAGGCCTACTAAACTACATTTACACGTGCCTGCTCAATTCATTTGAATATTGGAGCTAAAGTCTATCAAAGAAATTATTGATTTGCTATTTGTTTACTTTTTTTGTAAAATAAACACACAGGTGCATTTCTTGAGTGTTCTAAGTTTTTTATCATCGTCAAGTGAATTATTATTTCCTTTAACTTTAATTTAACAAAATAAATTGACAGGACAATCGACATCTTATTGATGATGGTTCCACGTTTGTGACGATATGTGCTTATTACAATCAATGATATCGCAATTTTAATTCTGTGACTATTAAAGAATATATTTTTATTTGATTATAAATGTATAGCTTGAAAGTGCACTATATCAATTTAAACTTATACCTTTCTACATTTGGTTGCGCTTCGGCTCTTCTCGGCTTTTCTACAACCGTGATTGTGCCCAACACAATGTATAGTCATAGCATTGCGCAAATCCTCTTCCGTTGGAAGAACCTTCTTCCTCTGCCGGTCTTCTCGAGCCCTCAGTTGTGTTATTCGCCCTCACCATTTCTCAACCAGTGGTGCTTTTCACAAAAATTCTTAAGAAAAAAATCTTCGTAAGTCAAAAGCAAGAACCAATAATAATACGCTCATTTTTTGGCTTATCAATTCTAAATATTATACAAATTGTGTAGAATTGTGTATACCTTTTGAATGTCATATCATATTTATGCTTATTATCCGTCTGACTTTGAAGTTCTAAATATATGAAACGGACTTACGAAGTTTTTTTTTCGTAAGAATTTTGTGAAAAGCACCACTGGCTTGGGACCGGCTCCGACTCGATTCAGTAAAATAATATTATGTTATTGTCATTTATATGCACTATTGTCCATTCTATCTTCAGAAGTAAATATAATATTATTATTTATTACCATATTTCATCGTTATAGGGGATTTTCAATAAAGTCCCTTGTTATCTTAAAGTATATGGACCTTCTGTTAACCAATGACCACATGTTTACACTATATAAGTATCGAGATTATGTTTAAGTTGACCACATAAGTTTATGATCGATTTATATGATACAATAATGCGTGCATTGATACTAGATCTATGTAATACAACAAGTCAAATTTTTGTGAAAAGTATGGTTTCCTAGTTCTGCCATCAGATAACCACATAACTAACATATTACCAATTAACAGGGTATCATTATTTTCTATCTGTGGTCGCTTATTGGTAAATGATAAGCTTGTTACGTAACTAGTTAACCAATTAATTAACTTGTTAGTTATGTGTCTTCCCGGTGGCAGAAATATGCCACCATTGAAAAGGGAGCGTTTTAACTACAAAACAACAAACATATTATTGTCAATAAAATTTCTGGGGATTTTTTTTGAAAATAAAAAGGCCCATAAACAATGTAGATTTACGTCTATATATATTCGATTGATTCTTTAATGACATTATTTGTGCGTCATTTCAAACATTTATAACTGACAGCATACCACAAAAAATAGATAATTTTAGATAATCTTTATTCTGTTTTGAAAAATAAGTTGTCAGATCTCAATTCTAAAACATGTTTATGCCTGCAACAATGTTTGTCTAGGTTTAATGCTGGTAAACAACTTTAATCTAAATAATGAATTAAAATATTAATTATAAAAATGACGTCATCGATACGCTCTATTCAATGACGTCATTGAATCGCCAAACAACAACATTTCCTATAATTTGATAAACAATGAGACAAAGTGATAAAATCAGACTTCAGGTTATAATAATACGAACAAATATTTTTTGTTAGTTTCTTTTTCAATTTCATTTAAGCGTCTTGACGTCAGTGCTTTGACCGTTTAGGGAAAATACAGGATTCAGCATGTAGGTGTTCGTCTTATTTTCAGTAGCACTAAGCACTGACGTACTGTCAAGTGTCAAGTTCTATTACTTCAATTTACTTGGATCAGCAAAATAGATGGTCTGAATGGCGGAATGATATAAGGACTTTTTTCTTCTCAAATTTAAAACTTTGGCCTTAAAATCGTGAAACTCCCGTAATTTTTAACTTTTATTGGAACTTTTTTTGACATATTTTTTGCAGCGGAAAAGATTAAAGACTTTTAGTCTTAAGCTATTATTTCCAATGTCCAAATGCAATTAAGCTTCAATTATGAGTTTTGTCGTATCCATGCACAGCCCTCGTTGCCAAAGGATTGGCCCGAATTTTCACCCTCGTTTTTTTTGATAAGTCATTACCTATTTAATTTTCATTTAAAAGTAATTTAATTTATTGAACTCTATAATAGTTCCTTTCATGTTTAAAATAGGTTAAAACTTAATTGAATTGCATTTGATTTCAGGCGTAAATCAAAATTTCAAAGTACATAGTGCATTGTAAAAATTTAAGAAATGTAAAAAAACTTTTAATACGGCCATGTACCGCGTCATTTACGCAATTGGGTGTAATTTCATCATTATGTCCATATTTAGTGTTTTTGTCAATTAAGCATTTCAAGCTATATGTATTGAATTCTTTGAGCGTATTTTGTATAACGATCATGTTTACTTCAATGAATTGCGTCAACAAATAAATTAAAAAAAATTAAATCGTTTATTTGATCTCAATATAATGTAATTAAAAGGTAGGCATTTTCTTTATTTGATCAATTCAGCTTACAGATAACTTAACATACCCATTATCGCTTTATTTAAATTCTTTTCTGTACCATTCAGTTCAATTTTTAGCTTTTTTAGTTCTGTCAAATGAACGCTACAGGAACCATGTGGCCATTTTGAATGGGAGATAGTAAAAACCAGACCGAACCGTTCACTGACACTTCCCGGGTTCTCATGAACTTTTTCTAGATTCATAATTTATGCAAAGCATCCACACCTTAGTTCAATGTTCATTCATTTTTCTAACGAGATAAAATTCCAATATTGTTAATAAATTCTTAACACACGTTTGTCGAACCAATTCACTGTTTAATTTATATAAATAATTTATTCATGCAATTAATCGGTGAAGAGTTTTAAATTGGGTTTGACATTCAGTGAACTGTCAGACTCCCACAGAGTCGGTGCCAATTTGTAACAGACCATCAGGGTCAAATAGAGACGGTACCTTTATATGAGAGGTATTCCCACAGAGTCGTGCCAGTTAGAAACTTAGTGACAGACTTTCAGTGTAGAACAGGGGCGGTGCCTTTATAACGGAGTTATTCACCGGAATCTCAAGGCACTTATCGCCTGGGGATATTATAATGTAATTATTTATCATATAAGTTTATTAAGTACAAAATTCTAGAAACTAACTCCTAAGGGTAAGGCTTGGGCAAATTACCAAACTGTTTTTGAAACGAATGTTTTTCATGGCCAAATGATGCACTGAATCAAAATATGACCTTTAAAAAAATGTCTCCGGTGACGTTTAAGGTTCACTTTTTGCAAAAATTCAAAATGGCCACCAAAATGGCCGATTTTGGTTACGCAGGACCATTTTATATTGTCACTAGACTCACTATAGCTTGTAATTTATCATTTTATAGGTTTTTATTGTTGATAAACTGGTCCTTCATGACCAAAATCGGTCAATTTTGGCGGCCATTTTAAATTTTATCAAAAAGTGAACCTAAAACGTCATCGTAGATAATTTAATTGTGATAATCAGACTCAGCCATAAAACACCCGTTTGGTTTGCAGCTTTTGAAAAAAGTTAATATTTGCCAAAACCAAATAAGGGAACATCCGATACAATTTACTAATGGTGAAAAATCCTGGTATCAAATAAAACCGAGGTTTTGTTCCTCGCTGACTGACTTAAAATACGTGACTAAACTTTAAAAATACTATGGGAAAAACACACACAAGATGAAATACGGAACATATATCCAATGCGGTCACAAATTTCAAACTCTGCCAGGACTGTATATAGGTAGATCATAATTAGAAGTAATTTTTGGTCATGTGTTGTAAACGTGCTAAATTACCAAAAAACTCGATGAAAAATACAATCAACATGAGACAATGCCAACAAAGTCGATGATTTCACACTGTGATTATAGTATGTCTATATTTGATAAAATTCGAACTTACGACCTGTCTCATAGATCACTTACGACCAACAATGGCGTAGCATGATAACGTATAATATTAAACTTACGACAGTCGTATCTTTGAGTCCCATCGTAAATTTTAAAAATACGATGTTCATATCTTGTAATGATCGTAAAATTATTTTGGCAAATCAACACTTCAGCTGTTTAATACGTCGACCTAGATTTTACTAATTCAATAGAGTGATACGAGATTAATTTAATTAATACAATTAATCATTTATCTCTCATTATAATTGTGCATATTCATCAAAATTTATAGATTAATATTTTTACACATGGGTAATTTGAATACAATGCCTTCCTAACACTCGAACTATAGTATACTAAAATACTAGTTTTGTAAAATTATTATGCCATTATTTTACATAAGCCCGACGGAATGTACCGTGGCACGGTTTTCATAGTATGTCCGGTTTTGTTCGTCCGTCTGTCTGTCACTCTCTAGCTCACCGGTTACATTACATATACTTACATTTACGTTGTTAGTCTATGTGTGGAACGTAACGGCTCTGCGCTTCAGTTTGACTGTCTGTTCGTCCGTCCGTCTGTCTGTTCGTCCGTACGTCTAATAGCAATTTCGTGTCCGGACCATAATGTTGTTAATAATAAAGGGCTTTTTGAAATATTTGTCACAACTTATCCCCTCATTAAGACGATGTCTCGCACTTTTTTTCCAGGTCTGTAGCTTATAGGTCAAGGTACTCTGCTAAAACGGATTCATGGATATTTATTCAAATGGTTAATATAATATATGTACTGTTAGGTAATTACGAATCTGAGTCAGAAATCATCTTACAAGCATCATTTTAAAAGCAATGAACATTTTATTCATGTATGATCGACAGCTTGGCCATCTTTTTCAAAACCTCGGGTGATAATTTAGAATACAAGCTAATCGAAACAATCGAAAAACAGAAATTTAAAGTAGGAATTCCATTAAAGTATGTTTTACTTTCGTCAACTTAGTACTTCACACGATGCCTGATAAGTAAACGAACTCAAGGTAAATGAACCCGGCATTGACAAAAACATGCTTTAAGCACTGCTCAGCAATAAGTTTGATGTAGGTAAAGATCTGGTCTAGAATTTCAATGATTTGATCGAAAGTGAACGATGTTTAATCCATATGATGAGTGTTTTCTTTTTATGTTACATTCTACATAAAAACTGTTGACTATGTTAGGCCACATATTTTTATTTAACCCTAAACTTCAAGAAGACATAACTCAACCATTTTGACGATTATTTATGATTTGTTAAACTATGAGGACCGTTCGGCAATTTTGATTTTTCTAATAGGGGAGGGGCGTGTCTGCATGGTTTTAGATATACAAACAAACTAGAGAGGGGTATAAAATAAGGGTGTATACTAAACTATCGGTCAATCACCTCATTTTCAATCAAGACTAATTTTCATCATGTTGTTTAAATAAAGATCTAAGTGCCGGCTAATACAAGTTGACACAAATGTAAGTAAAAGGGGAAATGTATGTATGCTCATCCTTAAACTGTACCATACAAGCCCTGGCAACTAATTTTAAGCTAATTTGATGTTCCAATAAAGGTTCAGTCACCTTATCAGTAAACAAAACATTATAGATTAGAACAGAACAGAACAGAACAAAGCAGAACAGAACAAGATAGTTAAACATGGTAAAACTTAATAGTAATTTTATTGAGGCTTTTCGTGGTTCTAAAAGACATTAACACATTTAAAGATATAACGACGAAGCACTGCTTATGTATTCTTTGTGTTTATAAGTTAAGTTGTTCGCTGGGGCCCTTCCACTCCATGTGGGTTCATTGTGTACAGTATAACTAAAATAAGGGTAAATTTTCAGAATTCATACTGAAGCAAAGTATATTCTTCATCCACTTTGCTGATACTCTACCTCATCTTCTTAAAACGTTTACGGAAACACTCATGTGTTTTTCCGAATGCTGTAGACGATAACTCCCTGCTCCTTTCTCAACATAGCTTGGTATCGGCTGTTACAGAGTTCTTTGGCTAAAAGTATGGTAACTACTTTTTGCCATGTCGTATTTTCGTTTCTTCGCCGCGAAGATTAGAAAAAACGAATGTGCGACAAACTGTGAATTTGTCGTGCCTTCGTTTTTTCTAATATTCTCGGCGAAGAAACGAAAATACGACAAAGCGTAAATCAGTCACCATACTAAACCACTCTTATTGTTTTTCAAACAAACTACCGTAGTTTGATGCTTGATGATTTAACATTATTTCGCTGACTAGGCATTTTCCGTCGTGACCTTGATGAGGCCGAATTGCTCCAAGGAGTCTCAGATATTTGACCTTGACATTTAGTTTAGGATTAAACAAACAAGATTAAAGCTTAGGTCATAATGTTCGACCAATTAATATCAAATTAAAGTATTTATGTCCGGTTTAAAAAGAAATATACCTTTCATAAAGTCCATTAAAGATAATACCATATAAGTACATTGTATTTGCTTTATGTGTTGTTTTTTTATTGGAGTCATAATTCGTTTAATGGTGTTTTGATAATATCATTAAGGCCATGTCACACTGGTCACTATTTAGTGACTTTGATAGTAAAATCCTGGTTCAAGCACCCCACCCTAGTGGAAATATTTTGCCACTGTTCATCCTAAGGCGGAAGCCCCTCAGGTTCATGTTTTCGTAATTTGTTTGTGGCGTTCTTTGTATAACAAAAGTTTTTATATTTAAAAAATCTCCCCCTGAGCTTTTTTGACTGCGTGGAAGATCTGTGTTTTTACTGTGGCTGTTCCTAATATGTTTTCACTTCATTTTTAGCCGGATATTTCAAAGAAAGAATTCGGCTAGTAGTTTGGCGAAACAAGGGCGGGCGGGTTTTGGGGCGGTTGGGCGGGTTGTCGGGCGGTGTGGTTAACAATGGCGTTAAAGTTTTCAATTCAGCGTATATCTCTGCCATTTATCGTCAGATCTTAATGAAACTTCATACAATGATAGCATACCATGTGATGAACAAAATTCAAAAGGAACCACAACTCTACTTGCCTTTATTATGGATTATTTCCCTTTGTAACTTTGCGTAAAAGTTTTTAAATCCGGCTCTAAAGTGGTTTCCATATTACATTTCATGTTGAATAGACTTTTCTGCACGTATGTTTCCAATTTATTCCCTATTCTACCGTTTTATATTACCAAATCACTTCTTTTTTACCAAATTATTTCATTTTTTTTTCAGAAATGCTTGCGTGTTCGATACAAAAAAAATCACAAGTTATTAAAGGTCACGAAATAAAGTAACAAAAGTGACAGGGTCTTTAAAAAAGGAAAATTGACAAAATAAACCAAGCTGGGGTGTAAATTAATATGACTGAAATAAATATTGACATTAAAATTGACTTTTCTATTATTCAGTATGGATACTATATCAAACGGCCTTGTTATCAAAACGAAATGCGATATTTAATTAATACCTTAAATATATATGGTGTAACATTTTCATAAGTTTTTTCAATACGCTAACTACCGGCTTGATCTTAAATATTTATTGAAAGGGTTTAAAATTCATAGTCCCCTTTGTTGTAATACATAAAAGTTTCAAGATTTTTGAAAATATATACATTTTTATTTACATACTTATAATTAAATACTTACATTTTTCGGAAAACTTCCTTTTTTGATACCATGCTTAAGGTTTGCTATTACCCTTGGCAGCAAAGTTCTCTAACTCATTGATTAAATTCTGTATGCGAATTTATTTAAAAATAAATATGTGGTTTTACACCGTCGGTTAACATTTTAGCTTCTTGTAATTCTTGCAACTAATATCTTTTTTAACCCAATTTTTACCAATAATAGGCGTAAAAAATATTTTTATTTATACTGGGTTTCCGCCTTGTCAACATATTTTGGTTATTTTTCAGCGTCCAGCGCACCTAACCTAGCTTTCCTGGACCTTTGTCTATAACCAGTACTCACCTATCCTTCCAAAAGGCCGGAAACGTCTCCATACCTTATTTATGGAGGACAATTGATATAACTGTCATATTTTCACGGTAGGGTGTACCACTCCGTTTGGGATTCGAACCCGTACCCCCTTCGGGACACTAGATTCGAAATCCAGGTGCGCTACCAACTGCGCGACCGACTCCGGGAGACGCTGTATATCAACCATTCTAATAAAATGTTGCACGGCGGAGACTCGCGTAATGACAGGAATACCTTAAGTCGCTATTTAGATTATAAATGGTGTATTACTTAATGTTTTGCGACCCTGATATAGTATTTACTTTACGGATATACATTATAATATATAAATAACTATTAAAACATGACCTTGGTCAGCATGTATTATTATTTCAAAATATGTAATACATGTTAACATTTTTCTCAGAGTAAATATATACACAAGAATTTCACCCACTTAAAATTTCTTTTCAATTTCTTTAACTTCGATAATCTGTGGTTCCGGTTAGCCAGTGGCAAATAAACAAGTAGACAGAACTGTTCACACAGGCCTGTATAACATTACCGTCATAACTTATATTGATATTAAAAAGAATTACTTGACTCTGTTTCCTGATTCCCTGGGAAAGTCGGTGTTGCGTTGTTAGCATCATTCATTGCTTGCTGACTTTTGGTATACTTTAACTCCAAGGCGAAAACCTCGAAGGTTCTTGTAATTCTGGCTTCCAAAACTTTATAAACAATGTGATTTTCATCTGATGCGGCATCATTCTCGTACCCAGAGTCTAGTAGGATTCTCGATACTATTCTTGATAACCTCGGGATACGAGAATGATGCGGCATTCATTAACAGTATAGTTACGGATACTCTGAAGACATGGAGATAAGGTTTTTGTATCGTCATTTGTTTGTGGCGTTTTATAACAAAAGTTTAAAAAGCTAAACATCCCCCTTTATGCGTTTTGACTGTTTGGAAGGTCTGTGCTTTTACTGTTTCTGTTCCAGGGCAGCAAATTATCAAAAATCTTACGACAATTTAATATAACTATATAGAAAGATTTACGACTAAAATCAGTCGTAAGACACTTGATAATACGGACCCCTGATATGTTTTCAGACTCACATGTATTAAAATACATGTATTTCTTAGATATATAAAAGTAAATGCAATATAAACACATTTTATGTTACATATATATAGACTGATAAAAAAATACATGAAATTAATCGTGACTCATTTATTGACTCTGATTTCTTAGCAAAAAAACGGGTTAAGTAAGGCCAATAGTTGGTTTTGAAGTCATAAATCTTATAATGGTGACATTGGGCTTCAAAAAGCCGCCCGGCTAGCTCAGTTGGTAGCACGCAAGTCTACTGATCAAGGGGTCGTGGGTTCGATTCTGGGGCGAGACATACTTTCGTGGAGTTTGGTCTTGAAATTATTTCTATGGCCATTTTCCCTCCTACCAATGATTCTTAATTATGTATGGCAGTTGTCAGTCACTCACGAAAGTATGCGCTTAGTAGTTGGTTAACAGCTAAATCCAGAGATATAAGCTACGGCGTTAAACCCAGCTAAAAAGAAACAAATGCATTGGACTTCATCACCAAGTCTTGAAATATCTTTCTTTAAAGCTGACTGAACATTCCTCGAAGGTAAACGGTTAATAGAATCTTTTAACAAGATTGCGTGCTCGGTTGATATACATTTACAGAAGCAATGTTTCAGCAAAAAAATAAAACATTTTCAAATTTTGGATTTAAGTTATTCGAAAAAAAACTATTGAAATACAAAGCGAAACTAAATTAGCTTGCACATGTAAAACATCAAACGTATATGCCAGAGAGAAAATTAGTTGACTCATTGCTGATTATTTGTAAGTGCGAAATTTATTGCCTTTCGTTTATGGCCCTGGAATGTGATGACAAATAAACACCTTTTTTCGCCGTCAGTTTCGAACACTGTGAATAATATCGTCTCTCGCCCACACTGTCAGGCGAGTTGTCTCATAGCATTATAAGCTTATATACATATGACATACCTATATACGAAAATAAAATGTTCAAAATCGATATATTGAAACTCTCGTCTGTTATAGTTTTACTACAGACGTATTTGTAATTTTCTACCGTATACAAATCGATAGATATTTCTCACCGACTGAAAAGGTATGCTATTGATAAAAACTTATTTACCTACGTATTATCTACTGAGCATGTTCCGACATGTTGAAATCCCCGCTATATAAACTTCTACCAATCGTCGATAACTTAGCGGGAAAAATTTGCATGTCGTCACATTGCGCTATAAATAGTAACCAATCAGCGACGAGTGAGAATTGCTCATTTGAATACAACGTAATGGCATCGGTCCAAATGTGGCGCTTAGTAAGTGTATATTTAAAGACCTATTTATAGATATTTAATAATTTATCTACATAGCTTTATTTGCCTATTGACCCAAAACCGCGGATCAATTGATTCCGTCGTAAAATACATTAATTTAATACTCTAATTTTATGGGTTTAAGTTTTGAATACTAATTAATACTTCCCTTGTCTTGTTAAAATGAATTAACAAACCTGAGTGATCTTTTTAAGTTTTTGACTTAAATAACGGTACATTTAAATGGCGAATGAAAGACCATTTTATTAAAAGATATTTAAAAGACAGAAAACTCGTTTATTAAGAGAGGCGGTTACATCTGAGGAATTCAAGGCCAAGTTTTCCATCAAAATGTTAATTGAAATAAATTTTGTTAGATCTAAAAGGGGAGAAATTGTTGGAATATTAATTTGTGATTTATAAAAGAAAGTTCATTATGAAGTAGGCATTTTAATTTCTGTCATGCACTTGTAGAAACTGTTCCCATAGTATGGTTCGCTTTGTGTAGCCAAGAAGGGAGTGTTCTTAAACATATCGCTGCATTATGTCAATGTTCTCGACTTTTCTCTCGTGGAGCTTGGTTATGAAATTATTTCTACGGCCATATTCCCTCATACCAATGATTTTTAATTATGTAGGGCAGTTGTCAGTCACTGACGAAAGCATGTGCATAGTAGTTGGTTAACAATTAAATCCAGCAATTTAGCCTTGTCAAGAACAGTGAGTAGGTTGACTGACCGCCGTTATATAACCTATACAATGTGTTGCTACGGCGTTAAACCCAACAAAAACATAAAACAAATCGACTTTTCTCACCTCCCTCCTCCTAAGTTCTACGTCAAAAGCGGTCTACTTTTTGATAGCTTCAATGAAACATGTCTCTAACTTTAGCATCATGTTTTTATTCTCCAGACAACTTGCCATTTTAGTGGTTAGGTGCTTTACAGTAACTACACCACATCTTTGTTTGAATTAGTAGGATTTGGTCATAAAATCATAAAATATTTTTATGGCAATTTTCCTATCAACTTTTGTATCCAGTAGGGGATGTTGTTAACTTGTCAGTCACCAGCGAGGGTATGTGTTGAGTAATTTATATAACTTTGCAAAAATCTGACCCTTTGTGGTTATGGCTTAATTTTACATTTGGAACTCATTTGCCTGTTTCTTTTTTGTTCCAATATTGAAATATCCCAAATATGAAGAAAAACTATCAAAGTGTTTGCGCTAAAGTAAACAAGTCCGTAATTAGTTCATGTTAGGATACGGGTACTATTGCGTAAAAGTCAAACTGGGTTCGTGACCAAATTAGCAATTAAAACTGGTTTTGTTGTTTACTAGGCCATAGTTCCACATTGTTGTTGCTCACTGAAGGGGGAATTTCATGTCATGTACTCTTTGGTTCAGGTTTCACCTTCTGTTCCATGTAACATTACACTAGACCCGTATTGTGAACTGATTATGAAATATAACTTACCGTGTTTTTTAAACTATGTCGGGCAATTTGCTGTTTTTAGAGTAAAATTATGAACATTTACCCAGGGCGTGCTCGATTGGAAATTTCGACTGTTAGAAGTGGTAGAACTCCAGTCGAGTGCGTCGGAATTGTGTTCTGGCAACGTTCTACCCATTTTATCGAAATAGGTGGTGGGAACGGAATCGATCGCAGTTTATTCATACCCAAGATGGCGGGGGCATCACTGCAAACATGTGAGTTTGATGTTTTGAAAGCGAATGTTGTTAAACTTGTTCACGATAGCAATTTAACTATTTGCTATAAATAAAGTAAGAAGCGAGTGTATTTGCTACAGATATTGCTATTTGATTCAATTCCGACAGTCAATATCGCTCGTTTGCAGATTCTGTGGAAGAGTCAGAATTTGATCATGGCACAGTTCCGACAGCCCAATCGAGCACGCCCTGTATTAAACTCGAAATATATGGATAACAGTCTTTTTTGAATATACTACATGTATTTATAAAATATAAAACAATGCATGGTGTGTATCAAATGTCTTTATAATTGACAAATAGACAATAAAAATCGTGTCATACTGTACTTATTTTCACTGCAGGGTAGTGCAACTATAAATAAATGCCTTATTATGCTTACTGGGTTGAAGTAATGAGTTACTAGGTAGAAAAGACTGCGAGACTTATGTTAAAGCCACCATATGAAGACGAACTCATTTACAGCAGACATGAAAACAGACTTACAACGGGGAAGTAATTAACATGCATAGGCGGATCCAAGGGGGGGGGGGGCGGACCCGGCGTACGCCCCCCCTAAAATTGCCCAAGCAAAGGTTTTTTCTATCATAAAAGTGATATTTATAAGTGTCATTTAACATGCATTGGCCATTGAATACAAATTAAGATTAAACAGTTCAATCTAATTTGCTTTCTAAGTTTCTGAGTTTCCTAAAAAAAGGGGAATTCTTTTATGAGAGCATATTTTATTGCCTTTTTTGTTAACATTGACTATTATATGATCTAAAATCGTTTTAGAGCTTGATTCAGTAATTTGGAGGATCTTTTTTGCTATCATAAAACTTCATCCTTAATATACTGTGATCAAAACTAATGTTTTTAACATTGGCAACCAAATTCTACTTTCGGTTTTGATCTACTTTCACTTTGAAATGCAATAAATAACATAAACACATCTAAGCGGTTTAAATAAATTCTTCTTTTAAGGTGGTTGAAATAGATGAATGTTTATTATATTTGCAGTCTATGGACAGTGTTACTTTTGATAATGGGGCTTTAAGCATTGACAAAAGATATATATAAAATGACGCAAATGCATTGAAAAAAATGGCATACGGGTTTAGTTTCAAATGTTCCTATTTCAACATTTGTCTCTGTTTACATTTGTTTTGACGTTGAACTATCTGTACTTTAAAACGCAAAAGCCATTGCCAATTGTCTATAGTACAATTGTATTAAGTGTTTTTATCTTAGTGAAAAGCACTCCAATACTTGAAATGAATGCGACAGATTGATATGGCTCGAAACTTTTCAGTCCTATTCTGACGGTCAGTAGTCATGATCACGTTGCCTTGACAACACTTATTATAGCCAAGTCTTAAGCCTTACTATAAACAGTGGCTGACAACTATCATACTTGATGCATTGGCGGAACATGATATGTATGAACCCGGGTCGATAGCGCGCTGGGTTTTGGAATTTCGTGTCCCGAAGGTGATACGGGTTCGAATCCCACCCGGGGAGGTTATACCCTTCCATGAAAATTTGACAATAATGTCAATTTTCCTCCATTAATTTGTGGAGTTTGGTCATAAAATTATTTCTACGGCCATTCTCTCTCCTACCAATGATTTCTAATTATGAAGAACAGTTGTCAGTCACTGACGAAAAGTATGTGCTTAGTAGTTGGTTAACAGATAAATCCAGAGATTTAGCCTTTCCAGGAAGAGTGAGTAGGTTGACTGACCGCCGTTATATGACCTATAATTGTGTTGCTTCGGCGTTAAACCCAACAAACAAACAAAACCTCCATTGATTAGATAATATGGAGACGTTTTCCCTGGAAGGGTAGATGAATACTGGTTATAGACAAGAGTCCAGGAAAGCTAGGTTAGGTGCGCTGGACGCCGTAAAATGACCTAAATTGTGTTGACATGGCCTTGAACCCAGTAAAAAATATATGTATGATCTAATACCACGTATATATGATAGTCTCGAGCAGCGTTCGAACTTATCATTTTTGGATTTTTAGTCAGACACGCTACCGACTGGGCTTATCAGGCGAGTTCCTCGCTGTCGTCTTTGTCCTGACTCAACTCTGTTTGACGATATTAACATAATTTATCAACAAATTAAAATTATTGCGCATGTATGTAAGAAAATGTACTTGTAATTTCTTGCACTTTATGAATCTTTGAAATCCGTAGGCACAGGACTTAATTTATGTTTGAGTATGAAGCAAATTCAATGAGTTGTTTATTTTTCAAATTGTGCGTATAACAGGATTTTCTATGTGATTTGATAAGCCCATTGACGCATTATGAAGTTTTTTATACAATTTAATATACCAATTTTATACGAACGATCGACTGTATAAATGATTAGTTTATACTTTTGTGCGTCAATGCTTTTGGGTGTGAACGGCAATGACCACGATTTTCAAGCTTCTGCGCGTGACGAAAATATATTTGCAACCAAGTTCTTGTAAATATAAAGTCAGATATACAGTACTCTCCAAATTCTTGGACGAATAAATGTTTTGAGAAAAAATAACCATGCATACCGCGTAGGAGAAGTGGTCCAGTAGTAGGACGCGCGCTGAGCGATAGAGAGGTTCCGGTTTGAAACCCATTAGGGGCACTACTAATTTTCTTGAGCAAGAAATTTACCTACAGTTGTTTCACTCCACTTTTGGTTTAAATGGGTACTGTGAGGGGGTAACCTGCTTGAAGGTGATTCCAATGATTAGGGGTTATTGTACAAAATTGTAAAGTCGGCTGAACATATTATAATAGAAGCAGACTTTAATCATACTTTGACAACGCAAGATGATGATTTGTTTAATGTGAATAAGTAAATCGAGTGTTCACACTTGGATTCATTGCTTTAATCTGTTCTTTGCGTCTTAATTCAGCAGCATTTGCAATGAGTGTATAAAACCGAACATTTGCCGGAACGGTCCGTAAACCACCGTAAAGCATGTAATGTATGAAGGTTTCGAACCGTGCCGACCGACCTTTAGCCTTATTTTACCAGAAGCGACGTACCTGCTTCTGAATATCACAACGCTGTGGACATCACGTGTTGTAATTTTCAAGCACCGTAACTTTAATGTGTCGCAATAATGTATAAATGACATTTTTCTGCTACAAATGCCAGGCACAATTGTTTAGATCAATATTTCATGATAAATTTATAAAACTTTTTGCTCATCACTTATGAATAAATTATAAGTTATTATGTATCTTTTGTATAGATGGTTACGTTAGCGAGTCATTGACGGATGAATGTGTTTTTTTCTGGAATAATTGTATTAAATAATGTATGTATGTATTTTGTTCTGAAAAGGGTGAGCTTTTGATATTAAAAGCGTTAAAACCATTGTATTTGAATATGAAATGTATCATTAGACACGGAAAAACACAGAATTCACAGTAGGCCTATAATCGTTTGCGTTCAACATTAAACTGCATTAATAGTTCATTAGTTATACATGTACATTGTATTATCTTTTCTTGATTTTTGAATTGAACATCAATTTTATACTCAATATAAATAATTCAGGTACTGGATTGCAATTTCAAGATCATATAACCAAAGGATACAAAGCTATGACAATTTCAAATTCAAACCGTAAGTTTAGTTAATGCGGCGTATGAAAAAAAGTTCACTAGTCTCCAGTGAATAATAACTGGTACAAAATGTATAATGAACTATGAAAGTGACGTTTGCTCTCCGTTAATCCAAGACCTCCCATACAAATGAATTATTGATATGCTATTATATTGAATAAATTATATTGTATAATGAGTACAGGTATAGTTAACTCAATTCTATATGATACATTCACATACCATAATCCAGGAACTCCAGGAAAACTTTTGTAAAACACCATGGCAGAATATAATCGAAACTCTTACGAAAACTTAACAAAACATTGTACATGTACAATATTAGAAGGATTTACGACTAAAATCGGTCATAAGACTCTTGATAATACGGACACCATATTATTTATATGGTGTTTTACAAAAGTTTTCCTGGAATTCAATAGGATCCAAATATCAGTGGACAATATAAGTCTTATATGGCAGTCGGGGTTTGTTGCTTTTTATATGAACTTTAATTTATCATGCTCCTTTGTATGTCACTGTTCTAGTTACATATACCTTTAAAATTGGTAGTTTTCCCCCATATAAACATTTGATTGCAAGCGATATCCTTTTCTCAACTGAAGACTTGAACCTACGGAAAGCCTACATATCATCAGGGATTTTATAAAGAATCCCTGATATCATGAACAATAGCTTAAACTCGTTGCTGTTCACTTATTTGGACCACGCCTTAAATACATACTAAAATCCACACATAAACATAGTGAGGTCTTCCTGATGACTTGTACTGTTTAACTTCATAACCTTTTCCTGTTGTTTCCAAAAATCAATTTGGTGATATTTGAATCACATCGCGAAAACTGATGACAATTCACAATCTCTCAATCTGGCGCTAAACTTACGATTATAATTATTAACTGTAAATATTTGCACATTCCCGATTCGTTACCTTTGTTTGTCACAGACTTGTACTTTTACAGTATTGGCATTTTATTTTTGTATTCCTAAATTAAGGAAAACAATAACGATTTAAGTAGTAATATCCGGTTAGACTTTATCCCATAATGCGTAATTCCGTCACGTGACCAGTCTTTATTTAATGGCGGCTAAAATTTACTCGGAATTAGGACGGTATGTTTGTATATAGTTCCTGAACTTCTGCTGTTCCGTGTTATAACTTGATCAGTTTAAGCTAGTCCTTAAATGGCTCGTGGTCAATGGGTTGTGGGCATTGCTCCTTTTCCTGCTATGTATATCCCTTAAGGCGGCTCTGCGCATCAAGTTTTTTAATTAATCGTAAAATAATTCATTTATAAGTTATATATTATACACATATATACTGCACGACCATTAATGATGGGCCTTATTACATTTGTTACATGTATAACCCTTATTTCACATGAAGTAACATTACTTGCTGTACGTGTCCTCAAGCTTTTCTTAAATTTCATTTGTCTATGTAATAAATGAAAATGTATATATAACAAATCTTAAGAAGCGGGAGTGGCCGAGTGGTTACGACATTAAACTAATAATAATTGCAAAACCAGCTCCGCGTTTGTTTGAATCACATTCAAAATCCACCCTGTTGTTTCATTGAGCAAAAAAACTTTATCCTACAAGCTTAGTACTGGGGGAAAGTGATTACTCTTAGTTGTAAGAACTTGTTTCCCAATCGAGCTAAAATAAATTAATAGAAACTAACCCAGAATATCTTAATACATGTATCTCAATATTAAATACCATGTTTCAAAATCGATATAAAATTCATGTACATGTACATTGATTAACATCATATGTTCTCGTCATGTATATGCACTTAAAATTTTCTATTACATTTATTCAATGTACCGGTGAGAAAAAAAAGAAATATTCAAATACATATTTAATAACTTGAATATTAATGTTAAAATATATGTTATATATAACCCTCATTAGAATCATGCTAATAAGTGAAATATGGAATGAAAAAACGTCTAACTTTCTTAATCTATCGTTCTATTTTTGTCACATCACGGAGGGTTATAATAATTTATCGATCACAAAATTTCATTGATTACAAATTTACAATCAGTGAACAGCAACCGGTTCGTTTTGGATATAAATATAGGTATACAAAAATATTGCGATAAAATTTTCCGAAAATTACCGAAGATTACCGAAGACGCTCGAAAATACTTTTACGGAAAGTCCCGAAGTAGTTTTTCGTCAATTTCCGTAAGAATTCGATTTTTATTGGCATTCCAATGTTGACCTCCGACCTTTGCTAGGTGTGTTAAGTCAATATAGGTATATGTACGTATAAAGCACTGAGTAAATATTGATTTTACATCTATAAAGGATATGGCCAACCCCTACTTGAAATAAAGTCATACAAAAATGTGTATAAAGTACTTTGGTCTATTTGTAAGACTTTATTGAACGAAAATTGTCTTTTCCGCTCGTTAGAATTCATTTTCAGAAAATTTGTCTCTCTTAAGAAAGTTCTATTAATCCTCAAGTTTGCAGTTTAGACAAACAAATTGGTGTTTCCCCTTATATCATTACTGGGTCAACAATGTTTTGCAAGTATTGCATTGAATGAAAGTGTTTTATCTTTTTTTTTCCATTTCAAATATAAAATAGAAAGCACTCAGCAAACTTGTATAAGTTATTGAATTAGGTATAATTTGATATTTCTGTACGTTTGCTGCGAATTCGAAATCAAGTTTTAAACACTCTTAGACCGTTATAAAAGGATCGTGTCCTATAAGCACCCATCTTTAGAAATCGCGGTTAGTTTTTCCATTGTTATTGTTTTGGATCGAGTTCAATACTGAGCTTAAAAACCCGGCTTTTTCTTTCTTTTTTGTTGAGTTCAACGCCGTAGCAACACATTCTATAGGTCCTATAACGGCGGTCAGTCAACCTACTCACTCCTCCTGGAAATGCTAAATCTCTGGATTTAGCTGTTAACCAACTACTAAGCACATACTTTCGTCAGTGACTGCCCTACATAATTAAAAACCATTGGTAGGAGGGAGAATGACCGGAGAAATTATTTCCTGACCAAACTCCACGAAAGTATGACCCGCCCGGGAATCGAACCCACGACCCCTCGATCAGTAGACTTGTGTGCTACCAACTGAGCTAGCCGGGCGGCTAAAAGTCCGGCTTTAAGATCTTTACAGGAAGACGATGTCCAATTCGCACCCATCTATAAGAACCACGATGAGCTCTTCCAATGTTGGTCTCAGATCAATTTTAGTTGTTTAGTTGTTCACCGGAGTTCGTCCGATCCATATATGGATGAATTCTGTCCGCTAGAAATTTACTCAAACAAGACTAGTAAAGTGTCTGGGAGACATTCTATCGAAAAGAACCTTTTTTCGCTGCGCTTTGATTCGTACTACAGCTTTTTCTGTGGTGTTGATCGTTCTCAACATTTCTCAACCCGGCTACGGCTGGTTTTTGTTATGGTCCCGTGGTTTCCATAGTTACGCATGAAGCGTTAGATCTATTAATAACGTCGACATTTATTAATAAAAAAATGTAATATATTAACTCATCAGCATATATCTGTCAAACTATAATGGTTTTAATTTGATTTACAACTTTTATGCCTATTATACTTATACTGTAAAGATGCGACCCCTAATTTACGTCATAGCTGACATCTTGAACCCCTAAAGCAATGTGACCCCTTAATGTCAATATAATTAAATCAATGTCACAGTCTTATATAGGTACAAAGTAATAAAGATGGCAGAAATTAAATATAGACCCCATTGAGACTGTACTATACGTACATAAAAAAGGCATGAGTTTTGTACCTACAAACTATAGAAATGTCTCTTTATTCAGTTAAACAAAATTGACTAATATTGAGAAAATTACATTGTGTCTTCAAGAATAAAATTAACATATGTACCAATATATCTTGTATTTCTTAATCGAAAATAGAAAATTGTTTTTTGTGAGTAAATAATTTCGACAGGTGGGAGGGGCAGAATGTTCTAAACAAATAAAATGGTCTGTAAAAGCTGAATAGTCTAAGACCACTGAGTACACGTTGACATTCTATCACTTGTACTCTATGATTTGAGAATTTTGACCTTCAAACATGTACAGTGGTATATCTAAGGCTCGAACTCCGCTACCTCGAACTCGGCTCATTCGAACTACCCGGATGGGTGTAACATTTAAGCTTGTACTTTGCGTGGATTACCTGCCCCTTATATAGATAGGACCGGGAACCAGACTAGCTTGTAGTAATCCATTTTTCTTCTTTCTAAATGTAAAATCCGTAAAAAACAAATTCGATACGAAAGGCAGCAAGTCGAATTCGGATAGCTCGAATGCATGGCTCGCTCGGACTTTTGTGGCAAAATTTCGAGTCAGTGCAAAATGAAATCCGGTAACCTAATATTGGAACTTTTTATTCGATGAAAAAGTGTCCCCAATTCCCCCAAAAGGGACCTTGTAAATACGAAATCCTGAAAAAAAATGAATATTTCGTTCGATCCGCAAGGTGTTCGATCCTTTCAGGTTAGGCTGTATTGAACAAAGTCTCGTGCACTAATGAGTGTCATTTTCTATATAATGAGTTGAACCAATTTTGAATATTTGAGTTCTATTAGTTAAAATTGGGTTCTTACAGCCTCTTAAAGGTCATTGTGGTATACAAGTGAAGTTATTCTATAGTAAAGAACATGAAAATTAAATAATTTAGCAGTGAAGGAGCTTGGAATGGGTTATTTATATAATAATAATAGTAGCTCTTGAAATGCTCCAAAAATTTAAAAAGTTTAAATACTGCAATTCCAATAATCTGTCATTTGAATAGGTTTTTATCAACCTTTTTCAATCGCTTATTGACTATACATTGCTTGTAGCCCTCAACATACATGAACAAATACGTAGTTTTGATTAGAAGGGCAGTTATATACAAAATTTATTTAATCTATATATATCAACGTCATTCAGTTATTGAGTAAACACATTAATTAAACGTATCAGTACATTGAAAACCATACTAAATAAAGTTTATTCATACCGTTTTAAAATGATTCAAATACTGCTAACTAAGGCAGATTTTTTTTATGAATGCATTGAATACTCAAATCTGATAAAAACATTATTCAATATTAATTCAATCGTTTATATTTATTTTATTGCAAATATAAGATAAAATTCACCGGAGATCGAATGTTAAATACATCTATTGATTAATATTGAATAAACTCTATCACCGTTCAATGGCAACATGAATTCCATATGCACTTCAATAGGAAAAAATGAAACTCACTTTCTACAAGCTAGCTTCAGAATCTTAAAGGAACGGTTTACGATGTATGAAATCAAAAGCGGAACAACCTCGGCGATCATCTGCGAAGATAGATCTGCGTACAAGATTGCCGAGGTAGTTCCGAATGGCGTTTCAGTCGATTTTTGTAAATTTTGGTATGGAAACTTTTCCAAACATACAAGCCCCATCCACCTAATACTAGCCCGCCCATCTAGCTCAGTCTGTAGCGCGTCTGGCTACAAACCCTGGAGTCGTGGGTTCGATTCTAGTGTGGCATTTACATATATTCTTGGATATTATCTACGGATTTCATTTAGCCTATCATTTTTATAAAGTTTGTCAGTTGTTAGCCACAGGCGAATGTTTTTGCTTAGTACTATGTTAAAGACTTGGGTCCAGGGATCTAAGCCTATCCTGGAACCGTAATATAACCGAACCGAATGTCGGAAAGCAGTGAATCGCGCGAATTGTCCAAAACTGAAATACATGTACTTGAGCATAGCAACTTACGTCTCTCATATTGTAATGTAACCGAACAGAATGTCAGAAAGGGACATATTGCACGGAGTGACCAAAATTGAAATACATATACTTGAGCGCAACAACTTACGTCACTCAGATTGTAATAAAACCGAACAGAATGTCGGAAAGCGATCTATTGGGCGGGTTGACTAAGATTGAAGTAGTTTAGCACAGCAACTTACGTCCATCAGGCTGTACCTTTAAATAAAGGCCAATAGCGCGGATTGACCAAAATTGGAGTACTCGTGCACAATAACCTATGTCCGACGAACTATACCTTTAAAAGCCTTTAAAAAAATCTAAACCTAAGTTTTGTCCTATCTTCCATTTGTAAGAAATATTTATACAAAGTATTTGAAACCATTATGCGAAGCTATCTGTCTAAATTTTGCACTATTAGTGTTGGAGTATGTTAAAATTTGGCATTGAACTTGCTCGTATGTAAAATAGCTTAAATCTATATTGTAAACATAACACTGTTAGTTTAATTTATTAACTTATTTTCAAGGAGTAGTCTTAAGTGTGCCTTGAAGATCTTACAGGGCAAAAAGTTAAAACTCTTAACATAGATTTGTGTTTGCCTTGGAGGACGGGTATGTTTAAATATATAAGCTATTGTCATCTTCGTATATTTAATATATATACTGAAATCAGGTGTAAAAATACATTAAATACTCCGATTTCGGGGATTTACCCTTCCCACTCCCTCCCCCTCCCAAAAAAAACCCCAAAAACACGGTATTTGCTTCAAATTGTCAAAGCAAAGAAGTTTTTTTTAATTTGTTTTATGACAATGATATAGGTGAGATTTGTAAAATAAAAGCATGTTCCGTTCTGTTGGAATATTGGGCTTAATTCCCGGACAGGACATATTACTGGCATGTCCTCTTAGAGTTTATTCATGAAATAATTTCTGCGGCTATTCTCTCGCTTACGTCCGTGAGTGGGACAGTTGTCAGCCGCAGTCGTATAGGTATGTGCTAAGAACAAAGGAGGGTCTGAGGCCCAATTGGAACCGGTTTCAGAGAAAAGGCATTCTCGTACCCCGAGGTTACAAAGATTCTCGATCTAACTAGTATCGAGAATCCTACTAGACTCTGGGTACGAGAATGACATTTGGAACCACCTCGGCGATCTTTCGTAGATGATCGCCGAGGTTGTTCCGAATGCGAGAATGAGAAAAAGTTGAATATAGGACGACTGAATGCGGCAATAATGCTGAGTTAAGCTGATGTAAACTTACTACATCACTATGAAATATTTTACATCATTTTGTCTTCGATGCAAAATTTCCATGGCAACAATTTAGAATTTAAATATAAATAAAATTTACCGTTATAATATTTGAGAGGGGTTTGCAACATGAGAACTTGTGTCATTAGGTTCAAAATTAATCATAAACGAAACTGATAAGTCATCGTGAAAAAAAATCTAGAATGAGAAAATGAAAAACATCGAGCTTTGTGTGGGCCAAAACATTTGAAGTATGCTTCGCTTTACATATTTCAAATTTTGAGTATACCATTGTATGAAAAAGTGGAGTGAATAGACCTGGGCGTTAAATATCCATTTTTACGTATAATTAAATTGCCAGGGTTACAGAATTCGTATCGTCCTTCATTCCTTACAGAAGCTGAAATATCATCTATTCTAATAAAGTATAAACCATACATACTCAAATGTAGTTTTTACAATTTATCAAAAATTTGTACTTCATTTCTTTTTTGTATTATGTTCAAAAGCAATTCGTTATCATTTTGATGCTGTATTGAATATAACTGTCAATTTAGTGACTATATTCTCAGATTTCCTTGCTATATAATTTGATCAGACCATTTTAGCGACACCTAGTAGATTTTTCACTGTTGATTGCAGTACAAAGCCTGTCCCAGCTATATATGGCCCACATCTGTTCACAAGATTGTTCTTTCGCCGTCGCTTTGTGTCCAGTATTCTAGTATGTCACTGATACATATTAAAACTGGTATGAATTTTCACACCCTCTTAAAAGTAAAATTTCGAGAATTTGGCAAATTTTGACGCATTTTCATTTTTTAGAGATTTCGAACATATGTACATTTTAAAAATGGTGCGAATTTTAACACCTTCGTTAAAGCAAAATTCTGAGAATTTGGCAGATTTTTAAATACTTTTATTTTGCTGTAGAGATTGAACATATGTTTGGTACCTCACTTCTAAGTGTGTAATATTTTGCTAAATTAGGCAATATTTGCAAATGGTGTAAATGTATTGTTACATTTGGTTACCATGCATTCTGTAGATCATGTCGTCGCCTTTCATTCAGGTTAACCTGTCCTTATGAATCCTTGGTGCTTATTATTTCGATTTGTGTACCATAAAGAATGTTTGTCCGCTCCATATCAAAGCATTATGTCCAGACCCAATCTGATTAAAATCCGATCGAAAATTTTCCGCTCGCCTACTCGCTAATTTACGACAATGCTCTACAGGATATCTGTTTGCGGAGATTGGTCCAGACCCAGACTTGAGCTTAACGCATACAAGTTAAGTGTCTAGGATATATTCTGATAAAACCTCTTCTTCCACTAGGCTGTGATTCTTACTACAACACGACCTTCTGTGTTGTTAATCACCCTCGCCATTTCTCATTCAAGCTTGGGACAGGCTTCATACTATCTTAGTATTTTATTATATTTGGCTGTTGTAAGAATTTGCTGAAGACAAGTTTGCTTACATTCAGAAGGTCCCATGACTATACACCCTGGAAGTGACTGACGAGTAATTAAGAAACACACACAAAACCTTGAAAATTTTGATAAATTTTGCATATTAATAAAATTTGTCTCTGGTAGAGTGGTTACATCAACATCATTATTAAACAGCGATATCAGTATCATCGAAATTATTTTATTACAAAGTTTTCTCAGTAAGCTGTGCGTTCATTTCCATGACGGGATTAATGCATAATTAATTTGTTTTATTACAAAATAATATCGATTCTGAACAATTGATGTAACCTCTTTATAAAACTAAATTGTACAATTATTGTCTTTTTAAAAATCGTGATAGAGTCGTCATATTGACTAGCACCTAGCAGTGTTTTGATTTCCTCTCATTATTACGTCACGTGACATCAAAGAAGATCACGTGACACAGTTTTACACGTAATGTGTCATTTTTACGCTTTATCGTAAATATCACTAAATTTTTATCAGATCGTTTTATAAGATATCTTTACTTTGAAAAATAGACTTTCAATCTTGAAATAAAACCGTAGGATCATTCTCGACCTTTCAAACCCCAGCTAACCCGGGTCGTTAGCGCTGTTGGAAGCGCGCCGGGATTTGAAATCTCGTGACCCGAAAGGGGTACGAGTTCTAATCCCACCCGGGGAGGTTATACCCTTTCATGAAAACTTTCATGATCCCAATAATTAAAACCTAAAACAACACAACACAACCTACTACTCACATGGATGAAAGTTTTCAGGAATGGTCCTAAAATTAATAGTTTTTAGGGATCTGAGAAGGAGCTTTTACCTATGGGAAGGTATTGAAATAACAGAAATCAGGAATTTCAGGACTTTGATGATTTTAAATTTTCAGCCATGCATTCATCTAGAGACCTTTTGTTGTCGTTGTTTTTGTCGCTGCTACTACTGTTGTAGGCTAGGATGATACCGACACCGATTCTCTTTATCTATGCAGACAAGCCTCTACTTATAACAGAATTCAATCTCTTAGATAAACCATGTACGGATGTTGTGTAAGA
Source organism: Mactra quadrangularis (assembly GCA_025267735.1). NCBI lineage: Eukaryota > Metazoa > Mollusca > Bivalvia > Venerida > Mactridae > Mactra > Mactra quadrangularis. Next base: position 56,628,537 of record CM046309.1, on the reverse strand, counting down.
CCACAGTGGGTGCAATTGTTTAGACCCCACAAGGATCGTCGCCAGGATTGATAAATCCGACAGCGTTTATATCACACTGTAGTGACAGTCGTCGGCGTTGTTTGAACAGATCACATCTGCTATCGTAACACCATCGGCCCCTTACAGCCCCTAATATCACTCCCTATACAACACCTAACTCTATATGACATAAACACTTTTAATCAAAGTGCTCAACGCACCTAGGTGACGTAAAACCTTAAGCCGGATTGTCATTTTGACACCTTGTGTTCGTACCTCGGTAATATCGACCTGACACTTTGATAGTATTGTTACATATCAATTATATGGTCCGATTACACAAGATTTTGTCCCTAAGTACGATGGTCAATAACCCCAGATATGATCGTAGGAGCGGGGAAAGAAAATTGGTGACTTAATAAAAATATAGCCTCGAACCAAAGTAAGAAAAATCGGATCGCTATCTATTACATTATCGGCATACCGAAAATCATTGTAGATATATGTACCAGATATTGAAGCCTTAAACCAGTGATAGACTTGTTTAGGAATTTAAGTGTCGAATCAGGGTTGATATGTGTCAAATTTAGACCGATAATATACACTAATACAATACAAAAGTTAAAATTTGACGGCTTTAGATAAAGCCCGGTGCAAGCCGTGTTATCTATGTGTATTTTCATTATGTCATGTTTCGAACTATTGAAAATTAATGATTATTTGAATTATTGAGATAAACTTTAACTTGCATGTTTAGATATGGTTATTCAACTTGAATATCAAAATACGTTATTTTGATTTTAGGTATTTTTGGTATGTATTTTACCGAGGTCATTCTGCTCCATATGGATGCATTATTTGCAGGCATCTGTTTGCACATAACCTAGATAAGTCTTGTCCCAACCTAGCTTGGTACAAGCTACATAATTATCATAATGGTGACAACATCAAAATGCGTGCTGTTAGACTAACTGTTTTACATGTACTATATTAGTTGAATATACAGATAACTTCCGCTAAAAAGTTAATTTTTATTCAAAGGTTTTTGCATAATCATGCATTCTAAGCCCCAAAATGCTAAATTTCAGCAGAACTAAGGTCCTTGCATTTATATGTTTGGAACCTTCGACTATGAAAATAATGTATTTTGTTGGTAATTATATGAGTTGAGTTTGAGAACACCTCGAAATTAAGCCTTTTAATATTATAGTACAAGTGATGGGAACGCCAAAATTCATCTTACACAACCAATTAAGACTCGCAATATATTTTAGTTTAGTCTGTCTTAAAAGTACCACTGTCGAAAACGTGTCATTATAGTTGAGTTTTTCTTCTTAAATCAATGTCAACTCAATTTTGATTTACTTTAACTAGTTTTCTGTCATTTTTGACAATTTTTGTTTTTCTTTGTCAATCACCGAAAGTGTTTTAGATTGAATAACAATATCAAGTATTAAATGACAGACAAATAAAGGGACCAAACATTGTTTATTTGTTTGCACAAACAATACAAATTGAAAGATCAATATGCAAACAAACAAATCAATGTTAATTACGTCATTAGTTGAGAATCTTCGGAATAGCTCGGGCGTTTCCGTCGCCAGTCGTGAGATAGATAAAATAAATGACCGCCGAGTTCCAAACAATCAAGAGATATCTCTGTCAATCATTTTTGGTCACGGTTAATTAACCCAAATATTGATAAAACAACGACAATATTAACAATTAAGTATAAAATCAATATAGTAATAAACCCAACGTAATTAATTGAGCGGAAAGATACATCGCAGAAAATTAATGTATATTTTACTAATTGTAATTATGATTGTAGGAGTAAAATTATTTACACTGTATAATTATTGTTCATATTTTATTTCATATCTTAAAATGTATCAGCGAATACATATTTATGGGGCCAAGGACCTTATAAACATGATATATAGGGTCCGGGCTAAGACATAGATAAAGGGTATAAATGTTTCTGGGTTCTGGGTGTGGCTTGAATTTGTAATATATCTCTTCTAAAGAAGGCAAAGACATTGGTAAACAGAGTTCAAAAAGGCTGATTTTGTAAGTAGTGCGTCTGTGAATGTAATGCTGCAGTCCCATAAACTTAAAAATAGCAATGAGGGTACCGTATTGGCGCCGTGTGATCAAGCTCCGCAAGGACCCGTACGAACTCTTGCGTACACGTACGGACTGTTACGTTTTTACCAGAGTCCGTGAGATTAGCCCAGGATACTAGTAACAGTTTCAAAGTCAAATCGTGAACAAAATAATGTTTTTGAAGAACACTTATCTCTGTAAGTAGGTTGTTGCTACTGTGTTGTACTATCACCTTATTTTGGAAAAAATATTAAAACGTAAAAGACATGCATGAAACAAATAAATGGAATTGACACACGTGTTATAAAGGTCACAAACTGTAAACGATTTACTCGTTCAGCGGAACAAACTTGTGTCTGTCCTAAAAAACTATAGACGTATAAAAAAGGCACACATTGTACTTTAATTATACTTATCAATTTTGATAATATATAAGTATACATATGAAAACAAAAGGCGAGTAGAAACTATTATTTTAGATGAATAAAAAAATGACTAGACTGTCGGTTCAAATTACAGATTGTTTTCATGCGATTGTGTCGATTTTCACAACAAAATAAAAGCGATTGCCAAATTAGAACAATTATAGTACCCCATACAAAGTCTCGAGTGAGTAAATAAGTAAAAGTACCATTATTAAATCGAAGAGTTCTTTTCATACCTTAATTATGTAAATATCATTGAGTCTATTTGGCCCATTTTCCATACCCAGAGGTTTAAGATTCTCGAGCTAGTATCGAGAGTCCTGATAGCCTCTGGGTATACGACAATTGTTTGGACATACGGGGGCGATACCCCCACAAAAGAAGTCGAGTGGACTCTTGTCTATAACCAGTACTCACATGCCCTTCCATAAAGCCGGAAACTTCTCCATATTATCTAATCAATGGCATTCTCGTTCCCAGAGTCTAGTAGGATTCTCAAGAACGAGAATGATCAATGGAGGAAAATTGACATTATAGTCAAATTTTCATGGAAGGGTATAATACCCCCCCCCCCGCGGTGGGATCCGGGACACAAGATTCCAAATTCCGATGCGATACCAACAGCGCTATTGACCCAGTTTTTTAAAGTTTGATTCTTTTTGTATTTTGATTGCCACAAGGAATACCATATAAATCATTTTCAGCCAAAAGTTTGAGCAGATCATTTTTCATGTTAACTAGCCTGTCTTAGTCGTTATCTATGATCAAGAAATATTGTAACAGTTAAACAAATCACCACCCTATATGGTATATATTTCATTTTTACTTATATTTCAAAACAATATAGATCGCACTAAATATGAATAGGTTCTTTTTATTTACAATGCGTTATTTACTTAGTACTATACGGGTGAAATTAATTGGAAACGTGATACATGCATACCCTTAGTATATCAAGAAGTCTATTTGAAAAGTATTGTCAAAAAATACTATGTATAATTATGCCTTCCGTTCTCTGACCTATTAAGACATATATTTTTATTAATGACAGGACATTGTCCGTATAAGAATATTTAGAAAGATAGCCTTTGTCCGAATGTTCAAGAAGTTTATCAAATATTTCAGTCGCAATTTAATCATACACCCACCTACTAGCTAAATAACTGAATTTCTTCTTTAAAAATCTTATATCATCTAGGTACGAGAATGAAGTCAGCATCGGTTTTATTCAAAGCACCTCGATTGTTCCTTTTGAAGTTGTTTCAATCCGGATCAATAGCGCAGTAATGAGTTGGTAGCGCGGAATCTCGTGTCCCCAAGGGGCTTCGAATCCCATCCGGGGAAGTTATACCCTTCCATGAAAATTTGACAACAATGTCAATTTTCCTCCATTGATTAGATAGTATGGAAAAGTTTCCGGTCTTGTGAATGGGTAGGTGAGTACTGGTTATAGACAAGGGTCCAGGAAAGCTAGGTTAGATGAGCTGAACGCCGTAAAATGACATAAAAATTGTGTTGACACAGCGTTAATCCCAATTAAAAAAGAAGTCTTAAATGTCACTTACTGCACCAAGCAGACGTCATTTGCATGACGATGTGCTCATCATCTAAACATGTGCATTACAAAAGACAATGATCTTGTTTTTACAAAAGTGTTAAGATTACACATATAATGGCCATCTTCGTCACCATGAAAGTTTATGACAAGGTGACGCTAGGAAGTGACTGCACATTAATTAAACTGTTTATACGTGAAAAGACATGCATACGTATGTTGCAATTGGCACCTTATAATGCATACATGACTAGTGCAAATTTGTAAGAATTTATCAAAATCTTGTCATCGTTCGGCGACAATTTCGCTGAAAGTCTCCGCAGAAGATACATCATGGAGTCTAGGTATGATATACATGTATACAGGCGTCTAATTATGCTGGTCCAGTAGGAATGTCTCCAAATGTATAGTGCTGTATCAGCAAACCGGAGGCTATACGCACTTAAGACAACCCAAATTCGACATCACTTTAGAAAATATGACAAGTTGCTCTTATGAATCTTATTAAGATTTTTCAAAATTTGACTCCGTTAAAACCCCAAAACCAATCCTTAAGGAGTTAAGAGTAACAACATCACTTGGTCTGTACGTAAAGTATCCTTATGAAGCAGACGGACCATGATTAAACCTCGAACTCGCAAGTTTAAACTGGTGAACGCCGGTCACAGGGCTGGCCATTTCATGATAGCTATTAATGGGCATTAGTTCTAAATTCATCAATATACGGACTCATTGTGCCATACATAGCAGCATACTAAATTTTATTTGTCAAGTACGATAGTACCAAAAATAGAATCCAGAATTATTTATATATTACTTGCCTCACAATTGTTTTCATAAAAAAGGATATACGAAAAACAAATCGATAAAGTTCTTAAGTACCAAAGACAAACAAATATTCTTTCAGCCTTTGATACTAAATGATAAATAAAAGAAAAACGAAACATTGTAGCGCCCGTAATTGTCACAGAATTCATTCAATAACTAAATAAGTTGACTTATTTTCATGTTTCGCATACCAAACTTAAATATTAATAAAGTATATTCTGTGTTGGTGATAATCAGTTGTATACAATGACTTAGAACTGGGTTATGTTTGTTTTTTGTTCGAGTACAAACGAACAAGTGTAATCGAGTAATTAAGGTATCGAAGAATTGGAAATAAGTAGTACATTTTTATTGATAGGAATTAGGACTGTAATTTACATAGCAAATAAAATATCAATTGATTTGGGTTTACTTTATTGTTCAGTTAATGAAAATATTCAACAAGGTCCTTCCCCAATTTGATATTTAAGCAAGAAATGTTAATTTACTCTGTGAGCCTATGTAGTTCGTGTAGGGTGAGTATCGATGAAAAAAACAATGGTCCCTTGTCACTTGTGGCATTTCATGTGCATCTTACCCACATAATTATTGAATATACGAATATTTTGTAAAACGAATTTACGAAGTTTCTGAAATTTCGGCTACGAAATGCATAAGACTATTTCTTTTTGTTATATGAACTGTCCATGAGGGATTCTGTATTTATTAAGTCTATGAATGGCTTTTCAATCTTCTATGGAAACGATTTTGTAGACCTCCGTTTTATTTTAGTTGTGCCCAGAATATGCGTTTATGCATTTATGCAACTGGTACGCAAACACCAGTTTAACAAGTCCTTTTGAGCTCAGCTATGGTTCTCAAATCGGCAACGGTCCTAAACATTGCTGGCCATTCCGTCTTAAAATGTTCAGAGAAATGAAGCAAACTAGAACTTCTTTGCATTATCGATTTAAAAGAAGCGAGCATAACTCTTGTAAACTTATCAAAAAACGTTACCACGGTAACGTAATCGAGTTATTTCCCTTTGATTGTCGAAAACTATCGCATGTCATCTAAAACCCACGGGCAATGTTTGATACTAGCGTAGATATTTATTTATTACCTGACATGGTTTCTGTTCGATAATGACGTTAATTTTTTAATTTATGGTCATTATATATTTTAAAACAAGTAAGAAATCATGTAATTTGACGTATATATGACGTAATTATCTAATTGGCACGAGATGACAGCGTCGTGTTAACAGCCTAACAGGTCCGTTTTGTTAAATGAGATCCACGTTAGCGAAAAGAATTGATAGTCAGGGCTAAATTTTGTTCGATACTTTGATTTTGTCGAAACACTAAGAAGTTTGGGATTTTCTTAACTAGGCTTATTTCTGATCAGGGTTTTAACGTTTATCCCCTACAGTACATTTACAGATAACGACATTTTCATAAACCCGTCAGCTGAGCTGAGTCAAGTCTCCCTTCGCTAAATTTCTTTGTTCAAAATGAATTAAAAGTGGGCCACACAAAATAGTTTCAACTGGGTCCTATCCAGAATATAGGCCGACCCCAACGATAGGAACAGCTCATAGTAAAAATTCATTCATGCTTTTTCGCAATGTTAACTGCTCAATTTCATTGGTTAATTTTACTTCACAGGCGTATGACCCTAAAAATAGAGGCAAAACTAAGCAAGCAAAACAATGCAACGCGAATTGTCAACACTGAAAAAAATCGAATAAAATCGAGCGAAGCGAAAACAAATTTGTGCATCTAATAAAAATATACTTTTGTATCATACTTTCACATGAATCGATTATTTTTTACCAATTCCGATGCTTTTTTGCATTATAAAGTTCCCTCTTAAATTGACCGTGGATGCTACTTGGAGCTTAGCAAAATATGGGATAGGCTCCTGCAAAGAAAGACGCCTCAAACGTCAAAAAATTGCATTTCAATTGCAAAAACCTTATTACAGTGGTATCAATGTATTTACCCTTTGATAGCATTTATCTATATTACCAATCAATCGATAAATGTTAGAGTAAATGCCTATCTATTCTTTGTTTTGGTTAGCAAGTTTGCAAAGGACACATCATGAATATTAATGAAGTGGGCGTTCCTATAAAACAAAAGAAAGTTGAATAACTTTTTACAAAGATGTTATATAAGTAAATTTATAACCTACATACACAGAAATAAAGCTATTAAATAATTTTCAGTAACTTTGCAGCATATTTTATATGTATTTATAATTATTTACATTTTTTACATGCACACGGCTAAAAATTATTCTCCCAACCTGTCAAATTTCTGTCGACTGCGCATGCGCGGCTAAATCAATGAAATAGTTATGATCGATTTTCTAGCATTATTCTGTTCGCTTAAGACTGTGGGGTAGGGTTGACGTGAAAGAAGTGTGAGACGATTTTATTTTATTTAACCGGCTAATACATTCAACATCGTGGCGATCGAAATTGGAGTTAATTTTTCTATCAGTGTTTAGTATTTTTATTCATGAACACTGATCAAGGACTAGTTACTTTAATTGCCGATATGGATTTAATGTGTGCCGAATCGGAAGCCCCTAGAAGGGCTTACGAGGACCCAGTGTTAATACAAGACACTCGTGTGTTGCAGAATTTGTTAGCTTTGGAAGACAGATATATGCCGAATCCAGCTTATTTTAAATGTGTTCAAACAGACATTAAACGTTACATGAGGAAAATGGTTGCCACATGGATGTTAGAGGTAATTAAATTGTTACCTTATTTTGGAGTTTCTTGGATGAATTATTTGACGGATTTTATATATGTCAACCTCATGGATTTTGACTAAAATTATTTTGGAAACTTTCTTACTTTATTTCATGGAATTTATTTGTATGCTTGCATGCATTTTGCTTTAATGTGTGTTATGATTTAATGTTTAAAACGTTAAGATGGCTGCCTGAACGTGGTATTAGCTTATTCGAGACACATTTTGATTAAATTAACTTAATTCATTATGTTTTCACTGATAACAGAGTGTTTTATAGCTCTTACTTGTTTTTTATTGTCATTTTTCTTCTCTAAGGGAATTAGGGATCTAGACTCATTTTTGGCAATTTTTGCAAAAAAATGCTTATTTATTAATTTTCTAAAAAAAAATAATTGTGAAACTTTAAAAATTTGTTTTAGAAATGATTAATTCTGCAAATTCAACAATTTAATCATTGTTTAGACTATAAACCGTCTCGAGCATGCAAATAAATTTTGTCCCAATTTAAGTCCGGACGTTTCACTCAGTAAATTTTCATACATCTCGCGACGAGTCGCGTTTATCAAAATCCTGTTTCGTATATCACACTTATAAAACGTGTCTGACATTGAAGTGTATACGTTTATTTTATTATTAATATGATCGAATTTTTATTTTCCAGGTCTGTGATGAACAACGCTGTGAAGAGGAAGTGTTTCCCTTGTCAATGAACTATTTGGATAGATTTCTTAGTGTGAAAAATATTTCTCGGACTAGTTTACAATTGCTTGGTGCAGCGTGCATGCTTATAGCATCTAAATTGAAAGAAACAATTCCTATATCTGCAGAAAAATTAGTGACTTACACGGACCATTCAATATCGTTCAATCTCTTAATGGTAAATGTCTATTTTTTCTCTTAAAGTGTTCGACGATTCTATTAAATATCCACTCAGCTGTTTATCAGCTGATTCAAGGTCAATTGTGACACTTGATGACGTTGTTAATGTGACGTCATTATTATGACCGAATTTTTCGGTGGCATTCAGTGCAGAATTCGTGGGAAAGGTTCTAGAAAAAGTTAAAGAATGCATTTTAAATGCAACTTAATTATTCTGTGCATTGTCTTCAAAAAATCGTATTTTCGTGCAAAAGCCATGGTTTGTTTTTCATTCATCGAACGAGTGCTGATTCAAACCAAAAGCATTCGGCATTGTTTTTTCCTGGACCTCCCAATTTCCGGTGCACGCGACGTCTCGTAGCACCTGTTGAATGACATATTTACTGTAATTGTCAATCAAAAAATGGTCCATAATTTTACAAAACTTAAAAAAATACCGGGATTGCTAGTTTTTCTTAAAATCCAAAACCCGTTTTATAAGTATTTTTTTTGACATTTCATTAACCATTTAGTAAACTAACGAATGCTAACTTGATGTAATGATACAAAGTTTTGATAAAAAAATAATTGCCTAAAGCGAATATTTGTTCAACATTCCAGTGGCTTTGCATTAATAGCTGTAATTTATTCTATTTACATACAGTAGGCCTACTGCTAGATGAAATTTTAACGACGAACGAAAAGTGAAAAAAATAATGCAACTTTGCATCTTCTTTAAATCGTAATTAAATGTTAATTTTACTTCATCAACGATTTTCTAAGTTGTAATTCATGCTTAACGCTCATTCAATGATAGTTCGTGTAAAAATTGCATACGACGCATAGATGCATTTCATTCTAAATTTATAAGCTATACACTTCACTGTATCGTAGTTTTGCTTAAATTAATATTAGTTTGGGTTACGTAAAATGCCAAATTTATGGCGAACTTTAACCACATTGATAACTATTTAGATATATCTATTATAGTTTCTGGTTTAAAACTACACATGTTCTATAAATGGTATATTCATGTATAAATTTTGTCATTTTATGCATGCATAAACCTCTTGACTAAGTAAGCGACGGATCTTTGACCTACATTGCGTTCGTTAGACATTTGATCAGTATTTACGTCTAATAACAATGTCAATGGTTCACAGCACTTGCTTTCAACAAGTTACACAAAAAAAATGGACAAAAATCTGTGAATATTGTCAAGTTAGACTCATTCATGTTCTACGATTATTGAAAAAAATCTTTCCACATGCTTTAAATAGTTAGTTTAAACCGACTTCAAACGTAATTGCTTTATTTGTTAATAAATCAACGATCGAACGCATGGTATTGATTTTTTTACCCACGAAGCCTTCGCTACAATAAAGTGTATCGAGTTTAATTTATACCCATTAATATTGATTATTGTTTTAATGAGGAGAGAATTTCATGTTTAATAAGTTCTCATGATTTTTCACTTTTCAGGACATGGAATTACTGTTATTAAGTAAATTGAAATGGGACTTATCTGCTGTGACTCCTCAAGACTTTTTAGAACAAATTTTGAGCAGATTGTCCCTAGAAAAAGAACAGACAAAAGTGATTAAAAAACATGCACAAACTTTTATAGCACTCTGTGCCACAGGTAATTTATGTTTTCTTATCAATCTACTCTGGTGGTCAAATATCACAGAACATGTTCTCATGATTTTATGAATGAATCAAGTTCACCGATTTTCACGTGAAAAAAGAACGCTGTTCAGCTGAATTGTTTTATAAATTGTGTGTGTTTCCGCTTTAATCCTTTTAAATGAATGGAAATCTGGTGAAAAATCTATCATCGCTTGTATAATCCACATTTAAGTGTAATATGATAGGTCTGTCTTGCTGGCTTTAATGGTTTTGCACTAGATTTTAGATGAATAGGAATTCAGGGGGCCATTTCAACTATCTAACCCATGCGAAAAGTTAAACCTAAGGTCAAAGGGAATACACAATTTTTTTGGTGAAAAAATCACTATTATAAAAAGTTTTAAGATTTTTTGTGTGATTTTATTGTTTTTATCCCTATTTCCTTCAATTGAGCTATGTTTGTTTTTTCTCCCCTGAAAACTTGTTATTTGTGAAACATTACCTAGATTTCGATGTGAGTACTGTTCAATAAATAGTTTAACCTTACTTGGTATGCAATTAATGTACAAAACAACCTAATGATATATTATCCTTAGGAATGCAAAAGTTTTTCATTAAGTAAAATGAAATTTTATTTCGACAATAAACATTTGGTCGAGCAAACTTGCTAGTCGTGATATACAACTACTAATGAAGCAGTTTTAAATTGCCTCTGGGCTCCGTTAAAAACATTTCCTTGTTGTTTTTTTTTTACTTCATCAGGGCATTATATTGTTTACATTGGTAATAAAATGTGGTATCAGTGCAATGAAATTCATCTTTTTACTGCCCATTACATCAGTAAAAACCTCTAATGTCTGCTGACTTACATAAAAGTTAATACAATTAATAAGGGCCTTCCCTGTCCCCTACCTGCATGAATGTGCATTAATTTCATCTTGCCATAAAGAAACATTACAAACTCCTGCATTAATTTTTTTTTTCAATATTAACCTCTTTGAAGAATCTACATCAATTAAAGAAGTAAACCTTTATTTTGAAAAAAGGGGTTCAAAGTTTTGCATTTTTTTTGTAACTATATACCATGCTTTAAAAAAATAAGTTTACATTTGACTTTTATCCCCTATAGATAAAACGTAACATTAATGTTTTGTCCTATACATGGCCTGTTGACAGCTATTACAAATTCCTGAATGAAATTAGCATGCTATTTTCTGTCTCTCTCATATACATAGGACAATTGTCATACGTCGCATATAATATGCTCATAATGTTACGACGTACATGGACTTACTTGTCTACTTTGCCAATTTCTTGCTCCCAGGATCAGTTACGTGTCTGAAATTAGTGTTAATACTTTTTAAAATGTGATTAATTTTAATTCTTCTTTTTTCTTTAAACGATAAAAATTTGCGAAATGTCTGGCATGTGTGTAAATTGAACAACGTTAAATCAACTATACATTAATTGAAATCAAACTGATACGTTTCTTATTTGTTGTATTTAATTCAGAAGTACGATGTTTAGGGAATCCCACCTCTTGTTAGATAGAATATAAAGAATGTTAAAACTAGGTCATGAGAAAGGCACACAAAAGTTTACTTCGTTTTATCCGACCACTATAGATTAAAGCAAGTCTTAAATCCTTTAGCTTTCTACATTGATAATGTGTGTGGGTTTAAGAAAGGTATATATATATATAAATACCTTGTACATTATGTTATATAGTGTATGTATCAAAGAGTTATAATGTAAATCTTAAACCCTATTAAAGATAATGTCATTTCCATTATAACCCCGTGTGAGAATAAACTAAAATAAAATGTTTTTTTTATTGTGACAAATTTAATAATAGCGTCCCATTCATATTTATTTTCGCATTTTTTTACATTTTACATCCAAATGAAATAAAATAGTGTTAATTTCTAAGCATAGATCAGGGTCTAATATTTTTGAGATACGATTTATTAATGACTTGATAGTTGATACTTATCACAAATCCATACTGCATGGCTTGGCTTATCAGCATATTACTTTTATTGATAAACAAATTGACCACCCTCCTGGGATGAAAACGGCATGGGTGATCCAAAACAAATATATGCAAGATTTTTATCAATGAACTACATATGGGTGAATGTTTTCAGAACTGGTCCTTAAGTTTCAGGATTTTATGGACTTAAGAATTGGTTCTTTTCCTAAATAGGAAATATTGCTTGGAAAAGCCACTAAAACAATGAAGTTTAGGAACTAAAAAATTTTGAACTTGCATTTATGGGTAACATGTACTTTTTAAAATCAAGATTTTTTATGCCTATTTTTGTATCGTCTTTTTCAGATTGTAAGTTCATGATCTATCCACCCTCAATGATTGCTGCAGGTAGTGTCGGGGCAGCAGTTCATGGTTTGAGTAATATTCCATATTTAGACGTAAAATTATTACAAAGACTTCATGAGATTACTGGAATAGAAATGGTAAGTTAAAAATTTTTTTTAGATTTTTTAAATCAAATATTAAGACTTGAACTTGTGACTTTTACACAGTCATTGCCTTAATTAATTCTTATGAATAAATTATCTATCTATCTTAGACTATTTGGCCCATAGCTGGGGAATAGTGAAATTTGAATCAGGCTTGCGAAAATTACTGATTTCATTATAATGGTCAGTTTAATTGACAATTTTGTCCTTTACTTTGTTATCATGAATTCTCAAGTTAAGTTAGGGCTTGTGAATGTTTTGGGAAATGGCTATTATCAACATTAATGATTCATTTCTCTATTTTCAAGAAATGGGCCTTAATTTCTATAAATTCTTTAAGAGAACAACTGGTCTTAGTCTACATGTTATAGATAATATTGAAGGACTGGACACTATAGCACTCCAGGAACATAAATTGTCTCCATAAAACTTCATTAACGATTGTTAATTACCTGATTAAGTCCAGCTGTATTTTCTTATCACTTTAAACAATTGCTCTGTTATCATTTTAAACATGGACAAACAATTGTTTACTACTGAATATATCTTCTGTATCTTCATTAATTGTAGTTAATTATGGATTTATTATTCTAATGTTGAGTGCAGATAGGTCAATTAAAGGTATCTTCCAAGTGTGTTGATTGAAAAATAACTGTACTATGGTATATCTTTGTCTGATATCAAATAGTCATTTGAACTTTTCCTTATCTTTAATTATACTCACTCCAGTTGTATTAAAGAATTGATTGATATAGGGAATAATGTCTTGGGCTTAACCCACTAGCCCTTAGCCTTGGACTTGTGAATGTTAACTCAGGAAAGTGAAATGCGTTGTTAATAATTTGACTAAATGCTATAAAACATAAATTGGGCTTATGTTTGTATGATAAAGATAGCACTGGAGTGAAAACCTCCTTTCCAGAATTCCCAAAAACAAATTCTTATAAAAAATTAATTTTTTTGGTAATTTGGGTTGAGTTGACTAAATTTATAACATGAAAATATAATTTGGTTTTTTTTGTATGATTTCAGGATTGTTTACGTAGTTGTCAAGAACAAATTGAACAAACTTTAGCTGTAAATTTATCAAACATGGCTCAGCCTGTCGAACAATCTACAAAGATGGACCACTCATCATCGTCATCGTCCTCATCATCATCACATCATACAAATACGCAACATGAACATTTCAAAGAACAGCCAACCACCCCCACTGATGTTCAGGACATTCGATTCTAGTGATAAAATTAAAACAACAAAAGAAAAAAAAATTGTGTCAAAAAAACTGGAATTTTGTTAAAAATTAGTGACAAAAAAAAATTGTTTTTTATACAGTTGAATCTTTGTTATTTGAAAGAATTTTGTTCAACATTGTTTCAAAATTATGCATTTACTTTCTATATTGTTAAAAATTACAGAAAAGTTTTAAAAAAATAATATTTTTTTGTACAAATTGTTCAAGTTTTTAATTTCTTGATTTTCTACTGCTTGAAATTATGAATACTGCCGACTTTCATTATTGAGCGCATCATTTATTCTCAACTAGCTGCATTTCATTTGTTAAAATTTTCATTCTCAATTATAGTGCCTTACTGCTAAAAATCATCCTGGAATTTGGGGACCAATAAAAACTGCCAAGCCATTCCATTTTTTGTAAAATCAATCAAATTTTACTTTATTCAATTCAACATTTTCATTATAAACCTAAAATCAAGCCATTTTATGGCCATTATTCTTTGGTTTTTACATCGTTTCATATTTTTACACAGTCAAGCTCTAAACACTTGAATCTTGAAAAAAAATGATTCAATTTCTTCATTTTTTACAAACAAAATTAAAACTGGATCTGATCTGCCTGAAATAACAAGAATCTCAATTTTGTAAAAATTCATGAAATAAAATATGACTTACTTGTTTCCATGGCAACGATATTGAAGGGTGTGATTTTAAGGGAGATGTGTGTCGGAGGGGCACACAGCAAAACATCGAAATACTACAGAGGTTAATATATATTGTATATAAACATTTTGACTCTAGTATTACATGTATAAACCAAAAAAATTACAAAACTGTAAAAATGATCATGTGACTATGGGGCAAAAAAAGGGGTCAGTGACGAAAAAAAGGGATCACATTGATTGTTTCGTCATTTTGGCCCCTTTTTTAACCTGCTATGTCACATGATGCACCCCTTTGTCATGTAATATATTTTGTCATTTTATGCTCGTATTATAGTAACTTAAGAATGTATAAAATGTACAGATACGCCGACCCTTCGCACGCAAAAAAAACGACATCGACAGAACTGTCGGTGCGTTGGAACAAACAAGAATATGCCTTACATATTCATTCAATCCTTTAATTGTGATATATTTTTTATTTTCATATATATTTGTTCAAAACATTTTTTTTTTTCAAAAAAAAATCATGTCCTGTAAAAATTCTAACATTTTTATATCATTTTTACCAAAGTCATGCATGCCTTAATCATGAATCAAACCCATCTCATCAAAATAAACAATATCATGGATTTCATTACAAATCATTCATTTTCCATCCTCATTTATAAAATCAATTTTTGTATTAAATTGTATGAAAAAAAAACTTCCAGAACATCGAAGCAAAAAAGCATTCACGGAACAAAAGTATATTTTGTTAAAAGATTGCGTGTTTTTTAATACGTTTGTTATGTATTTTTGCACAAGAATTAATTATAAAGACATAGTGCTATGTTAATAAATGTTTTGTTTTATTCAAGTTATGCCTGTTTTTTTCTTGTGTCACCTTTTTGTTAGAATAATGATATTGATTAACTTTGTATGTTTTTTATTTTCAAATTTGTGATTGATTTAGTTCAATCACATAATAAGTTATTTATTATTTATAAATCATACAGGGCCAAGCCTTAACATTATATGTACATCTACGATTTAAACAAATACTAAGTTTCTGTCATTCAAAAAAAAAACCTCTATCCCTTTGTAAATTCATCATAAAAAGTATATTCTTTTCTTTTTATCATAAAGTCATTTGTACATGGACATCATCATTTTGTCTATATTCGGCTCATTGTTTCTCCTTTTCTTTTATAAATACATTTATATTTCTAATGAAACTTATTACTTGTTTAAAACGTGAATGTATCCTAGGCCATTGATATTTAAGCTTTCACAAAATTGCAAATCTTTTCTGGGTAAAGGGACATATCTGCCTCCTTGCAGATAACAAAAGTGTTGATTAGCGTAGACTTTCACTGGCTGTTATTTTACTGGCCTAATTTGGTGTGTTTTTTATGTATTCAATAAAAAGATTTGCAATTAATGGGCTTACAATGGTCATCCATGAATAAAAATGTGTTCAATCATCCTATATTTATAATAACAAGAAATCATGCAAATTTTTATTATTATTAAAAAAAACTCTTAAGCATTTGAGAGGTCATTTTCGACCAAATAATTTATTTTTGCGAGTAGATTCCGATGCTTTTTTATTTAATATTTTGATAGCATTCTAGGTTGATTTTTTTCAAAAGAATAACTGAGTGCCATTTCAATGGGATTGTTGACCTCCTGACTTGTGATATCTATAAATAACTTTCTATTAATAACTTTCTATAAATAGCAACTTATCTATTTATAATCTATAAATAACCCAGAATTGCCATACCACTTGGTGAAGTGCGGCCTTTTTACTGGTATTTATAAATGTATGTTCCTGAAGTGACTTGGCTACCTCTATGAGTATGGGAATCCTTGTTTTTTTCGTGTACAATACATATTTTGTAGTTTTCTGTATAAATGAAAGGTACATATGAGTATATGCTCTTACCTCAGCCTTTCAATGCATAGCAAAGACTAATATTGCCCAATATCCATATATATTTTTTTCTGTGTATTTTTATATAAGGAAATGTTCACGAAATACAAACTGGTTTTTTTTATGTTTCGTTTTTGCCTCAAATTTCAGTTTTTACTGAAGTTGTTTTATACATACAAAGTATTGTACTTTACTTTTAGGGCTATAGGAATGTTCTTTTGGCTACGAATTAACACTCCAATCAAGATTATGGCCCCGTTGGTATTATCCAAAAAAGGCTATCAAAGTCACATGAAAACTTTGCCCTTTCAGTTTTAAGATTAATGGAAAGATGGCAAACATGTTGAACTGTAAGCTAGAGAGTCAAAGAGCGTCTTTGTTGGTACAAAATGCGTCTTTGACTGTAACGAAAATCTCTACAAAACGGCAACATGAGTGGATATATGCTTTGACATAGATCACTGTAAAGACTATTATTATTTTTCGTTGGGTGTCTTTCAGTTAAAACAACTGTTTTCAAGTATTTAATAACTGTGATACATATTGGAATTTTGTTTTATATTCAAATTTCCCATCTTATGTTTTTTTTATATTATTAAATATGTTCAGTGTAAAAATGAGGAATTTTATGAATGTGAAATTAACTAATGAGTTGTCTGGTAGGGCGAGGATGGTTCTAAATTTTTGTTTAGGTTATAAATTATTTTACAAATTTGAAATAGTTAATTGATTAAATTGAAAAACTGACTTGTAAATGAATTGTTACTCCATAACATACAATTACTGGCCTATTATAATAGTGTAATAGTAACATCAATTTTATCAGATTTTTTTTAAGGTTTTCAAAATTGGTTTTCAAAAAATAAATGGAACCCATTTTCGCCCAACAGGATTACCTGTCTTTTAAGTTTACATGCTGAATGTATGAACCTGGTAAATGATTGAACGAACCCTAACGCTGCCAATATTGTGATAACTATTTTTTTTTGAAAGCGAACAATATAGGGTATTTATATGGTGTGTTAAGAACTGAGGGATGATTGGTGAAAACATGTTTGTATTAAATAAAGGGCTCAGGACTGCACATTTTTTTCCGAGTAGCCGTTGAAAAATTGTCTTGCAAGTTGTAAATGGAGGAAAGTTTTTTTTTACAAATGTATGAGTTTTTATATTATGAAATAAATAAATAATTTAATGTTGAATGTACTTCTTCGTGTAGTCTTTTATTTTTTATTCATTCTTGAATGAAATCTGAAAATCAATTATTGAATTCAAATTATTGGTCAGAGATTCCTCTGCCAATTTTACTCTTAAATTTATCTGCATTTTCCCAAATGCTAACTGAAAATCGACTTACACTAGCTCTCCCAGGTAGGGACTTGCTTTTTGTTATGAAATCTTTCATTATAAAATTTTACACACAAAAATTGTTCATGTAGTATAAAGAGGGACCAACTCTATATGCTTGTCTATTAAAAGGGACCAACTCTATTTTTTTGTCAAAAGGGACCAGCTCTATATTTTTTGTCAATTAAAGGGGTCAACTCTATATTTTTGTATGTTTTTAAAATCGTGGACCAAATTTTTTCACTCATCATTTGAAACTGCCTTTGATTGAAATTCATTGTTGATCGAATGTTGTTGACCTAGTTACTGGTTGATAATAATTGTAACTAAGTGATTATTTTAATCAAAGAATTAAACAGTTTCTGTTAATGATATGTTATGTATGTTTTTGAGTTACAAACAGTTTTTTTAGTTATTTCGTAAATTTTCGTGTTTCCTCGTGGGAGTTGAGAAAATAATTATTTTGCTATGCACATTAAATCAAACACAATAGAAAGTTATTTGGTGTTTTACTTATATGAAGATATGAGACATTTGAATCTTATGTTATGTATTAAATATCGAGATATCTGCTATGAAATTAACCTTATTGAAAGCAATAAAAAATTATCCTGAATTCTACTTGTTGCATTTTTACTTTCAACTGCATCTATGATGGGTGGGCACTAAGCTAGTCTACATCATTTCTTTACTAAACTTGAAGTTAGATTAGTTAAGTGCTGACCCATTGATTTATGCTTATTTGTATTTCTCCCCATCAAAGGTCAACCATCATCATTTTAGCTTGTTTGAAAAACAAGTTTAACCAATACATAAATGGCTCTCAACTTGGCTTCCTGATTTTGTAGTTAAATGAAGATGGGCTAGAGAATGTTTCATGCTGGCACAAGTTGAGCCTGCATTACATTGAAAAAATCTAGCTGGATTTTAGACAAATTGCTGAGTGATTGTACAAGTATTACCACTCATGGAATTTATCTGGCCATGCCATCTACAAAACAAAACCATCAGCCTTTGGAAACAAGCCATAAGAAACATTATCAACAGTCGTCCTCAACCAGTTGTATTTACTTACAAACAACAGTTGGACTTCTCAATGAAATTGTCCAGATATGAGAGTACAAACCCCGAGGGTTCTCAATTTTTGACATTGAAGTTCAAATTCATAGATGGTTCAGTTAAAACCTAACCATACCACATGTAAATAAAGGATGTTAACTAGATTTGCACTGACCAATAGACATATTATTGTGACAATATTTTGGTGACATTGTAATTATTGTCCATGCAAGGATTAATCCAACAACTATGGACTCGGCTCAGTTTTAAGCACTTGTGCTTGATGTACAAAAGTATTGAAAATATAAAAGGAATAAGTGTAGACTTTCAGACTTTTATTGCTTGTTCAAAAACTTCTCACAAATTGAGATCACAAATAAGTAGAACGACCAAATGTTTAGATTTTTAACCCACAGGCCAGCAAAAGCATACTTTTTATATAATGCACATACCTTGTCAAATCAAGCGAAATTTATACATAATTAAATGACTTAATCAAGGTCATGTTATGTACAATCAACATGAAAAACAAGTAAAAGCTTTCATGCATATTTGTCAATCAGCCAGACTCGTGGATAGTGTTCAAAAAGGTTTGAGAACTCCAAACTATTCGAATCATGAAAATCTTACAGTCACTTGCTGACCTGTCATTGAGGCTAACCTAGAAAAGGCTTATTAATGTATAATATTGAGGGATTGCACATACGGCGTCCATGATTGATTTATCCTGAAGTAATGAAATATTAATCGATTACAAATCGCCTATTTAGTGTTTTAATAGGGCGTGTAATCCGATTTTAATTCCGTTTTATTCATTTCAAGAATGAAAGAAATGGCAAATCCATTGTTTGATTGAAGTATTATTTAATAAAATAGGTTTTAAAATCATTAGGATTAAAAAAGCAGTAGGCATAATCATTTAATATTGTTTCAAATTGTAACCGCCGATCAAACTCTAGAGTTTAGTCAAGCGAGCATGGCTCGAGAGTTATTTAGGTGTGTACGTACTTATTCCACCTATTTGACAGCTCATCTGGGCATTGCCTAAACAATGTCATTGTCCAAAACATTATTCCACGATAGCTTGAAAAAAAACAAAGCTCTTTTATACACAAACATCATTTCCCGCGAAAATTCATCTGCGCTGCTTGATTTTTTCTAAGGAGCATTCCAGAACAAGCGCCCGTCCCATGACTCATTCGTACTTTAGTTATTGCGGGAAAATTTTACTCCGGATCGAACAATAAATTATTATAATTATCAAACAATAACCGCCAGGCGGGAAGATATGGTTTTATCGATCAGTTGATTGGAAAATGATTATAATAGTGTTGATTACTTCCTTCTCAATTCTGTCAGAAACAATTGGACCTATCAATGACGCTTGCTTGCCTTCTGACTTTTGAAGTGTGTGTGTGTGTGGGGGGGAGTGATCACGGTGACTGCAGCTGCTGTTGCAAGACGACTTAATTCTTCCCGCGTTTTTACATAGCAGAAACTCTTTGACAAGAGGCCTTATGGAATTACGAAAAAAAGAAACAAAACAGGCCCACAAATGGTTGCAAACAAAGTATTTTGTAACAGAGACGAAGCGTCGCAAGCGCATTATCTGAAACGAGGCTCACCGTTCCTAATATGGAACCAGTATGATTAAAAGGTTAAAACCACAGTGCATGTAAGCTATATTTGATATTTTCTTAAATTTAAAATAAGTTCATGATAAGTATGTAAAGGTTATTTAATTAATTTGATATCACAATAAATAAACAAAAACATCAATATCTGATCGTCTCGCTTGCTCAAACATTCCAATTCAGCGGAATTTAAAAACTCCAAAGTTTGCAGTTTTGACATACGATAAGACAGGATGGCATTGGTGTGTTAAATGCATATCATTTATTATCCACGATTTAGTCCATGAAACCGTGACCTTATTATACTGTAAAGAATCAAATTCCATTGATAAACAAATTATAATCTATATAATTCCATGACCTCTGCCAGAATATAATCTTGAACGTTGCAATCAAATAAGTATTGATTTCAAATTTTGACAAAAGAACTCGAATATGCTTTACGTCATTGCCTTAATTCAATCAAATTGAAGACAAATACAATTATCGTAACGTAAGTCTATGGAATTTTGTCGCATAGTTCTGTGACTGGGTCAAGCGATATTAATTAGTGTTTAATAAGGCAGGATTTTAAATGTAGCACGTTTTAATCAAATGTACCACGCGGTCAAAAGGACACGTAGACAATTGTTTGGTTTTTAAACCCTATGAGGAATATCTCGGACGTAAATGATATAATCTTTTGAATTTTATAATCGCAGAGTTTAACATTGCTATCATGGAACTAGGTTAAAACATTTGGACCAATATCAATGCAAACACGTTTTTGATATAACGTGCACCTACTAACCGACCAGGGTAGGGCGTACTCATACATTATGGCCCATGAAAATATTCGAATATTCGAAATGTCACCGAATATTCGAATACTGAAAAGCGAATACGAATATTCGAAATTTTCTACATAAAAAGTCGATTTGTTTCAACTTACCCTCGCAAAATTGCAATTAAAATCAAAATTTATAGTTGGCATATTTAAAGTTTGAATTGTTGGTAGATACACTTCTGTATGAAGATAGTGAAAATTGATCTAACATTCAGTCCTAGAAATGACGAGTTGTAGTGCGCAGCAGCACAAGCTTGCCATGCCAAAGGTTATGGCTAGGTTCGGTCCATTGGAAAGCACTCCTATTTGTAAAGTCGTATCCAGATCTAGATGGGGACTCTTGATTATCTCTGACAATAACCATTGCCTAATAGTTTGGCAAGTGAGATCTTCTAAGTTTTAGCTAGAAACTTACAAGTTCTTATGGTGCTGGAGCATGGAGGTACAATAGCATATTATGTGACACATTAGGAAAAACCCATAGAAATTGTTAAAAATCCCTACTGGGATTGAATGTTTATTCATTTTATTGCTGTTTTTCTTGGAGGAAAAAATGAAAGCAAAGGAAATCATGAAATGCGGTCAATTTCGATTTATTAACAATGTAGCCGCACAATATATATAACAATCCCTTTTTCTAACAAAGTATTTTTGAAAATTAGGGACCTTGAGAGTTATATAAATCTCGATGTTGGAATGTTTATTTAAAAATTAAAAAGTTAAAATGCTTTTGTTGGCGATTTGTCATTATTACTTCGCGACAAATAGACGCTGAGATTAGTTTTGTTGTACTTGATATAAGGTGCCTTTATAACCCGTTTCCGTCTTAAAGGGTTTCTATTTGAGTTTTGACGAAAATGTAAGGATTATGAATAACTTTAATAAGAAAAGAAGTTGAATACTTAAATCCCTTTTTTTCAAAATAACTATAATAGTTGCATTATGAGAAGGTACGGGTTGAGCCCCGGTTAAGAACACTGGATAATAGTGTGTCAACAGAGCCCAATACTTTGTGAAGAAAAAGCAATTTATGTTTTTGTAAAAAATGTAATTCATTGCATCAGTATGAAAGATCTTGTTTGTTTGTGGACAATGCGATGACTTAGCCAGGATAAAAAGAACTTGTGAAGTTAGATAATTAAATCTAAGTGCAGTTTTGAGATTGAACTTTTTCAGTTCATAACTCATAATATGATTTTTACTGCATTTTGAAGCAAATATTTGGAGCAAGTTATTAACAAAGCCAAAAGATATACATTGTACATCTATTCAGAAGTGGCTTTTGGTGTTATTCTTTTTGGTTCAATAACTGATATCGTCTTGCAAAATCAATGCGATTTTTTGACGATTTTAAAGTCTCAAAAGCTTAATTTAAAGACATCCCTATATTGACCATTCCGCTCATTCAGATCATCGATTTAGATGGTTCAAATTGTGGAACTTTACTGTAGCAGCGTGTCTTCTTTCCCTATTATGTGCAGATCCTTGCAAGAATTTAACTTCAAACTTTTAAGTTAA
Organism: Mactra quadrangularis; assembly: GCA_025267735.1. NCBI lineage: Eukaryota > Metazoa > Mollusca > Bivalvia > Venerida > Mactridae > Mactra > Mactra quadrangularis. Next base: position 56,605,708 of record CM046309.1, on the reverse strand, counting down.
GCGACTAGAGTAGACATATTCGTTGGGAGAATCTCTTACTCTGCTGGTTTTCGATAAGTCTCCAGTCAGCGTTGCCCTCTCTATTTCACAACCGGGCTTGGGGCCGGCTGCAGCTGATTTTCAATGCACAAAGTGGTAATTTGCTCCATTTCTTGAAGAGGAAAATCTGTGTCCTCGGATTGAACAAAGAGAAAGGTTAGGTTTGTGTCATACCCCACAATTACATAACTTTAATCTCTCCGTTAGTGTGGACCACACTAATATCAAGTTCAATCACCTTTTCTGATACACAAAGTAAAAATTGAAGGAAATGACCACTTAGAACCCATAGCTAAACAATCTAATAACCTGCAAACGGTTTATCACCTTGAAATAACGAACCAATCATGGTCATAAAACGCCTAACTATAAACAAAGCGTCTACTGACTTAGACCAATATGGCGTCGTGCGGGAAACAGAAAAGAATGTTCGTAAATGTCTCTTGTAATTGTGACTTTATTCCCGGCTAGATTTTAGTTTAAATAGGATGTTTCGTGGTCTGGATGTGATAAGACCAATTTTTAACTTGACCAATCTGTGGCATGCCATATTTGGTCATTTCCTGGCGTTGTTTCACCGTATACAGGATGAATGTCTTAGTGACCACCGGGTCACTCTCACCTAATGTGTGAAACCGGACAAGCTGACCGACTGTTCTTGTCTTTCGACTTCAAACAGAGACAAACAAAAAATAATAACTTTGCCCTCGGCAGTTCAGACATAATGTTATGTAGGTAAAGTAAGTTTTATATCGCTTGTTAACCTGGCTTGATATCGTTGTGATAGTACAGGCAAACTTCGATATCAAAATTGCCCTCAAGGTACTAAAGTATCATTAAAGCATGCTTCATAACTAAATTGTCTTTTCTTTTTAACTAGCTTTATTTCATCCTCGTAATTATACATCATATAAACATGCTTACAAAATGTACATGCATTCCATTTTATATGAGACCTATAGTTGTCAGAGGTTTGAGTTGTCCACGGGTACGGTTGTCTCGGGCTGAGTTATCTTCGGGTTGAGTTGTTCTGGCTCCGTTTGTTAAGAGAAACTTAGTGAACATCTTGCACAAGAAAGTATAGCGTTTCGTGTTGTAATGAAATATACTTTCCTTCTTATCAGTAAAGTGCTTTGCCAAACATTGATCATCAACACATACGGTGACTGATCAGGGTGTGTGAGGCGCAAATGTGCAAGTACATTCATTCGATAGCCTCAATAATTCACTTCTACAGCCATTCTCCGTCCTACCAATGATTCTTTATTATGTAGGGCAGTTGTCAGTCACTGACTTAGAATGCGCTTAGTAGTTGGTTAACAGCTAAATCCAGAGATTTAGCCTTTTCAGTAACAGTGCCTCGGAGTAGGTTGACTGGCAGCCGTTATATAACCTATACAACCTGTTGCTACGGCGTTAAACCGAACAAAACAAAACAAACACAATTATTCACTATTGAGCTGTTAATCAATTACGTTCTGATTTGAGTTACGATTTCTTGCTTATGTAACAGTCGCAATGCCAATCCCTTAAAGTAAACATGCGATATATATAACATTGCATTCTGCCTGATATGTGCTTGTGATGCAAGTTGTCGTCATGGCTACCAAGAAAGGGACAAACCGATATCATAGCAATTCTAAGAGTGTCGCTTTACGCTTTCTCTGCAGGTCACCCATACACTAAATCGTCATCCTTAAAGTTGACTTTAAAAACCCCAATACTAATACATGTATAAAGCGCCCTTGTGAACAGAACAGAACAGAACAAACCTCCGTTTCCTCAGATCATGAAACATGATACATGAGTGAATTAATATAATGAAACTGATTCAAATACATGTATATGTAAAGAGATAATGTGAGTTAATACGCTTGATCTGATTAGTCCTTTTGTGCAATTGGATACAATGTATTTCTCTTCCTAATTTAACTAATGTTTTACATACATGTATACACAAATGTACAAAATTCACATACAATATTTATTATATATGATAAAACTTCCTCCGACACTATGATGTATATTGTGTATGTGAACTAGCCAATCCTTTCATACACCAAAGTACAAGTAGTTGGCATGGTCGGACCTGACAGGGGATCAAACCTAACTATGGGGTCGATTTTTTGGGCGGCGTCCGTAGAAAAATTAGTGAGTCAGTTAAATATAGTCACCGCAGAGAGTCGAGTCTGTAACCAGAACGCCATTTTGGAAGGTGTCCCGTCAGTGTACTGGACGCAGTTAAAAGTGAGCAGTTTCACCAATTTACATTGGCTCTAGGAACAAATCCGAACTAGTCCGAATGAAAATACTTCAAAATTTCATGCGGATTTCTTGGGCGATATCGTTATAATTACAGACCGAGAGAATGAACCTCTACAGCGTGATTATGTTGCTAAAATAAACTGTGACAGACCTCTCGATTTGAAATCCTGCCCTGGACCACGGTACCACAGTCACAGCTCACAAAAAGATGCTTTAAGGACATCACATGAATGCTACAAGTGTTTGAACTTCACTGGTGATAAAACATTAAAATTTATATAAGTTTGTTCTTCCTTATTTGTGAAACTAGCTCTTGGAATTTTTGTTTTTAATTCTATTCCTTTCCGTTTCTTTCTACCTAAATTCCCCTAAACTATTGGATTAAGTTTATTTTGCTTAATGAAACAACAAAGTTGGTTTCGAATGAGCCCGGAGCCAATGCGAAGCTCACTCTCCAATGATTGCGTGTCCAACTTTGTCAACAACTCGACCGCCCTTGAATCAACACTGAACTGTCACAAGGTTCTTCCATTCTCCCAGGGGTTTGTTTCACAAAAAATCTTACGATAAAAATCATCGTAAGTCAAGAACAAGAAACATTAATAATATGGTCATTTCTTGGCCAATCGGTTCCAAATATCACTGAATTATGTAGAATTCTTTAAACCTTTTAAATATTTCATCATACTTATGTTTTAATACCCCTCTGACTGTGAACTGCAAAATTTATGAAATTGACTTACGATAACTTTTTCGTAAGACTTTTTGTGAAAAGGTGCGCAGAAGTACAAGAAGTACATATATATTTCACGTATCCACCCCTGTAATGATATGTATATGTATATATTTTACGTTCTATATACTCACGCTATTATTATTTTTCTGAATGAATCATTTTTTACCACAAGGCGTTTAAAACTTTTAATCACAAACAATTTGTATTTTGTTTTTAAGTATTTCTATTGAAACATCCTTTGTTTTTACCCCACGCTCAAAAATAATAAAAAATCCCCACCACAAAAAAATTATAATCTTTAAACCCTATTTCCTGTCATTTCGTTTGTTGATAAGATCTTCGCCAATATATAATATTATCGCAAGTTTTGTTTGATTCAGCTGTCAAAAAATTAAGTCATTAAAAAATTTGAAGTTCATGACTTTGGGTAGTTGGTTGGATTTGATTTTAAGGTAGATCTCTATCAAGTGTTACGGACACTGGGGGAGGGGTAAAATAAACCAAGTGGAATAAAGAAAAGTACCTTATCACTAGGCTGAGAGACTTACATCAGTGATGGGTGACAGTGATCCCCTACTCTTGCCTCAACATGGCTGGGGACAGGCTATGAAATATTACCACCGATGCTGCATATCCCCTTCATGCACACCATCTCGTGCTCTCGGTATACCTAATAATTCATTATCTCGGAATCAAGCCACAACCGATGTGTAGTGGTAGAACGCTATGCATTGATTTCGACAGTCCGGGGTTGATTACTGACCACGACAGATTTATACCATTTTCATAAAAATTCGTGCAATACTTTTTTTCTTACGGTCAGTCCAACCTCTATTAAGATACCACCCTCGGACTGACATGTATATGTATATGGAAAAATGCATGTTCTTTGTGGAAGGATTTATAAGTAATGGTTAAATTAAAAATGGCTAAAGGAAGTTGTTTAGAAACACTGGTTAAGGGTAGCCGACCGTTGTACATAGCCATTTTAATTTAGTCTATAAAGGGAGTAAAATTTCAGATAAAAAGCTCAGGGCCAAAGTTTGTGACTTTGTCCTTATTTCACAAAAGAAAACTGGTCTAGTTTAAACTCTTACGTCAAACAATCGTACAATGAAATGTATTTTTATTATATATATCATTTATCGATCGTTTAATTTTTATCATACGATCATCGTTTTTTATTGCTGAAAAACGCATTAAAACAAATAAACTGTATTGCCTGGTTCACATTAGTTCTTAGCACGAAATGTCCGCATACTTATAGTTGTCGTATTGGAGTGCGGAAATAACGTATTATCTTTTTTCAAAATAAAGATATAATTTTATCAACATCATTAATCGGACATAGTTTTCTAGTTTTGAAATATTTATGTCACCATGAACAGTCTGAATGTAACCATGACAAAAGTGTATTGAAAATAAAAGTGAGCTTTTTTTGCTGACTCAAACAGGCGCCATGTTTTGGTGTACCAGACCGCTAAAACCAAAGGCGACCGTCACGGTCCCGAAATGCCTAAACACTGTAAAGTATGCACGGGTATGTTCATGTTTTGTAGTATTTTGATTTGGAAATTGTGCTGACCATATTTGATTGAAACTAAATCCATTTAGTTTTGGACAATCAACTTAAGATGCCTTAAATGCATGAAAATAGTCGATAGAGCTTCAAATACAGTAAAGTTCCACTATTAAGGCCACCAAAATCATTGGTCTTTATACATGTATGGGGACTTTCTTACTTTGAAAATTACATTTTAGCATTTAACTATACACGTATGCACTATCTTGAATTAATTTAATGTATGTTATTTATATATAATTTTTATTTTGATCTCAGGTCAATTTCATAAGCCAAAGTAATGCACTATAATCATACTTCATCTTCATATTGTATTGTATTGTATTGTATTGTATTGTATTGTATATGTGGTTAAGTTACATCTATGTAATTGGATATTTTTTTCTGAATCAAATAAAATAATAAAGTAATAACAAATGTAAAGTCTATTAATAAAGTCATCTTTGATTTCAGCCTACAGGGTTGGCGTACATGTCAATACAGCACAATCAGTGAGCCGAGCGTTCAGTAAAAGTCGCTTCTGAATCAGAAACGCAACAGGAAGTTCTTATTTATTACATACAATAAAATAATATTATCTTTCATGTTGTAATATCTGAGGTTATTATTATATCAGGTTTAATTAACTCAAATCTTTGATTACAATTTACTCCTCTACAAGTAGGCAATTAAGGGTTCTTTGAGGGGCCAATTATGGCCCCATGAGTGGCCAAGCCAGACCAGTGCTCTAATAAAACTTGTCTCAAGTATAGGCCCCTACACATAAAGATGGAAATCAGTGAAAGTTAATTGTATGTCATCACACTCAGATAGCGGCCTTTGATAGTATATTTTTATTATTGTACAATGTATATCTTAACTATCTTTATGATTTTGTTTATTTATTTATTGACGTATCATAACTCATCTATCATAATATTATTCTAAAACAAAAAAGTGTGATTAGACAAAATCAAACGAATATGACTTTGTAGATAAATAGAGCCCTCGCGCTGTTTTGGTTTTTGATAAAATCAATTTTATAAATGTAATAAACAATACATAGCGGTACATCGGCGGTATAGACTGTTTGATGCAAACATCACCATCTGCTTCGGTTCTCAACTTTCATCAGAAGTTAAATAAACACGGTCCTTTATCACGATTTTACCCAAACATACCGTCACAAGCCACTCGAATGTATCGCTGGATGCCGGCACATTGATTTAAGCCCCGGAGCATCATCCCTGCGCAAATTTACATTTCGGGGCAGCTGTTTGAAGTGAATCAAAGCCTTCTCTATTAAGATCAATCATATTTCGTAAACATTACGCTCGAAATACGACGCTTTTTACATCAAAAACATAATGCAAATTGAAATTTGGTAAAATACGTACATGTGGCTTCCGTACATCAATTGCCCGGATGTTTAGCGGCACAGGAGAGCTCAGAAACGCTAACAACTGATTAAACATTTAGATAATTAACAAATCTTGTCCAATTATCAACAAATCAGATCGATTGTAACTTTTAGTCAAGTAAAAACAAGATCTAAAGTTAATTTTCGTCGCGTTTTATTCGTACGCCACGCGCCATGACGTAGGGTCGTGTGGTTCCGTAAGGCAGGTGACATTTAAATCATGCAGAGCTAGCGTCGCCGTGCATCGGTATTTTTCAACAGTTAATGTTTGAACTTTTTTGATGAATATTAATTAATCAAACATTCTCATAATGTAAGTGAGGTGTTAGGAGATGCATGGTTCATCGAAATTTTAAATTGACAAGCTGTTGCATCCTACAGATTATAAAAAGATAATTGTTAAGCCTCGTGTTGCAAGTTTTGTTCAAAGCGCATTTGGATGCTGATCGCAATTAAAGTCATCCGAATTTTATGTAAAACTATTTTCAACAAAGCGAATACTTTGTGCTTAAAGTGCACGAATGGTCGTCAACTAACAATCAAAAGGTGCTTTTTATCAAAATTCACTTCCCGGATATTGCAATCAAATTTGCAAGTGAATGCATTGAAAAGTTCCACTATTAATAACTATTTTTGACGATATTTAAGCCCTAAATGCTTAATTTGAGAAGAAAATGGCCCCTACACCAAAACCATTCCGCTATTAAAGGTACTCATTCACAGATTTCAACTTAAATTTCAACTTTTCTAAAACTACCAAAATTGTATGAAAATATTTTTGGAAGTATGAACGTTGTGTTCTGATAATGACAATTTTAGTGCAAACTGATTTACAACTACAAATGATGGTGTTTCATGTACATGTAGTAAATATCTACCCCGTATGTCACGGTATAGACATTTTTGGTGCACTTTTGTGACTTTATTGTATATTTCTTGCAACATAGAGGTCTGTTTGTCTTAAAATTATAATAATTATTTTTTATCACAATTACAGACACTGAAGGGTATTTTGAAATTATAAAAAAATAAACCAAATCTGTGAACTAGTACCTTGGTCGTCGATTTTGATAGTTATATAACTGAAATGAAACAAACTTTTCAGTGTCGTTAAAGAGGTCTAATTGAACAATGAAACTATTGTTGCTGTTTTTTGGTTGCTATTATATTAGATAATTTCAATTATGTTATACCATCAATGATTCGGGCCTTTATTACATCACAAGTTATGTAAAATTAATGAGATTCATTGCATGTTTGCCCTACGCTTCATGCATTTTTGTCAGGACATTTGATTTGCAATTCCATAAAAAAGGAAAAATTTAATTTCTTTTGCACTCGAAGTACTTTCAACTTGAGTATATTTTCAACAAGCAGTTTAAAGGAGTTATGCGTACGTTATGTTTATTTAAGATTTTTTTTGCATCCGAGCGGTTTACATTTACATAAAAAATTATTATAATTAGGGAGAAGAATCATTTTATTTTGTAATAGTTTGTGTATTATGTAACACATAGTTGTATCGTGAGTCAGAGCTAGACCTCCTGGATTTTAATGTTGATATATATAAAGCATTGTGATAATTTTAGTGACCTAAACACGCTGTCATGTCTGTTACATCAAGTTTTGTTGTACTTATATCATTGTTACGGCGAGGCGCTCGCCTCTTTAACTAGTGTTTTGTTATGTATGGTGCTTTTCGCCACAATTTACCATTTGTTTTTAGTCATATCACTGGCAGTTAGTGGTTTACTCATGTTCAGTGGACTGGCCAAGACCTCTATACTCAGGCTTAAAGTTGGTTGCGTTTAACGTCGTAGCAATAGTTAGTGCAAGTTACATTACGGTAGTCAGTCAACATACTCGCCTTTCCTGGAAAGGCTAAATATCTGGGCCTAGCTGTTTACCAGTTACTAAGCACATCTCACCGTCAGTGACTGACAACTTCCCTCAAGCTTATACTAATAATTTCTGGTAATTAGCAACAGAGAGTGCCGAGGTGACACGAATGTCTCCGTAAGTTGACAACGTAACCATTCGACAATTTCCGTTTTCTCTAAGTTGCAATAAGAACTAGATTGATTTTGTACAATACAGCCAGCTGTACAATGTGTGTGTCTAACTAGACACTGCACGACCAAACACTGTTACACTCATTCGGAACTCCTCGGCCATTAAGGTCGAGGCGTTCCGAATGTGTTACACTGTGGCTTACATACGAATTAATATTACGTAAACATCCGAGTATTTACGTATGGGAATAAAAAACATCAGTTTTTCTATTCTTCATTTTCTTAGCATAATAGCCGAGGTAGTCAGATTGCATCTGGGGATCTTTCTACTCCCATACAATGACACTATATACACACATACATAGGGTCCTCGCACATAGGGTCCTTGTACATAGGGGTTCATGTAGCTTGGATCCGTGCTTAAGGGTCCTTGTACATAGGGTCCCTTTACTTGGGGTCATTGTGCCTAAGACCCATGTACGGATCGTGTATATAGAATCCTTATAGGGTCCTGAACCCTTACTTGCTCAGATCGTATGGACGGCCACTACTTACGTCCAAAATATGCGCTGAATGGACAAAAAATAGTGAAACTATTCTAAAGATGAGTCATTTAGTTTTCTCCTTCTTCACATATCATCATAAATGGCCTAGAAAACTCAAGTATACGATGATAAAATACAGTGACCACGATTTATTACAAAGAAAGACTAGGCCTGTAACCTAACTTTATGGCAATGTTAAACCGTCCTGACATGGCTACAGCAATTATGTTAGACTACAAAGGAATTACATCACGCTGAAATTGTTTCATTGTACCATATAAGAAATGATTACACTAAAATTATATGAGAAGTGAATTAGATATATGAACCTTTCTCTAGCATGCTGTGACGGACTGAAGGGATCTTATCCTAGTATACGTATAGATGTAGCATAAATTATCACCATAACAACCGACCCATTGTACACTATGGTACTGTAAGGGTGGCATGAACTGGTGATGGGTTTGTATGCATCAATTCACTGATCATGAGGTATTTGTATGAATAAAATACCTCGTATATAAACGGTATGAAGGTTAATTAAATCCTCTCGCCTCACTGTAACATTTCCGTTTTTCCCGCAGTCTGTTTTTTACGTACGAGTAGGTAAGTAGGCTTTTGTTACGAGAAATAGACAAGACAATGAAATAGTTTCGGCGGTTTGAGAAAGTGTGTTTTATATTAATGATACTAATGACCATGGAAATAACGATGATGATGGTCATAATGTTGTAGATGATGATGATGATGATGGTGGTGGTGATTCTGTGGTAGTAATGATAATAAAAATGGTGATGATGATAATGATGAAAATGATGTTGTGATGATGGGGATGGGGATGATGATAGTACCCCTGACGGTGGTTGAAGTGATGATAATTATTACGATGAAATTGATGATGATGATAATGATATTAATGATGCTGATGATGAAATGGAAGCACAAATAGTGTTTTTGATAAAAATGATGATCTTGATGATGATGATGATCGTGGTGATGATGATGACACTATAATGTCGTATGCCACAGAGATAGTGTCGGGATGAGTAACCATGACAGAAAATGATTAGAACTGGTTCAGTTGTTTTTTTTTCATAAAAGTCAATGGAAACGCTGAAACTTCTGACTTTACTCTGTCCGTTACCCTTATAGGCACCGACCAAACATATTAGAAATTGAACCTAGAACAAAGTACAGGAACATAATTTCAACCCTGACCCCTGAACTAGAACGATCTAAATGTATTAAAAAGGAACTGCTGTACTTTTAAACTATCCAGGGTCCTCATACAACACACAGGTGAACCGTGTGATATTGTTCACCACCTTAATGGTGAAAAGTTAGATTATCTTAATAAATCCCCTTCAATTTAAAGGTATTTTCATTCTTATGTAATATTTGTCCACTGCACAGCAGGACGGAAAAGGATTAGAAGTTAGTTACATAGTAAACTAAGGCAGGACCCTAATTCCTGTTACAAAATTAATCCCCTCTTAAGTAGTTTCACCGAGCAAACATTTGACAAGCCATTTAGACACCGGGTCATGTGAACAACGAATAAAATCACGCTGGTATGGTTAGATACATGTACAAATTTGTGAGGTTTGAATTGGCTTAGAGATGGTGTGGAAATCCGTTGCGAGCCCCCCCCCCCTCCCCTCTGGTTTGACGAGTTTATTGCTCTACGAGTCAAATTAGGGCCCCTTTTGCAATTACTTGTTTTGCAACGTTTTCTGGATGTGGTAATAGGCTTAGGGAGCCGGGGTTCAGCTCATTTATTGGCCAACTAGTGAAATTAGACCGAACCCCTTTTGCAATAAATTATATTGCATCATTACGCAATCATTCTATTTGACTGAAGGGACCAACCTTGTTAACTTACTCGGTAGCGCGTCAGACTACAATACCAAGGGTAGTGGGTTCGATTACCGTGCAAGACCTATGTATACCTTAGTTAAGTTTTGTCTTGAACTATTTTCTACGATTATTCTCTCGCATACCTTCATACCAAGTATGGCAGTTATCACACGCTGTCTTGAGTGTACAAGTTTAGTGCTTGGTTAAAGCTTGCGTTCAGAGAAAAATGACCTTTTTAGGGCAGTTAGTAGGATTGCTGATCGCCGCTATATAACTGAAAAAAAAATGTTTAAATTCAAATGAGGCGAAAAGCATTATACATTACAATATATTAGACTTGAAGAAACTGCTCCAAATAATAGCCAGCCCTGAAGAGTTCGATCATTACAACACGTTGTTGTCGATGTATGACAAACCTACACAATCAGTGAAATACAAATTAAGTTGTTTAAGATCAAAGACGATACGGCGGTTTTTCTAGTTTGCTTGTAATCATTGGCTAGGATAGGTTTTTATTCAGTGAAATAACTTACTATTGTCCGAGTAAGGTCTGGCAGAAAATTGAAGAAGAAAAAATGAAGTGCTGTTATAAGGTATACAATACATGTGTTAATGGATTGCGGTGGGGTTTTAAGGGGTTCTGTGTGTGAAGGAATGCTGGTTTGTAACTTTGTATCGTCTGGTATAAGGTCAAGTCAAGATTGAAATAACTTCTTAACAATAGTTTTGAAAAGTCACATGATAGCTTGTTCCATTTGACCTTTTTTCATGAATTAAGTTAATAATAATTGCATGTATTTGTCTAAAATGATTACTAGTATACGTGTATTGGTAAAACTTTATTCAACTAACAGTGGCTCATACATTCACCCGGCTGATTTAGATACTCGATATTTTTCGATAATACATATATCAACAAACTTTCTACTTATAGTTAGATTATTTTGAATAAAACTGCGAGTAGTTACATTTACAATTTTATGAAGGAAACGAACATATTATTGACAAAGTTAGCATCCTTCTGGTTGTAAAATTTCGTTTTTCAAGATCAGAAACTCGCGTGCATCGGAATGAACCAATCACGTGAAGGAATTCAGTCAGTACTCCCAGCATTCCGTAGCATCCGTCTATTTATAGTAACATCCAGCGTCTGCCTAACGGTACAATATGTAAATTAATGACGACAGGTGATGATCAAATTATTTGTTAATTATAATTTTTCGAGTGTCGGTTGAACAAAAGTAGTCTAACGGTACTTCAGGATATTTCGTCAGGACCAGATGGGGACGCTGTAAAACTCACGACGAAACAATAGCTAAAAGTCAGTAAAGCCGTATGATCGATACCGCTCTTCCATCACAAATTAATTGGGACGGATAATCATAAAAGGAGCTCTGAACTTTACCCATATTAGGTTGTCGGAACAAAAGCCTATTTGTGAACTGTCGCCTATAATTAACGTATCGCTATTTTTCATACATTTCTGTGTATTGGATTTTCAATGGGCGACAGGTGCTTTTGGGTTTGAATACAGTCAACGATGTCACATTGGGGCTAGAGAAAAATACCGACACTCGCCTTTGTAGTTGTTTGGCTTGTGTACATATTTCATGTCTTTAAAAATGATATTTGATTGCAGAGCACTTCAAATCTGAGAAACATGTTTGACCAGGGGGTGATTATTTTCCCCAAAATCTGCGTAAATTATGAAAATTAAAATAACCCACGCGACCAAACAATTTAAACGTCAAAACCTCGATAGATCTATCATATTGTGTTCATTGTTAATAACTTTAAACCTATTTCTGTTTCAACATGTGTATGTTAATATATGAGAAATAAGTCATCTCAAAAGCTGTATAGTAAATAGACCAAGCGCGTATGAATATGGCCTCCGGTGGTCTACTTTTATTAAGCAGGTGATTGGGTTACACTTAATCATCGCGAGGTTACAAATATTTTTTACATTTTTTTACTAAAAATCATACGGACAATAGGACAAACGATCACTGTAGATAATTGGAATATAAAATTCGCATATCGATACATCAAGGCACCAACTCACCTCAATCGTTTAATAAGTTTCCAATTTATTTAACTTCCAAACGTCCCTAGGGCCCAGATGTAGCGGCACGCGAATAATTACACGGACCAGTCGCTGTCGTCGGTGTATAACTATTCAAAACCTGCTATAAAGTAAAAAAATCCACATCGTGTCGTGCGACACTCGATCTAATTTGCATACAGCTGCTTTTCTTAGTATAGAAGGATGAATAAGTGTATTTTAATGAAAAAATAGGCAGGTGGAAGTCTGTTTCATAAAAAATATCACATTTTGTATCATTCAAAGCCATATTAAAGATCGTTTCGCATTGTGGGTACGTTTGTTGTAAATTTAAAATAATCGTCATTTTACTTACATTACATTTCTTTTGATTCGCTGATAAAAAAAGAATAATAAAGAATATAAAAAAGAAGAAAAGAACGTCGCCGTGCACGTCTCACGTGGCAAACAAGCTTTATAATCCAATTAAAGCGACACCTGTCGCACGCAGGCACACTCCTTACCGGCATACATCTAAAGTAACGAGCCCACTTCTGATGTAATTGTATAGTATTAAAACTGAAATTATATTAACCCTTTTTTACTGATCCTATCAAAAAAGTAAGTAGGTTTAATAATCAAAGCCTAGTTTAAATACAGATGAGTCCATGTACAGTTACTCCCAAAAAGTCTTGGATGAAAAATAGTTTTTATTACTTGAACAAAAACCTAATTCACAATTACTCCCGAAGTAAAAGAAACAACGAACAATAAGTTAAAGAAGTGAGATTGCAGTTTAAAGCCTGCTTCCATACATATGTTCAGTCGATGGTGCTTTCACAAAAATTCTTACGAAAAAAATCTTCGTAAGTCAAAAGCAAGAGGCGTATATAAAACGCTGTTTTTGGCTTATCAATTTTAAATATTATAGAATCGTGTGCAATATTGACACCTTTTGAATATCATATCATAGTTATGCTTAGTATCCATTTGAACTTATAATTATTTGAAACTGACTTACGATAACTTTTTTCGTAAGAATTTTTGTGAAACGGACCACTGATCACTGAAATCACATTCAGAAAAACAGTCATCTTCTAATTCCAAAATCAGCATTGATTAATTTATCAACATATTATTCAAGTTTTGGTACATGAATTAACTTCAATTACAAATACATGTACAGTGATATTACTCGCAGTTCACTTTGTCACTTTTCCTTAAACTTTCATTGTACAAGAAATTTTGGATGGTGCTGTAAATACGTTGATTAAAATCTTTCTTAAACTTTTTTAAAATGTCGTCTGCCTAAAATTTTCATTCTAAAAGAAAAAAAAATTGATTTACGATATGATCTTACGATGGTAATATTTATGATCGTAAGTCATAAAAATCGCGACTTAGCTATTTGTGTCAGTGTGTCATCCTTAGTTATTAAAAACAATTTATAAATGATCTTTGTTTTACAAAAATAGTCGGTGCATGTCTCCGAAAAAATCGTACAAAAAGATCTTAATCATATCATGAATTTTAAGACCAATTAGGGACTTTAGTCAGTTATCTTCCCCTGATAAAATCTGAAGCAATCCAATTGGTAAGTAGGTCCTTACAGTTTGAATCCTCGGATTTTATCAGCCTTAAAACATATAAGATTTTTTATTATTTTTTTATTTTATTTTTTTACTGAGTTTAACGCCGTGTCAACACAATTTAGGTCATTTTACGGCGTCCAGCGCACCTAACCTGGCTTTCCTGGACCCTTGTCTATAACCAGTACTCAACAATCCTTTCACAATACCAGACAGAAACTTCTCCATATTATCTAATCAATGAAGGAAAATTGACATTATTGTCAAATTTTCATGGAAGGGTTTAACCTCCCCAGGTGGGATTCAAACCCATACCCTCTTCGGGTCACGAGATTCCAAAATCCCGGCGCGCTACCAACTGCATGCGCTAAAGATCCGGGTTTTTATAAGAAAATATAAATAAAATGTTCGAAACGACACGTTGAATGCGTTCATTCTCTCGGACTGCAATTATAATGATATCGTCCAAGTAATACGCATGATTTTTTGCTGTATTATGAATCGGACTCGGTTTTGTTCGTAAGAGCCAATGCGAATGGCTGAAACAACTAATCGTTAACTAGGCCGGTATTAAGATAATCGTTTTTGTTGTTTTAGAGAGTGGAAATTTATTGTATATAATATAGAATAGACGTTGTGGGCTTATTTGGCAAAAGACGTAAAACTAGTGTTATGTACACTAAGTCACCTTCCCACTTGCATTTTTGGCCTTATTAGTCCCATCTCCTTTCTCGTTCCCACAGACTATCAAGAATCTTGATAACCTCGGAGTACGAGAATGTCCCCTCTCCCTCTCCATCGACTTTTTATTCTACAAAGTCCCTCTCCCCTCTCCACTGGTCTTCTTAAAATATTACTAGCCTACTTCTCCAAGCAACAGGTTTGATGGACATTTTTATACAGAGAAAACACAATGAACTTCATCGCCGATATCAAGACTGGAACAAACATCGCACCTTAAAGATCTGCCACACTATTGTCATTGTGCCAGCGTAACCCTCCTCTTGTTATAATAAAAAAGACGGAATGGCATTGTCTGTATGACGAAAAAAATCTTTTTGTCAATCGCTTAAAATCATGTTAGTTTTGCACTGTGAATGAGTTGTCACTAGTATTATATCAAACAATCATCTGTTGATGAACTCTCCATCTGGATTCATTGTATTACATTGTTAATTCAACATTTCATTATTATAAATTAAATTCGAAAATTTAAATAAGAAATAATTTCAATTGGAAGTACAATTAATTGTTTAGAAAAAGAAATAAGTTAATTGTATAGGCACACAAAAGTTTTATAATAAAAATGCGTGATTTTCGACTGGTTTGCCCTTAGTTAGCATATGGCAGTGTACTAAGATGACACATGTCCCCAAAACGAGACCCAGGCTCCGTATCTCGAAGATATCACCTGCTTTATAGCTAGTATAGAAATCACTAAAGTCAATGGAGTCAGCAGATGGTTTCATTTTATAATCAAGTTTGTGTATCACAATTTATTGATTTGTTTTAAATTTAATGCTTTTGAACTTTTTGTTGTATTTTGTGTATTGGATTGTTGATGACAAGCGTTACTATAGCGACGCGCTCTCTTCGAAAACGCCCACTAGGAAACGGATGCTTTAAAATTTGAATACAAACGTCTACGGGACACTGAAATTATAGCTTGGAGTCTCCCCCTATCCATTATTCAGTAATAATGCCTGGGTTGTTGAAAGAAAAAGAAAAAAACGAGATTGAGACAAAGTCTTATTCAAAGAGCTAAAGACATTTCGGGAGACAAAGAGAGACTGAATTTTGTTTGAAATAAGACGCTTCCTTGAAATTATCAACTGTTGATATGAAAATAAGACGATGTGAAAATTGATATTCAACATCAACAACAAAATATCCTCTGTTGCTGGGGTGAAAGAAATAAACATAAAGAATCAGTTTTAAAAATCTGTTTTCTTTAAAAAAATCAAATTATCGGAGAAAAATAATGAGTAGTAATTTGTTTTTATGAGATTTTTCGCCCCGTATAATTTTACAGCCCGGTAGAGGGAGTTTTCCAAAGGGGCCATTGTCTTAGAATAAACAGCTTCGCGATAAAACAAATAAAAACCTCGTTCATATAAATTGACCATTAAAGCAACAGGACCACGTTGGGAAAACAAAACTCACGTGGTTTAAATGAACTTTGACACTAATCACCACATGGCGCTCGAAATGAAAGACATTACCATGGAACGCAATAACGACATCTACTTCCGTTCTGCTATCATCCAGACGCCCGCTAGGTGGCGTAAAATAAAAATAAATCATGATTAAAGTCCGTTCATCCGGTCTTGTTCAATTTGGTATGATGCAACAAAAACCATCTGATCTGGGATATTATCCATGCACTTGTTTTTATAGCTGAATAAAATCTTCGCTTTCTAAGATAAATTATTTACATAGGATGTTCTCGGAAATAAGCAGAACACATTGGGGTCAATATACAAATCAATGGGGTCAATATTTAAATCAATGGGGTCAATTACATATCAATGGGGTTAATATACTTATTGATTGGAACTTTCTGGTTGCGCAGTTGACTACGAATACACACGCCGTGAATTCGACTACCGGGCTGGAATTACATACGTTGAGTTTGGTCTAGAAAAGTTTGTCACGATCGTTTTTCAGTCTACCTTTATATCAGGTAGGGCAACTGTAAGTCACTGGCCAGGGAATGTGCTTTGTCGAAAGATTGAGACCTTTCCAGAAACCGGGAGTTGGACGACTGGTCGTGGAAATTTGACTGAAAAAAAAATGTTGAAAAGTGGCTCGAAGTATTACACATTGTTTTTTTTTTTACGTTTTTTACACATTTGACTCATCTGAAAACCCCAAGCATATGTTTATTATCAACTATCAATGGTTTCCCGTATAACCAACGTTTTCTATATTATTTTAATATTTTATTTAATATTTTAAAAAGCAGTTCTTTGATTTATATTATGTACTTTTGTATGTATATACGTATAAGGAAAACTTTGACTTATATGCTTGTATCCACGAAATAAAAACTCATGCATATTTAACTAGGTATGTCCTGAGTGCATATCAATTAAAATTTAAATGAAATTGGGTAAATTAGTCTAAATAGTAAAATACCTGTACATTCTTATGTTGAAATATTTTATTTTGGAATGTCAAATTGAAATTTAACGCTATTAAGTCATGTTTACAAAACGGTGAAAATGACAACAAAGCCACGCGCTGCAACTTGTAGCACAAAGCGGTCACGTGACTCGCGGCCTCTTTAAATAAACTTTAAATATTTATAAAATAAACATTAACAGGGGAATCATTAATTGAAAGCAGATCCGTATAATTACAAGCTGGCGAACTGGACACCACACGGCAGCCATTGACCGCTGGTCAGTATAGCTGTATTCATTAACTGACCAATAAAGCAGATGTCCAGCGATAGGAAATTTGACCCCTTCAGTTAATGCCCTGTCGGACTATACGGTATTCTACATGTAAATTGAAAAATGTATGAAAATCACAGTTGAGTTATTTTCCTAATTGTTGAATTCAAGACAACAATGAGTTTGTGTCTAATGGAATGCCGGCCAGACATACCAGGTTGTAAATTAACTTATATGCCTTTATAATGTTATCGGCAATAAGAATCTATTAACTATTTGTTAACTCATGGACCCTTTATATTCATAGTTATTAGGGTCCTTCGTTTACTTGAGATGTAAAATCGGTGAAGCGAATGTGCAACAGCATCAAACTTAGAAAAGATAGAAAAAACCTGTACTCTCTTTACGCTTAAATAGCAGTTCGTCAGACCACTCTACTCGATCTGGTCATGGAAATTACCGGAAAATGCCGGAAATTGCCGAGTTACTATTTTGTTTTCTCAGGACGTTTTAATAGAGTATCTCCTGATTAATTTAGTGCGTTCAGTTCCTCTAAGGACCTGATTGCTTAAAACATTGGTATATTCAGTATTCACTGTCAGAATGTTTAAATTTGACTTGCATTTAAACGATAACAAAATGTATCATCATCATCACCAATATCTTGCTGTCGTCATTATCATCATTATAATAACCATAACTATTGGTGTTACATCATCATCATCGTCGCCGTCATCACCGTTGTCGTCGTCGTCATCATCATCATCATCACCATCATTGATGTAACATTATCATCATCATTATAATCATCACCATCATTGGTGTAACATCACTATCATCATTATCGTCATCATCACCATTACTATCATCATCATTATGATCATCACCATCCTTCATGTAACATCACTATCATCATTTTTATCATCATCACCATCATCATCATCATCATTGATGAATCCTTGTAGTTTTTTTTTCATGGATATGGGATTCAATGTACCCTAAAAGTAAGATTGTGTCCATGAACATTTGGTGGTACTGTAGAATGACATAATTACATCATACTAACACGATGCATGTACATATACATATATAAACGCTATTATATTAGTGTTATTAAATTTAAAAAAAAATGGATTATACAAGTATTATCATCATCAACTGTATTTAACAAACGACGTATATAGGGTTAATAATTAAATATGACTAACATTCACTGTGAACAAAGAAATCCCCCCCCCCCCCCGTTCTAATTTTACTCCGACAAAGTAGGCTAAAATCTCGAGTCATAAACTATCGTAAAACTGAATAAAATGTAGCATGTATTATCTATTAGTTGAGATTTTATCACCTCACATCAAAGTGTTTCCTGTAGACAATTTAAAGGTTGAAAATTGATTAAAATTTGGTTTACATAGCAACGTATCGATGAATGGTATTTTTTTTTGTTTATTTTAAAATTATATCACCACAAATATTTCAGTTTTAACCAATTTGTCCTCTGTATCGGTATAATAGTATTAGATTTTGTATACATGGACTTGTTTATTGGTACATTTTATATAGGTCAGTGAGTCATACTCACTAAGCTTTATAAGTCCTGGTTCTATCACCAGCTATCTGGCATTACTTGTCGATCACTGAGAGTGAGAAACGAAGCCTATACATTGTAGATATTCAATGTCCCCAAGTTCTTAGACATGATCCTGTTTTTTACATAACTCGCTAAGAGTCTATTCATGTATAGAGTCCATCGATGATAATTTGGGCTCTCCAGCAAATCTAGAGGCAATACTTTAACAGTAATAAGAATGCTGACTACGTTCAAAACATGGACGCTATTGGGTCCTTGGTTGAAACCACCACTTTTTTAGGCACATTTAAGACCGAGAGAAGCATCTTTCTGAGTTTATGTTGATCCGTAGTTACTGCTGAGTCAATTATACTCATGCTGGGCCGTACTAACCCAAACACTCTCCAACTTCGGAGGTGACAGAGCTTTGGAAACCACACGTT
Organism: Mactra quadrangularis; assembly: GCA_025267735.1. Taxonomy (NCBI): domain Eukaryota; kingdom Metazoa; phylum Mollusca; class Bivalvia; order Venerida; family Mactridae; genus Mactra; species Mactra quadrangularis. The sequence goes on along the minus strand of CM046309.1, from coordinate 56,586,229 downwards.
TACTGTCATGGTTGCTAAAAATTAACCCAACCACACTGAAACTGCGGAGTTAGAAAGGCTTTTAAAACTACCGATTTACTGTAATGATTGCTAAAAAATAACCAACAACAATGAAACTGCGGTGTTGGAAAGGCTTTTAAATTTACCGATTTACTGCCATGGTTGCTGGTGGAAAGGCTTTGGAAACCACAAGTAAACTGTAATGGTTGCTTCATTGCTTTTTGTCGCTGTAAATCACACCTCATTCAATGGTTAGGTTTTAACCAATAAGCTGTGTTTTGTGTTCAATTACTTTCACCATCATAACCACGAAACCTTTATTATTTCATCGTCATCAGCATGACTGCGATTTACTTATAGAGGGATGACTTGGGGTGCAAAGCAAATATTAAAAATTACGAACCCTACACCACTTAAAACATCAATATATCAGGAATGGCATTGCTAATATTAAGTATATAGATGTCGCCTTTCACAAATGGGCTCCGACACTAAACGGTTTTCATTGAGGCGGACAGTTCACCTGACTAACTGTTGATAAACTGATTAATGTTTATTCTCAAAATTGCTCAGATGACTCTTTGTTTTTTGTTTGGGGTTGTTATTTTGTTGTTTTTTTTGGGGGGGGGTAAATGTGATTAAGATTCTTCTAAAAACAGGATTTTTATCCAAGAACTTTTGGAGGGAAAGTATATAAAACAGTTACTTCGTGTGTGACAGGGCCACTATTACAAGTACGACTGAATATTTTATTTTTTCTGGTTAGATTGATAATACATATGTACTACATTTAGTAAATACATATTATAGTATATAATGAATATATGGGTCACATGACCTGCTTGGTATGTGTGGTATGATATGTATATATAAATACATGTGTATCAGTAATTATAAAATACATGTATTGGACCTTCGTATGTTTTATTTCCCTTAGAGTAAATTAGTCAAATATTTTGTAGTGATTGAGGACACTTGTTCGTGCATAGCGGTGACTCCAGTGCTTGCAGAACATAAAGCCTTACGATAAGTTCAAAACCTATTGAAACTCCAATGAACCTACGCTCCCTTCGCATCTCATTGAACACTCTACGTTACTTCACAGAAAGAGAACGAGTGAACCATTCAAACCGATGCACAGGAGAAACATTCTCGTACCCAGAGTCTAGAAGGACTCTCAATACTAGATCGAGAATCTTGATAACCTCGGGGTACGAGAATGAGGAGAATACAATGGACCGAGAACAACTTGTATTGTAGCCATCATATATGCGACCCTTTTGGCCATGGTAAAATATGTAAACCAATGGGGTTGGTCGGGTAGCGAGCTAATATGTTAACTTTAAGGGCTGGTAGGGTGGACCGATAACATGTAACATAGGGCCTATGGGGCCAGTACGGTAGCCACCATTAATGCAAACCCGGCCAAAGATAGACCTTGTATAGGGTAGCCAACTTATTTCTTTTGAGTTTGGGTCAAAATGTTTGGGGTCATAATAATTACGCAGAAAACTCACATAGCCAATATTATGATTTGCACATCGATATTTTTAATGATCGTGTTTGGGCAATTTCTTCTTAATGGCTAATTTGATAATTTTGTACTTTAAAATAAACTTTGTTATACAAATGTATATCCATATGTCCGAGCAGCCAAAATATACCAATAACAGCCTACTCTCTACAACAGCTACTTTTGTCATGGCTGACTGGTGGCCGTTGTGGAGAGGTTGTGCTGTAGTTATATGATTATAAACACTACTTAGGGGTTATTCCAGTATGCCGGTTTGAACTTGGATTTAGAGACTACAGGCAACATGTCTCGTGTTGTTTTACATTCCTAAAACATTATTGTTGGTCATCGTGTGGTCAGTTAGGGTCAATGTACAATCTGGACACAAGCCAAGTATGTGTCATCATGTCCAAGTTTTACGGTCAGCGATTTTATTGTTTACAAATAGCACGTGCTTAAATATACACATAAACATGCAATAGGTGCATATGTACTAAACGCAGAAACCAACGTACTCCCAAAATCATTATTTTTAGAATGTTTTAAAATAAACATTTTCTGTTTTGACGTTTTTTGATAGTCAGAAATTATTAAGACGCTATTAAGCTAAAAACTTTTAATTTTATTTCATTTTGTCCGAAAAAAATTTTTTATTTTATTTAATGAAAAATAAAGAAAAATAACCATTAACTGATTAGAAATAAAAGATAAAAATAAAATTAAAAAAAAATAAAATAAAAAGTGGAGAATCCGGGTATCGATCCCGGTACCTCTCACATGCTAAGCGAGCGCTCTACCACTTGAGCTAATTCCCCAGATGTAGATGTAAGGCTCATACAAAGTTTATATAGTATGACAAAGCGATGAAATATATTGAATTAAATATTTTCGCTAAAAATGAAGTTTTTAATAATATTTTCCATATTTCAAATCGATTTTAATGTTATAATAAGCAAATAGAATCGTTCTGTCGCAAAAAATTGCACTTAAACAGCTTTTAAACTATCAAACCACAAAGCGTAGGCGGTATTCTATTTTTAGATTAGGGGAATTCCAAAGATCGACAACTCACTGATCTAAAAATAGAAATATGCTGACAAGGCGTCTACATGCAATTATTTTCATTTCCTGTTGATATTTATCTTATGCAGGCTGCATTTAGGTCACAGCTCACTGGTATTGTGTGTTAAAATAATGTGTTAAATTGTTAAAAGTCGCATCCTTTACATGTAGTTGTACCAATGACTTTTACCGAGTACATGAAAATTTAAATCGTTTCAACGAAGCCGTGCCGCCTGGTTAAAGATATAGATAGGTAAATTTTAGCAAACAAGAAACATAATAAGGCTCATGTAACAAAATGAAGCGTATAGCTTTACATTCTAAAAAAACAAGCGGAAAAAACAACATTTTGAAACATATTTAATGAACATATTATTACATATATATATTCATACATAATTATGTATATACATGTTTTTTATTCATGCTGTGACCTCTTTCTGAAATTCATGAAGGTACATGTACCAATTGACAGAAACAGGAATAGGGTCACCTTAGGTAAATGCTTATGCTCATGTATCGATTTTATTCCTGCTGGTCATCGTATATTGGTATCTATTCATTAATTTTCCTAAGGAGTCTTTTCTCTGTTTATGTGCAGTCGACATATACCACCATCGCAGGTATCTATTTTACTCTTGAGTGAAGTTTGAAAGCTATCACCAGTAAATTTCTTGATCAAGGAAATTAGCAGGGCGCTGATGAGATTTGAAACTATGGACTTCTAGATCCCTAAACGCGCGTCCTACCACTGAATATCTGCCTCATAACTTTTGAATGATTTGTTGTAAAAAAGCTAAAACTCGAAAATTAACATTTCAATAGTATTAAGTAATTCCAAAAAAAACCGTAAAATTTTGATTCATTGATGCATGTAGCGGCGACAACGATTTGCTCATCCCTGCAACAAAATCAAAATGTTGGGCCTACGCAGTATAATTCGATAGTAATTCAGCATAACTTAACCACCCATCTTGCAAAAACTAAAATGTTTAAGTCAGGACTTCTAAGAAATATTCAGGGTCTACCCCAATGTATTTATAAGAAAAACAGTTTTTCAACTTTAGGAAAGTTTTCCGGGTTCAATTTGTATATCATTTCATAGAACAATTGTCACAACAATTTTTTTAAATATTATTTCATGAAAAATAATTATTACTTTTCCACTCAGCCTGCCATTCTAGCTTTCTATGTTAAATATACACGACAAAAATACGTTAAAATATTAACTTTCTTTCCTTATATAAAGCTGAACTATTTGATCTATGTAAAAGATAATCATTCACCGACACCCGAGGCTGCCCATCAAGGGCAAACGTATCAAGGCCACTTCCCACATGTATGACAAAGAGAAAACGTCTTTTCAATAACTCTTTAGCCATATATATACATATACCATATCAACTATGTCATATACAGTTTCAACGGAGTTTACCGTGTGAAAATTTAAATCTTTTTCATGTCCATATATATTTTTATGGATATTTACCCCGTATGAATTTCTTCAGTGAAAATCAGTCAGCCCTCTCTTCTCATATAAATGTTCCAGTGAGTGACCAGTCACTTAGTAAGTTATATATCTACTTTTATATTTAAAGCTATAGCCTTTCACAGATTTCCACTTATTATTATAAAATATGAACCCAGTCTATCAAATTAGGTCTATAATTAGGATATGAAAATGATTGTCCGAACAAGTCGATTTTAGCAGCAAACTTTATCTCTTGTTTGTGAAATTTTGGTTGCACAAAAGGAATTTTTAGTTGCCCGAACTAAAAAGCGATTGTCCTGGGCAACCGGACACTCAGTAATTTCGTAGACTGTAAACTTTTTGTAAATTCTCAAAATTGTATGGAAGCATTTTGGAAGCATGCGTCAATTCCTCTAAAACTATTCGATCACACATTTGGTTATTTTTTATATCTTTAAAATAACCAGTTTCTGTAATTGTGTAACGAAAATGAATTCTTAATCATGATATTTTAAAGCAAACTGACCCACAGGTTGTGAGAAATTTCAATAAAAGTCACCAAAAAGGCCTAAAATCCTATATAACGTTACTATGTAGGTTTTAATGCATAAAAACACCATCTAAATACAATTGCATGCAAATTTGCACTAAAATGTCATAATCAGAACGCCGATTTACTGTTTCCAAAATAGCTATAAACTAATTGAAGACGAGGTTTAAGTCAACATCATTGCGTTGTATTTATATTTTTTCATATTTCTGAGTTTTCATGTTTTCTGTTAGGTGTTAAAAGTAAGAAAATACAGTTTGTTTTAGTTTGTTATATGTCTGAAACAACTTTTAACATCATTCATGACATCATCAGGGCATTATTATTAGAGTATATGTATATATACCGGAGTTCTTGTGGCTTCTATTACACTCCTTGTCTGACACGATATATCGATGTATCACCGATACTAGCCTTTCGATACATCGATACAAAAATTTCTATCAATGACTGTCCTATTTAAGTTGAATATCCGTGAACAATCAGCTCAGAGACACGGACCTGTGTGACCAGACTTGATAATAAAAGATTGTAAAAGACGTTTATCTACAAAGCTTGGATTTCTAATAGCTGATAATCTTCAAGAACCTCCATGAGAGAATTACAGATGAAATCAGTAGAATAACAATCTCAAAGCCTAGTGTCAATCCCTGTTATTCTAGCCTAGATAAACTTGCCTAAAATCTCCCAAGATGCAAAGCAATTGACCAGACTGGTTCTCTGATACGTTATATAACCTGTTTATTTAATCCGATAAGACGGGGTATCAGTCTAATTTTGATCGTCTGAGTCAGTCGCGTTTCATTTTCATTTTGATTTTTACGTCACCTTGTTGCTAGGATACATTATTGACGTTAGCCAGACGGTCAATTCTGATATTAGAACAATTTGATCGACACTGATCGCCGCAATTCGTCGGCTTATCCAAACTGGTAAATCCCAAACACTCGTCAAAATAAACACAAAGCCTAGGCAATCGATGTTTAATTACTTGATAAGTTGCAATGCTTGTTTTGAGACTAGTTTGAGACTAGTTTGAGATTAAGCAGGTACATACGATATAGATAATAGTTTGGCTTTATTTTCATCTCAAACAGTACCCTCCAAAAGTTTTTTAACTGAAGTATGTGCTTTAGGGTTATGCCATGCCATATTGGAATTTTGTTAAGCGTCAAATCAAGTTTGACCAAACCTAGGTACCTATTCACAAAAACACACAACCCGAAAACGAAAATACTTGTCCATTCTGGCTAGTATTCACACAAATAAGTACTTGGTAGTACATGAATGTTTATGACATTAATGTGAGATTAAAGTAATTCTATAAAAAAGTATATATAACATACACATGTACATTTTCATTAATCAAATAAACAGAAACAAGGAACTATCAGTATTTCCCGAGAAAAATCTGTTATCGAATCCTGGAACAACAGAATTATTTAAGAAAATTCCACCAACATTTTTTTTTTGGATTAAGGACTCTAAAACCTGTCGTAAAATTGACTGCAGAATCAGTTTTGTCTCAAACATGTTTTGTTTAGGAACTTTTGACAGGCAGTGTATATTCTTGGTCCTATCTCTAACCACGTGTGTTTCACAAGTTGACAGTATCACATTTGAAAGGAAAGGCAAACTTTTAATAACCTCAATATAGATGGGTCGACGTTAATCGTCTTTTAACTTCATGTGACAAAAGAAGGATGTAGACTAGTTTTGTTATTGTTCTTGAGACCCATTCAACTCAATTGACTTCGACAGTGTATAGTTTTGATTCTCTGAGAGATTTGGTGCTTTAATTGAGATGGTACATAATATAAATGGGCTTTACAATAAAGAGAGTTGACTAATAATTTGTATATGGTACACGTTTCTTGGGTCAAAATTCGAACACACGACCTTCATGATTGCAAACCTTTCAAGACAGATTTTAATATTATTTGGACACCAAGTCTTCAAAACATATATGACATGTTAGAAGAGAAAACTTCAATGACGGTAATGATATCTACCAGCTAATTTGACCCCTATAACCCAATCTGACCCCTATCACCCTATTTGACCCTTGCCACACACGCGCACTGCTACCACACACTCGCGCTGTTGGAACGCGAGTTTCGTGATAAAATTTAGTATGACAAACCTTAAATGACCAGCGGTCAATGTGATGCTTGGTCATGATACAAATTACAAATGACCTTTAGCTAAGTACAAAACAAAAACCAAACATATAAATTCATGCATTGGCTACAAAGTTACAAAAGTTCACATGAGGCGAAATACCATCATCATCATCACCATTTAATGTTTTATAAAAAAAATGATTACATTTATTTGTCTTATTTTACATTTTTATCATTTGATCACAAAATACCTTCACGTCTTTGCGGGTTATTTAACGTGTGTAACTCGCAGTGTGAACAAGTTCGCCCGGTCGACTTTGAGTCTATTTGCCGTCTGTACTGTTTGATAGTCGAGTGAAGTTGGGGACGGTGATGGACGAGTGACAACAACATTTGTGACAAGAAATAGTTAGTGAACATTATTACTTTTGTTTCCTTGATTCATAGTGAAACATGTGCGAGAGAAAAGCTGAATGGTTTGTTTTAAAATAAAATATCGTGACCGAATTTGTTCAAACTATTTCAAATATTTAATGTTCGATTGTTTCGTGTATTTTCGGTTAACTTCGTGAACCATCGGAATACGACGTGCAGGGTTTATACTACTTTAATGTTCATTGTACAAATTATTCGTTAATGTTCGGTAATACTTAGGCTTAGGTCGTGCACATTTTATGCTACGTTTGTGTCTAATTCGACTTAACTCGTAAATGCCTTCAAATGCGACGGGAGATTTTGCAATGTATGCAAATTTCACGTGCTTCCCGACTAGGTAGTTATGTCGTGAAAGCTCGGATTATTTCGTATAAAACTCTTACAATTTCGTGTATATTCGTCAGAATTCGTATAACTTCGGAAGAATCTCAAATGAACTTCATGAATCTCAAATGAAGTCAGCACACTTTTTATAGCACAATGTTACGTCATTCCAAAATATGACGTCACTAATCTAATTAAAGAATCATGAAATTGCAAAACAACCTTTAGAATCTCACTAATGGTGTTCCATTCATTCGCAGACAAGAATTAATTGTTTCAGGAATGAAAATCTCATTTAACTCGGTCAATCTGTTCTCAATGAAAATGTTTTCTTTTGTGAGAAACAAGTGAATTCAGGGCGTTCTGTCCTGGCCCAGAATACATAATGAGTTTTTAATTGATTTGATTTACCTGTTCAGTGTATGTTTAAAGTATGTTTTAATTGTTTCAAGTCTGTTAACAATGTTTCACGAGAGAGAATGAAGGGGAAATTCTCAGACGATGCAATAAATTTCACCTGATAAAAGTTTGTGAGCAGACGACATTACGCAATTATGCTAGACCACCTAGAAACACGCACTTAATACGTTCTAATTGCAAGTGATAGGTAAATTTAGGGATTATGTTTAGCGTGGTGATATGTAACTACGTAACTTCACTTTATCTACGTTCATTATAAAGTAGTTTCACCACCCACTAGTTTGCGTATGAATACTTGGTGCAAAAAATAGTTCCGTTGTTGACGAGACGTCTGGGAAATTTCCATTTATCAAAATATACCAATTTTGTGCTCTGACGGAAATACCCGAATGGTTACGATTATTGGATAACTTCACAATAGTTACTACTCGGCAATTTTAGTGACTTAAAAATGTGACCGGAAATAGCCGAGTGGTTACGACTATTATTTAACTTCACAATCGTTACTACTCGGCGGTTTCCGTAACTTGAAAAATGTGAGCAGAAGTAGCCGAGTGGTTACGATTATTGGCTAACTTCACAATCGTAACTTTTCGGCAATTCTACAAGAAATGAGCTTAAATCTGAGCTTTACCGGTTTTTTTTCATGCTAAGATGAACTCCTGGCACGAGTTAACTGGCACATAGTATCGACCGGACTGTAGCAAGTTGGTTAGGTAACTGGTTCTACAATTTTGTGACTGAAGGGAAGGACTGTGAGACATTGAGTCTATGACCAATACCGTGAACATCTCACCCTGCACGTTATTTAGGCAAGACTTCCCCAAAGATACCAAAAAATAAAAGAAAACTATCGACATTTTTCATCAAAAAATGTATTTAGAAAAAAATGATTGAAAGCCAAATAGCGATAGAAACTAATTATGTTGGATAGCCACACACAGTTGAACATATTTGACCAGACAAAAACAGAGTGAAATCTCTTTCAAATTGAATATTTGTGAGTTATATATGAATACCTTCCATTGATTTCGTCTGCTCGTATCCCTGACTGGTTTTGATCAGCAGATCATATCAATCAAACCGCCTGTGACCTAAACTAACTCCATTTCTATCAAATCTGCCATAAAATCGACAATAATCTTTCCTTTCTTATCGACGGAGATTGCGAGCCCCTAGAGACCAGTCAAAATCTGGGGCCGTAAAATGTTCAACAGTTGAAAAGAGGGGAAGTCCCAACAATGGAGGTCAACGGGTGTATTTGTCATTGCTCGGTCATGACACTTTGCACCAAATAAATTCTTTAATATTTTTATTATTCGTTTTTAATAAACTTTAATCACATTTTTTTTAATAATTCGTGTATTAAAAACGATATTGTTCTCGCGCCAGACGATAATTTCTAATTTGTACGTATGACCCGGGCAGGGCAGTCTAAACTCCAGTGTCCGGACTGCATTGACCGGAACGTTACGTTGATAGATCATGGCAATGGAGATTTCGACAGCAACACGCAATTAAAATAACACGGACTTTTAATAAAATGAACTGAACCAAGTGTTCAGTTTCATATGAGAGAGGCCCTGCTATGAATACTGCACTAAATAACCGTAATTTTCGACGATCGGCTTTAAATGCCATATCAGCTTGTGTTTTTGTTTATTATATGTTAGTTTTTTTGCGCCCGCTCGGTATCGGACCTGCCTACGAATTCAGGCATCTTGGATTCGTTTTTGAGGCGTGACTCGCAAACCTTCATGGAGTTTGTCATGAAATAGTTTTGCGGTCATTATACTGCCTAACTCTGTATCAAGTAGCAATGTTGTAGGCGATTGGCGAGGGTATGCTCTTAGAGGACGAGACCAAAAACTTAGGGGACGGAAATCTAAGCCTATTAAGGACCCAGTTGAAGCACGAATGACTGGCATTGTATGACTGAAAATAAATGTAGAAAACATAGGCTGCCGGCACGTTATATGTTCAAAACACTATACATGTATATACTATATATGTATATACATATTGTGTTTTTGACATGGAACCGTGCCGGCCGCCCATTACAGAAACATGGCGAAAAGCGCCAAATACATTACATTGTATAGTATAAGAGCTTTGTAGGCCATACAAAAATGATATAAGCCAATACTACGCACTTATTGGATACGGACAATGACCATCGAAAGGTCTTTGACATTATTACATTCCCAACGTAAAAATGGTAAATGACAACAACACGATCAGAAATTGACTTTTATGCAATCTAATACAAAATTGTTTACATTCATTCAATTAGAGAAAATGGTGATGTTAATATATGTTACATATTTGCTACATTAGAAAGTAATGGTGAAAAAATTACAAAAATACGATATTACTTCTTGACCAAGCAGACGATGACCCGCCATGTAACCCTCTTGTAAGTAAAAGGAGATGAAAACATGTCAGAAACAACAAAATGAAAAAAAACAAACCTTTCAAAAAGCCAAAAAGTGAAGAGGGTATGTTTTTAGATTCTGAAAGTTTTGTTATAAAAATGGATATCATAAACAAATAACTAAAACAAGAAACATAATGGGTTTCCGCTTTGGAGCGGACAATGGCAAAATAATTGCCACTCATGTTTAAACTAGATTCTAAGGTGCATCGACCTCACATTTGTCCCAACAGGTTCAAGAACAAACAATAACAATTTGTCTGAATGAAAACTTTAAACCCACCCTTCACTTGCACAAGAACGCGCCATAACACCGAATTATGTCAAAACAAAATAATTAATGTGCATTTTTAAAGGCAGCATAGTATTAAAATTCTTACGATAGTTTAACAATACAATATAGAAGGATTTACGACTGAAATCGCTCGTATATAAGACGCTTCAAAATACGGACTCCTCGTACAAAGAACTCCCAGTAAGGGCCTCATAGTTTGAAGGGTTCACGTTATGTATTGCATTCTGTTATCATCGTATTGGAGCAGTGGGAGGGTTAACTAATGGTCGGGAACGAACAAGTGGTGATTAGACGAACCTGTACACATAATTAGCACCACGGGGCACCTAGGAACGATCTAGGAACGATCACATGCCAAGATTGTTTGTTTAGTAGTGTAATGTCTTCACGTCTTAATTGTTTACACATTTTGTTGATAGTTTTCTCTCTAAATATCGACAGGTACTGACTTGACATAACATATTGGATGATTTCCTGACAATCCCCAGATTTTACAACCATAAAAATACTCAGATGCCAAGTTTGAAACCATCCCTGGTGAAAATCGTGTATGTTATGTAATGAAATTGAAGATGAATACCATTTTTTTTAATCTATTTTTAGTTTCAGTGAAAGTATCATTTAATTTAGGGTTTAATTTGTTAATTGACTACATATGTATAATTTACTTCCGATATTCGAAGACTAATTGGTATCGAATGTTCAAACATTATTCCATAGTAGACGAAATGTTATTACATGTATTTCATTTCATTTAGCTTTATTTTAAAAGATGGCAAAGTTAATGAATGTTTATTGGAGACCCAATAGAATTATCACAGTTAAGTTTCGCCATAAAGATTATATTGGTTATAGCAAAACTATGCGAATTTTGACAATTTTTAAGTCCTAAAGCTTAGTTTGAGAAAATGGTCCATGTATTAACATCGCTCGCCTATTAAAACATCAATGGTATCTGGATGGGCAATTAGGACCGCTATCTACAGAGCTTTCAGTGTGGGCCACCTAGTTTAGTTTTTAAAACTTTATGAGCCGCTTTTTAACCTTTTTGCATCAGATGCTGACACGTTCATTATCAGTATGGACATGGGTTCGATGAAGACCTTTAGCTATGGGCTACTATGGTTTGTAGTTTTCTGCTTTAACATGGTGACAACGAGATTCATTAATATCTATAAGGAATATCTTAGACAGCTAGTCACTGTTCATAGAAGTTTTATAAAATACAGTATAAACATTTACAAAAATGACCGGGCCCATTTATTTGAATAATTATAATGAAGTACATTGTATGTGTATTCATAGATATGGGGACAGGCAAATACCAAAGGTATATTTTACATTTTTTGTCCCCTATTGTCGAAACGTCGTCAACCCCTTTTCTTTTGTTGTTATTCTAAGGTCAGGAATGAAAAGCCGACTATCATCTTTCACAGACCATGGACGTGAGAAATGTTAACCAAGGGGTCAAGTGTCCGGTAACTGACCCCTTTTATCCAGGTCTTGCATATGGGAAACCGTGGCAGAGAATTTATATCTCTATTTTATGAAGTCATCAAATTATACTTAATTAAAATAACACAAGGGACACGTATCAAAATGAAGGAATGTTCCCTTTCACCGAAAATTCCGTAACGGTAATTTTCTTTGATTTCTTCATACGAACGTTGAAACCTTTCAGCAAATCAAAACTACGCTTACGCAATTGTCCCTTAAGTGAACCGTTGAGGGGCCAAAGTTGATACCTAAATCGTTGAAATGTCTGAGAAGATTTCAAAAATTATTAAGATGTCTCCAAGCGGTCCATTGCACACAGTGTGCACGTAGGATAGAAATTAAGATTAAAATTGCACTTTTATCATCTTATAACCGAAAATCTTTCTCTAATATGTCACGTTGTACCGTTCTCTAAGTCTGGGTTTTAATCACAACCACACGTAGGCCCTATACATAAATTGTATAAGGGCCAATGAATTTTTGTCACTGTCACAACTAGGGCATATTGGGGTCAGATTAACTTAACGACAGTTAATTTATCATTTTGTAATTTCATCGAGATTAGACATGCCCGTTGATGGGAGCAGGTCGTTTCTCCACTAAGTCATTTCTCCCCTGGTCATTTCTCCACTTTTTAGTAGTCATTTCTCCACTTTTAAGTAGTCATTTCTCCACCTTTATATATAATAGGATTATAATAGGTTTATTGTGTAACGTGATAATCACCCTTATTATGGATTGTCATATTGAAACATTATATCAATTAAAAGTACCAACTGATATTATTTAAGCATGTTTTTATACAAATATTTTGTTGGTTTATGAAGTGTCATTGAATGTGATGTGTTTAATCAAATCAATTCTAAGTGAAAGTGGTTGCATGCTCTTATTTGCACTTGTTAAGTATTTTTTTTTCATCATTTATTTTCAATAAACAGTTGTATTCAATACAATTTTCTTAATATTTATAATAATTTTCCTTGAAGTAACTCAGGCAATTTATATGTAGTGATTTATACAATTATTTCCACGCATTGATACAATAAACTTTTATCAAAACTGTGGTTAAAAAGACAATGAACAAATTGATTTACTCATTTTATTTTATTTACAAGCAAGATTATCATTCCTTTTTATATTCAAAATATTTCATTTTTAATCAGTTACTAAAATACATCATAAGTAATATACTAAATAACATGCAAAATTAAATGGGCAGGTTTATTCCACGGATAAAATATCGAATTCCCCGGATAAAATATCAAGAATGTTAAAAGGGCTGTAAAAGCATTATTATTTATTCAATTTTCATAATTTTTTGTGTATGATATTTTAGACACATCCAATTTTACATAAATGTAAAAAAAAATGAAATTATGAATTTAAATGAACCCTAAATTTACGTCTAAAGTTTGGTTAATTTTACATAAAAAATTATCCGCCAAATCCAATTTGAATTCCCCGGATAAGGTAAAACTCCCTACTACAGCATTATTTGTCGATAAAAACTATTTTTTTTTCTTTCATAATGAAGATATTATATCAGACTTGAGATACAAAATTTAAAAAATCAAATATTTGGATTAATTTAGTAGTAATTGGCATTTCAAAATACGCTGTGATATCAAAGATATTTTATCCGCGAAATCCAGTTTGGATTCCCCAGATAAGATAAAAATCCCTTCAAAAGCATTATTTTGAGTGCAAATGTTGTATTTTTTTATTTTATTTAAAAGATTTTATATCATACTTGAAGTACTAAAAAAAATGGAAAAAAATCAATCAAATAATAACAAAAAGTAACCTTCAATATACCGTATGAAATTCTATAATTTTTCTTAGTTGATATAATTATATGAGTGGACATTTTCATTTACCTAAGATATCATAAAACTACATGTAAAAACCTTATTTTACGTCCAAATGTTTTCTTTCTTGCTTTCATTACAAACGTATTATAATGAACTACATATACAACATAAAGCTTAGAAATATTAAATTAAATTTTAATTTGCACCTCAATATAGTAATACAATTGATTTATCATAATATACTAGATAAACATTCTAAATTATACTATTTTAGTTCAAAAATGAATTTTATTTACAAAATTAACATGAACATAATTCAATAACATACCTATATCTTATATAAACCTATTATATATAAAAGTGGAGAAATGACTACTAAAAAGTGGAGAAATGACTACTAAAAAGTGGAGAAATGACCAGGGGAGAAATGACTTAGTGGAGAAACGACCGTAAGCCCCCGTTGATAAGTCCACGGCGATAATTTTATAAAATTAATTAGATAGACAATTAACTATGGTTTCTAAATACAATGTAAATATGTCATATCCGATCTCATCGCATTTTTATATCGACTTGGGCTATGTAAATGTCATGCTAGCAGCAAAGTGATTTTTAACGCTCCTGGAGGATGATACCTGTTACGGAGATATCAATCGTAAAATGTTGGGCGTTTCCGTATTTCTACGTAAGAAATGAAGGACAATAGCCGAGAAGATTCGGTTGACATCGTGGAGTTTGATACCTGTTACGGAGAAAGCAATCGTATAACATCGGGTGTTTTCGTTATTTATGTAAGGAATGAACAATAATGACAGAGACTTTCAAGTTGACAGTAAAATTACGATAAATCGGTTAGCCAAGTTCGATAACTGTGTTTGATTCATTTGTAATTCTATATTCAGACAAGTGGACGATTTTTCTGTCATAAAAATTAACGTAAAATAATGGTTTCCAAACAAAATGTCCCCAGATGACAAGTTTACTCACCAGAATTAATTTTATCATCAATTTTCCACGTAAAAACATGGTCACGTGGTTTGGAAATATTCACATGACGTCATTTATGATGTAACAGTATTGTTTAAATTGTTTAAATAATAGGGGAAGCAACAATAAAGAATCCATCTTGTGGGACCTCAGGGCAGCGATTCTACGAAAAAATGAAAGATTTATCACGATATAATAGTTAACTCTTCAATAAAGGAGGGTATAAACATTGTCAGCCTCGTTTTTCTATTGTATTGATTACGTCATTAATGTAATTATGTATTTTTACGCCGCCTAAGGCACTATTTTCAAAATGGCGGACTGATTATGAAATTTAAGTTTTTTAAGGTTATAAAAACCGTGATCATTAGTTTTTTTTGTACGTTAAATAGTTTAACAATGTCACTGGTCATTTTTCTGTGATAGATATCCATTCCAGTCTAATAATTCTTTCATTTCGTTGACATTTTCGACAAGGGTAGTTCAGATCGGGGTGTCAAACATGGCCATAAATTTCAAATTTTCCAGTCAAATTTTATCTCTGGCAGAGACACTCGTCTTGTTATTCAATTTAAGGGCCCTCGAGCTAGCTTCTTATCAGGACAGGATCAGAATCCCTTTCTTTACAAAAATTACAAAAATAAATTTAAAAATATCGAACGCTCGTTTGTCATTGGTCAATTTTATTCATTTATTTGATTGTTTGATGGTTCGGATATTTATTTGAAATGTAACTTGGCTCATTAGTGTCACTGGGTGAATGTTGAAACGTCCAGTTTGTCTTGACCCCATCACTCCTTAAGTCAACCCGTGATTGTCAATAAAACCGTGTCTCCATTTAGAACTTTATCAATATGCTTGAGTTAAATATGCCAGTTTTAAGTCTTTAGAATTAATTGATTATTCTATTTGAGAAAGATACGCATATTTAAAATGTTACTAAATCGGTCCACAGTTTGTTTATTTTAAGAAACTAGTCGTTATTTAAGTTCATGTAGGGTTTGTATAATTTCCGATATTTTGTAATCAATGACTGATTATTTAAGTACAAATGAGTCTTGAATGACCTAATCTGCAACGTCATTTCATTTATATAAACTACGCCATAAGACTAAATTAAATCGATGGGTCATTGCAAAACTAGTCTCACTACATAAGACTTAATTGAATTAATGGGTCAGCACGAAGCTAGTCTCACTACCTTTAATTAAAGATGGTCACGAGCACATATTTTTGTGCAGAGGATTCAGAGTGGCCATTTTTAATGCGCAGGCTTAAGTGCGCATTTTCGGAAAATGAAAAATGACGTTATTTTGTGCCCAATTTGACTCAATATGTTTACAGGAGCAAGAAATCGACAAAAAACAAGCGTTGACCATCTGAAAATCACGTGGCAACAAGCCTCAAGTTGACTAAAAAGTATTTCTTAAACTGATCGGGAGTGTTCTTAAAAATGTAAAAGTACGAATCTACCATTCTCGTACCCAGAGTCTAGTAGGATTACCTCGGGGTACGAGGATGGAATCTACAGACTGGCAGTTCTTGCTAATACACTGTAGTATGTAAAGACGGTTCCAATATTAAGATAATTCCTTTTAATAGTCCTAATTGTGGAACTTCACTGAATTTTGGGGGCGTTTCAGCAAACATGCTTATACAATTCTCCAGACTGGCAGTGCTTGGCTTTTCTCCGATTTGTCAGGGACTACACGTGGTCTAAATTATTCTGTATACAAGGTACCGTGGCATGTACATATGTATAACACTAGTTGCCTAGAAATGACAGTAATTAATTCTAGATGAATATTTAATTGATTGATATCTTATCAAAGTGCTGTGACTGCTGTGAATAATATCGTAAGATAAGATCCATGCAATGGCGTAGCTTGAGTTATTTGAACGCTGTAAGCGTATATAGCTATTATTTTATATAAAAGCGGATGATAGGGTGTCTTTACCAAGAAAAGTTTGAACATTAAGATTGAAATAAGCGTTTCTAAGCTATTTTGTTATTTTATCGCCGATTTCTTACACATAATAACCCACTTTTGTGATTTCATTGTCAAAGCGTTTTCCTAAGTACAATAAAGTTCCGCTATAAAAACCACATTTTGTTATTGCAAAAACTGTGCGATTTTTAAGGCCAAAATGCTTAATTTGAGGAGCAAAGGGTCCCTATATTAAGGCCATGCGTCACTAAGACAATCAATTTTAATAATCCCAATAGTGGAACTTTGTTCTTACTTTTGGTTTGATTTTCAGTTTTGGGTACATTAGTACTAGGTTATGCCAATCTATGCCATTGTTTTCTGATTTCTGGGAGAATTAACGCCAAGCTTAGTCCCTAAATTGAGAGTTTTATTAGAGATAGTGCCAAGCTGTATTACTAATTTCAGAGTCTACGAGGAGAGATAGTGCCAAGCTACGTCATTGAGTCAGTCAGAGTTCCAGGAGAGTTAGTGGTGGGGATGATATTGATACAATTATGATAACTATCAAGATATCATATAAAATCTATAATTATATTAACATTTATCATTCATATTATCATTATCCTAAGGTCACGGTAATTTTGTGACTTTTCAGGAGGAAATTCCATTGTTTGTAGCAGAGTTGCTGTCTTTTGTTGGCAGCCAAGTTGCCTCTTCTGTTCATAGCTATGGCGTTTTCTTCAGTTGGCAGCTAAGTTTTTTCTCTCGTTTCTTTCATACAATTTGAAGCATTGGGTGAATATAGTGTTCAAGTACATTTAGTTGTTTTTTCAGGGCTATCATTCTTGTACACAGAGGTTATCGAGAATCCTGATAACCTTTTGGATATGAAAGTACATTGGGTGTCTTGAACAGAATAGAACAGAACATGTCATATATAAATTGTAAATACATATGAACAAATCAATTACGAATACAATATGACCGTACAATTATCATTATTATTTAAAGGAAAAGCCATGGACTAGTAAATTTAAAGGCTCAATTCAGGAAAAAAGGTCTAAATCCATTCTCGTACCCAGGGGCTATCAAGATTCTCGAAAATATCGCGAATCTTGATAGCCCCTGGGTACGAGAATGACCTAAATCAGGAAGTATTCAGAGTTCAAAGAGAAATGTTCATATTCAAATTGAAATCTATAAATGATCACTTTAAATTGGTCAAACATGGAATCTATAAACAACTTATTGCCCCCTAACAAATTCTAAGTGAGATTTTTATTTGTTATATAAATAGTTCTTCAAGAAACACACAGTGACCAAAGATAATCATTAATTAGGTTAAGATATAACGATAATCAAATCAAGTTGGACGTAATCATGACTACGTTTACATAGAATGGACCTTGTGATTTTCTCACACGATGTATGACCCCTAAGGGACGAATAGGGGACAACAATATTACTTGTTTAACAAGGTACATAAACAAAATCTCCGAGCCCTTAGGGGCTGGCAACTGGTTGAAGCTAATTAGGTCTGATTCCCAGAGAGATTGGCGCCTTTGTAGAACAAAAATACATTATGACATTTCAGCCCCTTAACAGCCCCTTTTTCTTTAGTTACCCAATAATCATCATCATATTATCCTTAATTGAATAAACAAATAAATGATATGATTATATTATGACATTGCAGCCCCTTTTTCTTAAGTTACCCAATAGTTTTATCGTATGATCCTTAATTGGCCCTTAATTGAATAAATAAACATTTTTGTTCCAATAAAGTGACCAGAAGGTAAACAGACGACAACAAGGTCAGTTTTAAATAAACTCTGCAATTTCTTCACACACTTGTCTCCTGACCAGAAGCCCCTAGCCCCTTCTTCAAAGTCCCAAATAAGTTTCAAACAATTAATACTAATAAAATGTTGATGGCGAAATATTAGTGTGTTTATATCTTCATTATTTTGTAATGAATGGAAACCTTTGATGAAATTGCCAACGCTGAAAATATCATTGTGGCATAATAGAGCATTACAGAAAAGCTGCAAAGCTGAGCTGAGCAAAACAGAACTGAACGAACAGAACAGAACAAAACTGACGGAACAGAGCAGAACAGAATAAACAGGACAGGACGGAACTGAACAGAACCGAACCGAACTGAAGAAAACAGAACAGAACAGAACATACACATTGTTGGCTTGTATTAAGATACGTTGTACATGGCTAAAAATCATCAAGAAACAATGAACATGGCTTATACTCGAATGGATACGTATACAAGTTCTTGTAATTTATCAAAGTATTAAAACTGTTATGCTTGAAAATTTCGCCCCCCCCCCCCTCGCCTCAACTACTAAAATACATGTACTAACTATTTCAATACTTCCTGAACGTGAGCAACTTCTTTCGTGTTTTTTGTAGTTAAATTTTTGCTCGACCGCCCAATAACCTGATCAAATTGATCATTATTAAAAGTATGTAATATAATAAATCACCTTGTTAAACATATATTTGATTAGTAAATATTTCGCTTTTAGGTATTTAGGTTAGGTTCATTATAACTACTTTACATTAAAACATCATGTTTCTTCCTTTATTAAAATATATGTATTTAATAGGTTTTTGATTTACCGATTTTCTAAAATACAGTAAAGTTCCGCTATAAAGACCACCTTGGTTATTTTGTTAAAATCATAAACTTGTGACGATTTTTAAGTCCCCAATGGTCAAATTGGGAAGAAAATGTCCCTATATTAAAATCATTTCGCTTATAAGAATGTCCTTGTTATCAAAAGTTCATTCGATTTTTGACGATTGCTAGGTCAAAAATATTCAATTTGAGAAGAAAAGGTCCCTATATTAAGACCATTTCGCTATTAAGACCATCAATTTTGACGGTTCTTAAAGTGGAACTTTACTGTATGAAGATTTAGTTTACGCCTAGATATTTACTTTCGTGGCCTAGTGATAGAATATTTTTATTTGAAATTACTGTGACCATTTACTGATTGAGAGACCCCGGGTTCGAACCAAATCACCGACAATGGGTATTTCAATTAATTTTTTACCGAAACCATTCTCGCAACCGCAACCATGTAGGCTACATGCTGCCGACCTAAAAGAGTCCCCTATTTTTGTTATATTAGTTATAAATTTAGATATATTTATAAAAAAAACTGCAGGATGCAACATTTCTTTTCAGGCAAAGCGATTATAACAACTGGACGGTTATTTCAAGCAAGTGCATGTCTACTGAGGAAAAATGGAAAACGCCAAGGTGTTCCGAAATGTGATTACACGTCTTTGAAATACCATTTGCTGAAAGCAGACGTCAACTCAATGTTAGCTAATTAATTACTCCTGTCAATTCTCATAAATTTATTAGCTTTGGTAAAACAACGTCTATTTCATGAAATTAACAAGAAAACCACTCAGCGTTTTCTTTCACGAGATCGCGTGCATCGGTTTCCGGTGTGTGTAAAACCGCGTGGCGCACGTGTTCGACGTCTTGTCAATACGGAAGCTAATTAATTTCATTTCTTTGGGTTAATCTACGTAGAAATCAAAGCGATGAAACTGCCATGATATTCTAAGATAGTTAATTGGTGAGGTTAATCACATTATGTTTAATTTGGTATTAATGTCAAATATTGATAAATATTTGTCTTTATTACTTCGGTTAATTAACTTGATAAATGCTAATTGTTATTACACAAGAGGATCATGGGTAATTAGCTGGAATAATTAAATTTCGGAAAACCATGGTATTTGGCATTTTCCGTAATCTACATTAAGATGGGCTTATATGAACTGATCTTGGATCTTTAGGATGGCTTGGAAAACTCTGAGTAGATTTGTTGAAAGGGGATTTGAGGCACAAAACTGCAACTTAATACTGACACGACAAAGCGGACCAACTTAAAACAGGTTTGAAAGGGACCAGCTAGGAACAGCCACGAATAAGGGCCCAGCTTGGAATAGACATAAAAAATGACAATCTTGTAGTGGGCATAAATAAGGGTCAAGCTTGTAATCGGCATGAACAAGGGACCAGCTTTGAACAGGCATGAAAAGGGGACCAGTTTGGAACAGGCATGAATAAAGGACCAACTAAGTGGCACTCTCTAGTGAAACCCTTTTTAGATGCTGCGCGAAAAATGATTTAGTAATTCCTTTCCAATGCCTTTAAGGCTTTTATTTTTTATGAAATAAACTATAATGTATATATAGATATTTTTTTTAAATATTTGTCAACTTTCATCGAAATATTAGAAAAGTTTTTATCATTTTTTATCTGATTTTAAAACTTGGTAATATAGACACGAATAATGATGAAGTTTGACGGGTATTGACAAACGGTGAGAACTTGCTCCTACTCTTCCCCACAAATATCAACAATTTTTGACATGATGTTATTTCGATAACATAACTATTATTGTTGCGCTGGTAACGATGTTGTCAAAATATCGTGAAATCACGCTGATAACGTGACAAGATGAGATTTCGCGATAAACTGATAAATAATTATCATATACGATCAGAAAATATATAAGAATAGATTTATTGATTATTTAGAAATCAAGAACAACAAAAATAAACATTACATAGAAGCGATGAAAAATAAACAATTATTATAATCAATGGCTAATAAGTAAACAATGATTTTTAAATCGAGAATAATGAAAATAAAGTATAAATTGATAAATGAACGTGTCTTTAAAGTTGAATAAATAATTAAAAATCTAGATCTATCGCCTGATAATATTTATTAACCTTTCAAGAATATCAAAATATTTTCATAGTTAAAAACAAGCATTGTGCATTTAATTAAAAACATAATAAATAGTATCATTATGAAGCCGCTCGGCTAGCTCAGTCATTAGCGCACAAGTCTACTGATCGAGTGGTCGTAGGTTCGATTCCCGGACACGTCATACGTGTACTTTCGTGGAGTTTTGTTATAAAATAATTTCTATAACAATTCTCTCTCCTACATTCTCGTACCCAGAGTCTAGTAGGATTCTCAATACTAGCTAGTATTGAGAATCCTACTAGACTCTGGGTTCGAGAATGCTCTCCTACCACTGATTCTAAATCATGTAGGGCAGTTGTCAGTCACTGGCGAAAATTTGCGCCTAATAACCGATTAACAGCTAAACAGAAATTTAATCTTTCCAGTAACTGTAAGTTGACTGACCACCGTGATATATAACCTTAACAATGTGTTGCTCGAAACTAACCTAAGTTAACTGCTAACCTAGTTCCTAGCTTCGGTCATACCACAGTGGTCAGGTTAATAACACCTATGGTTTACAAGTCCAGGTGTACGATCCATTGCGTACTTTTTTCGGTAAAAAAGAATAGCGTTATTATATAACAAGAAAATAATGATATTATATCATACAGCCAGATAACTCCAGTGTCAATAACAAATGCCAAAACAACAACAACCACAACAACAATACTATACTGATTGTGATACGATTATACGATTATCGCGATATTTATCGATATATCTATACGAGACTGGCACTGACCACTGACCACCGACTGGACATAGTTGCTGATAAGAAATAATAGATTTACAGTGTTTTGTTGTTGGGGTTAAAGGTTTTTTTTACCGGGGATCTGTACGCTTTTTACGGACGCATTATGCGCAGACCCCGGGTAAACCAGCCTAAGCCGGTCCCAAGCCCAGTTGAAAAATGGTGAGGACAACACTGTCTGTAACCTTAACGAAGAATAGCTGATGAAGAATTTTTCTTCTAATGAAATGTCACTCTGGAAAATTTTCAACTTTGAAGTTAAAGTTCTAGCTGGAGTCTTGAATATTGTTAGATTCAGGCATTCTCGTACCCCGTGGTTATCACGATTCTCGATCTAACTAGTATCGAGAATCCTACTAGACTCTGGGTACGAGAATGTATACAGGCAGCAAATAAGCATTTCTTCCTATACTTTGAAAATTCAAGGAACCTATATATACACGAATACCGAGTCTTTGATATTGTGCAATATTTTGACTTTTTGTACAAATTGTGCCCAGTATGGTTGATTTTGACTATAATTGACAAACAGTCGATGAATTTCATCACCTTTTTCTTATTTTTGCACATTACACAAAAATGTTATTTTTCTCGCAGACTGTTCTTTCACCTCGATTATGTCTCTGTCAGACAGAAGCAAAAATAAATCAATTCGGACCATGTAGCATACCCGTTTGTATCACAGAAGTCGTTTTATAGGCGAGAACAATTGGCAGACCATCAAAGAAGTGCTAGAAAATAAAGCTGTCATTCCACGTTGTAATACCTTCATGTCGGCATATAACATCATAAAGTCGCCGCCGACCAATAAAAGCGTTGCGAAATATTACTTAACACGTGTGTGATATATAGTATATATATTTTATCTGCATATAATAAATTAATTTCTGCGCTGTAGAAATATGGTGTAAAAACATCAGAATTGAGATTAATGCTTATTTTCACATGTATGTTAAAATTAACACAGTCGTATCAATTGTTGCCGGCACTTCAAAGGAACCACATTGTGTGAATTATGTTGCTCATTGGTCAAAGACTTCACGCCGATAGGAAAATTCGCAAAATTTGCAAAGAATTCAAAATTCGCTTACAGCAGATGAGATCGATACATTTTCCACGCTCTATTATCAAAGAGCGCCTGGTGATTAAGATTTGTTACAAAAGTCATCCAGACGCTTGTAATTGAGTACTGATAATTATCGAATGTGTGTGATAATTTTTATTTGGATTTCTAAATCGAATTCCAGCGACGATGAAAGAAAGTCTCCAACATCTTCGAACGTATTTATCAAAATTATGTCTAAATTTTTACCATTTCATTAATTCTTTGAAAGCGTTTAGAAGACATGGACGCAGTCACAATCACAGGGTTCTGTGACGTGATTAATAACCCCAGATTTCTGATGCACAATCATACGATTCATGAACTGACCATCTCCAATTTAACTTTCTACCGGAAACCAATTTCTTAAAATTACCAACTACTTTTTCAATTTAAGCTTTGTCCGACAAGATTTGAATTTCTCTAAGGCTTCGGGTTCCTTGATGTCTCAAAAGTCATTTAACTTTAAATACGCACTGTACTCGTGAGCTACTAGCTTTCAAAATTTGAAGTCAGTCGTTATTTTATAAAACGTCAAAACTTGTTTAAGACTGGACAAATTCGTAACTGACATGCAAGCATTCAAATGTTAGCTTACACGCTTGAATAATTTTGTTATTCATTTTGGTAAGCTTTTTTACACGCACATAAATTATTTTTTCACAATTATGAAATCTGAGAAATTACTGAGAAATTTAACTGAATAAAGAAATTCCTCTATATTTATTGCGCCATATAGGGTTTGGTTATTTTTCCTCTAATAAATTTCTAAAACGCAAACTGCGTGGGAAAAATAGATACAAACTTAATCTTGACATAGAAAACATTTCGTGGTTAGATGTTTTAACCGAAAAAGAATATTGTATTTTAGTCGCTCCCTCACCACGTGATTTACAACAGGTCATTGTGACCTAGCAATGAAAGGGAGACAACTCGAATTTACTATAATCACGTGATATCGGCCATATTTTTATTATTATGCGTAGAATCAATAAAATTATGGTTATGAAAGTTTTCGGAAGAGGTTAAACCAGCCGTAGCCGGTCCCAAGCCCGGTTGTGAAATGGCGAGGGCAACAATGACTGGAAACTTACCGGTGACCAGCAAAGAAAGAAATTCTTCGAATCCGGCAATTTGGCTACTCTAGACACTTAACTAAAAGTTTGAAGTTTAGTTCAAGCTGGGGTCTGCACGTAATGCATTTTTAGCGGCGGATGGACCCCGGTTAAAACTTAACACTAAAGAGAAGAAAAAAGGAAAATTAGAAAAGATACTTGAATGTTAGCACTTTAGAACAATAACTTACCGAAATTACCTCCCTTGATAAAAATGGAGGATTTGAAAAAAGAACAAGTTTCATTTACGGCTTGCGGTCACGTTAGATGGTCACGTACCAAACTAAAACAGAGTTGTAAATCGGCCTGAACAAAGAAAGTGGTTATAATTGGATAGCCAGCTCCGCATTGATTCGAATCCCATCTAGAACCTACCTCGTAGTTTTCCATGAACATGAAATTTTATCCTACTAGCTTAGTACTGGAAAACCAGGAAGTGGACTTATAGTGATCAACCTATGTTGTAAGAACTTTTTTCACAATCGAGATAAAAAATTAGTACATGTATAAACAAAATTAAACGAACAAAGAGTGGGGCTGCGGCTAGTATCCGAGTACTCGGATATTCGCTATCCCGACCAGAAAATCGAGTACAAATATCACGTCCGAAATCGTCGGATCGCGATCTATTTTTGGAAAAACTGAATTTTCAGCTTAATCAAAACTGAAAACGAGTCGCACTTCTAATGTAAACTTATTGGGATATAAGAATCTTGTGTCAAAATTCGATTGATACACATTTAAACAAAAATGTTATCACTGAAAATGCCCATAAAGCGTCTGGTAATAGACATGTTTGAAGTACGTGGTTTTCCATACAATAAAACACTTGTAAATCTTCACTAACTCTTATTGTTACATGAATTATGTATGCTTCTCCATTAACAAGTGATTCGTGGTTCGAATCGTGAATCGCTACACATGAATCGTGGTTCGGATCGGATCGCAACTTGCTCAACGATCCACAGCCCTAACAAAGAGCAAGAAGAGTAAATTATAGACTGTAAAACCCCAGCACTCCATCAATATAAACGTTTATTAGCCACGTGTTGCCTAGACAACATAAGTGACGGTCATCAAGAAACGCTGGTATCAAAATTTCAAACATTTATAGGACATATTTAAAACCCCTATGTAATACAATACTAGGGGCCGGAAGTATATTGACAGGTCCCTACGTGGGTCTTTCAATTTGGGTTCAATTATATCAACTACAAAATACAGTGATTCGGGGTCACTTATTTTACAACGTATAACGCTGATTGAAAATTAAAGGGTATGAGGTCAAAATGATTACATCAAAGGTCGAGAAAGATTAATGTTAACATAAAATAACCTTTCAGCAATTTTGACCTTTTCTCCGGTCATCGATCTACATATGACCATGTTCACGGTGGCAAAACTACGTGACTATGACATCACAAATGCAAAGGGGCAGCAGAATATTTTGACAAGATTCGAGATGAAAAAAAAAATACACGAAAAAACTAATGACGTGTAGGCCTACTCAGGGAAAAAGTCGATCTGAGACCAAAATGTTTTCCACATTTTGGGCCAATTCGGCCCCATGGCATTCCAATAGACGTGTTTTTTAAGAATTTCGGGCACAAACCGGCAGTTATTGGAATAATTGCATGATAACGGAAAATGAGGTATACCACATTCGAGCTTGGGTGGGATCATGCAAACGGCCTCCCTGTTCATTGTAAGTGGTTCCAGTATTTGTTTAAGCCACGATTGCAGGTTCAGGCCAAAATTGTTGACAAAATACGTCCATGAGGATGCCCTGGGGCCGATTATGGCCTATAAAGGCTACAGGTACCGGTTGTGTACATATTTTATAATTCGTCTGGACCATAGGGAGCGACTGAGGCCCAATTCATTCTGGTCCCAGAGAAAACGTTTTTCACCCCGAAAAACGCCTGATGTATCTCAGGGAAAAAGTCGATTTTTGGGGAATTTTTTTCCCCTGTTTTTGGCCTCAATGGGCCTGAATGGGCCGGAGGGCATCCGCATAGACACATTTGGGTGAAATTTCGGGCATAAACAGGCAATCGTGGCCAAACACGGCAATTTACGCATAACCGCGCCTATCCCTAGGGGTATTATATACAAACGCGGAAATGGCCACCCTTGCCCTTGGAAGGCCCTCAGGTACCGGATGTGGCACATTTCCTGACTCGTTTGGACTATAGGAAGCGACTGAGGCCCAATTGGTCCCGGTCCCAGAGAAAAAGTTTTTGACCCCGAAAAAACGCATGATGTATACATCAGCGAAAAATCGATTGGGGGAGGAAATTGTTCCCTTCGTTTTTGGCCTGAATGGGCCCGATGGCATCCACATAGACACATTTGGGCGGAACTACGGGCATAAACCGGCAATCGAGGTCATAAACGGCAATTTATGCATTATCTCATATACCCCTAAAGGGAATATGTGAGGCCTGAAAAACGGTCCGTTGGCTCCCGGAAGGGCCTCAGGTACCGGATGTGGCACTTTTCCTGGTTCAACTGGACCATAGGAAGCGACTGAGGCGTAAATGGAACCGGTTCCATAGAAAAAGTTTTTCAGCCCGAAAAACGCCTGATGTATACATCAGGGAAAAAGTTAATTTCCAAGCAAAATCCCCCCCCCCCCCCCGTTTTTGGCCTCATTTGGCCTATATGAACCCGAGGCATCCGCAGAGACGTATTTATGTTAAACGCTGCATATCTAACCCTAGTCACTGGTGTCTATTTCCTTTCATCTCAACTTGGGTTTCGAACTCAAAGTAAAACCATATGTAACTATACACCAAATTTTATACCGTCTCTTTTTATATTTTTTATTGTTCAAAGACGGAAGTAAAAACCGCATTTTTTTTAAAAATGTACTATTTTGAAATATTTAGAATGTAAAGTGCCACCCAAATGTTTTTGGACAAAGTCCTGCTTTTACGGTAAACCGATTCACATTAAAAAAACCATAAAACAGAAACAGAGAGTCATCAGAGCAAATTTCAAGATTAACATTAATTAGTTTATCAACATATGATTCAAACTAAGCTTTAATTACTGTTTATTTACTTGCGTGACGCTGTATCAGTTTTTCTCAAAATTCCATTTTGTCCAAGAACATTCGGAGAGCACTGTGTAATGGTGCGATACCTTATGTTAGTTTCACAATTCACAAAGTACTAAGATTTTAGGGCTGTTATCAATCGCATCTCAGTTGAATTAAATTGCAATTTTGCGGTTAACATATTTTGTGGTTTTTCCTAAACTACAGCCTCGTGCCTGGGAGAAAACGGGAATCTTGTTTTTATGAATGAAAAGTTGAAAACGTACAACATTGTTGTGGGCGTATGGTTTTTTACTGTCTTTGTAGAACGAAAAATAATGTTAGAAGAAAAATTTGACCTTGAACAGACATTTTTCTTTAAATTGTACGCGCCTTATGGGTAATATACTGGTAATTCTAGATGATATAAGAATAATTTGGAGGGAGGGGGTGGGTCATCGGCGCGAGTATTGAAACTAGTATTTGCATGGATGAAACAAATTCTTACAACGTAGATAAATCACCTTCAATGGCCGCTTCCTGGTATTCCAGTACTGAGCCAGTAAGATTAAAAAAATTGCTTAATGAAACAACAAGTTATGTTTCTGATCTGATTTGAACTGTTGATATGTTTGGCATTTAGTTTTTAACCAGGGTCCGTCTTCTTCTAGAGGATGCTTTATGTTCAGACCCTGTTCAGAAACTTAATCAGAACTTAAGTTTCCAGAGATGACACTTCATTAAAAGAACGCTCTTCCTCTGTTGATCTTCTTTCTTAAGCGTTGACGATCGCCCTCTCCATTTCTCAACCGGGCTTGGGACCGGCTACGGCTGGATTGCGATTTGAACCAACGCAGGGCTGGCTACTAAATGAATTACAGTCCACCGTCGTAACCACTCGGCCATATTCATATGTCCAAAATATCAAACATTTTCTATGTATATACAAGGTTCACATGACCTCGCTGGTCAAAACTATTTTAACCTAAACATACCTCAAAATATCTTTACTTATATTTACATATATAAAAAGTTATATAAACATAATATACAAATGTATTATATAATGATAACACGATGACGAAGTCACTTTTCACTGGATTTTTTATTATATACATTTTTGCATGGGTGGGTGGGGTAATGTTTCTGACAGAAATATTACTAAGCCCATCCCATTGATGTTTATATTATACATCTGTATTTTATCAACATATATCGGTATGTCTCATGATTAAAGACCACCACAGTGGACAGTGGTCATTCTCATCAATATCTTGACCACTTGACCACAAGATTTCTAAATGTATATAGAAAATGACAGGAAACTATGTAAATGACCAATAAAACAAAGACATTCCGATGGTCATCAAGAAATTCCACCTTGATGTAAATTACTACTCGAACATAAATGGGTTAATGTGTGATATTTGTCAGTCTTTTGTTTCTAAACTTTCCCGCTTGAATTTTGACAGTTTTTTCTTCCAATATGAGTGAACAATGAATAGCAACATATTTTTGCTTCGAGGCTTTAATGGCCCATACATTAACCTCGCTGATTTAAATACTCACTTCAGGACTTCAGTATTCACGATTGATAAGAATAGATATCCGTATATATGTACGGGGACTATCGATCAAATTTCGAGTATTTAAATCAGCTGGGTTTGTTTCATCGCCACTTGCAGTTGATTAAAATTTAACAATAGTAGCTGTCAAAAGTGATCTATATTAACGTCGACTAAAGATCTCTGTAAGGCTAAAGATCTGCATTATGTGCAGACTCCTGCTGAGAAATTCTTCTTTTGTTGGATACATCAACAGCAGTGGACGCATTCACCGGGCTAACCAAACTATAAGTTCCAACGAGACTTCAAAAATAAAAAGCATGATTTAACTTAATGACGTTAAGGTTAAGGTTTTTAAATTATTAACTGTAAGTTTTTGCACCTTTTTATTACAGCTCTAGTCCAACTGGGTGGATTGAGTAGCTTGGAAGGACTAGAGCTCTATCTTCTTTATTTTAACTCCCATGCATGGCCATAATATTCAGAATTGAATGTTTGCCATTGAATTGAATGTTATAATAGATGATGATGATGATGACGTTGGACTGATAATCAATAGATAGCCTGCTTCACGTTGGTTCAAATCCCATCTTAAACCTACCACGCTTTAGAAACTTTATCCTTCTAGCTCAGTACTGGGGGACCAGGAAGCGGATTCGAAAGTGATTAACCTAAGTTGCAAGAACTTGTTTCACAATCGAGCTAAAACAAATTAGTTTAACCATAAACATAAAATTTAATGTCAGCGTGACATTTTAAATGTCACGTGACTAACTAATATTGTATTTATGTTTATTATCAATATGGACAAGTGTTTCATTCAAGTTTTAAGTTTTCATAAAACTTCAAGTAAACAGTTTTCAACAGAAAGTATATAAGTGTACTTTAGCAATTTTACTGATTGTTTTTAGACGAAATAAAGGAAATCGTCTATTTATTTTGTAAACATATTACGTCATGCTTTATTGATGACACAGCAAACGTTATCATAACTTGACAAACTGTATCTGTCCATTTCCTACATTAATGGTCATTTTTGTGGTCAATCTACCACTTGTTATAATAGTGTTGGTCAGTTAACTTCTACATTCCATGGCGGAAATGGCCTAATCATTGGTCAAATATAGATAGTGTCCACTGTTTCATATCAAGGACATTTTCTATTGCAGCAATTATTTTATGACGTCATTATACAAATATTTGACATGCTTGTAAATCCGGGCATTCTAGGACCATTCACGGTGAGCGTAAAAACAACACACCGTGAGAAAAATGTCCGAAGTTGCGCATGCGCTTTAAAATGAATATTTCACCAAAAGCGGCGGCCAGGGTCCCTTTCCAGTAAGACGAATATAGCGTTTTTATACTCATTTATTTTAGCTCGATTTTGATACAAGTTCTTAAAACTTGGGTTAATCACTTTCGAGTCCGCTTCCTGGTCCTCCATTACTGAGCCAGTTAGATAAAGTTTATAGCTCAAGAAAACAACGGTTGATCTATAGGTTTTGGAAAGGATTTGATTCAACGGAAAGCTGGCGATCCAATTATTACCAGCCCATCATCGTAACCACTCGACCACCCCGCTCCTAGATTTCAGTATTTTACGGCAATGTTCGGTAATTTACGCTGATGTTAGGTAGTTTACGTTATTTTACGGATATAATTTCTTAACAAAATGTGTAAGTTAAATAAAAAGTACTCATACATTTAATTCAAACTAAAACATATTTTATATTTACTTAAATTTTTCCCATGGTTTAAAATTACCATCACAAAAGCGAAACAATGTGAAATAGATCAGGGAAATAATTAGAACAAATTTTTGATATGAAAATATGTCATTTGTGGACTCTAATTACACAAACATTGTTAATGACGTGTTTTAATTAGTAAGATTGAAAATGTGATGTGAAATGTTGATTTGAGAATGAAGTATTTTGAAGAGTTTATAGGATTTTAATGGACACGTTATGTAGATGAATGTTAAGTATGATAGTTGTTCGACTTATTTATGAGGATAACTACAGTACAGTCATACCTGTGGGCCGTAGCCACTCAAGAAAACCACATAATGGTGGCATAACACTCGAGCCCGTCTAAAAATGCACCAACTATTCCCTATTCCAAAAGAACCACATTAAAGGCCGATTGATACTAAAGCCCCACTCTTCCTATGTTCCATATTCAGTAAAAAGAACCACAATAATAGCCGCCTAATACTTGAGCCCGTTTAATATAGCTCTACCTATAATGCACAGCCTGCACAAGTATTGCTATATTTAATAATGAGGGACTTTGGTCAGTTATCTTCCCTTGATAAAATCTGAAGCATTCCAATCAGTGGTAAGTAGGTCCTATCAGTTGGAATCCTCGGATTTTATCACTGAAGTCCTATGTAAGAATAATAAAATATTTTAACTAATATCTTTCTTGTTAATTCGGATATTAATAAGAGTGATGAAAGTTAAATAGTTCTTCAACAAAAAATTGTTTGCTTGATTTTCAAACAAATTAAATAATTTACAAAAAAGGTATTTAAGATTAATTGTGGCAAAATGACATTTAAAAGTAAGGGTAAAATCCGAGTAATCCGACTGATTGGACCTACCTATTTGAAGAGTGTACAAGGGGATATAACTGACTATGGTCCCTTATTAAGCATACTCATGCCCGCTTGAGGCCGCTCTACCTGTGACACAGGCTGTGATCCGTATTCGGTAAAGAGAATCGCAATATTAGCTGCATGATACTCGAGTTCTCTTACATGTAAACTGCTCTGCCTGTGATCCGTATTCAGTAAAAGAGACCCTTACTCGATTTTGTACGATGACCTTGATCATTAAAATCACCTCAAGGCAGTTCACCCTCACAGTATTCCTAGATGAGTTCGAAACCGGGACTTCTCTATTCCTGAGCGTGCGTCCTATCACTGAGTTTGCTTTTACTAAGAAGGTGCTATCAATTAAAGCAGACGACCGTCGACTCAGGTTTGTGTGTAGACATGTATCATCACCCAGGCCATGTCTTAAGTTTCAGAATATTTTAAAAAATAGATAAACTATATAGGTGTAAAATATCAAAGGTTAAAAGTCTAAAGTAATATTTTATTAAACTAACATCTAAAGTCATCCATCTGTCAAGTGTCCATTGATTCACTATAAGTTTAACTCATTCAGTATTCATTAAATCAAAATTATGTTATTTTAAGATTAGCATCCGACGGAAAATGTAATTAGTAGATTCGGACATGTGTGACGTCATTGTATGGACTTGATGCGGAAGAATTGACTTTGACTTGTGACCTTCTTTGCCTGGTCTTTTTGCAAAAAGATGCCTACCCGGCTAGTTCAGTCGGCAGCTAATGATCGAG
This sequence comes from Mactra quadrangularis, assembly GCA_025267735.1. Classification (NCBI taxonomy): domain Eukaryota; kingdom Metazoa; phylum Mollusca; class Bivalvia; order Venerida; family Mactridae; genus Mactra; species Mactra quadrangularis. Next base: position 56,553,635 of record CM046309.1, on the reverse strand, counting down.
GGGTCGTGGGTTCAATTGACCTTTTCCCCGTTCCTAGAAAGACTAAACATCTTGATTTAGCTGTTCACCAGTTACAAGATGCATACTTCAATCAGTGACTGACAACTGCCCTACATGATTAAGAATCAGTACATGTAGCAGAAAAATTGCCCTAGAAATTATTTTATGTCCAAATTCCACGAAAGTATACCGTCGGCTACGTAGGTATCATTCTCTGGCCCAGAAGTTTTCAAGATGCTCGGTACTAGCTTAAATCGAAAATCTTTATAATCTCTGGGTACGAAGATGTGTAGGTATTAAATACTAGCTTTAATAGCAAATTTCCATTCTTTTAAATAGACCAAAAAATATCTTATAAAAGTTAGAAAGTCAGCAGACCAGCCTTCTTTACAAAGACGTATAACTCAGTGGCTTAGTGCGGACAATCAGCCATTATGAATTAAAGTAATTGAGGCAATATGTTTGAATCAGAACAATGTATTCAGTAGTCCAGAATGAAAAAAGAAAGCCCTCTTGTTCAATTTCTACATTCAAAGTGCAGAACACTTTCAACCTGCAAAACAAATCTCGTGGGAAGATAGCACAAGTTTTACATTCATTTTTAAGCATTTGTTTAGAAATTTTAAAGAAAGACCTTGTCAAAAAATTCAACAGATACCGATTAACAAAACCCTATCGTTTGTATTTAAAAGTAAAAAAACTTACAAATACGTTTGAAATTTCTAAAATTAAATGGAATGAAAAGTGCATCCAATTTAACGAGTGAGTTTGACTTATCGCTTCTTCTCACGAACACCGTTCTTCAAATGTTTGCTCTGTATTAGTAAGTTATTCGTCATCTTTTTTTGAAAATTCGACTGTAACTAGATTTAAAGTGATTATCATTCTATCACTGTTCTCACGTTGTCACCGCTAATTAACGCGGATTGGTTTTCGTTTTCTCACAATAGAAACGCAGTGATCAAAACTTTGATGTCAGTCTAAACATTGTCACGTGTTTCAATCTTATCTTAAACTAAAACTTAAATCAAAGCAGTGTCAATACAAAATGCTGCCAAATTACTCATGAATTTCGTATTTTTATATGATTCATATTGTGTGTTAGTCACTTCTCTGTATCTTGTGGTCCTTGGACCGTCAAGCGCTGACCAATGAGGTCATGCTCTCACCTGGAAGTTATTGCATTCGATCTCATCACAGACTATCATGCAGTGGGCGTGTTGGCTTGTTTGGTTATTTCGTTTTCATTCTGCTAAATAACATGTTCCTGTTATTTTGCATTCGACAGTCGAGCGTCGTTTATCGACATACTCAAAGTTATTGAAAGCGTCTAATTCTTCGAAGCGTCGGCTTTTCTGGAGTCTTTGCTTTATCGGTATAATTTTCAGATGGTTTCTCCAAATATGGACAATTGTTAGGCTTATTGTTCACGATATCTTAAACTGTATTGTCAAAAACCGGCTGTAGAAGCAAATCAAAATCAGTAATAGAGCAATGTCTGACTTATAATGAATATTTTGTGACGTGACGTCACGTGACGTAAGAAAAGTCAGTCATTGTTTATGAATGGTAAATTTACCATTGGTACTAGAAATCTCAATTGCGTCTAATTTTAGTTTGAAAGTTTTATAATATTTAGTTGATTACATTTTATCTATATATTTAGCTGGATTGTGAAACTAGTTCTTACAACTTATATTATTCACTATCAAGTCTGCTTCCTGGTACCCTAGTACTGAGCTAGTAGGATAAAGTTTCTTGCTCAAGGAAACAACCGGATGCGGAGCTGGCTATCCAATGATTACCAGACCATCGTCGCAACCACTATACTACGCCTGCTTAATTAATGAATGGTAAACTTCTCTGTTGAGTCCAATTTCATGATAAGTTTTTTCCTGAAATCAGACCGGAGCAAGGATAAAACCTTTAAAATTTTAAAAGGTATTCCAACTTAGTACCCTTTAAATTGTCCATATGACACACAGTACCTTTAACATATGTACAAATGCAACACAGTACCTTTAATGTGTACATATGCAAGATTATATAAGCCTGAGTCATGCAGTAGAAATGTCAACATAATATATAAAATCTATTATGACAAACAAGTGTATATTTTAATCAATCTTGTGGGCGGATTGTTAAAGGAGGGAGATTTTTACATACGACATTATGATCGTTTTGTTCCTTCATTTGCATAGTAATATGTTATTTACTCGAAATTTTCTTTGTTTGAAATAGGAATACTTCTAGTGCAGGCTTGCTGTTTTTGGCAAGCCGGTTCATTATTCATCACTTGCTAAGATGCAAATTACATGTAGTTGCACAGAGATCGCCTTGTGAGTTTTGAAGCTATCACTCAAAGCCAAAAAGGGCTTTTGTAAAATATTAAACCGGTTTGCAATAGTTATTCAATTACTGAAATACACATTGGTGATAAATCGAACGCTTATCGTATTTTAAGTGATTGCAAATGGCGGTTCTGTAAAAAGGGGAGATAATTAATCGCTATGTGTAAAACCCGACCAACTGACCGATTTTTATGAGCGATGCAATGTTTTATGGCAAGAGGCTAGTAAGCCCATATTAAATAACATTATAAAGAAATAGTTTGCGTTTTGTTGATGTCTTCATAAGATACGACCGATGGCATTAAACGTGAATGGTTTTTTTCAAAGACAAATTATTTCAGTCATCATTTTGTAGAATTATATATTTTCGAATTCGCGTTATGTTTCATTTCAATATAATGAATTGATTCAAACATAAACTTGTAAAATCTGGATTGATAATTGCTTGTAATTTCACAAATTAACCATCCTATGGTATTAAAATACCATTTTAAAGTTAAAACACAATTTTTGTTTGTCCTTGGTCCATATTTTGACTGCATACGATAATTATACACACAAACGATTTAAATTTTGCAAACTTGGTTATTTTAAATAAATATTTTATGGAAATCGGATACTGTAGAAATTTTCCGCGTTCATAGCCCCATACTGTGTCCTTCAAACGTCCTGGGAAAAATCCTGTTTTAACGATAAACTAATATACATATACCCATGCAAAAGGGAAAAGAAAAGGGTCATCTGAGCAAATTCCAAAAATAGCATTAATTAGTTTATCAATATAGGATTCAAACATTGTTACATGAAAAAGCTTTGATCAAAGTAAAATTTCTAATAGCATGCATAATCAGTTTTTTCTCAAAATTTCATTCGTCCAAAAAATGATTTTTGGCGGGCACTGTATACAAGTATCAAAGTGCAATAATAGAGATCTGATATAGTTTTCTATATATAGACTCGTATACTATTTAACTTTTCTACAATGTATTCTAGGAATGCTATACAATATTAGACCACCCCTGTACCAAATATGTACTTTGCAACGTTTCCCGCTTAATTTGCAGAAATGTGCGCAAATAAACGAAACACTGAAATATTCCGAAGACATTTGCACTGCAACTGCTCGTTTACCCGCCCAGGTAGCTCAGTCAGGTTCATACATCTACAAATCGACAGGTCGCGGATTTCCAGGCGGGGCATACTTTCGTGAAGCTTGGTCATGAAATAATATCTGCGGCCATTCTCCCTCCTACCACATGTTCTATAGGAGCAGTAGTCACATGGTAAGGGGCAATTTAAGGGGTCGAGGTGGTCAGGGCTTGTGCCCCAACTTAAGAAATGCTAATCTGTTTAAGCAAGATACATTCCTGCGAATGTTTCAGTGAATGCGCATGAATACAATCATAAGCTCATGGCGCACTCGTAGCGCTGTCACTATTTATAGAAATTTAAAAAAATACGCCAGGTATTCGGAGTGTCCGATTTCGGACACATTAAAAACTGAGGTTTTATCATGAAATAATTATTTTTCCAGGAATTAACTCACATTAAATTTCGACAAATAGATAAGCCAGAGTTGTGTTTATCTCTTTCCGCCTTTAACTGTCTGATATCAACAAAATACACAATATAGCCTACTTCATCAAACTTATAAATGCGCCAGGAAATGTGATAACATTTTAGCTCCGGGTTATCAAGATGCTTTGTTTATGAAATGCAGGATGCGACTTATTAAGCAGTTTACGTTGGATACTCAATTACACTAATTAATTATCTCAAGTATTAATTAATTTTTATTGTTTAAATAAGTATATTGACAAATAACAAATGTACATTGTCATACGTATGTGCATCCGTGATTAAAATACATGATTTAATGCAAAAACACATACAGTGATCTCCGAAAGTCCATGAGCAAAGATCCTGATTTCAGAATTACTCGATTCATTTTCAGTCATCTGAACAAATTTCAAAAATATCAGCATTAATTTAGTTCATCAACACATGATTTAAAATATATTATACTGATAAGCCTTAATCATCGTACATTTCTTGCAGTTTGCATATGGAACATATTGTACAGTTTATATAGGGCCCTTGGATTGCATGATTAGTTTTTCTGAAAATTCCATTTTTTTCAAGAACTTTTGAACGGCACTGTATATTGGAAATGGTTCCTGGCTGCATACGTCATTATGTACGACAGACTTAAATAGACACGTGGTTTATGCACACGTCTGCACATTGTTACTCATAGCGGGTTTGGCGCAAAACGGACGTACTACACTCTCTTCTTATTTTTGGTTACGACCGTTTTGCGCTAAACCCGCGATATGTAACATAAAAAACTTATCAATGAAATACCATTCCATGAATGAACTGAAATGTTCATGCTACTGATAAAAACGTACAGATTTACTGAAAGCAAATGGCTTTTGCTTAGTTCTCAAAACGGTGTCATGTACTCTGATGAACGTCATGGAATACTCAGAACGAAAGCACTGAAGCCAAATATGATATTATTTATCCGAGTATGCCTATGATTGAAGTATAGTAAGATTATGGTCAGTTTCGAGCACGTATCGTTTGTGGTTCAATCTTGGGTCTTATTGCAACGAATGTAGGCCTATACGACACGTTCCTGTCGATAATTTAACACATATTTTTACTTGTGCATGAATTTGGCTGGTCTAAATTTTACTTTCATTAAATTATAGTTACATTTATTAACTAATACCAGCATTTTATGAAAACTAACCTTTTTAAATTTTGTAGCTCATGATTTAAATGAACTATATTTATTATTGGGCACGTTTTCCTTATTTAAAGCCCACTTCAATTTATTTTTTCAAATAAAACTGAATACTAAAGGAAGTTCGACTTTAAATATTTACAATTATTTGAGTAAATAATTTGTCAAGATTTATATCGGCTCATACCAAAACCACAAATGCCCGGGACTACTCCTACACGGAGTTAACCTTATCTCCATGCACAATGTCTTCAAGGTCAAATTACGAAATGTACATACGGTGCCATTCAAAAGTGATTGGACGAAATCCTGTTTCTCAGATAAACTGTTCACAGTTTCCCATGAAAAGACGGAAATAAAGAACCATCTAAGCAAATGCCAAAATCGTTATTAATTAGTTTATTAACATATGATTTAAACTGTGCTCGAATGAGCCTCAATGAGGGATATTAGTCAGTTATCATTCCTTGATAAAGCCTGAAGCGATCCAATTGCCAAGTAGGTCCTATCAGTTGGAATCCTCGGACTTTATCATTGAAGTCCTTTGTAAGGATGATAAAATATTTCATCAAATATCTTTCTTGTCAATTAAGATATTAACAAGAGAGATGTAATTAAGATAGTTCTTCAACAAAACAATATTTTCCTTGATTTTCAAACAAATTAAATGATTTACAAAAAGTTATTTAAGATGGATTGTGTCAAATGGTCATTAAAAGTATGGGTAAAAGCCGAGTAATCCAGCTAATTGGACCTAGCTATTTGAAGAGTATGCCAAGGGAAATAACTGACTAAAGTCCCTTATTATGTTAAAATCATTAGCGGTATGCACGATCAGTTTTTTTTTCAAAATTTAATTTGTGCAAGAACTTTTGAAAGGAACTGTAAGTCACCTTGAACATCCTGTTTTTAATAATGTTATTTCTGAACGCCACGTCACAGTTTGACTCGTGATCAGCGAAAACGAAACTAGAAAACACTTGGTGAAAAGTTTCATATAAATTAATATGCGACAGTAGCGTAGTTTGGCATACTTCAGTTTTTATTGGGTTTAACGCCGTGTCAACACTATTTAGGTCATTAAACGGCATCCAGCGTACCTAACCTAGCTTTCCTGGACCCTTGTCTACAACCAGTACTCACCTACCCTTCCACAAGGTTGGAAACTTCTCAATATTATCTTATCATTGGAGGAAAATTGACATTATTGTCAAATTTTCATGGAAGGGTATAACCTCCCAGAGTGGGATTCGAAACCGTGCCCCCTTCGGGACACAAGATTCGAAATCCCGGGGCGCTACCAACTGCGCTATCGACCCGGGTTCATACTTCAGTACCCACGTGTTTCAGATAGAAAATGAACCATTTAAAAGTTGAGTAAAGCTTATATCGTTTGATTTTATTCAATTATCAGTGCCACAGACATTAACCCCGCTGATCTACATACTCACTACAACTTCTGTACTCGCTATTAAAAAAATAGTTATCCGTATCCAACAAATAACGAGTATCTAAATCAGCGGAAGGATGACTCCTAAATTCCCTTCGTATAATAATGAAGAGTGACAACTGCATGAGCGCCAAAAGCAGGGCTTGAATATACAAAATAATGGACTTGCAAATTTTTGCGACTTGACTTTATTTCAAGTCGAAAAATGAAAAAAGCACTTGCAGTGTTTTCCAAATTTTAGTGATGTTACTAATCACATATGAAATATATAAAAAAACGAAGTGCTATATTTAACTATAGAAGGTGTTATTGTGGGATAGACAAAGAATATCAAACGTAGCTATACAGGTGAGTAGTAGTGCCAAAGATCGTAAGTTTGCAATCTATCTGGCCGTTTTCATGCTGAGTTTAGCCTCATTAGCTTAGACAGTTATATTTTTCCGGCGATTCCAACTCGCTGAAATTTGCGAGTTGAAATTAAAGTTACTTGCAGTTGTCAAATTCCTCTCGCATTTTTCAATTATTTGAGCCCTAGCCAAAAGGTTCTAGCTACGCCAATGACGCATGTACATGTCATTGCATACATTTAACGAAGGGTAAGATTATATTTCAACCACAAAATATTTTTTTAGATAGTATGGTTTTCCTGGAATAAAGGATGCGCACACTGGCAAATTAGATTTATTTGCACTAATTTTCTAATTGCATGATTTTCGGAAAATGAACATTAAAATTTAAACTATACAGCTTTGAGCACTTTGTCAATGTTTGGACCGAGTCGTATGCTTGTTTGTTTTTGTTGGGTATAACGCCGTAGCAACACATTGTATAGGTCATATAACGATGGTCAGTCAATCTACTCAGTACCCACTGCTCCTGGAAAGGCTAAATCTCTGGATTTAAATGTTATCAGCTACTATTACTAAGCACATACTTTCGTCAGTGACTGACAACTGCCTTACATAATTAAAAAAAATTGTAGGAGGGAAAATGGCCGTGAAAAACAACTTCCTGACCAAGCTGCACGAAGGTATGCCCCGCAGGGGAATCGAACCCACGACCCCTCGATCAGTAGACTTGCGTGCTATCAACTGAGCTAGCTGTATAATAATAAAGAGTGAAAGCTGAGCGCCAAAAGGTTCGCGCTACGCCCAGTGATACATGTACATGTCAATGCATATATTTAACGAAGGGTAAGTTGATATTTCAACCACAAAATATTTTTATGAGATTGTATGGTTTTCCTGGAAGAAAGGATGCGCACTCTGGCAATTAGATTTATATGCACTAGTTTTCAAATTGCATGATTTTCGGAAAATGACCATCGAAATGAAAACCATCCAGTCAACGTTTTGACCGATTTGTATGCGTTCTGCTTTTTGGATCTCTAACTCTCCCTTCATTGAACCTTTTTCGGGCACGTGTGAGGTTGGTGCACCTTAGTACCTGGTTTAACCCCCCCCAGTGTCAAGTATTGTGCCACTGTTGGTTCCAAGGCGTAAACCCCTAAAGTTCATGTTTTCGTTATTCGTTTGCAGCGTCCCTTATATAACCAATTTGTTTTTACAAATCTCTCTCTTTTTTGGCGGCGTGAAAGATATGTGTTTAACTGTAGCTTTCCTGGTGTTCGCTTACACCTTTTTATTTCCTCTTCCAGTCTCTCAGATACCTTCAGCAACAACAGACCGAGTAGAAATATTTACGTTGAAATCTGTATCCAAACAATGTCCCCTATAATCCTTTTCTGTAACAATCTCAAGCGACATCATTTATACATGACACGTATCTCTAGTTAAAAGCAGGGCCCGATGACCCAGTTCGTCAAATAAAACATCATAAATATACATTGACAGAAACGTTCCAAGTTCCTACAGATAGACGTAAACTACGATATAAGAACAAGTCTCTAATTAAATTATCAAATAATCGAAAGTTTCATCTTATTTCACAATCTATGTTCTATCTTTTATCGTGGAGAAAAACTCAATTTATTTGACGGAAACATGGCGGTGCGCGCTTGATCTTAATCGTCAGGCGCTTTGATCATCCATGTAGGTGCAAAGCTTGACACCAAGATGGCGGACTAACGGTTTGAGCTTTAATCGATAACAGTCGTTTTGAACACGTAAAAACGTTGTAAATTAAGGAACTTGTTACCATTTTCACGTATCGGTGTCAAATAAAGGAGCTTAAAAGAACACGATACCATAGAAAACCTGTCAAGCATTGTTACATTTATATCGCGTCTATCCTTTGATGTGACGACTTAACGGGTAAAGTGCAAGAAAATGCAGGACACCATACTAATTAGACTATCGGATTAAGGGTTCAGCTTGTCAAATTAGGGGTCACGAGAAAATGTAGAAAAAATATATGATAGGGAATAAACATGAAGTGTCCCCTTTGAAGAATAAAAGGGGTCATATAACTGTTTAATGTATTTCCTTTAAAATAGAGAGCTAGGCCTTTAACAAACCCCTTGTTTGTTGGCAAATTCAATATCTTAATTGCCATGAATACTATGCAGGGCCAGCCCTGGGAATGTAGAAAAGATAAAAAATCAGTATTTTTATACACTCTTCCAAATGAGCAGGTCTCTAATTACCTCCCTTGAGTTACGTCAGCTGATGACCGGTCAAAATACGGCGAAGCTGTCATAAAAAACTCGGAAACATGGCTATTGTCTCTAGTTTTCAATTGAGATTAATAGATTCGAAGCAGTAAGGCGTATTTCCATTGATTTCCTAAAACTGTTCTTCTTTAAGTGCATTCCTAGTGCCTGCTGGGTATTTTTAGCGTTACAAGCAAGTAATGCTGCAAGCTGTTGTCCAAAAACTGATTTACCACAAAATAAAATTTAAACGAAATTTTGGTTAATTTCAATCAAGCGTCTGTGGCTCGTACATTAACCCCACTGATTTAAATACTCGATATACGCTCCATTTCCCCCGTACACAGATACGGATAGCTATTTGTATCGATAGTGAACACATAAGTACTGTAGTGAGTATATAAATCAGCGGGGTTAATGTATGTACCACTGAAGGTTGAATAGAATTTAACGATACCATCAAGCATATTACTGAATAAGTATTATTAACGCTCTTTTGGTAATACACAAAGAAATAAAAAAATAATCAGACTTTTCGCGCGTACATGTTTGTATTTCCATTGTAAAATGCATTGTTCTATAATTGCCCGATGAAAGCTTAACCGTATCGTTTCACATTGAAGAATGCGTTTAGATTTCCGGCCCACACACACATTGAAGGCTAATTTTACATATTACCCCAATAATGTTAGGTTCATTGATAAAAAGATAACAATACACAACACGTCCCTTTTTCGCACGAAAAACTACATTTTTATCATTTTTTGTTTCATTCAACCAGACTGTTACGTAACTAATGAGTTTATTTACGAGGTCTCTTGATACCAAATGAAAAATGTATGTCTGGTTTTTGTTTAGCATAGGCGGATCTAGCGGGGGGGGGTCAGAGAGGTACGGACTCCCCCCCTAGAATTTCTAAAATGTACCTGTCCACTAGTGTATTTCTTGACTGTAAGTCATTTTAAAGTACATGTAGCATGAAGCAATTTTTCTCGGTGCTAAACATAGATTTAGTGTTTATGTAGTTTTCATTACTAGAGTTTTGCATTATTCTGCAAAATGTGTATTATGTGGTTGTTGTTCGAAAGTTTGGACCGCCCCCCCCCCCCCCCTAGGAAAATTTCGGACCCCCCCCCTTAGGAAAAGTTCGGACCCCCCCCCCTAGTAAAATATCCTAGATCCGCCCCTGGTTTAGCCCTTCCCTGGACGTATCTCCTCGGCTTAATGCAAAACAGCTATATCGCTTTTTTTCTCCAAAATGGTTCTGGAGGCCATAACTGTGAATTAAAACAAAAACAGATCACCATTTTTTTTCAGTTAGAGTAAAAAGCCAATTTGACCCTCATATTCAAAGCCTTGTCAAGCAGTTCTCACACTTGTTTATTTTTGGATTTATATCAAGGAGAATTATTTTTAAAATGGATAAAAGTGATTTTCGGGGAAAGTTAGAGCAGTGTTACATTAAGTAGACTATGTGCTTGATTTGTCCATGTTTGCTCATATCTTAATTAAGGAAGTTTTTTGTAAATCTTTCTTTTGAGAGTAAGGGATACAGTTACACCCCTAGGGCGAAGCCACTTCCTGGTCGCAGTCAGCTGTAATAAAAAAGTGGCATCTCTAGTAAACTCGATGCCTCATTTCCAAAAGAAAATTGACATTCCCTACAACATTCTGTCACAGCAACCAATCGGAATTACTCGGCAATTTCCGTGAATTGAAAATATTAGGCGAACCCGATCGAGTAGCCTACAGTGTGGCCAGGAACATGCTTTGACGTACGCTTTCTTGCAGCTCCAATTGGAATTCCTCGGTCATTATGCTTCGCAAAATGTAATATAAACGAAAATACCCGATGTCATTCGGAACAACCTCGGCGATCATCTACAAAATGTAGGATTATCTGCGTAGGAGATCGCCGAGGCAGATCCAAAGACCCGATGTTCTACGATTCGGATAACTTCGGACATTTTCGTAATGTGCAAGAAATGTCGATTATTCTGAGTGTGGTGTAATGTTATATTGAAACTATCTAAATTATGTGAAACTCATCCGAATGTTTAACCACAAAGACATTTTTACTGTTAAATAGAGATAATATTACATAAAACTAGTCTTAACCCATAAAATTTGAAGGGAGAGAGGTCATTTGCAGACGACCGTAATTTCACCGGAAGTTGAACTCTTCACCAAGAAGATACGTAATGTCTTTTCAGAAACAAATAAAAGATTATTTCAATGCAACCCTTGTCCAATCTTGATTTATGAAATGTTCATTAAGTCTCGATATTCGACAGTTTGACTTTTATATTAGATTGTTTAAGTATTCAATACAGACACTATTCAAAGTGAAGAGCAACCTTTTCACCCCTTTGGTGACGTAACGATGTCCGGTGTTCTACATCTGAGCCCTATCAAATCTCGGCCAAATTCAGGTCAGACTATACTGATGGTCATCGGTTACGTTAAACTTGACCAGAGGTTTACAGTCTCTCCGTCATTAAAGATTGATAACTATTACATGTACAATCCATAGGCGGTTCTAGCGGGGGGGGGGAGTTAGGGGGTCCGGGGTCCGGACCCTCCCCTAGAATTTCCCCAATGTACCTGTCCATTAGTGTATTTTTTTACTGTAAGTCATCTGTTAAGTAGCATGAAGCAATTTTTCTCGGTGCTTAACATAGATTTAACGGTCATGTAGTTTGAATAATAAGAAAGTTAGTCCAATATCTATGTCTATGTGCCAGGACGAATTAAATTTTATCCATTATGGAATGCGAATTATTTCGCGCCTACATAGTACTATGTTCAAGGATATCTATATCGTAATTTCAGACCAAATTAATTCTTAGGTACGGTATCCGCAAATAGTTCGGTAAGTAGAAATATATTATTGCGCCTGTCGTAGCATACACTGGGGTTCAAATGTTTCTTTACACATTTTGATGTTATTGAGAAATACTTCGATATCGCTATTAGTTTCACAACTAATGTGCAGTTTACATGAATTGTCAATTCTGTTCTTTTATGCATTATTTAAATATACAATAAACATATAAAACAAAATGTGTCAGCAATTTTTTGCAATAAAAAATAGAATGAAAATATGAAAAAATACATGTGTATAGAAACTTTTGGATCCCAGCGTATATTTTTTGACATACTGACGGACGCACAGCTGATGATTGCAAGACCAGTCACTGTAAATTCGATATGCAAAATTTGCATGCGCTTCTGCAAAGGATCTTCAGGTTGTGACTTTTAGAACTCATAAAAGGGCTGTGAGGGAAATAAGGGAAAGGATGCATTTGTGGAAGGGCCGATGTTTCAAATTAACTGTTTCTGTATAGAAGGGCCAAAAGGGAAAGGAAGGAAAGAACAGGGGACATGGGTGCAGCGCCATGGCAACACTGCTCTTCGATTATCACTTTAGTATCAATTTTCACACGAAGTTTAGCCCAATATGTATATGTGCAAGGACGAATCTCTTAGTCGTATTATCCATTATGGAATGTGAATAATTTTCGCGCCTATACTATGTTCAAGGTCAAGAGCAAATGTCGCGTCGGCCAGACTAGGGTTTAGTTTAATAACCAGAATTCATATGGCGTTTTTCAATTATACCACCGGACGGTGAAGACTTGTTTAAAACTCGTACAAATCTGCAAGGCGACTGTAAGCCTTATATTTTTATAAAGATGACCACTTGTGACCATTCACTATATCCTAAAGTAAACAGTTTGTCTACTTGCAAGTCTTTAAAATAACAAAATAATCGTCAAATGAAATCATAAAATGACAATTATTTGTCCAAATATTAAAGTTTAAAAGGATCTAGGCTTATGAAGTATGGATAAACACTAACTTCCGTCAATCAGTTAAGAAACCCTCTGATTGTTGAAATTAGGTCCTAAATGTGGTCATGTGACATTATAGATATTAAGGGGACAGATGTGGCCCCTTTTTGTGGATTTAGAAGTATGCGTAATATAAATATTGAATAAGGAATGAATAAAGTTGTTTAAAACATAAAATTATTTTTATTATCGAATTGGTTAATTCATATATCTGCCGTGCTTGAGGTTTGACCTACATAATCCCTTAAAGAAGCGTTGATTCATTCTCAAAATTAAGTTTTAACTTTTTCTGACAGACAGGTGGAAATTTTAAATGGAAAATAACTAACAACGTATTTCCGCCTGGTTATTGAAAGATTTTAGCGAAAAAAATGTACAAATTTGGCAATTATGTTTTTCGATAAATTTAATAAATTAATATATTTACTCATTATTTTTTAATAAAATGTACGAGTATTCGAGTGAATTAATTAATGAAAATTTATCAATTAAAAAAGAAATAAAAATTAAAAAAGAACGTCCCTGGGTGGGCTTGAACCACCAACCTTTCGGTTAACAGCCGAACGCGCTAACCGATTGCGCCACAGAGACGAGTTATTGACATCGGAAAATATAAGCAATATATACTATAGTAAACTCGCTATACTGCGCTACAGTGGAAGTTCACAAATAGAACAGAACATATCCGAAATCGATAAATGCGGGAAAATTTTCGCGCAATTATTATTATTAGCTTTTTAAGCTAATGTTTTAAGCAGTTTTATTTGTTTGTTTATGTATTTTTACAAGGGGATTTCATTCACGACAGGAAAAGAGTTTATGAAGTGCCCTTGACCGATTCACAAGCGAATATTTAAGACGTAGATACGTATCGTATTTGACGGAATTTAATCGCGAAAGAATGTAGCGTGATACTTGCCACTGTAGTGATTTCAACATGTAGCTTTCCATATATTATCCGCCCACTTTTAATGTAACATACATTTTTGACAGCTAAACACAGTCGGAATGTATAAATGATGAACACTATTATAATATTAAGAAGGGAAATTATGAGTTAAATTTGCAAACAGCTTACACCTTAGAAGTGCATTAAATTTTCCATTCTCGTACCCCGATGTTATCAAGATTCTCGATCTAGCTAGTATCGAGAATCCTACTAGACTCAGGGTACGAGAATGTGCATTTTCGTACACAGCTAATATATTAAGATTCTCGATCTCGAATCTTGGTAACCTCTGGGTATGAGAACGGGTCAGACAAGCGTACAAGCTAATGTGAGCCCTAACTTAGAGTCTAAGTGACAGTGGCCCTAATAACAGAGGCTCGGGGCGGTAGGTTGGTCACAATGCTCACAGAATGGGGTTTTGCTAAGTATTAAAAGAAGCGCTGAAAATGGGTTTTTAACGGTGGAATTCTCTAAAAAAAATCTCGGAATGTACCTCGATTTTTTCTTGATTCATACCCAAAAATTAAGGGCCATCAGAAAAACCAAGGAGTTTCATACTAAATGTATAAATTGTTCACATGTAGGCCTATCTCTCAAAGTATTTCTTGAGCTAGCAAAATTGACCTCACCACTTGAAAAACTTAACCTTGAAAAGCAAGTATAATAATTACTAGTTAAGGACACATGCACTTGCATTGACTTGATAGTTGCATACTTTTCCCTGAAACCCAAATAAAAAACATTGATTAGAATGAAATATGCATTTCAGTAGACACTAGACCATTAGGAGCAGAAATCCAGTGGTAGAACGCGCGCTTATGGATCGAGATGTCCCAGGTTCGAACCCCGCCAGGGGCACAGCTAACTTCCGTAAGCAAGAATTTTACCTGGGATTGCTTAGCTTCACTTCGCCCAGATGTAAATGGGTACCTGCGAGGGTGGTATAATTCCCTTGCGCCAATCTGTCAGCTGCACTAAGCGGAGTAAAAGACTCCCCAGGGAGATTGATAGATATATACCAGTAGCCCGATGACCAGGGGTAATACCATGTAGCTGTAAAGTCGGTGAACGTGCATTAGCATAAAACTTAGACAATAAAATGCAATTACTAAACTTTAATTACTTACAATAATAGACAAAAATTGCTGACATTTCAATTAGAAGATGTTAAAAGATGATTTCAAGGTTAATTTATGACGTACAAAGTTGAAGTGATTCAAGTATTATAATTAATAAGTGGAAATGAGTCTTATCTGAGATCCGATTGGTTAACTAAAACACCAATCATTGTATGTATCACTTTAATATACAGTAAAACTTGATTACATAGCCTGTCCTGAATCTGGGTTGAGATTGGCGGAGGGATGGAATCTCAGCCCACGTTGGTTACACTTAAACACCAATCCTTGTATGTATCACTTTATATACAGTTAAACTTGATAACATAGTCTGTCCAGAATCTAGGTTGAGATTGGCGGAGGGTTAAATCCCACTGATTTACATGCTCACTACAATACTTACAATGTATGTAGTCACTATCGACAAATCTATCGTATCGAGACAACTGTATCGCTGCTCGTATTGTATTGCAACTCGCTTAATGATACACAACCCTTGTTGAGATAAGGCCTAAAATCATTTGCATAGGACAACCCGCCCCAACGTCGCAAATCTTGCCGACACTAAAGTGTTTTATAAATAATGACTGGAAGATTACCACAGTTGGTTCTGATAAAAATACTTGGAGCCTTTCCTACCAAACTCTAATAGACCATTGCTCTAAACACAGGAATTGTTGTTTTACTTTAGTAACAAAATGAATGATACGAGGGTTTTGATACAGTATCAGTGAAATTTCCCCATACAAAACTATTTCATTTTTATCATAGAATTCCATCTTAAAAACTAAATGCTTATACCAAAGGTATACACGTGTAAGGTTACAGTTCATGTTGCAGAGTCAGTAGGTTGATAAGTAAATCTAGCCTACTAATAACCTATTTTAACATATTAACTGCACTGACAATTAATGTCAAATGACTATTAAGGTCTGTCACGCCATCTAGCGGTGAAGTATATGGACATCTGATATTTGGATCTTTGAGCCACCCAAGACTAACATTGTTCTGATAGTGGTCCTCACTTTCATATATACAATTCTACACTCTTCTTTGTTGTCAATCATGTACAGTTCACTCCAAAAATCCTGTGGTGCTTTTCACAAAAAAATCCTAAGATAAAAATCATCGTAAGTCAAAAGCAAGAAACATTATGATACAGACAATTTTTTGGCCAATCAATTCCAAATATTATTTATTTATGTAGAATAGTGTATACATTTTGAACATCATTATCATAGTTATGTTTATTATCTGTCTGACTTTGAACTGCAAAATCATGACTTAGACCTACGATAACAAATAAAATTTTGAAAAGTATTAACCACATATCATACATACTGCAAGTAGTTAAAGCTTATACATATACACAGTCTAAATCAAATGTTCATAGACTAATTAACGCAGATTTTGAATTTGCTCAGACGACTCTTTGTTTCAAATTTCTTTGACGGTCAAGTGTGAACCATGTTGTCCTGAAAACATGATTTTGTACAATAACTTTTGGTCGGTACTGTAAAAGACTAATTAGGTCTACAGTGATGAAATATACCCGTAACTGTACAATATAGTAATATTACAACTCTGGTAATGATACTAGTGATATGCTTAGCTTTGTGTTGTCAGGGATTTTAATGCTTTTTGTGACCGCTTCAATGTCAAGGTGGTCTAAGGACAATGTTTTAAAAGCGTCTAGAAGATCAGTGTGACCAGACGCTCGCTCAAATATCGTAATAAATACTTCAATTACTAAACCCAGTCGCAATGCAAAACAGTTTGACGTGTTTTTAAGCAGTCTTACCCAAAGCATTGGTCGCCTGTCATTTTCGTACCCAGAAGTAGATACAGAATCTTGATAACCTCTGGGTACTGTGTGACGAGAATGGTCGCTTGTGTAAAGAGAACACCAATACACAAAAGTAGGAGGGAGAACGGCCAAAGAAAAAACATAATGGTCTAACTACAAAAAGGCAAGAAGGGTTTCTTCAAGAATCGAACCCACCACTGGATTCGATTTCAGTCGTTGAGCTAACCGGCCATTTGTTTCATTCTGGAACAGGCTGGGATGACGCGGCCACAATTTTCCCAGAAATCAGTTTTTGTGTTTTTTGTTTTTGTTTTTTTTTTCCGTTTGTTTTGATTCAACATGACAGTATATGTCCCCAATCCAGTTTCGTATCCGATCATAAATTAGACGACAACGATTTATTTTAAGAAGTCGTCAGCGTACACCGGAAACAGATATAGGTATATTAGCGTGCTCAATGTCAGTTTCTTCAACCAAGCGTTTCTGTGAACATGACTTTTATACTCGACAACACGATGGCTTTAAATAGGATTTGTGGCTCGGACATGGTTTAAAGCCCTTTTAATAGCCTTTGTCCATGTAATTCTATTTCATATCTAGGTCAGCAGATGTCACGTGTCCTCTTTCATTTGTAAGTTCAGATTTTCAACGAACTCAGTTTTTTTAACTATTTTGATTTATATTTCTTTGTTATATTCTTACATATATTTTTTGATTTACGAGTTTAATTTTTTTTGATCTTGTGAAATTTATGTATCAAGTTTTTTAATACCACCTGCCTTTCGTCGTCTGTTGTCGTTTGGTTTAAAAAGTACCATACGTATGTATATGCTTATTACCTATATAGTATACTTAGTTTCAAACTAATGGTTACAATATGACAAAACTTCAAAGGGCTGCTCGATGATTTAAGGTCTGTATTATACCCCATGACATCCGGTATAAATAGGTCAAAGAACGATGTGCTGAGTGACATCACGTACTAGGGTTTAAAAGGGGTTACTGGACAAATCCCTAACAAGAGGGGCAACAGCATGCTCTTCAGTTGCAAAATGAAAATTTCGTAATTAATAGGTTCGTATGAACTTGATTCACTTTAAGAGAAAGTTAAGTTTGGAGCTAAAATTGTTCAATTCTTCAGAGTTGAATTAACATTGAGCAACATCTCTGAGTTAAAAAAAAATTATTTTTATTGTTAAGTGTGACTCCGTAGCAACACATTTTATAGGCGGTAAGTCAACCTACGCATTGTTCCTGAAAGTCTGAATCTTTGGAGTAAGCTGTTAACCGGTTACTAGGCGCATACGCTCGTCAGTGACTGACAACTGCCAAACATGATTAAGAATCAGGATGTTCATCGACCCGACATAAACTAGAACCAAAACGGTGACCATATCCATACATAATTCACGGCCCTGCATTGACACAATGATTCTGAAGCCATTTGATGCTCGGTACGAGTTTCACACAATTAATTTGGTGACATATTGCAATATCATAACTCATAAGCGATTGCACCTTCAAAGCAGAAAGAAAACCCTGATTATGCAAAAAAAACCCAACTTACATGAAACATCACACAATCAAGCATAATACAAAATAAACATTATTGACTTGAATGGATGTAAATCAAACGATCATTAGGATGGCGGAACCATGCACCCATTTTTTGGTATAATTAAAATACCTTTGTGATGGCCCTGATAGATCCTCCAAAGTACGTGCTGTAAACTACAATAAAATATAATCTATTTTAAAACATACGTAATATGATAAACTGCTTAACCTTTTAATGTTTGAATAAATACCAACCATGCTTTAAAAGGGGATAAAAAATCGAGCAAAGTAATCAAAATTCTTACGGCAGATGCAAAACTAGAAAATCTGTTATGCAATTTACATACAGGTATATTTTAATGACGACGATGACACATTTCATTCGTAAGTATTTTATCTACTTTATTTACAAAATGGCGCCTCGGAACGCGTGGCTGTCTCGTGGATGTATGTAAAAATTGCGGTGAACAGAATTTAATTTGATTTTATTGTACGAATAAGGATATATATATCAACGACGGTACATCTGCTTCGAACAGCTGATACTATTTACATGCTAAATAGGCCTTTGTAGGTATTATAATATTTTATCCAAAAAGTCATCATTCAAAAATCTGGTAAAGCTAGGTGCGCCCGTTATGCGAATTTCTTATTATCTATCATCAGGTACCATTGCACTGGCATTGAAAACAACAACAACAGAAACATGCTTGCTCAGCAGTTTAGGTGAAATAAGTTCGAGTAGAAGCTCATTACTAGTAAATGTTAATACATATTATATCCAAAAAAATCCAATGTGGTCTAGTGGTTTATATTCTTGGATTTCGCCAGGCGGTCTGGGTTCGATTCCAGAAAAAGAACATTTCTTGCAATCTCGTGTAGTGAAGCTGTATTAAGGCAAATATACAAAAGAGGCTGCTCACTATTTACTTTTTTGTCTTTTTTTTACTTAATTAATTTAGTTAAATTGTAAAGATGCATGAAGAAGAACAGTCGAAATGTAGAAAATTGACGTCAAATCCAAAATACGCAAAGATGAATAGCCGGGCATTTGTTTCATTTTCTATAATACTAGAATTTTCCTTTTTTTTCAGAAATAAATGTATGAAACTCTCCACCGCAGCTAAGCCAAAATAAACAGTGGTCAGTTTATGAATTATTATAATTTACAGTTATAATAATTTGCATATGTTTCAAATATATCTTTAGAAGTTTTCAAGTGGTCATTGACTACAAAATATTCAGTCACTTTGAAACTAACGGTTTACTGTGGCGAAACTGAATGATTTTTGATAGGGGGTAAATATTCAAAACATCTGTCGAACGCGGATTGAAGATTGAATTTCAAATAACAGTCCATTTTAATATACCCGTCCAATTTTACTGAACCTATTTGTTTGACGAAGCGAATTGAGCGGAAATTGCGGTAAAATATTTTTTTCTTATAGACTTGCGCTTGTTTTTGTCTTGTCAACAAAATACTCGTGACTCACGTGTTGAACGAACACCACGTGTCTTAAAATGACGCAACAGATGACGTCATAGAAAAATAGAGGTATGAAGTTTCAATTAAACTTTGAAATGCTATTCTATACCTTACAATTCAATCATCCTATAGAACTCAAAGCATACCTAAAACAAAGAAGTCTGCAAGTCTATGGAATGGAACTGACCACAATCTAATAGGCGCCTTCATTTATTTCTGAAATTTTAATGTCCAACTGTGGCATGCAGTTATTTATAATTTGAACACACCTTTAACAACTCACAACAGATGGGTTTTATTACTAAAATGAATGTTTCCACAACAAACGAACTTTTCAGGGGAAAAATTAACGTTTGGCTCTTTAAGTCGCATTTTTACAATTATTTTGCGGTCAGTTGTTCAACCAATGCTCCCTGGATAAGTTTATATCTCTGGACCGTTCACTGCCATAGATATATGGGGCCCGTATGAGAAAGCGTCTTACGATCGATTTAGTCGTAAATCCTTCTATATTGTTTTGTTTAATTATCGTAAGATTTTTGATAATATGCTGCCTTGGACCTAAGCAACTGTCATAAGTGTTACAAATGCATGTGGGAGTTCAGTCGTAGAAAATATTTTCTTTACCAAAACCCCACGAAATTATGAAGGTCCCAGTGCACCAGGGAGTCAAACCCACAATGACATGTTTTGTAGTTGGACACGCTACGGACTGAGCTTACCGGACATATAAAGTTACCAGAAACGCCAATCCTTTCTTGGCCTTTTCAGATATAATACTCATGCGTAAAATTGAGAAAACATTTTTTGAGAAAAAAGAGAAAATTTTGAAATGGTTTCCGTGGATACAAAAATGAAACCCAATTTTAATACCTCATAAATTCAGCTTAAAGCTTTAACTCTATACAATGTAATGGAAGCACCTTGAACATTCTCGTTTTCATCATAAGCGATCCCTTTTTACCCCGAAATCCCTGAAGACTGCAAATTGATACCAAAACGATGCAATTAACCTTAAATCGACCCTCAATAAATTCCATCAATTCTTAAGCGTAACTTTTAAAATCTTTTCAGAATACATTGTCTTCAAAGACAAGTTATCGAACATTGAGACTGCTGTGACGATAACGATTATCATGGTATTTTAGTCGTCCGTGATTTAGTGAGCAAATATTTTCATGCTAAGTCCTATTGAAAAGAAGGACAAAATAATCGTTTGCTTCTAGGACACGAGTTTTAAAACATGCCCAATAGGAAGAATACATGACTCAAGAGGAGGTTAGCATAACATGTAATTACAGAATAAACCCATCTTTTGATGAAACATGTTTGTTTAAAATTTTACAAATTCTTAGTCGCCGAAGCCTGGTTGGATATTTTTGTGGTCCTCTACAGGGTATGGGAATGTTGACCAAAAACACGAATATAAACTCAATACTCAACAGATCGATCGCGTGAGCCCTGGATGTATGACACCTTTCCCCGTTTCGTATTTTAATCTGCCTGCGTAAACATTTATCAGCAAGACTTCCGGGGGCACACTGTCCCGCACCGAATATTGAAAAAATAATTGAATATATACACACATTGTAAATTTACTTAGAATATAAATTCTTATTTACCTTTAATAGCCACCCACCTTTGTTCAATTATGAAACACAATGTAATATTAAAGTAAATTATAGCTTTAATTAAATTCTACTTATGGCATGCTTGCATGTCTTAGACCCAAAGTCTACTGAGTCCTAGTCGCATGTTGAGAAATGCATTGTCTCAAAATACCTGAACTACCCACGAAATCTGTCAAATCGGTTGGAATTTTCCAAAGTTAAGATTGACACATTCGGAAAGGTTCTGTCTATACCGGAAACAAGTGGCTAAGTGTAGATCTATATGATTTTGGACCATGAGCGTTCCGACTTCATGTATTTCCAGCGGTCATAAAGTACACAGTTTGCGTTGGACGAAATTTGATAAATAAATTGGTATTCTATGGATAACCAGCTTGGGGTCTTGACTGACCCAACCGTCAGAAACTACTCCTTTCCGTTTGCCTTGGGTTGCTAGTTTCTTATTAGGTGACTGGGTAATATGCAAAAGACAAACTTTTATATAAAAATAGTTTCAGTAGGCAATTCTATTAACATTTCTTGAAATCAAGCATGCTCGAAAAGTTAGTAAAACTATTTTTTGAGCGGCAATCTTCACTAAATACATACCGCGGCCTTCATTTATGAAATGCAGAGAAAATATCAAAACTCATTGTTCAACTGTACTTAAAAACTTTTTGACAAAAAATGGAAAACTTCTGAACTGGTTATTAAAATATTAAGGTCGGAGCAGCAAATGTCAAAATTACTTTTGTGATATATATCATAACCAAGTGAGTTAATTAACGAACATCATTAAAGTCCCTATCTACGGTCATAATTAACTTTTAAATATACATTATTGTGAAAGTTTTTGCCATTCCTCCATTACCCAACTTTTCTTTGATTTTTCTTTGAGCGTCACCGTGGGAACGTTCCATTTTTCTCCGCCGTCTAAAAACATGTAGTCACGTGGCGTTTCGAGGGCATTGTCGTACAGGTAACTCGCTTTTAAGCTCGGAACTTTTTTGTTCTTTGAACTTTCTACAACGCTTCGTACGTCAATCATGTAATATGTTATAACATTATGTAAATATGCATTGTTTGAAATAAAATGTTTCAACTGACTCATTCATATTTCAAAAATGACTTTTTGGGATGTTTTTGCTTCAGTAATACATGCGCAAAATACTAAAGTATATTATGTAATTACATGTAGGTGCAGTATTCCGGTGGCATGACGCGCGCTAATGGAGTTAGAGGTCCGAGGTTCGAACCCTACAAGGGAAGCTGCTAATTTGATTTAGAAAGAAATTTACCAGCGATTGCTTCACTCCACCCTAGGCGTGAATAGTTGCGCCAATGGAGGTGTCGACTTTCCCTTCAACATATCCGGACATTTCATGCACGTGAAGCCTGCGCATCGGGAATTTCCGTTTTGTTCACGTGATTTACGAAGCAGAATTGTACGTTTCTAGTTAGTCATACAATCTCGTTCGTGGCGAAAAAAATCCGATGTTATCCAAATGCAAAGAAATGACAAAATTAATGAAGTCGCATGTTTTCGTCCAATTATCATGTTAGAAAAAAATAAGTATACAATTTTCAGTATCTGATATTTTTTTGTAATTTAAGATGTAATTTAAGATCGCATCTGTGCATGTAGACATTTTTTGTCCGTTAATAATCTGAGAAGACGATGGTCAGCTCAAGTCACTGGTCAGATATGATCGCACGGCTGGTCAACCATCGTGAGAATTGTCCGTTCTTTAGACGCTGACCTTTCATTGTAGGGTGATAAAATACACAAATAAAATAGTAGCAAGAATAAATGCATCCATTTATCACCGAGGGTTTTTATATTCTTGAATGGAAATACGTCGTAAGACAAGAAGGGGCGAAATCTAGTGATATTTATATTTGTTATATTTATATTTGTTGTTGTTGTAGGAATGATATCACGTGACATCGTGAAGAGATGATACATGACTTTTAGAGCAGACTGTGTTACTTTCACCGGTCATTGAACGGTTTTTCTTTATAACACATGTTGAAGGAAAACTCATATTCATATTGTACATTAAAGCGACTAATACATGAATTTGGTTAATATTTTTGATTCTTCAAAATTACGTGCAATTGTCTGTTTTGTGCCAAAAAGTAAGTTCTTAACACTTTAAAACAAACTGCCCCATAGATTGGAAGAACTATAAAAAAGTCACCCTCAAAATGCTCTAAATTCTGGTATACCGTTACTAACGAGGAAGGTTTTAGACATAGAATCACATTTGTTTAACAATGTACGTCAATTTTCACAAATTTTCCAGTAGCAGAACACTGCTTTACTGCAGTTGTCAGTCACTGACGGATGTATACGCCTAGTAACTGGTTGAAAGCCAAAATCCAGAGGTTTAGCCTTTAGAAACGGTGCAACGCTCTCACTCTTGAATAAGGCTGCAACCTAAATTTAGCCTTTCCATGAATGAAGAGTAGGTTGACTCATCGCCATGATATGACTTGTACAATGTGTTGCTATCTCGTTAAGCAAAAAAACAATATCAGTAAATCTGTAGACGAGTGGCTTTAAACGCACTGTACAGACTGTACATAGTGCATGTATGGTCAAACTACGTATTTACGACTGTAGAAGTTCATGTTAGTCCACTTGCCCTGTGGTTATCATTACTTGGACAATGGACAAGTATTTACCTGTTGGATCTGGTCAAAGTCACCTTACACTACTACATATACCGAAGTTCCTAGGTCTAAGAACACAGACGACCGGCACGGGCCCGACCCACCAAACTAAAGCACTAAGTGGTGAGGAATAGAGAGAGAAAGATGGAGGTAGGGAGAGATAATAAGGAATATAGGGGAAGGAGAGAGGTAGGGAGAGGGGACAGAGACAGAAAAGAGATTTTTGTTAATCGGAATCCTAGTACAGTATCTTGAGATTATGTATGGGCCTAAAAGTTGGACATGAATGTCACTAAACGACTATCGAAATTGATGGTCTCAATACTCAAAAGCGGAATGGTCTAAACGTGCAGACCCTTTTCGTCTCCAGTTAAGAATTTGAGACAAACAAAATCGCATGCTTTTGCGACAACTAAATGTGACAAAATAAAGGAACTTCGTACCAGCTATAGAACGAAATATTAGACATACAAATAAATATGTGTATGATACACGTAACAAATGCCGTCGTTGACTGTGTCTAAATATCGCCAGTAGCAAGGATAAAACACATGCATTGCAAATACCCTCATAACAATGGCAGCGGAGTTCGAAAGAGTTCGAGCATATTTGAAAAGTTTGTGTCTAGTACTACTGACCTACTAGATTATTAAATGAAGTGTGAAAGATAATCAGACTTGATTTATGGTAATTCCATTTATCCTGCGGAATATAGATACATATCATCGGTGCCTGATTGAACTATGAACTGTAATAAACTTCTATATAGACAGAGTACAGTCACCATAGTTGAACTTTTTATGCATATACATGTATATATATATATCCCTATGTACAGCGGCTAACAAAAATTCCAGAACAAATGAAAAATTTCCAGAAATTTTGAAAATAACTGATCATAAATCCTGCAAGTATTTTTACTGTAATATAACTGTAAAATCGATGAACGCGCATAAGCGTGAAGCTAAGACTGTAAAATGCAATTACTTTTTAGATAATGAAAGCTTATTCATGTAACATAGTATGAATAATGTATTAATTAATTATGTCATGCTGATTTTTGAATTTGCTCATATAAGTCTATGTTTTTCATAAATAAATATGAATAGGTTTATTCTAAAAATCATGCTATTATTCAAAGTTTTTTGGAGTGCACGGTGTATATACATAGAAAAAGAGAGGGCAACAGTTAATTGTGTTTAGTTTTTGTAATCACCCAAAAAATCTAAAACAATAGCGAGATTTAACCTGGTATAACCTCATCCGACGAACCCAGTTTTAAGGTCAAGTCGGCGACGAGTGTGTAATTCTCCCACGGGCAATTCTGGGTCCATGCATGTTTTTAATATGTATAAAGGGTTGTTAACAAGTTTAATATGTAGGTCAAATGAGGTCAGTCCGACAAATATCCCATAAAATATTACTGTAATAAATCCAGACTGGTCAGGTCACAGTCAACCATGTTTTTATCTCATAAAAATTCCAAACCACGCCTGATCTAGACTTCATATACGGTCATAAGTTGAATCTGAGGACTTGAAAGGCGAGATTCTCGTTGTAGATAATAAATGCGGAGTTTACGATCTCTTCTACGAAAAATACCGAAGATCTCCTAATGAATTATCAGAAAAACTCGATTCATTTCGAAATTAAAAGAAACAGCGATTTTCTTACCTTAACAACGACTATAAATTAAAGTTTCCAAAGAAGGACAAGTAATGCGACAGTTTCGTGCGTTAGTCATACTTGGCGTTTTATTTCCCGCCGGAAAATAATGGTCCAAGGGAGATAACTCGTTCTTTTCAATTTTACTAATGTAATCGAGCATTCCGTTCAACTACGATGTACTTCATTATTTATCAAATTTATACAATTTTAACCCAAAAAACGAGGACATGATACGCAGTATTAATGTCCATTACAATGTAAATAAACAAAACAAACATTTTATAATTAAAACTGTATTGTTAATTTTATAAAAGAATAAAGCGGAATTTTGATTATTTCGCAGTAGGTAAAGTAAACCCCTTTTATTTCACGCCGATAAAGTAGGCCCCCACCGCATTTTTTTGTGACAATAATATCTAATGTTAAAGTTGATTGATTTAAAGTATATCAGATACCAAGCTAACTACACCTAAAACCTTTAATTAATAGATTTAGTGTTTGATCTCAATATCCAATCAGAAAAATACAAAGTATTTCATTTCGGACCACAAACTACAAATAATCTAAGACCGTTTGATCTGCAACCCTGTAGATATGAAAGCAGTAGAATAAATACGATAGATGTTTCGAGATGAAACGTTTTACCCTGGGTACGACATTGTACCAGATGACCATCGATCAAGGACCTTATGTCCTTGCATCGATTAATGACTTAAACCGGACCAGTCCACGGACTAAAGGACCCCAAGTAAAAGTTACAAATAGTAAGTGCATGCTTTTTGACGGAGTATGAGCACTCTGGATTTATTCTAGTTATTGCTAAATTTGATTCCAATTTTATCTGGCATTAACCTCGCTGATTTAAATATTCAATATATTTGTGCGATTGTCTTTATATAATAACGGATGCCTATAATTATCAATCGTGAGAACATAAGAACTGTAGTTGGTATTGAAATCAGCGGGGCCACTGACAATTGATTAAAGTTCATTATTTTATAAATCCTAAAATTTCTGGGTTATACAAGGGAGGAACAATTTCTTTTGTCACAAAAATCCGAAACTTCAGGACCAGATCTGGAAACTTTCATCCATGCATATACTGACATGAATTCATGTAGTATGAATATGCGAAAGTAAGATCATTTGTGCTCTTAAAAATCAGATTGAATAAAAACTTCCATAACTAATATTGGCGTTATAAAACTATAAGTTTTTGGACATTCAGAGATAGTACATATCTGAAATCACCCATTTGGGTATTCAAGACGATAGCATTGAAAATGGCGAATAAATAGTCCCTGATTACTAACGACAATGTATCGAATTTTAATGTCTAAGTTATGTCGAACCATGCACGAGCTTTCTTTGATTTGATAAAACAAGGATTAAAACTTTCCAAGAAATAAATTGATTTTAACGTCAATTAGTTGTAAATATGTGCATTTTATTGGGCATACGAACAGAACAGATAAATTACTACGCATGAGCGGAAATGCTATCTTACTTCCTGTCCAAATCACTCAGAGCATTGAGGAGTGATTTTAGGAAAAATAGTTCCCCGGATGTACATTCCTTCACTTCAAAGAAACCCTTTTGGCCCTTATATGATAACCTTAAGTACCATGGATAAGATATAAAAATATAATAACGGTATATTGCGGGTCACATTATCAGGGCAGGTCAAGGTCAAATCATTACAATGAGGTTATTGGGTTCATCAATTGAAGGGAGCGGGTTGTGATGGCAGACGACTTATTAAGTTTGTTGCATATGGGAGTCTCGAACTTCATATTGCTGAATTAGCAATTAGAAGACAACCATCCGTTAAAAATGACAGAAGTATCACATCTTGACGAAAAAGAAACAATCCCGATTATTGAATGAACGGACCATTGTGAAAATCAACCAAAATATCGGCGTATGATATGTGGCGTTTTTAAATATTATGTATTTTTGAAACATAATTGAAACTTTAAATACAGTCGAGCTGGTCTGCAGATATGGAGCAAATGGGAGTTTGCTTTCCCCATCCTTTCAAACGGCAGTGAAATTTGTATTTAGGTGAGACAACAGAGGCCGTTCAAAAAGGTTAGCCTTGTAGCCTCTAAACGGCGTGCATTCAAATTGCTTGAAGTAAATTATTTATGTCACCAAACTAAATAAAGAGTCAGTAAAACAAAAACAAAAGAAAAACAATATTATGCATAAATTTATGACCCACTTGAAAATCCTCGAGTTGTTCTACGAAATCAACATAATCGGTTACTAAGAATACTTCACACCAAAAAAATATTTGTTTATCTATCACAGTTTAAAGTAGTTTATCGAAGTCGAAACAAAGGAAGGGTATGGTTTGTCGTGATAATGAATTAAATTGATTAAATCATGTCGAGAGTTAATTTGCCTAAGTCTTTGTCTTTGGGCAGCGCTATAGCTGCATATAGTTCATATCAGCACCATTGAAATATCTAACAAGAAATGTAATGTGGAAACCACATTAAAGCTATATTTTCATCAAGATCTGACCATAAATGACAGAGATATCCAACATATTAAACGCAAAAAATACAAAGGGGAATAATCCATAATAAAGCCAGGTAGAGTTGTAGTTACTTTCTAATTTTGTTCATCTCATGGTATGTTATCATTGTATGAAGTTTCATAAAGATCTGTCAATAAATGGCAGAAATATACGGTGAAGACAAAACTTAAACGCAATTGTTAACGACAGCAGTGGCCCGCCCGCCAATCCGACCGGGTTTTGCCAAACTATAAGCCGATTTTTTTAGTTGAAAAATCTGGCTAAAAACTGGCAACGCAACGTGAAGACACGTATATAAATGCACGGGTTCGGATCAAATATCATACAGACCTCCTCGGCGATTTTTCATGCAAATTACTAATATCTTCGTAGAAGAACGCCGCAGTGTTCCGGACGCTAAATTACGACATTTTACTGCAGCATTTTATGTGTTTACTCAATCGTTGACTTACTATCGAACTTCTGTGCACCTTTTCACAAAAAATCTTAAGAAAAAAGTAATCGTAAGTCAATTTCATAATTTTGCAGTTCGAAAGTCAGAAGGCTAATAATAATAACTATGATATGATGTTCAAAAGATAAACAATATTCTACATAATTCAATAATTTTTGGAATAGATTGGCAAAAATGACCTTTTTATAATTGATTGATACTTTTGACTTACGATGATATTTATCGTAAGATCTTTTAAGAAAAGTACCATAAAAGTACAACCTGGTTATTACAATTTGTATTACATCAGGAAGACCTCACAAAGATCAGAGATGTAGATCGACATGATTGCAATCTGTAGAAGACATTTTAACAAGATTTTATTTCGTCATTCAATCCACGACCCTCATTATATACAGTTTTACTACAATTTTTACAACAAAAATAGTCCTAGTTTTTTGTTACATAGTCTCAATATACAATTTTATTTATTTGTATTTTATTGGCAATGAAAAGATATTTCCCGTGAAATTTTTATCAAGTTAATATATTTTAACTATAAGATGACTGTAGGTCGATCTCTTTCTGATACATGCGTATAGGCTATGATCAATTTAACTAAATAAAATAGTTCTTTGTACATTATACGGATGTAGACAGAAAATATAGTACGCCGAAAGTAGTCCTGTGGTTTTTCCTATAATTAAGCCGGTACCAAGTCAGGTTGGGTAATGGTGAGGGCGTTCAACACTGCTGAAAAGCTAAAAAGACAACCAGATAAACAAGAATCTTCCAATGAAAATCCTTTTTAGACTTTTAACTTGTTTGAGTACAGTTCTAGTTTGTGACTGCACATAATGCATCCATATTGAGGCGCGGATAAAAAACTAAAACTCCCAAAACAGTATCACCATTGCAACAAATCAGAAAAAAGTTTAACAAGCAAAAGCGAAGGAAAGGTCTTGCAGACGGTCGGAATGGTTCGAGGTTTTCAAGCCCATGACATACAAATCCGTATACAGTCAGAATCACTCGAAATATTCAATGATGTACAAAAAATGCTAAATTTCATAAAATCAGCTGTTTTTTATCTCTTCCACTTGACCCCAAGACCCTTTTATAGTTTAACACGTCATTCTAAAACTTCAACTCTAGAATGACTTCCGTTCACGAGTAGGAAGGGGTAAGGCAAGTATATGAAGACAGTTAGTTTCGGTTTTATTTATGTAAATGTTAAATATGAAGTATTTATTTATGAGATGCAAAAAATGCGATAAAATATTCATGTTTTGTAATCCACAATGCTCTGTACAACGGAGAAACGAAACTGTAAGGAGTGCCAATCAATATTGCAGCAATGTAAGATGCTACGTGTATGCACCATGAACGATTTATCTTTCTAACCTCTTTGTTAAGTTGGATGTAACGCCGTAGCAACACATTCTCTAATTCATATCACGGCGGCTAGTCAACCTTTTCACCGTTCATTGAAAGGTTAAATCAGAGGAATTAGCTGTTAATCAGTAAATAGGCACATACTTCGTCAGTGACAACTGTCCGACATGATTTAGTCCCGAGGCCCGAGAAATGGGTTAAGGCTCGAAGCCCAAGAGAAGGATTACGGCCTGAAGCTCAAGAGAAGGATTAAGGCCTGAAGCCCAAGAGAAGGATTAAGGCCTGAAGCCCAAGAGACGGATTAAGGCATGAAGCCCAAGAGACGGATTAAGACCTGAAGCCCAAGAGACGGATTAAGGCCTGAAGCCCAAGAGACGGATTAAGGCCTGAAGCTTCAGAAATTGAATTCATGAGAGTAAAAATGACTTATCGTTATTTCATATACTTTCATTAATTAACAAATTTGTCTTTTACTTATAACATGATCAATAAGGCAAGAGCTCAAGAAACCGTATTGCCATGTCTGAATAGGCCTACTATTTTTCAGTGACCTGGCCGACTTCTTAATCATATAAATTTTGTAGGTTAAGGACGGACAAAGAATGTACTGTAGAAATGATGAGTCAATTTAAACATCATAAGTTTTTTTAAAAAAAAAACAGAAAAAAAACTAGCCTACCCTATTTAACCACTCAATGGTCCCCCCTCGTTCTCTGTAAACTGTAAACTTAACAAGATGTTTGATGACTATCGATAAAGTGTAAAAGCAGGAGATATGCATCGTTAAAGCTAGATTCATATCTCTTCAAACTTTTGATTGAAAACTATTTTGTGACATTCAGATCTGTATAAAAACAACGCTATCCGTACACTATTTGGGAGTACACGTATTTAAAGTCCGTCTATCTCTAGCTATGATCTAGTTGACATGGCTGTGAGATAATGCATTAAAATGATTTTTTACAAGACAACGTCGAACTTGAACAAGACGATCTCTCTGAAGTAGAGTTAAAAGATCTTAAATGTAAAACTAATGGGGATGAAAAGGTCCTGACATGACATATTATATTTATTATTTTTTAAAATGAAGACAATACATGTAGGTCCCTTCAAAGTCTCGGACAAATAAAGGGAACTCAATATAGTACCCCTCCAAAAGATGACGGACATAGAAATGTTGCCATATCAAAAAAGGGACAAAAATAGTACCCCTCCAAAAGTTGGACAAAAAAAATTTGCATATCAAAAAAGGGACAAAATGTAGTACCCCTCCAAAAGATGATGGACATAGAAATTTTGCCATATCAAAAAAAGGGACAAAAATAGTACCCCTCCAAAAGTTGGACAAAAAAATTTTGCATATCAAACAAGCAAATTCGTTGAATTAATATCCCCCGCCGAGTACTTGTTTTTACTAACACAACAACTGGAGACATAAGGCTTTATTAATAAATATAAAAATCCATAAAACCATAATAGGGAACATACATAACTCCATGTTAATAAAAATTATCAGGACATGCCAATGAGATGCAAATTTCTTTTCTGTATTGATGGTTTCCATAAAATCTTGTTGAAATCAATCCAGCTGTTGCAAAGAAATAGCAATATTTCTCTATATGAACACTGCACAATTAATCAAGGGCAATAACTCTGAGCTGAAAGGTCTGACCAGAACAAGGCGACGATATGCGCGTCTCCTCTAGATATTGATGATTCCCATAAAGTTTCGTTGAATTCCAGCCATTAGTTGCAGAGAAATAGCGCAGAATTTTTTTTTCCTCTATTATGCATACTGCATAACTAATCAAGGGCCATAACTCTGAGTTAAAGAGTCTGACCTGAACAAGGCAACGAAATGCCTATCTCCTCTTGGTATTGATGATTCCCATAAAGTTTCGTTGAATTCCAGCCATTAGTTGCAGAGAAATAGCGCAGAATTTTTTTTTACTCTATATGCATACTGCATAACTAATCAAGGGCCATAACTCTGAGGTTAAAGTGTCTGACCGGAACAAGCTGACGATATGTGCATCTCCTTTTGGTTTTGAAGGTTCCCATAAAGTTTCGTTGAATTCCAGCCATTAGTTGCAGAGAGGTAGTGCGGAAACGACTTTTACTCTATATGCATACTACATAACTAATTAAGGGCCATAACTCTGAGTTAAAGGGTCTGACCCGAACAAGCTGACGATATGCGCATCTCCTCTTGGTATTGAAGGTTCCCATAAAGTTTCGTTGAATTCCAGCCAGTAGTTGCAGAGAAATAGAGCGGAAACGACTTTTACTCTATATGCATACTACATAACTAATCAAGGGCCATAACTTTGAGTTAAAGGGTCTGACCCGAAAAAAGCTGACGATATGCGCTACTCCTCTTGATATTGATGATTCCCATAAAGTTTCGTTGAATTCCAGCCATTAGTTGCAGAGAACTACTCCGGAAACGACTTTTACTCTATATGCATACTACATAACTAATCAAGGGCCATAACTCTAAGTTAAAGGGTCTGATCCGAAAAAAGCTGACCACATGCGCATCTCCTCTTGATATTGATGATTCCCATAAAGTTTCGTTGAATTCCAGCCAGTAGTTGCAGAGAACTACTCCGGAAACGACTTTTACTCTATATGCATACTACATAACTAATCAAGGGCTATAACTCTGAGTTAAAGGGTCTGACCCGAAAAAAGCTGACCACATGCGCATCTCCTCTTGATATTGATGATTCCCATAAAGTTTCGTTGAATTCCAGCCAGTAGTTGCAGAGAACTACTCCGGAAACGAAATTCGGACGGACGGATGGACGGACGGAAGGACGGACGGACGGACGGACGGAAGGACGGACGGACGGACAACGCCAAAACTATATCCCCCTCCCGATTTCATCGGCGGGGGATAAAAAGGGACAAAATGTAGTACCCCTCCAAAAGATGATAGACATAGAAATTTTGCCATATCCAAAAAAAGGGACAAAAAAGTACCCCTTCGAAAGTTGGACAAAAAAAATTTTGCCATATCAAAAAAGGGACAAAATATAGTACCCCTCCAGAAGTTGGACAAAAACAATTTTGCAATATCAAAAAAGGGACAAAATGTAGTACCCCTCCAAAAGATGATGGACATAGAAATTTTACCATATCAAAAAGGGACAAAATGTAGTACCCCTCCAAAAGATGATGGACATAGAAATGTTGCCATATCAAAAAGGGACAAAATGCAATACCCCTCCGAAAGATGATGGACATAGAAAAACACAGCATGCCTATCACAAGTAATTCAAGCTTATTTACATAAAATGGTTAGAATCATATGTTGATAAACTAATTAATGCCGATTTTGGAATTCGCTAAAATGACTCTTTGTTTCTTTTTTAAGGGTAAATGAGTTTATCGTAAAAACAGGATTTTGCCCAAGGTCTTTTGGAGGACACTATATTTTCTTCAGACATTGAATGATTTATATCTTTATTGAAGGGAAAAAAGAAGACACACAAATGTTCATGTGTTGTCTTTAAGGTCGTTCAGATCACAGTTCATATGTTTAAAGGGGTACATCGTTATATTTACATTAATTTAAGAAGAAAAAAATATCCATACATGTACAATAGCATACATCAAACAATCGTTGCCCTTTATAAACTGATTTTCTAGTCCCCATTTGTCATACACCCATTGTCATAGTTAAGAATCCCATTGCCTTACATTTTCTAGTTCCTATTTGACAAAGTCATTGTCATAGTCAAGACTTCTTACATATTCCGAATCCCTGTTAGACACAAAGCCAATGTCAGAGTCAGGACTCCCATTGCCATACATTTTCTAGTCCCGATATTTGTCATGTTGTAATGGACCTAGCTGATGACACTTTAGCACAACATGGTCATTTATTTACCAGGACAAAAATTTCGTATTGCTCAAACGTTTCACAAGCATGATGCAAGATTTCCAATCACGTTAAGCTAAGTAAACATTTGTGAGGGGGGGGGGGAACTTTCTTATAAGTGCACGTTGTAGATAAAACAAAAACAGTTTGTTAAGTGATATTCTGATATGAGAGATCCGTAAAAAGGCTATGACGTCAACTCTCCTTGGGGAAAATGTTGTTGTCCCAAAAGGCAGCCAGCATAGTTCAGAACTAAAGACATTACACATACACATGTATGTATTGCTTCAGAACTGTGTGGTCGTCATTGGTTCACCTTTAACTACAGACATTTAATCAGAAAGACAAGTTGTTTAACAAATGAGAAGTGCCTTATGACATAATTGTGAAAAAATATGTTTTAAACATATTCATTCATTCATTCATTCATTTTCGTATTAAATGGAGTGGAAAGGTAACTAAGTAAACGTCATTATAATTGTAAAATACTTACATATAAATCATTAAGGATAAGCAGATGAGAGTAAGTCAAAAGTTAGTAATTGCTGATTGAACCTAAATTATTACATAATAATTTGAACATGATGGTAAAGGCTAAACTGTATAATGTGGCATACAGATATTCAATAGCTTGGAAAAATGGTAAAACTGTAAATTAACCAATAATTTGTTGCACAAAATAAACTGAGTTCAGTTGAATTTCAAGATTTAATTAGATTTAAAATGATAAGTTGAACTATCTGGCTCATTAAGAAAATGATAACGAAATTTCCGTATGCCTGTATACATATTCGAGTTCAATGCACTATACAGCAAACTAATTGTATTAATTTTAAAAGCATTTGGTGAATGTTAATTTGGTTGCTCTCTGTTATGTACATTGCTTCATGCCATATTTCATCATTTGTTCAGGCTCATAGCCTTGACATGCCTTAATTCTTAAACTAAAGTAATAGCAATATATAGTCTTAGTTCATTAATGCAGGTTCGTCAACTTTAAGGCTATTACCTCTGATCATTGGGCTACTGGTATCTATCTATCGTTCTCCCTGGGAAGTCATTTTCTCTGCTTTGTGCTGCCGACACATTGGTGCAACAGAATTATACCACTATGCAGGTACATATTAACACCCAGTTGAAGAGAAGCATTTTTAGGTTAATTTCTTGTACAAGGAAATTAGCAGTGCCCTTGGTCTACCTGGCACCTCTTGATCCCTAAGCACATGTCCTACCACTGGACTACTGCTCCTACTATATCTTATGTTGAACTATGATCACCAAAGTCATGTCAAGCAATGAAAAAATCTTCCATAATGATCAAATAATGAAATATTTTAACAATTGATTTCAAAAACCAAACAAATGTAGATTTAAAAGGTAACAATATAATTGACTAGCCAATCCTAAAGATAGTTGAAAATATAGTTTATTGGAATTCATTTAAAGTTTTAAATACAATATTTATTAGAGATTGTGTGAGGATGTATCAAATCTTTTAAAGGAGATAGGGATCTACCGACTGTGTGATATTTGAGGTGAAGACACTTCTTCATTCTTATTTTCTTTACTTATATACTTTTATAGCCCCGAAACAGTAAATTTCAACTATATAGGGTTATAATGGGTTTTAGTAGGTTGTGATAATTATACCCTTTAAAATAGATCAAAAAAAGGGTCAGCACAAAACTAGTCTAAATTCTTTTTCATTTTACATACAGATAGATTATTTTAGCGCAGAGGCATCGAGCTGCGATACAACCCTCGGAATTTTTATGACTTCAGTACATCAAAATTTTGGTTGAAGTTTCTTGTGATCTTGTAGACCAATAAAAATGGGAGTTTTTACTTGAAGATAAGTAAATATAGGTATTTACCGTCATTAGTAGGTAAGAAAAGGAAATAAAGACGGCAAGAACATAGTGTCAACAATCTAAGACTCCTCATTAAAGATCCACTTTATTATTACAAAACACAATAGGTTAGGTAGGTAATTCACTACAGTGCTATTCAAAAGTCCTTGGATAATTGGGTGGTTACTTTAGGCCTGAAGGATATCCCGATGCACTGTGATAAACCATGAAAAGAACTGTGGTGCTTTTCAAAAAATTCTTACGAAAAAAAACTTGGTAAGTCAGTTTCGTATAATTAGCACTTCAAAGTCAGAAATTTACTAAAATTATGTTTTACCAAAGATTATTTTTTTGAAAGGGACTGTATGTCAGTAAGGGTCATTGGTATGTGGGTGGGTGGGGTAGTTTGTGTGATAATCAGTTCTAATTGAATAAAAGGAGACATTTTAGAAGATAGGTTTACAATAATTACTGTTGTTAAGTTTTTATACCTATAGTTTTATGTTTTACATTTTGATAGAGATAAATATATGGTTAAAGTTTTACATCTGATAGGGCCTACAGGGATGGTGGGTATTTTCAGGTAATTTCGATTTCATGGTAGCAGGGCTTGACATTTAAGGTCGTCATATTGCCCCCGATGGCCTATATTTTGGATAAGGGTTAGATCTGACTTTCAAAACTTAATAAGCTGCTTTTTTACATTTTGATTTTCGTCAGATGCAGTACCCGTTCATTAACAATATACACATGGGTTCATTGAAGATCTTAAACAAGCTTTGGGCAACTTGTTACTGCTAGTAAAACATTTGATTAAGGTAAGTGAAATATATAACTGGTGGTCCAACTACCTTACTTACTTACAACCAACTTTCTTCAAAAATTGTCAAGCACTGATGTATATGTGTTCTTGGATAACAACGACTAGCAGCATCACCTTTTAAATTTTGAAAAAGTTTTTATTGCAATTTATCTACCCGAGAGAAATAGATGTAAAATGTGCTGAAAATGTAAGTGAATTAAAAAGCCCCATTTAAAATACCATTTTCGCAATTTTCGCACCACTATCCAGTCACATAATCAGAAAAAATGGGCATTTTGTACATTATGATAATATGTAATAGAATTTTAGAAACAGAAAATGTCAGGATCAAGTTTCATATTTTATTACAATAAAATAAATAATTTAAATAAATTTACATTAAATATGGTGGTCAAAGCAAATATCCAATCAGTATAAAATGTAATTTATTGTTCACAGCACTTTAAATGAATTTTAATAGTCATAAAAAAGATAGCTTTTGGTCAAAAGGTTTGTTTCCTCCTATAGATTGGAGGTACATTTCTCTTAAGCCATTTCCTTAAAAAATGACAATTAATAAATTTACTTATAAACTTTGACATTCCCTAAAACAACCATTTCCCTGAAGTCCTCAATTAATGCCCCAGTGAGTGACAGCACAACTATTTCCCTCTAACTACTCAAACATTCTCTATCCAAAAACTTTCCCTTCTAACTACTCAAACCACCCTTATAACTAAAAAATTTACCCTCTTAACAACTAAAATCTTCCTCATTTCTCAAACATTTCCCCTCTAACAATTTAAACTTTTCTGATTGCTAAAACATTTCCCATCTAACAATTTAAACTTTTCTGATTACTCAAACATTTCCCATCTAACAATTTAAACTTTTCTGATTACTCAAACATTTCCCATCTAACAATTTAAACTTTTCTGATTGCTCAAACATTTCCCCTCAAACAATTCTAACTTTTCTGATTACTCAAACATTTCCCCTCTAACAATTTAAACTTTTCTGATTGCTCAAACATTTCCCATCTAACAATTCTAACTTTTCTGATTACTCTAACATTTCCCCTCAAACAATTCAAACTTCCTGGATTACTCAAACATTTCCCCTCTATCAACTCCAGCATTGCCCAGACAACTCAATTAAACTTTACTTATATCCAGATCACAATTTTAACTATTTTTTTAAACAACCCAAACTTCCCTTTACCTGTAGAAGGCAAAAATCTTCCTGATAGGAAGGGCGATATTTTGACATTAGTTTCTTAATAGAGAAGCACTGAAGGAGAATCCCCTTGCTTCCTAAACAGGAAATTTTCCTCTGAAAGTGTTACTCATACATCAGGTAAGTTCACCATAGCTAATATCTGATCATTATTCACTCCAGTCTTATCTTCATTATCACTAACCATAACATCCATAGGTTCACTTTTAATTCCATCATCATCATCATCTTCTTCTTCTTCATCTTCATTACCATCCTCATTAATAGAGGTATCAGTAATAGATATACCATTCTTAAACAATAACACTGGTTGTACATCATCACTTTCAGTTTTCAGCACGTTAAATACTTGTTTAGATATATCACAAATTGCATTTCCGTCATTAGAGACTTCTTCAGTACCTTCCATTGTATGTAACACTCCATCACTCTCATTGACATTGTCAGAGTTGATTAATTCACTTTGATTAGTGTTTGATTGTAAAACTGACTCACTTAGTTGAGCTTGAGTCATTAGAGTTTGTAATTCCGATTCTGTTAGCTGTCCCTGAGCCACTGCCTGAAGTTGTTCATCTGTAAGAGTAATGCCTTCACCTGAAGATAGAAAAAGTAAATACATTAAAAGAAGCTATTGTCCATTGGTAGGATGAGGGCTTATGGGTTGAAAAAGTGTGAGGTTTGAATTCCACCAAGGGCCAGCAATGCTAATTTCCTTGAGAAAGAAATTCACTGGCAATGCTCTACTCCACCAAGGACTAGGTGTTATTGATTTACTGCAAGGGGAGTTCATTTCCTTTGCACCTAAGTTTCCACTGCCATTAGCAGAGTAAAAAACTTTTAAGAGAGTTTAATAGATACCTGTAACCAACTGACAAGAATATAAACTTCCAAGAGAGTTAAATAGATACCTGTAACCAACTGACAAGAATATAAACTTCCAAGAGAGTTTAATAGATACCTGTAACCAACTGACAAGAATATAAACTTCCAAGAGAGTTTAATTGATACCTGTAACCAATTGACAAAAACATAAACTTCCAAGAGAGTTTAATAGATACCTGTAACCAACTGACAAGAATAATAGTTGTTCTGTTAGTGTTTCAGAAATGAGGTCTAATCCCAATCAGGAAAAGCTTTTCAGGGAAGGTTCTACAATTAGGGAACAAATTTTTATTTAACATTAATGAAGAAAATAAAAACTCTACCTTGCAAACCACAAGACAGTACTTAGTAATATTATTACATTGAACAACTCGTAAACTTTAAATTTTAAACTGTCATTTGAATAGGAAATTGCACTACATGCAAAAATTACATGTACTATGTAAAATACACAATAAATAAAACAGCTCCAACCACAAATTGTCAAAATACCAACAAGTGACTGCATATTTTAAATTCTTGTAAATAAATACGGGAGTAGCCTTCAATGCATGTCTACGCTGAAAAACTAAATGAACTTTAGTAAAATGAAAGCGTTAAGTCAACAAAAAATGAACAACAATGTAATTGCATGGGTCAGGGCAAAAGTAGTTCATATTTTTCTTTATTCACATGTAGTTGGAATAGTTCTGCACATAACCACCGACATGATCTACCCAGGCCATCTCTATAAGGAAATGACAAAGGGACATGTCTATAAAAAAACCCCAAAACAGTGCAAACGGGTAAAGGGCTTGACTTAGGTTAGCAATGAACAAAGGGGTACCAAAGTTCAAATCTGTTCATTGCATGGCAATATTATCTCGCAGGTAATCATAAGAACATCTTAAATGAACCAAAACAACGAAGATGATCTAAATGAATAAAGAGTCATCTCGGAAAGAACAATAGAAATAGCTGTAAACCAAATAAGGAGAAAAATGTTGAATTGTTGACTTTGTTTGATAACCATCGTGGGACAACATTCCCTAAACATCACTAAACCCATCATAGAACAATACAAAACAATAGCAATAAACATGCATGAACTTTTTACCATTTTTCTCAATGACTAACAAGCGATTTACCATTTTTCTAACTGACTAACTCCATTCTGAAGCAATTGACTACAAAACCATTGTTTTAAAAGCCCCATCAAACTTGAATGATGTGAAAACACATAATAATTGATAGAAAATACTTCAACCAGTGATTTTCGCTTTCAAGAAAAATGGCGCGACACATCTCGCGCCCTTTCTGATCCTTTTAAAACAAATATAACATTTCAGATTAAAGTGCCTGATTATTTAGATCTGTCAGGATAGCTTGAAACATGAACCTTGTTCAAGACAATGGGGTCAGAAAAGATCATAAGAAACAAATAAACACATTGTAAAAAGTGAAAATAAAGGAACCCAAAGACTGAATAATTCGAACCCAAAGAGTATATAAAAGGAACACAAAGTGAAGATAATTGAGCCCAATTCGATGATAATAGAGCCAAAGGTGTAGATAATGGAACCCAATGAAGCAATTAATGGTAACTATACATAATCAACACTTTCATTTGCAAGATTATGGAGAAAAGAATTTCATTGGATTAGGGAGTTAAGTAGATTCCCGCCATAGATTACAAGATTTTAGGGGTAAATAAGTCAATACACATAGATACAAGATTAGGGGCCATGATAAAAAAGGTTAATAATGTCAACAAACAATAGTTAAAATACTTTAATAGAGAAATGGATCCAAGTAGAAAGTAAACATCTTTTGTTGAAGTAAACCCTTTCACTTATTTAACCTTCAAAAAGCTATTCATCTAAACATTTCAACAGTTTGTAAACAATTAAAATAACTTTGTTAAAGATAACTGATAACAAGTTTTACAGATAAAAATAACTAACAGCTCAGACCAGACATTTAGAGAAAATGGAAAAGTCTAGAATAAAACTGAAAAAAATGCTAAATCAGCAAAAAATTAAAATATTTCAATACATCCCAAACCAAGGGCCACAACTCTTTCTAATCTATCACTGAGGCCCCTTTGAAGAGTATGAATAAAGCAAATCAATGGTCTGAATATTGGAATGTTCTTAAAATAGCAACCTTTTTCTTCTTAAATTAAGTTTGTTTGTTCTGTTGGGTTTTAAGCCATAGCAACATATTGTATAGGCCACTGTCCAGCTACTCACTGTTCCTGGAAAGGCTCAATCTCTGGATTTAGCTGTTAACCAATTTCTAGGCGCATACTTTT
The DNA here is from genome assembly GCA_025267735.1 of Mactra quadrangularis. Lineage (NCBI taxonomy): Eukaryota > Metazoa > Mollusca > Bivalvia > Venerida > Mactridae > Mactra > Mactra quadrangularis. The sequence continues at coordinate 56,512,424 of CM046309.1, read as the reverse complement.
GTCAGTGACTGACTACTGCCCTACATGAGAATGGCTGTAGAAATTATTTCATGACCAAGCTCTATGTAGAATTCTCAAATAAAGCAATTAAAACTTAAAAGTCATTAAAAATAACATAGCTTTGCATAAACCAACATGTAAATAAAGAAAGATCCTGACCCATATATATGTTTGAAAGTTTTATGGTATGTCCTTCAAACAAAGACACAAACAAATTTATGACAATCAAAAATGAAACAAAACAAACAAGTATCATGGGAAACTGACCACACAAAAAATGTAAACACTCAAATAATCACATCATTATCCCCTGACAGTTGAAATATATATGTTCTTATTTTTTTCGAAAAAAGAAATCGCCAACCAAGCAAAAAAACTTTACGTCAAATTAAGACATTTATGATCCAAACATTTTAATATCAAGGATAGTAGTGTCCAAACATGTTAAATATTCTGTCCAATGTCCATCAATTTTATGGTTACCAGGCGACCACCAGGATGAATTCAACCCAAAGTTCATTAACTCCGAAGCTTATGAGTCATAAAAAAATGAAAGTATACTTTTCATTCATAAAACACCATGAAACAATGAATGCTGGTCTAATGATTTTTATGAATTAACTGAACACAAAGAAAATATGAAAATAGCTGCATTAATAAGTACAGATTATGTACTAGGAGTAACATAGCAGAGAAAACAAGAGAGCTATGTGAGTCCAGAAGTGCTCGTCTTCTGATAACTGATGTATCTATTGATTGGTCATTTTTTGTTGTTTTTTTATTGAGTTTAACTCCACAACACAATATAGGTCATTTTACGGCATCCAGTGCACCTAACCTAGCTTTCCTGGACCCTTGTCTATAACCACTACTCACCTACCCTTCCACAAGGCTGGAAACTTCTCCATATATCTTATTAATGGAAGAAAATTGACATTATTGTCAAATTTTCATAGAAGGGTATAACCTCCCCAGGTGGGATTCAAACCCATACCCCCTTCATGACACGCGATTCCAAACCCCAGCCCTCGACCAACTGTGCCATGGACCCTGGTTATATTGATAGGTCACACACACAACTTGTTTTCATCCACCTTTTTTATATAAATTGTAGATACACTAAGTCTTGCACTGACCAACTAACTTTTAACAACTAGTCTTGTGCTTACAATTGACTTATGGCAGCAAAGTTGACATAATGACCTAGTTGTTGGACGGATTCACCCTGTGACCTAGTTTTGCTACAGTTTAACTGAGTGACCTAGTTTTGTGCTAATATGACCCTATGACCTAGTTTTACCATGATTTAACCCAGAAACCTAGTTTTTGTGACCTAGATAACTCTAAAAGAAGTAACAAAACTTGATTAGAAACACTATCAAGATAAAATTCTTATTTTAATTTTATACTTTTTTTTTACTGGGTTTACGCCATGTCAACACAATTTAGGTAATTTTACATCGTTCAGCACACCTAACCTAGCTTTCCTGGACCCTAGTCTATAACCAGTACTCACCAACCCTTCCACAAGGCCGGAAACTTCTCCATGAATATTATCTAATCAATGGAGGAAAATTGACATTATTGTCAAATTTTCAAGGAAGGGTATAACCTCCCGGGTAGGATTTGAACCTATACCCCTTCAGGACACTAGATTTTAAATCCAAGTGCGGATTTTAATTTAATCCACTACACCATGAGGGGTGCTTAAAAGCAAAGGATTGGCAAACAATGGACATATTCATGAACAAGTTCTCAGCAAAACAAAAAGTGTACAGGAGAGCTTAAACACAAAATACCCTAATTAATTCAACAATCCCTAATTAAGACCATAATCGAGGTTATTCAGGATAATTAATAAAACAATCAAGGCAATATGAATCCTTTTGATTCATCAAGCATTTTTATTTGTTTTGGTCATATATGTTACGTACATACAATGAATAATATATAATTATACGTGGGAACTCGTTAGCAATATATTTTAATTAACATTGGACAATTAGTTTGTACAAGGCGGGAGAAAATGAAGCTATTTAGATACACAATTCCAGACATTTCCTGTCACATTATACTTAACATTTTACTTAAACTTTAAAGAAAAGATTTTTTTGGTTTAGGTTTAATGCCATGCAAACAGAAATTAAGGTCATTTTACAGTGGCAAGATCACCTAACCTAGTTTTCATGGATCCTGGTTACTAATTTTGACTTTTTGGTTTTGTAGAAAGATCTTTTTAAGAACTTGTTGAACTAGGGCATTGTCATTCTTTCACTTCAATAATGATAGGCTGAAATTTACGTCAAGGGGTCAGGGTCTAGGGGCCTTAGAGATCTGATTCCAATATTGATTTTTAAAAATGGAAAATATTGGGTTGAGCTCACTTTCCTGCCCCAAAAATATCTGTACCTGCCTTGGGTAAAGGCTAGCACAAATATAGAATGTCACATGTTGTAATACCTAAACTACATTGTATATCAACATTGTTAAATTCTGATCAACTGTCAATGGCTTATGCATTAACCCTGCTGATTTAAATACTCATGACAAAACTTCTGTACTGATGTTCAGTAGAACATTACGTAGGAGTATCCAATAAATATTGAGTATTTAAATCAGCAGGGAGAATCTATGCTCCACTAACAGTTGAATAAAAATTTAATGATATGAGACTTCAAAACATATATATATATTTCGTCATGTGACATTACGAATATGTTAAAGTATTAGATACAGGGCTGTATTTATTATTTAAAACCCCTTATTCTACTAATTTGAGACAATTCAATTTATCAGTTTAAAATCTTTAATTAAATCTTTTATTGTCTCATCATAAATTTTTGCATCGTTTAACTATTGGATAAATTGAGCGTATAAATTTCACCCGTAATAGTTTTAAAGTTTTAAATTTTAAAACAAGATAGTGAGTGGGTGAGTCTTTAATTTCCGGTCATAATTTTCTTCAATTACGTGAAAATATACAAAAATCGACGTTTATATAATGGCTCGTCTTCAGATCAAGGGATGAAGTGATTTTCATGAATGAAGAAGTTCAAGAACATATTTTTAGGGTCTTGATCAAAAATTTCGACTGTCGCCCGCGTTTCCTGTCTCGTTACAAGGTCAGGGGCAATATAGGACAACTAAGCTCCCATCACATATCTTTAACGTTAGAATATTTTAAGTATTCAATCAACTTACATTTAAATGAGGACCTTATTTACATCATATAAAGTTTAAACAAACATTCCATTCGGTTAAAATGATGTTTTAAGTAAATTTAGATTACTCGCTATTTTTGAGATTTTCAATATAAATCAAAAACGCATTTATAACATAAAAAACGGTAGATTTATGACCCTATCATCATATGTTTGAACAATTCACAGAATATTGAAAGATTTCTACTGATTCTCATACTGGAATAATTAATTTTAAATGACTCAGGGCCGTTACAAAAATTGTCAACTCTATCACACGTTTTGAAGCTAAAATGGATAAGAATCTCTCATTGTATCAATTTTCTTTCATCTAATTTTCATCAATTAAAGGGCTGATCATAGATAAAAAAGTTTTAAACTTTAAGGTCTTTTAACTCCTAGTGTCAAACAGTTAAAATGTAACAGTATACCATTTCTGAGTCAGAGACCCCTTTAATAGTACACCATACAAAACCCTTACTACAGCCCCTTTTACAATGTAGATCCCTAGGTGACACATATCACTTATAGTAATAACTAATATACCAGTATCACGACCTTAATGACGTAGCCCCTTTTACAAAGTATAAAACTCATCCCTTTACGATTTGTGTCAAGGGACCTTCTCATCAACTCAACTCCCTCTTTTGCCCTTTTTGAACCAAAAACCGTTATCTAAAGCGATATACAAGATATACGAAACCAATCACACACAAAAATCTCATTCATTTAGGGATGTCACACCTGCCCGAGAAGAATTTCAAAGCCGTGGCCCCTTCTACAGAAGTATCCTGTGACGTTAATAGGGGCAACTTTATTGTACGACTATCTTATACCAAACACACAACAATGTCAATTATAGCTAAGTTATATCAACATAAACTCAAATCATTGTCCTCATCAAACCCCTTAAACATTGATTAAAAGGGTCATTTATATAGAAAAAAAGGATCATTTATCCATATACCGGAAAAACGGATCTCATACGAGTTAAAAGGCCAATTAAACGGCACTAAATGAGACAATACGATAACTACGCGATACGGTAGATTTCCATCATGTGAATCAGGTATAATGTTTGTTTCAAACAATTAATTACATTGATAATAATCATCTGAATCAATACACTAATTAAATGACACATTTACAACTGTTTAATCATAGCCTCGATGATACAGTGCCCTTCAAAAGTTCTTATGCAAATGAAACTTTGAGAATGACTGCCCCATGTTCAGTAGCTACTGTTAGCTTACATTACGGGTACGGGAGAACTCAACCCTTAGACAACTCAACCCGTGCAAAACTCAACTCAAAGTTGGTACAACTAAATCCGTTAGTAGGGAGTTGAGTTGTCAAGGGTTGAGTTGTCTAAGGGGTGAGTTGTGCCGACACTTCCGTTACAGAATGTTTTAGAACGTTCAAGGTAACTGAACACCCTGCTGGTGACATGTATTACAGGTAATTTTACCATAAAATTTACCATTACTAAAGCTTATTAATGTAACACAATTTAAATCATATGCTGATAAACTAATTAATGCTGATTTTGCGATTTTCTATAATGACTTTTTTGTTTTTCTTGTTTTTGAAGGTAAATGTGAATCAGTTTTTTGTCCTTGGACTTTTGGAGGGCACTGTATAATTAGTCATAATAAAATTAAATACCAGCACCAAGGGCCTGTGATTCATTTTTAAAACAAAAACGACCAAAAAAGGAGGGAGTTACGCTCATTGGTCCAGTTTAAGATGTGTGTGACTGGCAGGAGGTACTGAAAAAGCACCACTGATGCAGTAAAGTTTGAACTCTTAAAATCAATGGTCTTAATAGGACAATGGTCTTAACATATGACATTTTCTCTAAATTAAGCATTTGAGACTTAAAAATCATCAAAATTTACATGATTTTGCTTTGAAAGGTTTACAGGGAAGATTACGCATTGCCTCTATAAATAAAGTCTTTATCATCATAAATATCACCATTATTACCATCATCATCATCATCATCATCATCATCATTATCATCATCACCACCACTATAGTCATCATTATTATTATTACCAACATCATCATCATCATCACTATAGTCATCATTATTATTATTACCATCACCATCATCATCATCATCATCGTCATCATCATAACTAATGTGATCATCATCAACATTTTTTTATTGTCATCATCATCACCATTGTCATCAACATTATTATTACCACCATCATCATCATTATCATAACTTTTGTCATCATCATCATCATCATCAATGTAGGTACCTTACTTACAACAAACAGTATATAATTATACTCAAATGTTTTAAAATCAAACTTCAATATTTTGTACCATTTAACCCATAATAAATTATACACAAATATCAAAATATATATATTTAACAATATTTTACAAAAATATTGTCAAATTTTTTTTAATTTTGACACAAATTATCGTCATGAAAATTTTAAATACCACTAATTTTATCGCTCATATGGAATTACTTTGCTGGATCAATGAACAAACAAATATTTTACCCTAGAATGAAATAAAATTCAAATATTTTTCATATCAAAAAGTCATTCGGGATTAATAATAATATTTCGCATCATTTGTGTCCATTCAATGATTGTTACTAACCCATCAATTTGACGGAGAAATTTTCTCAAGATTTCTTCCAGTTAAAATCACTAAAAATTTAATACCCCCAGTTAGTGGTAGGTCGCAGTAAATGATTCAGAGTACCGGTAGGCATTTTATGTTCAACATTCCGAATAAATTTTTTTGAAAATAAAATATAAGTATCAAGTAAGTACATATTTAATATACTATCAACCTTAAGGTCACAATTTAATAGCTAGTATTTAAATAGTTACTCTATAAAATGAAGAATTTCAAATATTAACATTTTGACCCAAGAAATTCTATGACCCCATGACTTTTGATAATGATAAAGTCTAGATGCACCGAAAAAATCATACGACGTCCGTTATTATTTCAAATAAATAAAACATAAATAAAAAATATAATTTTAAAAAACTCAAATATTTCGCCGAGTAAAGTATTCGTAAAAATGTATTTAAAAACCAGTAGACAATAGCCGATAAGGAGCAAACGTGGAGACACCAGACTAGCGGTCAATTTATATAGTAGCCACGATTATTGTGGTGTAGATTTTCAAACGTACATCGTACAAAAGGTGTCAGTTGCCCCTACTTGCCCCTGATTGCCCCCGAGTAGTTATTGAGCATTGACTGACCATGTACTTGCTGCCAGTGACCAGGTAATGACCAATACTGACCGGCAATGTATTTAATAAATCAAATATCATATCTGTGTATATATACACACATAGTAGTGTATAAAAGTTCATTTTAAATGGTATTTTAAATATTTCTATATGAAAATTTAGTTTCATTTCATTGCCTTAATTTTCTCTCGAGCATGAGTCTATTTACTATGTGATATAGAAAGGGCAGAATTATTGTTTAGCTGGACTTTATAAAATTAGTAATTTTAAAGTCCCAGTGTAACAGTCTATTTTCCCCTCGGCCAATCTTTCAATGCATGGGAAAGGGCTAGTGGGTAATGGCAATATCTTATAATGGTCAACCTTCTTACCATTCCTGGAAAAGCTAAATCTATTTGTAAGTGACTGACAACTGCTCTACATGATTAAGAATCAGTGGTAGCAGGGAGAATAGCTGTAGAAACTACTTTATGACCAATCTCAATGAAAGCATGCCCCTCCCTGGAATTGAACCCACAACTCCTCGATCAGTAGACTTGTGCTCTACTGACTGAGCCAGCCAGTGGGCTAACCAGCATCCTTATAGACCATAAGTCAACAAGTTCATAGCCCAACATACCACTCAGCATATTCTAAAGGGACAAAACATTCATATCATGACTAATTTAGTTTTAAAAAATTTACATATAAGTATATTACAGAACAAGAATGTTTGCAGCGACATTAGCAAGAAAGACCTAAGTACAAAACATAGACCAATACCATTTATATCAGTTTCGCTCTCTCAAGATTTTAGTACTGATGAAAGCTGAGATTGTCACATTAGAATATGATACTTGTATAATGTAATACCTACATTTATTATATAATATAATAGTTAAAATGACTAATATGGTCCTGTATATCTGATATAATGAGCTGTTGGGCCTCCCTGGGCGACTGGGCTTGCACTTGACTGAACTCAGATTACCCAGCTTTGCTTTAATTGGTTATGACTGGCTCCATTCTGGCATGGAATTCTAGAATTGAATCATGCACTTATTAATGAATATAGAAACAAGAATAGTAATGTGCAGGCACATAGGAGCAGGGGCCGCGGCCCCAAAATTCTGGCAAGCAGCGGCAAGCAGGCCACAAGTTAATTTTTCATGACACATATTGAACATCTTAAGGTCTCGTTATAATACAAAGATTTGTTCTTAAACAGGGGGTACTGAAAGTGCTGGAAATCGAGTTTCAGGGGCTTACATTAAGAAAAAAATTTGACTGGCGGGAGGAGACACCCCTCCCGTACCCACCACATCTGTGGCCCCAATATTCAGATCCTTCCTACGCACCTGATGTGAAAACCACATCTAAGCCCAATTTTCATCAAGATCTGACCATAAATGACAGAGATATCCAACAGATTAAAAACTTTAAAGGGAAATAATCCATTATAAAGCCAGGTAGAGTTATCATTGTATGAAGTTTCATAAAGATCTGACAATAAATGGCAGAAATAGAAGGAAAAAAAACAACAACTTTAACCCATTTTTGTTAATGACACCAGACTGTGCTCAAGAAATTTAATGATGATAACTGTACCAAGGCCTAGAATAAAATAGATATCATGAGAAGTAAAAAAAAACTTCTATATTTAATGGCCAAAAGTAATGACTAATTCATATACAATATAATACCCCCCTACCCCCCCTCACAGTCCGTATATAATATTATATAGATGGACTAACTCTGACAAGGTCATTTTTTCTGCTTATTTATCTTTCATCTACTGAAAATATTCTCACAGGTATCATTCCGTATTCATAAATACTAACAACACAAAAAAATACCTATTTGAATCATTTTCTACTTTTTCACATTTTTTACAAACATATTTTAGGCTTTTTCTCCATACATATTGTTAATACCATGGAAATAGCTTAAAATGATAAATTTACATACTGTTTATTATAGAATATGAGAAATTCAATGTTAAACTATACAATTGGTCATTGCTGAGTGCTGGGTGGTAACACAAGTTCAAATAAAATGATTTATGTGGTTTTTTCTCTTTTTTTTATATGTTCCCAAAGCATTGAAGGTCATACTAACAAATCGGAAATTTGAATCTCATGTTCAGTGGTTCTTAGCCATCCTGCAAAATCAGTTGGTAGCACGCAAGTCTAATGATCAAGGGGTCAAGGGTTCGATGCCCAGGAGGATGGGGCAGTGTATACTTTCTTGGAGCTTGGTCATGAAATAATTTCATGAAATAAATTATTTCTACGGCCATTCTCCCTCCTACCAATGATTCTTAATTATGTAGGGCAGTTGTCAGTCACTGACGAAAGTATGCGCTTAGTACTTGGTCGACAGCTAAATCCAGAGATTTAGCCTTTCCAGGAGTGAGTAGGTTGACTGACTGCAGTTATATGACCAATACAATGTGTTGCTATGGCGTTAAACCAACAAAAAAAAGCTAACTGATTCTCAGGCGTTCTTCAAGTTCAACCGTTTAACAGTACTTAATCTTCGCCCTATGAATAATGATCTTAACATGCTTTCTTAAAAGGAATTGAAACGATTTCATAACACATTAAACATAAAATCGAGTGCAAGCACTAAGTTTTCTTCCCTCCCCTTACCCTCCCCTAAATCAAACTCTGGGACCTTAAACCCTTAAATCAAGTGCTATATGAATCATATAATTATCAAAATCCAACATGAAAGAGATTCGAAGGGTCCGCACAAAACTAGTCTACGTCCTTCTTTAGTACAAGTAGTTAGACAATTTTTGCGCCAACCCATCAAGTATTTTCCGACAAAAAGAATGACAAAAAAATAGTTTTAATATATTTCAAATTAATTACTCCCTTCCATGTTTCATTTTTTGAAATTAATTCATTACATTTTAAGGATATACAGTGCACTCCAAAATTCCATGGACAAAAACATGTTTTAATGATAAGCCAATACAAATTCACCCTTGGTAAAGTAACAAAGAGTCTTCTGAGCAAATTCCAAAATCAATATTAATTAATAAATTTTCAATAAATAATTTGAACTACCGGGTATGTTACATGCACAAGCTGTAATTTTAGCAAAATTACAAGAGGAACTGAATAGCACATACATTAACCCCACTGATTTAAATGTTCAAACTTTATTCAATTAACCCATGCATGAATACTGAGATATCCATTTTTATAGATACATGTAGTACATGTACAGAAGTACAGTGGTGAGTATTGAAATCAGCGGGGTGAATGAATGCAACATTTTACAATATCTCTTGTAATTTTATCATAATTAAAGCTCGTTCATGCATTTTTGTTTGAGTCATATGTTGATCAACAAATGATGCTGATTTTGTGTCTGCGCCACTAATTTAAATTTAACAATAGGCAAGATCAGTATATCAAAATTTCAAAATGTTCAAGATTTTTTGAAGCGCCCTGTATTCTCTCTCAGTATTTTTGCCCTATAAGGTAATTATGTACTCATAATGTATTTCTCGCATCATTTTTTTCTGTCTTTCTTTTTTATCAGTCAACAGTATATAAGTTAAATAATTTTCCCATGTCATCTAGGTTGCTTTGTTGACTTTTTAAACATCATACGACTTTTTTTCTAAAATATTATCTAACTGAGTCATAACAAAGATTTTAAATGTCTTATTTCAACTAAGATATATACAGCGCGCTTCTTATGTAAAGTTTTAGTAATCATCTCTCAGCTTCCCCGCTAACTCAGTTGGTAGCACACAAGTCTACTGACTGAGATGTCATGGGTTTGATTCTCAGGTAAGGCTTACTTCTGTGGAGTGATGACATCATTTCTTACAGCAATTCATCCTACCACTGATTCTAAATCATTTAGTGCAGTTGTCAGTCAGTCACTAACTAAATATACCTTAGTAACTGGTTAACAGCTAAATCCAAAGATTTAGTCTTTCCAGGAATGGTGGGTAGGTTAACTGACCACTATTATATAACAAACACAATGTGTTGCTACGGCGATAAACCAAACAACAAAAAAAGATCCCCCCTTAAAAAAAAATGACGTAACATAACATATGATATATTATATCAGTACGGAAATCTTTATCCATTATAAGTAACAAATTTTTTTCCTCTTACTTCATACAATTAACAAAAAAAAATAATCGCAAATCATCATATTTTGTCGGAGAAGACATGTAAGATATCTAAGATTCAGATATTCGTTATGTGAAGGCCGGTGAAAGGTCAAACATTTTTTAAATCGTAAAAGTCAACGATGAACATTAACAATATTAATAACAAAAAATCTCTCTTGTTCTCCGACATTTTTCCTGTCAAAATTTTGGCCTTTTAAACGTTTAACTCTTTTAATCGCTCATAAAAATGTAAATAATATTATTTATTGTTATATGCAAATCAGCATTTTTTTGTTCGTAAAAATTATTACAAAGGATTTTTTTTAATGACGGTACAAAAATTGAAGAGTTAAGTTTAAAAGAAGCTCTTTAAAAAAGAAGATAAAAAATGTATGTATTTAAAGCATTGAGTTAAAGGTATGCATTATCTATTACAAAAATTCATTCAATGAATCGTGAGAAGACGGCGGCGGCAGCTTGTATGAATGAAGAAAGATATGTAATAATGACGGAAATATTTTAATGTGGGGTTTACATTTTAGATTTCATGATAACGATCATATGATTACTAGTTACTTGTCGGTACTATTAATTTTTTAATTATTATATGATATTAGCTGGTTTAATTGTTATGATATCGGGGCCGGGATCACATTATATGAGATGTAGGCCTGGGAGGAATTTTAGTTTATATTAAAAACGGTTTGAAACAATGTTTAACGCTCCAGTTCTTTATAAGGGCAAAAGTGTAATGATTGTACGAAGCATTAGGTACAAAACTGGGTATAAAAAATCAAGTAATAATTTAACATCAATATTGAAGGATTTATTACTTTTTTAAACTAAGTTATGAGACCCTTGATAATAAGGGTCACTGGAGTGTAGTGCAAGCTTAGGGGTAATGTGTCTCAGTTTTTACCCATAACCCAATAGCCAGACACCCGGACTAGTAAAAATTTATTTAAGCTAACGAACATTTTTTTAAAAATAATACGAGCTGAGCTCAGTTCTAATGTTGAGCACCTGATCTCTTTAATCCGTGTGCCTAGAAAAAGGTGAAAATTTATTCAGACTTATGAAATTAATGATTAATGCAGCCAAGTTATTTGAACATTTTTTCCTTTTACTATTAAATAACATAATTAATTGCTCAAGTACTCTACAAAATTGAAGGTCATGACTGCAAGAATCAATCTAACTCCACCCCCATTGCGACATTTCTTCATCACCGAAAGCAAAACGCCAAGTTAGCGATTTTTAAAACCACATAAACCTACGCAACCATCTTGCTTACGATGATTCATAAAAGCCATAAAGATACATCAAAAATAATTATATACAATTTTAAAACATGTTACAAATGCTTTTAAAAAAATCGTAAATTAAGAACCCACCTCACGAATACTTGAAATTATACATCAATGCAACAAATTGCCAGATTTTAAAATTCATGAATGAAAAACACGGATATCCATCATCATTATGGAGAAATTCGATGACTTTTGCTTGTGACCTTATGAGGAGTAGTTATATCGAGGGTTGCTTGCAAGAATGTAGTAACTTGCTCTTTCTCGCAATGCAATTATTACAGTCTTGCAGGCAACCCTCGATATATATTACAATGTGACTCCATGATTAATCAAACCTTAAATAGTCCAGCTTCCAACAAAATCAGAAACAACTTTGACCATCCGCCATTTTTAATAAAGAACCAGATAAAAAATTGCACAACTAAGTGAGTGCGTAACAGCAGAGCGGTACTGATGCATCAGCACAAAAAAGTCTACGTCCTTTGTATTGACCAATCAATGTGCCTTAATAGTTATTACAAGCGGCCCAACATGCCCAGTCCGAAGTCATGTCACTGGTGGAAGTATGTGCCTACTAAATAGTTAACAGCTAAATCCAGAGATCTATGTGAACATTTAACCCAGGTTGATAGAGCAGTTGGTAGTGTGCAGGGATTTGGAATCTCGTGTCCCAAAGGCGGTACGGGGAGGATATACTCGTCCATGAAAATTTGACAGGATTAGATTATATGGAGAAGTTTCCAGCCTCGTGGAAAGGTAGGCGAGTTCTGGTTATAGACAAAGGTCCAGAAAAGCTAGGTAAGGTGCGCTGTAAGCCGTAAAATGAACTAAAATTGTGTTGACACAGCGTTAAACCCAGTTAAAAAAAAAATGAACATTACATGTCCTGTATAGTATGCATGTCACCTCTCGTTTATATAATAAAATTGTTTCATCTATTTTATGACTCATGTTTTACCATGCATATATAAACCTTAGGAATGTAAATAAATTATCATTTTAGGAGCTCAATTACTGTGACAATGAAGGTATCAGTGATACTAGCTAGCAACCTTTTTATCTGGTGACATAATTTCTTTCATGCTAATCAAAGCGCTGAAAGGTCGCGTAGTTTATTCAATTTTGTAGCGACTTAATTTGTAGCGAATAGTTTTTAAATAATTTCAAATAAAAATCGTTTAAACAAACTGGAAATGTCTTTTAAACGAGAACATTTAATTTAAATCTTAAAGTTTTTTTTTTTTTACATCATTAACAAAAATCTCACACATAAAGGCTTCAATCATTATGTTAAATGTGAAATAATTTTAAATTAAAAAAATGTTTCAATCATATTTATACTTTACTAAGTGATGGGGGGAGGGGTAAATTCTAGTCACTATTATGTTAGTAAAATATTACAAGGTCAATCGTGGCTGGTCCTTTTTTTGTTTGGGTTTAATGCCGTAGAAACACATTGCATCTGTCATATCACCGCTGTCTGACAACCTACACACCTTTCTTGGAAAAGCTAAATCTGTTAAACAGTTACTAGGTGAATACATCCAACAGTGGGTGACAACTGCCCAACATGATCTAGAATCAGTGGTAGAAGGGAGTAGGAAATAGTCATAGATATTATTTCATGTCCAAGCTTCACGAAAGTAAACCTTACCTAGGAATTCAACATAGAACCCCATGATCAGTAAAAGGGCTGAATGAAACACTATTGCAACTCCATATGAAAATAAAATGATTTACAATAGTGTTTCATTCAGCCTTGAGTAGATGCAAAAAAGTCCAAAGCCGTAGTGATTTATGTGTAGTTCGACTAATATTAACCTGCCCCATTGACATATAACTTGCAGCTATCAAAATCAAGTACATTTTACTCAAATGAAAGCCTATAGAATTACTATTTATAGAAAACATATTCTAACCATAGCATGCAGTAATTTACCTAAACATGATTTTTTTTTTAATATATCGGTATCAATGAGTTTTTTCATCCTCGTAATCTATTTAAGGGTTGAGAGCAAAAAAGGTGCATTCAGCAATAAAAGGGGCCCTTTATCAAATATATCTTACTTTTTTCTTCAAAAGGCTGAACAAAATAAAATATGGTGCTTGAGACTTGGTCTAAACAATTTTAGTAAAAGAATCAAATTTTTACTGATTCAAGTCAAAACAACGTCAGGACCCCATAGCAACATTTTTCAGTCATTGTCCGTGATTCTTTTGGGTCTGCTGTTTGAACCAAAACAAGAACACTATTATTCCTTGAACTAGAAATTTACCTACAGTTATTTCTCCATCCAGGTGTATATGGGCATATTGAGGGTCAACTGCTTGAAGGCGATTTCAATGATTAGAGGTTATCGCAAAAAATTGTAAATTAGGTTGAAGTCATGTATAATAAAAAATATGGAAGTAAACTAAAAACTACTTAAACTATCAAAATAATTTTTTTAAAACTTTTTTCAATCGAGCATTATTATGCAACATCTTAATTAGGGTCACCTCAAACCACACAATATTTACTTTCATCCTTATTCCTTCTGAATGGACGGTACAGCGTAACATACGGTAATGTTTGATAGCGTCAAAATGATAAAACCGGATTATAATCAGAATACAAATAAAAGAAAAGTACTCTTATAAATCATTGCCCCCTTTTTTGGCCCCTACAAAGGAATGTGCAAGCTCAGCAAAAACTGTACGGGACCTACCGCCCATACAAAAAAAATCATCACCGAAAAAAGCCTCTTGAAATATTTTGTTATTTATGTCAATATGGCACATCCTGCCTTTATAAACTTTCCATTTTATGAAAAATTTCCTCGGCTTTTCTTAAACGCTAATCTCTTCATATTTGTATAATGGAAGACGGGCTCAGTAAAAACTCATTTAAACATCTCTCAACAACTTGACAATATTTAAATTTTCTTTAAATTTTAAACATTTTTTTGTCCACCTTTGTATGATAATTTTTACCATGAAGTTTGTGGGGCTCCATTTCTCTCTAGGTTAAATATCTTAATTTTACCATGAAGGTTAGTAGGGCACCATCTTTCGACCTGTTTCCTTCTTTTCTATTGGCGTGTTTTTGCTGATTTAACCTCAGGTGCTTTGGTCTCTGCAAGGTCCTTGAGTTTTTGCCTTTGACATTGGCAATGCTTAGTCAGGGGCGGATCCAGGACTTTTTTTAGGGGGGTCCAAACTTTTTCAAGGGGGGGGGGGTCCAAACTTTTGAACCACAACCACAGTATACACTGTTTCCAAACTAACGCAACATATTATTAATAAAAACCAAATTACCATTAAATCTATATTTAGCACTGAGAACATTTGCTTTAAGCTACTTAAAAAGTGACTTACAGTCAAGAAATACACTTATGGACAGGTACATTTTGGAAATTCTAGGAGGGGGGTCCGAACTCCCCTCCCCCCCCTAGATCTGCCTATGGCTATTAGCATTTTTTCATGTGCTAGTGTATTTTTGCACACAACATTGTCAAATGAAGGTTGAGATGAAGTTTTTTCACCAGTACTAGTGTGGGGTAAAAAAAGTCAAAAGTCCACTCATCACCAATACAGCGTACATGTATCTTACCATAGACACTTAGGAACAAAACACCAACATTGTTGTTTTCGATCAAAATCATAAGATAGAAAAACAATCCTCCAACAACAAGTAAAAAGATAACGAAGCAAAAAGCAGACGTTCAAATTTCCTGTGAGAAATTTCCCATAATTCAATTTAGGCAACAATCAAACTGATAAGCCAACAGGAAATACTTGGTTAATTTATCAGCCTCACTCCTACCACCTACGCTTACCAGGGGCGGATCCAGGATTTTTTTCTAAGGGGGGGAGCAAACTTTCGGACCACAACCACATTAAAAACATTTTGCAGAAATTTTGCTGAATAATGCAACATATTAATAATAAAAACTACATAACCATTAAATCTATGTTACTCACCTAGAAAAATTGCTTCATGCCACTTAAAAAATGACTTACAATCAAGAAATACACTAATGAACAGGTACATTTTGGAAATTCCAGGGTGGGGGTCCTGACCCCCCCCCCACTAGATCTGCCTATGTACACTGTAATAGACTAGTAATAAAACTTTCAATATCAAATATAACAACAATAATATCATTACACTTAACTAACCCAGACTCCTGTAACCAAACACTTCCGAGTGTTGTCGGCAAGACTGTAGTAAGTGCATTGAGTATAAGAGTGAGTTACTATAGTCTTGCGATCAACCATCCACTTGAAGAGTCTGCCAGCCAGTCAGTTGGTTGAGAAACAACATTAGGTAGGGTCATTGAGGGCATTACAGTCATTACCGATACATTGCTTTTTCAAGGCCTGTTAAATCACAAAGAGCTAGACACTGGACCCAGTGAGCTTAAGACTCAGACCTTGTCAGCGGAAGGATTACCAGTTTGAGACCAATGAAGACTAATCGAGGGGTGGTAAGTTGGATTCCCAGGCAGGGCATACTTTCATGGAGCTTGGTAAAGATATAATTTCTACAGCTGTTCTCCCTCCTACCACTGATTCTAAATCATGTAGGGCAGTTGTCAGCCACAGCTATATCCAAAGATTTAGCCTATCCAAGAACATTGAGTAGGATGACTGCAGTGTATTGCCTGAGCTAGCTGAGCAGCTTGTTGAAGGAATCACTTAGCACAAAGTATTCAATAAGCTTGAAGAATATATTGATCTTTTAGGGATTCCTTCAACTTTAAGGATTCACTCAGTTCTTAAGAATTTTTCAGCTCATAGAATCGCTCTGCTTGTACAGATATCGGAACGTGCAAGTTGTCACACGGTACGGACGGTACACGCACGTTATACGAACACGGACTGCACGTTACATGATACATGAACACGATAGATAGCTTGATTTGTGGTAAAATACACGATTCCGAGTCTCGATACACGTTTAACACGATTGTTCGAAATCCTCGGCTTTTTTCGCCCAGAGAAAAACGTTTCAACGACGACACGTTAAACGATTAATGCGTCTCAAATGTAGATTGAAAACAAAAAATATTCTTCTGTTTCGTTGTAAATATGTAACTAAACAATATAAGTTTTGTTAAATTTATTGAAAATCGAGTTTACCTGCTCAAATTCTTAAAACCAAAATGTTACAACTTGGCTTAAATCGAATTTAAATTCACGCACACGATTGTCAACTTCGAAATCACACGATAGACAAAGAAATAAAAAAATAAATATGTTACATTGGTTCATTACACAGTTAAGCTTGATTGTAAAATATAATATTGTATCAATAAATTTATTGAATATCGACATTTTAAGTAGAAATTAAGGTACACGATAGGTGGGCAGTCAATACACGATAGACAAAAAAGAACACGATTGATAATATTTTGTATAAAAATTGAATTAGTACACGGTGTACAACAAAAATACTAACTGTATAATAAAGAATATTATTACTATCAAAATAATTTAATGTCATTCTTAGTAAGTTTGTTTTAATCGAATTAAAAACCACGAAAAGCCGATCAACTCACACGATTGATAAAAATACACGTTTCAAGTTTTTTCCTTTGTTTTCTTCAAATCATTCATTGAGAAAAGATGTCATAATTGTATGTGTATATGTTTCAAAAGTTAAACACAGTCTTAGCTTGATTGTAAAAATATAAGCAAGTCATATAGTATAGATTATTTTATTGAATATCGACATTTTTAGTAGAAATAAAGGTACACGATCGGCGCGCAGTCATTACACGATAGACAAAGAAGAACACGATTGATATTTTTTTATCAAACAAATTATGTAAGTACTTGATGTATAACAAAAATACAAACTGCAGAATAAAGAATAACATTACTGTCAAAAATTGTTTATGTCATTCTTTGTAAGTTGGCTTTATTCAGATTTAAAACCACACACACGATAGCCGGCGAAACCCACACGATGGAAAAAGAAATACACGTTTCAAGTTTTTTCTCTGTTTTTATTTTCAAGCCATTCATGGTGAAAAATACTTTGAATTAGTATATTTTTTCAAAACACAGTCTACGCGTGATTAAAAAAATATAAGCATGTCATATTGTATAATGGTCGCCTTTTTAGTAGTATGTATACTAGATATAAACGTTTACATGCAGTGCTTGCGTGAAGACGCGGTATTAAGACAGTACACACACCTCGTGTTAACTTACTATTTTATGCCGACTACAAAATCGATATTTAAATAAAAAGTTTTACATATAAATACGCAAATATGAGGGAATAATACAAATAAACTGTAAAAACTAAATAATTTAATTTACTTTAAGAATTAAAACAATGATGACTTTTTTAATCATATAGAGTCGTGATAAACAAGTTCTTGACCAAGTGAGATGTCAATTATAACAGTTTGTTTACTAAACGCTTTAGCCACTGACAAACAAAGAAAATGTTTGATGATTAAGATAAATGAAAGCATGTGTTTACATTTTAAATATAATAATATTATAACGATTATTTTAATTTAGTAACAACATTTCGGTTGGGCCGCAATTTAATTGACCGCAGATTGGTCCGGAATGAGCCGCAGTTTATCGACGTACGGCATTTAAACAGGAATTTCCGGTTTAAACAAAGTCAACATTTATTCTAAACTCAACTTAATGAATCGCGGTTTTTCTTTTTGTTTACGGATGATGATTAGTCGACAATGCATAAGTATTTAATACATTTATATGTATGGATTTGTCAATATCTCGGGCACACGATACACGGTAACAAAACGCAAAATCACAATATCTCGGACCGATTTTTACCGTGTATTTACACGATGAGCAGTCTACACGTTACACGATTGAAATACACAGTGAATTATACACGCACACGGTATGAATGATACACGCACGATACACGCACGATACACGCAAATTTCGGAAACTTGCACGATCCGATATCTGTATGCATCACTCAGTTCCAAAAGAAATGACCTCATTACCCCTTATAACAAAGAAAAAACATAGAAGACCCCCCATCCCCTTCGATATAAAAAAAACTAGGTCAAATATTTAGATAAGTTTTTTTAAATGTTTAAATCTCTATAACAATTTTATGTCTTATATCGCCTTTTAACTAGAAAGTTTGAAAGTTTAACTAATTCACGAAAATGTTTGAAAAAGACATTTTTTGTAAGTTTAGATTTAATCTCTCAATATTACCCCAGACCTTAAAATCTCTTTTCATCAAAAACACTTAAATATTCAAAGCTGACAAAAAACCCAAACAAAATAAATTTTACATTTAATCTGACCCCCTTCATTATGACAGGAAATGGCGAAGTTTTTTTCTCATGGACACCGAGGAATGTTCAACATCAGGAATTTCATTCACTCATATTTTTCTTACATTGGTAAAGGTATACATCTGGGGAGAAAAGCTGAAACCTGTCTTAGCTACTTGCTTCGCAATTTTCTGTTAATTTTTTCAATGTTTTGAATTTCATTGTCAGTGCCTGTAATTGTTTTAAGAAAATGAATTCTAAATATTTTTAAGGCAAACTGACCTATAGATGAGTTAAGTATAAATATAAAGTCACAAAAAATGAACTAAAAAACATTCATACTGTTACTAACAGGGTAGGTTTTTACAAAAAAAAACCAACAACATTATTTACAGTTGTAAGTCAATTAGCACTAAAATTGTCAAAATCAGAACACTACCTTACTGCTTCCAAAATGAGACTTTTAGAAAAGTTTTTATATCTTTAAGCGGAAATCTTTGAACGAGCCTTTTTTTGATAACTATGCATTAATGAAATACGGCTATAATTGTGCATATCATGTGACCTTTATACATGTTGCGTACATGCCATTGTAGCGGCACAAAATGCATTAGAAAGCGCATTCCTTAAAAACCATATTGCGGCAAATTTCACAATGAACACCCAGATAAGTTTCAATACCATTCATTTAAAAACCCTTGATTATCAAGACTACCACTAAAATATAAAGGTAAAAATAAAAATTATGGACAAAGGGAAATAACTCCAGAATGTAAAAAATGAAAAAAAATCTTACAAAAAAAGATCAGCCCACATTTTCTGAAAACCCTTCTATAAATACTTGTGTATCTGTGAACGGTTAATGGCCACAGCTACGTGGGAAAATGAAAAGCAAACAGGTATGAGTTGATGAAAAGATGTTAGAAGTTCTACAAGGTGGGTGTTAAGAGACCAGACATACACTCATGGTTATCTAATTTCATCATTACCCACACTTTGTACCATAAAAAAGTAAATTGCATTTTTATAGAATAAGTTTCATGCTTATGCACTTTTACCAACTTTACAATGATTACTTCTGGTCATCAGGCAACTGGTATCTGTCTATAAATATCCCTGGAGAGTTATATTCTGAAAGTTTTCCAGGAACTAAGAAGCTGGAAATCAAGTACATGAGTATGAGCCACCCAACACCCAAACCCACAAGCCCTATGGCTGGGGTTAGTTAAAACTGATTAGTTCAAGTGGAAATTACTTTTGTTATGTAGTCTAGCTCATGGAAAATCTGCACTTCACTTTAATATGTACTCATTTCAAGAAATAAATTTTTTAACTCTTTCGGTTCAAGGAAAAATGGTTTCAATGTTAGTCTCAAAGCCATTTTCTTAAATTTCTTAACTGCTTAACTATTTATTATGTAATAAGAAATTCCCGAAACCCTTTTACTTTAACTTACCACTACCTTTGAATAAGCTAAGATGCCATTGGTTAAAACAAGAAAACACATTAGGAGAGAAAAAAAACGGGCAATTATAATTTAGACCTTGTGTTCGTAAAGCCAATTACATGGTAAATTAAACAAGTAAAGCTTGGAATTCGCAGGTACCCAAAATTATCTTTGAAAAATAAAAGAGATGAACCTTGGAAGAACAAAAACATTGATTTGACACTTTCCATCGACTTGTCTACCCCTTAAAGAGAGCATAACACCTTAGTAACTGATACCTTATCGAAATATTTCGTCAATTCTTTAACGCAAATATTTTCCCTTGTGAGAAAAAGAACTTTCGAATGGAGTTCAAGTTAACAGTCGAGTTACTGAATTACTCAATGAAAAGATGAGCACCTATTACCCTAACTGGGACAGTAGTTTTTACGAGCCACCCCTAAAGTTGAGAATATACTGTCAATAGAACTTAATAACTTAATACCAAGGTAATGGACTTGTTTTACCAGTGAAAAGGGTAAAAAACATATACGGCAATATATAATTTTTGTCTCGGGTGACGAATAAAACTGATTTTTTTATTACTCGTATACCAAGGTCAACGAAAGTCGAAATATTTTGTAGTCGGGTTCGGAATAATTTACTCATGGGTACGGCTCACTCATCCAAAATACACGATCAGTTTCGGGTAATAAATAAAGAATGATAACTATTTTGTTTATTTTCTTTACAGGAATATTACATACTTGGAATAAGAAGGTCAAGTTTCTTCAAGGACGTTGAGAGAGATGGTTTACAGCCGGAAAAAAAAATGTACAATGACTTGCAATTAACACAAGTTTTTACCATCATGAAATTACAGATGTCACGTTTAATTTTTTCTACCTCTAGCCCAATTTAGTATGTTATATATTGCTCTACCCTGATTAATAAGGTAATACAGAAAACAGCAGATTTATTAACTAGCCCAGATATATGAAAATAAGTATGGCTTGTGATTGTCAAGTAAAATTTGAAAAATGAAGAGTCTACGCTTTTAAATGAGCCCCAAAAACCTTCAAAACATAACCAAAAATTGCAACTGGGGGTTTTAACTAAGTTCTAGGTTTTCACAAATTTCCACAAAAATCTTGGACAACATGGAGCTCTCTCTTTTGCTGATTTTGAAAATGTCCAATCTTTATAACAAATAAGATCTGATAATAAAATTGTGTTACATCACTGGCATAAAGCTTTAAATAAATGTTTTAAAAATGACAGATTGATTGTTTAAAAGATTTCATACATTAGAACAACATAATGATAATAGTAGGTTTATATGAAGATAAATTTGACTTTTAAACAATTTACAAAATCTCCCTTTTCTCTCTAAATCTTTAATTGAAATTAAACCGTTTATCTATTGACCGAGACTCGGGTGTCAATATGTCCCTTATTGTCCCCTATAACAACATTATGAGATAACCTAAACCACAAACCTTAGTGTATTCCATTAACTACAGTTCTCTCCTAAAGTCCCTTGACAAAATTCTGTTTTTTCAGATAAATTGATTCATTAATTTACCTACTAAAAAAGGAACTTAAAGCCATCTAAGAAAATTTCAAAATCAGCATTAAAAAGTTAATTTTCACACGATACAAGCCATATAACATAAATAAGCTTTAGGCCACAACAAGTTGATCATGTGTTCTACGGATTTTTCCGGGAAAAAATGGGGCGAGCAAGCGAAGAATATTTTTTTTAAAATCTTAATTCAGTTACTTTATATAGTGGTTTAACCAAATTTTTATGAGCAAGCGAGGAAATAAGAATATGTTTTTGTAAAAATCGTAAAATTTTAGGTGCGAGCAAATCCATAAAACACATGATCATCTTGTTGTGGCCTTATTTATAATAAAAGTATTTGTTGTATGCATAAAAAGTTTTTCTCAAAAGTTCATTTTCTCAGAGGACATTTGAAGGGCACAGTATTTGTGTATCCTATCTGCGGTTACAGCGTGACAGACGGCGTGTTATACATTACCACATAATCCGCAGTCAGATTGTAATCATTTGACATAAAAAACCCTTAAACTGGTCCCTTTTATACATTTGACAAGGGATTATGGGGCTCGTATCAGTTATTTCATCTCGGTGAAGAGAGGATATCTCCTTATGTCAAATTTACCGTTATTTCTTAACATCCGCTGTTTTGAAGATTTTATTATTTTTTAAAGATAATATTGTTTTCTTTAAAATCCCTTGAATATTTGAGTACACAACTGTATTGCATGTCAAACAGTGTTATTCATGCTTTTTTTCTAACAAAATATTTTGACTGCGCTTTTTTTGTTTTTGTTATCTTTCTTTAAAAAGCATTTTGTTTAACTTCAGTACAACTTTAATGGTTTTTTATTCGAATGTCGTTATGATTTCGAATGATTTTTTTTCGTACATAATTTATCAATGTCCATTTATCTTTTTCACCGAGTTTCTTCAATGAAAATATCTCATCTTCGTGCATGTTTAGTTTTAAATAATACTGAATTGTGGGTAAACTATTTAGCCGAATGTGACCGAGTACGGCTTCTATAGAGACCTGACGGAGCGTTCGCAGCTTGATGATCGAGCATCACAGCTTGATGAAGCGATCTTAATATCGTCGAACAAGGAAGGGTTTATAAACGCTCGTCTTTATTGACCATTGTCCTGAATACACGGTAAAAAATTGATACTTTACTGCAAGGGATTTTTCTGAAGGCAATTAACATTACAATAAGATAGTACTTATAATCGGGCTTGTTTTTATATTTTAAAGGGATTTAAAGGAGTCACTTAAATAGATTAGGGTGTTTGTAAAAGGAGATCTGTCCCCAAGGTCAACGCTGACAGACGGAAATGTCTTTTTAAAATGCATTTTGTTTGTTATTTATATTGAATGTTTTGTATTTTGGCAGATTCATACCATGCTCAAATGTTCAATGACTTTATAACAAGAAAGAAAATATAGAAAAGAAATATAAGTTTTTAATTGCATAGGTGTCTTATTTTATGCTATCTTTAAATTTTAATGATTAAAATATTTTGACTGTTAAATATCTTACCAAAAGACTTGTTTTTTTATGTACATTCCAGAACTTTTTTCTGGGATGTGTGAGGTGCTTAAGTAAGAATTTTATATCAAGCAGCACCCCCCCTTAGAAACAAAAGGTGTCATCCATGCCTTGTCATTGACTCCAAGTATGAACATCAGTTTTCAGTCAAATAAGTACCCCTCTTCAAATTAAATGATAAAATTTCATTAAATCAACTTATTTAGTGCATTTCCCCCAAAATTATTGTAAGGAAACTTTATTAAACCAATTAAATATCAATTTATATTTACAATTTTGACCGAAATACCACCTTTGCAGAAGTCACATCTTGTCTTCGCAGTCCCCTTCCCCATTTTGTTAAAATCGCACCTCCTTGCCCTCGAAGCAGCTGTTACGATAATGACAATATTACCATTCCTGTCATAACAATATCCCTCTTTAACATTCCTCGACATAATTGCAATATTTTACGATAAACGGAAAAAAGGGGTTAGTGTAAAGAAAAGAAGGGTTTTGAGAATTTAAGTGTCAAAATTTGAAAAACGACAGATTTTTGTATCAGTGACTATTTGAGTTCATAAAATAAATTAAGTATTTTCAATTATTAGAATGAGTCAATTTATACGAGTAATTTTAAAGGGACAATACAACAAGTCAATTTAAAGGGACAATACAGGGACTTAATTTAAAGGGACAATACAACATATTGTATTTTTGATCACAAATCGCACCTAGTCACACTGAGCTCCCTAACACCAGCTGATAGCTTGCCCTAGCATGTTTCAGCTGAAAACTTATGTTAATTAAAAATTATTAAGCTCCCTTAAGGAGTTATAACCCCTATTATTGTACTAATGTGTAAGTTCCATAACTAGACTGCTTGGCTTCTTTAACTAAATGTATTTAGACTGGTTTTGCATGGATTTATTTACATTTTTCCTTTATTTCTTGAATACTACACAGTATCAGAAAATTTGTGTCATTAAAAACAATAATTTTATTGAAATGTAAATTAGAAATTCGATCATTAATTGTGACATGTAGAAATGGTCATTAATCTTTTCTTCGTTGACATCACTGGTTGAGAAAAGGAAAGTGTGAAGTATGACAGAAAATACAGGAATTATCTGAATAATTATTTGTTAATTACCCAGAAGAAATTTGTCATTGATGCTTGAGTATGAAAAGAATAAAGCCTTTGTAAACATGCTTAAATCACCATCATCATTAAGGTCACTGTATTTTATTGGTCATCATAGTATAAATCATGGATGTTTCAATTTCAACTCATAATGTCCTCATTACGATCAAACAGTACCCATTTTAAACATCAACAGTTTGAATTTTCATGTCCGAAATTTCACAATATAACTGTTAATTTAAGGGAAGTCAATACCCTTGGTCATGATAGGAAGTTACTAGGGGGCAAAAGGGGCTCCTTGCTGGCAGAAATGAATACATAGCTTTTATTCAAAAGTTTGATGACTTTCCCATACTAAGTATTTCCTTCGACAATGGCCCCTTATTTAGTTGTCTGAACAACCTACAGGAAATTTGTAACAACTATACACTTAAGTTAACAAGCTATCAATGTAAGGGGTTTAAGGGGTGCAAGGGGACAATGATAATTATATATCTGTGTTGACCAGTGAGGACAAAATGAAGAACAAATTATACATTCCCGGCAAATTAACCGTTTCTAATTTCATTAACATGGCCGAAATGATTTGATATACAATTGACTCATTGACTTCCTGTCATCAAAAACTACATGAGAATTTTTCTCTTAGGGGTTTGTCCTGAGCCCAACCCATCCCAGAGGTCAAATATGACCAATGGCCAACATTACTATTAAGTTAGTATGAAACTTAAATGTCAGTGAATGGAAATTGCATCAGAATATTGAAATTTGAGGTCCCGACCTTTGGAGTTGGATGCATTATACAAAATTTATTAGAAAAAAAAATAATGGGTCAGCCAAAACTACACCCAAACAAAGGACAATAGACTGGTTTTGCACTGACGGACAACAAACTTGTGATGCTTGTTTTACTTTATATGTATGTATTTCTGTTCTCTTATATCCAACATCTTTACATTTTAGCCTTTCTCAAGCATCGTATAAGGGTGGCTTTTTTTAAGATGCTGAATATTCAGGATGACACAACAGTCATGGCCTGAAATTTTCTCGAGTGCTAAGTCCAATTATGTTTATATGATAACGGGCAAAATCATCAACTTGCCTGACTTTATGAAACAATGGTTTTTACTAACTCGTATCAATTTTCACTAGTCCCAGGCCCCCTAACACACTGCACCTACTATCCAATCCAAAACCTTTAATTGAATATTTCATAAAAATATCTTAATAAAAAATAGTTCACCTACAAAAATATTTTATCATAAAAAATGAATTAGAAACTATTTCCTTCTTACAAATGTAATAAAAAAAGGGGCAGAAAAGAAAGGCAAGGCAGATCAATGACCACAAAATCACCTTTCAGTATAAAAGCAATCAAATCGCTCATGATACAGGGGTCAGGGGTTAACGTGACTACCTCAACATGAATACACTATGCACAGGAAATGCATTATTTTGTCATGATCACTGGGGTGAAATTGGCCCATTGAAAATTTGATATCTTCATATACTTGTAGCTTAAATTTCATAGGATCCTTATATCCATTTAACATGCCACAGTAAAATCTAATAAGTACATACTTTAGATTTAAAGGGTTTGAAATTTTTGGGTGTTTAGAAAAATCAGGTAGCAGTTAATCGGTTAAGGGTTTTTGCCCTTTAAAACGTCCTAAAAGTGTTTATAGAGAGAGAGATTGAAAAAATCAGAGGTGCATCCCTTTTTTCAGAAGCATCTTCAGAAGTTAAATGTTCCTGATGGCATCAAACACAACTCTTTTGATTTGTTAACATTTTACTTAGTTTATGTTTTTTTTATATAAGTCAGCACAAAATTAGTAGTTAGACAAGAGTAGCACAAAAAAGAAAGAAAAAATAAGACTACATGTAATTGTATGGGATACACTGAAGATTGAACCCATGATCTTTGAATAGCGATGTTAGCTGTTTGTTCCTTGTTTTTATTTTCCAGCCATAGTCATATTTGACAAGACAGTTCACTCCTCCATGTGATGCAGCAGTACATGACTCCAAACAAAAACTGTTTTCTAATTCAAATACAGAGTCATAGTCACTGGTCAGTAACTGGGCTTTAACCAAAGCCCTTTATCATCTCTGCTGAATTTAAAACAAGGCAACATATTATCTTGTAGCTGGGCTTGACCCAAGGCCGTCTTTTGTCTGTGTCTGGTCTATAACCAAAGCCCTTTATCATCTGTGGAAGGGCTTTAACCAAGACCCCTTCTCTCAGTGACAGGATGCAGTTATTGAACTCTTAATGTAGGCTGAAATTGTATCACAAGTTTGGACACAATAAAATAATTACAATAACAAGAATAAACTCAAACTCTGAATAAACTTCAAGCTGTGATGACAATAAACAAGTGTCATAACTTAAAGCCATTGCAAACAAGGACCACAGTGTTGTATAGTAACTAAGAAAAATGTCCATACAATGACGCTAGGGTGGTCTTCCGACAAAAAAACATCTAGAAATAACTAGATAGCTGACACTTGATGGAATATCAGCCCCTTTTCTAACAATGAAAATAAAACAGGGATCAATTCATCCCCTAACATTGACCCCATTGAGAAAATACCCAAAATCCAGTTAAGCTTAGCTCACGGAGGTCAACTGGTATTGTTAGCCGTGGTTGAAAGAGGGCAAGAAATCTCTTAAGACGGCTGATATGAAGAGGTGATAATATTAAGGCTAGGAAACTCATTGTTTGTCCGTTTAAAAGTCTTTCTTTGACATTAAACACTATTAGTAAACATAGTATTCGATTACCATTGAGAAGTATTGGTTTGAACAAAACTGCTGAACAAGGGACAGTGACGACAGATGAACAGACAGGCATCTTACGAACCTAGAAGGAATTTTTTTGACAACTTCTTTCATTCATACTTGTACCCTGTAATTACTGAACAAATAATGTTTGAAAACTTTTTTTATTGAAAAATTGAAAAAAGCATGGCTCACTAACATAACAGAGCAATGAAATCATCACTATGAAACAAACACTTTAATGTAATAAATATCCTTAACTAAACAAGGGAGACCCTTTTTCAACCCCTAATATGTGACCTTGATTCACACCCTTTAACATTTATGACAGATAATTTGTATTGACCTTTAACCTTAAACAGCCCCGTCAAAGCTGTAGCCCTGACAAAGTTACATTGTAACATTATGAACAAGCCATAGATCTCAATACTTGATGTAGGCCAAACATTTAAGTCTGTCTTTTTTATTAGCAGCTGGTTACTTTTCCATCATTTCATCATTAAGTTCACACAACATGTAGAATGTCCCTTAAGATGCATGTAATTACAAGACATTACAACTTATGTAAATTTAACTAAGCTAGCAATGAACATGTCAATGTTTGCTGAACACACAACTATTGCACAAACTGTTGCTTTTCAAAAGACAATGGCTAAAAACACAATAATGGCTTATAATAACTTGCACTCAGAAAGATACAAGTCTTGTATTCATTAAAACATCCTATTAAAGTAGCAACATTTGGAAGTTAATTGTGTGTCAAACCTTTGTAAAAATGTGAAAATTAGGTGACCTTATTACTGTAGCTGTTCCTGATGCTTTCAGACTACTTTTAGTCTAAAAAAATATTCATAGCTATCATATTACCAACATGCTCAGAGAACAATTTTTGCACACAAAGGTTTTACTGCAAGTAGATTTCTGTAAGTCTTAGATGGGATGGCAACTCACCAGGGCAAGAGGGCCAATATGGTATCTCTAAAGAAACAAATCAGTGCAAGAGGGCTAATAGGGCATCTCTAAAGAAACAAATCAGTGCAAGAGGGCTAATAGGGCATCTCTAAAGAAACAAATCAGTGCAAGAGGGCTAATATGGTATCTCTAAAGAAACAAATCAGTGCAAGAGGGCTAATATGGTATCTCTAAAGAAACAAATCAGGGCAAGAGGGCTAATATGGTATCTCTAAAAAAACAAATCAGGGCAAGAGGGCCAATATGGTATCTCTAAAGAAACAAATCAGTGCAAGAGGGCTAATATGGTATCTCTAAAGAAACAAATCAGTGCAAGAGGGCCAATATGGTATCTCTAAAGAAACAAATCAGGGCAAGAGGGCCAATATGGTATCTCTAAAGAAACAAATCAGGGAAAGAGGGCTAAAAGGGCATCTGTGAAGCATAAATCATTTACACAGACTTCTTAAACTTACCATTGTCCCATGTTCATTCATACGAAAGAAGGCTTTCCTGAAAGCTTGAGCATTTACCTAAATATGTTGCCTTTACAATAGTTAGTCTGAATTATAATTTTGAATTGTGTAACACAAAAATTCAGTTAATCAATTAGTGTCTTCCTGTCTGTTCATCTGAATGAAACCTAAAACCGCAAAAGTGTAATTATCATTTATTTCAAAAAAGACCGATTTAATAATTATAATTAGTGTATTTCCTTGCTAATTAAAGACTCAACAAGTTTGAAATTTTGAAAGTTGAAATATTAATAATGGAGCTAATGGTCATACAAATAAGGCAATATGTTTTCAATACATTAAATATTTAATTATCCAAACCTCGACACATCGTGTGGGTGGTAAAAATTCTTTATTTTGTAATCGTTTGTTCTTAAATGAACCTGTTGGAGCAAGTGTAAGGTTGGTGCATGGGATTTGGTGCATCCTAGAACATTGCAGTCACTATGTTCTTGCAGATGTATAACTTCACATGCTCTGGTCTCTGAAAGGTCAATAAGTATATGCTTTTTGCCTTGGCAATGATATTAGCTTCATGTTTTTGTATTTTGTGTATTTTTGCAGTCAACATGGTCCAATTTATATACAAGGACCTGGGCCCATATAATCAAGTGTCTTACAACCGATTTTAGTCGTAAATTCCTATACAATGTATTGATAAATTTTCGTAAGTTTTTTGATAATATGCAACCCCAATAGCTACTGCAGTGTAAATATTTTTTTTGCACATTGACCAAAGTTACAAGGCATTTCATAGACATCATACATACAAAGACCTTAGTAACTGAAGAAGAGCAGCATTATTTCAGCGTGAAAATTTGTCGTGTTCTATATTAGTTAAGCACATCCTATCTCCAGAGACCTAAGATCTAAAGCAATGTAAATAATAATAATAATAAAGACTTTATTCCAACAGGCTGCACATTTAGACAAGTCCAATCTTCCATGTAGGCCTCAATTCTATTGATTAGTATGTTGAATAATTGAATTCATTGTAGTTGTATATTAAGCCTCCAAAAATTATGCTAGCCTTGAATTTCCTGTTGTTGCTGTAGATTTGATGGGCATATCATAAGTGGGGAAACTTTCCACGAAGGTTCTTACGTATCTTCCATATTTAAGCCTCAAATTAATAATTTATATTTCTAACCAGTAAATGCAGCATGTTGGCAAATCCTGCAGCCTTATATCTGTTTAACAGGAAGCAAAACAAATTTTAACTTATAAAATTTTAAATGCAATTATCGTTTAAGTAAGCAAACAAGCTGTATCGAAAGTACGAATAATTTGTTATTCAACCAATCCTTAGAAACTAATCTATCATTGGATAAAACCACAATAACAGCTGTAAGAAAATATCTCTTTTTTAAATATAATATTTCAAATTAAACGCTCCTAAACATTTCTTAGAAAATGTCGATGGGTTAGAGCAAAACTAGTCTAACTTCATGTAAATAAAGAAGGATGTAGACTAGTTCGGTTCTTGAAAAGTTAATATAAGGTAAAATACAAAATTGATGCAGGAATACCATATTAGGCAAATAATGATCTTAAACTAAATAAATATCAAATATAATTAACAAAACTTCAAGATATGTTAAAGTGAAGACCATATAAAAGGGTCGCCAATACAAATGTGCCCCCTTTTGCTCCTTTAGCATAGGACAAGGTTTGCTCCTTAAGTTCAGAGTTTCCAAGGACTTCAGAAACAGCTCTAGTTCCCAAATTTGAGTATTTTGAAAATTTTGAATTTTGGCCCTTACTATCATACAGTACCATCCAAAAGTTCTCAGACAAAATTCTGGTTTAGGATTAACATTTACCAATAAAATAAAGAGTCATCGAAGCAAAATTCCAAAATCGGCATTGATAACTTATGATAATTGAATAAGCTTCAATATTAATTATAGTTAAATTATTTCCATTCAAGTTATTTTTCTTACTTTTTCTTAAATTGTTCAACAACTTTTGCAGGGCACTGTAATAAGTAAAAGACAATAATTAAGCCATTTCCCTTTCTCCATCAGAGACCAAATGCCACAGAATAACAAATAAAAGGTAACAAGTTAACAAACCAATAGAACCATAAAACCACAAAACCTAAGGACAGCAACACATCATAGTAATTTGATACAATTAAATGATGTAAGGAGGTCCGACCACAGAAACCACAAGTACATGTGTACTTAAATTTCGAAATATCTTATCTTGATCATTTTATTTCATTCATAAAATTTTCAACCAATCAAAATAAAGCTTACAAATTTGATTAAAATGCAAAGGAGATGTTGGGTTGTATCCCTTCTGTCATAAAAAGGATGCCACAAACAAATAACGAAAACAAGAACTTTAGGGGTTTCAGTTTTGGAATGGACAGACACAAGAGGGAATGTCAGTAGAAAGGATTCAACAAATAAAAAAGTATATAAGTCCTGTCCAGAAATATAACACAAGATCCACTACATTGCCAGCCAGATGCACTATGACTGAGATTTTTATTCAAATGTCCGTGGCGCATACATTATCCTGCTGATTTAAATATTTAATATTCAATTTAACTCCACGAACATAAATGCTCACTACAGTACTTCTGTACTCGTGATCCATAAAAAAGATATCCGTATCTATGTTCATGAATTGTAAATCAAATATTGAGTATTTAAATCAGTAGGGATAATGTATCTTGAATAAAATTTATCAATAGATGCATACACCATTAAGACAACATATTTAGAAGTAGACAACAAACTCACATATAGTGAGTACAGAATTACTATAGTGAGTATTTAAATCAGCAGTGATAATATTTATTGAATACACCATTAAGACAACATACTTAGAAAAAGACAACAAACTCAAACATTGATTCTGAGAACAGAAGTACTATAGTGAGTATTTAAATCAGCAGTAATAATGTTTGTTGAATACACCATTATTACAACATATCAGGGGCTTTGCGCTAAATGGTTGTAACTCACTCTTTTTTAAAATGAGTTATGACCGTTTTGCGCTAATCCTGCGATATATAAATCGAGGGTTGCCCGCAAGACTGTAGTAAGTGCATTGCATTAAGGAGCCAGTTTCTACAGTCTTGCGGGCAACCCTCGAAAGGTAGACAACATCGTCACACACACACTGGTGACATAAAACAAGGAAGTAAGAACAACATATCATCTTTATCATCATCCATCTTGTTATTACATTACATTTTATACATAATAACATTTTAATGTTCCTTTTATATAACAGTAGAAATATTGTTGGGTTAACACCAGTCTACGAAATTAAGATATAAAAATGTAATGTGGAAACCACATTAAAGCCGGATATAAAATCTTTAACGCAAAAATTACAAAGGGAAATTATCCATAATGAAGGCAGGTAGAGTTGTGGTTACTATTATAATTCTGATCATCACATGGTATGTTATCATTGTATAAAGTTTCATCAAGATCTGACAATAAATGGCAGAAATATATGGTAAAGAAAAACTTAAACGCAATTGCCAACGACACCGGACCACCAAACTGCCCGCCTGAGTTTCGCCAAACAATAAGCCAGACTTTTTCGTTGAAAAATCCAGCTAATAAAAAGTGGTTGTCCTAACATTCCTATCATTTTAAGAGCAAGCGCCATATCTCATTTGCAGAATTTTGGTCCCCCCCCCCCAAAAAAAATGTTGGTTCGCTGAATTTAAAAGTGATTGCTTCGGGCAATTGGACGCCCACTAATTTCGTAAACTGGTTAACACCAATAGTGTTCAGGCAATATTTAACTGGTAAAGGTTTTTTGAGTAATTTTTAGATTAATATGAAGTCAACCCAGCTGGGTCAGTTGGCCGATTCCCTGCCAAGTAATAGCTTAATCCAAAGGAACCTTGCAACACTTCCAAGCAACACTCTCATTAATAAGCTACATCCTTAAATCAATGTATCGTGAAACTGTATCCCATGTGTCATATTGTGTTGGAACTCTAAAAAAGTTTTTCAAAAAAACTTATCAAAGGGAAACTAGTGTTACAAACATTAGACCTGCCCAAAACCCCAAGTTCCGTACAAATACACGGTGGGTCCAAATGTCTCAATTGGCTGCAAATTGTCAACCATACATAGTTAGTCCCTCTGCAACAGATGCTATACCTATCACCGTATCACGATTTGTCTAAATTTTAAGTATTAAGGATTTTTTTTCAGCGTAGCTGTCTAAGCTGGATTTTGATCTACATTTCTGTATAATGACGTCTTTGGGATTTCGGAAATCCGCCGTTCTATTGGATGATTTTATAAGCACTGAGAATGACGTACGGGGGAAACAGAGAAAAACCCCTCTTCGATTGGATGGCCCTGACACGCGCGAAAAAATAAAGGCCATACTATTGTAATGCAGTGTTTTACGAAATTTTGCTTCGTTCGTAGATTATTTTTTTTGGGTAGTATTCTATTGCTTTCCAAAGTGTTTTTTTATTTTGTAACAATAAAAAGTTACGTGTCAAACACAATATTTTATGGGTAAAATGAATTACGTCTCCAGATGTGAACCGGTTTCTAGTAAAAAGTCTGACATATTACCCAATAATTATTAAATTAGCCTCACTACGTCCAGTTTCCGGGGTTTACACTTTGAGAGTCACAGCTCCACATATAGACCAGTTCATTGTTATTGTTATTATGTCTATAAATAGTAACAAGGAGCTGATAAAGACTACAGGTAACCGTTCGCTGAAATGATAGCGAGTATATACAATGAAAACACAGTAATTTTAAAATTGCAATTACTAAGTCATTTTTCATCAAACAATTTTGCATTTTATATCACTAGAAAGGTCTTGAAATTCATATTTTGAATATCTAAAAATTATTTGTCAAAAAGAATTGTTTTTTGTTGGCGAGTGTTTTAATGATCTGCCCTATGAAACATTTAATATTCATAGCTCGAAGAGTTATGTTTAATCAATTTAATCGTGCGGTTAAAGTGCTACTAGGGTATCAGTATTTTTTGTGAGCCACAAAATAAGAAATCTAGATGAATCGGTCTAGTAAACGCAGTTGTACCCCTTGTATATAAGTATTTTAAAGGTATGTTGGAAAAATCAAAGGGAGGTAACTTGACAATTCCCTGTGGTTATCAGTGTACGGCAATTGCATTGGCTGTCATATTGTTTACGGTAGGCAATCATGTGCCAAGTCTGCGAAACTGGTCAGCAAATGTTGTTGATGAAGTGTTGATGCGTGGTCACAACTTGTATGAGCAAATACTAACGGAATCTGGCAATCCATCACCACGTCAAAAAATAGGTTTTAACATTAGTGGTCCTATGTAAATGGCTCTTCTGTGACCTTTGACCTTTTCCTCAGGTGAGCACCCAGGGCCCTTTGGGCCCTCTTGTTTTTAAATCGACGCCGTTTGTCTTTTTTAAAGACATTTCTTGTTAGGACTTACACAACAAACAATTTATAAACAATGGCCTCACACTGAGTTAGTCCTTCTGCAAGAGCTGCAACACCTCCATTTCTCGTCCTAAATTTGATTCTTAGGGATTTATATACAAAGACATACACAACAAATAATTTGATAACTACAGCCTAATTACCTAACCAAAGATTCTCTAAAACCACAGGTGCATTATCTAAGTTGATGTATTATAAAGACATGTTGCAGCAAACCATGTCTGCCTGGCTTATTAGTAGTGAGTGGGTTGGACATGTTTATAATGTAATTATCTATGTAATATATATATAATTGTTGTCAACTTCCCAACAGTTTAATCATTTAGTTAAACATGTTACAGAGTATAGGGAGAAAACAGCTCCCAGCAGTATTGAGTGTTAACTGTTTCCTTCTGCAAAATGAATCAAGACTGCAGTTTCATTTCTAACAGAATGGATCAAAACCAGGGTGCATCCCGTCAAGAGAAAATGCATAAACGCAGCAGAATTGGCACTGTTTTTTCTGCTTTTTAAAAGCATTAATTTGCTAGAGTATTTTTTCTGCATTTTTAGTGAACTGTTTTTTTTCTGGAAAAATTCACTTAAGTGTATAAATACACTTAAAATGCAAAGAAAATATGCTCAAATTGCAGAAAAATACACTCAAGTGTATTAGTATTTATCTATAACTCCAAATTAGGTTTAACCTTAATTATGTAACAATAGTTATTTGTTGCATTATTTTCATTTTCAAATTGACGTTTGCTTGTTTCTAAATCTCTGGATTTAGCTGTTAACTAACACTAACTACTAAGCGCATACTTTCGCCAGTAACTGACAACTGCCCTACATAATTAAAAATCATCGGTAGGAGGGAGAATGACCATAGAAATATTTTTATGACCAAGCTCCATGAAAGTATGCCCTGCCCGGGAATCGAATACACAACCCCTCGATCAGTAGACTTGCATGCTACCAAGTGAGCTAGCTGGGTGGGTTTGCAAATTGATGTTGCACTATAAGCAATTTATTAATAATGAATATGTTCTGCTCAAGCACATTGTTTGTCATCCAAACTCTGAGCACAAAGAAAATAGAATGAAGATGTTTCACCCAAAGGAAAACAAAGGTACATTTGAAATGAAATCTCAACCAAGCATTGAGCTGGCTTGAATAACGGACAACAAGTCAACGCTCAACTGCTCATCCATGCTTTCACAAAGCTCATGTTTAAGTAAGTGCTATTAAGAGTGTAAGGGTCAGTAATTAATTACCAAAGGTCACTAAGTAAGCAAGCATTGTTGGTAAAGATATCACACTCCAATTAACAATCTATAATAATGTGTGTCACGCAAAGCCATGATGTACAAAACACAATGATATCCAAAAGTAAATCTATGTTTATCCCACAGGCGACTGTAACAAAGTTAACTGTGCTCCAACTGTCTTTGAATTAACAAAGAGCAAGAATTCAAATGCATCTCCTGCAGATTTACCTTCGTGAAGGTAAATGTAAAGGCTGTAAAGGTAATATGCCAAAGACACACGCCCTTTTCATGAAATAAAGATAAATTAAACAAACGTGTATGATCCGAAATAACTTTCAGGTGATGCTTCATGCCAAATTTGGTAACTGTAGGCTTTATGGTTTTTGCCAAGAAGATTTTTTAAGGAAACTGTTGCTGACAGATGGGCAGATGCATCTATGCACACTTGCCAGATAGACACCCAACAATAGCTCACATTGATTGAGCACTTTGTGCTTATGTGAGCTGAAAAAAGCTGATAAATTTCACCAGGAAATAGTGTTAAAAAAGGTTATCCTAAAATAGGTTCTCTGTCAGAGATATTTTAATTCAAAATCAGCAGAAAACAGTGTTATGGCTTACCGGTATATTTAGTTCTGATGTTCTAGGTGGCCTTTTTAGTACATTGTTTTGTACCTGTGCATTTATCTACTGATACATGTACATAACCAAGTCAAGTTTTTTTGTCAATGTAAAACAGGATTCACGGAGTTCTGATTATTTTGTGTGGTCCAAAATAAAAGGTATTTAAAAAACTTTGATAAGCAATTTAACAAAACGCTACTTGTGTGAGAGGTTTCACCTGTCTTCCACCAAGTAGCCTTAATGAATAGAAAATGTTTACACAGACTGAAGATGGTCGGGTAAGTTGTTCATATAGGGTTACATCAAATAATACAATAGACCTGATATCATATCATCTTAGACTGTAACCGAAAACAAACATTGGAACAAGATCATACTCAATGATGCTCACAATGAATTGGCGATCTCGGGTAGTCTTCTCCGAGGTATTAGTACGGAAGGTATGTGATGAAATATGGTACGTACCCTGGAGTCACCTTCGTTTAATATGGTAATACGATCACATATAAAAATATCTTGTATATTGTACACCAATAACAATGGTTTTAAAGGCGCTAGCTCACCGATTTTCATTAATTGTTTCGCCACCCATAAAATGTCAGCTGATTATTACTAACTGGCTTTGATAAAGTTTTAGTCATTTCACAGGCTTGAAAATGGTTAGTAGGTTGATGCAAAACTTCCCATAAATTCAGATTTTTTTATAAAGTATGGTCATTTTATCAGTGCTTACATATCAGCTAAATTGGGATTAAAGCTAATCTTTAACTGACTTTTAACTTAAATATCAACTTTTCTTAAACTCTCAAAATTGTAAAAGAACGTATTGGAAGAAAAAAGCTGTGTTCTGATAATGAAAATGTTAACGTTGGAGCAAATCTACACGAAACTGTAAAAGACTGTGATTTTAAGTATAAAACCTAACTTGTTAGTAATGATATAGATGATTCTAGAGCATTTTTGTGACTTATTTTGCATTTATAATCTATAGATCAGTTTACCTTGAAGTATTAAAAGAAATCACTTTCTTCACAATAACAGACATGTAACTTTAAAACACAAAAACTAATCAAATCTGTGACAAAGTAGCTTTAATAAAAAAGTAAGATGGAAATTGCTGAATCAAATGAAATTAAGTCAGGTTTAAAACAAAACAAAGGTTTACAATATATTTAAACTAGCTTTTAAATTAGAAAATAGATGACAGAAAACTTACAATGCAAGCCATCCATTGCAAAGACTAAAGGCTGTTGCTCAGAAAGGAGCATTGGTTTGATATGGTATGTCAATGTAAATTAAATTTTGTATAGAATTTCTTAATTTAGTTTATACTAATTTGTTTAAGCTTGATTGTGAAACAAGTTCTTGCAATTTAGAATTATCACTCTTAAGTACTCTTCTGGGTCCCTAAGTACTGAGCCAGTAGGGTAAAATTTCTTGATCAAGGAAACAACAGGGTAGGTTTTGGATGGGACTTGAACCAATGCCGAGCTGTCAATGAAAATTAAATTTTGTACATGATTTTTTAGTTTAGTTTATACTAATTCGTTTAAGCTTGATTGTGAAACAAGTTATTACAGCTTAGATTAATAACTTTCGAGTGCACATTTTGGTGCTTAAGTACTGAGCTAGAAGGGTAAAATTTCTTGATCAAGGAAACAACAGGGTAAGTTTTGGATTGGACTCAAACCAATGCGTAGCTGGCTATTCAATGATTATCAAGCTAAAAAAATATAGTATAAACTAAGCTTAACAACTAAATCTGCATTCATATGTCTATTCTATCATACTAACGATCTACAATTCATGCTAATCTTAGGAGGTAATTAAAACTTTGCACCTAAAAACATTTATACATTTTTGTACTTCAGTTAAATTCTTTCGAAATTTCTTCCCATGGTAATGTTTACAAAAAATATTTTTAAACACAAAAAAACTTTAACATTGTAAAACATTATAAACTTTTGTTGTCACCATACTAATCTAGTAAAACAAAAGCCAGACAATTAAAACACAAGTTAATTGTTATAAATGACACATTCAATCTAAACTTTTAGAATTTTATGACTTTAAAGCGGGTCATTACTCATCATTGTCATAAACAGTCGACAAAACTTTCAATGGCGACTAAACGGTGTCACCGAGAAACAAAAATTATTTTGATATATATAGCAGTACTGTGATGACCTTAGTTTTAAAACCTAAGTAAAATTATGAGTTTAAACTTATATAAGTCAACTCATCTGTCAGCTGTTTCATTAATGGCTAATGGCTCAAACCCTCTTTTATAAAGGTAATAACTCTAGAACTTAGAAATTTCTAAGGGCACAGGGGTAGAAAAAAGAGACAGGGTGTACTGATGTTTCAAAGTAACTATTTCTGCATAAACTTATATAATATGCAAGAACTTGTTTCAAAATCATGATAAATAAATGCGTATGAGGATGATGATGTTTATGGTGTTGCTGAAAATGATGTTTATGATGGTGATGAAGATGATGATGGTGTAGATGATTGTGATGGTCATGATGATAATGATGATGATGATGATGATGATAATGATGATGATAAGATGATGTTTATGATGGTGATGAAAATGATGATGGTGTAGATGATTGTAATGGTAATGATGATAATAATGAGAATGATAAAGCAGATGAGAGTGATGATGGTGATGATAAAGATGATGTCGGTGATGATGGTGAGATTTAAACCAAGAAATCAAGCACTTTTCTGCTTAACTTTGGGGCCATGAACTCATTGTTCAAGTAACATCTTATACGGATTTTGACAAAAAAGGCTGATTAAACAAATTAGCTTCAAAACCATAGAAAGTCTACATAAAGATATTCTTAAGGGAGCAGTAGGCCAACAATGAACAATGTGAAATCTTCCTTCAATAAAGAAAAGCAACATGACTTTAGTACTAGAAAGTTTAATTAAGTTTTTTTTCCATAAATGAGACATATTTGCCACAATGCAAAAATTAATTTGAAACATATTTAGTTTTAACAACCATGATATTAAATTGACCCTTGTTGAAATGAGGTATGGCACTTGATGCCTTAAATAAATTGTAAGTCCAAGTCATAGCTTTGTATGCCCAAAACAAGAGGAAATCTCACTGATCATTTCAAATGACTTCTTTCTACATGGCAATAATCATTTTAATACTTAGTTTTCTTTGTCAAACATAGGACAAAAGGGATAAAGAGGCAATCTCTTTTATTTGGAAGCATGAAAAAATGTCACATTTTGAAGAAGCTTTTTTAATAATTTTCAAGTATTTAATGCAGTGTGAAAATGATAGAAAATTTCATTGGACAATATTGATTTAAAAATACTAATCTGACCACAGAAATTGTTACAATCATACTTTCACTGATCACATGATCAATTTAATCCAATCATTATTGACATATTCTTAACCTCTTCACTTTAAATAGTTTCTATAGCAATCATTAAAATAAATGGTGGAAAAAAATGAACGAAAACTGCAAGGCAAAAAAATTTGACAAAATTTGAAGAATTTCAACTTTAAATGGTCCAGAAATGCATTTCAATCACTTAGGAATACTTGGCCTACATATTTAACCACTCAATGCTAATCTAATTGTCAAAGGTACATGCGCACCACATTCCAACGAAATCAAATTGCACAGTAATTGAATTCAACATAAAATAGTTTTGACTTCATTTATGCCCAATCTCTTACAAAAGGTCAACACTAAGTATTTGTTAAGACTGTAACCTGCATACCAAAACTTGGGAGGCAGCACACCGCCCCACAGGCAAAAACATTTGAAAATTTAATTCACAAATAAACCTAATCTTCTCCACATATTACATAATTGAAACCCCTTTGGTCCAAATTACTGGTTTAAAATAACTCCTATGTAGAATAATGCTAATAAAATGTTGGTAAATTACCAATATGCATCAACAAGAAGCATCCCCTCTAATTTATGCATTCCGGTACAAACAGGGACAAAAGAAGAGGTGGCTCATTTCTGGTTGATATAGGTGGCCAGGAGTGACACAAACATGAAAGCATCTCAATGACACAGATTGCATTATTTAGTAAAAAAGCATTTAAATGACACAGATTACCAAAAACTAACAGACATAGGTCACATGACATGCAATTTAAAATGCTGACAAGATAGGATTGGCTCTCGATGTCCCCGTATTCAGGTTTGACCTAGATTACTCCCCGACAGTGCATTAAGGGCCACATTCCTAAGGTTTGTATAGAAAACAGGGACAATAAAAGTTGTACCCCACATTGATGACTTTGAGCAAAAATTTCTCAATTTTCTTGTTTCTTTTTCAATGGTTTAATGCAAATTCTAAAATTTAAAAAAAAATGGGATTTAGTCCAGGGACTTTTGGAGGGTACTTTAGCTTTCATCCATAAAATAAGACAAGACAAAAATGACTGAAGAAAATTTTCTTTTAAACCACATCACCATTCAATTTTACCATCCAGTACTGCAAGTTTTGCAATGAGCAATAAATAGGACATACCAGTACAAACTGAACCACTAAGGACAAGCAAAAAACACCTTTTTTGTTTTTTTGAATGTACTGTCACAAGGTTACGTTTTGGTGTTTGCATGTATTAAGTAACACAATTACAGGAAAATTATGTCCAAATATATTGATGTACCACATGCATTAGTCATAATAAATGTATTTAGTTTTTTCTGTAATAAAAACTAATATTCATGACCAAAACAGGAGGTGTTAGACAAAGTTTAAAATTTCCAAACATTTATTTGTGTCATAAGTTCCTGTTTTCATGTCCAAGGTTTGACAATTACTGTTTTTACGATGGATTCTATAGGAATCTGAACGTGAAGTAAGATATTTCAGATACAGAAATCTAGGCTCATCTAGGGACCACAAGTTAGTAAAGACAACTGACTGCTGCAATATGACTTTGAAATGGGGCATCATGCAACAGTCATTATTATTATTATTTCATGTTAAAACAAAAAATAATTTTTTAATGCAGATTTACATTTTGTCATTTATTACCTCAGAATATTAATGTTAACACTTTTCTCAAAAATTTCACTTCTATATATTTTAAAAAAAGAGTGATTTACAACCATTTTGTGCTAAGCCGGCGATATCTAAACCAGAGTGGCATTTCACTTAACTTTTTAAAACAACTGTTTGTCCATAAGAACTTACTAATTTGCATAATTGATTTTTAATTAACATAAAATTATGATAGTTTTCTTAAAACGACCAAATCTCTGTTCATACAGTCCGAATATTCTAACATGATACTAAAACTAATTAATGCCAAAAACTGACTTTTTAATTTAGATTCATTTTCATGGACAGCGTTTAACAAAATCAGTTCATCCCTTTCTTAATAATTATTCTAAAATTATTCCTCCCATTCAGTTCCTGAAAAGAATTTTTATTGGGCTGTAAAATTCATTATTTTGTTAAAATGAAATCTGTAGAAAAAATCAATTCTAAATCATTAGTCTGAGAAACCGGTCAGATATCTTCATGTTTAGGCCAATAAACTCATTATACCAAATCATTCTATTGTCAATGTCCCTTTCTCTATTAGGGGACTTAAGGGGTCACTCTTTCAGAATTAAATCCTGGGTTTTTTAAAGCATGTACAAATATCAAGGTTACAGTTCTGTCAGCATTTTATGTGCTTTATCATGTAGTAATAATATGGGATGTTAAAAAGTTTAACAAGAAATGTTATGTGGAAACCACATTCAAGTCGGATTTTCATCAAGATCTGACCATAAATGACAAAGATATCCAACATATTAAAAACTTTAACATAAAAATTACAAAGGGAAATAATCCATATTAAAGGCAGGTAGAGTTGTGGTAACTTTCTAATTCTGTTCATCAGATGGTATGTTCTCATTGTATGAAGTTTCATAAAAATCTGACAATAAAAGGCAGAAATATATGGTAAAGAAAAATTTTAAGGAAATAATTGTTAATGACACATGATGCCAGCCCGCCCTCCAGGTTTCGCCAAACTATAAGCCGAATTTTTTCGTTAAAAAACCTGGCTAAAAAGTTAGTTAAATTGTAGTCTAAAGTCTGATTCCATATACATGTTCAGCTAGCTTAACAATTTTGTAGGATAACCCCTGATTATTGAGCTCATCTTCAAGCAGGTGACCCTCATAGTATCAATATACAACAGGTTGTAATAAAACAATTTGTGCAGAAGATTCAAAGAAAACAACAGGATGTCTAAGCCTTGATTATAGGTTTCAAGCCCTGTGCACCTTTTCACAAAAATTCTTACGCAAAAAGTTATCGTAAGTCAAATTCATAATTTTGCATTTTCAAACGCAGAAAATAATAAACATAACTATGATATGATGTTCAAAATGTATACACTATTCTACATAAATAAATAATATTTGCAATTGATTGGCTAAAAAATGACAGCATTCTTAATATTTCTTGCTTTTGACTTACTATGATTTTTATTGTAATATTTTTTGTGAAAAGCCCCTCTGGTGTTCAACTAAGCTATCATCAGAATTTGCTGACCTAAAACTACTGTCTGCCAACTATGTAACTTACAGCATAAAGGGCCACAGACCTAACCCATTTCTAAACTACTTAAATACAGCAAAGTTTAAAATCAGATTATCAAAATGTCAAAAAAATGTCAAGATGTCCTTTTATAATAAAGAATTTCATTTCTATCAATAACTTCAATAAAACCTCATTTAAATATTAAACTAGATTTAATGTCATTATACGTACAAACATTGCGGCTATGAAGTTTGGGGTTTTATCAAAATGTTGACTCTCTTATACAAACTATTGCATTTTTGAACTTTTTATCTTTGTAGCCCCTAAAATCCCTAATTTCTCAATCAAACAACGAAGAAAAGCCAAGAAAAACCACAAAACTATCGTTAACCACAAATCCGTTGGTAATATGTTCGGACAACAATTCCCTTACGTCGACCATGGTGGGTATTCCATTTTATTTCGTTGACTTTTTATTTATCCAACAAAGGGCGTACATTAGACTATGAATTAATCAGATGTAATACCCATTTAAATGAGTGATAGGAAACGGATAAAAAGAAAAGTGACTTTTAAATCTATAATCCTTCTATTGAAATAGTAGGCAAACGTCAACAGGTGAAAAACTGCTGAATCTCGTAATTTAAATTTTAAATCGAAACAGCTGAAGATTTAAGTAAAGATGGTTAAAATATCTATTAAAAACGTAAATGTATGTTTGTATAAGCTACCAGTAATCGGTAATCGGCAGGAAATGAAATCAATGATAAAATATGAATGTTGAAATAAAAATATACGACATCTGTCCACTCCCTAATCTTATAGTGAAAAAATTATCAGATTATTTGTTGTCGTTATCTCCTTTATCAACGTCTAAATATAGAAGTTGTTATCGTTGTTGTCATTGCCAGTATTATCATCATTTCTGTACTTATCATTACTGTTGCCAACATCATCATCATCATCATTATCACCAATATTGAAATCATCATCATCATCACTACCATCATTATCATCATCACCATTATTGTTGCAATATCATCATCATCATCATTTTTGCCATCTATATCACTGTTGTTGTCCCCATCATCATTAATATCAACAGTGTCATCATTATCATCATTTAGTATCCACAGTCAACACCATTGGTCAACTGTCCTCCTCATAGTCCCTGGACAGGCTTAAATCTCTAGACCTATTCCTGTAACATGGAGCATGTGTCCCAATTGACACATCTGAACATGGATCGCTGACTCTTGGCTGATCTGTCCAGAGTAGCTGTCCCTCTGCACATTTTTATATCTGGCACTCTCACTGCCTTGCTGCACAATTGAGCATCTCTTCTAAATGCCCACAGTCACTCTCATTGGGAGGGTGCGAGTGCCTTAGGGGTTACAACATAGTAAAAAGCACATACCCTCGCCAGTGACAGGTCATGCCAAGAATCAAACCAAAGACCCTTGGATTAGTTAACAGACACTTGAACGACTGAACAAACTCTGCAGAATTTATCATAAGATGAATACAGACCAAATATAGACCATACAACTGAG
This sequence comes from Mactra quadrangularis, assembly GCA_025267735.1. NCBI lineage: Eukaryota > Metazoa > Mollusca > Bivalvia > Venerida > Mactridae > Mactra > Mactra quadrangularis. The sequence goes on along the minus strand of CM046309.1, from coordinate 56,467,960 downwards.
TTTATTACATAAAAAAACACCTACACAACTTAATGATTACTGTGACATATTTAAAATCTGTTTTTATTCCAATTTCCAGGAATATGTGTCAACTAATGAAATATTATTTAAATAATTTATAAATTCATGTTGTCATACTTTAAAATACTGACAGTAAATTTCAATCGTGACTGGCCTTTGTTCATTTACATCGTAAAATACAGTGCCCTCCAAAAGTTCTCCTCCTACCACTGAATCTAAATCATGTAGGGCAGTTGTCAGTTACAGATGGAAGTATGCACCTAGAAACTGATTCACATCTCAATCAAGAGATTAAACCTTTCCAAGATCTGTGAACAGGTTGAATTAGTTAGACTGAAACAGTGATATGAGCTATACCACAAGTTGTCAATGGATTAAAAATGACCAAAAAATAAAAACAGGATTTTGTCAATAGACTTGAGGAGGGTACTGTACAGTATCATTAGTCTTATATTTCATAATTAATTAACTAAGAATAATTAGTACACAAAGGTAAAATAATATTAAATATTTAATTATGTATAACTGTCAGAATGACCTTGTAAGTTCCTCGTCAATAAAGGTCAGACTCCGCCTTCTAGTACTACTACAATTGTCGGCTAAGATTGCCACCAATGTGTTGGTGCATACTTTACCCTGCTGATTTAAATACTCGAAGTTTGTTTGATAATTCCTGCACATAGATACTGTTTTATACTGATATCTATTTTTATGGATCAGTGAGTACAAAGGTACTGTAGTGAGTATTTAAATCAGCAGGGTTAATATATGTGCCTTCAATACAGACTGATACATTAGATTACTTCCCATGCAAAAATGTCTCCCAGTGATGAATTGCTTTACAAATTTTTGTCTGCAGTAACAATTTGAAAAAAAGGGTTAGTTTAAGTTTATATTCTGAAGATTATGTGACTATACTTGGGATACTAAATCTCAATATTCATTAAAAAGATTAAAACCTGGAACAGCAAGAAACTAAAGGGTTAAAATCTAGGACATCAAGAAATTAAATTAGGGACCTCGGAATCTACATCTCAATGTCAAGGTCAAAATATATAACAACACTACATTTTTTTAACGTCAACATCTACTCATAATTAAATAACCATAATTAATTCAAATGTATTACAAATTAGCCACAAAACTAGTGGGTGTCCCTTAGGTTGATAGAAGTCTGTCAAAACAATGAAAACATGGTTCGAAAAATCAAATAAAACGACATTCCAACACGACATTCAGACGAGACATTCCAGTAAAAAGTAATTAGCATAATATTTACATATATAAATTTCAAAACACTATCATAAAACAATCAAGTTATTACATTAATTAATATTACATTAATTACCAAACTATTTGATGTATTGTCCTAAAATTGTAACATTTATTAAACCACGATACGAAAACTAGGAAAACAAAGGCAACTAAATTGCACCGCTGATATGTAGTCACTTGTGGGAACATTTACGTGTGGCTAAATAATATACCTATATATTGATAAATATTGATGAATTATATTCAACTGACAGTGATACATACATTAACCCTGCTGATTTAAATACTCATTACAGTATATTTTGCACTCACTATAAATAACTGAATAGGTAACAACCACTTGATACCTGTTTACAAAAAACATCAACCAAGCGTAACATTTTTATTTTAAATTGACCTCTGATCTCTACATATTTTATAACATTACAACGTAAAACAGACTGGGACCGTACAGGACGTTGGACCAGATGTAGACTGGTTTAAGTAAAAGACGTTAGACCAGACTTTGACTGGTTTACATAGATTAACTGACCTTAGATGACCCTTGATTTTAAAATGTCATGTAGTTTAAAATAAAACAGTAGATGCCATAGTCCAGAACCTTTCCAACAGTTTGACCAGTAAGCAGACTGTAACCATCCTCAACAATTAATTTTCTATGACTAAGGCCAGCCCTAAAAATAATTCTTTTTCAGTTTTCCGACTCAAATATTAAATTTTTTCGTTATTTTTTAAGCAGTAAGTTAATGTCATGATCAAATGTAAGCATTTAAGCCCAGAACATTATGTATATTCATACTCTATTGCAAGCAGAGCAAATATTTCTTGGAAAATAAAAATAAATTTCAGGATTCAGCGACCTTTTACAAACTCCTTCCCCTCTTGAAATTTCTTTAAAATCATTCAGTTTTCCCCAAATTTGGGGTTTTAACTTGGATTTTTTGTTCCCCTATCTATGAAAAAACGCCCCAGCCTCCTTCCCCAAATACTCAAAAAAGCCCTAGGATTTTAAAAAAGGAGAGTCACAGCACTTTGGCTGGTCAGTAGGCAAACTGAAAACAAACACTTTTTCAAGGATGGCCTTACTGCATGTTAATGTTACTGCATGTGAAAAGATTTTCTCCGATAGTCACATGACAGGAGATTTTGTTCCATCTTGGTTGGACATTATTGTCAGGACATATAAATATTGGTATGATGAACTGATGAGGAAAGCCTTTTCTCTTCCCACACTTAGAAAAACAATCTCTCCTTGATATTTACTTCTATCTGTGGGAACAATCCTTGAGCAGTTTGCACTCACTTGACCCCTAAGATTCCCATTTCTCAATCAAGGGTCAGTGAAAAGGGCAGAAAACAATTGGTGAATTTCGGGTCTTATCTTTTAACTTCAAGAGAGAGATTTTACTGTTAAATTGATTTTGCATACATTTCAACTAAAGAAAAACACGAAAATGTGCATTCAATTTTCTTCGGATGTCCTTGACTGGCCCCTATCATCAACACTTGACCAATATTTTAGGGGTTTTCTGGGGTCATCTTAACTGATGTGGAACAACCAATACAACTAGAAAATTGAGGAAATGGGAAATGTTTTATACAAGTTATCTTAATTAAATTCTAGTCCTTAGCTTAATCTAAAGAATGGGAAGAAAATAAGATGATCATGCCAGCCCTGGCTTTATAGAATAAATGTAGTCAGGTTTGATTAAATTGACTTTTATTAGTTTTTTTTTTGAAAAATAATTGAAAATTTCCAATTTCTAGTTTGGGATTTCTTTATTTCATTTGTTTTTGGATAATAATAGAATGCTGATATTTATACACAGTCAATGTGTAATCTCCCCATTGTATACTTGGCCCCTTCAGACTTTCGAAACATTTTTACGTTTGGGGCTCTCAGTTTTTGGGGCTATGGGTCTATCAGTTTTTGGGGCTTTATAATCAGCCAAAACAAATGTATCTATCATAATTTCAGTCCTTAGGTTTGAAATCAGCAAATAATTTATGATTTGGCGTCAGGGACATTATAACAATAACAACCAACTGAACTACAAATGAGGTTTTAAAAATAGTAAAGAATTACTTAGAATCAAAACTTAATCATCCAAGTAAATTAAGACCAAGTATTCTATTGATAAATATGATTCAACTGTCAGTGGGGCATACATTAACCACACTGATTTCAATACTCAATTATGATAGCAAGTACAGAAATTCTGAAGCGAGTATGTAAATCAGAGGGGTTAATGTATGCGCCACTGACAGTTGAATATATTTATCAATGTCAGTGAAAGGCTTAAATGTGATTCAAAGACCCCAACCTTACAACAACTCAACAACAATTGAGTGTTCAAATCAAACTAAGAATTTCATACCAATTGGTCAATCACCACCAAGCTGATAGTACTATAGTTAAGACAAAAACTTCAAAATCCAAGGCAATAAATCATTTAACATTATTATTTTACCAGTAATTTACCATCAGAATCAAAGTACTGGAATCACTTTAAAACAGGTGTTGGTATCCATGATAAAACATCAAAATTAACATAATATATCACAATAAAAACACCATATCTATATGATACCCTTATGTATAGTGCCTTCCAAAAGTTCTTGGAAAAATAAAATTTTGAAAAAGAAACTACAACTTAAAATGCATGGCCAAAGTAATTTTACAATCATAAAAGCTTACATCTTTCATTTGAACATAGTTTGAATTAGAGCTATCATCATTCAAACGATATTGATGTATCGTCAATATTTATTTCTCAATATACATACATTGATATCGAGCCCATTCAATGACAGCTCTAGTTTGAATCATATGTTAATAAACTTAACGCCAATCATGATGATAATGATGATTATGATGATGATTATAATGATGACAATGGTGAAGCAGTTAAATTGCAGTTTCACCAATGGTTTACTCCCTTTGTAACATAGTTTGAATCATTTGTTGATAACTAAACACAAATGATGATGATGATGATGATGATGATTATGGTGATGACTATGATGATGATGATAATGATAAAGATGGTGATAATTTTAGCAGTTTCACTGATGTTTTACTCTCATAGTAACAAAGTTTGAATCATATGTTGATAAACTTAACACCAATGATGATTATGATGATGATGATGATGATGTTGATAATGATGATAATGATGATGAATATGGTGATGATGATAATAACGATGATTATGGTGATGACTATGATGATGATGATGATGATGGAAATGGTGATTTTAGCATTGCAACAATGTTTTACTCTCATAGTAACTAAAGTTGATTCATATGTTGATAAACTAATTCATGCTAATTTGCTAATTTTGCTCAGATGACTCCTTTTTTATTTTTTCATTGGTAAATGTGAATCGGTTTACCCTATAAACAGAATTTTTGTCCCAGAGCTTTTGGAGGGCACTGTATATTGACAAGTAAAATGAGTACAAAACATACTAAAAGACAAAGAGAAGTTATAAAAAAGATTTATGTATATACACTTGTGTTAGTATAAAGTGTTTTAATTAAGATTTAATTATAATTTAATTAAGAGTACACTATATTAGATAGACAAACAGGTGAAACATGATTACTCTTCGAAAATAGAGATAAATTTGGTCTACATGAGCACTCTCCAAAAATAGAGGTAACTTAGGACTACACAAGCACTCTCGACAAATAAAGATAATTTTGGTCAATAGCATTTTTGAAAAGACAATTAAAAGCAGCCCGACTAGCTCAGTGGCTAAGTCTACAGACAAAGGGGTCATTCTAAGGTTTGATTCCTGGGCAAGGCATACTTTTGTGGAGTTAGGCCATGAAACAATTTCTACAATGATTCTCCCTCCTACAACTGATTTTAAATGATGTAAGGCAGTAATCAGTCACTGAATTAAATTTGTCCCCAATTTAACTGGTTAAAGGCTAAATGCTTAGTTTAAGCCTTTCCAGAAATGGTCAGTAGAATGACAGACCACAGTGGTGTTGCTACAGCAATAAACCCAAGCAAAGAAATATAGCAACTGTCTTACAACTCTACTAATCAACCGCCATAAGTTCAGCAAATGAACAAAAATTTGACTGCACCTTAATATAATAACCTGGCATACAGTACTTCTTGCATGGTGTCAAACTTTTAACATTTCAAATTAACACTTGAGGACAATATAACCCTAGGGAGTCAACATCAAATATTAATGAAAAAATAATGTATTTTTAACACTGAATCTTAAAAATTTTGATAGAAAACACTCAAAAGGCTGCTAGAATTTTCTTAACTACTTTTTAATGATATTTTTACAACAAGAAAAAAATGGGCCATTTTAAAAATCTTTGTCTTCTGAGACCCTATAACATACTACTCAGATGGTGTGAACCCCTTAATTGCTAACACTTATGTAATACAGATGGGATAGATGACATATTTAAGGGCTTGTAAAGGGGTTTATGTATAATTTGTCCATATGATCTTCAGTAATTATGAACCAAAAAAAGACAAGGCAAGAGATGGACAGGGACTATTAGAACAGTGCCTGGACTTTCAGAACTGTGTTAAAACCAGATTTTTACATAATTATCATTAGTTTAATGATCAATAAATTTCAAGATGAAAACTTAATCATGTCATAAAATTCAGACTGATTTTATACAGGGGGTCAGCAGATAATCAGGCTGGACTTTAATAATGATGTAAATTCTTTCAGTATGAAGATCAATTTTCAGTGCAGTCATGGCTTAAACCACTAGACTGAAGCCCTGGACTATTAAAATTGATTGGGGATAGCAGTCATCACCTTAACCAACTAGCCCAATGCCTTAATCAAGTGAAAATTGATTGGAGCTGGTAAATACTACCTTCTTATGTAGTTGAGCTTGCTGAAAATCACTAAATAACATGATAAAAAGGGATAGTACTCATTGAAATTTTAAGGCTTTTAAGACTTTTAAGCCAGTACTATAGCCAGACTGGTTAAGAAAATTCTACATGTCACTGTAACAGAATTGTACATCATATCTTTCATATAAGAAAGAAATCTAATGTTTTTGTTAGTTTTTGTTGTGTTTAACGCTGTAGCAACACATTGTATAGGTCATATAATGGCGGTCAGTCAACCTACTCACTGTTCCTGGAAAGGCAAAATCTCTCAATTGAGCTGTTAACCAACTACTAAGCTCATACTTTCGTCAGTGTCTGACAACTGCCCTACATAATTAAGAATCATTGGTAGGAGGGAGAATGGCCGTAGTAATAATTTCATGACCAAGCTCCATGAAAGTATGCCCTGCCTGGAATCCATGACCCCTTGATCAGTAGACTTGCATGCTACCAACTGAGCTAGCTGGGTGGCTTAAATGATCTAATGAAATAGTAGCAATTATACAAAGATTAAGGTCTTGTACTAATTCTTTCTTATATCATTATAATAGCCATAAAGTGCCATAAAAACAATTGCAGTAAGAAATGAAAGAATAGTACCCTAGCTAAAATCCATTACAGTCAAAGACATTAAAAATTCATAAAAAAAAACTTATTTAAACCGTAAACGAAGTATCATACTTTAAATACATACTAATATGATAATATTTAATTATGTATAATAAAAAAATCTGGAAAAAATTAAATCTCAAACATTATAATGTTTCAATATACAATATAATTTCATAAAAAGGGAAACATATTTATGCTACATAATTTCGGGGATATGTTTTTCCTACTCACTTTATGAAAAAACATCAAAGGAAGAAAGTTTTCACAGGAAAAAAGATATTGAGCGCAAAACTATTCTAACTTCATGTAAATAAAGAATGAAGTAGGCTAGACTTGCACACATCTAACGATATACAGATTTTTTCAATGAAAAAATAAAAGTACTTATATATATGAACACTGTTTGACTGTAAAAACAATTCATGTACCATTTTAACAATTAGTAATTCTATAGCCTTATAGTTTAAAACTATGGGGTGAGAAATTTAGACATTTTGTAGTGATGGTGGTCTGAAACTGAAGGCTGGGGGGGGGAGATTTTTGTCAGATTTTTGCTATGGTCCCGCCTATAAAATTTTGAATTTTAGTGCAATAATCTTCCAAAATTTTGGGACAAATATTCAAAATTTTTACAAGAAATGTAATGTGGAAACCACATTAAAGCCAGATTTTCATCAAGATCTGACCATAAATGACAGAGATATCCAACAGATTAAAAACTTTAACACTTAAATTTCAAAGGGAAATAATCCATAATAAAGCCAGGTAGAGTTGTAGTTCCTTTCTAATTCTGTTCATGGCATGGTATGTTACCATTGTATGAAGTTTCATAAAGATCTGACAATAAATGGTAGAAATATATGGTAAAGAAAAACTTAAATGCAATTGTTAACGATACCGTACACCCGAACGTTGAAATATCCGGCTAAAATAGTCAATAGTGCAAATTGCAATACAGGACCTTTAAAAATGTGTACCATGCACTGTCCCTTTAAGATAACATAAAATGTTATATAGATCATGAACATCACAAATATTTAATCAATAAAAACTAAAATATTTCAAATAGATCCACGCAATACTATTTTACATCCTTCTTTATTGATGTAACAGTTAGCCTAGTTCAGCGCTAAACTCATAAATATGAATATTACTCATCGGAGTAAACCATGTCACAGATCAAAGCAAACGTAGGTATTCTCATCCCAATTACCTCAATGATAGATTAAAAAAGATCATAATAAATTATAAAATCGCCGGTTTAGCGGAAAACTGTCGTAACTCAGTATAAGAAAAGAGTGAGTTACGTCTGTTTTGCACTAAACCCGAAATATATGCAATCAATATAATATTAATATTTAACATTCCAAATTTATGTTTTACTGACAAACAATAAAAAATCAAACATAGGAAACGTTCCAAAATCTCTGCTCCGAATGTTTTTCGCTAGATCGACACTTTAATGGGCGCAGATAAACTGGTTTCTTGTTAATGCAAGTAGCGATTAATGTTAACATAAGATTTATTAAACGAACCAATCAAAATAATTTAAACTGTTTGAAGTTTTAACATAAGTATAAATATTACTGTATTTTTATGTTAAATAAAATTGATAATAAATTATAAAGATATAATAATAATATACCTATACCTATATACCTACATTTATACATTAATTTAAAGGTACACTTTAATTTTATTAACTTTAGTAGTTTGCAACTAAGAGTCCCACAGGGAAGATTGGCCTTTGTTTAACTGTGTTGTCTCTATACATAAGATCTTGATATTATCATCATCATCATCATTATCATCATTATCATCATCATCATCATCATCATCATCATCATCATCATCATCATCATCATCATCATCATCATCATCATCATCATCATCATCATCATCATCATCATCATCATCATCATCATCATCATCTCTTTTATCATAAACTACATGTACAATGTCTTGACGAGGATGCCCATTAGCACTATTTGATCAAGTAAAATTGAAAAGCCACAAGCAAAAACCATCCACATCCAGCATCATTCCACAGCAATATGGGATCATTGGGATAGACATTTTCAAATCATCGATAAAACACTGATCATTATCATCATTATCATAAATATTAATGTAATGACATCACAAATTAAATACATACATGTACCTTATATGGATTAATATTAAAAATGCCAGTCAGCAGGCAAAGAGAAACGCTATAATGCATGTTAGACTGTAAATCACCAGGCGATGAGGGAGGGGGAGTAGGTACCATCACTTGTCTTGTTAACATAGTTATCAAATAGATGCACAACATTGATATGTTAATTATATCGTTAATATATAACTAAATTCTTACATATATAATGTTTTATATAAACATAGACTATTTTGAATATATCACCTCCCCTTCTCGCTCGATATAATACAATATAATATGTATAACAAATTAGTTTTATGCAGATTTTGTGTAATGATACAAAAAACCGCCATGTTCATAAAAATATAGATTTAAAACCGTGAGAATTTGTCAAAATCCATTCATTAAAAAAATTGTTAGGCAACACTGGGTAGTACAATAATATGGGCAAAATATAGATATATTATATATATATAAATATATACTAAACACAAAACTAACTAGTCTTCTAGTTTTATAAGGAAAAGTTTGTGTTCGTTTTGTTGATGCAAAATGCCTAATTTAAACTGTTTTTGAGCTAATACAAAAGTCCAGGGGTAGGACAAGCAACACTGTAATATGTTGTCTTTTCTAGAACAAAATTAACATTGGTATACTTGGAGCAGTAGTCCACTAAGGGTAGGACATTAACACTTAGTGATTGAGAGGTTCCTGGCTCAAAACCCACCAAGGACACTGGTTATTTCCTTCAGCATGAAATTTAACTGTGATTGCTTCACTTCACCCAGCAGGTAAATGGGTACCTGCAAGGGTTTTATAACTCTGATGTGCCAATATGTTGGCTGCACTAAATTGAGTAAAAGACTCCTAAAGAAGAATGCTAGATAGATACCAGTAGTGCTATGGCCAGGGGTAATAGTTGATTAAGGCTGTAAATGAACATAGTTGATAATGTTGCTGACTACTGTAATAGAGGGTTGTCTGCAAGACTGTAGTAAGTGCATGGCATAAAAGAGCAAGTTACTACAGTCTTGCAAACCACCCTCGATATACAAAATAATAAATTGAGCCAGCGCTTGTGAAAATTTTAGTCGATGACTGCAGCAACTTATATACATGTATATGTTTTCACCAGTATATAAAATCTAAGTATAAAATAGATATTTATTGTATATATATTATACAGTATGGATCGTAAACAGTTTTAAACCAACTTTTGTCTACATTAAGAAAATGCTGAGTTGAGATGAACGATCAACGAACCAATGTGATTTATTTCATATATGGTAAATAGCATGAAAAATAAACACGTATTATAAACAGATAATAAGATAAAACAGTGACGCATTTTGACCCTGTCCCCGGTGAATACTTGCATGTCGTGGGATAATATTTGATAAACAAAGCCGTACCAAGCAATTTTATGTAAAGAATTTTTCGGGTAGTTTTTTTTTCATCTTACTAACAAAGATTTAAAAATATAATGTGAAAACCACATTAAAGCCGGATTTTCATCAAGATCTGACCATAAATGACAGAGATATCCAACATATTAAAAACGCAAAAATTACTAAGGGAAATAATTTATAATAAAGCCAGGTAGAGTTGTGGTTACTTTCTAATTCTGTTCATCACATGGTATGTTATCATTGTAGTTTCATAAAGATCTGAATTAAATGGCAGACATATATGGAAAAGAAAAAGTTAAATGCAATTGTTAACGACACCAGACGACCTCCATACCGCCCACCTACCGGCCTGCCCCGGTTTCGCCAAATTTAGGCCGAATTATTTCGTTGATAAATGGGGCTAAACATTGTCACTAACATTAAAATATCCCAAATCTCAATACCAAAGGACATAGTAAAACATATATTTGCGTCCATCGCCTTAAGGAAACCACAGGTTTGTTTATTTCTAAGTTAGAATTGTGACTTAAACTTATCATGAAAATCAAATTATTATGAATGCATTATTTTTGTCAACAAGTTTTGTGAAAATAAATGTTAAATAAATAACTATTTAGATATTATTTCTACAAAGCATAATGTTCTTATGTCAATTTTTGATTATAATCATGCTAAATCCTAAAAAAGACAATAATTTTAACACTTTACCAAGATTTTTTTTTGGCGCATTAAGAAATCCTTTTGCTGGACCAAATGTATAGTTCTTATATAAGTTTTTCTTGAAGATTGAAGTCACAGTCTACATAACTAGTGGACGTTTAGTTGCTCTGAACAATCACTTTTAGGTATGGCAATCGACAATTTCTTTTGGGCGACCAAAATTTTACAAACAAGAGATAGTGCTTGCTGCTAAATCGATCTGTTCGGGCAAGTACACCTTTCATATTCTAATGTTGTAGACTGAAGTCATGCATTGTAAAATTTTCTTTTTTATCTATTTTTTACAAATCAATCTCAATTTGAGGTTCACCATGTCAGTTTGAAATCAAACGTTGAGTTGTTTGCAGAACAAAATGTTAGCAATTATATTTGTTCAGTAATGTTAAATGTGCAATTGACCTCTTTTGTATGATTAGTCAAACAGGGGTTAAATTTTCTTCTTTAGTCAAACAGGGGTTAAAGTTTCTTCTTATTTCTTTTTAACTTTATTTAGACGACAAATTTTTTCAAGAAAAGGTAATAAGTATGATTGTATTGATATAGGTCCTTAATTAGGATGGTTCCTTACGTTTAAACCAACGCTTGTTTGATATTCCAATGTTTAATGATGAAAATTATATTTGTTTATAACTTCTATACTGTTTACATACAGCAAGGCAGAGTCGTCCGTGAGGAGACATCAGCGCTCTGAGTAATTGGACCAATTTTCTACTCTACTTTAAATCAGGATGACTTCAATCAGCATTTCGTCCAATTTAAAAAAATTGTTTTGAAAAAGCCATAATATTATTTGATAATTGCAGTTTGTATTGCAGCTAAACATTTTGGCCGTAAACTGTATTGCACGCTTAGCGCGAAATGGTAATAACTCACACTTTTTTAAACTTAAGTTACAACCGTTTTGCCCTAAGCCCACAGTATGGTATTTTTTAATGTCAGATACATGAATGAAAGTATTTAAAGTATTTTATGTATTTCCTGTGCCGTCTGCCCTCAGTGTATATAATTACATGTCTGTTGTAAAAATCTGCATTCACTACACTTGCCTCTCATGTTTGTACTTAATGAAATGTTATAAACATACAAAAGTCGAAAGTCGAGTTGGTTTTATGTGATGATGTGGCGAAATAAATATAAATATATGTACATTTTTACAAATTTGACTTTTAAAAGTTTTATGTATGAGGACCTAGTGAACTAAGAATATACTGAGCCTTTTTATTCATATATTAATATCAGATAGCAGTGTGAGAGCCCCAAAAAGGGGACTCCACCCAGTTATGCTTAACCCCATCTAAACCTGTACAATCTAGCTACCTAGGTGGTACCAGGGCACCAAACCCTGCTTAAATAGCTCAGTTTTTCATTTGGTGATACTTCATTACTAGGAATGCATCCATTTAAGAAGAGTCTCAGTCAGAAAGTGAGTCTTGGCCAAATAATGGGACTTGCCCAAAGAGTGGGTCTAGGCAAAAAAGTGGGTCTCAGCCAAAAAGTGATTCTCAGCCAAAAAATGAGTCTTGGCCAATTTGTGGGTCTTGGCCAAAGAGTGGGTCTTGAGCAAAAAGTAAGTCATGGCCAATTAGTGGGTCTTGGTCAAAGAGTGGGTCTTGACCAATTTAGAGGCTGATGTTTGAATTTTATAGATAAATGTATAAACATTGTACATGTATAGATGACTAAAGTTTTGTATAAAAGTATATAATATAATACACATGTCAGAGATAAAGTTAGTATCTATAAGTGGACTACAAGTATCTTTTCACTAACTGGTAAAATATTTTATATATAACATTTATAATTTCCATGAAATAAATGATCATAATTTATGACACTGTGACCTTCACTTTATTATAAATGACCTTGACATTAATCAAGGTAATTTTATAATTAAAGTAATCTATAATTTAAGAATAGATTCTTAATCATGTAGGTCAGTGCAAAACTAGCCTGCATGCTTCTAAATTTAAATATAGTAAGACTAAACCCAGCTTTTTCCTCCACACAGCTCGGATGACAGTGTTGCAGGTCAAAATGACTAGTGCATTATAAATATTATTATGTACATAGTTGTAAATATTTGACTTTTCCATATTGAACAATTTTTCCTGTTCGAACTACAAGGACCAGTTTGAAAAGACAATTCACCAAAATGACCAGATGAGAATGACCATTTACCAAAATGACCAGTTTGCAAAGACCATTTACCAAAATGACCCGTTTGTTCAGACCATGTACCAAAATGACCAGTTTGTTCAGACCATTTACCAAAATGACCAGTATAATGCCAATGCCACAAAATCTATTTATCAAAATGGACTTTAACACAAAATGTTATAACAAAGACACTCTAAAAATGAAAACAGGTCCTTGTGTTATAGGACTAAAATAAACAGGTTGCTGGAATTGAAACAATAAAGTTGTTTCCACGAACAACTTAATCAAGTATAAAAACTTCCCTAAATAATGATTATAAGTAGATAAAAACAATAGATATAGATTTAAAGATACAGAGAAGTTATTTTCCCTGACTCAGCAAAAACAGGATGCTACGACCTAATTACACACTGCACCCTTTCCCTCAACATCCGAAATCTAGAACAAATTATCCCTTACAATGTATATATAGAAATACATATGAAAACCACATGTTTATCTCCCACCCCCCTCTCCCCCCCTCTCTCTCTGTCTCTCTCTCTCTTGTAGAATACATGTACACATAAAGGCTCTACATGTACTTAAAAAATCTAAGAAAAAAAAACGAACCGCGAATAACCCTTTTTCGCTATCTGTTTGACATCACAAATTATCCAGTGCGACTTCGTTCCAAGTAGCTTACTTGCCGAGTACACTTGCATAGAATAACTCCTCCCCTCCTGAAACGTTTTTCAGATAAAGGGGACAACTAGGGGCCGCTGGGTTATGTAAGTTAATAATTACATACAGTATTTCAGTACACTAGAATATAAATTACCACCATGTGCAAATAATTAAGAGAAAAGAAAAACAGCAAGTGATTTTTTTTATCAACCCCTCTTATCTTAGACGTGCACTTACTACGGTAGATAGGCTTTTAGAAATCGGATAAAACAGGTTAGATGGTGGTAGGATTACCGCTCTTAGATTATGTAATATAAAACTACCTTATATCTAAAGGGTCGGCGCAAAACTAGTCTAACTGCACGCACAGAAATAAGTATGTAAACTAATTTTGCACCGGCCCTTCAATATCTTTGTTCTGATTTCGTTCACTCGCAGGGTTTCTTTAAGTCCAAACATACAGAAAAATTAAAAGGATTCTGGGAGATTTAAATGAGTGTAAATTGATAACGGGAAGATTATGTCACATTAATTCATAAATCTACATTTTGTCTCACGTTCTAATGACCATAGAATAAAGATTGTTTTGTGAAAATGTGTCTGTGTGATTTAAACAATGCAGTTGATCATGACAAAGTTTTCAATTTGATATTCAATTAAATGACCAAAAATCTTCGGAAATGAGATACGTTGAAAGATCCCTTCTTATACAAATTGAGCATAGTAGCTTTTTTTATCTAGAGCATAAAAATGAAAAATGAAACCAATAAGAAATGGAAAGAAGCAATACTTTAACAAATACATTGAAAAATCAAACTAGTTTGGTTAGGGTTCAGGTTAGTAAATATAGAATATATAGATAACATGATTATTTTGAGTGTTCGATTTTGTGTAAGAAATTGATGTCAAAATATCCCAGAAACCCTTACTTTCTATTACAGTTTCAAAACTTTCAGAGGGATCCCTATATCCATAGTTTATTCCAAAGTAATAGCTCTGCATTATTTCCAGAGGGCTGAAGCTACAATTGTCAAAAAGGCTGTAGAGTATTTTTCAACATTCTATTATCACTGTAATAGCTATAACAATTTAGTTATACAGTGGTCAAAGGGGGACAACTCTAAAACTACATAAATGTAATATACAAAATATATGAACAAAGGGAGGTAATCCATATTAAAGTTAAATTCAATATTTTACACCCTGATAATGGAAAGTTGTAGTTAAAAACATCAACTGGTATCACTAGTTTCAAACTGACAGTGCCAATTGGATCCTTGAAATGGAATAGTAGTGAAAAACCCTGCACACTATAGTCAAGTTTATTAGGGGTATGGTCTTAATGCACTGGACCTATTTTTCTCAAATTTAATATTTGAGACTTAAATATCAGTATGAATTGTACGGGACCCATTGGTTTGAAGTAACCAAGGTAATCTTTGTAGTGAAACTTTAATCTATCTCAAACAACAGACAAAATCAAGAAAAACATCAAATTAAGCATTTTGGACCAAAAAATCACCAAAAATCTTATGATTTTGAAATAACAAAGGTGAATTTATAGAAGCACAATTTATTATTATTATTATATTATATACCACATTTTTATAGCGCTCTTTTCATATTGAAAATATTTTCAAAAGCGCTTCACAAATATATGCATAATTTATAAATATGTAGTGATACCGGGATTTGGGGCGAAATCCGGATCATAGACCCAACCGTTCGGTCGACTGCGCATGCGCACGAAGAAGAGTTCTCTTCCCGTTTCGTCTTGGAGCAACGGAGACGCGTCCTGGAAAGTCGAGTGGAATCCGAGCCAGGGATTCGGTTGTCATTACTATCGGAGCACAGAGCCGACGATTATCGTGAGTACGCAGCTTTTGATACCCCTTAAAACACAATATTGGTGGCAGCCATAATGGGATATGGATATTTTCGGACGAATATGCGAACCGGCGTCTGCCGGCCGTAAATCGCCATCTTCCTTTTGAGTGATTTTCATGCAAGATGAGGCATTGTTTGAGAATTGGTTGTGTTCAGGGGAGGTTGCCCGATCGCGTTCAGAGAAATATTAATCCCGGGATCTCTGTTCGGCGGATGTGGGTTCAGTGGTTGGTTGGTCTCATGCGTCACGATGATTGTTGTGGTGTCTGGTGCATTTCCGGTTGACGGCGGTCGACGCGCATCCTTGCAGTATCTAATATGGCACTGTAGAGGGAGTAGAGTTAGCTAAAGCTTCTCTGCTGCGTGACCGGCCGTGTGTAGAGGTGCCAGTGTAATGGGGTGCAGTGTGTGCAGGGCTCAGGGGCTCTGGATCAGCAAAGTGGTATTCGCTCTCTGGTTTAGCGGGACAGCTGTGGGTCTAAGTCTTGACTCAGGAGGTGCCAGCTTATGGCATCCAGCAGAGAGGTAGGTAGTTTTTGCTGTGTTTTGTCAGGAAGTGACATGGTGGCTAACTAGGTTTGTGGTTAGGCCACGGTGGAAGAACACCTGTGATCTGGCATAGGTGGGGCAGGACTGTTGCTGAAGGGAATGGAGCGTTTCTAGCAACCGTGGTTTGATGACCTTGACTTGAAGTGGCAATTGAGTTTCTACGAACCCCAGGGGCAGGGGAAATGATGATTGAAAGACATCATCGGGGTTACTAATGCTGCAGCATTGGGCAGGTTGTGTGTATGAAATGGCAGGTACCTTGTCATTGGTTGGACAGGGGGGGGATGCCTGTGGAGGTTTCATGTGGATGCACACCTGGATTAACTGCCATGTGAATGATGCCGGAATTACATTGGCGGGGAAGGGATTTCTGGGGGTCCTGTGAGATGGTTGTTGACAACCTAGTACCATTGGTGATATGCGGACCATAGCTATCAACCAGGGGTTGGTGCGGTAAAGTTGTCTTCGGTGTAACTGGTAGTTATTCAGGTGTCACGGATGGTCAAGGTGGTCATGGTCACTTTGTGCTGAGAAAATGGAAATGGAACCCGTAGGGGTGGTGGTAGTACCTATGAGAACTTTTATTTGAGTGTTTAGTGGCAAATGAAGCATTCTGTTCTACAGATTTCACTAGATTTTTAAGTTATTTGTTGAAAATTTTAGAAATTTGAATATTTTAGTTAATTTTAGGACATTTTGGCCGGTTTCATTGTATTAATATATTAAAGCTAGCTTTGAATTTTGACATCCAGTCTAGTGTGAGTCATCATCTGTGGGACCATGGTATGGTGTGTGTTATTTGCCATTGAAACATCAAAAGTCGCTTCAGGATGTGTTACAACCCTTGGGAACTCATAGGCCCAGGAGACACATGACTGAAGTTGGTGTGTGCTGTCCAGCTTGATTGCTTGCGATAGGCACATTACCAGGCCGGAGAATTGAGAAGAGCACTGGTCTGAGTGACGGGGTAGTTTTTTGGTCTCTGTTGTTTATTGGAGTCCTATTCACTGCTTCGTCAAAGGACCAGCGTCAGTGATGGTGTTCTGCATATCATTTTGGTTTGGTCGCAGGATGGTTAGATTCCGGAGTCTGCCTTCTTGTTAATGCTTGTTGGATCCACTAGTTGTATTTGCAAAATGGTGTGCGGTTCACTCATTGCTGGCCGGGTCATGTTTATTCATGATCCATGGAATTTTAGTGATTTTTCTAGATCCTGTTTTATCATTTAAAGCAGGGGGGTTGGGAAAGATCATGTATAGGTAACTGTTGATCATCTAAGAATGTGGGATAGATATGGATGGGTGAGGGTTTAAGTTTTGGTAAGGGTTGGGCTGGGACAGGCTAATAACCAAAAGTCAGATTGACCAGGCAATGGTCATCTGAGGGAGTACCAGACTGGTTCACCCAGTGTTGAAGTCTCATGGCCTTATTCGATTTTCTAAATCTTAAGGACATGAGATGGTTAAGTGATTTGTGGCTCAGGTCACAATGAATGTTGTACATCTCTTTTTGATCAACAGGGCTGTATTCACAGCACAGGGGCCTGTAGATGGGGTTTGGTTCAGCCAAAGGTTATATTAAGTTTAATATATAGGGGTTGGTTCAGCCAAAGGGGTATCTTAAGTATAAGTTATCTACAGGGGCAGTAGGCAAGTAGAATTTTGGGCCGGTATTACTGGAAATTACTGTCTGCTAATGGCATGGCTAAATTCAAGGTAAAGGGGATTATGTCATTAGGAGCTACATGTTAATGGGTATGTCTTGGATTGTTATAAAAAGACTAGCATTGGTTATTTAATTTTAAATGTAGGTGTGGGGTATCCTCATTGAACAGTTTTAAAATGTGTTCATGCCAATAGAATAATTGGGGGGAGAGGATTGGTAGGTACTTTGTAACTAAAAGACCTATGGGTATTGTCGGTCGCAGTGATAATAAAGTCTGCGAGGTGACATTGATTGAAACTATTGACCTAAGTATTGGGAATAGTTGTCGGGGGAGGTTATCGCAAGGTATAATTTTGGTTTAATTTGGTTGCGATGTTGGAAGGGGAGCTATGGGTTTAGCATAGCTAAGGTAATTACAAGTCACTAGGTGAACATTTTAGTGAACGGTAATGGTTCTTCCATGAAGTTCTGGATTATAGTGGTTGCTATTGTCATGTTTCAAAATCATGGCTATCCTGTCTGATATCAGTTGTTCAGGATCAGACGGTAGTGCATCGGAATGTCAGATGCTGTGGTTCCCATGGAGGGAATGTTTTGGGGTTGATTCTGATAGGTTAGTTAGCGGGGGAGCTTGTTCAGCTGTGGTAAGCGCGCTTAACTGTGAGTGGTTTAATGTCAGAGGTTTTCTGGGTCTAGGTCCTGGGAAGTGCATAGTGGTTGTTGGCTTCCGGTGTTTATAGGTTTCAGGGGCCTAGTGTAAGCTTAAGCTCTTTTAAGCTGGTCAATGTGGTGTCATTGGTAGGTCATTGATAGCTGTGAGGGGGACCATAGGAGAATAGATATTGGTCTATTAGTAGTTTATAGGGACTTCTGTGAAAGCTTGACAGAAACAGCTAAGTCAAGATTTTAGTTTTCTGACAGATTGGGTCTGATCACTTGAGTAAAGCAAGTGACTGCCACTGTGGAGAAAATTAGTCAAATCATGTAGACTGATTTGTGGTGTTGAAGACAGTAGGGTATACTTCTAGTGTTGGAAAGTATTGTCATTGTTGTCTGTCTGCTGAGTGGTGCTAATCTCAGAGACTTCACAAGTGTGATTTGGCTTGTGATGGTTATTAGGGAAAGAATTAACAAGTCTGGTCTTCGTTGCCTGACTAGGTCAGGGCTGTTCTTGAATGCCTGACAATGTCAGGGTTGTTTTAGGGTTTCTGAGGAGGTCAGGTTGTTGACAAGGTCAGGGTGGTTCTAGTGTTATTGACAAGGTCAGGGTGGTTCTTGTGTTATTGACAAGGTCGAGGTGGTTCTAGGGTGCCTGACAAGGTCAGAGAGGCTCTTGTGTGGTTGACAAGGGTCAGGTTGGTTCTAGTGTGCCGGATAGGGCAGGTTGGTTTAAGTGTGCCAGTAAGGTCAGGGTTGTTCTAGTGTGCCTGGTAGGGCAGGGTTGTCATGTGCCTGGTAGGGCAGGGTTGTTCTAGTGTGTTGACTAGGTCAGGTTGTTATAGCTAGTGTGCCTGGTAGGTCAGGTTGATCTAGTGTGCCTGGTAGGGCAGGGTTGTTCTAGTGTGCCTGGTAGGGCAGGGTTGTTCTAGTGTGCCTGGTAGGGCAGGGTTGTTCTAGTGTGCCTGGTAGGGCAGGGTTGTCATGTGCCTGGTAGGGCAGGGTTGTTATAGTGTGCCTGGAGGGGCAGGGTTGTTCTGTTCTAGTGTTCTTGACTAGGAAAGATCAGTTTTAATCTGATGTTGTGCCTGACTAGGTTGGAGAGGTCAGGATTCTCCTGTTATTGAAGAATTGCCTGTTAGTGGCACTGTGTCTGACTGGTAGTATGGTCAGAGTCCTCCTTTTATGGAAGGATTTCAATGCATGCTGTGTGGGTTGTTGAACAATTGGTAATAGAGTTGTTCCGTTGACTATGCTGTCTGGGTTTGAATCCCAGGGGTGGCAGCTTGATGTATAGATCTGGTGAATGGCTGGTATGAATTGATCATAACAAACTCCAGAGGTTTTTGTTAGTTAGTACTGGTTAGAATTAAGTATGTCCAGGAAAACTTGGTGTTGCTTGGTGTATGGCCTGAAAGTTGCAACACTGTTAGGGAGACTGCATTGACTTGGGCTCTTGTTAGAGTGTCAATGTAGAACTAGTTTAGGCAGAATTGGCTTAAATAGTTGTTGGTTTCAGGTTTAATAAGAGAAAGCATGGCAGAAACGGTCTGGGGGTAAGATAGCACTGGCTGGTTTCAATTAGTAGTGTTGGCTGGGGGTTTGCCAGTGGCCCACTTGTTTCTCCCAAGGCCTTATTTAAGGTGGGGAGAAGTGTAGTGATACCGGGATTTGGGGCGAAATCCGGATCATAGACCCAACCGTTCGGTCGACTGCGCATGCGCACGAAGAAGAGTTCTCTTCCCGTTTCGTCTTGGAGCAACGGAGACGCGTCCTGGAAAGTCGAGTGGAATCCGAGCCAGGGATTCGGTTGTCATTACTATCGGAGCACAGAGCCGACGATTATCGTGAGTACGCAGCTTTTGATACCCCTTAAAACACAATAAATAATTGATAAAAAAAGGTTAAGAGATATATTTTCAAATACATAAAAAATTAGAATAAATACTGATGAAAACTAAACTTTTCAATTACTATGTCTAAATCTACACACAAAAACAAGTTACACTTACCAGGTAAACCAACAGATTGTATAATAAACTGACCACCTTTATCAACCGAGATATTTTGACCGTCGACATGTAATTGTTGGGTAGTATCAAATGTATAAGAACTAGGAAATTGTACGGTAGCCTGTGTGGTGCCACCATTACTAGTTGATATACATAGAGCTTGTTCCACCATTAGTACGCCACAACCACTTGCTCTATGTTCCTGCAAAATATATATAATGGTGTATTGACATAGTTCAAACAGATATCTCATACATAAATTTGGGACCATTTTAGGGCTTTTTATATTAAGTTTAAGGGCTTATTTTTATTCTGCAAAACAACACTCTATTCCATTGCCTCAGACTTTCCCCTTATACTTTCTCCCACTTGATTATTGAGAGTGAAAACAAAAATACTGTAGTGAATATTTAAATCAGCGGGGTTAAAAGTGTTAAAGTTAAAGTGTGGTTTCAAGTCTGCTTCAATATACATGTTCAGCCAACTTTACAATCTTGTACGATTACCTCCTGATCATTGAAATCACCTTCAGGCAGGCAATCCCTCACAGTACTTATTTACACCTAAGTGGAGTGAAACAATTGTAGGTAAAGTTCTTGCTCAAGGAAATTAGCAGTGCCTCTAGTGGGAATCGAACCCAGGACCTCTCGATCCCTAAGCACAAGTCCTACCACTGGACCATTGCTCCTACAAAAAATCTACTCTACTTACTTGATATGTTTTCTCTGAACCAAACACCATACCACATTTATCACATATTATAGTATAGTAAATAATGTAGCAAGTATTTAAATCAGCAGGGTTAATAGAAATCTACTCTACTTACTTGATATGTTTTTTCAGAACCAAACGCCATACCACATTTATCACAAATTAATTGTCGATAATCTGTATGTTTTATCTTTCTATATGTGTACATTTATCAGTAAATTAAATACTGAAGTGAATATTTAAATCAGCAGGGTTAATGTAACTACTCACTTGATATGTTTTCTCTGAAGCAAATGCCATACCACATTTATCACATACTAGTGGTCGACAATCAGTATGTTTACGTTCTATATGTTTACGTATGTCTGTAAACGTGTAACCATAGAAATCACAAACACCACATTTATAATCTCTCTGACCATTATGTCTGTAATAGTAATATATAAATATGATATGATATGTGATGTGGAAACCACATTAAAGCCGGATTTTAAAACTTTAACACAAAAATTACAAAGGGAAATTATCCATAATAAAGGCAGGTAGAGTTGTGTTTACTTTCTAATTCTTTTCATCACATGATATGTTATCACTGTATAAAGTTTCATAAAGATCTGACAATAAATGGCAGAAACTTAAATATATGGCAAAGAAAAACTTTAATCCAATTGTTAACGCCTGACCGCCCACCTGCCTGCCCACCCGCTCGCCTGTGTTTGGCCAAACTATTAGCCAAATTTTTTCATTGAAAAATCCTGCTAAAATGTGTAACAATGAATGCTGACAACGATAGCCTCTTCAAGACAAATCAAATAAGATTTATAAAATATATGTAAACGTAATTTTACCTTTTCATATGTAATTCTTTATTTTTAATATGTCTAAAAGATTTACCACATATAGAACATTTATGTTTAGGATCTTCATGTACCAGTAAATGTTTAACAATATCTGATCTTTCACAGCCTCTGAAAAATATACAATATAATATACACACAAATATATATTGGTAAATTTTTATATGTTAACCCTCCTGATTTAAATATTTGATAATCTATTCAATAATACCATTACATAAATACTCTCTGCAGTACTTCAGTACTCACTAACAATACAAACAGGAGCGATCCTGGCCGAGCGGTTACTGTGTATGGTAATCATTGGAAAGCCAGCTCCCCTTTGGTTCGAATCACAGCCAAAAACCTACCTCCCGTTGCTTTCTTAAGCACAAAACTTTATCCTACTTGCTTAGCACTGGGGAACCAGGAAGTGGACTCAAAAGTGATTATTATAAGTTGTAAGACCTTCTTTCACAATCAAGCTAAAATAAATTAGTACAGTTGTAGTCTTATAAACAGTTGGCAGTATCTACTTTTTAACCCTAAAATTTTATTTCAAGGATCGATTTGTTTGGAGAAAAGTAATAGTGTACCAAAGGTAAATTTTCAGCGAAGACCCTTCGAGGATGGATCCTAGACAAGAGCCCCTTCAGTCATGTGGTCTAACACAGCACGCTCATCTATTCAGGGTATTTGTGTAAACAACAGCAACAACCAGTCAAAATTCATGCTCGAGTTTTGCAATCTGGTATTTGATCTCCAATGGTAATCCTGTAGACATGTGTGAAGTTTCAAGCGAATCCCTTCACAAGTTTCAAAGATAAAATGTTACACCAAAAACTTAACCAGGAAATTTGTAAGAATAAAAAGGCAATAATTCAGTCAAAACTCATGCTAGAGTTATGCAACTTGGTATTTGACCTCTAATGGTAACCCCGTAGATAAGTTACACCAAAAATCTTAACCAAGAAGTGTTAAACCAACACCGACGCACAACTGAGTAAGACAGCCCCACTATTCTCTGAATAGTCAAGCTAAAAATAATAGTCGAGTCTCATTTTTGAGACAAAATAGAAGACTTCCTTACCTGTAATCACATTGTGGACATTTAAAAGGTTTCTCCGGATCATGTATTCGTACATGTCTTTTAAGATGAGCTTTTCTCGTAAACTTTTTACCACAAACGTTACATTCGAACAAGACATCAGCTGGGAGATGAACCATTTTAACATGCATCTTTAATACATATTGGTCCTATAAAATAATTCATGATGCATAAAGCTATATCTGGTGATAAATATTCTGTCAAAATATTTATTTAATTTATTGACAAGAATCATTTCAAAAGGCCTACCTAGCAAATCTTGCCAACCATAGAGTTCTTTTTTATTTGTTTTTTTTGGTGTATGATCAATTTTTATTTCAGGAGTGAGCTAAGAATGCAATATTTTCACAAGTGGTGTAGCCATGAGTGAAAATATTAAATCATTAGCTCACGAGTGAAATAAATAGATCTTACACTGAAATAAACAAATTTTCTGTTTATTATATACTTCAAACTGGCATTTTTATGATATGTCATCAAAACAGAGCACGAAACAGTGAACAATAACAAATTTATTTTCATTTTTTCAAACAGTGGAATATCGATTTTTATATGGCCAATAAATCCTGGTATTCGACTGGGAAGCATATAATAAATCATGATATTTTTAAAACAGTTGTATGTTAATTTGCACTTAAATTGTCATTATTAAAAAACTGCTTCACCTTTTTCAAAACTTCTATTTACAATTTTGTTATTAAAGTTGAAACCAGCAAGTGGGTACCTTTAAAGATAGATTTTGAGCAAGAGTCGACAGAAATCTGTTATACGGTACTGTATAAAATTCTGTTTGAACAAGTTCCGGAAAATGTTCTGACAATTTAGATTTAGCACTTTAAATGGTCACAAACACATTCTTCTCAGTCCATACTTCCATTAGTGACTAACAACTGCCTTAAATAATTTAGAATCAGTGGTAGGAGGAAGAATGACCATAGAAATTATTTCATGACCAAACTTCACAAGGTATGCCCTGTCTGAGAATCAAACCAAAGACATCTCAAT
Organism: Mactra quadrangularis; assembly: GCA_025267735.1. Taxonomy (NCBI): domain Eukaryota; kingdom Metazoa; phylum Mollusca; class Bivalvia; order Venerida; family Mactridae; genus Mactra; species Mactra quadrangularis. The sequence continues at coordinate 56,443,645 of CM046309.1, read as the reverse complement.
CAGTCCTTGATAGTATAGATCTCATGCATCAATTTCTCGAAAATATTTAAGGCACGTTCCGCAAGGGGATTGCTAGCTAGCGCTTTTTGAAAGCAATTTTTTGTAGCATAAGAGGTCTACAGAATGGTTTGCTTCAAGCTAGCAAATCCAAGATGGCGACTTTCTCAAACATAAAGTTCAGAATTGTAACAAATGAAAAATATTCAAAGCAATTATCACCATGGTTATTCTATTTAATCACTTTGACAAAATATATGCATTAAATAAAATATATATCAGTATTCTAAAAAAAGAAACACATTTCCACAGGGGGCAGCTATTTTGAAAAAGGCAGAGACGTTCCGAATGATACGGCTAGCAAGAAAAAAACTTGCTACGTATTTCTAGCCAGCGATTCAACTTGCTCGATAGTAGCAGACGGTTCCATAGGAAATCGCTAGCTAGGAAATCACTAGCTAGCGATACAAAGGGCTCGCCTTGCGGAACGTGCCCTTAGACAAATTATGATGGGTGAATTTCTCGGTCTCTAATTATGACAAAAGTAAAAACAAATATGGTATTCCATACCTTATAGACTTTTCCGCAAACATTACACTTACAGCCAATCTGTGTATGTCTCATTGTATGACGTTTTATAATATACGCATGTTCAGCCATATGATCGCAATATATACATATACAACGTGGATGTTTCTTCTACAAAACACATAACATTCAAATCTAGCTAAATATGGTGAAAAATTAGTACAGTAGAGTCTCACCTAACGACCGGTCCGATAATAAGACCAACTACATAATACAGGCAGTTTTTGAAAGACCGGAATTATTTTCTATATATTTCAATAGTCGTGAGGTCCGATAATAAGACCGGTCCGCTATTCCGTAATACGACCGCATTTTTAGACCCAACCAGTCTAATTGCACTAACTTGGGGTCCAATAATACGACCAGTCTACAGCAGTCGTTGACACGTTGTGTAACAACTTTTTATCGAGTATGTACAACTTAATTGATTTTTGACATGTATACAATTACGTAATAGGTATGACAAGATACCCATAGTAACCACAAAATAAGTGATAAAACAGCGTCAACATTGATCAATAACAAAATAATTGTTTGTAAATGTAATTGTCAATGATTGCAAATGTTTGATGAAGTGAAACAGCGATTAGTCCCTCAAATCAACTAAACTTCGTTGCGAATTATTTTTTAATAATTTAGGATTAATTAAAAAGAAAGTTAAACAGACGGACTGCGATAATTTATGATTTTTGTTTGATATATCAAACTTAAATTAGTTAAGAATGGGTTTCGCCTGCTTACGTAAGCGTTCTTACAGAGCGTTCTAAACAAAGAAAACGAAAGTAGAATTTCCTTTACAACTATGTGAAAAGTCGTCTGTCTCATTAATTTGCGTACGGTTTTGAGCAAATATGTTCCAGTTATCTGATTATTTTGCGTACAAATCTAATTTTAATTTGTTAAAATTAAAATAACTGCCAAAATTAAAATTAAACATAGCATCGTGTCAGAAAGGTATAAACTCCAGTATACGGAACAGCACGATGGGTACAAAGTCCTGGGACGGTACGGACTTGGTGAATTTTGCGGTGACGAAATTAAATTGTCGGTCAGTTTCTTGGTTAGATTATTAATTAGCAAAATATCATTAAAAGCATAGGCAGATCTAGCGGGGGGGGGGGGGGTCAGGGGGGTCTGGATCATCCCCTAGAATTTCCTATATATCCCTTATACTCAATATATAAATAGGTGGGTTCGCTATTAAGACCGACTCGCTATTAAGACCACTTTCTGTAAGACCGCCAGGTGGTCTTATTAGCGGAACTTTACTGTATTGCACAGAAATATTTTGGGGTGTTTTGGGGGTGCTGACATGCTGTAGATATGAAAACCAGTTGGTGCCATCCTGTAACCTTCAAACAATTCAGAGAATTCAAGATTGCATCCAAGATGGTGGAAAATCATTGAAAATAACTTTAATAGCAATATTGGTAATTAAGATTGAAGTCATATTTAGAACCAAAATAACAAAGTTGTGATTCTGCCAAACAATTATTCATAGTGATTATCATAGAGATGGGGCCTGCAGAATAAAGGATTTTACAAACAATTTTAGTTGTTGATATTTAATTGTTCATTTATCATAAGAATTTTGATAATAAGCTACCTTGAACAGCTTTTATTCATGTTTGGTTATTTCAGAAAATTGGAGACAGAAACTCAATTGTATACAAAAAAGGTGTAAACCATGGACTTTACAGAAGGTGCAGATGGGAACGCAAGTTTAACATATTGAGAAACCTAAAAATGAAACTAGGAGCCCTGAAGCCATTTATGATTAAGGGCCTCATTCTGGCTATGTAGCCCTGGTGATTTGACCAAGGAGAACATCCATGAAGGTTCATAAACAAACTTACCTTAAAATGATCGATTAAATCTTGTTTTTCGAATGTAACAAACTGGCAACATTTACACTTGATTACTTCATCATGAGTCAGAATATGTTCTTGATATTGTTGTTCATAATAAGCTTGAAAATCACATGATTGACATTTTAATTTCTCTAATAATCCATCTGATGCCTTCAACCCTGAAAATAGAATTGTTCTTAGAATTAGATGGGTTTAACAGAGTTTGGTTTTTTTACTGGGTTTAATGCCATGTCAACACAATTTAGGTCATTTCAAGGTGTCCAGCACACCTAACGTAGCTTTCCTGGACCCTTGTCAATAACCAGAACTCGCCTGCCCTTCCACAAGGCTGGAAACTTCTCCATATTATCTAATCAATGATAGAAAAAATTGACATTATTGTCAAATTTTCGTGGAAGGGTATAACCTCCTGGGTGGGATTCAAACCTGTACCCCAGAACATGATATTCCAAATCCTACCAACTGCGTTATCGACCTTGTAGCAACACATTGTATAGGTCATATAATGGCAGTCAGTCAACCTTCTCGCCATTCCTGGAAAGACTTGATTAGATTAAATTAAAAATGGAGAATTAGTCAGAGGTTTGGGATTTTAAATCTCTCCTCCTGGTCAAACTACTAGGCTGTCAGTGACAGGGTAGGCAGGGCCGGCCACATCAAACGTCCATATTGTCCATGTTGTCCCAAGGCAAAAATGGACAAGTGGATTTTTCAATAATTTCATTCAATAATGTTCATACGGACAAGTGGATTTTTCAATAATTTCATTCAATAATGTTCTAACGGACAAGTGGATTTTTCAATAATTTCATTCAATAATGTTCAAACGGACAAGTGGATTTTTCAATAATTTCATTCAATAATGTTCATACGGACAAGTGGATTTTTCAATAATTTCATTCAATAATGTTCAAACGGACAAGTGGATTTTTCAATAATTTCATTCAATAATGTTCATACGGACAAGTGGATTTTTCAATAATTTCATTCAATAATGATCATACAGAAAAGTAACTTTACCAATTGCCAGAAACGGACAAGTAAACAATTTTAAGATTTTGCCGGCACTGGTAGGCCTATGTAGTCATGTGATTTTCAGAAGGTAAACTAACACTTGTTCTTCATAGATTTCTTGAATGGGTCAAAATAAAAAAAATATCAAATACGAGTATTGCATAATTATAACGACTGTTACTTTTTTCTGAAAATGCTTACATTAGCCTGTGAATTATATTTGGTTTACTCTGAACCCTCCGCACAAACTTTTTTGCCATTGACCTACTTAACAAGCTTGATTCAGTTTTTTATTGGAGACTTTTGATAAATGTTGATGGATCAGTACAGAACTACAGTATACATGTAGTTAGCTGTATAGACCACCTTGGTTATTGCAAAAAATATTTTTAAGTCCCAAATGTTTCTTTAGAGAAGAAAAAATGTTCCATTATCAAAACCAGCAATTTTGATGGTCCCCAGTCTTGGAACTTTACTGAACATGTAAATAAATAAGGATGTAGACTAGTTTTGCTCTGACCCATCAAATTATATTCTCAATTCTAAGTAATATAACAGTTAAAAAACATCAACACTAGAGAATTCTTTCTTCATTTTACCAGATTTCTCAATAAAAAAATAACAAAAAAACTCCCACAATTAAACCCTGCAAGGTAACATGAGATGGTGAATGAAAATAAATGATTTTCTTGAACTGAAACCCAGAGAGAGAGAGAGAGAGAGAGAGAGAGAGAGAGAGAGGCTTTGAGAGAAAACCACAATATATTTTATCAAGACTATCTGAAACCTGAGTTTCCGGTGTATAAAAGCCAGTGGTTACATCCAAGCTTCTTAGACATGTGCTTGACATGAGGCGTCCAATCAGATTCTTTCACCAATTGACATGTGTCTTTACGATATAACTCTGCGATATTTATAGCTTGTACGTTACTGAGACGCTTACTGTTCATACATTTTGTCATACCGCTTTTTGTTGGCACAGCGTTTGTTTGATGTTAAATCATCACAAGATGAAAAGCATATCACGGGTTTAGCGGAAAACGGTTGTAATTCACTCTTTTCTTATATTGAGTTACGACCATTTTTCGCTAAATCCTCGATATAAAGACCTATAGTAATTTATTATGACACTATGCAACTTTTCAAACTTGTCATGTGTTTTACTCAATAACTATAGCAAGTTTGAACTATAAATATGGCAATGCAGTTTTTATCGTTTTGACATTCTGTTCATCAAAAGAAATCTTGAAGTTGGTTCCATGTTTTAAACTATGGCCGTGAGGTATTAGTGATGCACATTAAATTTTTGTTAAGTTGCCTAAATTTTGGGATGGAGAACATGTCTAGGGAATGCTTTTTTAATCGGGTTTAATATCAAGTCAACGCAACTTATAGTCATTTTACAGTGGCAGCTCACCTTACCTAGCTTTCCCAGACCATGGTTTATAATCTGTACTCCCCTACCCTTCCACAAGGCCAGAAACTTCTTCATATACCTTACTAATTAAGAAAAGAAATGTAATGTGGAAACCACATTAAAGCTGGATTTAAAAACTTTAATGCAAAAAATACAAAGGGAAATAATCCATAATAAAGCCAGGTAGAGTTGTGGTAACTTTCTAATTCTGCTCATCACATGGTATGTTATCATTGTATGAAGATTAATAAAGATCTGACAATAAATGGCAGAAATATATGCTAAATTAAAAACTTTAACACAAATGTTAACGACACAGGACGCCCGCCTGACCAACTGCCAGTGTTACACCAAACTAAAGGCAAATTTTTTTGATGAAAAATCTGGCTACAAATCGTGAAAAATCTAAGAGAATTGAGAGAGAGATTCGAGAAAGAACCAGAGGTCCTGATATACGAGGTCTGTTACAGAGAATCACAAGTGGCATGTCATTCATAAATATCTACCATGAAACAGGAAATATACCTCAAATTTTACAAATGATATGCCAGGTTTTGTAAACAAAACATTTAGTGAAAACGCTTCACATTTGAATACATGAATAGATGAAAATTGCAAAAAAAAAATTCAACCCATCGGAGCAATATGTTCTTACGTTTCTAAATGATTAACAGAAATTCCACAAATGTATGACATCAAACGAGCACAAAAAAAATGCAAACCAGTCGAAAAACGTGATTACAGTATACATTGTGCAGTGCCCTCCAAAAGTTCTTGGAATAGAAAAAAAAAATTGAGAAAAATTTATCATGCATACAGTAAGAATATTTTATTATAAGTAAAGCTTATTTATTAAACATCCATTGTAGATTTATACTAATTTATTATAGCTCGTTTGTGAAACAAGTTCTTACAACTTAAATTAATCATTTTCTAGTCTGCTTCCTGGTCCCCCAGTACTGAGCTAGTAGGATTAAGTTTCTTGCTCTAGGAAACAACAAGCTAGGTTTTGGATGGGATTCAGATCAACAAGGAGCTGGCTATATCCAATGATTACCACTCAAGCATCCGAACTGCAAACATAGAGTAAATAGATAATTGCTTCTTTTTTTCATGGGTAAATGTAAATAAATTTATCTTGAACAAGAAATGTAATGTGGAAACCACATTAAAGCTGCTGGATTTAAAAACTTAAACACAAAAATTTCAAAGGGAAATAATCCCTAATAAAGCCGGATAGAGTTGCAGTTACTTTCTAATTCTGTTCATCACACAGTATATTATCATTGTATGAAGTTTCATAAAGATCTGACAATAAATGGCAGAAATATATGCTAAATTGAAAACTTTCACGCAATTGTTTACGACACTGGATGTCTGTCCGCCCACCTAGTCATTGAAAAATCCGGCTAAAAACAGGATTTCGTCCAAGGACCTTTTGGGGGACACTGTACATGAAAAGTACAACAGCAAACGTTTTCTCAAAAATACAAGACAAAAAAACCAGTGTGAACAAAAAACCAAAACATTTTTTGCTGAGTAGGCGGTATTATGTTTCTAAGGCACTATGCCACTTGAATCAAAGAAGCCTCATTGAAGCTGACTTTAGTTTAATGGCGACAAAGTCGTCGAGGCGGCAAATTAAACAATAAGTTTCATGGTAAGGCTTGTGGAAACAATCATGAGGATGTGATACAGTATTAAAGTTCAATACTTGCACCACTATTCTACAACAAGTGGAGTAGGAAGTGAGACATCCTTTTAAACGTCCAAATAATCACTAAACATTAAGATAGCGTGACTTGGATGTAAGTGGTTCATACAATATTAACAAGAGATTTCCTATAAGTAAATGTCGCACACCTAATTTATTATTTACATGGATGTATTGTTAAATTTTTATTTCACTGTCAGTGGCGCATACATTAACTCTGCTGATTTTAAATGTTTTTACATCAATTGTGAGTACAGGAATACTGCAGTGAATGTTTAGAACAGCGGAGTTAATGTCTGCTCCACTGACAGTTCAATAAAATTCAACAATACTTGGGGTCAAGAAAATAGGGCCAAATAGGAACAAAATGAGAAAAAACAGGTTTTGAGAGTTGAGTGAATAAAAGCAAGAGATATTCATTAAGACCATGTCACTAACCTTATATTTTACATGGATGTACGACTGTGTCTCAGAATTAGGGTCATATAGAAAGAAAATGTAGGAAAAGTTAGGTTCAGAGAGTTGGCGTTATTTTTTAAGACCACGTGTTGCTCATCCTATATATTATGCTATATACATGAATGTATGATTATGTTAGCAAATAAGAGCCAAACATAAGAACAATTGAGTTTGAGGGGAATGTAAACATGAGAAATTATTTTATTATTAATAAGACTAGCTTGAATCACCTTATATCAATGGCTCACACTCACATTCAACCTCCCCCCCCCTCTAAATTTTGCATAAATAAATGTTCCAAACATGGAAGGGTTTTTTTTTAATCAAATGTAAATCAATGTTAAACAAGGCGACTAATGACTAATCAAAAGTAAAGAAGGAAGCATTAATTCCAAGTCATAGACAATTCCACTTAATAAGTCATTATAGTAACAATTAACCTAGTTTTAATAAGTCCTCTCATCAACAATGGACACTAAAACCCCATTCTCTTGAAATATAAGGAAAAAACTGAATACTTAAAGTGATCAGACTTAATGGTTCTAAGTTACAATGCTACAATACACTTCATTCTTTAATTTATATACATGTCAGGAGGGTTGCCACAAGACTGTAGTAACGCGCTCTCTAACGCAATGCACTTACTACAGTCTTGTGGGCAACCCTCCATGGTTTTTTTTTCAACAATCCTTAATTATACAATGTTACATCAATGAAGTAGACTTCCTGGTTGACTTATGATTCATATCTAGTGCTCTAGACAAGCTTTTTAGATCAATTAGTTTTTACTTTTCAGTTTTTCAGACTTCATTTGGCATGCTCTAAAGTTTCTGCAGAATTAATCAATATTAATTTTGCCACTAAAAATAACAAGTAAATCTGTGAGCTAATGCTCACTAGTGATACCCCCGCAGTGAGAAATATGACTATCATAATGTAACTTTCATTTAACGAAATCTAAAAATATGCGACAAACAGGAAGTAGATGAGCAAGGAGCATGAAATCGCTTTACACCACATGGGACTATGGGATGAAGCAATATGCAAAGTATTAGGCTGCTGCATGTTATAGTTGCTGAGAAAACTGCGAAAACTACGGAAATTTTGTAACAAACGGACGGACGCACGGACAAGGGTAAAACAGTATACCCCCCTCTTCTTCGAAGCGGGGTTATAATAACATTGAAAACAAAAACAACTTTTTGATCGGTATTTGTTTACATCCCTATAAATCTATTATCTGACAGATTTTTAATTCAAATTCATTTTTAAATGACAGACTTTGAACTTCAATTTAGTTTTTATAAAGATAAACTAAAAAATCTTGTCAAAATGTGTAGATTTGCCATGAGTTATGTAAATGGACAATGGCTTATGACATGATGTTTTTGCCTAATGAAGATGTATGTACGTCTAGAAAGATAGGTTAGAAGTGACCTAGAATCTGCTTGTTCAGCTAAAAATGGGTACAAGAGACTTCCAGTAGAGAATGTATGATAAATTATTAATAAAATCTTGCGGTGATACAAATAGCATGAACAGTGTTTGCCTGGAAGGTGGCAACAGCGATATCAAATATATTTAATACACAGAAAATCTCCGGTTTTGTGCAAAATGGTCATAACTCAATTTTAGAAAACGAGTGAGCTACGTCCGTTTTGTGCTAAACCCCCAAGATCTATGATAGTATCAGAAACAATGACAACTAAATTGAATGGGTCAGCGCCAAACTAGCCTAACAACATGTAAATAAAGCAGAATGTAGATTAGTTTTGCATTGACCCCATTGAAATATAGTATTTATAAGACCCTTAATGCAACACTACAGTAACTGCATAACAACTATGTATAAAGATATTTAAGTTTGGCGCAGAGTCAATCATGGCCCTATTAATGTACAAACTTGAGAGTTTCGGCTTGAACTTCCCACAAAAATTAAAAGGTATCGCGCAGATAAGATTTTTTCTGATTCGGAGGGACGATAAATCTACATGATAATTGATATAATCATGTGATAGACTCAACATCATACTGCTGTTATAATCATCATAATGGCATCTTAAATGAAATTATTTCGCGAAACTATTTCGATATTCGCCGATATTCGCCTTCTCGACATAGCTTCCCAGAGGTTTAATATGTTATTAATCCTCGACCAGCATACCCTCTCACTTTCATCTTGTATATATATTCATAATATTCATATTTTTCACAAGGACCTGTTGATTTCAAGATAAGATAGTTCACTTAACTCCGCCTATTTTATTTCCTAAGTCCCGCCCACTTAACAACCATACATACGGAGAGACCCCTATCCAATACCTACAGGGTACATTTCTGTATAATTAATGGTTGATAAGGTCACAGTATCTCATGGGAACTTTAGATACATTAAGGTCATGGCCCCTTTCTAGACCCCATATTAAACCCTTAACCCCCAACATGTAATTACATTAAGAGAAAAAAGATTACATAAACAAGAAAGAAAAAAGAAAAATCATATGTTTAATGGTTACCATACTTTCAAAAAAAATTTCTACCGCATAGTAATTTAACTAACTGTCTTAACCTAGACCCAATTATAAGTCACAAGTGATTTAATAGGTTGCAGACGGTCTCAGAGATTAAGGCCCTGTAACCCTACTTGAAAAAGTACGAGAAACCCCATTTTAACTTATAAGCTGTAATACAGTGTTCAACATTAATATTTAACTAGGCTGCCCAGTTGGACAACCAAGTACATATTAAACTTGCTCGAACCAAATCAAAGGTTGCTTGCACGACTGTAGTAACTCACTCTTTAATGTACTTTTACAGTCTTGCGGGCAACTCTCGAAATGTTTACTAGCAGTAATAAGTTGCTCGAACCCATATATGGGTCATCAGGGGCAATCAGACGTCCTTTTGTGAGGAGCTCTGTAATAAATAGAACAGCAGAGTTGGATTTTTGCAACATCCTTTGCTGTTCAAATAGTGAAATTTATTAAAATTGTGAAAAGCAGATTTGTTGGACAACTTGAATGATTCAAAATTTAGAAAAAACAATTCAAAGACTTTACTGTCTAAAAATGTATTGCAAGAAAATAGCCACTGTTACACTTTGTGCCAAAAAACATAGCACATTGTGATGCTATGGTTTAAGGTACATTTGTATTTAAAATTGGACCCACACTGATCAGAATTGCAGAAGCAGTAATTCAGTGGTAGGACTCGTTCAGGAATCGAAAAGTCCGGGGAAGTCCTGGGCTTGAATCTCTCTCAGGGCACAGCTAATTTTCTTAGCACAAAATTTACCTACAATTGTTTCACTTCACCTAGTTGTACATGGGCAGAACAAAGGCCAGCAGTTTAAAGGCGATTCCAATGATCAGGGGTTTGTACAAAACTGTTAAGTTAGCTGAACATGTATATAATACAAATTCATTGAAAATGTAAAGTTGGCTGGGCATGTATATGGAAGCACTATTTTTTCGGCGTAGCTGTCTAAGCTGGATTTTGTTCTACATTTCTGTATAATGACGTCTCTGGGATTTCGGAAATCCGCCGTTCTATTGGATGATTTTATAAGCACTGAGAATGACGTACAGGGGAAACAGAGAAAAACCCCTCTTCGATTGGATGGCCCTGACACGCGCGAAAAAATAAAGGCCACACTATTGTAATGCAGTGTTTTTTATTTTTTTTGGGTAGACTTCTATTGCTTTCCAAAGTGTTTTTTTATTTTGTAACAATAAAAAGTTACGTGTCAAACACAATATTTTATGGGTAAAATGAATTACGTCTCCAGATGTGAACCGGTTTCTAGTAAAAAGTCTGACATATTACCCAATAATTATTAAATTAGCCTCACTACGTCCAGTTTCCGGGGTTTACACTTTGAGAGTCACAGCTCCACATATAGACCAGTTCATTGTTATTGTTATGATGTCTATAAATAGTAACAAGGAGCTGATAAAGACTACAGGTAACCGTTCGCTGGTTGGCAAGAAATGATAGCGAGTAAATACAATGAAAACACAGTAATTTTAAAATTGCAATTACTAAGTCATTTTTCATCAAACAATTTTGCATTTTATATCACTAGAAAGGTCTTGAAATTCATATTTTGAATATCTAAAAATTATTTGTCAAAAAGAATTGTTTTTTGTTGGCGAGTGTTTTAATGATCTGCCCTATGAAACATTTAATATTCATAGCTCGAAGAGTTATGTTTAATCAATTTAATCGTGCGGTTAAAGTGCTACTAGGGTATCAGTATTTTTTGTGAGCCACAAAATAAGAAATCTAGATGAATCGGTCTAGTAAACGCAGTTGTACCCCTTGTACATATAAGTATATTAAAGGTATGTTGGAAAAATCAAAGGGAGGTAACTTGACAATTCCCTGTGGTTATCAGTGTACGGCAATTGCATTGGCTGTCATATTGTTTACGGTAGGCAATCATGTGCCAAGTCTGCGAAACTGGTCTGCAAATGTTGTTGATGAAGTGATGATGCGTGGTCACAACTTGTATGAGCAAATACTAACGGAATCTGGCAATCCATCACCACGTCAAAAAAAATAGGTTTTAACATTAGTGGTCCTATGTAAATGGCTCTTCTGTGACCTTTGACCTTTTCCTCAGGTGAGCACCCAGGGCCCGTTGGGCCCTCTTGTTTTTAAATCGACGCCGTTTGTCTTTTTTAAAGACATTTCTTGTTTTAATTCAGCAAAACTTCATGTGATATAGGCAGTTAGAAACCATGGTAATGTGAAGGGGTCTTTAATATGCAACTTGTTTTAGCTTAAAAATGACATTCACTATGTATTAACATCAATTTAAGTATTTTATATTGAAATATAAAGAAGTTCTTCAAAACTTTCTGAGGGTCATAACATTTTAATGATTAAAACATTAACATCTCTCAGACTCCAAGAAATGAGTTGTTTTTTAGAAAAACATATTATGTAAGTGTTGCAAGGGCAAGGGGTCTCATTTTAAAGACATGAGCAAGGGCTGTGAAATTAGGATGTATAAAGTGGTTGTCTGAAGAGCCATTACAGTTGCCTGACCTATTATTTCTGTAGGGTATGCCATGGTACTGATGTTATGTAATCTGAAGATTACATATGAAATTATGCGATGTCCAGGTATAGAGTAATTAAATTAACTCATTATAGCCTTGGGCTCCCGGATGTACATTTTATATGTATGTTAGACTAATTAGTTGTACTTACGTACAGTTGTTGAGCTGTCAACTCAACTGTATAAAATGTATTGCATCTCAGCTATCATTGCTCAGAGGAGCCAGAGAGCCTGGTGGCTTTTGGCCATAACCTTAGGTCCACGCCAGACATAAGGCTTATACTTAGGTACCGTAGACTATAGATGTTTGTACTTGTATGTTTGGCTACCTTACAATCAGGACATTTGATATGCGTTTACATGAGATGTTAGAATGAACATTAAACTTGTTAACTATCTGTGTTGTACTGTTGTATCCTGGGTTGTTAATATATTGCTATACGTAAGCGGCTATGCGACACTGAGAGCATTTAGTTGTTGAAAAAGTGGTTGACCAGAACTGCTGCTAATTTTGCATAGTAAGAGAATGGTTGATTTTATGGTTATTGTGGACTATATTTAAATTTGGTTAATACATAATATATGTTATCCACAATGAGTTATTGCTGTTGTCATCATCATCATGAAAAAATATCATCATCTTCTTCATCATTATCACCATCATTATAATCATCATTATTATTATTATCATAATTATTACTCTTATCATCGTTTGCCATTATTATCATTTTTATAACAAGTAAATCTGTGAGCTAATGCTCACTAGTGATACCCCCGCCAAAATCTAAAAATATGCGACAAACAGGAAGTAGATGAGTAAGGAGCATGAAATCGCTTTACACCACATGGGACTATAGGATGAAGCAATATGCAAAGTTTCAGGCTGCTGCATGGTATAGTTGCTGAGAAAACTGTGACGGAAATTTTGTAACGGACGGACGGACGCACACACGCACGCACGGACAAGGGTAAAACAGTATACCCCCCTCTTCTTCGAAGCGGGGGTATAATTATCATCATTATTATTATTGTCATCATCATCATCATTATCATCTGCATCACCATTATCATTTTCATTATTATCATAACTTTAATTACTATTAGTATTAATATTATCATTAAATCACGTTCGGATCACAATAAATACAGTGTTTAAAAAGCATAATAACATTTAATACAATAATGTATGTACAACATTATGTATGGTGACCAACTCCCTTAACCAACACTTTCCTACAACACAATGCAACATCTGTAATACCGACTTACAATATATCGGTTTTAAGACAAAGTCATACTCATACCATTAATGCTAGACATGATTTGTCTCAGCCATTAAGCTTATATTACCTTCTATTAAACATGATGGAACCAAAGCCATTTATAATATATATAAATATTACATAAAATACTTCGTGATACTTGGATGCATCTTGAGTCAAAGATCAAGCTGTCTACATTTCAATATTAAAAAGAGGGTGGTCCATCTATCAGATTGTAAAGATATATCAAGCATTTTAAAGAAGCGCTACATCTTTAACTCAGAATGTTTCATCTCAACTATTGTAAAGCCCTAACAAGCCTAAAAGTTTGTTTGTTTGTTGGGTTTAACGCCGTGGCAACACATTGTATAGGTCATATAATGGCGGTCAGTCAACCTACTCACTTCTCCTGGAAAGGCTAATGATAAAATCTCAGGATTTAGTTGTTAACCAACTACTAAGCACATACTTTCGTCAGTGACTGACAACTGCCCAACATAATTAAAAATCAGTGGTAGGAGGGAGAATGGCCGTAGAAATAATTTCATGACCAAGCTCCCAAAAGTATGCCCCCCAGGGAATCGAACCCACGACCCCTCCATCAGTAGCCTTGCGTGCTACCAACTGAGCTAGCTGGGCGGCTTTAACAAGCCTGCAAGACTCATACAACATGTACAGTTACTGTACCTAGTAGCTAGTGATAAATTGGTGATTTAAATCTGTGACCTTCTAGCACTGATAAACAAGAGCTCCGCTGGGCGGGGCATTATACGCCCGTGTGCAGTCCATGCTGAGCTCTATCTCATATGAAGTCCCTGTGACCTTGATAAATGACCCCTGGATATCAGAATAGGTCCCATCCTTAACTGGAGGGCTATCCAAAGCAAAGATTTTGAGAACCTAGGTACAGCCATGGTTGAGTTATCACCGGCACAAAGTTTTCCCATACAAACTTCCAGTGACCTTGCCCTGGGGCATCAGAACCAAAAGTTCTCACCCTTGACCCAAAGAGTATTGATACATAAAATTCGGTGATCTTAGATAAAGTTGGTTGTTGGACAAGGTTTTTCCTCATGATTTCCTTGTGACTTTGACCTTTGACCCAGGGGCCTAAAACCAAAGGGGCATATGCTAGACATTTAGGCTACCCTTAAATAAAATTCGGTGAACCTAGGTACAATCATTATTGAGTTATTGTCCGGAAAATGTTTCAATATAAGTTAAGTCCCAGTGACTTTGACTTTAGACCCTAGGGTCTCCAAATCTAAAGGGAACATCCTTAACCAAAGAGCTATCAACACATTACTCCTTGACAAATGGGCTGATCCACATAAAATTTGGTTTACCTAGGTACAAGCATTGTTTAGTAATTGTCCTGACAAGGTTTTTCCATATGATGCCCCTGTGACTTTGACCTTTGACCTAGGGGCCTCAAAACCAATAGGGAACATCCTTGACACATGGGCTACCCTCACATAAAATTTGGTGAACTTATTTCATGTTACTTATTAAATATAGCATTATTTCCATTGTTTGCCATTTTGACTTTATTAACATATTGATTGAACATTTGAAGTCACTGCTTGGTAATTTGATATCTTCTGGTTGATGGTTTAAACTTGACCCAGGGGCCCCAAAACCAATAGGGAACATCCTTGACACATGGGCAACTCTCACATGAAATTTGGTGAACCTAGGTGCAGTCATTGTTGAGTTATTACCCGGACAATGTTTTTCAATATGATGCCCCAGTGACCTTGACCTTTGACCCAGGGGCCCCAAATCCAATAGGGCAAATTCTTGACACATGGGCTACTCTCAAATAAAATTTGGTGAACCTAGGTACATTGGTGGTTCAGGTATTGTCTGGACAAAGTTTTTCCATATGATGCCTCTGTGACCTTGACCTTTGAACCTGGGGCCCAAAAACCTATAGGGCACATCCTTGACACAAGGGCTACCTTCACATAAAATTTTGTGAACCTAGGTACAGTTGTTGTTGAGTTATTGTCCGGACAAGGTTTTTCAATATGATGCCCATGTGACCTTGACCTTTGACCCAGGGGCCCCAAAACCAATAGGGCATACCCTTGACACATGGGCTACTCGCACATAAAATTTGGTGAACCTAGGTATATTGGTGGTTCAGTTATTGTCTGGACAAAGTTTTCCAATATGATGCCTCTGTGACCTTGACCTTTGAACCTGGGGCCCCAAAACCTGTAGGGAACATCCTTGACACAAAGGCTACCTTCACATAAAATTTTGTGAACCTAGGTACAGTCGTTGAGGAGTTATTGTCCGGACAAGGTTTTTCAATATGATGCCCCTGTGACCTTGACCTTTGACCCAGGAGCCCCAAAACCAATAGGGCATATCCTTGACACAAGGGCTACCCTCACATAAAATTTGGTGAACCTAGGTACATTGGTGGTTCAGTTATTGTCCGGACAAGTTTTTCATTGCTTGCTATTTTGACTTTATTAACATATTGCATATATAGTGATATATGAAAGGGGAAGTAATTCAAAGTCGAATGAAAAAAATTGAGTTATCTCCACTTTACGCACAACTAGGCATCAATGTTTATCATCAGAGGGAGTTTGAAGAAAATTGGCCAAGAAATGAGGGAGGAGTTGTCCACACAAGGAAGACGGACGGACGGACAGACGGACGGACGCACGGACAGACAGACGGACGGACGAGCGGCGCCATAACATAATACGACCCTTCGGGCGTATAAAAACTGAGGACTGAACTAATTAGTCCTGTATCGTATACTTGACTAGTTTAACTTAGTTTTAACGTACTTATTTCTCAGAATTAACTTTGAATTTTGAAATCAGATGAAATAGTTCAAAAACATAAATATTGATGAATTTGGGACTATTTTTACTTTTATTGAATGAAATCACAAAGTGTCCCATGACACTTTGTTCTCGGAATTCAAAGTCTTCGTAAATATAAATGCTCATTTGGTTACATGTTCAATCAATCATTAGGTAAAATTATGTTAACTGATGACCATGGTCCAAGGTCAAGGTCAAGGTTATGCTAAAAACATGCTGCAATCAGCTGATCTGCCAAGACCTGGAAACCCCGCAGATATCAATGCCATGTCAACAGAGCAATTTAAGAACTTCATATAAATTCAAGAGTGAGAAATTCCGAGCACATTTAAACATCCAAGAGCCGCTTACCGGTATTAATGCCTCTCAAAAAATGTAATACTTGCAGAAAATAAAAACTTCCACAAAACTTGACTATTCAACAAAACTACATACGTAGAAACACATTTTAAAATGTATTCCCACCATAACTAAAACATTATTAATTAAATAAATTATACGTAAAAGTTGCCACCCATTAGGTACAAAGCGTGCAATAACCCGTGCCTCGCAAGCCACTTATAGTTAAAAGCTAGTCTGAGGAACAACAAATTCAAGATAGACTTAATCCCCGCTGTTAAATAATCTAAATTTACTGTGAAGTGAGCGCTGAATGGAATTCAATTATGAAAGACATCAGCATGGCCCCCTGTTGTGTTTTCGCAGCGTTGCCGACGTAATCCTGCGAGACATTAACGCAGTTCCCGTTATTATGCGTGCCATAATGGGCCGCGAACACCTCCACTTGACATTCTTGTGTTTTTCTCACAAGATCAGAAAGAAAGAAAGCAGTAAAAAACATACTTTTACCTTCCTATAACATCTCAAAGGGTCGTCGCAAAACTAGTCTACATCATTCTAAGTTTACATGCAGTTTAGACTACTTTGAGTCGACCTGCTCATCTAGAAAGTTAGTACAAGAAAGTTAATTTCTCAGTATTTTTTAAACTAATGGGAAACTTTTGTAACCAATATGAAAGCCATCACAAGAGATATCAATTTTCAAATCTTCACACAAAATAATACTAAATACTTAATCAAGCTAAACGACCATTTTACCATCATCAAAGTGGTCAAGAATTGGTCGGAAGAAATAAAACCTAAAAGCCAAGACCTATAAAACAATTATTCTACATGATTTTTTCCTTTGGTAAAAATATAAAAAGTATTAACCTTCTGGGACATGACTAGCATAAAATAAAGACTTGATATTGAGAACTATGGCAGAAAGAACATAACTAAGACCACAGGAAATGTTGACCAGGCAAAATTTTTATAAGAGAATCCAACGTATTAGTTTGCAAAACAGGACAAAAATGCCAAGCACAAGCCAATTCTATCACACCCCTTAATTAGATATTCCTTCCTATTACAGAATCCTTTCTTAGACTCTAATATATACATAGTACATTTACACTAGCCCCTTATACCAGACCCCCACCAATCCTTCAAGCTTTTAAGGACCATTAAATCCCTTTTTGACCCTTTAAATTAATTATGATTAATATTCTTTTATAAAAAACCCTAGTCTTACGTCTTTACCAAACATACAAAAATTGAGATCCCAAACATGTCCATCAAAGTAAACGGGAGAGGATAAAAGCCAGGTCTACTCATATAATTGGACACTAATTGCCGAAGCTTACAGAAAGAAGAAAACAGAGGGAAATGTCGACAGGCATTGAGATTACATTGTATAAACATGTATTTTATGAATGAGCTGGTAATTCCTCCACTCAACATGAGGTATCTGCTACATCATGAAGTTTTTCCACAATTACCGTACTTATACCAATATGTGCACCTAGATAATGATTAATAAAGGAATTTTTTTAAATCAATAGTGATTTTTTTTAACATCATATTCAACACATATTTAGGTCATATATACGACGGCCAGCTCTTCCAAATATAGGTTTCCTGGACACTTTTCTATCACCAGTACTAACTTACCCTACCACGAGGCCGACAACTCATGTATAGGGTATGACCTGCCGCGACCGGGCTGGAACCCGCCATCTCCGGATTCAAAGTCAGACATGCTAACCACTACCCACGGCTGCGGCATTATTTGGTTTAATGCTGTGCTAACAAAAGTTACGGTGATTTTGTGGAGACTAGCTCACCTAACCTAGCTTTCCTTGATCCTTGTCTTAGTACATACTAATCCTTCCAAAAGGCTGGTAACTTCTCCATGTACTAAATCAATGGAGGAAAATTGACATTATTGAAGCATTTTCATGGCTAGCTATAAGCAACCCCACACAAGGCAAGGACCAGTAACACCTATGAACAATAGATTTAAACTCCTGGAAATCCATGGAAATTGGCGAAAAATTGCGAAAAGCATCATTGATAAACTTAATTTTTTGTAAAAAAGAGTTTCATTTACAATATTTACGGTAACTACATATATTTTTTCCTCAGTTTATTTTCCAGCTAAAGGTAGGCTGGATTACCACAAGATTTCGACCACCTGCCTTCCTGCAGTAAAAGTTTACATTGAAAATGTCATGGTAAAAACAGGATCTCAATGAAACCATGAAATTCCCATGCACCAGTTCACCGACTTTTATTTTAAATATTCATGTATAACGTTAAAAACATTAAAACTTTGGCAGACTGACAGACAATATGAATAAGCTTGGACAGCAAAATGTTTGAATAGGTTATAAATATTTTATTTTCTGTAAGATAAAAATATCAATTTTAAAATTTTATATTTTAAAAAGTGATGCATTTTTCTCAAGTACAGAACAGCATATTATCAAAAATCTTAAGATAATTTAACAATACAATAAAGAAGACTTTACGACTAAAATTGGTCGTAAGACACTTGATAATAGTAGCCCCAGATTCCTAATTTACAAATTTTTATAGGACTTTGCTTTCATGTGAAGAAGTTTCTAATACATTCGCAGACACCTCTTTTTCATAATTAGACCATTTAAACCAGGGGCTGAGATTTTGGGCGCTCATGTAACTGACATATAGCTAGTTTCAAATATTCAACTAAATTTAGCAATTTGTCTGAAACATTATGATTAGCTCAGTCAGTAAGTGCACTAGCCTACGAATACAAGGACTAAA
The DNA here is from genome assembly GCA_025267735.1 of Mactra quadrangularis. NCBI lineage: Eukaryota > Metazoa > Mollusca > Bivalvia > Venerida > Mactridae > Mactra > Mactra quadrangularis. The sequence goes on along the minus strand of CM046309.1, from coordinate 56,424,280 downwards.
CATTATCATTGAATATTGACTAAATTCTATTCCCTTTAAGGGCCAAGTCAGACTTTCATGAATAAGGTCCAACAAATTAGTACAACAGTCCAGGAATGCTACTAAAAGTCAAAATTTAAGTCAGCTAAACATTTCACTGAATGTGGGGTCACAACATGTACTTTTCACAAGCACTTGCCTGATTTATCAACTTCTATAGTGATGGGCAAAATTATCAACTAGCCAAACTATATAAAATAAGTAATTTTCATTACCAGAACCAATTTTTACTAGTCCCAAGTTTCGGGCTAGTTGGTTAAAGCGATGCCTGTCTCTGCTCTACAACTACATGTAAATGGGTCTTTAGTCATAAATATGCAACTAGGTTCTCGGGCTGAAAATGTTCACCCATGCTGTACTATTACAGAATGACTATCAAGGCTAAGACTAAAAGAGGAGATATTTGTGAATATGCGACTGGGTTCTCGGACTGAAAACAAATGACTATCAAACTATGACTATGAACAAAATGTACTATTATAAAATGACAACCAGGCTGTGACGGTGAACATACTGTACTATAACTACATGAGGACCGTACAAAAAGGTTAAAAGACAAAGAAGTAGCTTGAGACCATGTAATATATTGCAGTAAAATATCAGCAACGGAAATACTCCAATAATACCAGTAGATTATAATATATACCATATGTTATAAACTTTCCTATCATCTATACTGTTCTACATTAATATAGCACCTATAAGCATCCTAGAACACTTTAATACTTAATACTGTGCTGGACAACAGCAGTCACTAATGCTGTGCAGTGGCTTTTTTCAGGCCATTTTGTGGACAACATAAGGCCCTTTCTCTACATCAAAAAGTATACATTTTCCTTTCACTGTCACAAAATTGCCCTGTTTTTTAATTTCTTTGCTTTTGAATCAGTTAGGCATTCTGTAGCATAATGGAGAAATCTCTGATGAAGATATTGGTTCAATAATTGTAATTTTAGAAAAAAAAAACGGAACTATATTTTAACAAGGAACTCTCTCAGAATGTTATTTAAAATATTGAAAATATAAAAAAAATATTGATTTTTAATTTTTGTAACATTGTTTTTTAGGTTTTGTAACTATCTTTCCTTTAAAAAGGGCCCAGCCACCTTTCCCCTTCATGGGAAAACACTTCAGTGATCTCCCATAATTGAACATGCCCTTTGATATGACCTCTATTGATTGAATGCATGTTTATGCTAAGTTCTCAGAGAAGCTCTGCTTTAGTAATATTATATGCATCCTTATGGTTCTTGTGCACTGCCTTTTCTTCAATAAAATCTAAATGCCTTTGAAGTTTCAAGTCTGTAGCTTGAATAGTATTGAATGATCCAGTGGTGCTTTTCACAAAAATTCTTACGAAACAAATCTTCCTAAGTCAATTTCATATAATTAGCAGTTCAAAGTCAGATGGATAATAAACATGAATATGATATGATATTCGAAATGTATACACTATTCTACACAATTCTATAATATTTTGAATTGATTAGCCAAAAAATGAGCATATTATTAATGTTTCTTGCTTTTGACTTTCGAAGAATTTTTTCGTAAGAATTTTTGTGAAAAGCACCCCAGATTAGCAAACAGGGGCCACCACCACCAAAAGTAACCCCATATGTCGCCTTTTCAAGCCACACAATAAAAATCATCAAAATGAAATAATGAGCAAGTGTTTCTAGTCGACAAAGAACTTAAAAACCATGACACGCTTTTAATTCTACCGAGTATACTTTCCCTGGTTCTCAGATACGGAAAACAGACCATAGTTTTACAAGACAATGCCTTTGGAAACAGACTATAGATAGATAGCTCAGGACAGATTTTTATGAATGAAAAGGAATATTTTCCCAGGCCTCTGTGAAACATGTAAAAAATGGAGGATACAGACGTTTAACAAAATAGATATGATAACAGAAAAAGCTCAGCGTTATTTTAAACGCCACATTCTTCGAGTTGATTTTTTTGCCAGCATATCCTGACAGATTCATAAACCACAAGTTGGGAATACTTGCCAGAACAATGCAGACAGGCTGATTGATATAAAGTGAATAGTTTATTATGTCAATTTGATAATCAAAATGGTATATAAAAAAATGCATGCTTTTACAGTAAAGTTTGAATACTTTTGACCTGGATTTACATGGGAATTTTGAGAACATTAAATTAAAGTCTTTTGAAGAATTCTGCTTTAATAATTTGAAATAAGACAACGCCTTTCTCCCACTAATCGTTGTATCACAGGCTTAGTCCAAAATGGTCATAACTGTAGTTTTTAAAAACAGTGAGTTACGACCGTTTTGCCCTAAGCCCACGATATGTTATATGTACACTGCATGCAGGTGAGGTAGTTTAAAACATCCAAAGCAGAGGAATGAAAGGTTCAAAGCCTAGCCATCGTCATCTGGCAATTGATACCAGGCTTTTTTCAATATTTGGAAGGGGCTAGGGGCCATGCTTTATGTAGAACATTTAGGGAGACTTTCATCACAATTAAGTGAATTTCATTGATAAGATCTGCGGGAAACTTCAGGAAAACTGCATGATTTCAAATAAATTTCAGAAGGGATAGGAGTCTGTAAACGTTTTTGGATGTGTAAAATTTAAAATGGAAGACCCTACAATTTTAGATGACCTCATTTCAAATAAACAAATAATCTTTTTACAATGAAATATATATGAGACTTGATGGGGACCTTGAGGATTAACGGAGGAAAATTGACATTATTGTCAAAATTTCATGGAAAGATATACCCTCCCCAACTGTGATTTGTACCCGTAACCCCATTCGGGATGCTAGATTTGAAATCCAGGCGCCCTACCAACTGGGCTACTGCCCCGGATAAGGCAAATATAAACATTAAAAAATAGCCAAATATGCGAGCCAGCTGCTTTAATCTACATTGTTTTAAATTAATCTAGCTAAATACTTAATCATAAAAGTACAATAATAATGTACAATTAAATTGTTTAATACTAAAAAGCCTCTAAAATTTCAGACAAAAAGATTTTCAACAAAAACCGAATAAAACGAAAACCCTAAGAAAAAAACCTCCCATTATTTAACAGTATAAATGTTTTTAACATTTAAAACGCAACAGTTGGTATGATAATAAAAATGTACTGATATAAAGCATTAATCTAAACAACCTGTTCTAAATACATAAATTAAGACAATTTTCTAGAAAGTTCTACAAGTTTTAATACATGAAGGTTTAGAGTTAATTGCTAATTTTCTGTTGTAACTTGTAACACATCAAAGACTTGAGAATTCTGGTAATTTCAAATCCAGAATTTTTTTCTCTGTTTTTTTTTCTCCCACTTAACAAAGTGTATTCATGGATTAGAACTGGGAACTACTTTCTCACATTAAGTACAACACCCCCCCTCTGCTTTTCGTTATGCTCTCCCAGCTAGCTCAGTTGGTAGCACACAAATCTACTGCTGAAGAGGTCGTAGGTTCGATTCCAAGCAGGGTATACTTTCATGGAGCTTGGTCATGAAATAATCTTCTACGGCCATTATCTATCCTACTACTGATTCTAAATCTTTTAGGGCAGTAGTCAGTCACTGATGGAAGTATGCACCTAGTAGTTGGATAACAGCCTAATCCAGAGATTTAGCCTTTCCATGAACAGTGAGTAGGTTGACTGACCGCCGTGATATAACCTATAAATGTGTAGCTACAGCATTACCCCCCCCCCCCCCAAAAAAAACTTCTTTATGATTTATGCCAATGTTCCATAAGGCACAAGTCTGATTTAAATACTCACTACAGTACTTCTGTACAAGTGATTGATGAAAATAGATATCCCTATTTATGTTAGGGGATCATCAAACAAATATCGAGTATTCAAATCAGCTGGATTATTGAATGGGCTACTGATAGTTGAATAAAATTTAACAATATCAAAAGAAGAGGCATTAACCAAGATTTTCCCTCCCATTGGGCAAAAAATCCTCACCATCTTTTATGACAGGAAACAAGTAAGATATTGTCTAAGTAGTAGAATGTTAAACTGTTTATGAATGCTTAACTATAAATCCACATCATAATTATGCTACTTGTGGTGAAAGGGAGGTAACTCCAACAGTCTGATTGGAAAGGGAGATAATCTTAGATTAGAGGGAATTTGAACTAAGTACATTTACATAAATAAAGTTTCACTGTGGTATAGTTAGAGAATATCAGAGCTTCACACTAAAGGTGGTCCTATTTGCCCCTAATGAACTATATTTGGGTTTTGAACAATTTGTTACTGTTAGTAAACATTTGATTTTGGGCAAGTAAAACCTATAGCTGGTTGTCCAGCTGGTCAACCCAGTAAAAAAATTTTTGTTGACCCTAGCAAATTTAAGCTGAAACAGGACAGCCCCATTAATATTTGATACAATATTTTGGACTACTTCCTTAACTAAGGGCACATAAGGCTGCAAAGATTCGATTCAATACATAGAAACTCAATTGCAAGGGTGCCGATTCAATTTTGACTTTCCATGAATCGTTGCAGCTCTAAGGGCACATACTGAGTTGTGTCAGCCAATGCAGTATAAATATGTATCAATGGATAAACTACTCACCTATTTTTACAGGATCTTTTTTCTGTGTAAACATAGGTAGAAGATTTTCAGGTATTTGTATTATAGTAGGTTGTGTCTCACCATCCCCAGTCTCTGATCCTAGTTTCTTATCACCTATAATATTATATACAGTTATAATAAGGGCTTGAATTTAAGCTTGCATACTCGCAAAATGTGAGTGAATTTTGAAAATTGCAAGTAACTTTTATTTCAACCCGCAAAGTTGAAATCGCCGCAAATTATTACTGTCATAACAAATGAGGCTCAAATCAGCATTGAAACGGCCAGATAGATTAAATGCATTTATTACAGATTCACAGTAAATGCATTTTTGATATTCTTTTTCTATTCTACAATAAGGCCCTTGTTCTATCTAAAGTTAAATGTATTGTATATTGTATTGCATATATAAATAGTTACTATGTATCTATTTAAAATTTGGAGAAAAAATGCGAGTGATTCTTTCATTTTGTGTGTTGAAATATAATTAACTCACAAGAATTTGCAGATTCAATTTTTTGTTAAATTCAAGCCCTGGTTATAAAATAGACATAGCCAAAACAGAATGTGTTTTATTGCATAATAAAATATAGGCATGAGCTTTGATATGCATAGGAAATCAAACACCAAGTGCTTTAACACAAGTGATTAGATTAGCGCCTATATTTCATAGCTAAAACATGGACTACTGTAAATAATTTGGAATTTAACATTGAAAAATATATTACTAGAGAAGATGTCTTTTGTAAAACTATTTGTACCAAATTAAGCTTAAATGGAATAGAACCCACAAAACAAGAATACAGATATAGTAAAACTTGGTTATAACATACTTAGTTATAACATACACTCGGTTACAAAATACCATTTTGCCTGGCCCGTTTTTCATCCTTATATATTCTATATAAAATCATCTCGGTTATAACATACTCAGATATAGCATACACTCGGTTATATCATATCAATTTTTTGGTCCCAACATACTTTTACATTCTTTATAACATACTTTTGGTGCGAATTTGTGTCAGTATTTAGCAGCCACGGTTAAATGAATTTTGAAATCAACAGCGTGTCACAAACAATGTATAATATATACTATAATCAACAGAATGGGTGAAAAGCACACCCAGTTGAGTCATCAAACAGACAAAATCAATTAACAAAGTGTCATCACGTGATATATTTCTTCCGATATACATATAATTGTTGTTGGTAATATCTTTATTCATTTTATTAATTATTTAACATATTGATATTAAATTAAATAATTTACATACATATATAGATGTAACAAGAAAACAGAATATTCACTACAAAATGATAGTGTAAAAATCGTATTCTACATACTTAGTATGCTATATGGATATAACATACCTCGGTTATAACATACCTTTTTTCTATGGCCCAGCGAGTATGTTATATTAGAGTTTTACTGTAAATTGTTATCACTTCATGTGATTGTTTAACAATCGCCACTATTGTTTGTTTGTTTGTTTGTTTTTGTTGTGTTTAACCCTGTAGCAACACATTGTATAGGGCATATAACGGCGGTCAGTCAACCTTCTCACTCCTCCTGGAAAGCTTAATCTCTGGTTTTAGCTATAAACCAACTACTAAGCACATACTTTCTTCAGTGACTGACAACTGCCCTACATAATCAAGAATCATTGGTAGGAGGGAGAATGGCCATAGAAATAATTTCATGACCAAGCTCCACTAAAGTATGCCCGGGCTGGGAATCAAACCCATGACCCCTCGATCAGAAAACTTGCATGCTACCAACTGAGCTAGCCGGGTAGCTTGCCACTGTTGAAAATGTGATTTCTAAGCTCACTTGATGAAATAAAAATCCATCTAATACCAAAGTTGACGAAATCCTCTATTCATTAAGAACGGTCCATGATATTAAATGGCAACTGTCCAAATAATCAAAACACACTATTTATTTAAATTGAATATTACTCAAAAGGACAACAGTAATTATCTCACCAGATTTTTCATCAACTAATTTTTCCTTGCCTTCTTCACTATTAGATAATGATTTATTGTCCTCTGAAAGTAGAACAATTTCGATAGTTGTATACATCTTAGAAACTTGTGAAATTAAACACTTAATAAATTACATAGTGGGTGAGCAGATATTTTTGCTACAGACCCTACATTTCAGATTCTGAATTTTAGGGCAATAATTTTCAAAAACTATGAAAAAGAAGTAATGGGACAGATATCCAAACTTTTTTTAATTTCCTAGAAAGTCTTCAAAAATACTTCAAGAACTATTCTGATCTTTCTACGAACAGAAAACAGTGAATAGCCACAGTTTCACTTTGTGTCCAACAATATCTTGTGAATTCTGAAATTAGCCCCAAATTGGGGTAATGGTCATAGAAAAATAGAAGGAAAAAAAGTCAAGCTTAACACTCAAGTTAATGTCTTAATTAGACAAGAACATATAAGATCATCCAGTCACCACGAAACATGACAAACCTACGGACAAATCCTGCAAAAAATTAAAAGGCCCGACTAGATCTGCGGATTAACAGGATCAAATGAATGAAAAAAATTGATCTCAACAACATATGATTAAGTAAATCTGTTTAGTTTCAATTCATTAAAATAAGTAAAATGTCTCTGGGCCTGAAAGACCTGGTTCGGTCCTGTAAAATTTTGATTTTCACAGGACCTACTGTTCAGTAATTAATTGATGAGTATTGCGGTGACTGAGATCATCAATCTTCACCTTCTTGAGATGGAATTCAAGCTTAAAAACTAGCAAAGCTAGAGCTCTTTCATAAATAATGAAAACCCAAACAATCTTTAAGGCTTATAATAATATTTACCTAATGCAGTATTTGATGCTGTGACTTCATCATTGACATCTAGGGTACCGGTAGAATCCATCTTGAAATTCATCTATAATATATAAATATAAATGACAAAGGGAATAAAACTGTAACAAATATCTTATGTCTCATAAACCATAAAAAATTATATATATCTTTATTGGTCTCACATTCTAACAACACTGACTGGACCACAATGGAAATAAAGAGTAGTTCTTTTTTGTGTATACTTGGAATTGGGAATGATGTCATGGTACTATTCTCAATTGCATTTTTGCACGTTATCTTTTAAATCATTGTCTTATTAATTAGAACTATATTTTATATTCATATTATGTCACATTATATTAATGTTCGTACCATTATGTGTAGCCTAATGCTGAAATAAATTTATCCATCTATCTAAATCTATCTATCTACCTACTGAATGCTCTATTTTTGTGGCCATTTCAACTCAAGAAAAAATTTGAAAATTCAAGAAAACATTTACACACAATTTTCAAAACCAACCTGTATTTTGCAAGTACTTAAGCTTAAATTCAAGCCCTGATAAATAAAATAAATAAGTACTGAATTTTGAAACTAAGGCTCAACACTAATTTTAAAAGTAGATTACCCAACTGGACAACTTTTTTATATTTTACTTGCCTTAACCAAATGTTTACTTGCAATAAAAAGTTGCCAAAACCAAATATAGGTCATCAGACAGTGTTTATTTCCGAACAAATTTATAGCCATTTATGGGCTATATTCTCAATCTAAAATCATTTCTTTTTTCCCAAATTCCAATCCAAAATTCCCAATTTAACTTAAAAAAGAATTTTTTGTAGAAAATATAGGTGTAAGCATGTTTCAGACTAAAATTAAATGTACAATTAATCTTTCTTTTCTTTTAATTAAGTAACTTAATGAAGAATGAAACTAAAAACCTTGTTAAATCTGCTATTGTTATCAAATTTGCTAATCATTTTATCTCAATTTAAACCAAAATGCTGATAAAATTCCTAATTCTAGGGGTATGGGTCATATTCCCAAATCTGTGGAAAAAACATTGCTGAGAGGCAATAGGATGGCCTTTTATGTCAAGCCCTGCAAAACAGGTTTCACTGATATACTTATGCCAGCTAAAAATCAATCTCTACTGAAATACAAAAAAAGTTATAAATTCTTTAAAAACCTCGACAGGTTTTACTATTGTACTTACATTAGACGTAGAATCATTGTTATCTATTAGATTAGAAATATTCAGATATTGTAAACTCTCATCCTCCGCCACTGATTGTTGAAATATTGGCATGTTTTTTACTTGTTCTTGAAACGCTTCTAAATTCGTTAAACCCTGTAATGTATACAATATACATAAATTGAATCAAATCAATTGTTTGACCGTTTACTGGTCAGAACATGGGCAAATATAGACTATTTTTTCACCTTAATGCAATAGGGCTATTTCAACATGCTTTCATTTCATTACTAATTGACTGACAGATATGCATCTTGTCTGAAATCCATCTGTGATTGTCTTCCAGAAAAAGCTATTTGTTCCCCTATCTTAGTTACATGATAAAGCTGGGGCAGAGCAAATAGGGTCAAAAATGTGTTTTTTCTCTTTTCAATACTAATTTTACATTTCATTCAATTATTTATTGAAGGGGGGAGGTTGAGACATGTTTAAGCATAGGATTGACCAGTAAAGAGTTAACTCAAGACCATCTTTACTTCGATTTTAAGGTAAGTAAGTTTTCTTATTTTAATTGTATAAATAGGGCAAAAATACTCTCTCTCTTTGAAACGCTTTGACCTTAAATGTTAAATTATAAAAGGGACAGAACTATATTTTCTGCCAGAGTATGGCACATGATGGTTAAAATATTATTACTTAAATAATAAACAGTATAAACATGTACCTGTATAGGAGCCATCATAATAGTTTGATTATCACTAGACGGAATTATAATAGCTGGAATCTGATTGGTTGATACTGGGTCGTCTGCTCTAGGATATCTTCTAGGTCGTCCACGACCTCGTTTTGATACTAGAAATAGAAATTATAGGAAAATCAACTTCTTTACGAAAGTTTTTATGCTTTCATGTATATGTTTATTGGCTATCCGCCTTCAAAAACTCAACATATTTAGATGATTTGAAATTAATCCAGTTCATAAAAAAGTATGACTATAAAAATATATACTGCTACAATATCAATTTTGCATTCCTATTCTGTCGAGCATAACATAATAAATAGTACCTGTCCAATAATAACCTAGCACAAGCTTTTTTACATTCATAACCCCTTTTTCTAACAGTTCTAGGTCATATGTACCCTTGAATATTAGGGACCCATTTACACAGTCATATATCATTATAAGTTATAATAAAAACAGTAAACTTTCGCTATGACCAGCTAGCACCAGCTATGGGTTAAATCCTATTGTTCTTTGTACATGTGTTTTCATTGTAACGGTGAATGTTTGTACCGGAGCGTGAAACCCAAATATTTGAATTCTGGATATAGTCATTAGAGCGACATTTTCTTCTCAATTTAAACATTTGGGACATTGCATGGCTTGAAAATTGGGAATTGCATGATCTTACAATAACTATTGTGGTCTTATAGCCAAACAATACAGTACCTCCTGTTTGTACAGGTGAAGGTATATAATCTTTATGTAGTTTCTTCTTTCTTATAGCACCAGTAGGTAAAACCTCATCATCACCAACATCAGCACCATCATCATCGCTTGATATCTCCAATACTTCATATTCTGTAATATAAAATATAATAGTAAATAATATCATCATCATTATCATCATAATTCTTATAATTATCATCATCATTAACATTGTCATTATCATCATCATTATATAATCATCAACATTATCGCCATAATCATCATTACCATCATCATTATCATTACCATAATAATTATCATCATCATCTTTATCTCTAATACTTCTTGCTCTATAATATATTAATAAATATCAGGGCTTTTAAGTGGTGAGCATTTGGCATTATTTGCCATTTGCAAAATTGAAATGGCACATGTGAAATCTGTAAGTTTGCCAATTGGTGCCAAAGGTTTAGTCATAATCCAATACTGCCTAAAATTATTTTGATTGATAATAACCCAAGGTTGAGTAGATATATTTTCGCTACTGCTTGCCTTGGTAGGATTAATACTCAGAAAACACAATTATAAATTATTAAGAATATCAATAGCACCAGAAGCTAAAAATCTGTTTTCTCTGAGCCCTAGTAAGTTTTATACTTCCACAATTTTGACCTAAGAGGACCATATGGCCCCACATTTATAAATTTTAGACAAAACACAGACACATATGTCACAGGGTAAGAAAAATATGCAGCATGACCGGGACTCAAACCCAGAACCTCTCGATTACAGGGTGAGTGCTCTCCTGACTGAGCTATCCAGCCACTTACATATCCTTCTCCCCATAATGTGATCAGGTTAGTACTGTGACACATATAATATAAGATAAAATAAATACCATTTAAAGTTTTAGGTTTTCCTCTAGATCTTGTACTTCTTCTAACACCATCTGGACCTGACATAATACATATATGAATTATTGTAAATACATGTGTATTTTTAACTACGGTTAAACATTTTTCTTAATATAGAAATTAATACATTTTTTTGTTAGACCTTACAGAAATTCTTGATTCTTGGCATCCAATGAAAATAACCCCTTAGGACTTGTGTAATTGCTCCGAGAATTCAAGGACAAACTTTGGTAAGTAGTGGGTGTATGTAGAAGAGGTGTTTAATTTCAGAACATGTACATCCTTGGCTAGCTATTATAACAACTTAGTAGAGTGTCTGCTTCCAAATAGCAAAGTTGTTGGTTCAATCCCAGATCGGTGAGTTTAGGACAACTGTTAAAATAAGTTAGGTAGGGTATGCTTCAAGATTGTTTTTCACAGATTTTGTGATTTTCACAAAAAGTCTTTTCTTCTTGTCACTATTCATAAAGGTAAAATTCAATTTGCAAAAAAACTTGAGGGTCGGTGTGATTTGCATGTTAGGGTCGAGTTGCTCTAAACACAGGATTTTGTTAAAACCTTACCAGTATTATAGAGTTCTAGCAGACTTTCAGCAGCTGCAGTATTGGTATGATCTGATTCTCCCCCACCTGTTGTTGTTGTTGTTGTACCGTCTATAAAAGAGTCATTAGATTTATCACATGTGTCTGTTGTTACTGTCTCAGACTTCTTTGGTCGACCTCTTTTTTTCCCTGTAAAATAATGCATAAAAGAATCAGGTCCATTCTTAAATTTTGGATTTTCAGTCTTATCAATACTTTTTAATAGGTTACCATAAATTCTCTATTACATAGCCTAAGATGGGTTACTTTTCTTAATGGAGAGCATTATTCAGACTTAGAGTATCAGAAAATGAAACAATGTTACAGCAAGTTCATTTCTTTCCCCAATAATTGGGGGGAGGGGGGTAGGAGAGGGTTTTTAATACAGAGCATACAGATATATGTTATGTAAGCCAGACAATACAGCTATCCTCAACATTTTTTCATGATCATGAATCCCTCTCCTTGTTGCGATAAAATGTTGCACCAAAAACCTTTAACCAAGCAATTTCTAAGTATAAAAGAATCATAATTCAGCCAAATTTATGTTAGAGTTATGCAACTTGGTATTTGACCTCCAATGGTTACCCAGTAAACATGTATTAAGTTTCAAAAGAATCCTAGTTATTTCAAACATTTAAAATTGTTGTGCTAAAATATTAATCACAAAGTATTATTGGGTATGCCAACACCAACTTTCTTACAACTTTAAAATGAAATTAATATAGCACCAGTTCAATACTTATCAACAATACATGAAAACTCTTCCACTAACCTGCTGTAATCAAAGGATAGGCACAGAGCTGGCCAGTATCAGGATTAACTTTTAACAAACATTTCTTTCCATTAACAACAACTTCCATGTGATCAGTGACTTCTATAGGTTTAGTTAGATCAGGTTTCTTTTTATCTTTAGTCACATTACTAACTGGTTTAACTGTAGATGGTTCTGTGATATCTTGTGGTACTTCTTCATCTAGATCCTGAATAATATTTATACAATAAGGAACTAGCCACAAAGCTACCTCAGTAGGTACATGTAGCACACAAGTCTACTGGTTGTGAGATAATGGGTTTTGTTCCTGGGCTGTACATACTTTCAGGGAGCTTGGTCATGAAATAATTTCAACAGCCGTTCTCCCTCATACTACTTATTCTAAATCATGTAGGGCAGCTGTCAGCCACTGAGATCACTGTTTGTGACAAGTAACTAATTATGTTCAACCCAATCAAAAAGGCCTAATAGAAGCAAGTCGCTCAGCATAAGGCCTGCCTCTAGGGATGGAAAGGTTCTAGGGTTGTCACAATATACCAGTATACCGGTATATTGCAATCAAAGCTGCGGCAATATGTACCGCGGTTCGATTTTAACGTACAGGTATTTGCTGATATTTTTTATTTCATTGCAAAAAAAAGTTGTAAAACATCAGTTTTTCCACTGTTCATTCCATCTCACATTAACTTACAAGAATTTAACCGATTGGGGCGCGTCACAGTCCTAAATGACAGCAAATGCTTTAAGAGACTAGATTCTATCAGTAGCTGCATGTGAGATTTGCAATGTTTCTATTAAATACAGCCGATGCACAACGAATCTAAAAGCCCGCAATATAGCGTGGTATGTATCGCGATACGGTGCCAGCGTATTGCAGTATATCGCAATACTCTGATGGCGTATCATGACAGCCCTAAAAGGTTCTAGATTCAATCTTTGTCAAAAGATATCCTTTAGACCGCAGTCAGAGGATATCTTGACATCCCACACAGTGTATTGTTCATGTGACCATAGAGTCAGCTGTCAACCAGTCAATTATCTTAGTCAAGAAATTTACTTGCTTAATTGCTTCACTCAGGTGTAAATAGGTAACTGTGAGGGTGGTATTAAATCTCAACATGAGACTTTCAAGTGATTCATTAGAAATTCTGGTTGGTTGCCACGGACAATTTGGGCAAATGTTGGTTTGAGGCCCCATCTTCAGACATGTGGATCATTAAACTAACAATACCTGTGAGTTATCTTCACTCTGTTGATATAAAGACTTATCAAAAGTTGTATCAACATCATTACTGTTGTTTATAATATTATCATCATCATCATTATCACCATTATCATCATTATCAGCTGTGTTTGTTGTTATATAAAACTGCTCCGTAGAAGTTTCTGGTTTTAAAAATATGCTTGTATCTGTAAAATCGTTAAATATATAATATATTAATAATAATCCAATGGGAGGGGTCAATGGGAGGGGTTCTGGGTTCATGTCCTAGTCAGGCTGCATATTTTCTCACTCTATGAGCAATCACATTGTAAGTGAAGGATCCTGGGTTCTAGTCCTGGTCAGGCTGCATATTTTTCCCACCTTGTTATACTTGTCTAAAGTAAAGCAGCTATTTGTCTCCTCTTAATTTAGGATAGACAGTGTACTAAGTGTTGTTTTTATATGGGAAAGATGAATGTCTTTTTTACAATCATGTAAGTTTTGGTGGATTAATTTCTGTTAGCTGTCCAAACTAAATTGCGGGTCCAAGATTTATTATTTCTAGTTACCTCCCTTTAGTCCTTCTATAAATTAACTAAAAGGGAGATAACATATCCTCATATTTTAAAAACTAAATTTGCACATTCGAAACACTTCTGCTTCCTGTGCTTACCAATTGTTGCATTGTGGGACGGTATGACTAAAACATGCAAAGGAGATATTTGGGCGAAAATGAATCAGACATTGGCGAAATAGAGATTTAAATTGTTTAAATATATAGCCTCTAAACCAACTAAGTACAACACTAAATTGCGAGTATTTTTCACCAATAGGCTATGCCTATAATTATATTATAATTTAAGTTATACCTGCATTATTATTTTGATTTTCATTCAAACCATTAAGGTCAGTATCTGTTGGTTGTTGATTAATAACTTGAAATAACTTCTCTGATTGGTTGTTATCCAGTCTAGTTTGTATGAAGTCCTGTGATTGGCCAGTAAGATTGACTGTATCATTGGTAACAGTGTGATTTAATACAGACTGGTTTTCATCATCATTTAAAACAGACTGTGTATTAGATGACAGGAAACTATTCTCTGACACTGTTGTTTGTAACATTATACTATGTTCTCCAGTTTCTATACCTGTAAAATACAAATAAAATTTAAATTATTCATTCATTGCCTTGACCCACTAGCCCAAAGCCTCGGACTAGTGAAAATTTTTTCGCAGTATTAAAATGAAATTTATGAACACATGTACTTAACAAAACTTCTAAGTACCCCGATTTCGATATTATAGGATTTTTTTATTTTTCAACATTTATGTCAGATCAATAATGAACGTGTGTATTGGACCATACTGGCGTATGCTACAATCATGCTACAATACTCTTGCACTTGTACTCCCTCACCTTCAAGCTAGCTTTTAGGCCACAAGTTGATCATGTGTTCTACTGATTTTTCTGGAAAAAAAATGGGGCAAGCGAGCAAAGAGAAAAAAATTAAAAGTCCTTATTCACTTGCTTTATATAGTGGTTTGACCAAATTTTTATGAGCGAGCGAGGAAATAAAAATTAAGGTGCAAGCGAATCCATAGAACATATGATCAACTTGTTGTGGCCTTATGGCGATGTGGTAGATTGTCCGGTTACGACATGAGAGGTTGTGGGTTCGAATCTCAGTTTGGACCATGGATTTTTAACGGGTTACATTTAAATATTGCCAAGTGTAAGTGAACTAACCTTGTAATTGTTCAGCAGGTATAGTCGTCTGTATAATACTGACTCCATCAGATAATGTTAATTGTACTTGACCAGGTGATATAAGTTGTTGTGCTACAATCTGATATGTACTGCTTACAACACTGGTGTCTGTTGTCTCATCTGGAATATACATACATAATATTGGTATATAATGACGGTTGTCTAAGGGATTGCTGTGTCCTGGGTTCGAATCCCCCAAGGGGCATTGCTTTTTTTCTTGAGAGACCCTGCTTGATAGCGCAGTTGGTAGCACGCTGGGATTTGGAATCTCATGTCCCGAAAGGGGTACAGGTTCGAATCCCATCCAGGTAGGTTATATACTTCCATGAAAATTTGACAATAATGTTAATTTTCCTACATTGATTAGATAATATGGAGACGTTTCCGGCCTTGTGGAAGGATAGGTAAGTACTGGTTACAGACAAGGGTCCAAGAAAGCTAGGTTAGGTGCGCCAGACCCTGTAAAATAGCCTAAAAAAACATTGAAACGGCTTTAAACCCAGTATAAATTACCTGTTGCTTGCTGTAGATTAAATTCTAGAATGTTATTATCAGGCACTGAATCTCCATGATCTGATTTCAATAATTCCTCAGGTAGATCACCAATGGAATCCATCTTTTATAATCTGTCTCTGTATCAAATAAAACATTTATATTTCATGAAAGTTAACTACAGTTTGAGCAAATAGACTATATCTGGAATTCAATTATTGGAGTTTTTCCCTGAATTACAAACAAACTTTCACCATTACAATGAAAAAAATGAGTACATGGAACAAAAGGATTTAATCCATATTTTGTGCTTTCCAAGAATAATGTGTAGTAAACTTTGTTGCACCGCCTGAGCTCAGACGGAGAAACATCATAAATTGGAGTTTCAAATTAGGTATATTGACCCAAGACCTTGTACAAACCACCAGTAGCATAAAAACATATTTAATCAGAATATCATTTTTTAAAGAAATAATTCATATGGTTTAAAATGTTGTAAAAAAGACAATTGACACACAATGTATAAACAGCGAGTTTAGGCAGTGGCTAGAGTTACCATAATGGAACTCTAGACCAAGGGTTGAGAGTTACGGTAGAGCAGTAACTGAAGACAACTCTTGCACTAGAAGGCTAGAGTTACAGAAGTCTAAATTCTAATAACATGAGTATGTTTTTACTTTTAAACATCAGAAAACTTGTTAATATTCATTATCACTCAAAATAATCAACTATTGTGACTTATCCTAATGTCATTACATGTGCCATTGGATATTTATAATTAACTATAATAAACTTGATCAAGATAACTTCCCAAGTTCCCTTGGGAACCGAAATGATATAGTCTTTGATTCATGCAAATCCCTAGTAAAAAATCCCCTCTGCGTCATCATTCAGATGGTAGGTTTCCCAGTAATACCTAACTCTAAAATTGCAAGTGAATAGCTTCAGTCTAGCTGGTCCCCTCTCCCGGGTGAGGGGGGGGGGGTAGATGTAAAGGCACTGCATTCCTCCCCCCTGCACTGCCTTAATTTGGAGTGAGCAGGAGTCACAGGTTTTAAATATCTGACCCAGTACATTATGACTTTTAAGGAATTATCACTGTGGTTATCATCAACTAGAGAAAGCAAAGCAGCCGCGGATTTAGGCCCGGGCTAAAGAGCTGCAGCCCCCCCCATCTCAGCCCAGAGATATGTTTTCTAGCTGAGCTGATATACTCTAATGCATTTAAGGTCCGTAGTGTGTCCGTTATCAAAGCAGTTAATTGCTAACATCCGGTTGTTTATCTCTTGCCTGGGGGCTTTGTTGAGAGTGTAATTATCGATTAACAAGTGGTTCACGCTTGACCAGGGATATAGATCTATGCCACTGGCTTGACTGTCAGGACCATTAGAACGGTGTTGTTGATTGACTGATCTGAGAGATGTGTTTGGACTGCTTTAGAATTAAGTTTTTCTGGTTTATCTTAAAATAGATTCATTTTCCATCTTAATAAATTTTACGTATTACTTATTTTCATCCCACTTTAAAACAAACTTAAGTTTGTATCAATTATTTTGGGTACAAGTTTAATCATTGTTCTATTTTATCGAATGTTGAAGTAAATATATTATTACATTTTTGATACATAGTTAAGATACAGAATTGGATTTAAATAAAATCCTGTTATTAGTCTAAATATTAGTATCAGCCATTATTCCCTATCAATTTGTTGATATTTTTTATTTGTATAATCGGTTAAAAAGCTCTTTACAGCGTATGTTCACTTATCATTTTTTTGACATTTAATAAAATTTACTACTCACTTTCTTACTTTTACATAAGTATATATTCTGGTTGTTTGTTAACTCCTTACCGGTTGCGACATGGGTGAAAGTGGTCATCTTTTCACCATAATGCACCAGGGCTATTTCAAGATGCTCTTATTTCATTACCAATTGACTAATAGATATGCAGCTTGGCCAAGTTATTCCCTGGGTGACTGGCTTTCAGCAAGGATCCCGATCTTTCTTGACGATGAGGGGCACTGATCCCTCTTCAAACCTCAGCGACAAAGGGGACATATCTCCCTTTGGGGACCCCCCCGAGACGTATTTAGATGAGTGAGGCGCGCGAAAAGAACGTCATTTTTGGGACGACTTTCCTACAACGAAATTCACTCAATCCAGAAAAATAACCAATTTTAAGGCCCTAAAAATGCGTGATCGACCAGTTAAAAGTTTAATCTGTGCAATAAAAATGCACCAGAATGCTCGATTTTAGATCTTCATTTTTCAAAATTTCCGGGGGAAACACCCGTACCCCCACCAACGGGAGGGGATACCCCTCCCGTACCCACCCCAAGTTGGGTCTACCAGCCCCCCCAGGCAGCCCTATTCTGTATCCGCCCCTGCAATGAGTAATTATCACAGGTGACAGACTCAAAATTTCCATAACATACTATACAGTAATAAGGAAAATGTGAGTCTATCACCTGTGGTAATTATAAATTAATTAATTAATTGACACGTACACAACTGTTTAAAAATATATTCAGAATTCTTGCACACATTGACAGGAGGAGATCTTTCACCAAGCTGCAATTGTCAAAGATGCATGAAACTTAATGACTGACAGCCAGTATTCATTCAACATCGATGTGAATAAATTGCTGAACTGTCATAACAAATACACGTGTTTTTAGACAGGAAGTTGTGAAGAAACTTGCTCCCATTGGACAATTCGACCAGTTGACCTAGTTAAAAATAAACTTTGGAAAATGTTCAAAACACACGACATGCAAACCACAATTGAAATTAATTTGTATAGACATTAGAAAATTAACATGTCAACAAGTAAATTTCAATACATAGCGTCTAACAATATGAACCGGCGTTTGTATGCAAATAAAATTTGTCGCGGAACAGAGTCCGGACTGAATGTCAAGATGGCGGCTATTTGAAATTATAAAATAATGAACAAAAACAGAGGTCTATCGAAGTTTAGAAACACTTTAACACAAAAATCAATAGAGACATATATCTAAGTGTTAAAAAAACAAAACTACCACATATTTTGATTCATAAACTTACACCGTCACTCCGAGATAGAATACAGTATCCCACAATCCATCATTCACAAATTTGAGGCCCGTCTTGCAATTTTTAATTTAATTCGGTTTAGCAGGAATTACCGCTCTGTATTTTTGTGTATCGATTTGTACGATAAACTGTCGGTGCATACCGTATTGGGGTCGAAATGTCTTGCCTCCATAGTTGGGGAGGTGCATGGGATGTGTTCGAGAGGGAAATATAATGTCGTAGTTCTAAAAAATGATTATTTGCATGTAAAAATATGAACACTTTTGCACTCTGAACTCTGTAGAAAGCCAGATCGACCCCACAGATGCTTGAATATATTAATCAATTTAGATCATTATCTATTTCTATCGATCAGTTGAATGATTTGTAAGTCAAATAAGGCTACAAGTCAAAGCAGTATCTTATTGATCCTTTAGACCTTTAGTTTATAAATATGGACGCCGGGTTTTATGGCAAAAGGTTGGGGCACGTGCTACCTGTGCCCCCTGTGAATCCAGGTCTAGTGGACCACAGAGTAATGTTTTCCCGCTTTAGTATTGTCATTGGCATTCACGTCTGAGTATGCAGCCGACAGATCTATGTATCTGTAAAGTCAACGTATAATATAATAAATCTTAAATAAAAAAGAAAATATTTCAATGTTATAAAATTATTCACTGTGTAACCTCAACAAAACAGCGTGCCAGTGCTTTGATTTTCTGAGGAATGCGAAAAATGCTGTTAGTTTATGTTATGTTTTGTCGATCCTTTAGTGTTTGAATACATTATTAAAACTATGTTATGAAAATGCAATATTTATGATAATATTTCAACTTTATCACGCACAACAAAGTAAAATTTTGTATAATTCGCAGAATTTAAGTCAAACTGATTTTTTTCAATGAACATAAAAATATGCCGGGCCTCAAATTGCATGAATGAATATGACGTAATATGACTCAAAGTGAGGCTGAATCAGTAATGTCAACAATCACCTGTTTTCACGACCTATTGATGTTTTCAGTTCATCCTCGGGCGTAACCGTTTAATCTGTGTATGTTCACGACTGATCGTCTGTATTGAAAGTTCCAATTTGGTCATTTGAGTTGAGTTAAGCCACAGAACGCGTCACAATCGTTGATTTATCGGATGTAGCTGAAATAATTAGTTAACCGAAAGTTCGGGGAAAATCCGAAAATCCAGAATTTCTGTCATTGCGTTGGAATGGCCTCGAGCTCTGTTAGTCAAGAGAGCCTCGACATTAATGACGATTATGAATTAAACGCCAGGAGGACGCGGATCAGAACCCTTCGTGCACGAGGAGCCTTACATCGTACCGGTGAACGGGAGTCCGAGACATCGGGGGATCGTGAAGGTTGGGACATGAATGGAGCCGACGATGATCACACACCTATAGCCAGTGCAGGTAATACAAATTTTATGTTTGATTCGAAATAAAAGGGGGACAAGTTTTATTCTTGATGTTAGAATCTTAAATTGCTTTTTATAGGGATCGAACCCATAACCTCTTGCTCGAAATTTGGACTGACTGAGCTTATCTGGCTGATGAATGTATCTCACAAATAATTTAATCATATATTTGAGTACCACATTATAGCATATACAGTATAACCTCAGCAGAGGGGCCCTCTACTCAACAAATCCTCTGCACAACGTCTTACAATATTTCCCCTAGAGGCGTAATTTTAATAGAATTTTACCTCTGCAGAGCAACAACCTCTGAGCAGCAACACACTTTAGTCCCTCCCAGTGGGTGTTGTTCAAGAGAGGTTGTACTGTATACAGCTCTGCTACAGATACATAACACCACTACACTCGTTATTTCAGGTATTATCTCAGGACCAGTCATGAACCTCACAGCCAAAGACTTAAATTATAATCACCATCCCAATTTATTATATTATATAGTAAAGAGCAAAATTATCAACTTGCCTTCATATATGAAATCTGTAATTTTCACTAGCATGAACCAATTTACTCTAGTACTGGGGTTAAGGGGGTTAAGACTATGGATGACCTCTGTTCTTACTGTGTCTTTGGACTCAAATTGTACCCAGTTCAATGCCAACTGGTTTTGTACTCACTGCTGACCTATTAAATAGATATATAGTAATTATAGATGGTAGTTTGATTTAATCTTTTTATTCTTTATTTATCAGCATCCACTAATGCATTGACTGGCGACACTATACATGATTCTCCCACAAGATCATCGGCTATACAACGTGCCAAAGATAAACGTACCAGACCAAATCATTTACAAAAAGGTAAACTACCAAAAGATAAAAGAAAACTACGAGAGAAGAGAAGAAGTACAGGAGTTGTCCACCTTGCGTCAACTGAGGTACGGTATTATCTCCCTTGTTTTTCTAGCTCTAGACTCTAATAGCCTTCTATAAAAATTATTTTTTATTTGTTTAGGGATATTTGCCTAAACAAATATCTCTACCATTATTTCAGATCCTATCAAATTTCAAGGTGTAGAATCTGCAAATAGATGTGACAATTTATTAAATTTATTTACATCATTTCAAACAGATTGTCTGCACATATTTCTTAACTTCTTTCCGACGGCTGTGAACCCAAACTATTTTCTGTGCAGAACGTAACCACTGATAAATAGGATGGGTTATGCCTCTTAGTTAAGATGTTTACATTGTCTTATGCAATAGAATGGTTTCAGTGATTCTTTCATATTGGAAGAGTTTAACAATCTTATTCCAGACAGTAAAAATCTAGGTCATAGTTTCATGACTTTGAATGGCATTCAAATAGTGGTGTTTTATTGGCATTTTTATGCCAATATACTTGCGAACTAGAATAGATATGCATGAATGGCTTTTTAATTGCACATATTTAGTTTTCATCATTACAGAGTACTGGTGATTCGTTAGATGACGATGATGAGGAAGAGAAACTAACAGAAGCTAAACGTAATACATCTTATAATGAAGTTATAGATGCTGATAACCCCGAAACACCTTCTGAGGTATAACACTTATATGTATATCATTATATGTATAGTTTACTGAGTATTGTAACAATCCTTCCCATTATCAGTCTGTTATCTTTGTAAATTGTAATTTTTTTTATCATTTCATTTTATTCAACTGTCATGATGTCATCACCTTAATTTTTTTGGATACCATCCCACAATTTATATTGTAATACAGTTAAGGGCAAAATTATCAACTGATCTGACTATTTGAACTAAAGAATTTTCACTAGCCCCAATCAGCCGCCCGGCAATTCCCGGGCAGGGCATACTTTCATGGAGGTTGGTCGTAAAATTATTTCTACAGCCATTCTCCCTCCTACCAATGATTCTTAATTATGTAGGCCAGTTGTCAGTCACTGACTAAAGTATGCGCTTAGTAGTTGGTTAACAGCTAAATCCAGAGATTTAGCCTTTCCAGGAGGATTGAGTAGGTTGACTGACCGCCGTTATATCATCTATACAATGTGTTGCTACGGCGTTAAACCCAACAAAAACAAACAAACAAAACTAGCCCGAATAAATAAATGTATGTCCCATTGACAGTTGAATAAAATTTACAAATACACTGTAGTATATTTTTATTTATAATTTTGTCGTTTTTCGTTTTTAAGCATCAGTCTGCATGTTTTCTGTTGTACCTCCCTTGTCACATTGCTTTATAAATTTTGATAGATAATTTCAAGGACCCATAAACATGAAAAAATGCCATTTTTAGTTGTGGCTGATTGTACTCTTTTTATTTTGTTACCATAGTGTTAGAACCAGTGTTTTGCAGATGACTGTTATTTGTGCCATTTGCACCTGCAAAATTGTTATAGCACATGTAAAGTCATGTTATGCTACAGTCCCATAAACAAACATGAAAATAGCCGTGAGGGCACCGTACAGGTGCCGTGCGATCAAGCTACGCAAGGACCCTTACAAACTCTTGTGTACCCGTACAGACTGTTACGAGGGTCCGTGAGATGAGCTGGGGATACACGTATCAGTTTCAAAGTCAAATCTTGAACAAAATCAGGGCCGAGTATGGGTTAAACTTGCATATCTTCCAGCTGCTGCTCTGTACAGGTGTGTTGTTTTGTGCCATGTGTGTACCATCACCTTAATACGAAAGGCTTCCCAGGGCCTATGTATGTCTGCACAGACAGGTCTGCAACAAGCCAGGATTTTATGGGACTTAGGCATAAGTGACCACCAAGAGGCACATCCATTTTCATTCCACAGCGATATTGGAATAAGTTAAAGGTTTAGTCATTAGCTGATGTCATTATTGGTTCTTAGACACACTTTTGCTACTGCATGCCTCAACAAGCATTGAACTTTGAAAGCACACATATTAATGATTAGGAATATCAATTGCACCAGAAGCAAAAATACTAGTTTCCTCTTTGCTCTGGGACAATAAGTTTTAAATGTCCCAACAATTTTAATATACAATGTCATTTGGCCCTACATTTTAAAACTTTCTGCAAAACACTGGTTAGGACTCTGATATTTCCTATGTTGTGTTTGCTATTTATGATTATTGTAACCTTTTTGTTTTGTTTTGTTGTTATATTTTAGTTTTGCATGAGATTTTTTGTTTATTTATTTACTTGTTACTTAGGTAAAGTCTAGAATTCAACAGTTTCAATCATTGAATATAACCAGCTCTAGTTCTAGTCATGATCCTAAATCTACAACTAAATTAATGGTAAGATTTACCGAAAATATATCCATGGGCAGATTTTTTTCTAGGGAGGGGGGTCCAAACTTTTTCTAGGGGGGTCCAAACTTTCCAACCACAACCATATTATACAATGTTTGTGAATAACTTTGTGAAAAAATCTACATAATCATTAAATCTATGTTAAGCACAGAGAAAAATTGCTTCATTTTACTTAAAAATGGCATACAGTTAAAAAGATACACTCATGGATGGGTACAATTTGGAAATTTCAGGAGGGGGTCCAGACCCCCTTGACCCCCCCCTGCAGGATCCCCCTATGATATCTCATATATGTACATCAGATGAGTTTTATACAACCTGTCAGTGGTGCATACTTTTACCCTGCTGATTTAAATGCTCACTACTGTACTTATGAACTCACGATTCAGGTATCAATATTTATGTATGGGGATTATTGGACAAGTATTTAAATCAGCAGGGAATTTTTACAACTACTTGTTCACAAATTTGGTTTATTTGATGTTTAAAATTTGGTTTTCATAGTCTGTATTTGGGGCTTTGTATTGAGGACACATTTTTGCAAGATGAACTGGTTTGTGACCGGACAAAGCAATAAACCGATCGATTTGCGAACCTTTGTCACTTAATGCATGCTTATTTTCTAGTGCACAGTTAACCTTAAATGTATCCCTTATCTTAACATGTATATTAATGTAAAGATTTATCAAAATTTCATTAATTTTATTAAAACATATCAAAAAATGAATTATTTCGTGTTTAAAATTTTGCACCTGAACTAAACTCGAATAAATGTGTAACTTTTACAACACTATGTTTTAAAGACTTAGAATTAATTTACTCTACTTTACTTAATGTAATGATGTCACTTTTATTTTGTTCTCTTGTTAAAGCCCTTTTTTGAAACTGTATCACCTACGGTCGTTTAATAGAGAATGTATGATATTGGCTAAGGCCAATGTGAACAAGCTGTAAAAGAAATATTATTCTTCCTGAAAATGTAATAAATATTATTTTTGTTTTGATTTCAGGCTCCAAGAGGATTTGTTCCACGTCGTAATAAAAGGTATGAATTATTTCCTAGCATACTGGTACAGTTTCTGCCTTAAAGTTTAGCTAGCACTAGCCCCATTTACACTATTATATAGTGAAGAGTAAACTTATCAACCAGCCTGAACTTATAAAATACAATTGTCACAAGTCCATGCTTCAGGCTAGTGAGTTAAGGCAGTGTCCAGTTGTCTGGAACTTATAATTCTGGCTACCGAATTGTTTTTTAGGGAAACCTATAATCTACTAACAAAATACAGTGCTTGCTACTAAAATGGCCTGTTTAGTCAACCCATTTCATATGTCCTAATTTCATAAACTGATTTACCTATTATTTATAAATTGTTTATTAATTATTTACCGATTAAAAACCAATTATTTTTCAATTATATACCAATTGTTAACCAATTACATAATTTACCAATTATTAACCAATTATTTTCCAATCATTTACCAATTATTTTTCATTTTTTAGTCCATCTTCAATTATTTACCAATTTTTAACCAATTACATTTTATTTACCAATTATTAACCAATTACATTCTATTTACCAATTATTAACCAATTACATTCTATTTACCAATTATTAACCAATTACATTCTATTTACCAATTATTAACCAATTATTTTCAAATTGTTTTTCTATTTTTAGTCCATCCGACCTTGAAGCTGACCTTGAGGATAACCAAGATTATGATAGTGCTGTCAGCCAATCAGAATCTAATTTTACATTGACTGACCAATCAGGGATCAAGAGGAGGGGTTATGATCAATCAAAGCAGCCATGGAGTAGCCAATCAAAATTCAGCTCAGATTCAGCCCAGTCTTTCAAACCAAATGTGTCTCTTGGAGAATCAAATCAAATATCGAGTAGTTCTCAAGCATTCCAAAGTAATATTTACGCCAAAAGTCATTCATTTGACAATAATGAAAGACCGCCTTTTTCGTGTTCTAGTCATGTAACGGCGACATCGCCTCGTTCCCCTCGATCACCTAAGTCCCCTAGATCAGTGAATCAAACTACGAACTTTACACGTGAACCAATGCGTCCAGTACCGAGTGTGTTGTCACGTTATCCGGGTCAAGAGGAACAAGGTATCGGAGGTTATAGGTCAAGGTTTCGTGATCGAGAGATGGGTGGTGTAAGAGGACCAATCGGACAACAGTTTGCTGCATCTTATATGAACAAAGAAAATAAAGAGGATGATATTACTAAAAGAAAACTGGAAAAGGTTTGTACTTCTACCCTTTCTCATCTTCACTCTGGCTCACTCTGTAATAATGCTCTGGCCCCCTGATGCACTCTGTTCTTAAGTTTACTTAATTTAAAAATGATTTTAAAGTGTATAAAGCTATGGGCTGTTTCAGACAAATCTAAACAATATTCTGTGTTGGCATTATCTCATGTTATCCTAAACTGTAAGTATAAATGAATGATACCAGTACTTTACAAAATTATTATTTGTTATTGTTAAGAATCATTTTAAATTGCTTACTATAAGACAAACACAATTTTATATGCACTATGTTCCCCAATTAGTTATGCAAACAATTCTAGGGCTTGACATTAACTTTTGAAACAGATTGCTCAGTAAAACGACCAACTATAAACTGTACTTGCCCAAACGCAAGACTTTTGTGTTCACTAGCCTGAACAAATGTTCTTTATTGTTATAAAATTTAAGGGTTTTTAATATATTCTGGTTGCCTGATCAGATGATTTGTCACAAAAACTTGTTGTCCAAAATCAAAGCTAGGTCATCACTACCAATTGGGCAATTGGACAGAATTGTCTGATTTTGTAACATTTGGCTGATATTTAGACATAGACATCTTGAATCCCTATTTCAATGTTGTTTTGTGTTTTTTAAAATTTCAGGGTTTTTTTTGATGTCTAACCCCTCACCTGGATGCTGCAAATTTTATCATGTATATTTTTCTGTATATAATTTAGGATTTAGAACGTGAACGGGATGAGAATCATAGATTACAGAAAGTTCTAGAAGAAAAAGATCGTAAAATAGCTGAACTTGAACGTCAAGTTGCTATGTTAAATAGGGTAGGTTACTTTTTTGTATGATGTTATAATGATTTTTTTGTTTTATATGTAATGATCAAGTGTTTGGACCTTTGAATATTTTATCGGAAAGGACCAGTAGACTGTCATCCTCAGCATAGACTGGTTGTATAAATATGTCCTGTTTGACTTGACGGGGTTGTCAGTTCCTTGCTAGTTCATATTCTTATGACTCATATTAACATATGGTATACATATAGGCGTCTTCTATTTGTATCTTTTCCTGCTTTTACTAATGTATTATATGTGTGTTTTTATTAGAAAACAAAATGGATCTTAAAAACAATTCTTAGCAAATACAACAATTCATGCAAGCCAGAAATACCCGGTAGAACTGTTCTTTAAAATCTAATTCCTAGAAATCAGAAACCAACGACAGGGGTATGGAATTCTTATGCCCGACTTGTCCAACTCGTCTACATATTTCTTCTGATAAGTAACTCCTTCCCACTTGTCCATGGACTAGAAATAAGTTTTAGCTGAAGGTATACTAATATTGCATCAGTTGATAAAGTAGATGTTTAAATGTTTCAATACTATTCATCAGTTAACTACATGTATTTCATTACCAACCATTATTATTACTCATAGTATGTATTTTATATCATAGTTCTGTTTTAGTATTGAACTTTTGGACAAGTGTGTTTTGATCCTGGGCAAGTTGATTTCACTAGTCCATGGACAAGTGGAAAAATCTTGAAATTCCACACCCCTGAACTATAATCGTTTGTGTCCTATACCAATCTTATCTTAATCACAAGCAGAATCCAACTGATTAAGATTTTGTTTTACTTGAGTCCCATTAAGTATTAAGTACCTCATGTAGTGTGGAAGAACAAAATAGTTTGCCTTCTTTAGTTTAAACTGCAGTATGGGATGTACAGTATGGAACATTTCACATGCTGAACTGTAAACAGTGCTATGAGTTCTGTACCATGGTATATCGTAACACAGTATACCTTGGCAGCCCTAACTTGTTGTATAAAATTATATAAATATTTTATTTCAAGCCACACTAGAATATAACTTGGAAACAAATATAATAAGGTATGATGAAGATATTGAATCTTTATGAAACATGTTTGAAAGTAAATATTGTATGATATTGTTGTACTTGCATGGCTTGATTGACTGACCATTGTTATAGTTTATTTATTGTTCTATATGTGCCAATTTCTGAAGTCGCACTGCTAGCTAAGTCTGGTCGTGAGCTCAATTCCTAGGCTAAGCATACTTTTAAGGAGAAGTCTAAAGTTATTTCCATGTATGATTTGTTTGTTTCATTGTTGTCCAAATCAGGTATCCTTGTTAAAATTGTAGTGTTTTGCTGTGAAAAATATCAGTGTAATGAGCCCTTTGATTTCACTTTATTTTCTAGCTTGAATTGTTAACTTTTGGCCATTTATTTTCAATTTCACAGCATGATTTGGTTTTGATTTACGTTGTTCTTCATTAAATGTAGTTTTTGTTATGGGTGTTTAAAATTGCCATATCCTGACTAGACTATGTGAAATCCAAGATGGCGTCCAAGATGGCTGCCAACATAGCTGTTTCTTTGATGTTTTGGGTCTAAACAGCTTGGTGTAAATGCATGATTTGGTTTTGATATATGCTGTTTTTTTATCAAATGTAGTTTATGTAATGGATAATTCAAGTTGCCATATCCTTGCAAGACTTTGTGAAATCCAAGATGGCGTCCAAGATGGCTGCCAACATATCTGTGGTTTTTTTTAATTTTTGGGTCTTAACTGCTTGATGTTAATTAACAATCCCTGTCAACTAAGATTACATGTTTATCATAGTATATTTAAGGATGAAAATGTATTTAAATGCTGCATAAAGCGTCATTACAATAAACCATAGTTGAATGTATGGAGATCGAAATTATTGCATCTCTCATGTTTGAATTGTTATATATTGCAGAAGTATTGGCAGATTCCGTACCTAATTGCTTGGTAAGGCTCAAAATTATGGTACAAACATTACATGTAATATGTTTGGGCTGAAAGCACCAACCCAATAAAAATTTATTATTCTATATTCCAGGATCTGGAAGACTGCATTGAAGATATGGACAAACTACAAATAGAGAATCGTGCATTAATACAAGCTGTAGGACAACTTAGTACTTCTGGCACGCATGTATGAGAAATAGTTCCAACACACACGTCTAAGAAATACTTCCGGCACACATGTTTGAGGAAATACTTCCGGCACAAATGTTTGAGAAAATACTTTCGGCACAAATGTTTGAGAAAATACTTCCGGCACATACGTATGAGAAAATACTTCCGAGACACACATCTAAGAAATACTTCCGAGACATGTGTCAAACAAAAACTTCCGACATACATGTCTAAGAAATACTTCCAGCACACACATGTGTGAGAAAAATACTTCCGACACACACGTCTAAGAAATACTTCCGACTCGCATGTGTGAGAAATACTTCCGGCACAAACGTCTAAGAAATACTTCCGACACACACGTCTGATAAATATTTTGGGCAGACATGTCTAATAAACTTCAAATGTTTTATCCAGTGCACATTTCGCATTTTAGTGTCTATAAACATATTTTACCACTGGGATAAGGCTTGTACTTCCCTAAAAGTTCAATTGTTATGTTGCTGCTTAGTTCACTTTTAAGTTTTTTTCCATTTTTCATGCCTTGCTGTATGTATGGAACACTGTTTCATTTTACTGGGTAAATTTATTATAACTTTATATGCCCGAAAGAATTTCGGGCATATTATGTTATACCCCCTGGTGTCCGTCTGTCCATCCAACCAACTGTTAGCAATTTGGTTTCCGGAGCATAACTTAAGTTCCATTTGGCCCACAATATTCAAACTTCATACAATGATTGTCCATATCGTGTAGAAGACCCCTATTGATTTTGGGGTCAAAGGTCAAGGTCACTATTACCTTAAAACTGAGAACAGTTTCCGGAGCATAACTTAAGTTCTATTTGGTCCACAATATTCAAACTTCATACAATGATTGTCCATATCAGGTAGAAGACCCCTATTGATTTTGGGGTCACAAGGTCAAAGGTCAAGGTCACTATTACCTTAAAACAGTTTCCGGAGCATAACTTAAGTTCCATTTGGTCCACAATATTCAAACTTCATACGATGATTGTCCATATCGGGTAGCAGACCCCTATTGATTTTGGGGTCACAAGGTCAAAGGTCAAGGTCACTATTACCTTAAAACTGAAAACAGTTTCCAGAGCATAACTTAAGTTCCTTAAAACTGAAAACAGTTTCCAGAGCATAACTCATATGAAATATTCTCATGTCTTACAAATGCTTTATCTTAACTAAAAAAACAACACTTTCGGGCATATAATGCTCCGCCTAGCGGTGCTCTTGTTTTTCTGTGTCCAGTGTTTTAGTGATGAAGGGCATTTGAGTCTGGTACACTTGTGTTCTTCTATGTTTGTGAGCCATGTCTATGTAGGGCACAAATATATAATGTAAAAGTGCTTGACTGCTCTGTATTTTAAAGTCATACTTGTTCATACAAGCTCATTTTCTTTGATTTTTACAAATACACAGTCATCACCTTAAATTTTCTCGAGCACAAAACCAATGAAATTTTTATCTGGACCGAATTTGCTAGTCCGTCCATTCATTGGTCAGTTTGATTCTTGGTCATTTCTGGACTGTATAACTAGTTCACATTGACCAGTAATGTTGTAATTAAATGTATACTGTAGAACAAACCATGTTTCATTTTCACTGGATTCATTCAAGTTGCTAGGTCCTTGGCACATATGTATTAACTTGTACACAAAACAGGGATACAAAGTCCCACTTACCCAGTTGCCCTATTCCAGTAGATATCCACCTGAGCGAGTTAAAATAACATTTGATGGGCTCAAGTGCTTTTAGAATTTTTACCTGCCCTGAACCTAAGTTAATCCATCTGTGAAAGGTTATAGCTATTTGTAATCAGCTACCTTAGTAGAAATTTGATGGTGGGTAAAAGAGGGTTCCTGACTTGAAGCTGATGCCCCCTAAAGTCCACCTGTCAGGGGCAGTTATTTTAAAAAATTGTAAAACTTGCATATACACTATATTCTATTGTCATAGCATAAAGGGTAAATTCTGATTTAATACATTAACTGATCACTGCTTGACACCCACAGCTTGTTTCATAAAGTGTTATATAAATATTTCACGGTTGTCATGTCCTTTAAGGGTAATACCATATTAATTTGTATAAAATATTGTATCTTGGGTCTGTACAAACTATTTTATCTGTAAATCCTTCTATATTATTGTACTGGTAAATAATTGCATGATTTTTGATAATTTGCTGCCCTTGTAATGTATTAAACTGCACAATTTAGCTTTGTTTATATATAAACTGAAAATTAATGAACACATTCAGAACACGGAGGCTGCAATCTTGGATTTGCTTCCTTGAAATTAACATACATTTATAAAAGCATTAAGTAATGACTTCCCTACAAAAATGGCTCCTAATGAATTTTGTACATGTCATAATAAAGCTTTATAATAAATGAATACATTTATTGTTGATGTATTTATGATATGCTCTGCATATTAAATTTTAATCATTAGTTAAATTGGAGACTTTTTTGTTGTGTAAGATCTTGTATTCAATTTTTTTATTGTTTAAAACATGGTTGATGGTAGGTAACTCTGTATGAATTATCATAATATACATTATAGATGGAGTTAGTTCCCTTGATAAATTATTTACTTTGTAAAATTGTATCACATTTTTCCAAGGG
Source organism: Mactra quadrangularis (assembly GCA_025267735.1). Lineage (NCBI taxonomy): Eukaryota > Metazoa > Mollusca > Bivalvia > Venerida > Mactridae > Mactra > Mactra quadrangularis. Next base: position 56,392,817 of record CM046309.1, on the reverse strand, counting down.
ACATTCTTTGTCATGATTTGCTCTCATTTTTGCATTTCGCTCATTTTTGCATTCTGCTCATTTTTGCATTATTTTTACTCATTTTAGTAGATTGAGTCGATCAATTTAGGATTGAACTGTGTAGAAGTAATAATTGTTTTGAAATACCTCTTTACATTAAAATTAAGTACTGCTGTACTAGACTTAATCTTGAATTCAAATTTATGGGTTTTTACCTGTGGTACAAACAAACAAGTACTGTGACAATGTTTGCAGAAAATAATGGTACTAATGCTGTAACACATGAATTTGATCACTAAAGTGTAAAAAAATTGCAGCACTTGACATATTTTTGGGGTTAGGGCAACTTGTTACTGCTAGTAAACACTTGGTTCAAGATTGTAGGGCTTGTCATTAAAGGTCATCTGATTGCACCTGACAACCTTTATTTTAGTTCAGGCAACTTGTTACCACTAGCAAACACTTGGTTCAGACAATAGATAGCTAGTTGTGCAAAGTACTTCAAAAATTAATGTCGAGTCCTGGAACTGTTTGTACCTCTTGAGAGAATACTCCATATTTTGAGTTCCGGATTATGTCTATTTAATAATGACATTTTTTTATCATTTGTTTGTTTGTGTTCATATAAAGATGCCATATGGTTTGAAACAGTTGATGTAAAATATTCATATATTCAAAGTGTTCATTTTTGTCATACATGTCAGTCATGGCCTTAAATGTCTGTGAGCGCTAGCTGGATTTATTACGTTATACATGAATCACTATGAAAAAGTGCTTTCTTGTAGCTATTCTTCATTTGGAAACGGCTTGCAATTTACGTGATGTAATTGGTAAAAATTATCAACTAGCCCACCTATGTAAAATAAATAATTGTCACTAGCCCAAATGAAATTTTACAAACACTTGCCCCGATGTTTTCGGTTCTAAAGTAATGGGCAATATTATCCACTAGCCTGACTATTATATATAAAATCAATAATTTTAACAAGCCCAAATCAATTTTTAATTATCCTGGGCATATGACTAGTGGGTTAAAGGCTTAAAGCAATGACTATCATATTGTATAATAATTTCTTATACCATTGTGGACAATAGGTGTTTTTGAAAGACGTTTGTAGAATGCTAGATGATTTCATGTGTAGCTTGCTAGGTTAGACTTGGCATATAAAAATTTTGGACTTTGTCACTTGTTCGAGACATTACTTAGTTGTATTTCTATAATAACATGTTAATTCATGGTCCTAATAGTGGAATTTTACTAAATATTTATTCATTTTTAATCAAACTTGATGTTCAATGTGCTAGTTTTTGCTCTTGTAATTGTCATGTAATGTTTTATCAAAATTTTAATAATACTGATTTTTCTTCCTAAGTAAAGGGGCCAGTTCAATGAATATAAGAATGACTTTTATACTCGTATGTTCATAATTTTCAACAATGTCTTATCTTAAGCTCCAAAGCTTCCACACAAAATTTGAATCAAAGGGTAAATTAGGTCATGTGTATAAAATAATTTGTGCAGAGGATTCAGACTCGTGTTGACATTTTCAGACAAAGAAATGTAATTATTATACCCCCGCTTCGAAGAAGAGGGGGGTATACTGTTTTACCCTTGTCCGTCCGTCCGTTACAAAGTTTCCGTCGCAGTTTTCTCAGCAACTATAACATGCAGCAGCCTAATACTTTGCATATTGCTTCATCCCTTAGTCCCATGTGATGTAAAGCGATTTCATGCTCCTTGCTCATCTACTTCCTGTTTGTCGCATATTTTTAGATTTTGGCGGGGGTATCACTAGTGAGCATTAGCTCACAGATTTATTTTCATTATTTGAGTCTTTCCAAGTTTTTTGGACCAAGATAATCATGTTATATATTGTTTAGGGGCCATTTTTTTGGGGGGGGGGGTGCTAGAGGCGGCAGTCTTGCTAACACTATATTAAGTTATTTAAGGTATTATAATAATTATGTTGTGATTTTTGTGGGGAAGGGGGCTTCCTGGATTTTTTATGTCGGCTTTTGTGATTTTTTCTTGTGTTTTTCTTTTTCAAAGTCCACAGATGGGACTCTAATAATGTTGCATGATTGTATACTATTTTTTTGCCAATATTTGTTGTGATATTGTTACTATTTTTTGTATTAGATGCTTTAAGCTTTGTTAATTTATTTTTGTTACAAAAATGTTTTCATTCTATGCTTAGTAGTTTATTTAATATACCCAGAAGCTAGTATTTATATAGTTTATATTTTACGCTACACAAACTTTCTACTACAAGTAGAATTCTACTAAAAATTTCGCAGGTTTAGCGGGAAACAGTCGAAACTCAATATATAAGAAAAATGAGTTACGGCCATTTTGCGCTAAACCCCGTAATGTTCAAGGACCTCGATGTTAATGTTAAACTTATGGTTCCATTTGAAATGGTTTAGATTTTTATAAAAAAATCATAGTTTTAATATGCATGGTCAACAGATATCCATACTTGACTTATTATTTGACTTAATTCCTTATTTTCAATCTTGCCTTGGACTGTTCTTCCAATGTTGCCCAAATTTTCTTTTTTTGCGGAAACACACAAACATTCCTACTATAAATCTGTCCTTTGACAGTTTTCCAAAAATTGCCCCAATATTTTTTTTTTTATGGGGTGGGGGTTGAGGGTTGGGGGGGTTGAGGGGGGCATTACATTTGTGTGATTTGTAAGAGGGTAATGTAATAATTGACAGGCTCAGTGCAATGTTTTCTTCCTACTGCAAAATAGACTTTCATGTAGATTGAATATAATTCTTTCTATTAAAATTGTTATTTAAAACAACACTTCCTAGTATTCATGTTTGGTCATGTGGTTGTAGAAGTACTGCTTTTAGTATGTCTTTATGTTCTGTGCTTACTCCAAATTATGTAAGATGTCCATAAAACATACTAAGGATTTATAATGATTTATTGTTTTTTAAGAGAAAACTTATTTTGATACATTCCTAAAAAATGCATATTCTTGACAAAAAAGCAGGCCTTAAGACCATATTTAAATATTTGAATTACTACGTGATTATTCAAAGAAGCTTGTAAGCTTATTATTTCAATGGGGACATTTTGGTAGTTGCAACGTGATTTACCTGCTTTCAAGTAAAGTTATTTTACATTCCAGTTATTTTATAGTCTGTTTAAAAGCTCACTAGTGCTTATGTTATTCAATGTATTTGTTCTGAATCAAGATTATTCCATTCAACTCCATTGTCTATTGAGAGGATGCGGGTTGAGTGGCAGTTTTAAATTGAAATTTTATTGACCGTTAAGAAAAATGCACAGATTATTATGAGACGTATTTATTTATTGTTTGATTTACATGTTACATTTATCAATTGTTTTGTTTGCTAGTTTATTGTAGTTTATTGAAGTGCTAGAACGTTGTATGTATGAATATTGATGGATCAGTGTAAAACAAGTCTAACTACATGTAAATAAAGAATGATTTAGATTAGTTTTGTTCTGACCCATTGATATGTTCATTACCTTATGGATTATTTAAAAAGACATATTTTGTTGTATGGTATGAGTTCCCATATTTGAAATATTCAGTGCCCTTGAAAAATCCTTGGACAAAATCTTGATTTTAGAATAAAGTGATTTATATTAAGCAAAAAAAAATAAAGAAAAAAAATGAAGAGTCATATGACCAAATTTTCAAATCAGTTAGTTTATCAACATATGATTCAAACTGTGTTATATGAATAAGTTTTAATTATATTAAAGTTACGTTAATGATAATAATTAAAGTAATGATAATAATAATAAAGACTTTATTTAACAAGGCTTCACATTTGACTAAATCCAATCTTACATGTGGACCTCTGATAAAACATGTACAAGCTTTAATTTTATTGAAAATACTTTGAGTATGCATGGTCAGTTTTTCTTAAAATTTCATTTATCCAAGAATGTTTGGAGGGCACTGTATATAAATACCAACAAATACAGCAAAAACAAAAGTCTATAATTTATTAGTTGATATTAAGACTTTTACCCTTTCTCAACAAGAATGTCATGTCTTGATAGTATTATATTATATTTTATGAAATTGCTTTCAAATTTGCATTTTATATTTAATTGTGTGTGTTTTTTAGAATCTGCATAATCCTTGTGTTCAATTTGTTGTTTTTAAAGCTTTATAGTGCTTTTTGTGGTTGTTTTTTATTTGTGTTTATTTTTTTACATATTTAAGGCTCATCTGAGTTCGGCTTCGAGTGAGCTTCTAGGATCTTTGGGTGTCCTTTGTCTGTCAACACTTTGTGAACACTCTAGTGGTCACATTTTTGCTTTAATTTTCATTTAACTTTGTCAGTTGTTTTAAATCAATAAAATCGGTGGCAGACTCGATAATGGGTCATTTTGGGTCAAAATCTAGGTCAAATTATATTAAAGCGTGATGTAGGGTCAAAAACTAGGTCAAATCATATTGAAACATGGTCACAGGCTTTGTCATGCAAACATTTTTAAAACTTTATTACATCTTTAAACTCATGAGCTTGACCTGCCTAGGGATCATGAGTAGGATGACTGACTGCCGAAATATGACTAAAAAATGAATGATGCAGTATGAAGCTCTTTGCATTACCTTACATAAATTTATCCTATTGTCATTAGTCATTCTGTATTTACTGGTAAGCTGTATGTAGGTTAACGCATATCAAAGTTGTACATTTTTATCATTTTCGCTCATATTTTTCGTGAACATTTAGTTTATACGATAATCATAATTGTAAATTTTTAAATTTGTGTTTTTTGCTTGACTATCATATTGCTTTGCTCATTTTTAAGGGTATCACAGCATTTCATATTGGTCTGTGATGGTTTTGAATAGTAATTCGGGTTGAATCTCTAATTTGTTCTTTACTTGTCAAGTCAGCATAAAATGTACTCATTTTGTATGGGAGTTTAACATTTGTTTTCCATGGGGCTCTTCAAAAGTCCATGGACAAAACCCTGTTTTTAAGGTAAAATGATTTTCATTTCGCCATTAAAAGGAGTGTAAAAAGCTAGCTGAACAAATTTTAAAAGCAACTTTAACGAATTTAACAAAATAGATAAAGAGTTTTACTGTTTACTGATATTGTGCAAGAACTTTAATGAAGAGCACTATATATCGCAGGTTTAGTGCAAACCGTTGTAACTCACTCTTTTCTTATATTGAGTTACGACTGTTTTGCCCTAAAACCATGATATCTAAATGCATAGTAAAAAAATGTACTACCATGTTTAATAAATATTATATGTTGGCTGGTATATTGTTCATGCAATATTGTTGTATCGTCACATTCCATCACAAACTGTTCATATTACAATATATCCGATTTGGTGAAGGAATTTTTACATTATATTTAATATTGTGCTTTCATATACAATGTATATAATACTACTGTTATAGAATCTTACTGTTCATTTGTTATATTCATTTTTCATGTATCGCTGGTTTAGCGGAAAGCAGTTGTAACTCACTTTCTTATTATATTGAGGTACAACCGTTTCCACTAAACCCGCGATATTTACTTATATATGTATGGTATATGACACAATAATGGGTCTTTTAAAAATTTTAATCAAAGGGAGGTAATTCAATTTGATAGAATGTGTGTACATTATTTCATTTTTGAGTTAGCTCCCTTTAATTGTTACTAAATTTTATAATTAAGGTATATGATTATATTCATGTATCAGCGCTTTTGAACATATATTCAATATGAAAAGAGCACTATACAAAAGCGGTATATAATAATGATAATAATAATAATAATACACACTGTAATAATGATAATAAATAATAATGATAATAATAATATGATGTATTGTTTAAACAAAAGAAAATATTTGTTAATACAAACAATATGATTATTGGTAAAATATCAAATTCTTATTTCCTATGTTCTACGCAAAATAGTTTATTTCATTTTGTATGGAAATATGTTATATTCTAATTACAAAGGATCAAATTTAAAATGATATTAACAAGAAATTCTATGATAGAATTCTCAGTGATCAAAAATTCAAATTTGTTTCCTTTGCTCAACACAAGTAAAAGACAAGTTTGTTATTGATTATTAAAACATGTAATATTTTAATTCCAGTTGAACAAATTTTATTTTGAAGCATAAATGTTGTGTTGAATGTATTGTAATGCAATATACAGTACCCTCCAAAAGTTCTTGGACAAGACTTCAAATTTAGGATAACCCAATACACATTTTACCATGAAAAAAATCATAATTAGCAAATTTCAAAATTTACATGAATTAGTTTATCAAATTAAGATTCAAGCTGTGTTACATGAGTAAGCTTTAATTATTATGGTAGAATAATTTCTATGATCAGTTTTTCCAGTAAAAGCTAGAATCGTGTTTAAAGTCCTCATGATTTGTTTTTTTTTCTCAAAATTTCATTGATCCAAAAAATTTTGGCGGGCAGTGTTATTATATAAATATATAAAGTATATAGGCATGAGGGCGTCAGTTGACATTTTTTATCAAAAATGAATATATTATAATACATGTTTTGCTATATTGCCAGACCGAGTTGTTGTTTTATTAGTTTATAAAGGTTATAGTTTCTGTAGCTTGGTTATATAACGCTGTTGTCGAGGTCAAAACCTCGTAACTACAATTCCGAAAAGTGAAGTTACGAGTATTTGCCTCGACAGTGATGCTAAACTATATTATTGATAATTGTTGTTCTTTGATTGCCTCTGATTACAGACAGACGTTATTTTAAATGATTTTTTGTTCGTATTCTGGTTGTGAAATGTTTATACACTATATATTGTGAAATGTTTAAACATGTCTATTAAAAATTTTCTTCATCAAATTTTGATACGTTTTGTTGTATTTTTGTCTGCTGGGTGTGATCAAACATGGCTGGCAGGGTTGCAAATTGTGGAAGACTAACATGTACATTGTATAGTTTACATCTGCTGTGACCCATTGTACTCATAAGTTATGAATATTATCTTTGAGGAATAATACCCCGGGTTACCAAGGATGAGTTTATATGGATTGACGTGGAAAGTTTTGAAAATACAGTAACTGTAACCATTCTTTCAAAATACTGAAATTGACATATTTGATACAAATTACATTAAGAGTTATTTATTCTCATAATACTGAACTCAGTACTAAAACTGAAAACTTTCACACTCTACGAAATTAGGATATGAAAGCGGTCGTCCAAACAGATCATATTAAGAGCAAGCACTTTATCTCATTTGCAGAATTTTGGTTGCCCAAAAGAAATTGTCGGTTGCCCAACTAAAAGGTGGTTGTGCTGGGCAACCAAAAATTTTGTAGGCTGCTTTCATCCATGAGTTTATAAAGTAGAACCGGACAAGGCAAGAAGTTTTCAAGAACCAAGTGAAAAAAATGTTTTATAACAATTAACCATTGTTTCCTTTCACCATCTGACAATTCAATAATCATTATTTTGGTTCTTTTAACACCATAGCTACAAATTATACAGGTTATATAAGGGTGGCCAGTCAATCTACTCACAGTTCCTTGGAAGGCTAAATCTCAGGATTTAGCCCAGAGATTTAGCTGTTAACCAGTTACTAGGCACATACTTTTGTTGGTGACTTACACCTGCCCTACATGATTTAGAATCAGTGGTAGGAGGGATAATGGCCATAGAAAAAAATTCATGACCAAGCTCTACTAAAGTATACCACACCTGGTAATTGAACCTACAACCCCTCAATTAGCAGACTTGTGCTCTACTGATTAAGCTAGCCAGGCGGCTAACCATTTTTGATAGGATAGGAATTAATCAAAGTATTGGAATACAGAAAGACTTTCGTGCACATTGAAACCTAACAAATCCATACTAATGATTACTCTTTACTGCATAGTAAATCAGAGACACATGTATCACTCTGCAGGTTTAACTGGTCAGGCATTTTAGCCCCGATAGTTTTCGTTTTGTGGTATAACTTTATACAACTTAAGCCTTTTGGCTAAATCACTGAAAGTCAAAAACAAAAGAAAGAGATCTCATATTTTCTACAGTACTTTATTGGCAATAACAAAAATCAATTTATTTCCAAGTTTTAATCACTTATATAATAAATTCCTTAAATGTCAAAGTTCACAGATATATTTTATACTAAGAACATGATTAATATCTTGGAAATCATTTAAAATAGACCATTAAATACATATAAAGCACATTCACATATATAATATATATATAATAAGGATAATACATAAACAATAAATACACAAAAAAAACTCGGACGGCTTCAAAACTTTCTCCGTATGTCATCGCTATCATGGATTAGTAATTGGTGAAATAATGTTAGTAAAAAATACACATGTAAATTCAGTGCCTATCAAAAGTCCTCGGGCAAAATCTTGTTTTTTATAAACTGGTATTAGGGTGCCATAAACTGGTATTATGGTGCCCTCTAAATTTCCTTGGACAAAAACCTGTTTTTAAAATAGAACAATTCACATTTATCCAGGAAAAATTAATCGGCTGAAAAAAAATTAATATTTTGAGTTATTCAACAAATGGTTTAAACTATGCTACATTAAAAGCTTTAATTACAGTAGATAATTATTATACAGTATGGATAATCCTTTTTTTTAATATCTCTAGTTTCAAGTTTTATTTTAGATCTCTTTAGTTTCAGTAACTAAAAGGGCACTGTATTTAAAGGGTTGCCTGCAAGACTGTAGTAACTTGCTCTTTAACACAGTGCACTTACTACAGTCTAGCAGGCAACCATGGATTTATATAATAAAGTTCATTCAGAAAAAATCACATAAATTTGGTCCCTTAACATTTTATTTAAGTATACATGATGCTAGCATATAAGAGGGTGTTCATAAAAAAAGTTAAGCTTTCATTTAACTTCAAATTTTGCTTTTTCTACCCATTAAATGATATTAACAAGAAAATCTATGACAGAAATGCACAGTAATCAAAGATAGTAAGTGAGAAGATGTTTTATAAAAATAAATTATGTTTGTCTATGAAAAAAAAAACTAGACATATTTGAGAGGAGAGCGAGAATGATGATATGTATCATATAACAGGGTACAGGATCCTTTGAGACAATATCTTGTTTTCATGTAGAAAGACAAACACGTAATACAACATTGTAAACACAAGATAAACTAATCACTCTTCATTTAGGAGTCAAAATTATGAATGACAGGGAAGAAAACACTAATATGTATGTTTTATGTACTTGACCACTGTAAAATAGTAATTTTTCGTTAATAAAACTGCGTATGTGTCTAACCTATGGAAGAAAACTGCATTTAAACTAAGCTTGAATAATCAATAGTAACTTCAAGGTTCCCCATGGATGGGATATACACACACTGGGCTAAAATGAGATATTATTTTATATAAAATAATAAACTAATAAAAAATGTATGAAAATTGGCTTTAATGAAAATCCGGAAGATAATCTAAAACAAAATACATTTACAGCGTCAGGGACCCAATAGGACTTTCAAAAAATGAGCTTTATCATGGATCCAATATGGCTGTCAAACAATGAGCCTCATTATGAATCCAATATGGCTGACAAACAATGAGCCTCATTCTGAATCCAACATGTCAGACAAACAATGAGCCTCATTCTGATTCCAATATGGCTGACAAACAATGAGCCTCATTATGGATCCAATATGGCTGACAATGAGCCTCATTATGAAACTAATATTTCTGATACACAGAACTGATCTAGATACCCTTTTTGTGAGGTAAATTAGACACATGTTAAATTTCTGATTCTAAATTTCCATTAGATATCACAAATACAAAATGGACGTCATTTGATTTTAGACTAGTGTTAGGAAAATGAATACAGGTAAAATTGTTATCTGCAACCATGGCAACATAAATATACACACAATACACAAATAATAAGTAAATAAAATAATAGAATTAGAATCGTAACAAACTATTAAGAATACTTTAAAAATACAGCAATTGTAAAGACACGTGATAATTGCCCTAGCTCCATGAAAGTACTCAAACTTGAGTTAAGGCAAATTACTCGTCAAAAACACATACCTAACATGTAGTACATGGGATTCATGTCCAAAGTTAGAATGAAAAACTTAGAATGTATGGAGTCTGTTTAAATCAGCTTTCAACCCCAAATTTTATCATTTTAAAGGAGTATGACATTGCCAGAGGTCATTGAATAAAAGGTTATCAACTATGGATAAAGACAATAATTTGGTACAGCTCAAAGCAATACTCTTGGCCTAAAATCTGGTAAATTTTAAAGACTCAAGTCGAGGGCATTATACTTAAAAAATCTTACGATAATTTAACAGTACAATATAGAAGGATTTATGACTAAAACCGGTGTTAAAACAATTGATAATACCTGGGCTCTTCTATATAGTAGATGGATGGCTACAATCATACTACCAGCCTCTACAGTTGCGAAACAATTAAAATATACAAAACTTAAATACATGAATAAAATAAAGAATAAAATACTATATAATGTATATATATTAAGACTTTAATGAATAAAATCACAGACAGAAAAAAATAACAAAATCACATTAAAACTACAGATTTTTAAAATACAAATAAAAGATGTATACAAATATTATGTAACATCCCCTGTTTTTTTAAAGCCAAGGGTATAAGTCATGAATTGTTTAAAAATAAAGCTAGATGCCCTAAATTAGAATAATTTTTCACACTTAGTATGGAATTGTTTTATTCATCAGTTTTGAATGGAAATGTTTGATTTTTCAAGTTTCGCATTTTGTATGGAAATGTTCCATTAATCATTTTTTCACATTATATATTGTATGTGAAATTTCAAGTGCTAAGTTTTCACATTTTGTATGGAAATGTTAAATTCATAAATTTTCACATTTTGTATGGGAAAGTTCAATAGATATATTTTCACACTTTGCATGGAAAAGTTTGATAGATATATTTTCACACTTCGTATGGCAATGTTCAAAGGATAAATTTTCACACTTTGTATGGAAACATTCAATTGAATAATTTTCACATTTTGTAAGAAAAAGTTCAAAGTTCTATCAATAAGTTTTCACCTTTAGTATGGAAAAGTTCATTGAAAATTTTTCACATTTTGTTTGTAAATGTTCTATTTTTACTAATTTTCACATTTTGTTTGGAAATGATCAATTAACTAGGCAAAAAATAAAGCAAATATATTTTGAGTATAGAGGGAAAAACTAAAAAGTTTTAAAGCAGTTTGTTACATGTTAGTATGTTTAATTTTCGTCTACTATTATATCTATATGTATAATTATGATTTTAAATAATTCCTGAGCCAGACTTTATCAGCTATTAGCATAATATATGATAATGGTACAAATTGAGGGATCAGCACTAAACTATTTTAACTACATGAAATAATAGAGGATGTAAATTAGTTTTGCGCTAACCATTGATATACAAACTACAGTAAAACTCGGATATATCATACTCGGTTATAACATACACTCGGTTAAAACATACCATTTTTTTGGCCCGTTTTCCATCCTTATAAATAACATTCTTAGTATGTTATATGGATATAACATACCTCGGTTATAACATACCTTTTTTCTATGGCCCAGCAAGTATGTTATATCCGAGTTTTACTGTACATGTCAATTTTGAATAAGAAATTTTAAGAAATGTAGTAAAGCCAAGTTTAAGACCATGAAAAAGACAGCAGATAATTATAATATTATTTGTAATATTTTCACAAACATTGCATTGCATTGCCTTTAGTTAATTTATAAAGAGTTAAACTACTGAACTATTTTTAATGTCTTTTTAACTGTTTAAAACTCAGATTAAAAGATATTGTATTAGTACCATTTTAATGCCATTAATTTAACAACCTTTCCTGATTATATTACCACTCATCTAAACTAAACTAAAAAAGCGTGACATATTTACTGTTAGATTAAGAAAGCTTGAAATTAGCAATAAAGTAACATCCTTTATTGAAAAAAAAACATAGAAGTGAACATCACTTATTATATATCTGTTATTTGGATGAAATACATATGTATTTTTCTTATAAAAGTATCATACAGTGATTGTCAATTCTAAATAAATGTTTTAAAATACAATATTTACTCGCATTTAAGTTGATTAGCACATAAGTCGGAACCGACTTAAGTGCAAACTCGGTGGTACTTTTTGCACATAAGTTGACTGTTGTATGAGTTGAGACCCGACTATAGAGCAAGTTCTTTGGTATTTTTTTTAAAGTCAAATACAAAAAAGTCCAATTGCTGCAAAAAATTGTTGTGAACTGATTCCCAGACCAGTTTTAATACCATTTACATAATAAAAAATTATGTCAGAGTAAGTGATTTTTAATATTCTCTAAGTTTTCCATACAATTGTAAGTGGTGAAAAATTAACTCAAGCACAACAGTGATCAAATCTTAGGAACCTAAATACATGTATATAGGGCCCTTGTCAAACCCCAAAAATTCAGATGAATGGGTCAAAGCTAACCTAAATCACAAACAAGTAAACTGCAAGCTAGAATATAATTACAATAGTGAACTAACATTTAACAAGCAAAAAAAATAGGTCATTGCACAGTGTGTCAAGGCATAATTTAACAACATTTCCCCCCTTTTTTCAACAACTAAAATCAGCCATATTGAAATAGTCAACATGACATACCAGTAATTAAAAAAAACACAAGACATACATCAAGCAATTTGATTGGATGGAATGTTTTGTTATCAGAAATTCTATCCAATAGAAATACTCGATACAAATACATTAGGTCACATGACCTATCAGACCAATGGAAATTGTTAAAAATTTAAGAAATAAACATAGTAAGCCACTACAAACATTATATCAATGGGTCAATGCAAAACCAGTCTTACTAAATGTAGATAAAAAAGGATTTTGACTAATTTTGCACCGATTCATGGATATTTCTTCATTGCTTAATGAAGATAAAGAAAACAGAATGGAAAAATATAAAAATAGAAGAAAAGCAATGAAAAGTATCACTTTGTTGATTATACATAGTACAAACACAAGTTGCACATACTAAATTCCTACAAAAAATAAATCCACTTAGATGAAATGATAAATCTTAAAATTTCTGATGATTTATAATAAATTCAAAATGTAAGGGCAGTAACTCTAATATACATGGCAATTATGTGGGATGCTTAACCTGAATTATCTCCCTTTATGTATTTTGTCAATGTAGATATCTATGTAACAATTTTGCTATGTCTCTCACAGTCATTGCTGTAAATATTCTGAAAAACAAGCCCAATTTAATAGGTTTTATAGTACAGGGCAAAATTATCAACTAGCCAGATTGTATGAAATAAGTCATTTTCACTCGGCTAAATTAATTTTTACTAGTCCGGAGCTTTGTGCTAGTGGGTTAAGTCAATAACTTATCCCTCCACAATGCTTAGATAATTAATTATTCTGATTTCTGAATCTTGATAAGCAATTTTACATCGGATAAATCCAAGACTTGGTTACGACTGAATGAAATTACCAGCAGTTTTAAGTACAATAATAAGGCGATTTGAATATATTGTACTACTTCAAATGTTAAAATGAATCACATAAAATATATAGACGAAGGTTTTTTTGAAGAATTGACAATATAAATGAATGTCTCAATAACAAAACATAGTCACATACACATAACCATAATATGTAATAATTATAAAATTAACTCAAAACAAAAATAAATACAACACTTTTTTATCATACATTCTTCCTACACATGTATAAATCTTGACGCAGAGTTCACTTGCAATTTTGACAAGTAAAGGGTGAGCAATAATAGATCTTAGACCAACCACTAACATACAATATTGACTTATATGTCACAAAACGCCCATCACAAAAAACAAGGGACATAACTCTCATGTGTTTGTTTATGTGTAAATTTGCCTGATTGGTGAACTTATCCAAGCTACTGTAGCAAAAAATGTTCTAATGCCATTTTGTAAAATCTGGTTAAGAAAACAGACAAAGACAGTGGACACTCCAGCTGCCTACACACCCCATACAGCTGAAAACATGCCCAGTACAGATGTCCATGTCATGCACAGCTGCACACATGCTCAGTTCAACTACTCATGCCCTTTTTTAGCTATCCACATGGCCCTATGTCACTGTCCACACACCCTCAAGCCAGCTACCCAAACATCCCCAATTAGATGCCCACACCCCATCCAGCTACCCACACGCCATGTCCAGCTCCCTGCCATAGATGTTCACGTAATTTGACCAATCTTTGAGGAGCATACATATAGAAACACTGATGTAGAGTAAAGGTTTACACGACCACACATAACATAATATATACCAATAGAATGATGGAATCATAAATACTATATCTTGATATGTATCTTTATCATTATTTCAATAAAATATAAAATACAAAAATCTTCTGATAATTAACAATAATGATGATGTCATGAACCTAAACTATAAACTATACAATAATGACCTCTGCTTTAGAATGTCTGTTTTAAGTTGTCCGCTTTACGACATCTGCTCTATGGCGTCTGCTTTAAAATGGATGTCTGCTTTTCAACTTCTGCTTTATATGTTAGGGCATTTTCAAATAGGAATGTTCTTTTGAAAATAATAATTAACAAAAAGGTACAATTTTTCGCTAACAAATTTCAAACTTGAACAGCATATCAAAAATTTGATTCCATTTCTGCATGGTATAATAAATATTCAAATGTCATCCCAAATTTTGATACTATCAAGTTAAATTATACATAAAGAAGTTAGGACACAAACTTTATGTACTTTATAAAAGATAACATAAACAATATTTCTCATTTTTAAAATCATGAGATCTCACAATAAAACACAACCAATACAAATTATTTTATTATGAAAAATAAGTAAAAAATACTGTATCACTTTCAATAACGCTGTAACGGCTTTCAATATAGTGACAAAAATGTGGCAAACAATACATCAAGTCAACTATATAAAGAATTTTCAGGGATATTCATAGAATCCAGGAATGTTTATGGAATACTCAACCAATCAAAATGGCTAACACAGTTTGATACTTTAAAATCCACCAATCAGAACAGCTGATACAATTTCAAAACTGAATGTATGTCAGAATAGAATATATACATATATATAATAAAATCTAACAAACCAATCAATATGGCTGATATCAACTAAAACATTTGAATCAACCAATCAAAATGGCTGATACAGATTTAAAATTTTGAATCAACCAATCAGCATGGCTTATGGTATAATTTGAAACTATAATGAAATCTGTTGAAATGATGATATATCTAAATGATAATAAGTCCCACAATGCTATTCACAAGCCAGTTTACTATCAAAACTACTCAATGCCACACCAAATGCTTGCAAAGCACACATTGGATAATTAAAGTCCATTGTAAACACATCCTCAGCTACACGTCCAAATTGCATCACAATATAGTCCACTGAAACACAAGATAAAATAATGTTTAATGTTGTGACATGAAAATGTATGAAATATTAAGCAAACATACCACTAAAAAACTTGAATTATAGTTATACAATTAAGTATTATCACAAAGTAACTTATTGTTAAGACCATTAAATGCCATAGTCTTTAAGGTTTGAATCCAAAATATTCCTTTTCTAAAACAGGCAAGATAAATGATAACAATACAAAATAAAGCCAGGTATAGTTGTGGTTACTTTCTTATTCTGTTCATCACATAGTATGTTATCATTGTATGAAGTTTCATAAAGATCTGACAATACATGGCAGAAATATATGGTAAATAAAAAACTTTAACGCAATTGTTAACAAAACCGGACACCCGCCACCTGCCAACATGGGTTTCCCCAAACTATAAACAGATTTTTTTCGTTGAAAATCCGGCTAATAAAAGAAACAATGTAATCAAATACTTACTATCATTATCATGTACTATTTGAAAATTCTTTACAGAAGCTTGTGTTACTCTACCATGAAAATTTAGAACATACGACTGGGTCTCTGTAAAAACACAATAAATATAACATCATTCTAATTTATTCTGAATCATACAACATTAATATTTCAATATTTTTTCTCACAAGAAGTATTACATTGTAAAACAAACGCCATTTTAGGAGATTGGGTTTAACATCCTGTCAACACAATTTAAGATAATCTTACAACTTTCAGCTCATAACTTAGCTTACCTGGTCTAAAATCAGTACTGACCTACACTTCCAAAAGGCCAACTTCTTCTCTATATAATCCTTATTACTGGAGGAAAATCAACACAAATATCAGTCAATTTTAGGGAAAGGGTACAATCAGTGAAGGTGAGGCTTGAATCAGCAACTCCTTCAAGACACAAAATTTGAAATCCTGTCCTTAGCCTCCTGTGGCACAGACCCAAGTAAATAAAGAAAAAGCAAATCATTAGCATATGTGCCAAAGACCAGGGTAAAACATAACAAGAGCTGTCAGAGGAGACAGCATGCTCGACTTAGTAAGTGTTTGTCACAGGAGATGTGGTTGATGATAAGGAACATACATATTTTAAAATTTGAAAATATAAACTAAACAAATTCAAAGAAAAAAAAAGAAATAAATAGAAAACTATAAGTTCAAGGGGGATAACTCTGAAAAAATGTATAAAGAGTTATGAATCTTGTCACATGAGATGTGGTTGATAAAAAGGAACATGTATCTAAAGTTTGAAGTCAATACCTGAAGAAATAAAACAGTTGCAGTAAAAACAAACATTTTTTAAAGAAAACTCTAATTTCAAGGGGAGATAATTCTGAAAAAAATATATTTGGAGTTATGAACCTTGTCACATGAGATGTGGTTGATAATAAGGAACATATATTTAAAGTCAATACCTAAAGAAATAAAACAGTTGCAGTAAAAACAAATATTTATTAAAGAAAACTATAAGTTCAAGGGGGATAACTTTGAAAATTATGTATACGGAGTTATGAACCTTGTCACATGAGATGTGGTTGATAATAAGGAACATATATTTAAAGTTTGAAATCAATACCTAAAGAAATAAAACAGTTGCAGTAAAAACAAACATTTTTTAAAGAAAACTCTAAGTTCAAGGGGAGATAATTCTGAAAAAAATGCATTCGGAGTTATGGACCATGTCACATGAGATGTGGTTGATAGAAAGGAACATATATTTAAAGTTTGAAGTTAATATCTTAAGAAATAACAAAGATACAGAAGAAAGTATTTTACTGCACAAAAACTTTAATCTGTGCACAAAAACTTCAATCAGTTCAAGGGGAGATAATTCTTGAAAAAATGTGTTTGGAGTTATGGACCTTGTCACATGAGATGTGGTTGATAGTAAGGAACATATATTTAAAGTTTGAAGTTAATATCTTAAGAAATAACAAAGATATAGAAGAAAGTATTTTACTGCACAAAAACTTTAATCAGAAGTGTGGACGCGGACGCCGACGCCGACGCCGACGCCGGGGCGAGTAGGAGAGCTCTACATTACTTCGTAAAGTCGAGCTAAAAAAGAGCTCCGCTGGGCGGGGCATTATACGCCCGTGTGCAGTCCATGCTGTGTTCTATCTCATTTAAAGTCCCTGTGACTTTGACCAATGACCCCGGGATCTCAGAATAGGTCCCATTCTTAACAGGAGGGCTATCCAAAGCAAAGATTTTGAGAACCTAGGTACAGTCATGGTTGATTTATCACCGACACAAAGTTTTCCCATACAAACTTCCAGTGACCTTGACCCTGGGGCCTCAGAACCAAAAGTTCTCGCCCTTGACCCAAAGAGTATTTATACATAAAATTTGGTGATATTAGGTAAAGTTGGTTGTTGGACAAGGTTTTTCCTCATGATTTTTCTTTTGACTTTAACCTTTAACACAGGGACCTAAAACCAAAGGGGCATATGCTAGACATTAAGGCTACCCTTAAATAAGATTTGGAAAACCTACAATGTAGGTACAATTATCATTGAGTTACTGTCCGGAAAATGTTTCAATATGAATTAAGTCCCTGTGACCTTGACTTTTGTCCCTGGGGTTTCCACATCAAAAGGGAACATCCTCTACCAAAGAGCTATCAACACATTACATCTTGACAAATGGGCTGATCCACATAAAATTTAGTTAACCTAGGTACAATCATTGTTTAGTTATTGTCCGGACAAGGATTGTCCAAATGATGCCCCTGTGACCTAGATCTTTGACCCAGTTTTGACCCAAAACCAATTGGGAACATCCTTAACACATGGGCTACCCTCACATAAAATTTGGTGAACTAAATTCATTTTACTTATTAAATATAGCATTATTTCCATGGTTTGCCATTTTGACTTTATTAACATATTGATTGAACATTTGAAGTCTCTACTTGGTAATTTGATATCTTCTGGATGATGGTTTAAACTTGACCCAGGGGCCCCAAAATCAATAGGGAACATCCTTGACACATGGGCTACTCTCACATGAAATTTGGCGAACTTAAGTGCAGTCATTGTTGATTTACTACACGGACAATGTTTTTCAATATGATGCCCCTGTGACCTTGACCTTTGACCCAGGGCCCCTAAAACCAATAGGACATAACCATGACACATGGGCTACTCTCACAAAAAATTTAGTGAACCTAGGTACATTGGTTGTTCAGTTATTGTCTGGACAAGGTTTTTCCATATGATGCCTCTGTGACCTTGACCTTTGGGTCTGGGGCCCCAAAACCTATTGGGAACATCCTTCACACAAGGGCTACATTCACATAAAATTTTATGAACCTAGGTACAGTCCTTGTTGAGTTACTGTCCAAACAAGGATTTTCAATATGATGCCCCTGTGACCTTGACCTTTGGCCCAGGAGCCCCAAAACCAATAGGGCATAACTTTTACCCAAGGGCTACCCTCATATAAAATTTGGAGAACCTAGGTACATTGGTGGTTCAGTTATTGTCTGGACAAGTGTTTCATTGTTTGCCGTTTTGACTTTATAAACATATTGATAGAACATTTGAAGTCACAGCTTGGTAATTTGATATCTTCTGGTTTAAGATCTAAACTTAACCCGGTTTTCCCAAAACTGATAAGGTACATCCTTGACACATGGGCTACTCTCACATGAAATTTGGTGAACTTTGGTACAATCATTGTTGAGTAATTATCCGGACAATGTTTTTCAATATGATGCCCCTGTGACCTTGACCTTTGACCAAGGTGCCCCAAAACCAATAGGGCATAACCTTGACACATGGGCTACTTTCACATAAAATTTAGTGAACCTAGGTACATTGGTTGTTCAGTTATTGTCTGGACAAGGTTTTTCCATATGATGCCTCTGTGACCTTGACCTTTGGGTCTGGGGCCCAAAAACCTAATGGGAACATCCTTGACACAAGGGCTACCTTCACATAAATTTTGTGAACCTAGGTACAGTAGTTGATGAGTTATTGTCCAAACAAGGATTTTCAATATGATGCCCCTGTGACCTTGACCTGTGACCCAGGAGCCCCAAAACCAATAGGGCATAACCTTTACCCAAGGGCTACCCTCACATAAAATTTGGAGAACCTAGGTACATTGGTGGTTCAGTTATTGTCTGGACAAGTGTTTCATTGTTTGCCGTTTTGACTTTATAAACATATTGATAGAACATTTGAAGTCACAGCTTGGAAATTTGATATCTTCTGGTTTAAGATTTAAACTTAACCCTGCTTTCCCAAAACTGATTAGGTACATCCTTGACACATGGGCTACTCTCACATGAAATTTGGTTAACCTAGGTACAGTCATTGTTGAGTTATTACCCGGACAATGTTTTTCAATATCATGCCACTGTGACCTTGAACTTTGACCCAGGGGCCCCAAAATCAATAGGGCATATTCTTGACACATGGGGTACTCTTACATAAAATTTGGTGAACCTAGGTACATTGGTCTTTCAGTTATTGTCTGGACAAAGTTTTTCCATATAATGCCCCTGTGACCTTGACCTTTGAACCTAGGGCCCCATAAACCTGTAAGGCACATCTTTGACACATGGGCTACTCTTACATAAAATTTGGTGAACCTAGGTAAAGGCGTTGTTGAGTTATGGTCCGGACAAGGTTTTTCAATTTGATGTCCCAGTGACCTTTACCTTTGACCCAGGGGCCCCAACACTTATTGGGAACATCCTTGACACATGGGCTTCTCTCACATAAAATTTGGTGAACCTAGGTAGATTGGTTGTTAAGTTATTGTCAAGACAAGTTTTTTCCCCATATGATGCCACTGTGACCTTGACCTTTCATGCAGGGGCCCCAAAACCAATAGGGAACATCTTTGACACATGGGCTACTCTTACATTAAATTTGGTGAACTTAGGTACATTGGTGGTTCAGTTATTGTCCGGACAAGTTTTACCTATTTTAAGTCCCAGTGACCTTGACCTTTAACCCTGGGGTCTCAAAATCAATAGGGAACCTCCTTTACCCAAGGGCTATCCACACATAAAATTTTAGGAACCTAGGTATATCCTTTCTTGAGTTATCATCCGGACAAGCAATTGTCCACGGACGGACAGACGGACAGACGGACAACATCATAACATAATACGACCGTTTTTTCAAAACGGGCGTATAAAAACACTATGGGACACATACCATCATTCCATACAGGACTTATATTATGTAATTCTAAAATATTATCCATATTCCCAGGTAAAAAAGTAAAGCAAATTATTAGAATATGTGCCAAAGACCAGATAAAAACATTAAAAATAACACTATGAGCACATACCATCATTCCATACAGGACTTTTATTATGTAATTCTAAAATATTGTCCATATTCTTCCTCTTCCATCTTTCTATTAAACCATCATGACCCTGTAGTGTAACAATAAATATAATTGACATTTAGTACCATCTTTACAATAAAACAGAGCAAGAGATAATTTATACACAGTAAAACTGCTCAAAGTAATCACCTTCCAATAACTGCCTTACCAATAGCAAACATTTTTTATAACAGGTTTTCCGTGTCATTTTGACAATTTACTTTTTCAGATACTATAATAATAGTAATAACAAGAAATGTAATGTGGAAACCACATTAAAGCCGGATTAAAAAAATTTAACACACAAATTACAAAGTAAATAAAGCCAGTTAGAGTTGTGGTAACTTTCTAATTCTGTTCATCACATGGTATGTTATCAATGTATGAAGTTTCATAAAGATCTGACAATAAATGGCAGAAATATATGGTAAAGAAAAACTTTTAACGCAATTGTAAACGACACCGGACGCCCGCCTGACCAGGTTTCGTCAAACTATATGCCAGATTTTTTCATGTCACATTTTAATCAGATTGCATGTTTATTTTACTTATTCTTCAGGTTTGAAATAACCATTAAAATAGTAAAGGTCAGTTGAATGTGACCCATACTGCAAGCTTGTCAGATGTAAAAAGAACAAGAATGCGAGCAGCAATTTAAGCTTGAATTTTAATCAGATTGAATGTTTACTATACTTACATCTCTAGGTTTGATATCAACTCTTTCATGATCTAGATTCATACCAGGTATAACAATAGTCATCTTTCTTGGTCCTTTAAAACCTAATACATTCGTCTCCTGAAAAACATGACATCAACAATTAGTCTGAAATCAAGGTACTACCATTTTGAGCTGAGCCCATCTTTTATTCTTGAATCTATTTAGATTTAAAAAAATCATAAAAAGGCTGAATATATGTTTATAAAGGGTTTGACTCTAATTTATTTACCAGGGATCCTAAAGGAATCCCTACTCAAGTATTCAGATATCTCTCTTAAGAAATTCCCTCTAAGGGAATCCTGGGGCACTGTTAGGGCACCAACCTCACACTTGTCCCAATAGGTTCAATCACATATTGTCTAAGTGAAAAAACCACCATTCATCAGATGATGTCATGCACATAAAACACCAAAACAATTTTTGCACAGACCCAGCAATGCGTTTTTAGGTTACAAAAAAATTAAACAAAAAGGAGAGACTTAATGCTTTTTTGGATAAGCTGTGTTATATCAGATAATAATTTCATAAGGTTTTCTAGCATCAGACAGTGTTGTCATGTACATTACAACTAAATGAGTGACTTAGTCTCATAGAGTAATACCCACAAAATAGGAAAATGAGCGTCAAAGCACTTATCATTATCAACTAGCAACCAACACAAGGTGGGAACAAGAGTGCCAATGGCTGTAACACTAATAACCAAGGTGACTAAGTATCATTACTCAATATACAAACTTGTCACAATAATTTCCTACAATATTTTATCTGTGGTATATACAGTGCCCTCCAAAAGTTTTTGGACAAAATCTTGTTTTTAGGATAAACCGATTCACATATTACTCATGTAAAAAAAAGAACAACAGTTTTTTTTTAAGAAATATAAAAAATATGCTTAAATGCATTTTTAGTTTATTAATTTTTTAAACGCAGGGAAACAGCAGTAAAATACAGTGCCAATACCACAACTTTTAATACATATTTACATGTTCAGCACAAAATGCTTGTAACTCAAAATAAAAAAAGAGCGAGTTATGTCCATTTTGAGCTAACCCCACAATATAAAACATGCATTAAAATCCTTTTTAAAGATAATTAAGAAAGCATGGCCTTAACCAACAAATATAAAGTTTAGAAACACTTTTAGAGGGAATTGCACATTAGAAATATAAAAACTTTTGGAGGGCACTGTATTTCAGACACAACTTTTGGAGTGATCTGTACATTAGATATAAATATATAGACAGAAAGACATTCTCTGACAGTCCAAGACAGTTTACTAGACAATATAAATATATTATATAAGTTGATCAGTCAGTTATAATATATTTCTAGATATATAGTATTGATTTATATCTTTACACCAACCATACACACAAATATACAGGGCCCTCCAAAAGTTGTCATATCTCTAACGTAAAGTGCCCTCCAGAAGTTTTTTGCCGATAGACTATATCCGGAATTTAAATATTTGGGTTTCCCCTCCGGTACAAACAAACGTTCACAGTTACAATGAAAACATGAGTACAAAGAACAATAGGATTTAATCCATAGTTCGTGCTATTTAGCAATACTAGGTAGATAACTTTGTTTGTACCCCCTATGCACATATGGAAAACCAATTAATTTGAATTCCGGATAAGGTCTATAGATCTTATTCCGAAGTCCGATTTATGGTTTTTTTCGTCTGTGTAATGGTGAATTTTTTTATTTAATGTCGTATTCAACACATATTTAGGTCATATACAGGATGGCCAGCTCTTCCTACTATAGGTTTCCTGGACACTTTTCTATCACCAGTACTAACTTACCCTACCATGAGGCCAACAACTCATGTAAAGGGTATGACCTACAGCGACCGGGCTCGAACCTGCGATCTCCGGATTCAAAGTCAGACATGCTAACCACTACGCCAGGACTGCAGCTTGTGTAATGGTGAAAGTTTGTTTGTACTGCAGGGAAAAATATTTGAATTCCAGATACAGTCTATTGAAATTACATGTCAACATTAATTTTGATACATAGCAAAGAGAACTTACATATGCTATTCCAATCAATTCTTTCCTGGCTCTATCAACACCTTGTTTAGGATTATCACCATTATCATATAATGTAAACTGTGTACCCAGTAGGTTTGACCTAAAATATATTCAAATATATTAATATTAGACCTTACAATACACAAATATACCCAACATAATACCTAGAATCTATAATATAACATAATCACAGAGTGTATTTTTGGGGAGGTTGGGTTTAATGCTGTAGCAAAACATTATATAGATCATATCACCATTCCTAGAAAGGCTAAATCTCTAGATTAAGCAGTTAACCAGTTTACTAAACACATACTTCTGTCAGTGACTGACAATTGTCCTACATGATTTAGAATCAGTGGTAGGAGGGAGAACAGCCTGGAAATCAAACCCACAATCCCTCAATCAGTAGACTTGAATGCAACTGACAGAGCTAGTATGGCGGCTTACCAAGGAGATAAAATATGCCCTTTGAACTCTTTCATTATATTAATGTTTATTAAAAAGGAAAATTAATCAGGATTAAAATTTACGGTATATGATAAACTTCATTATTCAATCTGAAATATATACTTTATTAGAAAAGAACATTCATCAAGTATTATCTCATTAAACAATCAATTATAAATAATTAATGAATTATTGATTTAAAACTGTCTATTCAAACATTGATGTACATTTAATTCTCCAAAGATGACATGTGTTAAAGACCCTGTCACACTACCATTTTCAAAATATTTTTTCCCCAAACTATAAAATTATACAGTAAAGCATTTGACAATCGATTCAGAGGCCATTTGTTTGATTCTCGGACACGACCTTATATTTTGTAAAGTATATTCATTAAATATATTCAACGGCCATACTCTTTTCTACCTTTAAATCAAATAATTTTCTTGTACAATACTCAGGGCTTGAAATTAAGCTCGCATACTCTCAAAATGCGAGCGAATT
Source organism: Mactra quadrangularis (assembly GCA_025267735.1). Classification (NCBI taxonomy): domain Eukaryota; kingdom Metazoa; phylum Mollusca; class Bivalvia; order Venerida; family Mactridae; genus Mactra; species Mactra quadrangularis. The sequence goes on along the minus strand of CM046309.1, from coordinate 56,368,290 downwards.
TTAAAAATTGCGAGTAACTTTTATTTTAACTCGCAAATTTTTGCAAATTGAAATCAACTAAAAATATTACTGTCTAAACTAAGGAGGCTCAAATAAGCATTGAAATGACAAGATATATCAATTGTATTATTTCAAGAATAAAGATTCACCCTAAAAATGTTCCTTATTCTTTGTCTATCCAACAATATCGCCCATGTTCTATCTATACAGTTAAATATAGTAGTATGTTTTTTGCATTAGGTGAATAGTAATTATGTTTGCTATTAAAATTTGGATAAAAGAATGCCAGTGATGTTTTCATTTTGCGAGTTGGAATAAAATCAACTCGCAAAAAATAGCAAGTCAAATTTTTTGTTAAATTCGAGCCCTGAATACTGTGATGACGTCAGTGCAAAACTAGTCTACATCATTCCTTATTTAAAACGAGTAAGACATATTTTGCACTGAACCATCAACCACATGTTTATGATATACAATACAAAATAAATAGTATTGTGACATGCCCTTTAAACAATTAATTTTCTTGTACTGTACATAATAAATAATTCATTATCATCATACATAATCTAAATAAATAAGTAAGATTAGGATATACCAGACAAGATATGATTGTGTTTTATAATTAGAAAAGCTGATTATAAATATACATTGTAGTCAGTGAAAAGATCGCCCACTTAGCTCAGTCTGAAGCGGGTCTGACAACTAATCCAAGGGTCATAGGTTCAATTTCCTAGTACAACCCTACAGTAATACATACTCTTTAATTAAAGTACACAACAGAGTTCACATTAAGTGCACACTTAGTGAAATGTATAGTTGAGTTTTATTCAACTGTCAGTGGTGCATACATTAACCCCACTGATTTAAATACTCACTTCGATATTTCAGTACTTATAATAAAAACAAATAGACATCCTTGTTTAGACATCCATATTTATGCTCATTAATTATTAAACAAATATTGAGTATCTAAATCAGTGGGGTTAATGTAAGCACCACCCACAGTTGAATAAAATTCATGGAGAGGATGTGTATAGGCATTATATGCCTGTTATCCAATCCAATTCATTGAATAAAACATGTATTAAATTAATAAAATTCAACAGTAAAGTTTCAAAATTCTGAAATTCCTTAAGTCCACGACGTCAAAGGCTCTTACATGAATATATTGGAAGAAAAAATCACATTTTTCTGCCTAAAAAATCTAAAAATTCAAGACCAGTCATGAAAACTTTCACCCATGCATATCCATGAATTCGCACAAAACTAGTCAAACCACATGTAAATAAAGGGAGACATAGACTATTTTTTTTCCTGACCCAATGATGCATATTTAACTGTTTAGAAGCCGAACATGACAGAAAAAAATACTAACAGACGAGTTTTAGGCTAGAGTTTGACATTTTGGGATGGAAAAGAAAAACAGGGACATGTACACACGTCAACTAATTATATCTGCGTGACAAAGTTCCATGGAGAAAATAACATTAATTAAAAGCAGACTTTATTTTCCGAGTCTAAAATCTTTCCTATTTTGAGACGTTCTTCTCCAAGTCGAAAACCCTTCCTATTTGAAAACAACATTTTTTTGCTCTCTGTATGCCAAATAGAGTTTTAATCTCCGACCTGGAGAAATAATCTGTTTAACTTTAATTATCATAACAAATGCAAAGCTAATTAAATACAAAAATAAAGATAATTAATAAAAAATACAGCTGCCTTCAAAAATTCTACTACTCTTCCACAAGGCTGGAAATTTCCCATATACCTTATAAATGAAGGAAAATTGACATTATTGTCAAATTTTCATGGAATGGTATAACCTCCCTGGGTGGGATCTGTACCCCCTTTGGGACACTAGATTCAAAATCCAGGTGTGCTACTAACTGCCCTACCAACCCAGGTTTCAATCTTCATTAATTAACGAATGTGAGTATGCTCTAATTTTAAAAAAACATACCCCAGGTCACACACTTCATGGACTACTTTTTGTCATTTTGACACATTCAGGAACTACATCACACAGACCTACTTTTATATAAGGAGTAAAAAGGTTACAGATTGTGTATTAATATTACCTAAGTTTTCCAACAAATGATTCACCACCACGGGTTAAATCTGTGGGGTCTGTTGACATCAGGTAGTTTGAAGTTTTGGATTTCTTTCTTTTTCGACCAGCAAGCAAAAATATCTGCAAGCAAAAATAGTGATAGTCTTTAATAAAGACAAACAGATAAAATGATGCATATTTTATACCTTGACTTTCCACGTTCACATGACCTTTGCGTTAACCAATGCATAGTGTTTATCTAGAAAAACCCTACTAATATCCAGATTGGGTATTCAAGCCATTTTGACGGTGTACGATATTCACAAGCCAAGCTTCATAAGTTATTCCTGCTGTTATTAAAAAATTCATTAATAATAATAATAATGATGGTAATGATGATAATGATGATGATTATGATAATGACGACAATAATGATGATGATAAAGATTTTGATAATAATAAAGACTTTCTTTACTGTGGATAAAACATTTGGTGTTAACTCTCTTTTAACAATTTTTTTTGCAATACAGTCATTGCAAGATGTGTCATGAATATTTAAATAGCAAAGTTCAACTTAATCTGACCTAAACTTGAAGCTTGTCAGACATAAAATAAGCAAGAACACAAGTGGAGAATGATAGCTTTGGTATTTATCAGATTACAATGACACAATCTACCATTTATATCTCCATAAATACCGACCTATCTATAATAACACCATTTAATGTTGTTATAAATGATAGAACATGCTTGAAAACAACATCATCTTGACTAACAACAGTATTTCCAATAATGTAAGCAACAATCATTGTACACAATATGATGCTAACAGTTTGTTTTCTATATAATTTATTTATCAATTTAGACACTCCTGGTATATATTTAAATCCCCAGTACTCCCAGTGGCGATTATTCTGCAATTGTTTATTCCAAGGCAGCAATCCCTTAGATTCTTGTCTTCCTTTGTTGTTTGAGGGGCCCTTTTTATAACAAAAGTTTAACAAGAAATGTAATGTGGAAACCACATTAAAGCCCGATTTAAAAACTTTAACGCAAAAATTTCAAAGGGAAATAATCCATAATAAAGCCAGGTAGAGTTGTGGTTACTTTCTATATCTGTTCATGGCATGGTATATTATAATTGTATGAAGTTTGATTAAGATCTGACAATAAATGGCAGAAGTATATGCTAATATATGCTAAATTGAAAACTTAAACGCAATTGTTAACGACACTGGAAGCCTGCCCAATCGACCACCTGGTTGAAAAATCCGGCTAAAAATCTATGTAAAACAGTAAAAGTCAGATGCTAAGAACATAACAAAGTATTTTTACCCTTTTAACATCTTTTTTAGAATCTTCCCGCTCCATGTGTAGAAAGTAGGTTGGATACATTCCACGATCAACGCCTTTTTTATCTCGTGTAATCCTACATTTTATGGTGACTCCTTGCGGTGCCGGTTTTAAAACAAACTCATCTAAATTTTCCGTCATCTCTGGAGAATAGGACCTGCCCATAGCTCCACCTGGTGACCCATCTTCTTCATCATCATCATCTGGATGCTTGAAAATACAAAAAAAAAGCTCATATGAGATTTGGATGAAAATACAAAAAACAAGCTTCTATAAGATTTGGATGAAAATACAAAAAAAACAAGCTTCTATGAGATTTGGATGATCATAAGGAATAATGAACTGAGAGATTTTAATTTACAACAGTATTTAAATGAAATCAAAGGAAAATCTTTTTTGTTTTTTGTTTTGACCAGGTGTTTTCCAATGCTTTCTTGAGTCGTTTGAACAAATCATCACATAAACAACCAAAAAGATTAAAACCAAAGGGATTGTAAGTACAGTAAAGTTCTGCTATAAAGACTACCTCAGTTATTGCAAAATCATAAATTTTTGACAATTTTCAAGTCCCCATTTACACTTAATTTGAGAATGAGAAAAAAGGTCCCTATAGTAAAACCATTTCAATTTCAAGGACTTAATGGTAGAACTTTACAGTTTGTTTGTTTGTTTTGTTGGGTTTAGTGCCATAGCAACACATTGTATAGGTCATATAACGGCGGTCAGTCAACCTACTCACTCCTCCTGGATTTAGCTGTTAACCAACTACTAAGCGCATTCTTTTGTCAGTGACTGACAACTGTCCTACATAATTAAAAATCATTGGTAGGAGGGAGAATGACTGTAAAAATAATTTCATGACCAAGCTCCACAAGTCTTACTTTATCAAAAATCAAAGTGCTGAAAGCACCTAATAAACGATAAATTGAAAGGCCACATAGCCAAATAAAAAGTCTCCTTCACTTAATTCAGTAGTGGTGTGGTAAACATTTTCATACCCAATATATCAGACAACAGTTTTGATGTATGAGGAACAGAGCCGAGGGTTTCCAAAAGTACAGGAATGATAATGAGAGCGGATTTTTTAAAATCGAAATGTTGAACTCTTAATATCGTTCAATGAACCCTAACATTTATGCAGCAACCACCTACGTTGTACGTAAGTCACAAAAGCTTTCTTAGATCAATTGAAGCTAATAAAAAACAATAAATGGAATCAAGTCATGTCACGTTGAGTAGAACTCACGGAAAAACGTACGAGGGAAATCCATTGAGACAAAATTAATACAAGACAACGTCAGAATCTAAATTCTTCCAGTTTTAGAGATCTTACGTTGATAAACCATGACATGTGTCACTTGTTCTAAATACCTAATTAGACTTTATCATAGAGAGTTTTTTGTCTTTAAGACAAGGAGATTGTTTTTTTACTGTTGGAGGAAGGGGGAGAGATAGTGGGTGGGGAGGGAGGGTGGGGAGAAGAGAAAAACAGGGGGGAAAGAGACGGGGGGTGAGAAAAACAGGGTAAGGGGAGTAAAGTGGGGGAGTGAAAACAGGGGGGGACATGGAGAAAGAAAAACAAGGTAAAAAAGAAAGACAGGGGAGGGAAAGAGACAGGAGAGAGGAAATTGAAGACAGAGAACAGATCAGGGGAGGATTAGAGGTGGGTTGGCAAAAAGATGATGGGGGAAGACAGGGGGGGGAGTGATGAGAGCGGAGAGAGAAGAGGCAGAGCGAGGGAAAGGATCAGGGGTTAAGAGGGGGTTGGGAAAGAGAGAGATGGGAGAACAAGAGAGAAAGGAACAAGGGTGAAACAGAGAGAGGGATAAAGTGAGGGGACAGGAGAGAAATAGGAAAACCATTTCAATTTCTAATAATTTAGATTTTTATCTTGACTTGAGCCAAGAAAAATAGGAGTTTTTACTTAAAAAAAAACAACAATTCAGATCTTACTAAGTTCAAATTGATCTTACATGAAAATTGACATTTATACAACATATAATCAAAGACAATTTCCAGATAAAAGCTTTCAAGACTATATTACCATAAATAATGATTTTCAAGGAGATATTAAAGTACATTAATCTATTGTAACATACTATTTCATGACATTTACTTGTCTAAAACATACAGTTTATCCATGAAATGAGAAACAAAACTCATGAGATTTTAAAACCTTTTGTTATAGGGAGATGATTATGCTTTGATGTTAACTATGATTTTATGTTGTTTTCTATGACATTTCCATACAATGCTTTAGGCCACAGCAAGTTGATCATATGTTCTATGGATTCGCTCACACATTAATTTTGACAGTTTTTACAAAAATCTTTTCATTCCTAGCTCGCTCATAAAAATTTGGTCAAACCGCACATATAAAGCAACTGAATTAAGTATTTTGATTTTTTTTGCTTGCTTTTTTCCATTTCCCCCCCAGAAATATCCGTAGAACACATGGTCAACTTGTTGTGGCCTTACAGTCACTCGTTCACAGATTTAATGTTGTTGATATTTTCAAATCACCTAAGAAAATAAATTCTTAATATTTTAAAGTCAACCAGCACTAACAGATGCAGGAAGGACTGTTCACAAAAGTTCACCTTGAAAACATCGTGCTCAGTGGGTGGAGCTAAAACAGTGTAATGCTACAGTCCCACAAACATAAAAATACCCGTGAGGGCACCGTACGGGTGCCGTGCGATCAAGCTCCGCAAGGACTCGTACGAACTCTTGCCTACCCGTATGGACTGTTCGTTTTACCAGGGTCCTTGAGATGAGCCATGGATAGTGGATACACGTATCAGTTTAAGAGTCAAATCGTTCACAGATTTAATGTTGTTGATATTTTCAAATCACCTAAGAAAATAAATTCTTAATATCCTTGAGATGAGCCATGGATAGTGGATACACGTATCAGTTTAAGAGTCAAATCATGAACAAAATAGTGGCTGAGTATAATTTAACTTGCATATCTTCTAGCTACGTCTCCGTATGGGTATGTTGTTTTGAGCCAAGTGCGTACCGTCACCTTAATACACAAGGCTTCCCATGGCCTACGGCTGTCTGCATGTACTGGTCCGCAACAAGCCAAGATTTTATGGGACTGAGGCATATGTAGTTGAGAGGGTCATTTCATAGTAAAAGAGTCATGACAGAGATACATTGAGATGTTGTCGGCATTAGGAAGCCATTAATAAGGTCTCTGTTGTACACTTTTGTATTGTTAAATTTGATTCAACAAACAGTGGCACATACATTAACCCCACTGATTTAAATACTCAATATGTGTTCGATAATCCCTTTACATTAATACAGATATCTATCTTTATCAATCATGAGTACCATATAACAGTAGTGAGTTTTTATGTACAGACATCATCAAACAAATATTAAGTATTTAAATCAGCAGGGTTAATGTATGCCCAATTGACAGTCCAGTAAAAATAAAAAAAATTAACAATATTTACCTGCGCTCTCTGTCTAGCCAACATCTCTAAATCATTTGTACTTTTAGTTCTCGGTCCCGGCATTGGTGCAACGGGTTCGCTGACTTCACTCGGCTCCTCCAAATTGTCGTCCACAGGTGGACTCTGAGGTGATTTAGGGGCCGACTGTTTCTTCTTTTTCTCCTTCTTTTCTTTCTTCTTACGACTCGGAGGTAAAGGATCATCCCCTGTAGATAGAAAAACAACTTGTTTATAAACATCAGACTATTTTTCAACCATTTTGTGAGAAGCCCATGTGACGACCATGCATAGAGATTGGTCGTGGACATAAACAGTAAAGTTCCACTTTTAAGACTATCTAACTAAATGGTCCAAATAAAGGACTATTCTAAATATAGGGACATTCTTCAAAAATGTATAATTTTTCTAAAACCAAATGCAAATTAAAATCAACATATAAAACATATTGAATGGTATATACACAATTAACATAGAAAAATAAGAAAATGGAAGAAAATTACATGAAGAAATCATTGGATTATCTTTTAAAAAGGTTTCAAGCAATACAATAGTAATATTATCTAAGAAAAATAAAAAATGTTAATAACAAATTAATACACACAAAATTAAAATTTAAACTACATCTACTTCTAAACTACATTATTATAGGTTTTGAATATTAATGTACTTTGAAAATGTGCTTGCCTACACAATAAATGAATAAAATATGATGCACTCACATAACTTTACTGATTTACTTATCGAGGGTTTAGCGCAAAACGGTTGTAACTCATTCTTTTCTTTTATTGAGTTACAACCCTCTTGCGCTAAAACCTCGATATGTGCTATTGTTAATTTTTTTTCAACTTTAAGTGGCGCATACATTAATCCCATTGATTAAATACTTACTTAAATACTTTTGTACTAATGATTCATAAAAATAGAATTACCCCATTTATGTACGGGATATCAAACGAACTTCAAGAATTTAAATCAGCGGTGTTCATGTAAGTGCCACCATCAGTTGAATGAAATTTACAATATTTAATGTATCTGTCTATACATGTATGTTTTTTATCTAATAGCACATTGTACAGTCAATTTACTAATGTATCATTTTCATGTTTTGAGGACATAAAAGTTTGTTCTGTTCTGTTCAGTTGCATACAATAATTATTGACAGGAATAGCATCAATACAATATTATTTATCATATCAATAAATACAGAGCCATCCAAAGATTTTTGCACAAAATTTTGTTTTTAGGGCAAACATATCCACAAATTTTACCAATGAAAAAAATAAAAAATAGACACAAGAGTTAATTCTTAAATAATCATTAATTTATAGGACTATCAACATACGATGCCAACTATTGTTTTAATTTATACAGCTGTCAGTGAGGCTTACATTAACTCTGCTGATTTAAATGTAATTTCATCTATTGTGTGCATAGAAATACTGTAGTGAATATTTAAATCAGCAAGGTTAATAAATGTACGCATCACTAACAGTTTAACAAAGTTATCTATCGTGTGCACAGAAGTACTGTAGTGAGTATTTAAATCAGCGAGGTTAATGTATGCGCCACAAACAGTTGAACAAAATTTAACCCTTTTTATCCATGTACAACAAAATAAATCCATTTTATATGCATGTATAATTTTGATCTGTATTTTGTATTTTTCTTTATAAAATTGCTCATGTACAATGTTTCATGATTTGAGAAATAAAGGTAAGTTCTGCTCTGATCTTTTCAAAAACAATACAAGTAAGATTTATTCATAGTAGAACTAATAGAAGTAAGCATGGTCAATTTTTTCTGAAATTTAAAAAAAAAAGTGTGAATTTTCGCGCCATGACATTATGTCATTGCGTCTTTTTCCCTTTGAAGCCTTGAATGGCGAAACGTTGTAAAACTTAGTAAACAGTAAGAAACATATCATGTGTTGGTAGTATTTTATATTCAATATTCTAAAAGTTTTGTTAGTCCAAGATTATTTCCAGGAACCTTTGGAGGGCACTGTTTATACATCTATATATGGGTAAGAGAGAGAATGAGAGCTAGGAATCTTTATATCATATATACAATATGTCATTACTGAGTAAATATCATGTTACTGACTAGATTATTATATCTATATACTATATCAAGCATCTCTTAAAGCCCCTATATTAAGACTAGCCCTCTCCATTAACTGCAAAGAGTATTGACATTTATCTACTGAGAAATTCTTTTTTACATTTATCTGAAACAAATGTGTTTTTATATATTATTTCAAACACCTCTTATGAAACAAACTTTTTAACAAATGCAACTATTTGTGGGCTTAGCACAAAATGGTCATAACTCAATTTAAAAAAAGAGTGAGAAATGACCCTTTTGCGCTTAGCCCACATATTACTTAAATATGTTTATGCTATTCACTAGATTTCAAAGCGAAAGTAGATTGAAACTGAAAGTAGACTTTGGTTGTCAATACTTTAAACAATAGTTTTGATCACAGTATGTTTAATGTAAAGTACTTTGATAGAAAAAAACTTCCTCAAAATTGCATAATAAAGCTCTAGAATTATTTTGAATCATAGCCAATACTATTAAAAAGGCAAACATAGTGTGCTATTATGAAGGGACCCTTCTTTTTTTAAAGAAAAAGGAATGTTGTCAAAGTAAAACAAACTGAACTGTTATTGTGACCCCTATGTGTATTAAATTTTGATAACTTCACAAGACAGTTTTCAAGTCTGCTGTAAATGAAAACATCTTCATATGGTGGCTTTAACAATATTTTCTATAAAATCATCAATTCTATGGTGCCATATTTATACAACAAATAATCTATAAATGTATTCATACACTAGACATGAGGGAATGCTTTACTAATGAGAATAAACATAAATAGCATACTTTTCCAAAAATCTCATATTCAGAATTTTCGAAATCACTTTTATCAAAATTGATATTCTAGTTAAAATATCCGGAAGAAAATTTACTGGAGGTATGTCCATATGTAGATCTACATTTTGTGGGTTTAGCACAAAAAGGTTGTAACTCGCTCTTTTCTTATACTGAGTTACGACCATTTTATGCTAAATACGTGAATTGTAAAAAATGTGAATGGAATTGGATCAAAGAAAGTTTTGTATAAACTTTTCGCACTAATTTCAACATAGCTCAATAAATGTGGGGTACATTATAACAGCACTATATTTTATCATGAAATAATGTATAGCACATGCTCCTATGCTGATATAGAGAAAAGGCGTGTGACTATGTTTGAATATAAAACAATTATAACTCATTGTAATTGAAGTACCCACTACATCATTCACGTTGTCATTATCAGGCATTTACTAATAGCTTATTGATAACATCACATACAGGGCAACCCAAAAGTTGTGTTTTAATTTATTCAGCTGACACTCGGAGTACCCTTGTCTATTTATAAAATCTCATTCTATTGGACAAATGCAAAATGACGCACTGGAAAGTAGGGAAAACCCCTCTACTTATTTGTCGGTAAAAAAAGAGGCTACAAGAACTTATTCAGCGTTTCTCCCAGTTTGTCAAGTTCCAATATTTTTTTAAATCGACAGAGTTTTTGCAAGCCTCATCAAGCTAAATAAATGAAGTAACTTCTGTTAATTTTTCGAACATTAACTATTTAAAAGATTAATTGAATTGAATGTGTGTCGGGTAATTTAGTAAACAGAATTTATGCGTAGCAAGAATTCTATAACAGGCCTTCTATGCTGCTTGTCTTTTTAAAGACATTTCTTGTTGATTCTTGAGCTGTCGTTTAGAATAACTTGAGATGATTTAAATAAATTTTTTCGTGAACCATGTCTCATGTTAACATTAACAAGCTACATGCATATTATTATTCATTGATGGAATACATTCTAAAAAGGCCATGATTTATAAACTTCTTAGTTTAGAGATTAACTGCATATGAATAGCTTTAATAAGTATTTCTTTGATAAAAACCCTATAATAATGAATTCCTTAATTCGAGGATAACCTGAACACTATTCATTCAATAAAAAAAATAAACAAAAAATGTAATGTGCAAACCAAAAGTTAAATGCAAAAATTTCAAAGGGAAATAATCCATAATCAAGCCAGATAGAGTTGTGGTTACTTTCTAATTCTGTTCATCACATAGTATGTTATCATTGTACGAAGTTTCGTAAAAATATGACTTTAAATGGCAGAAATATATGCTAAATTGAAAACTTCAATGCAATTGTTGACACTGAACGCCCCCCCCCCCCGACCACACGCCCGCCGGCTGTGATTCAAAGTTTTACAATTTAAAGAAACAACAACAACAACTTACATGATTTCTCGTCGTCTGAGTCAAACTCAAAGGCCAGATTATTTTCTGCCATGTTTTTAACAACTACACAAGACATTCATGAATTTATTTCCTTCAAATGCTACACTTACAACATTCCCTTGTATTTCGACACAAATCTATTTCCGACAATAAACACATCTTGCATATAATATATCGTCATTTCTTAATCCACTGTCATCTTTATTCTGTGTTATGTTAAAATTTACTTTCACTCAAGTCCATTTACTTTCACTGAAGTCCGGGTTTCCTGACCCAGTTTCATATCAACGTTTTCAAATTATCTTCAGTTTTGTTTCAAAATGTAACCACTTTCATTGCTAACAATATAACAATAAATTATCACCAGTTACTTCATAGTTATCTTAAATCCCTTGATAACTCCCTAATATAACTCCTTAAAACTTTCATGGGATAATCTCAAATCTCAAGTCCCCTTATATCATATATCTCAAACGAATTGACAGCCCCTAATCATTGAAATCCATGCATCAAACATAGACAAATTGAAAGCCCCTAATCATTAAAATGTCTATCCATTCACAACATGTAATCCTAAACACTGAAATATTGAACCAGCTGGGTAAGCATGTTATTCCCTAGCACTTTCAAAAAGCCCTTTTTTGAGTTAGCCAAATGCGGGCATTGCAGAGGTTGTGCTGGAAGGTAGCAAAGCCAATATTATGCCTCTGGAGTCTGGAAATGCTCCAGTTCCAAATCAGTTCCTATATGATATTTTGCTACAATGTAGCCCTAGCTAGCAAACTTTTTTTATTGCATATGCCTCAGTCTTGGTTGCCACCTTGACGCAAAACTGTTGCAAAGTGCTTGACTGACATTTTTTAAAAGTGCTAGGTTGCGATTTTCTAACATACATAACAAGCTAACAATTTCACCCACACATGAAATCCTGAATTAATGAATCCATGCATAATATAATTAATCAAAATTAAAACAGAGCTAATTCAAATACGAAAATCTTGTATGTACGGATAATATAATTAAACCTTAACATGTTAAGCTTTAAGTGTTTTTGTCACAAGTTGAATTCAAATTACGTTCCAGTTTCCATACATTAAACTTAACAAGGAAATGATGTGACAGCAAGGGACATGTACGTATAATCGGTACAGACGAAAGATAAACATGGGTTATGGTCTTTTTGGTCTTTTTCTGGGGCGGGGGGGATAATGCAATAGCCACAGAAGGTATAGATCATATGGCTGACAGTGGTTGGCCAACCTTCTCACTGTTCCTGGACAGGCTAATTCTTACAATTTAGCTGTTAAGCAGTTACTAGACAAATACTTCTGTCAGTGACTGACAAATGTCCTACATGATTAAGAATGAGTGGTAGGAGGGAGAATGTAGAAATTTTTACATGAACAACTCCAAAACAGTATGCCCTGTCCGGGAATCGAACCTACAACCTGTGGATCAGTACACTTGCACCTTTCCAACTGGGCTAGTGGGGTGACTCAATTTAATACTATTATAAATCTATTGTTTTCTAAAATTCTTAATTTTAATACAGAGTTAACATATTTCAAGTTTAATAACTTCAGTAAAAGTATAAATTATGTTCATGCCTTACATGTACAAAATACATTCAATTAAAACACCTTATACAGATTGCTTGACATATACAAGTATATAGACAACAAGTTCAAGTGTTTCAAGTATTTTAAAAGATCTGCGCAAAACTAGAGTAACTACAATTAAATAAGACATACATAGACTAGTTTTGCACAGAACCGTCGATATAAAAGGTAAAATCCTGTATCTTCAAGCACATGACCTGGACTTCAAACTGATGTAGATAAACTTTGATCATTTTATAATAAACAAGATAGAAAATGTAATGAGATTTTTATCATTCAGCTGAGATATTGTAAAACTTAATTAAGTTATGTACAATAAGTATGATTAAAATCTGCTTAATCAGCAAGAATAAAGATTCAAAGTAGAGATCTGCGACAAAAAAACTTAAGTTTTACTAAAGGCATCATCATAAAATGTGAAATGAACAAATATGTCCACAGTTAATTTCTAAAATCTAATATTGCATCTTAAATCTTTTATCAGGCTCTATGACTTAAGTTATTACAGGCCCATGGCAAGTCGGGAATACCAATATTTTTATAGTAATCCAATTTCATTCTCTAGGAACAAATTTGTCCTGGAAAAGTTTAGCCCGCTCTCCCAATCTAAAATTGCTTACAACTGCACTGCAATAGGCAGCCAATGTTTGTTGTTGTTTTTTCAAAATAAATGTTCCATAATTAGTCTTATAAAATTTTAGTTTAAATAACCAATTAATATATTTAACATAGCCTTAATTAGAAGACATATAGCCTAGTTTTGAATGTACAATAACCAATTTATATATTTTAATATAGCCCTAATTCGAAGACAAATGTACAATAACCAAATTATATATTTTAATATAGCCCTAATTCGAAGACAAATGTACCGTAACCATTTAATATATTTCAATATGGCCTTAATTTATAGACAATTAATTTTATAGGAACATCTGAGACCCAAGTTCTTATTACAAACTTCATCTTGAATAGCATAAAACAACAACAACAACACAACAATTTCCTTTTATATTTTCACTAACTCAAGTTTCATAGATACTATATTGATTTTTCAAAACTGAAATTTCCATAAAGGCACTGCGCATATTTTCACTCAGATAAAAAAACAAACTCTTGAAATAAAAGATAGAAAAACCAGGAAATCATAAATAACGAATTCCACCACTTTGATCGAAGTCCAAGTTAAGTTCACAGCACAAATAGACACAGAAACACTCACATCACACATTTTTACAAAAAAAAAAACACAATAAAATAAGATTGACCTCATTTTTTACTGATCTTTTTATCCAATAAAATTATAGCGAATTCAATAAGGGCAGGAATCTATCAATTTTCATTAATTCATCAAATATTTCCAACCATCGGGAACTCACGAAAATAAGGAATAATCTCACATACTCCAGGCCGACTACAGATCAAATAGCACACTCCTAATACAGTATTAGACGAAAGCTATTCCAAATTTTACAGAAAATTAAATCATAGAAAACTACCATACTACATCTAAAGATATAACGTTTAAAAATTTTTTCGGTTCATATATTTTTATCAAGTCCTTTAAAAGTTCAATGAATTTTTATTTACCAGTATATAGTAAATACCCCATGAATGGATACAGCTATCATAGATTATACATGCATGTAAATATACCTACATACCTATGTTATAATACAGTATAACATGTCTTGTATAGGCACCCCTTGGACCCAGCTGTCACTACAGGTTATATGTATAGTTAAAGAAGGATTGTTTAACCTCAATTGTGAAACAAGTTCTTACAACTTAGATTGATTAATTTCTAGTTCATCTTTTCACCCCCCCCCCTCACCAATACTAAGCTAGTAGGATAAAGTTTCTTCATGTTTCAATTGTGTGCAATCTAAGAAAGACTAAACTTCATATTCATGCCAATAACCATTGGCAGGATGACCATAGGCAAGCTATTTTACGCCAATCGGCAAGCCAACAGACAAGCATCAGAAAACCATTCACCAACCATCGGCAAGCCATACCAACCTTGGTAAGCAATTTACATCTCACTAGCCTCATCCTTATATTCATTTAATCAACGTTTGTTTCAACATTTAAAACAAAAACTTTATTTACATTCTTTAACAGAGGCAACAAATCATGATATAAATTACTAAGTAGTTGTTATTCATGGCAACTTATTAAATTTCAAGCATCAACCTAACCTAGAATAGAAATAAATTACTCTATACAGGCCTCCATAAATAGGAACATATAACATTTCAACTTTTACAATGACGATTTTCTCAGTACTGACAACCCCAGCTGGAGGGAACATTTAAGCTTAATTAACTTAAGCTTAAATGAAACAAATATTGCTATATCAGATAGATATATATAAGGATTACTATTAATTTAGCTCTTAACCGCTAACCATTTTATCGTTTGATATTTAATTAAGAAAACAAAAACCCTCTAGCTATGGGTCAGTACAAAATTAGTCTTCATCCTTTTTTATTTACACATAGTAAGAGTATTTAGTATTTGTAAGTCGAAACCACCCCCATAGAATTAGATTTGGCTTTAAGCATTTGAAAGTCTCAACGATCATCGACCCTCACTGAATCACCTCTGGCTGTAAATGTTTTAAAGTAAAATACATTTTTTTGTCATATTTCTGGTTTTCATGAATCTTTTGGTTACATTATTTTTGTGCTTTATAAATCTTTGATTCCATTATTTCTGTTTTTCATTAATCTTTTGGTTCCATAATTTTGGTGCTTTATCAATCTTTTGGTTCCATTATTTTTGTGCTGTATTTATCTTTGATTCCATTATTTTTGGTAAAAATTAATCTTTTGTTTCCATTCTATTATTTTGGGGTTTAATAAATCTTTGGGTTCTATTATTTTAGTGCTTCATTAATCTTTGGGTTCCATACAACTAGTGTTTTACTGTATATAAGATATAGTATAGAAATAATATCAATATCTCAAAATATTTCATTTGAATAGATCTTTTATATGTTCAATGGCAGCCATCAAAAGAAATATCTACCAATGTGTAGATATAGTCATTTATAGTATACATACATTAAATGAACATGAGAGAGATAGAGGGGGGAGAGAGAGGGGGGAGGGACAGAGATATTGGGGAAAGGGAGAGCAAGAGGGGGCAGAGAGGGATTGGGGGGAGATAAAGAGAGGGAGATAGGAATGGAGGGTGATAATGTGGCAGCGGGGAGAATAAGAGAGAGAGGAGACAGAGAGCCAGACAGACAGAGAGACATACAGCAAGACAGACATACATACAGATGGATAAAGAGACAGACAGACTGACAGAGAGACAGACAGACGAACAGAGACAGACAGCATGACAGACAGACAGCAAGACAGACATACATACGGACAAAGAGACAGACATACAGATGGACAGACTGACAGAGAGACAGACAGACAGAAAGAGAAAGAGAGAGAAAAAAACAGACAAACATAATATTGGTATCTATATTTTGTATATTCATTGCATGACAAAGTATAATCTATTTAATCGAATGATTCTTATATGGCAAATAGAAATATCGAATTATGTCTTCATTTGAATATAATTATCTATTTGAATATATAAATAGTTTTTAATATTCCAAACCAGTTCTATGCATGATAATGAAAAATAAAACTAGCCAGGAATATTTATATTAACAATGATTATTGGCAATCCTCAATTGATCTTATTTTTTTATACATTTTTCTTGTACTGAGACTACATTTATATAAATTTTTATTATTATTATATATTTTGTTTTACTTTTCCTGGCAGAGATTTTGTTATAACATTTTTCAACAACATTTTTTATCAAATTTTATTGTTTAACAGACATAACAAAAATGTCTTAAAACCAGTAAAAGATAAATCTGTTAAGCTGAAACTAAAAACACACCAATCCAAGACCATGGTCATACTAAGAGAGAACATGATTCTAGAATCAAGAATAATTAAAACTTGGTAGCTCTTTTACAGCCAGTATATGGACTTAAATATCTTAAAAATCACTTTCATTAATTGTCCCCTTTAATTGCTTTAGGAGCAATATAGCATTTTCGTGTTGATGTGAAAAACCAAACAAAACAAAACTAACTAACATGTAGTCAGTTCCTTTTTTAAAAACACATAAACCCAACAATCTAAAAAAACCTCAGACAATTTGAGATAAATAATTCACTGAAAAAATTCACAAGAAAAATGAAAATTGGCAGGAACAAAAAACTACTGGTACTATAAAAGTGATGACTATGCTCTCAATAGCATATTTTCCTTTCCCTCCAAACAAACACCTATTAGGTCTGTGTTGAAATTTTCTCTTACTAAGAGTGGATTTAGCTTCCGAGGAATTTTAATCTGTCAACAGTAATTTCCTATCGTACTAGACACAGTCTTCTCTAACATTTAATAAAAACCCCACAAGTAATGTATCAACAATAACAAGAGGACCTAGGGGGTGGGTTGCTCACCTAGGATATAGGTCTTAATTGAAAAAAAGAGTAAAAACCAAAAATATAATATTATTAACTTTAAAGGATTTCAAAATATCCCCTTATATTTGGGAAAATGTTTGACCTCTAAAGAAAATAGTGTTTGATATTTAGAGGTGTCTGACCTCAAATTTTTTTAGTGGTGTTTGACCTCAAAATTTTAGTGGTGTTTGATGCACAACGGACAAAGACCCATCACAATAGCTCACCTTGAGAACTTCGTGCTCAGGCGAGCTAAAAATCTCATGACTTATTTGACTTCACTGTCAGGAGAGCCAATTAAAACTGAAGGATAAAGTAAACACCCTATTAAATCATTAATGTATTTCCTACGGTAAATTCACAACTTCATAGATATTCAAAACTAAAAATTCCATTAAATTATCAATGAAATTCCAATAGTAAATTTCACAAATCCATGATATTCAAAATTAAAGATTCCATTAAATTTTATCAATGAAATTCCAATTGTAAATTTACAATTCACGAACATTCAAATTTAAAATTCTTAAAAATTCCATTCAATGATCAATGAATTTTCTACAGTTAACTCGTACATTCACAGTTCCACATAAAGTATCAAAATAAATTCCATATTAGAGGAGAACGTACAAAACCTATTTGATAACAAAATCTAACACGCATATCAAAGCTCGTTAGCCAATTCTGTCACATGACTTAATGAAAATTACTCATACAGATTCAATGACGAGGTCTTTTTCTACAAAGGTTCTAGTATTCGCTCATATTTATTTTCTCTCGCAGTTTTTTTCCCGTAGAGATCAATATACGAGGGTATTGGTTCATGGATAATATTAATGGATTACAAAAGGGATTATCTGGATAAATATAGTGGATATTGGTCAGCATCTGGATTAATGTAGACAGCATTAAATCACTATAGGAACTCTGTGGTCAGTTTTTTTATAGATAGCCTTAGATCACAATAGGAACTCTGTGGTCAGTTTTAATATAGAAAGCATTTGATAGCAATAGAAACTCTGTGGTCAGTTTTAATATTGATACCATTTGACAATTAGCTTTTTTCTATTTTAAAATATCAATTTTTCTTTCATGCTTTACAGTGAAATGTCATGTTATTCAATGAAAATAAACATGGAAAATATAAACATTATTGTAGAATATTTTCTTATCTTTTTCATAGTAAATGACGTCATCCTTGAAGATAAATGAATGGGGATGCCCTCCACCCCACGCTCAACTAATGGCGAAGATAATAAACTTATAACAGGCCTTTTTTTTCCTTATATAACAGGGGCCGTTAACAGGCCCCTTCCCCTCTTGAAATTTCTTTAAAATCATGCAGTTTTCCTCAAAATTGCAGTTTACCTTAAATATTTTGTTCCCCTTTCTATGAAACAGCGATAAAATTTCCCCAACTGTTCTATACATAAAAAGGCCACAGGGCCCTTCCCCAAGTACTGAAAAAAGCTCTGTATACAAACTTGAAAAAAAAATTAAAAAATGATAAATGAAGTCATCTTGAGGAAGAATAATTGTGTATAAACTTCCTTAATTTCAGGACAAGTCCTGAAAGCTTTCACCTGTAAGACATTGTAATACATCTAAAGTGTTCAATGTTTATGTAATACATCTAAAGTGTTCAATTTTTATGTAATACATCTAAAGTGTTCAATTCTTATGTAATACATCTAAAGTGTTCAATGTTTATGTAATACATCTAAAGTGTTCAATGTTTATGTAATACATCTAAAGTGTTCAATGTTTATGTAATACATCTAAAGTGTTCAATGTTTATGTAATACATCTAAAGTGTTCAATGTTTATGTAATACATCTAAAGTGTTCAATGTTTATGTAATACATCTAAAGTGTTCAATGTTTATGTAATACATCTAAAGTGTTCAATGTTTATGTAATACATCTAAAGTGTTCTATCATGTTTATGTAATACATCTAAAGTGTTCAATGTTTATGTAATACATCTAAAGTGTTCAATGTGTATGTAATACATCTAAAGTGTTCAATGTGTATGTAATACATCTTATTTTTTTATTTATTGGAGTTAACGCCGTATCAACACAATTTATGTCATTTCACGGCGTCCAGCGCACCTAACCTAGCTTTCCTGGACCATTGTCTATAACCAGTACTCACCTACCCTTCCACAAGGCCGGAAACTTCTCCATATTATCTAATCAATGGAGGAAAGTTGACATTATTGTCAAATTTTCATGAAGGGTATAATCTCCCCGGGTGGGATTCGAAACCGCACCCCCTTGGGCACGAGTATCCAAATCCCGGCGCGCTACCAACTGCGCTATCGACCCGGGTTAAATAATACATCTAAAGAGTCCAATGTTTATGTAATACATCTAGTGTTCAATGTTTATGTAATACATCTAAAGTGTTCAATGTTTATGTAATACATATAAAGTGTTCAATGTTTATGTAATACATATAAAGTGTTCAATGTTTAGCAAGACTGTGAAACAGGCGAAGCTATAAGCGGCATTTCAGAATTGCGATATTGAGTAGTGGTCCATTTTTCCGCATGCCAGCAAATAGTTCAATATAAAAAACTCGATACATAACTGCCTTTATCTTGCATTCACACATATTTCATAAAATTCATTGCGACATCAAATCTCTTCAATTTTGTGAACAATTAAACTATGTTAGAAAAGTAATAACTCGACTGGTTCCTGCGGATGTATACATGTACATCGATTTCATTCATGAAAAATTATGAATGAAAATATTTTACTCGTCCCCGTATCAAGCACTATAGTCACGTGATTAACAATTCAATAACCCTGGAAAGACTCGATAAAACGCTTTACTTTGAATTTGTAAGAACGGTTAAATTTCACAATAATATAAACAGTGGAGTAAATGTTTTATTTCTGTGTAAAAAAAATAAACAAATATTGAATGACACAATATGCTAGTTGTGAAGTAGTCTATACGCCGTGCAAATTCGAATATTTCATAAGTTCATTACTACTGTTCTTCGCAGTGAAACTTCGAATATTCGTAACATTGAAATGTAATATTGTAACGAGCTCACCCCGGACAACTGTGGACGCATGTATAGATCTAAGCACGATGTATCGTCTAGATCTATACCGCCGGAGTCGATCTACGTCAGTGGAGGTTTCTACGAGGTGAACTGGTTGGTATCGGGGTTGAGAGGCCTGTCGAGTGGTTCTCTTACACCTGTGGTTCAATTGGTAGCGTGAACGATTGAAGTTCACTCAATGCTCTCGTCAACATTGTCTGCGTACCATATACAAGGGTGAACACAAAGACAACTCGTTGGTAAAGTTTCAACTCGAACGTTTTATTTTACGTTGAAAATATTCTACCAATGACTAAAATAACTTAGAATTCCTATTTAACAATAAAATACAGATATATCCATGACTATAATACTTTGATTTGGCCCCTAAACAATCTTTTAGACGAAAACATAGTTCCTTTTAGACTGTACAGCGTAGGAATAAATTCCCAGAGTTAGATGTAAACATGACAGGAACGCTGACATTTAGACAAAATGTGCTCGTAACAAAATGGATAAAAACTTGCGTTAAAACTGGATTTAAACATTAACATTCAGCAAAAGTGTACGGAATTAACTAATTCACATCTAGGATTAGGATTTAACATCGGAGGATACAAATTTACTGGAATGTAGAGGATCCAAATATGCGAACGTCGCGAAAACTGGTTACGAAACATACTGGATAAACAAATATTGATTTGAGCTCAGAATCCTAGTTCATAACCTACATATATGTGCTAATGTGTTCTGTGTGTTGCCCAGAACACTAGTCATTGTGTGCTTTATGGCTAGAGACATGCATCATGCTCACAAAACAGGAAACATGGAACGCAGAAAATGTAAACATGAATTACAAGGTAACTTCTGATTTAAACTGTAGTTATTATGTGTAATATACCCATTTATACACATATTTGAGCTTCAAACAAAATAATATTAATTAAATAAAAGTGTAACTAATATTGGATAACACGAAACTCAAATATCTGATATTTTTTTTATATTTGCTTTATTAAAGTACGAAATGGATTGGGTACGAATGTAAAGGTCGCGAAAATGTATTACTAATGTTATATCGACTTAAAAAGTAAAGACAGCATGGATCATAAGTTGTAGAAAGATGCAGTTCTTGGTATTCTATTGTACATATTAGTTAAACATACACTGTGCATGCAAAACTATTTAAATTTGAATAAACTAACATATAACTTATGTAGACACTTTTAAAAGTCAGTATCGAATCGAAACTCGCGGGTCCCGAATCGAAATCGAATCGGCACCCTTGCAATCGAGTTTCGATGTATCGAATCGAATCGTTGCAGCCCTAGTAGTAATTCACCTGAACTAGAAATACCAGTATTAGAATTTTCAAAAATGTTTTACTGTGTATTCACAACGTATCCAAACCGTCCAAAGTTTATTTATAGAAGACAAGACTTAACATGCCCTGATAATATGTAAGACCATTGAGTCTATTTTTAGAATTCCAGGAATTAGCACGCTTTGTTTACAATTGGAGTAAATGAATTGAAGTAATATCCCTCAACGTTTTAAGCCGTGCCGAGTCTATTTAGAGAATATCAAGATTTGCGTGACACGTGAATGATACCTAACATTTAGACCTTTTTTTATTCATTTTATGGAACTTTCTGGGCTGATGAAAGTACACCGAATAAACAGGTGTTGTCCAGGATTTGTTCGGACTACGAACATAAAACAGCATTATTATGGTAGACTCTAGAACTGTTCCTGTCTATTTGACATATAGGGACTAGCCCCAATCTTTGAGCAAACCGAAATATTCCTATATAAATAAGAAGGGTGTTAAGCTAACAGCTATGTTTATGAGGGGCATGACTTAAATCTGTCTCAGTGGATACTGGTTACGCCTCTCCGCTGATTGGATAAATATAATCTTGGTTTACGATAAACCCGATCCAAAATTCCTAGCTGGAGTAATCGCTTATAAATTGCTATCACTTATAAATATGCAGCAAATCTGTTCACAAAGACGTGCATGAAATATATCAGTACGTGTGGTTTTTTGGCATGAACCACAATTTAGGAGAGCATCTATTTTGCAATGTATTAAGAAATAAATTAATGAAAATAATGCACTTAAAGTGCCCATCAATGGCAGAATTTTTATTGCAGTACTATAAAATTAAAAATTATTACAATTTAATTAGCTCTGTCAGCATTTGTAAATAAAAAAGGAGGACGCAAGTAAAAGAAATCATGAACTGCTTCTACCATCAGATTCTGACGACTCCAATGTGTAAATAAGTGATCTTATTTTAAGTTCATGATATTTTGTCTTTTATCGGGGCTACTGTCCCCGAACACCCGCTTTTTCATGGTCATCGTCAATATCAACACGTTGAAGACACAGGGATTCATATTGATAACCATTTATACCTATATCCATGGCTGCCCTAATTGTGGCATGTACCCATTAAATAAAACCCTCTTTTGGCTTCAAAGTTTGCATTGCATGTCTATTGAAAGTATGTTATGAATTTTAAAAAAATTCAGAATTCTTGGATTTGCGGAGGTTAAAATCTATGCTATTTTAAAATCACAAACAAAATTTGAGTAAATTCCATCCGATAGTTATTTAGATATTTCATTGGGTCCAGCTTTAAGGCAAAATACCTATAAAATGAAAACATTTTGTATTTTTAATGTGTATTTCACAATTCATATTGTTTCATTTCAATTGATGATATTGTTCTCTACCTCATGCTGTTGCGTTGTCCTTTTTTTCAAAAATGTACATACTGCAGGCTGATCCAACAATTGTTATCAACTTCATTTATGATAATTTCTACAGCATACCAGACTACCTTAAAAGTAACTCATATTAGCAGAACAGTTCTGTTCTGTTTATGATAGCTATGAAAGTAAGATTACAAAAACAAGAATTATTTGAAATTTCTTTTTTCCATTTTTGAATCATCTAGCTTGTAAATTATGATTTTAATTTTTTCTTCACGTGTTCAACATTATTTTGATATTTTACTTGAAGTACAATATTTTGTTATTATATACAGGATGTATGAAATCATTGTGTTGACATTACTGAAAATCATTATTTCTATTGAATGAGGAAATAAGACTTCTCACAGCTCTTCATCAACTAGTAATTATACAAGTCCATTGATCAGTGAGTTATCAGAAAATGTATGCCAATCTTTCTTAAAAAGCTCTTAATCATCAGATTTGATTTATACCTAAATTAATGACTGGTTATACGTGAGACGAAACTAAAGCTTGAACTATTGATGGTTGTTTGAGCTTTCAACACAGTCTTGCTTCAGTGCTTTTCAGCACTTTGATTATGTAATACATCTAAAATGTTCAATGTTTATGTAATACATCTAAAGTGTTCAATGTTTAGTAATACATCTAAAGTGTTCAATGTTTAAAAAATTGCTACATTTCATGATTACACAGTACGACTATTCAATTACTTATCAGTGCCAGCTATGAACATGGGTGAAAAATCCAAATTTTCAAAATCATGAAATTTCTGAACTCCACATTTTCAGCAGCTTTTACAAAGGACAGGAACCCTTACCCCTGTATTCAATATTCCTGAACTTTAGGGTAAGTCCTGGAAACTTTCACCCATGTTTATATATCATATTATATAAGTATGGTTATATAAGACACAGAACATATCTTAACTAGCAATCTAAATAAGGCCATATATAATTAAATGTTAGATTCTCATCCCAGTCGCCACCCTCCCAAAGAGCCCTAAACCCGTATTTTTTTTAAATTTTTGATTCAAAAATAAATTTTTGCAATATCAGTAAAACAATCAAATTACCCTTAAAAACATAAACCTGACAAAAAACTGATTTACTATCATGTGAAAAGTATAAATCTGTTAAGGCAGCTTAAAGACAGCTCTTCATTGTGCTAAAAACAGGTGCCCATCTGCCATATAATTTTCAAAATCCCAACGAAAATCTAACAATTTATAAACCATGGCCTAAACACAGATCAAAGCAAAGAATCAAGCAGTTAGTGAGTATTATTGAATGTTAAATGACAAAAAGGATATACAAAAGAATCTTCCACTGCATGCTCACACAACATGTAAATAGCCCTTAACAACGATAAATTGTCACTTGTTTATAGTCTACAGAATTATCATCTTTATGACACATTATTGACATTACGTCCCCTTAATGGAATAAGGTACCATCTTATATAAGATTTAATAACACTATGGTATCTTTTTGCATTGAGGGGATGTAAATAATTTAATTTTTAATTAATATATCTTAATTATCCATCCCTATGAAACTTTATAAAAAAAGGGGATAAAAATTTATAAAAATCATTCAACTGTCATTGATGCATACATAAACCCCCACTAATTTAAATACTTACTACAATATTCCTGTACCCATTATTCATGATCAAGTATTCAAATCAGCGGGATTAATGTAATTGCCACTTACAATTGAATAAAGTTTACCAGTATCTTATATACGAACACAAGCTAATTTCAGATACAGCCGATTGTTTTAGATATTGGTACTGGTAACTTGGCTAATTTTACATCAGAAAAACTCGCAGAACGGATCACATTCAGTTGACCTTGCTACCACAATATACATGATGTGACACACAACCAACCATGCGATCAAAGCCTGTGAATTACTAATAGACCTTATCCGGAATACAAATTTGTGGGTTTTTCTGTCCGTGCACAGGCAGTACAAATTAAGATTCTTACACATTATTGCTAATTAGCACAAACTATGGATTAAATCCTAGCGTTCTTTGTACACATGTTTTCATTGTACGGTAAAAGTTTGTTTGTACCAGAGAGGAAAACCCAAATGTTTTAATTCCGGATATAGTCTATTGCTTGAAAAACCTAATCTATGCTTTTGATAGTGTTTTGTCTAGAAAAAAGCTATGCATTGATTGGTCAACTCAAAAGTCATCTGAATGTGGTACCGTGTGCGATGTCGGGATATCCTAAGACAGTGGCTTGGAGAAAATTGGTTAACCGAAGTTGTGCTTAACTCATCCACATCAAATTAATAATCAGGAATGCAACAGAAAAAACCCACAGACACAGTCAAAAAACAAAGAGGGAGATTTTTTTAGATTGTCAAAACTTTTGTAATAATGTTTTATAATTTTTAATGAAATAAGCAATGCAGGGAAAGATGTCCTATTATATAAATAGTTAAATAACTAGCCTACAAGAAAAAAAACCGTCCACCGTTAAAAAAATTGCACAGCATTGTACCTTGAGGGGCTGTAACGTTAGACTGTGAATCAACACTGAAATCAGGGGTTCTTGAACGTTGCGTCCCTTCCGGCGGGCTTAGTTCATTGTTAACAAACTCAAAGTTTCTTTCTGGTGAATGGACCCAGTTATTACCAGGGTTTCCTTTTTGTCCCTTTTTGTTCCCTTTTTGTTTCCCTTGCATACTTCCTGCACCAAAATAAGATGAAAACGTACAAAAATGACAATGAGGTAAACATAAAATACACAATAAATGGGCCGAAAGCAGGGCTGCCACAGTATGTTTGACAGTATACCACAGTTCAGAATGCAAGGTTCGATTCACCGCACAGACATTGTCAATAATGTTTGAACCACCATACTTTTAAATTAAATTCCATTTATGCCGGGATGTGATCAGTTTCAATTGACTGTCAAAATGTCAGATGGCTGAAAGTGATTTGTGAAAAAAACAGGTCAAATAGTCAGTTTGAGTGAACGTTTTATGAACCGAACCGTAGCACCCATACCATGGTTTGAACCTATACATGAAATGGGTGAACCGTGGCAGCCCTAGCTAGCAGGGACGTAAAATAACAATAAAATAAACATGATGAGCTGAAAAAACTAATAAAAATGTGATTCAAGATCAGTTCATTCATTTGATAGCAGGACACAAATTTGTGAAGGTTAAACAACATGTGAATTATTAATGTCTGTCCACTCAAGGGAAGTCACTCTAGTAAAAAATATAAATGAAATTCAAAAATTATCTCCCTTTAATCATATATTTCAAATATCAAAAGTTGGTCATTTATCAAATTTTATACTGAACTTTGAAATGAATATAAGGGCACATGAAACTGAAATTTCTATAAATTTATTGCACCACAGTCAGCCCTAATAATTCTTAAACAATAAATGTTCATGCATTTCAAAAATCAAAGAACTGAAAGTTTTGAGCCAGTAAATCATCTAAATTATTATTTTTTGTTTAACTTTTTAAATCAAGGAACTGAAAGTTCACATTCTTACACAGTCTTGAAAATTAAAATCTACAGAGGCTCTAGGACAAAAACTATACCCCAATCCATGATATACATAACACAAGGGAATTACACATTACAATACAGACATTACTAGATATCATGCATGATACAAAGAACTCTTTTCCAAAATATCTAATATCTGATACAGTCTCCCATCTGTAGACTTGTGTGCTACCGACTGAGCTGCGGGGGTCGGGCTGAAGGGGGGGGGGGGCTTGACATGGCTAACAAGGCAAATCAAATTAAAGCAACAATATCAGAAGACACAATGTTTTTCTTAAAACTAAGGAAAATAGATTCACAACATATCGGAAAAGAGTTCTTAGTATACGACCCTGATTCCTTATAATCCTACAAACATTATAGTTTTAATCTCAGTCATAATTAAAAAAGTAGGAACATTTATACAAACATATGGCATAGAGGTAAAAACAACATGGTGACATATGCTATAACTGATAGGGTTTTTTATGTCAATTGATTGCCAAACAGTATTCAAAACAATTGTTAATATTTCTGGTACAACAAAACAGGAAAAGCAACTAAAATGATTCATATACAGTAAAGTTTCACTATTAAGGCCGTCAATATCAATAGTCTACATAGCATGGGTGAAACGTCAAAGTTTTGAAAATTGGAAAATCTACTTAAAAAACCTACTCGTAATACTGAAATTAACATATTGCATATAAATAAATTACATACAGTAACTTATTTCTAAAATATTGAAAACAGTATTAGTAATGAAAACTTTTACCATGTCTTTATATAGGGACCCTTTTTCTTCTCAAATTAAGCATTTTGGACTTTTTAAATTGGACAAGAATCACATGATTTTATACTAACCAAGATGGTCTACATAGCAGAGTCGTCCTAATATAAGGATAATTTCCTTCTCAAATTAAGCAACTGGGACAAACAAATCGTCAAAAATTGTATGATTTTGCAATAACCAAGCTGGTCTGTGTAGCGGAACTTTACTGTACAAACATTTCTGCTTAGAACTAAAAGTTTGTCAAACTCATTTTTACAAGCAGACGACACTACAAATCTTAAGCTGACGTAACCCATCTATTGTTTTGTAGACAATTCAAATAGACTTTACCCGAAGATCAATCTTTATTTTGATTCATGAAAGTATTCCTGCAGCTTGGGCATTATTCTAAACAGCTGGTTACACAAATCAAACTCTTCAAGTTTTCCAAGTATTGATGGATCAGCCCAAAACCAGTCTATACTTCCTTACATTTGAAGGTTAGTATGGTTTAAAGTCCATTTTTTCTCAAATGTCTGTTTGAATAATTTCACGGCAACAGAATACATATTTGTATACAAATAAAGTGACCTAGACGCAGAATGTGGACATTAAACTGCAAAGGTATTCGTCTGCTTTAACTGATGTAAAAAAATACATTCTTGCAATATCCTGATATTTAGACAACAAACATTTTAACACAGGAAGTCACCATGAAATTATTCATGCATTGGCAGAAAAAAAACTCATTCTTGCAATATCCTGATAGCTAGACGACAAACATTTTAACACAGGAAGTCACCATGAAATTATTCATGCATTGGCAGAAAATAAAAAGACTAACATTACAAAGCTTTGTTTTCACAATACAACAAATCAGGACAATTTACAACAAGCACTCAGGGAAGTGAATATATAATCACAGACTCACAGTGTATGGGTATATCAACACACAATAACAACAAGCCAAACATGCTATTACAGATTCATTTTGATGGTCACTAGTGATTAAAGACACACAGACGGACGGACATTGTCACAAATGGATATTTATGTAGCTAATTGGTTCTAACCTAAATCAATTGTGGAATTTATCCTTAATAAAGGTCATTCATTAAAAATGAAATCTAATTTGCATAAAAGCCAAGTCATGTGATCCACCTTAACCAATCAGATTGCATTATTTTGGCAAGATTGTACTTTTTTTATATTTTCTAATTAATATATGAAAGGGTAGCTGTATAAAAGAAAATCAACGAATCAGTCCAAAACAAGTCTACATCCTGCGGCATTTATAGATAAAACCAGTTAAGCACTAACCAATCAAAACTCTCTATTTCTTTCACCCATTTCAACTAAAAATATTTCACCAATTTCAACTAAAAAATTTTGTATCAATTTCAACAAAATTTTAGCCATACAAATATCCAAATGCTTTACACAGACAAGGGGTTCAGCTCAAAACAAGTCTAAGTTCATGTATATAAAGAAGCACATAGACTAGTTTTGCGCTGATCGATCAAAGTACAAGTAAATAACAATAAAGAAAACAAACCTTCGGTATCAATGGTAGGTATATCATCACTGTCACTCAGACCGTCACTACAACTGTCCTCTGTAACATAATTTATACTTATCTTAGTATTTACATTGTCAACATTGTCACTGTCATAACTAGCTGGTCCGTAGTATTCTAAAATTGAAAACACAATATATGATTATGCTACACTTGAGATATAGTTAGGATAACAAGTGTATTAATGAGCCCGTCATAGCAGACAATATTTTTGAATTGTTCAATACTTATATACTGAGAGACTACTTCTGGGTTTGGTAAAATTCAAAATCAGCAAGGGTCTGAAATATAATTTATAGTACATATATTTATTCAGGTTAAGTCCCGAATAAATAAAAACTCAAAAACTAAAATTAATATATCATTACAAAAGAACTACAATATTGATGGGCCAGTCAAAAAATAGTCAAACATTCTGTCACTTACATGTAATTAAGACTAGTTTTTAGACTGACCTATTGATACGCAAAACAAATTGAAACCAAACTGAACATGAAATTCAAACAGGTAAAAATAAAACAAAGCAAAGTGTTATTATTTGGCAACAAAAAACATGCACTTCATTAGTATCCGAATTAATTAACTATCATATTTTTTTCTGTATTCATATTTTGTGACATGATAAAAGACTGAATGACTTTCATAGTTATTTTCTTACCGAAATTCACGACGCATACAGTACATGATCAATGTTGTCAAATAATACAACATTGTTTAAAACAGGTCAACTGACTACCTGACGATGTATGGGCTGATGTTTTCAAATATTTGATGTTAGAACAAACTGCATGAGAAATAATAGGTCATATTTTACATACATAAAGCTAGAACATGAATTTTTACATGGATTGGACACAGAAACCTTTCATTTTGGTTTTTTTGCTATCTTTAGGCCACAACAAGTTGATCATATGTTCTATGGATTCACTCACACCTTAATTTTGACAGTTTTTACAAAAAAATATCTTTATTTCCTCGCTCGCTCATAAATACTTGGTAAAACCGCTATATAAAGCAACTGAATCAAGATTTTTTTTCTTTGCTCGTGAGACGCCCCATTTTCCCCATAAAAATCCGTAGAACACACCATCAGCTTGTTGTGGCTATACAGTGATTGAAAGAAAAATCAAAACAACCCCTACCTTTATACATGTATATGTAAATTTTTGGGCCTTATTCTCTAAAATTATGAGGAAATATTGAGGGACAGCAAGCGGAAGAGTTCAACAAATTGCAGATTTATCACAAAACAGTCATAACTCAATATAAGGAAACAGTGAGTTACGACCGTTTTGTGCTAAACCAGCGAAATGAACACTAATTATATCAAAACATTTACTAAATATAGGTATGATTGAGTGATTAAAACATTGTAAAAGAAACTTTTGGAAAGCTAGTATGGACTTAGTTTTGACACAGTTCAAAACCAAAATTTTCTTGACCTAAATACTCAGTTTAAATTAGTTAGCCATGAAGATCAAGGAATCTGGCTTGAGATAGTGCAATTATCTACATTATCATCATCAACATCATAATCATCACCATCATCATTATTATAATCAATATCATCATCATCGTCATCACAATCTTCAACATCATTATCATCCTTATTATCATAATCATCATAAACATTATCATTATCATCATCGACATCACATTCATCACCATCATTATCATAATGAAAATCATCATTATCACTATAACAACCATCACCATTATCATCTTCATCATCATTTTCAAGGTACACTAAATTTGTACTAATAAATCAATTACCATGAAAAGTTGGAGTGCTAGGTTTGGGCGATGATTCGTTACGTAATATTGGTCGTCTTTCTTCCTTTCCTGCTTTACGACCAGATGAGGGCCTGCCGTCAGTGTTAGCAACAACCATCGTACTAGCTAGTCTTTTATTCTTTCTTTCTGCGTCTATTTTCTTTTGCTGAAAATTAACAATTAGGGACTTTAGTCAGTTATTTCCCCTTGTGTACAAGATTCAAATAGGTAGGTCCAATTAGTTGGACTACTTGGATTTTACCCTTACTTTTCAATGTCAATTTGTCAAAATTAATCTTAAATAACTTTTTTGAAAAGCGTTCAATTTGTTTGAAATTCAAGCTAAGTGTTTTAGGGTAAAGAACTATTTAAATTTCACCACTTCTGTAATTATCTTCATTAACAAGAAAGATATTAGATGATATATTTTGTTATCCTTACATAGGACTTCAATGATAAAATCTGAGGATTCCAACAGTAAGGACCTTCTTACCAATTGGATTGCTTCAGATTTTATCAGGGGAAGATAACTGACTAAAGTCTCTGATTAAGAAATAACGTACGGTTGTCTGTATTAGTGGTACTATACAGTATAGGCATGAGCTTTATGAGCTATAGTTAAATATCGACTGCTTTAGCTTGACTTATTTATTATAAAGTAAATTGGGAGAATAAAAACCAAATGCCCAGACTGGGAATCAAACCTGGTTCTCCCGGGTGGTAGGCAAGACACTCAACCACGTCACTAAAGGGTTGTTGGAAGTGACTTTATAGTCACCTACGATCACCACACTCTTCCCCTCTTTACTTTTTGGAGCTGGCATCAACTGCACATACTTGCAATTTCTAGCTATTTCTGCTCCCCGTTGGCCATATACCCGCACACCGAATTATCCTCGTTCATTTTAGCTTGATTGTGAAACAAGTTCTTACAACCTAGATTAATCACTTTCCAGGGTTCTACCACTGGACTTCTGCTGCTAAGACAAAATAAACAAAGAAATCAACGTACCTCCTGACGCAATCTTTCTGTTTTTCTAGATTGTGTGTAGTCATCTTGGACACTGCAAACAACAAGAAAAAATCATTAATCTATGATGTCTCATGTCTCATTTCAACAATTTTTCAGTCATATTGCAGCTGTCAGTCATCTAACTCATGTTAGATGGTTAATGTATCACTGGATCCTAATCTCCGTAAACAGATATCCTGTAGAGCATTGTCGTACAGGATCTCTACTGTCTCCATGGAAGGTCACATCGAGATGAACTTAATGTCGACCAATCAATGCGTAGCTTTCATCTAGACGAAACACTATCAATAACATTTTTATTTCGTAAAATTATTAAAGGTTCTTTCGGTCTTTAGCTGTGGACAGATAGATTTAGAAGACTTCAGAACAGATGGGGAAAACAGTTCAAACCTAAGACTTCTTCTAAACCAGAGGTTGGCAATTTGCCAAGGGAGTATGTTTTTACTCTGCTAATTTTTTTTCTCCATGGACAAAATTTTATAATCTTATATGACTGAGGTAATCTACATGATGAAAAAACCTTCTTCATAATGATGTAAGAGGACAATGCCTTCTTGATCTTAAAAATCTATAATATGACTAGAATTAATATCTTACAGCTTATATTTGATGAAAGAATTCATAGAAATATCTTAGGCCACTACAAGTTGATCATGTGTTTTACAGATTTTTCTGGAAAAAAATGGGGCGAGCGAGCGAAGAAAAAAAATAAGTAAAATCTTAATTCAGTTGCTTTATATAGCGGTTTGACCAAATTTTTATGAGCGAGCAAGGAAATAAAAATATTTTTTTTGTAAAAAGTTCTACTGGGCCACACCAATACAAGAAAGTTTATATGTAAATAAAATGTCTTACCTCCCAGGTACTCCCGACATTATGTTAGGACTATGACCCCGCTCTGTCGGTCTGAAAATATAGAAAAATATAACTGAAATAATGAAAGCTAAACAGTAACTTTAATGATTGCCCGTACATTAATCTGTACCCAAGTTACCTGTCATTCTGTCACATTCTAATTAGATCTGTTCTGTATGATGATATTTAATTTCTCTGTAATTATCATGTAAACTGACATCCTAATGCCAGTAGATTTGTTCACGCTATCCATTTGCTCCTGGGATTAATTTACTATTTAAAACATTCCCTATTTATTGTACATTGCCTCAATTACTTTATTTCTACTTACATGTAACTACTATGTAAATCTCCAGAAAATGGAGGCCAAAAAACTGGCATTTCTAATATGTTAATTATACCTTAATTGATTTCTTACCAAAATTTGTAAATAGGCTGAACATGTATAGGGTAGCAGACATAAAACTGCACTTTAACCTAATATCGAATCTGTGTTATCCATATTATCATAAATACTTTCTTTTTCCTTTTTTTTGGTTGGATTTTAAAAAACAGTTTTGAATATAACAAAGCTATACTATGAATAATTTATGAAATTACAAATAAATACAAATAACTACAAAAAAATATACTTTTTGTCTATGTATAATTTGTTAGTAATTCAAGGGAGGTAATAAAGTGTAAGAAAGAAAAAGGGAGGTAATAAGTGTGATAAATTAAAGTGAAGTACATAAGATGTTCTAAATTAATAAAGAATTTCTTGTAAGAAAACCAATAATGACTTTTCTAAGTATCATATTAAAAAATATATAAAATAAGCTAGAATCTATACCTTAGGCTGGTATCTGTTTTTTCCTGAACATATTATTAAGAGCAAGCAGAGTTTATTGATTTTATACAAAATGTTTGCATAGCAACGGATTTTATAGTTCAACATGTATCATGCTGAGAGATGTTTTAATCAGCTTTAATATAAACATTGTGGATACCATCTGATAAGAAATAGAACAAAGTTATTGTCTCGCAGTCATAGCACAATTTTTAGAAGGAAATTATTGAACGACCCCCTAACTCCTAGTCCTAAGAAGAAACTTATGGGACAATCCTCACTTCTGAGAAGGAACTTATGGTACAACCGGACACCTACAAATGATCCTTTCCCCATGGGACAACCCTTTACTCCCAAAAATGATCCTATGGGACAATCCCCCCTCATTCCCAAGATGAGGACTTATAGGCACTCCAAAAAAGGAGAACTTATGGGCTGACCCCTGTACCCAAGAAGAAACTTACGGGACAACCGCAAATCCCTTTAAATTTACTAAATATTACATAAAAAGTGAACCCAGGTGAACCCACCATTATCTCTATTTCATGCACAAAGCTACAGCTCCCAGTTGAAATATGTAATATATTAAGTTTAAATCAGTACATTTCTGCACATTTTTCTTTAATCATCTAAGATTGTTAACGCTTAAACTGATAAAAAATCTTTAACAAATGGTCCTTCATGCCACATTTTAATATTTTTTCAGTCACATAAGTGGAAGTGAATGTTTTGAAAATACTGAAAACTTTCACGCATGAAGTCATAATGCACCAGTCGGCTTTTCTAAATTTTGTAGGACAAGCTCAATAGATCTCCTTATCCAAGCTTTAACCGAGTACTAAATATCTATCATCCCCAGTCGCTGACAACTGCCTTACTGAATACAGATATAGAACTCACAAACCCTAAAATTCGTAGTCAGAAGTTACTACCCACTGAGCCAATCAGGCATGTTTACCATTGAGTCAATACAGAGAAAATATAACTAATACAATACAGAAATTCTCGACAGAATGAGAAATTACAGCTTACATCAAAAACTTGAATCATACCTGATTACCCTTACATTAAAAAATAAACTGTGAGTCTCGAACCATACCTGACTACCCTCACATTAAAAATGAACAGTGAGAACCATACCTGACTCCCCTCACATTGAAAAATGAACTGTGAGAACCATACCTGACTACCCTTACACTGAAAAATGAACTGTGAGAACCATACCTGACTACCCTTACACTGAAAAATGAACTGTGAGAACCATACCTGACTACCCTCACATTAAAAATGAACAGTGAGAACCATACCTGACTCCCCTCACATTGAAAAATGAACTGTGAGAACCACACCTGACTACCCTCACAATGAAAGATGAACTGTGTGAACCATATTCTCTATGACTCCACTTACATTACAAAATGAACAATAAGAAAAAATATATAAAATAAAGCATCTACCTGGACTGATCATGATCAGTGTCAGCCAGAAGACTGGTCTCACTCCATTTTTTACCTAACATATTAAATATGTTAAAAAACACCAAACCATCAACACATGTAAAGAAAAATATCCTTCACATTTCACGTCAGTTAAAAAATATGAGCACTTCTGTTGTCATCTACTTAATAGCAAAAAAACTACAGGAAACAAAACGTAACAACACTTTTTTTATCCATGTTTCCAAGCAGCCAGAGAGATCAGATCAATACAAGCTTTTCTGCGATAATTTGACCAAATCTCTTCATCGTATAATAGTATTATATACCTTCTATCTAATAATGGTAATGCCGAGTTGTTGCGCTAATGAAGAGCTGTCGTATTTCATGTCGCATCAATGACAACTCAATACATTGAAAACAACGAGTACTGAGAGTGGGAAGTATCGAGAATTGGGAGAATCGCAATACCTAATGATACAAATTACTGTGACATTTCTATGTTATTTTAATTGTAACGGCATACTTAATGATATTATTGTACTTAGATCAGAATTAGGAGCGATTAGTGAGACTTATTAGTACAGGTTAATGGAAGTAAACAACTTCAATATTAGCAACTATAAACAATTAAAGGTCTGCTATTAAGACCATTAAAATTGATGACCTTAATAGACGTGAGACAATTAGCGAAAAATCTAAAAAAAAAAATAATATTGGCTATCACATTTTGTTTTATAGCTCAAAACAATCTTGCTATAAATTGTGAATTTTTGGCCATATTTAAGCCAAGTTTATCAACTATTTTCCATTGTGGAAAGGCCTAAGTTTGGCCCCTTTTTAGGGCAAAATAAATCACCAGCAGGGCCATCATTTCAAAATCTTTAATAGTCTATAATTTGACCACATTCAAATTGAAAACATATTAAGGAACTCAACAAAACAAATGTTCACATGATAAGTCATACTTCAATAGTAACATAGAGGAGCAGGTGTGGCCAAGCGGTTACGATGGTGGAATGGAAATCATGGTAATCATAGGAAAGCCAGCTCCACGTTGGTTTGAATCCCATCCAAAACCTACCCCTTTGTTACCTTGAGCAAGAAACCTTATCCTACTAGCTTAGTACTGAGGGACCAGGAAGCAGACTCGAAATTGAATTAAATCTTAATTGTAAAGAAGGTGATTCACAATTAAGCTAAAATAAGATTTAAGTATAAACTAATAGTTACATATTTATATCAACTACCAACTATGAATTAAAGTAAAATGTATTTACCTTAATGGTTCATATACAGATTTCATCATATGAATATATTATATCCAAAAGTACAAACACCATTAACAACAACAACCACAACAACAGCACAGAAATATTGTTGTCAATCTCTATAGAGTCTTTGACTCTTGCGACAATATTAACAAAATATTGTTGTTTTTCGTATAAGATCCCAAAATTTAATGAAAAAATATTACTGTTACAAGTTTTTCATATAAGATCCTAAAAAAAATTAAATGAAAAAACAAGTCACAACTTTGATATATACTATGTTGGAGTTACAAACAACAGAAAAAAAGTTCACCCAGTTACCATACAAAAAAACAACAACAAAACCTTATACCCAACACTTGTCTTATACTTTGTTGTTATTTATCACACTTATTAATGTATTGTAACACAATCAGCACTCAGTATTATAGTTTGTAACACCAGAAACAACAGTTTGATTTATCCTATGTCGTTTGATCATACAAAACAAAGGTATGAAGTTATAATATAACAACAAACTTGCAATGACAAGTGACTTCACAGTTTGTACATGTTCACTCTTGTTCTGATGGTCTTGGCTTTTTATTGTTGGTAAACAACAACAATCTTAGGACAAGTGATACTTGGACACTTTTTATTTCTATGTTGCTTTATATTTATTATCAATAATTTTTTAGATTATTTAAATAGTATTATGTAAATTTATGTTTTGAATTAAGAGATTTAAAAATAAAGTGTATTTTTTTATTTTTAATGAAGAGATTTTAAAAAATAGTATGTAACTTATCATTTCTAATCAAGAGATTAAAATATAGCATTAATTTTTACAAAACAGAACAGAACAGAACAGAACATACAGTTTTTTCAGGGCTTGAGCAATACTCATTTACCCAAATTAATACAGTACTTATGTAGATACATATACAATTACATATGTACATGTGACTTAAAAACATATCATTTAATATATATAAAAATAGAAATCTGTTATCATCAATATTTCGGCCGAAGCCTTTATCAAGAAATTATTTACATAAACTCAAATTATGTAAATTTTATATGTTTAATATGAACATACAAAAAGAGGGCAAACTAAATACAAAGGGTCTGGCAAATAAGTCAGAAAAGCCACAGTGGCATAGGTTCAACCATAATTGAATAATTTCAGAGATTTGATGACATAAAAAATTTAATGGTAACGTCATTAAATTGCATACACAAAAGTTATATATTTATTTTGGTTAAAAAATTATGGATAAACAATTTAAAAGTAGCTTCATGTGGCAAGTATGATTACAAATCTCAGGTAAAGCGCAAAACGGTCGTAACTCAAGTTAAAACAAGAGTGAGTTTCAACTGTTTTGCGCTAAGACCGCAAATTTAAATAAATATTCTAGAACTCAGAAGAGAGCAGAGAGGTATCACTACAATGTATGATATGGTGAGGTGAATTTTTCAAAGTTTCTATTGATAATAAAAATGATAAAAAAGTCAGAAAAATATTTCTGGTTGGAACATTCATAACCAAGCTCAAACAAGGCTGTAAACAACCATGCTTTAGTGAGGCCCAACACAACCTAGCTAATACAAATCCATACACAGCCAAGCTAAAATAGAGCCGTACAAATCACACTAAGTAAAGCATTAAACATAAGCTTATTCCAACAGTAATATAATGCAGAAAAGTTATTTCATTGCCGGTGTTAGTAAACTATACAGTGCTTGTACCACATGTCTTTTTGTAATCAGCGTAGATCGAAATATCATAACAAATGACTATCATGATAGGTTTTGGTATCCCATAATTACAAGTTTATTTCATTGTGTTTTGTAACTTGTTTGCATTGTCTATACATTATGCAATTTGAAAAGAACTGTCCATGAATAACACTGGGTCACCATCATAAATAAAAACTTCAAAATCAAGATGCTATTAATAGTGTTCTATCAAGATGAAAACTATGCATTGATTGGTCAACTCAAAGGTCACCCAGACGTGACCCCCTGAGCGATCACAAGAGATCCTATATGACAGCAGTCTATAGGTTATCTGTTTACCGAGATTGAGAAAACCTTGACGGTTATTTGCTTTGATACTCTGACCCACACTAATCACAAAAAGTCACATGGTACAGACACAATGGAATAAGGTATTAATAAAAATATTAATTCTACAGTACTAGATAGAAGCAATTAAACAGCTTTTATAAAAGCCAATACAAACTATAATATACCTTCTTAACTTTGGGATATGAGGGCTACAATATAAATAATATATATAAAATAATAATAAGGGACTTCAGTCAGTTATTTCCGCTTGTATACTCATCTAATGGGTAGGTCCTATTAGTTGGATTACTCGGATTTTACCCTTACTTTTCAATGTAAATATGCCAACATTAATCTTAAATTACTTTTTTGTGAATCATTTAATTTGTTTGAAATTCAAGCTAAGTATTTTTAGGGTAAAGAACTATCGAAATTTGATCACTTTTGTAAATGTCTTCATTAACAAGAAAGATGTTAGATGAAATATTTTGTTATCCTTCCATAGGAATTCAATGATAAAATCCGAGGATTCCAACTAATAGGACCTACTTACCAATTGGATTGCTTCAGATTTGATCAGGGAAAGATAACTGACTAAAGTCCCTAATTGTATTGATACTGGGATACTTTTTTTTCTATGTTATTATATATCTACAATGTAGATGTCATGTATTATCATAAATGCATTATCAAATTCATAAATTTATTCGACTGTCAGCAGTGCATACATTACTCACGGATTTAAATACTTCCAATATTTTTTTCTTGATAAGCCCTGTACATAAATACAGGTAACTATTTTATTGATAATGAGTACAGAAGTACTGTAGTGAGTATATAAATCAGCAGGGTTAATGTAAGCCCCACTGACACATGAATAAAATTCAACAATAAAACTCATAAATATAGAATATTTACAGTCATGGCATACATCTTAAATACAAGAGATGTAATGTGGAAACCACATTTAAGCTGGATTTAAAAACTAAATTAACCCAAAAATTTCCAAGGGAAATAATCCATAATAAAGCTAGGTAGAGTTGTGGTTACTTTATACTTCTGTTCATCACATGGTACGTTATCATTGTATGAAGTTTCATAAAGATCTGACAATAAATCGCAGAAATATATGGTAAAGAAAAACTTAAATGCATTTGTTAACAACACAAGACAGTGAAAAATCCGGCTATTCAAATGTATGATGCTATAAGCCATATTTCAACGTTTTTTCAGTCATATAGGGGTCGTCAGACGTTCTACTCACATTTCCTGGAATGGCCTAGATCTCTTGACCCAAGTTTTTAACCTAGTACAAATAACTTACACTCATCAAAGATAGAAAACTGTCCTACTTGATACAGAGGTGGATGGGAGAATGGACAAAGAAAAAATTTCACGACCAAATTTAACAAAGATTTCTAGGTCCAGTCATAGAATTGAACTCAAGACCCCTGAATTCCAAGACTGAGCTAAGGGGCACGGTTAGACACTTACATATTGATGGGTTGCCTGCATGACTGTAGTAAGTGCATTTCATTTAAGAGTGAATTACTACAGTCTTGCGGGCAACCCTCGATATTTACCAGGGATCCTATCATCCCAAAGATTTCTCCTTAACATTAGGAATTCTTCTGATGAAAGACAAAAAAAATTTGAAACAGATCTCCGAAAGTTTTGGGATCCTCAGAAAGTGAGGTCAAAAACTTATGGGGATTTCTACCACATGATTGTTAACTAATGATCAACAAAATGAAATTGATTACAAAACATATGCAGTACAATACATTATTCAATATCTCTGTTAAACTTGAAATAAAATCAATCATTATATTTTATGCGACAGGCAATAATTAGCCCAGCGTATGTTTTCTAAAAAATTGATTATTTTAATAGCGTAAATATAAAATAACAATTTGAAAGCTAAAGCAAACAAAGCCATGCAATCAACTTTTGTACATTGCTTTTTTTTCCTGTTTGTTTTGTTACGCTCCTTTATGCTGAGGCTTTTCTGACATCATTACCTTAGAATCAAAATAATATACAGCTTTTCTACATCTTGTCCAATATTAAAAACATAAGCAGTAACTGTTCGTTAGATGAACTTTAAAAAAACTCATGCTAAACCTTATTAGTCTGTTGATGGGCAGGGTTCCATGCTAACAGTGTCCCGGGATATCGAGGATCCCAAAAACTTGGGAGGAATCCCAGTGACTCTCAGCTAAGGATACCATCAGGATCCAAGGAAAATTGCCATGAATTGTTTATTACAGTTAGTGACAGCAAATCTGAATCCAAATTTTTTTGTCTTTTATTGTAGGAATCCCTAACATTAAGGAGGAATTCCTGAGTAACTGACTGGGGATTCCTTTGGGATCCCTGGCAAAAATGGTTTGTGTCAAACCCTTCCGATGGATTAGCCAAAATCATATCTACATTCTTTATTTACATGTGGTTACATTACCATTTTGCCTGCGAATCAAATTATGAAACAAAAACAAAAGTACAAGTAAACTCTGATAAGACACTGGCAATCCAAGAGGCATTTTAAAGTGCCACAAAATGTCAAACATCTGCTCAAAATATCAGTTCAATAAAGTACATACTATATACATGGGTCAGCGTAAATATAGTTTAACTACATGTATAATAAAGAAGGTTTTAGATTAGTTTTGCACTAATGGATCCATACAAGATGTATACTTTACACTTAAATGCTTTAAAAAGTTTTATATACAGTGATAAACTATTTTCAAATTTATACTAGTGAATGGGATTTACTTCAACGATAATAAACTTTTTTCTGTTTATAAACAATTGTCAAACATAAACATTTAAATGAACGACTCAATATCACGATTCATTATTTATTTATTTGAAGACCAAAATTTTCATGAAACAAGAATATCATTGTTAAAGTTTGTTCAGGTGTCAGTGGTACATCCATTAAACCCCACTAGTTTGAATACTCAACATTTGTTCAATAACCCATGTGTATAAATACTTAATACAGTATTCCTGTACCCAATATCGATAAAAATAGTCACCCCTATCTACCAAGCTAAAAACTTGGATAGATCTATAGATCATAATCTATGCAGGAAATGTGAGTAGAGCAAACGACTATTGCAATAAATCAGAAGAAATGTTCAAATGCGAGGTAAAACAAAAAATGTTCTTTTATTCTTTATCGAATCCAATAAAATTCTTCCATAAATAAATATTCATCAAAGGATTTTGGAGTGTTAAATTATTTGTATATTGTTTATCGGTATATTTCAATAAACCACTGCATAGTTTAAAACTTAAATACAATGCTTCCATTCTTCTTAGAGACTTAAGTCCTACTTCTAAAGAAAAAATATAATTTCCTTAATCTTAAACTACCAAGCAGGAAGTTATGGGTACAGGACAAGCATGGCATTTATAAGTATAACTCCAAAGGGCTCGACATTAAAGATTGACGATAAGTCCCTGACAACCTATTTTTAGATTCGGGCAAATTGTTACTGCCTAAGTAACTGTTTGGTTCGCGAAAGTGAAATATATAGCTGGTAGTCCAACCTACTTAAAAAATTAATGTCGAGCCCTGCTCCATCTAAAAAACAAGAAAGATAATGTGGGAGCCACATTAAAGCCGGATTTTTCTGCATATGGGAACATTGAGAACAAGTTTACGTTGGTACAAAAGAAAGTCATTTGATAAATTGCTTATCAGAAGGTATACAAAGGGTGATAATGAATCTTGAAGGAAAAAAAGAGTTTCAGTTACCATACATTTGTCCTATTGTATCTTATCTGGTTATTTTGTTGGTATTTGACAAAGATGGCATAAGACATGAAAACTATCAATGAAAATAAAGCAAAACTAGTGGTATGAAATTGGTAAGAGAATTTAATTTAAAAAATCTTATATGGCAAATGGTGAATTGTTGAAACAAAATGGTGGGAAAATATGACAGGAAAATGCCAGAATACTTGCTATTGGAGAGATCCAACATACTGAAACCTTTATCATAAAAATTACAAAGGGAAAAAATCCATATTTAAGCCAGGTAGAGTTGCCATTACTGTCTAATTCTTTCAACAAATGGTATGTAATCATTGTATGAAATTATATAAACATCTTACCATAAATGGCAGAGATATCCAACAATTTGAAAACTTTAACACAAAAAAACCAAAGGGAAATAATCCATTATTAGGCCAGGTAGAGTTGCCATTACTGTCTAATTCTTTTCAACAGATGGTATCTAATAATTGTATGAAATTTCGTAAACATCAAACCATAAATAGCAGAGATATCCAACAATTTGAAAACTTTAACGCCAAAAAACAAAGGGAAATAATCTATTATTATGCCAGGTGGAGTTACTGTTACAGTCTCATTCTTTGCAACAGATGGTATGTAATCATTGTATGAAATTTCACAAACATCTAACCATAAACAGCAGAGATATCCAACAATTTAAAAACTTTAACGCAAAAATAACAAAGGGAAATAATCCATTATTAAGCCAGGTAGAGTTGCCGTTAATGTCCAATTCTTTTCAAAAGATGGTATGTAATCATTGTATGATATTTCATAAACATCTAACCAGAAATAGCAGAGATATCTAACAATCTGAAAACTTTAACGCAAAATTAACAAAGGGAAATAATCCATTTTTAAGCCAGGTAGAGTTGTGGTTACTGTCTAATTCTGTGCAACAGATGGTAATTAATCATTCTATGAAATTTTATAAACATCTAACCATAAATGGCAAAGATATCCAACATTTTGAAAACTTTAACGCAAAAAAAACAAAGGGAAATAATCCATTATTTAGCCAGGTAGAGTTGTGGTTACTGTCTTAATCTGTTCATCACATGGTATGTTATAATTGCATGAAGTTTCGTAAAGATCTGACAATAAATGGCAGAAAAATATGCCAAATTAAAAACTTTAACGCAATTGTTAACGACACCAGACATCCAAAATTACAAAGGGCAATAATCCATAATAAAGCCAGGTAGAGTTGCGGTTATTGTCTTATTCTGTTAATCACATGGTATGTTATCATCGTATAAAGTTTTGTAGAGATCTGACTATAAATGGCAGAAATATAAGGTACATTAAAAACTTTAACGCAATTGTTAACGACACCGGACGCTCGTTGAAAAATCCGGCTAAAAATCATACTTTTAACAATAACTTGTAACTCCCTCTCTTAACCAATTACAGTTTCAATAATTCAAATAATGATCGAGAGACATCTAGCAGACTTAGCGCAAATATCATAACTTAATTTGAAAAAAAGATGAGTTACGACCATTTTTTGCTAAGCCTGCGATCTTAAAGACCTAAGTACATTAAGATATTTATAAAGCAGAAAAAAAACATGACTGATAAAATCTTTTGTTAGATTAGATCTCATACAATTTAAATGATCTATGGGTGCGACTAAACATATATTTTTAAAGGTCCATCATAGATTGTACAGTACATTCAATTCAGTACGCGTCAAATTTTATAACCCTTCAATACACAATAAGGTCAATCGCCTTTATACGTTCATGTATTATTTACATAACTAATTATACTTTTTAAATGTTTTTACATATCTCAACTTTATAAAGTATGTACTTAGTAAAATCAATAATGGCAGGTTACTGAAAGAGTTGATCAGGTGACTGTACTAAATGTTGACCTCATCTTGAGTAAAACGAATTGATTGTGTCACGAATGGATACTGTAATATCAAAGATCTCGGTTCTCACCAAAAAATTTCTTGAGCACTTTCCTGATTTATTGAGGTTACAATGCCTTTAAGCGAA
Organism: Mactra quadrangularis; assembly: GCA_025267735.1. NCBI lineage: Eukaryota > Metazoa > Mollusca > Bivalvia > Venerida > Mactridae > Mactra > Mactra quadrangularis. The sequence continues at coordinate 56,324,234 of CM046309.1, read as the reverse complement.
GTTCAATGTAGGGAATTTTTTCAGTATGTGGGAAAGGGACCTGGTGCCTTATTTCATATAGAATGATGGTGGAAATTTTATTGCAATTTCATTGATAGGGGAATGAAAAATTAAAGTTAACCTCAAAATATGGGAAAAGTGCATGATTTTAAAGAAGTTTTAGAAAAGGAAGGTGCCTGTAAATGGCCCCTGTTATATAAGGAAAAAAAGCCCTGCAATGGAATAAATTGGCCAATATCAGAGAAATTTATGTCTTTTCAGCTTTACATTTACTACAGCACTACCTTAATTTATTATATTATATAGAAAAGAGCAAAATTATTAACAAGCTCAAATTATAATACAAAATAAGTAATTTTCACTAGCCTAAATCAATTTCCACTAGCCTCAAGATTTAAGGTAATGGGCTAAGGCAACGGCTGAGGTCTAGTGACAGATTCTAGAATGTAAATCATTCAATATAGAATTGTTATATTATTCTAAAATGTTTTTATAATAACCTGCCCTGGTTGTCAGACGACCAGAAGGAACAGACAGAAAAGTTTTCACCAAATTTAATCAAAAATTATTTTACAGAGTTAAGGCAACAACAAGTTGATCATGTGTTCTATGCATTCGCTCACACCTTAATTTTGACGTTTTTTACAAAAAATTATTTCCTCGCTTGCTCAAAAAAACTTGGTCAAACCACTATATAAAGCAACTGAATTAAGATGGTTTTTTAATTTCTTCTTCACTCACCCAAATTTTTTCCCAGAAAAATCTATAGAACACATGATCAACTTGTTGTGGCCTAATAAAATAAATGGTGCTTGTACCTCCCTTACCATAAAGTCTAGAAGTTAGTTTTGACTGGCCCAGTGTAGAAAATGCTGAGTATTCAATTTTATAAGCAGACGACAGGAAATATATAATGTTAAATCTGTCATTACATTGTCAAGTGATTCAAATGTCAAATAAATTGCAGACATGAAATTATGGTATAATATAAAACTATACTGCCAAAAAACGAGTGACACCAGTGCTTTGATAAGCATTAGTTTCTTTTAATACCTAGAGCCAGTTCAAAAGCAATTAAGAGTATCACTACCTAGCCCTTTATACAGAGTTCCTATGCAAAGGTTTGCTAGCTAGAAAATTGTTATTTTTAAGCTGAATAAATTTGGAACACTCTGACAGTTCCAGAGGCTGCAGTCTTTATTTCTCTATCTAGAAGCAAAACCATTGCATAGTACGAGGCTAATACAAAAATATTCTTTTAGAAGCACTTGGGACCAAATTTCATAGACAACAGGCTTTAAGATATTGCATTAAATGATTGTATGGGGCCTAAAGAAAATTAAAAATTTGACTTTATTTATTCTATTTTAAAGCAATCTTTATAATGAAAAAAGGGGCCTATTATAATTAAGAATTTTGCTGATTTATTCTAACTTAAAGTTATCTTTATAACAAAATTTTAGAAATTATAAAACAATGAATTTGCTTCACCCTTGAACTGCAGTTTCACATTTAAACAGCATTTTCATCTTTAAACTGTGAAACAAAACATTAAACTATTAAGCCCTTCAACAATCAGACAGTTTTATCAGTTAGATAACTTATCGCACACCAAGTAAATATCATGATGTGTAAATAAAATGTGACAATAATGTGTACATAGTATCCATGACAACAGACTTAAAATGAAACCAATATTATTGATGTCAGCAAAAAATTGTGAAATTCTCAGGTAGAAGTCAGGTACAATGTATCCAGCCTATAATATCTGAAAAATATTTCGAAATTTACTGCTAACTTGACAAATACATCGAATTTAAAACGTCAACAAACCTCATATGGTGACTCCATTGTCTAATTTTATAACTAGGCTCCATTTCTAATCTACAATGTCACAATTTTAACTATCTCTCCTTTAGCCTAACATTTTTCTACGAAATAATTCCCCCTCACCAATTTTTTTTTAAAGAAGGAAGTGATACGTCAAAACAAAATAACAAACATGGCCACCGGAATCGGAACTTCCTGCATATAAACACGGCATGTTAAATTCATTTCACAATACCTGACTGACTGACATAAACTGTATAAGATAAATCTCTCCCCCCACCAATACACGATATAAATAGACTCGTAGGTACACAAGTCGCGATATGAATGGTTGACAGACATATTATTGATCGGTTTTAGTTACCTTCGAGTAGTGGTTGTTGTCATTGCTTTTAAAAGAGTTTTAATCAATGAATCTAGCCGAGATATAATACTTCACTATTATTACCACGTTCCGTCAATACCTCTCGAAACATCAGTGCAAGTGGTCATTATAATAACTATATAAATACCCTGACACATTCAATAAAATAGTTAAAATGTAATAAAATCCTACTAAATGTAAATCACTACCTATTGTAAACTTGTCTACATTAAACAGTTTACTGGGTAGAGTTATGTTCATGGTTGAAATTCCATTGAATAGAATAATTTACTTATAAATTAAGTTATTGAATAATTAGGTTCATTTAATGTTTTCAATTTTAAAAGATTGATACAGGGTATTATACACTGCCCTCCAAAAGTTCCTTTACATCGCAATTAATCAAATTGCTACTAATTCCAAGTTCCAAGTTTGAATAATTATTATGTTATTGTTTATTTTATGCATTATTCATGCAATGAAACAACCTTTATTGGTACATTATATGTTATTGAGTTGCTGCAACAGTTTTATATCAGCCTGACAGCTTCCCAAGCTATGGTCAATGTATCTCAATGAACCATCATCAAGTTTGAGATATTTATGTTATTTTACATCCAAAAGAAACAAGAAATGTCTTTAAAAAAGACAAACGGCGTTGATTTAAAAACAAGAGGGCCCTAAGGGCCCTGGGTGCTCACCTGAGGAAAAGGCCAAAGGTCACAGAAGAGCCATTTACAGAGGACCACTAATGTTAAAACCTATTTTTTTGACCCAGTGACCTACTTATCCAACCAATCAGACCTATTTGAACAATTTTGGTAGGAAACCACCCACGGACCATTCCTGTTGAGTTTGGGCAAATTATCATAAGCGGTTCAAGAGAAGATGTTGTTTGAACTTTTCCTTATATAATTCAATGTAATATTGTGATTCATGGGGTGGGGTCAATTTTGACCCAGGGGCATAATTTGAACAACTGTGATGGAGGACCTCTAGATGATGTTATATACCAAATATGAAAGCTCTAGGCCTTGTAGTTTCAGACAAGAAGATTTTTGATAATTGCATTGTGAAAACCTATTTTTTGATTCCGTGACCTCCGTTAGTATTTGCTCATACAAGTTGTGACCACGCATCATCACTTCATCAACAACATTTGCAGACCAGTTTCGCAGACTTGGCACATGATTGCCTACCGTAAACAATATAACAGCCAATGCAATTGCCGTACACTGATAACCTGCAGCTTGTGAGCATATCTGACCTTGGTGAAATCGACCGTTAATAACCCTTACCATTGTTTTGATCTCCGTTGCCCGTTCAATGTTGTTTAGAGTCAGCTACCTATGCTCGGTCACTACCAATGCTCGGTCACCCCTAGCAAATTTCGATAAATTAAAAAGGGGACCTAGCGAATTGTTTCTAATTTTAGTCATACCTGTCAAACGCTCGCGGAAAACCCCAAATCATGATCATCTAGACGCTTATCTGTTTATGCAGACGATAGATACGAGCGCACCTGCTGTTTTCCGCTAGAAAATCCTAGAGGCTAGAAAATCGAATTTGGACAGCCTTGTCTTTTTCACTTATAATTATTATAATAATTCAAGAAGTATTATGATTTATTTAAATTTATAATATTTATACAATAATCTATCAATTGTAAATAAAAATCTCACATATTTATGTATATTCTAAGTAAAACAAGGTGACCGAGCACTGGTCCGAAATTTTCCAAAAATACCGTGTTTTACGTATTACACTCCGCACCGATTTTATCCAATAATCGGGATCGTCAGACGCTTGTTTTTCTGTAAACGGAAGTAGGTCAACATGTAGACGATAATGCGTAATGAATTTGACATGAATTGACAGAATACCGTTAACCCGCTTCGATTTTGATATAAATGTGACCGAACAAAAATTATGAATTTATTCTTAAAAGTTACATACCAATAACTCTGCGGATTAATAAATATATGTGGAGCTGTGACTCTCAAAGTGTAAACCCCGGAAACTGGACGTAGTGAGGCTAACTTAATAATTATTGGGTAATATGTCAGACTTTTTACTAGAAACCGGTTCACATCTGGAGACGTAATTCATTTTACCCATTAAATATTGTGTTTGACACGTAACTTTTTATTGTTACAATATAAAAAAACACTTTGGAAAGCAATAGAAGTCTACCCAAAAAAAAAAATCTACGAACGAAGCAAAATTTCGTAAAACACTGCATTACAATAGTGTGGCCTTTATTTTTTCGCGCGTGTCAGGGCCATCCAATCGAAGAGGGGATTTTCTCTGTTTCCCCCGTACGTCATTTTCAGTGCTTATAAAATCATCCAATAGAACGGCGGATTTCCGAAATTCCCAGACATACGTCATTATACAGAAATGTAGATCAAAATCCAGCTTAGACAGCTACGCCGAAAAAGTACTGATTCCAAAGAGCAAACTAAATACATTAAACAATAAACTGCTTTTACAAATTTTTGAATCTCCATTTAATTCAATGAAAATTGTGAATGTGTAAAGGAACTTTTGAAGAGCAGTGTAAGTCACATGATCTTCAGAGTGTAAACAAACTAATTCTTGCAGCAGCCTAAATAAAGAAATTTTATCAAATGCCGCATAAAATAACTAACATTTTTATGTCCAAAAATGCCAAAATAAGCTTGCGAGTTAAAATAGCTTACTTTGAATCCTCTGCACAAATTTTTTTTGCAGATGACCAGGATTTAAGCATCAGAAGTGCACAGTCATCACAATAAGTTTTCATCAGCACTAGCCCCATTTATCATGATGAAAAAAATTATTGATTAGCCCAACTATATGAAATAAGTAATTTACACTAGCCTAAATCAATCATCACTAGTATTGAGCTTGAGGCTTCAGCAAATTTCCACTATTTGGACCATTCATTATCGATGGTTTTAATAGCTGAATAGTCTAAACATAGGGGCCTTTGTCTTCTCACATTAAGCATTCATGAATTGAAAATCTTTAAAAATTGCATGACTTTGCAATAGCCAAGGTGGCCTTTATAGCGGAACTTTACTCATTTATTTATTCTGGGTTTAACGCCCTGTCAACACAAATTTTTAGGTTATTTTACGGCGTCCAGCACACCTAACCTAGCTTTCCTGGACCCTTGTCTATAACCCATACTCAACTACCCTTCTGGAATCTTCTCCATATACCTTACTGTTAGAGGAAAATTGACATTATTGTCAAATTTTCATGGAAGGGTATAACCTCCCCGGGTGGGATTTGAACCCTTACCCACTTCAGGACACTAGATTCGAAATCCAGGCAAGCTACCAACTGCACTACTGACCAGGGTTTGAAACTTCACTGAAGTAAAAACTTTAGGCTAGAAAGTTAAGGCAATGATTAAAGTAATATCAGCACTTAGGTAAATACAATAATATTTCATGTGTGATAAAAATATGATATCATGAGTTATTAGGCATTTGTTAAACAATAATTGCATTGATCAATTTATTATTGATTTCATTATACATGCTTGTAACCATGTGATCAACATGGAGCATGATCTAGATTTTGACCTTATACATCATAGTATCACATGATCTGGGAAGTAGTCTAGGCAACCACATATAAACAATAGAAAATTCTATTTGCACAGTTCATTGTTTAACGCTAATGAGAATTGGTGTGATGTAACATGAGCTGTGTTGGTTTTATCTCAGTCAAGTTAACCAGGGATTCTATATACCGTATTTTGACGTATAAAATACGCACTTTTTTTCCTCCAAATCTGACTTCATTTTTTTGATGCGTGTTTTATCCGTAAACAACGAAAAATCGCCGTGTCATAGACGAAAAATCGTCAAAATTTGCAAATGGCGTATTATTAAAAAGGGAAGTAATTCTGTAAAACCCGGACTAAAAACGGGTTAATGATAAAAACTAGCGATCGCGCTATTTGATCTGCCGATGTCTCTTTCATTGTAACGTTGTGAATGTTGTTTGTTAATTCATAATAAATTTTAATTTAGAAGTTAAATTATTAATAATTGCTGTCCATGTTTGTTGTTAATTTGTGTTCGTTTGTATAAATTTATGGGGTAAAAAGGTTTATGTTTAATCAAGCAATAACTCAATTTTACTTCCCAAGCGTCATATTATATGATGTGTGAAAAACAATCAGCGAACAAAAGGATTAAATTTTTTAATATACAAACTTGACATATGTCAATTGTTATTAGGAAAGTGTTAATTAATGCATAGAAGGTCAAACTATGACGGATAATTGCACCTTGTTTGACAGTTTGAGTAAACTTAATTGTCGTCAATAAAAGGTATGTCAATTTGAGATGCTCTCATTATCAAACAATTGCCAAACAGTTTATTGTACTAACATTTTTTAAATTTATAAATATCAATAAACGGTCTCATAATAAATAGGCATATAATTCAATTCTAATATGTGATTTAACAAAAGTTTAACAATTAAATCAATGTGTGTCTGCTCTTCGTATCTTTGAACTTAGTAACAGCGTATCGGCTTCTTTGATGTTTTACCGTCAACCTTAATTATATAGTGATGGTCGATGTCTTTGTAAATTATTGAGACCTGTTGGTCGGTTTTAAGTAAATAGAAAAAAATAAAGATTAGTGTATAAAAATATACATTTTTGGAAAGACAATTAAATTATAGATTCATTGATAACAATTTTATTACTGCGATTTTTAGTTTAAAAAAAATACAAGTTAAAGACATGCTTGTAAAAAAATTATGCACTGTTAATAAATGAATTTAACTGAAAAAAATCAATGCGACTTTATCTGATAAGGTCATAGAATGAAATGGGTTAAAACACAGATTAAAATTGAATTATATGCCCAAATTTACAAGATTTTTATGGATATATATAAATATAAACAATGTTAGTACACTGAACTGTTTGACTATGTTTGGCAATTGTTTGATAATGAGAACATCTAAAATTGACTTACCTTATATTGATTATAATTTTAAATTACCAATCACTTATAGATAAATGATTGTTTGGTTGATAGGCCGTAACACAGTAATTTTAAGTGTGTTTCACAACAGACTATGATTTTGCGATCTATGAAACTTTCGATTTTGTCGAAAAATCGGCCGAAATTTTTCCTAACGACTTTACCGAAAAATCGTCAAAAAGTTTTTTTCTTCAGATTTTAGTCAATTTTTTTTGTGCGTATTATACACGAATGCGTATTTTATACGTCAAAATACGGTAACAGGGATTTGTAACGAAGTGCTTTTTTGAGTTTTCTTCGTTGTCACTGTCTATAACTGGCTGTAGCAGGCTGTACTAACTATTCTAGAGTTTTAAAACTTGAATTATGTTTTTGTACATGTCTTCCATGCAATTTGTGAATGTTTCTGTAGGTTTTTGACAAAAATTAGTTGCAATTATGACCGAAAATATGACTTTAGGTGATGTAAAATGGGAATAAAAATGGCAGATCGTCAGGAAAATGCATTATTTTGTGAAACAGTCTGTGAGCGTAATTTACCTTTAAATCGTCTAGAACACATTTTTCCTAACATTTATGTCAATTTGAATGGTACTGGTACAAAATTTCGTGCAAATATCTTTATTTAAACTTGTTATTCTTATTTTCCATATTGGCCGAAATAATAGCGACGACAGTGAATGAAAATCTATTACATTTACTTATTGTTACAAATCCCTGTTATATAAAATCCCTGAGTCAACATAGTGTATTAAATAAAGAAAACTTGCATACTTAAAAGGGCAGACATGTGCACTAAATATGGTGAGCTGTTTTAGTTGGGTTTATACCCATAGCAAGATGGTGTATAGGTCATATTACAGCAGTCAGTCAATATAACATTCCTTGAAAGGCTAAACCTCTGGATTTTAACTGTAAAACAGTGTGCATACTTCTGTCAGTGACTGACAACTGTCCTAGTACGCACCACATTAGTATCAATCCCACAATCCCTCAATCAGTAGACTTGGGTGTTACCAACTTAAAATAGAAACAATTTCTTTATTTACCTAAGCCTAGACTGGAATATACAAAAAAATCTCTAAATTTCTCAGGCCCCAAATTATGGGAATGCATTACCAAATGAGGTACAATCGGCCAGAAATTTACATTCTTTCAAACATAAATATACTTTGTGACCAGTGGTATACTAAAGTAACTTAATTGATCATTAAACTGTTATGTTTTCTTTATTTCCTATTTCTCTCATTGTATATATTTTATAAATGTTTTATTTCAATGTTTATCATGCTTGCTGTACATAATATGTAAATATGTTTATGTTAAGAGGCTCACAGGGAAGATTGGGCCCAGTCTAACTGTGTTGCCTCTATCAAGCATAGGTAATTTAGAACAATACAGATGTTTTTAATGATAAAAAATAATTGTTTAAGATTTTAAATTTAGTCTGCTGCAATTCTATATTACCTTATCTAAGAAAACCAAGAGTATACATGAAAAAGGATATACTTTTACACAGTATGGTATTAATTTTATTCAAAACATATGACATTTCAAAAGTGTCATATCAACGTTTTCAAAAATATTTCCTTCTCAACAAACACATGTTACAAATGTATCAATAGATCAATGGCACCACACTTGAGTCATCTCTGAAATTCTTGAAAATAATATCCCAGACTATTTGTTAGACATAATGCATTTAAGTTGAAGAGAAAAGTTTCATTTCTAGAAATTTAAGTTAAAAGTTTAAGTGCATTTATCACTCAGAAGTGTAACATTTCAACTGTACAAATAACAATGGAACCTAGATAACTCTAAAGTAACCTGAAGTATGGTATCACAAAACAAGTAAAAAAATATTTAACTTTTTTTTTAACTGGGTTTAATGCTGTGTCAACACAATTTAGGCCATTTTAAGGCGTCCAGTGCACCTAACCTAGCTTTCCTGGACCCTTGTCTAAAACCAGTACTCACCAACCTTTCCACAAGGCAAGAAACTTCTCCTTAATATTATCCAATAAATGGAGAAAAATGTCAAATTTTCAAATTTTTTAAACCTCCCAGAATGGGATTCGAATCAGTACCCACTTTCGGACAATGACATAGGCTTTATAACAGCAGGTCCACAGGCTTTAGAATGATCTTCCTCTCAGGTCAAGAAAAAGCCATCTATCAATATATTCGAAAACAAAACTAAACCAAGGAAGATTTGGCTATCCAATGTATCCCATTCATTGTCATAACCACTCTGCCACGCCCACTCATTATTCTTTTTCAACTTAGATAACCTATGTTTAAGAGTGAGTAATAATATGTAACCATTACAAACAAAGACTAATTTCTAGACGAAAATCACTTTCCAATATTTGGGATAAGTGATCAACAAACAGTTTTGGATTGTTATATCAAACAATAACATATGGTTTAATCAAATATTTAAAATTTATTTATAAATATACCATATTTTCTCAGTTAAACGCCCCTGGGACATTACATTTTACAAAAGAGGGGCATTATTTAGAGTAAATACTGTGATAAGAGGCTCACAAGGGTGACTGGACTTTTTCTAACTGTGCTGCCTCTAAAAATAAAGCTTTTATTGTTATCATTTATTATTATTTTAATTATTATCATTTTTATCATTATAAGTATCATTAATATTATCATATATTATTATCATAATTATTATCATGATTATTATTCATTATTGTTTATTTTTATTATTATCATCATCATCATCATCATCATGCTTGCCTAATAAGGGTATTTCTAGGAAAGTACTAATCACTCGACTAAAACCATTAATTTGGATAATGACAAGTCACCATGTTATAACATAATATTTCGCAATAATTATGGCAATATATACTTAACGAAACTTCTAAGTACACCTATTTCAATGTTGTCATAAATTTTCATTTTTCAACATTTATGTCCGATCGTTAATGAAAATGTGTACAGGACTATACTGTCGTCTGCTTGCATGGTTTTCATGCTTTTTAATTGATGCAAAATTGGTTTTGTTGTGCATGTGCAGAAAAGCGGAAATGCGCACGTGCTTATCGTGCAAAAATCACACGTTGTCAGTTTTAGTAAAAATCATTAGTGCGTTGATATGCACAACGAAAAATCAAGTAATGGCTCGAATGTCGCTTCAAGAATGAGAAATTACCATAGGTATTTTGTCAGACGGTGCGTCACCTGCAGAATAAGACTTCTAATTGCTAATTTTCTGTTCAATCAAAAAAATTTGAAAATCTTCCCATATCAACGCATGCCCGACATAAATGGTTTTGCATTGATAGAGTAGCATGAAAACCATGAAAGCAAAGGTCAGTATGGTCCAAAACACATTTCCATCATCGATCAGACTTCAATGTTGTAAAGTAAGACTTCCTACAATACTGAAATCGGAGTACTTAGAAGTTTCGTTAAGTATAGTATAAAATCACATTGTACTATATCAATCAGTACAGAATATATGTGTAATACTGATTAAATCTAATGTATTATTTAGAGTGACTTCCCTTGATTAAATGTTAAATTAAAACTAATTTTAAAACTACAGTTGCGTGACAGAATACATAATGTCTTGCTTTAAATCATCAATAAGACAGTCAACCCTGGCCTGCAGCATACATGTGTCATATATCATTCTCAGGTAGCCAATAATGGTACAAATATTGCTTTTATAGCCGATATTGATAGATCAGCCTAAAACTAGTCTAACTACAGTAAATTTTCACTATTTGGACAATCAAAATCAATGGTCTTAATAGCAGAACAGAACGGTCTTAATAAAGAGACCTTTTTCTTTACAAATTATGCATATTATAACTTTTAACTGAAGACAAACATAAAATTAGTTCAATATACCAATAAAAACGATAAAAGGGCTGATAGTTGTCCTCATTTTTAATAAAAAAGAAATTTAACTGGACATTGGACTGGCTATGACATACTTTTTCCTGGACCGACTGGAATTTCACTGGTCAGGTCTGTAGGACCGGCACTTTTCTGAATGCCTGTCGCAGGTTTAGCACAAAACGGTAGCAACTCACTCTTTTCTTATATTGAGTTATGACTGTTTTTCTCTAAACACTGATATTTAAATAAAAAAGCATGTAGACTAGTTTTGCAAAGACTCCTCCAAATATGGTGTCAAATATCTATAGATTCTATAATTGCAAAGATGGCTGAGGGGGAGGGGGGAAAGAGGACAGAAAATATCAATATCTGAGTTCTCATTAGAACCTATTATGAACTTATATAAATATTTAATGGATAGGGGATAATCAATACAGTAATATTGCTAATTAATAATAAGCATTATCTCCACTAAGTATACATTTGTCCTCCATAAACCCTTAGACAAAATGATGATGTTTTTAGGATAAATGGATTCACATTTACATATGAAACAAAAGAATTGAAGAGTCATCTAAGCAAATTCCACAATAAGCTTTAATTAATGTATCAGAACAGAACAGAACAGAACAGAACAAATTGTTTCTGTTTTGTGTAATTAATTCATAAATATATAATAATATGTATTATTATTAAACTATGTTACAAAAAAAACAATGACTATGTTTATATGAATTAGCTTTAATTATAGGAAAGCTAGGTATAGTGCATACAAAATAACAATCCATTTCAGAGGTAGGCAGTATTGAGAATAAAAGTTGTATAATTCATTTTAACAAAATTAGTGTGGCGAAGTTACTTGTTGTTTTTTTCACAAGATAATATTAAGTGCTTACTCCTTCTTTTAAGTAACCCATACATAGAGAAAAATCAGTACTTTTTTAATAAATTTGAACAGTATGTTTCAAAAGAATATATGAATAAATGCATGACTTATTTTTTGTTGTCCCATTTAGAAGAGCCAGCTTGTCTTTCATCTCAAAACCTTTAGTGGCCCTTTTGAAAGAATGGTCGCCATACACCATGGGGGGGGTAATGCAAGCGGGTGGGGGGAGGGTTAATGTTAAGCCCTGGATGGTACAAAAACTCATTGACAAAATAAATTCATCCACTAATCAGTTCCTGAGACATGTTTCAGCAAAACAATACCTCCTAAATATTCATGACATATTTGTAACACTTTCAATTAATTAAATCAAATTTAATTAAACCTGACCTTAAACAAGAAACATAGATATCAATTAATCAACTCTGTTGAATCAATTCGATGGTGTATGTACATTATGATTTATATTGTATACCCTGTGAAAATTGACCAGAGACAATAAAAAAATTTACATATCATTTGCATATATCAAATTAGTTAAAAGTAGTAAAGTTGATGAAGCATTTAATGTATCTGTCTCTGGTCAATTTGTATAAGACCATGGTTGACCATGATCGGCGATGGTCGATTGGTTAAAATATTAAAACCATTGTTGACCATGGTCAGTCAACCATGGTACATTTTCGCAGGGGATTAAGGCGATAATATAAGGTATATTTTTATAAAGCAAAACTGAAACACTTTTTTACAACATTAAAAAGATGTTAATTAAGCAGTATATAGAATAGATTAGAATGAACGCTAGACTTTCTACAATAACATTCAGGTAAAGTTTCTGAGAAATTAGTGGAGAGTCTTCGATATGTTCTATAACTAAGGCTTTAATGCAGACGATGTGGAATAGAGAATAGTTAATTGCAAGGGTAAATTGCACTGTGCAGTTTTAGTGCAAAACAGTTGTAACTCACTCTTTTTTAGCTTGAGTTACAACTGTTTTGCACTAAGCCCCCGAAGTCTAGTAATTGAGATTCGGTTATTACTGGTCCCATCATGTTCTCGATACTTGGATCTGTTTCATTTCTAGCCATTAAAACTGAAATTCAACTTAACTATAATGACAGTAAATGTTAAATAACTTTGCAATACGTCAAAATAATGAGATTATAAATAAATAATTTCCACCAATTGGTGACACTAAATAGTCATTATAGAAAATCTATAACAAAAGCAAGAATGCAAAGTAAAGAGTAATGAACCTAATATGTGACCACTGAATAACCAGTCTGATACAGGAACTTGAGGCACGACCACAATTGATGAATTGTTAAATTTTATTCAACTGCCAGTGGCAAATACATTAACCCTGCTGATTTAAATACTTATAATATATATATATTACTTCTGAACTTATAATGATCAATAAAATAGAGACCCATATTTGCATACAGCAATTATCTAACAAATGTTGATAATTAAAATCAGCAGGGTTTATGTACGGGCCACAGACAGTTAAATAAAATTAAACAATAATTTATAGTCACTTACACAATCTATAAAAAAGACTGCACAAATATTATTATTATCATTCAATTTAGATTTATTTCAAAGTTGTTTTCTGTTAATATACATTGTTAGAACCACACTTTTAAGTTCCAGTATGAGACTGTAGTCAGTGGTCTTGTAAAACAGTGAAAAGATAGAAATGAAAGAGTTCCAAAGAGCCAGTGGCACAAGGAAGTCTCTATCTAATGATTTCAAAAGGCCTTTTATTCTGTTAACCAAGTTCTATGCACTAGTTAATAGCTTCAAGATAGTGGCCTTCCAAAATGTCAGAGGGATCAAAATGTTTTCTGCAAACTGTTGCAAAAAAATTGCTATGAATGGATATCAATATTTTCTCAATATATCCTTGCACAACTGGCTGGTAGTTTCAAAAATTCAGTGCCCTCCAAAAATTCTTAAACAAAATCCTGTTTTTAAGATAAATTGATTCACAAATACTCAACAAATAAAGTGATCTGAGCAAATTTCAAAATCAACATTTATTAGTTAATCAACATACGATTCAACCTGTGTTATATGAATAAGCTTTAATTAAAATAAAAATTCTTATGAAATGTATGTTGAATTTTCTTCCAAAATATTAATTAGTCCAAGAGCTTTTGAAGGACACTGTATATGTATGGATAAATCAAGGCGTTTTTTCTATAAATGATCAAAGTGGGGATACATAAAGGATACATAAAGGGTGCAGAGTTAAGCAATAACACTGATTGACAAAGTAATTCTGAAACAAACATATTTCTAATGATTTACACACAACATTTAGCAAACAGTAGGGTAGAAACACTGAATGAAAGATCCAAGGTTGGACTCAAACTCACAGGGCCATGTAATAAAGTGACGTCAGGGTAGGACTCAAACTCACAACCCCTAAATAACCCCCTTACAACCCCTAAAACATCAGGGCCATGTAATAAAGTGACGTCAGGGTTGGACTCAAACTCACAAAGAAAATTACCATAAACCATTTTGTTATACTAAATACAGACATCTATGTAACACAAACACAACACAGAAAAATCTAATTATCCATTTACGAACATAAAAAGTTAATCACAAAAACCTGAGACAGCTGTATTAAAAGCATTATCCTTAAAAGAAATCCCCCTTATTTAAATTTCGCTTTGAATCTAACCTTTATTGAACAGTTTCCTGCTTAAACAAAACATTGTATCCTATGGTTGGTTGTTTCAAACATGTCTGATTGTATCGTAGATTAATTTCATTTAACTGTCAGTGGCGCACACATTAGCCCCGCTGATTTAAATACTTACTATAGTACTTTTGAACTCATGTCAGATAGATAAAAATAGATATCCTCATGAAAGAATGAGGATTTTCTAATTTTAGCAGGGTTACATGTGCCTTACTGACAGTGAAAAAAATTCAACAATACATAGTTTTACCATTTCCCTGATTAAAAATTAGAACAAATCAAGACAATCATTAGAGTGAGAGAGAAAATAGGATAGGAGAGTGTGTGTGAAGAGTGATTAAAGGGAAATAACTCATAGTATATAGTATGATATAAGACATAGAGTTACTCACCCTGGATCCCCTGCATACATTGTGTGTGTGCCTTATAATCCAAGAAATAGCCTAGAAGACAGTGAAAACAAGGTGAATGTAATATAATCCTACACTAAAAACACTAATCACTCAGTCATGGTATAAAGTATCGTCAGAAAAAATTTTTTTTCATCAAAGTTAGTAAAATTTCAAAGATTTCAAATGAAAATATTAAAATTCAGTTTTCATGTAAATCCTTCACTAAAACAGTCATGGTATAGAATAACATCAGAAAATCAGAGAATTCAGTTTTTTCATCGAAGTTCAAAGTTTCAAAGGTTTTAAAATGAAATATCAAAATTCAGTATATTTAAGTACTGTCAGAAAAATCCTCGACTAAAGCAATAATCACACAATCAAAGTATATACATAATGCACTATCCTAGAAAGTTTCCAAAATATTTGAGTTTTTCATCAATGCTAGTAAAAATATTCAAAAGATTTCAAACTAAGATAATAAAAATAATTCACACTTCAGCATATTACTTTAGAATTTTTTATGACCAGAAAAATATTTCAAATGAAATATCAAAATTCTGTATAAGTTCACTGTTAAAATGGTATAGAGCAAGTAAATATTTGTTCATATCTAAAGTCTAACGTTAAAACCTAAAACTAGTAATATTTTTGTTAAAGAAACATAAATAAAAATTCGAAATAATTTGTTAATGTTTTAGATAGTAATGCCATTCAGACAAAAATATTAAAATGCAGAATAAGTCAAAACGCTAAAAAAGTATGGAACAAGTAAATATTCTTTTATATATAAACACATAATAATAATACTGGTTAATATTCTTGAAAATAAATCACAGATCAAATTCAGAACAAATTTTTCAATTTTTAAAACTATAATGTCCACAAAATATTCTAAAATTGAATATAATACAAATCATACAAAAGTGAAATAAAAGTTAAAACTAGTTAATATTCTTGAAAAACAAATCACTGATACAAATATATAATGATTTTTCACGTTTTCACAATCACATATATAATGTCCGAAATACATTCGAAAATTGATTATATCCGAGTGAAGAATGATTTATTTGCACCAATCAATGTATTAGTTAGTAATCTTCTTATATAACGTAATAACAGTCTTACGTGACCAACACAAAGTCTACTTATGTGGTCTCTAACTTCCAATATCTCCGACGTCTTCGACGAGAAATCTTATAAAATATATATAACAGACAGGTAGAGAGGTATATTCCTTATATAACTTATTGATTACATCCTTTCAAACTATGGTATCACTAGTTTTCAGTTTTCATAGAGTTAAGGTTACCTTTCAAAATATAAATCATGCATGCAAAACGTTAAATTTCAAATTACCTGCTGGCGCATCTACTTATATGGTAAAATTAAATTCACCCCAACATGCATTTACCCTGATATTTAGAGATCTGTATTACCCTTCCCCTTAAAAAATCATGTAATTAGCCGACATGCTAATATTCTAAATCCAAAGTATGATGAACCTTAAATTGCAAATTAGGCATATACACTTTAAAGGTAAAGATTTAATTTATTCTAATTTCATGCTAAGAAGTATGTCTACAGTTAGACTTTTAAAATTGGTTTACATATATTAAGGCAATGCACTCATATTAAAATTCCAACATATAAAAACCATCTTTCGTTCTTACTACCAAGTATTATTATTCATGACAGGCGCACACAAGAGTATATAAAAACAACATCATTTATGTCTGTACCACAGTAGACAGTCTTACAGCACATCTACAAGTTCCAGCATCCAAAACAAAACCAATATTACTATAACATCATATAAAATGTAGTAACCACGGCGCAATCCAATATACGAAGATACCCCCCCTCCTCAAAACTGACGCTTTCCAAGAGACTTGAGAATGGAGTGATAAATAATTCAAGCCATTATATACAATTACATACATGTGATATATATATATATTTATACAATATTCATTCTATAAGGTCTTTCTCAATACAAGATTAACGCTTGCCTAATAGATCGTGAATAAGGTCATGCATATTTATGAACATCTAAATAAATAATGAACTTGCCCAATAAATAGGTGTATCATGTGATGCAGATTTTATTTTACTGATTTAATTAGATTACTTTGACATTCAACATTTATTATATAGTGCAAAATTTATTAATAATTATTAATTGTAAATTGCATAACTTGCTATGTTAATATTATATGTTTAAACTAACCAAATTCTTAATTTGTAATGATGTTTTACCCCCCTCCCCCAAGTTATTTCTTTAATGGAATCGGCCATATTTTAAAATGCCTAGTGTACAATATAAACAAGCAGTAGATCAGATGCTTTAATGCAGGATTTAACTTGACAAAAAACCCTGTCTTTGTTAAAGTTTAAGGATATGCATAACAATAGAAACAAGTTTCGACAAGGCCACCAATCAAAAGAAGAGAAATAAAATGGCGTAGAAGCATTAGTACAGCTTAATAAAATTACTTACTGGGTACATAACAATAAAACATGATTATATTAATGGCGATATTATGTACTGACGGTCAGCGCAAAACAAGTCTACACACTTAGGGGCGGATCCAGGATGGGGGGGGGGTTCTGTACTTTTTTATGGGGGGGGGGGTCCCAACTTTTCGGGGGGGTCCAAACCTCGAACCATAACCACATTATACACAATTTCCAGAAAAAATGCAACATATTGATAATAAAAACTACATAACCATTAAAACTATGTTAAGCACCGAAAAAATTGCTTCATGCTACTTAAAAATGACTTACAGGCAAGAAATTCACTAATGGACAGGTACATTTTCCAAATTCTAGGGGGGTCTGGACCACCCAGACCCCCCCTACTGGATCCGCCCATGACACTACCTTATTTACGAGCAGTTAGACTAGATTTGCACTGACCTGTCAGAATATTTACGTTGAAATTTATTAACACTGTAGATTAGTCACTGCAAGTATATTTAACAAAATTTTTCATATAACCTAGGGGTCAAATTTCATGGACTATAAAATTATTTATAAGTATTGGCTAATCAAAAGATTAGAACAGAATAAAACGCTTAAATCAATTGACCTAGTTTAATGTAAGCGTAAAATCAATGAAAACAAATAATCGTGGACAAAGCCTATATTACCAATAAGTTCAATATATTAACACTATTTGTTTAAAAAAATAATCTTGTTTTAAATTTTATAACATGATATAAACAGTATTCAGTAAAAGGGTGGCAATGCCTTTGGTGAAAGTAGAATGGAATAAATTAGAACAATATCACAGATGGTGTTAATTTTCTTCAACTCAGGGCAAATATTTATTTACCTTGAAAATTTTGGTGACATCACGTCACATTCTCCAGCAAACTGATTTTGATCACATGACCGGTGAAGGGTCACGTGATACGAGGAGACTGTTGTAAACCAATGGTAGCTCCAGTCCCTCGTCCCGGTTCAGAGATGGTCTGTGTTGTTTGATTTCAATGGCTTCCTTAACTTTCCTTTTCATAAATTCCTCATATCACATGACCCTTGTGATCAAAATCAGTCAGCTGAAGAAGGTGACGTGATGTCACCAAAATTTTCAAGAAATAAATATTTGCTCCAAGTTGAAGAAAGTTAAGTCCATGAACGATCCAGAGCAGAGAAACCTCTTTGGACGAATACCACAGATATTTAAGTCAATGTATTAAATTTTTTACAGCTCTAGCCCAATTTATTATAATACTCTAGTAAAGGGCAAAATGGACCATTCCGAGAGCAACCTTTTTATTTGAATAACAATACATTTACCCACAAACATAACCGTGTGCTCTTTTGTTAACACCTTGTTTGTGGGACAAAATGTAACTGTAAACCTTTGTTAAATATGCTAATAAGTAAGGTCATGGAAAGGTCCATTATTGACTAGCCTAACTATAAGAAATGTAAAATTATTTTCACTAGCTCAAATCTTTTTTTACTAGTCCTCGGCTTTCAACTAGAGGGAAAGGTGAAAACTGCATAACGTAATACCATGGGTTAAGCGGAAAACAGACGTAGCTCAATATAATGAAAGAGTGAGTAATGACTGTTTTGCGCTTAACCGCCATAATTACAATTTGTAATAAATTGTGCCCTACACGATTTAAAATCAGTGGTAGAAGGAATAATGAATGAAGAAATCATTTCATGATCAAACTCTGCAAAAGAATTTCCTGTCAGGAAATTGAACACACAACCAGTCAGTAGACTTGTGTGCTACCAACTAAGCTAGCCAGCCAGGGCTCCAACCTTTTCCTATACATAAATATCAAATATCATATTTATATACAGTCCAACTTGTGCTAACGGCCACCTCCGAATAGCGGGCACCTGCCGACAGCGGCCATTTCGATTTCCCCCCGACCGAAAACGCTCTTAAAAAGGCCGTGAATAACGGCCACCTGTCGTCTGCGACCAGCGGCCAGTCAAAACCATCCCCGCGGCCAGTTTCTAACTGTGAATAACGGCCAGACGATTGTTTGAAGACAGTTTTTCGTGTCATGGCGATTTCGAAAGAAGGCCGCCATTTTTGTTAAAGTTAAGCTAAAAACCCGTAATCCGATTTTTTCCGGATTTTCGTAAACAGACAATCTTGAGTACGATTTTATTAGTTATTATCAAGGTGTAGACAATTTTCTCGTCACCTTATTATAAAAATATGTTAATGTATCCTTTTATTGTTAAATTTATTAGTAAATCAGGAGTAAATTACGTCATGTGATGACACTTTGTTAATTAGTTTTGAATGTTTGGAGACTGCACTAGGTTTGTTTTTCACACGTCCGGCAGTTAGATAAATGTATGTGACACGCTGATAATTCCTAAATCCGTTCAACTGTGACCGCTGTATACAGGTAATTTGACAACTGGGAAAAGATAGAAATACTATACAAAAGGTCAAAGAAGTGAGAATTTGTTGAGTGCATTTGTTAATGTTGAGGGCATACATGTAGCATGAAATGTAGCTGCCAATAAAAAAATCACTGATTTCTTTGTTTTAGTCATTCTTTGTTCAAAGTTTTGTTTTATTCATTTATAGTCACAACTTCAATATGATAATGTGAATAATGAATAAAGGTGGAAAATAAAAACAATTTTAATTATCAATTCATGCTAAATTCGTTCAACTGTGACCACTGTATACAGGTAATTTAGCAACTGGGATAAGATAGAAATACTATACAAAAGGTCAGAGTAGTGAGACTTTGTAGAGTGCAATTGTTAATGTTGAGGGCATAGCATGAAATGTAGCTGCAAACAAAAAATCACTGATTTCTTTGTTTTAGTCATTCTTTGTTCAATTTTTTTTTCGTTTATTGTCACAAATTCAATAATGATAATGTGAATAATGAATTAAGGTTGAAAATAAAAACAATTTTAATGATTAATTCATGTTAATTATGAACTCTGTCTCTCAAGTCTAACGAAACATGGCCCGTTTGTTCCTCCCTCCGAACAAAGGCCACCTGTGAACAAAGGCCACTTTTCTCTTTTCCCTTGGCCGGCCGTTGTTCACAGGTTGGACTGTATTATAAATATCAACAAAAAATTATAAGAGAAATAACAAATGAAATGAAAATAATAAACATACCTTTAATTAATATAACCAGAAGTTAAAGTAGATATTAAACTAGATCAAATATAAATCAACTTTAATTGTATAAGAAAATTATTTCAGTACTTGAACAAATTGAAAACTTGCCAGCAAGTATTTGTACTACTTAACTTCAAATTTTCATGCAGTTTGGCATACATTTGCCTAATGCTAGTTTAGTATCAACAAGTAAATCTGTGATCTAATGCTCACTAGTGATACCCCCACTGTGAGAAATATGACTATCATAATGTAACTTTCATTTAACAAAATCTAAAAATATGCGACAAACAGGAAGTAGATGAGCAAGGAGCATGAAATCGCTTTACACCACATGGGACTATGGGATGAAGCAATATGCAAAGTATTAGGCTGCTGCATGTTATAGTTGCTGAGAAAACTGCGACGGAAATTTTGTAACGGACGGACGCACGCACGGACAAGGGTAAAACAGTATACCCCCCCTCTTCTTCGAAGCGGGGGTATAAAAAGGTGTGAGCAAACATATCAGGAACAGCAACAGTCAAAAGACACAGACCTTCCACACAAGCAAAATAGGGAGATTTTTTAAAACTAACGAAACAAAAAATAAGGAACCAATATTCTTAAGAGAAAAGTGATTTGTATTTAATCAAACCTACATACAGGATTAAGGCTCAAGTACCCTTTTTAAAAAAAACATGTCAATGAGTCAGCATAAAATTAATCTAAACATGTAAATACGGAAGATTTAATGTTAGCTTCACCCTAACCTAGACCTTTTTTACCGTATACAACAGGGGCCGTTTACAGGCACGTTCCCCAATGAAATTTCTTTAAAATTGTACAGCATTCCCCAAATTTGGAGTTTAACTGTGTTTTTTTGTTCCCCTATTTTTGAAATTGTGATAAAATTTCCCCAAATGTTCTGTATAAAAAAAACCCCAGGCCCCTTCCCCAAATAGAGAGAAAGCCCTGCTCTAACCCATTGATAGACATTACATGTAACAACTTCAAAGTAAAATTTTAGGTACAAAGCCCTTTTAGTAAAAGGTAAAATTCCACTTTAAGGACCATCAAAATTGATTGTCTTAATAGGAGAAAGGTCTTAAAATACAGACCTTTTCCTTCTTAGATTAAGTATTTTGGACTAAAATTTTGTCAAAAGTCCCATGGTTTTGCTATAACCAAGGTGGTATTTATAGCGGAAGTTAACAGTATTTGTGTAAAAAAAGAAATATGAAAAGATCTACCTACATTCCCAAACTGTGTGACATGCTTCAAGCTAAAGTTCCGACCTCCTTTTTAACAAAAATGTCAAAATTTTACAATTTTAATAAAATTCCAAAAAACTAGTCTATTAACGGTTTACAATACTTTTGAAATATACTTTTAATATAGATATGCAATGAACAGTCGATAATTGAAATAATAGAGGCGTTTACAAAATCAATAATTTATGAATTCAATTCAATGAAACGTTCCAATGACTTTCTATAGAACATTTCACGTAAGAATTTATTAACTAAAACTGTTATCTATCTTAATGAAAAAAGTTTTGGCAGCCATGCTATGTGACTTAATCAGTAAACTGTCATTAAACAAACTATGATTCATTTTTTAAACAATAACAACAGTTACAAATTAAAAATTAACTATTTTATAACCCTAAAAGAAATCAGATCAAAATTTCATTGGCCGATTTTTAAACTATATATATATGTTTAGATAATGTGGGTGTCATTTTTCCACAAGCCCATAGCGCACAGAGCAAGTAAAATTGTTTTGGGCTAGATAACTCATTATTTACTTAATATAGTCAGGCTAGTTGATAATTTTGCTCATTATTATAATAATAATACATTAATTCAGGCTAGTGCTTGACAAGATTTAAGAGAAAATACTGTAGTTTCAAGTAAGCTTAAGTCAAACACTCTGACCTCTGATCCCCTTCAATATCTCAGCTGATAGTACAAGAAATGCATATGACCATTGTTCTGCTGAGGATGTGTACTAGCACCATTTGGGCATGCAAAACAAGCGGCTCATGTGAATTATATTGTGTAAATCCTTGGCAAAGCATTGCATATAAGTATTACTGAAGTCCAATATACCTGACTCAGCAAAAAATCTTAGAATCTTGGATTAGATGATGTATATTGACTTTTTATACTAGAGAATAAGAAAGAGAGAGGGACAGACAGAGAGAGAAAGAGGGTATTTTGATAGTAACTTCCCTAGATTGCTATCAGCAATCTACATGAATTAATCATTATATATTTACAAGGTAACCTGTATATTGATCTATTGTGTTTCCAATCCTATCTTTAATTCATTGTTTTTATTGTAAAACAATGGTAGTAAAACAGCTAGTCTCTACAAGAACTTTAATTAAAACATGACAGTGTACTGAACACATTTGATTAGTACAGAAGTGTGTTCAGTAACGATTGTTAGCGAACGTTACGAATACGGGACAACTCAACCCGAAGACAACTCAACTTGTGGATAACTCGACGCAAAGTTGGGACAACTCAACCTGTTAGTAAGGGAATGAGTTGTCTCGGGTTGAGTCATCTTTGGGTCGAGTTGTTCCGAGCCTAACGTTTCGGAACGTTAAGGGTAATTGAACAGGCTACCGTATACAGGGTCTGTAGTCACATGGTCTACAACAATAACTAATTAGGTCAGCAAAAAATTTTGCTTTTTGCTGATTTTTCATTCCAGAATGAGATAAATAATTGAATGACATTAATACATTAAGGTCCCAATACACTCTACAAAATTAGGATATGAAAGAGGTTGTCCGAACAGATTATTTTAAGACCAAGCATTATATCTCATTTGCCCAAAAGAAATTGTTGGTTGCCCAAGCTAAAAAGTGGTTGTTCCGGGGCAACTGGACACAAAAAAACATGTCCAGTAACTTTGTTCCAACCAAACAACCTTCATCAGTGACGAAAATAGTGATTTGAAATAAATGAACCATTTGACCAATAGGTGAGTTTAGTTGCATGCATCGGTCATCACATTAAGTTTTCACAAGCACTAGTCCAATTAAAAAGAAATAAGCAAATACATCAACTAGCCTGACTGTGTGAAATGAATAATTTTCACTAGCCTGATTCAATTTTGACAAGCTCAGGACTTTGAGCTAGTTGTATAAGGAAATGACTGATACATATGTATGCAGGACAGGAGATTATAAATTGTACCAAAACAACATCATGCTAGAAACTTAGATCCTTTACTTTAGTTAAAGAACCCACAAATCAAACACAAATACACTGCATCTCTTGCAATTCTTAATCTTAACTTTTAAGAGACTCAGAGGGAAAATTTGGCTTTGCTTAACAGTGTTGCCACTATAAATAGTTTTAATTATTATCATTATTCTTATATAATATTTCCTTATACCTAAATTTAAAATAAAGATCATTTACAATACTTATACAACAGACTTATACTGAATATTTCACTAGAATATACAACAAAATTTAACAAGAGAAGGGAGATAAATCTTACATGCATATAGAAACAAAACATCAGTAAGAGTAACTTCCCTTTAAAATAAAATTAAAAATTGTGAGACATAACATTTACAACTATTGAGATAGTGCTCATTTAAAAACATACAAAAATATAAAAGGGCCAGTAATGCTGAGCAGTAACAGTTAAAAGTAGATCACTCCAATGGTCCTCTCACCAACTCATAACTTTAAAAACTTAGAAAAAAATCATACAACCCATTTCAATCAATCAATCATTAATTATACAATCAAAACATTTTCTAAGTGTTTTTATTCAGGATTTCCTAAAATATATGACATGTTATGATATATTATGTTGCAATGGTTAAAGTGATTTTGTTTCATACGACAGAATATTAAATCATGCATAATAAACCTTTAATTAGTGGTTTGATGGTGGTTAACGTTTAATAATAAAATAAATTTTTCAGACATTTTCAGTACCCATACAGTATTGTCCAATAATAGAGAATTCCAAAAATATCAACACCGATCTCAATGATTCACAATAAGACACATCATGCATCATGGTTTAACGCAGAAGAGTTTTATTCCTATGAATTTTTTTTAGTAATATTAAATTAATATTATTAAAACTAAAATGTCTTATAGTCAATAAAAATTAATTACAGACATTAGCGATAATCGACTATTTAACTTTGTAATCGTTTGTCTCCAACCTCTACAGGAAACAATCGATTATCAATTATACTCGATCATTGTTTAATTCCTAATAATTCATCAACAACATGCTTGGAAAAGCTCAAATACTCAAAACCCAAAATTTGGGCTCTTTTTCAACCTAAAAAGTTCCTTGAAATATCATTTAAAATATTTGATATTCAACAATGAAGTGATACAAAAACCACGATTTTTTTCATCTTGACAAATACTTCAGATTAAAAATTGCTTATGAAAATTGCCAACATGCGCAACAATGTTAACTGAATACATACAAAACTTTTTCAATTTGAACAAAGAATAACAGAAAGTTTACAGGGATACAGGGATGTTTCAAAAGTATTTAAATATACACAAAGAAGGAACAAGAAAATAAAATAAATACAATAATATTTCCGTACCTTGCGCTGATACTATTTTCAAATATACCAATACCCTTCTCTGTGTAATATCTGTATCTTAAACTGAAATCATAAAATGTTGAACTATCGTTAAATTTCAAATTGGTAAATTGTACTCGGCTGTAAGAGGCACATGCATACATTAATCCTGCTGATTTAAATGCTTAATAGTAGTTTGATAATCCTCGTTCATAAATGAGGATTTAAATTGATCATCAGTGCAGAAATACTGTAGTAAATATTTAAATCAGAGGGGTTAATGTATAATTCACTGACAGTTAACCATAATTTACAAAACAAATGTTGAAATATTGAAATAATGTTAAACAAGAAATGTAATGTAAAAACCACATTAAAGCCGGATTTATAAACTTTAACGCAAACATTACAAAGGAAAATAATCCATAATAAAGGCAGGTAGAGTTGTGATTACTTTCTAATTCTGTTCATCACATAGTATGTTATCATTCATTGTATGAAGTTTCATAAAGATCTGACAATAAATGGCAGAAATATATGCTAAATTGAAAACTTTAACGCAATTGTTAACGACACCAGACGCCTGACTGCCCGCCTAACCACCCTCTCGTGTTTCGCCAAACTATTAGCCGATTTTTTCGTTGAAAAAATCCGGCTTAAAATAGCTCAAACGTTCAAACAATATTTAAATATACCATTGTTTTCCATTCCACATCTTAATAACAATTCACCACAATTCCATAATATTCTTATATTAATACGCAATTCACTAAGTTTAATAACATTGTCATATGATGTGTTGCTTCGTGACTCAAGTATATATGAAGATGCATACTACATTATTATATTATATTTTTGTCTTTTATGTTGATATTGATATTGATAATGAGATTGGAACCATGATAGTGCTGCTGATAGGTCACATGATGTTACTTGAGACACACGATAATTGTCATGATACAGTGCTCTCCAAAATTTCACGAACAAAAGAAGTCACAGAAAGAAAAAAACTGAATATGCATGCAGCAATATTATAAATGTATGCAAATTATATTGAAATTGGAATTTTCATCTCGGGGTCAAATTAACTGTAAGGTTTGATTTAAGTAATATTATAATTAAATTTTATTCAACTGCATACATTAACCCCACTGATTTAAATAGTCAATATTTGTTTGATGATCCCAGTGCATTAATATATATAACTATTTTATTGGTAATAATTACTGTGATGAGTATTTAAATCAGCTGGGTTAATGTATGCACCACCCACAGTTGAATAAAATTTAACAATAATTTTACTTTAATTAAAGCTTACACGAAAATTGTCCTGAGACAAAAAATACAATTTAAATAAAATTCACATACATTAAATTCTTTTAAATAGAATGCAGTCACTGTAGAGTGAGATTATTTAATTAATTTAAGGTCAATTTTTACTAGCTATAACATGTTTGAATTATTATTAATTTATATGTTGATAAACTCATTAATGCTGATCTTGAAATTTTCTTGTATGCATGGATAAATATAAATATGACTCAGTTATCCTAAAAACATTATTTATTCTAAGGACTTTTGGAGGGCACTGTTTATCAGCAGAAATATTCATTCACTATCTTCAGGTTTCAAAATACATGCATTTTTTATCCACCATAATGAGGTAACCTAAGACAATCATTTGATACATGTTTACTTGTATTAAAGAAGAAAATTCAGTGCTTAACAATTCACGCTTAAATGAAAGGTATTCACAAGACAACTCAAATGCATAAGAATTTTAACATCACTTTTTTGGTACAGGAATTATTCAGTATTGAAAATGAGCTAATGAATATTAATAAGAATGGGCATGTTCATTTGCTGATTTTAGATTGTTTCATTTTTAAATTACTTAAAGTTTAAAAATGTAAGCGCTATTTAAATTCTGATTTCATATACATGTTCAGCAGACTTTACATTTTTGTACAATAAGACATGATCATAGAAATCACTTTCAGGCAGGTGACCCCTCACAGTTCTTCTTTTACACCTGGGTGGAGTAGAACAACTGTAGGTAAATTTTCTTGCTCAAGAAAGTTTGCAGTGCCCATGTGGGATTCAAACCCGAGACCCCTCGATCCCTAACCATGTGTCCTACCACTGGACCGCTGCTTCTTCTTAAGTACAGGTAACATTCATACGATAAAGACAAATAAACTTGAGCAATTGTAAACCACATCAACCAATATCTATACAATATCTAAACATTATCTCTCTACAAGAGGGGAAGTACTCAGGGGTGGATCCAAGATTTTTTTCTAGGGGGGGGGGGGTCCAAACATTTTCTAGGGGGGAGGGGGGGTCCAAACTTTGCAAGCACCAGAAAATTGCTTCTTGCTACTTAAAAATGGCTTACATTAAAAAAAGTACACTCATGGACGGGTACATTTTGAATATTTTAGGGGGTCCTGACCCCCCCCCGCTGGATCTGCCTATGTTATTAACAACGAGGTTCTACAGTACTCAGAACTAAAAGAGAGCAGAGCTAAATAACAACCAATAACTCTGTAACGTGACAAGAGGTAATGACCTAAAGTAATTAATTGTAAAGTATTTTGTAATGACACTTTCTCTCATATCATTGATTTTGTAATTTGCTTCTTCAGCAATGATCAGTTAAATACTTCCTACAAGGTGTATTAATAAATTCAGTTAAGAAAATAGTTCCTTCAAGGTGTATTAATACATTCAGTAAATAAAATAGTGCCTTCCAGATGTAGTAATACACTCGGTAAAGAAAATAGAGCCTTCCAGATGTAGTAACACACTCAGTCCAGAAAATAGTGCCTTCCAGATGCAGTAATACACTCAGTCCAGAAAATAGTGTTTTCAAGGGGTAGTAATATTCTCAGTCAAGAAAATAGTGCCTTCCAAATGCAGTAATACACTCAGACAAGAAAATAGTGCCTTCCAGATGTAGTAATACACTCAGTCAAGAAAATAGTGCCTTCAAGGTGTGGTAATACATTTAGATAAGAAAATGGTGCCTTCTAAATGCAGTAATACACTCATCCAGAAAGTAGTGCCTTTCAGATGCAGTAATACACTCAGTCTAGAAAAAAATGCCTTCGATATGCAGTAATACACTCAGTCAAGAAAATAGTTCCTTCAAGGTGAAGTTGAAGTAATACACTCAGTCTAGAAAATAGTGCCTTCCAGATGCAGCAATACATTCAGACTAGAAAATAATGCCTTCCATACGCAGTAATACACTGAGTCGAGAAAATAGTGCCTTCCAGATGCAGTAATACACTCAGTCCAGAAAATAGTGCCTTCCAGATGCAGTAATACACTCAGTCCAGAAAATAGTGCCTTCCAGACGCAGTAATACACTCAGTCAAGGAAATAGTTCCTTCCAGATGTAGTAATACACTCAGTCTAGAAAATGTGCCTTCCAAATGCAGTAATACAATTAGTCTAGAAAATAGTGCCTTCCAGATGCAGTAATACACTCAGTCAAGAAAATAGTGCTTACAAGGTGTGGTAATATATTTAGATACGAAAATAGTGCCTTCCAAATGCAGTAATACACTCAGACAAGAAAATAGTGCCTTCCAAATGCAGAAATAGCTCCAGAGTCTGTTGAATGAGGGCAATGCAGACAGAAACCACTACGTAAAAATCTCAGTCCAGCAAAAGAGACTAAATGAAATTAAAAACAAGAACTTTACTATTATAATGCATGCTTATTTTTTCCAGTACAACTAATTTAATTAACCACAAGTCAGAAATTTAAATGATGATAAAAACTTATTGTCATAGTATTACAGATGGTCGAAAAGATATAAAAAAAACCAGGACAGCATATTATCAAAGATCTAATTAAACAATAATTATAAAATAGAAAGTTTTATGACTAAAATTGGTGGTAAGACCCTTGATAATACAGGCTCCAGAAAAATAAAATATAGACTTTCTGACCAAGAGCATTATCATTTGTACAATCTACTACTAGATAAAAAATGTCTCTTAATTAAAACATAAAGGTCAAACTGTGTCTTACTTAGACCGTTTTTCAATATTTTTTTACCATATTAAAGGTAGCAGTAACTGACACCCTGACCTCTGACAAAGGAAAAAGATAGCATTGACAAAAAAAACTAAGTTACTGGAGAATGTTTTATCACAAAGTGAAAGGATAAAAAACATCAAAGAAATAAAATGTAGTTTGTAACTAATTAAGAAACCACTAGATAAAGTATGAATGTGAAATTTGTTGCAACCAAAGTAATGCTGGAACCATTAGTTATAGAATATGGTCATCTAGGCCAGACTAGTTGACTCATCAACATAAAATGATAACATTCAATTTCAGGGCTATTTTTCCTTATTTAACAGGGGCTCCTTCACCTTCTAAAATTGTTTTAAATCATGCACTTTTCCCCAAATTTGGAGGTTAACTTTGATTTTTCATTTCCCCTGTCAATAAACTTGGGATTAAATTTTCCCCATCATTTTACATAAAATAAGGCCCAAGGCCCCTTCCCCAATTACTGAAAAAATGCCCTGACATTGTGGTATTGTTAAATTCTAATAACTTAAATACTTGATATTTGCTTGAAAATCTCTATCCATAAATATAAGTATCTATTTTTATTGAGCTTGAGTACAGTTCTATTGTAAGCATTTAAATCAGCTGGGTTAATGACAGCTGAATAAAATCAAACAATACACCAATAGACATAATTTTAGCAGGGCTCTTTTTCAGTATTTGGGGAAGGGGCCTGGAGCCTTTATTTAAGTAGAACATTTGGGGGAAATTTTATCGCAATTCCATAAATAGGGGAACAAAAAAAAGGTAAACTCCAAATTTTGGGAAAACTGCATGATTTTAAAGAAATTTCAGAAGGGGGAGGCCCCTGTTATATAAGGCAAAAATGGTCTGTTTAGTATGCCATATCAAATTCAAGTGAGATCAACCTTAAAAAACAGAGACCAATAATAAAGAATCCGCCAACGCTGCACAATTATGCAGACTTGCCTTAAATTGTGGCAAAGGATCATGTTTTTTTTTAGTTACTAAGATAAAGCAATTAAGAGAAGTGTTACCCCAAAATACAATATATCAGAATAGCTACTTTATCTACAAAAAGTCTAGCAGAAATGAAATAAGATAATGACCTAATGTCCATCAGACATAACTCATAAAATAGGGGCAGGGGCAATCCTACCAGGGCTATATAGTTGTTTTATTGCCAATGCAAACAAATTTATGCTTGTTTTCGCTAGGGCGGTCATTCTTAGAAAATTTTGTAATAGAAGCTGCTAGACGGAAAACTGTCGTAACTAACATTTTTTTCAAAAATGACTTTTTAATAAATTTGGCTTTAGAAATGCCAAATACATGTTCCTACCAAATTTCATCAAAATATTTCATTTATAAAGTACCTAAATATACTTAGTGCAAAAATGTAGTAACTTATTTCAAGCAAAGTGTATCATGGAAAACTGTCTCAACTTGAGTTACATACAGTTTTCCACTCTGGAATTATTTTTCCACACTAAGGATTTAGTGGAAAACTGTCTCAACTTGAGTTACATACAGTTTTCCACTCTAGAATTATTTTTCCACAATAAGGTTTAAATGGAAAACTGTCTCAACTCAGATCAAAGCACATTATAATGACCCTAGGGTGCTCACCTGAGACCTTGATTCTAATGACAATTGTCAAAAAACTTAAAATTTTTGTTGTATGAAAACTGTGACTTTGTATAAATTTCAAATTCATCTCGTCAAAAGAACCCCACCACCAAATCCAGTCAATACCCCTCTCATCCAACTAAATAATGATTTTCTACCTATCTCTATACAAAAATACACAGTCTTTGTAAGACAGATCATCCCATCTGTACAGCATCCCTTATACTTTCTTCTGCCCACCTATTTAAAACCAGTAAAGAGGTATGTCATGCTAACTTGTATACAATTGTTTGTTTGTTTGGGTTTTATGGCGCACCAACACAAAAAGGTCATATCGCGCCGAAACCGTCACGAATGTATCCAAGATCCCGACAGTCAAGGAGAACGTGTCCAACATTGAAATGCTCGCCACATGGTACACATCCAGGTGCTTCCCCTCCCCCGAGAAGGTACGAATGCCCCAATCTGGCATGACCAACCCCACATCGCGCAATCAGCATTCGATCTCGGCGATTAGAAAACATTGTCGACGAAGACAAACCAAGGGCCGGCTCCACGTCATGCAACCTATCAAACACAGCATGACTCCACACTTTATACAATTGTACAAGTGGAATTATTTATTAAGCCCTTAATAATGTTCATATAATTTGTTTTGCATATTCAATTCATTGTAATAGCTGATTACATTCTTCTGTGAATATATTTATGCAGACTTTCAAGTGCTCTTCCATAAAAAAGTAGGACATATTAGGGATAATTTTACTAAATAAGTTGGGCAATAGTAGGAATTTAACTGTAGAAAAGTTAGGATAGTAGAGTTGTTTATGTACATTTACTTGGTATAAAATACTTGTAATATTAATTTTTTACAGGTCAATCCCATGTTTTACCATCTATAGTGCCTTCAAAATGGCCTCCACAGGAGTTAAAATTAGTGTTTTTAACTTAGTTAAGTGAATTTCACTAAAGGAAAGTTGCCAAAAAATGATCTCTTATTGATGTTTGAAAGACAATCACTCAGGAAACAAATTAGTCAAGTTGCATAATTATCTGTCAGGCAATAAGCAATGAAATAAGAGCATCTTGTAATAGCCCTATCTCATGGAAGTGAATAAAATACTCATACTGATTATGATCATGCTCAGGACCCACAAGGAAACATCGGTATTATTTATAGCCACCAATTCTATTACTTAAACAGTTATGATTATGAATTAAGATTTGGCAGAAACTTCATCATATTGCATACATGTTTAAGTCTCAAAGATTAAATAAAGACATAGTGAAATATTCACAGCACATTATAACTGTGATAATTGAACACAGCTTTAAAGGGATATACAGGCAAATGACTGTGTCAAAAGTATAGAACCAAGTTTAGTCATTAAAACAGTATTAAGAACGTAAGAAATCACTTACTAATAACATTTGTCACTTATAACATTCAACTGAACGAATAAGAACATGTGGCAAACACATTGTTGAAAACAAATGTAGGATACTGAGGGAATCACCAAGCTATTTATAGATTTGTTTCATGTCATACTTGCTGAAATTTAACATTTTCATTGGTCGCTTCTTGTCTTTTGAACATTCTTGGGCAGTTAGGATATTTTTTAGTAGAATTATACTAATGTTACACAATAACAAGCTCTAGTATCTTCTCATCAGTAAATGCATATTTTAACACTAATCTATTTTTAACTAACCTGACCCATGTGGGTCTAGTTAGGAAACATCCCAAATATTACGAGAAAATAAAAAAATATTTTGCCAAAAAATATAACAGTGTGTCTGTTGCATTCACAGTTATAAAAAATATAATTCAAAATCAGGAAATATGAAGCTGAACTTTTGCCTGTATATCCCTATAATGTGTATATCAAATATAACTAATTAATAAGGTCCCCCATCATGTATTCAAGGGAAAAAAGTATAATATGATTGTTTATTGAATGTCCAATGACTTTATTATTAAATTTTCATTGACAAGTCAAAGCCCAAGATGATTAATTTATATTCATAGGTTATTCATGATAACTTGAGACAAAACACAACACCTTTTTTACAAATGCAAATGTGCATAAATACAATTATCTAAACATAGCAATATCAATAAAAAGAAAACATACCACAAGTTTTCTTATACAACCTATAAGTCTCTAAAACTTCAGTTACTCAGGGCCTGCACTGCATAGAAATTACTTTGTAACTCTTTTTAAATCCTCTTTGTAGCATAAAAGCTTTACAGAACCAATGTGGTGACTTCCACACATGTAACTCTTTTTAAATCCTTTTTGTAGCATAAAATACTTTACAGAACCAATGTGGTGACTTCCACACATGTAACTCTTTTTAAATCCTTTTTGTAGCATAAAATACTTTACAGAACCAATGTGGTGACTTCCACACATGTAACTCTTTTTAAATCCTCTTTGTAGCATAAAATACTTTACAGAACCAATGTGGTGACTTCCACACACAAATTTCAGAATTGTTACAAATGAAGAATATGTTAATCAATTATCACAAAGCTTATAAACTTTAACTGCTCTGACAAAATCTAGGCAATAAATAAAGAAATAAGTCAGTATTCTTGAAAAAGAAACCAAGTCACAATGGGGGCAGCCACCTTTAAAAGCAGGTGTTCCAAATGTATGGGCATGCAAGCAAAATACTTGCTATACATCACTATGTAGTGGGGTCGATAACTGCAACAATCTTTCACTTGGTGATACAAGCACCAAATTTGGCACAGATGACCTGCATGGTCTACCATTCACAAAAAGCACGATTTCCACTTCGAAATTCAAGATGGCCGTCGTTTCTGCGCATGCGCCTGAAAATCAGTATCCCAAAGCGACTAAACTTCTTTTAACCGCTTTAAATGTATTATAGGATGATACATTATAGTGTTTTTGCATTCTACAAATGTTAACCATGTTAAGACATTGATTTACATCATGTTATAATATATACTTCCAAGGTCAAGGTCAAGGTCATGGTAAAGGTAACATACATGAGAAAGTTGTTTCAAACTTTTTTAATCATTTTAATGATCATGTAAGGTTCGAGATACAAATAGAAAATAGTTTTTATTCAAATTAACTTGATAGAATCTTAGGCAAATATTTAGGCATAAATTTAAATTTTAATATACATTTACCGTGACCTTGACCTTGATCCAAGGAGGATGTTAATACCCCGTAAATACTATTTAAATAATCAATTAGTTTACTTGAGACTATTATTTTGACAGTGAAATATGAATATATATATTTGATTGCTTTCATCAAGTGCTTACTATGTTTATGCTTAATGTTGTCCACATGTTGTGTAGGTCAAAGGTCAATGTCAAATGAGAAGGTATATGTATCAAGTGATTTTATCAGAAATTTAAGACAATTAACGAAAATAAAGCAAGGGTTCTCATAATCCTTGTTAAAAACTAAAGTTTCAACAATAATGCGTGATGCACACATGTCTAAAAGTCAACAATTAAAGGTCAAGGTCGTATAGATAGTTCAAATATTGTTGTGATATTAAATTATATGAATGCAAACATTAGATGGTTTAGTATGTGTGATGATTTCATTATTTGCACATGCAAGCACATAAACGAGTTCATTTAAAACTGACTCGATAGCATTTGCATCGCTCATGACATTCCCTCTTGTCACCACATTTGATTAACTGATGACAACTTTTCGCAATCGGTGAAAGGTTTGCCAATAGCTCTTACCATTCGCTATTGTTTTACCAGAGCCATTCGACTTGATTTTGATCTTGATAACCATCAATTGACCCAAAATGCATGCAGCGTGGAAGACAGAACCTTTGACATGTTAATAGAAAGACACCCTTTTATGTGGATTTGTATCATAAGATATCTGTTCTTGAGCAGACAATTTAAGTTGACATCGCAACATTGTCTAAAAGACTGTTCTAATCGCACATAATTATGACAAATATCTGGAGTGTTTTGAAATCTTGATCCTGTCTGGTAAATATTGACTTAGCTTTTTCAAGACTGACATAAAATGACTACCAGTAAAATCGTGAAAGAACAACATTCTATTAGATTTTTCAGAGCCGTCATTTTGTGTATTGGTAACCTCCTTATTTACTACCCCTGACCAAACTTAATCCAAGATTTATCAAATCTGCACATTTTTAGTGATACAAACACGTTTATTTCAACATCATCAGTCACACATGCTTTATTATAACAAATTTTGCCTGTTGCTTTATAGTATAAAGTAGATTGAATCTTATCCATCGTGATTGCAAGGATTCATTCTATTGTAAAACTGATGGATGCATTTGATAGTGAAATCTCACATAATGTCACAACATAACAAACACATGGTTAGTATTTTTTCAGATCAGAACCCGATGTAGTTCGATCTTGTTGTCTCTACCACGTACAACTTTTTGCCAATTTGTGGTAACTTTGTTTTAATTACTACTCTATTGCGCTCTCTTTTGCATCAAATTGACACTCGTAAACATAAAAAAACTAATAACACGTGTGCGTCCATTTATATTTTGATTCATACGCATGCCCCTATGTAATCAAATCTTTAATAGCATATTATCCAAAGTCCCTTAATGCTTTCTAAGAAAAAGAATGCACGAGAAGCATATTATCCAAAGGCCCTTAATGCTTTTTAAGAAAAAAAATGTACAAGAAAGAACCCATAAATAAAAATTGCATCGGAAATAGGTTGATTGTCAAGTATTATGTAGTCTGAAAAGTATTGGTCAGCTGATGTTTCTGACCAGTATAGCGTTTCTTGGTTTTGTGGCTACGAATGACTATTCTATTAGGCTGCTCGTTATCTAGCAAATTAGCAAATAGTAATCATTCGATGAAGGAAGTTTCGTGATAATTTGCACTATTGCATTACAAAGATTCATTAATACCAGCTCCATCGTCTTGCAAAGATGGATTAAACCTAAAAACAATCTAAATTTAATATAGAAAATTCATTTGAGCTACTAACAATTTTGGGGAGACTTGAGCTTTGTATGTGTCTGATAGAGAAAGCAGAGCTTCTCCAAATCGGTTGTTATAAAAATACATGATGGCTTTTGTAGACATTTTCTGCTTTATAGTGAATCTTTTTACTGCTTTACCGTAAAAGCACATTGAAATATGTGATACAACTATCGGTATATACTTTTAAATATCTTGGCAACACATTTACAGAAGAAGGAAATCGGTTGGGTACTGACAAAAATGGATATGTAGCTCCTGAGACATGAGGTATTTTTTGAATATGTTTAAAAGTAGTTTGGATTCAAACCGTAGTCATGGATGATAACGTATTAATTTCTGATTTGTACTAATTGATACGAACGCCACTGAATTTAATTCATAGTAGTCCGGGATAATCATTCCTAAATGTGTGTCAATGGAATGAGTATCCTACATCTAACCCAATAGTTCATTGAGTATTATTTGAATTCCGTGTGAGCTGTACACCGTTGGGGTCAGCCCTATTAACATTGGCTCCTCCACGTCGACTATTATAGTAATAAAATATAAAAAGGGGCTGTTATGATAGCATTTGGGACACTATAATATAATTTACAGAAACCTTTTTTAGTTTAACGACACACAAACAAAGAAAGATATCCTGTGCCAATACAGCAGTAAGCATACTATAAACTGACACTGATCTACATGCTGAGTATCACAGCACAGGTGGTCATATATGTAATGTTTTTGATCCGGAACCGTGCCGGATGCCTATGTTTCACTGTAGTGATGTCACCAGATGCACTGGTTTTATTTTGAGATATATTCTTATAAATGAGAAATGTTCTGAATCAATTTAATGCAATGAATTTCATACGAGAATAAGTGTTAGTATATAAAATTATGTAGCGTCTTATAATGGCCGCCATTTTGAATTGAAAGCCATTAAATGGATTTTTTCTAAAGAATTTAACAGAAATTGTTTATTTGTAATAAAATATTGAAATTTTTTTTATATATACTTTAATAAAAATAATAAAAAAATGATATTTACTATGAACAGGACAAAAATCCCTATAATCGGCGGCCATCTTGAAAAAATGGCGGCCATCTTGAATTTGGAGTTGGAAATCGTGCTTTTTGTAAACTACACACTATGTACAACAACTGTACCAAATTTGGTGCTTGTATCACAAAGTGAAAGATTGTCGTGAAAAATGACACTTATCGACCCCACTAATGTAACAATCTGCTTCTTTATAGCAAATCATTTCAAAGGAAAGCACTATGTTTGCCTTGTGGAACAGGCCCCAGGATTCAATACTAATTTTATATTTTTATTTTGC
The DNA here is from genome assembly GCA_025267735.1 of Mactra quadrangularis. Taxonomy (NCBI): domain Eukaryota; kingdom Metazoa; phylum Mollusca; class Bivalvia; order Venerida; family Mactridae; genus Mactra; species Mactra quadrangularis. The sequence goes on along the minus strand of CM046309.1, from coordinate 56,286,957 downwards.
TCCTTAGGTCACTGCTTAAGTTTGGCACACAAACCATGTAAAAAGTAAACCATGGTAGTATGATCCTTTAGCAGCACCATAAGGAATGCCAAGGAATTAAAGTACAATGGCCTTCCTACATTAATAAAATATTTAATTCATTTTTACTAGTGAAAGATAATACTTTCTTTCTGTGAATACTTGTAAGAATATCCATTTATTATTTCAATTACATAAGAACAAACATTCTAAACCAGTTTGAATTTGCCTCTTCCAAGAGATGGTCATTAGAAGTATTATTATTTGACAAATATAAAAAAAAATCCAATTTTGCAAGAGTTTACAACAAATTAAAAGAAAGGAGGGCTAGTAGGGTATTTTAAAAAAAAGTAGGAAAAATATAGGGAGAGAGTGAAAAGGTGGGGCAAAGTAGAAAAATATGCCCTACTTGACAGTCTGTTTATGTGATCTTAAATACATGAGTTGAGTTCATATTTTTTGTTGTTGTTTATTGATGACATAAAAATGTAAGGTAAAAGCATTATACCACTTTACGGTGGTCAGCTCATCAAAGCAAGCTTTCCTGGACCTTTGTTGATCTTCAAAAGCCAACAACTTCTCCATATACCTTTGGAAATCTAGATTAAAAACCTGCAAGTAGCCTATAGGCCAAGGATAGGGATAACATATTTGCATAACCCTTAACTTGTCAATCCCGCATTTTTACATGTCTGAAAGCCCCCCCCCCCCCTCCTCAATATGGCTGCAACAGGCTGTAAACTGAATGTCTTTAACTGGATTTACTAAAGAAAAGTTGTTCCAATAAAAAGAAACTTTTTTGCACCCATTCCCCATTAAAAGATGTCTTAGGGAAGTCCCTAAGGGGGGATGTGCCCCCCCTTTGTTGCAGGGGTTTGAAGGGGACGCAGTATCCCTAATCGCTAGAAAAAAACGGGGTCATTGAGTGAAGGAAAATGGTGCAAAATGCTGATAAGATACCATGTCTTCAATCTCTAGAAAGTACTGGCACTTTAGACCTCATTTTGGGAAAATATTACAGAATAAAATGGGTTGAAAAGAGCTGAAATTGCATTTTATGCCCTCTTCGCTCCGCCCCAGCATTGTCATGGTGACTTGAATTGAGGTTCAAGTTGCAATTTCTGAAAGACTGTCTCATAGGTAATAACCAGGCCAAATTGCATAATCTGTCATGCAATTAGTAACGAAATAAGAACATCTTGAAATAGCCCTAGTGTGTAAAGGTGAAAAATTACCACTTTTCAGCCCTGTCGCAACCAGTAAAGGGTTAACCTAAGATGTCATTTTCATGTTTATCGATTTTGTATAATATTCTCATAAATAAAAATGATAATTTCTTAAAAACATCAAATCATTTGCTAAATTACAACAGTTTTCCATTTTATTTATGTTTGGAATAACTCACAATTTCAGTGGAAAACTGTTGTAAGTAAGAGTTACGACAGTTTTCCATTTTAATCATGTTTGGAATAACTCCCAATTTCAGTGGAAAACTGTTGTAAATCAAAAAAAGCTTATAAATTCACAATAATTTATTTTTTGTTTTTTAACAGAGTGTAATATCATAAGACATGTTATTTATTACCCACATACCAAAAAGTGTTGCAGAATAACATGAAATTAAAATGTTAAACAATTTTTTGCTTCTCCTGAAAAATTTTGAAAATATGAGTTACGACAGTTTTCCGTCAAGCCCTGCCCTCATGATGTTATGCATGATGTTTAAAGGTGTTTCAGACATAAAACAAATTGTGTTCGTGATAGCCCATTTCATCTATTCATGTGAAAAAAAGATAAATACAGTCCAACTTGTGCTAACGGCCACCTCCGAATAGCGGGCACCTGCCGACAGCGGCCATTTCGATTTCCCCCCGACCGAAAACGCTCTTAAAAAGGCCGTGAATAACGGCCACCTGTCGTCTGCGACCAGCGGCCAGTCAAAACCATCCCCGCGGCCAGTTTATAACTGTGAACAACGGCCAGACGATTGTTTGAAGACAGTATTTCGTATCAAGGCGATTTCGAAAGCAGGCCGCCATTTTTGTTAAAGTTAAGCTAAAAACCCGTAATCCGATTTTTTTCCGGATTTTCGTAAACAGACCATCTCGAGTACGATTTTATTAGTTATTATCAAGCTGTAGACAATTTTCTCGTCACCTTATTATAAAAATATGTTAATGTATCCTTTTATTGTTAAATTTATTTGTAAATCGGGAGTAAATTATGTCATGTGATGACACTTTGTTAATTAGTTTTGAATGTTTGGAGACTCCACTAGGTTTGTTTTTCACACGTCCGGCAGTTAGATAAATGTTTGTGGCACGCTGTTAATTCCTAAATTCGTTCAACTGTGACCGCTGTATACAGGTAATTTGACAACTGGGATAAGATAGAAATACTATACAAAAGGTCAGAGTAGTGAGAATTTGTTGAGTGCATTTGTTAATGTTGAGGGCATAGCATGAAATGTAGCTGCAAACAAAAAATCACTGATTTCTTTGTTTTAGTCATTCTTTGTTCAAAGTTTTGTTTTATTCATTTATAGTCACAACTTCAATATGATAATGTGAATAATGAATTAAGTTTGAAAATAAAAACAATTTTAATTATCAATTCATGCTAAATTCGTTCAACTGTGACCGCTGTATACAGGTAATTTGGCAACTGTGATAAGATAGAAATACTACACAAAAGGTCAGAGTAGTGAGAATTTGTAGAGTGCAATTGTTAATGTTGAGGGCATAGCATGAAATGTAGCTGCAAACAAAAAATCACTGATTTCTTTGTTTTAGTCATTCTTTGTTCAAAATTTTGTTTTATTCATTTATTGTCACAACTTCAATAATGATAAAGTGAATAATGAATTAAGGTTGAAAATAAAAACAATTTTAATGATTAATTCATGTTAATTATGAACTCTGTCTCTCAAGTCTAACGAAACATGGCCCGTTTGTTCCTCCCTCCGAACAAAGGCCACCTGTGGACAAAGGCCACTTTTCTCTTTTCCCTTGGCCGGCCGTTGTTCACAGGTTGGACTGTACATGTACAATGCAGTGATGTTAAATTATAGGTCACCTTCATTTAGTTTATAGCCTTATAAAATGCTAGATTGTATCAATATTCTAAATTGCGAATCGATATCGGATCGTCTGTCAAGAATCGGCGATACATCGATATCGCAATTTCCAGAGACAGCCCTAGTTTTCACCAATGCTCTCCGACCGCTTACATATCCTTCTGCCCATAATGTGAACAGATATTTAACTTGACTTATGGATACAAGTCTAACCATTGTTGGATGATATAAAGGATAAAAAATTATAAAAAAGCTTAATAAACTTAGTGTTCATGTGATTTATCAGTATCACATCTGGCTCCAGAACTAAGTAAACTTAATGAGAACTATGTAACTCTTAGTTATTGTAAATGGCCACAGTGCAATGATGCCTCAAAGGAACCCAGTATTTTACAAAAGCAAGAAGATAAGGGATTAAGTGAGAGTGAGTCAGTGACCAATCAAATTAGGAGGACTGAGTGAGTCAGCTGATCCTGTCACCTGTGTCTGTGTCAGTAAATTGCAATGCTGATAAATCAAACCTATAAGTGCATCAGCAAGGATTTGTCAATTATAAAGCAAATTGCTACATATCACAACCTAATATCGTTCAGTATAAAAACAAAACAATGGTAAATTCAACCTGTCAACATCCATACATGTATAGAGCAGGTGGGTGGGGTACGGGGATTAGCATCGGTTGACAATGTAAACAATGAGGTAGTTCGGGCTTTAGCACGTATCCACGCAGATATTTAAATGAAGCGACCAGCTGCACTCACTTACCTCGAATGTTTGAATAATCTGCAACGCTTCTAGCTTCTCTAACAGATTTCAAGATACCAATTGTTGGTTCCAACAAGCAAGAACAAGAAAACTATTTCTACTGTAAAGCCTGCTAGAGAAATGGCCGCTTTTGATTGGCTGATATTCATTTCCGTAGACGCTCGGGTAGAAACGGTACTCGCCGGAAATGGCAGATTAGATTGCTTCAAATGCCTATAAAAGATAGGTGGAGCAAATAAACGACAGACCTACATTACAATATAGGCTTTATTTGCTGCAAATGGCGTGTTACAAACAAACCATATGATCACTGAATATGGTTTATTGATTATCAACCATATTTTTCTTTTTATTTTACCCAAATTTCAGCGAAAAAATAAATACAGTAAAATAAAGTAAAGTAAAGTAATATTTATGTAGATCTATAGCCTACAGGCCCGCATAACCTTATTTTTAGCAATAAATCAATAGTTAGTATTTCTGTTGAAAAAGTGTAAATAAACATTTAAATGCAGAAATGACAAAAACGACCAAATATATTTTGAAATTTATCATGGGATAAACATAGAAAAAATACCTTATTTCAACAAGAAGAAAAGACAATGAGAATGCAGTATATCTTTTAAGCTGCTTAAAATCACTGCATTTTATCACTACCTTAATCTTTAGGACATGCAGAACAGTTAAAAAATCAACTTCTGCAGAATTGTCAAAATTTCATACTGTAAAGAAACATATTCACGCTACTGCAAAGCTCGCTTTTTGAGCTAACTATTAATACTGTAAGTATATGACATTCATTGTACTAGGACACATTTTCTTCATTTAGGCTAGCATAAAAAAAGGTGATATGAATTAACTTGACCTTGTAGCAGACTGTACTCACATTTGATAATTCTTTTTTTGTTTGGACATAGCAACTAATTGCATAGGTTATGAAATGGCAGCCAGTCAACCTACTCATCATTTCTGGAGAGGCATTGCTAAGTCAAGCTTCATGAAAGTATGCCTCCCCGACCCTGAAGGCATAGAACTTACGACCTTTCAATCAGTAGATTTGTGCGATACCAACTTAGCTAGTTGGGCGGCTAACTGATAGCTCTCACTGGTGACATTTTCAATAAGAGACCATAGTCAGTTATTTCCCCTTGTATACTCTTCAAATAGGTAGGTCCAATTAGTTGGATTACTCGGATTTTACCCTTACTTTTCAATGTCAATTTGCCGAAATTAATCTTAAATAACTTTTTTGTAAATTATTTACTTTGTTTGAAATTCAAGCTAAGTATTTTTTAGAGTATAGAACTATCTAAATTTCATCACTTCTATTAATATCTTCATTAACAAGAAAGATATTGGATGAAACATTTTGTTATCCCTACATAGGAATTCAATGATAAAATCCGAGGATTCCAACTGTAAGGACCTACTTATCAATTGGATTGCTTCAGATTTTATCAGGGAAAGATAACTGACTAAAGTCCCTAATTATATTACACATGTAAACACAAGTTTTTGAATGAACAGAACAAAACAACAAAATACTGTTTTAAGTTAAATATACTTTATTCAGTAAACAACAAGTTAGCACTATAAGTATAATATGCACAGAAACAATACATTTGTAATAAGTAAGACGAAAAATATACTAACAGAAAATGCAAAAAATTTCTGAGCACTAGTAAATAAGTTGCAGACTAAACTGGCAAGAGCTCTAATATATTTCAGTAAACTAGCATCTTAACAGACTGTGTATACATAATAGAATAAAAAATAGAAAAAAACCAACAAAAATCAAAATCATTCAAAGTATTGAAAGTACTGTTGGAAGGATTTTTTTACAAAGGAATTCCAAGGCATACATATACAATGGCTTCCTAAAGGAGGACAAATGAAATTTTTAGAGAAAAAACTGATCATTGATTTCTAAGGTGCAAGTTTGAGCTAAATGTCATTTTGTTTATGTATTTTGATTATTATACTTATTAAAAGGGTTTTAAACACATAAACAATCGAAATAAGCATGATTCTATGTAAAACAAGGTAGTGTGTCTGTAGTAATAATAACACAGTTTTATTTCAACTTTGTTCATCACTGGTACATCCAGAACAAACAATGATTTGCGCTGGAAAAAACATAAATTTGAGTTCCAAATCAAATCAATTGACTCAGCATTTTACAATGTTTATTATATTTATAAGTAAAAAGAGATACATATCTAAAAACAAATAATTGTCATATGGGTAGCATGCTTTGCCTAAACCCACAATTCCTAAGCCCAGGCCTAGCAAATATTCATTCAAAAGTCTACGAAATAAGGATATGAAAGTGGTAGTCCGAACAGCTAATTTTAAGAGCAAGCACTATATCTCATTTGCAGAATTTTGGTTGCCCAAAAGAAATAGTTGGTTGCCTGAACTAAAAAGTGGTTGTCCCTGGCAACAGGACACCTACTAATTTCGTAGACCGATTCAAGAAAGTTAAAATGACTTATATAATTTTTGCAAGAAGATACTTTTGCCTATTACATGTACTACAAAACAATAAATTTGGCAAGAGCTTGTAACAAATTACGTGATGTGTATTACTACGGTTGTCATTGTTAGAACATTTTGTATCGATATATCGAAAGGTGAGTATTGGTGATATATCGAGTCAGACAAGAAGTGTAATAGAAGCCGCTAGAACTCCAGTATATACATTGTATATACTTTATAATGCCCCCAGGATGTTATGCATGATGTTAAAAGTTATTCCAGACATAAAACAAACTGCATCTTCTTGTTTTAATAAAAGATAAACACAACGCAGGAATGTTAAATTAAACGTCGATGACGGCCCTATGTATTACGTTGTGTGCGTTCTGATATTTGCCTTTTGATAATGAATCAATCCCAATTATATGAAAAACAAATTTGTCAAATTTTACATCATCAGAAATAGCTTTATACATTTTAGGAAAGGAAGAAAGTTGTTCTCTACAAAACTATAAATTACAATGGCTACAACCCACAAAGAATATAATAACAAATTTGTCATGATATATATAATTATCCATATATTATGCTAAATAGATGTTGCACTCATATGAAAAAAATATAACATAAGTAAAAATAGGCTTTAAAATATAAAAAAATCTTTGTAAACAAATTTCTATAGACCTCTGTCAATGGATCTTCCTAACATTGCACAAGAGGTCAAGTTATGATGACCTTTGTGCCAACCAATCAATGCCATGCCTTTAGCTAATTGAATTTTTTTACTATTTTGATGGTGTGTGTTATTTACTGGCCATGATTGGATGATTCCCTGCAAGTTGCGTCATGAATATTACAATAACAAGGGTCAGATAAACATGACCCTATAAAAATGACAAATCATAAGTACACAAACAAAAAAAGGAAAAAAAGGTGAAAAAATGAATATCACAACCCATATAAATATATTTGTTCAGACTGATATAAAATAACAAAAAGGTGACGTCTGCTGCCCACCTGTTTAACAACCAATGAACAATATAAACTAAGGCTGCAACAATCCAATGGATAGTCAATTCAAAGCAAATTGGCCTCTATAACTCTACAACGTAAATAGGCATGTTCAATTTTATATAACAAGGATTTGTAACCACATAGATTTACATCAAATTTCACTGTCGTGGCTATTATTTCGGCTCATACGGATAACAAGTATTACATGTTTAAATAAAGATATTCACATGAAATTTTGTACCAGTACCTTTCAAATTAACATAAAGGTTAGGAAAAAATGTGTTTCTAGATGATTTTGAGGTAAATACACTCACAAAATGTTTCATAAAATTATGCATTTTCCGCCGATCCGCCATTTTCACCCAATTTTACATCACCTAGGGGAATATTTTTGGTCATAATTGCGACAAACTTATGTCAAAAACTTCAGAAACATTCAAAAGTTGCATTTAAGACATATACACAAAAATAAATCAAGTTTTTTAAACCCTGGAATGGTTTGTTCAGGCTGTTTTAGCCAGTTATAGACAGTGACGACCGTGAAAATTCAAAATAGCTGTTCGTTGCAAATCCCTGTTATATAAAATCCCTGTTGCAATCAACTCAAATCAGAAACCACAGGTCCCAAATAGATATTGAGTTGACCCCCCCCCCTTACAATCAACTTATGATGAATTGAATGGTTGCAGACTTTATCATGAACTCCACTAAATGGAGATAACAAAGTAGGAGGAGATAACAATACAACAAATTGCAGGTTTAGCGCAAAACAGTCATAACTCACTCTTTTTGTATATCGAGTTACGACTGTTTTGCGCTAAACCCGCAAAATAAAAGACATTATCACAGATATAAAATAACAATGTATAAACGTACTGACCAGTCAATACATAAACTGCCCTCGTATAATACAGATATAAAATAAACAAATCTAAATAATAATTCTTCACTTGTGATAAATGTATCTTATAAAAGCAAAAACAATAATAACAAAATGGTCCAGAGAAAACTTGTTTGTTTGTTGGGTTTTAATGCCGTAGCAACACATTGTATAGGTCATATAACGGAGGTCAGTCAACCTACTCACTCCTCCTGGAAAGGCTAAATCTTTGGATTTAGCTGTTAACCAACTACTAAGCCCATACTTTCGTCAGTGACTGACAACTGCCCTACATAATTAAAAATCTTTGAAAGGTGAGAGAATGGCCGTAGAAATAATTTCATGACCAAGCTCCACGAAAGTATGCCCAGCCTAGAAATTAGTTATGCACTACCACAAATATCAAACTAACTTGACTAATTTAATCAAGAATGATCTAAGAGCATATAACAAGCTATAAAAAATGTAAACACCGGATAAAATATGCGTAAATTATATGAGTGAACCTGAGCGGCTGGATAATGCGTAACCCACATGAGTGTAGATAAAATGAAGCCAAATAACTGAGGTATAAAAATTGCTATTAAAAGCAATGGCTAGTTTCTAAGGATATTCCAAACTAGCTCTCTGTCCTCTGGTACCCATCTTACACCAAATGAAATAAAAGTATGTGATATCAAATCAAGGGTACCAGGAGCTAGCAATATGTTTATGACACTGGCCACAAATGAATGAGATGATAAGCTAACAATATCAATATGATATTGTTGGAAGTGTTGTCATGAAATAGATTTTTTTTTCATAATTCATTTTCTTGCTGAATCAACTTGTTTGGAAAGGAACCTAGATAATGTTAAAACTCCTGGTCCATCCTATTTGTATATGGAGCTTTTATATTGTCAATTTGAAATTTGTGACATAATGAGCAATAAAATATTATTAAACCAAAGTTGTCAAGCAGTTCTAGTGCATTTTTGTCTCTTTATCTCGAATAGAATGTTAGGTCTTTTGAAAACAAATCGTGATAATGAATAATTGATTAGTGTGTTTGTTTGAATTGACTAAGGGAGATAATTCTGATACCTTTAGTAGTGCAATTTACTTTTGTACAACTTTAGTAAAAAAAAATGCCTTCAAATTTATGTTAAAGATATTGAAACTGTCTATACAAAAATTGATTAAAGCATATAATTCTCACATTCATAATGATTGGGGAAAATCAGGACTTTATTTTTTGATATTGAGACAATGAAAAATTAATTTGAACTAACAAAAGTGATAGATTTACATGTCAACAATTAGGGCTGCAATGATTCACTGGAAAGCCGATTAACTGGAATGTCGATTTTATTTATTTTCTATTCTATTTCTTTCGATTCGATTCATTGAATAGTAAAGATGATTGCAAAAGAAGATTAAAACATTCATTTGAGTGTACAACTAACTAATATTGATAAAATAAAAGTGTTATTCGAATTTTCAACATTAATACAGAACGAGATCAATAAGGCAAATTATTTTTCATACTGATATATTTTTCATTAGTTTTAAATTGTAATTAAAAGTCTTAAATTCTTATAACTTTTATAGGCAAGTTTAATTTTAAAGGCAGGTAAAGAATCGAATACCACAGGGCCTGAATTGAAATCCAATCATGACCCTCACAATTGATTTTCAATTTATCGAATTGAATCATTGCAGCCCCATCAACAATGTCCTATAATGTACAACACGCTACATACAGTACCCACCAAAAGTTTGGAGGCAAAAGAAATTTACCACATTTCTTGAATTTTAATGACTATAAGTGAAAATGGCTCCAAACTTTCGGTGAGTACTATAGACGTCCAAGTATGGCACATTGTCCGCAACCACAGTACTTTCTTCCGTTACACTACATACGTTCCGTGGGCAATTTGACTGACAAAATCTCATTTTCATAAATATGCATGAGACAGGGATGAACAATCTTTTTCCAATGAAATTGCATGTTACAATTAAATACTCTTCAATAACAATGACCTCATACTGGGTTTTCTTACTTAAAACAGTAACCAACCCACATGTTTATTTTTTTAAAAATGGTTGTGGGATTTCATTGGCTAGTTTTCTGCAGTGGTTTCCATGCCGAATTAATGAAACTGCCTCATTAATTATTCATGATTACGAGATTTTCCAAACCAAATGGTCCACAGTACATAACGCAGAATAGCAGAGTGATGTATCATGGAATAACCGACAATGAGTATGGCATTGAACACTAAGTTGATATTTCTGATTTCACTTCAACTTTAACTTCATCATTGATTCCTTCTTTTAGTGCTGGATCAATTTTTGGCTGCGGTAATTTAGGTTGTATACAAATATATCCGCCCATCAACAAACCCTGTAATAAATAAAAAAGGGAATTAAACTCTACAAGAGAGTCCTAAGGACCCTTGGACCGCTCACATGAGAATTAGGTCTTAAGGGTGTCTGACACAAAAGGATTCAACAATTTCATATTCTGTATGAAAAGTTTGAGACCCCTGAAGTGGGGCTAATTTTGATCCCATTGGCATACTCATTATATCATTTTTTTTGTATAAGACCTCAAGGTGATGCCACATGTGAAATACAGAATCTCTTACCGTTCTTGACAAGAAAATATTTTACAGAAATTGTTAAAGATGGACACACACACACGAATGCATGAACACAGAATTGACCGCTCACAATAATCACAGGAATAAAAAACTGATCAGGGATCAGTTTTGACAAAACTTCTCCAAAATGAGGTTGCTCTCCACAGCAAATTTTTCAACATTTACTCAATATACCCGGTATATTCTCCTGGTTAACTCAGCTGGAAATGTGTCTATGGATCCAGAAGTTTGATCCCCAAGCAAGCCCAACTTACCTACATATAGTTCAAGGTTTGATTCCCAGACAAGATATACATACTGTAGTGAAGTTCAGTCATGAAATATTTTCAATATTTTCTACAATCATTCTCCTTTCTACCTCTGTATAAAGTAGTGCTGCAACGATTCACTTGAAAGTCGATTCGATGCAATTCGATTATTTCTTTTTCGATTCGATTTTTTTCGATTCGATTCTTTTATTAATACAATTTACTACAAATATGCATTTATACATATATTTGAGCTTAAAACTAAATAATATTAATTAAATAAATTTGTTACTAAAATTGGATAACGCGAAACTCGAAAATCTGATAATTAATATTTGCTTTATTCAAGTACAAAATGGATTGGGTACAAATGTAAAGTTCGCGAAAATGTATTATTAATGTAATATCGACTTAAAACGTAAAGACAGCATGGATCATAAATTGTAAAAAGATGCAGTTCTTGGTATACTATTGTACATATTAGTTAAATATACATTGTACATGCAAAACTATTTAAATTTGAATAAACTAACAACAAAACTTGGCTTGCTCATGCGGAGCCTAAAATCTTCCAGTTTGTCAGAACAGGTAAAATTTAATCACACCGACCCAATTGGCGCAGGATCGGGGCATATACTATAGAAGGTATATTAGAAACAGAGTTTCCAATCATGCTACATAAAATCGTAATGGAAATTTAACAGAAAGGTAACAAAGTGAAACCCAGTTTCACTGTCAACGTATACTTTGACTTTTAGGCGCGCCTTTGCTTTTATCGTTATAACATATGAAGACACTTTTTAAAGTCAGTATCGAATCGAAACTCGCGAGTCCCGAATTGAAATCGAATCGGCACCCTTGCAATCGAGTTTCCATGTATCGAATCGAATCGTTGCAGCCCTAGTATAAAGTAGGTCATTTGTCAGGCACTGATTTGTAGTTCATTAATGCTAAGTAAAATTTGGACCATTAAAACAAAACCAACATACCCCAGAAAGTATTAATGCTCCTACACCTACAGAGGCCCAAGGAAATCCAAATTTATCAACCATTACACCACCTATAGTGGGTCCAAGAAAGGCTCTGAAAATAAAACATAAGCAATAGTAATACAAGTAAATAATAATTTTCCTGAAACTAAGATTACACTTAATAAGTACAAACAAGAAATGTAATGTGGAAACCACATTAAAGCCAGATTTATATCTTAAACGCAAAAAATACAAAGGGAAATAATCCAGGTAGAGTTGTGGTTACTTTCTAATTCTAATTTCTGCCCGCCCCGTGTTTTGCCAAACTATTAGCCAAATTTTGTTGTTGAATAATCTGGCAAATAAAATTGATTTTTTTTGGTTAGGTTTAACGCCATGGCAACCCATTGTATAGGTCATATCATGGCAGTCAGTCAACCTACTAATCCTCCTAAGAATTGCTGAATCTTTGAATTTAGCTGTTAATCACTTACTAGGCACATACCTGGGCCGCTTCTTTTGATTTATTTAAGTGTTTTCAGATCAGTTTTGCTACTACTTTACTTTAGTAAGTAACTGGCAATAACCTATGTTTTATATTATAGTTAAGATAAAAAGTATGAATACAAGAGAAGGTACAAACTTACCCTAAAGAAAAACTAGAGTTGAAAAATCCAGAGACTTTACCATAAGTATTTATATCTGTAGGCATTCCTAATGAACTGCAAAAAAACATAACAAGGAACGTAACGTGCAAACCACATTAAAGCCAGATTTTCATCAAGATCTGACCATAAATGACAGAGATATCCAACAGATTAAAAACTTTGACCAAAGAGTTACTAAAAGAAATAATCTATAATTAAGCCAGGTAGAGTTGCGAATACTTTCTAATTCTGTTCATCACATGGTATGATATCATTGTATAAATTTCATTAAGATATATAGTAAATAAAAAACTTTAACATAATTGTTAACGCAATTTTTCAATGAAAAATCTGGCTAAAAATAGCACTAGGGGATTTCTAAATTAAATGATCCAAATGTTAGTTTATAATAACTTATTTTAGCTCAATTGTTCTTACAACTTAGTTTAATCACTTTCAAGTCCCAAAGTACTGAGCTAGTAGGATAAAAGTTTCTTGCTCAAGGAAACAAGGGGTAGGTTTTGAATGGGATTGGAACCAATGCAGAGCTGTACGAATGTCAAATGATTACCAGTCCAACACTTCTCTCTTTTATTTTAAACAAGTAGCATAACAGGACTGGCTTCTACACAGGCAGATTGACAGGCAGGCTAATTTCAAGTTAACACTCCATTCCAATTTCTGAATTGACTGATTCTATTTCAACTCTCACTCAAATTAATTTTCTTTTAACGTCGTATTCAACACATATTTAGGTCATATATACAACGGCCAGCTCTTCCTACTATAGGTTTCCGGGACACTTTTCTATCACCAGTAATAACTTACCCTATCATGAGGTCGACAACTCACGATAGGATATAACCTACCCTGACCCGGTTAAAACCCACAATCTCCAGATTCAAAATCAGACACGCTAACCATTACGCCACGGCCGCGGCTCACACAAATTGATGGGTCAGCACAAAAATAGTTAAACTACAATTAAACAACTGGTGGAAGTTGAAAGTTTGGAAATACTGAAAAACATACTTTCAATAGACTGTAATTAACAGATTTGATATAAATTACATACAGAATTTATTCTCAAAATACTGAATTCAGTATTAATACTGAAAACTTTCACCCAGGTAGTTTTGCGCTGACCCATTAAAATTCACAGTATGTTAGTATAAAAAATATGGACAGGTAAAATGAAGTATACATTGTACTTACTTTGCACCAATAAGTAAAGCTTTAAAACAAGGAATAAGAGAACAACCAAGAAATAATCCCATACTACCAAGCGCTATACATGTTATATAGAGTTCACTGCAATAACAAGAATAAATGATTTGATTTAGTAAAGTAACGTTCCACTACAAAGACAAATTTGGATATAGCAAAATCATGTGATTTTGAAAATTACAAATAGTTAATTTGAAGATTAATGTTCTTATATTAAGGCCATTCTCATATCAAGACCATTAATTTGTTCTGTTTCTAATTAGGAGGCTACTGTACTCATTAAATTGTATTAAAACATATCAGTATCAATTGGTCAGTTTATCTAGGCCAGCAGCTGGTGTCATAGTTCAATTCCAGGGCAGGACATGTCTATATTTGTATAGTTAGATCATGAAACCATTTTCCTTCCTATCAGTATGATTGTCAAACAAAATGCTAAAATCAATATTTCTATGTCAGAATTATTTAAATATTTAAGATAGAAAACTTGTCACTTACTTTGGTATAAAAGTTAAAAAAGGGGCTGGCCCCAACATTAACCATGTAAACACACAACATATATTACCAATAGAAATCATGGCTCTAACATGTCCCTAAAATATAAACATGTATAAAGTATACTAGCCTTTGACTTGTTTTACTTCAAATTTATAAAGCCAAAAAAGTTCTAACAGTAAATATTGGATAGATTCATTAGACCAGTCTATTTAAATGCTCTGAATCACTCATGAAGTCCATAATTTCCAGCTTAAACAGAACTGGATAAAACGCTCACTAGATAAAATTGTTTCAACAAAATTTCATTTTTCATTCAGTATAAGAATAAGCTAAACATTTCAATTTCATACATAGACTTAATAAAGACAAGAAAATGTAATGTGGAAACCACATTAAAGCTGGATTTAAAAACTTAAACACAAAAATTACAAAATGAATTAAGCCATAATAAAGCCAGATAGAGTTTTTGTTACTGTCTAATTCTGTTCATTGCATAGTATGTTCTGACCATAATTGGCAGAGATATAAGCTAAAGTGAAAACTTTAACGCAATCGTTAACAACACCGGACGCCCACCTGACCATCCACGGGTCTGTGTTTCGCAAAACAATTAGTCAAATTTTTTCGTTGAAAAATCTGGCTAAAAATCAAATTGTCATGGAACCCAAGGGTATAACAGACAACTCATTAAGGGCATAAAATTCAAAATCCAGCATGTTGCCTACAGGGCTTGACATCAATTTTTAAAGTAAGTTGCTCAGTTGGTCAACCAGTTATATACAGTATAACCTCTGCTAACGGCACCTCTAACGAGCGGCAACCTCCGACGAGCGGCATATTAGAATTCCCCCCGTCGATTTTACTCTATGATTTACCTCTAATGAACGACACCTCTGCAGAGCGGTAAACGGCCGTTCAAATAAATTCCCAAAGTTAATCTTTACCTCTATACTAAGTCTAGCAAGGTTTACATCAATAATCGATAATTATCTATAACCGGATGATTTAAACAATAAGCGAAACCCCTAATCGTATAACACTACCCTCAAGTGTCATGTTGCTAAATCATTTGTCTAACAGGGGTTAATATACAAGTGACATATGGTTTCCATGACACCAACGAACGGACCTTAGATGAGGAGCGCTTTGTTTGGTAGGCTGACGTCATCAAGTATCAGATGCACATACGTCTAGCTAGTTGACGATAATAAATGAAACTTATTTGTTATTGTTTTTTTTATTAAAAGCTTCGATGAAATGTATTCTGTTTTAAGATTATTTCAGGTTTAAGATAATATCAGATATTTACTCCCGAAAAGACGACGATAATTCCTGCTTAATAGTATTCGCCATTAGACAAGTATAAAAACATTTGACAGTAACAGAATCGATTTCTCTTGTGTATTGCTTTCTTTAGCATAAAACTAACCTTCATGCTAGGAATTGTCAACCGTTATAATTATTTATTTAAAAAACTTCGTAATCTTATTAAAACTTTTTTTACTTTTTTCGATCAGCGCTCGCTAAAAACTGTATTTACATTACGGAACGGATAAAGGCCAGTTTTCCGGACCGAAAACGGCCGTTTTCGTGATCGGTAGAAAAAGTCTACCTCTGCAGAGCGACACCTCTGCAGAGCGGCAATTTTTTCAAACTCCGCCGAAAGTCGCTCTGCAGAGGTTACACTGTATATACATTTTACTTGCCCGATACAAATGTTTACTAGCAGTAACAAGTTTGCCCAAACCCAAATATAGGTTGCAAGGGGCAATCTGACAACCTTTAATGTTGATCCCTGGCCTATTGTGCCACGGACCCAGGTCACTTGATTTCTTGTAAAACTTACAAAGTATCTTACCTTACTATCACCTAGATATCCCCATAATGGTGCAGTCAATGCATACAGTAGAGGACATATCAAAAATACAACACCGACAACCCAGGTCTTTAAATTAAACTGAAAAATAAAAAAACTCAAGTATTATCACAAAAATAACAAGAAATGCAATGTGGAAACCACATTAAAGCCTGACTTTCTTCAAGATCTGACCATAAATGACAGAGAATGATATCCAATATATTAAAAACTTTAACACAAAAATTAAAAAGGGAATTAATCCATAATAAAGCCAGGTAGAGTTGTAGTTACTTTCTAATTCTGTTTATCACACGTTATGTCATCATTGTATGAAGTTGCATAAAGATCTCACAACAAATGGCAGAAATATATGGTAAAGTGAGTCTTTTTCACAAATTTCTTACAAAAAATATTCTCAGTCAATTTCATAAACCTGCAGTTCCAAGTTACAGAAATAATATGATAATTGTATGAATTATTGATACAACGCTAAAAATACATTTTACTACATAATTCAATAGGGCTTAGGTTTGTGGACCCTGTCGCGAGACGAACCGGTTCACGATACGGCAAAGCAATACACAGATCGATTCGCGAACCTTTGCTACTTAATGCATGTTTAACTTGATAGTGTACACTTTACCTTAATTTCCCTAATGCATTCCCGATCTTAACATGAATATTAAAATAACTCAAAACTATCCAACAGAACATTTTTAATTTTGATAGAAATTAAAAATGAATTGTTTTGTGTTCCACATTTTGATTGTAATCCAGGGGTGTAAAATACAACTCACCCGCTCACCATGATGATTGTTCCCACCTGTTTGGCCAGAGACATAGATGACACCTAATTCCCTGTGTTTGGAGGGTATTTAAGATTTTCAATTTTAGGATTTTCAAATCAATAGGATTATTATCTGTTTTAAATAACATCAAAATACGATGTCCTATCATTCACAGCTTTAAGTAAGGTATACGATTATATCATTTTAATATCAAAAAGTAATCTTGACTTACAACATCACAAATTTTCATGCACTCCGGGGAGTCTATATTGTTCACAATCAAATCAATATTAACCCTTTGATGACGGAAATTGTTGCAAACAATTTAAAATATGTGTCGGTATTTTTTCACACTTAATTGATGTTTGATAGCGTACAATGTCATAATGCAAAGTCAAAATGCATAACTATGGAGTCTAGTTAAATCTAATTGTAAGTAAGAATGTATTCTTAAAACAAGCGTGACCTAGTTCTTTAATTGTATCTACAAGTTTAACAAACAATGAGCGCTTAAAAACGATATCGGCGACGGTAGGAATAAAATTTTTAAAGTTTAAACGAGCTTTAAAAAATACATGTATAATGATAAAGAGACGGGTGTCATTGACAATTATCGGTTAATTTAAACAAAGGAAATCTTATTCTTGCCATCACCGATATTGTTTACAATTTATGATGTAATAATAATAACGATTTTATTTAACGTGAATAACAAATTTGGCTATATAAAATTTTCAATATGGTCCTCGATTAAGAACTGCTGAAAATTAATATGGTACATACCTTTCTAAAAGCGGTCATTGATAGGACATCGTATTTTGATATTTTTATTCTTATTAAAACAGATGACAGATTGGATTTGAAAATCCTACTCGCCCGATCGGACAGGTTTTAAGCAATCTTTACTCACCCAACCGATAGGAACACAGTCGTCATGGCGAGCATGCGAGTTGATTTTAACATACCGGCATTTATAATTAACTTTATTTTGAAGATAACTTTTATGGAAATATTTTGCACTAACATGCGTTCGGATTTAGAAATAATTGGGACAAGAAAATTTGATCAATTGATATGATTTCCTAGGCAAGTTTAAAGTTGTTTTCTCGAGTTAACTTATTCAATTAATTGTTGTTTGAAATGCATATGATATTCGCGAACCACCCGAACTTTGGTAAGGCGAATATTCGTGTCCGAATTTCAATCATGGTTCACGAACTCTCGAGAGCTCGGACATTCGTTAAAGCCCTATAATTCAACAAAAAATCTAGAAAATTTAAGATTTTCCATCTATGGAAAAAAGACCATTTAAAATTTTGAATTTTCATGATAGAGTAAAAATCCTGTCATAACCAGGAAGAAAACCCAATAACACCTGCTTCAGCCAGCAAGAAGTAAAAGAGAACTTCAAAGTACAACAACAAGGTCTTTCAGATTCAAAATTTTGTACCCCATCATTGTGCTACAGCCCCACTAGAAACTAGCCGCACAGCTAGCTCAGTTGATAGCACGCAAGTCTACTGATCGAGGGGTCGTTGATATGATTCCTGTGCGGTTCATACTTTCCTGAAGCTTGGTCATGAAATTAGTTCTACGGCCATTCTCCCTCCTACCAAAGATTTTTAATTATGTAGGGTAGTTGTCAGTCACTGATGAAAGTATGCACTAAGTTGTTGGTTAACAGTTAAATCCAGAGATTTAGCCTTTCCAGGAGGGGTGAGTAGGTTGACTGACCGCTGTTATATGTCCTATACAATGTGTTGCTACGGTGTTAAACCCAATAGACCAACCAACCCACAAGAAACTAAAGATAAATGTTAAGCAAACAATAACAAAAATAAAACTATATTATACCTGTTCTAGATGTTTAGCTAAAGTTGGATCGTAATAACCTATACTTATACTGCCTACTGTTATATTTAACCATGTTAGTAACACTATAGGACTTTTTAATAATGTAAATACAGATCCTGTATACTTCTCTTTAGCTCCTGAAATTAATATATAACAATTTATGAAAGTTAAACAAAGTTATTAAAGTATAGTTCAAAGTCTGTTTCCATAAACATGTCCAGCCCACTTAATAATTTTGCACCATAACCCCTAAACATTGAAATCCTCTTTAAGCAGGTGACCCTCACGGTACCCATTTAAACCCAGGTGGAGTGGAGCAACTGTTGGCAAATTGCTTAGGAAAATTAGCATGCTCCAGAGGCCCGTATTATCAAGCTTCTTATGACCGATTTTAGTCGTAAATCCTTCTAAATTGTATTGTTAAATTATCGTTAGAATTTTGATAATATGCTCCTGGAGGGGTTCGAACCCAGAACCTCTTTATCCTAAAACTACTCCTTCAATACATTGAACTACAAAATGTACTTTTACATGGAGATTATATTGCAAGTAGCAAGGCTGTAGTACTGGTTAAAGCAAAAAAATCCAGAGATCTTAGCCTCTCTATGGACAGTGAGAAGGTATCTATGTACTGAGAGTATTGTAGAAATATAGATTATTTATTTATTTATTTTACTGGGCTTAATGCTGTGTCAACACAATTTAGGTCATTTTACAACTGCCAGCGCACCAAACCTAGCTTTCCTGGACCATTGTCTATAACCAGTACTCACCTACCCTTCACAAGGCTGGCAACTTCTCCATATTAATTAATCATTGGAGGAAAACTGACATTATTGTCAAATTTTCATGGAAGGGTATAACCTCTCCGGGTGGGATTCGAACCCTTGCCCCCTTCAGGACACGAGATTCCAAATCCTGTCGCGTTACCAACTGCGCTATCGACCCGGGTTTAGATTATTTAAATCAGTGGGGTAAATGTATAAGTACTACATGACAATGTATACTAACCTTCTATGGTAGGCATGACATATGTAGTTAATGTTCCACATAATATAACAACTCCACCCATTACAAAGAATGGTAAACCATATCCACCAACCTATAATATAGAAATATAACATTATTTCAATGATTTTAACAACTTAACCTATTAAACTTTACTCTCCAGCATTTAATATAAAACGAGGGTTGCCTGCAAGACCGTAGTAACTCGCTCTTTAACACAATGCACTAACTACAGTCTTGCAAGCAACCCTCAAAATCATTCTGATGATTTTATCTAAAAACTACCTTTAATCTATCTCAGTTGATCAGAACCAGCTAGCATTTCAGACCACTGTGTTTTCCCAAAAATGATGTCATGTGTGCTCAAACCTTTAAGAGATTTGAACTTAGTAAACTATCACCGCTGAGTGCATTTTGCCTGTACCCAATGACCATTTTTTTTCCAATGAGAGGCATTGTTCAGTTTAAAAAGGGCCATTCAATTTGATGATTCAAGTCCTGAAATAAACATTTTTAAGAAAGAGAGAGTAAAACAGCTTGAAAACATGTTGAAGTCGCAGTGATCACCTTAACATACAAGCGAAAAGCCCAGGACTGGTAAAAATTGATTTTAGCTTATGACATGTGTAAATCAGAATATTTAGTTAAAAAAATAGAGGTAAGGGGAAACTGAACTCATGTGTCTATGTACTAGCTACAACTATACAAGACTGTTACCTGATATAAAGCACCACCTATAGCAGGTCCTACCATCATACCAAGACCACTAAATGTTTCTAATGTACCCTGTAATATAGAGAGTATAATAGTTGACTTTGTTCAGTTGTAAAGATAAATGAAAATATACTTTAATTTCCAATGAATAACTTTAATTTTGTGACATTTCTAAAAGTTGGGTTCAAATCAAATGATCGGTAGGTAAGAAAAACATTTTAGTTTTTTAAGAACTATTCCTCAATAAGGTAGATCCGGCAAAACAATTTTTTTATTCATGTATAATATAATTATATAAATTATATCTATCTGATATTCTATGATTTCAACATGTTCCTAACGCAGAATTATTAGCATAAAGAAACTAACGGAAAGTAATACAATGAACAGTCTTGACCAATAAAAAAACCCACCACATATATTTTTCGAATAAAACTTTTTAAGTCGGCTGCATTTTTCGGGTCAGTCTGTAAAGGACAAACAAACTTAATTTTAATTTAAGCCAAAGTTGTGAGCTTTTTTAATATTACCCACAATGCAAACTTACCATGACAGTTATAACATTATCAGGAAATTCATGAGCTAAGATAGCAAACAATGATGTTATAAAGGCAGAACAACCTAATGCTTCTACACTACGACATAGAAAACACATTGTTATAAATATAGAACCGTCTGGACACTTGTCTAGTAATCTGAAATAAAATAAAACCAATGAAATTACGCAACCATTTTGAGAAAGTAAACATGTGCGTTGGTTTCTACTTTAAGTAAGAAAACCTCAGTATGCAGGGGCAGATCCAGGCTTTTTTCTAGGAGGGGGGGGGGGGTCCAAACTTTCGAACCACAACCACATTATTCACGTTTTGCAGAATAATGAAACATATTAATAATACAAACTAAATAACCATTGAACCGAGAACAAAATGCTTCATGCTACATAAAAATGATTTACATTCAAGAAAAACACTAATGGACAGGTACATTTTGGAAATTCTAGGGGGAGGGGGTACGGACCCCCCTGATCCTCCCCACGCTAGATCTGCCTATGATAATCATTATTAATCTGTTAAATGCAAGTTTCAACTTATAAGCCACAAGGTCATTATAATTAAATTGGGTTAGTCAAACCACTTATATGTTTTCATGTCATTTTTATGATGGATAGAGAAACTGGCAATAAAATATTATTTATTTTCAAGGTAACACAAATTATAGCAGATAAATAGAAGAAATGATGTCATATTAAAAGTTTTTGTAAAATATCACTAGTCTACCAGATCACCGTAAAAGAGTATTCATCGATTTTGAAGTAAACTTTTTTTTCAACTAAAGGGCTCCGAAAATGATATATATATATATATATAAGTGAAATAATTATCCAGGGCTCGAATTTTAACAAAAAATGGACTCGCAAAAGAAAAAGTCACTCCCATAGTTGCTCAAAATTGTAATAGCATACTAGTTACTATTCATATATGCAAATCAAAAACAACACAGTGATATATTTTACTACAGATAGAACGATGGTGTTAAGAGATAGACAAAGAAGACATGTTCATATGTTAAATCGTTAATTAATACTACATCGATAGTATTCAATGCTAATTTGAGCCTCATTTGTTTAGACAGAAAGTTGCGAGTACAAATAAAAGTTACTTGCAATTTTCAAAATCCAATTGCATTATGCGAGTGTGCGAGCTTAAATTCTAGCTCAGAATTATCTATCATAATCTTATACCAAAATTGACAAATATTCTGTATATCTTACCCAAACAAGATAGCTGTTGTTCCACAAACCATTATACCAGTAATAAACATAAATTTACATCCTATCTTAGATATCTGAAACCAATCATCAAATAAAACAAAACAAGTTAAAATGGAGGGACAGGACCAATCACCCTACCAATACTATGCATTGTCAAAATGAAGGGACAGGACCAAAAGACCCTGCCAATACTATGCAATGCCACAATAGCCTCTAACATTCAAATTTTTGGTCACCCTGTGAAAACACTTGTGACCCAACACTTGTACAACGTGTTATAGAATTTATTCCAAAATTTTTTTATCAGAGAGCAATAGTCTATTTTCTTAAGTTATAGACAATACCTAAGGATGATTCTCAATAAGAATAATGATCAGAGTATACCAAATAACAGTCACCAGCAAGGCCATGATTTTAAAACCCGAAAGTCACAATTAAATCCATCTTTTATCTGTTTAGGCACCAATTCTAGCCCGATCTATTTTCTTACTTTTACTAAAACTTTTTCATATGTAACTTTTATATTCTCTTTTAGTTTAGTTTAAACTAATTTTATTGCCCGTAATACATATTTACAATAACAGAAATACAACAAATATAATAATAACAAATAACTATATGTATATACGGCAATCGGGTTAAGCCACAAGTTCTGTAACTTAGTTACGGCTCTCCCCTTAATTCCTTATATTCTCTTTTCTTTGCACACCATCAAAGAAATGTCAAGTCTGCAGTTTGGTGAAAACATGTAGAAGTAGAAGTCAGGCTAGTGCCTGTGAGGTTAAATTGAAAGTGACAAAGGTTTTGATTTCAATGAGAATGTTGTATATGAAATCAAAATTTATATAGTAACTTACATAGTTCCCCAATATTGGTGATGATACGAAAATAACTAATTCAAAAACACCAAATATCAGACCAACTGTACTCTGAGAAGCTCCTTTTTTACCTGCCTGAAATGTTAAACAGAATGTTACTAATGAAGTTCTTAAACATTTAAAAAGATCATTGAAATATAACATTGATTTTATCACTTAAACAAATGTAGCAGAGGTATAATACGGCACTTGTACTCCCTTGCCTTCAAGCTAGCTTTATGGCGATGAAGTAGAGTGTCAGATTACGACTCGAGAGGTCATGGGTTTGAATCTCAGTTCAGACCATGGATTTTTATCAGGTAACATTTGGTGCCCAATATAAATAACCCACTAGGAATTGTGTGATTGCACCCTTAGATAGTCCTACAGACAATCAAGCTCCAAGAATTCGAGGACGAATTCTGTTAAGGAGGGGGTGTATGTAGCCGAGGTATAATACTGCACTTGTACTCACTTGCCTTCAAGCTAGCTTTTATGGTGATGTGGTAGAGTCTGAGTGTCAGATTATGACTCAAGAGGTCGTGGATCCAATCTAAGTTCGGACCATGGATTTTTATCGAGTTACACAAACATAATATTACCTATCTTATCACTACATTCTTATAAACAAGAATATATGCTGCTTTCTGCTTAAAAGTAATAGAACTTTTTATTTTTTATAAAGTATAAACATTGAATGTAATAATGTTTTTATCAACTGAGCAAGGCAGGTAATTCATACCTAAGTTTGTTTTTGTGATAAAAGTAAGCATATGTTTGCAAAAATACTCACCTCAATGGGAAAAAATGGTGCCAACAATGAAAAACAACAGCAAGCGCAGAAATTCACGAAACCCATTGAAACAAGAATAAACTTCTTTCTCCTGTCGACAGTTTTGAATGAGAATTCCTGCATTCCAACAGGTGAGGAAACTTCTGGTTTTGCCTCAACATTCTGATTTACCATTAAAGGTGTTCTTTCTGTTGCATCCATTCCGAATTATTTCTGTATGCTCAGGATAACTGAAAAAAGATAAATTTTAAGTTATTTCGGATCTATGTTAGACCTGTAAAAATGCTATAGGTTTTCTAATTAATCAAATAACTAAACATTAATAAGATATTATAAGCAACATTTATATAAACATATAGCTTAAGATCTCCAGTGTGTCTGTTCTATTAATGAATCAAATGAAGATTAGAACAAAATGTGAAAAAACAGGGGCTTATAAAGTTTTTTAAAAGCCAGAACTAATATCATTCATCTTTAACAACATTCATCTATTTTTGTCCACACATTCGGTTGAAGTTTATATTAAACATAACAGACTGTTTAAACTGTTTTCTTAATGTGCTTACATTATATAAATGCAGGTCCGTGCTCAACTATACTTCAGTAATTCAATATCACTCAGTACTTAAATGATCACCACAGTCTGGTGCACACAGTGTCACTATTACACTTTGTAGCAAGTACAGTAAAACACGGATATAACATACTCTCTGGGCCATAGAAATAAGGTATGTTATAACCGAGGTATGTTATATCCATATAGAATACTAAGTATGTTATATATAAGGATGAAAAACGGGCCAGAAAAAATGGAATGTTGTAACCGAGTGTATGTTATAACCGAGTATGTTATATCCGAGTTTTACTGTACTACACAATTTCAATGCACTTGGTCCAGGAGGCTACCACGGTTAACACTAAATTTGAAATACTATAAAAACCACGTTTTATCATACTCATATTATTTTTTAAATCAGCATATCATTTACTGTACCTGGGCTTAGAATTAAAGAAATATTATTAAACCGGTATGACACCGATTTACTTCAGTCGTTCAGAGTTGCCGTTCGTGATGCACTTCAATCCATGCACTTGCAGCAAGACAGTCACACGCTACCGAAAGCGTTGTAAACTTATGATCATTGAAAATACTCAAAGCAGATAGAAAGAACTTACATTTATAAATAGTCTGAAATGTGCAGCAGATCGCAGATACCATAAATTAACATGTTATTGTGCAATAGATAAAGATCAGAATGTCCTAAAATTTCACCACACAGCCTCCTTTTTGAAGAGTTGATGTTTAGACCGAAGGACACCGAATTATCTAGTTCCGGGTAAATTTTTATCTTATCAGCCTCTGCATCATTTTACCGATTTTTCATACAATTCATGCGTATGCAGGTAAGAAATCATCCTTTTTTGATGATCAGTGAATCTTTACTTTTATTCTAACTCAGTGCAGTTCTTCTTGCTGTGCGTATTTTATTTCTATGTTTATTTGATGAACGGGTTCCTTTCTCTAGCAAAGACAGGTCATTTTTTATCTTTAAGAAATATACCTAATGTTATACATCATTTGAAAGAGCATTTTAAATGCGGGTCAATGCACTTTATTTTAAAGAAATACTACTTGGAGTAAAAAAGTTATGGCATTTTTAAGTTGCCATGGTTAACAAAAACATGAGGTGAAAATAAGGACACATGAAGTCTCTTTGCAAAGTACATATATTTATTGTCAAAATAAACACAAGGTGTCACAAGGAGCTCATAATGTTAACATCAACAGAAAGACAAATTAAAATTTAGACCAAAGCACTTTAAATTAAGTGTCAATCACTAAGGAAAACAAAGTTATTGTATTTTAAAGTTACCATGGACATTGAAATATGTGCTGTGACAACAATTTATGGTTTGCCCAATACATTAGTCTATGAAATAAGTGGTTTTCCGAACAGCTCATTTTTAAGAGCAAGCACAATACCTCATTTACAGAATTTGGTTCACCCCCCCCCCTCCAAAAAAAGTTGGTTCCCGAATTAAAATGTGGTTGTCCCGAGCAACCATTCACCCTCAGTTTTGTAGACTGCATGTTGCCATTGCAGTTTTCATCATATTCTTGTAATAAAATATCATTTTTCAATGTCATAATAATTTTTATTAAAAAAATTGTGTCGCTGCAAATTATTATTGAATCAACAAGACAAAAATCTTTATTTTAGATAAATATAATTTTGTAAGATTGACATGGTAACAAAACTGTAAACACAATTTGGTGTCTACAAAGTGATTTTTATAAAAAAATCTAAACACTACTGTTTTTCACAGAATACTGCAAATTTAACAAATTTTCACTTTTCTACATTCACAAATATTTTAGATCTTCAGTTTGATAATCCTGTAGCAGCTTGTAAAATTACAAAATATCATGGAATTCTGGGTAAGCCGGAACCTGAAAACACAAGAAAAAAAGTCTAGTTTGTTTCTTAATTGATTTTATTATGATGTATGTTAAATAGTTGATTGTCATTGATAATTATGATAAACTTTAATACAAATTAACAAAAGTATCGACAAGTAAATCTGTGAGCTAATGCTCACTAGTGATACCCCCACCAAAATCTAAAAATATGTGACAAACAGGAAGTAGATGAGCAAGGACCATGAAATCGCTTTACACCACATGGGACTAAAGGATGAAGCAATATGCAAATTTTTAGGCTGCTGCATGTTATAGTTGCTGAGAAAACTGCGACGGAAATTTTGTAACGGACAGACGCATGGACGCATGCACGGACAAGGGTAAAACAGTACACCCCCTCTTCTTCGAAGCGGAGGTATAATAAATCACTATCTATTGTACTAATGATGATGGGAACTAATGAATCTTGTATGTTGGAGTATAAAATGACAGAAACAGAATGATTTGGCATAGTGGTTTAATTTTAAAGACATATCACAAAATAGACTTTACATGAACTAGTTATGATAATTGGGAAATGACTTAAAGGAAATAACATATTGGGGCAGTAAAAGCACCACAATCAATGAATATAAACTGAACACTGATAAGCAAGAAATCACAGATTATATTCTAAAGTTGAACTCATTTTTTTTTTCATCTTACCGGTATTTTTTTCCTGGATATAACAGCTCACTAACAAAAAAGTTCAATATACATATTGTACACAACAACAAGAACTCGTGCCATTTTTGCAAAAAGCTTCTCTTCTAAATCTAACTATTTTAAGGTAGAATTTCCTAAATGTTTGAAAGTGATAAAGTGGTAAAATGTCATTCAATATTGAAGGCTTGGAATTTCATGAAATATTATGTCAAATTTCAAGATCCAGATTCCAAATGATTATGCTTATTGTGAGTATGTTGGTTTTGACAAGTTGTTAATATCTTGCTCCTAGTGAACAGAGTATATGAGTTTTCAACCACAATTTAAATCGGAAGGATCATACATCATGCCTCAAAACGTTAGGCTAAGTTTTGCATAATTAAATTATATAAAACAAGGTTCTAAATAATAAAATAATGGTTTTTTTTTTCAATTTTTTATTGAGCATCTCACCTGAAGACCTTGGTGATGTTTACAACAATCTCTGCTTGAAAGAGCTGTAGGCATACACTAGGAGTGAGAGGTTGGTGCCCACTGTTTACAGAAGGGTCTGTCACAGTAACAAAGAGATGTCTTGAGGTGAACTGCAACAACAAAATTAATCTTAGACATAAAATTTTGTGATAATACCCTTGAATTATGTTTAACATTAAGTGAATCTAAAATTTCATGGAAATTTAGCAACTTGACATCATCAGCCAATCAATGGCATAGGGATTCAGGTCCATGAAAATTAAGTTTGTTACAGATCTCTTCAAACGGCTATATAGTATAAAAATAAATATTGCTGTATCAATATGAAGCAAGTTTGATGCTAACAATTGATTCTGTACTCTATCACATAATTTTCATCGACACTCACAACAATACAAATGGAAAAACATTTTCTATCCGAATTTTAGACTATCCGAAATATACTACACTTAACTTTAACCTCGCCTAGGCAATTCAAGGCAAAAGATATCAACACATATTTAGGCTCAAAATTCTTGTAAATACATGCAGTTTCTGAAAATCATATTGCAAATTATTGCGAACTCGTTTAATTTATAGTATTGCACGGTAAAAAATGCGAAAATTCTTACCAATTATCTTGGTTGTCCGTCATGCCAGATTCTACCAAAAAATGTCTGTACAGGTCGCTAAACATGTCCTTTCATCAAAACTAATAACTTTTTACTCATAAAACATCTTTAGAAGACGGTAATTTACGGAAAATAGCACCTGGTAATTCTGTAAATTTCAATGAAGACCGCCATTTTTGTTGACGATCTTGGTCATGTGTCTAATTTAAAGTCGCGAAACGAGTGTTTGAAAGTGTAACCAAACAAAAACCTGTCTTGCTCATGTAGATAAGGTATTTATTAGTTTATCTAGACAAAAAAATAAATGATTTTTATGTATAATATAAAAGAAATGCAGGCATGAAATTTGCTTGTTTACAATGGTGACACAATGGAGAAGCCTCATTATGGTTTTCATTGACGTTGCTACTTTCTCCCAGCTGCTGAAGCCAGCTGATAAGCTTTCTGGATTATCTGCCCTTTGTTTACTATTTGTTCTATTGTTTTCAACTGAAGCCGAGAACCTGTCAAGCTGATATGCTACTTGAAGTTTAAAACTTTACCAAGTAAAAGCTTTTTTTTGTTGATGGTAAAAAGTGCAGTGAACATTTATACATGTAGATTTGTAAGCTGGGCAGTGGGTAGTTCAGCAGTTGCAATGAAAGTCAATACAAATGAGAATGTTTTAAAATTTCTGTGTTGTCATAAAAGCTTGATACTCAGATGTATAAGCTATTTGAAATGATTTGTCTATGGAGATAAAGTGCCTCATGTCTATATTCATATGAAAGGTTTTTGTTCTTACAGTTATGACAGGACGGGGCTCATGTCTTTACACATTTAAATGGTTTAGTAAATACAGATTTGAGGGGCTTATGTCTATACAAATTTGAATGGTTTTGTCTACACTGATTTGACTCTTACCTTAATCACAAACTACAGCAATCAGCTCTGTCAAACATTTTGCGGCAGGTCAAATCTGTTTAGACAAGAAGAACAAATTCATATAGACTCATGCTTTAATAGGCTTGGATCTCTTGCTCTTATACAAATATATATCTCTATATCTATGCTTAAGGGCCAAAGATAAAGATCACTTGTGGCAAGGATTACAGAATCCTATTCCTTCTTCTAGCCTCAGAGTCTCATATTACTGAGTTCTAAATTCCTGGTCAACCCTCCTCACGAAGACTACAGTTAATATGAAATATATGATATTATGATTATGTGCAGTATTATTATTATTACTATTATCATATGTTGTCTTTTTTCAGATTCCTGGGATACTGGTTCAAATATGTAAAAGCTGACCTAAAATTTAAAACAACTGAAAAGAAATCACATTGATGAACAATGTGGCAACAGATTTCATTAGACCAATATTGAATAGTTAATACGAGGAAGTTTAAATATGTCTGACCTAAATCTAACTAGTAATATGACTGATAATTCAGAAAACAAAGATTTGATGATGGATATCCAAGTTAAAACTGATTTACTTTTTAAATCTGAACTTAATGAAGATTCAAATCATACAATAATTGAGAGTAGTCCTCATTTTTCTGAAGATTCAAATGATACAATAATTGGTAGTGAATCTCAGTTTGACAACAAGGATGCTAATGTCACAGAATTAAAATCTTCCACAAATATGTCTGATACCACAGAAGATGAATCTTCAAATAGTAGCACAGAAGTCAAAATTAAGAAGAAACCATTTAAATGTAAGGTTTGCTTATCAGAATTTGCTAGAAAAGGTTATTTAAGAAATCACATGTTGATACATTCTACTGAAAAAAAGTATAAATGTAAAGAATGCGTTGCTGAGTTTGCTTCGAGTAGTGGGCTGCAACAGCACATGGCCGTACATTCTGTGGGCTACTATAATTGTGTGTCCTGCAAGATATCATTTCAGGACAAAAAAGCGTTAAAAAGTCACATAGCTACACATACTAAGAAAGGCAAATATAAGTGTGAAATATGCAATGCTTTGTTTGCAAAGAATTCTCTAAAAGATCACATGACCGTACATTCTGGGGAAAAACCTCATAAATGTGAGGTATGTTCGTCAGCATTCTCGTTGAGAAGATATTTAAAGCTCCACATGAGAACCCATACAGGTGAGAAGCCATATAAATGCGATATTTGTTCATCAGAGTTTGCACGTAAATCGTATTTGACAAATCATAGAAGAATTCATACTGGTGAGAGACCCTACAAGTGTAAGGTATGCGGGAAAACATTTATTGAAGGCAGTCATGTGGTCAGTCATATGAGGTCACATACTGGAGAGAAACCGTATAGATGTGATACTTGTCCGATGGCATTTACAGTCAGTTCTAGTCTAAAAAATCACATGAGAACCCATTCCGGTGAAAAGCCGTTTAAATGTGATATATGTAAAGAATCATTTGTTACGAGCCCTACTTACAAGGCACACATGAGAAGACATACTGGCGAGGAAGCTTTTAAATGTGACATTTGCAAGAGAGTTTTCTATATAAAAAGTAACTTAGTTCAACATATGAAAGTACATACTGGTGAAAGAAATCACAAATGTGAAATTTGTCCGGCCAAGTTTACTAATAGTGGAGACTTGAACATCCACATGAGAGTGCATACTGGTGAGAGACCCTATAAGTGTGATGAGTGTCCAGTTGCTTTTGCTAGTTCCTCTGCTTTAAAAAGTCATATGAAAATACATACACGTGAGAAACCGTATAAATGTGAGAAATGTTCGACAGCTTTTGCTCATAGGTATTCTTTAAAAGAACACATGATTGTACATAACGGAGAACGGCCATTCAAGTGCGATGAATGCTCTGCAAGATTTAAAAGAAAATCTAGTCTGATCGTGCACATTAGAACTCATATGGGAGTGAAACCTCATAAATGTAACATGTGTGGAAAAGCGTTTACTTGTAGTAGTCATTTGAAAGTTCATAAGAGAACACACACTGGTCTGAAGCCGTATAAATGTTCAATTTGTTTGAAGAGTTTTAGTGATAGACAACACTTCCAGATCCATTCGAGACAGCACTCTGGTGAAAGGCCATACAGGTGTGATACATGCAATGCTACGTTTACTAGTTTAGCAAATATTCAGTATCATGTCATGAAACATTTCGGACTTAAACCGTATAAATGTCAAATCTGCAGTGCTGCGTTTGAAGTAAGGTCTTCTTTAAGTTCACACTCGAGGTTTCACTCTGGTGAAAAGCCGTTTAAATGTGATATCTGCATGTTTGCATTCAACACGAGGAGTCATTTAAAAAACCATATGAGGAAACATACTGGCGAGAAGCCTTATAAATGTAAGACATGCAATGCTTGCTTTAAACAATACAGAAGTTTAAAGAAGCATACAAAACGACTACATGGGGAAGATAAAATATCTGACATGTAAAGATCTGTACCAGCCAAGTCCCCATCTTGGCCCCTAATGTTCAAATTTTGGTGGGGACTTTGTTCCCTTTTGTTCAATTTTTGATTCAACCCTTATAATTTTGGTCTCCACATTTGCCTCTAATGTTCAAATTTGGGTCTCCTCCCAGGCCCCTATTTTTGATTGCCTGGAACGGAATCTACCCTTGAAAAGAATAGAATTTGTAAACCTGTTAAAATGATGACAAAATTATTTGTTAAATTTGCTTTATTGACATATTATTCAAATACTCAATACAGTCAGATCTCGATACAACGACATCGTTAGTTTCCAAGAAATGTGTCGTTATAACGCATATGTCGGTGTAATGAATACTTCCGACAATGTACAAGTTGGTATTGGTTCCCATAAAATATGTCAGTATAACGAAAATGTCGTTGTAACGAATGTCGTTGTATCGAGATCTGACTGTATGCCTCAGTATGGGCTGCCCAGATCGTTGAAATCATTTTGAGGCAGATGGCCCTCACAGTACCCATTTATAAACCAGATGGAGTGGA
Source organism: Mactra quadrangularis (assembly GCA_025267735.1). Taxonomy (NCBI): domain Eukaryota; kingdom Metazoa; phylum Mollusca; class Bivalvia; order Venerida; family Mactridae; genus Mactra; species Mactra quadrangularis. Next base: position 56,254,711 of record CM046309.1, on the reverse strand, counting down.
ACAACTGTAGGTTAATTACCCATACTTGCTGAAGGAAATTAGCTGTGCCCTTTGTTGGGTTCCAACACGGGACTTCTCGGTCCCTTAGCACACTTCCTACCCCTTGACCACTACTCCCGCCATTGTCATTGCTCTATCTATTGATAGATGCTAGAATAGGTTTGTTGTTTTTAATATACATCATACATTTCCTTCAGAACTCGTTGCTACAAATTAGCTATAAATAACCTTGAACATATTTAGATGCCATTTTGGAAAAGTGGGTGTTGAAGTAAACGAATACATGATCGTTAAGGCGATGACTGAAGTTTCGTTTTTAGTCTGTAAATTTGAAATTACACATTTCAATGATACCGATGAACAATATTTGGTTCAATTTAAAGCAAATAAATATGTTTAGACAAAGATCTGTGTGTATACTACTAGAACTATTTTGTGTAACCTTCAGAGATTATTCATTCATGAAAGGTCGAGGTGTTCCAAATGCCTACATTTTTATTGATGATCTGACATTATACTAGTATACATACATTTGATGTATAAATATGTAGTTAGACTAGTTTTGAGCTGACTAATTTTATATATCAGTACAAAGTATTGCTTACAATTCTGTGTGTGAACATTTGTTTTTCTCAATTTGATGTGCCAAGGATAATATTTTGTATTTTATTGTAAAAAATTGTAACATAGCATTTTGTATATTTCATAATATGTAATATTATTTATATTATAAATCATTAAATGCTCGGGTAAATTATTTTAGTTAGAGGTTTTGCTATAATAGTATGACTATCTTAATATATATTTAGAACAGGGCTCCAACTTAAGCTTGTATACTCACAAAATGTGAGTAGGTTTTGAAAATTGCGAGTAACATTTACAATAATTTGAGTTGAAATCACTGCAGCTCAAATCAGCTATTAAACTGCCCGATAGATCAATGATACAGTCTTTAGCTGTACGTACCTGTATTGCTACATGTTACAATGAGCATCAAAAGTATACATGTCGCTGACGTCACAAGCTAAACTCTGACATATTGAAAAGTTTGGGGAATGAATTGCGAGAGATTTTTCATTATGCAAATTGAAATAAAATTAACTCATAATCATTTGCAAGTCCATTTTTTTTTTAAATTGGGGCCCTGATTTAGAACCAATATCATTTGAATATGTAGACTTTGGTGTATTTATGTAATAGTTAATCACTGTCTGATTGTTGTGTCCATAGGCGGCCGGCACGGTCCCCAGTAAAAATTACTATATCTTTTATTTAGCTATCCTCATTTATTCTAGCTCGATTGTGAAACAAGCTCTTACAACTTAGATTTATCACTTTCAAATCCCTTTCCTGGTCCCCAAGTACTGAGCTAGTAGGATAAAGTTTCTTGCTAAAGGAAACAACTGGGTAGGTTTTGGATGGGACTTGAACCAACGTGGAGCTGGCTATCCAAAGATTACCAGTCTAACATCTTAACCACTCGGCCATGTCAGCTCCCTATATTTTTTAGGCGGTACCTTGCCGGCCGCCTGTAGTTGTGTCTATATATGAGTTCAAATGAAAATAACTGATTAAGATTGAATATTATTTGTTTATTAAATGAATTATGTATCAATGAGGTCTATAGAAATTTATATTAATAACTAGCCCGTCTGTAGAGGGGCTTAAACCAACCATTTAACCAACACGATTTTTTTCCGTGTTGTATTTATTTATTTATTTGTTTTTCGTTGTATCAATTATGTTTTTTGTTTGATTGTCTGCATTTATTTTTATTTATTATTATTTCATTTAAACAATGAGATTGTTTTATTTATTTATTTGTTAACCATTATTATTGTTCATTTTTTTCTCAACTGTCAAAACATGAATAATGTCATGGTGATTTTGTGTGTTAGAATGTTTGTTGTCTAACATTTGTGATATTTCTACACCATCTAGTCAGTCACTGTAAAATTATTCAAACTTAGACAGTTGAGAAAAAACAACTATACAAAAGTTAATCATATAAGGGAAATAACTCTACTTGAAGTACACATAATCCGGATTACCTGCCCCTTACCATTATTTTTAATGGGTTAGGAAGAGCACAATAATGGCAGCACCCATCAGGTTACATAATTTATTGTAGTTTTTCTTTATTGCATGGATATATTCCGACAACGGTCAATTTGTTAGGAGTTTGGTACTATATTGGTCATTTGAACTCAATTTTTCTCTGTGCACTTAAATGTTTGAGTGATTAATAAAAAGTCATGCCTGTAAAGTAATTATGATTCGGACGTATGATTTGGACATTAACTATTTTTGTTAGAATTTCTGTATAAATGTAACTAAGCAACTAAAGATAAGGTATCCACTGTAATTCTTTTACTGAATTCCTTTGATTTAAGCCTATATATTGATAAATGTTAATTTGAAAACTATTAAAGAATTATTCTATTCCTTGTACAATACATCCAGTGCCGCCATTATTCTGCTTTGCCTGACATACTTTTACCAGCCAAAGTACAACTGGCAACCGGACAAGAAGTACACACTGTTTACAATGTATAAAATATGTGGAGTTATTTCCCTTTATTTTAACACATTTTTGTTTTATATTTTATTTATTATTGTGTTATTGTAACCATTCAGTATTTTTGTTAAGTTATTTTAAGTTGGTTGTTAGTCTCCGTATATTAGCTAGCTGGCAAATGAATTTTTATCAGGTTTTAATTAAATTTGTTTATGATCATGAGAATTGATTGAACTCTAGATTTTTGTCCTGTATGCAGTTGGTGAAATATGATCTCCAAATTAATTGTACATGTACTAGTTTAAGTATGTATTTATTTGAAAGCACTTGAAAAATGAATACTTGGGGCCATGGTAAATGTGGTGAGTACATGCCTTGGAATTCATTTTTTGTAAGCAGTGATATGTCATCACTTTTTATGTTATATTATGTTTAGTTATATTATTTGTAAAGGGAGACAACTCATATTGACTATGTAACTATATGTGCTTTAGGGCTTTAAAGAGTCACTGGAAATTTGATTCGATTTTTTTTACTTTCGGTTTGATTTGTTTATTCTATACATTTTATAGTATAGTTTATTCCAAATGTACAGTGATACATTCATTTGAGCTTTAAACTAACTTATATTGTTAAATAAAATTGTTACTTAAATTATTAACATTTACTTCACACCAAGATCAATAAAGAATTAATTTTCATACTGATTTATTTATCACTTGCAACTAAAGTCTTAAATCCTTTTAACTTTTATAGACAAGTTCAAAGGCTGGCATCGAATCGAAAATTACGGGTATCAAATAGAATTGTTGCAGCCTTAATGTGCATGCTCATTTAATTTTTGCATCAATGATGTTTATGTTTTCAATGTATGCAGAAGAAGTTGTTTTATTATTTTGGAGGGAAAGTCAGGGTGGTGAAACATGTGACTAAAATCAAACAAAAAGGTACATTTTTTACTGGACTGAACTAACATTTTCATGGATTTTTAACATTTATTGTACTCTTTCATAATGTTCATATAGCCTATCATATGCCTGTTAGCTTCCAATGTATTTTGATGCATTTGGTGTGTTTATATGTGTTGTAGTTTCTTTGAACATTAAATAAGTTTTACTTTATTTAATGTCCACAGACCAAAGGCTGCAAAAAGTAACAAACTTAACTAGTGTTCTCATTAACTGCTGCACACAGAATCAAATAAGGTGTCAAAATTAATCGCAGGTTAAGCACAAAATGGTCTTAACTCAACTATAAAAAGAGTGGGTTACAACCATTTTGTGCTTAGCCTGTGAAATTTGAAACCAGTAGCCATAATTATGATAGCGCACAGTTTGTATACAACAAAAATCTAGAAATCTAGAAAATGCATTAATATGAAGGTTTGGTTGAGTAAAAAGTCTGCCAATTTGTTTTCATTTTGGTCAAGTGTTACACCAACCTGAAGGCAAGTTATAGCAAAAGATAATTGTCCAGGCTCCAGTTTCACAAAAAATCAACTTAGTTCTCAAACTCACTCTTATGTTTTGATCATTAATTTTACTTTTGTAATCAATGTTACAACAAACATAGTATGATTAGGCAAAACAAACAGTGATTTAAAAACTACTTGGGTTGTTTGTGAAACTGGGACCAGGAAAGGTGGTAATGTGAACCAGCCATCTTAAATAACCAGAAAAGTGTTGATCAAAGTTTTAATATAAGTTTGATGTAAGGTGTAAAATTCAATTAAAACAATTAGGCGATAGACTCCTATGTTTATGTTTTCTTTTACATGTTTATCTGATGAATAAAAAATTGTTGTGAATAAAATTTTCTTGTTATTTATTTTTCCTCTGTGTTTGAGGCATTGTCTCTTGACATGTGTCTTTTTTCTTGATGTGTATGATAAATAACTTACACCTTTTGTGTTGTCTGACATATAGCTGTTACTTGCTGTGTCAGTGGTTGCAGCCTCTCATTGCTTGTCTGGGACATAACTCTGAAACTACAAGAGGTATCAACATGAAACTTCGTAGGTAGATGGTTCTCAACAAGTAAATGTGCAGTGCATAAGAACTGTAACTCTGCCTTGCCTATTTTTGGAGTTATTGACCTTTTTGTGTCGTCTGACTTTAGCATAATCTTGGAGTTATTGCCCTTGGTAGTTATCATGCTTTGCTAGTTCAGGACATATGTGTAACTCTAAAAATACTGAAGATATCAACTTGAAACTCCATGGCATAGCTGAGTTGATCTCATTGTGAAAAAATGCAGTGTCCAAGAACCATAACTGTCCTATGCATTATATTGGAGTTATTGCCATTTGTAATTTTTCATACTTCAGCCTCCCACTGTGCTTGTCCAGGACATAACACTAAAAGTACTAGAGATATCAATTTGAAACTTCATCACTGAGTAGATCTCATTATGAGGAGGTGCAATGCCAAAAAAACTTTTGCATTATCTTGGAGTTATTGCCCTTTATAATTTTCATACTTAATTTTTGTCGGGAATAACTTTAAAGGTATTAAAGATATCAGCTTGAAACTCCATAAGCTGAATAGATCTCAATGTGGAGGAATGCAGTGCTCAAGAACCATAACTTTGTAAATTTCATACCTTTTGCTTGTCTAGGACAAAAAAAGTACTGAATGAGTAGTTTCAATTTTTAGTGCAACTAAGCTCCCTCAAGCCTGCATCTTTTCCTACTGCCATGAAAGTTAGTTGCCATGTGGCAAGAAATTGAAAATAAAAACAAGAAAAACTAAAGACATAGATAAACTGTAGACCAAGACTTGTGGTTTTATAGCAGTCTTTCTTCATTAATTTAACAAAACATTTGTTAAAGTATTCGAAGATTATTGCCTGTTCAACAGCAACTTTATATTGCATTTACAAGGGAGAGTAATCTTCAGAGTATACTTTAAAATTTTGTTGCAGTTATTTCCCCTGAAAACTTCAAGTTAGCACTACTTTTTGCGTATGAAAATGCTATCATATTTAAATACCAGCTAGACTGTCCAGTTATATCAATGTCTGTCTTGGTCGGAGAAGTTGAAGATGCCTGTGATGAAGCAAAGCAAAGCTTTATTCTAGCCCTGCAGTCATACATAAAACAAACCAATAGATTTTAGTATGCTTACAGCGCTTTGATTTTGTATGTGTATAATTATAATGATTATTTATGTATAAGTTATTTTTGTATTTTTCTAAAAGCTCATGATCAAACTCTTTTTGTTTTTTTTTCTACATTTTGTAAGCAAGATTTTTGTTAATGTCGTTAATCCCGTAGCAGCAAGTGTTTTAAAGTACATAGTGATTAAGTACAAATTGTGACGACAACGATGCACATAGAGACTATCAGCTACTTCGATAGCGTATTAGAATTACAACAACAACAACAACAAATGCTCCAAAATAGCAAATTCACAAATTGGCCAAAGTAAATTGATTTTATTTCATTTTAAATACAACTAAGACATTGCATCACAGAAAAATAAAAAATATTTTTTATGATAGTGTTTTATACGAAAACATTTGTGTACTACTTTTTATCCGACCGCATCACACGCTTTTCTGAAAAGTATCCCTATATTCGGACTCGTTAAAAATTTCGGATAAAATTGAAAATTGGGGATCAGTTATTTTTATTCATAATTCCTGACGTTATCAAATATATTTTTTGCCCCAGAAAAAATCATTTTAGTTTTTGTTAAAAGATTTTAGATATTTTTTTATAAAAATAACGCAAGCTTTATTGAATTGTTGTCTTTAAAAACATTAAAATCTGAGCCCTTTGTTGTGTTTGTGAAGTCGGCGCGTTTCGCGGAAAATTGTCTGAGTTTTTGGATTGTTTTTAGGGTATGATTTATTTTTTATCAACTGTTCATGCTATTTGATCATTAATTTTCAATATGTGAGCGTTGTAATGTTAATTTTTACGTAAAACTCGGGCTTTTGGTGAAGTAAGATTAGAATGTCATGTTTGACCTGGTCCGTGGGGGGCTCATGGGCACGTGTATCCCCATCTGGAATGACATGTCCTGGCATAGAAATTCAGTTTCCTTTTTAGCTTGTATTGGAATCAAAATATTTTTGTTTTTTAATATAATTGGTCTCTATAATTAGGAAAAAGTTCGATACTAGGCGATGTTGAATCATAACTTATGGCATAAGTCAAAAACTAGGTCATAATGCAGGCATTGTCACAACATATTCATTGCAAGTTATTGGCCAGGTGATTTTGCCGTCATTAATCGCAGAATGTCTTTTGATAATCAAGGTATAGTGCTTTTTACAGTTTGTCTGTTTAGATTCTCCCATTATTTTATTTTTTGTATGACAAAAAATGTGTGTAAACACTTGTTATATCCCAATACCCTTGGAAGTGCTGATAATTTCGGATACATACATTTTTGGATAAGGTAAGTCTCCTCACAAACGACCAACAGTTTTATACACTGTTGTCAGCTAAAGTTTTTCCTGCTCACTTACAATAAGAAGGAAAAAGTGCCTCTTGTACCTGTGGTTCTACCCTGATTTGACCAAAAAGGAGACTGCATGAAATTGTATTCAAAGATTTTAAATGAAATAATTATTTCTATTCAAATGATTTTGTATTATAATAGTGCCTGAATTAAGTGAGAAATCCATGCTTAAATGACCAAGAGATGAAGGCAAAGGTCATCTCATCTAAATTAAATGATTAATCTATTCCAGTTCTTTAGAATTACTGAAATAAATTAAGTGCTTCAGCGCTTTGTTTTTTTATTGTAGATCATCCACATTTACGTTACAATCCACTAAAAGATGACTGGGTACTGGTCTGTCCTCATCGTATGAAGAGACCATGGGCTGGACATGTAGAAAAACCTGAGGAAGAAGATATACCGAGTCATGATCCCAAAAATCCATTGTGTCCTGGAAATACAAGACCTAATGGAACGGTACAGTTTAATGTATTTTTGTCCGATGGTTCAAGCGAAGACCTTATATATGAGGGCCCACGGTTCAAGCAAGGACTGTATATCAAAGGGTCAATGGTTCAAGTAAAATCCTTAATTATTTAGCACAAACTTGATCTATTATTTTATATATTGAAGGGATTATTATTAAATATGAAATAAACATTTTTACTATGAATCAAGCCTGAATCAGTTTTTATTAGTCATTGGCTTTTGGCTTTTACTTGAGGGAACCACATTTATGTATAAAATTCTTAAAAAATCCTACCTCAGTCCTGAATCAATGACCCAAGTTTGCCATTCAATAGTACATCTGATCAAAAGAAAACATTAGTGATTATTAATCATGTAAGTTCTCCATCTGATTAGGTATGTTGCATAATAATATACTGCAGTTAAAATTTTATTCTACTGACAGTGGCACATGCAATAACTGCACTTCACAACAGCGCTCATAATTGATTTAAATCAGCATGCAGTGTTAATATATGCACCACTGATATGTAAATAAAATTCAACTATAGATGTCAAATCTCAATATTTCAGGTAAATCCAGACTATAAGAGTACTTTCTTGTTCACAAATGATTTTCCTGCTTTACTGGAAGAGGCCCCAGTGCCAGGTTGGTTTGAGTTTATATCAATCTATTTTACACTGTTCTTTTATAGTTTTGATCACAGTGTATTTACATATATATCAGTCTCCTTGCTCAGTCTTCTGATGCTAAAACTAGTTATCATATGTGTCTGTAATTGTGTAGCAAAAGTATAACAGGGTACTTGTACTCCTTCAATCGCCGTAAACAGATATCCTGTAGAGCATTGTCTTACAGGATCTCTACTTTCTCAATGCAGGGTCACGTCGAGATGACCTTTATGTCGGCTAATCAATGTGTAGCTTTCATCTAGACGAAACACTATTCATAACATTTTGATTTCGTAATTTCTATTTTTAGACCAAGGTTTGCAAGCTAATTTAACAGCTGTATTATTCACAGTCTGCCATGGGACGTCTCATTTCAAATTACGTGACGTAGACGATGTAAACAAGTTACCTATCATAACAATTTCGTCATTAATATTATGATGTGAAAAGGTCACCTGAACGTGACCCTCCTTTGAAAAAGGCCAGATCTAAATTAGCAAGTAGGCGAGAGGAAAATTTTAGCTCCGATTTTAATCAGATTGATAATTGTGTAGCTGAAGTATAACAGGGCACTTGTACTCCTTTGGCTTCAAGTTAGTTTTATGGCAAAATGGTAGAATGTCCCCTCACAACTCAGAATGTTGTGGGTTCTATCACATTTCAGAACATGAATTTTTATCAAGAAACAATTGAAATTTCGAAATTATGTTTGAAAATGTACATTTTAGTGCAGTGGTAGGATGCCTGCTTAAGCCAAGGAACTTGAGATCTTTGGTTAGAATTCCACTTGAGGCAATGCCTCTTGGTCCCTATATGCACATTCTCACATGCTTACGATAAAATATTGGAAACAACATCATATTTTTTGACCGCACCCACTCCATACATGTTGATGTATAAAACATGTACCTGTTGAATGTTTATATCAAACTGTATGATTGCCAATGGTTGGGTAAGAACCTAAGTGCTGGTCCCACCACTAGATTACTGTTCCTATTTATGTAGTCTTGAAATTAGCATTCGCCCATTCTCCCAGGCCAGTGAAATTAAATTTGGGCATCAAAAAATATTTTCTTTTCCCCCGATGGACAAGTAAAAATATGAATACCTCGTATATAAAATATGGTAACTTATAACATAAACATGGATGAAAACAGACCCTGATAAATTCCGTAATTCCTTCATAGTTTGTATGGACCATCATGTGAGAGTTACTTCCCTTTTGAGAATACAATCACCAAAAATCCATCGACATAAAATTTGTAATTCAGGCAAGTAATAATCAATCCGGAAAGCTTCTTTTGTAAAGTTACTAGTTTGACTGGCAAGTAAAGTGAAATAGTTGATTTCATTGACTATATTTATTACAGATGAATCAGACGACCCATTATTTCAAAGTAAAGAAGCAAGAGGGACGTGTCAGGTGATGTGTTTTCATCCAAGGTCAGATATAACATTACCTCGTATGACTCTTGATGAAATAAGAACTGTTATTGATAAATGGGCAGAAATCAATGTAGATCTTGGAAAGAAATATTCATGGGTCCAGGTACTTGTTTATTTCATTTTACATTTTGCCTCCAACTGGTAGGTGGTCTTTTTTATTTATTTTTTATTGGGTTTAAATCTGTGTCAACACAATTTAGGTCATTTTACGACGTTTAGCCCACCTAACCTAGCTTTCCTGGACCCTTGTCTATAACCAGTACTCAGGTAGGTGGTCAGTTCTGGCTTCCAAAACGTTATAAGCCACTTTTCTATTATTTTGTTCTTCATTTGATGTGGCATTAAAGTTTTTGGATTACACCTGATACAAAACCTCACCTAGTTCAAGTTCAATACTTTCACTAGAATGATATGAATTCATTTCTGTCTGTTTTATTTCACTAGAACCATTTGGACAATAAGATTATGCACATTATCTGACAAGAAATGATTTTAACAAAATTTTACAAATTATACTATTACTTTGTACAATACTATTGAATATGTACATGTAATACATAGGCGTTTAATCAAATAAAAAGGTAAAGTTTTTAGCATTGTCAAAATGGTGTCGGGATCTTTAAAATCAGATTTAGTGTTTTCCTTTTTTTTTTTTAGTTGTTTGAGAATCGTGGTGCTATAATGGGATGTTCCAACCCACATCCACATTGTCAGATCTGGGCTAGTTCATTTTTACCAAATGAACCGACAGTTAAACACCGTACCCAGCGTGAATACTACATTAAACATAAATCTCCTATGTTAGTCGACTATGTGAATAAAGAACTAAATAAAAAGGTAATTAATTGATATTATTTTACTAGTAATAAAAATCTAATTTCTGGTCCAGGAATTTAATTTGAAGCAATTATCTTAAAATTCCTAAAAATTATAAAACCCAAGCCAGCAGAATGGGTTGTGTTTCAAACTTAAAAACCAGGTTTTTGCCACCACTGGACTTCCGGCAGATAATATCATGCCTTTAAATTTCTTCTTTTATCTTGAGTGGAAGGAAGTTAATGTTCCCTTGTGTGTTAAGCAATTGCTTAAAAAAAAACAACCAGAAAATTTACTAGGAAATCTGATTTGTTAAGCAAATGACATTTGAATTGTATATTTTGAAAACTTTGTATTGTTTAATTTTATTCAACTATCAGTGACACATACATTAGTGACACTGATATAAATATATTTTTGTTGATTGTGAATTCAGAAATACTGTTGTGAATATTTAAATCAGCGGACTTTTATGTAATTATGTTATATATATTTGAGGAAAGAATAGTATTAGAGAATGAGGACTGGGTTTGGCTGGTACCATACTGGGCTGTATGGCCATATGAGACAATGTATACAATTATGTTATATATGTTTTAGGAAAGAATAGTATTAGAGAATGAGGACTGGGTTTGGTTGGTACCATACTGGGCTGTATGGCCATATGAGACAATGTTGTTACCTAAATCACATATACTTAGAATAGAAGATTTAACAGATAGTCAGAGGAATAGTAAGTTGTCATGATAAATTGTTATTATTGTGCGTAAAGTTTGACCCCTATCTGACCTTTATGCAAGAATATTCATTACATTGAATACGAATGAAGCATTAATGCTCGATTCCACCAATTACACTGTGACCATGAGGATTATGTGTTGAAATTTAACGTACGAAACTCTAATACAAGTTCCAATATTGGGAGGGTCAAAGTGGATGGGCTTAATAGCAGAATGGTGTTAATTATAGTGTCATTTTTCTACTCAAATTGACCATACCCAACTTAAATATCATCCAAATTTTGAATAGCAATGGTCATCTTTATAGTTGAACTTGACTGTATAACCTATAATTCAGCTGTCATTCATTAATTATTGAAAACAATAAGTGGTTTTGACCTGGTTTATTGACAAATTTTAAAACTGAGATTTATATTAATGATTTATCAAAAAAAAAATCCATTGGAAGTACCATGGGCAAGTTGCCTTAACATATCTCTATGTATCGCTTTGTGCCCTGGTACCCTTAATTTGATATCACACTTTTTGTTGTAAGAGGGGAACCAGGGAACAAAGCGATACCTAGTGGTATAATAAGGCAACTTGCCCCAGGTCTCACACATCATGTTTCTATGTGTTTCTGACTATATTACAACAGAATCCACATTCAGTGAAATATGAATTTTCATCAGAAACCATATTAGAGTTACCTTCTCTCCTTACGATGTTCGAGGTATATTTGCGTGGAAAATCACCAACGAGTTCCAAATGATAAAAATACTATACATGTATTATATCTATCATATCTTTCAGGTCTAGCTGATATAATGAAGAGATTACTAACAAAATATGATAATTTATTTCAAGTATCTTTCCCTTACTCTATGGGATGGCATGGTAAGTAGCTATTGAACATAATATTTTTTTACTGAGCTGTTTTCTATATGTACAAAAATTATGAATTCATATTTTTATTTTATTTTAAATTTTGCATTATGAATGTGTAAAAATGTGTTAGAAAATAATTAAATTTTTTTTACTTCACTCCGAGTGAATTATACTAGTCTTTAATTTTTTTATACTGGGTTTAACACGGTGTCAACACAATTTTCAGTCGGATTTTTCAACAACAAAATTTCGGCTTATAGTGTGATGAAACACGGGCGGGCGTCCAGTGTCGTTAACAATTGCATTAAAGTTTCCAATTTAGCATATATCTCTGCCATTTATTGTCAGATCTTATGAAACTTCGTACAATGATAACATACCTTGTGATGAACAGAATAAGACAGTAACCAAAACTCTACATTGCTTAATTATGGATTATTTACCTTTCTAATTTTTTGCGTTAAAGATTTTAAATTAGGCTTTAATGTGGTTTCCACATTACATTTCATGTTAGGTTATTTTACGGCATCCAGGGCAACTAACCTAGCTTTTCTGGACATTTGTCTGTAACCAGTTCTCACCTACCCTTCCACAAGGCTGGAAACTTTTCTATATACCTTATTATGGAGGAAAGTAGACATTATTGTAAAGTTTTCATGGAAGGGTATAACCTCCCTGGTGGGAGAACCTGTAACCCCCTTCGGGTCACAAGATTGGAAATCCAGGCGCACTATCAACTAAGCTACTGACCCGGATTACTTATCTTTAAAAGTTTTTATCAGCTAAATATTTCAATTATCTTGATACATTAAAATATAATTTCATTATCATTTCATACTTATCGTAAATGTGTGATGAAAAAATATTTAATAAACCTCCATTTTATTTAATAAAATTATTATTAATAATTATTAATTATTGATTATTTAATAATAATTATTAAAGGAGCACCAACAGGAAGTTATAAGGATGAAGACTGTAACCATTGGCAACTACATGCTGTTTACTATCCACCATTACTTAGATCTGCTACTGTAAGAAAGTTTATGGTTGGGTATGAAATGTTGGCTACACAACAACGGGATCTTACACCTGAACAGGTTTGTTTGATACTGCATCAGTGGGAGACTGGGGATTGTTTTCAAGGGGGGAGGGACCAGTGAAATAGCTTTTCCTTAAGGGGCCCTGGCAACATAAAATAATTTTGAAACCTATTTCTGTTGCTTTATTTGCAAGTACATAGGAGGTGCAAATTTTTGTAGATAAATGACTTGATGCACCAAAGCAATAATGATTAAGGGAGCAATTCTACACCAGATATGTTGTGACAGAATTAATAAAAAATATTTCTACAGCTTGTATTTTTCTGGATTTCTTTAAAAAATAATAATTTCAAATTCAAAAAAAGAATAATGAGAACTGGCTTTATATTTTATTTATTACACAAAATTCAACAAAGCGGCCACTCTTTCAGATATTATACCATAGTGCAATTACATTACTCTACATTAAACCCGGGTTGATGGATCGAATCCCACCTGGGGAGGTTATATCCTTCCATGAAATTTTACAATAATGTCAATTTTCCTCCATTGATTAGATAATATGGAAAAATTTCTGGCCTTGTGGAAGAGTAGGTGAGTACTGGTTATAGACAAAAGTCCAGGAAAGTTGCGCTGGACGCTGTAAAATGACCTTAATTGTGTTGACACGGCATTAAACCCAGTAAAAAAAACAGCAACAACCCCCCCAAAAAAATTGAACTACATTACACTATATAGTAGGTGGTAACTAAATGTTGGATGTATGGGTGCTAACTTAATTTGCCGAGATTAATACTGATTGTCTGTACTAAATCAGCTGTAATAATGGTTTATTTATATCTGGTAGTTAAATTTATAAATCTGTTTTGTTTTTCAGGCTGCAGAGAAATTAAAGAATTTATCAGAAACTCACTATAAAGATGAAAATAAAAAACAATGATGTTGTTAGTTATTTATTGGGTTAATTTTAGAATTTGGGGTGGGTTCTGGTCATACATGTATACTAGTATCATATTTTGATGGAGATTTTTGTTTTAATCATTTTACTGTACTGGGTTTCAAAGGGGCTTTGTAGGAACAAATTTAAATAGAGAGAATCCAAATTAATAAGTTTCCACCTATTTTATCAGCGTTTTTTTTTAAATTTAAGAACAAATTTCTACTAACTATAAATTGCTCTGAGGTACAGTGTATATCATAAATTAAAATACTCATTTTATTGTGTTAGAAGTGTTTTATGCCATCTACACTGGATGCCTCTGACCTTCATACATTGGTCCCCCAAAGCAAATATCATTGACTTGGCGCTTTTGTTATAGATTTTGTATTGTAAACTGGCATTTTAAGAATTTTCAAAGTTTTTATACATGTTACATTTTTAGTTGAAATACCACTTGTATTCTGAACTTTTCTGATAAAATGTTTTGATATTTATTTAGTCACAAATTTGTTATATAATGATATGAGAATCATTAATTATTATAAAATCTCAGGATTTATATATGTATTATATACAATAGGCAATTAAATCACTATGCAAATATATGTTATCTATATACTTGTAAAAGCAAACACTGAAGTCAGTTGTGTAAGGTACATGTATTGCAACCTAGTGATTTCCGGTGCAAGTTTGCTACAATGTTGCACTATACAGCAGGTGTTTTGATAGGCAAATTTTTGGTATTTAGAATTTAGTTGAAGTCGCAACTTGGTTTTGATTTAGACAGTAATAAAGTGTTCATTAAAGTGCATGGTTGTGACTTTCTTACACGACTGGCTTCTGATTTCAATTTACATGATCCATTGGACAATACTATATGCATTTCAGTATTCAGATTTTTGAAGACTTTGTATAAATTTGTACAGTATTTACTTGTTGTATGAGGCAATTTATGGTGCCTTTTTACCACTATAATATTTAGTATTTTCTAACTATCATAAAGTGCATTAAATCATACTTTTTGTTGTTTTATTTTATTATATCTGGTTTGATAATTGTTTTTTGAGTGAATCTCTACTTTAATTTTACTGTTTTTTTGTGGGTAGACATGTGAAAATAAATGTTAAAAATTGAAAAAAAGATGTGGTTATTTTTTCCCTCATTTCCTTTGGGGTGTGGCCTAAGCATATCCCTACCTACTGTAGCTCTTTGTCACCTGGTTCCCTCGATTTGAAATCACTTAGTTATTACATTTGGTGTACAAAGGGTACCAAAGGACAAAGGGCCAGATAGCAATTACCTGAGGAAACTGGCCACATTTGCTAATCAAAGCACTCATGATATTATGCCTACACATCTTATATCCTGCCTACATAGTAACAATTCATTCCCTACAAATCTTAAAGACACAACTTATCATAAATTTTGACACATGTATTGCATGCTTTTTCGTGGCTAGATATAACGGTAGGTTTTCAGTGAATCACATAGAATGGATATAATAATTGAGGCCCTGCAATGAGTGCATGAACCTAGTTCAAATGTAACGTTTATATATAGATGGATCTTTGTATCGAACGGCAAAAAAATTACATGTCCCTAATTAACTACATTTTTTGCTGTTTTAGTTTAAGTCATAACCTAGATGCAACTGAAATGATCAAATCCTGCCGACACAAACGACAAGCCATATGTGACCCTTAATGGACGAAAATGAGGATTTGGTACCCTTAGGCACTTGGTGACAATACTTCTGTGATTTTTTGTCGAAATTTTTGTTGAAATCCATTGACAAATTTAGATGGAATTGTGAATAGAATAATATTTCATTATGTATTACATATGTCTAATCGTTGACCAGCTACGAAGAAAACTGTCTTCTGCTCAATTAAATGGTGACTTCTAAATTAATCTTTTATCCATTGTTTTAAAAAAAATGTGGAAATATGTTTGGATCCAGGCGCTGCAAAAACAATTTACTTATTAATTTTCAATTTTGTCAGAGATATGCATAGAAACAGTACTAGTACATTATCAATAACTATGCATGGGCCTCAATCTATTTCACTTGCTAGCGAACACGAAAAGGTCATGAAACATGTGATACTTGAAATTTTCACCTCTATTATGATGTAACCACTATACTACAATTTTCTTTTGATGTCCAAGATTTATAAGTTGTGTCTTTAACTCCTGCCTATATACTCGGAGGTCTTAATTTCGTCACTGTTTTTGTTTTGGTTGAGATACCATGAGCTTTCAACAGGTGCACCTGAGTTGCCGTGGGAAAAATGATTCTATGCATAGCATTTTAAGCTCAACTGATTTCCAGTGCAAATAAGCAGTTGCAATTATATATTCCTCATCTTTTTGCTTATTTCCTTTTAAATCCTTAGGGTGACGAAATATGGACACTGCAGTATATTTCATTCCCTACAACTTAACTCCTGCCTATATTTCTTTCCCAATATTATTTTACATTTGCTTTACTCAAGGGATCTAATAAAAAAGATAAATGCCCAGTAACTTGTAACATATATTTTATTATCAGAAAAAAATACATGCTTAATTAGAGATGAACACAATTGGGCACTGTAACACTATTTTAGTTTAATACTGTAAGTTTAAATAAAATATTTATCATAATAGTGACACAAACAATAAACGTAGAAAAAAATGACATCAAAACTGGGCATATCCATATACTACTTCAAGATTTTAATGAAATATGGTGATAATTTGAAAGCAGAAAAACTGGGCACTAGACTCTGTCCCTTTTCCCTCCTCCCTGCCCACTTTTGCTCCTCCCCATGCATGAATAATTTTTACAATGTACTTTAAAACATCAACCCTCTGATGGACCCTTTTCTGCCCCTCCCCCTGCCCCATTCTAAGTTCTGCCCCGTTCTGAGTTCTGCCCCTCCTCCATTCTGAGTTCTGCCCCCTCCCCCATTCTGAGTTCTGCCCCTCCCTACCCCATTATGAGTTCTGCCCCTTGCCCTGTTCTACCCCTATCCCATTCTGAGTTCTGCCCCCTCCCCCTGCCCCATTCTGAGTTCTAGAATAATCACAGCCATTTCATCTGAAAACTTCCAACATCAACTTGGCTGCATAACTTCAATTCAAACATTTTGACAATTTAAATTATGGAGATAAATACAAATACACTGTAACATGAACATTAAATCTCCTCCAATGAAATAATATTTTCCTGAGGTATGAGATCAAATAATTGTTTTAAATAAGTATACTGGCTAAGATATGTAACATTTCCTATGAGTATTAGTTTAATCTTGGCTCTTGTCACAGCTACGTTGAGACGCCGTAAATCTTGTAACAGTTCTCCAACCTGAAAATATAGTACAGGTATTGTTAAAAAAATTTCAACTGTCTGTGGCACATACATTAACCCCGCTGATTTAACCTAGGTTAACCTAGATTTAACATAGGAACTTCTGTACCTATGATCAATAAAATAAGATTTAAATCAGAGGAGTTAATGTATGAGTCACAGACGGATTATACTTAACAATAAACAGTAAAACCCCTCTAAGCTGAACTTGCTTCTGACTAAGAAAAAAAATCCAGTTTTGAAGGGATCTCTGGTTTAGTGGGGTTTTGGCATAGTGAGGTTCCCAGAGCTGTTTTCAATAGATAGGAAAAGGGCCTTGAGCCTTACTTTTTATAGAAAATATGGGGAAACTTCATCCCAATTTCATTGATATTGAAAAATTAAAGGTATACTCCAACATTGGGAAAACTGCAGGATTTAAAAAATTCAGTGACTTTAAAGCATTATTTCACTTTGTCTGAAAATTTGAAGTAGAGAATATTGATGGGAGAAGCATCAAATACAAGGTAAATGTTTATTTGTTGGGTTTAACGCCGTAGCAGCACATTGTATAGGTCATATAATGGCGGTCAGTTCACCTACTCATTCCTCCTTGAAAAGCTATATCTAGGGGTGCGTTGCTTAAGCATTTCGCTACGTATCGCTTCGTAGCGAAATCCTAGGAAACGGCTTGCTACAAGATATCGCTTCATTTCGCTACGTAGCGAAAGCTAGCGAAAAAATTCTTCGCTACCCCATTCGGAACTACCTCGGCTTTCACAAATCAAAATGGCTGCCTTCGCCGAAATGTAACTTCCTGTTTGCCGACAATTTATGTTTTTACGTGTGACTGACTAATCATGAATTGAAATCAATAAATATTTGTAATTGTTCATTTAAACATATGTTTTTGCAGTGATTTTGTACTTGTTAAAGCCTTATTTAGTCTGAAATCGCCCCGAAAACATGCGATAGCAATGAGCGCAAAAGTTTTACTCGGCAAAGGCCACCATCTTGGTTTGTGACGTAAATAGACATTCGGAACCACCTGGGCGATGATCGCCGAGTTGTTCCAAATGGTAAATAGCAAGCCGTTTCCTAAGACGAATCGCTACAAGAAAGCGCTTTTTCAAAGCGAAACGTAGCGATTTTCGTTAGGCAACGCGCCCTAGATTTAGCTGTTAACCAACTACTTAGGGCATACTTTTGGCAGTGACTGACAATTGCCCTACATAATTAAAAATCATTGGTCAGAGGGACAATGGCCGTAGAAATAATTTCATGATCAAGCTCCACAAAGTATGCCCCGCCCAGGAATCGTACCCATGACTTCTTGACCAGTAGACTTGCGTGCAACCAACTGAACTAGCTGAGTGGCTACAAATGACCAGAATATGACACTAGGTATGATAACAAATACTATAAATCTTATTTACCTGAGCTTTAATCAACTCTGAGCTGAGCACAAAAGATATTATAATGATATTTTTATCTCGCCCTTGATATTGGTCCACAGTATTAACTTCAACCTTTGACCTTGAATGACCTTGACCTAATTTCTCTCTTATAGCATGTACCTGACTACTGTAAGGGGCAATAACTCCTATATCATCTTCCTGTACGCCAGCTTGGCACAAATATCTCACACAGTTAATCACAAGTTTACACTCTGTTTCATTTGTGAAGCCTCCTGTCGTTACTTTACTATGTGTGCCTGATAAGTTCTTCGTATCGAGCACAATGACCGATTTTGTCAAACTACCATCATAAACTTCTTTCATCCATTTGACCTTGGATATAATGCACTCAGTGACCTCTGACCTACTTATATCTAACGTCTGATTGGCTACAGTGTCACACCCACATTTTAAGAGGTCATTGTACACTAATTTATTACTAATTGACATTATAGCACTATTCATTCGGTATTGAACATTTAGGTCAAAGGTCGCCCCAAGGTCATCCAGAAGGCTGAATAAACTTTGATCCATTCCAAGGTCTTTGGCGTCCTTTGACCGTACAACAGGTGGGAGTTGTTTGGGGTCACCAACGAGTACGAATCTCTTAGACGTAAAGATGGGACCGAGGCAAGCTGGTTGTAACACTTGTGATGCCTCGTCTATTATACAAATGTCAAACTGTTTAGTCGTAAACATTGGATGATTCATACCCAAACAACTTGATGCTACAATTTGCTAAAAACAGAAAAATAGTCAAATGTTTAAAACATTGATTGGTCAGCGCAATTCTAGTCTTTATCATTATTTTCATTCTGACCCAAAGAGAGCAAATGAAGGATTGAAAACTGCCTGGCACTGGCAGACATTGCCCAAACCCCTAGCCCAGAGTCTAGACTAGTGAAAGTTGATTAGCTCTAAACCTTATTTCATATAGTCAGGCTAGTGGATAAATCCAGAATCGGCATCAATTAGTTTATTCTGCCTATAATTCACATTTGATTCAAACTAAGTTACATGAAATTATATGCTTTAATTATAGTAATATTACTCCAGGAAAGCTTGATTAGTTTGTCAACAAGTTTCAATTGTCAAAGAACTTGGGGGGCACTGTATAATAGTAAACATCCGTCATATCCTACTATTTTTTCCAAATGTCAATTTGAACAAAATCTTGGTGGATATAAACAATACATAAACTAATACCTGACTAGATATAAATTTCTCTAAACCATCAACACTAGTGATTCCAGAAGTTAATTTATCCCAGCTATATGGAACAATATCTCTATGTATCTTAGATATTCTACCTAGACGTAGAAAATTTATACCATCCTGAAATTGATATACAGATAAATGTATAGTCAGTCAGCCAGCAGCTAGTGAAAATTTCTAAAGTGGGTATACAAATAAATTTATAGTCAGTCTTTGTCTTAGCCAACCAGTCTGAAGCCAGCGACAAGTGAAAATTGATTTGGGAAAATGAATAAAACTTTTAGCCAGATTTTTCTACGCTTAAAAAAATGGCTAATAGTTTGGCGAAACACAGCCGAGCAAGTGTCCGGTTTTCAATTAAGCATATATTTCTGCCATTTATTTCAGATCTTTATGAAACTTCATACAATGATAACATACTATGTGATGAACAGAATTAGAAAGTTACTGCAAATCTATCTGGCTTTATTATGGATTATTTCCCTTTGTAATTTTTGTGTTTTAAGTTTTTAAATCCGGCTTTAATGTGGTTTCCACATTACATTTCTTGTTATTAAGTGGATTCTTTAAAAAAAAAAAAACTTAATATTGTTCAGGCGCAATTACCATATTAATACAAAATATTTTATGACCAAAGAAAAATGGATTATTTACTGGACCTAATGAAAGTTTAATGGACCAAAAAAAGCCTTGGTAAATTTAATTTTACATAACATATCCTAAAATTAAATAAGCAATATGCAGAAAAAAAATATCAAAAGTAAACAGATTAACAGCAAATTAATGCATTCCTTTTATTCATACATGAAATTTCTTGTATTAGGAAAATGGTGGACATGAAAACTTGGTGGATCACTCACACTCGGGATGATCGTAAAAGTTAATATTGGTAGACTGAGTCAACCGGCTAAACTCAGAGACTGTTAAATAACCTACCTTTTTAAGCTTCAACAATATATTATCAACAGCAGAGTGTGTATAACTTGTTAATAATACAGACAGTCCTAATTTATATAATATCTTCACTAAGGCTACAATAGTAGATGTCTTTCCTGAAGTATAATATATTTGTATTAAATAAAACAATGAAAACTGTTCTATTATTGAACATTATTACATTAGAATTAATTTGAAGCTTCCTTTAAACAACTGTTTGGCTCATTCAGCAGTGCATCTGACCACGAATATATATGGCTTTGTTTCTCATGCGGGATTGATGTAACTTAGTTGACTTTGGTCAAGAAATAATTTTCAATGATCATTCTACTTTCTACCTTTGTATTAAAGGTCATTTGTCAGCTACTGGCAAGTGTATGTGTTTAGTTATAGTTTAAAAGCTCTATCCTTGGAACTATATTTAACGTCGTATCAACACATATTTAGGTCATATATACAACGGCCAGCTCTTCCTACTATAGGTTTTCTGGACACTTTTCTATCGCCAGTACTAACTTACCCTACCACGAGGCCAACAACTCGCGTATAGGGTATGACCTACCGCAACTGGGCTCAAACCCACGATCGCAGGATTCGAAGTCAGACATGCTAACCACTACGCCATGTTCTGGAAAATTTGAATATTTTATATATTACATACCTGTTCCAGGGTAACCTCTAATTAGAACATAATCTTTGCACATTAAAACCTGTTAAAATAAAAATAAATGTATGTTTTAAGTGAATATTGACTCTAGCATTTATAAGTCAATTTTGATCTCATGAAAATATTACAAATTGTTTCAAAATTAAAACATCTTGATCAGTTACTGTCTTAAGCTTAACACACTAGCCTAAAGCCTGAAAATAGTAAAATTGATTCACGCAAGTAAAACTTTATCATCTTAACTTGGTAATAAGGCTTGATTATGTTTTGGATATTTTTGTTCGTGTCACATTTGAGAAATCATTTTTAAACTAAAATAACTGTATGTCCTAATAATAATTACATAAAATCTAGTGCTTTTTAATTGCATTTGTACAGTATTTATATTGTATTTATTTATATTTGTACATACAGTATATATCAATTTTGTTTTATACTGTTTTGTGCAACAAAGGCACATAATATTTATTTGCTGATTTGTAAATGAACTTCAGAAAAAAACTTGATAAAAAAGCCCATGATTGTACAGTGTTGAAAAAAGTGCCGCTCTGCAGAGGTGTTGCTCTGCAGAGGTAGACTTTTTCTACCGATCACGAAAAACGACCGTTTTCGGTACCGAAAACTGGCCGTTATCCGTTCCGTAATGTAAATACAGTTATTAGCGGGCGCTGATCGACAAAAGTAAAAAGTTTTAATATGATTACAAAGTTTTTTTAAATAAATCATTATAACCATTAACAATTTCTAGCCTGATGGTTAGTTTTACGCATAAGAAAGCAATACACTAGAGAAATTGTTTCTGTTACTGTCAAAAATTGTTTTTATACCTGTCTAATGGCGATTAATATTTACCATGAATTATCATCGTCATTTCGGAAGTAAATATCTGATTCGGCTCTTAAACCTCAAATAACCTTAAGGCAGAATTCATTCCATCGAAGCTTTTAATAATAAGTACAATAGCAAATAAGTTTCATTTACTATCGTCAACTAGCTGGACGTATACATGTTCAACTGATACTTGATGACGACAGCCTACCAAACAAAGCGCTCCTCATCTTAGGTCCGTTCGTTGGTGTCATGGAAATCATATGTCACTTGTTTATTAACCCCTGTTAGTCAAATAATTTAACAACATGACACTTTAGGGTAGTATTATACGATTAAGGGTATCGCTTATTGTTTAAATCTTCCGGTCATAGATAATTATCGATTATTGATATTAACCTTGCTAGACTTAGTGTCGCTGTACAGAGGTAAAGAATAACTATGGGAATTTATCTCAACGGCCGTTTACCGCTCTGCGGAGGTGTCATTCAGTAGAGGTAAATCATAGTGCAAAATCGACTGGGGGGAATTCTAATATGCCGCTCATCGGAGGTTGCCGCTCGTTAGAGGTGCCGTTAGCAGAGGTTATACTGTATAAGGAAATGTCAAAATTTGTTTACCTTTAATATAGCTGATTTCTGTGGCTTATTTAAGTGTTTGAATACAGCTTTAACTACAAGAAACAAAAGAAATAATATTTTAGCTATAATAAGCTTGACTGGAACCACATGCATATCTCAAGAGGTATTGTTGCAACAATCCATATTATTTAAAAAAACATCAACATTGAAACTATTTATTTTTCTACCAGCTTGTGAATGAAATTTTTTATAACAATTTTGAAAAAGTACAAAAAATATTCATATCAAATCGTATGACAGAGTAGCAAACCTATTAATTTAGTAGGAGCAGTAGATCAGTGGTTGGACGCTCACTTAGGAATTGAAAGGTCCTAGGTTCAAACATCACCAGGGGCACTACTAATTTAATCTTTTTTGCTTCACTCCACCAAGGTGTAAATGGGTACCTCCCAGGGTAGTATAATTCCATTGGGTCAAAATGGCTGCTACATGGCAGCCAAGTAAGACTCCCTAGGGAGATTGATAGATAGATACTTGTAGCCCAATGACTAGGGAAAATAGCTGTACTTAAAATACATTGTATATTTAATGTTACAATTATCAGCCAACCTTTTTCAATGTTGGTTTTTGATAGAGTATTTGTAAACTCTGGTTTTACTTTGTCAATAATAAGTCTTCTAAGTTTTGAACTGAAATAAAATAATTTTCAATGGTAAAATGTTACTAGCGTAGTGTTTTTATCAAAGAGCAAGTTAGAGGCCCCCCTACTCCATGTGTATGCATGCATTGTATAAAGAATAATTTTTACATCTATGTTTTTAATTGTTTAACTAACGATTACATTATCTATTATTGATAATAATGAAATTTAAAATGCTGTTATTTTAAGTTATCAATGGTATTACATAGTAGAAATGTTTGGGACATTTAAAACTAATAGGGACCCAGAGAAAATGGATGTTTTTACCTTAGGTGCAATTGTTATTAATAATAACAAAACATAAACTATTAATACATATGCTTTTAAAATTTAAATCTGAAGCAGGCAGTAGCAAAGATATTTCTATACAAACTTACATTAGAACCAATCAGAATAAGTTTTACATCATATCAGATTATGACTAAACCTCTTTTTTTCAATATTGCAAAATGAAACTAAAGGAGGATGGGCCACTTTGTGCACTAACATGATTTCATGTATGCCATTTCTACATTGCAGGCACAGGCACTTATGTACTTCCTCAGCAAAACACTGAATAACAACTGAAACAGATATAAAACAGACAATGTAATACCCACCTATGTTGATCATCTGTCATCAGTTTAGATACATTAGTATACATTATACCTGCTGTACTAAAACTGTCACATTTATCAATTCTAAATATTTTATCTTTCATCTTTAACATACGATCAACTGCATCACTGAAATACAATATTAAATCTATATTAAACAAAATAATAGTGTTACTTGAACAAAAATTCTTCCTCATTTAACAGGGCACTCGTTTGGCATATTCTGGGGCCGAATATGGGCCCAATTCCCTACCAAAATCATGTTTTTTCCCATATCTCAGATAAAATTTCTCCTCAAATCTTCATTTAAATTTCTATCTGTCATTCTGCCGTAACAATCTATACTAGCTATTCAAATTAATGGTAGAAAAGTGTTTAAAGTAAATGTGACTCGTAAGTCTCAACTGAACACATTTATGAGTTGAAAATTCCCCAGAATGTTTTGAAACAAATGATTGCGTCATGAATATAATAAAAGCAAAGGTCAGCTGAGCATGCCCTGTATTGGGAGCTTGTCAGATGTAAAAAAAGTGAGCAGAGAATTTAAGATCGTGTTTTAACCAGATTGACTCACCCATCAGAAAGAACTTGTATTGTGGTAGAAGTTATATCTTGTATAAAACCAGTACACACAGCTATCCATACAGGACTCTCACAACTTATAACAACACTGTCTTGTTTATTTATACCTGTACAGCTTGATAAACTAGATCTGAAAATATATAGAAATCCTTGGATAGTTAAAAAGTTAAAGAGTGATTTAAATTCTGCCTCCTTATACATGTTCAGCAGATTTACAATTTTGTAAAATATCTGCTGATCATTGAAATCACTTTCAAGCAGGCAGCCTCTCACAGTACCCATTTACACCTTAGTGGAGAGGAAGAACTGTAAGTAACAAACAATTAAACAGTGCTCTTAGTGAGGCACAAACCCAGGACCTATCAATTCCCAAGCCTGCATCCTACCAATCAACTACTGCTCGGTTGAATTCAATTCCACTCTTAAATGATATTTTTTCCTCCATAATTTCCTTTTGTAATACTTTCAAATTAATTTTATGGTATTTATTTAAAAACAATAGAACATGACCATAGTTGAATGTTCAAGAGACAATAGGGCCTATATTGACTATATAAAAAATGTAATTTTCACTAGCCCCAATAAAAATTCAATACAGTAAAAACTCTGAAAACCGGACCGGGCTCGGACTGACCAAAAAAGTCCGGTTTTCAGAGGATTCCGGTTTTCAGAGGTTTATATAGAATCACTAATTAAACATAGCTATGGGTTTGTTGGGACATTTTCCTACATTGAATGGATGGTTCAGCTACATCTTAATTTATTTTTAATTAAAGTTTGGTCACTTTTGGTTTGGTAAATGTAAATTTACTGAGAAAAAAGAAAATTAAAATAATATAACTTTTCTTAAGTTTCATGTACATGTTATCAATGGACTTTAAATGCATTCAAATAAATAATTGATAAATATGGATGCTATTCTCATTAAAATGAATGCATATTATCACATAACAACAATAACTACATCATATAAACTATTTTCCAATATCTTACTCAAAATAAAAAAAAATAAAAAGATAGACATCATTATTTTCTTACAACTAACAAACTTTAGTAATTTTGAAAACAAACATGTAGCCTTTTTATTTGTATAAAAACAATATTTGAAATTAAAATATTTTCACAAATTATGTCTGTACAACAATACATGTTTATACAAAACAAACATTACAAGAATCCTAAACAATGACAGACAAGTGTTTTTCACACCTGTATAGATAAAATGCTTGGATATTTAATTAACAATTGACATCTGCCAGGGATTATGATTAACTAACTGTTACAATACACAGAAAGTTGACACTTGGTGTCCGGTTTTCAGAGGATTTTTTATGCATATTTATCATTAGAAGCCATGGCAAAAGGTCCGGTATTCGGAATTCAGAGTTTCCGGTTTTCAGAGGATATTTTTCAATGCATTTAATAGGGAAAAATATGGGACTTTAAAAATCGTCCGGTTTTCAGAGGATTCCAGTTTTCAGAGTTTTTATTGTAGTGACTAAGTCCCCAGGTATCAGGCAAGTGGGTTCAGGTGGTGACAGTGAGTACAATAAACTAACATACTTGTTATGTTCATCATGTCTTCTAAAAGTTAAGATAACAGCATCGTCTGCTACAATCTCACAACTATCTGGTAATAATATCATACCACTAAGACATAAACCTTTCTCTTCTCTGTAAGCAAATAAACATGAACTGTGAAGTTAGTGAACATCTAATATGGGTCGAAATTCTACGCCTGCCAATGTTTGCCCTCCCCACCATGCAATGGGCACAACAGTTCAGTTTGTATGGGGGTTCACAAAAATTAGAAAGCAATTGTTAAATTATATATCGTGGGTTGCCTGCAAGGCTGCAACTTCCTTAAATATACACAACCCTTAGCAAGATCAGAATGCAGGTTTGAAACGAGAAATTAAAGCAAATTCATAAATATCAACATAAGGACATAACAAGTTGATCATATGTTCTATGGATTCCCTCACAACTTAATTTTGACGGTTTTTACAAAACAAATATTTTTATTTCCTTGCTCGCTCATAAATATTTGGTCAAACCACTATATAAAGCAACTGAATTAAGATGTTTTTTTCTTCACTAGCTTGCCCCAATTCCCCCAGAAAAATCAGTAGAACACATCATCAACTTATTGGGGCCTAACTAACCTCTGACTGGAACTTTTACACCATATATCAGCTACAGTTTTCTTAGAATCATCCACTTTAGATTCTAGATCTAACATAAGACACCATTGTAAGAAGTATGTCACATGACTTGATGTCAGATGTCTTAATGTTTCATTAACTAGACCCGAGATACCACTAGAGTTAGGTGGTCGATGTTCTACATGTCTGTAAGAATAAACATAATATTATCAAGTTATTGTTTAAAATGTCAAAGGAGTAGTTCGGGAAAACTACAGTATATATTTTCAACAGTGAGGTTCACTATAATTTTTGTTTTTGTTTAACCTTTAACACCGTAGCAACAGGTTGTATAGGTCATAGCCTATGGCCAGTCAACCTAATCACCGTTCCTGGAAAGGCTAAATCTAGCTGTTGACCAGTTACTAGGTCTATACTCTCATTCCTGGAAAGCCTAAATATATAGATATAACTTATAAGTAGTAGGAGGGAGAATGGCTGTAGAAATTATTTAATGATGATGTTTCTCGTAAGTATGCCCTGGACGAGAATTGAACCCACAACCAGTAGACTAGAGTCATTCCAACTGAGCTAGCCGAGCACATTTACTTTAACTGAAGAGTTTCTTAATTATAAATTCCAATTATATATAATAAGAAATAACATACCTTTGATATATAGAACAGTTTATAAGTTGTGGACATTTCTGACAAGCTCTTATATTAGAGATAGGATCGGGTAACTTTCCTAATGTAAATGTTTTATCTTCAATGTCACATTTCTCTACACGACGTGATATATAGTAGGCCATCTCATTTCTAAGTTGTATAAGACCTGAAAATAATACATATACAGGTTTTTTCCTTCTAGAAAAGAGGCAGCAACAGGCTCCTCCTGACATTTCTTGAAAATTAAGCAGTATTCATAAAATTTTGTGTTTAACTGACTTTTCCTTTCCCTATCAATAAAATTGTGATAAAATTTCCTAAAAAGTTCTATTTAAACTATGGCTCCTGACACCATCTTCAAATACTGTAAAAAGCCATGACATAATAAGCCTTTGGTTTAATCTGCTAGCATTAAGCCCAAGGCATGCATTAGAAAATTATCTTGAGATTGTATAAGTCATATCTAAGTGGTCAGTCAACCTACCGGTACTCAACTTTCCTAGAAAGACTAAATCTCTGGATTTAGCTGTTAATTAGTTACAAGGCACACACTTCTGTCAGTGACATCATTTAGAATGAGTGGTAGGAGGAAGAATGGTTGTAGAAATTGTTTCATGACCAAACACAGAGTCCATGAAAGTATGCCCTGCCTGGGAATTAAACCACTCTATTAGTAGACTACTGAATGAGCTAGTCGTGCAGGCAAGCCGTGAGTTATTGACATATACCCTTTAGCTAAGAAAATTTGATATGAAAGGGGGCCTTAATGCAGTCAATCTATTGTAATCTAAGTTAAGTAAAAATATGTTAACCTCTTTGATGAAGATGTTCTGCAGGTATAATCTTCATACTGGGTTCCTTTAGATAAAGTAACAGCCCCTTTTTAGGGTCCTCACGTCTGTCCCCACACATCATAGAATAAAGAGTTACCTAAACGAAATGTATAAAACAAATTCTTTTATTTTCAAATTTCAATGTTCATTTAAATATTCTGATATGATCAAAAACAATTAACAGTTTATTAAATCATGCATATTTTTGATCTTTTAAAATAAACTAGGCCAGACTTTAGGTTATCTATTCATGTTCTAGCTTGAATTTAATGAATAAATAAATTTTTTAACAATGCAAAAGGGCAAGAATTTTAATACAAACGCATTACATTGATTTTTACTTTTCTTGAAAGTACATCATATAACATCTAGTGTATAATGGCTAGTATTGTATTGAAATTTGCTTAAAGATATGCAATTCGCTGATTGATTTAATCAATGTTAAAAGCGGTTCCACAAGCTTGGTGCTGAATAAGAAGCATGAACAATTAATAAACCAAACTTAAATCAATACTTACTTGTCCTTTGTGTTCCACAGAGTATGATGGTTTACCAGTTTTTAATTCTAGAGGTAATAATGATACATTTTTATCATTCTGAAAACAGATATAATCAATTAAAGGAATACACTCAAGTTCCACTGCTAGGACCAACAAAATAGATGGTCTTTATATTAGAATCGTCTTCAATTTTGATCTTCTCATATGAAGCATTTGGAATTTAATTAAGCAGTGTCAAAAATTGCATGATTTTGTAATAATCAGAAGTAGTCTTCTTTGCAGAACTTAACTGTTTAAACACTGTTTTACATGCCTTAAGTGTATAAATCTACAACACCTAAAGATTGAAATGTAAAAAAAAAAATTCAGCAAAAATTTTATAACTAACTGAGGACATCAGAATTATCTGCTTTAGTCAATTTAATTTACCTTGACTATTTTCCATGGTTTCAAAAAAGTCAAGATAATGAAAAATGACTGCATACAATAAGTAAACTAACCTGAGATTTTACTTTAACTGTTAAATCAATTTTTCCTTTAATACCAAACCTGTAACAATATAGACAACAAAACTCAGAAAAAAATAAAACTTTTGTACAGATCAAATAATGTAACATATAAATGCCACTAAAATATGACAATTAAATGATCCAAGCAGTCTTCACGAATTTTCATAAGCACTAAACATTCTGTCCAGCAAAATGAATTTTTTTTAATGGACTGAATTAAAGTTTACAGAACTAAACAAATTCTTAGGGAATGTTGTCAATTCTCATGATTTAGCATAATATATCCTAAAATTGGTTAATAATATACATGTCATAAATATCATAAGTAAATTTTTTCTTAATGAACTGTTACACAGTTTTTTAGTAAATACCTGAAATTCCTTATTAATTACATGATTTTTTATTGAATTATGAAATGATGGCTGTAAAAAGTTGGTGGACTGTCAAACAAATCATATTCTAAAACTCACTTGACCAACAGAGATTTCAGTGGACTCAGTCCATGGATCACTGGCTAAATTGGATGACTGGTTTTAGGGACATTAGTCTTGAGTCAACAAAGCATATTAGAATAATCCCTACAAGTGAACTCACCTTGGTGACCAAATATTTTCTTCAATATCATAAACATCAGTAAGTTTGACATCTGGATCACTACAAAATATATATAAGATTAATAAATACCGTACATATCCAGTCGTGCTTTTCACAAAAATTCTTACAAAAAAATCTTCATAAGTCAGTTTCATATAATTAGCACTTCAAAGTCAGACAGATAATAAGCATAACTATATGATATTCAAAAGGTAAACACAATTCTACACAATTTGTATAATATTTGGAATTGATGAGGCCACAACAAGTTGATCATTTGTTCTATGGATTTTTCTGGAAAAAAATGGGGCAAGCGAGCAAAGAATTTTTTTTAAAAAGTCTTTATTCACTTGCTTTATATAGCGGTTTGACCAAATTTATATGGGCGAGCAAGGAAATAAAAATATTTTTTTGTAAAAACCGTCAAAATTAAGGTGCGAGCGAATACATAGAACACATGATCAATCAAAAAATGAGCATATTATTAATGTTTCTTGCTTATGACTTACAAAAATTTTTTTCGTAAGAATTTTTGTGAACAGCACGACAGATATACACTGTAGTATAAAAACGATTTCAAATTTTACTTCCAAATAGACTATTTTATCAACAAACAAATAAGAAATTTCACCCGTATTAATTTCTGGACTCTAACGTGTGATTTTAAGTAAAAAAAAATTCATCCCCTACCAATTTCCCAAGTAAACAGATGCAAAATTATCAACTAGCCTGACGACATGAAATTAGAAATTTACACAAGCTTGAAACTTTTCACTAGTCAAGGGTTTCAGATCAGGGTGAAGACTGATTACATTTCTACAAACAAAGTTCAAAATCTCTAAACTCTGAATTTTCATTATTTCAGCAACTTTTACATAGTAGAGCATACAATCTAAAGTCCTATAAATCCTGATTTTCTGGACCAGTCCTAATAAACTTCCACATGGCACCTGTGTAAATAACTTACCTTGATTTTTTATTACTAGATTTAGCACCACTAAATATTGTATATTGTTGTAACCATGACATCATTTGTGGTATATAACTTTTTATTTCTTCCATAACTTTGTCTTCTTTCACTTTATTAGCATACCTTTGATAATATAACATAACATAACAATAGTTGGATTACTAAAATTACCCTCACTTTTTCAAAGCCAATATGTGGCATGCCAGTCAATCTCAAAAAACTTTTAAGTAAATCCAAAAATTTTACTGAAAATCAAATGAAGTATTGTTGGGTGAAGAACTATCTATATTTCATTACATTGGTTTACATCTTCATCAACATGAAACATATTAGATGGAATATTTATCATCCTAACACAGAAATTCAATGATACAGGGCTTTTTTCAGTATTTGGGAAAAGGGGTCTGGGGCCTTTTTTTATATAGTACACTTGGGGAAATTTTAACACAATGTCATAGATAGGGGAACACAAAATCCATGGTAAACTGCAAATTTGGGGAAAACTGCATGATTTTAAGAGAGGAAGGTGCCTGTAAATGGCCCCTGTTATATAAAGAAAAAAGGTGCGCAATAAGATCCGTGTTTTTAAACTAAAAGGAACTACTTATCAATTGAATCTCTTTAGACATTACCAAGGAAAGATAACTCACCAAAATCCCCCGTCGGTAACTTAAGAGGTTATATTGTAATAAACAAACTTACATTTCTAATAAATTATTTGGTTCATGAACAATTTTCTCAGCTTCTTTGATGATTGCGTCTGCTGTATGTAATTTATTTTTTAACATCTGAAATATCACAATATCAGAATACTATTACTGAGTAACAACATTTTGTTTTAAAAAAATACAACTCACTACTAGTATCTATTTGGCCAAAAAAGGACAATTTTTCACAATAATGCAATGCAGGGTTTTGAAATTATTCTTTACTTTGTTACTATTCATATCAGTGTTGAAACTTGGCGAAAGTGTTTCATAGGTTACTGGCTGCAAGAGCTTATATCCTGGTTATTAGGGCTGTCACAATATACCGGTATATTGCAGGCTGCGGCAATATGTACTGCGGTACGAATTTAACGTACCAGTATTTGACAATATTTTTTATTTCATTGGAAATTCTTCCCCTCGCGAAATAAAAGTTGCGAAACGTCAGTTTTTCTATTGTTCATTTAATGTAAGCTTAAATTACAAGAGTTTAACCCGACTTAGGCGCATTCGATTGTTTGCACGAAACGTGTGCCAAATATGGTCTTGAACTGAATGTTTCGGGACAGGAAGTTGTGAAACAAGCATGGCATCCAGGAGCTTGATTGCTAGGATGTTGTGCTGCTAAGGGGGTGATTGTTTTTTTCAACCTAAGCCCCTTTTATATGCAAAACATATATCACAGTCCTAAATGACTATATAGCCTTAAAGAGACTAGATTCTATCAGTAATTGCATTTAAGGTTAGCAATGTAGCTGTTAATTATAGCAGAGGCATAATGAATCTAAAAACCCACAGTATATCATGGTACATATCTCGATACAGGGCTAGCGTATTGCAATATATTGCGATACGCTTCTGGTGTATCGTGCAACCCTACTGGTTATCATTGTAACACTGAAGCGTGGCAAACATCCAATTTGATGGGAAAGGAAAATTTATGAAAATTTATTGTTATCCAGTAGGATGGGCTAGTATTTTTTTATTGAAGCTACTGTAGGCAAGTCAAGTATTCCATGAGAGTCTCTGTAAAAATGTGAAGTATTTACCTGTTGAAAGACACTGTGTATAATACTTCCATATAACATTTGTATATTTTTACTATCACAGCCCTGAAATATAAATAAAATACACGGAATAAAATATAGAGAATATTCCCTGAAATTGGTTGGTGTATGATTGATATTTATTTCACCAGTCAAACGAAATTCTGAACCTAGTAGTAAAAGTGTTGGAGCACTGTTTTTTTCTTTGGCATTTAAAATTTAAATGGTAGAGGCCCCAAGTGGTGATTATGCCTAAATGGTTAGTCTTCAATCATGTTTTGTCTCTGTTTATCATGTCCAGTAAGAAATCAAGAACAAACATTGTATAAGAATATATATACTCATGTATATCATGGGTTGACGTAGATGGTATCTAACTATCAGAAAAAAACTTTTTTTCATCACACAATAACTCAAAAATAAAACTTTTTTACCTTGAACTTTTCTTTTAAAATAGACCTGAAATGAATCACAAAATAATGTTCCACATTATGTACAAGTGTGATTGTAATGTTATAAGCACAGTATCAAGTTTTACCTTTAACAAAACATGTGAAGGACACCCAATATTAAGTATGATGAAACAAAATAATTATATGATGCTTTGTGGCAAATTTTAGATTTGAGGAAGGTAAAGTGAAGTGCATTTATAATTTGATGAAGGTCATTTATAACGGAATGAAGGTCAAGTTAAGGTCATTTATAACTTGATGAAGGTCAAGTGGAGGTCATTTGTAACTTGATAAGGGTTTATTATTATTTGACAAAGGTCAAGTGAAGGTCATTAATTTGTTGAAGGTTAAGTGAAGGTCATTCATAATTTAATGAAGGTCAAGTGAAGGTCAATTATAATTTGATAAAGGTCAAATGAAGGTCATTTATAACTTACTTTCTCAAACAGAAGACACTAGATACAACAGTTGTACCAGACAATAGTATGTCAGGATTGATGACTAAAAGACCAGAGGTATCTGTTATATGACATACACCATCTATAAACTCTCCTAATACATGTACGACATCACCTGTAGATATATAACTGTCCAACCTGAAATTCCAAATCAAGCTTTAATTAGTTTATCAATAAATGATTCAAACCAGTCTATGAAATAAGTGGGTTTCCGGTTGCCCGGGAAAATCACTTTAAGTGCGGGCAACCAAAAATTTCTTTAGGGCAACCAATCTTCTACAAACAAGATATAGGGCTTGCTGCTAAATTGACCTGTTCGGGCAGCCACTTTCATATCCTAATTTCGAAGACTGCAAACTATGCAACATGAATAAGCTTTTATGGTAATATTACTACCTACATTACCTGAAAGTTGTTAATTAAAAAAGTATAATGTTTATTGTAATCATATGCATTAAAAATATTAAGTAATAGAAAATTACACAATAAATACAGTATGCATCAGTTTTTTTCAAAATTTTATTTGTCCAATAAATTTTGGAAGGCCAAGTATATTATGCAAAAATATTTCTGCCCCCATTTTGAAGAAATTTTTTATCACTGTCAATACACATGTACATATTGTAACCCAATGGCACACTGCCAGAACAATGGTTATTTGACTAATGAGAGCGTGACTAATCACCACATGATCATTGATACGTTCTGGTGGCCTGCAGCGCGAGTAAGTTCGGGGAGTTGCTGTCTAGCTCCAGGAGAGAGCAGACATGTATGTAAGCCAGTTATACCTATATCAATAATAAGTTGTTAAGCTATGATGTGTGTTAGTTGTTATAATGTTTGTCATTTTAGAATACCGAGTTGGTTATGTGGACAGTCGACAGGTAGTACCACAATATACATTCTTATAAACCTACCAAAAATCATGTAGAATACATTGTCTGTTTATATCACCAGTTTGTGACGTTAAATCTACAATAATTTGTTGTTTATTATCAGACATTGATACATTAGTAACTATATGTCTATTATACAATGATATAGGAGCCTCTGTCTGTCTTTTACTTGTTGAATTACTGAAAATATAGAAATATACATTTATTATGATACATAGTTAAGAAAATGCCATCAAGTTCATAGGCCGATCTAAAGAGGGGAGTGGTGTAAGGGGGGTCCGGACCCCCCCTGGAATTTCCAAAATGTACCTGTCCAATAGTGTATTTTTTTACTGTAAGTCTTTTTAAGTAGCATGATGCAAATGTTCTCGGTGTTTAACATGGATTAAATGGTTATGTAGTTTTTATTATTAATATTTTGCATTATTCTGCAAAATATGTGTAGTGTGGTTTGAAAGTTTGGACCCCCCTAGAAAGTTTGACCCCCCCCCCCTTAGAAAAAATCCTGGATCCACCCCTGAAGTTTTATCAAGCATTAAAAATCAGACATCGTCACATCAGTTGTATAGTGCCAACTGGTGCTTGTGTGTTGATTTATAGTCTGTGCTGTAAAAAAATGGCTTCATTATGCTTTTTTCAAAGTGCTTTTTGGCAAACAAGTTCTTTGAGTGGCTCGCTCAAAACTAGCAATTCCAATATAATGACTTAAACAAAAAAGTTTAAAATTTCAAAAAATGAAAAATATACTGATCAAATTCACTATTGTAAAAGTTATGATAGTAAATCAGTAGAAATTATCTTTTTCATAATACAAAATTCATAATAAAAGTTTTTTATGCATTCTCCCTTTAAATTAATACGCATCAATAGATGCTTAGATTCTTACCTTTGTTTATTAGGTGTCAACCCAAAATCTTCAATGTCAAAGTCATCAGTCATCTGTGATACAAACTCTTCAATCTCCAGTTCCTGTGTCCTTGACCTTTGATCTTGACCTACATCACCTTGTGTTGGAAAATGTTCTATATCAACATTTTCTGTACTGGTTACCATGGAAACAGAATTTTTATTCAAACCAATGTCAACGTTAAGTTTACTAAAATATTCGTCATCCTCTGCCGTCCAATCAGTATCAAAACTGTCAGACATTTTTTCAAGGACAGAATTGAAATTCCCGCCATTTATGGATCTCTTGTTCACAGGTTTGTTGATTGGCTGGAATTTAGTCTTGGTGAATGGAACTGGTCTTCTAACGTCAGTAGTTTTAGGGGCTGGTTTTAGTAAACTTGGAGATGTTAATTCTTGTAATATATCGTCTAGTGTGTCATCATTTGCTAAAGTAGTCTCAGAATATTTATCTTGTAAATCTGTAATATTAAAAACAAATTTTTGTTAAATTTAAAATCCTGTGGGCTCTAAGGGCAGCTTTGGCAAAGACTCTACAATGGTTATACTTTAGTTCATATTTATTTTCTTATGCTTATTACTGATACAAATATGTTTAAAAACTCCAAGTCCACCTCTTCACTATATAGTAATTTCTAATACTTCTCAATGATATTCAAGAACTGGCCAAAAATAAAACAAGAAATGTAATGTGGAAACCACATTAAAACCGGATTTAAAAACTTTAACGCATCAATTACAAAGGGAAATAATCCATAATAAAGGCAGGTAGAGTTGTGGTTACTTTCTAATTCTGTTCATCACATGGTATGTTATCATTGTATGAAGTTTCATAAAGATCTGACAATAAATGGTAGAAATATATGGTAAGAAAAACTTTAACACAATTGTTATTGACACCAGACACCCGACTGCCCGTGTTTCACCAAACTATAAGCCGAATTTTTTTCGTTGAAAATCTGGCAAATAAATAATAAAAAAATAATGACAGGGAATTTTGCTTCAGGGAATGGGAAAAATGCATGCTTTTTGTAAAGGGAAATGGGCCCGAATTCCAGCCCCCAAAAAACTGGCCAGAAAAAAACACAGCTATATGTACCTGTAGATCCAGCTAATTGATATTTCATCAATTTTTCACTTTTTCTTCTATTTTCCTCTTTTTCAACTCTTTTTCTTTCTAAAGCTATTTCTAATTCCTTCTGTCTCTTTGCAGCAGCAGCCGCAGCAGCCATTTCCTTCCTTTTTTGTCTTCTAATCATTTCTTCATTAGATAATTGATCCACGTTCTCAGTTGAACTAACCAAGACTTTCTCACTCTTGAGTCTGGTCAGGCTACTCTCCTTCGTGGAAGTACTCAAGTCCAAGTCGCCATCTTCTTTTTTGAATGATGCTAGCAATTGCTTTTTAATGGATTCTGATTCACTGGCAGTTCTTTTACCATCTGGGGAATCCCCTGATTTAGCCATACGTTTTAAGGTATCTCCATTACAGTATATTTTCGTAGGAGTTACCTCAACCGGTTCAGACATTCCACCTACATGAGTAACTGTGTCAGTTAAATCAATAACATTATTTGTGTCAGTAACATCTGCTTCATTTTTTCCTGATTTATTTTCTTCATTATTAAACTGGACACATACAGATAACAGACCTTTCTTAGCAAGACATGTTTTCTTTTTCAACGCTAACTTAGCTTCACGGTTTTCTTTCGCTTTCTGAATAGGATTTGTCCCAAATTGTGAAGTTGATAGTAAAAAACTTCTACCCAGAGGGCGCTTTGATTTTATTGGCTCTTCTTTTTTGTTATCTGGTGTATCAGGGATAATATCACTCACTTCACCAGCATTTGATTGGTTATCACCTGCAACCATCTTAGACTTTCCTTTCGAACAGGGCGGAGTTACAAGTATTTGGGTGTCTGGTATACATGTCACTGGTGATGATAAATAAGTGTCAGTGTAAGAGGGAGTTTTCCTGCTTCCATGAAGAGTAATCTCAGGTTTAGGCCTGGTTGATTTCTGGTCAACTGTTTTACCATGTTCAGAAAATAAAGACTTTGCTGAGGTTTTGCTTGAAGCTTGTTGAAAAAAACTTGATATTTTCTTCTGTCCTTCATCCTGGTATAAATAGAAACATGTTATCTAAAACTATCTTTATCTATTTAAGTAAACATTACCTGATAAAAGCCAATGGTCCAAACTGGGATTGAACCCATGACCATCTGAGTTGTAATCGGAGTATACCATGTTGCCATAAAAGCAGGCTTAAAAACAACGAAGTACAAAAGCTGTAGCCTGTATTATACATAACCAAACCTGAATCCTTGGGGCCTAGTGAAAATTTCATCAATCGAGCTTGTTAATATGCGGAAAAACCGAGTGGAGCTGAAGGCTGCGAGGGCTTTGAGCGCTTTTAGATAACGTGTATGACGTACGTTAATTCTTTAAAATTGAAAAAACTGATAAAATCAATGAAAAATTAATATACCTATGAGTTTGAAAAATATCTCCAGTTACATGAGCGCCGCCATTTTCATCAATTTTATCAGACGCTTAATCAAACATCGGCTTATCAAGATTAAAGACTAAAGGTTTACATTTTACCTATTGAGACGCTCTATAGAAAATTGCACTACAAGCGTAATTAATAACAATAGAGCACTGCTGGGCGGAGCATTGTATGCCCGAAAGTGTTGTTTTTTTTAGTTAAGATGAAGCATTAGTAAGACATGAGAATATTTCAGATGAATATCATATTATGAATAATTGTGGAAAACAAAGTAGAGAAAAAAAGTTTTAAGGTAATAGTGACCTTGACCTTTGACCTTGTGACCCCAAAATCAATAGGGGTCTTCTACCCGATATGGACAATCCTCCAATGAAGTTTGAATATTGTTGACCAAATGGAACTTAAATTATGCTCTGGTAACTGTTTAAAGGAAATAGTGACCTTGACCTTTGACCTTGTGACCCCAAAATCAATAGGGGTCTTCTACCCAATATTGACAATCATCGTATGAAGTTTGAATATTGTTGACCAAATAGAATTTAAGTAATGCTCTGGAAACTGTTTTCAGTTTAAAGGTAAAAGTGACCTTGACCTTTGACCCCAAAATCAATAGGGGTCTTCTACCTGTAGCCAGGTCGAAGGGTCCAGGGTACGAAAGTTTAAGTTCAGTTCTGTTCATTTTTACTCTTTGGGTTAATTGTTTGGTATTTGTCTCCCTTTGGTTTTCGCGCCAATCTGTCCCGGGAAATCAGTTCCCAGCTGGTTGTCAGAGAGTTCACATCTTACTCTGTTTTTGGTTTCAATAAGTAATGATTTAATTTACGAGGGAACTCAGTTTTGGTGTTGTACATATTCATTTATTATGGTAAGTGGCTGTGAAATTATGATATTTACTCATTGTCATATGTTTTCGCGAACCCGTTTGTTTTGTTTGCTCTGTCATTTTAAGGCGTTGCCTATTTTAAGAACTCGTACTTTATAATTCTTTCGCGCCAATTATGATCCAATATGACAGTACACTTGGTGATAGATAACTGATTTATTTATTACTAATTGTCAGCATGTACTTACCTTTTTCACTTTTATTCACAGCAGTGAGAAATTGATGGATACCAGCATGTTGAAATAGATTGAATACTTTATTTTATATAGTTCTATGGTTGAAGATACCTTGTATCTGTAAGTAGTACTTTGCTATTTTTGTATATATTTTTGTATGTATGTATTATGTAAACCTTTTGTTAATATAAGTAAAGGGGCTATATAAATCTACATATGAACTTAATTATACTTAGTACCTGAGGCTGGTTTGAATCCCGCCGTTGGACCACTACTCTGGTTGACATTGTTTTATCTTAATTAATATTTAATATGTATTGTTTGTTATATAAATTGTATTGTATAATGTTGTAATTGTATTCATTTGTGCCATTCTTATATTATGTACCATCCAGACAGTATGGCATAGGATTATTTAATATCTTGACTTAATGTTATTTATGACTGTATATTTTCAGTGCCTAGATTATAGATTATAGAGACGTTATAGATTATAGAGATGTTATAGATTATAGAGATTGAATAGACGTTATAGATCTTATACATTATAGAGACCTTATAGATTGAATAGATTGTATAGATTATATATATTAGATTGATAAGATGGATTGATTACATGGATGAAACTATTGGAGTTGATTTACAAGAATTATAGAAGTTGAACTGATTATCATTGTTTGTTATACCTTTATTCTGCACCACCCCCTGGTGCCAGTGTAACATACCCAATATGGACAATCCTCGTATGAAGTTTGAATAATGTGGACCAAATGGAACTTAAGTTATGCTCTGGAAACTGTTTTCAGTTTTATGGTAATAGTGACCTTGACCTTTGACCTTGTGACCCAAAAATCAATAGGGGTCTTCTACCCGATATGGACAATCATCGTATGAAGTTTGAATATTGTTGACCAAATAGAATTTAAGTTATGCTCCGGAAACTGTTTTCAGTTTAAAGGTAAAAGTGACCTTGACCTTTGACCCCAAAATCAATAGGGGTCTTCTACCCGATATGGACAATCCTCGTATGAAGTTTGAATAATGTGGACCAAATGGAACTTAAGTTATGCTCTGGAAACTGTTTTCAGTTTTAAGGTAATAGTGACCTTGACCTTTGACCTTGTGACCCCAAAATCAATAGGGGTCTTCTACCCAATATGGACAATCATCCTATGAAGTTTGAATAATGTGGACCAAATGAAACTTCAGTTATGCTCTGGAAACAGTTTTCAGTTTTATGGTTATAGTGACCTAGACCTTTGACCTTGTGACCCCAAAAACAATAGGGGTCTTCTACCTGATATGGGCAATCATCATATGAAGTTTGAATATTGTGGGCCAAATGGAACTTAAGTTATGCTCCGGAAACCAAATTGCTAACGGACGGACGGACAGACGGACGCCAAGGGGTATTAAGTTACATAATATGTCCGAAATTCTTTCAGGCATATAAAAAAACTGTCCAGTCTTTTCAAGCATCTGCTCATCAAGATTACATACCAATGACGTAGTATTCTACGTCACAGTTACAGACTCTATAACTAAAATACGCAATGGAGTATTCTTGGCGGAATGAAGCAGAAACTTTTAAGTATAAGTCAGCTTTCCGCGTCTTAGGTAGCACCTAAATTCATATTAATTTTGATTACCTTAATAAAACAGTCTTCGAAATTAGCACTCGCCCGTTCGCCCAGGCGAGTAAAATTAAATTCGGGCGACAAAAAAATCATTTTCTGATCGCCCGACGGGCGAGTAAAAAATTTAGTGGCGTTTAACCACGTATTTCACGACGTGTAATCTGTTGCCGTGCGTAAATTGTGTATAACATATTAATTTCAAGTTGTTATCTTGACTTATTACGTATTAAATCGGCATGTACACCGGGAGTCTATAATTTGTTTGCAGCAATTAAAATCAGTATTTATCCTTTGTTTGATGACAAACATGTGTTTGCAATTGTTAACGAAAATTGGTGTAATCAATTTAAGATAAGATGTGTGTCGTCATTTTTTCACACTCTGTTGATGTTTGTAACAAGTTATAATTGCAATGTCTCGTTGTGTAATCACAGAGTCTTATTAAATTGTTATTAAAAACAAATTCTTAAAACAAGCGTGACCTAGTTTTTTAATTGTTGACTTACACGATATCGGCGATCGCTAGATCCCGTTATGAGTCCTCGATCACTCGATTCAACGACGGATGGAGCGAATGTTACATCCGCATTTCTTATGTAATCTACCATCAACTTCGCGGGAGGTGTGCTGTTAGTATACACGCTTCAAAAGCCGATAATTAGTGTCTCGTTTGTTTATTGATGGCGCCTGTGTATATTGTCGACTTTCAGACCAACCAGCGTCCACTTAAAAATCAATAGTGCTATATGTCGGCCCGATAAGATTGATATCGTGTTAAAACGGTTGCAATTAACAAACACGTGTCAAACTGTGATACTACAAAAATAAAAGTAGATAAAGCTTTTTTAATGTTTGCCGTTAAATTGATAATTGTATTAAATTATGAGCATGTTGTGAGGCAGTTAGAATAGACGTAATTAGCAGTTTGTCAATGATTGCAATTATTTGTTTTTTTACAATACAATACAATACAATACAAATTCTTTTATTCTCTCATTTCACATAGACATGAATAAATGAGGTACATAAATAGATATAAATATATAAGCGAGATGTCATATGTTTTCGCGACCCACGCTATCGCCAATCAAATGAAACAATGTTAAATCTACGTTAGTAATTTATTAATTTTAGTATTTTGATAATTAGCTGTTCCTAATTAAGCAAACGGGGAAAAAGTAACGGGGAAATTCCCTTAATTTTTCGATTTCAAGAATAAACACCGGTTGGTTCAATTGAATTTATGAAAATTGTCAAATTATTTGTGTCATAATCTACCAGCTAAAGTCGTGTTGCAGACATTAAATAATAAGCATATATTGCTACATAATATGTTATATTTTAAAAAAGGTATGTTTTTTACAGCAGAACTAATTGAATAATGAATATTTAAACAAAGAAGGGTCAAAAACGAGGACACTGATAACGTATTTTCCAAAAATGACCTTTTATGCATTTTTAATCTCTTTTGATAAACATATACTACCAAGTAAAAATGCTAAACCAAAAATAATTTTTCATTGAAATGAAAATTAGATAATTATTTTAAGTTTACAATTCGGTAGCTGCAAAATAAATGTGTTCTGTGAATTTTGTGTAAAACATAGAACATATAACTCAGTAACCAAACATCCAGGGAGTATTTAATACTCACACTACTTGTGAGTTACAGCAGACATATTATTTATTAAATGTTATTGAAAATTTGTAATTACATTATTTAAAGGATAGAAGTTCTAGAAAAGTTGGCATTTGAGAAGTTTGTGAATACTGTTCAAAATATTCCATTCGGCTCATCGAACTTTTCCCGCTTGTCTATCCTCCCAACTTCTCCCTCACATCACTGCACTTCTCCCTGAATTACTGGGAGGGAGAAGTCACTTCTCCCTAACTTTGGAACCCAGGCTCAGTCCAGTAATTGCGCAATTTTCGGCACATATGTGTGAAAATTCCTCTCTATAACTTATCAATCATAAACAAAACTATAAAATTCCATAAAAATAATCAACAGAACGAACTGTATTGTCATCTTTTTACAAATAAATAGTGTTATTATTAATAATTTAATTAGTATACATAAATGTATATATAATTATGTCAAAAGCTCTTAAATTCATGTCTTTTATTCATGACTTATGCCAAAACCTATCAACTTTAGATTTGTTATTCGGGCGAGTAAAAATTAATCCGGGCCACCTACTTTTGCAAAGTTACTGGCCCGAATGGCGAGTAAATTCAAAATGTCAATTTCGAAGACTGATAAAACATTAAACATCAGAGTTTATGGTTAGTGAAAATTTAAGGACAAGTTTATGAGTCTTGGCCGATACTAGTATGAGTAAATGCTAGTGTGAAAAGCAGGATGGTCAAGTCAAAGATTTTTCATGGCTTATCAATGTGAACAATGAGCAAGAATTCCTCATTATCAAGACAAAAAAAGACCCATACCTTACTGGCACTAGCTGGCTTCTTTATCTTGCCCATTTTGATGTCAACAAATCACCATAAAACTGAAAGTTGAAACAAAAGATCGAACTTAGTGATGAGGATATCATGTCACAAAATACAAAATTGACAACCGCTTAAAAGGTTCACTTTCGTGTTAAGAAAACATTATTTCAGGCTTGAGTCTGTTGAAAATCATATTAAAACGTGATTTTGTTCCAAAATTGTACCTTTCAATAGTTGCGCCATTTTAACGTTTCCGCTTTCGTTTTGATACTTAAAGGGAAGTAACCCCATCTAACCAGAAAGTATAAAGACCGTTCCTAACCGGACTTTTAAAATTGTGCATTGCGTTACAGAAAAAACATGGCCGACTCCTGAAAATTTTGTCACCAGAAAAATATTTAATCGTCTTGTTGTTCTTAGATCGACGCTGTAGGTGAATTTACTTTTATCATAATATCTTTTTTAATTTGTGTGAGATATTCTTAAGCATGATTGACCGAAAAGGATGTGTTTGAAAGAAAACAACATTTTTTTACCAGGACGTTTCGGCCTCTGGATTAAACGTCCCCTGGACCTGGTTACAATTAAAACAAAGCTTGTTGTATCCAAAGACTGTCATTGCCTTTACCCACTAGCCCTAGAGTCTAAGACTTTTAAAAATTGTCTCAGAAATACTCACTAGTCCTCTTCTAAAAGAAGGTCCATTTGACCGTTTGATTTGACTCTATTTCTCTTGTTGAACTATTCTTGTTTGTCTTGTATTGTTAAATATTTTATGTTATGTAAAAAGGCGTCACAAATAAATATATCTATAACTGGGTGAACTGGGATCTATTCCCAGCTAGGGTGTACGGTTTTTATACTCTTTATTTATTTTAGTGATGTGAGAAATGTTTGATGAACCAGAGACATTGGGCGCGTTGCCTAAGCATTGCGCTAGGTATCGCTTTGTAGCAAAATCATAGGAAACGACTTGCTACAAGATATTGCTTCATTTCGCTACGTAGCAAATCTAGCGAAAAAATCTTCGCAACCCTAGAGCGCTATAACAAATCAAAATGGCTGCCCCCCGCCGTAATGTAACTTCCTGTTTGCCGACAATTTTTATTTTTATGTTTGACTGACTAAAGATGAATTGAAATCAATAAATATTTGTAAATGTTCATTTAAACAATTGTTTTTGCGAAGATTTTACACTTTTAAAAGACTTATTTAGTTTGAAATCTCCTGAAACATGCATTTGCAATGAGCGCAAAAGATTTGATAAAGGGAGATAACCGCTGCGGGAGTTTGGTAAATAGCAAGCCGTTTCCTAAGAAGAAGCGCTACAAGAAAGCGCTTTTTCATAGCGAT
Source organism: Mactra quadrangularis (assembly GCA_025267735.1). NCBI lineage: Eukaryota > Metazoa > Mollusca > Bivalvia > Venerida > Mactridae > Mactra > Mactra quadrangularis. The sequence goes on along the minus strand of CM046309.1, from coordinate 56,210,166 downwards.
ACGTAGCCAAATCGTTAGAGAACGCGCCCATTTTATGCGTCTCATGCAAACTTCCTGCATTGACATTTATCATTTACGAGGGCCTGGTCAGATCCCTTGGAAAGCTTAGTGGGGACAAGTGTAGTGGTTCACTACAAGAAACTATGCCTACCTGTTACATCTACAGCATACTACCGGAGCTCCTTCTTACCTCAAAGAATCTCACGATGGAAAAACTTCCAGCAATCGTAGCAGAAGCCCCTGACTTGGTATCCTTCAAGAAGGGTCTGTCTCAACTACACTTCTAGACTTGCAGTTTTATTCTTCATATTATCTTTCTAACTCTTTATTCTTCATATTCTCTTTCTAATTCTTTTGACTCGTAACCACCCGTTGCGTAATAGTCAAGAGTGACTGAGACGACATGAAATGTAGATGTAGATTTTTGTGATTGATGTGTATATAGTTACTTGTATAGCATTAGTGTTAGGTAAACACCTTAGTAACACAGTTGCAACTGTCTAAAAAAGTCTGTCTTAAGGTATTCAAAGTTGTACAATATTAATTATAATTTCCTGTTATTCAGGTGTATTGAAGATGAGTAAAAAACAAACATTTGAAGAAGAGCTAGCAGAGGCTAAAAGTACTATACCAACAATAGAAGGTTTCACTTTGGTAACATGTGTACCTGCTCAAGTTAGAGCTAGTTATAGGTAATGATTATAATAGACCCTAGAAAAGGGCAGGGAGGCTGGAAAAAGGGCTGAGCACACCAGAGAGTTAATGTTTTAAAGTAACAATTTCTGCAATTAATTATAACTGATCTGATTGTCAGTCCTATCCTCAACAAAGTATTTGAAAATGTACCTCAATTTGAATGATGATACTTGACAAAATCCACTATGTAGACATTATCGCCAAGAGGGGGGGGGGTAAAAGTATGGTTCCCCACCTGCCATTGTTCTGTTATGTGTACCAGTTCAGTTATTGTCTTAAAAAATTTCCCAAAACTGTTCTAAAATTTAAGAATTTATATAAATAGGTAAATATGTCAATCTCTATGACTTTATGAAGTAAGTAATTTTTCTAGCCCAAATCGTTTTTCATTAGTCCCAGGCTTGGAGCTTGTTGGTAATGAAATTGACTACAAGTTGAATAATATGGCAAACTATTTTATGTCTTGCAGGAAAACAGATCAAAAACAGCTGAGTATCATATTACAGTTTCCCGACAAATATCCAGAGCAACCTGTAGTTATTGAACTTACAAGTAAAACACTGACTGATAAACTGCTCAATGGATTGATGAAACTATGTGATGATGAAGTGAAGAAATATCTTGGCAAGAGTCAGGTTAATATTTTTATTTGTCTTACCACTTCCCCATTGCAATAATGCTTCAAAGTGAGCCCTGCATTTCATGTGGGTCCATGGCTATAAAATTTGAGAATGTTCTTCATCCAAAACCTACTTCTTAGTCAGGGCTGGAATTTAAGCTCGCATACTCTCAAAATGTGAATGGAATTCGAAAACTGTGAGTAACTTTAATTTCAACTCGCAAAGTTTCTTGAGTTGAAATCGATGGAAAAATATTACTGTATAAGCTAATGAGGCTAAACTCAGCATGGAAACGGCCCAATAGATTGAAAGTATGATTTTTGGCTCTACTACTCATCTGTATCGCTACATGTAACAATGAGCGTCGGAAGTGTACATGTTGGATATTCTTTGTCTATCCCACAATAATGCCTTCTATAGTTAAATATAGCACTCTGTTGTTTTTATATTGCATATGTGAATTGTTACTCCACTAAAATTTGAAAAACAATGTGAGTGCTTCTTTCATTTTGCGAGTTGAAATAAAGTCAACTCGCAAAAAATTCAAATCCTTTTTTTGTTAAATTCGAGCCCTGTTCTAACTTTCCTTGAGCAAGAAACTGTATTATACTAACTCAGTACTGGGGATCTTGGAAGTGGATTTGAGAGAGATTAATCTAAGTTGTAAGAAGTTGTTTCAAAATTGAGCTTAAGTAGATAATTACAATGTATATATGTCATGATACTTATCTGTTCACATTATGGGGAGAAGGACATGTAAGTGGGCAGATAGCTCAGTCTAGAGAGTACTTGCTTGTAAGCAATGGGTCCTGAGTTCGAGTCTCAGTCAGGATGTTTTTGGGGTTTTTTTGGTGCCTGTGTCTAAGACCTTCCGGTGTTTATATGAATGAACTTGTAAACTTTCATTTTCCCCCACTTATGTTGATTTACTGTACTTATCAATATAGTTATCTCACTTTAACATACACTTAACTATTGATATATTTGATTTTCAGGTATTACCTGTGATGAGATTTGTACGAGAATTTATAATAAACAATCCATTATGTGTATGTAACGATGAAATAGCTGCAGTTAAAAAGGATTTATTAAACGATGAAGATAAGATAAAGTTAAAACAAGATACATCTCAGATCATTATGAAGATTGTACAGGAAAGATATAACATGAATTTAAAAATAACAGTACCGGATTTATATCCTGAAAAACAAGTACAGTAAGTATTGTCAAGGTCCACAGTCATCCCTATAAATTTTCCTGAACACTTTTTTGGGTTTAAGGCATAAGCAACACATATTATAAGTCATATAATGATGTCAATCAACTTACTCACTCTTCCTGGAAAGGCTTAATCTCTGGATAGAGTTAAAGAGATGGACAGTATGTCCAAAACTGTCCAGCTTTATTTAAGCCATGATTATGCAGTATTCAATTTGCCTCTGAAGAGGGTCAAGATGTTGGCTCCTTGTAGAAGGGTAAAAGAATACTGCTAAACAGTGTCCAGCAAAGTTGATTTACTGAGCCAGTCTCCCTATAGTCAGCCTAAAATATTTTTTTCGGCGTAGCTGTCTAAGCTGGATTTTGACCTACATTTCTGTATAATGACGTATGTCTGGGAATTTCGGAAACCCGCCGTTCTATTGGATGATTTTATAAGCACTGAGAATGACGTACGGGGGAAACAGAGAAAACCCCCTCTTCGATTGGATGGCCCTGACACGCGCGAAAAAATAAAGGCCACACTTTTGTAATGCAGTGTTTTACGAAATTTTGCTTCGTTCGTAGATTATTTTTTTTGGGTAGACTTCTATTGCTTTCCAAAGTGTTTTTTTATTTTGTAACAATAAAAAGTTACGTGTCAAACACAATATTTTATGGGTAAAATGAATTACGTCTCCAGATGGGAACCGGTTTCTAGTAAAAAGTCTGACATATTACCCAATAATTATTAAATTAGCCTCACTACGTCTAGTTTCCGGGGTTTACACTTTGAGAGTCACAGCTCCACATATACCCCAGTTCATTGTTATTGTTATGATGTCTATAAATAGTAACAAGGAGCTGATAAAGACTACAGGTAACCGTTCGCTGGTTGGCAAGAAATGAAAGCGAGTAAATACAATGAAAACACAGTAAATTTAAAATTGCAATTACTAAGTCATTTTTCATCAAACAATTTTGCATTTTATATCACTAGAAAGGTCTTGAAATTCATATTTTGAATATCTAAAAATTATTTGTCAAAAAGAATTGTTTTTTGTGGGCGAGTGTTTTAATGATCTGCCCTATGAAACATTTAATATTCATAGCTCGAAGAGTTATGTTTAATCAATTTAATCGTGCGGTTAAAGTGCTACTAGGGTATCAGTATTTTTTGTGAGCCACAAAATAAGAAATCTAGATGAATCGGTCTAGTAAACGCAGTTGTACCCCTTGTATATAAGTATATTAAAGGTATGTTGGAAAAATCAAAGGGAGGTAACTTGACAAATCCCTGTGGTTATCAGTGTACGGCAATTGCATTGGCTGTCATATTGTTTACGGTAGGCAATCATGTGCCAAGTCTGCGAAACTGGTCTGCAAATGTTGTTGATGAAGTGATGATGCGTGGTGACAACTTGTATGAGCAAATACTATCGGAATCTGGCAATCCATCACCACGTCAAAAAATAGGTTTTAACATTAGTGGTCCTATGTAAATGGCTCTTCTGTGACCTTTGACCTTTTCCTCAGGTGAGCACCCAGGGCCCTTGGCCCTCTTGTTTTTAAATCGACGCCGTTTGTCTTTTTTAAAGACATTTCTTGTTATAATTATAATGTAACCCCCCCCCCCCCCTAAAATTATTTAAAACTTATTTAGAGACAGAGCAGAGGAGTCTACTGACAATTTTAAAATGACTTAAAATTATATTTAACCAAATTAGCTACTTTAACCATCTTTAAGCTTATGACTGATTCATTTTGTTTGACACTATGATTTGAATTATGTTACTATTAGGTTAACAGTTGATGTGTGTCTTGATGATCGGGGAAGTTAATGTTAAGGGTCAACTGAATAGTGATACTAATAGTAGACTTCAAAAACTCTTGCTTTAACTTTATTAAAGAAGCATTAATTATTACTTTGTTGATATTTTTATTAATATCTAAAACATATTGTTTCAGAATAGAGGCGGCTGAAAGCAACTTTCCTGATATTTTAAAAGTGTTTTTTGTTGGTCAAGCAGTTGAGATTGCTAGAAAATGTGTCCAACCCCCTGGGAAACCTAACCCTAAGTAAGTTTAGACTTTAAATAGACTTCTCTGATACATGCAAGTTCTATTATTTAATGAAAGCCTGTAGAGATTTTCTGGCTGGTTGGTTTATAAATTTCATCCCTTATAAATATTTATTCATCTCATATTTACAATGAAAGTAAGGAAATTCACACTTCATTTTTTGTGCTATCCTTCTGTGATGAAAATTTGTCCTAATACAGTGAATGTACTATATTTTCAGTATTTATATTCTATGTTTTACTGTTTTTTTAATCATTCTTGTGCTATGCATATCATTTTCACATGTAAAACATTGAAACACATGATTTTGTAATAACCCTGATGGTCTTTATAGCACAACTTAACTGTATGTCAATAATAAGAATAATCTATGAGTAATTCTTTATACTGGGTTTAATGCTGTGTCGACACAAGTTTTTAGGTTTTTTTTACTGTGTCCAGCGCACTTCACCTAGCTTTCCTGGACCCTTGTCTATAACCTGTACTCACCTACCCTTATACAAGGGAATAATTCTTATGTCAATTGTTATGTTGTCCGATATAGCTTTATAATAATAATATGTCTATTGTAGAGGTCCACCATTTAAACCAAGACCATCATTACTTGAAGTTTGTAGTTTTCTTATAAAAGATTGTGTTAAAAGATATCCATTAGAATCATGTGCTGTATGTAGAGACAGAGTTTTATTGGAGGACCCTGAGGTATGTTGAGAAATAGGGCTCAAATTTAAGCTTGCATACTCGCTAAATGCGAGTGGTATTTGAAAATTGTGAGTAACTTTTATTTCAGCATGCAAATTTTTGCGAGTTAAAATTGACACTAAAACATTACTGTCTGAAATATTGAGGCTCAAATCAGCATTGAAATAGCCAAACAGATAGATAATATTAATAACAGATTCACCGTAAAAACATGTTCGATATTCTTTGTCTATCCTACAATAAATCCTTTGTTCTATCTATAGTTAAATATAGTACTATGTTTTTTATATGCATACATAAATAGTAATTAAGTATGCAAATAATTTTTGAGAAAAAAATGTGAGTGTTTTCTCATTTTGAGAGTTGAAATAAAATCAACTTGCAAAAATTTGCTAGTCCAATAATTTGTTAAAATTCGAGCCCTGTTGAGAAATATTGTTCAATTTATTATAATCTGTGATTAACAGTCATTACTCTTTCCTACTTGCCCAAATTTTGGGACTTGTCACATTCATGAGGACTATGGAAAATTGCTTATGAGTTATTGCATTTGGTCAATTTTCTAATTTTATTCAACTGTCAGTGATGCATACATTTAAATATACTAATGGACAAAAGTTTTGTCCGGTCTACAAAAACCATAATATATTTTTTGTTTGTTATTGCACACTCATACATTTGGTATCGTTAGAAAGAGAATAATATTATGCATTGAATAAAAAAGGAATTGTGAAATTTGAGCCAATTCTGTCGGTACAGTAATGTGTTGAAAATTGACATTGAGGATTTGCAAGTTACAAATGATTGCGTTCAGTCAGTTTTAAATGAAACATTTTTTCAATGTGTGTGTGTGACCCCCATTAACCCGAATGAGTTCGGTGCTCCTTTTACGCATCGATGCTACAAGTTTGCAAAGGAATCTAGCCAGAAGACCAGAAAACTCATTCGGGTTAATGGGGGTCACACACACTATTGAAAAAAATGTTTCATTTTAAAACTGACACAACGCAATCATTTGTAACTTGCAAATCCTCAATGTCAATTTTCAAAACATTACTGTACCGACATAACTGACTCAAATTTCACAATTCTTTTTTTATTCAATGCATAATATTATTCTCTTTCTAACGATACCAAATGTATGAGTGTGCAGTAACAAACAAAAAAAATATTATGGTTTTTGTAGACCGGACAAGACTTTTGTCCATTAGTATACTATTTAATATATTAATATTTGTTCGATAATCTTTCTACAACAATTATGGCATATTTAAATCAGCAGTGGTTTTTTTTGGCCTCCGACAGGAAACAAGAATTTTAACTACAGGTCATAGTTTTTAACTCTGTATTAAAGTATTCGATGTTTATGTAATTATACCCCCGCTTCGAAGAAGAGGGGGGTATACTGTTTTACCCTTGTCCGTGCGTGCGTGTGTCCGTCTGTCCGTTACAAAATTTCCGTCGCAGTTTTCTCAGCAACTATAACATGCAGCAGCCTAATACTTTGCATATTGCTTCATCCCATAGTCCCATGTGGTGTAAAGCGATTTCATGCTCCTTGCTCATCTACTTCCTGTTTGTCGCATATTTTTAGATTTTTACGGGGGTATCACTAGTGAGCATTAGCTCACAGATTTACTTGTTGATATTATATTTTATTGTAGGGTGTCACAAAGGATCCTAGGAAACGAGTAGAGAGAGTATATTGTGGTCATTTATATCATCATGGATGTTTAGCTAAATATATGAAAACTCCACCATTTAAAGGTATAGGAACATTGTTTTATCGACAGGGCTATCGTGTCTTATTTATATAAGAAATGGCCATCGGTTTGTTGACTTTTTGAATGTGAGTGTTCTGACAGTCTACCAAGTTTGTACAGCCACCATTTTCAATAATCAATAAGAAATACTTGTTGTTATCAGTCATTGCCAAACATGACAGACCGACGGACAAATCCTGTAAAAAATTAGAATGTCCGTCCAGATCTGTAGGTTAACAGGACTGAGAAAGAATTTAATCTCATTCACAAAGTTTTCAGTTATTCAAAATATCATATATGTAAAATCATTAAAATGTCTTTGGTCCTGTAAGACTTGGTTTGGTCCTGTAACGTTTTGATCTTTACAGGACTTACTGTCCTGTAATAATCTGTTGAGTTTTGTGGTGATTGGTTGTTATGTTAAAATAGACCGTATATCTTTACATATCACTAAGAATTATTGGTCCAGTAAATTTTTTCATTCGGTCCAGTAACAACTTCTATTTTGCTGGACTGAATGTCCAGTGCTGTTGAAAGTTTGTCGTGAAAACTGCAATCATATCAACTTTTTAGCCGGATTTTTCAACAAAAAAATTCAGCTAATAGTTTGGCGAAACACGGATGGTATGGCGGGTGGGCGGTCGGTCAGGCGTCTGGTGTCGTTTACAATGTTAAAGTTTTCTTTTCCATATATTTCTGCCATTTATTGTCAGATCTTTATTAAACTTCATACAATGATAACATACCATGTGATGAACAGAACTAGAAAGTAGCCACAACTCTTTCTGGCTTTATTATGGATTATTTCCCTTTGTAATTTTTGCGTTAAAGTTTTTAAATTCGACTTGAATGTAGTTTTCTCATTACATTTCTTGTTCTTTATTTCAGATGGAAAATTTTGTCCTGAATGTGGTAAACAAATATTTCATGATAAATGGAAAGTCTCCGCAGAGTTAGCAGAAGCCAGATGGGCTCATAAGCAAGCAAGACAAAGAGAGCTAGCTGAAGTGACAGACTTTCTTAGTTGATGAAGTGTATAGCTTAGATTTTTTAATACAGTGATATTTTTAATATAATTTGTTTTATAAGTTATTTGAATGATGTTAACTAGGGGGTGATATTCTCAAAAAACATCTTTAAGAGAATCCTTTATGTTGGTACAATGAAGATCCGCTCTAAAGACCACCTGGGTTTTTCTTTTTGCAAAATCATGCAGTTTTTGAAGATTTTTAAGTCCCAGATGCATAATTAATTTGAAATAGAAAAAGGTCCCTATATTAAGACCTTTCCATGTGAAGCAGTCATTTAATTACCCTTAAGCATGTTAAGTAATCTTTTTTTGAGGAAAGAACTGATTGAAATTTAAATTGTAGATGAAAAAAAATTAAACTGTCATATTGTTGGATTTAATATATGTGCAGTTTATGTGTTTGGTGGGCAAAAAGTGTTCATATTGTGTAATATAGCATCGAAGGAAACTCTCGGTCCTCATAGGTTTTAAATATATAATTGTTGTTGACGAATAATACCTTTGAGGGTGGTAATAGCAGGGTGGTTTTCATTTGGGGTAAAATATCATCAATCAATCAATCAAATCCAATAGTTTATTTGTCATCTGCTGCCGGTGTCCCAGAGACTGGGGTAGACAGCAGCTGGCTAGATCTTCTAACCTCTGTCCTCCATGTAACCCTGTCTAGAAGATCGCTGTTGTGCATCTTGTGTGTCTTCATATCTGCTTTTACGCACTCCGACCAGGACTTTCTTGGCAGCCCACGTTTGCCAGAGGATGGAATTCTCAAATTTGTAATAGAGTTGATGCATCCGGTAGAACAGACTAATACCACTGAATATAAAGCAAAACAAGCTGCTCTTTTGAATAATGGTATTGAAGTAATGCAGTCTTAAAATCATGAGATTCCAGTTTATATGTCAAATAAATTTCCATATTCATGTGATATAGTAGTTCTCCACCCCCTTCCAAACTCTTACCAAAGACTATATTTGTGTCCTTCATGATAAAATCTACTTCCACTCATTTAAACAGTCATGTGCACTGTTTGTTGCAATTTTGGCATTACCAACAAGTCATGTGATTAGAAAAATCCACTTGAATTGTTTATTCACGTACATGTTTTCAGTTTATTTTACATTTATTTATTTTTGATACAGTAGCTTGCAATAAAACCAGGTAATTTTAATAATTTTATAAGTGATGCCAAAGTTGCTTTCTTTTAAGACTGATTAGTTGCGGAATTAGAACTAATGGGAAAATACCAGTGGCAGTTTCTGCAGACAATATGTTTTACTCTATGAGTAGTATTTATGTTTTTTAATGTTGATATATTTTTCTAATTGTTAAGGTCTCAATTACTTTTTGTTTTTGCTCCAAATAATAATGGCATTTCTTATTTAATCATTTTTCAAAATTTTGTTTATGCTGAAAGATATATTTTTCCTGCTAGTTACAGAAAACAGATTGTAAATAGCTGCATTACTTTTAATGCCCCAGAACATAAATTTGTATGTCTATTTCTATCAGTAGAGTATACTGAAGTACTGAGTATTGAGCATTCAAATAAGTGGGGTTAAATGTATGGGTCACTTTCAGTTGAATAAAGTTTACCTATATCTATTTTTGGTTAAATTTGCCCTATCACACCATTGCTGTATCTCCATGCCTTATAAGCATGTGTCTACATTGGCTTATATTTTATACAGAATTAATGCTTTTATTTGCTTTACTCATAATATTATTTCACATTGATGGGCCAGGGCAAAACTAGGCTACATTCTATCTTTATTTACATATACATTTTGTAGTGAGACTAGTTTTGCCTTGATCTATCAAGTCAATGTTTTATATTGTATATATGTACATTGTGCAACTATGATTGTTTGTTAATATTATATATAAATACTATATGATGTCTTAATGTGTTGTTTTAGTTTTTATATTAGTGACTTCTGTATGCAGTCGTTTCAATTGCCAAAATAAACCTATGCTCTCCATAAAAAACATCAAAATTAAAAAGTCAGTTAAATATGGTCCTGGGACTGACTGCCATTTAGCTAATATTGAAAAAAAAATGCCAATAAAGAGAGATATGGGATAATTGATTGGATTTTTTTACATAAATATCAAAATACAACATGTATATCTTTTTTGGTCACTCATATTTATGACCACAGCTGAAGAATTGTATAAAAATATTGCAGTTAATTACGGCATAATAGAAATAAAATATAAACCACTGCAATATTTGGCTTATTAAGATCTATAAATTTTGAAATTTATGTGACCTTATTCATCCGTTATGGATTCAATACTCTTTAAATATTTTGGCCTCTTGCAAGGGAGATAAGTATACGAGACCTAAATATACGAAATAGGTAATTTAAGAAAGAAAAAACCAAGTTTGTTTAGCAATCTTTTATTTGGTTAACAACTTTTTTCTCAAAGACAAATCAAACAAAATATACTATCAGTAAATAAATAAAAAAACATGAAAAATAACAGGAATACAAAATATGAACCAAGGGAGGTAAGACTGTATGAAATATTAACATTCCATACCTGGTTACCTCCCTTTGAATAACAATCTATATAAAGCTATGTATAGAATGAGGTTATCATGATAAAATACTAAATTCTCTTTACAGTTTAGGGTAAAATATAATATGCATTATAAACATGAGCGATGATCAATCATTTATCAAACATACTAAGCCGTTCATTTAAATATTCATACAAAAATAGTGTGGGGAAAAATTGAAAAAATCTCAAATGTAAAGGCATAGTCATTTCTGTCAAAGAAACAGGTTAACTGCAAACATGGTGACATATGTCTGCAGACACATTACTTACAAGATAATTAATTTAATTAATTGGTTAACTAGTTAAGTAGCTAGTTATTCTGTTATTGTTTATCTAAAATCGCTAACTAGTCATGTAACTAGATAATCACTTAATTAACTAGTTATTTTTGTTGTTATCTAGTGACAGAAGTATGTTTTGTCCGACAATATTACCCTGAGCAAGAATATATTAAACTCCGTATTTGCAGTCTATATTTGTCTTAGTAAATTGCACTTCATCATAAGCTTTTGACAAAATATACGTCCTGAACTATTAATTTTGTTTGCATAAGAATAAATACAATATTGCAGACTTATGTGTTTCCCCTCAAATGAAAAAGTCTAAATATAAAATGCAAAAATATGCCATGATTACAAAATTGATTTATAGTCAAATACATGTATGTACACGTGTATAATTGTTTACACATACGAAAACTCTCAATTTAATGTAAGTGAAGTGTGTAATTTTTATAATAAGGTAGTTCCAGCTCGGGTTAATATTGTCGCACTATATATTTGTGAAATACATCTATAAAATAACAGTGGATTTCAATTGCAGTTTCAAACTTTGACTGACTATCAAAATTTCAAACGTAAAGTACGCATACAAAATAGGAGCACATCAATTTCTCTCATATCTATAGTCAGTTTTTCTGAATTGTCTAAGTTTAAATAATTTCATGGTAACTGAATATGTTTTTGGTTATAAATAAAAAAGCAAAGTTAACTCAGTAAGCTGACATTTAACCACTAGACCATTAATTTGTATCACTGAATTTGAAATAATAAAAAGAATCCAAACTTAAGCATAGATTTTTAGTTGCTTTTTATTTCAATGTTTGGATTTCATCAGGTAAAGATTTTTTAATGAATGAATTTTTAATGTAATTACTTGAATATCATGACTGTTAGACAACAAACATTTTGACACATCAAGTTACCATGAAATTATTTATGTTTTGACAGCCTAGAAAAATGAACTATACTTCCATTTAAACAAATTTGGTTCATTCAACACAATGATAATGGTACAGTAATACCAACTATGATGGAACGATGATTTCGAGGTAAAGATACAATATAAATGATTGTCTCTAGACATGTGAGAGGGGTTTTCCTGGAACTAGCAGATATCTAATAGGATCAATTTTTGTACACGATACAGTCATGATTATTTTATACATTGGATAATTCTCGGAAACTTGCGGCACAACTCAAATTCAAGTTATTAGTGTCATTTCTTGAGTATTTTTTTTTCAATTGTAAAAATATGACTTGACTATATAGGTTACCCTTTTTTTAATATTGAATATGAAATGCAGCTGAAACTGTTATGATTAATAACTAGAGAAGTATTGTATAACAAAACCAGAACAGCAGGTTGTCAACCAGTTTCTATACTTCCCATATTTTGGGTTTCAATCCATAATTTCTTAAATTGTTGTATGGGATTTCCTCAAAGTACTTTTGGAGGACACCGCATGGTCTTAAAATTTATGCCATAGACATATTACTTTTACTGAGTTTCTCACTTTTTAACGAGTTGGCCGAGCTCAAAACTATATATTGCATTGCATTTTAATTCTTCTTAAACATAGTTCTTTCAGTCAATGCCATATAAAACTATGGCAAATACATTTTGCTGAAATAAACATTAAATATAACATGGTCTTTATCAGGCATTTGGAGTTCTCTCCCTTAGTTGCTCATCTTCTTAATCTGGAGTTTAATTATCTCCCTTAGTTGCCCATCTTTATCAGGAGCTGAGAGTAACCTCCCCTACTTGCCAATCTTCAATGACGAAGGACCATTTAGTTATGTTCACTTATATGTAATGGAATGAACTCATTTGCTAGGTTTAAAACGTCTTTCCATAGAAGGTGAATATTGGTATTCTATAATTTCAAAAGCTTCCATTGCTTGTCTGGTACCAGAGGGTCGTCTGCTAGCATATGGTACGGTATGGAACTTTCTTTCTTCATTAGGATAACTTGTATATGGTATCTGAAAAAATTGTCAAATATTTACTTTCGTATTATAATTTCACCTAAAAGGAAACAAAGTTTACATAACATAAAAATGTTACAGTATACTTATATCATTTTCAGCATAGATATGTTTCAAAAATTACTTTGAAACTGTGACGCACACTTGAAAAAATCTTGAATGGTTGAATTGTACCAATAATATCAATTTTTATCCATACTGTAAGATAACATTTCGACACGAATCTGCAAACTTTAGTAAATTATGGTGACTTCAAAATTGAGAGTATACCCTGGATAAACTTCTCACGTAAAAACACATTTACCATTTTTTTCTGTCACATGTCTTTGAATTGCCCCTTGAAATTCCAATGAGTTTGATGCCACAACAAATCTGGCGGCAATTGATAAGTTGATGTAAATATTATATGATATATTTATATGGAAATGTGTTATGTTCAAAATGAGCAACATAGTCGGAAGCTTAAAACTCTTAGGAAAACTTTGGCAAACGATTTTATAATTTTAGCTTGACATTGAAAAGATCGATTGTTTCAAAATACGACTGTATTGTAAGACCCACATCTGTATTCAAACTCATGACACTTTGCTAAACTTTCGTCTAACCTATTTCCAATTGTCCTTCAAAAGAGTGACTTGCTGTGTAGACATTCCATGATCCATAAGCAAATATCATACTACATGTATGATTTTTTGATATTGTCTTTCTTACCTGTCTGTCCGCGAGTAATGGAGAGTCTGGACTATAATCTGGTGTCATCATCGGTGATGGTGCTGGTAATGGTCTTACAGTTGATGATACTGATGATGTTGATAACCTTGATGATACTGACATAGCACGACGTCTAAATGGTCGTCTGGGTAAATCAAATTCATCATCATCATCCTGAAAACATATGAAAGCAGAAAGACTTACTTAAAGTTCATACCGAACTCCTCGGCCATTCACTATTTATTCATGAAAGGTTGAGGTGTTCCAAATGACTTTGAGTTGTTATTTTACAACACTGAAAGTAAAGTGTCATCCATTTATTTGGATCATGTGTCATAGTTTGAGATAGTAAAAGTATATTCTGTTCTGTGATTATATGGTAAACTTCAGTTACTCTGTACACTGAAACGGTTTCAGTGACTGAAGGTAGGGTAGATGTCAGTGCTCTGATTCCTGACTAGTAGCCAAAAATATTTAAAGTACAACATATGGTTCAGGTATAAAGACAGCATTGGTTATAGCAAAATACATGTACATGTACTATGAAAATTTTTTAAGTCCCTATTGCTTAATCTAAGAAGAAAAGGGTGCCTGTATTAAGACCACTCTCAATTAAGACCACCAATTTTGGTGGTTCTAAAAGTGGAATTTTACTGTAATTCTAACTCTTGTCGGTTCCAAGTAAAAACTATAGGGTATAAAACTCTGAAAATGACAGATTTTACCAACTTTCAATCAGTGGCCAGTTTCTCCTTAAATTATTCTAATTCACAGTTTTATACATGCACTCATAGGTAAGGCATTGCTCCAAATGACACCTATATCGGTTGCATACGTGGAACAATAAATTGTTAGGCAGATTTCAAACACCACGATCAACTGAGATTTCGTTTAGTCGACACAAAAGTTGACGGCAAATTCTGTAAGAAGTTTCCAAATTGCATGAGAGCAAATATTTCTAGACATTTGTATTCATAGAATGCTACAGCTGTCTAAAATTGTATTACAAATACAGCCATCAGTGATTCTGTAGATTTACAAGAGCCACTTCAGACATACAGTTCATTAAGTATTTCACATCTTGTCTAAATAAGTGAAAAGATAAAAAACGAATATAGATATTCCTGTCCAATGTTAGACCAGAGTTAGTCCAAGTATTATATTCTTGTACAAGATGTAATTATCATCGTTTTTTATGTCCCATTACAGAGGAACGTAGGCGAAGTGTTATCCATGAATACAATGCCTACAACAAAGTTCATAGACAAATTCAATCAGGTGACCCTTACAGTACCCACTTACATCTGGGTAAAAATGGAACAATTGTAGGTAATCTTCTTGCTCAAGGAAATTAACAGTGCTCCTAGTGAGATTTGAATCTGGGACCTCTTAATTTACCCCATAACGTGCGTCCACTCCATTCAGATAGATGTAAATAGGTACCATTGGGGATCACCTGCCTGAAGGTGATTTAAATGATCAGAGGTTATCGAACGCAATACCAGCAAGAACGTTGGCTGAACATGTATATGGAAGCAGATTTCAAACTGCACTTTAACTTAAACTTTAGAATTAAAAATAGCTGGGTGAAAATTTCCATTAGGAAATATACTTCCACAAGCCTGTCTTATTTAAAAGCCTCAGACAATTAGAACCAGCATGTTTTAAGCTATTTGGAATGTAGTATAATCAAATCATTCTGTAATAAACTCTGCTATACAAAATTTCCTCTAATTACGACCAATTGAATCAGCTGCCAGTAGATTTTGACAGCATCGATCAATAGCAACAGAATTCTGTATGTTGTGTACAGTGCCTTCCATAAGTTCTTGGACAAAATCCTGGCATTGCACTGGCCAGTCATTTCCACACATCGAGGGTTGCTCGCAAGACTGTAGTATAAGTGAATTGCATTAATGAGCAAGTTACTATAGTCTTGCCGGCAACCCTTGATATAGACAAGGAAAATATTCCTAGCCCGAAATAACTATGGTCATTCTCGTTCCCATAGACTAGTAAGATTCTTGATATTAGATCGAGAATCTTGATAACATTGGGATACGAGTATGTCAATGATGGGAAGTCACCAGATTTGAATTTAAATGTCCTCTAAGCGTTCTTTGACAGAATCCTGTTTAAGAATGAACAGACCGATGCACATTTCCATGAAGAAAGAAGCAAGGAGCCATCCGAGCCAATTCTAAAATTAGCATTTGAATTACATGCAGTTAATCAACACATGGTTCTAATTACCTATGTTAATTGTTTATAAATAAGCTGTAATTTATCGCAAAATCACTATTTGTAGGCATGAACAGTTTTTTATCAAAATTTATAAATCCAAGAATTTTTGAAGGGCAAAAAACTTGTTGCTTATGTGGTTAACTATTTACGTAACTAGTAGATTCTAAATCACTAGCCTTAAAACCAATGAAATAATATAAGAATGACACACATCTGTCTCAGGGTTTGACTCTTGAATGTTTTATCAGGGATCCGGAAGGGATCCCTAGTCAGTTATTAAGAGATTTTTCTTTAACATATTAAGCAATCATACAGATTTTTCTTAAGCATATTAAGCAATTCCTCCAAAAAAGAAAAAAAAATGAAACTGGTTTGAAGTTGCAAATTGTGATAAACAATTCATTGGAAACCAAGTTCAAATAAGCACAATTCATTTTTTGACGGAATCCCTCCCAAGTTTTGTGATCCACGGAATCCCTGGACACTGTTAGTGTCGAACCCTGCAGTCTTTCTCAAAATTTTATTTTGGCCAACTTTTGGAGGACACAGTATAGTACCCACCAAAAGTTTGGAGACAAAGGAAATTTTCTTCAATTATTGAATTTGATGATTATTTTTGCTGAATCATTATTTTTGATATATTCAAATATGGTTTGTGATAAAATGAAATCAAATTTCATGAATGCAACACATTTATAAGATTCAGCATCTGACACCCTAAAACCTCAAAAACCACGATTATTGTAATTATTTTCCATAACGTAGCTTTTATGCTATTTTTGTAGTTTTGGTTGTAATTATAATGATAACCAAAAAATAATGCAAAACTTAAAAGCATTTCAAAATTAACAGTTACCAAAATTTAGATAAAAGCTATTCAGTAGGCCTACAATTTAAAGATGTCTCCTAACTTTTGGATGGTACTGTATATTGGACAAAGGAAATGCCAGTTTTCTTGTTTTAAATTGGAAATCAATTTAGTGAGTTATATAGTCAAGTGTCTTGTTGAAATTCTAATAGATAGTTAGCCCTTTATCACGAGACATTGTTCTACAAGACACAAAGATGATACAGACATAAATTCTGTTGATAACAAGTTCTAGGTGTTCTGTATACTATGTCACTTTCGTACGAGCTGCATTTAGCAATCAGTGAATGAAAGTGCCTGGATTGGCTGCTTACAGCAGGTGAACACTTAAACCAGGTTCAGACAAAATGCTTTGATTAGCCTATTTTGATAATAAAAAAGTCGCGGTTAAGTTATTCAGGTGACTTCTTATCAAATAATCTTCAAAAAAGAAGGCGAACAAAATCAAATATTCTTAGTAGACCCCCACTGATCCCTCTGAGATTATTCATTCAATGAATGGTCGAGGTGTTCCGATTGATCGTTGAGAAGCATACAGTCGTAAGGGAAGGTCTATCACAATAATACTCACCGCCATATCGTCATCATTAAATGACATAGCTAACTCTGTTTCTGCAGCTTTTCTTTTCCTCATCTCAACCAGCATCTCTCTAAACTGTTCTTTTAAAGTTTCAATTTTCTTCATTAATTTATGATCCTCATCAGAGTGGTCGTAGCGTTTAGCATCTAATTTATGTTTTAAATTCTGTAACTCTTGATGAATCATAGACATCTTCTTTTGTAACTGAAATATAGTGGAGTGACTAATGATTATTTAACACTGTAAAGATCTAACACCAAATTATTTCGGTCAAAGGCGAGAGGCTGTGCCCTGAACCGAAGACACTGTGCATTAACATATATGTACATATGTTTTTGGATGGGTTTAAGGCCGAATCAACACATTATACATGTACAGTAAAGTTCTGCTCTAAGGACCATCAACATCGATGGTTTTCCTAAGACCATTTTAGTAAAATGAACCATTGCTCTAGTTCATTATGTACGTTTAAAATATACTATATATTTTATATTGTATAAAATTGTCAATATCTTCGGCATGTGAAATGTCTATAATATTAACTGGTGTTACTTTTGTCTTTACTCTATAAATTGCTCATACTTTTTCGGACTGTAGTACATGTACATACAATATAAAATGGTTCACACAAAACCAATTATAATTACAGCCACATTCGTGACGACGCCAAACTCTTTGGAGTGAAAGAAAACTACGATTCACACTATAAAGAATCTTAGCTCCACTAAATTTAGATTACAGGTATGGCATAAGATACTAAGAAAAGAAAACGCAGATAAAGACATCTTGTTTCATTAAGTTATATATGTTTATTAATTAATAAAACGTGAGGATTTGAGGATTGAGGGAAAATTTGTTACTATAGTATGAATAGAGTCATGAACAATTTGCATAGATATTTTGTATAGGTATATGGAGCCATGCCAAAGTATGTATAAATGTATATTCGTATTTAGAATACAATATACGTAATGTGTAGTGTTTTCATACTTGGAAAACCTATGTTCTATGGTGGCATAGTTCCGCCAACAGGTAACAATACCACGAAGAGATGCCCGATGGCAGAAATACGCAACCATAGAATTCTTAGATAAGCACATTGCAAGTTAGTTATACGGTTTTTTCGAAAGCCCTTGGACAAAATCCTGTTTTAGGTTAAACAAATCCACATTTTCCAAGAAAAAAGAAACAAAAGGCAACCAGGGGCTAATTTTAAAATCAGCATCAAATAATTTATCAATTTATGATTATTTAAACTAAATTACAAGAATAAGCCCTCATTACATGTATAGTAAAATCATTCGCAGTAGGCAAAGCCAATATATGCCACCATAGAAATCTTAGGTAACCGCATTGCAAGTTAGTTATATCGTTTTCCGATGGCAGAAACTCCCCACCATAGAATTCTTGGATGGATATAGCAACAACTTGAATGTTGAAAATGTGATAATTCTCTAGCTTGTCAGTCATTTAAATGTCATATTATATTAGTATACATTGTATTTACTAGTTTATCACATCTATACAATGTGCTGCCGTTTATATATTTAGACTAAGCGTGTTGATAAAATCTCTGAGAACTATGAGGTTTAAACGGGCTTTGTATGCATGTATCAGTCAGTATAAGGCACACAGAAGAAAGCCAGCAATCCTAGCGATGGTTTGATGCTGTTGTAATTATTAAAGCTGTCATTGATTGGGCTCGAAGGGTATTGACGAAAGCGAGATATCGAGAAATAAATATCGACGATACACCGATATTATTATATCGATACATTCACTGCAGTACTATATAGACCATTTATGTTGTCATAAACTCATAAAAGATGTAAATTTGTCATGAATGTTATACTTTCTGTGGACTAGAGTTATTTCCTCAATGGTGGTGCCGTCAATGTTTTAGACCTATTAGTTAATATTAAGACAGCGCACCTGTTTCAACTTAAGATAGAAGGTTCGTCTCACAAATTTAATAGTGTCTTTTATAAATTTACCTATATCTGCTTTATTATCGATATTTCAAAAATGCATATCGATTATTGATCGGAAAATAAATATCGACGATACATCGATATCGATGGAATCGATGACAGCTATAGTAATTATGGTACTGCCATATCCACACGCATCGTCGGTTAACCTACGATACATTACTCCACTATGTTGTATGGAGTGTAACGGAAGAAAGTACTGTGGTTGCCGACCACAGGGATATGTCATGTTTGAAAATCAAAGGAAGGTCACATGACATATCCCTGTGTTGCCGACGATAATACACACGATTAAAGCCCCTTGACTGAGGACGATGTTATTGTAATAAGGGCCCAGTCGCACCTATACGACAGTTTTTTCCAATGACCCAGTTTATTTATCGTTTATTTTTGTGGGGAGGATTTGAAGCTTATGGTCACTATCCACCAGACCAAAGGGAATGGGGGGAGAAAAGTAGTAAGATCATGTGACTAAAGACCCTGATACCAGTGCATCAATAACATTATAAAACTATTTATGTGTATATAATACTAACCTGTGCAGCCGTTTCCTCGGGTCTTATTTCTGTATTTAGAAGTGTTAGATCAACTTTTTTATTGTAGGAATTGGATTCACCAGGTATTCTACGATGTCCAAGTTGTTCATATAAACTGTCCATCTAAAATTATAATTACATAAAGTAAACAAAAATAACATTTGATAGTCTTAGTTTCATGCTCATGCAAGTTCGCCGACTTTACAATTATAAGCCCAGGTCATGCATCCGGCTACCGGTATCTATTTATCAACCTCCCTTGGGGGTATTTAACTTGGGTCAGTGCAGCAGACATATTGGTGCAACAGTATTATGATTTATGACATCATCGCAGGTACCCATTTACATCTTCATGAAGTTAAGGAATCAAGCAAAGCAAATATCAAGATATTTTAAGTAGGAACAATCTATATTTTTCATTATTAAGATCATCTTATCATTCTGACATTCCAACTACATTGCCATTCTTTTTAGAGACAAAACACTTGAGTCTGTTATTGAGTTTATACATAAGTTTGTTGGTAAAACTGCAGGAGCAGCAGCGTTCCAGTGGTAGGACGCCACAAAAGGCACTGCTAATTTCCTTGAGCAAGAAATTTGCCAACAGTTGTTCCACATCACCCAGGTGTACTAAGAGGAATCACCTGCCTGAAGATGATTTCAATGATCAATGGTTATCATGCAAACATTGTAAAGTCGGTTGAACATGTATATGGAAGCAAACTTAACCGCACTTGAACTTTTTTAACTTTGTGAAACTGTGGCCAGTGTGTCAACGTACCAGGTGTAGCTTAATTACAGCTACGCCACAAAGGGCTCCATTCTTTAGTTCTAGGTTCGCAAATGACTTATGGCTATTTGACAAAGGTTTAAAATATTGAGATCAATACATATAGTTTGGTATGTCTTGGGCCCATTAATTCAGAAATAGACAGTTTTTATCGAATAATATAAAATTTGATGATCCAACATCACAACTTGAGCAATAAACCTGTCTAGCTTTATTCCAGATAAACCCGTATATACATACATTTTATTTTCTATTCCAATTAGCAGACAAGATCCTAAATTCTTACAGAATATTGATTTTGGAACTATAAATAGTTCTTGTTTCCTTGTACTATATAGTACATTAACTAATAATAGGACAGTGTAATTATTAAAGCTAGCATGACAAGTTACAATTTATACAGCCCCCCCCCCCCCCCAAATTTATACTGGGTTTAACGCCGTGTGAACTCAATTTTTAGGTTTTTACGGCATCCAGCGTACCTAATTCAGCTTTCCTGGATCCTTGCCTATAACCAGTACTCACTCACCTTTCCATAAGGCCGGAAACTTCTCCATATACCTTATTAATGGTGCCCCCTAATACAGTTCTTTAAAAAGTACCATAAATAAAGGTCTTGGCTCTCTCTAATGGAATAAATAATTCAGAATCGAAATAAAGAACATTTAAATAATCAAAATTCATGTTTCTCCGTTAAGAATGAATTGAATTTTATTGTTATTGTTTTTTTTTTAAATGGTATGATTCAGTTAGGTTCCACTATTAAATATTAGGACCACCTGAATCGAAGCTCTTAGTAGCGGAATAGTCTTAATATAGGTTTTTTATCCTTCTCGATCAAACAGCATTTGGGACATAACAATATTAAAAAATCACATGATTTTGCAATAACCAAGGTGTTTCATTGCAGAACTTCTATGCTTAAAACTCGAGGAAACACTATAAAACGCAGACAAACTCCTCACAGCGGTTACCACACGCATTGTTATTTTATTCATTTCAATAAGGGAAATAACCGCTGCGGGGAGTGCGAAGCGCAACCATTATACTTGTTTATCGCACCAAAAATTCTTGCTCAAGAAACAAAGAAACATAACTAGTTGAGTTGCACCACTACTAAAATCCATTTCCACAAATTGTTCGTTCAATGTCACAACAAAAAGGTCAAGCCAGGAATTTTCTTAATAGCGCTCTTTAAGAATGACACTCACGCACTCCATTCTTTGATTAATTTTGTTGGCTGCGATAGAGGTTTTTTATGTCATTATTTAACTTGAAATAACCCTAACATTTCATGTCTGATATGATCGCAATCATCATAAACAGGAATTGTCGGCTGATTGGGACAATAAAATCGTATTAAAGGTATTACACAATAATTGAACTTATGGAGCAATTTCCTAACAGAGATTGTCCACGAACTAGTTAAAAGATAATGTATATTGACCATTTTACACTAAGGCCAGACCTGTTATATTTGTCGTCTTACAAAAATCCCGACCCTAATTTCTCAGAAATTGAAAAAAAATCATGATTATTGATTATTTTATACATCATCGTACTATTTTTACACCAAAAAAAAGAGAAAAAAACTAAACCCATCCAAGTACAAATAAGATCAACTTGTCAATTACCACACAGTTTGAGAAAATGTCAGTGAATTTCAAGATAGATATCAATTTCACTCAGAACTTTCACAAAATGGGGTTGAAAGTCGATTGAAGTTGACGTCTTTTATCCTTTTTTATATTTTTATTTCGACCTACCGTACTCAATTTTTCAAGAAAATTCTCGTAAGACTAAAAATATAAAAAGTGTGACCTAAATTGTATACATGTATTGTCAAGCTCGTCTGTTTGGATCATCACAACCAATTGTCTTAAAGCCCCAATATTAGGACTAACACTGTCCCTGGGCTGCAGCGAAAATAGAAATTTATTTTGTACAAGTCGTGTTGCGAAGTTGGAAATGTCCTTTTAAGGTTAGACTGAAGTAATTGACGTCATTAATCGTAGATAATGCCATTCGGAACTCCTCGGCCATTCGCTACGAATAACCTCGGACATATATAGACGCCATTTTGGAACTACCTTTTAGCCACATTCCCAAACAAAATGCTTTGACCGGTGTTGAAGTAAACAAATCCACGATCGTTTAGGCGATGAGTGATGTTTTGTTTTTAGTCCATGAATTTGAAATAACACAGTTCAATGATATCGCTGAACAATATTTAGTTCAATATACATGTATAACAAAGAAATATGTTTTGACAAAGATCTGTGTGTATACTACAAGAACTATTTTGCATAACCGTTACGTGCTTAGTCTGTGCTTCGCCTCGTGTAGGTAGTAAAACCAAGCCGCCAGGGTAGGCCCTCACGAATCCTTCCGAGATTATTCGTTCATGAAAGTTCGAGGTGTTCCGTATGAAATAATGTAATTTGTACAATAATGGGAACTTTAGTATAGTTTTTTAGAGTGCTGGAAACAAACAGATATTGAGGGTTTTGGGGTTGATCTTGGATTCTTGGGGCAGACACTTTAACGATTATAAAAACGATTTCATTAATCTAAATTGGTCTATGGAGAGACCGCCATGGTCCGACCATTCTCATACCCAGAGGCTATCAAGATTCTCGAGCTAGTATCGAGAATCTTGATAGCCGCTGGGTACAAGAATGTGTTGCAACGAACACTTAAGCAATTTGGAATTCAATTTCATTAATCTAAGCTGTTTTATGAACGGAAAGCCACCAGACTTGAAGCGCACTTTACTACTACTCATGAAATATCGTTTAATGTGAAAAGATAATAATTTGTATTTCAAGAATCAAAACACATAAATCGTTTAAAAAGACAGTTAAGTATAATAACCGGAATAATCTGTAAAGGTTTTAAAGGTACTCGTTCACAGATTTAGTTAAGATTTTTCTATATTTTGAAATTACTATTCAGTGTCTGTAATTGTGTCAAAAATAATTCTTAATATTTTACGACAAACTGACCCATAGATTGCAAGAAATTTACAATAAAAGTCACAAAAATGCACTAAAATTGTCTATACTGTGACATACGGGGTAGATTTTTACTACTTGAAACACTATCATTTGCAGTTGTATGTCAATTTGAACTAAAATTGTCATTATCAAAAAACACTACTCCCCGCTTAAAAATGTTTCCATACAATTAAGATAGTTTTAGAAATAGTTGATGTTTAAGTTGAAATCTGTGAATGAGTACCTTTAAAATATAGTCTAAGTATAGAAAACATTAAGAACTAACAGTGTCTGGAAAATTTGGTAGAAATTTAGTGGAAATTCTTGTACTACTTGTAGAAAATGAATGGAACGTTAATATTATGTATATCGGTTACTACGACAACCAGAGTTCCACAGGTATGTTGGTACAGTCAAACTTTGAAAACATAACACTTTGATCCAAGAATAACAAAAAAACAAAAATGGCGGCTATGTGCAGGTGCGTATTTTATACAGATGTAAATTCAAGTTGAAAAAAATAATTTCAATTATTTTAGGTATTTTCTGACAACCTAGGTTATTCATTTGTATGTGCATCTACTAATCAATAATTTTGTATTTCATCCAGTAGTTTTGTATTGTACTATATAACCCGGGTCGGTAGCGAAGTTGGCAGCGCACCGGGATTTCGAATCTACTGTCCCGTGGGGGTACGGTTTCGAATCCCACCAGGGTAGGTTATATACTTTATTGGTGGAGTTTGGTCATGAAATGATTTCTACGGCCATTCTCACTCCTACCACTGATTCTAAATTATGTAGAGCAGTTAATGACAATGACAGAAGTAACATTTAGTAGTTGGTTAACAGCTAAATCCAGAGATTTATCCTTTCCAGGAAGAGTGAGTAGGTTGACTGATGACCGTGATATGACCTATACTATGTGTTGTTACAGTGTTAAATCAAACAACAACAAAAACTTTTGACATGTTTTCATGATGTAAAAACTGCTTATTGACGATCAACATGTAGATGTTAAAGTCTTTAATTAATAAAGTATATGTTCTGCACTGTTCTGTTATTAAAAAAAACATCACAGTTTTAACTGCGAAATTAAAATCTCAAAAATATCAACAGCAGAGGCGGATACAGGATTTTTTCTAGGGGGGTCCAAACTTAGTCTAGGGGGGGGGGAGAGGTGTCCAAACGTTTGAACCACAACCACATTATACGCTGTTTACAGAATAACGCAACATATTCACAATAAAAAGCTACATTGTACATAACCATTTGATCTATGTTAAGCACAAAGACGAACAAAGCGATCACAAGAAAAAAATGCTTCATGCTACTTAAAAATGGCTTACAGTTAAAAAATAAAAATACACTCATGGACGGGAACATTTTGGAAATTTCAGGGGGGGGTCCGGACCCCCTGACCTCCCTGCTAGATCCGCCTATGAGAAGGCAATATTTGCTGGAAGCACTAAATGTTTGATTACAGGAATATGTATGGAATTATATATTGTATTTTACGTCTTTTGGCATCACGTCAGTTAACCATTTTATAACAAATTTAGAAACTGTATGTTATTTATGGATAAGAAATATGGGGCTTATCAAAGCTCGAATTAATTTTTATATCGCTAGAGATAATAATTTTGGATTAATAACTATTTTTCATACAGTTTTGTGGGAAAACTGGGAGGGGATTTGGATGTTTTATCTTCGAAATCGTGTTTGATGTCGAAGATATGATTCAAATAGAAAATGCACCTATAGCTGTTTAGGTTTTTAGTTAGTTGGGTTCAATGCAGTTGCAACACGTTGCCTGTTATCCAATCCAATTTATGCAATAAATATTTTTTAATTAACACGTTGTATAGGTTATATCACGGCAGTTAGTCAACTGTCACAGAAAGACTAAATCTCTGGATTTAGTTGATAAAAAGTTACTAGGTGCATACTTTCGTCAGTGACCGACAATTGCCCCACATGATTTAGAAATCAGTGGTATGAGGGAGAATGGCCGTAAGCACAATTTCATGATCAAACTTCACGAAAATATGCCCCGCCTGGGAATAGAACCCACGACCCCTAGATCAGTGAACACCTTATAAATTTCTTTCTATACACTATTGTGTGCATGTCGTAATTAGTCCTATGGTTGACGATTTAAAGAGATCAATGTTACTTTTTGGAAAATCCTCTTCCTTATCAACATTCGGAACTACTTCGGCGATCTTCTACGCAAAAATACCTCGCATATCATAAGGTGAAAAAGTAGATCTTGGAATTGAATTTCTGTGGTAATATAGTCTGAATTACACAGAAGTACGACGTGTGAGACATTGTACAGATGAAATGATGAGATAAAGCGTGTAACAATGTCATAATTAAATGTTGACATGAAAATGACAGTCGCCGGACCTTATAACCTGGTTGTATTCCTACTTCGTCATCTTCGTAAATGATCGCCGAGGTTGTCCCGAATGCCTTATCAATATTCTATATTTGTTCATCCTCGGCTCTGTTCCTTCAACAACATTGCATTTTGATAGATTTTGTCATTTTCCATTGTTCTTGATAATACCTTTAGTTTAGTATAGTTCAACGTTACAAGATCGTGTTTACGGGTGACTCCGCGGAAGCTTAATTTTATTATTGATTCGTCATATTTTCAAAATTAGACTCGGATGCGTTTGGTCATTTACCCAAGACTTTCAAAGTTTCAACGTCACGTGATAGGATTCGAACCAATCAGATTAAAGTATTTGTTATGACGTAATAATAAAGGGAAATAACTCACCTGAAATATGAAATCATTGGCAATGAGTTCAGGATTAGGACAGACGTTCCTGTCAGCAGACACAGCCATCTGAATCTGGTCCCCGTATGTAAAGAATGATATAGTAAGCGCCATCTTTTGAACAGGTGGGAACCAGTAAAATACTGCTCGTATTCTCTTAGATGATATACGTAAATCTACTTCCGGTCCTGGCAACGAAGAAACAATACACGTGCACTTTTCTAATAGATATATCCATAATTTGTTCCAAACAGATTCTGTCAATATATGATGGGACAATTTAAATAATCGTTTGCTTACTGAAAACAACGCTGAACTTCGAACTTTACTCATCCGTTCTTTCATTTGCCACAACCGTGGCACAACGCCCTCTGTGTTTGATGGTAGACTTACATTCATGAGCATGACGTCATTTCCTTGTCCGTTCACGTGTTTGTTTGCACCATAGTACACCGGAACGCTACTCTGTATGTCGTAGGGGTTCCGGACCCCGTTTAGAATTAGATAATTTCTGAGGCTGCCGGCAGCAACTGACATAAATACTTCGTTTAGAGTACTTCTTGTCACTTGTTTAATTTTCATAGCAGACGACAAACTGTAAGGTTCAGACCACGTGATCACCTTCTTTCCTGAGAGACGTATATGTTGACCGTGAAATAAGTTAAAATCCCCCTTTCTAGATAATAATTTTGTCACAAATTTTATGGGCCCGTCAAATATAGATCTAAAGCTATCCAGACAACTTTCTTTTCCTAAACAAGGAGATATCGTCGTCACCGAATCAACATCCGCCAAAGATTTATATAAAATCTTTACCATGGAGACGCCATCGGTCAAACATGGATGCATGCGGAATAATACAACAGTATCCCGAACGTCACCGAAGTCTGTTAGCACCTGTACTTCCCAGAGTGGCTGAGTAAAGGTCAAAGGTCGAGAAGCCAAGTCTGATATGTAATCCTGCAAATCCTCTAAAGACTCGATGCCTTTTGCCATCGAGAATACATGATTATGTATGAAGAAATTCGTGTCGTCTTTCCACATATAATCAGAACATGAGCGAACTACTTTTTGTGTAAAACGTGGGTACAGCCTCGTTCCCGTTTCTTCCTTTTTAGCTAGAACTATTCTATTATTGATTAAGTTCACAATTTGAGGTACGGATAATCCGTATTCGAGGATAACTAAACTTTGAACTACTTGTGGAGCGTACACCTCATTTCTAATCCAAAACTTTTCGGTCAGTGATAGACGCTGACCACAAGCACAGCAACCTTGGTCTTCAATTTGGCTTTGTACACAACAGCACGAACAACAACACTTCAGGAATAATTTAACTAAATAGCAAATAGGAAATATCACACATAACAATGCTAAAACAGGTATAAAAACTAAAAATGCAAAAATGGAATAAATCATTAGGCCTATTATACGACACCATGATTTTTGTATCACAGGGTTTTGTAGGCGGTCGTACGGACAGCTAGGAAAGTTATATTTAACACCGTGTTTCCTGTATCCTTCCGCAACGGGAAAAGTATCGTACCAATTATCCTCAGGGTCCGAGAAATCTATTGATACACTTTCCGTTATTTTTTTACTCTTTGGTTTAGTTTGTTTTGTTTTCGGTGGTAAAATGGCGGAAGTGTCGTTTGGAGTTACATCCGGGGATATCGAATTTAAATTAACACTCTGATTCCTGTCACTGTGAACCGGTTTAGGGCTTGCTGCATGTCTCTTTGTCGGAATAGGAGTAGGAAACGCGCTCTTTTCATTGGCTAATATATTGGCGTTTGATAGATTTAAAGTTGTAGGCCTTGCACCCAAACTTCCGCTTCGTTGGGGTTCTTTGTTTGCTCTCTCATTCTTCTGAATAGCCTCATGTACGGCTATAAGACTTTCTTCTATCTGTTTCTTTTTCTTGCTTCGTTTACCTTTCTTTTTCCTATTCAATTCACCGACATCGATGGATGCGCATCTACGCATAGGTATTTTCCCAGGAGGAGGTGGTTTGTCAGAGTTTTGTTTTTGTTTATTTTTGTCATTTTTAACTTTATACGAGTCATTACTCTCCTTAGAGTCTTTCTTTCTTTCCACGTTCTTGTCTTGCACATGATGGTTAACATTGTTCTTAATATGTTGAACTTCATCTTTGTAACGCGGCTCTTTTCGCCTGTCTAAGCTATTACTATTTCTGGACCTGGGATTGCTGTTGGCGACTTTTAGAGTTTCCAGTTGGTTGCCATGTCCTTGGTGTGATTGCGAGGAGCTGCTAACCCGTGATGACGAGGAGCTATGACTCTGTGGCTTTGAGCGTGGATCATCTTTTACTTTGGAGTTCGAATCTTTTTTAGCGGCTGATATTTTGATGTGTGGCACGTTGGCTTTGCTTCCATTGTGATGTCCACTTGTTTTATTCTTACTTTCCATTAGAATTTTGATATCTTTGTTGATTTCATGATTTCTGAAAAATAGGAAACAGAAAGTTTAAGTTTTGGGGTACATGCACGTTATTATGGTTAGTACAGAGCCACTCCAAATTACCTTTCATTCGAAAGAAGCCGTTTTTACATTGATACAATTAAATTTCATTTTAGTTGTACTTATGCTTTATGATAGTTATTAAAGATTGTAACATTTGAAAGAAGTTTGATAAGACTTTGTTCAATTGCTTTTGTTATTCATTTACATGTAGTAAAAGATCTTTCTAAAGTATTGGTAAAAAATAAAAACAAATAAAACTTTTACAAAAGTGTAAAGGTAATTATGGATGGCACTGTAAAGCGCTCTCCAAAAGTCATTGATAGAGATGCCTTCTCACAATTGATTTGCACTGTCTCTCTGTATTAATGGCTAGGCTATACAAAACCTCTCAGATTCAAATTTGCCTCAAGTTAGATTTTCACTTTCTCAAAATTCAATGTTATTGTCAAAAATTCGTCAATCTAAATATAATAAGATCTTGACTAAATGCTTGCTTAAATGAATTTGGTGTTTTACAACGTTATTAGAACGTCATCACTACATGAGTTCCATGCTAAAACATGTATAAGAGACAAGTCTTTTTTATGTTTTGTAAAACATGGACCTTGCTCATCAATACAGAATGTATAAGCTTCAATATCATACGCCATATGTATTGTGTTTTAACATCAGTACCACTCCAAGAAAGTTTGCCTCATACCAATCGACAGTCTTTGGAGCTAGTATAATGTGTTTTATTTTACTTTTTCTTACGGCTACCGAAAATCATTTTAACACGATGAGAAATTTGATTTTAGATTATATGTCTTTTTAGTGCATGGTCATCAATGCTCATATAAGGAATTTGACCATATGCGTTTTGAAGGAGTCAAAGTTTAAATATGTTACAAGCATTTTGTAAAATCACGCAGACATTGTGTAAAATCTGGCATTTGGTAAATCGGCATTTGGTAAAATGCCTAGAAGTTAGACATTGTTTCTGTAGACATGCTACTTCAGGCATTTTGTAATATACCTGACGTTTTTAGGCATTTACAAAATTATGGAATTATTCTATAGACAGTTTACAAAATGCTTGAAAAATCATGATCTTTTTTTTTACAAAATTTTAAATGTTAATCATATATTTCGAACATAATGTTAGATACATGTACATTTTTACACCATTATTATACAAACATAAAAGCTGTTGTAATTTTAGATTAACGATAGAATCTCCGTGATTTATTGCTCATGTTTTTCTATTGTTTACTGATAATTTATATTATACCAGTATG
The DNA here is from genome assembly GCA_025267735.1 of Mactra quadrangularis. Classification (NCBI taxonomy): domain Eukaryota; kingdom Metazoa; phylum Mollusca; class Bivalvia; order Venerida; family Mactridae; genus Mactra; species Mactra quadrangularis. Next base: position 56,179,974 of record CM046309.1, on the reverse strand, counting down.
TTCTCTAATCAAAGGAGATAGTCCGTCATTACCTCATCTATTATTCATTTTGTCTCTGATTAAACATTGTATTTTGTACTTAGGCAATAGCAAATTAATTCTAAGTTTCTTGCTCTCCGGCCATTCGTCAAAACTCGTCCCGCCTTTTTGATAGGTTTTAACGCCGTAGCAATACTGTACATTGCACGTATAGCTTATATCATGGCGGTCAGTCATTCTACTCACTGTTTTCAGAAAAGCCAAATCTCTTAATCTAGCTGATTACCAGCTACTAGGCGTCATTCTCGTACCCAGAGTCTAGTAGGATTCTCGATACTAGATCGAGAATCTTAATAACCTCGGGATACGAGAATGCTAGGCGTATACTTTCTGCAGTGACTAGCACCGCCTAAACGATTTTTTTTTTCATTTTGAACTAATGCTAGTATAAGTCAATAAGAACGTCCAGCACAACATGCTTCAATACGAAATAACAACAATTTTCTGTATAATTTTACATACATAATAAAAATGCTTGGACAAGATACTTGCCTATCAAACCTCATTACTTCAATACAGTAAAGTTCCGCTATGAAGACCACATTGGTTATTGTAAAATCATGCGATTTTAGATAAATCTGTGAGATTAAAATGATTAATTTGAAGAGAAAAAATGTTCCCATATCAAAACCATTCCACCATTTACACCATCTCCTTCCCTGCATGACTTTACGACTTTGAAATTCGTTCAGACAAAACTTGGAAAATAAAACCCGCCAAAAACGTCCCATTTCCCGCCAAAATTAGGATGATAGGCCTAATTTAGTTATTTGTTTACTGTTGCCTAACTCTAGAACAAAATCTGTATAGAAACAATTAGCTCCTTAAGTCATGCAGAATGATGCAGGGAAGGAAACGTCTTAACAATATCGCAGACACATTAAAGTGGATTTAGCTTAGAGAAACGTTTTGATATTGACCTGGTGACATTTGATGCGTGCCGTGCAGGAAGCAATTAATGGAATAAATAAATATTACAGGTCGAATGTATGAATATCGTGCATTTTCAATGTACACATTGTTAAATCTTATGTCAATTGCGCATGCATGAACCCCACTGGTTTGAATACTAACTATTTCATTTTATTAAACTTTCAGTTGCGCATATTATAAATGAACCCTACTGATGTTAATACTCACTGGAGTAATTCTGTACTCACATTCGATAAAAATAGATATCCGTATTTTTGTTCGGGGATCGAACTAATATTGAGTATTTAAATCAGCGGGGGTAATGTTTACGTCACGGACAGTTATATTAAATTTAACAATTAAACGTGCCAATCACATTTTATGGGATTTCAAGATATTTTACCTAGTGACCTTAATATGTTGGTAATTCATTTAAACTTGGCAGATCGTAGTTTGAATCATAATGATGACATACTAATTAATGCTGATTTTGGAATTTGCTCAGGTGGTTTTTTGTTTCCTTCTTTCATGAGTAAATGGGAATCATTTTTTCCTAAACACAGGAATTTGTCCTAGGACATTGAAGGGCGCTATAGATATTTTTTACAATAATTACAATCATGGCTACATTTTGATGATCCCTCTAAATATATGTGATTGGTTTAAACATGATTTTTGATCAAGGAAGGCATTACAATGTAATTTTGGTGGGCTTTGTAGCCATTCTTTTACTTTTACTTCTACAATAATTACTGTTTACATACATGGCACATATACATATTCATATGGTAGAGGAAATATATTATAATTATAAGGTGCCCATTCACCATGTCAGTCACAATGACAGGCATTAAAAACAATAGCGTACTATTTTTTAAAAATTAAATTGTTAATATCTTTGAAAATAATATTTAATGTACATGTATTTATTATTATGTATTGAACTAATCTTTATTTTTTACAATTGTTAATTCTATACATTATGTTATTTTATAGTCAGTTTAAAAGCTCATGATGTTTATTGTATTTGTCTGACTCAAAATGTAGATTATTCTATTCTAATCATGTCTGTATTTTGACCATCCCTCTTATTTTCTGTGATTACTTTTTACTAGGATGGCAACAATTAACCGAGCTATTCCAATTATCTGTTACCACGATTACTGAATATCGAACAGATTTCCTTTCTTCCTTAGAAACACACACACACAATTATATCTTCAAGGCATTTCCATCTCAAAGGAGAAAATTCCACATCTTGGTCAATTAAACTAAAACAGTAGCCGAATAGATCACGTGATCTGGCATGGCGGATTGTGTCTGGCTTCTTAAGTCGTTATTATCTGTCTGAATTCACAGATATATAATCACGTGTTTACTAACTAGTTAACCACGGGTGGTTAGAGACAAAATAGCAGACACTTAATTCTGCCTGGTTGCTTGCAAGGCCGTCTGACTACCAATAAAGGGGTCGAGGGTTCAATTCCGTCTGTCATGTATTACAAATGTTGATGTACTGGAGTTTGTAAAAAGCTCAAGACGGGCATAATGGAAAAGGGCATTTAATAAGATCCCGAATGGCCAAAAACCCTTGAACGTATTTTGAAACCGACCCATTCAACTGAGACAACACTTTCATCAACATGAAAATCATTAAAAATATTGCATGCAATTCGCTACATTACTCTTGGCAAGTGCATCGCTACTAAGCACTACAGAAACAATGAATGTTTTAGCAATAGAAACTGCTGTAAAGCTTATTACGTTATGAATGTTTAGATGGCTTACCCGTATATATGTACAGTGCCCGTCAAAAGTTCTTGAGCATATAAAAATGAGAAAAAAATCTTGTACTTGTATACCGCAAGTAATAAGGGACTTTAATCAGTTATTTCCCCTTGTATACTCTTCAAGTAGGTAGGTCCAATTAGTTGGATTATTCAGATTTTACCATTACTTTTCAATGTCAATTCACCAAAATTAGTAAAAAATAACTTTTTGAAAATCATTTAATTTGTTGGAAAATCAAGCTAAGTATTGTTAGGGTAAAGAACTATCTCAATTTCATCGCTTCTGTTACGATCTTAATTTACAAGCAAGATATTAGATGAAATATTTTGTTATCCTTACATAAGACTTCAATGATAAAATCCGAGGATTCCAACTGTAAGGACCTACTTACCAATTGGATTGCTTCAGATTTTATCAAGGAAAGATAACTAACTAAAGTCCCTAATTTTACCATGAATAGAGCTTATTCATTTGACAAAGTTTGAATAATATGCATGGGTAAAAGTCTTATGGATTTATTCTGAAGTTCACGATTTTGGGGTACTGAGAAAGGGTTGTTTTTCTATGTAAAAAGCATCTGAAATCATGAAAACTAATAAACTGAATAATGCTGAATTTGGAATTTAGACGTACTACTTGTTTTTTAATGGTTTTATGCGATCTGATGATTCCAAAATCAGGATTTTGTCTAAGAATTTTTAGCGGGCACTGTAAAAGTCTCTTTATGCTATTTTCATGGTTTAATGTATATCGGTTGATTCAAAAATCAGAATTTTGTGCAAGGACATTAGGAGGGCCCTGTACAGTACCCACCAAAAGTTTGGAGACATTTACACTTTCTAAGCCTATTGGATAGTTTTTATCTAAAATTTGATGACTGTTTATTTTCAAATGCTTTTTAGTTTTGCTTTATTTGTTATTATCTTTATACTTATTACTGAGACTACAAAAATAGCATAAAAAACTATGTTATGGATAATAATATCAATAAACATATTTTTGGAGGCTTTGTGATGTCAGGTACCGAATGTTATAAATGTGCTACATTAATGAAACTTATTTTTATTTTATCACCAACCATACTTTAATATATTAAAATTAATGTTTCTACAAAAATAATCATCAAAATTCAAGAATTGTAGTAAATTTCTTTTGTCTCCAAACTTTTGAAGGGTAACTGTATATACACTGGCAAACACTCTCAGCATACCTTTTACATGTAGTTACCTACAAAAACAGGTAGGTAAGAAAATGATAAATATGTATAGCACATTGTATAGCGTATAAACTGTTCCACACTGATTTTGTCTGACATGAAAATAGCTTAGATTTCTCAATACACGTGAAACCAATTTATTGCATAAGTATATACTGTTGTAAAATAACAAACACGTGTGTATAGAAACAATCATCTAATAAACTGCAGGTAAAATACGAATCTTCATTATGTATATTGGTTATGCACGATGCACCTAAAATCAGGAATACTGTTTGCATAGCATAATCGTCTCCTAAATTGCATGTATATGCCACTAGCAATCACAGACCAATGGCCAGGGAAGCATAGTATAAAAAATATTACGATTATTTAACAATTGAATACAATGTATAGAGGATTTACGATTAAAACGGTCGTAAGACGCTTGATAATACTGGCCCCAGGTTCCTAAACATATCATTAGCTAGCACATCGCACCCTGGTATCCTTAATGCGATATCACATATTTATTACATTTGGTGTAAGAAGGGTACTTGAGGACAAAACGATTGGTAGCCATGTTCTTAGTCTCCACAGATATAACTAATGAACTGCGATATGCTTTTATGTTGAACAAAATGAACGTAAATTATAAGCAGTCTACACAATTAGTGGGTGTCCGGTTGCCAGGGACAACCACTTTTAAGTTCGGGCAACCAACAATTTCTTTCGGGCAACCAAAATTCTGCAAGTGGGATTTAGAGCTTGCTCTTAGTATATATCACCTGTTCGGACAACCACTTTCATATCCTCGTTTCGTAGTATAAGTATAGTGAATTCAATGTTATTAGATGCATTCCATTTTCAAATAACATTTTAGCCCGCCCGGCTATAGCTCAGTTGGTAGCACGCAAGTCTACTGACCGAGGGGTCGTGGGTTCGATTCCCGGGCGGGGCTTACTTTCGTGGAGTTTGGTCATTAAATTATTTCTACGGCCATTCTCCCTCCTACCAATGATTTTTAATTATATAGGGCAGTTGTCAGTCACTAACGAAAGTATATGCTTAGTAGTTGGTTAACAGCTAAAATTCAGAGATTTAGCCTTTCCAGGAGTGAGTAGGTTGACTGACCGCCGTTATATGACCTATACAATGTGTTGCTACGGCGTTAAACCCAACAAAACAAACAAACAACCAAATAACATTTTGTTATGGGTTTTTGAAGGCAATGTTGTAATGAGAAATTACTTGGTACATACATGTACTTCGTATAATGTGTAAAAATGATAAGCAAGTTTTCTTGCATCCGGTGCATTTAATGTAAAATCCATTTATCATAAACATTTCGGAAGGTTAATTAAGAAACAGACAGGTGGACTGATATAAACTTATAATTATACTGGTATAAAATTCATGAAAGAGGGGTGATTAATATGAGAGAACTTATTTGTTTTTGCACCATTTCTCAACAATTTTCATTAATCTTATGAAATCCAAGACAAAAAATAACATCTTAAGTATAGCAAAATTTATAAAAGAAGCTCTATCTATCAGGAATCGTGGTCTTAATATTTAATTACTGTTTGTAATATATATTTTGTATTTTTTGTTACAATATTGTTTAACTGTTTCATTATATTGAATATTGTATTTGTTGTATATATTTGAATGTGTGGTCTTTGCCATGAGTATTGTAAATGGCCAAAGGCATATGTAAATGCCGTTATTTGCCAATAAAGATGAATGTACAGTATGTATGTATGTATTAATTTAACAGTCTAAGAAATTAGTGGGTGTCCAGTTGTCCGAGACAATCAATTCCAGTTTGGGCAACCACCAACGTTTCTTTTGGGCAACGCAAATTCTACTTACAAGATATAGTGCTAGCTGCTAAAATGACCTGTTCGGGCAACCACTTTTATATATATCTTAATTTCGTAGACTGATATAATTTCTTTATGAATGAGGGTCGCTTCAACCCAAACTCCCCACAGTGGTTATTTCCCTTTATTGACAGAGTAAAGGAGCAACTCGTGGCGTAACCGCTGTGAGGAGTTTATTTTGTAACCTCTGAATATACAAACAAGATAAATAATTACATACACGAGGTTAATTAATCACACATTACAGTTCTATTGTAGCGCATGTTTTAATATTTACATTTAATGATAAGACCACGTGATAAGAACCACTTGATAGATCACGTGACCAGATCACGTGATAAGACTGCACCGTATTAAATGTTTCTTGTTCTACCAGGAACTTTTTGAATGATTTTAAGAGTTCAAAGTTACTACATTTGAATAATCCCCTTTCTTATCTTTGTTCTACATTTTTTGTTTGTCCTCGACTCTGTTCCCGTAAAATCTTTGCAGTTTGGTTGGGTTGAACGTCATAGCAATACATGTAGTAACAATGTGTTGCTACGACGTTAAAACCCAACCAAACTACATTGCATAGGTCATATCTCGGCGGTCAGTCAACCTACTTACTATTCCAGGAAAGGCAAACCAAAGGCTTACCAAAAGTGGCCCACTTGGCACTTACATTCGAGGCGAGATTCCAATTAAGCGAGTCAGGCTTCTTACCCATTTAAAGAATGAGAATAGGTTGATATATATCTGGATATAGTTGTTTACCATGCGAGCGGTTACTATGCCCATACTTCCGTCAGTGATTGACAAATGTCTTACATAATTAAGAATTCAATAGTAGGAGGGAGATAGGCCGTAGAAATAATCTCACGACCTAACCCATTCGGAACACCTCGACCTTTCATGAATGGACCAAACCCATCAAACCTTTCAATATTTAAATTTCTCTTACACAAAAAACCCTCGGTCTTCCATGCCAACATTTCAGTCTAACTAAAAAAAAAAACACTTACGCGTTTATTCCATAACTAAAACATTTGCTCCATACACATACACACAATTATTCCTACTCACCCCTATCTTTGCTAAAAATGCTAAGTTATGCCACTACATGAGTAGAAAATAACTCTACTAAATCATTAATTATACCATATGTCAGAAATGTTCATAATTATAGAGTATAGGTAAATTCTGGAGTCATTAATTGAGTTCTAGAAAACAATGATATACGGGTACAGTGCCCGCCAAATGTCCTTAGACAAAATCATGTTTTTTAGATAAACCAAATTGCATTAACATATTGTTAAAATCTATTCTTCAGACAGTGGCGCACATTCACTCCGCTGTTTTAAATATATTGTTATTGATCATGAGAACATAACTACTGTAGTGGGTATTTAAATCAGCGGGGTTAATGTATTCGCCAATTACGTTTGAATGAAATTGAACAATATTAAAAAGGAAAGAAAAAGTTATCTGTGCAAAGTCTAAAATCAAAATTAATTAGATAATAAACATATAATCAAACTATGTGATACGAATTATAACTTTTAACCATAGTCAATTTACTTCGATCAAATTTTCTTAAAATTTCATTTGTAAAAATTGCTTTATCACAATTGTTCAAAATTTCTTTAAAAATTACTTTATCACAATTCTTGAAAATTTCTTTTTTTTTTCACTGAAGTTTTTTTTGGCGGGAAGCTGTATGCTTCATATATTTTCTGTATGATATAATGTAATAAAAGCTTTCATTTTGCCAGGTAACTTGTTCATGGTGAATAATTATGATTGTAGATAATATATAATCATTCTATATACACTCGAAATACTGACATTAACTCTTTACTTAGAGTGTTCTTCATCCTCATATACAAGGTTTCTACACAATGTACAAGAATCAACACAAATATCAGTGACGTAGCTAAATTGGCGTACATTGAGGCACGCGCTTATGTTTACATTTCGAACCGAAGTACGTACCAGCCATTGTTTTAAATTCTGTCTTTTTTATATAAAAAAGAAAAGTGTCGACAGGAATTAATGAAAATCTTGATAAAAGAAAACCACACCGTGCCCCGCGCTTGTGGATATGTATTTAGGCAGGTTTTTTTTACATATATATTGTGGACAATATTCAAACGAAATGAAATTACTTTCAAAATTAATTAACTTTATTTTTAAAGATGTGCAATACAATGTTAAGTACATTGACATGAAAGACCCTCATTCTTCCTCCTACCACTGGTTCTAAATCATTTAGAGCAGTTGACAGTCACTGACGAAAGTATAGCCCTAATAAATGGTTAACAGAGATTTATCCTTTCTCAGATGTTGAGTTGACTGATCGTGGTTATACGACTTGTACAATGTGTTGACACTCAACGAAAAAAAAGGATTCTATCAGAAAACAGTTCTTTTAAAAGAAAAAAGGCAGGATGTCTCCTTTGAAAAGCGCTACCTCTGATTCATTTTGATTCTTAGCTACGTGTCTGTAGACTCACGTACATACAATAAGCAGGTATATGTTATCATAGGTATATATATACAATCTTTTAGGTAGGTCATTCAAGGAGAAATAATTATATACTGAAGTTAGCTGATTGACGTATGAGTAGAAATATTACATTGTTTGTTAGAAGTTTATATATATATAACTATAAGTAAAACATTGTGTTGATGCCGATATCAATGTTGCTTTTTGTTTTTGCTGGTAGTTTTTTTACTTTGAGTATTTGGTATAGTACATAATTTGCGATCGGCACGGTTCCGAGTAAAAACATACTCCATATATATATTATATAGTTTAGGGTCAGGGCTCTTCAAAGCTATATAACTATAAGTAAAACATTGTGTTGTTGCCGATATCGATGTTGCTTTTTTGCTGTTGTTTTTGGTTGTTGGTGGAGTGTTTTTACTTTGAGTATTAAGAATATTTCATAAGCGATCGACACGGTTCCGAGTAAAAAATACTCCATATATATTTAGTTTAGGGTCATGGCGCATCATTTTATCACTATATCACTATGAGTAAAACATTGTGTTCACTGTCGATATCGATGTTGCTTTGTTTTGTTTGTGGTTGTTGGTTAGGGTTGTTATATTTTGTGCATTAGTATAGTACATGTACAAGGACGACCGATGCGGTTCCAATTCAAAACTACTAATTTAATTATGGTGGCTTTGACTTGGAACTGTGTCGGTGGCCTTTGTGGTATAGTATGGGAAACGGTTGTGTTCATGATGAGATTGCGATTCACTTTACCGGCATACCATAAGCTGCAGGCACAGTCTCGATCCATCAAAGAGATTTTATGTATATATTTATTGTACTTATGCATTTGTGATAGAAACTGTCAAAGCTTGTATGATGAGTAATTAATGACAGACAATTATAATATATAATTTAAATATGGGCTTTATTTAAAAAGCCATAGTAATCAACAATGTTAAAATATTCATATACATCTATAATGTATTTTGTGGCCGTGCCGGCAGCCATTAGAACTTAACGACTGATACCCGAACAGTTCGTCAAAAGTCTAATGTAGAGCTCTTTGGACCGTAAATGTCACGAAACGTACATGTCATACGTGTGACATATACGTTTGTGACATATACGGTCTAACACAGAGCTGAACACATCAGAGCAGTTTACATTTAATAATAAAGTAAGAACAACAACTCTGTACGGAATTTGCCTCAGACTTTGGTACAGACTCAAGTTTGTATTGAAAAACAATAAATTTCTATTATTATATTACTATGACGATGATCTATGTTCCATAGATATATCAGCAAATTCCCCAAAGTTCAATAAATTTCTCGCACAATTTCTTAACTCATATACACACGCATTATATAATACAGAAATAAAACTTTTTTTGGCCCAGTGGTACACCTAGGTTTATATATTATTTTAGTCAGTGTGCCAAAATATTTATCCCAGTTAATAATACCAGAACTGTTTTATAGTTACTTTATCATGTTCATAACATCAAACTATGTCGATTCGTTCTAAAGTTAGATAGAACAAGTAGGTCAAGGGTCAAGGCCATTCACACAAAATTTAAAGATGAATGTCAAGGTTACTATGATTTTCAGTCAGATCAATTGTGGTTAATTGACATTACAAAGTAAGGATAAAATCCGAGTACATGTATTCCAACAAACTGGAGGTCAAATCAGTTGGTCAATAGTCAAGGTCATTTTGACATAAATCTTTTAACTTTATTTGGTTGTTTCAACTCGGTACATGTACATTGTAAATTGACAGTCAACGCATTTTGATTATAACATCAACTACACTGATTCATTCTACAATAAATGGAATAAAAAGGTCAAAATTCAAAGGCTAAGGGTCAAGGTCACTAGGGCATCTTTAACTTAATGGACTTGTTTCAATCGTTTGAATATTTTTATGTACATTGAACAATCAGTCCATATTGATTATAACAGAAAACGTGTCGATTCATTCTAAAAGTAAATGAAAAAGGTCAAGGGTCAATGTCAAACAATTAGGTCAAAGGTCCTTAGGAATTGTTTTTCTTATTTAATGATTTCAATTCTTTTTACAGCGATACATTCAACAACCAGGCTATAGTGATACATACCTAGATATTTATATTTGTCCCATGGTCCCTTTTAGTGGCATCTTACCATTTTAGGGAGAAAGGTCAAAGTTCAAGGTCATTAGGGTCATGGCGCTTTAAAGCTATATAAAATCACAGCAGTCATGTTCTCATATAGATGTCCGTTTTTACAAACAGTATTTTAATAATGTATAAGTGTGCTCATTAAAAATGAATATTCTGCAATTTAACGCTGTACAGTACTTAAATGTATGCTTGCGCTATTTTCGTTCGCAAAAGTTTTGGGTTAATGGAACCTTGCTTGTCTTGTAAACGGATTATGTCCAAAACAATATGGAAGACACTTAACGAAGTGGGTCGCCTTATAAACGCCATATACTCAAACAGGGCTATTCTCCCTAAAATATCTTTTTTTAATTTTCACATACTAACCGTACATGGTGCGGAGTTTGGACGTATATTACGCGTGTCCACAACAAAGAATTGTTTCATATAACTGGTTGCTACAAGCATACAGTAAAACCCCCGCTATTAAAATCGGACCTGCTCCGAACTGAGAAATATATCCGTTTTAGAGAGGTTTCCGGAATAGATGGGATTTATATTCTGACTATACAGATAAAGAGGGAAAAATAATCGGACTATTCGAAAAAGCCGGTTTAAAGAGAATTCCAGTTTAAAAGGTTCCCAGTTTAGACGGGTTTTACTGTATTTCTGTGATAAGTATCGCTAAACAGATGTTAACTGTAAATACAGCAAAACTCTGATGATATGATCACTGAAGATTGTAATATGATAAAGGTACCATCCTGTGTAGAGATATGTAAATTACATTGATGTAGAAATTGGTTTTGTAAACTGATTAACGATTAGATCTAACAGAAGTGGTCTGTACAGCATTGTCTACGATAAGCGTATTCTACTTGAAGTGGTCTACACATCCAGAGTAATTGTTGAGGTGTACTTGAAGATGACAGTTTTACTGTACATGTGTTCTTTGTAAGGATGTATTTGTCTATGTACGTTCATGACCAGAAGCCTAATGTGTATATACATGTATAGGCCTAATGATAATGAAACTTATTGTAGTCCATTATCAGCACCATCAAAATCGATGGTCCTTTCATCGGAATAATCATGACATAATGAACTTATTCTCCTAAAACTTGGCAATTTGAATTTAAAAATCGGCAATAACTGTTGAACCTAACTGTTGTTTTAATGTGACATGTATGTAGTAAAGTTCCAACTATTAGGTCCATCGAAATCAATAAATAGCGGTATGGTAATAGTTTCCTCTATGGGACATTTTTCTCTAAAAATAGGAATTTTGGACTAAAAACTGTTTAAACATTCGTATTATTTTGCGTTAACCAAGGTGGTCTTTACAGCGGAACTTAATTGAAGCTCTAAAACTATTTAAGCGGAGGGTAACCGCATTGTTAAAGTTAAAGCAAGGGTTTTTGAAGTCTACAATTAGTATCACTATTCAGTCGACTCTTGACATTAACTTCCCCGAGCATCGAGTCACACACCCACTGTTAACATACGGCGCAGATTGCAGCCACAGCATACAGTGCATGACCCTTACAGGTACCCATTTACACCTGGGTGGAGTGAAGCAATCGCAGGTAAATTTCTTGCTCAAGGAAATTAGCAGTGCCCCTAGTGGGGTTCGAACCCAGGACCTCTCGATCCCTAAGCGCGCGTCCAACCACTAGACCACTGCTCCGCATTGGTTCCTGTAAGCCTTCGCACGATTTCTCAGACTTCCATATCGGCATTAACCATGATGGTCTCTATAGCGGAACTTTACTGTACATGTATACTAACATTAATGTTTTAATGTTGTTCCATGACGGAAGTTAAACAGCGGGCACAAGATATGGTATCTCTGATGTTAGAAAAACATGACTGAGATGTAATTATTACACGTACCGTCTTGGTGGTCAATCTAGCTCAGAGTTTAGTAAACTGAATCGATAAATTAGCAATATTAGTGCACGTGACTTTAGTGCCATTAGACATGAATGAGTTTGTTTTGGTAGAGTCTTCTATGTCAGTTCTAGCTATTATTCTTTGTTCATTTTTAGTTAAGTTTAATGCCGTAGCAACACATTGTATAGGTCATATTACAGCGGTCAATCAACCTACTCACCTTTCCTGGAATGGCTAAATCTCTTAATTAAGCTGTTATTCAGTTACTAGAGGCACTTACATCTGTCGGTGAGTTACATATGCTTTACATGATTTAGAATCAGTGGTAGGAGGGTGAATGGCCGTGGAATCTATCTATAATCAAGCTCCACGAAAGTAGAACCCGCCTAGGAATTGAACCTACGATTCCTCGATCAGTAGACATGTGTGCCACATATTGACCTAGCCAGTCGGCTTATCAAACTTGGTATGCACTGATCCAATCTAATTATACAATAATATAGCATTTTTATAAAATTCTTAGCCAGAGTTTGACGTCATAAGCCAAACATTCCTGACGCATGCAAGCTATAATTAAGAAGTATTTATTAACAAACTTTACAGAACAACTGAGATTAATATTCTCCGTTCTTTTAATTAACATTTCCAATTCCAGGCTGATTCCATTGCCTTGGTGGTTATAATATTTCACCGAAATTCAATAAAGTCTTCATAAAATTTTGTCACGAAATTGAAATATCATGGAGACTTTTACCAACTAAGATGACGGCGCATGGTTTGTCGAATCAATAAAACACTAAGTTTGATACAAAAAGACGCGTTCTTGGAATATCGATTCCTAACAGATGTATAGTAGCGAGGTTTTATATGACAGTGCAAATAATAGTATACCCCCATAGGCGGATCTAGCGGGGGGGGCAGGGGAGTCCGGACCCCCCTAGAATTTTCAAAATGTACCTGTCCGTTAGTGTTTTTTTTTTTACTGTAAGTCATTTTTAAGTAGCATGAAGCCATTTTTTCTCGGTGCTTAACATATTTAAAGGTTGTGTAGTTTTTTATTATAAATATGTTGCATTATTCTGCAAAATGTGTATCACGTGGTTGTGGTTCGGAAGTTTGCCCCCCCCGAAAAAATTCGGACCCCCCCCCCCTAGAAAAAAAATCCTGGATCCGCCCCTGTACCCCCCCTTCTGTGAGGATCTCTGAGTGATGATAAAAAAGTCGATGATGGGTACAAAATGCTACAAATATTTCTCTAACATACAGACAGTCCGTATTTTTTAAATAGTATGTTTACTAACGTCAATAGTCACGTGATCGACAAACAACAACAGCAGCTAATGAGGTAAACACGCACATTGTCGCGTTTTTGTCGATTTCTATTTTTAGACAGATAATTGCATGAATGACATCATGACATTATAGTTTTAGCGCATAGAATAACAACTATAATTTTCTTTCTTCCTAACAATTCCAAGTTGGTTCCTTGAATATTGATCGTCAGCTCCAAATCTTCCCCACAAATATTGAATAGAACGTATGGTAAAATAATTTGTGCAGAGGATTCAGAGTAAACGATTACAATTCACAATTTCGGAAGAGTTTGTTTACTTTCTATAGAGCATACAAGAGATTATATACCCTGATGCTTAGATTATGAAAGCCTAATCGATAACACAGTAGCCTGTTCAATTACACAAAACGTTACAGAACGTTCCGTAACGATACATTCGGAACTCCTCGGTCATTCACTGCGAATAATCTCGGACATATTTAGACGCTATTTTGAAACTACCGGTGTTGAAGTAAACAAATACATGATCGTTTAGGCAATTAGTGATGTTTCGTTTTAGTCCGTAAAATTTGAAACATCACTCATTGCCTTAACGATTGTATATTTGTTTATTATTTGCAGTAGATGAGATTATTTGCAGTGAATGGCCGAGGAGTTCAAAATGTATCGTTACGGAACGTTCTGTAACGTTTTGTGTAATTGAACAGGTTACAGATATTAGGGGGGGGGTTGATGTTAAGTTTACAAATTTACTGGTCGAATTTTATGTCATGCATGTTCATGCACTACAAATTATGAAAATTGCCAACTCATTAGATCAATAACCTGATGCACGTTCATCAATTTATTGATTTCAACAGAGCTCTTTGAAATTCAATATTTTTTTATTAATAGTGCTTAATATACATTGTTAATTGTATATGATAATACGTCAATAGTTTAAAGTGACTAAACTATTTTTATTGTCATGACGGTTCAACCCAATGTATTGTCTTTTAATGGAACCGGAAATGTTAATAAACGCATTGTTTACATAAACGAATTGTAGTCCGGATTTTTAAATAGTTTGTTTACATTACGAAATATACAGGTCGTCCACGTAAATATTGCGTATACAAACATTGCCGGTTTCATTACACACTGATATTTAGGGGTGAATTTTTTTACAAATTTATGGTTAATTAGTTTACGCTTATTTTACAAACACATCATTATATGGAATTTATGATGTGCATAAACACTACTTAAAATAATGGTTTAATATCAAAGTGAAATATTTAAATCATTAAAATGCTGTTTCATGCATTAGCTTATTCACCTATGTAGTGGACAAATCCATTGTTTAAAGTACAAAAACAAGCATGACCTAGAATACGACCTGTACTTCAGCATGTTATTGATATAAGGGAATATGATGTTAAGTTAACATATTTAAACTGCGAAGATACTAAGATATGAGCTACCTAAATATCCTAAATAATAATAGTAAAAAAAACATACATCATTTATTTTACGATGCTATACTTTTATACAAAACGGCTAAACACAAATAGTTCTTTTTATAGGTTATGCAAGGTGGTGTATTGTTATGAACGAAGTTTGCTTTTCATTAGGAAATTCATGAATTTATTTGAACGATACAGTTTATTATGTTTACAAAATGAGATGGAACTAAACTTACTCCATAATATATGTATTGTGAAAAAGTTCATAACTCTATAAGCACTTTGTTTATAAAAGTATTGTATAGTTTCGAATAGTCATAAAAACACTCTGCTAGCATTCTCGTCAGGACCGGCGAAATCTTAAACTTGTTTACTCGTCCATTCTTGCTAATTGGTAAAGTCACTTGTCCGTATCTATATTAAAGAATAAAATTATTGAAAAATCCACTTTCCGTTCTTTGGACAACACGGACAAATCCGGACGTTTGATTTCGCCGACCATGCTCGTACCCAGAGGTTATCTCGTACCTAGAAGTTATCAAGACCATTGATCTAGCGGAAAGCCAAACTCGCACTATTCACATATCCAGTGAACAGAAAGGGTCAGCCAATTATAGATCAAATACTATTAATATCCTCTTGGAACAATAACTTCTATACAAGACGGTCTGACGATAGTACGTACAGTAAATTTCTATAAAAAGTTAATAAAGATAATCGATGATGTTAATATCAAAATGGTCTAAATATATACATGTAGGAACCCCTTTCTAAAATGGTCAAAATCGGATGATTTTGCAATAACTAATGTAGCTAGTCTTTACTAGGATTTTTTCTTCAGGATTTTTACTGTATACCGACTATAAAGCCAAACTAAAACAATATTACAAACAATCTAAAGATACATCATTCTACAGAAATTCTTATAAGAATAAACGAAACATATACATACCTTTAAAATAATGTAAATATTTTTTATTCCCCTAAACGTTCCAAAATATCCACAGAGCAATGAGTATTCCAATAAAAAAATTCCTCAATTGAGTATCAGAGAAGTCGCGATATATTTCCAAAATATCGATTCCTTCAAAATTCCAGTGTACAAGAGAACGAGTGGCAGAGAGAGGCAGAGAGCGAGAGAACGTATTCCTCCTGTCGACTGTTATCCAGATTCCAAGAGAACTAGTGTTTTTATCACACTCCTTGTAACATGTGTTTGGTTCAACCACCGTAAGTATGAAAATCTGCGAGTAAGTCTAACCTGCCACAGAACTGTAAGATGTATCTGGTAGCAATCAGTCAGTTCTCTGTTTGTCTATAGACAAACTAGCAGAAATATCAGGAATTGGGAGAGAGGTAATAGTTAACAATATATATACACTGTATTACACTAGTAAATTATCTACTATTTATATAAATGATCGGCGCTAAACTAATACAGTAGAGTTCCGCTATAAACACCACCTTGGGTTACAACATAGCAATGTTTTATATGCCCCAACATAAATGAATTGTGTTGGTTACATGTATTGCGTATATCATGCGTTCTTTTAGAACGATTTTTTAATATTTACTAATTAGAGCTGTTGGGTTCAACGCGTATTGACTATATCGATAATTAACTTTCGACGATACATCAATATATATCGATACATTCACTGGAGTACTGTACAGACAATTTGTGTTGTCATAAACTCATAAAAGATGTATATTTGTCATGAATGGTATACCTTGGTATCTTGCATTAAATTAGTAAGTAGTTGGTACAAAGGATTTGTATTGATTATAAAAAAAATAAAAAGATCTATAATAAATTGTTTATTTTCTGTTTTTCTTTGCAAATTTTGACACTATAATTTCTTTACCTATATAGGCTTTATCATCGATATTTCAAAATGCATATCGATTATTGATAGGAAGAAAATGTCGACGATACATCGATATCGTTTGAATCGATGACAGCTCTGCCTTGCACCGTAATTCGCGGTAATTTTTCATTTGTCCATACAAATATAATGGTGAATATACAAATGTACTTTGAAACTTTGACACTGTCTGAATTACAATGTAAAATTAGATTTCAGATTTTTGAGAAAATTTCTGTGGCTATGAGCTTAAGCTTGTTTTAGGGAAATTCTACTTTAAGGAAGGTTTTTCAGTGTACTATAATATTCAGTTGGAAGAGTTGGATTGTACTTGGAATAACTAACAAATTGTTGGGTTATAATTTGCAACAATGCATAACTGGAACACTAGTTTATACATGTATAATGGTTGGTTGCATTATGCAAATTGAATGATTTAATAATTAATAATTAAAGATTTACTGAACAGTTTGTTAATTGTCATTTTACTGTTTGTAGTAACTCTAGTCGTAATGAAACAGTAATGAGCTTGGACAAATAATATTTAGTTTGTTTTTGAATTAAAACGCTTGTATTTTGAAAAACAGAACGTTGTAACTATTGCTATATTTCATGCAACTGTCACTGACGTATACATTAACCCCGCTGATTTAAACACTCGAAATATCGATCGTTAATACAGTGATACTGTAGTGAGTATTCAAATCAGCAGGATTGATGTATGTGCTACTGACAGTTATATAAATTACTAAAAAAACTTTTAAAATATTAAATCTGAAACATGAAGCAAGATACGTGAGCGGATAGCTTTAATTACATGTATAAATCTCCGCCGGGTCGGTAGTGCAGTTGGTAGCGCGCCTGGATGTCGAATCTAGTCTCCCTAAGGGGTGACGGGTTCGAATCCCATCCTGGGGAGGTTATACCCTTCCATGAAAATTTGACAATAATGTTAATTTTCGTCCATTAATATGGTATATAGAGAAGTTTCCGGCCTTGTGGAAGGGTAGGCGAGTACTGGTTATAGACAAGGGTCCAGCTAAGCTAGGTTAGGTGAGCTGGACGGCGTAAAATGACCTAAAAAGTGTTGACTCGGTGTTAAAACAAGTATAAATACATTGTATATAGCTCGGAAAGTGAGATATGGTTAGTGACAAAATATCAATTTCTTTACGTAAAAATAGATCACAACTTTGTTACTAAGATAAATTATAAATCACAGGTCTAGTTAGTATTTATCATGTGTACAGTGACCTCCCAAAGTTCTTGGACAAAATCCTGTTTTAGGATAAACATGATTCAGATTTAACCATTAAAAATAAGGCTCGCAGACATCTGGGCGACTTCCAAAAACATCAGCATTAACTAGTTCATTAACGCATGATTTCAAACAATGTTACACGAATAAGTTTTTTATTACAGTAAAATTATTGGTAAATTTTATTCAGCTGTCTGTGACACATACATAACCCCGCTTATTTAGATACTCGATTATCGAGTAAGAATACAGAAATACTTTAGTGAATATTTTAATCAGCGGGGTTAACGTATGCACCATTGGCATGTGCGGATCTAGCGGCGGGGGGGGGGGAGGGTCAGGGGAGTCCGGACCCCCCCCCTGGAATTTGCAAAATGTATTCGTCCATGAGTGTATTTTTTAACTGTGTAAAGCAATTTTTAAGTAGCAAGTAGCAGTTTTCTCGTGCTCGTTTCGATCGTCTTTGTACTTATCATAGATTTATGTAGTTTTTATCAGTAATATGTTGCATTTTTCTGAAAACAGTATATGATGTGGTTCGAAAGCTTGAACTTCTCCCCCCCCCTTTAGAAAAAGATTGGACCCCCTAGAAAAAATCCTGGAACCACCCCTGGTTGGTAATTGAATAAAGTGTATAAATGCTATGTACATGTGGTATGCATGATCATTTTCTCTCAAAATTTTACCTGTCTAAGAACTTTTGAAGGGCACTGTATTTTAGTGTGAACAAAAGGTAGCTGTTCCGTTCTGTTCTGACCAATAAGTGAGAGATACATTTAGCGAAGCAACACATTTGTTTCCATTATTTCATGCGTTTCTCAAATATCGAGACAATATTTGACGTAATAATGATACGCAAAACGTGAACTAAATAT
The DNA here is from genome assembly GCA_025267735.1 of Mactra quadrangularis. NCBI lineage: Eukaryota > Metazoa > Mollusca > Bivalvia > Venerida > Mactridae > Mactra > Mactra quadrangularis. Next base: position 56,160,893 of record CM046309.1, on the reverse strand, counting down.
AGCATGCAATCTTAAATTGTAATAATATTTTTATATTATTAGTAAATATAATGATTATGTGTCATAAAAAGTAAAACAAAATCTATTTGTGCATTGAAAGTGCAAACCTTTGCTTATATTTGTCATTGAAGTATAAAATGCTGGCGACATTCATTTATTTATTTATACTCGGCCCCGACACCATATGCGACTCCAACATATGTTATGCCTTTAGGTGATATGGCTATTTCGTGCTCTTTAAATAAATGACCCGGATATTTCATTTATTCCAATGGATACCGGATGCCAATTCCATCTCTATTAATAAAAAAGTAAAGAGTAATTGGCTTTTGTAGTCTTAAAATACGTGCTAATGCACCGACTTTACAGCTATTACCCTTGGTCATCGGGCTACACGTATCTTTATAACAATTTTCCAATGTAGTCTTTTACCCCGCTAAGTGCAACTGACACAATGGAATTACACCCCCTCGCACGCCCTTTTCTTCCTGGGCAGTGTGAAGCAATTGCAGGTTAATTTCGCGCTCAAGGAAATTAGTAGTGCCGCTAGTAGGGTTCGAACCCAAGATCCCTCGATCCCTAAATGCGCGTCCTACCACTGAACTACTGGTCCTATCAATCATGCATCTAACAGGGCTGTAGGGCTAATGGAACCCATATAATTTAGTTAGTATTGTTTCACGTCCACGGCCGATTGATTCACAACTATGTCCGAAACATATTCTTACAGTAAATCCATAAGTATACATGAATATGTATTGTTTTTTGTTAAGCGCTGCTGTGCCAAAAAGGGCCCGTATACTAAGCCTGACCCTTAAACGTCGGCATGTTTGGGCCCTATAGCTACAGAGAAGTAGGGCGGGTGTTATTGATAGTTAACCCTAAGTTCTAAAACAGAATGTTTGAAACACGGCCAGCCTCGCATATCATATTCTAAATTTAGTTTTCTAAATTAATTTTAAACTTTATGTAATTCAAGTTGCTTTCTTAAAAACTTAAAGGTAACACCCATTTAATATTTTCAATTACACACAAATTATTATGAACATAATTATTTAATATTTTTGGGAACGCCCACGTAACTCAATTGAGCAAGAATCTCGTGCAACGTGTACTGACTCCGTGAACACCGATGTGTAAACCCCATTAGAAATTATAACAGCGTCTTATATGAAAGATTGCAGGGAAACGAAATGCAACTGAATTATGCTGGAGTTAGCTTCGTAAAATGGATATTTGGGAAGGAATAATAACAGCAAGTATTTTTAATTTATTTAGAATGTTATAGTTTATCACATACTTTTATTCTGAAATAGTTCGTTTTATCGCAAACCATGATAAAACAAAACTTTGTAGCCAAGGACTGTCATATGTTTCTCGACTTCTCAGTATTTTGTTTTGATAAACATTTCATTTTTTTTTTCAACAACACAATGTGAATCCTGCTATTTCTCGGAATTTTCCAAGCAATTATCCATTTGAATAATTCGGAGCTAGGTCTCGAATGACAACATATTCAAACAATGGCCAAAAAAGTGAAATTGTCTAAGCAAATACCGTCTTCAAATACTGAATTTCAACATTTGTCCCCAAGCCCATAGGCTTTGTTGGTAGAACATTTGGTTTGCAAACAGGTCGAGGGTTCGAGCACTGGGTCGGCTTTTGCCTCATACTGCGTAATTAAGTATGATATTGCATTGGAATCTTTGGTAAAACAAAGACCCTTGAGCCTGAGTATCTTAAAATATAGACCTTATAACAGGCTCAAAACTCATTACGCTTGCCTTCAACTGTGTTCAATCTTCTAGCTTTTATGGCGACATGATAAAGTCTCTAATTTTGACTCGAAAGGTCGTGGGTTCGATCCCATCCCAGACCATGGATTTGTATTTTGAAACTTTCAAATAGATGGGTCCAGACTAGTCCTAAATATAAGACCCTACGTAACTTTTTTATCATTTTGACATTTCTCTGTTACGTAGGGTCTTAACGGATAGCTTCAAAAACGCATAGCAAAAATTTTAGTGTACAGACATCGAATCAGGTCTGAACGTTCTACTCGTTTTAATTCGAAAAATTTGCAATAAAACGATACACCAATAGAAAGATAAACGAAAAATACACATGATGAAAGTAAAATAATTTCAAATGCTAACCTTAGACAGTCGAAAAATCCATTTAAAATCCTTTATTAACGAGTACTTTCAGTTTGTCACAATAATCGTGCAATAATAGCCAAAGCAATCCGAATTTAAATTGGGTTACGCCATTTGTAAGAAATGATTTTGAACGAATATATTAGGTACAGTATAAAAGCCAGTATCCGGACCGTTCCGTGCATACTTTTGACTGTTGACAGTAAGAACGACTACTCTTGAGAGATTAAAATTCGTTTAAGTAAACTGTAAGCGATTCGAAACTTTATTTACCGACACGAATTCAGTTCAAAATGGAGGCAAGCGGCGACAATCCTGGATAGCAGGAAAAGTAATTGGCATTTTCATATGGGAAAAAACTGATTTTTATCTTTTGCTTTATGGAAAGAATAAAAGTAAACTTTTATCTATCGATTGGTGCTAATTTGACCCACATTCATTTACTTTTTGAAAAAAATATTTTGCTATGCGTTTTTGAAGCAATCCGTTAAGACCCTGCATAACAGAACAACGTCCGTATGATAAAATAGTTATGAAGGGTCTTATATTTAGGACTAGGTCCAGACCTTTCTAAGCCTGGCTTGTTTTAGCTGAGGAAGTACATTGCATTTGCTGGTCACAAACATGTTAGCTCTATCTACAACTCAATGTTATATTTATTACATTTTACTTTTTTTGTATTTTCAGTTTTATGGTTAGTAATGTAATTAATGGAAACAAAGATTTTTATATATTTTATATATTTTTGTACACAAGCTCATCTCAACAATGAACTGGTTTTTGAAGTTAGCAGTTGTAGCAGAAATAGCAGTAAAAATTAGCAGTAAGTTTATATAACTAATTTACAGCTCAAGTTTTAAAGAAAATGAGAGCTTATGCTATCAGCACCAGCAAAGGTGATGGTTAGGGCATTGGCTTTGCTTGTGAAATCAAAGCTATCAAATAGTCATACATAATCATAATTTTCAACACTTATGAGTGGTAGTTGTAGTTGGTATGTGTATTCATATATATATCAACTATAAAGGGGTGTAACTCTGGATGCATTATTTTAAGAGTTATGCCCCTTACATTCTTTAAAAAATATGACTTATGCAATTATTGCTTACCTGACTTATTTTTACTTCAGAAATTAAGTGCTGTCTTTTAAGCACTCTTGTTTTAAGATTAGCCTTGCCAAAAACAAAACCCTCAAAAGTAGAGCCAGCCATCCTTGAACTGCTCTTGTAAACAAGATACATATTAACAGTGTAGTAACTTTGTCAATGAACGATTAAAATACTTAGACACTATACCCTATTATTTTTATTTCAGTTTTATGGATGGTATTGGAAATATGAAGAACAAGACATTAAAGTTAATATGTACTGGATATATTCTTGTTACATATGTAAGATCATTTCAACAATGTACTGGTTTGTGATGTTAGCAGCTATCGGAGTAAAATTTAGCAGTAAATTTTTATTACTAATTTCTACTTATTGTGTTTGTCAAAAAGTAAAACAGTCATTCAACATTTTCTTCTCGTACCCAGTGGTTATCAAGATTGAGAATCCTACTAGACTCTGGGTACGAGAATGTCAACATTTGAAAGCAGGTCAGAGCCTTGTAAGCTTATATGCCAAGCATGCAACTTTCTTCTTGAATTAAATAACCACAAATTATTGGTGAGTTTTATTCAACTGTCAGTGGCTTGCATAAGTTTTATCAAATACATGTGTGACAAACATAATGTTAGCAGAGTCTTAGGTTGCGTAACAATGTAACTTTTCTACATAACTTGTTTACAGTATTTAGTACAAGAGAGATAACTCATAAATTTTGTATAAGTATTATACTAGTTACTCCCCTTAGTGCTTAAATATATCAAAACTGAGTTGTGATAAAGTCTTAAATTAACAGATTTTACATGTGGCAGAAAAATATGCTTTTTTGGTGATTTTAGGTTCTTCTGTTTAGAGAAACTGACTAAGCTTATTTTAGTCACTGACCACTCATTTGTTTCTGAAGCAAATTGGTCTTAAGCTTGCTTTATTAGAATACAGACCGATATTTACATTTGAGCTTTTTAATTTATATTACTGAAATTGATCTTAAATTTTGGGTAGAAGATTCATTTGATAGTAAGTTTTACTGATAATGTTTCTGAATTCATGAATTCTAGATTTAATATAAAATAAGTCATCTATGTAGGGAAAGTTTGACATTTTGTTTTTTAATTAAATAAGTTTTCTTTGAATTTCATTGTCTAAATCTTTTATCTTTTAGCTATAATGTAAATACAAATACTATTTCATAGTGTTGCATGCATATATATTTATCAGAATCTATACTTAATTTGTCTCTTTTATACTTGCAAATATATTAAATAACACCATGGAGAAAAAAAAGTATTGACAGAGATTCAGAATTTATAAGTCCAGACCATAATTGGTAGGTCCTCTTTTTTTATCTTTTCCACGTTAATGATTTTTTGTATATTTCATTGAACTTGTATCTATATTTGCATGTCTACTGATGGAGGGGTCGTGGGTTAGATTCCCAAGCATGGCATACTTTAGATGAGTTTGGTCATAAAATAATTTATGCAGCCACTCTCCATCCTACCACTGATTATAAATCACGTTGGGCAGTTTTCAGTCACTGACCAAAGTATGTACCTAGTTACTGGTTGACAGATTTAATTCCAGAGTTTTAGCCGTTCCAGGAACATCAAGTAGGTTGACTGACCACCGCAGTATGACCTATACAATGTGTTGCAATGGCACTGAACCCAATCAAAAAATAAAAATGTTTAAGAGGCCACCATTTGTTTCGGCTAATTTTAGAGGTACCACCTTGAGAGACCATTAACACCATATATTTATATATTTATTTGAATTGATAAATTTGTTTATATTTCTCTTTCTTGTTTGTACTTTCAGGGCATTAAAACAAAACCAAAACTTAAGGTAGAGTTACCTTTCTTTGTGGTAAATTTTGAGAAGACCCACACTCGACCTACATTTTGCACAATATGGAAAGGGTTTCTGATCTACAACAATAAGTATTTATTTTGCCAATTTCTCTATTAATTCAAATTAGTAAATAAAGGAAAGTAGGACAGAAATAACTACTTCTTACCTGTTCTGAAAAATTGTACATTAATAGTCAGGTGAATATCAATTGGTATCTCAATAACATTAAACAATCGTGGTCATCATCACCATATCAGCACCGTCCTTGTCACCATCTTTTGTTTAATTTGCATGTGTAGTCCAACAGAATTAACCTGAGCTTGAACTACCTTATTATAATAATTACACACTTCACTTACTTTTATTCGTGAGTTTCCGTATGCGTGTATACAGTTATACACATGTTTATAACAACTGATGTCACTATAAATTAATTTATCAAAAAGGGCATGTTATTGTACATTAAACTTTGAACAAATATTGAGCAATATTACGGCACAGTTTCAAATGTTTATTCTTATGAAAACAACGATAATTCTTCAGTACCTGTATTTTGCCGAAAGCTTCCGATAAAGCGCGATTTACAAACGAAGACAAAAATAGACTGTAAATACTGAGTTTAATATATTCTTGCATAAAGGTCAAGCTCAGGTTAATTCTGTTGGACTATATATTATCATTATTTATTTGATGCTAAAGTTGACAATATAGAGACTGGAGAGTAATTAGCAAAATAGTTTGTGCATGAGATTCAGAGTCAACAATTACAATTTATAGAGTAATGTGAATTTTTGAGTGAGTAAATGCTAGTAAAAATATTATGAGCTAGGGTCAGGTGAACTGTCCACTATATGTGAAACTGATTACTTATAATTTACAATAAATTTTTACTATTTGGATCATCAAAATGGATGGTAATGATAGAGAAATGCATTCGGAACGACCTCGGCGATCATCTACGAAGATATACCTCAGATATCAAACGTAGTAGGAATACAACCAAGTTATGAGGTCAGGCGGTTAACCTCATAGGTTAAGTAGTGCCGATGTAAACAACCAACATGGCAGATCATTTTGCAGAAAGTATCGAGTACACAAAAAATGTTTAAGGATCAACTTTGATTTAAGTGAATATCAGTTACAGGCATTGAAGAGCTTTAACTGCCCATAATCGTCCGTCATTTTTGGTGTGTGCCAGCGTTCGAGTAAACGTCAGGAACGAGGCTAGATTCTATGTTGGAACTACTTTCGCTCCTCGTGATATCCCAGGTGTATTTGCGTGGAAAATCGCCGAAGTAGTTCCGAATGCTAATGCACATTCACCGACTTTACAGCTATCATCTCTGGTCATAGGGCTACTGATATTGATCTATCAAACTTCCTGGGGTCTTTTACTCCCCTATAAGTGCAGCTGACAAATTGGCACAACAGAATTATACCACCCTCGAAGGTACCCATTTACACCTGGATGGAGTGAAGGAATCATAGGTAAATTTCTTGCTCAAGGAAATTAGCAGTGCCCCTAGTGGGATTCAAACCCAGGACCTCACCCTAATCGCGCGTCCTACCACAGGACTACTGCTCCTGCTACAAATACATATTTTTTTTATTTAAGGTTGAATTCCCCTAATGCAAAACTATGTTTATGACCACAGAGAATTTCTCAGAAAACTGATATTTGTACATTGTTTTTTTCATGTTTTCACCATGTCAGATTATTTAGTTTAGACAAATTAAGATTTATGCTATTTTCATATCTAAGGGAGATGATTACTCACTTCCATTAAAGGTTTTTGTCAGTAATTTTGCAACAGAATGTTTTATAAACTTAGTCCATGTAAAATTATTAAGTTGATGTAATGAATGAAAAATCATATGTTTTGTAATAATTTATTATAATATTATTGATTGTAAAATAGTGTTATAGGAATTCTACCTTACGTATTTTGAACTTCAAATTCGAAAAGATTTTTTTCAAAAAGATTTTTTTTAAGGACTTCAAAATCATAAGAAATCACATAATTTTGCAATAACCAAGGTAGTAAAAACGTTACGTTATACTTACTTTTTAGTCACTGTGTTTATTTTTTGTTTACAGCACCATGTTTTCTGGTCAGAAAAGTGATGGCATAAACGCTTGCTTGGATTTTAAAACTTAGAATGTGAAACAAAAGATCTGGTCATGTTATAAATGGACGAAAGATACATCTTGATTGTTGTGAACAGAAACATACAGCTTTGATCCTCAGAAAAAGGATAATTAGATTTTATGTGATGCATACTTGAATATATCCAGTCTAGAATATATTTGTTTTCTAGAAAATCTTGCAAAATCTTTTGATTTTTCATCCGATTCCTTTCAAGTTTTTAACAATTGTAGATCTACATATTGTTATAACATCTGTGAATATTCATCCAGATATCTTGATTAGAAATTTGTTTGATTTTAAGTCAAAAGTTAAAATTCCTATGGGAGAGTTCTCTAATTTCAAAAATGGGGTTTTTTACATTTGAACTTTTTAGATATTTTTTCAACATGGTCATGATGCCAAATCTGCATTTATACCTTGCTACATATGTGTATTTATAATGAAATTTAAAGAGGTGAGTGCTCGCATGGAAGAACAATTCAAAGAACTGTTTGCAATATTTCCAGATTTAATGATTTTGCATTTTATTGTAATTGAGTCATTTACTGGACTTTGGATCATCTGTTGTACTTTTAGTGACTGATTTTTTTGATAGCCAGTGTTGCGTTTCATGAAAAATTCTTATAATAAAAACCATTGTAAATCTAAAGCACAAACATTTATGATTTGGTTATTGTTTTGGCGTTTGCTTAAAAAAATCTTGAATTATTTAAAATATTGTTTACCTTGTAAATATCATGTCACAATTACCTATATTAATCCTTGGACTTAGAACTACAAAGTTATGTTTTTGACTTACAATATTAAGTTTTTTTCGTAAGAATTTTTTGTCTCGTAGGTATCTGTGAAGTACGGATTGATTTGAATTCTTTTAAAATCAAACTTTTATCATGTTCTGTGGTTAAGAGATCCTGCTGGCTCATTCGATATTACTGTATAAAATTCAAACCAGAAATACTCGATAGAAAATTTAATTTGATTTTACTTAGTTGTTTTGGGATACCAGGTTGCTGATGTTATTAGTGGACACTGCCATCCAATAATTCCTTCACAGTACAATTAATTGAATTGATACAAATTCCCAGTTAAAGTTTGAAAAAATATTATATCTTAGATTGTTTTACTCATTATTCTTGAAATGGAATGGAAATTTCTCTGGAAAGTTCAGTTCATTTTTGAGTTGCAGCAAATGTTATCTATCAGCCCCCAAAATAAGTGTCGATGTATCTCAATGGACAAATATCAAGTTTGATATATTTTATTGATTTCATATTCAAATGAAAAGTGTACTGATTTCAAAAAGTAAAATTAAGAATACTGTATTTTGACGCATAAAATACACACTTTTTTACCTCCAAATCTGACTTCATTTTGTAATTTATCAATTAATTGCTTTACAACATTTTGAAACTCCATTAAGTGCAATGTAAATGATGAATATATGAAGGAACTTTTGGAGGGCAGTGTATTACATTTCCTCCCTTGATGCAACACATGTATGACAAACAACATTGATCTAATATACTAATGGACAAAAGTCTTGTCCGGTCTACAAAAAACATAATATCTTTTTTGTTTGTTATCGCACACTCGTACATTTGGCATCGTTAGAAAGAAGATGTTATTATGCATTGAATAAACAAAGAATTGTGAAATTTGAGTCAGTTCTGTTGGTACAGGAATGTGTTGAAAATTGACATTGAGGATTTGCAAGTTACAAATGATTGCGTTAAGTCAGTTTTAAATGAAACATTTTTCCAATAGTGAGTGTGACCCCCATTAACCCGAATGAGTTCGGTGCTCCTTTTACGCATCGATGCTACAAGTTTGCGAAGGAATCTAGCCGGAAGACCAGAAAACTCATTCGGGTTAAGAGGGGGGGGGGGGGGGGTCACACACACTATTGAAAAAAAATTTTCCTTTAAAACTGACTCAATGCAATCATTTGTAACTTGCAAATCCTCAATGTCAATTTTCAACACATTACTTTACTAACAGAACCGGCTCAATTTCACAATTCTTTTTTTATTCAATGCATAATAACATTCTCTTTCTAACGATGCCAAATGTACGAGTGTGCGATAACAAACAAAAAAGATATTATGTTTTTTGTAGACCGGACAAGACTTTTGTCCATTAGTATATATACAGTGCCCACCAAAAGTTTGGAGACAAAAGAAGTTAACTACAATCCTTGAAATTTGATGACTACTTTTGTAGAATCATAATTTTTGATACATTTTAGAATAACAAATTTCATTAATGCATCATATCTGTAAAATTCAGCATCTGATATCCTAAAGCCTCCACAACCATGTTTATTTTTAATTATTTTTCCTGACATATCTTTTATGCTATTTTTTGTGGAATCAGTTAAAAGTATAATGATAACAAAAAATAAAAGCATAAATAAAAGCTTTTCAAAATAAACAGTTCTCAACTTTTAGATAAAAGCTATTTAGTAAGTCTAATAAGTGAAAATGTCTCCAAACTTTTGGTGGGTACTTTATTATTTTAATATTTATCTAATATAAACTATTTTCCGATAAACGTATTTCTTGAACATTAATTTTATATAGTTAGCTTTGAGTAATTTCTTATACAAATTCCTGTTTATACCCCCGCTTCGAAGAAGAGGGGGGTATACTGTTTTACCCTTGTCCGTGCGTGCGTGCGTCCGTTACAAAATTTCCGTCGCAGTTTTCTCAGCAACTATAACATGCAGCAGCCTAATACTTTGCATATTGCTTCATCCCATAGTCCCATGTGGTGTAAAGCGATTTCATGCTCCTTGCTCATCTACTTCCTGTTTGTCGCATATTTTTAGATTTTGTTAAATGAAAGTTACATTATGATAGTCATATTTCTCACTGTGGGGGTATCACTAGTGAGCATTAGCTCACAGATTTACTTGTTGTTTATTTACTATTTTAATTATTTTTTAATTAGCATGTGTTTATATAACATTTTTTATTGTCCAGACAATTTCTGAATTTATTATTATAACAATCTTTTATTTGTTTTGAAACATAACCTCGTCAATAAAAAGGAATTTGTATTAGAACATTACTCAAATGTTACCATTTATATTAATAAAATGATATTTTGAAAAATTGTATTTACTTGAGAATATTATAATAGCAAACTTCACACGAATGTATTTTAAGATTAAGACAAATAAGAAAAGTTTGTTGTCCTTAGACTTTATCTTGTATGAATATATATTTTCTTTTGAAGTTTATAAATTTTTATAATTATTTCAAAATAAATGACTAAGTAAGTGGTCATTTTGAAATAATTATGAGAATAAGATAAGTTAAAAGGAAAGATATACTTCACATAAAGTCCAAGCTAACAAACTTTTCTTAAACTTGTGTTTCATATATCTTAGAAAACAATAACAAGTTTGTTCTTGTTTTAATAATTAAAACTAGTTTTGTATTGCATTAACCTTGTTCTTATTTAACTTTTTTATCCTTTGACCTCCTGATCTTTTTTTCTTTTCTTTGGCCTTTTGACTTCAGGGCCTTTTTTTCTTGATCTTTGACCTTTAATCTTTTGATCTCTTGATCTTTTGATCTCTTGATCTTTTGATCTCTTGATCTGTTGACCTTTTGACCTCATGATTTCTTGATCTTATGACCTCTTGATCTCTTGATCTTTGACCTCTTGATCTTTTGATCTCTTGATCTTTTGACCTCTTGGTCTATTGATCTCTTGATTTTTTGATCTTTTGATCTCTTGATCTCTTGATCTATTGATCTCTTGATCTATTGATCTCTTGATCTTTTGATCTCTTGATCTTTTGATCTTTTGATCTCTTGATCATTTGACCTCTTGATCTTTTGACATCTACATCTTTTGACCTTTTGACCTCTTGATCTATTGATCTCTTGATCTTTTGATCTCTTGATCTTTAGACCTATTGATCTCTTGATCTTATGATCTTATGATCTCTTGATCTTTTGACCTATTGATCTCTTGATCTTTTGACCTATTGATCTTATGATCTCTTGATCTTTTGACCTATTGATCTCTTAATCTTTTGACCTCTTGATCTCTGATCACAATGGATCAAAAGTCAAAGAGGTCAATGATCAATTGACCTTCTACACTGAATTTAATTTATTTATTTATTCAAAGTATAGGCCTTACATTTTAAAAACACATTTCTTATTAAAGTTTGTTCAACTGTCAGTGGCATATACATTAACCCCACTGATTTAAATACTTACTTTCGTATTCTTGACTTAGATCAATTTAAATAGGCGGGATAAATGTATGTGCCATCGAAGGTTGAATAAAATTTGACAATAAACACAAAAGTAAAAGATCTAGGTGTTTCCATGTTATCTTAATTCTATTTTTAAAACACTATGACCCAAATGACCATGTCTTTTTAATAAATGACCCTGGATAAAATGTAATCATTGGTGTATTTAATTAAGTAAAATATAACAATCAATAGTCTCATACGGGAACTTGAAGGCGTGTTTATACTCATTATTATAATAAAAAAGGATCTTCAAATTCGAAAATGCTTACGTCACAAAAGTTTTTCAATATTTAGAAATAAAGCTAATTTATTTTAGTTCCAGTATGAGACTATATCTAGATGTTGCATTATAAAGAGAATATCAGTATTTGGAAGCAATTTAGTTTTTATTAGAAAAAATAATGTTCCAAAATATTGATTATAGTGATTAGGCATAAACATTTCTTAACAATTTAAAAATTTCTAAATAAAGACCATGTGCTAGTAATTATATGGTGGGTCATTTCAATAAACTTATTTCAGAGCAATAGTTCTTCGTTGAATTACATATAAAAGTATTACTTCCTAACACTAATCAGAAGTCTCATACAGGTAAAGTAAATTTCTTCTATTGCAAAATCTTACGAATCAAAATGCTTTATTTGAAAAGAAATATTTCTGGTGCCCATTTAAAGACTGTTCCACTATTTGAAAATAAACCATTAATTTTGTTGAAAAAAAGTGTATAAATACAATGTATTTACAATTACAGTATTATATGGTTAAAGCAGTAATGTAAAACGTACCTGTATGAGCTAATGATTGTTGTCACAACTGAATCTTTATAATTTGTATAAGTCCAAAACCTGTCAAAGTATGGTTCTAATTACTAGCACATATCTTAATTTATTGAAATCTACAAATTATAATGCCACATCATAAGTCACCTAGATCTTCCTATAGTAATCAACACATATCATACATTGTTTTATTTTCACTAGATAAAATTAAATAAAGCTAAACTTGAGAACAAACTCCATGCTCAAAAGTCAAACATTTTTCAAATGGCTTAATAAGAAAAAATATATTTAAAAAATCGTCTATTAATTAACAGACAAATCATTTGAAAAATTGGGTTTGACCCAGTGTCAACACAAATTTTGGTTAATTTATGGCTGCCAGCTCACCTAACTGATTTCCTGGACATATTGATCTATAACCAGTACACGCATATCATTACACTATGCTGACAACTTCTCTGTATGCATTAAAAATTGACAAAAATCGTCAAACTTTATAGAAAGATAAAGCCAGTCTGGGTGGGTTTCAAACCAGCGCATGTAAGCTAGCTTTCTTGAATCATTGTCTTTAACCAGTTCTCATCTACCCTTCAACAAGACAGATATCTCCAATAAACCATATTAATGGAGGAAAAATAAGACATTATTATCAAATTTTCATGGAAGGGTATAACCAGACTGTTTGGGTTTCAAACCAGCAAACTCTTCAAGGCACACAAAGTTTGTTTTGCTTTAAAGCACACGGACACTCAACCAGGTTACATCTTGATGCACATGAAGAAATACTGTCCAAGAATAAAATTAATTTTGAAGAGCATGGAGTCCATCCTTAAGTTTAATCACCATTGCAATTGTTATGATGATGATGAATGTATTACTGGTTAGTATTGACCTGAGACAAAAAATACAGTTCAAATATAATTAATTGACATTAAATCGGTTAAGGTAGAATTCCCTAAATACTAAACAGCATTCATGACTACAAAATTGTTATCAGAAAACTGGTAAGTCTATCTAATTTTACGTTGTATTTCTAGTGTTTTCACTATGTCAGACTTTCAAATTATCAAATTCTTTTCATACAGACAAATTAGAAAATACGCCATTTTCATATTAAAGGGAGATAATAATTACATTCATGAAAATATTTCATTCATAACTATGCAAGAAAATGTTATTTTATAAATCTAATCCATGTAAAATAAGTATCATGTTTGAATGAAATGAAAAATATTTGTAATGTTTTGTAATAATTTACCATGATTTTAAAATGTATAAGTGTATTAAAGGTACTTATTTACAGATTTCAACTTAAACATCATTTTTTCTGAAACTATCAAAATTGTTTGGAAACATGTTTTTAAACAGAAAATTAGTGATTTGATAATGACAGTTTTAGTGCAAATTAACATATAAATACAAATGTTTCAAGTAGTAAAAATCTACCGCGGTATGTCACAGTATGGTCATTTTTAGTGCACTTTGTAACTAAATTGTACATTTCTTGCAATCTATAGGTCAGTTTGTCCTAAACAGTAAAGACTTATTTTTTTACACAATCACAGACACTGAAAGGTATTTTAGATATATTTAAAAATCTTAACCAAATCTGTGAACTAGTACCTTTAATGATTGTAAATCGGTATTGTGGGAATTCTACCTAAATATGTCTCAGGTATGTTTGCACAATCTATTACATTCAAATATTTTCAAATAATTTGTACAACATTACATATACATAAAAATTCATATTGTTAAATTTTATTCAACTGTCACTGGTGCATTAATTAACCCTGCTGATTTAAATACTCAATATTTGTTAGATAATCTCCGTACATACTCACTACAGTACTTCTTTACTCACAATCAATTAAAATAGATATCTGTGTTAATGTTTGCCACTGACAGTTAAACAAAATTTAATAATATGTAAAAAATCTTATACAGTGCAGTCCATAGTTACAATTACACTGTTTTAAATGTTTGATATTTGTTTCAATTTTTTACCATTACTTGAGAAATTAAAAAAGATCTTAAGATACATGTACAAGTATAAATATTTCAATTGTGTAAGCTTTAGTTACATCACTCCTTAATCAAATGATACAGTCTATTATCACTATCCTAATGTGTAAATACGTTTGAAAAAAATATAATAGAACTAATGAAAAATCTGCTTTTTTACAAAGTGTAAAGATAACTTTGGATGGCACTATATCACAGTATATAGCCTCTTTAAAATGTTCATCAGTTTATCTCTGTTAAAGCATGTACAATTTGTAATCCCTAACTCACTTAAACAAATAATTATTAAATAAGCCATTTTTTTTTCGTTGAAAAATTCGTCTAAAAATTGTTCATTATTGGCTTTTTATGTTGGTTGTAACGACCACATTTTCCAATGTTCTTGACGATGTTTCATCCAGATGATCTGAAAACAGAATAGGAGTTAACGATTTATCAACTGTTATCAACTGTTATCAACTAGCTGTCTTACCTAGCACACTCCATTCCTGGGTATTTACCTATAACCAGTACTTGTCTACCCTCCCACAAGACTGAGCACTTCTTAAGATACCTTATTAATAGGAAAAATTCAACATTATTGTAAAGTTTTAAAGGAATATTGTAACAACCCAGGGCAAGGCTCAAGTCAGCGACCACTTATGAAAACAAAAGTCCAAATCTTGCACCTAGCATACAACACCACATATCTGTGTTACAAATAAATTACACGTGAAGGGTATTATTAAATTTTATTCAATTGTTAGAAGCGAATACATTAACCCCACTGATTTAGATACTCAGGACATATTTTAATCAGTAGTAAGTACAGAGGTACTGCAGTAAGTATGTAAATCAGTGGGATTTATGTCTGCACTGTTGACAATTGAACAAAATTCACCAATAATGCTGACAAAATGACTATCATCAAGATAATTACTTTTTGCATAATATGTAGTTGGCAAGTGATTCAACAATATACATTTGTACTGTATATCAAAAGAAAGTTTTACCTCATTAATTCATCTTGTTTAGGATATCTGGAAACTATAGTACACACTACTATCTTTTTTATGTGAAATTTTCTCCATGTCCATGATCATACAAAATAAAATATAGAATACATTAAATATAATAGGGCCTACAAACAATTAATAAAATACTCGAACTTAATTAGTCTTGGTTCACTCACATTAGGAGGGTCAGTCATTCTGCTCATTGTCCATGCAGAGACTGAAGTCTTCGGACCTAATAGCTTTAAACCAGTAACAAATGTCAACTACTACAAGATACTACAATACATTAATATGATACTAGAAGACCAAACTCCACATAGGTATTTAGGTGTATCCTGGGATTCAAACCCATATCCTCTTGAATATATTATCAGATACAAAGCAAATCAGGCAGGATAGCACTATGGATTGTACCAGTTGTTGGTTTAGATGCATTTCATCCAATACATGTATTCTTAATTTATTGTATTTTGAACCATTGTTGCAGTGGATGATTGACTTATCACTCTTTAACTTATTGATGAATTTCCTGGTTCTCCAGTACTAAACAATTACGATAAAATTGAAAAAAAAATAGATACCTGTCTAAAGCCAAGTGAGTGATAAGCCATGTGTGCTCCATAACAGATATAGCTAATTTTATAAATAATATACATGTAGCATACAAAATTCTTTGGCATAATTTTTTATAATAAGGTTATTTACAGGGACCAACTCACCTAACCACCTGTCTTGGATTTTTCAATTTACCAGTACTCGTTTATCCTTCCACTAGAAGATTACAACATTTTCTTAAACAGAGAAAAAATAGCATAATCGAAAACTTTTCATGAAAGCGAATGGCATGCTTCAGTCAGGAAATGAACTTTGAATGTCACATTTGAAGTCAACCATATTTGCTACAAATGCACCTAACTCTTGGCTAGAGTAGATGTTGAAAAGTAAATAAGTTATAAAATTTAAAGAGCTGTTTAAAATCTACTTCCATATACATGTTCAGCTGACTTTACACTTTTGTATGATAATTCCTGGATTACTGAAATCACTTTCAGGCAAGTGACCCATCAAAGTAACGCTTTACAACTGACTGGGAGTTAATCATCTGTAGGTAAAATTCTTGCTCAAAGAAATTAGATTGTCCCTAATGGATTTGAACCTACGACCTCAGCACGCGTCCTGCCATTAAACCACTGCTGCTAGAAGTTCCAGGCATGCACCACCATATTTGCATCAATCATAAAATAGTTAAATTCAATGTTATAAAATAAAGAAATGGTTTACCTTAAAAATTTGTGACAGGCATTGCATGGATTCAAACAGTTTTCACAATATTTGTCAACCTGATCATAGTAACTCGGCTATAAATCCTTTCTGGGTTTCAACATAGGTAGGTCTCATATCAAATCTCAAAGCCTGCAATACACTTAGCTGCAATAAATAAGACGCACCATTCAAAATTTATCACAATTTAAAAGCAAAGGTTTCATATGGTTCACTAAACCATCGTTCCATAGAATCACCAGTTCTTGAGCTTCATTGAGAGGCTATTACATTTGTGAACTTGACCACTCGACCCTATTAGTAAGGAAAAACAGTGAAAATGAGATGAACCATTCAACCAATGAATTATGTATAACTCCAATATAATGCTTAAGAAGTTAGATCGATGGTTCGACACGATTTGAAGTCAGTGACATAAGTCCTTTGGTCACATTAAGCGGTAAAAAATATTGCCAATAATTTTTTTGTAACGGTTAACTAACCACCGTTCCTGCCATACTGTCATACACAAGTGCTTAACTTTTATCAACATTACTAAATACCTTCTTTCTTGCATGTGAGTTGCTAACAGGTCAATTCTTATTATGCTGAGTATGGCGACCAAATCACCCAACCAACTTATCCGGGCATTTACCAATTCTCACTCATCCTTCCACTAGGATCCAAAAAGTTTCCTTAAAATGAGAAAACTTTACAAATTTGATAAATGTCCATGAAAACGTTTGACATTCAGCAAGGAATCGAACCCTGAGCGCCGGTTTGAAGTCAAACATACAACCACTGCATCTAGATCATTGCTAGAGTAGGTGTTTCGGGAATGCACAACCGTGTAATGTAAAGTTTAAAGTAACAGGGTATATTTAGATTATAATTACCTGTCTATGAAGATATATTACTGATCCTAGTAAACGCCATGTACCACCTTGTCTGTCGACATGTAACATACATAATATTTGTAAAAAACTGACACCTCTGAAAACATAAATAATATTTGTTAGAACAAAATAATAAACGTCCCCTCCAGGAACCAAACCCTGAACTTATATCAAAAGAACATGTGGCCATACGGACTGTTAAATGAACTACATTAGTAAGTAGGAGCTCTGATTTCCTTAAAACAAAAACTATATTTATGGCCATAGAACATATAGAGATAACAATTGAAAGCTTTCATCAGCAAAATGATGATATATTTATCTTTTCTAAATACAGCTTTTCTAAAACGTACTGCGTTATTCATCTCATCCCCCCCCCTCCGTCTATGACCCCCCCCCAGCCAGCAACCCAGCACCAGACCCCGGTGCAGGATCCCCCCGGTCCAGGACCCCCCCGGTCCAGGACCCCCCCGGTCCAGGACTCCCCCCGGTCCAGAACCCCCCGGTCCAGGATCCCCCCGGTCTAGGTAACCCCCCGGTTCAGGACCCTCGGCCAGACCCCCCTCGTCCAAGCCCCCCCCGGCCAGGCCCCCCAGCCAGCCCCTCGGTCTGAGACTCTCCACCCAGGACTGCCCGCTATGGCCAACCCCCGGGCAGGGCCCCATCCCGACCGATTCCCCTCGGCCAAAAGCTCCCGCCCAGGAATTATAATTTTCCTCTAACAATAGTGGAAAATTATCTTTCCAATATTGTCCCACTTAGTGGACCGGATTTCCTCAATCCTGTAAGCAACAGAGTTGAGGAACTGAAGAGGAGCGGAACTCCACCAGCAAGGGACCCTTCATTTCCCACCCAGAGGAACGGGTATTCAACTCGTGAGAGCTGAACACAAAAATCGCCTTAACTCCTTAGAAAAAGAGTTAAAAGGCTCGAAAAGCAGTTCCCCATTAAAGGGGAGACTACTCTTCCAAAATTGTCCCAAAAGGGACGGGGTGTTCAACTCGACAGAGTCAAACACAAAAATTGTGCCCCGATACCGTAAAAACAGAACCTTAGCACTTGGGTTTTCACCGAACAACAACATTTCAATCTTGAACCTTTATACACTATATTAATTATTATAATTTGGTTTGTAGCAAAATCACACGTCCAAAGTTTTAAACATGTCTAATAAATTAAAACGAACATTTTCTATATTATAACTTCTCTGGAAACATGAATATGTTTTATCCTGTATGAAATATAATTTTATATTTAAATACAAATTGTCAAAACAAAGTTTGAAGTTACAATCACAAAATAAAAAGAAATGTGTGTAGAAATTATCTTCGCATGTAGGGACCGGAAGTTAGTATTTATAAAGTGACTCTTTTAAATATATATAAGTCAGCTAACCTGTATAATATTAGGACCCATAATAGCGCAGTCGGCTAAATGGTTGGAAATAGAAAAAATCTTAAAATAGTTCAAAACCAAACATTGGTGGTTCAAACCCAGTCACTGTCGTAATATTTATTTTTATTATTAATTTATTTATAATATTTGTATATACTACTATATAAAAAGTTTTATACATGGAAACGTGTTCTTTAAAAAATAACATAAATAAAAAGAATTTTTAATTGACTTTTTTAATTACCGTACCTATAGATATGCTGATATTTTTAGAACAAAATACTTATTTCAGTTTATTTAAGGTTCAAGTAAAGTCTTTATTTGCATTAATAATAGTAAAATAAAAAATGCTCTAATTCTGTCGTACTTTCATCAAGAGCAGTGTTTTATACATCAAAATGTTAGGAACATACAAAGTGATGCTGGCAATTTATTCAGATGAAAACTTTTAACAAAAGATGTATTTGCAAAATTGATGCTGTTAAAATGAAAATACTAAAAGATATTCAATTCTTTATACAAACTAATTTAACATTAAATAATGTCCAGTATATTATAGTTCATATTCCAATGAAGGTACTCCAAAATATAATATAATCTCAATAAATGTTAAAATAAAACTACGGTATATGAAAAACATTTTGACAGATGCAAGTGCAATGGGTTTTCGTGACCCTGTTTCTACTTTCACTTTAATTTTTCATTTGCCTTAGTTTTGTTTTAACATTTATTAATGTTATAAATATTGGAGTACCTTCATGGGAATATTAACTATAATGTTCTGTAAAGGATTTAATGTTAAATGTTGTTGTAAGAAAAGATTAATACATTTCAGTATTTTTATTTATACAACGTCAATTTTGCAAATACATCTTTTGTTAAATATTTTTGGCGTAATTGATGACAAGCATCACTTTGTATGTTGCATAAGGAACATTTTGATGTATAAAACACTACTTTGAGTGGAGATGTGACAGAATTAGAGCATTTTCATGTTCACTGAATTATTTTGCAAACCAAGGGCCACTTTCACAAAACAACTTAAGTTCATTTTTAAACTTAAGTTGTTGCTTAAGTCTAGTTTTTTTCTTATCACTGTTTCACAAAAAAACTTAAGTCGATTTTGAAACATAATCTTAAGACAAAATTTAAGTCACCTAGGGAGGTGACTCAAGTCTAAAACAGGTGACTTAAGTCAGAAATTTCAATATGGCTGCGCCCAATGTTTTAATTCGGAGATGAAATTTGAGTAGGCCGCGAATAATTAGAGTATATTTAACTCATTAAAATGTTTTGACGACCAATACTTAATAAATATGTACAGGTTATCCTAGACCAGCAAGTTACCTACGAGCAGGTCACATAGTTTGCCAGTTTACATGACAGTTCTTGTTGCATTAAAGTTCTATGCTACTTGCAATTATAACAGAATTCAAATTACATGACTCATAGAATAAATGGCATTCAAATACATATATGTACCACTATTTCTATGAAGAGGCGAACAAATAAAAATGCGTGTAATGACGATTAAAGCTACCCGACAACAAAATTGAGGTTTGAATGCAAAATAAAAGCAAACAAATTAAATAATGCATCAGTGAATGTTAAAAAGCAACGAAATGCAGAATTTAAAAAAGAAAATATTGATTTACCTTTTCAGTGATAGCCTCACAAATCCAATTATTTGGCTGCTTTCTAATTAGTCATGAAAGCTTTGCCTACAGAGTGATTTTGTTTTGTTTTTCAAATTGTACATATATATATTACACCAAGCTCTTTTTGTTTTACTTTTGTTCCCCGTTTGTACAAGGATAACACGAGGACATCGTGTATTGATATTTAATGGGTTTGTGTGATGTGTATATAAGTCATTGCTAAAAGATTGTACATGTATTACATCATACTATTGACGATTTACACATTACCGGTTTAAAATTGACAGATTTAACAGCGTAGCTATGAAACATTGTTATCGTCAAAACTTAAGACCAGACTTAAGTCAGGAACAGATAAGATTGTCTCAAGTTTTTTCGAGAAACTGACTTAGTAAAAACTTAAGTTCACCACAACTTTTAACTTAAGTCCAAGCTTAAGTCTTGACTTATGAAAAAACTTAAGATTTTTTGTGAAAGTGGCCCCAGGACTTTACATGAACCTTAAGCTAACAATCAAACTAGATATATATCAATTTAACATATAATCTTGACTGGAGATATACCCAACCCAACGCTCAATAGTACTTGGCCAGTAAATTTCAAGAATTTTGTTTCTTCTCTGATCTTAAATTATTATAATTTCTTTCATTGTATTGTCCGTTTTTTCTCAACTGTCAAAGCTTTAAGTTTTATCCTAAGTTTGAATCCAAAATTTACGAAGGACCGACAGAATACTGCGTTGCAGTGCTGGCCGAGTGATATAAACCACATTGTATAAAATCAAGTAGGTCGACGGACAAAAAAACAAAACAGTCTGTCCTTCGTCCGGGCCGGACGCCACCGGAGACGTTGTTGGAACGTAAATGTTATTTATAAAGAAGACGACTGTTTATAAGTCGATTGGCTAAGGCAACGTTCAATATAAAAGCAGTTTGCAACATGCAATTCACAAACTGGCCTTCAAATAATCAAAACATATACACAACTTCAATAAAAAAAACTCACCACTGCAAATTTCATCAATTTGTCCGCCATGCTGTCTTCTCCAAACTCAAAAGCAAGAATCCCGTGCGCGAAAACCGCATTGGCGGAAAAACTATTTTTAGCCGAGGTCGTTAAGTTCATGGAGTGTAAACATGAGTAAGAGTTTAACTAGGTGGGTCGGAGAGGATTTGTAACTATTCCAACCTAAGTTATTTTACCTTTTTCAGCATTTTTTATTTTTTGTTTTCAGGAATAAACATTTAAATGCGTATAAACACAGAAAATTAAATAAATGTTACGATGTTGGATTGGTATCATTGGAGAGCCAGCTTTGCGTTGGTTTGAATCCCATCCAAAATCATACCCATTGTTTCATTGACAAATATTTCATGCTACTAGCTCAGAACTGGAGAACCTGGTCCAAATGAACTTTACAGGGATTATTTTAAGCTGTAAGAAGTTGTTTCACAATCTAGCTGAAATAAGTTAGTATAAACTATTATGAGGGTGGAGGTTGGGGCCGACCGAACAATGAGTATATAGGTTTTGTATACATGTAAACTACAGTGATATAACTATAGCTTCCCATAATTAATGTGCTGCCCCTACGTTGTTCTTGTTAGGTTTTATTCAACTGTCAGTGACGCATACATGAACCCCGCTCATTTAAATATTCATTACAGTATTTCCGCACTCAAGATCGATTAAAATTGATACCCATATTCATGTACTAGAGTTAACAAACACATATCGAGTATTAAAATCAGCGGGATAATGCATGTGCCATTGACAGTTGAATAGAATCATTAACAGTGTTAACAATGTTTCTTTTGTGAAAAGTAATGGTCGGTAGCTGGTTTGAACTCACGACCTTCAGTAAAAGGTTATTCAGTGTCTATAGGCACGTGATCTTTAATTACTTTGCAAAATAAATGAAATAAACAAAGGTTCGTTTTCGCTGATTCCTCTTTCCAGACAAATAATTGAATAACAATTAAAAGAATGATTCTTACTTAGAAATAACTACTCAGTAACTAGTTGTGTACTGTATTGTTTTGTAAGAATTAGTATTGTTTATGTATTGTATTTGTACATACTTGTTCACATGTCATGTTTGCTATGTTTTGTGTTCCAAAGGCAAGTAATGCCGATTTGTAAATAAAGTTCTGAGGTGTATTGGATTCATGGGTTCGATTCCTGGGCGGGATCTAACATACCTTCGTGGATTTGGGACGAGAAATGCAGCTACCTTTTTGCAAACTTCTGTATCAAGTCAAGCACCTGTTAGCCTCTGGTATGTGTACGTGCTTAGAACTAGGTAAACATTTTAAGTCCAGAGATTTGTTGTCTATCCCGCAATCGTAAGAACGACAATCCGCCTAGTAACGTAATGAACAAGGGAGAAAATCGAAATTTACAGAAATTGCAGAAAACACGAGTTATCTCCCTTTGACAAAAATAGGTATTAATAATTTACTAAACATACATGTTGTATTGATCTACATTTTATGGAATCTTCGTTCAACACGAACTATATGTGTATGTTTCTATTTTCTGTATTTTAACCGACGTCGGGGTCCAACGGCTTACCGACATCGGGGTTCAACGTACTGCCAACGTCGGGGTCCAACGGTCTACCGAAAATTGACAAATTTTAAGTCCCAAAAGCCTTATTTAAATAAGTCCCAAGAGCGCGATTTGGCCACCGTTTCAACATCTTTAGTCGCCAATGAAACATCTAATAATTACAGTATAGTTCCATAATTAGGACCATTAAATCGATTGTTTCAATGGCGAAATGATTTTTACTAAGGGACATATTTTCTTCTGAAATTTAGCATTTGGAACTTAAAAATTGTCAGACAATAGATCTACACGTAGTTTGTAAGCAGAACTTTATTGAAGTAGCCCATCAGGAAAAAATCAACAACACTGATTGTTATGAACAATATTTAATATAATATATACATTCCTTTTCAAAAGGTTTGCTAGACGCCTCTTCTATGTAAAGGTATTCCAAATGTATACCAATTTACAGGTAATGACGTCACAGCGTTAGAAAGCTCTTGAATTGAGATTAATATCTTACAAATGACTAATGTGTCCAAAATAATATGTATACGTATAAAATATACAGGTATGAGCACCCTGAATTGTGCTTTTTTACACATAAACTATGTTTATAAAACAAAATAGAATATTTCTATGAACTGTCTGTTTGTCTTGTTTTGAGCAAAATATCACAGACTTGTTAAAGTCCATAAATATGACGTCACACGCGACGTCAAACCTCTTCCTCACGTGACTCCTGGTTAACGATATGACGTTTCTTTAACAGTTGATGTAACATTGAAAGTACTTGGTCAATTTTCTGATCCATTTTATTGACCTGTAATTTAAAAAAATATGTAAGCGAACATATCAGGAACAGCCATTGTAAAAACACAGACCTACCACCTTAAACACATGTTCACGAATATGTTTGCATAATAGTAAAACAAAATTTAAAACGGACTGCCCATGTAGCTCAGCATGTAGCGCATCTGACTAGTGACTACTTATCGAGATCGTAGTTTCGATTTCTGAGCAGCACCTTCCTACATTTATAAGGTTTGGTCATGTAATATTGTTTCCGACCATTCTTTGCCTTCCTCTCAAGGTGGACAGTCGCCAGTTACTGACAAGGGTATACAATACATGCTTTGTGCTAGTTAAAAATCTCAGGTCCTGATATCTAAAGGCCAACCTATCCATGAACTTTGAGTAGAATGACTGAAAGCAGACATATGCCTGAAAATGTGATGTAAATCACAATAAAGTACATAACAACTGTTACAATACTTTATAAAAAATGCCTATTTAAACGGTCACAATATCTACAATTTTCAAATTTTCAGACCCAAACCAAACTAGTAAAACCAATTTATTCTATTATTACAGTTTATGAAGAAGTCGTCAGCCTTGATGAAGGATGAGGTAGGTACTGATTATAGGCAAGGATCCAGGAAAACTAGGTTATGTGAGCTAGCCGCTGATCATATTTTGTGTTGGCATGGTGTGAAACCCAACCAAGACATAACTTATAGACCCCTATGTACCTACCTGAGATTCTATTTTCATTACTCTAGCACTTATTGTCTGTCTTTCTCTTTCTTTGTGATTCTTAGAATGAAGAACACCTGGTTTCCCTAATGACTGGTCAATTCTAGAATGATAATAGATAATACAGAATGCCTTCTAAGAGTTCCTGGACAAAATATCATTTTGAGAAAAGCTGATCATGGCTTCTGCAAGTTATTTCACAATGATATGAGTTTTTCTATGGGTTAATGATGCCATCTACGACGTAAATATGAGGCACATTTTACTGTTTTTGTATGAAAGGTATGTTTCCTTAAGCAAGAAACTTTTTCCTACTAGTTCAGTACTGTTTTACAATCGAGCTAAAATAAATTAGGATAGTATGAAAGTTGTAAAATAGTAACTATAATGTAATGTCATTCAAAAGTTCTGGAACAAATAAAATTTTAAGAAAGCCTGACTATGCCTGTCACGCGAAATTTTAAAATAATTAAAGTTACTAGTTCACAAATTTTGTCATTTTTTCTATATCTTCAAAATACCATTTAGCGTCTGTAATTGAGTCAAAAATTAGTCGTAATATTTTAGGACAAACTGACCAATCGATTGCAAGACATACATGTATACAATAAAAGTTACGAAAATGCACTAAAATTGTCTATATCGTGGCACACGGGGTATATTTTAATACATAAAACACCATCATTTTTAGTTGTATGTCAATTTGCACTAAAATTGTCATTATCAGAACACTACTTTTTTACTTCCAAAATGTTTCCATACCATTTTGATAGTTTTAGAAAAAGTTAATATTTAAGTTTATATGGCGATGATTTTCTTCTCAAATTTAGCATTTAATAAATATCAACTTGATAAGTTGATATATGTGAATGAGTACCTTTAAAGCTATCCAATGTTACAAAGTTAAGTAGTTTTATATATTTACCTTCGCTGTAACTCTTTTATTCTGACCATCATATTTAGATGACCTTGTGAATATTGCTCTATGACGTCACGTACATCGTATGGTTTTCTAGCTTGCTGATAAATATACATAGAATTAGACACCAATGTAATGAAAGACTTAAAACTTCATTCTTTGTTATCAATTAATATTTCAACTGGTGATAATTCATTAATTTGGCTTATAAAAATTATGGAATTAAAATATCATTTACATGACGTTGATGATGTCTGTTGTTTAGTTGTTTACTGGGGTCCGTGCTTTTCATATGGATGCTTTATGTGAATATCACAGCTAGAACTTAAGGTGGGTCGGTACCTTACTCGGAGAAAAAAAAACGAAAAAAATATTATGTAATACAACGACGTTAATATTACGTTGCACCGACGTTGTGATAAAACATTTGTTGCAAAAATAAGTAGATGCGGATTTTGATTGGCTTATGTTAAATATATTTTAAACAGATCAGATGCCGAGTGTCACAAGAAATTAATTAAGAACAGGAAAGAAACTACAAAATTTAAATTACAAGAAAATTACATACATAACGCAAAATCACAACGTCAGCGCAACGTAATATTAACGTCGTTGTTGTGAAGGTAATTTTATTTTGAACGCGATGTTGTGAAAAACTGAGAACGTTCACTTTCCTTTTTTATTTCATTAAAATAACACAAAAAGTGTGTACTTTTTAAAAATCGACCACCGTTCTGCGTTAATATGAAAATAAACGTTTTAACTCGGCAATTGGTGAAACATTTTAGACGTGAAAACCCCTGAATTCAGTGATGAAATGTACATTCTTTACGACCGACGTGATATTTAGATAATCGGAACAAAATAATTGTATGCAACAACATTTCAGAAACATTTTGGTATAATTACCATCGGCCTCGGACATTCAATACTTTAAATTTGTGGGTTTAATGTACTTGCATGCCTGTTTATAGCGCGAACCATTGTGACGTCCATGGCGTCGTGAAAAAACACGACAACGTCGCTAAGGTTACCAGAAAACAAACAAGAAGCATGAAGGTATCTGTCTGCCAACTTTTATCATAATCGGTAAACATAATATTTTTTTCGTTTTTTTCTCTGAGTAAGGTACCAACCCACCTTAACTCGATATCATTCACACAAATGAACATTCATCAAGGCAGAATTCCCCTAATGCTATGGTATGCTTATGACCACAGAAAATTCTCAAAAACTATCTAATTGTACAAAGTAAAATGTATATGTAATTTACTAAAGATAATACCTGAAATTTTCTTCTTGCTACAAAATATTTTAATTTTCTAAGAACACGTATTGCAGTTTTATGAGCCTCAGTAAGTCTGTAAAATAGATAGAAATATAAATGTATAGAACAGAGAATTTGATATATCCGTGAAGATAGTTCCAACTGCATCACTTTACAGGTCCATCAGTCATTGCTTGTACATGTAATACGAAACTGAGATTTTGTTATGAGTTTAACAGTCAACATTTTGAATTCAAAAACAAAATTATTTTCTTCCACTCGCACGTACACCAAACACACAAACGCGCGCGCACGCACTCTTGTGTTCATTAAAATTATCAGATTAATACAAAACATACAAATTAAAGTTAAGTGACAAGCTTCATACTAAAAGACTATAACATGGACGATACTTTCGTAAGGTCAGTAACAAAACAGAGACATATTTTGCTCATGGGAGGACAATTTTCTTACAACTTTACAACAGGACTTCAAATAAAAGTTTAACCTTCAAACTTGTCAACTTACACAACGACTTTCTCAGGCTCATCATTTTCAAAATCTGAATCATCATTATCTTTACCGCCAAAACTAAAACCAATGATACTTGGTCTGTGACTCCAGAAACTATCACGTCTACCAGGTCGTGGTGTTCCTGTGTAATAAGAAACAGTACATATGGTAACGAATATGTGATAAATATTATATGGGTCAAGAGTCACCTGAACTTCAGAATGTAAACAAAACATTGTTTTCATCAACTTGTTTTCATCAAACTTTTGCAACATCCATCAACATAAGATTCGTATTTTGCATAACTAAAGTGTATATAGAATCAATTAATATATAAAGTACTACCAAAGGTTTGGAGACAAAAGAAATTTACTACAATTCTTGAATTTTGATTTGTATTTATACTTAAAACATTTGAGTATGGTTTGTAATAAAATGAAAACCAATTTCATGAATGCATCACATTTCTCAGGTTCAGCATTTGACATCATGAAGCCTCCAAAACCATGTTTGTGGTAATTATTTTCCATAACACAGTTTTTATGCTATTTTGTAGTCTCAGTTATGATTATTATGATAACCAAAAAAGTAAAGCAAAACAAAAAGGTCTTTCAAAATAAACAGTTATCAAATTTTAGATAAAAGCTAACCAGTAGGCCTACAAAGTGAAAATGTCTCCTAACTTTTTGTGGGTACTATATATATAGAACATATCATAACTTTCACGTTTTTATGTCCAAAAATGTCCATATCAGTATGTGAATTGTCGTCGTTTATTCTGAATATTATGCACAAATGTTTTTTGCAAATGACACACATGTAGCTTACCGTTGTATTTAATTTTGTGCTCAGGATTTGTAGCTGTTCCAAATACAAAACAAATAAAAACATATGGCTTAAAAACAGCATCGCTTCGCTAATATATTTCTAGATTTGGTTGTGTTCCTTTTTTCCACCTATTCACTGAGGTTATGCGCAATACATTCATTACCAACACGCTGTATAAAAACATTCATGGAACCCGACGTAGGGAACAAAACAGGAATTCACAAAAAACCATCAAACATAAACAAATTCAGGGTACAAGACAACTGATTGAAGGGTCGTAGTTTCGATTCCAGAGCGGTCATACTTTCGTTGAGCTTGGTCATAAAATAATTCTATAGCCATTCTTCCTTCTACAACTGATTCTAAATCGTGTATAGGGCAGTTTTCAGACACTGACAGAAGTTTGCGCCTAGTTACTGGTTAACAGCTAAATCCAAAGATTTAGCTTTTAAAGGATTGGTGAGTAGGTCGACTGACCGCCGTAATATGACTTATATAATGTTACCTACATATACGGCGATAGCTCCCTCCCAAAAACCCATTTCAGTGCTATCAGCGCTTTGATTACCTATTTTATCATCACAATTCATGGATGTTAAACTATCACGTGCGACGTGGCTATTTATAGAACCAGCGTCATTATATCTTGTAGAAAATCGTCTTTTTCTAAGAGTTAAACTGGCTCTTCTAGCTACACGTGTCAACATGGTCTCGTCAGGTGACGGTTCATGGATATGTATACGCCATGTTGCTTCCGATTTTGATGCTGGTTCCGCAGCGTGGCATCGCCATAGGCACTGCAAGAAAAAATAAAAAAAGGGGAATTTGATCATTTAAAACTTAAAAACCATAAATATTTTTTTTTTAAGTTTAAAATTTGTTTAGGAAAACTGAGATGATTTAATTTCTTATGGTACCCTAACCGGGCTATTGTATATGGTACTGTGTTTGTTATTAGGACCATCAAAATTGAAAGTCTTAAAAACGAAATGGTCTTCATTTAGGGACATTTGTTTTCTACACAAATTATGAAGGGACTTAAAATTGTCGTAAAATTGCATGATTTTGCAATAACTGAGGGGACCTTTATAGCAGAACTTAATTGTTTTTTAAAACGTTTTTAACAAGGAAGTAATTCACATGTTTAAGCATTTGAAAATGATCGCTGATCGCGTTTCAATGTATTTGTAGACAATTCTTGGTCACTTGCAATGAGGAAGACTTATTAAAATTGAAAAGAAACTAACAAGCAGAATAATAGACAACTTTTTAGTTAACATTGACTTAGTCTGTCTATTTTCAAACAATAATAGCACTACATGTCGTCCACATAAACATTGCGTATATAAACATAGCCAGTTCCATTACACACCAATATTTAGGGGTGTTTAATTTTTTTCAGTTTTATTGTTTTTTTTTGTCACTTATTTTATAATTATACCATTATATAAAATTAAAAATGTGCAAATATAGTATTTAAAATAAGTGTTGAATATCAAAGTTGTATGTTTATAACCATAAAATGCTGTTCATGGCTCAGCTTATTCAGCGTATTCACCTATTCAGAGGACAAGTCCAATGTTTAAATTACAAAAACACGCATGACCTAGAATACGACCTGTACTTGTCTGTGTGTTATTCCATGAGCCTTATAAGCTGTTCCACTTCAGATGTCTGGGGCATATTCGTAGATCACCACACTGTTCAAATGGCAACTGATGACATTTTCTCATTAGACAATGCCAATGCCATCTGTATCAGTGGTATACCTTTCTTTGTAACATTAATGAAACAGCGACAGTGAGTGTCTTGATATAAGGGCTTTAAGAAAACATCTATTATTACAATGTTGTTTACCTGAATTAAAGTCGCCGCAGCCGGTATCTGTCTGTTAAAATGTTTCTGTCTTTGTTTTTGTTGAACTTTTAAAGCAAAACCAGAACCAAGAATACCCTACAATGTCAGACAAACAAATAGTTTAAAGCCACAAGCTCACAGACTTCAACTAAAATATCGAATCTCAAAATTGTATAGAAAAAATGTCCTAAAGGCTGCTCTTGCACAGACTTCAAAACTGTCAGACTGTCAAAATGGTATAGAAACATTTTAGAAGCAGTAAAGCCAGCATTTTGATAATGCCAATTTTACTATTGCACAAATATTCATACAACTGAAACAGTTGAATTTAAAATTTGTGAAATAGCCGCTTTATAGACATGATAAAACCAATTGTCCTATTTAGACAAAGTGATAATACAGGTCCCCCTCCAAAAGTTCTTGGAATCGTTGTATTTTACACTCCAAAGAGTTTGATGACGTCACGAACCAGGCAGCAATAAATGAGTGTGTGATCCATTTTATATCTTACACATTGCAGCTCCAAGATTTTGACCATTATTAATGTATATATCAAGTGAAAATAAATTAGTATGTGGAAAATATTTAATATCTTATATACTGTAGTCGAAAGAGTTTGAGCATTTAGTATTGCATAGACAACATAGCTTCCAAAGAGTTTAACAATTCTATATTGTATAATTTATTTTAAGTACAGTGTATATGCATAACCATTCAGCGAATTTATTTATTTATTTATTGGAGTTAACGCCGTATCAACACAGTTAAGGTCATTTCACGGCGTCCAGCGCACTTAACCTAGCTTTCCTGGACCATTGTCTATAACCAGTACTCACCTACCCTTCAACAAGACCGGAAACTTCTCCATATTATCTAATCAATGGAGGAAAATCGACATTATTGTCAAATTTTCTTGGAAAGGTATAACCTCCCCGGGTGGGATTCGAACCCGCACCCCCTCGGGCACGAGTATCCAAATCCCGGCGCTCTACCAACTGCGCTATCGACCCGGGTTTTCACCAAAATGGTCGGATAGACTACATGTTCTTCAAACTCTTTGAACAATTTGGCCAAAGTCTTTGAAGTGTTAGCTTGATGTTTCCCTGGACTTTTTTCTTTACCAGTTCTCGCGGACTCTTACATTGAAAACTTTACAATAATATTGAGCACTAGGTAGGATTCCTTTCAAAAAATGAAATTTTTAGAAAAAATTACGCCAGTACAAGTTCTTCATTTAAGTGAAAAAAGTGGACAAAACTTTTAGATTATAAATTGGTTCTTAAAACAAGTCTAAATGCTTTTTAATTTACAAGTAGTTAGACTAGTGTTGTACGGACTCGTTGATATCATTATCTGCAAGAAAATTACAGAAAAAAAACATACAGTATTCAGAATCTGTTGTCACGTGATTAACAAGGTAACTGATGAGGTAAACAAACATCTGTTTTTCGCAGACATCTCTTTCCAGACAAATATTTCTAAACATCTAATAGCGCATAAAAACTATTTTTCTACGTCCGAAAAACTGAGCTTGTGTAATTTGATCGTTCGTTTAAAATCCCCAGCACAAAAAACGAGCGATAAACAAGGTCATGTGAAAAATTGTTTTTTGTGCAAAGGATTCTTGTTATGAGGATATTTCAAGACAAATAATGCAGTAGCTATTTTTTGCACTATTCAAATATTTCCTTGTTTGGCTTTCATAAGAATTGGACAAATAAAACGTTTGTTTACATTCGGAAGATCATGTGACTATATACCCTGCATACTGTTTATATCTTTAATCAATCAACTTACAGCTGGCAAAGCAAAAAATGAGATCGCAAAGACTGCAAAGCAAGAGGCAACAATTTTACCAATCCATGTTTGGGGAACTTTGTCTCCATAACCAATGGTCATCACCGTAATCTGAAATATAGAGAACACATTTCTGTAACAATAATTAGAAGTTATTAATCAGGGAAAGTATGACTTAAGGATGATATCGGAACACTTGCTCAGGTATTGGTCAGAGGTCTTCAGTCAAAATTTCTCCGTTGTTTGACTGCTGATGCGAAATAACCGGAAGTAGTCTCGATATGGATTTTTGGCACTCTTCCAAGTGTGCCAACAACGATATTTTGGCACACTTGCTCGAAACTGGAATATATTATAACGACTTTGAGGCTTTACCTGCACATTTTCATGGTAAGTTTGTTTCTATTTATAGTAACATGTGTTATATCGTATATTGTGACATAGTCAGAGCTTGCACGCTAATTTCAGAACTGTATATAATTCCAATACAAAATGTCTAAGACTAAACAGAGTCAGTTTATAGTTTATCCTAACACCAATCATAGATGTTGAATCTTAGATATGTAAGATGGTCAATCGTACAACAGGCTCAACCGATCCCATGTTTATTAAAGACTTGGTCCGGGCCGAGCCCAAAACTGAGTACTACTCGACGGCCAAGCCTGGCTCAAAACTGTGTAACAATGCAATGAATTACAACCCGCTTTAGTGCTTTAAAATGTTTCTTTTAACAGTTTTGTGAGAGTCTACAATAGTTGGTATTAAAGATGTACTCGGAGAACGAACAGCTTTAAGTTTGTTAAGCTTGTCGGAGAGGATAATCCCTGCAATGATTGACGTCATTGTAGCTGCCATCTTATTTCAGATCAAAGATTGGCTTTCTTCAAGTTCAAAGTCTGATATTAATAGAAAAAGTTGAAGGTAGATAAAGGCTTAAAAAGCACCAGATTCAAAGTCTTAATTTGATCCTTTCAAACTTGAAAAGTGAACTTTTTTGTAACATTCTATAATGTGAAATATTGATTCCGTATTACAAGACTGAAAGCTTATGTTAAGAGCTTAGTCAGTTTTAAAATTAAGAAAATGGCTTTTAGTAAACACTCACCACTCCCCACCAGAGGGCATCCGCATAACTCTTAAAGTCGTCAGAGTTTTTGTCTTTCTCTGCCAGATATACAAAGTAAGATGAAAATATCAAACCAAGAAAACCAATGTATAAAGTTGTTATTAATTCCTGCAATAAAGATAGACAATAATTATATTGTAAGAACATACAATTTTATTGTATATACTGTTGTACATTTGATACATGTGCAGTTTTCGAGGTTTTATATGACTGTACCCAGTGTATTAAGTCACATGAGTTCAGAATGTAAACAAACTATTGTTTTTTATCAAATTCTTGAAGCAGTCCGAAATGGAAAGAAATATTTTGCGTTAATTTTGCTCTTTTCGCAAAGTGCATATATTACGTGACCAAATGCAACAAATACAAGACTTCAATGTTATGTGTGACTTTATTGTAAAACATATGACTATAGTTTCCCTTTGTTAGTGTAAGCCAGCGCTTTGCGTCTGGTACTAGTTTTACAAAACCTTTTGTTATTGCTAGCTAGCGCTTTGCCTTTGGTACCATTTTTACAACATCTATTGATAGTGCTAGCTAGTGCTTTGCCTCTGGTGCCATTTTTACAACACCTATTGTTAGTGCTAGCTAGCGCTTTGCCTTTGGTGCCATTTTTACAACATCTATTGTTAGTGCTAGCTAGCGCTTTGCCTTTGGTGCCATTTTTACAACACCTATTGTTAGTGCTAGCTAGCGCTTTGCCTTTGGTGCCATTTTTACAACACCTATTGTTAGTGCTAGCTAGCGCTTTGCCTTTGGTACCATTTTTACAACATCTATTGTTAGTGCTAGCTAGTGCTTTGCCTCTGGTATCATTTTTACAACACTTATTGTTAGTGCTAGCTAGCGCTTGGCCTCTGGTACCATTTTTACAACACCTATTGTTTGTGCTAGTAAGCGCTTTGCCTCTGGTACCATTTTTACAACACATATTGTAAGTACTAGCTAGCACCTTGCCTCTGGTACCATTTTTACAGCACCTATTGTAAGCACTAGCTAGCGTTTCGCCTATGGAACCATTTATACGACAAAAGTATTAATCATGTAATAGTGATATTGCAAGGAAGCGATATGCTTAGAGACTGGCATATATTTTTCCATCAACAATATGCGAATATAATAATTACATTGGTGTTTGTAATGTTATGTAATTATGTGATTATGTCTGAGGCGAGACAATTACAGTGTTGTCATATATTGTAGCATAATTATGTCATTTGATACTAATAATTACAAGACTATACAGTATCTTTCAACATTTCTGAGGCAAGTAAAATATACTGACACGCAAAAGTAACTATATACTCAGTAAAAGACAAATTTCACATACAAAGTTAAATTCAATGTTTGGTATGTTTTGTATCATTCTTTAGCATAATCTATTTGTCTTTATGTATTAGTATTAACTTAGGAAAACATTCTTAATGACCAAAAACTCACATGATTTTACAGCAATCTAGGTGGTCTTCATTAAATTTATTGTTAAAAACAAATAAAACTTAACAAATTATATTTGCAACACAATTTAAAAGGTCAAAATCGCATGGTTTTGCAACAATCTAGCGATGTTTTACTGAAGATGCAACAGTTAATAAGAAGCATGAAAAACACGATGAGTAAAATATATACAGCATTTTTGACAGGTGCGTTTTTACAAGTTTGTGCTTGTTTAATACAAGAATGGCTAAGTTCTGCTCTATCAACTGAATTAACAAGTTTAATAAATTGTCGAATCTTATATTAATTTATGTAGATATACTAAATAGAGTAACGAATACTGGTTTGTTTGTTTGTTTGTTTGTTTGTTTTGGGTTTAACGCCGTAGCAACACATTCTATAGGTCATATATATATATATATATATATATATATATATATATATATATATATATATTTAGATTATAATTACCTGTCTATGAAGATATATTACTGATCCTAGTAAACGCCATGTCCCACCTTGTCTATCAACATGTAACATACGTAATATTTGTAAAAATCTGACACCTCTGAAAACATAAATAATATTTGTTAGAACAAAATTCCATATAGGAATCAAACCCTGAATATCAAAAGAACATGTAGCCGTAAGGACTGTTAAATTAGTAAGTAGGAGCTCTGATTTCCTTAAAACAAAAACTATACTTATGGCCATAGAACATATAGAGATAACAATTGAAAGCTTTCATCAACAAAGTGATGATATATTATCTTTTTTAAATAAAATATACAATTTCTCAAACTGCTTTTTTATTTATCTCATCCCCTCCGTCTATGCCCCCCCCCCGGCCAGCAACCCATTCCCCGCCGGCCAGCGCCCCTGGGCAAGGCCCCCCTGGGCAAGGCCCTCCCTGGGCAAGGCCCCCCCTGGGCAAGGCCCCCCCTGGGCAAGGCCCCCCCTGGGTCAAGCCCCCCCCCCCCTGGGTCAAGCCCCCCATGGACTACCCCCGGACCAGATCTCCCCCTGGTCAAGGCCCCAACCCGCCCAGCTCCTTTCACCCAAAAGCCCTCGCCCAGCACCCCACCCAGGAATTATAATTTTCCCCTAACAATAGGGGAAAATTATCTCCCACATTGTCCCACTAAGGGACCGCAGCCCTCAATCCTGTAAGTAACAGAGTTGAGGAACTCAAGAGGAGCGGTACTCCCCCAGCAAGGGGAACTACTCAACCCTTCTTTTCCCACCTAGGGGAACGGGTATTCAACTCGTGAGAGCTGAACACAAAAAATCGCTATAACTCCGTAGAAAACAGAGTTAAAACGGTTCGAAAGGCAGTTCCCCATTAAAGGGGAGACTACTCTTCCAAATTTGTCCCTAAAGGGACTAGGTGTTCATCTCGACTGAGTCAAACACAAAAATTGTGCCTCGATACCGTTTAACTACGAAACCTAAGCACTTGGGTTTACACCGAACTACAACATTTCTATCTTGAACCTTTATACACAATATTAATAACTATAATTTGGTTTGTAGCAAAAGCACACGTCCAAAGTTTTAAATATGTCTAATAAATTAAAACGAACATTTTCTATATTATTACTTCTCTGGAAACATGAATATGTTTTAATCTGTATGGAATATAATTTTTTATTTAAATACAAATTGTCAAAACAAAGTTTTAAGTAACAATCACAAAATATAAAGACATGTATGTAGAAATTATCTTCGCATGTAGGGACCGGAAGTTAGTATTTATAAAGTGACTCTTTTAAATATATATATGTCAGCTAACCTGTATATTATTAGGACCCAAAATAGCGCAGTCGGCTAAATGGTTGGAAATAGAAGAAAAACATAATATAGTTCAAAACTAAACATTGCTGGTTCAAACCCAGCCACTGCCCTAATATTTTTTTTATTATTTATTTATTTTATATTTGTAAATAATTCTATATTATAAAGTTTTATACATGGAAACGTGTACTTAAAAAAAATTAACATAAATAAAAAGCATTTTTAATTGACATTGTTTTTGGTTACCTTTCCTATAGATGTGCTGAATTTTATTTTAGAACAAAAATACTTAATTCAGCTTATTTAAGCTAATAAGTAAAATTAATTTTATAATTTCACGAGCATGCGTGACATCTAAGACTTTGATTTTTGTTACACCAATTAAGTTATTGAGGCATAGCGTTGCATCATCTAACTAGATGTATTAATTAAATATAGAATCTTGACTGGAATACCCAGCCCTACGCTCAATAGTACTTCGCCAGTAAAATTCAAGAATTTATCCTCTTAACTAACTCTTTTTGTAATTATTTATTACTTTTTTTCATAATGCATATAGATACAATAAATATATACTGTTTTAATTAACAATTTCTATTAAACGTATGAAGAAACAAAAGCAAACATTCATGTTAATTTTTGAGTGCATACAAAGTAAGTTATACCTCAGGATAATACCATACACGCTTTTACTGCCGAGTTAAGGTAAAATACCCCTCACAAAAACACGATTCCAAGTTGAAATCTGTATTTAAGCGTGATATAAACTTTATATATGTTAACATAACGTTTCGATGAAGTATAGCTTTTAACTAATTATTAATTATAATAATTTCATAATTTAATAAAAAGATTTTTAAAGTCAGTAAAACTGCGAATAGGCCTATTTCAGACGTTTTTCAGCTGATAAACGAATTTAAATGGTATATAAGTCACATTCCTAACCCAACGACCATTCACTACAAATAACATACATTGTACAATGAACGGTCGAGGCGTTCCGAATGTTCTTAAACAAAATAGTGGAATTCTGCAGATCCCTAGAAAAATCACATACAAGTAATACCTTGCTACGTTTTCTGTCTTAACTGATCACTATGTCATTTATTTTCATTGCTAAATAAAGTGTTGACTGTTTTTTTTACAAGATATAGTATCAATAATTGTCTTTTATGTCACTTGTCCAAATTGCTTGAAAATTAGGAAATGAGAACTGCTGAATTATTCAAGATTTCAAATTAAAATGTGTGTTTCATTAATAGAAAATAAATCAGGATGACAGTGAATGCACTGTTTTGTTTTCAAATGAAACAAAATGTAATATACATGCACTTTTGGTTCTATGGAAACTAGATATATTAATTAAATCTTGTCAGAAATAAGAGAATAAAGTGATTATTTCAACGTATGTATAAAGTACATTGTAAAAGGCATTATTGCGATGTGAGCAATGGTAGAGCCAAAATAGGTTTTAAACAGTTTACGAAATTAGGATATGAAAGTGATTGCCCGACAGGACAATTTAGCAGCAAGCACTATCTCTTGTTTGTAGAATTTTGGTTGCCCAAAAGGAATTGTTAATTACCCGAACTAGAAATGAGTTGTCCCGGGCAACCGGACACCCACTAATTTCGTAGACTGGGTTAACAAAAAAGTCCGAAAACATATCAAGAACAGCAACAGTAAAAGACACAGACCTTCCACTCAGACAAAAAGCAAAAATTCCACGAATTCCACATGGGAGGTTATACACTTCCATGAAAATTTGACAATAATGTCAATTTTTCTCCATTGATAAGATAATATTGAGAAGTTTTCCGTCTTGTGGAAGGGTAGGTAAGTACTGGTAATAGACAAGGGTCCAGAAATGCTAGGTTATGTGCACTGGCCTTCGTAAAATAACCTAAATTATGTTGACACGGTGTTAAACCCAGGATTGAAACAAATACTATACCTTATAGCTGACGTAGCAAACACCTGTCCCTCTGAGCCTATAGTAAACACAACTATAGATGCTGCAACTACCAGAAAATCTGAAACATAAATAGTTATAAATATTGTTAACTTTTATTCAACTGTCAGTGGCGCATATAATTAACCCCGCTGATTTAAAAACTTACTACAGTACTTCTTTACTCGTTATCGATATGATAGATATCAGTAATTATAAACAAGAATAATTGAACAAAGATCGAGTATTTAAATTAGCGGGGTAAAGGTATAAATGTTTGTTTAAATGTTATTTTGCCTTCCATATTACTCGCTAAGTAAACTCATTTGGTAGCCTGTCTGACTACGAACCAAGTGGATTCGGAGTTGATCCCATGTGATCCAGGGACCAAGCGGAGGACAACAATTTCTTCTTGCATTTCAAAGTGAAAGTAGATCTAAACCGAAAGTAGAATTTGGTTGACAATGCTTGAAACAATAGTTTTGATCACAACATGTTAAAGATGAAGTCAAGTCATTGGGTAAAAAACTGACTCAAATAACATAATTAAGCTCTAAAACTATTTTGGATCAGGTATATTGAACATTAGCGTATAAATGAATATAAT
The DNA here is from genome assembly GCA_025267735.1 of Mactra quadrangularis. NCBI lineage: Eukaryota > Metazoa > Mollusca > Bivalvia > Venerida > Mactridae > Mactra > Mactra quadrangularis. The sequence goes on along the minus strand of CM046309.1, from coordinate 56,122,164 downwards.
GTGCTCTTATAAAAGTACCCCACTTTTTTAAGAAATGGACACTCCGTCTAATTCAAATTTAGAAATCAGAATGGTTTGAAAAGTTTGTTGTGTCTCATTGCATGTTATATACTGATAACTTTATGGTTGTAAAACAGTTTTTGAGTCTACTGTTGATGAACATATCTTCATATATATAGTGGCTTTAATTGAATTTGACCTCTGCGGAGCAACAACCTCTAAACAGCAACACACATAAGACTCTCCCAGTGGGTGTTGTCAAGAGAGGTTGTACTGCATATCCTTTGATTAAGACCATACCGCTAGTCACATTGCGTTAGATGTTCCTAATAGGAGAACTTTACTGTAATCTAAATAATACAGTGCGTTTGGTGTATTCGGGACAACCTCTGCGATCATCTACGAAGGTATACCTCGGAAATCAAACGTAGTAGGAATACAACCAGGTTATAAGGTCCGGCGACTATCATTTTCACGTCAGCATTTAATAATGACGCTTTATCACATAATTTCATCAGTACAATGTCTCACACGTGGTAGTTCTGTGTAGTTCAGACTATATTACCACAGATACCAAATTTCCTAGATCTACTTTTTCACCTTATGATATCCGAGGTTTATCTGCGTAAAAGTAGTTCCGAATGCGTTTGGCGTTTGGCGTTTTCTTTAAGATTTACCCATAATGAACAGCAACATTAAACTAAAATAGCCATTACAACGACATGTAAATGGCACATTGATCATTAATCAGCTGTGCTGATGATACATTCAGGAAGGATTATGTCTACTTTGTCTACTTTACTCTATTTTTTCATTACATGTTTCGTGGCTTTGATTCATTTGTCAGAGGGTGGAATGACAGGCTTCAACTTTGTCTGCGATGCTATAAGCCTTCGTTAAGACTAAAGTTCTAACTTCGTCTACATCAAGCGCTCGTTAATACAAAATTATACATATAACTTTGTAAGCTTGCAATCGTATACCGCAAATTTCTTAAACGCACGAAATCAGTAATGTAGTTAATCATACATTGTCAAAAAATCAGCTATTTAAAGATTTTAATGTAAATCGACAAGTCCAGTTTATTGACAGTGATCAGGTGACTTGTTGATACAGTACAACCTCTCTTGAACAACACCCACTGGGATAGACTAAAGAATGTTGCTGTATAGAGGCCATTGCTCTGCAGAGGTTAAAATCAATTAATATTACGCCTAATGGAAATATAAAAAGTTGTTGTTTTGCAGAGGAAATGTTCTGTAAAAGGCCGCTCTGCAGAGATTAAACTGTAATACAAAAATTGCAGAAAACAGTATAAATGCATATGAAGTCCCTGTATTACATCGTCGGTTATCCCACGATACATTACTCCGCTATGCTGCGTTATATACCGTGGGCCATTTGGTTAGGAAAATCTCGTAATCATGAATAATTAATGAGGGAGTTTCATTGGTTCCGCAAGGAAACCTCTGCTGAAAACTAGCCAACCACTTTTTGATACAAACATGTGCGTTAGTTTCTATTTTAAGTGGAAAAAAACCAGTATGACGTCATTGTTATTGAAGAGTACTTAATTGCAGCACGCGATTTCATTAGAAGAAGATTGGTCTCCCCTGCATCATGCATATTCATGAAAACGAGATTTTGCCAGTCAAATTGCCCACGGTACGTATGCAGATTAACAGAAGAAAGTACTGTGGTTGCCGACGATGCTGTATTAGGGCTGTTCCAACAACGTCGGAGCTTAACATGTTGTTATATGGTACATTTTCAACTAATATGATGTTTTGTGTACAATAATTATGGACTTTTGTCAGTTATCTTCCCCTGATAAAATCTAATGCAATCCAATTGGTAAGTAGGTCCTTACAGTTGGGATCCTCGGATTTTATCATGAATTCCTATGTAAGAGTAACAAAATATTTCATCATATATCTTTCTTGTTAATGAAAATATTAACATAAGTGATGGAATTTAGATAGATTTTTACCCTAAAAATGCATAGCTTGAATTTCAAACAAATTAAATGATTTACAATAAAGTTATTTAAGATTAATTTTAACAAATTGACATAGGAGAATAAAGGTAAAATCCGAGTAATCCAACTAATTGGACCTACCTATGTGAAGAGTATACAAGGGGAAATAACTGACTAAAGTCCCTTATTACCTATGATGGAGATGGGTTTAGTAGCAAATCTAACTCTTCCACGTACACCCATGTATTTACTACGACACCCAGAGGACCAGAGTCGTACAACATATTCTACTCCAAAAAATACCACTAAAACAATTTCCTGCAATATAAACAAGAATGGATAGTCTGAGTTAACGACAAATCGAAAGTTCATGAAAAGATTTTGACATATTTATAGCAAGTTCATAACAAGATTCCGCCAAGTTCATGACAAGTCTAAGTAAACAATAAGTTCATGACAAGTTTATAAGAAGGTAATGACAAGTTCATTGTACGTTTATAACAAGTTTTAAAAATTCATGACGAAAGACAAGTTCATGACAAATTTACACATTTATGACAAATAACAAGTTTATGACAAGTTCGTGACAAATTTACAAGTTTATGACAAATGACAAGTTTATGACAAGTTCATGAGATTCATAACACCCAGGTCATATACCCATGAATTAGGATATGCATATTAACTAAGCTCACATCCTCGCCAGTTGCCTACAAGAGTATTGTCTGATACAAAAGTAGGTTAGAAAATGACAGTAAAGAGTATTCCACGATCAAACTCCACTTAAATATGAAGGCCTCGCCGAGGAGTTCAGTCCACGTCCCCAGGACTCGTAATCGTCCGCACTATCGACGGAGCTAACAGCGCGGGTCACTCAGTCTCATACAGAGATTTACGTGAAAATAGTGTCGTATCAATGCTAGTGTCACTTCAAACACGTTGTTCAATCAATGAAGCCATAAACACTGTAATGATTTCTATAAAATTCATATACTGCTAGAAGCCATATGAGTACAAGTAGATCTAGATTAATTAAATCAGATTATATTGAAGGACGTGTAGAGGTCAGGTTTTACTGTCCTCCAAGGAACAACCAGTAAATCGCTATTATTCTATTGAAGCCATAGTGACATAACCACGAGCGGTGGTTATGAGTGAGTTTAGTGATACATGATACGATTGGTGTCTGATAAGCGATTACTTTTTAGAACTGTTCTGTTTTTTTCAAATTTTATCAGTCGGATACATTCGGTCGTTTTCCATTTTTCATTCATAGACAAATTTATTCATTTAGTATCTTATATCACCATAAAATTAAAAACAACTAGACTGCAGAGGCTGTATATACTCAATCGCTGTTGCATTATGGGCCATGGGCCCAAGGTGGGGAATTTAACAGAGGTTCACAAAAATGTTAACTATTTTTTTATCCAGTGCTCTAAGCGCTTTGATTTTCTCCACTATCAATTTGGCTCAAATTGGAAAATTAGAAATAACGAGTTTTTCGTCATAGTGAAAATGCAGAACAGCATTAAGATGGCAATAATGGCTTAAAATTCTCAAAGCACTTCCTTCAACGTCGAGCAGTTAGTCACAGGAAAGGAGATTGTGGTCAATAAACAAGACAATGGAAAAGTTCAAATTTATTAGAAGATGGAAGCAACAATTAGTTGTAGTTGCATTCAGCTTTTAGACTTTAAGTGAGTCAGAGAGCTGCTGTCAGTCTAATGACAATGGATATTCATTCACGAGCTTATTTAAATCAGTTTAGATTAACCCTGAACTATTGAAAAGTGCAGATTTTGTATGGTGGAGAATTGGGAACGAAAATGTAGTTTTCTAAGTCTGTTATACATGTAGTGTTCTTTCTGAAGAAACTGTTCTTTACCTACAATTGTATAAAGTAGGAGCAGTGGTCCAGGGGTAGGACGCGCGCTTAGGGATCGAGAGGTCCTGGGTTCGATCCCCACTAGGGGCACTGCTAATTTCCTGGAGCAAGAAATTAACTTACAATTGTTCCACTTCACCCAGGTGTAAATGGGTTCTGTGAGGGATCACCTGCCTGAGGGTGATTTCAATGATCAGAGGTTATCGTACAAGATTGTAAAGTCGGCTGAACATGTATATGGAAGCAGACTTTAAACCGCACTTTACCTTTTTATGTTTTAGTATTTAGTCCTAATACTAATTGGAGAAGAAAACAGGGTAGCAAATAATTAAAAATCCTACGATAATTTAGTTATACTCGTACTAATTTATTTTATCTCGATTGTGAAACAAGTTCTTACAACTTGGATTTATCACTTTCGAGTCCGCTTCATTGTCCACCAGTACTAAGCTTGTAGGATAAAGTTTCTTGCTCAAGGAAACAACAGAGTAGGTTTTGGATGGGATTCAATAATTTAGCATTACAATATAGTGCGATTTACGACGAAAATCTGTCGTACGAGCTTTGATAGTTGTAATACAAGCCCCAGGTCCATATATTAACACCACTACGCTATTAATAACAATGACTTTTATGGTCCTTAAAGTGGAATTTTACTGCAGTTTGAATTATCATATAGATTATAGATTGCACTGCTAGAGGGGTTGCCCATCATCCTCGACAACAATACAAGCCCCAGGTCTCTATTTTAAGACCATTTCCCCATAAAGATCCATTGATTTTATAGCCCTACCAACAAAACTTGCCCACCTCCAGGTCCCTAGAGAACCATTTTACTATAAAGCACATCGATTTTAATAGCCCTACCAATAAAACTTCCCTGTATTTTGCATTTAAAGGTACTCATTCACAGATTTCAACTTAAATATCAACTTTTCCTAAAACTATCAAATTCGTATGGAAATATTTTTGGAAGCAGGAAAGTAGTGTTCTGATAATGACAATTTTAGTGCAAATTGACACACAACTACAAATGATGGTGTTTTAAGTCAAAGATCTATCCCGTATGTCACGGTATAGACACTTTTAGTGTATTTTTGTGACTGTTATTGTATATTTCTTGCAACATATAGGTTGGTTTGTCTTAGAATAATAAGAATTAATTTTTGACACAATTACAGACACTAAATGCTATTTTGAAAATATAGAAAAAATAAACCAAATACCTTTAACATATAAAGTCTATATTGCACTGCTAGAGGCGTCGCCCACCTCGACAACGAATGACAATCAATAAAAACAACAGAAAACTTAATACAAAATACCAATAATAATCATAATATCACAGCATGGATAAGTATCTAATATACACCATAGGGAAATACCAGACAGAGTTATGTATTAAATTTATAGTTTTCATTTATCGCATTAAATTTTCATACTTGATTTATTTGTCTGTAGAGTTTGCAGTTATTGTGGTAAGTTGTTCATGATTTAATTTCTAATGGTTTTGGTTAACAAGTGCGTACGTGTAGGGGTGGGCCAATATATACTTTTTCTTAAAAATCAATGTAAATAGTATTTTTTCTATTGCCAATAGGTCCAAATTGATTAAATATGGTAAGATCAGGAATTCAAATTAAGTAATTCGGTTGGAACAGTCCATTTTTTCAAAATGGCTGCCAAAAAAGAATAAAAAATGACATATGTCATCTTAATAGTAAAATTCTTACAACAAAATGTAGATTTATATGCATTTATTGTTTTTACAAATACAAAGGGCATATTTAAAGCATATTTAAGCTCTTTATTTTAGTTCATATGTGTCATTTAAGCAAAATATCCGCCAAACTACTAGAAAATCATCATTTACAGAAAACAAGAAGCAGAAAATTTTGCTGATTATGTCTTAAATAAAATTTCAAAAGTTAGAGAATCCTTGCTGCAGTTTCCAACTTAATCACCCCAACAGAAGGATGTACCTAGTCTTGACAATTTTAAGGATTTTACAATAGAAGAGGTTAGAGATATTATATGTGATTTAAATGCCAAATCATCTGAGCTAGACATATTGCCAACGAAAGTGCTAAAATGTTATCTACAAGAAATATGACCTCTAATTACTCATTTAATAAACATCTCATTGAAACATGATGTATTCCCATGCAAGTGGAAAGAGGCAATTGTTAAGCCTCTTCTCAAGATGGTGGGTCTGGATCTGGGATATGCTAACTATAGGCCGGTTAGCAATGTCCTTTTTAATCTAAGGTAATTGAAAAGGCCACTTAAAAAAGGTTGAATTCTCATGTTGATAAAATAATCTTCTACCAAAACATCAGTCTGCATGTAGACCTTTTCACTCATGAATGCGAGTCATGCCGTCTTAGATGAGTTAATGACCTACTGGATGGTATAGAGAAACTAGAAGTTACAGCATTAATAACATTGATCTGAGTGCTGCATTTGCCACTGTTAATCATGACATTTTATTGGAAGTACTTAACAATCAATATGGCATACGGAATAGTACACTTCACTGGATTGACTCATGTCTTCGTCCACGTGCATTTTGAGTCAATGTCATTACTAGTTTATCAACTGTACGGCGGTCTGGGTCCGTGGCTTTACCTTACCCATGCAGGAACCTTATTTGATTTCTTTCCGTCTGTTATATCAGTGCATGGTTTTGCAGATGACCACACTGCCAATAAAAGATTCTGTTCTAACAATCAGAATGAAGAAGCAAATGTCATTTCTGATCTTGAAGAGTGTGCCGTAACGATATATCCATGGATGAATGAAAATAAAAGAAAAATGAACAACTCAAAGACTGAGTTTATCATGTTTGGAAGCAAAGCACAGCTAAATAAATGTTTAACCCAGTCAATCATTATTGCTGGTGAAACTATAAAATCTGAGAAGACTATTCACTATTTAGGGGCCTTTCTGGGTGAAACATTAAACGTTAAAGATCACATCAAAACAAAAAGTAAAACTGCCATGTTAAATTATTTACGTATCATAAGTATAATTAAATATTTGGATAAAGATGCAACAGAAACAGAAACACTAGTTCTATCTTTGGTTATGTCCCACCTCGATTACTGTAATATGATCTTGTATGGTATCTCAAAATGTGATATGTGCGTGAATGAAATTTCAGCGAATTTAAAACTTGTGTGCCAAACTAGTATTGAGGTTAAAAAAGTCAGACAGTTCAAAAGATGCCCTGTACTCATTGCACTGGCTACCAGTCAAAGCAAGAATCAACTTTAAAATATGTACTTTTATGTACAACTGGAATTGCACCTGCATATCTGATTGAAATTCTCCAAAGCAAATCTGGTCTTAAATCTGCAAAATCCAAAGACCTGAATTTTGTGGTACCACTAAATAAGAAAAATAACATTTGAGGTGACAGAAGATTTAGTACAGTGGGAATAAGCTACCAGATTATGTCAAATTATCACCTACTTTGGATGTGTTTAAGCACTACTTCTTAAAATAAGGGGTCCCTTTAAAGGAGATGGATAGACACCTTTGGGGATGTATTAAGGGCCCTTTAATGCTGATGTTTCGACACCTCTAGGGAAATGTCCGGTTAACAGTGGCTTTATGTTACACTGTTCAGGACTTGTCTGGTTAACAGTAGCATCATGTTAGACTGTTCAGGACACCAACTTTCATAATCACATAAATAAAAACAAATGTAAAAATTAAGTGAAATCATGAACTGTGAATACAGGTCCAATAAACTTGAAATATAATACAACTCAATAAAAACATACACAAACACACTATGTAACATCATGTGTGATGAATTTTATTTGTTTTGTGAAATTGTATATATTTATGGTGGAGGTATTTTACACCATGTTTCAATGGGATATCTATTAAATGAGTCATTAGAGGTAATAATTCTTGTAGATAACATTTTAGCACTTCCGTTGGCAATATGTCTAGCTCAGATGATTTGGTATTTGAATCACATATAAGATCTATGACCTCTTCTATAATTGTAAAATCCTTAAAATAGCCAAGACTAGGTACATCCTTCTGTTGGGGTGAGTAAGTTGGAAACTGCAGCAAGGATTCTCTAACTTTTGAAATTTTATTTAAGAAATAATCAGCAAAATTTTCTGCTATACGTTTTCAGTAAAAAATGACGATTTTCTAGTATTTTGGCAGATATTTTGCTTAAATGACACATCTGAACTAAAAATAAAGAGCTAAAATATGTTTCAAATATGCCTTTTGCATTTATAAAATCAATAAATGCACATAAATCTACCATTTGTTTTAAGAATTTACTATTATGATGATATATATCATTTTTTATCCTTTTTTGTCGGCCATTTTGAAAAAATGGACTGTTCCAACCGAAATGAAAATATATTTTTGAAATTTTTACCGAATTTATTCTTAATGCACTAAATGGCAATAGAAAAAGTACTATTTAGAAAAAAAGTCAGATTGGCCCACCCCTAGTACGTGATCTCACACATGACTCACGGCGTTTGCGTTTTAATGCCACAGCAACACATTGCATAAGTCATATCACGGCAGTCGGTCAACCTACTTACCGTTCCTGATCAAGCTAAATCTCTGGATTTAACTGTTTACCAGTTACTAGGCGCATACTTCCGAAATGACTGTCAACATCCCTACATGGTTTGCCATAGCGTACATAAAACAGTCGGGTTACTACGTCACTAAAAATTGGTACAAAATAGGGCCACTTTTAGGACTGAATCAATATTGAATTTGTAACAGCCACGTATACATGATCTAGAGACCCTAAGGCTAGTATTCCATAGTTCTGTGCTCCGTCGTACGCGTCCGTGTACGCGACCTCGTCCGTCTTGTTCACGTCCGTGAGGGGTATTCCATATTTTTGTTTAAGTCGTACGTAAATAATGCGTGAAAGTTAATTAAGTGTTCTTTTGCAGTTGTTAGAGATTCATACACAGTTTTTTCCATAGAAAGTGTGACATTTCACTACTAGCAAATATTAGAAACTGTAATTGCTTTACAAAATAGACTATTCCGTCCGTCTTCAATGATTTTTCCGATGAATTCCTTATATTCCTGTTTACCGACGCGCCTTTGTGGTCGCTATTTGTGACATCATAAATTGTCTCTTTTTTCTGAACAGTTTTAATTACTTTTTCTCAAATATCTTCAGCAATTCATTTGTTTTCTGCGTTTGAATCGTGTTTTCTTATCAATATACATCCGCGAACTATCCGGTAGCGGACACGGATCGGACGTATGGAATAGACCCAACGACTTTCTTGATAAACGAAATATCGCGGGCACGGACGCGAATGACGGAGATTTGAACTATGGAATGCTAGCCTAACACAGTTGTTGGATATCGTATGATAAAGAAATGCAACATTTACAGCAGATAAGGGGAGGTAACGCGTTGGACTGACAATCTTAAAAGCATTTGGTTCGCATGCCATCAATCCAAAAGCCAACTCGCTGTTTTTTGTCGATTAACCATTGGCTATTATTGTGCTCCAGCTAGCGAACGATTTTAAGAGTTTAATGTTCTCTTTTAGAAAATAAACTCCCTTATCATTTTCTTACATTGTCCTCGGCTCTGATCCTCACACATAATTGTAGTTGGGTTTGTTAGGTAATTGTCCGGAGTATTGTCCATATTCAATCGTGTCTCGTATAATTATAATCATGTCGTACATCATAATGTCATTACTAATGCATCAGTCCCATAAAATCATGGCTTGTTGCGGACCCGTTCGTGCAAACAGCCGTAGGCCGTGGAAAGCCTTGCGTATTAAGGTCACGGTACGTACATAGCACAAAGCAACACACCCGTACGGAGCCGTAGCTGGAAGATATGCAAGTTTAATCCATACTCGGACATGATTTTGTTCACGATTTTACTTTGAAACTGATACGTGTATGCATGGCTCATCTCACGGACCCTGGTAAAACGTAACAGTCTGTACGGGTACGCAAGAGTTCGTACGATTCCTTGCGGAGCTTGATCGCACGGCGCCCACACGGTGCCCTCATGGCATTTTTATGTTTATGGGCATGTAGCATAAGTTTCCTTAACAATACTTAGAATCTAACATTTAAGAAACCATTCTCAGGTCTTAACAAATCATGAACTTCAGAACTAGTTCTGTAAACCTTCAACCATGCATTAGAAAAACCATAACCAATGTGTGTGGAATCATATAATTTATGCTACAGCATATAAAGCCATTCGAAACACCGCGGCAATCATCTACGACGATATTGCGCAAAAAACCCAAAGATTTCCGTATACATGATAAGTATTAAACATACAAATAATAGTACAAATGATGCCCCAGGTGGTTCAAAGACGTATAATGTTATAAATTTGGCATAAAATCAAAGACACAGATTGTATTTGTCGTTTTTTTATTGCCCAATTTCTTAGATACGCTGTCATTATTACGATTGAAAATTTTAATTCGAAACTAACGCTAGCTTTTTTTACTTAAATTGTTCAGGAAATGACGTCAATGCCGTTTAATGGCGTTTCACATAATGATAATAAAAACGTTAAAGCAATTTCCAGTTAAGTGTTTAGACACGATAAAACTGACGAGCAAAAACCCTTTAAATTGAAATCCTTGAGATGTTGATTCGGTGACAAATAATAAAGAAGCGGAAACAACTGATCTGTAACGGTGACACTATCCAGGCTTGTTGCAGTCAGTTCCATGACCATATCCCGTCATATCCCATTTTTTATCGGAGATGTGAGATTCGTACTCAATATTATTCGTAATCAAAGTCTTAATTTATACTCTCAGTTGTTGTCTGTCTTTTAGTAGTTTGTGTGTAACAGTGTAATTTTCGTATCAAATTACCTTGTGTGATAGTATAGTTTTTATCTGTGATACATGTATTTTTTAATATTGTATTCATCATGTTGCATTCTAGTAATTTAGTAATTATTATTATTTAGTTCATAGGAACCACAATGGAAATAAGTATAATATTTCCTTTTTGTGACATTCCTTAATTTTAATATATAAATTTATTTTTTATGACATTCCTGTATTTCAATATGTAAATTAAAAAAATAGTTTCGCTAATGGTTGCGACTAACAGTTCATACCGCCATCGTCTCATATGTTTTAAAACCAAATGCATCTCTGTTGTAGCACAGAGAACGGATTATAAATTTTCTCCCATTCAAATCCCGCCCGTTTAGTTCAGATGAGGGAACGCCTGCCTGTTTTTCTGTCTGTCTGTTTGTCTGTCTGGGTGTTTGTCTGTTTGTCTGTTTGTCTGTCTGTCTGTCTGTCTGTTTGTCTGTCTGTCTGTTTGTCTGTCTGTCTGTTTGTCTGTCTAATTATCTGTCTGTCTGTCGGTCTGTCAAACCAGGTGAAATTGAGTTCAATTCCAGAATAGGGCCTGCATGCATTTGTGAAAAAGTTCTACATAAACAATAAAGTTGCACTGTTAAGAATTGAAAAGTAGAAATTCCTAAATAATTAATTTGAGTAGAAAAAGTCATAAGGTCATTCCCCTATTAAGACTATCGATTTTAATGGGTACTAATTTTTGAGCTGTACTATAGCTAAAAGTCTTAACTCAGCATTAATGAAGTAATTACCTGCATAATTTGTTCTGGAATGAGCTGATTATAGGGATTTTCTGGTTATTATCATTATTCAAAGAAAGTCTTAAAATTGCTGACATTTTATTTTTCTTCTAATATTAAAATCAACCCGAGACGCAAGACTAAAATTATTTAAATTCTTCTAAACCCTTCAGATGCCATTAAATGTCAAATTGTGAGTCCATCAGACAAATGGCGACTTAAAGCTACTGGCTCAGAGGTTTATTAATTTTTGTTGGTATTTTTAAAATTACTTCTGTCTGTAATTGTCGCCGAAAGTTTATCAACCCCAAACCGGTTTATCAACCCCAAACCAGAGAGACGACCTTTGTCGGATCAACGATGGGATGAGGAATTCCTATGCCCGACTTGACCAACTCATGTCTGCAGACTTTTATAAAAAAATGACATTTAAATCGAAAATCTGCGAAAAAGAAGCTTTTTACATGCAAATAAATGTCAAATTGTGAAGTCATCGAATTAATGGCGACTTTCATAAAAACTGAAGAAATGCGTCTGTTGAAATTAAATGAGGAGGAGAATAGAGAGTACAATGTCCTCCAAAAGTTCCTTGAACCAAAAACTGTTTTTCATAAAACAGAACAGATACTTTATTACAGGGCTTGAGCATTACTCATTACCCAAAATAAATACAATTTACCGAGGGCTTGACGGAAAACTGTCGTAGATCTAACTCATATTTTCAAAAAAATTCAGGAAAAGCAAAAAACTGTTCAACATTTTTCTCTCATGTTATTCTCTAACCTTTTTTGATATGTGGGTAAGAAATAACATGTCTAATGTAATTACAGTGTGCCAAAAAAAAGCTAATTATAATTGTGAATTTACAAGCTTTTTTTGATAACAACAGTTTTCCACTGAAATTGAGAGTTATTCCGAACATGGAACTAAGTAAATTTATGTACTTTATAAATGGAATATTTTGATGAAATTTGGTAGGAACATTTATTTGGCATTTCTAAAGCCAAATTTATCAAAAAGTCAATTTTTAGAAAATGTTAGTTACGACAGTTTTCCGTCAAGCCCTCGATACATACATATACAATTACATACAATAAACTGATTCACATTCATCCATAAAAGGGACCACAGAGTTATCTGAGCAAATTCAAAATCAGCGTTAATTAGTTCATCAATATACGATTTAAATCGTGTTACATGTATGAGCTATTATTATTGTTTACTTTAAAGGTACTAGTTCACAGATTTGGTTTATTTTTTCTATAATTTCAAAATATCATTCAGTGTCTGTAATTGTGTCAAATAATAATTCTTATTATTTTAAGACAAACCGTTCTATATGTTACAAGAAATATATAATAAAAGTCACAAAAATGCACTAAAAGTGTCTATACCGTGGCATACAGGGTAGATATTTACTACATGAAACACCATCATTTGTAGTTGTATGTCAATTTGCACTAAAATTGTCATTATAAAAACACTACTTTCCTGTTTCCAAAAATATTTCCATACACGTTTGATAGTTTTAGTAAAAGTTGATATTTAAGTTGAAATCTGTGAATGAGTACCTTTAATAATAATCACTTTGTAACACAATGGCACGCCATGTGCCACTGATAGTGCTACAACTTGCAGTATATACAGTATAACCTGCATAAGCAGCCAGTGAAGGGAAGTGACTAAATCACAGCAGGTGACTACTTAAACCAGGTTCAGATTAAAATGTTTTGATTAGTTTAATCTGAATAGTTAATTATTCATGCAGTTTTTTTATTTAAATGGTCTTCAAAAAAGGTCACAAGTGACAATGTCAATTGTATATTTGAAGTCTTACTTTATGCGATGACACTTTGTTGATAAATTTAAACTGTTTAAAGACTTAACTGGCTGGGTTTTCACACGTCTGTATCATTAGACAATGATAGTTACACTTTGTTAATTCTAAAATTTAATTGACCGTGACCACTTAGTACAGGTAAATTGGTGAATTTGTAAGGAAATGGGTGACCACTGGCCACAGACAGCAGGTGGCTGCTTATAACATGTTCAAAATAGAGTGATTTTCATTGGGAGGAATCCAGATTGAACACTTACAGCAGGTGACCTCTGATAGCAGGTGGCTGCTAATGCATGTTATACTGTATACATGATCCGTGTTTTTCAAAATTTTATTTGTTCAAGAACTTTTGGAGGGCACTGTACAATCGGATTTAGGATTTTATAATGGTTTTATTTTCTTACCAGATAGTAAAGTACTTGATTGGCATATTCTGAGAATTCGTCGATTGTTGAAAGAACACTTATAATTAGGCACGATAACATTGCCTTGAACCTGCAAATAAAATCATAGAAATAAACAACATTGTTAAAAAAGAAACATGGAAGCAACAAAGCAAGTTGGGGTGTTCCATGGCGGACAAAAGATTAAATAACAAGAAATGTAATGTGGAAACCACATAATGCCGGATTTTCAAGATCTGACTTTAAATGACAGAGATATCCAACATATTAAAACTTTTAACGCTTAATTTACAAAGGGAAATAATCCATAATAAAGCCAGGTAGAGTTGTGGTTACTTTCTTCATCTGTTCATCACATGGTATGTTATCATTGTATGAAGTTTCATAAAGATCTGACAATAAATGGCAGAAATATATGGTAAAGAAAAACAACATTTAATTGTTAACGACACCGGACGACCGCCCGCCCGCCCGCCTGCCTATAACCCGCCAGGGTTTCGCCAGACTATAAGCCGATTTTTTCGATGAAAAATCCAGCTAAAATTGAGGTGACGTAAGGCTGATGCATTAACCAAAGTATCTTCTTTCAAAGACCTTAAACAGTATGTTTTGTACATAAAATATGAAGTTCGGACCTTGGTGACAGAAAGCACGGTTTAGAATCAGGCGATCTAGGGTTCGGCAAATTGCACAGGATAACCACTGCAGAGCGGTCCTTTTACAGAATAAATCCTCCGCTTAACAACATCTTTTGACATTTCCCTTAGCCGTAATTTTACTTGAATTTAACCTCTGGCTCTGCAGAGCTGAAACCTCTGAGCAGCAACACACGTCAGTATCTGCCAAAGGGCATTGTTCAAGAGAGGCTGTACTGCATTTGTTTTGACTTGGACCTTTTGGAATAATTCTTATCAATGTAAAGGCCTATACAAATATCAATTTTGTAAAGGTAATCATTAGTTACAGAAAAATTACCCCTTAGTCACTGCAAAAATATGCTATTTTTGATGATTTTGCAGTCACAAATGCTCAATTTAAGAAAGTAATCAGTCTTAATATTAAGAATGTTCCACAATTAAGACCATCGAATTTCATGACGCTTCTATCTGGCGGAGGTTTTCACCTTTTGGCGGTCTTGCTGTCCAGATATGCCATTTCGGCTTGTATATATCTTGTATATTTTGTGTTATAGCATTTAAAATAAAATGCCCATTTTCAATCATTCTGATTTCTGTTGTTTTTTGCTTCATGCCCTACTAGTAGACACTTGTGATGGTCAGCACATAAATGATGCTTATAGTGGAATTCAATCTCCGTAAACAGAGATCCTGTTCTACTCGCGTTGTCGTACTGGATCTCTACTTAGTCAATGCAAGGTCACGTCGAGATGAACTTTGTGTTGACCAATCAATGCGTAGCTTTCATCTAGACGAAAACACTATTAATCACATTTTGATTTCGTAATTTCTATTTTTAGGTTTCTAGGTTTGCCTGCAAATTTAACAGCTGTATTATTCACAGTCTGCGATTGGGTGGCTCATTTCAAATTGCGTGACGTAGACGATGTAAACAATTACGTATCATAACAATTTCGTCATGAATATTATGATGAGAAAAGGTCACCTGAACGTGACCTTCGTTTGGAAAAGGCCAGATCTAAATTAGGGAGTAAGCGAGCGGTAAAATTTTAGATCAGGTTTTAATCAGATTGAGTGGAATTTTACAGTACGAACTTTGTGACACACCGCTTTTCAACGCCTGATATTAGCGTGACAGAGTTCTAATAGATCAAAGACAACATGGAATATGGAATCAACAAATATAGAAGTTCTATATTTGTGAACAACAAATATAGAATCAATTGAAGCACATTTTATCATTTTGTTACAAATAACTCAGTCACTAGGACATCGGCACGTGCCTACAGATTGTGTTTGTGTCTTATCATATTACAGTAAATTGTAACATTGTCATTTACTAGAAATATCGTTATTTTCAATCACACTTATGGAGCCTCTAAAGTGACATTTCAACTATTTTGTTCTTGATTTACTCGTTTTAGAAAACAAATCGTTTTTACGTGGAGAGATTTTGTCTTTTAAAACAATGGTTATAAAGTGCATCAAGTTTCAGAATGCTAAAAAGTCTATGACCGCAAAAGTGTCAACGTTTTCAACTATCAGTTTGCACGTGACGTCATTAACTGCAACTGCAATGCCACTTGCAATAAATAGACGGAAACACAGGTCGTTTTACAAAAAAGCCGTTCCGAAACATGTTTCAAGATAATATGTTTCCAAACGGTTACGTCTACTAAACGATCAAATCACGCTCGCGTCCTACCCAAGTCCTAAGCCCAAATTTCATACGCTTTGTTACGATTCGATTTGGTTTGTAGAGCGCTAGACAAATACGGAACTTATGAACATAAAAGTACAAAATAGGCAATATAAATGTAACATCATAGTTAAATAATATTCCCTCCCTAGTATGAAATATCAGAATATTACAGTCATAAATCTCTTAGTTATAAAGTGGTATTCTACCTCAATAGTCTTCATATTACATAATGTACGTGTTAACAATATTCCTTCGAGGAATTCAAACGTCTGCGAGATTTCTACAATGTTACCAGAAACCGTCTACGAGAGCTGGAATCATCCTGCAAGTTCTGAGTTTATTCTCTCGGTCACGACCTTTCTTGTTTGTAAATGTAATCACTACTTCTGAATTCCGGAAACTCGGACTTCGGATAAATAATGATCCCGCCGCTTAATTGTAAAAGTCATTAAGTGCTCTTTGAAATTGACATACGCATATAGAATTTTGAGAAAGAAAATCAGATCATGCTTTGCGCAAGTTATTTTACGAAAAATTCAAAGTTTATCAAACAAGTAAAATACACATGAAGTTTGAGTTATGGGTTGATTGACTAATTAATGTCGATTTCCAATTTTCTCAGTTGCCTTTTTTGTTTTTACCTAGGTAAATAATTATTGGTGTATCCAAAAACAGGATATTTTCAAGGAATTTTGAGTTTTTTTCTACGTAAGTAAAACTGTCTAGGTTTCGTTTTATACATTTCTGTGAAAAGTAATTAAGAAGAAACTCAAGGTATTTAAGCGGAAATGGAACGCATTTTGACTGAAAAACTCACACATAAGTACATTTGAGAATATGGGGTCATGAGCAACATTGCGGTAAAAAATGGAATACAATTGCAACAGTATGGAAACATTGAAAGTAAAATAACAATAACTTGAATTTTAGGTAATTGCGTTTTAATCTTAAAGACAGACTGAGATATCTGAGTCCCCAGTTTGTAATGTAAGTCTACAATATGAAAAACGAACTAATCAGAGAATTAACCCTCTGCTTCTAGACTTAGAATATTATCTGTATGATTATACGCCATTTAATTTAAATAAAAATGAACTTGGCTAGACATCGAGTTTTGATAGCCTGCATCTAATTTCAATTCTAGACCTTGCATATAACAAAGAGGCGAATTCAATATCTTCCACGTAGACGACTTATTTCTAATTTGTCATTTTTATGAAATTGATATGTTCCTATTTAAGATATTATGGAACCAAAACTATCCCTGATACGCAAGTATTCCGAGACAAAACAGTATTAACATTTGTTTGGGAAGGGAAAGCAATTTGCATTGTTTGTGACCGATTTGTTCCCGCCTATGTGACAACATAATATTTGTTATTTGGTACAATTGTGAATTATTTTTGTGTTACTAAATGTTTGATTTTATAATTTAATAAGTAAATGACATTTTCACTCACAATTCTTATGGCTTATTCCATGTTTTATTTATATATGCCTAACACAAATGAATTTACATAGTAGGCTAATTGTGCATGTGATGCTTGTTTGTTTGCACGGTATGGTGATTAGAAAGCGGAGAGTCAAAAGTGATACCACTGGGTTTTATATTAAAGTCACTATACACGGTGGCAATACCACGTCACTATGACATCACAAATTCTACGGTTTTAAGAATAAAACAGTAAAAATCTGCCTCTACTCGACTCGAGAGTATTGACAACCAAATTTTATTTTTGGGTTTCAATTTGAAATGCAATAAATAACAGAAACATAATTATTTAAGCAACATTTCCATTCTGCAAAACAGTTTTCAAATCTACTGTTGATGAATATGTCTTCATATAGTGGCTTTTAGTTAGTAACTAATATATTTTGATTAAAGATAAAATATTTCAAAAGTAACATACAAAGCCAATGGTCACAGACAAAGCCGGCGGTTACTATCCGCGGCTGAACTTTTCAAATAAGACAAGGGTACATTATTGAAAGCTCATGGGATTAAAATTGTCACAGACTTAAGACTTAACTAGTCAATTCCAGATAATCATTTAAGACAATATGTAAGACCCATTGCCGCCTTCAGAATAAATGCAAAGAGGCGTGATCGTGTGTTTAAGGGGGGTGGAGTAATTATGTCAAAGTTGGTCAACTACAGTAAATTTCCATAATAAGGACCATCAAAATCGATGGTATTAATTGCAGAGCAACATTTTTCTTCCCTAATTAAGCAATTGGGACTTAAAGATCGTCAAAATTCACATGCTTTTACAATGGCAAAAGAGGTATTTATAGAGAAAGTGTAATATTTGTTGGTATATAAGCAAATTATCGAGCAATTGTCACGTTACATGATTAGCAGACACAAATTTTCAGCGAAAATCATATATTTAGACATACCCAGTCTGTCTGTAGCAAGCATGCAAACTTCAATTGTTAGAATTGACAGACGGATGACCAATTCAAAATCGTGATGCTTTACGCAATGTTTCAACACCAAAATCTACGTTAAGCAAAAGAACCATTTAAGACGTACATCTAGAAATCGTTGTTGGCAACTGCAACTAAGTTTTGTAAGAAATAAACGTGTTACTGTATTTTTTTGTAAATTTTGTCTTTTTACATAAATTTTGAACGCATGCGTTCAGCGACATCGTTCTAATTCATTTAGAGCAAGGTTCTACTGTCTTCCTGTTTTATCAAGTTAAGTGAACTGGTTTTTTTCAATCACATGAAATTCTTCGTAAGTATTCATTAGCAATGCTTTAGGCTGAGTCTGTTCTCGTATTTCTAAGCATTTGTTTTGACTGTTGCAGTTCCTGGTAGGGTTTCAGACCCTCTTTTTGTATAACAATAATAAAAAATACAATGTCAACAATACATCAGAATTTAAAAAAAAACTGAATTAAAATTTACATTTCAATTATCACCACTGCTTTGATAGTAACTTAGTTTTGTACCATCATTTGTTAATGTTATGGAATACAGTGATGCTACGCTATTTACACCACTTAGATTACTGCAAAATTATACGTTTTGACGATTTTTAAGTCCCAAATGCTTAATTTGAAAAGACAATGATCCCAATATTATCGCATGTCATTATAAGGACCATCGATTTAGATGGTCTTTTTTTCAGAAATAACAGTGTTTATTTAGACAAACAAACAGCTATGAATCAAGAAATTTCAGTGTTTATTTAAGATGATTTAGATGGTCTTAATGGTGGAACTCGAATATCAACATTGCTTTGATAGTAATTTAGTTTTTCACCATCATTTAATAGTGTGTTGTACAATGAAGTTTCGCTTTTAAGACCATTTAGAGTATTGCAAAATTATGCGTTTGGACGTTTTTAAGAACCATATGCTTAATTTGAGAAGAAAACGGTCCCATTATTATGACATTTCTCTATAAGGACTATCGATTTAGTGGAACTCAATTATCAACATTGCTTTGATAGTAATTTAGGTTTTTTACCATCATTTAATAGTGTGTTTCGAGGGTTGCCTGCAAGACTGTAGTAAGTGCATTGTGTTAAAGAGTGAGTTAATACAGTCTTGCGGGTAACCCTAGATTTAGATTATGGAAAAATTATGCCTTTAGACGGTTTTCAAGAACCAAATGCCTAATTAAAGAAGGAAAATGTCTCAATATTATGACATTTCACTTAAGGGACCATATTTAGATGGTCTCAATAGTAAAGTTCATAGACTTAGTTTGTCTTTATGTCTTTAGTGGAACTTTATTGTACAGCATCTTTGTTGATCATACGAAATATTATTAAACTGTTCATATAAAAAACATGAATGAAACATGAAAAAAATACACGTAACCGCTGTTCAGAGTTTGGTGCGTCTTATACTCAGGTGTACCCACGTTCCTTAGACATTTTTCTAACTTATTTTAATTTACTCTTAGATTTTTTTTTAAAAAAGTCTGATATATGAAAAAATGCACAATCACACTATATAACATCATGCGTGATACATTTTATTTTGTTTTGTGCAATTGTATATATTTATGGTGGAGGGTTTTTACTTATTTATTATTGTTATTATTAATCTTTTTGTACGACGCCATTGAATGTGTAATATAGAAATAGGCGTTAAATCAAATGAAGAAGTTTAAGTCCAAACTCCACAGGTATTCAGGTCTCGTATGGGAATACAACCAGCGATCAATGAAATCATTGTCAGATTTAATACCGTCTGACTCGACTGTGCTGATAGGGTGAGTGACTAATGATAAATAAACAATCAATATTATAAATAATAAATTAAGCTATGCAGAGTAATTAATTAAATATTTATAGCATTTGAATATCCATCATTTAATGACCGTGATTGATATCACAATAAACTTTGTGCATTATCCATATTATCGGTATTTAGTACTGCAATGATCCAATTAACCACACGCTTAACCGCCCATGGCGACCAATCTTTCAAATGGGTTTCTAAAGATTTTGAAATGATAAGCAAGCTAGCGAACAAAAATAAGACTATATATATTAATTGTTTATCACACAAAAATGATATTTAAAGTGCTAAAATAGCACCTTCCTTGCGTAACTGCCTCATGGCCATTGTTGTTTCTCGCTAAGGTGGAACTTCAGTAATGTTCCACAATTCAAACAATGAAAATATATGGTCTTAATAGCGGAGTGGTCTTAAAGGGATATACAGGAAAAAGTTCAACTTCATATTTCATGAATTGTAATTATATTTTATAACTGTGAATGCAACATACACACCAGAGCTTGTTATTGTGCAACATTAGTATAATTCTATTTAAAAGATATCCTAACCGCCTAAGAATGTTGAAAAGACAAGAAGCGACCAATAAAAATGTTTAATTTCAGCAAGTACGACATAATTATAACAAATCTATAAATAGCATGGTGATTCCCTCAGTATCCTACTTTCGTTTTCAACAATGTGTATGCCATTATGTTTAATTCGTTCAGTTAAATTTTATAAGTGACAAATGTTATTAGTCAGTGATTTCTTACGTTATTAATACTGTTTTAAAGCCTAAACTTGGTTCTATACTTTTGGCACAGTCATCTGCCTGTATATCCCTTTAACAGCGGAATGGTCTTAATACAAGGAGATGTAATCATCAAATTAAGCATTTGAATCTTAAGAAGTATGCATGATATTGAAATAACTAAGGTGGTCTTTATAGTGAAACTTTGGTGTACTTCCGTACTTAGTAATTAAATGTTTTCATTATTTTGTATTGTATGATATTATATCAACGATGAAAGAGACGTTTCCATAATTAAAACAACTGTAAAATAAACATGCTATTGACAATATTAGAAACTATGCCGTACAACAGAGATGTTATCATATATCAAGACTATAAAGTTACATAATAAACCATAAAATAATCTCATAATAACAATAATGCATGGTATCCTAAAAAGTTTTGAAAAAAAACTGATGGGCAACAATTAGTCTGAAGAATTTATACTGGGTTTAACGTCGTGTCAATACAATTTGTTAGGTTAATTAGCGCACCTAACACAACTTTCCTGGACCCTTCGGGACACTAGATTCGAAATCCAGAAATATTTGAGTCGTGAGAGTAGAGGGAATAGTGAAAAGACGGAGAGACAATGGTGAAACACGTGACTTTGAATCTATATCAACGGAAGGTAACCAGACAAACCTTTGTACTTATCTATTTTCAAAGTGTCATAAACAAACATAAAATGCTTTTACACTGGAACTTTTATTCTAACTTTCTGTGATTCCATGTAAAACACAATCGTACATATAAATGGCCGTCCAGAAATACTTCGTATAGTTTATTAGCTTATGAACATTATTTAGGTTTCATGTTACGGCATTAAAATAAATACCCTTATCAATCAATTAGTCTAAAACTGTCTTATGTTATACCTCATCCCATACAAGTTCAGCCCAGTCTGTGTTCTTTATGTATATTAGGGCAATACATAAATGAACTATATGATGTTTTGTTCTAAACAAATGGACATTGATTTGATTTTGATTTGAACACAAGAAAACGACATTGTAAATGAAGAAATAATTAAAAATACTACTTACACTGTAAAATGGTATGCAAAACATTTCCATCCAGTTGGTCTTTCTAGAAAATTATAAATTTTAACTTGTAAAGGTATATGAGTATGTCTATGATAATTTCCATATATTAAATGAGGAACATTAGTATCTGCAGTCTTAGATTCTTGAGAACTATTATTCGTAAACAAATTATCTTCCTCGGGAAATTCCGCCATAGGCACCGCGCAGCCATTCCCAGGATTGGAGCCAATGCCTTTGTCAAACACTTTCTTCGTCTTTTTAACTCCATCTTTCACCAAGAATGCCCTCCTTGGACTGTATTCATCATGATAGTTCATGTCAGACATGTTTACTCTACGGCTGCAAACTCAAACTTTACAAAAAGAAACAGAATTCTTATATTCCTACTAAGCATGTAATTCTCAAAACATCATGTATTTTCTAAACAACGTCATTGTGTAAATAACTGTTTTAATTAACTTTTGAGATTGTTGTAAGGTATCGATGGGGATGTCCTCGACGACACGCTCATCAAAGGACGAGGACAATAATAATTTACAAACTGAAAAAAAACCCCACTTTTGTCGTTATAAATTCAATTTTTTGTATTCCTATCACAAATTTACTTTTGTTGATGTAAGTCACTGTTTGTATTCCTATCCCTAATCAACCGATTAAAACATTCCATCTAAAGAAGCCTTCGTTGTTAAAAATTCACAATTTTTATTGCTAGATCCAATTCCTATGCAACCATGTCATTTAATCTAACGAAGGTTTTGTTGTCATAAATTCACAATTTTGTATTCCAATATCCTTTTCTCATACAGCCATGTTCTACATTTCATTCTAAAGATGTAATAACCCCCATCAGCTGCTTTCATAATATGCAACAACTAAATTCCATATTGCAGTGCTATAACATCGCGTCGCAGTTTGATAAATCTGAAATTAGAAGTAAACATGCCATAATTGATGCATTAATAATTAATAAAGAGTATATGGACTTAAATGAATTGTTTAAATGAATTGATAGAACTAAACAATGACGACATAAAAATAAACCCATTCCAGGATAAACTAATGAATTTAATACCAGTAATTGAATATCTATCAAAGCCTGTACTATCATCGCCGAGTGTTATTATTATATTACCAATATAACGACATCAAACCAATGGCTTGAGTATAGTCTATGATTTGAACAATGATCAAATTCAATAAACAGCTTTTGCTAATCTCTGGTGAATTGTGAAAATCAGCAATCAGAACGACATGAGACCGTTACATTAATAACATTGATTTTATGCTCGAGGAATTACAAAAGAGATGCAATAAAGCCATTGTCAGAAATCCGCATTCAGTTGTCATACAATTAAGCAAGCATTGTGTTTATAAAATATAATTCGTAATTACTGAAGCTGCTAATGGAATCGTTCTACATTCACACATTCAATTATATCTGTTTATCTTGAAATAAAAGAGTTCCATACAGATTATGATTATATTTTGTCACGACCTTTAATTCTGAATTCTGAAGGAGTATATCAAACATATGGAGTTGACATCGTGGTTGAAGATGTATACTGCTGAATTGCATTCTTTTACCTTCCCGTTTGAAATCAACGTGTAGAAGATAACATTTAACTCAAAAGGAACCAACATATCATAAACAGCAACAGACAAAACCACAGACGCTCCAAACACACACAACCAAAACAAGAGATGTTTTAGACTGTAAACTTTGGTTAAAAGAAAACACCACAAGCAACTTACAAATACGGAAACCTAGAGGGTTTTGCCTTGGAATGAGTTTTTTCTTTTCAACTTTTGTAGCATTAAAATGACTATATGAAGAATTGTCTTCCTCGCGATATGGTGTTACTTCTATTTAAAAATTCAATTTCAATTTGGTCAGATGAACAGCTGTTAAACAAATTAAACTTTGTTCTGTAAATTATTAACAAATTTTAGCGCCCTGGTCCCAAGATACTGAGATAAAACGAGGAAGTTGACAACGCAAGGGAACAAAGAAACTATTGGATGTGATTTGAACATACACAGAGCTGGCTCTCCAATGATTGCAATTCTAACGTCGTAACCACTCGTTTGTCATTAACTTCACTACCCTACATGTTTTTAAGATTAATAAGACACCATTCTTCATATCTAAATAAGGTCATACATTTCAAATAACAACAAATATCCGACAGAGTTTCTCAGTTTCTAATGAAGCATGACGTCAACAGATTTCAGAACAACAGTGTTGTTTTCCAATATGTCATTACGTGCGTTCGCTTTTATCCAACATTAATTGAATATAATGTATTAAAATAGTCTGCCCTAAACAAAAGTCGAACTCACAGCCAAGGATGCAAATGATCGTATATATATCGATCAACAGGATTCTTATGTCTTATTTGACTGTGTCATTTAGAAAAGGGAATTTGAAAACATATCAAGAAAAGCAACAGTAAAAATCATAGCCCTTCCACACAGCCAAAAATCAAAGAGTGGAGAGTATATCTTAAACTTTTGGTGCAAGGATGCCACAAACAAATAACGACATGGCACAGGCAGAGCGAGCAAACTGATAATAAAATATAAAGATATAAATTAAAATTTATACATAAAATATTGCATATATTAAAAACAGTCTACCATAAAATTGCATGTTCAGTAAACTGAGAATGGTTAATACATGTATTTATTTTTGATAAGCAATTTCTTAAGACAAAAATATATGAGATATTGTAGCACTTGATTAAATTATTGAAATCCATGTCGACTACATTGAAATACAGGGATGACACAAAAAAGGAATTTGATCCTTATTTCCATAGTGGTCCCTATCATTAAATAAATTGATGAATACACTAGAATTTACCAGCATGAATAAGACATTATAACATACATATATCACAGATAATTAGGACGATAATGCGTTATTGCAAAATAGAGCAAATTGTTGAAAAGTTTTAAGACCCAAATGCTTAATTTGAGAAAAAAGAGGACCTTGATTAAAACCACTCTGCTGATTGTCTGAATAACTGAACTTAGCTGTAATTGGACGATGCTAAATATGAGAAAGTGTTGTAAGTCATTTATTTTTATCATTTTAGTAGCAAATATGTGTTGATTATTATCACCGTATCTGTTGATTCACCACACCTTTCTTATAATGATTAATTTTATAACTAGTTAAAAATATTTAATAGAAGTGTTGTAAATTGTATATAATGTTCCTACAATATGTTGGTTCAAACATATTTTATAGCTATCATAACCTTTATACAATAGTTATATACATGGAACCTATATTCAAGATGGCAATGTTTCTGCCCACGAGTATTCACAAATTAGTAGCCATCATTTAATAATGTTCTTTTTCGAACATTGTTTACTAAATTAGAAACAACAGTTGTTACATGTAATGTTGTTGAAACACACATTCCTAGGTTCATTTATTTAATTATACGAACGTTTGTCATGGTAGTTAGTTTAATTAAGACTTTTATTACTGTTACATATTGTTGTTTCGTTTTCAAAAATAACAACCAAATCTGATTCTGACTGATAATAAATCAATGATGTCCATTGTGTTGTTTCCAATTAATTCTAGGTCTACATTCGTATTGACAGCATCCACACCAAGCATTATATACACTTTTATAAAGAAAGTTAATTGTCTAATAAGTGATAAATGTAACATCCATGTTGGTAGAATTTCCGAATAAAGTACTATATACACTTTTATTTAGAAACTTAATTGTTAATTATGTTAAAGTTTAAAGTTAGGTTTTTAAAGTATCTTATTAGTATCACAATTCAGTCGATTCTTGACATAAACTTCCCCAATCGTCGAGTCACACATCAACTGTTAACATACGGCGCAGATTGCAGCCACATAATACAGTGCTCGACCCTAACAGGTACCCATTTACACCTAGGTGGAGTGAAGCAACCGCATGTAAATTTCTTGCTCAAGGAAATTAGCAGTGTCCCTAGTGGAATTCGAACCCAGGACTTCTCCCTAATCGCGCGTCCCACCACTTGACTACTGCTTCTGTACATGTAATACATTTCAACCGTTTGTCCATGTTTGTGCATATATTCAGTTTATTACTACCAGAAACGATATAGGTATATATATTTTCTTTCGTTTGTTCTAACATTTAATACTATCTTATACAATAAATAAAGTTGTAACGATCTTTAGTATAATTTAAAATCAAATTCATGAAAAGTTTGTTGACAAACTACATGCCATAACTACAATATATTTTGCAATAAAGACATTTTTTTCTTAAAGACATATTTTTCTTAAATGATTTAGTCAGGAAGCCGTTGAAACAACTCTCTTAAATACATGTAATGTGTCATTGATTTTCGTTTTGTATTCATGGATGACAAAACTAACAGAGAGATAACAAGAGTTAGATGCTCAAGTAAATGGAATATTAAGAGACTATCACATGAAAAGACATGTGCGGGTAATAGAATTAAATGAACAAATAAGACAGACATTTTATCATAAGTCGTCACAAATAGGAACCTGAAACCATAACAAGAACAGAACAGCATTTTATTTGGTAAACGTGTACAAAGTACATAGTTATGATATCATACATAAATATAAAGTACGTTGTCGATGTTTCTATTTATAATCGGGAATGGATCCCTACATAAGGTAATTAACATATGAATGTATACAAATATGTCAATGTGTGGAAAATAATTGAAAATATATTAGAATACAAACATTAAACCTGGAGGATTTAAGATATTGTTTCTTAGATTGCTTAATAGATTGCTTTCTTATAGTATAATGAAAGGTTTAGTAAAATATCTTTACTTCGCGACTGAACAAGTTCAATAAATTTCACCATCTTAGGTCTATTAAAGAAAATATGGCTTGATATACATTTTACAAATATTTGAAAAGGCTAGACATTTAATAAAATGGTATTCATCTTCACTATCTAAAAGGTTACATATCTGACAATAGCTTTCATTTCTATGAATATTATTGCGAGAGTACCTCCCAGTATGTATTCTAAGTGAATGAGCTGATGTTGTTCTTAATCATAACAAGAACAGCATCAGTAAAAACAATATGAACAACCCAGTTTTGAACCCACACAGACAAAATGCGAGAGGAAGATGTTTTAACATCTTTAAAGCTTTTGTTATAAAATAACGTCGCAAACAAATTTTCCAAGAAGAGCATTAAGGGTTTCCAAAACTCTAAGATCATCAAAGAAATTATCCATTACAAAATAAAATTTAAATGTTGCAGACTGAAACACCTTTCTAGATGAGCATTTGATATTTAAAAAATTATTAAAAATTGCATTATTTTGCAATTACTAATTTGGTTTTTATAGTGAAACTTAACTAAGTTCTAAATAATAATTAAGTCGCAAAGGCATGAACAACTGGATTTTGATATTGAATCAAAACTTTATCAAGTTGAATGGGACTTCTTCTTCAACATCATTATTTAGAGTAAAGGAAGGTTTTGAACTTTACTCATTTCCAGAAAGTATATTAGAATATGTTATGTCCTTGTTCTTTAATACCAAAACATTACCCATTGACTTCACGTATCTGATTGAAATTAGTTATTTCACTAGTAATTGTTGTAACACAACAAAGGACGCCTATTCTCTGTGGGAAACATTTGTTTTCAAAACAATAAATGATGATAAATTATAGCTAGGGGTAATGGTATAAAATATCTGATTTCATGCCGTACAATGACTATTACTGATTTCCGTAATTTGATATAAGGTTTATTAGGCACGATTTACTGGTGATCGATAGCGTTTGAATGACCGTACTATAGTTTACTGTAAAAAAGTAATTGGGTATATTACTATAGTAACACATTGTATAAGTCATATGTGTCAACATTCACCGTTTCTGGAAAGGCTTAATCTCGGGCTTAAGCTGTTTACCAGTTACTTGGTATATACTTCCGTCAGTGACTGAAAACTAATCTACATGATTTAGAATCAGTAGTAGGAGGCATAATGGCTGTAGAAATTATGACAAAACTCCATGAAATTGCGCCCAGCCTGAGAAATGAACCGTAAAATACATAATACAGAACTGATTCAATGTCATAAATAATACTTTTGTATCAATAAAAGATTGAATAACACATTGAAAGGTAAAAGATGACTTTATATCAGGGCAAGCCCCTAAATTAATATCTTCAGTTTCTTCAATAGAGAAATATGCCTTATGTTCTTTTTGTCGCCAACTTTTTAATGTTGAATGTGCGGTTCCCATGTGTTCCCCGTAAGTCTCACCTTACCCAGTTTTTATCTTAGATAATATTACTTTTAATCGTCATTTTTGTGTTTATAAATGACCTAAGCATATTGTTTGTTCATTATGTATTTATGAATACATAAAAAATATGCTGCTGAAAATGACTTGACCACTTCAGCAGTAGTTTTACAAGTTGTTTTAATGTTTTGGATATAATTAATGTAAGTGTATCTATTAATAACTCTCGATATTAATACCCTCGATAATCACTTCAGAGTCATTAAAAATACATCAATTGGATGCTGAGTCAGCAATCAGAACGACATGATACCTTTACATCAATAATATTGCTTTAATGCCCCCAGAAATTACAAAAAAAGTGCAATTTAACCACCGACAGAAATATGCGTACTTTCATACAAATAAATATTGTTAATATCGCTTCCAATATCAATACCATTTTTAAAATTTCGTATGCTTATTAATAAAATAGGCTACAAAATAGTTCTAGTAATTGAGATAAATTACGACTTTGTCCATTACCCTGTGGAATTAGGTTCAATGGTTCAAAATTGATGGGTTGTGACATCTCGACATCACTACCTGTTGTGATAAACATTCTTGTCAGATAGACTAATACAACACCAGAAATTATGTTTTGTTTTCGTTAAGTTAAGTAAAACACCATAGCAACACAGGGTGCATGTCATATTACGACAGTCAATGAACTTACTCACCCTTCCTTAAAAGGCTAAATCACTGGATTTAGCTGTTTAACAATGAAAACCAGTAACTAGGCGAATATGTCAGTTAGAAACTTACAACTGCCTTACATGATTTACAGTCAATGATAAGAGGGAGAATGGCCGTCGGAATTGACTGACAACTGTCATACATGATTTAGAGCAGTAGTAGTGGGAAGAATGGCCGTCGGAATTGACTGACAACTGTCCAAAATGATTTAGAATCAGTAGTAGGAGGAAAAATGGCCGTCGGAATTGTTTTATGACCAAAGTATGCCCCCCCGCCCGGGAATCAAATTCACGACACCTCAATCAGTAGACGTGTGTGTTACCAACTGAGCTAGCTAGGCGGAAGTGAAAACATTGCTGAGTACGAAGCAGATTGGAGAAAAATTAATGAAGAAAGACGCTAAACAATAATGTGTCTCAAATGCTTTGTGGCGTTATTTCAATTTCCGAATCAAAGCAAACCTGAATTCAGAAAATTATTTACAAAACCAAAGACCTCTATGAAATACAATTTATTCTGTTCTCAAATGGATATTATTACTTCTAAATGTGGTTTTACATTTCAATTTACAAAACATTTCCAGCAGAAATTGCCTTTTCTCTTATTGAAAGTAATATTATAACGTTCAGAGATATCTTTTTGGAAATATTCTCAAATAGACAATGAAAGAGTATGTACTCATTATTGAAAGTATTATTAGACAATAATTTGTCTTGACATTAGTACAAACGAACTTATAATCACCGAGGCTACATTGCCTTACAGTTAATATTCATTTGGAGTTATTGTCGAGTAAGACCCACAGAACAAAATGTTTTGTAATACATCTTGTATATTTAAAAAAGTTACAACTGTATCAAAAACTTAGCTTGTTTAATGAGGTGTTCAAATCTTTATTGCTTTATATAGAGACATTTTCTTCCCAAGTTAAGCAGTTGAAACTAAGCAATTGTCATCGTTTAAAAAATTGCATGATTTTACAAAGACAAGATGGTCTTTACAGCACAACATTACTGTGGTTTCACAATGCACGCATAATTTATAACATTAACTTAGTTGTATAACGTCCTTCAATATTTGCAAATATATCATTCTTTTTACATATTTTTTTCTTAGCCAAAGATATTGTGAAAGAAAGTTCACATAATGATGATATTCAAGTGTGCTGCTATCCTTGTGTTGAATGTTGCTGCAGACATAATTAAGATCGATGACAAAAGTTAATGAAAGCAAGATGCAATATTTCTAGTATTATTGTTGCAGTTAATGCGGGCAGACGACAAAGAATAGTAATAGCATCTCAGTATTGTAAACATGTTTTGTAAGAGTAAAATGTTCTCATAAAGGTTAACAAAATAAACAGCCATTAATATTGCAGTAAAGCTGAGTTAAAAAATCATTTTATAGTCATTACTTTACCATTTCGGAGAAACATGCATGTTTTTGAAACCAAACCAAAAGACAACGTACACAAAACTTCAACAGTGAACATAGAAAAATACAAATGTACGATTTTAATTTATTTCCTAAGACAAAATTAAAAACATGCCTTACAACTAATTTTCATAACTAGTAAATTTGTGTCAAAAATGTTAGTTTGCAAGTATGAGGACGAACATATCAACTCAGAGAACTAATTATCACGTATTTTCATGGTGATCTAAATAATGGCAGAAAATTCCAAATGAACTAATATCAGACAAACTCGGCATTGGAGATTTATGCCTGATTTTAGTCATTATTACCTTGTAAACAATAAACAAGCTAGATAACTACCACGGAAATCCTGAATTCTCGTAATTAGGTTTTGTAATCCTTAGTAACAAGCCTAAAAAGCCATATTTTTATTTTACTTTTTATGATACATTTATTCACAAGGTCAGAGAAGAAGAGGTAGACCTACTAAAACTTGGCAAAGTTCCTTGTAGGGTGAGCTGAAACATATCCGAATATCATGGAACGAGACAAACACAGGCCATAAGAAAGAGCCAGATAGAAGTAAGCAGTGAAGGTCATATGTAAGGAAGTGTGCAAGTTAGTAATTATATTTGCGATTTTTTCGTGAAATGAATATAGGCATGTGCTGAATGATACGAATAGCTCTGATCTTAAACCCAAGTCAAAACAAGAAGAAATGGATATAAATCAACAAGCATGTTTTACCAAAGTGGAATGATTGAGTGATTGTTTGATGACATATATCAACTCTCCGAAACAAATCTTTAATTGTTTTTCTTTGATTATTGCCCCACAAGGACCAAACTAGATCACAAAACGTCTTGGTTCATAAACTTAGAGTCCCCTATGGTCATAACAAGTCAATTGTAAAGCATGATTAAATTGTTGACATTCGTATAAAACGATTAAAAGAGGACGTCAGGACTTCAATTTTACACGCAATGTATTAAATAATCTATATTAGTTTTTTTTGATAAACGTATTCCACACTGTTTTGCGTATGTTTATACTTAAGATAAAATCCATTCTCGGTGAAAACTTTATAGTGAGCACATACAGACAGACGAAATCCCTCACGTTGCATTCATTGTGACAGTGGAAACATTACAGTTTGACGACATTTCTATCTTACTAAAAGTTTAATAACAAAGATGTGAGAATAAACATCCTTAAAACATTACAAAAGGTTCCTAAGCAAAACGTGATAATGTATGATACAATTACATACAAGACAATCATGGCGGCATACACAACAATGTAACATTATCTTAATTACTTCTCATTATGTTTTCTAAGTTTTACTCACGTATTAATAATCCTATTACAATTATTGACCGTATAATTTGTTTCTAATCTCCAGCCAGCTGATCTTTTTAGAAGGGGAAACCTAATGACTGGAAAAATATTTGACTGGGATTTACGGATTTTGGTGCAGAGTGGAGAATTGAACCCACGACCCCTCGATCAGCAGACCTGCGTGCTACCAACTGAGCTAGCCGGGTGGCTTACTTCAGAATCATTAAAAATACATCAAATGGAAGCTGAGTATAGTCAAACATTTAACGGCGCTAAAGACTTAATAGTATAAACTCAAAATCTCTGGCGAATTCTAAGTCAGCGATCAGAACGACATGAGACCCTTATATTAATACTATTGCTTTTATGCCCCAGGTGCAATTTAACCACTGACAGAAATTAGCGTGCTTTCACACAAATAAATATTGCTAATTTCGCTACCAATATCAAGACCATTTTAAAATGCCGTATGCTTATCAATAAAATAGGCTAGAAATTAGTTCTAGTAATTGAGATAAATTACGATTTCCTTTGTCCATTACCCCGTGGAATTAGGTTCAATGGTTCAAAATTGATGGGTTGTGACACCTAGACATCACTACCTGTTGTGATAAACATTCTACTCAGTTTGGCTAATGAAACACCAGAAAGTATGTTTTGTTTTTGTTTAGTCGAGTAACACAGTGTGCAGGTCATATTACGCCAGTCAATGAACCTAATCATCGTTCTTTGAAAGGATAAATCTCTGGATTTAGCTGTTAAACAATGTTACTCAGCGCATATGTCTGTTAGAAATTGACAACTGCCCTACATGATTTACAGTCAATGGTAAGAGGGAGAATGACCCTCGAAATTAACTGACAACTGCCCTACATGATTTAAAATCAGTAGTAGGAGAAAGAATGGCCGTCGGAATTGTTTCATAACCAAAGTATGCCCCCCCCGGGATTCGAATCCACGGCACCTCGATTAGTAGACTTGTGTGCTACCAACTGAGCTAGCTAAGCGGAAGTGAAAACATTGCTGAGTATGACGCAGATTAGGAAAAAATAATAATGAAGAAAGACGCTAAACGATAATGTGTCTAAAATGCTTTGTGGCGTTATTTCAATTTCCGAATCAAAGCAAACCTGACATTCAGAAAATCATTTGTAAAATCTAAGATCTCTATGAAATACAATTTATCTTGTTCTCAGATGAATATCATTGTGTCTTAAAGTCTAAATATGGTTTTACATTTCAATTTACAAAACATGTCTAGCAGAAATGTTATTTTCTCTTATTGAAAGTAATATCATAACGTTCAGACTTATCTTTTTTGACATATTCTTCAATAGACAATGAAAGAGTATATACTCTACAATTATTGAAAGTATTATTAGACAATAATTTATCGTGACGTTAGTACAAACGAACTAATAATCAGCGAGGCTACATTGCCTTACAGTCAATATTCATTTGGGTGTAATACATCTTGTATATTTACAAAAGTGACAACGGCATTAAAAACTTAGCTAGTTTAATAAGGTGTTCAAATCTATAATTGCTTATGATGTGAGATGAGGTAAAAACCTACAAGGCCAATCCAACTCGATGGAGTTTAAACCGATCAGTCTTTATTTAAAGACATTTTCTTCCCAAATTAAGCATTTGAAACTAAGCAATTGTCATCGTCGAAAAAGCGCATGATTTTTCAAAGGCAAGATGGTCTTTACAGCACAACATTACTGTGGTTTCACAATGCAAGCATAATTTATAACATTAACTTAGTTGTATAGCGTCCTTCAATATTTGCAAATATATCATTTTTTTACATCTTTTTTTCTTAGCCAAAGATCTTGTGAAAGAAAGTTCACATAATGATGATATTCAAGTGTGCTGCTATCCTTGTGTTGAATGTTGCTGCAGACATAATTAAGATCGATGACAAAAGTTAATGAAAGCAAGATGCAATATTTCTAGTATTATTGTTGCAGTTAATGCGGGCAGACGACAAAGAATAGTAATAGCATCTTAGTATTGTAAACATGTTTTTGTAAGAGTAAAATGTTCTCATAAAGGTTATACAAAATAAACAGCCATTAATATTGCAGTAAAGCTAAGTTAAAGCATTTTATAGTCATTACTTTACCATTTCGGAGAAACATGCATGTTTTTGAAACCAAACCAAAAGACAACATTACAAATTGAACAGTGAACATAGAATAATACAAATGTACGATTTTAATTTATTTCCTAAGGCAAAATTAAAAACATGCCTTACAACTAATTTTCATAATTAGTAAATTCGTGACAAGTATGTAAGTTTGCAAGTATGAGGACTAACATATCACAATCAGAGAACCAATTATCACGTATTTTCATAGGGATCTAATAAATGGCAGAAAATTCCAAATGAGCTACTATCAGACAAACTCAGCATTCAAACTGTTGTTATCGCCCACATAAGATATTTATTCCTGACTTCAACCATTATTACCGAGTAAACAATAAACAAGCTAGATAACAACCACGGAATTTCTGATTTCCCGTAATTAGGTTCTGTAATCCTTAATGACAAGCCTAAAACCCCATCTTTTTATTTTACTTTTTATGATACATTTATCCACAAGGCAAGAAATGAAAAGGAAGACCTACTAAAATTTGGCGAAGATCTTTGATGGCTGAGCTAAGAAATATCCGAATATCATGGAACGATACAAACACAGGGTATAAGAAAGTGCCAGATGGAAGTAAGAAGTGAAGGCTATATGTTAAATAGTGTGCGAAGAGGAATAATTTTGTAAGTTAGTAATTAAATTTGCTATTTTGTCGTGAAATGAATATAGGCATGTGCTGAATGATACACATAGCTCTGATCTTAAACCCAAGTCAAAACAAAAAGAAATATATATAAATCAACAAGCATATTTTACCAAAGTGGAATGAATGAGTGATTGTTTGGTGACATATATCAACTCTCCGAATCAAATCTTCAATTGTTTTCTTTATTTATTGTTCCACAAGGACCAAACTAGATTACAAAACGTCTTGGTTCATAAACTTAGAGTCCCCTATGGTCATGACAAGTCGATTGTAAAGCATGATTTAATTGTTGACATTCGTATAAAAACGATTAAGAGAGGACGTCAGGACTTCAATTGTACGCGCAATGTATAAAAAAATCTATATTAGTTTTTTATAAACGTATTCCATACTGTTTTGCGTATGTTTTTACTTAAGGTAAAATCCATTCTCGGTGAAAACTTTATAGTGAGCACATACAGACAGACGAAATCCCTTACGTTGCATTCATTGTGACAGTGGAAACATTACAGTTTGACGACATTTATATGTTACTAGAAGTTTACTAACAAAGAGGTGAAATAAACATCCCTAAAACATTTCAAAAGGTTCCTAGGCAAAATGTGACAATGTATGATACAATTACATACAAGACAATCATTGCGGCATACACAACAATGAAACATTATCTTTATAAATTCTCATTATGTTTTTCTAAGTTTTACTCACGTATTAATAATTCAATTACAATTAATGACCGTATAATAAGTTTCCATTCTATCACCAGCTGATCTTTTACAAGGAAAATCTAATGACTGGAAAAAAAAAAGATTTGACTGGAATTTACGGATTTTGGTGCAAGTAACATTATATATAACAAACCTATATCTCAAGTAAATGCAGTAAGGATAAATACAATGTTTTGTTTTTGTCATTCTGCACAAAGTTAATACACCTCGTCTCCAAATGGATTATTTGGCGAAGCTTGCCTATATACATCTTGTCAAATAAACTCAGAACATAATGTGACTAACCTAATAATCTCCATTTTCCTAGTTATAAGAAAATAGATTCTGTCTTCGTTGACATTAAATGAATCAATATTTCAACCTTCTGACTTTTGTTGTTTACATCGTTTTCACAAGAAAAGTATTAACAAATGACGTCTGACTTTTGTCTCTTATTAATCCGCTGTTATTGATATTTGATGTCAACGTTCTTGATATAGCCATGACCGGATTACCAATTACTCATTGTATATACCGTTTCGGATCTAACAAAGTTACCTTATAATGAGCCATCTTCACTGATAGTTCTTTTTTGTTGCGCCAAATTTTGGAAATAATAGTTATACATTTTTATTGACATCTGGAATAGCAAATATTATTAACAAGCTAATTACTACAAAAACAACAATTTAAACCATATTAATGTGTTTATCGGAGCATCGCTCATATTCATGCTGGTCATGCCTCTTGTTTATCACTTGTAGTTACAATACTATTTTTACATATTTGTTAAATTTTGTTTAATGGCATTTCTAAATAAATGAACATATCAATCAATTAAAACTGAGTTTTGTTTTCCAATATCTCTACAAGTTCAACCAAGTCTGTCAATTCTTTGTTTGTTTGTTTGTTTGTTTGTTTGTTTGGGTTTTACGGCGCACCAACACAAAAAGGTCATATCGCGCCGAACTGTGAATTCTCATATACATGTTTTGCAATACATAAATGATATTATATAATTGACAAATTCATCATTTCAACTCGAATTTTGTCATCTTGACAATTCTATATACAACCATAACAAGCTGAGTTAATGGCAGTGCAATATTGACGAGATAGTAAGATCCCAGTAGTTGTGGATATAAATAAACATAAAGTAACACGCAAAGAACAAGTATTTTAGAATAGGTTGACACTGAGTGAAAGACGATGATTTATATATTGACATTTCTAAATAGGTGTGTCTAAGATATAACAAGACCTTTCAATCACGATTTTACTAGACAAACCCCATAGAGAAATTTTAAATTTTGTATCAATTCAAGTTAAGGAACACCTAGAGTAGACAGTCATTCCATTGAAGATGTTAAGTATATACAAATACATATAAAAGATGCAAAACATAATGATTTTCATCTAGAACGATCGATTCCTGAAACCATACGAGAGTATCACACTGAATGCGTATTTTAGAAATGATAATGATTTTTTTCATGTCATTTAGTACATTTTTGTGGTGAAGCCAAAATAGGCACATAATTTTGTAATTTAAGACGCATTGACACATACTTATAATGGATAAACGCATAGTAAATATAATTGTGATTTGCCATAAGCTAAATATCTTCTAACAATTACATGTAATTTAGTTCGTTCTTGCAATGTGAAGTATTTTTCATATGATGTCTTATTATAAAATTTCGTATGATTATGTTTTGATAAATCAACCTAACAACTTTTAGCTATTTTATAATTACCATACTATTTATTTCACCTATCAAAGTGTTTAACGTTGTTAAAATGAAGGTTTGATTTTAATCGTAAACAATTGTCCAACCATGATTACTTTTAGTTATACAAATCTTCAATACGATGATTGTTATGTTGCTTTATACTGTCACCAGGAATAATAAATGTAGCGAATTAAAAATTAATAGATGAATACGATGTTTGGATAAATGAAAATTTAAGAGCGTATTCCATGACAATATCTATTAAATTCATTGAGATAACTATGCTAATGTATACGCTAATGCTGATAATGAAACATAAATCTTTCTGATAGTAACATACAATTACAGGAAGACAATATATTGTCAAGAGTAAGATATAGCTAATGTTTTAATGAAAGCACAAAATAGGTGCTATGTGATTAATAGAACATATAAAACATTTTATAACAAAAAAAGTACATATGCAATTAAAGTAATTGCAAAAAAGTTAAACTTACGCTTAGTTAAAATAGTGAATGCACTTTAATATATGAAATACAATATAAATGTGGTAAAAATAATGCAACATATGGATACAAATACAATAATAACAATACATGTTTATAAAAGGGCGTCAGACAGCATTATAGGGGCATCAACAGTAACATAACAGATACCTTCCACACGGCGAAAAAGCAAAGGAGATGATTTCAGATGTTTTAAAACTTCTGTTATAAAAAGGATGACACAGACAAGAAGTGAATGGTGTTATACATGAATAATTTATACAAATATTAAACAATAATATTCAAGATATTAGATTTTACTTCATCATGCAAACATGTGTATACATGTATATTGATATATCAAATTCAATATGTTAATCTACTACATCACAAAATGCTTGTAAAATAGCTTGTTAAACGACTAATCAGGTTAACCTGTTAAAAACTATACTGACTATGCATGCATCTATTTGCATTGATTGATCTTCTTTGTCATCATGAGCGTCATATGAGATAAACACTACTTTAGTTCCCTTAAACGTTCAATTAATAATTTAACCCTGATAACATTTATTCTGTGAGTAAACAATGAATTCATCAATTATCAAACAAAATGTCCAAGTGTAAATTGAGATCATTTGCTCATCAATCTTATCGTTTGTTAAAGAATATGATACTACTCATTAAAGTAAGAGATTATTCAATTGTGCAATCAGATGGTCGATTGTCTAAATTTGCTCAGAGTTAAAACTGAAAAATCAACACTTCAAACTTTTTTTACGCACGATTAACAAAAAAGTTATGCATCTGTTTACATGTAGCCGATAATTTGTGTGATATGATTATTCTACTCACAAAGGTAATAATTTAAACGTTAGTAAAGAGAAGCAATCGAAAGCACAACTCGTGCTATTTGATACTTGCAGCGCTCTGGTGGGATTCGAACTATGGACTTTTCGATTTCTAAGCGATTACTAAGGGCTTCTACATGAAATATTACTGTAATCAATCACTTTTGTCACTCTGATCTTAGCGAACAATCATTAAAGGAGTTAAAAAACATTAGGATCTGCAAAAGTTAAAATACATAGACATCCCATAGACAAAAAGCAAAGAGAGAAATGTTTTTAGAGTTTTAAATTTGTAGTATAGAAGGTAAACAAATAACAAAAAAAGTCTCAGTCTCATGAACAACTTTTTTGTGTATAGACAAGTACTGCAAAGTAACGCTGCTGCAACGGAAATAATACTGGCTTCAAAAGAGCTTATATTTACCTATTTTATTACCTTATTTCGTTTCATACGAAAGTAAAATGAGTAAAATAATCTAAAGTATGTTTTGCATTAAGTGTTCTCAATATTGTGCTGTTTGATCACATTCTGAATGTTTTAGCAATCATTGAGATGAAAATTGAGAAAGCATTTGCAACTAAATTTTCCAGATTCCAGACTAATTTACCAAAAGCTCGAAAAATAATTTTCCAAAAGAAATAATATTCACACCAACGCCGTCATTCTAATCTGTTGCTATCGTGTATAAAGCAGAATTGTTGGCGAGTTCATATGTTATTACAGTGTTGTCTAATTCACTTGGTAATAAAAAAC
Organism: Mactra quadrangularis; assembly: GCA_025267735.1. Taxonomy (NCBI): domain Eukaryota; kingdom Metazoa; phylum Mollusca; class Bivalvia; order Venerida; family Mactridae; genus Mactra; species Mactra quadrangularis. The sequence goes on along the minus strand of CM046309.1, from coordinate 56,082,922 downwards.
CGACGACTTCATTAGTTGAAGTTTTATAATCCTTATGTACGTGTTGAACAAACCAAACTTTTAATTACTCGAAACAATGTTTCACAAAGTGGAAATAAGAGAAGAAATAAGTATAAAGGATGGTTTTATCTTTTATTTATCTAATATCTTTGTCTATCAGACAATGTTACACGAGTCTAGATAATTACAAACATTCATACATCCTAATAATTGATATTCTATGAATCAGTCTAAATTATAGTTATAGTCGTCATTAAAATTCTTACAAATGTAGTATATACCCATTAGCAATTACTAATCATCTAATACTTCTTGAAAACTTGTAATGAATTGTCTTATGTCCTGTACTTAATGGTAAAATCCATTCATATCAAAATCAGTGCATATCACCAACCTGCTATCACTTGTTTGTCATATCTTATTCAATACGAATATAAATGTCTTTTTAGGGTTTTTTAGTTGATAACGTAAGTCTAACTACAAATATTGAGCCCTTGCAAAATGTACAATTGCCGTACCAAACATAGAAGACAAAATTTTCCCTGTTTGATTTCGAGAAAATAAAAAAATGATTTTGGCCAATTGAACATTCTAAATCACTAAAATGTGTTTTTGAATATAATAAGAAAAATTAATTATGTTATCAGAAATGATAGTCAATCGTGTCTTACTAAAATTTGAACAAACGGCAGATACTACAATATAATTTTAAAAAATGTCAGCATTTGCATAGCAATAATATATCCAAAACTTCAAGACAAAACGGTCACATGTAATAAATCTACCATTGTTTGTTTGTTGGGTTTAACGCCGTAGCAACACACTGTATAGGTCATATGACGGCGGTCAGTCAACCTACTCATTCCTCCTGAAAAGGCTAAATCTCTGGATTTAGCTGTAAACCAACTACTAAGCACATACTTTCGTTAGTGACTGACGATTGCCCTACATAATAAATAAATCATTGGTAGGAGGGAGAATGGCCGTATAAATAATTTCATGACCAAGCTTCACGAAAGTATGCCCCGCCCGGGAATAGAACCCACGACTCCTCGATCAGTAGAATTGCGTGCTACCAACTGAGCTAGCCTGGCGGCTCAGATCTTTCGTAGTGAAGATTTTAAATGTCTCTTCGAAGAATAAAAAGAAAAAAGGAACGTCACACATGTGAAACAATTTTAATGAAGTGTAAAAAGGAAATCAAAGAGACACTGAGATTAATTAAGCTTTAATCTAATATATCAAGTCAGCAGGTTTGTAAATTAAATTTCACAACACACTAGCTTTAGAACGTTCACACGAGTTAATTGTTTATTTGTAAAATCAACGTTTAAAGTTTATACGACTGATGCTGTTCCTGCCTTATCTAGCTTTCCTTCTACATATACCTTATTAATGTAAGAAAATTAACATTATTGTCAATTTTTTTATGAAAGGGTATAACCTCCCCGGGTAGGATTCGAATCCGGTACTCTTTTGGGACACTAGATTCAAAATCCGGACTCGCTACCAACTGCGCTACCGATCACGGTTTTAAAAGGACTTATACCTTTGTACAAAGGTCTGATAAACTTCCGAAAAAGATAATTGCTTCTTTTAGCTTTTATACTTACATTACTTTTCAAATTACACTGTAATTTTATATTTCAATTAATATAAAAACTAAAACATATCATCACGAACCACAACAATCAAATCGATCCTACAGATTTCAGATAGCCAAAAAAGCAAAAAGAAACATGATTTTACATTCTATAACTTTTGTTTAAAAACGCCACAATAATTTAAAAAAAAAACAAGCACCTAATGGGTTTCCGCCTCGGTGCGAACAGTGGCCTAACGAATTTACAATCAAAAAGCAACTTTTTGTTAGAAATTAACAATTAAAACCTTAGTAAGGTCACATCGTACCAACAACAAGTAATTTATAGGAGATTGACACTGTGAATTCAACGTATTGTTTATTATTGCCACTTGAAACCTGCGTCTGAGATAAGTTGAGACATTTATGTAACTAAACAATAAATATGATCTCTTTAGGGATAGATAGTGGTTTTATCTGAGTTGTAAAAATATCTTTTAAATACAATATCAGCTATTGCTTATAAATACACATGTCACTAAATATAGTAACAAAAGTAAAGCATCTCGTAAGTGTTTGTGACTGGCAATGGCTTATCGTTTCTTGTATGTCTTGGCATAAGGTATATTTTAAACATCAACAGTACTGGGTAAACAAACGCAAACAAATAACGTCATGACTGTTTTCGGATTTAAATCTTAGAAAACATTTTTTTCAACAATAATGTGTCACTAAAACTTAAACATATTTAATAAGTCGTTTATGAACTGAGACATGGTCTGACAGCTGTAACACTAATGTTAATACAAATGATATGTTAAACGGTGATCATATAAAATAACTTGTAATAATGGTGTCTAAAGTAAATTTGAAATACGATAAACATTAATTAATTTGTCTGATATCTCTTCTTTATAAAATACATAGTATGTAAAACTTGGAACAAATATTTTAGGTAGTATATAAAAGATCTTGGCGAATGTAGCTAGACAATTAGATGAAAGTGAAATGTGGCAATATTGGATTAACTAAATGCGAAGGAAAATTTAAGAGAGTATTTCATGACAATATCAGTAAATTATTATGAAGTTTAATACGTAAACAAAATAATCAAGACAATTCTTCTTTCATAAATTTGCTTCTTCTAGACTATTGTTATCAAAAACATGATATGTCAAATGTCATAAACAGCAATGGTTAGTTTTTATCGCAAATAACATAAAGTTCAATTTGCACCTTGAAACTATGGATCAAAAACACAAAACATGATAAATGAGAGCGTATTTACATTTAAAACCTCAAAAGAGTTTTGCAAATTGTTTAGAAAACCTTCAACATTTACATATGTTCTTGACAAGTACTTTTGCATCACAGAAGGCATATGTATAAAACACTGATAGTGTCATTTTAAAATGTCACCGTCTCGTTTACATAGCGACGAACTACAATGACAATTTACACTGCGTTGAGACGTTTCAAGGTATGAAATTGACGCACAAAATACCGCTGAAATGTCGCCTAAAATACCAGACAATATACAAATGTCAATTGGTATTGTCGTCTTCCGTATCGCGCTGTCACGGTACTGCTTCACCTTGTCGAGCGATACTTTTATAACACGTTTGTGACATTTTTAACTGCAAGATCAGGATCCGTAGCATTATATATCTCACATTTCGCTGCCAGTGCAAATATTTATTGATTTTTATGGGTCAAAATGTATACCACCTAGATGTATATTAATATCGTTAGTTAGTATTGTGTTCTATTGGCATTTCCTTAACCAGACAAATCATTAAATACAATCGGGAAGGAAATCTTGTAAGTGTCGTTTTCTCTTCTTCTTGTATGAATAAGTGAAACTATATAGTAATTATCAGGAATTTTATCTAAGAGTTAATTAATGGTAAATTGATGTAATTATGTATTAGTCTGTGATCAAATAAAGAACATTCATTAAACTCGTAATGTAATTGTTTCTAATGTTCATTTATAGTATAATGTGTTTATCTTGAATGACACAAACGAAATTGTTTCTTTAACGGAATTATCTAGTAGACAAACATATTGACTACATAAGCAATATTATCGAGAGAAAAGTGCAAAGTTGCATTCCGTTCTGTATTAGGTATATGTAATTACATATGTTGCAGGAGGTAAATGAACATTAAATTAGTTATTCATCAAATTCTCGCAGCAGATATGGATAAAATATATTCATATGCATATAGGATAAGTGTTACGTTTTCTGACTATGGGTTCAACTTTTGTCACGCTATGTATTTGCATTAGCTCTTGATTTTTGACGTCTTTTTTTGTTACAAAAGTTTAAACATATTTCTCTTTGCTTTTTTTGGCTGCGTAAAAGGTCTGTGATTTTAATTGTTACAGTTCCTGATATTTTTTCAGACTTCCATTTTAGACCAAAAAGATTTTTGAAAATACTTCAATGCCTAATAAATTAATACCTATTGCCGTTGAATCTTCCTGCCTAATAAATTAATACCTATTGCCGTTGAATCTTCCTACCAAACAATATTACAAATCAATCGTAATTTGCACTATTTAATATGCTTCATTTATGAAAGTATAGCCCCAGCCAAATAATACAGATCGTTATTCGGATGATGAAATTCACTCTAATGATACTTATATTGAAATTGTTTTAAAACTCTCACACATTGACATCTTAACGAAGTAAGACCATTTGCGGACAACGCTAATAAATGTGCATACAATCTTGGTGACAATTTAAGAGCGAACGCTTTTAGATACAAAGTCGCCATTTATGAACACTCGCCATGCAAATGCTAGAGCGTGACTGTAACTTTATAAGAGAACATTATTCTGTCTAAGCTAACTCACGTAGCAATAATTGCATTACAATTACTGACCATATAATCCGTTTTGGACGACTTCTAAGAAAATTATTCTGTTAACTGTGATGAAATAAATCAATAACTTTTCTCCTGACATTAGTTGTGTTTTGTCTTACTTTACGACATAAAAATCATCTTCAACGGCTTAGTAAAGTACATAAGTGCATTAATTCATAATTAATGTTTTATTTTTATTCTAATTCAATGTAGCTAAAACAATCTTACAATTTAGATTGATCACATTCGAGTCCGCTTCCTGGTTACCCAGAACTGAGGTAGTACGATCAAGTTTCTTGTTCTTGTTCAAGGTAACAACGGGAAAGGTTTTTGATAGAATTCGAACCAAAGCTAAGCTTGCTAGTAAATGATTGCCAGCCAACTCGGCCACATTCGCCAATAAATGACACGGCATGTTGGTCAGCACATACATGTAACGTCCTCTTTGGATCTTGCTTTGTTCTGATTACATGTACCTATATAACCTTGCAAGTACTTTAAAAATGTGAACGTAGTGAAAGGTAGGGTTAAACATCGTTATGATGCTTACATAGGCATCTCCGCCGATTAAAACGTACAAATTAAACCAACAATACACGCTAAAGACGTACATTTGCATATTTTACTGGAGAATGACACTTGGTCTATCGTATTGCTTACGTAATGAGGATACTAAAATGTGTGTCTGAGATTGAACTATAGACATTTCAATCACACTATAACGAATTTAAATCCTGAGTTTCATTAATAAGTAATTTAGTTTAATATATTTTCATATATTGCATATGGAATTGGTGCAATGATGAAATTTTGTTATGACATTATGGAAATATTTATGTAATCCCAATTCAAGTATGACGGCAACTTGTTTAACATATGAAATAAATTTGAATACAATTATTTGTAAATAAAACATAAATACGCCTGAGCTATCGAAACGAAATAGATGGAAAGACCCATTAAGAGAACAATGTATATTGAAAACATAGTAGTATATTCTAAGAATTTAATACTTTTTGCTTCATGAAATAATTCTGCAGTTCACAATACAACTCTTCAAATGTAAAACTATCTCGTACTTGAATATCTCTCATTTTTGTTTAATCAAATAGCAGTACAATTATTTCCTATTGAGTGAGCTAGCTTAATAGTTGCTTAGCAACTGTTACAATAATGTGTTAAATGAAGCAAATGTATTTCAACAATCAGTTTCACAGCTATTTGAGACTCGTGAAAAATACTTCACGATCGATTCTTTTCTAGACACCAAAACAAACTGCATGACAGACATACCGGGGTTCAGAAATTGTGATACACAATATCTTAGTCTTAAAGTTCATTAATATCTCCAAATTGACAAGAATTCGTTCTATCTATTTCATGATCCTGTCCAAGTGCATAACAAGTTGATCATGTGTTCTATGGATTCGCTCGCACCCTAATTTTGACGGCTTTTTCAAAACAAATATTTTGTTTCCTCGCATGCTCATAAAAGTTTGGTCAAACCGCTATATAAAGCAACTGAATTAAGATTTTTTATTTTTTTTTACTTTGCTCGCCCCATTTTTCCAGAAAAATCCGTAGAACACATTATCAACTTGCTGTGGCCCAATTAATATTCCGTATTGTCTAAATGTTTCATGTACGAATCCGAGTACACACAAAATATAATTAAGTAATGCAAATACCTGTTCATTGAAATCCTTCTATTTGATACAAAAAAACAAACTCGGAATTGAACAATGGATGTACACAATGTATAGCTATAGTTGTAAAGCTGAAAGAAGTAATGAGAGTTGGACTTACGATGTCAATAGCCAATGTCATTATATCGAAAAAAAGTTTGTCCTTAAACCAATGGCACATATGATAATTCTGAAAGAAGCTTTGTATCTAAAACCATCAATGAGAGTAATCTGTTTAGCCTTTAAATTATTTTTATAAGTATATGATTAGTTACAGTAAAGTTTCACTTTAAAAAGGAGTCTTAAAACATATCAGGAACATCTACAGTCGTAGATCATATTGATTCTTTCAAATTTTACGTCCAAGTATGCTTAATTTACAAAAGACACAAGGGTTCTTATATTCACACTGTTCCATAGATTGTATTGGTTTCCTAATTAAAATGTGCAGTATTTTGTCAAATTTTGCCATCAGATATAGCTATAAACATTACTGTCTTTGCATCACTATTGCCACCGCTGATATGTCAATCAGATTTCCTTATGATATAAAGGTTTAACAAGTTGACTAGCTAGTACCTGTTACTGACTAAATCTACAGCTCATTACTGAAGAAATACTCAGATTCTTAGACTATTAAACCAAACAAACCAGGGGATGAAAAGGACGCCTGCATGAAATATGATAGTAAAAGAACGAAATACTAAACTACAAACAAAGACAAGAAATTCTCAAAAACGAATCCAAGAGGTCCTTTGACAATATCAATACCATGCTGTTATGCTAAATAAAGGCGGAAACTACTGTCATGTTAATGTCCGCGGTCATTAAGTTAACTTCTATGAACTCAGATTAAACTTTAACGAATATATATGAAACGTCTAGAAAACTCGGTTTGTTTAAGCAAAGCGGGAAAAACATGGAGAAGTTCATATTTTTGACACACAAGACCAGTTATAGTCCATTGGTAATAAAAATAGGAGACTATTTTACGTAATGATGTCATCTTATTATCTTTTATTACATTAACAGGTAATGGCTCAATTAAAAGAATCATTGTCCAATACTTTCGAGCACTGGTTTCTCCTGGATTGAGATGAAATTTATTTAATTTAGTCCAATTACCTTAAATTGCTTCCGAAAATTCCATTAAAGCAGTGCAGATAATTTCTTTAGCTTTTCTAACATTTTTTAATCATTTTGCATTAGATCGGTGCACGGCTTAGAATGAAGTTTGACTTCTTCTCTTTGCAAAACAGTTGTTTAAACATGTGTATATTGATAACTATATCTTCAAGTAATTTTTTCAGTCCAACGTCTTCAATAGCCTGACATTCAGCCACATTTTATAAGTTGCCTGAAATACCTGAAGTTTATGGTTTCAATAATTCCTGTAATAATGGAACTGGCTCGGTGGGCGTCTTTTGTGTAAGAACTCGACTCGCAGTAAATATTAATGTTTGAATAAAGTATAAAATATCACCTTAACATAAGAATATTAGACCAACAGTTAATTCTACACAATCGTCAAAGAAAATCTGCTTTCAAAGTATATAAATATAAGCATACCTACTGACTGTGAAGAGGACATATCCGATGTATACTATTTTCTGCTCGTGTTATATTCTGTCCTCTTGACAAAGAAGGTTTCTAGTAATTACATTACATCTATAAATGTGTTATCAGCGTGTATTGAAAGTAGGACTACAAGTAGGCGACGGAAGAAGGAAAATAAATAAGTCTTAATGAATTCTTGTAATTAGTTTTAGCTGTTAGACAAAATTAAACTCACAATCCAATTGTTTACAAATGGCACTTTATAAAAAATAAGAAATATTAGAGTACAAATTGACAGTTATGAGACTTGCGTGTTCAGTTTGTTAATTTGTTGTCTAACGAAGTATCACTGACAAATACACCGAAAAGCCTCGTGAACATTTTTTCCAATAGGTTTCAAATTACACCAAACAAACAGAATTACAGACAAAATGGCAATGCTGTTTTGATTTGAACTTCTCATATCTCAGATAAGAAAAATGCTGATTGAATTTAAAATTCATAATTAAAAAAAAATCTGATACTTTGCAAGTACAACAAATTGTGATCCAGATTTCGGTACACATTTTACGTATTTGGAAATAATGTTGTCTGAAGCTCAAGACAAGTTTATCACATACTTACGCTTCTCCGTCTCTTGATGCCAACTTGTTATTATCTTACTTTATTTGTCCTCAAAGTTTCGTATGTATAAATATCATCAAGAGAGAAAGAGTTAATATTAAGTTACATTTTTCTTGTTACCATGTACTGAACGTGTCTGGTTCGAGAAGAAATTAAGTTTATTTATGTCTTGAAGTTACCATGAAGGTTTCGCGTGCTTTTTCGATTTACCAAAGTTTAACGCCTAATTTAATGATTTTGTCTGTAAAACAGTCTAGTTTGTGATAGCAAACTTGATAAGAGGTTCTGCATGAGAGTGTTTCTACCTACATGGTTTTCAGTCAGTAGAATAGTTTGGGTTCTTGCTACATTAGCGTTACTATCACTTGAAACTTTCAGATTGGCATTGCCTAACTGAGGTACCCTACTTATAAAATTATTTCTTTTATTGCCGTAACGTAGATTTATATTTTATAATTATTACCAGAAAATAACCTAACATGAATGACTTTGATTGACTTTAAAGAACGATTAAAATATCCGTCATGTTATTACTAAAGTGTACAAAAAAGGCAGCAGATGATTAGACGTGATTTCATTTAATAAATGTCCTACACAAGTTATTTTTATATGTAATAACATTATTAACATAGCAGTATTCAATGACATCAATGTTTCGTGTTTCCGTCATTGTACTTTCGTGTTTCCATGAAATAACTCCTAAATAGCAATTGCTCATTAATTACCTTCATTTTAATTATAACAATAAATCATGTAATTAGCTTTCTCTTAATCACTTTGCCCTAGATGTCCTGTTGATCATGATTCTATTTATCATAGCATTAATTACTTGATAGTATTTCAAACCGATTACTGAGATGATAGAAGTGTAGAAATTCTATTGAAGAATGAAATACCTAACATGTTTTTAATATTGTTGATTAAATGAGAGTAAGTACAAATAAGTCTGGATTATACGTCATGCAAAGAGTGTAGAATTGATGTTAAAGTCTACATTGAAACATCACGCTTTTATTGGGTGAGAAACAGATATACCACCATTTGATGTACTAAATGAGAGCAATATAATATTAACAACTAAATAGTGTACTATCATTTAGTTATTTGAAAATTTCTGTATACAGTTGCATTAAGACATTCTACATTTATGACATATTGATAAATGTTGCCTTTTTTCGGCAAAATATTAAAGCAAATTGAAGTTGTTTGGACGTTCTTACTATGCGCCTAAATGCTTTGAATTATTTGAAACCAGGAATGTATTACATTAAATGTCAGATAAATTCAAAACCTGCGAGAAATTGCCCGATTTAATCCATTGCGATTGATACAATGTTTGATGAAGAATATTTGTAAATTTATCCATTGAACGCCTATTAAATTGTAAATTGTACATCAGCACTTGGATATTCAAATATTGTTTAATGTCTTTATTTACATATCTAATGGATAGTAAATTAGATTTAAATTCTTTTATGCAATCATGGAAATCAAATCATTTCATATGCAATTTAAATCAGGGAGTTTAAACGATAAGGATTATACTTTAGATTCTGAAATGGTAAACGTAATTTGATAATTTGAAGGCTTTAACATGTAAAAGGATAAACAGAAAACGCTAAACAATAAAGATATTGTGCATCGGCATTATACTTCATGTTTTCTGTTATCTTTCTAAAACCTGCCCAACAAATGAAAAAAATGCAGTCTAGCATCAAAATGACTGTGCTACAAGGGGTAAAATGACAAAGACTGATTCTGAAATAATTTAATGTCCATCATTAAAACAGCTTTTCTGGAAACTCAATTAATAAATTTAGACGTAATTGCTCACATAAAGACAAACAAAACTAGTTTGCACTTACAATAATTTAATTGTTTGCATGTTAATTGTTGCACAAACATTTCTTCCAGATGGTTTGATTAGTAAAATTGATAATGCAAACAACGGTATATAACGGCTACATAATACAAATATCATTAACTATAAAATAGATTTATAATTCTCAATAACTCATTAGAAAACAATAAAAAACATGTTGACAACCACCTTGCACTTATTGACTTTGTCGACAACAGCATCATGTTATTTAATATCTGTTCAAACAATTCTGAAATATTGAGGTAAGACTTTAACTACATTTATTCAAGGAAAATTACATATTCCAAGCATTGGTTTCTATAAAATGGTAGGATATTATGATTTCAGAATCTGCACAAGTACACGCTTGTGGGAATTTTCTGGATTGTCTTTTATCATTCCTTCTAGTTGTCAACTGACGATTAAAGTTACAATCACACCAGAGTGCTTTGTATAACTAATTAGGTTTTCTAGATAAAACTCGATATAATTTTCAATTATCTCGGTTTATTTCGACAAAAGTTGTTCCATTCATTCTCAGAGAGTACTGTTATGATTCTATGTATTGTTCCATTACTCTCAACATTTCTTTTAATTGTAAAGAAAGTAGCCATAGGCATAATACATTTGTCTGTTCGTTTTCCGCTTCACAATAAAACATTTTATCTTATTACATAGCAGACTGCATTCTAGCGTTCTTGGAAAATGTGGAAAAATAACAATTATTCGTTCACTAATTATATTGATATTGTCATATAACTCTGCTAAATGTCTTGTAATAAGTGTCGTTGTCTTTGATTTGTCTTTGAATGTATGGTTTAGAAAAGAAAGAGTTATCATTTATCAACCATATTAGCTGCTAAAATTAGGAAGAAACTGACATAAAAACCTATCAGCTTACGAATCACAATGACTGACTACAGATCTAACACGTTTTGAAACAAATAGTCTGAACATATATCAGGAACCGCAACGGTAAAAACACAAAACTTCCACACATCCAAAAAGCTAAGTGGGATGTGCTGTTAGATATTTTGAACTTTTATTATAAAGAGATGCCAAAAAGAAACAAAGAAAACCAGAAAGAAGGGAGCATCCGCCTGGGATTTTGTAGTGGTAAAATAATTGCCATTGACAAGCTTCTTCGGCAAATGTCCTTGTCGATTGCATTTATTCTAGAATAATAGAAGTGTCGGGGTGACCGTGACAGTTGACTTGAAGATGGTTTTAATAGTTAACATAAATCTAACAATGAACAATAAATTCTGGATGATTTGGAGCAATAAAACCTGCTAACTTGTAACAAAATATCTTAGACTGCAATTTAACTGTTAAAAGTTACGCTATGATGTCGTATTTTATAGAAACCAGATCTTTTCTCATATGGTAGTGCCGCACAACGGACAATTAACAGTTAAGTGAGGTGTCAAATTGATTCATTACATGTCTGACTTTTTCATAGAAGAACAAGTTATTGTTATTTGTTTAAAAATCTAAAACACCTCTCCTTCTGCATTTTGGCTGTATGGAAGGTCATTGTGTTTACTATTGTTGTTTCTGATATGTTTCCAGACTCCCTTCAGTACATTGTTTTATGTTTAATGATAATGTAATCGCACGTTAGTCTGTCTTCTTGAAATGGGTCAACAATACCAACAAAACATCACATGTTTGGTTCATTAGATATAACGTAAATGTCAATGTTCGGCAAATGTCTTTGGTGCAAGTGTAGTAAGAAACAGCTATATTTTTGTCATCCTTCAACAATTAAGTTCCAAAAAATACCACGTTTGTTATTGCAAAATCAAGCGATTTGTTTGACGAGTCTGAAGTCTAAAGGGTCTAAGAAAGAGGTCGCTACATTAGGACTATTGCGCTATTAAAAGCATCGATTTTGATGGTCTTAATAGAGAAACATTAATGTAAAAAAGACGATTTTGAGTAATAAATACAGATAATGAAGACTTTTTAATGACTTTTCGTTGAACGTAATTTGTAAGTATAAGTAATTCAACACTTCAATTAAAATTACTTTTTGCTGAATGTAATTTGCAATTACAGGTAGTTAAAATGTATGTTTTAACAAGGAGTAATGCCACACGATGCAAGCATTTGGACCTTTAGTACAGGCAGTTAAAACTTCAAGTTATCCCGTCACATCGAGCAACAACACGCTTGGTTTATATCGAAGAACCATCAATAAATGTTTATAAAAATTAAAGATTCAAAGCTTCATAATGCATATATCGACAAGGTACAAAGTGTATATTAAACGTAATTTAAACTTCGTGTTTAAAACTTCCGATGAATAAGAGCCAACAAAATCGAATATATACAAGAAAGGTCTGTTCTTTTTAAATAAGATGTGAACAACCATGTCAAGAGGTCTAGATATTGATTTTATCACTGTCATAGAAGCTCAATCTAATTTTCTTGTAAGTAGGCAAAAAGTTATATGGTCAGTAATGGTAAAAGAGTTATTACTACAGAGGGCTAATAGAAGATAATGGTTGTTCATTAAAACACTATCATTATCTCGTATATTTTCGTATATTTCACAGTGTATGTTGATAATTAGGATTTTAATAAAAGTGACTTATACTCACATGGTTTGGTGTATTAGAAATACACATATTTAAATACTTAATGTACTCATAGTCTAATTTAGCATTGTATGTTCAGCATTCTATTTCTATTACATGATGGTATTTTATAAGTAGTTTTGCTCACATTAACTTTGTATTTTTTATATTTCTGCCATGATTTCATTTGGAAAAACATTAAAAAATATAAAGCTATCTTAAAAACGATGAAAAGGTCGGCGAGTTTTTTTTTCTACTGAATGAAATATATAGACTCCATATATTGGATATCATAAAATCTTTTTAATCATCCAGCATTACTCTTAGTTAGTGCTGAACGGTATACTTTCTACAACTATAATTAAGAGAAATTGAAGAGTAATGACTTACATAAAATATTGGCGAAAATTCACATATATAAAAGCTAATTTAATACCTAGATTTGTCTTTCGTAACCTAAAAGGCAATGTCTAGGAAATAGTTCTGACTATAAAATAGGAAAGTAGACTAGTAATTATATTTTATTTTTTCAATCACATTATATTAGTCTGGTTACCGATACATTTGGTACATAATTTAAGATGTTTTTATTCTATATTTTCTTATTTTAATACAAGCAGATATTTTTTGCGGGGCTAAATTTTGTAAAATTTCAAAATGAAAGCATTATCATTACTGTGGTCTACATATTTCATGTAATTGATGTTTTGCCGGTTTGAAACCATTAAACAGGTAATAAAAGTAGATAGATAAAGCATTTAAAGTGTAAACATTTCAAGTAGCAGGTCTTTACAGTAGCATAACACTTCTGTATAATTCATATGACAAGCAATTTTAATAGGTCATTTTTGCGGATATAATTTCTGCGACTTATCAGATATCTACATGTATAACAGAACTAATTATTTCTTTAGTCGGGTTTAACACCTCAGCAGCAGATTGTTTGGGTCATATAACGGTGGCAAGTCAACCAAATCTCCGTTCATGGAAAGGCTAAATAGCTGGATTCGGCTGTTAACCAGTTACTAGGAGCATACTGGCGTAATGACTTAACTCCGTCCTACATGAGTATGAATCAGCGGTGGGAACGAGAATGGCCGTAGAAATTATTTCAAGACCAAGCCCAAGACGCTCAATCAGTAATTGAGTCCTACCAAACGAGCTAATCGGGCGAACAACAGAAATAAATTTCCTGTACAAATACCCACCTATACGGAATTCGTTATTCGGTCTTATAATACCAATTGCGTCTGTGCCTTCAATTACAGTTCTAAACTTGTCTGATCCGAATATAATTTCAAGGGAAGTTAAGTACGATTATTACCTTCATTTGATTAAGTAAACGACTTTATTCTATCCTAGTAATCCTTGTGCTGATGTCATTTGTCTGAGTCGTAGAGAAAAACTATCTATTTATGTTCATAGGTTTGCATGTGGACATTGAGTGCATTTCTTTATAAACCTAAATCACTGAATACACATTAAGTAAAATATGTTCTGGATTACGAGACCTTTGACAATATCTTCCTATCATTACATAAGGTAAGTTATGATACTATAGATTAGCATAGATTAAGACGGTCAGTCAAATTAAATTCAACAAATGCTATGTCTATCACTGCAGCATATGACTACACAAATAAAGTTGCTAAACGATTTGCTTCGATTGTTTAGAAACTTGTTTACCACTCATGTAAATAGAAAGAACAGCGTACAAGTTTGCCGAGACAGAAAAACACAACAGCCCTCATAGCCTGCAGAATCTTTCTATTCCGTGACTTAGTGATATAAAACTCTCTAGCAAACCAGTTGTCAACAGCTTAAAGAGTAGCAATCCATTTAGAGAGACGCCATTACGCAAATTTGTTTCAGCAGGAAATAATGGTACTTGTTATCTGTGCTCAACACTTCTCTATTCTATGTTCACGGAGCGGAGGAGTAGTGTTTGTCTATTAAGGACAAGGTTTATTTCACTGAAGTGCAACGCCTCACTAACTGATAATAAGAACTCCTATTGCCAACACAAGAGGCCAAGAATACAGCCCTCATAACTTGCAGAATCAATTGATTAAATGACACTAATAAAATAGGTCTCAAAACATATAAGGAACAGCAATAGTAAAAACACTGACCATCCACACAGCCAAAAAGTAGAGGGGATAGTTTTGAAGTTTTTTTTAAAAAAAACTTGTTACATAAAGGACGCTACAAACAAATAACAAATAAAATAATCTAAGAGCTCCTACTGTTAGTGCAAGAATTTAAATTACTATCATCGCGTGCAGAATCGTTTGAAAACTAGCAATGTAAATGAAGTTTTGAGCCATGAGAAAAAAAAGATTATAACAATGATTAAGATTATTTGTAAATTGATTTGCAATCTCAATGCCCATGTTTTAGAGCGTTCTTGGAAAATTAACGAAAGAAATCAAATTTTCGATTATTCATACATGTACATGTATTTTTATACAATTTTCTTGACGAAAAAATCATGTAAAAAATCCCCCTAACACAAATCTGACTGGTTTTAGTGGCATTATGTGAAAATTTTGAATTATTTTACATGAACTTAATTGCCGGAAATAGAAAAAGCTTACAACGGAAACAAAATCGTGACTTTTGCCAAATAAAATGTCGTATTGCTCATGAAATGACAATATTTACTCTGGAGTTTTATTAGGATTTCCATTAGAGTAATTTGGTATTATCTACGATGAGCGAATTAGAGAACCAAATCACGTTATCTTAGAAAAATGTTCAAAGTAAAGCTAGAGAAAATTCACATGGACTTAAATAGCGAAAATTATAGAGATATTCTTGATATTGCTTAAACTTATAAAATGTTTTTTTTGTTGTTGTGAATTATGTTCGGCCATTGGAATATTATGTTCGGCCATTCTTTTCTAATTACCTTTAAACAAGTGACAGGGTATCTAGCGTATCTAAAAAACTGTTCAACCTCTTGAAATCTCCAAAGTTGTTAATGTCGCTATTGAAATTCAGGATAACCTATTACCTAATGATATAAATACTTATTAGTGTTCATTGTAAAATGATATAAAAGACGGTTAATGAAATTGGTAACGACAGTTTTCAATTTAAAAATATATTATTTGACATTTTACAGTAATATCACCACATTCAAATATCAACTGTACATGTATGTAAATTCTGTCAGACAATGTGTAAGGCAAACTATAATATTCAAAATTGAATCCACTTTCAGAAAGATTTTACAATTGCATTAAAATCTAATCTTGGTAAATGTTTTGGTTTTTTTATATATGACTAGTAAAAGGACAAATGAACAGTTTATTAGTAAAAAAAAACACTCTGAGAGAACTTACACGTTTGAATTAAAATACGTCTCCAGGGAAATATTCAATTTAATTTCTATATTTTCAATGTTTTTAGTGTAAAATATCATCTTGAAATTCATACTTTGGTATAAATCCACATACCCAATAAATGATATTTAAACATGGCTCAATCTGGACCCATTTATAAGCACAAATACCAATACAGAATAATGTAGTATTGTTCCAGAGGCCAGCTTGGCCGCCATTTAAATGTTTTAACCGCCAATAACAAGTTTAGGGAACAAAAGCTCCATGCAAGCAAGTCACTGTATTACGGCAGTCCCTAACAGAAGTTTCTCTACGATTCACTATTAAGAAATATTTCCAAAGTTGCAGTAAAGTCATTTTGCAGCTTAGCGTAACATCTTTCTTATAGTGCAATTAACCGGCTGGTATTATTTGATGTACCTCCATTAGATAACATCTCAGGTTCTTTGTACATTTATCATCGTTAACAAAGACAAACTTGACACATTATGTATCATTACGTTGTGTTTCATTTATATGATATAGTTAAAGATGTGAGAATTCAAAAATACGGTGTCATTGTATCCATTTTAACGTAGGCATTGTATAGACAAAACAGCACTCATTGATGTACTCAGATTGCAAATCTAGAACTAGAACGCGGTGATACTCTTGTGTGACACTTTATGTTAGAAATAATGATATTGACTGAAATAAAATGGTCAGAAGAAAAGATTTTTACCTTTTATAACGTTAAACATACTTCTAAATCAGACTTGACAGATATTTCGGACACTCAACAAATTAAATAAAACACCTTCAAGTTGCCTGTTAATGTTCTTGATGTTTTTCAAACTTTTTATATTGAATTCAAATTAAAACCTTCAAATTGATATCCATTCACACTGTATCATCTTATACGAGTGTACTTGATAAACAAAACCCTTTAATAAACTTATTTACCCCTGAGAGGACAACACATTTAATCTACTTTGTTTTTAATCAGTCTAATTAGTTCAAAATGAAGTTCAAAACAGTCGTAACTCTGTAATTTCGTTTTTATCAAAGTTCAAACAAAAGTTGAAAATTTAATCAATATTAACGTATTTGAAGCGGTAACAAGACACGAATAAAAACAACAAAAAGATAATTCAAAAGTTATGTGAATATGGTATTCATCTATTTGATGAATTAATTAATTTTGACCATGAGTGAACCCGTCTTCTTTAATCTTAGAATTATGATATGAACTATTTTCTCTCAATTAATGTCTTTACTTAGATGTTCATTTTAATCATACGTATATACGTTATAATGACAGCTTCTGTAGTAATGGAATCTCCGTAATGGATATCCATTTGTAATTTGTATTGTTATATCAAAACGCGACAATGTACGTTATCTTGTACAAGTCTAAATAATAATCTTGTTATCTGTTGATATCAGATTCTATTGAAGATTGGATATTGCTTTCAAGGTATGATAATTAAACGAATGTAAGGACAAATAAGTCTGAATAATTCCTCGTAAAATTGATGTTCAGCTTCGTTAAATATATTAAAATATTTAGTACATTGTTTTATCATCGCATCAATTTCTATTATTTGATTCAATGGTTTGGAAGCAATATAATTTTCGTGAAAGTCGACGTTATCATTGTAATTAGCTACAATAACATCTCATAGGGTTCATACTGTTACCTTTCACCTGTCATGCTTTTAATCTTTATATGTTTAAAGAATGGCGGAGTAGTGAGCCAATTTTGTCTTTTTCGAACAGCCCTCGTGCAAATACTCAAGAAGTAAAGAGTTGCCCACATATACATGTATTATATAATGTATTCATTATTAGACAATAAATAATTATAATTATATTTGACATATACGGGATCTCGAACTTTCGTAAAAATAGGACATATTATTAAAAGTCCTAATTCTTCAAACAATTGGGTTATCGTTTGATTGTCTTTGAGCTGATAAAAACTAATAAGAATTATTTTAAAACATGAGATTCTATATGATTGTCATTGTACAAACAACGCGGAATTAGCGAAATGTCACGTTTTCTCTGACGAATTTCTTTTCTTATTTCCGGCAATAAAGTAAATACATTTCCAGTTTCACATCATGCGATAAAAGCATTTTAATTTGCTGTTAGGATTTAATCAAACACAAAGCATTTCTTTTTGGAGGCGACCGACACTGTTAATGTACTTCCATAGAAAAGCCATTATGGAATGCCTTTGTCAACAAAAACTCAACAAAAATTGCTTACTATTTCCACCCTTTTCAAAAGCATGAATGCAATCTGATATAAGATTTGATGTAATTGCACACGTTTAAGCTGATAAAACTGACACATACCACAATGGTACAGTAAAACATGAAACAAAATCTATTGCTGATAATATTACCTTAGATAATTAAAAGAAACGTTGGTGTTAAATTTTCTGGAAATCTTTGAAATCTTTTGTTTGCCTATCAAACAAACATACAAAAATAAGTACTATGGAAAAACTTGGCTTTGAGATATTGAAAAGAGACTAAAATATCCAATCATAAATGAACTAAAGCTTTACTGTCGCGGCTCTGTAGGCCTACGCTTACAGTCACCGCATGGTATTATTACATAAAATGTAGTTAAAAATGTTATGTGTCTATATTATAATGTTCTTAAGGTCATAAAGTTGTGAACACAGATATCAATATTCTCTTCAAGTGAAATTAGTTCATCTGATTCAGAGGCCTGACAATTACATTACAATTGTATCACTTGTTGAGTTTTTGTTCGTTTTACAATGTCACTTTGACGAATGAGTATACAGGTTATGAGGGTTGTAGGCTGTACCAGAATCAACATTAAACATCGTTTTCTCTAAAGCATTTTGTTAAAATCTTTTTGAACCTTCTAAACATTAAGGTGAAACAACAAACATTGATGGTTCTGACGTAAATGGTGTATCCTCTTGACATCAGACCGTTATAACAACTTATTAAAGCTTTTTTCTAAAACGAGCGTTAAAAATTTCATGCTATTAACATTATAAATGTACATTGAATTTGAAATTTTGAAAAATTAAGAATTTAGTTTTGCTCTACATACATGTAGCCAATAAAATGCAATATAGGCTAGTTATAAAGACGACCTTTGGTAAACTCAAGACAAAAATAAATTTTCGTTCTCTACTTCCTAGACATATTATGTCAGCAAAGGGAATATTGGGGTATAGTAAATAGCCACTTACTAAATGATAGAAAGATAGCCACTGATTAACACGCACCAAACACTTAACGTTTATATTTAAAACGATTTTGGAATAGTAGAATGAAAGAACATGAACATGAACTTCGAAACACTGAGGGCTATCTTGTATTCAAATACATATTTCAGTGTAGGGATTTTAACTTTGAAACCTGTGAGAACTACTTGTCATCTTCATTTTTCCCCAAGGTTTGTTAGTTTATTTTACCATTTTTAATAAATAAGTCTTTTTACGGGCAATAACTAACTTAAACACGTAAGTTGAATGGTAGCAAATTAGCGCGCAAATATTAGCTTGTTTTATAGAGTGCTAAATGAAAACACTTGGGTAATTATTTGTCTAACAGCTAAACTAATTACAATAATTCATTAAGACTTAATTCCTTTCCTTCTTCCGTCGCCTACTTGTCGTCCTACTTTCAATACACTCTGATAACACATTTATAGATGTAATTTAATTACTAGAAACATTCTTTGACAAGAGAAGAGAATATTACACGAATAAAATGCGTTCACATCGGATATGCCTACTTCCATATAATAATTAGCTGACGTTCTTTACTTGTTGGGGATATGAAGTTTTCGTCTCTCTTAGGTTTTTAGCATTGTAGATCATTAAAAAATTTTCATTATTAATTTTTCAAGAAAACACACAGTACTTTCCATTAAACCAGAAGCGTTATTACATAGTTTGGAAACTAACAATACAACGGCTCCTTACCTTCATGAAAGATTTGGAATAACAAAGCTTTGCCAAATGCAAGTTAAATAATGATTTTGACTAAAACAACACGTTAAATCAGTTGATATTTTTATATCCAGCTTTTGCAAGAAATTATCTTGATATAAAATTAGATAAAACGGCACTTTTACAAGCGGTGAATTAAATAAAGTCGAAATACATCAGGGGTCCGTCGTTGGCTATTCCTGTTACAATTTAAGAAGCAAAACGTTGGAGAACTATGAAAACTTATTTTGAAGTTTATAAATCAATTTTGGATTTTGTTCTTATATATGGAAATGTTAAAGAATTCTAATCTTACAAAGAAATCTCAATAAGTTTCGTGCACTTTATAGATTCAATTAGAAATGTACTAGAGCACACGATGAAACACAAAAGATTAAACATTCATTTAGTGACGTAATTGCCATGTCTGGTCACCAAGAGTGCGAGAAGCCATCAGTAGAACATTTAATAGATTTCTTTTAAGAGAAATACTTATCTGCACTCAATATCACATCATCGCTGCATTTATTGACATATTTCTATATGGGTTAAAAAATATTTATATTTTACCTGGAGGTTCTTGTCTGGTAAGGCATGGGTTATGATTACTATAAAATAATTTGGGTGAGTAGATGTAAAGGGGAGTCTGAACACATTTTATGAACAGCATGAGTAAAAAAGCTCATTCCTTTCATACAGTCATAAAGCAAAGAGCAAGATAATTCTTGAATTTTGGTTATAAAAAAAGATTTCACAATAATAATAAAAAACAAGAACCTAAGTTGTTTTCGCCTTGGAACGGACAGTGAGAATGAAAACAAGGCTGTTTTGCGACTATTGGTCGAGTATTTGTGTTTTGTTTTTAACGGTTTAAGTCTGAATGTACGGAACTGATTTACTGTATATTTTGTCACCAACCTTTTACATGACAATTTCTGTGTTGCGGTTTGGCCAACATGACATATTGTTTCATGTAGCTTCATATCCAGCTTTTCCAAGGAATTATCTTAATATAAAATTAGATAAAACTGCACTTTTACAAGCGGTAATTTAAATAAAGTCGAAATACATCAATTGTCTGTCGTTGGCTTTTCCTGATATATAAAGAAATGTTAAAAAATTCTAATCTTACAAAGAAATCCTAGTAAGTTTCGTGCACTTTATAGATTCAATTAGAAATGTACTAGAGAAAACGAAGAAACACAAAAGATTAAACATTTATTTAGTGACGTAATTGCCTTGTCTGGTCACCAAGAGTGCGGGAAGCCATTAGTAGAACATTTAATAGATTTCTTTTAAGGGAAATACTTATCTGCACTCAATATCACATCATCGCTGCATTTATTGACATATTTCTATATGGGTTAAAAATATTTATAGCATGGGTTATGATCACTAAAATAATTTGGGTGAGTAAAGGGGAGTCTGAACACATTTCAGGAACAGTAAGAGTAAAATAACCCCACATACCTTCCTAACAGCCAAAAAGCAAAGAGGAAGATGATTTTAGTTTCTTGAATTTAGTAATAAAAAGGACATCTCAATAATAAAAAAATAAAAAACCTAAGTGGCTTTTGCCTCAGAATGGACAGACGAAATGAAAACGAGACTGTTTTGTGACTATGGGTCGAGTATTTGTGCTTTGTTTATCAAGGCTTTACGTCTGGCTGTATGGAACTTATTTGCTGAATATTTTGTCACAAACCATTTACGTGACCATTTTCTGTGTTGCGGAAAGTGAAACATGTCATATTGTTAAATGCCATGTATTCTAAGGTTTCAATAAACATTTCGTGATTTATAAATATTTCTGTGATTTTTATATAGTACTTCTTAGCTATCTTATTTAAACACTAGTTCATACTTGCATATTTATCTTTTTGTGATCGTGTCTGTTGTCAATTACCCATAAAAGGTGCGGAAACTGACATGGTTGTATTTCAAACCAAAGTATGACACATCCACCCACTTGTCGTCATGTTTTAACCAGAAATAAATGAGTAGTTTGGATAGCAGAGAAAGAAATGGCACTATGTATAATTTTCTGACAAACTATAGGCCTACTGTACGCTGCATTTATGGTAAATCACAATTTTAATTTTACGTGTTTATTCAATGACCTTATTGCTAAGTACAATTCATTGAAGTATAGTGGCTGATTTACGCCATGCCGTATTTTCGTTACTTCGCCGCGAAGAAAAAACGAAGGCACGACAAATCCACAATTTGTATCATCGCATTTTCGTTTTTTCTAATCTTTGCGGCGAAAGAACGAAAATACGAAAGAATAAATATGTCAGATAAAATATGTCGTGTTTTTGCGTTACATCTGTCGTATTTTCGTTTTTCGTTTCTTCGCCTCGAAGATTAGAAATAAAACGAAGGCACGACAAATGAATCACAGTTTGTCGTATCTTCGTTTTTTCGTGTTTTTTTTCTAATCTTCGCGGCGAAGAAACGAAAATACGACATGGCGTAAATCAGCCTCCATATTGAAGACATAAATGTTGAATGAACCCATTTTGTTTGTATAGCTGATATTTAAATTGTTCGTCATTAGTATTTAGAAATGATAAAACAAAATGACATTCATTTGACACAGCTTGCTTTATCATTAATGTCATCTATGATTTGCAAACATTCATTGTCATATGAAGAACAAAAATAAACAAAACTTTACAACTATAGTAATGGATATCGAACTACAAATTCTCAAGTTATTTGCAAGTTAATATAAAAACCATTATTTACATTTCCAATGGCTTGTTATGAAACATATTTGTTCGATAATTTGAACTCGCATTTGACACATCTTGCCGAGCAAATGTGTCGCTTTTGATAATTAAGAGCTCTTGTTCAGAAATGTATGCAATGCTTAAATTTATATCTTTAAGATGAATAATAATTATGTGTTTACCCATAATGTCATGTATTTTTGTTATCATTTAATTATTATTATTATTAAATACCGCATTTGTATAGCGCTCTTTTCATATTGAATATATGTTCAAAAGCGCTTCACAATCATATGCATAATTAGGAAAAACGAGTCACTTGCTTCATGTAAAAATATGGTACGTACAACTGACATGACAATGAACAAAATGGACGAGACATAATCAATTCGTTTATCAATAACTTGATATATATATATTGCTGGTCGGTATCACAACCAAGCTTCATTGTTTCTCTTGACTCTTTTTTCTTGCTGTATGCAGACTCGGATGTAAGAATTCGCTCAGTCCATAAAGCACTATCAAGATTCCCATAAAGATGCACTTACTCTGTACCCAAATGAATAAAAATCAATTCACTTTAAGCCTGTATGAAACTCAAGACAAATATACTTTCTCTTCAAGCCAGACATATTACGTCCGTCAGCACAGGGATTATTAGGATAAAATCTAGCTTGTCACTAACTTAATCACACGAAGATATCTGTCGTTATATACGTATACAACATTCCAAAAAATGTAACAAAAATGAGAGAGGAAGACAAGGAAACCCAGGTGACATCAGCAGACTTAAAACTCAAAGAAGATAACGTACTTTTAAATACATATACAGTGTAACCTCTGCAGAGCGACTTTTGGCGGAGTTTGAAAAAACTGCCGCTCTGCAGAGGTGCCGCTCTGCAGAGGTAGACTTTTTTTTACCGATCACGAAAAACGGCCGTTTCGGTACGGAAAACTGGCCGTTATCCGTTCCGTAATGTAAATACAACTATTATCGGGCGCAGATCGACAAAAGTAAATATGATTACGATTCTTTTTTAAATTGATCATTATCACCGTTAGAAATTCCTAGCATGATTGTTAGTTTTACGCTCAAGAAAGCAATACACCTGCGAAATCGTTTCTTTTACCGTCATACTTGTTTTTATACCTGTCTAATGGCGAATAATATTTAGCATGGATTATCATCGTCTTTTCGGAAGTAACTATCTGATTCGACTCTTAAACCTCAAATAACTTTAAAATTGAGTTCATGCCATCGAAGCTTTTAATAATAAGTACAATAACAAATAAGTTTCATTTAGTATCGTTAACTAGATGGACGTATGTACAACTGATACTTGATGACGTTAGTCTACCAACCAAAGCGCTCCTCATCTTAGATCCGTTCGTTGGTGTCATGGTAACCATATGTCACTTGTATATTAACCCCTGTTAGTAAAATGATTTAACAACATGACACTTTAGGGTAGTATTATACGATTAAGGGTATCGCTTATTGTTTAAATCTTCCCGTCATAGATAATTATCGATAATTGATATTAACCTTGCTAGACTTAGTGTCGCTGTACAGAGGTAAAGAATAACAATGGGAATTTATCTCAACGGCCGTTTACCGCTCTGCGGAGGTGTCGTTCATTAGAGGTAAATCATAGAGCAAAATCGACGGGGGGAGTTCTAATATGCCGCTCGTCGGAGGTTGCCGCTCGTTAGAGGTGCCGTTAGCAGAGGTTATACTGTACTTGTGAAGAAGCTTAAAACTTGACTTCTTCAGTTAAGTCATTGAACAGTTTAAAACAATCACAGAGAAATTTGGTCCAAACATCACTTTCTTCAATTCACTGTAGAATTGCAGCTTAGCTGTGCAATTTTAATGAAGTGTAAATGCACTCGCTTGTTGGTGAACAAATTGTAGTATATATAAAAATCCCAAGGAAGATGAAGAGATCATTTATCCGACTTATATGAAATTAAGTGCTCGAAACAAATGCAGGCCCTCCGTTGTATGTACAACGTAATTATGTTACTTGATAGCGACAATTAGCACCTAACTTAACTTCGACTCTTCGGACATACAGTTCTACACACTCTAGCTGGAGAAAAAGAGAATGACCGAGAAGACGTTGGACGATTAAGTGGCAAACACATGCAGAGCTTCCTAAATGTCCCTCTTCAAGCCCCCCCCCCCCCCCGCCTTGCTGCAGACAGACGGTTGCACCTACTTACGACGCCTATTGACATAAGCAGAAGGAAATAAATAAAAACAACTGGACTGATAATGATTTGGAGACGCCACTAAGATAAACCAAGAGTCAATATCTGATAGTCAATATGATACAAATATAGCAGATATATTCACAAAAATAGTACCACATCTGATCATGTCTGCCACCTTTAAGATTACTTGAATCAATCAGACTTTTTTCTAATATAATCGCATCGTGACACTTCTTGCAAATTTCATGCCAAATCTCCATGTAATCTGTTATAATCTTTAAAAGATTTGTCTCAAATGATTTCCCTAAAGAGATAAAGCATATGGGCTACGACGATGCCATTTATTTCATGACGCAAACAATTTTAGCACCAAGACAATTTTTTGTATTTTGCTTTTACATTAACCTCTATCGGAAAGTGTGAAGTTGGTGTGCCCTAAACCTTGGTTAAAACCCACAGAGGCAATTATTTTGCCACTGTCCCTTTAAAGAAGAAAACATCGTAGGTTCATGCTGTCGTTATTTCGCGTTGTCCTTTTCATAACAAATGTTTAAAACATCTCCCTCCTTGTTTTTGGCTATGGAAGTTCTGTATTATTTCATTGTTGCTGTTCCTGATATGTTTTCGCACTCCTTTTAATACTAATATGTTCATTGGAACAAGTTAATAAATGTGACATGTCGTCAATTATTTCTTAAATTTCCACCCAAAATGCTCCAACACTTTGCCTTCTAATGTCATAAAACAACATATCAAATGACTTACTTATCATACAAAATCACCATTCACCCTAACCTTTACATGTAACCATTTACAACAAGCATTTACCTATACCTTTTCATCTCTTGTACATTAAAAACACTTGTTTTGATCAAATATTTGAAAAGGAAGCTAAGAGTTTGTTTTAAGACCAAATGGGTCAACAGTTATTCATATGAAACAGACATGTTGCTAATTACATCTATGGAAGCCTTAATATAACCTCGTCAACGTTATAAAGAAATAGTCAAAAGATTGCATTTACATGATATTTAACTAAGTCCTTTCATAAGGACGTAATACCATCAGTACTTTGAATTCAGTTAGACATGCATTCTGACGCCGTATATATAAAGTACGAATGTGTTACTAGTGAATATTAAAATCCTATCTTGGTATAATTGAATATACTTTCTAATAATTTAGTTACTTAGGTACAGACATATATACGAAATATTATTAAGGAAGAATTCTCCCTGACAGAACCTACACATTTGAATTAAAACACGTCTACAGAGACAAATTTGTGCTAAATTCCTATATTTTAGATACAGAATTCCTAGTTTAAGGCAAGATATTATTTGAATATTTCAAGAATAAATGCAAATAATGAAAACAATAACCAAAGGGGTTTTCGCCTTAGAACGGACAATAGCAAAATAATAACCGTTTGGGGTTTAAACGAGGTTCTAGGGTGCGCCAATCTCACGCTTGTTCCAACAGGTTTATGTAAGTACAATCTAATTAAAACCCGATCTAAAATTTTCCGCTCGCATACTCGCTAATTTAGATCTGGCCTTTTTCAAACAATGGCCACGTTCACGCGACCTATTCTCATCATAATATTCATGACGAAATTGTTATGATACGTAACTTGTTTACATCGTCTACGTCACGCAATTTGAAATGAGCCACCCAATCGCAGACTGTGAATAATACCGCTGTTAAATTAGCCTGCAAAACTTGGTCTAAAAATAGAAATTACGAAATCAAAATGTGATTAATAGTGTTTTCGTCTAGATGAAAGCTACGCATTGATTGGTCGAAACAAAGTTCATCTCGACGTGACCTTCCACGGAGAAAGTAGAGATCCTGTACGACAACGCTAGATACATGATATCTGTTTACGGAGATTGATGTAAGTATTGGAAGTCATTTGCAAGCAATCTAATGTTGCAATAAGAACGATCTTTGAATCGACTTGATGTTAGTTTACCTACAATGATATTTATCCTCATTAGACAACATCTCACATTCTTTGTACATTTATCATCATTAACAAAGACAAACTTGACACATTATGTATCATGACATTATGTTATATAAAAGATGATATAGTTAAAAATGTTAGAATAAGGTGTCATTGTTTCCATTCTAGCGTAGACATTGTATAGACAAAACAATACGTATTGTTGTCATCTATTTACACGTCGATACCGTGGAGTTAGGTCACGAAATATTTTCTACGGCCATTCTCACGCCCACCTCTGTAGTAAGCACGCCACTTGAAAGTGGCGAAAGTATGTAAATAGTAATATGTTTAAAGATTTAAATAAAGACATTATTATTATTATTATTATTATTATTATTATTATTATTATTATTATTATTATTATTATTATTATTTGGTCCAGAGATATATGCCTATTCAGATAATGTGAGTAAGGCGACTGACCACCACAATACGCCTGGAAAACAATCACATGGAGCGTATAGCACCAAACATAATATTACACTTTTTAAATGCAAAGGTGGCAAATATTAACAATCAAATCTTTGTTTTAATGCAATCACTAGATAGAAAACCATCGCTTTTAACTGTAAAATCTAACGTAAATCTATTGTTACTAATTAATCCGTAAGCAATTACCATCTCTTGAATGTTATCATTTCTTTGTTAATTTTATAGAATTCCCCACCTCAGTAATATTAAAAAATGTGTTTTCATTAATGATTTTTCAATTTCAAGACAGGATGTTTTTCACATTGTCGTGGGTTTCTTAACCTCGTGTATCTGTTCAAAAACGATTGCATAATAATTGAATTCCCTAAACGATATAACCACTCCACTCTCCTCCGGTTAACTCAGACGGTTGTCTATAACTTCGAGTTAATTAGAGCAGAGTTGTCTGACTCTTGGGAGGTTTTTAACCTAATTACAAGGAAAAAATTTAGACCATAATTGGAGATCCAATTTCGATAAACAGTTAAGTTCCACTATAACAACCATCAAAAATGATGATCTTAAAAGCGAAATGGGCATAATATAGAGATTTATCTCTTCTTAAATTAAGCATTTGGGACTCAACAATCGTCAAAAGTCACATCGGTTAGCTATAATCAATGTGGTCTTTATAGCAGAACTTCACTGTCATTTTCAGCATGGTCAAGAACAATTGTACCTTTGAAATCAGATACTATTCTTATTAAAGCTCGTAAAGAAACATTGCGTATATAAGCATTTTCAAAGTAAATTTGTCTTGTTTTAGGCAATTCGATCGTGTATAGTTTATTTTTTCTCAACTGTCAAGGTTTGGATAATTTCACGGTGGCTGAATGCACTCTATTGCAATACATGTACTTCAATTGTTAGACAAGAAACACTTTAAGAACGATGTCACTGTAAAATTATTCATGTTCGACAGTGGCAGTGGGAAAAATGTACAATATTGAATAGGCAAACTAAACAATATACCCCTCCCTTATATCAATATTACGGAAAATGCTTGCTTAATTTAAACATGATATATACAACTACGGATAGCACCACAACAATGGTGAATAAAATATCATTGCAAGATGTAATATTAATTTTTATTATATTGTTTATTATCAATTTGTATGTCATTGTTATTTCTAATTCACGGTCACGATTCTGGAGTGTTTGTAATGATATATATTGTCTAGATTATGATATTGAGCTTGTTTTAATGGTTAACTGGGGCTTTTATCCAATTACGAGAAATAACATATTATGTGTAATGGCGCTAAAACAAGCAGCTAAAACAGATCACGTGACTTGATCGTAGCGTTATATATACGTAATATAAAATTGTATGTTCTTACAACTAGGTCAGAAGCTTGGGTTCAGAGAACAAGGTATGTAAACAATAGGACGACTGGACCCTCCGAAATGGCTGCCGAAAATACTGCGTAAAAACAATGCAATAATCAGAAGTAAAACTTAAGAAAAATCTAAGACTGGATGTGTCAGTATTCTAACTTTTCAGTTTAAATATCCGTGCCTGCAGCCCGCATATAATGTTTGCTGCAATTTCCGCGTTAGTAACAAGTTACTTAATCACTATGCAAAAACTGTGCTTGAAGATTCACTTTCAAGGTTTCAATTCATTTACATCTATATCTATTTCTATCTGATACAATAAACTGGCAAAATAACTAGTTCACGTCTTTTATTTTAAACGTGACGCTTCCAGTTGTTTTAAAAAAAACAGATTCGCAGCAAATCAAAATTTACGCAAAAATACCAATAGACACTATAAATAGTATTAAAAATCCAATTAAAATAGTTTACTTCTGAAATCTCGTATTTCCTTAATATGTACATGTATATCAGAAAACATACAAAAGTCGTAAGTTTTAGATTCTAATTGCATCTATTCATAATTTATTTCTTTTTCTACAGTTTCTTCTTTTAAATTAAAATGAATTAGTGGGGTCGATAAGTGTCATTTTTCACGACAATCTTTCACTTAGTGATACAAGCACCAAATTTGGTACAGTTGTTGTACATAGTGTGTAGTTTACAAAAAGCACGATTTCCACCTCGAAATTCAAGATGGCCGCCATATTTTCAAAATGGCCGCCGACGATAGGGATTTTTTGTCCTGTTCATATGAAATAGCCTTTTCAATTATTTTTATTTACGTAATTATCAATATATTTTCAATATTTTATAAAAAATAAACAATTCTGTTAAATTTTTTCAAACAAAATCCATTTAATGGCTGTCAATTCAAAATGGCGGCCATTACAAGACGCCAAATAATTTTATATACTAACGCTTTTTCTCAGATGAAATTCATTGCAGTAAATTGATTCAGAACATTTCTCATTTATTAGACTACATCTCAAAGTATAACCAGTGCATCTGGTGACATCACTACAATGAAACCTAGGCATCATTCGCGGTTCCGGTTCGAAAACATTACATATACGACCGCCTGTGCTTTGATACTCGGCATGTATATGAGTGTCAATTAAAGTGTGCTTGTTGCTGTATTAACACATGATATTTTTCTCTGTTTGTGTGCTGTTGAAACAAACAGATGTCTGTACATTATACTAAAAAGTCTCAAATGTTATCGAATCAACCCCTCTTAATATTATATAACTATCGTTAGTCAACGTGAGGGAGCCAATGGTAACAGGGTTTAAGTTACCACAATGGTGTACAGCTTACACGGAATTTAGATAATACTGAATGAATCATTGGGTTAGATGTAGGGTACTCTTTCCATTGACACATATTTAGGAATGATGATCCCGGACAACTTTGAATTAAATTCAGCGGCGTTCGTATCAATTAGTACAAATCAGAAATTAATCCGTTATCATCCATAACTACGGTTTGAATCCAAAAACTGCTTTGACAACATATTCATAAAGTATTACATGCCTCAGTAGCTACACTCAATTTTTTGTCAGTATCCAACCGATTTCCTTCTTCTGTAAATGTGTGGCCAAGATTTTAGAAGTATATGCAGACAGTTGTACATTGTATCCCATATCTCAATGTTATTTACAGTAAGGCAGTAAAAAGATTAACTTTAGAGCAGGAAATGTGTACAAAAATCCATCATGTATTTCTATAACAACCGATTTAGATTAGTGCTGCTGTCTCTATCTGACAAAGATTATGTCTCCCCCAAATTGTTAGTAGCTCAAATGAATATTCTAAAATAACTCCAAGTATGCCAC
The DNA here is from genome assembly GCA_025267735.1 of Mactra quadrangularis. Taxonomy (NCBI): domain Eukaryota; kingdom Metazoa; phylum Mollusca; class Bivalvia; order Venerida; family Mactridae; genus Mactra; species Mactra quadrangularis. The sequence goes on along the minus strand of CM046309.1, from coordinate 56,052,189 downwards.
CCTTTCATAGGACAATTCAGATTGTTTTTAGGTTTAATCCATCTTGATCAGACGATTAAGCTTGTATTAATGAAGCTTTGTAATGCAATAGTGCAAAGTATCACAAAACTTCCTTCATCAAATGATTACTATTTGCAAATTTGAATATGCTAGAAAACGAGCAGCCTAACAGATTAGTCATTCGTAGCCACACAAATTGACACTAGCAGACTATACAGGTCAGACATATCAGCTGGCCAATACATTTTAGACTCCGGTAATAATCCCTGACTATCAGCATATTTCCGATGCAACTGTTATTTATGGATTCTTGCTCGTATATTCTGATTCTCAGAAAGCATTAAAGGCCTTTGGATAATATGTTTTTAAAGATTTTATTCCATAGGTGCATGCATATGTCTCGAAATATAACAGGACATACACATGTAATTAGTTTCGATGTTTACGAGGGTCAGTTAGAGACAAACGTGAGCGCCATAGAGAAGCACTCAACCAAATTGGCAGAAAAATGTACGAGGTAGTGACAACAAGACCGAACTAAATTGGGTTCTGATCCGACAAAATACTTACCATGTGTTTTTGTAATGTTGTTGTTGTGACAAAATGTGAGATTGTATCCATTTGTTTCTACAATAAAATGAATCCTCGTAATCACGAAGAATCATATTCAATCCACTTTATACTATAAAGCAACAGGCAAAACTTTTTTTATAATAAAGCATGTGTGACTGATGCTGTTAACTAAACGTGTTTCAACACTAAAAAGGTGCAGATTTTATAAACCTTGGATTGAGTTTGGTCTAGGATAGTCAATTAGAAGGTTGCCAATACACAAAATGACGGCTCAGAAAAATCTAATAGAATGTTGTTCTTCCACGATTTTACTTGTAGTCATTTTATGTAGGTCTTTGAAAAAGCTAAGTCAACATTTAGCAGACATGATCAAGATTTCAAAACACTCTAGAAATTTGTCATAATGCGCGATTAGAACAGACTTATAGACAATGTTGCGACGCTAGGCTTGACTTTTCTGTCCAAGAGCAAATATCCTATAATGCAATTTCACATACAAGGGCGTCTTTCTATGAACAAGTCAAAAGTTCTGTCTTCCACGCTGCGTGTTTTTTTGGTCAATCGATGGCTATCAAGATCGAATCCAGTCGGCTGGCTCTGGTAAAACAGTAGCGAATGACAAAAGCTATTGGCCAACCTTTCACCGATTGCCAAAAGTTTTCATCAGTTAACTAAATGTGGTGACAAGAGGGAATGTCATGAGCGATTCAAATGCTGTCGAGTCGGTTTTAAATGAACTCGTTTGTGCGCTTGCATGTGCGAATAATGAAATCATCACAGACTAAATCATCTATGTTTGCGTTCATATAATTATCACAACAATATTTAAACTATCTTTACGATCTTGACCTTAAATTGTTGACTTCTAGACATGTGTGCATCACGCATTATTGTTGAAACTTTAGTTTTTGACTAGGATTATGAGAATCCTTGCTTCATTTACGTGAATTGTGTTAAATTTCTGATAAAATCACTTTATATATATATATACCTTCTCATGTGACATTGACCTTTGACATACACATAATGTGGACAACATTAAGCATAAACATAGTAAACACTTGATAAAGGCAATCCAACACATGTATTAATATTTCAATGTTAAAGTAATAGTCTCAAATAAACTAATTGTTTGATTATTTAATTAGTATTTACGGGGTATTAACATCCTCCTTAGATCAAGGTCAAGGTCACGGTAAATGTCAATTTATGTCTATGAATATTTGTCAAAGATTCTATCAAGTTAATTTGAATAATGACTATTTTCTATTTGCATCTCCAACCCTACATGATCATTAAAATGATTCAAAAAGTTTGAAACAACATTCTCATGTATGTTACCTTTACCATGACCTTGACCTTGACCTTGGAAGTATATCACATGATGTAAATCAATGTCTTAAATTGGTTAACATTTGTAGAATGCAAAAACACTATAATGTATCATCCTATGATACATTCAAAGTGGTAAAATAAAGTTTAGTCGCTTTGGGATACTGATTTCTAGGCGCATGCGCAAAAACGACGGCCATCTTGAATTTCGAAGTGGAAATCGTGCTTTTTGTGAATGGTAGACCATGCAGGTCATCTGTGCCAAATTTGATGCTTGTATCACCAAGTGAAAGATTGTTGCAGTTATCGACCCCACTAAATGGGATGATAAAGATCTAGTTATAATTATGAAAAATGATATTAGAAATGAGACAGACTTAAACGGTGTCTTCTAAAGAGACACGTGTACCTTTTCACAAAAAATCTTACGAAGACAGTTATCGTAAGTTACTTTTTAATTTGTATTTCCAAGTCAGAAGGATAATAAACATAGCTATGATATGAAATTTAAAAAAGTATACAATATTCTACATAATTTAATAATATTTAGAATCGATTGGCCAAAATATCGCCGTATTATCAATCGTTATCGTTTTAGACTTACGATGATTTATATCGTAAGATGTTTTGTGAAAGCGCCTTTTGAAATCAAATCTTACTACCTGAGAAGCCCCTCATACCAATGATTCTTATTCATGTAGGGCAGTAGTCAGTCACTGACAAAAGTATGTGCTTAGTAGTTGGTTAACAGCTAAATCCAGAGATTTAGTCTTTCCAGGAGCAGTGAGTAGGTTGACTGACCGCCGTTATATGACCTATACGATGTGTTGCTACGGCGTTTAACCTAACAAAACAAACAAACAAACTACACGAGAACACTTTAATGATACTCGACGATGTCCGTGGCTTAAAATCATTGGACAAACCCGATAGAGTTCAGAGTACCATAATATACAGTAAAGGTCACCTATTAGTGCCACCAAAATTTACAATCTTATAGCGGAATCTATACTATTAAATTTGCGAGTTTCCTGTTTTGTGGAAGAAACTGCGTAGCTTTGAATAAATCTTTGTTTGTCACTGGAGCACCTATATACCGGCATATCAAGTTGACAATTCTTTTTTGACAAAGCCTCTTGATATTTGCAAAAACTGCCAAAAATCAACAAAAATAGTGTTTTTTTTTGTGTCTAAAAATAGTTCTAGATAAAACTAAAAAAAAGACACGTCAAACCAAACTCCCCGCAGCGGTTATCTCCCTTTATCAAATCAATAACCACTGCCACCACAAGTAAAATTCGAGTTTGATTCTCGACGTTAAGTAAAATATTTCTGATCTTTACTGAATCGAATGTAATCACATGACTGTAACTGCTGTATTATCATGGGGAATCACCCAGAATACGTGCAACCTTCTTGCCATTTTTTGAATATTCACCAAGCATGCGTTCTATGTTCTCGAAATAATACCCATAAACGGCATACTCACCCATGCTTTTTAAACATGCCTGTTTCGAGAACTGTCATTACCTAAAGCCCGTGCTTGCACGGGCTCCCATCTAGTAGTCTTTATATACTTAACGAAACTTCTAAGTACCCCGATTTCAGTACTGTAGGAAATTCTTATTTTTAAACATTAATGAGCGATCGATGTTGGAAATGTGTTTTGGATCTTACTGACCTTTGCTTTCATGGTTTTCAAACTTTTCATGCTACTTTATTGATGCAAAACATTTTTGTTGTGCATGCATTAATATGGGAAGATTTTCTAATTGTTTTGATTAAACAGAAAATTAGCAATTAGAAGTCTTATTCTGCAGGTGACGCACCATCTGACAAAAGACCTATGGGAATTTCTCGTTCTTGAAGCGACATTCGAGCCATTTCTTGATTTTTCGTTGTGCATATCAACACACTAATGACTTTCATTAAAACGGGCCACGTGGGATTTTTGCATGATTAGCACGTGCGCATTACCGCTTTTCAGCACATGCACAACAAAACAAATTTTGCATCAATTAAGAAGCATTAAAACAATGGAAGTAGATTAAATTGTTGAATTTATTCTTATAGAAGTTGGAATGACTAAGGTGGCCAATACAGCAGTACTGTAGTAGCCTTTAAAGAGACGGTCCCGCATGTCTTTGCACAATGTCTCAAAACTAAAAATCAGCAATAAGACATCGTCGGCAACCACAGTACTTTCTTCAGTTACACTCTATACGTACCGTGGGCAATTTAACTGAAAAAACTCGTTTTCATAAATATGCATGAGGCAGGGGAGACCAATATTCTTCCGATGAAATCGCATGTTACATTTAAATACTCTTCAATAACAATGACGTCATACTGGGTTTTTCTTACTTTAAATAGAAACCAACGCACATGTTTATTTTCAAGAAATGGTCGCGTAATTTCATTGGCTAGTTTTCCGCAGTGGTTTCCTTGCGGAACCAATGAAACGTTCTGCCTCATTAATTATTCATGATTACGAGATTTTCCAAACCAAATGGCCCACGGAACATAACGCAGCATAGCGGAGTAATGTATCGTGGGGTAACCGACGATGTAAATAAGATGGTAGAACTTACTATTGAAGTCAGAGAAATAAATGACAATATGACTACATGTTCGAATTGTCAAGTATGTTAACTTGATTCTGATGCATGTACTTTGAAATAAATGTCGTCTTTATTTCTCCCTGGAATTCCCCTGCAGGGAAATCAGTAATTTGCATCTCTTCAAAACTCAATTACAATACATATCTGCAGCGTAGCATAGGTAGTGAATAGGAATTTAACTCTTACATATTGTTGGAATATGAGATTATGAAGCATGCAATTCTAAATAAAAGTCTGCATAACATTTTACAATCTCTCTTTCGTGTTAGCACCATTGTCATTTTATCACGTTATTTGTTTTTATTGGGTTTAACGCTATAGCAACGCATTGTATTGGTCATATAACGGTCAGTCAACCTACTTGCTCCTCATGGAAAGGCTAAATATCTGATTTAGCTGTCAACCAACTACTATGCGCATACTTTTGTCAGTGACTGACGACTGCCTTGCATGAATAAGAATCATTGGTAGGAGGGAGAATAACCGTAGAAATAATTTCATGACCAAGCTCCACGAAAGTATGCCCCACCCGGGAATCGAACCCACGACCCCTCGATCAGTAGACTTGCGTGCTACCAACTGAGCTAACCGGGTGGCTTAGGAATTTAAGTATTACATATTGTTGGAATATTAGATTATGAAGCATGCAAATCTAAATAAAAGTCTGCATAACATTTTACAATCTCTCTTTCGTGTTAGCATCATTGTCATTTTTATCACGTTGACAAACTTGAATTGTCTTGCGTCTAGGTTCCATGCCTGCTTGCAAATAACTACCCCAAGTTCAGTGTAAAACAAAAACAACAATAATATGTGTACCAGGTATTCTTTAAGATAAAAAGGAACAGCAATAGTAAAAAACTCAGACCTTTCAAACAGCCAAAATACAAAGAGGGCGGTGTTTATAGATTTTTAAGCTTTTATGATAAGGACACAACAAGTTGATCATATGTTCTATGGATTCGCTCGCACCTTAATTTTGACAGTTTTTACAAAAAATAGTTTTATTTCCTCGCTCGCTCGTAAAAATTTGGTCAAACCTCTATATAAAGCAACTGAATTAAGATTTTTTTCTTCGTTCGCTCGCCCCATATTTTTTTTCCAGAAAAAAATCCGTAGAACACATGGTCAACTTGTTGTGGCCTAAAAAGATCACCACAAACATGTAACGAAAACAAGAACGTAAGAAATTTTCGCCTAGAATCAGTCATACGCAAAATAATAAAGAACCATTAGAATGCTTTCCGCCTATAATTGAACCAACACTTGATATATCTCGAAATCATCCACATGAACACCTTAGGGTAGCTCCATACTTAATCAATTTATTTTCGACTTTCCTTCGATCTTGCTCAAATTAGGTACACATGTCATTTAAATTTTCATCTTTTCGGTTTGGTGTTTAAAATGATTAAAACGTTGCCTTGGTGACGTCGTGCTGCGAATCGGCGCGTGACGTACTTTGCGCTGATTTTGCGTTTGGAACAACGTTCGTAAAATGGACAATTTTTGACGGAAATTTATCAAACAAACTTATAAATATTCCACAAACACATGACAAAACGATGTAAATGCCGATGTTTACGAATTACTGTATACAGTGGATCTTGTGTTAAACGACCATCCAAGGGAGAGACAAAAAATGGTCGTTTAAGACAATGGTCTCTTAAGACAAATGTTGATTACGACGTTGAAACCGTCCTGACATTCTAAAATTCGTCATTTTCGTAGAACATTAATCTGTCAACGGGACGATTTTGACTGATGGATTTTCATTCAAATGTCGTCAAATACATACAAATGATGGGAATATAGATTTTCTTTCTTCTTAACATCCTAAATTCAGGTTCAAATTGCAATTATATATTTAATTAAGTAAAACTACGAAACAGTCGTTTTTGTTTACGTACATGTTAAAATCCGGGCGTTTTCCGGAATTTTCGCCATTATAACAATCAATATATTTAGGTCATCAGAGTAAAGGCTGTTAAATTTGAAACAGTGAAATTTAAACAATTAATGATAATTAGTAGTGATAATCGTCAACACATAAGCTACTTCTTTGTTCTAACAAGCGCTGCAATATTCATGCGTAAAAATGTTGGCCTTGTTAAAATTGAAAGTAGAACGTGACGCTATTTTCGGAAAACGTGTTTATAATGTCCTCAATATTGACCTTTCTTTGTTTAAATGAACAAATTGTTTCTGTGTTCGTATTTTTAAATAAATATTATTTTACACGTTCTATGCACGTATAAAAGTCAAATTAGCAGTCTCTGGAAATGTTTTGGGAAATGATTACTCTCTACGGTGATAGAACGGTCAGAACGGATGTTTTAATTGACCCCGATACGGGACTAATTGTTCGGTGTGTATTATGTAATTACATTATAATTGGATAGTATTAGTGTCACTTTGTTGATTGTTCCCACTACCCCCTTATCTTACAGTATTTATGACTGTTAATTATTGATTTTTAGAGCCTGACATACGAGTTTAGGTGATAGACATTGAGGCGACGCATATTTTTTGATTACCGATTTTTAACGATTTTTGCCAAATTAGATTTATTTGACCCGGTCGTTTAACACAAATAAGTCAGTCAGATTCGACCAAAATGAGCGGTCGCTGGTCGCGTTAGACAAAAGTCGCTTAAGACAAAGATTTAAGTAGTAAAACTAGTTGGTGGGAACTCAGAGTGGCCGCTTAGTGCAAACGGTCGTTTAGGAGACGTGGTCGCTTATGCAAGATTCACTGTATATTGGTTTTTTTTTCATAGCTTTAAACGTCGTGAGACGGTGATTTGTTAGCTCATATAAATGGAATTATTTCGTATTAAAACGCATTTTACAAAAAAAATAGTCTGGTGACATACCCTGAAAATTTTCTATGTTATTCTCAGATGCACATGCTAAGATATTATGAAATAAAAAGACATGTCTTCGAACTATTTTTTTCGTAATTTAACACACGAATGAATACATCATTGAAACCTACATTCCAGGCATTGATTTACTTAGTCCTTACCTTAAAATATCATGTTTACATTATGGAAACCTGTGCATCTTTTCACAAAACATCTTACGAAAAAAGTTATCGTACGCCAATTTTGTAAATCTTGCAGTTTAAAGTCAGAAGGATGCAAAAGGTATACAATACTCTACATAAAACAATACTATTTAGAATTGATTGTCAAAAAATGGCCGTATTGTAAATGTTTCGCGCATTTGACTTACAATGATTTTAATCGTAAGATTTTTTGTTAAAGCACCACTGTTCCATAACTTCAATATAACGACATCTCGAAATAGCCATTTTGTTACAAAAAAGAGTTGCTAAAGACCAGTAAGCAAACAATCTGACCATGCAGACAGAAATTATCCAAATACAGTTTCTGAAATAATTTATACAGCTTCGGAAACCATTCTAATCTTAACATAATGCAAACTGCAGACAACCACGTGACATTTTAATGTTTGATTTGTTTTTTGCTTATACATTTGTATTTCTATAATAAACAAATGTCTCTTGAGATAGAGGAGCATACGAGTCAAAGAAATCTTATTATATTCACACGCCCTGGTTCCTAATATAGATGCCCAGACTGTGATTTATTAGTGCTTGAATGTGTTAACAAATCTTATTTAAAAAAATCTTCTTAAAAGACATGTGCAGTAGATTGAGGTTAGTTGGGAAGGTTGCAGTGGTAGATTGGAAGGCTGCATTAGATTAAAAAGGAGCAGTTGCTAGGAAGGGTGTTGTTGGTAGGAAGATGGGAAAATTGCTCTAGTTTTGGGGCAGTGAATGGAAAGGGTGCACCGAGATGGGAAAATTGCTCTAGTTTTAAGGGCACTGAATGAAAGGGTGCACCGAGATAGGAAAATTGTTCTAATTTTAAGGGCAGTGAATGAAAGGGTGCACCGAGATGGGAAAATTGCTCTAGTTTTAAGGGCAGTGAATGGAAAGGTGCACCGAGATGGGAAAATTGCTCTAGTTTTAAGGGCAGTGAATGAAAGGGTGCACCGAGATGGGAAAATTGCTCTAGTTTTAAGGGCAGTGAATGAAAGGGTGCACCGAGATTGGAAAATTGCTCTAGTTTTAAGGGCAGTGAATGAAAGGGTGCACCGAGATGGGAAAATTGCTCTAGTTTTAAGGGCAGTGAATGGAAAGGGTGCACCGAGATGGGAAAATTGCTCTAGTTTTAAGGGCAGTGAATGAAAGGGTGTACCGAGATGGGAAAATTGCTCTAGTTTTAAGGGCAGTGAATTGAAAGGGTGCATCGAGATGGGAAAATTGCTCTAGTTTTAAGGGCAGTGAATGGAAAGGGTGCACCGAGATGGGAAAATTGCTCTAGTTTTAAGAGCGGTGAATGGGAAGGGTGCACCGAGATGGGAAAATTGCTCTAGTTTTAAGGGCAGTGAATGGAAAGGATGCACCGAGGTGGGAAAATTGCTCTAGTTTTAAGGGCAGTGAATGAAATGGTGCACCGAGATGGAAAAATTGCTCTAGTTTTAAGGGCAGTGAATTGAAAGGGTGCATCGAGATGGGAAAATTGCTCTAGTTTTAAGGGCGGTGAATGGGAAGGGTGCACCGAGATGGGAAAATTGCTCTAGTTTTAAGAGCAGTGAATGGGAAGGGTGCACCGAGATGGGAAAATTGCTCTAGTTTTAAGGGCAGTGAATGGGAAGGGTGCTCTAAGATGGGAAAAGTTCTCGAGATGAGGATAGAAACAACTAGACGGAAAGGGTGAGAAGGATTTTACAGATTGGAAAGGTGCAGTAGAGGATAAGAGGGCATAAAAACTCTACATGGAAAGAGTGCAACTGGATGAAGTTACAGAGACTAATTTCACATTTAGAAGCTTTTTTAAGCTGTACTCATATTTACATAACCAAAACAGCTTTGGTCTAGTGCTTAATGTACTTTGAATCACAGTACAGACAAGTTCATCCATACAAAATAAATATGAAATTATGGAACGCCTAAACTGTCTTATAGTTTTATTTTTTGTTCGTTGTCCTCAAATGGCATGTTTTTGTCCATAACGACGTCTATTTTGTGCAAAACATCATGCCTAGTGAGGACAACGAACAAAAAAAATAAACCTATCAGGCAGTTTAGGCGTCCCATATGAAATTCCTAATTGACTCATACTGTCGTCATAGATAAACTGTATTTTTAACAACACATCTTTTACTTTTGGGTATTAAACTTTTAGTACATTTAATTCAGTGTTCGCATTCAAACTCCAGCCGCCCGGCTCAGTTGGTAGCACGCAAGTCTACTGATCGAGGGGTCGTGGGTTCGATTCCCGGGCGGAGCATACTTTCGTAGGGCTTGGTCATGAAATTATTTCTATGGCCATTCTCCCTCCTACCAATGATTCTTAATAATGTAGGACAGTTGTCAGTCACTGACGAAAAGTATGTTGGTTATCAGCTAAATTCAGAGATATGCCCTACAAGTGAATTTTGTTACTTGGTGCGTCGAATTAAGAACAAAATAGTCCGTCACAGATAGATTTGGTTGAATATATGCAGAAATATCCGTTTATTATCTAAGTAAAAACAAGTGAGTAATATCTACCGTCTTATTCACTGAGCCACACGTACTGAATGATTAATTTCAGTCCTCACAAGAATTAATACTTTGTCACTCTACCACAATAGTGTGGACTCATGTGCCATGTTTTGAAATTTGATGAAGTTGACTGGATTGTTTTATTTTAACGTTAACACTAACACGCAATGTTATTTTGTACTTTTTTGTACACGTACCGTACTGGTTTGATATTTGCATACGTATAACTACGTAATTTTGCAGATTATGTGATATATATAAATGTGAAACTGCATTGGCACCATTTCCTATCTATTAAACCCCTCGTGATATGATTTTAGAAATTTAGTAAGGCATTTGTGGAAAGGATCTCGAATGTAGAATAGGCATTTTGGAAAAAATAACTGAATAAATTAAAGACCTTTAGAAATTTTGTAACCTTTTAGTTACTTCTGTCAATTACATTACAATAGGATCTAATTTTATTTAACTGATAGTTAAATAAAGTTAGTATACCTTCTTACTTTAAATATTTTGAGGGGAAATAAATGAGACAGGAAATAAAGCGCCATGATCGTGCGACCATATGCACGACTCATGCAGATCGGTTCGTCTCCATTCGGAGACAAACACCAAAATCAACAGCGTAAGCCAACTCCTAGCAAAACATTAACAGCTCTGGTAACCAATCATTATTTCCATTTTCTATGAAAAAGGAATGACATGGTGTTTAGGAACGACCAGAGCCAATCAAATGCTTCGCTTAAAGAAGGCAAACGCTTGGCTATATGTATGACATTTAAGTCAAAATAACGACATATACATTAAAACTGTGATGATTTCTATCATAAGTAAAATACTAACGAATGAGTTGTCAAAGTAACTTTGTAAGCAGTTTATTATGTCAATTAAATTCAATTTGTCTCTAATTCTGTCTTACTTAAGGTTGCAGATTCTTTGTTTATTATTTAACTAGATATTTAAATATCATTACAAAAATATATTGAAGACTTATCAAATTAATCAAAAACAAAATTTGTACAGTCACGCGTTATTATATTTTGTATATTTCTATACCATGTCTCCGGGGCGTATAGTTAATATTATCCAATAAGATTTACACACGCAAGGGAGTTAAATAGGATCTTACCACTTGCCAGTTTTGCCTCCCTTTGTGCCAAATCGACAAATGTAGTTTTTAATAACAAAAAAGTAAGAAATTGGAATCTCTTGAATCACATAGACAGAAATCTCAGCTCATCATATTTTTCAAGATTATACATCATTTAGTTGACATAGACCACACCATCTATCTACAAGAATCCAAACCGATGTCAAGACATCATAATACATATTATCTACGTGTATTGTCCGTTTTTTCTCAACTGTCAAAGCTTGAATAATTTCACGGTGACTGAATGCATTGTTTTTGTACTGGCGGCCTAATTGTTATTAAAAGTATGTTGACTAAAACATCATACGGCATAAGCAGTTTTACTCGATCATAATACACATTTTCGGAAACTCATGGAAGTATTAAGACTATAATTTTAACAAACGCATTCACCATGTAATTATTCATGCTTTGACAGTTGAGAAAAAACGAACTATACCCTTCTCTTGTCGGATAGACTCTTATCGTAACCGCTTCTTCCCTAGATGTGTATCAACTTGGAATAATCTTACAGCCTCGTTGGCTGAGACCCACTCTGTGGCATCATTTAAGAGTCGGCCCAGAGACCTAACCTTTTAAGGTTTCAGTAGCTCCAAATGATGGGGTGAAAATAACTGGGTGAATCTTTTTCTTCTTCTTACTTTATTTCTCTTATATGTTTTTTAAATCTTGACCGTTCTATTTCCTTTTTTTCTATTTTGTTCTTTTTGTACTTTTAATCTTACTTTATTTTTTATGAGAAATATGGTCTAAATTGAATCATTCACACGTTTACTAGTTATAAGAATGTTTAAAAGTGATGAAATATATATAACAATAACATGTACTTACAGCTTAATAGCTCTCCTGGTTAGCCAAAACAGTATTTAGTTCTGTGATAAAGAATTATTCCTATGACGAATCACCACTGTGATTATTTATCAAAAATGATTGTTAATTTGAATCTTTCATAATTGTTTAACTGCACATTATTATACATGGGCATATTAATAACGTTAACATTCATGAATAACACTATCTAATTGTGTTTATGAGTTTTAAGCTTTCGCACGAAATTCACGACACAAAATTTAATATCGTTTCTTTAAGTTTAAGGCCAACTATATTATTCTGAGTTTTACATGGCTTTAAGATGGCAGTGGTATAAACACGTGACAAAATAAATGAAAATTGACATTATAAACTTATAATTTCATACCCGTTGTCTAAGTCGGATAGAATACTCGTAGCAGTTTGATATGGGATTTATCAACTCGCTTCGCTCTTTGATAAATCCCATATCAAACTGCTACTATTGTGCGTACAAAAAAACAAAACGAGTTTTGGTAAACATTAAAAATGAGACAATTCATTTCAGGGGTAGGCAGTAATGAAAATAATATTTGTGTAATTCATTTTAACAAAATTAGCATGGTTGATAAACCACCACCACTTGGTAAATCACGCTTGTTATGGTAGAAGGCTTTCCATTACACCAACAACTAAGAAACAAGTAAAACCTATCACAATTGTTTATTTTAAAGTCATCCTGGGCATCCCTCATTGTGGGTTAGTTCATTGTATTGTTATTATAAACAGTGTTGTTGTTTTTTGTACGCACTATAATGCTCTATCCTATACTATAGTTCTATTACATTAACCTGTCACAACTTGAATAATTACATGGTCACTGAATGTGTTATTATTTAACCTCTTTTTAACCATTGAGCCACCAATCCATATCAATTATTGATAATCCAACTATATATGCGACGATTTTGAATATCGGGGAAATAACAAGTTCGAAAGGGGTTAAAAATAATAGATTCAGTGACCGTGTAATTATTTAAGTTGTGACAGGTTAATGTAATAGAACTATAGTTTCACGGTGACTTCGTGCTCTTTGTATAACACTGGTGGTATTGAGATAGTGTGTAATCATTCACCGTGAAATTATTCAAACTTAGACAGTTGAGAAAAAATGGACTAGTGTAACCTGTATTGCACGATGCTTCATGCCACATTCCAACCTCTTGTCAGTCACCCTACTCACGGTCCCTGGACAGACCTGTATCTCCGTACTCAAGCTTTAGATTAGTACTTAGCGCATGTACATACTAGATAGGCTGGGGGCGGCAGTTAAAATATTTTATGACCAAACTCCATTAACGTACGAATGTCTCGCACGGAAATCGAACCTACGATCGCTTGGTTCGTAGTCAGACGCGCTACCTACTGAACCTAGTTTGTCTCTGTAATTTAACGAAAGGGAATATCCATATATTCCAATACCGCACAAAATATAGTTTAGTTTGAAACTATGCTTAACTCAGGCTTTAATTAAAATTAAGTTTGTTTACCCTTTACCGACCGACCCGAAAAAAGCCTCCGACTCAAAAAAAAATATTCGAAAAATATGCGAGGTGATTTTTTTATTGGTCACGACCGTTCATCGTAATACTTTCCGGTAGCTTTTTAACGCTAGATCTAATAATTCTGCTTTAGGTTCCATGTGTAAATCATTGAAAAAAAAGTTTTTCCTACCTACCGACCCAACCCAAAAATATAGGGTCGGTAAAGGGCAAACAAAGTATTTTTAGATTAGGCCTCACCGAGTCACTACAAGGAGAATTATGAGTACCAAGATTGGGCTCATTATATGAAAAGTGATTACTTGTTATAAAGACGTGTAGTATATAAGGACATGTCAGGATTCAGTACAATTCCTACCCATGCTGGGGACAACATGTTCTTGTTGGTTTTGATATTTAATCAGGGTCCACCCCCTCCATAAGAATGCAGCAAGTACCGGGATGTAACTTTTTAACCTAATAAGTTGCCTTATCCGGCAACAAAAAAATGTTATTTGAAAACTAAATCTTAATAGTTAGCAGTTATTTCTAATGTTAAGCTATGGCCCCCACCTACTACAGAATTTGTAAGTTTGAGCCTTACTCAGTACAAAATATTTTATTTCATTTCGATAACCGGTATCAAAACGTGTAAAAGCGCCTTACCTGTTGGTCTTTCAGTGGTGGTCGCAGACGACAGATTCCAAACAAGAAATCCAATCCACATAATAATGTAAATATTTAAACAAAATGAAATAATCCTCCTATTTTCTCTACTAAGTATAAGTCGCCTCATGAGTGATTATTTTACGACATATTGTCCTCACAAAATCCTAAAATGCTATTCAAAGAAATATATTAATCCTCATTTTTCCCCTTAATAAGCTGTTTTGTTTCCGTTTTCATGACATAAAGCACAAGTGTCGTCTGCTGTTTAGAACCCTCCCTTGTTAATGAGACAAACTGATACAATGTTATTAAAGCAGATATTGGTCTAAGGCCATCGATGTGACAGACGACGACAAATAACTGCACACCAAGTCCTACCTTACATTGTCGTAGCGTTTATCGATTGTACGTGAGTTAGCGCGCTGTCACCGACTTTGTTTTGGATCAGGTTTTATACAATAATAATAGTCTTTTAATGACAGATTTTGTTTTACTAGCAAAATGGTTCTTTTTATAGTGTCTTGTTTCAAACTAGAACGATTCGTGCAATAATTTAATGACACAGCCTACAAAGAACATCGTCCTATATCTTTTATTTTTTCTCCAATGATTTCATAGTCTTCACGAATCTGGCGGCGATTAATTAACGCATGTGTAAACCATTTCTGTTATAATTATTAAAAAAGGTTAGTTTTGTCAGAGATTTTATGTTTATAACAGGGATTTGTAACATCAAATTTCACTGTCGTGGCTATTATTTCTGCTAATACGGATAACAAGTATTACAAGTAAAGATCGGATATGCTCATGAAATTGTGTACCAGTACCATTTAAATTAACATAAAGGTTAGGGAAAATGTGTTTTAAGATGATTTTAGGTAAAGACGATCACAAACTGTTTCACTGAAGTATATGCATTTTTCTGCCGATCCGATTTTCAGCCACATTTTACATAACCTAGAGTCATATTGTTGGTCATATTTGCGACAAGTTTTTGTTTAAAATATTCACGAGCTGCGTGGAAGACATGTACAAAAACATAAATCAAGTTTTTAAATTCTTGAATAGTTTGTACAGCCAGCTTCAGTCAGTTATTGACAGTGACGACCGTGAATATTCAAATTAGCTCTTCGTTGCAAATCCCTAATACATGTGGTTTAGATGGTTGGTAAAGACCATTTCGGTCATTGCAAAACCATTCGTTTTTCAAGTCACAATGATTTATCAGAGAAGAAGAAAAGCCGCAATATCAAGACCATTTCACCATTAAGACCATCAATTTTGGTTTTAATGGTGAGATTTAACTGTACAATTAAATATGTTGCATTTTCCCTATCTTTGTTAACTATGCTGTTTCCGTTGATAGTGCATCAAAAATGATATACAGTACAACCTATCTAAAGCAACACCCACTGGGAGGGACTAAAGTGTGTTGCCGTTTAGAGGTTGTTGCTCTGCAGAGGTTAATTTCAATTAAAATTGCACCTAAAGATTTTAATGTGCAGAAGATTTGCTCTGTAGAGGGACGCTCTGCAGAGGTCATGCTGTAATACAAGAAATCTGTAATAATCTTATATAGGTATCATAAATAAAAGGTCAAGACCATACATATACCTGTATCTATAACCTTGACCTTTTATTTGTCAGGGTGATTTAATTATGATATCGGATACAGTTATGTATGTTAATAGATTGTTGTTTTGTAATAATTCACTTATAAATTATATATCGTTTGAAAGAGTATATAATACAGTTTTTATTTTCAACAAAAGTATGGGGAAATGTTGACATCATGTGGTCATCAATGATGTCATAGCAGGTGCTTGTTTTTGAGATGGCTCTCTTGAAGTTGAAGCAAAAGGCTACTGAAGTTGTTCAGCTTTATTTTGAAAGAAGTTCCCCATATACAACAATCATAACAATGCAAAAATGTTATAGATCTGTGTGATAAGATCTACACACCTAAACCAACGTCAGTACAAGAGATTACATAATCAATTCGAAGAGGAATGAAAAATGTATGTCAAGAGATGTGTGTGTAACCTGGCTTAGATGGTGTTACGCAGCTTAAACTTAAGCTGCCGGCAGTGAGAGGTAGTCGCATCTAAGTAGAGATTTGTCCATAATGTTGAGATAGAAACAAGCCAGGAAACATTAAAGGTACTCATTCACAGATTTCAACTTCAATATCAACTTTTTCTCAAACTCTCAAAATTGCATGGACATATTTTTGGAAGCAGGAAAGTGGTGTTCTGATAATGACAATTTTAGTGCAAATTGACATACAACTACAAATGATGGTGTTTCGTGTAGTAAATATATCTACCCTGTTAGTCACGCTATAGACAATTTTCTATTTTTTATAGTGCATTTTCTTTTACTTTTATTGTATATTTTTTGCAACCAATAGGTCAGTTTGTCTTAAAACATTAAGAATCAATGTATTGACACAGTTACAGACACTGAAAGGTATTTTGAAAATATAGAAAAATTTAACCAAATCTGTGAACTAGTACCTTCAACACTATTCTTATAAATAAGAATATACATGTAAATAAAACGAAGTCTACTTTCACATCAAGGGTATTTTATTTTAAGTTCGTTACAAATATCCAATGTTTTAAATACTCATAAAATCATTCACAGATAAATCCTACAGATATCTTAAGTCTTTTAAACTCAACGTTTTGAAAAGAGCGAAAATAAAGTATGTGTTCTTTAGTCGAAAGACTAAAAAAGAGTGTCTCTGGAATCTGCTTCTCTGGGGCTTCTCGGAGTCTTTTTCAAAGCGAGGCTGGGTGAATTTTGCTATGCATATAACCTGTCCGAAACGCGTAACCATAAATGGATTTGGTCAGTAATCTGACACTAGTAATGTTTTGATCTTTGACATCTATAGTCTTATCAGTGAACCATTCGTAATAGTATATATCGTAAACAAAACAAGCTAGAAATTGTATGATTGCAACCGTAAAAACGCCCCCCACAGACATTCCAACTTTAGAAATATGAGGGCAAATTCCGGTTAAGGGATGTACATGAATATGAAGCTAGTAAAGGCATAATAAGTCACTTGTACTCCCTGTTATGCTAAATCAGCGACATGGTTGAGTGTCCGCTAACAACTCAGAAGGTCATGGGTTTGACCCCATATTGGACTATAGATTTTATAACATTACAAATGCCATCCAACATAAAAATCCAATTAAATGGTAATTTGCAAAAATGATTTGTGCATAGGATTCAAAATAAACAATAACAATTCATAGGCTAATTAGGGTATTTTTGTACATACATACATATATAGTCATTTTATGCACTATTTGAATATCTTTAATTTTTGGATTCAGCAAGATTTTCCTGAAAAACAAATGATTGTTTATATTCTGAAGATCACATGACTATATACCCTGAACGGGTAAAAGAGTAATTCATAATCAATTTTAACAATATATAAATATTCCATGATGTATTTCAAGACTTAATTCCAACAATAGCATAACATCTAGGTGATATCACTGGATCAAACATCTTTACTATATATACTTCTTTAACATCACTCTGAAATTTATATAGAAAACGAAAAATTACCAAATCAGGTGTTAAAATGGTCATATGTTTCATACATAATTATAAAAAAAATATTTTCATTCTATTATCTATATTCCTTAAAAAGGCTATCACCTAAACATCAGAATGAAAGAAGTAAAATTGTTCTTGTGTTTTTGTTGGTAAATTCTAATATATATATATGTACATAGTTAAAAATATTGTTTAACTTCATAATAAAGAAGCAAGAAATAAAAGAAATCTAAAATCAGCATTAGTTATTTTATCTACATAGGATTCAAAATATGTCACATAAATAGGTTTAAACTAAAGTATTATGGTAAAATTCACAGGTGGCCAGCATGATCCTGTATCAAAAACACTGTATATGCAGGGCTCGAAGTTAAGCTCACATACTTGCAAAATGCGAGTGGATTTTGAAAATTGCTAGTAACTTTTATTCTTACTCGCAAATTTTAACAAGTTGAAATCTACACAAAAATATCACTGTCTAAACCAATGGCGCTCAACTCAACATTGAAATGGCCAGATAGATCAATAGTATCAATTAAAGATTCACTGTAAAAACATGTTCGATATTCTTTGTCTATTCCACAATGACGCCCTTGTTTTATCCATAGTAAATTATAGAGCTATTTTGTTTTTATTTTGCATACATGAATAGTAACAATGTGGAAAAAAAATGCGAGTGATTTATTATTTTATTTTGCAAGTTGAAATAAAATCAACTTGCAAGAATTTGCAAGTCCATTTTTTGTTAAATTCGAGCCCTGGTATATGTTTGATTTAGGACTGAGCTGGCCATCTGAGGTAAAAATATTTGCAGTACCCATGATCTATTTTTCTTAAATTTTCATCTGACATTTGACATTAATCTTTAAACTAGGTAGCCCAGTTGGACAACCATCTATAATATGTTTTACTCGCCCAAAGCAAACATTTACTAGCAATAATAAGTTGCTCAAACCCCCAATATCAATGGTCAGGGGCAATAGGATGACCTATCATGTGGAGCCCAGAAGCACTGTATATATTTACCTGTTCTAACAAGAAAGCAACTCTATCTAATACGATTAGTGTTTCAATACATGGTGCTAGGATCGTCTTTAATTGAAAGAATGCAGCAAGTTGTTGTCTTTCATCTTTATATTTTGATAAATAATCATCTAGAATTGCATCAGTTATCTGAAAAAAAAGATATAGTTAATTTTATAACACTTTGATCAAGGGAGTTAAGTATGTAAAGTTACATTGCAAAACCATGGAGTTATCTCCCTTTAAATCATTTTTTGTACTCAATGTTTAGTAGTATTAAGTATTGCTTTTAAAATAGGGTGGATATACTATTAAAGTATATTAAGAAGTCAAATTTTACATCATAGAAAAATATTGAAGTTCATAAAAATGGTATTAAAGTTGAGGCACTCAACTTTATAAAAAGAAACTACAGCTTAATCAATTTCACAGACTTTTTATGCCTGTGAGTTGAATGACAATAATATTGTCTATTTCTTATATATTAATAAGGATATGACGATATTATATCATTCATCTGGTCATAAATATGAGTATCTATTTTTATTGATCTCCAGTACAGAAGTACTGTAGTGAGTATTTAAATCACTGGGGTTAATGTATGCTCCACTGACAGCTGAATTAAATTTAACAATACATACCTTATCAGATTCTGAGATATTTATTTTATCACAAGCTTTCTTCAAATATTCTTTAATAGATTTACATTTCTTTTCTAACCCACGTAAACCTTTCTTGTTTACAGCCACGTCACTTCCAAAATCTTGTATGATAACTTCCAGTAATGCTCTTGGGTAAAATCTTTCTCCTTGTAACTGAAAACACAAATAATTTGCAAAATACTTTCCAAATATCTGTCATGATATTATTCAAAAGACTATCAAAGTTTTTCAAAGAGTTGTAATTTGTAAGTAGTTTTTTCGAACATTGTTTAAAAAATGTACCATTTTGCTGATGGTAATATATGTTGAAAAATACATGTATATAAAAAATTGTCGAACTCTGAAATTATGTGTATACAATGTAGAACGGGCAAACTTGTTCGACTGTAGTGTATACAATATAATACAGAAAGGTGTTGAACTATTGTCTATACAATATAAAATTCTCAAAATCTTTGAATGTTGTCAATACGCTATATCAAATTATCAAACTCTTTTTACTGTAGAATACACAATGAATAATAGAATGGTTTTCACAAATGTAAGCCAGGTTCTAGTCGGCCTTATTGAAATATTTCATCAATTACAATTCCTTACCTGTTCAAACTGTGGCACCCTATATACTGACTGACAGGCAAGATTTCTGGCTGTATTCCCTATACAGAATTCCAGTTGATTCAAACATCTACTAAGAGGAAATCCAACATCACTAACAGTTGTTCCATCATCCATTTCACCTAGATATTTCTCAGTTATCAGATTATAACAACATCCTACATTACATAGTACATTTAACTGATTATTTCTGGTGAACAATTTAACTGAAGTGCTGGCTAGATCGCCACATGTATGTAATCCAACCAACATAGTCCTAATTCTATCTGACTTAACCTTTGCAGTATTAGAAAGGTCAGAGTTCAAGGTCAAAGATTCCAATGAAATTGGCTCTGTAGTATTAGAAAGGTCAGGGTTCAAGGTCAAACATTCATTTGAAGGTGGCTCTGCTGAATTAGAAATGTCAGAGGCCAAGGATCCCATTGAAGGTGACTGAGCAGAATTAGAAGGGCCAGAGTTCAAGGTCAAAGAATTCATTAAAGGTGATTCTCTTGTATTAGAAAGGTCAGAGGTCAAGGACAAAGATTCCATAGAAGGGGGTTGCACATCAGAGCAATGGGACCAATCAGCACTAGGTTGACCCTCAGAGTGTATGGACATTTCACTTTCACTTTTTCCATAGTTTCGATCACAGCTGGTATTATCTATTTCATCAAATTCTGTGCATGATGGTTTCTTAGTAGTGTTGCCATGGTGACAAGACAAACAATTGCTGTCATCAAAACCACTTTTATCTTCAATTTTATATTTACTGTTTTTATTGCATATACCTAAGTCATTGTTACCATCATTTTCATGATGTTTTGTATCACTGCTAACAGAGGTAAATAAATATGTAAATTTCCTAACAGCAAGTTCCATGAAATCTGTGTCACTGTCTATATAACATGTACATGTAGCAAAGGTACACAACTCTGTGTCTGATTTCTTAGTCAAATTATCTCCCTTTGTTGCATTCAAAACTTTACCATCTTTTTTATTATCAGATGTAGACTCAGATTTGGATTCTTTTATCTCATTAGACAAATCATTACTGGTGTTTCTTTTAGCACTAATGTTAGCATCAAACAACAGGCTGTTTTTTATGCCATCAACTTTGTTGGCATTTTTAATTTTAGTCAATTTTCGTTCCTTTTTTGATAATTTTTTACCACTAAGTTCATTAGCAGCATTTCTAGTTAAAGCTTGCCATTGTTTATCCAGTATGTAACTACGTTGATCAGCTGATTGTGTGTTCCTATCTACACTATCAATACCTAGTACTGGTATATGATATTGCAAACTGAGATGTTTCCCAAGGTAACCTTTACCACTACCAAAATCTATCACCTGGAAAAAACAAGCTGAAAACATTATTTATTTAGTCTTGGCCTCAACTTTTCATAGCACAAGCCTGATTTATTACAGTTTAATATTAGTAATTTACAGTGATCTATTGCATCAAAAAGGGACTGAAATTAGGCTTTTTTACTATGAAAAAAAAATGACAAAAGTTTAAATACTTTAAATATGTTCGATAATCCCTGTACATGAAAACAGATATCTATTTCTAATGACTATAAGTACAGAAGTACTGAAAAGAGTATTTAAATCAGCAGGGTTAATGTACCTGCCACTGACACAAAATTTAACAATAAAATATCTTACCAATTTACATTCAGTTCCTTTCACAATACTTGAACAAACTTTTGACATAAATTCAACTTCATGACTTTTCTTTTCACTCATAAAAGTTCCAATAAATAATTCATTCTGCGAGGCATCAAATTGTCCCAGCAATTCATCAGGTGTCACAGCCAGACCAAGTCTTTCCAGGGTACAGCTTGCAGCAACAGAACAAAATGAACTAATACTTTTATATTGCAGTTTATCTTTATATGCTGTATCAACATAATGTGCAGAATTTACCCATTTTCCATTATCATAACTGGTTATGTCTATTTGTTTACATTGATTGTGCATCTCATTATTGCCATGGCAACTCAAACATGATTCAAGTACACCTGCTTCCCCTTTTTCTTTATCCACTCCCAAATCAGGGCCTAATCTTTCATGGCGTCTTTGTTCAGTTGATTGACCTGAACATTGTTCCAGTGAACATGTAACAACATTGCTAGGTAATGAGCTCAGCTCCTCTCGGGTTAACCTCATCAATTCATCTTGAATAGACTTGGGAAGAAATCGATTCCAATAATGCTGTGTTATGAAATCAGTAGCATGTGCATTGGCTAAAGGCAAACATGGCTTTAAGAATGTAGTGACTTTAAGCAGCTGTTCTTCAACTGTTTCCAGATCTAATGAAGTCATATCTGAACTTTTTTCATGTCAAAGAGTTTAGCAATCTGAAAATTAATTATCACATTGTTAATCACATAATTTTATTATTCATAAGTTAAATTTCCACCAATACAAAATATAACTTTTATAAATGATCTAACGTCTCAAACTTGTAGACAGACACATTTGGGTTAATATGTACAAAGTATTGATTGAATATCATTTACAAAATAGACATGAACTACAAAGCAATTTAGATGACAGAATAATTGTTACAATCTATATCCGAATTTAAACGTCCGAAATATATGTAAATTAAATACACATGTTGTTTTTAATGGTAATTTCAGATATGTCATACTGTAATTTAACATAAAATTCATTTAAAATATATTTTAGAATACATTTACATTCAGCGAATTAAATAATAACAGATGCAACAGGTAAAATTACCATAATTTAGGTCATCCAAAGTGAAGTGTGTTGATAGGGCTTTCTGCACGAGTAAATTTTACCCTAATACCGCAAAATGGAGGAAGTGTGTTGTCAAAAAGAATAATTCCTGAAATTCCTTCGAATTTCCCGTGTTTTCTGTGAAATATTTATGGATCATGAAATTCGATTGAATAGGAACAAGTTTACAACAGTAAGTGACAAGTCTGTCCATTCATTTTATCTCAGAAAACCACTTGTTAGCTAATTTATTCTTAATTGGTTTTGAAAGGTTAGGAAATTTGATAACCTTTTTTTGTTTCATTGAAGTTTTTATGATCCATGTAATGTTCTATCTTTAAAATAGCCCCTGATTAGAATGGCAATGAATGTGGTTATTTAATGGCATTGTTAAGATCTATTTTTTCAAGATGTTATTTTCTGCATGATGTTTTTAAATTACTTGTGTTGAGTATAACACCACTAAGAGTAAGACTACAAATAGCGACTACTTTCTAGTCGGACCAGAAATTCGACAATGCAATCACATTGCCCAAATGGATTTAAAAGCCTAATCTAGCTATGATTTACTTACTTGACTGGGCTTCAAATTTACCGGTGAAGCAGATGTTTTAATTATTATCATGAAGACGCATTATTGGCAAGTTGTAAAAGGCAGCTGATCATTGCTTATTATTTTACAATAATTGTTATTATAAACTATGATAAAGCAGATATTTTATCAGGGCGCAGCACCCTGCCCTTTACTGAGTTCTAGAATAATCACTTTGCATACACGGGACCTCATTTTTTCTTTATTTTCAGAATCATGGCTAAAATGAGTCGAATGTCGAGTATCTACAGCAAGTTTTTTACCTGTCTGTTTACTGCTCTATTGGCTCTTATATTGTTAGCATTGATTGTACTGGTATGGCCAGAGGAATCCCTGGAAGAAGTTGATAGAGATAAATATCAGTCAGTTAAGATACCGTCAGCTCCTCCGGTAGAAATAAGGAATGATAGTCCTTTAGCTTCATCTAGAGATGAGATGTGCACATTTCATAAATGTTTTAATGTTTATGAATGTGGGTATAATGATCAAACTAAGATTAGTGTTTATGTCTATCCTATACAACAAGTAAGTAATCTATGGTAGATTGTTTTAACTTTTATCCTTTTAAAACATTACATTCTTACAATTTTTTTCTGAGATGTTTTAACCCTTTACTGATCCGGACATGGGTGAAAGTTGGCTATTTTTTCACCTTAACACAATAGGGTTATTTCAAGATACTCTTATCTCTTACCAGGGGCTGGCGAAATCTTCAAATTGTTTGTCTGTTCCTGCCAACTGTAAAAGTTACTTGTCCGTATGAACATTATAGAATAAAATTATTGAAAAATCCACTTGTCCATACTTGCTTTGGGACAACACGGACAATGCGGACATTAGATTTCGCTGGCCCTGATTACTAATTGACTGACTGATATGCAATTTGGCTGAACTTTTTCCTTGGTGATTGTTTTCAGAAAATGCTATTTAACCATGATCTCATTTACCATGACAATGCTTGGGCAGAGAGAATGGGCAAAAAAAGCAATTTTAGCTCTTTGTCAATTTCTTTTTCATGAAGTGTTTGTTTTAGATATTTACTGGTATGTTGTATCTGCACTTCCTAGAATAAAATATCTAATTGTTGAAAACTTGTAACAGTTTCAGGATGAGACAGGTGCTTCATTATTATTGTCAATATCTAAAGAGTTCTATGAAATCCTGTCAGCTCTGATAGAAAGTCCATTCTACACAGATGATCCAAAGAAGTGCTGTTTATATGTACCATCTATAGATCTACTTAATCAAAATAAACTTAGATTGAAAGAAACTAGTCAAGCATTGGCTTCACTGAAATGGTAAGATTTTTTTTAATGTCCAGTAGTATTTTGAGTCAGTTTTGTAAATCATTTATGAAGTAAATGTATCTGGAATTCAGTGGCCAATATGATTTTCGTAAATACAGCTATCTATTTTTATTGATAACGAGTGCAGAAGTACTGTGGCATTTATTTACTGGGATAATCAAACAAATATTGAGTATTTAAATCAGCAGGGTTAATGTATCTGCCACTGACAGTGGCATTAAATTTACCAAAACCATATCAGTCATGGCTTTTATATTTTTTAACACTAGCCAATTTATAATGTTGTATACTGATGAACAAAATTGTTAACTAGCCAGACTATATGAAATAAATATTATTTTCTCTAGCCCTATTCAATGGACTTTTCCATGACCTTACCTATTTGCATATTTAACAAAGGTTTACAGTTACTTTTTGTCCCACAAACAAGGTGTTAACAAAAAAGCACATGGTTATATTTGTGAGTAAATGTATTGTTGTTCAAATAAAAAGGTCGCACTTGGAATGGTCCATTTTCACTAGTCCCTGGCTTCAGGTATTTTGGTCAAGGTGATGACTGCCATAAGCTCACATTAATATGTATTGTTTATTCACAGGTGGGGAGATAGTTCCAATCATTTATTATTTAACATGTTTCTGAATATTTAAATCAGCAGGGTTAGTGTATTTGCCACTGACAGTTAAATAAAATTTACTAATACCTTAAGCTTACATGATATGTATTATTCATTTACAGGTGGGGAGATGGTTCCAATCATTTATTATTCAACATGTTACCTGGGAGTGTACCAGAGTATAACAATGTTTTAGATGTTGATATAGGCCGAGCAGTGATAGCTGGTGGTGGTTTCTCTACGTTAACATATAGGAGAACGTATGATGTATCTATACCTGTATATAATCCTTTAACAGCTGACATACAACTACCAGAGAAATCTTATCTGTAAGTTTTTGTAGGATTTTAGTTTTCAAACACAGGCTGTCAGCATAAATGAGCTCACCTCCAAATATGTTTTTTTTAAATTT
Organism: Mactra quadrangularis; assembly: GCA_025267735.1. Classification (NCBI taxonomy): domain Eukaryota; kingdom Metazoa; phylum Mollusca; class Bivalvia; order Venerida; family Mactridae; genus Mactra; species Mactra quadrangularis. Next base: position 56,026,394 of record CM046309.1, on the reverse strand, counting down.
ATACACTTAATTATATACTATACATGTATATGCATCAGAAGTGTTTCGCAGACATAAATGTAAGAGTTGGACAAGTCGGGCATGGGAATTCCACATCCCTGTATGTATTTGATAAAAAATCAAGGAGAACTCTTTCATGCTGACAGCCTGTATTTTCATGTTCTTTTATAAATAAATGTTCAATTTTAGTTTTCATGGTATATTGGTATAAATATATTCATCAACTTTGGTGTAAGATCAGTTTTTATTTCTCTGAGTGGGCTCTAAAAATATGTTTAAGAGTGCTGTAGACACTATTGAGTTTTGTGAGTCCTTTGAGTTTTGATTGTTAGTGTCATATTCTTTGCACAAATATTAAATAGAGCCTCAAACTAGGTCATGTGCAAATGTAGTTTGTGCAGAGGATTCAGAGTTAACAATAACAACTCTCAGGCAAATGTTGGTATTTTCTGACAAAGAAATGTAGTCATTATTTTAAGCACTATTTTGAATCTTTCCTATTATTTGACTGCAGCATAAACTTGAGGACTAACAAGAATTTGTTTACATTCTGAAGATCACATGACTATATAACTAAATATTTTAATGATTTCTATATTCAATTGAAATCAATAAAATTTGAAATTTGATTGGTTAATTTTTCAGGGAAGTACGTAAATGGTTGGTAGCATCAACCCAGACTGGTTTACATGAAGAATATAAAGAAGTATTATCCCAACTAGATACCAGTCTGTTACTATATATAGATAAATGTAAAACTAGTAATGATAAAGAATGGGATCTCAGTAAAAGATGTAGAGATACTGAAGTCTACTCATATCCACATATATTACAGGTAAGGTCATAGATAAACAATTGTATAAGATTCTCAACGTAGTTTTCCAATTCTCAACATGGTTTACAGAGAAAAATAAGAAAATTTCAATATACTTTACAATGCAAAGAATATACATATGTATCTGGTGGAATTGTGTTATTAGTTATTTTGAACACCTCTAATTAAAAAAAAAACTTTTAATAAAAGGAATGCCTAAGTGTTGCATTTCAAAGTAAGTTGATTGAAACCATGGAAACCAAAAGATGAATTTGGTTGTCAATACTTACAATGATAGGTTTAATCACAATATGTTTAAGTATTGTGATTAAAAAAACTCCACCAAATTACAAAATAAAGCTCTTAAACAATTTTGTAAAAAAATGATCGTTTTTATTAAAGGACACCCTTTTTCAAGAAATGGGCACTTTACCAAACTTAATCTTAAAAAGCAAACTGGTTTGAGGTGGTAATTGTGTCTCTAATCCATGTTTAATGTTGATAACTTGATAACTGTCTTATAAGACAGTTTTTTGATGTCTGGTGTTAATGTATAATATCTTCATACAATGGCTTTAATTTATAATATGAGCCATTTAATGTATTAATTGTTTATTTTTCTCTCTGTAGGAAGCAACATTTTGTCTTGTATTACGTGGATCTAGGTTAGGTCAGACAGCGTTATATGATGCTATGAAAGCTGGTTGTATACCAGTCATTGTAGCTGATGGTTATGTTATGCCTTTCTCTGAAGTTTTAGATTGGAAAAGGTGAGCAATTAGTGTCAATGTTTTAACTTTCACATTGAAGAGTATCAAATATAATCATAGATTTGGTTGGCTTGGATTTTTTGTTTGGGTTAATGCCATACTTACACATTGTATAGGTCATATCACATCATTCAACCTACTTGCCATTCCTGGAAAGGTTAAATCTTAGTATTTAGCTGGTAACCAGTTACTAGGTGCATACTTTGGTCAATGACGACATCTGCCCTACATCATTTAGAATCAGTGGTAGGAAGGAGAATGACTGTGGAAATTATTTCATGATGAAACTCCTTGAAAGTATGTCCCACCCAAGAATCCAATAAAAAATAGTTATCAATTTTGATGGCCTCTTTATTGAGACTTAGCAGTATCCATGTTCCATTTATTCTTGTATGATAAAACATACTCTATTGTTTTATATTTACAGAGGTAGTGTTACAATACGAGAGGACAATCTAGATAGTTTAGTGACAATACTACAAACAATTAGTATAGAGAAAATTCATGAAATGAGGCAACAAGTCAAGTTTTATTTCAATGAATATTTTAAAACAATGAAAGCTATTACATTGGCCACGCTACATATCATCAATGATAGAGTGTTCCCTTATGCTGCCAAGAAATACGAAGAATGGAACGATTTCCCCAGAGAGGTAAGTTTTGTTATTTTGTTTTTTATGTGCAAGTTAGGCCACAACAAAATGATCATGTATTCTATCAATCTGATTAAAACCCGATCTACAATTTTACCGCTCACATACTCGCTAATGTAGATCTGGCCTTTTCCAAACGAAGGTCACGTTCAGGTGACCTTTTCTAATCATAATATTCATGACGAAATTGTTATGATACGTAACTTGTTTACATCGTCAACGTCACGAAATTTGAAATGAGCCGCCCAATCGCAGCCTGTGAATATTACCGCGGTTAAATTAGCAAGCAAAACTTGGTCTAAAAATAGAAATTACGAAATCAAAATGTGATTAATAGCTTTGTCTAGATGAAAGCTACACATTGATTGGTCGACACAAAGTTCATCTCGACGTGACCTCAAAGGGAAAAAGTACAGATCCAGTACGACCGTGGTCTACTGGATATGTGTTTACGCAGATTGGTATTCTATGGATTTGCTCCCACCTTAGTTTTGACGGGTTTTACAAAAAAATATTTTTATTTCCTCGCTAGCTCATAAAAATTTGTTCAAACCGCTATATAAAGCAACTAAATTAAGATTTTTAGTTTTTTTCTTTACTCTCTCGCCGCATTATTTTCCAGAAAAATCTGTAGAACTTACTATCAATTTGTTGTGGCCCATTATATATTTATATTGTCAGCATAATGCAACTCCATGGGTGAAAGTTTTCAGTATTAATACTGATTTCAGTATTTTGGAAACTAATTACTCTATGTAATGTATATGAACTCAGTCTATTACAGTATTCTGAATGTAGGTTTTCAGTTAAAATTATCAACTTCCACCCATGTTTGAACTCTGAATACTCTGAATGGTAATTGTTTACTCTGAATCCCCTGCACAAATTATATTTAAAAATGATCTATTTTACTGTTCAATTCAATTTTTGTGGCATTGAAGCTTCTTATTATTATATACAGGACCAATTGCCATTCGAAACTCCTCAGCCATTCGCTACGAATAACCTCAGGCACATTTAGATGCCATTTTAAACTACCTTTTCATCACATTCCCAAACAAATTTATTCATGATAGGTTGAGGTGTTACAAATGTACCAATTGCCTATAATGGTTTTTTTTTATCCATTTGGAGATATCTTAAAAAAATTCTGGCAATTCTGACATCTGATTTTATATATTTATATTGTTTTACAGGGAGCGTCCCACAATCCTCTATTTTTACCATTGATGCCTCCTAGCAGTCAAGGTTTCACAGCTGTTATATTGACATATGATAGATTAGAATCATTGTTTGAAGTTATACTACAAGTAGCTAAAGTACCAAGTCTAGCTAAGATTATTGTTGTATGGAATAATCAGGAGAAAACACCACCTCATGGTTTGTATAGTTTTAACCATTGTCATCCTTAGTGCAGGTTTCATATTAAAAAAAGCCATGTCCATCATTATGAACATATATCACGAAATGAAGAAATCAACCCTTGTAGAACTAATACAGATTTCATTTGTGAAACATTATGGACCTACAGCACAATTTATACCTTATTTCAAATAAGTTATTGTTCTCAGATACATGGCTTAACAAATGTTCATCCAGTGACAGATATTTGCAAAAAAGCTGTCCTCATATTACAGGCCTTTGTCCATTGTAATCAGTTTTCATTTTCTAAGTTGCTTACAAATATTACTGTACAAAAAGGAATATTACATTCAAAACTCAAAAGCAAAGAATTCAGCACATTTGATATAACTATTGTTACAGTTTAGGCCTGTTTGATTAATTTTTAGAAACACATAAACTAAAATAGAAACTTTCTTATTTCAACAATCAAAAAATATAAACGTGTTTCTGTATTATTTAAATTGTAAGTAACTTAATTTTTTTCATGCCATTGGTACATGTTGAAATGATTTTTATGTTAAAAACAAAGTAACTAAAACCTGCCATACTTGTATGAAGATGCTGTAACTTAAATCAAAATTTAGCTCTATGTTATATATTGTTTTTCTGTTATACATTTCAGAATCAGCATGGCCTAGTGTAGGTAAACCATTAACTGTTATACCTACTACAGAAAATAAACTTAGTAATAGGTATGTAAATATTATTACATGTGTACTTGATTCTTAATCAAGGCTCAAAATATAGTAAACAATATATTGTCTGCTATGACAGGGGCAATCATTTGTAATCACCTAAGACACCTGGAAACCAAACATGTTTTGTCTGTAGCCAAATTGTGGATAAGAATGGTGTTGACAAATTGTTCATATTGGAAAAGTTGAAAGATAATATTCTGGACAGTAAAAGATCAGGGTCAGAGTTAATGCGTTGAATGGCATCCAGGTAGAATATTATACCATAATGGTGTTTTTTTTTGTTATTTTATGCCAGCATACAGGTGAAGTAGAAATTATGTGCATAAATGGTAACTTTAAACCTAGAATCTCTGAATATTACTTGCTTGACCCTTTTAATTACCAGGAGTCAAGAGCAGATGTCATTTCTTATAAACTGAGAAAAGAAAATATTTGAATCCTATGATATTACTTACTTTGTGAAACGAACAAATTCATTACTTCAGCACTTAGGTTCATTATTATTTGTAATTAAATACAAACATATGTAAATTATTAATGTATATTTCAGATTCAAACCATACAAGGAAATAGAAACAGAATGTATATTAGCTTTAGATGATGACATTGTTATGTTAACTGCTGATGAATTACAATTTGGATTTGAGGTAAAAATATCTCTTTGTATACAGTCAAATTTTAATATTAGGACCAAAATTTAACATTGGTTGTCATTTCTGTATTCATCTTTATATTAGCAGATGCAAATATTGGTGTTTTTGGGATAACTTAAAACAATGTGTGTGATCACAATATGTTTAAGATGATGTCTTGTGACAGAAAAATCATCCAAATTTCATAATAAAGCTCTAAAACAATTTTTGGATTATATAAAGTGAACAAAAAATAAATATTGGGTGCCATTATGAAATAATCTCTTTTCTTTTAAAAGTGGACAATTTGTCAAACTTTAACTTAGAAAGCAACGTGTCACCACAAAGCAAAATAAATTGACTTATTCAGTGTGTCTAAAATGCATGTTTTATTTTTAGAAAACCACAGATTAAGACAGTTTTTATGTCTGAAGTAAATGAATATATATCTTCATACAGTGGCTTGAATATTTCAGGTATGGAGAGAGTTTCCAGATAGATTGGTAGGTTTTCCATCTCGTGTACATTTATGGGATAATACCACTGGTAAATGGAGATATGAATCTGAATGGACTAATTCTATATCTATGGTTCTAACTGGTGCTGCTTTCTATCATAAGGTAAGTGAATTATCAGCTTTATTTCATTTTGTCTATGTTTGTTGTTTGATGAAATGTAGTACCCACTTGGATGCTTTTAATAATGTCATGAGTTAGTAGCATGACTTATTTCATAAGCTCATTCAAATAAGTGCCTGTGATTTTACACGATGATAAAATAATTAAGAGTGCAAGTGTTTTTATGAGTGGCATAGCCATAAGGGAAAATGTAATTTTCTAAGCTAATGAGTTGAAATCTTACTCAATTATAGACAAATATTCTTAGTTTTTCATGATTTTCTGAGTTCCAATAAATTTTTTATGAAGCTTTGTCATTTCTCCTCTAACATGACATCATTTCTTTTCTAAGATGACATCATTGGGAAGTTATATTTTCATTACTATAGAAATATAAGATTTTTTATTTGTATTGAATATTTAAATTGAATATCACCACATTTCACTGTAAAAGATGAAAAGGTGTAAGCAAACATATCAAGAACAGCAACAGTAAAAAAAAGACCTACCACTCAGCCAAAAAGAAAAACCAGAACCTACAAAATAGTTTTAAATCAATAATACAATTTGTTTTAATTTTGTTTTACAAGATATATAATGAGGGACCTTAGTCAGTTCCTTCCCCTTGTACACTCTTCGAATTGGTTGGTCCAATTAGTTGGATTTCTTAAATTTTTACTTTACTTTTCAATGTCAATTTGCCAAAATTAACCATAAATAACACTTTAATTTGTTTAAAAATCTATCAGTTTTTTAGAGTGGAACTATCTAAACTTCACCACTTTTGTTAATATCTTTATGAACAAGAAATATATTATATGAAATATTTTGTTATCCTTACGTATGACTTCAATAATAAAATCTGAGGATTCCAACAGTATGGACCTACTTACCAATTGGATTGCTTCAGATTTTATCAGGGAAAGATAATTGACAAAAGTCCCTAATTTTTATGTATATTTCTTATCTTTTTCAGTATTACAGTTATTTATACACGTCCAACATGCCTGGAAACATTAAAACATGGGTGGATGATCACATGAACTGTGAAGACATCGCCATGAACTTTCTTATATCTAACTTCACTGGTAAAGCACCAATCAAAGTTACTCCGAGGAAGAAATTCAAGTGTCCAGAGTGTATTAATACCGAGATGTTGTCTGCGGACATAACTCACATGGTTGAACGATCCGAGTGTATTAATCAGTTTACGAGTGTTTATCAATCCATGCCCCTTAAGTCGGTGGAATTTAGAGCTGACCCTGTACTATATAAAGACAATTATCCGACAGAGTTGAAGAAATTTAACGATATCGGAAGTCTCTGATGGGTAGAGGGATAGTGCCTGATTTATAATCTCATTTTACTATAAAGTGTATAAGGCTATATCCGAGTGTCACAAAAAAATCATTTTTGTATTAAAAATCATATTATCATAATTCTATATTATCATATCAAGGGCTGAATGAAACACTATTGTAACTGGGCTGAATGAAACACTATTGTAACTCACTTGTTTTTGGTTATGATGGTGTTTTGTACAGCTCTTGAAATTTTCCCTATCTAACCACAGGTGAAAGACCCAAATTTTCCTTATATCTATATATACTGTAATAAGGAAAATTTGGGTCTGTCCTCTGTGTATCAAACCTAGAATACAACTTTGCTTCTGATCTCATCCTCATGTGAATAAACAGATCATAAAATGATCACATGTTGATCAGGCATGTTCTCATTGGTCCAAACTGTAGCTGTCAATAACATTGTTATATCCTTGACACAGGAGTCTCCATTGTTACAACATTAAATTATACAGCATGATGTATAGAATTGATTTTTCTCGTGATTTAGATATATTTTATTATTATTATATCATTCAAACAGTTATTTTGTCACTAGATGTAGCTTTATAAACTTAAAGTTTATACATTATCATTGTTAGACGTACTGAGTGGTATAGACTACTGAGTGTTAATGTAACTATGTTATCAAGCTTACTGTTACATATAGGTTGTTACCTGCTTTCATTTGATTAGTTTATTGTTACATAATTGTTACATAATCCTATAAAGGCTTCCATATTATTTAATTTCCTGTTTTCTTGAACATTAGCTATTATGTTTAATATAATAAAATTAACTTAGTATAGTATCCAGTTGGACGCCAAAAAATATTTTACACTCAATACTTCTCCATTTAAAAATGTTTCAGTTTATAGCCTTTCTCAAACATAGATATATTTAAGTCAAAACGTTATTAAATGGAGAAGTTCAGAGTGTAATAATTAAATTATATATGAATAACTATCCAATCTGAAATGTATGTTAGGACCAATTGAATGTTTTGGTCATTAAATTATGATTGTGATTGTATTTTTAAAGACAATACTGTAGTTTTTTTGGCACATGCATTAACCCAGCTGATTTAAATACTCAATATTTGCTTGATACTTCCTGTTCATAAATACAGATATCTATTTTTATTCATCACAAACACAGACATACTGTAGTGAGTATTTAAATCACTTGGATAAATGTATGCACCACTGACAGTTGAATACAATTTAACTCTATTACGGTTGTATCAGACTTATAATTATGTGCTAGGTATATGTGAGTTTATTGAGCAAAATAAAGCTTTAATTATGTATATATATTGTTGGACAGTCTGTTAGTCTGTCATTTTTTTGTTTATATACAACGACTTTATATATATCATGTTTAATTGTGTGCCATTGTTGTCTTCATATTTCATTTTAATTTTTAAATGAAAAAAATCATTTTTTGTATAAACTTACATTTTAATCATTTTCTACCATGTAACAGCATGCATTGTAAAATTTTATCTAACTGTCAGTGGCACATACATTCACCCCACTGATTTAAAAACACAATATTTATTTTTATTGATAATGAGTGATTACTTAAATCAGCAGGCTTAATTTATCAGCCACTGACTGTTCGATAAAATTAACTCTGCATTTGTGAAACAACTGTATGTTTTGCATTGCCAAGTTTCATACTTACAGTCTAACTTGTACTAAAAGACCTCAGCTAGAAGTTACCAAATAAAGTCTTTATAATGACAGTAGGTCTTTAAAAAAAGTGTAATATCATAATGTCAAAACTCACAAGAAAGTAAAATCAAGTCAGTTTATACCCATTCACTTAATTGCTGAGGGTTGCTTACAAAGTCGACCTGTGCCAACATCTTTGGCATGCACCAAAAACTTAATTGTTTGGCCGATATCATTTTTCAACGCAGAATGGTTCAGAAATTTTACTTGGCAGCCAGCTCCTAGAATGATGTACACATTTCTCTAAAGTCCAAAGTAGTTTGTCCCTTATTATTGTTGTTGTATTAATCAATTTATTTATGTTTGCTTCTTTGCTTTTTAGAAAAGGGCCAGTATTAATTCTCAATTATCATTTATACATGTATATAGAGAATATTAGTCGACTTATGTGCAAGATTAATTTTTTATTTCACCAAATGAGCTAAGAAGACATGAGTGGTGTAGCCAAAACTTCACCTCAACGAAATTATGAAATTTTGTATTTTCATAAAATAACACAAAAAATGACACAAAGCATGATCAGTAATGTTTGATTCATCTGAAAACATATCTCATATGTGAAACTTATATAATAAACGTGATGTATAGCTTTTCACAGATGTATTGCAAGGTTAATATTTTTAGACTAAATGAAACTATTTAAAGGATTCATTTTATTTAATAAGATGCTTTGTAAATAAAATCTCTGTACTAACTTAACTGATTAGGTAAATATCTTGTAAAGGTATTCTCTCTTTTTATTTTATACATCAATAAAGTTGTAACTAACATAAGATTGTATAAGAGCTAAGCTCAAAGTGTCAATCTAAATATTAATATTTATAAATAGTGAAATCTATATGTATCGTGTAAACAGTATTTTGCCAAGGATTTCAAAATGTGAGTCCCAATGGGCCAGTTAAAATAGAGTTGGGACATTTATTTTTCTTAAATACACTTGTTACTAAAATATTAACATAATTTCAGCATTGTCACACTTTACGAAATTAGTGGGTGTCCGGTTTCTAATTTGGTCAACCAAATTTCTACAAACAAGATATAGAGCTAGCTGCTTAAATGACCTGTTTTGGCAACCACTTTCATATCGTAATTTAGTAGACTGTTGTCAGGCATATATGATGGCCATGTATTGTATTTTGTTAAAGTTTTTGAGTTTTCTAGCTTTAATTAAATTTATAGTCCCCCTAAGTATTGTATTTAGTTAACTGGTCTACATGACTCTAAAAATCTATTATTCACATCTCTGATGAGATTTTTTCTACAATATATAATATCTCAGTATTTGTGTGCAAATGTATTTTGTTTTGATGTATAACATTGTATATTGATGTGTAAATATTGCTTTTATATGATATCTTACATGCTTAAAATACAAACTTTGATTAAAATAGAGAAGTGTTGTCTTAAAATTACCCCAGAAATAACCCAAGTTGCAGTCATGTTATTTTAACTGTCTCACTGAAGCGCACAGTTATTTCATTATTGTAAACCCACTATACTCTGGGTAACTGAGAATGCAGTTTATCAGAAACACGGTTATACATAAAGCCAGTGGTACTGCTTTCAAGTACTGTGAAGCATTTTTTAGAAGTTGTAAGTTAAAAATTACTGAGGCTTTCTCCATAATAGCAAAATCAACATCTTTTTTATATAAATTACATAGAAAAATTTATTGGAAATTTAATGAAGTCAGTATTAATGCTGAAAACTTTCCCATGGCAATGGTCCATTGATATGACACATGCTTAAGGATCGAGAGACTCTGGGCTCAAACTCCAATTGAGAAAGCTTATTTCCTTGAGCAAGAGATTTGCTGACACTTGATCCACTTCACTCAGGCATAAATTGGTACTGTGAGGGATCTCCTTTAGGGCTGGGACGGGTAGAAAATTGGTACCCGGGTACCCGAGGCCATATTACCCGCGGATACCCGGGTACCCGCTGTTATCATGAAAGAGTTATTTTTCCTGCATCCTGGCACTTGCTTATAAAATGACAACGAACCAAGCTACACCATAGAGACAAGCTTGGCAATTTTTCAAACTTCTCGGTGAAAAACACAAAACAAAAATTTCTGACCTTGAGTTGATTTACCGTGGTGGCGGTTTATTAAGTCCGAGCCAGAAGTAGGTCTAAACGTACCCACATGTAGTTCTGAGCCTTCCACTTCATCCACTTCCAAGTCTGCCGACCAGTAGTGGAAATGCGAACATTTTTTATACTGATAGTGGAGAACGTATATTGACGATGTCAGTTAAAAGTGGAATACGTTTAGTTTTCATGTTTTATTTGCAAATAAATTGAGACAAACTCTTCAGTGTTGATATCTTGCAATTACAACGAAATAAGTCAAAATGCAACTGCTCAAGCGATTTTTTTCAAGAAGCAGAATTCATATTAGTTGGTAAATAAATGTTCTACATTGACGTCGGCCATATTGCCGTAAAGTAGTGCCAACAGAGATTTACGCTAGATGACCATTTCCAATTAGTACTGATCGAGGCTGATTTTTTTATTGCTGAAAAATCGAAACTTGTTTACTATTAAAGTGTTTTATATTACGGGTACCGGGTAATAACTTTGTACCCGGGTAGTAGCCTTACCCGACCCGATACCCGGGTACTCGAGTACTCGTCCCAGCCCTAATCTCCTGCCTGAAAGTGATTTCAATGATCAGGGTTTATTGTACAAAATTGTAAAGTGGGTTGAACATGTATATGGAATCAGACTTTAAATTGTGCTGAAACTTTTTATGGTTGCTACAATGTAGCTCTATCATGCATTTTGTTAATGCACAATGAATACATTCAAAGAACTTGGTACATTTCCCTAGGTCACAAACTTGGTTTTGCTGCATTGACACAAAACTTGAGTAAAAACAACAACATTCTTATTTTAGTGAATTGATTTTATAGTTAATATCAAAACATATCCAGTCATTAATATTCTTATAATACAAATCTTTGTTAACATTTGTAAAGAGAGAGACAGAGTTCAAACACACAATATTTACATATATAGAGAAAGGCAGTGTATTAGAAAATTCAGAAGAAAGATGGACGGAGTTCAAACAAAATATATACATACATAGACAGTTAAAAACACAATATATTCATATCAGGGGGTTGCCCACAAGACTGCAGTAACTTTCTCTTAAACGCAATGCACTTACCACAGTCTTGCAGGCAATGCTCCATTTTTATAATAGTGCCATCCATAATAACCTCTACACTCTCAAAATACTGTTTTATTTCATTAATACAATTTAATTCCATTTCAGGTGTATTTACACATTATGACAGTTAGTAAATTGTAACAATTCAGCTATAATACTTTTTGCAGTGGTAATTATATATGCGCATGTATCTAAATATACCTTTTTAACTTCTCAAGTATTGGTACAGAAAAATCTCACATTTACAGAAGGGTAAAGGTATTATGATAGGCACTGAATAGACAATGTACTATATTTACATAATGTTGTTGGCGAGTCAAAACCTCATAACTCTAATTCCAACAAGAGCTCAGCTAGGCGGGGCATTATACGCCCATGTGCAGTCCCTGTGACCTTGACCAATGACCCTGGGATCTCAGAATAGGTCACATCCTTAACTGGTGGGCTATCCAAAGCAAAGATTTTGAGAACCTAGGTACAGCCATGATTGAGTTATCACCGGCACAAAGTTTTCCCATATAAACTTCCAGTGACCTTGACCCTGGGGCCTCAGAACCAAAAGTTCACACCCTTGACCCAAAGAGTATCGATACATAAAATTTGGTGATCTTAGATAAAGTTGGTTGTTGGACAAGGTTTTTCCTCATGATTTCCTTGCGACCTTGACCTTTGACCCAGGGGCCTCAAAACCAAAGGGGTATATGCTAGACATTTAAGCTACCCTTACGTAAAATTTGGTGAACCGAGGTACAGTCATTATTGAGTTATTGTACGGAAAATGTTTTAATATAAATTAAGTCCCTTTTGACCTTTGACCCTTGACCCTGGGGTCTCAATATCAAAAGGGAACACCCTCAAAACGGGCGTATAAAAAGGTAAAGTTGCGAGGTTTTGACTAGACAACAAAGATAAACAGTTTCATATCAAGTTTGACCATAGTCTAAGCTCAATGATATACTGTATGTAGAGGACCTGCATACATAGACAGTTATGATTATATATCTTAACAAACTAAATTCCCACACAAGGTATCACTGATAAAGTGCAGGATTCAAAACCAACCATACCAGGCTTATCCATTATACAGAAAATAAAAAAGCAGTAAAGATGATTTGAAGCTGGACTAAACAAATGAAAACATCTTCAATCTGAAAAAAACCCAAGCAGGAATGATTTGTATCAGTAAATTAACATAACACATGGTCTACTAACTACTTATAACAGAATAATAATACATTGTATATGACAATACTTGCATAAATAATGACAAGTTTTCAGAAAAAAATCATTAGTAAATGTCAGTTTTGATTTTATTTAAAGCGTACACTAGGTGTACAGTTTATAATATTAGTAGAAAATGTTAACATAGTAAAAATATAAGGCAAATATTTGGCAATCTTTACAAGAAATATATATTAACAACGCATTATTCACAGAGTATCAAATAAAAAACAGGAACCCAAATTGTTAAATCAGACATTCATGTACAAAGAATTTACAGTCATCTACAAGGATGGGGATACATGTACATGTAGTAATTTTAGCACACAGCAAAGTTTCACTATTATGACCATTCAAATTGGTAATCTTAATAGTAGAATGGTCTTACTATAGGGATATTTTTATTCTTTTTTTAAGCATTTGGGACAAAAGAAATTGTAAAAATTGCATGATTTGGCAAGAACCGAGACGGTCTTAAAAGTGGAACTTCACTGTAAATGATATGGTCACAGGTCAATATTCCGAAACTCAATATTTCAGAAGTTTTAACAAAGAAAAAAAATTACAATGGTAAAAAATCCAGACCATAAGGATGATCAGTCTTAAAACTTTCACCCATGGAAATAACATAAGAAAAGTTCTGTAGAACTAAATTATAAATCACAAAATTGACAGAGTTATGTACCTTACACCACATGTTGTATGTTACTGACAATACTTAAGATTTTGGCTTCATTTAAATACTTAACCTGTAAATAGGTATTCATTAAAGTATAATATAATTATTAACACAATTTATACACACCCTGTGGTTCAACTTTACTTCACAACCATTTAAACTCATACCATTTTTCATTTTTTCACATACATAGTTTAATTTCTGTTGGCAGATAATTTATTTATATGTATTGCTCAACTGGGTCTACTAAATAAAAGAGACATTTTTTCACATCTTGGTCATGAGAATGTGTGACCAAAACAGTTTCACATGTAACACTTGTTTTCTTACATTTCTCGACAAAATAAACTCACAAAAAGTTGATGGGAAGATGGGTTAATGAATCATTTACATTGTTTGTAAATATCAAGTCAGTTTAAATTTTATTATATTCATTTATTTCCCAAGGGTGACAAAACTAGGACTTCCCCAGTATAATTCAAAATGTATTTAGTATTACCCAACAGTTACATCTTTATATCCTTTTAATCAACACACACAAAACATTACAGTAATATGTCACTTTTTTCAACCCCGAAGGAAAATACAAAATCAGACAACATCATTAGACAGAAACTTCTATAAAACAAAAAAATCACAATATGGCAAATTTAACTTCCAAAAAAAGACAAGACAAAACAAATACTACACATACTATCAAACACAAATATAATGTCCAGTATTTTGGAAGTCTATAAATAAATGCAGATCTCTGGTTATTTATTAACTTTACAGCATTTCAAACAGTTCAAAAGCTTCCATTTTAAAATGACAAACACATGTTAAAAGATATAGACAGCATATTATCTATTTTATTTATTTATTGGAGTTAACGCCGTATCAACACAATTTAGGTCATTTCACGGCGTCCAGCGCACCAAACCTAGCTTTCCTGGACCATTGTCTATAACCAGTACTCACCTACCCTTCCACAAGGCTGGAAACTTCTCCATATTATCTACTCAATGGAGGAAAATCGACATTATTGTCAAATTTTCATGGAAGGGTATAACCTCGCCAGGTGGGATTCGAACCCGCACCCCTCCGGCATGAGTATCCAAATCCTGGTGCACTACCAACTGTGCTATTGACCCGGGTTACCAGCATATTATCAAACATCTTACAATAGTTTAGCTATACATAATAGAAGGATTTAAGACTAAAATTGGTTGTATGACATTTGATAATAAGGGCCCATGGGGTTTATTTTGAGTCATAAGAACAGCTGGGCCTTTGATTAAGCAGGACTTTACATTAATGGTCCTCATACAGACTGTAATGACATGTTGTGTCTGTCACATGCGTGTAAGGGAAAAGTTTTAGACATACAGAAAAACTGTTACTTCCAAAATACTGAAATTTATTTCATTTAAATTATAGATAAGTATTTTACTCCCAAAATTGTAAAATCAGTATTGATACTTAAAACTTTCACCCACATGTTTGGCATTTCAAATGGAAGCTATCAAATAATAACAAAGACACAAAGTTTAATCATTAGCTGATGTATTGCCAGACATAGCACTAGAGTCAGGTTTTCCACTACTTAAACTGTTAATTAATGCTGTAATCTGTCTATGTTTAGATATCTCTGTCTGTAACTCCTTGATTTCACTCTCATAATTTGATATCTTCTGTTCATGTTGATTACAGACAAACTCTAATTGTGATACCTGGAATATAAATGGAGTGAGTAAACTTAAGTACAGCCCAAGAGTATAATAACACAAGGATGAATGGATGGATCAGGAATGAGGAATTTCAAGAGTTTTCTATTTGTCAACTGACAAGTAAAGTCTACTATCAACATGTCCAGAATCAAAAAGAACTTATTTAGTATTTAAATACTCAAAAACAAGAAATGTAATGTGGAAAGCTGGATTTTCATCAAGATCTGACCATAAATGACAGAGATATCCAACATATTAAAATCTTTAACGCAAAAATTACAAAGGGAAATAATTTATAATAAAGCCAGATAGAGTTGTGGTTACTTTCTAATTCTGTTCATCACATGGTATGCTATCTTTGTTTGAAGTTTCAATAAGATCTGACAATTAATGGCAGAAATATATGGTAAAGAAAAACTTTAACACAATTGTTAACGGCACTGGATGCCCGCCAGACTGCAAAGCCTTGCCATTTCCAAATAAAAAAGGTTGTTCCCCATTAATAGCAGTAGTTTAAACCTACCTGATCTTGTAGTTGTTTTTTCTTACTATCAGATTTTGCCATATCAGCACGTAGTTTCTCTAAACACATATCCATGACCTCTCTCTCTTCTTCAGATTTCTTATAATCATATTCCCATTTTAATGAGGCTTTCTTCATATCTAAAAAAACAAATATATACACAATAATCATAGATTATTTAAATACAAGGATTAAAGTTAAAAAAAATTCCGAATTTCAAAGGGATAAAGTTGATTAGTTATGTCAGGGTTTGATACTAACAGTGTCCCCTGATTCCATGGATCCAAAAAACATGGGAGGAACCCCTGTGGTTTTTGCTGGGGAGCCGTTGGGATCACTGAAAAATTGACTTGTGCTTATTTTTATTTGAATTTTCATAAATAATTAATCACATTTTTGCAAACCAGTATCCATGTTTTTCTTTAATTGTAAGAATCCTTGAGGCTAAGGGGGAATCCTAGGACAACTGATTATAGATTCCAACAAGATCCTAGGTAAAAACAGTAAACGTTGAACCCTGGTTATGTGATAAAAGGATATTTATGAATTTGTTCTTATGGTATATTTTTAGCACTAATTATTGGTTTATCAATATTTTGGCACTTTCATTTGACATATGTTTCTTACATATGGACAGCACGGGTATAAAGTGTCAACTGTCCAATAAGAAGTTGTATCAGGTTAAAATTAACAATACCTTCAAATTTAGTTTCCACAGTTTTAAGTTGTGATGAAACTTTCCTTCTTTCATCTTGTAATGTTGTCAATTGTTCCATTGCTCTGTAACATATAGAATAATATTAACTGTTAACGCAAACATTATCATTTTACAGCATTTTATTTTCCCTTTATTGGGAAACAAGGCAATGTCCTTTATGAGGGAAAATGGCCACAAAAATAAAATTGAGGGAAAAACTTCTTCCTTCATTTTCAATACATTAGATACATGTAAGCTAAACTAACAAAGGTAACGTTTTAAAGGACTGTTTCTGTCTTCTTATTTACTTGACCATTCTCTGTGTGGCCTATTTATTCGAATAACAAAACATTTACCCACAAATGTAAGCATGTGCTCTTTTGTTAACACCTTGTTTGTGGGACAAAAAGTAACTGTAAACCATTATTAAATATGCTAATACGTAAGGTGAAGGAAATGTCCATTTTCAATTGTAGAAACAATATATTCCTCAGAGATTTTCCAATGACACTTAAGAAATAAGGGACCTTAGTCAGTTATTTCCCCTTGTATACTCTTCAAATAGGTAGGTCCAATTATTTAGTTCACTCGGACTTTTCCCTAACTTTTCAATGTCAATTTGCTGAAATTAATCTTGAATAACTTTTTTGTAAATCATTTAATTCGTTTGAAATTCAAGCTAGGTATTTTTAGGGTAAAGAACTATTTAAATGTTATCACTCCTGTTAATATCTCAATTAACAAGAAAGATAATAGATGAAATATTTTGTTATCCTTACATAGGAAATTAATGATAAAATCAAAGGATTCCAACTGTAAGGACCTACTTACCAATTGGATTGCTTCAAATTTTATCAGGGAAAGATTAATGACCAAAGTCCCTAATTGGCATAATATGGAATAAGTATTAACTACAGTCCAACCTGTGAACAACGGCCGGCCAAGGGAAAATAGAAAAGTGGCCTTTGTTCACAGGTGGCCTTTGTTCGGAGGGAGGAACAAACGGGCAATGTTTCGTCAGACTTGAGAGACAGAGTTCATAATTAACATGAATTAATAATTAAAATTGTTTTTATTTTCAACCTTAATTCATTATTTACATTATCATTATTGAAGTTGTGACTATAAATGAATAAAACAAAACTTTGAACAAAGAATGACTAAAACAAAGAAATCAGTGATTTTTTGTTTGCAGCTACATTTCATGCTATGCCCTCAACATTAACAAATGAACTCCACAAATTCTCACTACTCTAACCTTTTGTATAGTATTTCTATCTTATCCCATTTGTCAAATTACCTGTATACAGCGGTCACAGATGAACGAATTTAGCATGAATTAATAATTAAAATTGTTTTTATTTTCAACCTTAATTTATTATTCACATTATCATTATTGAAGTTGTGACTATAAATGAATAACACAAAACTTTGAACAAAGAATGACTAAAACAAAGAAATCAGTGATTTTTTGTTTGCAGCTACATTTCATGCTATGCCCTCAACATTAACAAATGTACTCTACAAATTCTCACTACTCTGACCTTTTGTATAGTCTTTCTATCTTATCCCAGTTGTCAAATTACCTGTATACAACGGTCACAGTTGAACGAATTTAGGAATTAACAGCGTGTCACAAACATTTATCTAACTACCGGACGTGTGAAAAACAAACCTAGTAGAGTCTCCAAACATTCAAAACTAATTAACAAAGTGTCATCACATGACGTAATTTACTCCCGATTTACAAATAAATTTTACAATAAAAGGATACATTAACATATTTTTATAATAAGGTGACGAGAAAATTGTCTACAGCTTGATTATAACTAATAAAATCGTACTCGAGATGGTTTGTATACAAAAATCCGGAAAAAATCGGATTACGGGTTTTTAGCTTAACTTTAACAAAAATGGCGGCCTGCTTTCGAAATCGCCTTTATACGAAATACTGTCTTCAAACAATCGTCTGGCCGTTGTTCACAGTTCTAAACTGGCCGCGTGGATGGTTTTGACTGGCCGCTGGTCGCAGTCGACAGGTGGCCGTTATTCACGGCCTTTTTAAGAGCGTTTTCGGTCGGGAGGAAATCGAAATGGCCGCTGTCGGCAGGTGCCCGCTATTCGGAGGTGGCCGTTAGCACAAGTTGGACTGTATTAAGATTTTTCTGGAATAGGTATAAATAGTACAAGAAATATCTACTTCCTTGTAAGGATATAACAGTAAGTATACTTACGTATCATATTGTTGTTTTAGATTAGTGTTATGTTTCTGTAACATTTCATGCATCTCTGTCAATGACTTATGTTCCTGTTTCATTGTTTGATAGGATTTCTGTACACACTCATATCTATAAAAATATACATAAAATTTTATAAATCATTTGACAATTTCAGCTCTGTTTTTGTCACTTATATTATAGTTTTTGATAAAAAATATAAGAATAAAGAAAAAAGAATAAATTCAAATTTAAGGAATATAAAAATCATTCAAATAAATCTAACTTCTACTTTCCTTATTTATTTACCTTTCAGTAAGTTCTGTATGAGCTGTTGTCAGTTGTTGATGCATCTGTGCTACTTGTTGTAACCTTAAAATAACACAAACATAATATTTTATATTTTATTTTATAATAACACTAAGATAGAAGAAAAACATTGTCAGTTATCCCACAATACATTACGCCTCTATGCTGCGTAATGTACAGTGGGCCATTTGGTTAGGAAAATCTCGTAATCATGAATAACTGATAAGCTGGTTTCATTGGTTCCGCAAGGAAACCACTGCGGAAAACTAGCTAATGAAATAATGTTTTGTATTTGAGATTTGATTCTAAAGCGGGTGAAGAAAATCCCAGTATGACGTCATTGAATTGGAGTATTTAATTGTAACATGCGATTTCATTAGAGGAAGATTCGTCTCCCCTGTCTCATGCATAATCATGAAAACAAGATTTCGCCAGTCAAATTGCCCACAGTAGGTATGGAGTGTAACAGAAGAAAGTACTGTGGTTGCCGACGATGTAATAAAAAATGAACAAAAGCTAAGTTATAGGGTTGTCACGAACACTAAAACCTGAAAAAGATTATCTTTGGCGAAAAATTGATTTCAGTCAGATAATTGATGGCCATTTTGGAACATACTTACAGCCATTGCTATTTGTCTATATAATAGGGGTTCAACCTGATTTTTGTACAAAAATGGGGTACAAGCTCACTTGTTGATAAATTATCCCATCATACTTATGATCCAGTGATCTTATATAACACAATTGCTAACCCATTCAATGAATGGAATATCAATTTCTTATTGAATTCAAATGGAACTCTATTGACCAGGTAATCATGGCAGTTCCACCAATCTAGTAGAATGATAGAATTAAGAAAAGGGCAGGGAGGCAGGAAAAGGGGCAGATGCATCCGAGGGTTGATGTTTCAAATTAACTATTGCTACATAGGTAAGAGCTCAAAGTTTCAAACAGACAGGGTACAATGCAAACTGATATTCTGCCTTAGAATAATTACTTACTTTTGATTTTCTGTATGTAAATCTTCAATTTCTTTTGTGTATTTTTCCATGACATTTCTCATATCTTTAAGGTCCCCTTCTTGACCTTGACATTTCTTTTCAGATTGTAATAATAAACTTCTTACTCTATTACACTGAAATATTGTATAATAATGGATCAAGGGATTAGATTGATAAAACAACATTCTGTTGCATAATTAATAATGAACACTTTTTTAATTCTAGTGAGTTATTTTCTCCAATGTTATGAAAAGTTATCCAAACAAAATAATAGTTATTATAGTTAAAAATCTGAAATGCTGAAATTGTTACAAATACAAAGTACAGTATAACCTCTGCTAACGGCACCTCTAACGAGCGGCAACCTCCGACGAGCGGCATATTAGAATTCCCCCCGTCGATTTTACTC
Source organism: Mactra quadrangularis (assembly GCA_025267735.1). Classification (NCBI taxonomy): domain Eukaryota; kingdom Metazoa; phylum Mollusca; class Bivalvia; order Venerida; family Mactridae; genus Mactra; species Mactra quadrangularis. Next base: position 56,005,791 of record CM046309.1, on the reverse strand, counting down.
TATGATTTACCTCTAATGAACGACACCTCTGCAGAGCGGTAAACGGCCGTTCAAATAAATTCCCAAAGTTAATCTTTACCTATATACAGCGACACTAAGTCTAGCAAGGTTTACATCAATAATCGATAATTATCTATAACCGGATGATTTAAACAATAAGCGAAACCCCTAATCGTATAACACTACCCTCAAGTGTCATGTTGCTAAATCATTTGTCTAACAGGGGTTAATATACAAGTGACATATGGTTTCCATGACACCAACGAACGGACCTTAGATGAGGAGCGCTTTGTTTGGTAGGCTGACGTCATCAAGTATCCGATGACGATAATAAATGAAACTTATTTGTTATTGTTCTTTTTATTAAAAGCTTCGATGAAATGAATTCTGTTTTAAGATTATTTAAGGTTTAAGATAATATCAGATATTTACTCCCGAAAAGACGACGATAATTCCTGCTAAATAGTATTCGCCATTAGACAAGTATAAAACATTTGACAGTAACAGAATCGATTTCTCTTGTGTATTGCTTTCTTTAGCATAAAACTAACCTTCATGCTAGGAATTGTCAACCGTTATAATTATTTATTTAAAAAACTTCGTAATCTTATTAAAACTTTTTTTACTTTTGTCGATCAGCGCTCGCTAAAATCTGTATTTACATTACGGAACGGATAAAGGCCAGTTTTCCGGACCGAAAACGGCCGTTTTCGTGATCGGTAGAAAAAGTCTACCTCTGCAGAGCGGCAATTTTTTCAAACTCCGCCGAAAGTCGCTCTGCAGAGGTTACACTGTACAATAAGATACAGATTTTCTAAGAATTTTTCTGTGTTCATGACATAGTTTTGTATTACAGCATGGGTGTAGTTTTGTTTTGTTTTCATATAGGAGAAAGATTACCAAAAGCAGAAGGAGAGTCTGAGGGTCCTACCCCATAGAGGCAACCATTTTCCTGAGGAAAAAGTTGCCCACAATAACGCTCCTGTTGCTAGTTAATGTTACCGGCTTTCGGCCATTTTTAACACTTGTTACGGATATTCTTCACTTTTATGCCAGATAGTTGTGTACCTCATACCTCAGCTTCATCTTGACCTTTCCTAGCTCTATATTGTGATAACATTCTATCAGCTTGTGTTAATGCTAATGTTTTAGCTTCTAATAAGTCTTGTAAATGTTGTTCTTTTGTCTGAAATAACAGTACATGACATCAATATAGTGTTGACAGTATCAAAGCATAGTAAAATAATGAAACACTAACCAGGGTGTCCTTGTAAAATTCATCTATATACATGTACTCCTAACCAGGATTGCCTTCAGTATTTGGAAAAGAGGCTTGTGCCTTTCTTTATTTAGTACATTTAAGGATTTTCATTGTTATAACAAAAAGCATGTGTCATTTACATTTATTGGGACAAAATTATGCACAAAACAAACAAAAGAAGTCACCACTATCTATGTCAACATTGCTTTTAGACATATAATCAGTTTGTTAAAGCATAGGTTTTTTTTAGTCTACTTGTAGTATCACTATTCAGTCGACTCTTGACATTAACTTCCCCGATCATCGAGACACACACCAACTGTTAACAGATTGCAGCCACAGCATACAGTGCATAACCCTAACGGTATCCATTTACACCCTATATTTATAAGAATTAGATGGTCTTAAAGGTGGACCTCAACTGTTACACAATATTACAGAATCAAGTTAAAACAAAAGACATTTACCTGTAAAGCTCTCAGTGATCTTTCATATACATCAATCAATTCAGTATCTGTTCCTTCCTTTAACTTAAACACAAAAAATATGTTAAAACTAGCTTAAAGAACAAAAGTAATCATTCTTTATACAAGAGTAAAGTGCTGAAAAAATCAATCACATTATAATATGTTATTATATAATGACACAGAACTGAGTTCCTGTTCGTGCACATTAAACTTAAAAATATCATTGCAATGAATAAGCAAATCAAATGTGCAAGTCAGTGGAAGATAAGTGTTAAGTGACTAAGTTATGTGATGGAAAAGTATGGCTGGTTTTTTTAGTACAAAAATACTATTTTCTATGTACAAGGATTGTCATACAAATATCAAGTATTTAAATAAGAAGGGTTAATGTATGTGCCACTGACAGTGGAATAAACTTTACCATTAACATTATTAAGTATAAAAGAACTGCAATTTTTATTACAAGGAATATCAAACAAATATTGAGTATTTAAATCAGCAGGTTTAATGTATGCCCCACTTACAGTTGAATAAAATTTAACAATAAAATATGTATCAAAAAACTAGTTTCATGTACAAGCATACTCATACAAATATATAGCATTTAAATCAGCAGGGTAAATTTATGTGCTACTGACAGTTGAATAAAATTTATGAATAACATGTGTAAAAGAACTTTAGTTTTTATGAACATGGATTATCATACTAATATTCAGCATTCAAATCAGCAGGGTAAATAAATGCGCCACTGACAATTGGACAAACATACCTGTAAAGTACTGCTCATTTTATCAATCAATGAATGTATAGATTCAGATGATACATCATAGTCAGGGTCAGACTTGTCCAGTTTTATTTTACTAGTTACTGGAGCTAGATTCTCTTTGTCTTCCAACATCTTTCTTTTACTAGGGTATGTATTACTTGATGTTTGTATTGATACTTGACGTTGCTTCTCTTTACAAGCATTCTGATGAGCTAGAGCCTCCCCAAGTCTGAAATAATACATGAGAACTTAAAGCATAACAGATGTAGTTCTGGGGTGTGTAGTTCCTATGCCCAATTTGTCTGACTTGACATTTATGTCTGCCAAAAATTAAATGTTTCCACCCTACTAGCCAGCCTGTGGACATGCATTAGATGTTGATTTATTTACATAGCATTACTTAATAATATAAATGTCTCGATCATATACAACAGTGAACTATTTTTTCAATTTTTCTTTTTGGACAATTGCAGTTTGATCATGCAGAAGTTAATCATTAAATTTAACAAATCCATGGATAGGATGGTCGATGAACTTGATTTACACTTCATAAATAAATTAACTGTTAGTTTTGATTATTCACATTAATAACAAGTAATTTCAAGGGCTTAACGAAAGACTATTGTAACTTCATTTGAAAATAAAGGAAGTTACAATAGTCTTTCTTTCAACCCTCGATTTGATTGCTTTACAATTACATGTAACTAACATGATTCCAGATCTTTTTTACAATTATTTCCATTTGATACAGTAACTAGCAAAAATACCAAGTTTGTTTTGATAAATAATAAAGTTAACACTCTAAGTTGTTGTAATCAAAAGAGATTGCATGACCAAATTCCACAAAGGTATATTATTCCTGCATGGGAATTGAACAAATCGATAGGTAGTCAGATGAGCCAACGAACAAGTTTTCCACCTCCCTGGGGCAAGTAATAAAATGTTGTATTAATCAATGATGAATAATACTTACATAAATGAAGGAAAACCTTCTAATTTAGAACAAAACAATATAAGATTCAATGTATCTTGTACTCTCTGTCTATTTGTACTACATAAACCACATGCCAGAAATGGTACAACTTGAGACTCCTGTAACAAAGTAATCATTATATCTCATATTAATATTATTATATACCAAATTTGTAAAGGGCTCCTTTCATATTGAAAATATGCTCAAAAACACTTCACAATTATAAGTAAATTAATGAATAACTGATGAAAATGATTAAGTAATGTTTAAAAAAAAAAACTATTAAGAATGATTATTAATGAATACTAAGGACCAGTACTATCAGTTTACTGATAATAGCTGTTAAAAAACAAAAGAATTTTAATAGCATTTTGTTGTGGGTTTTAACTGCATTTAATAGTCTAAGCTTCATACCAATTCAGACTGACTTAACAGCTATTACCAGTTTACAGTTCCAACAGCATGTCAGTACATAGTACTTATGGCTATATAACATATTTAATAATAAAAATATATAAACATAGTGATAAGCACTGGTCATCGGGCTATTGGTATCCGGAGTCTTATAATCAGCTGAAGAGTAACCAGTAATGACTATTATGTATTTCATTTATTTGTATATAAGGATCATACATGTACCTGCATAGTTTTGATGAATAATTCTTCAAGAACTTCATTCTTAATTCTTGCGATTAAATCCAATAAATATAAGACCAGATCTACCCCTTCTTCACTGAAATATTGTAAAATAATATAAACAATACAAACAGTTATTTCAACAATAAAAATTTCAGACAGGAAATGTAAAGTGGAAACAACCTTAAAAGCTGGATTTAAAAACTTTAATGCAAAAATTACAAAGGGAAATAATCCATAATAAAGGCAGGTAGAGTTGTGGTTACTTTCTAATTATGTTCATCACATGGTATGTTATCATTGTATGAAGTTTCATAAAGATCTGACAATAAATGGCAGAAAGATATGGAAAAGAAAAACTTTAACGCAATTGTAAACTACACCGTATGCCCAACCACCCGCCCGACCATGTTTCACCAAACTATTAGCCGAAATTTTTCGTTAAAAAATCCGGCTAAAAACCAAATCAGGACATGGGTCCTAAATGAATATTGAATCAGTTCCCCTCCAAATTGTTGCAGCCCTATCCATAAGCAGTGATTGAACCAGACCACTATTTAAAATCCAACAATTACAGAGAAAGAAGCAGGTGTGATCTATCATGCATTTAATCACCATACTTCGTTTTTTTGCAGATTTTAAACAGTCTCTGCCCATCGAAATGAGCAAAACATAATTATGCAAAGCTAGTAAAACACTGCAAGCAATAGGTTTTGAAGAATCAAAATAAAAGGTGGTTAACCTACATACCTCCAATCATCAGTGGGTGGGGTAATTTCTGTAGCAATAGAGTTGGAATTATGATCAAATTGAAAGAAGAGTAATTTAGATAGTATATTAGGATCTAGTTGTTTTGATATACATGTCAGTAAATTATCATCTTGACAAAATGCTAAAATATTGGTTAAGGAAAAATATTTCAAATTTTCTGTTTGTTTGTTTGTTTTGTTGGGTTTAACACTGTAGCAACAGATTGTATAGGTCATATAACAGCGGTCAGTCAACCTACTTACTCCTCCTGGAAAAGCTAAATCTCTGGATTCTTGGAACTAACTACTAAGCACATACTTTTGTCAGTGACTGACAACTGCCCTGCATAATTAAGAATACTTGGTAGGAGGGAGAATTGCCGTAGAAATAATTTCATTACCAAGCTCCACGAAAGTATGCCCCGTCCGGAAATCAAACCAACGACCCCTCGATCAGTAGACTTGCATGCTACCAACTGAGCTAGCGGGTTGGCTTTCAAATTTTCTGAAGTATTAGATAAAAGATAAAACCACTGAGGGATCTTTACATAGAGCCAACTAGATTGGCTTATGGAACTTGGACATGACATGTTCCTGAATCAAATACTAAAGAAAAGGAAGTGAAACAAGCATGGCCTCCAGTAAATTGGTTGCTGGGATGTTCTTCCAACCCAAGTATCAAGTCTATTTGGAAAAGATAAACCAAACATGACATACTAATGTTTCTGTCCACAATGCACTCAATCTGCTAAAAAAACATTATATTCTTAGAATACAAATATGGCTTACAAAAATAATAATATTAATGGAACGCTGCTTTTTAATAGTGTGGGTTTTAGAGACTACCAATTTTATGACAAATTGTTAAACTGTCCTAAGATATATTAATATACAGTAATGTAAATAAAAAGGATACTGAGTAATAATTTGACACATTTCACCATAGCAGAACAACGTTTATATACAGTTGGGTTATCTCCCTCTAAAGGGGTCTGAAGGGTCTGTAAAGCAGTCGGTAACACTGCCGAGACATGCTTGTCATAATGTACTTTGTTATGAGCAAATATCAATTCCTCATAAATTTCGGAGAGCAGGTCATAGGCACCATGTGGGGCCAGCCCATGTGTGTCCGTAGATTGACCTGCCCAATGTATAGTAGCTAAAAGTGGGTCGGCTATACGACTGAGAGGTGTCTGAGCTAGATCGGAGAATTGACTCGCATCTTGTATTTGGAATGTAGCAAACATGGCTTTACATACAACACGTCTTACTCCATCTATATGACAAAATGATTGTAGTAACTCAAATATCTGAAAATAAACATGTCATAAATTTTATTATAAAGGTCTACAATTCCTAACAAATGGCTGCTAAAAAGTTCTAGAAATAATTATATTGTTTGTACATTGTATTTGAATAATAATTTCTAAGATTTTCAATAAGTCAAATCTTATAAATATGTCAACCAAGACTTTCTATGGATATACTCAAAATTGGTCCATTTTTATATGAAAGGGAGGTAATTTCTTACATGTACTCCAGATGACAGCATTAATTTTCAAAGCCAATTGCAATTCAAAGCTATGTAATGAATCTAATCGTTATCATAATTTGTAAGCATAAACCATACTTTTAAAATCAGTTCTCAATTGTCAGGGGCATTAAGGGTTATAAAGGGAAAAAATGTCAGAGTAGAGGATGGGAATTCTAAACCCCAAGTCTTTATCAATAACTTACCTTCACAACAGATTCAGCAGAACTAGAGTTAAATAAATTTAGAGTTTGTTCAATACATGTTCCCAAATATTCATATCTGAAATAAAAAAATGAAAACCCTATTTGCAGCTGGAAGTTCAAAATTTTAATATTCAAGCATTATCATAATTTCAGCAGCGTTTACAAAGGAAAAGAATCCTTTCTCAGATTTCTGAAACCCTAAAATCCAAAAAGTTCAAAATGAACTTCAGGGATATTGACAAGAAAACTATTAATGAAAATTACTATCAGTTTTTGAAAACAGTTTCAGCCAACCCTAACTATCTTTTTTGGACTGTTGCCCTAAACAAAGATTTTTTTGGCCTTACGCATTCATTTAAACTAGATGTAAATAATTTTCAATAAGGCAAATATAATTCACCAGATTTTCTGCATACAAATACTGAATAAGTTTCATTAAAAAAATGATTTTACATTGATGATTTATATTAGACATAAATCTCATTGAGGAAAAATTTGTAACTGGACCCTGGCCTTAGAAAGTATATTCATCCAACTTACCCAGCTAAACTTTTCCTTAATCTTTCAACTTTCAAAATATCTTTAAATAAATCTACAGCATAACGTCTCGTATCACCATATTCTCCATCAATCAATATATTAAATACCATTTGAAAGGTTTGTGGGGCATTGGTATCATGATAAAACTGAAATAGAAATATAACAATAATAATAAGTACAGTACAACCTCTCTTGAACAATACCCTGTAAGAGACTAAAGAAAGTTGCTGTTTTGAAGTTGTTGCTGTGCAGAGGATAAATTCAATTAACATTATGCCTAAGGGAAATATAAAAAGATGATGTTGTGCAGAGGATTTGTTCAGTCGAGGGCCACTCTGCAGAGGTCATGCTGTAGTATGTAAGTCATTGAATTTAGTTGGTGGACTGTGGTTTGAGTCCACCAAATTTGAGTGTCAGTCCAGTGACTTTTAGAATATGAGTGGTCCAACAGTCCATCATTTTTTGTGACAACCATTTTTCTAATTCAATTAAATTCATATAATAAATAATAAAGAATTTCATGTGTAAATAAAAACCAGCGCAATAATTTGCTAAAAACTGTTTACTTTAGGTTTTTTTTTCAGATGTACAAGGTTTAATTTTATGACATATTTTGCTCAATCATTAATATGTACAGCTTATCTTAACAAATCACTAAGCACTTTCTTTGATCCAATAAATTTTTATATGGTCCAGTAAAAATTTTGCTAGACCAATTGCCCACAGCTAATGATATACTATATCATATAGTTGAGAAGACTAGCCACAGGCATCTGATCCAAAAATGCAAGTATTGGTACTTGATAAAGTAAAGTACAGTTAACCTTAAACATTTATATGTACTGGTAATCATTGAAAAGCCAGCTACCCATTGGTTCTAATCCCATCCAAAACCTACCCCGTTGTTTTCTTAAGCAAGAAACTTTATCTTACTAACTCAGTACTGGGGGACCAGGAAGCGTACTCAAAAGTGATTAACTTAAGTTGTAAGAACTTGTTTCACAATTGAGCTAAAATTTTTAAAAAAATCTGTATAACAATATGTACACAAACCTTAGATGTAAGTTTCTCATGTAAACATAGGTTTAGTAATAAAGTTAAAGAGAAAAGTATCACAGTATGTGTTTGATCACCCAGTAATCTAATGAGACATCTTGTTAAATCTTTCATATTCTCCTGAAATAAAAAACAACATCATATCAACTTAGTTTTTGCAAAGAACAAATAAATAGGAAAAATCTTAATATGAATACATTGAATAAATAGATTATTAACTATTTAATACTACCTAACTTCAGCTTAAATTTTAAAAACTACTTTCATTATATTAATCCTGTTGATTCAAATACCCAATATTTGTTTTAAAAATTCTAGTACATTTATATGGATAACTATTTTTATCAAGTACAGAAGTACTGTAGTGAGTATTTAAATTAGGGTGGTTCTTGTATGCTCCTCTGACAGTTGGAAAAAAAATACCACTGTTAAGAAAAAAAACTAGCTTGAAGGCAAGGCACTCCTGCACTTTATATAAAATTAATAGCAATTTACAACAAAAACAGTAAAAATAATCTTACATTGTTTTTGATAAAAGACTGTACAGAGAAGTTATCCCTTGTTAAGTTCACTAATATTCCCATGGCTGGCTGAGTAAGTCCTGTAGCTGGAGATACCCTGTATAAAATATAAAAAATATATTATGAATTAACAGTCTACGTAATTAGGATATGAAAGTGGTTGCCTGAACAGGTCATTTCAGCAGCTAGCACTATATCTTGTTAGTAGAAATTTGGTAGCCCAAAAGCAATTTTTGGTTGCTTGAACTAAAAATTAGTAGTCTAGGACAACATGACACCCAAAAAATTTTTAGACTGTAAATATAGCAGAAAATATTTTCAACAAAAGTTGTCTTTGTCTTTACAGTTATAAACTAGCCTGGTTACATGAAGCAATATATTTTCACTATCCTGAAACACTGACCAATAACACTCAAAGTCACACCACCTAATATGCTGGAAGAGGTAGAATACAGTAGGGGTCATGTTTCAAAGCACTGAATTGGTATTCTATCTATGCTAATACTTTGAATTTCCAATCGAGCGGGCCCAATTTAAGTTAATTTGTATCATACAATGATAAAGAAAATTCTTACACATGAGAGAGTAAAAATCTTAATAATTCTTCCATATAAGATTCTTGACAACTTATTCTTCTACCATAGGTTACCTTCTGTAATAACTGCATAGCCTAGAAATATAAATTATTCAACATACACATAAAATAAAGGACCTCTTTCTTAAGAAATGGACATTTTTGTCAAATTTTAAACTTAGACAGCAAAATTGTTAGACATGTTTATTGTGTCTCTAATGCATTTTATATTTTAGTGCCTTCATTGTTTTAAGAAATTTTCACTTCAGCTGACAATAAATATATTTTCAAACAGAGGATTTTATACATAAAACCTTTTTACATATATTTGTATAATAATACAAAGCACATTTTGCAGGTTTAATGCAGAACAGTTGTAACTCACTTTTTTCTTTTTATTGAGTTACAACCATTTTCCGCTTAACTGTCAATTTGTACCAGACAAATGTCTTTTATGTTGCCAGTTCACAGAACTGTGTTAGTTTTGATATAGGGGCTTTAACATGCATTTTCCATAATATATAGACAGACGAGGGTTAAGTATGACTGGCAGGGATAAACCAATGTCCATTTTCATATTGGACAACTATTATACATAAATTTTAACAGAACAGACTGTTTTACGCTCAAAATCTGACTCACCTCAGCTGTTAAAGTGTCACTAGTAGATACTCCATGACTCAAAATCACTTTTACTAATGCTGGTGTTAGTTCAAATTTCTCATGAAAACATTCTCTTATATAAGTATCAGTAGCTGAAAACAACAACAACAATAAATATATTAGTACAAACATTGCTAAAATATAACAAAAAACAACTCAGAAGGGCAAACACATTGAAACATTTTAGCAATGATGCTCAGTACAATACAACAGAGAAAGACAGCAAACTCCATTATTTACATCCGGAGCTTAACATTTCAATGTTAGCTGATAGCTTCAACATATCTCTGTGACCAAAATCATAATTTATGAATGAGCATAGTTAATCATTCATGAAATTTACAGCCCTGTAATAAAAATTCACAATAACTTTACTCTAAAACTGTTCTACAATTCTGAGACTTAGGAGGCTTGCAAAAAGAAGGATTCAGGTTGAAATTTACTCCTGTACTAATGTTGGATATAACAAAATAATCTTGTTTGGAAAGAGGATTGAAACAGCATCCTACCATCCTGCTCTCAAACATTCACTATCTTAAAAGATATAAAAGTATCACCTAAATTTGTGAAAAGTAGAATACATTTAAGTATCAAAGATGGTTTTGTAGCAGGATCAGATAAAAGATTGACCAGACATGCCACACATTCAGCTACTATTACATCAGAGGGATTAAAAAACTTGAGAGAACATCCTCTACTTGTCTTGCTGATTAAAACCTGAAATATAGGTTAAAATTTATAATAGCAAATGAATAATTGAAAATGTACATAATTAACCAATAAATAACAACATATACTTAATTGCTTATAAATTTTGTAAGCCTTTTTGCCATTGACTACATATTAACAGGTATACAGACATGAATTATACATAAACTTTAAAGTAAATACATGACGAAAAAATTGTGCTTCTTGCTAAGGATTAAAATCTAACTTTTGACTGATTGGGTAATTTCCATGCTCTAAAGATTTTTTAAGGGGGGGGGGGGGTAACACTGTAGTGATACATTGTATCTAGGTCATTTTACAACAGTAAGTCAACCTACTCACTACTGCTGGAAAGTCTAAATCCCTGGATTTAGCAGTTAACTTGTTACAAGGTGCATAGTGCGGTCAGTGCCTGACACCTGCCCTACCTGATTTAGAATCAGTGGTAGGAGGGAGAAAGACAGAAGAAATCATTTCATGACCAAACTTCACAAAAATATCACCCATCTGGGAATCAAACCCATGAACCCACATTCAGTTGACTGGTGTGCAACCAACTTTTGCTGGCAGGCTGCTTCGATATGTGCTCTAAAACAAAACAACAATTTTAAAGAGTGTAAACTTACATCAGTTTGTCTTTGTAGGAAAACAAGATTACGTTCTATTTTATGGTTACTATACTGTGACTCTGCAGATATGACACTCTTCAATAAAGAGGCTAAAGTCTCCATGATGTAACATGTACAGGATTTATAACCAGTATATTACTTAACCATTGCTGAAAAGAAATTTAGAAACATTAAAAAATATTTTTATAGAGTTTCAGGAAATTAACAAAAGGCTCTTTCGCAGATAAAAATAACACATACTCTTCCACTCTGCAAGGCTAGCACTTAGTAGTGATTTTCTATGAAACACTTGACTAAAAGTAGGACATTAAATCACTTGAAGTTTCTTCTCACTCACCGAACAACATTCCATTTTTACAATTCTGAGCTTTTGTTTGAGGAAGTTGCCATCCTAGATATGCTAGCTTGAAGCACAGGCTGACAGCGTGCCCACAAAACTTTTTCTAAACACACATATATAGTAAAGGTATGTAACTCATCGCCTGCAAAACTACCAAACAAATGACCTATCTCATTCAATAGATTCCTGTGTTTCTATTTCTGGACCAATTTTCAAAAACTTGGTCTTATTTAAGAGAGGAATAGTTAATTATTTGATTGCGTATAGAAATTCATAAATGAAAAGCCAATGAAGAAAGTTTCGTGACATCGAAAATGAAGCCTGTGGCTTGAAGCAAACCCATTACTTTTAAACTATTTCAAAGATTGCAGCTGTCAGACAATTTCAGACCGATGAAAAATATTAAATGCCAAAAATACGTTCACGGAATTGAGAGGAGCTAAGAATGTCAACAATGTCAATGGAAAGAATTTTCGCATATCTCGGCAAATAAATAAATAATTCGTGCAAGAAAACAAAATTTTATTCAAGGCATTGTGATTTTGTGTTGAAAACATTAGTTGGCAACACATATTTCAATCAAAAACTTACAAAAAGAACAAGAAAACAACAAAAAATGTTTCCGCTAGTCGAATTGAAACTTGCATTTTTATCTGAATCAATAGAAGCTTGCTCTATCAACAGAACGTCATATATCAAGCGTTTGGATGACGAATTAGTATCAAAGCGAGACAACTGCTACTTATATTTAATTAGTCCCCTTAGCAGTTACCTCCCTTGAAGGATTAACTATTAGTTCATTGAAGTAACTTTTCATAGACGAACCAGGCTTGAAATTCTTGCTCTTGAATCAGAGTTCAACGATTTTGACAGAAAATATGACTCTACATAGAGTAAGACAGTGCTCAAAATAACAGACCAATTAATTAACCAGAAACTTGTCGGAAATAGCCGAGCTGAACAAATCGGTTTAAAATATTGAATTGCCACCTTTTGCTTTTCGACGGGACGCTGAACATATCAATATGGTATGATCTTAACTTTACAAAAACTGACTTGATTTGTGTTTTGACAATATTTTATTATTTTATTGGTTTTACATAAATTTCAGGTTGAACAATCATTTGATCGACTTCTTGATTCATCTGACAAACAACACACCACGAACACCAGAGTGATAGACAACAATCTGTTAATATTGAACCCTGAAATATATAGACACATAATTTAGTGGTCCACTTATATCTTTCTCCCTATAATGTGATTACAGGCGACCGGAACGGTCCTGAATCAAAAACACCATATAGTCCGTGATGAGAGCAGGTAAGTAACGAGATATACCCCCACGAACTGGAATTTTATTCTGAATCTCAGAATTATCGCCCGTTTAAGAAGCAATAATTGAATACAGGCGTTTCTCAACTGATCAAGTACATGCAAATTGGTCACGGTCCCATGATAAGCACCAAATGGCACAGAGTGAGAAAATATGCAGCCTGACCAGGAATCGAACCCATGACTCTTTGCTTACAAAGTAAGTGCTCTCCCAACCCGGCCGCTTACATGAATTTCTCCCCTTGATGTGATAGTTAACTTGAGATTGATATAAATGGTCAAAACAGGACTTCGTACAAGATCCCATTGATTTGAGATAATTAGAAATGGCCAAAACTAGTTTTCATAGATAACAAAAATTGTTACCTTTATTCCACCAATAGTTCGTAATTTAGTTCTCATAGATGATAACATTCCTGGTATACAAGCCACAGCACATGATGATGGTTCATTCATACGTTCAGCTAGTGTCCAAGTGACTAAAGGTGCACAACAACATACGTAGCAACCTAGAAACAAAGCAAACTGTATTTTGTAATTGCATATAATTAATAAGTTATAAGTAATTGCATTTATTGTCTAAGTTTCGTGCTTATGACGTTCGTCGAATTTACAGCTATTGAAGTATAACATTGTGCTAAAACCTGTTAAAATTATAAAGCTAATTACTTATTAGAGCTGGGTATCTTCAAACGAGAAGCCATACGATACAAGTCGTGATGCATTAATCTCGATACGATATACTTTAATGAAAGTAAAGTTAAAATGAGATGTTTTTAAATGCTTCTAAAAAATCTTTCCCTGCATTAATAAACCAGCATGTTTCCTTTTTATAACAACACAACGTACAGGTGAAATCACGGTGGTCAGTTAACCTACTCAACGTTTCTGGAAAGGTTAATTTTCTGGATTTGACTGTTAACTAGTTACTATTCGCATACATGTACTTCTGTCAGTGACTGACAACTGTGCTATATGATATCATTAGGTAGGGAAAGATTGGTCGTCAAAATATGTTTATCACCAAACTCCACGAAAGTAGAACTATGCCCCGTCCTGGAATCAAACCCACGATCCCTCGATCAATAGACTTTCTTTAAAGTTGTCTGTATTTCTTTTTTGGTATTTTTACTGATAATCTGAAGACTTACACAATCTTCGATCAGTTGTACACGCAGAGCATAAACCGGAAGTCCAGTTTCTATGACCACGTGATACCTGTGCCAGCGTTCTTCTTGGTTCTTCATGTATATCATGACTTATAAATGATCTTTGTGTGTGAACTCTAGGACTGGTCATTATACTAGGTTGTGACGTCACTAATGACCTTGGTGTCAGGGGAGGTAAATGATGTGGGTGATTCTCAATCTCATCATCTTCGATATCCAACATTTTTTAGGTTTCGATCTGTAGAAATATTATGTACATGTGCGTGATAATGCAAAACCTAGGGAAGGAATTTACTTTCTATAAAATGTTTATACATGTATCATCTTTTACATTGCTATAAATTTAAATTGCCATTATCGGAACACTACATTTATGCTTCCACGTGTTGCTGTACGATTTTCAGTGTTAAAACAGATAGTTAAGTTGAAATATGTAAAAAAGCAACTTTGAAACAAACCCTACTAATTAGTATTTTCCAAACCATTGAAAAAACTAAAAATCGCTGAAAATTTAAAAACAAACTTTTTAAAATTAATTTTACATTAATAAGAAAACATGCATACAACTAAAATTTAAAGAAAAATACCTACTTTTTATCCACGCACTTAAAACTATATAACTGGCTTATTATAAAGCTGTAAAAATGTAAGGGTTATCTTTAGACATCTTTTAGAATTAAATTTTATAAGTTCATTGAAAACTTATTTTGGTCACCAATCTATGCATTGTAAATATACGATTGATATGAAAATAATTACTTCAAAAGAAACTGATAAAAACGCCAACCGATAACGCTAGGTGATGTTTAAGCAAGGGAGAGAACTACTGCATTCAAACAGACAAGTTGTATGAATTACCTCCCCTTTATAAACGTTTCCATGTAATTTTCTTCCAGAGAACTCTAAAATTTAAGACAAAATAAGTGAATATAATGATTCTAAACAAAAGTAATGATATATCTAATTATACAAACACAAATAGAGCACAACAATTATTCAAATCAACACTTCGGTATTTTCGCACCTGAGGAAATCCGAAGATGGGTTTTCAGCGCTTTGATCGTCGAAGCGAGTCACGTGGTTCATATAACGCTCTCTAATTAATGCCAGACTACAAAGGTATTGTAGAAAATGTGAAACTCATTTACGAGAGGAAATGTTCTGAATATTTCTCAGGTTAGATGAAACATATATTAATGGGGTCTATTCTTTGTTTATATAATGAAAGTTTAAAAAAAGGTCGATGCCTCTTGATGCTAATAATTGATGCTCAGGGACTGCGATCAGCCATATATTCTTGGTGCACCATAAACTATGGAAAGCCTTTTTTGTAACAGTCGTAAGCCACATGCGATGCATGGTATGTTCTAAGTATAAGGCAAGATATCGAGTCCCGAGATCTTGGAAGGAGGACGACTGATCGTAGTGAAATAATGTTAACAGTTGGTGTGTGACTTGATGATAGGGAAATTAATGTCAAGAGTCGACTGGATAGTAATACTAAAAGTAGACTTCAAAAACCTTGCTTTAACTTTAAACTTTTTATAACAGAAAAACCCCTGAAATATGACAATCAAGCAAAATACATTTCTTTCTCATTTTATTACATAAACCATAAGAAACTAAGAAATGAATCTAGAATCGACTTTATGTATTATTGTAATTAACACCCAAACCTTTTCATAAGAAAATTTCTTTTATAGAATTTATCAAGTCTTGAAAACTTCACTAGAGATCACTCACTTTTGAGATTCTGTATGATTTCTAGCATTCTCGTACCCAAAGGTTTTCAAGATTCTCGAGCTAGTATCGAGAATCCTACTAGACTCAGGGTACGAGAATGGATTTCTACCAAGGATAAGGGTCCTCAAGTTGTTTCTACCTTAAATATTTATAAAACATGTACATTTTATTATCAATTAGATTTTTTTTCGAGCTAAACACGCAAATCTTTCATAATACGCGAAACCAGAGCCTCTATTTTATAAAATTTAATTTAAATTCAGAATTTAATTTTGAGCCGATTTTAACAAAACTTGGCACAACAGTGTAGAATATTCAGTAGAAATGGCTATTTTGTACCTTTGAGAAAACTGAATTAATAGTAAAATCAATAAACGAGAAACTTAGTTAAATTGTTCCCATAAAATTCACTGGTTCTAGACAGCGTATTTAAAACAGTTTGATTTAATGTCCAAGTAACTGAGACCGAACATCGCTACATTTTCGTTTTCAATTCCTATGTGATGAATACATTAATCGGAAAATCGCTCGGGTGAGTCCGTATGTTTACGTCTGTTAACAAAGCTATCGGCGAGCTGTTAGAATAGGAGAATAAATAAAGTGTCTCTCGAAAACCATGTATAAGGTTTTATACCATATAATTTGATACTTGTTGCTAGAAGCGTCTAATTTCTGTCTACCGTATAGGAAATATTTAATGCATAAGGATGTATGTGCCCTATTCAACAGAGCAATTTTAGCGCATTCCTGTTGGGAAATTTGTGTATATTTCCTATAACTCTATATCTTGTAGCAATCTTTTGTAAGAATTTGGAGTAGAGATACTGTTTATAAGTAAAATATACGCAAGGATAATAAAATCAGTATGAAATCAGCTGGGAGCATGTATATTTTACCTATTATTAATAACAAATGATAGCTGACAGGAATTTCAGCATGTTAGTGATAAGAGAGCATGCGGTGTTGCCGTATCTAGCGTAAGAATAGTCACTCCATGAAAATTAGTAATGAAGCAATAAGCTGTGAACACCATAATCTACATCGAATCAGTAATAACAACAGAGTGTTTAATGTTTGATATTTTTACTCTGGTTCGCCTGAACTAACCTTGTCAGTGTTTATCTGGCAGTTAAATCATACTAGCGCTCGAAATTCTACATATACATTTGTACTATACAAACATGGATTAACGGCGTTCCGTAAAACGGATTTGCGCTTGGACTAGTTAAAACGGTTTGGCTTGTTATTGTTATTAAGTCTTATTAAGCATTTATTTGGATTACAAATTCTGTAGGTAAATGGTTTAGTAAATATGTAAATAGTTTTATGTCTACCTTAGACGAAATACGATAGTTATATGTCATAATTATTTGGTTGTTCGCCGTCACCGTTTTTATACCTCCGCTAGTACAGTGGGGAAGGAAATATGAAATGCGGATAAGTTAATATTCATATAGACATCGGATATTACTATGATTTGAAGCTAATGTGTTTTTTATTGTTTTTAGAACAAGAAAATAATTTATCGAGTTTCTTTTGTAAACAGTGGATCACTCCACAGTTCTCTCAGTTATTATGAAAGATTATGACGGGAATAAAAATTCTGCGCGTATAGTTATGTGATAGAAAAATCAGTTTTTTTTCCGCGTGTTTTTTAAAACACAGACCTATACAAAAAGTTATAGGTTTAAACTAAGCGAGATTTTTATTCTGTGATTTTTGTGGGAATTCATCAATTGTTATTCAAAACAGTGTGAATAATGGAGGGAAATCAGGGATTTACGATTTGGATTTTAACTTTAATGACAATTGTGTGCGTTCATCTTACATGTGGGGAGAATAAAAACTATCGAGTCGGTAAGTATTAAAAGCTACATGTATTATATTTTTATCTCTTTCTTAAGGGTCCCATATTATCAAAGGATCTTACGACTGATTTAGTCGTAAATCCTATTATCATGTATATTATACCCCTCTTTATTATCGTACGATGTGTGATTATACGTAATTTGTAGGACTTTTGTTTGGCTAATATGATAATAGATTAATTCGATTGCCAATATGTTAAGTACTTTGCTATGGTTATACGTTTTGTTTTTGCAATATTATGCCATGTTTGTAATACATGTTTTTATACTGAGAAATTTATAGAAAAATCATGTGAAATACAAATTTACATTCAATACCAATTAGGTATTTTCTTAAACTTTGGGGTTATATTTGCATAATTACCTAAATATCTATATAGTATATACTTTGAAAATCTGAAATTCTTAAGATACTAAATCGAAAAAAACTTTTTTGGTGCTTGCTTGGTTTTGGGACTATCTAAAGGTGCAAATAAGTTCATAGTGGATTATTTCATTATTACATATTGTCGTCGGCACAATGAACCAAAATCTTTGACTGAATGAATCTCCGCATTTATCAAGTAACATTGAAATGCTAGCATACATGCATCCAAATTTAATTTTAAGGCCTATGTTAATCAATGAGTTTTATTAGTAACTTTCACATACACATATAACGTGTGCAAATTGACCTGTTGAAAATTACACGTAATGCATTCGACATTTCAATAACCACTCTTCTTTCAACCGATTTAATGTTTTCACATGATATTTAATTTGCACAGGGATTCTATATAAAATCCCCGATTTGCATATTATTCTCAGGTATATTTTTACAAGCTATACACATAATTTTCATATCAATGAAATATTATATTCTGTTCTGTCCTGTTCTGTTCATTCAAACTTTATCTTACGAACTAAGCTAATAATCGTTCTAAGTATAGTAAATACATGTGCTATAGACATCAGGCTGACCTCAAGATGTAAACAAACTATGGGGAGATTTACTGTAAACATTAATTAAGTATTAATTGGCAAGCAAACATCCTAACTTTGTATATTTTACCATTGATAAAAGTTTTCAGGACTGGCCATGGAGTTCAGGATTTTCAGGACATGTGAAAGAATTTAAGTCCATGAAAAATATGGTGAAATAAAACAACGACATGAATTTCGGGGGTTCAAATCGTGTAAAGTCATTTAAAATTATAAAAAATATGAATTTCGAGGTTTTAGAATGTTGCACGTTAATCCTTGCATTCATAGGAGGAACTAAATCTAATGTCAAAGACTATTCTGGGGGTGATTTATAGAAGAAAATATGCAAACTGGGTTGCAATAAGGTTCGGTTTTCGGGATTTTGAGGATCCGAATTAGAGGGATTTTTGCCTGGTTAAATAAAAACTACTAAATTCGGGACCACGTGAATGTTGTGCTTTTCACGAAAATTCTTACGAAAATTTTTTTCGTAAGTCAAAAGCAAGAAACATCAATAATACGCTCATTTTTGGTTTATCAATTATAAATATTATAAAAGTTGTGTTGAATTGTATATACCTTTTGAATATCATAAAATAGTTTTGCTTTTTATCCGTCTGACTTAAAATGCTAATTATATGAAACTGACTTACGAAGATTTTTTTTCGTAAGAATTTTGTGAAAAGCACCAATGGTTCGGTATTGCGAAGATTCCTGGTTTCTGAGGGTTCAGTGTTCTGAGGTTCAACTTTAATTAAAAGGATGTGTAGTGTGTACCTGCACATATACAGTAAAGACTTTCTTTGTCATTGCAAAATCGTGCGATTTCTGACGATCTTTAAGGCACGAATGTTTAATTTTAAAAGAAAAGTGTCCCTCATACTAAGACCATCGTATTTGCAGGCACTAACAGTAGAACTTTACTATTAGTCTATCCTCGTATATTCAAGGCATTGAATACTTGTGGAAATTTCGGCAAACTACCTATTATAAACGCAAGGCTAATCCTATATTCCTATGAACGGTATATAAATAACAACCTACTTGCAGACCAGTAATGTATACATATTGATATAACCGTAATACTTACTTATAACTTATTCATACTTTTATATAGAACTTTGGCTAAGTATAGTAAATTTTGATTTATTATTCAGTGGTCATCGAATATAGTATATGTAGAAAATTTTGTAATGATAGGCTCGGCCTAGCGATGAGAAATGTATCATTCACTTGTTTTGACTGTACCGGCAGAACTGAACTTTAGCCAATGCGTTTTCAGTCCGCTCCCATGATGCAATTTTCTAAATGTAAAAAAATCAGAACGAGGTCGTGTCCAGAATGAGGTTGGATATGGTTCTCAAGTGTTTTTCGAATTATGACGTTTTTTCATATTTTTATGACGTTAGAATGATAGTTATCACAATTTTGACCAGTTGCCATCCTTATAGGGTTGAACCATATGTTAACGGGTAGCATGAATATATAATACATGTATATGCTAATCAAAGAAATACTTCGATAAGTTTGTCGCAACAGAAATCCAACGTCACACTATATGCTTCTGAAGGCTTAGTGACCTGAATAACCAACGGTCTGATGCCCAATTTCAGTATTAATCATTATAGAAATATATATAATAAACATTATAGAAATATTATTGTAAGATCTGTGCTAATCAGCTACCCAGATAATCGTTCATATCAAAATATAGGACTTTCATCAGAGGCATAGTTATATGTATGTCCCTGCTTTCATGTATATTATGCTCGCATATATGTGAAAAGTTATCTAAGTTGGTGCATATAAAAATCTAGTTTAGGGGGAAAATAGTTGGCCAGTCGCATTTTGTATGCAAATGCTTTAAGATAAATATTGCGTGGAAGTTAATTCATAGACAATATTATCTCACAAACAAGCTCCATGGGACCTGTATGAAGCATATACACCATATTGGGACTTAACATAGCTTGACCTGAGACAAAAACACAACTTGAATATCATTTGCATAACATTAAGATCGCTTAAAAAAACACAGCAGTTCTAAAGCGTGCAATGTATGATTCTGTTTCAGGTAAGTTTGCACTAACTATGCATAATATATATTTTTTTTAATAAAACTGTCAGTGGTGCATACATTAAGCCGCTGATTTAAATTGCTCGCTAGTACAGAAGAATTTATTGCGTATTTAAATCAGTGGGGTTAATGTATGCATCGTTGACAGTTGGAAAAACACAATTAGGTTGAGCGTGCCTGTATGCCGGCTGGTAATTGACTTTACTTACTCGCTTAATCTCGAAGTCAACTCTTTGATCGCTCAACGCTTGTCAAAAATAGTATTATAACAAAATGGCTTCAAGAATCAAGATAGAGTGAAAAATGCCTGAAAGGATCTCGTGTTATCAAGATAGCTGCTGAGCGAAAGTATAAGACATCGATACATCGTTTATAAGAATACACTCTATCTTCCATATAATTGTTTTTACATGATAAGACATATGTATTCATTTTGTACTTAGGCTATGCTACATAATTGAAATAACAGAACACCCCATACTTCTTTCCCGCATAGAAGGTTTTCCACTCGACTCCAATCGGAAAACCACTCGGATAATTCCGTAAATTTACGATCAATTGTATAGAGGGTTTACCACTCGGCTCAACTCGGAAAATCACTCGGGTGATTCCGTTAAATTACGATTAGCTGTTTGCGCTACTATCGCCGATGTGTGCCGAATGCCTCAACCCGTCCAATCGTAACTATATACTCCGTGACATCAAAACATAATCGTGTTTGTCCAATGAAAATATTTTCAGGTCACGGAAATTACCGAGTCGTAACGATCGCTCCCGTTCAGTTAACATGAGTCACGTGATCTTTTGTTATAAAATACATCACGTGATCCTATTCTACTGTTATCTAATACATGTCATCTTGGCAGACGATCAATGCATTTTATACTTATCGCATATTTTCTGAAAATTTCTGATTTTTCATACATTGCTTTCATTCCTTTGTAAATAGAAATTATGATTTACTGCATGCATAAAACACATGTGTAGTCACTTTTCGTATTTTCTTACTAAGATATGCTTACGTTATCTATTCACATGGGGGAAGCCAATACCTGACTGTAAAATATAATTTATTATCTATATTTATTATCGCTAGACATGAAAGTTAACTAACTTGTTTGGTTACTTCTTGATAACTTGTTTTAGAGGCAATGATGCGAAGTTGTATACTTACAATAAGTATACATATATAATTATGTATAGCGGACTAGTTTGCTTTAGTCCGAAACTAGTGTATTTATGTCGCAGAGGTAAATTATAGCACTTTTACTCCCTTGCCTTCAATCTAGTTTTTATGGCGAGATGGTAGTGTCCGCTTACTACTCGAGGAATGAAGAGTTCGAGCCAAGTCTGTGCCATGGTCTTTGATTGGGTCACATATGTTTTTATATATGCGGATAAAAAATATTAGCGTTTTTAAAATATTTTTATTGGTGGGTTCTATGTTTGGCAGTGTCGGTGTCAATCGCCAATATAAACCACGTTCTCGAACAAAAATGTCCATATTTTAAGACCATTCCGCAATTAAGACAACTTTTTTTGACGAACCAATCAGTGGAACTTTACTGTATTATTTAAATCTTTTTACAACGAATTCAAGTGCCTGCATGTGACTACTGATCATTGTTACACTTTAAGATAAAACTGAGAAATGTCTGATGTAAAATCGTTAAAATAAATATTGCTAGACAATTAAATTCTTCCATCAGGATTTAAACAATGCTGTCTCTATTTCAAATCATATGGGACTGTATAATATTTGTTCAAATACACAAAACAAATTATTTGGTTGAACCCAATTGAACTAATATCATACTGTACTGTCATGGTTAGGATTTGATCAAATTTCAGTTGATCATTGGTGACATAACTTAATTATGATTTGATTTTTTTCTCTTATAAAGTAATTATTTTTATCCAAGTTGTATTGGATATAGAGTCGTAGAGACGTCAATCCGGCGACGTAGAGGAAACTTTTAGATTTGAGGCATTGAAAATTAGAAAAATAAAAAATAAATATCAGCGCCATTTTAGGAGAATCATGTTCTAGCCAAAATTATGGAACAGTTCTACAGTCTAATCGAACTACTCTTCAATATCCATTTAAGACAAATCGCAAATTACTGCAATTTTCGTAGTCTATGTTCTGTACATCGTCAAAGAAGCGCTAGTTAATGGAATAGTACGTAAATCATGATTTATAATGATTACTTCAATTAATCATTTGCTATTTGTATGTAACCCTACCTCACCGTTTTGTCCGAATGGCTCCGAAACTTAAAACGCGGTTATATTGATTCGCAAAACAGATGTCTTCCATGCGAAGCAATTAACAAACATAAATTGAATAAGTATACGATTTCATGACGTGGTTAATAAATCTACTCGTCCATCGCATATGCTTACTCTAAATATAAAAGTTATTTGATGTATTATACCGATTTTAATGACCAGAGTCGAGAATCGATGTCATAGGTCAGTAACTCGTACATCTAGATAGAGTGGTGAAACGATACCCCTCCTGGGAGTACAAGAATGGCTTGTATATCTTCCATAATGCGTCAGTATTGTTTATTTTAAGAATATACATATGTGTTTACAGGGAATGAATTATGTTCCTATTTTAATTGGACCGGATGTGGCCGAGTGGTTACGACTTCGGACTGGTAACCATTGGTTAGCTTGCTTCGTGTTTGTTCAAATCACATCTAAAGCGTAAATTTTTGTTTCTTTAAGCTAGAAACTTAATCGAACAGTACTAGGGGCCTGGAAGTGGATTCGGGAGTGATTTCTAAAGATATTCAATATATGCTCGATACTCCTCATGCATAGATACGGATAACTATTTTAATCGATAGTGATTAGTGAGTATAGAAGTACTGTAATGTATATTTACATCAGCGGGGTCAATGTATGCGGCACTGACAGTTGAATGAATCTTAACAATATAAAATGCGCAAATATGTATGCAGTTTTCAGTACCACCCAAGGTGTAGAAAAAAATGAATGACAAAGTTGTAACATCCACTATGAACACCCAATAGGAATGCTTTTGACTCTATTTATATACCATCATAGATCCCCCCCAATAAATATCTCTTGGGGTTAGGGCAAAACGGTTGTTACTCAATTTAAAAAAGAGTGAGTTACAACAGTTTTGCGCAATACCTAGTCCACAAGTATTATCTTCATATAATTGTTTCCTTTCTATCTTAAGATAAGATAATAAAACATATCCCTCGAAGCGTTCTAACACCATCCATCAAAAACCTTCATAAATTGAATGTTAGCTATCTTACACATATTTTCATATAAGATCAATCCAGTGTGAACAAAATCAATTTACTTAAGAATTAATCTAATTTAGATTGTAGGGTAACTTCTGTATGACAGAAATATTTAGATGAGAGAACGAATAAGCGGATCCATCGGGGGTCAGGTGGGTCCGGACCCCTCCCCTAGAATTTGGAAAGTGTTCCTGACCATGAGTGTATTTCTTGACTGTAAGTCATTTTTAAGTAGCATGAAATATTTTTTCTCAGTGCTTAACATAGATTTAATGGTTATGTAGTTTTTATTATAAATATTTTTTTTATTATGTTGCATTATTCTTTAAAATTTGTATAATGTGGCTGCGGTTTGAAAGTTCAGACACCCCTAGAGAAGTTCGAACCCCCCTCCCTACAAAAAAATCCTGGATCCGCCTTAGCAAAGAAAATGAAACTGTCTTTTTTGTACACAAGTTTTAGGCTTAATAAAAAGCCATTGATCTGGGAAATAACTGTTATATCTTGTACAATTGATCGTAATCTTTTACAAGCACCCATTATGTAACCATTGGTAACCGAATAAATATTATTTCATATCACAGTTTGGTGTGATTCTGATAGTGGCTTCCCGACGTGATTTTGGTAATTGACTACCCGATGTAACTCTGGTTTAGTGACTACCCGCTGTGGTTTTGTCTAATAATTACCCGGCGTGTTTCTGATAGTGAATATCTGCTGTGGTTTTGTAAAAGAGACTAGCTGCCGTTGTTTTCTGACCTTATGGTTATCAGTCTTGTGTTGAGCTCATGCGGCTGTCACGGTCCCGATCCATCAAAGACGATGATCGCTAGCTCAGTGACTACCCGCAGTGCGCCTGTACCAAATGACGTTCCACCGTGTTTCTTTTTAAGTAAGTATATGCCGTGATCTGACTAATAGGCTATTGACCGCTATGTTTCTTGCTTAGTGTCAGCCAGAAAGTCAAACTCCTACGTTATAATTTTTGGTAATGGAGCCCACAAAATCACAGGTCTTACGACAGATTGTTGTCGTAAATCCTACGATATTATCGTAATATTTTAATATTACGACCACCTAAGTCGTAGTCATTCGGAACGCCACGGCTATCATCTACGAAGATAAAGTTGCGTAGAAAATTGCCGAGGAGTTCCGAATGTGGCGTAGCAGACTCTCCACGGAGGAGTTTGCCGGTAAATGAATATCCGCCGTGCTTCTGACTATGAATATAATAAGTCATTTATGACGTTTTATTATAAGTGACATATTTAATCATAGTGGGATTAGGTCAGTGACCTTAGACAAAATAGACAATAGAGTTTACAGAACTTTCTATACCGGAAACTAATTTGCTTATGTAATGAAGGTCGAGTATCATTTTTGGATAATTTCGTCTCAGACTGCAGACTGTTGAGTAACTAAAAGTCATATATTCGTCATAATGACATTCTTGTTTTGTTTTAATTGTCATTTGTGGTTTCGACCTTGAATTGATCGTTGCGTAGCCTTCAGCACTTTGGTCTGGATTCCAACCACAAAATATACAGTTTTGTTTTCCTTAAGCTCAAATAAAAAACGAAATTATTGTAAATCGTGTATTGCGTAATATGTTGATATGCCAATAAATACTTTTAAGTGAAATAACTATCAAATTGTAATAATGTTTATCCCCTAAAAAACCTAATTTTGAATGGGGTCTTACCGTTTTTATGTTCGCATTATTTACATAAACGAACTGGACACTTTAATTTCAAAATCGTGATATACTTAAATAGACACTTTTTATATAACACATCCATTTGCGATTTGTTCTGTTCGGTTCTCATGTACCATGTATCTTGGTGTGAGCAAATAAAGTGTATGTTCTGTTCTGTTCTGTAACATAAATGGCTCAAGTATGTTTGGTATGGTGGCTGATTTACGCCATGCCATGTCATATTTTCGCCGCGAAAAGGTATTTTCTTTGCGGCCAAGAAACGACCACAGGAAAAAAATGCAACAATACGACAGATAAAATGTGTCGTGTTTTTTTCGCCTTACATCTGTCGTATCTTAAATTTTCGTTTCTTCGCCACGAAGAAACGAAAAAAAAACAAAAAACAAAAACCAAAAAAAAACGAACGCACGCACGACAAATTTACATTTTGTCGTATCTTCGCATTTTTATCTGTCATATTGCTGCATTTATTTTGTCGTGTGTTCGTTTCTTCGCCGCAAAGATTAGAAAATACGAAGATACGAGAAACTGTGGAATTTTCGTACCATCGTTTTTTTCGTTTCATCGCGGCGAAGAAATGAAAATACGACATGGCAGAAATCAGCCACCATAGTTTAGTCATAATTATATAGACAACTAATAATTAATTTAATGAACAAAAATCCCTATCAATTAACAGCTGTTACAATAAGATATCGATCGCGATAAAATCTTGTTTTGAGTACATCGTGCGATCACCAAGTGAGATCAGAATATTTATCATTAAAGTGACAAATACATTATGTAAATCAAGGCCAACGACTTACTGTTTAATAACTGACGACATCTGTGTCTCTGTCGTTCGATTTTTGATCGATCGGACAGTAAAGGCACTAGTGACCTTAGAATTGGACATATAGAATTGTTCCTTGAATTTTCTAATATTGAAATTGATTTATGGACAATTTATGCCTATGATCAATATGTCTTAAAGATTGTATTATTCCAAATCACACATTCGCGATAAAGGAAAGGTATCTAGATATGAATCCAACTTACAATACAATTCAGTGTCTGTAATTGTGTCAAAAATTTGATTCTTGATATTTTAGGACAAACTGACCTGAAAGATTGCTAGAAATATACAATAAAAGTCACGCAAATGCACTAAAATTGTCTATACCGTGACATACTGGGTAGATTATTATTACTTTAAAGACCATTGTTTGTAGTTGTTTGTCGATTTGCACTAAAATTGTCTTTATCAAATCACAAATATCCTGCTTAAAAAAAGTTTCCAAACAGTTTTGATAGTTTCAGAAAAAGTTGATGTTCATGTTGAAATCTGTGAATGAGTACCTTTAAACAATGTACTTGGTGTTTACTATCATTACATATAAGCCAAGTCAATAGCCTACTGTATATACAAGTGTATAGTCCAATTGTTTCACAGTTTTATATTAATGATCAATTGGTTTCAACTACTATAGCAGTTTCATGTTCTATGTATATTACTATCAATTACATGTATGAATGCAAAAAATGAACATAGATATACTCGTACAAGTACATGCAACAAACTGTATAATTACTTATGTTCCACAGTATTCGATACTATTATTACATGTTCAGCCCAGTGTACGTGTTTACAGCCATAGTAACATGTTGAACTCAATGTATGGAATACTAATTACTTTCAGATACAGTAACACACTGAGGTTATGAGCAGTCTTTTGTATTCACTGCTTTAAATCGTTGCCTGTGGTTCGAGGTGAAAACTAAAAGTGCGATTTAAAGTCTGCTTCCATATACATGTTCAGCCGACTTAACACTTTTGTACTCTAACCTCTGATCATTGAAATTACCTCCAGGCAGGTGATTCCTCACAGTACTTATTTACACCTGGGTCGAGTGGAACAACTGAGAGAATTAGCAGTGCCCCTAGTTGGGTTGGAACCCCGGGACCCTTGGATCCATAATCGCGCGTGCCAAACCACTGGAATAATGCTCCTACGAAGGTCGATGGCTATTTCCATAGTAAAATGCAGGTGTATAAAAATCTCTTATTGATAAATGGCTGTTTTAGGAGGCTATCGCTAAGAAATATTTTTTTATTATAAATTACGAATAATGATCAAAATATAGAAATAACAAGAAAGCCTCAAAGCGAAAATATATAGTGTATAATATTAGATATACTTCATAAACATCAGTCTCATGAAGTAATGTTTGAGAAAATGATTAAACAAACATGATAATGTAAATATGTATAGAGTGAAAAGTCAAACAAAATCAAATAAACCATATTCTGCATTAACGCTTACTGAATTCTAGAATATTAACTATATTCTTATGTTGATTAAGTCACTGGCTTTGCGCATAACTAGAATATTCATTTGATAAATTGTATTCAACTGTCAGCGGTGAATACATTTACCCCGCTGATTTAAATACTCACTTTAGTACTTCCGTACTCACCATCGATAATCGTGTATTTATTTACTTTTTTACTGGGTTTAACGCCGTGTCAACACAATTGAGGTCATTTTACGGCTTCCAGCGCACCTAACCTAGCTTTCATGGACCCTTGTCTATAACCAGTACTCACCTACCCTTCCATAAGGCCGGAAACTTCTCTATATTATCTAATCTGTGGAGGAAAATTGACATTATTGTCAAATTTCATGGAAGGGTATAACCTCCCCGGATGGGATTCGAACCCGTACCACCTTCGGGACACGAGATTCCAAATCCCGGCACGCTACCAACCGCGCTGTGGACACAGGTAAATCAGCGGGGTTAATGCAAACACCATTGGTAATTGAAATTTTTTTACATCCTTCTTGGTTTACGTATAATTAAACCAGCATTGCGCCGACCAATCGAAGTGCTAAAGTGACGTATCCATATACACAAGGTTAAGTTCAGTTTGCCGACTGGCTTATTTTAAATCAAGCGATGCCAGTTTCATCGACTGGTTCATCTACTTGTATCTTAGTTGCACTTTCAATGATGCTTGCCTTTGATAGTTTATATGGGTTTCAAACTCTCAAGCCCTAATCAAGCAGTCGAGACTTCCTTATTTTATGTCTGCCATTACTATATGTGTACGTAAGCAGTGCCATTTAAGTCATAGTTTGAGTTCAAGGGAAGTTCAAATCAGAAAGTTATGGACTTTTTTTTGTTTATTTGGCTGAATACACAGGCGATCGGCACGGTCCCAAAGAAAAAACTCTATTGCTTTTGGACCGCAACGGCCGCCTGTGGCTGAATATACAAACAGACTATTGCCTAAGACTATGTTAACACAAACAGCAGAGAAGAACTTGATGTTTCAATGTCTCCGACAAATGCAAACTTTAAAATATCGGTTTCAATGAACAATAGCAATTTATAAAAACATTGTAATTTCAAACGTATGATTTTGTATGAAATTTCAACTTTTCTAAACTTTATTATAAAAACGAGCAAAATTTCACATCATAAAGAATTAAAAGCAATAAATCATGCTAGCAGTTTTCATGATTGGCAAAAATCATTTGGGGAATTTCTGCAATCGGTAAATCGCTAGAGTCAAGCCTGTGTTAATCGATTTCATTTATTCCTACTTTTTCTATATAAATAAAAAGAGCTAGTCAATCAACGAAATCCAGTTTAAAAGATAAATATTTATTCTGTTTAAAATTCTGCAGATCTGCTTTTGTATAAACACCCCGTGGTTTCGTCCATGAAACATGTCTATAATTTTGATGTGATGTACAAAACTGCTTTGTTGGAATAATTAAAAGAAACTCTGCTACATGAACCAGGTATTTGACGCTGTAAAAGCAGCCTCTTCACAAATTTCAACTTAAGTTACAACTTTTTTTAATTTCTCAAATTTTGTAAAAAATACAACATTTTGGAATCAGTAAGGCATTGTATGCCAACTTGACATGATTGTAAAAGACGGTAAATTTCCATAAAAAAGACTATTGCTAACTATTGCAAAATCATGTGAGTTTTTTTACTATTTCCAGGTCCTAAACGCTTTATTTTAGACGAAAAAGGGTCCATATATTAAAGCGAATCAGCTATTTATACCATCGATTTTAGTAGTCTTTTTCTGTACCAAACTTCGGACTCTGGCATGTTTTTGGTTAATAAAATATCACAAGTATCAAAATCTATGAACGAATAGCTTTTAAATACATTAAAAGAACCTCACGGGCATTTTTTTGAATAAAAAATCACGAAACCTGTGTGAGAGTAGCTTTAAATACATATGAAAAGAAAGACATGAAGGAATTTTGGGTGGCTTGCAGCGTTCCTGGGTATAATTAATCACGTGCATTACAAAAACTAGAGACCACGTGGTTTTCTTTCTATCCTTCTGCAAGTAATAATAAAGAACGTTTGTTCATGAAAACACATGCTCCAAAAAATCCACATGGAGTCCTGACCAGATACCACGTGACTATGTCTTCCAGTCATTTATTTTGATTTTTGCATTTCTTGAAAAACGGAGAAACGCGTAGAAAAATCTTTCCGTAATTTTCGTGTAATTGAGTTTTATTTAAGTGCTAAATATTTCATGTTCAATTTAAATGAAGCTAAACAGGCTCTGCTTATTTGAAACATCAATCTCGATTAAATTCGTGAATTTCCGCTGTTTTCCGTCAAACGGCTAAACAGATCTGTTTATTTGATACACAAATCTCGTTTAAAATTCGTGAATTTCCGATATTTTCGCCACTGGAGCTAGCGATGTTTTATTTACGAATTTGTATAATGTTTACGAACATCGCCGAATTCTACATAAATACCCATGTGCATTCTCGTGTTTTTCTGATTTTAGAAAGACGAGTATTGTATAGGCAAATAACAAAAAAAGAATTTTCTAACAAATTTCAATTTGATGATGTGCAAGTCATTATTTTCACATTAATATGAAAACATCTTACATCGCTTGTAACTTTTTTGTTCTTAGATTTCAAATTCATATCAAATCATGTGTGTTGATTGTTAATTAATGGAAGTGCGGATGGATAAGATTTGTAAATGCATTTTGTGATAGAACAGTAAAGCTCTGCTGTAAAGATTTCCTTTGTACTCGCGAAATCGTTATACTTTGCGAGTTTGCGTTTTTACGGCTTGTAAAATACATTATAATTATGCTATAAATAAACACAATGACGATTTGTTAAATACATTAAAGTTATGCTATAAAAACCACGTGGCCATTGCAACATCATGCGATTTTTGACGATTTGTAATTCCAAGTCCGGAATGCTTAATTTTAGAAGAAAAGTGCCTATATTAAGTCCATTCCACTGTTAAGTCCATCTATTTTGATGGTCCTAATAGTGGGACTTTATAGTGTTTTGACTGTTGTTTCGTTTATACTAATCTAATTTAGCTCTATTGTGTAACAAATTCTTACAACTTAGATCAATCACTTTCGAGTCTGCTTCTTGGTCCCCTAGTACTAAGCTAGTAGAATAATGTTTCTTGCTCAAGGAAACAACAAGGTATGTTTTAGATGGGATTCGAACCAATGCGGAGCTGGCTATCCAATGATAACCAGTCCAAAGTCGTAACCGCTTGGCCACGCCTACTGGTAAGTAAAATACGGTTGTCTATTTAATAATTAAATCAACACAACAATAATTAAGATAAATGAAGTTTACTTCGTAAAAATTACCCCCACAAACAAACCTTAATGATAGTCTAAATTAGTCTCGACAAATATTAATTGAGTTAAGTTCACGTACAGTAACAACAGAACAGAACAAGACGTTATTTATTATTTGTACACAGTACATAACCAGTTTTCAAATGAAAATACCACAATAAAAATTAAGTCACGATATAATGATTAATTCATATTCTGCGGACATGTAAACTATCTTAAAATCGCTAAGCTTTTTAAATACAACATGCAGTAGAGACGTAATAAACATGTCATGTAATTTGTACAAAAATATTCTTTGCACTCCATGGACAGTGTTAGTTTTGTTATATAGGGGTTTGATTTAAATTGGCACCTTAATAATAGGGACTATTATATGACCATTAATTTTGTCTGTAGTATTTACGTTTTGGTGCTCTTATTGCTTTGTTTCCTTTTTTATGACATGTTAATTTGAAGTTTACGTCATTTGTCTATATAAGGCGACCAACTCGCATATAACTAGCTTTCTCATACACTTTTTCAGTTCCTCGTTTTGCTCTTCCACAAGAAAACGACGAGCTCTTTTTATAGATACAGTAGAAAATAATTAGAGTTGTTAGAATGTCCTATAGCAGTAAGGAATGATCTTCAAATTGAGGTTAATGTTGAAAATTAGTGATAAAATAGTGTTACACTGGTCCTAGAAGCGTTGTTTTACAAATTGTACAATTTGGTACAAGTTTATAGACTGTAGCAGATACGAATATACGAGTGATATTCTTTTTTTACTTGGTTTAACGCCGTGTCAACACAATTTAGGTCATTTTACGGCGTCCAGCGCACCTAACCTAGCTTTCCTGGACCATTGTCTATAACCAGTACTAACCTACCCTTTCACAAGACCGGAAACTTCTCCATATTATCTAATCAATGGAGGAAAATTGACACTATTGTCAAATTTTCATGGAAAGGTATAACCTCCCCGGGTGGTATTCGAACCCGTACCCCCTTCAGGACACGAGATTCCAAATTCCATCGCGCTACCAACTGCGCTATCGACCCGGGTTACGGGTAATATTCATACTGCGGTTAATAGTGACGAAATAGTGGTACTCATCACCTTGAAACGATGCTTTACAAACTGTTCACGTTTGCATGCAGTAATTAACTGAAAGCGCTTCTAGAAAGTACAATGTCGTAAAATTTAATAGAACGAAACACGCAACAGTTTTTTCAAAACTGAATGTTCAAAAAGACGCTGCAGCAATGCAACACACATGCGCAATGATTTAATATTTTTGACACGAAACTAATAGCATCCAATGTCAAACACAATAAAACTGCCGTTGGCTTAAGAGCAATGATAAAATAATAACGCTAGAATCGCAATCATTGTGACATGTAATATTATTCCCCAATCGTACAAAATTCAATTAAATTCCGATACCGTGATGAGGGAAAAAACGATGGCAAGCTAACACAGACAGTTGGTTTGAATGTGTGGCTTATTAAGTTTTGTTTGTAAAAAATTTGTCTTTGATTGAAGATTTCATGGCTTTGAAATGACTAATCACTGTTTAGAAAATGTTAAGGACGTCACACACTCAGAGGTTGTTTTTTGGTCATTTTATCTGGAAGCTTTTTTATTGTTTTCATGTGGTGCATGAACAAAATTCATGATTGTCTCTATTGACCAATAACTGGAATGATTAACTATGAACCTGAGTTTTGTTTATGCCTGGTATGGGCAAACTTTAAGAATACGAGAACTTCCAAACAAATGAACTGTTGATGTGCTATTATATTTTGTGAATTTCATGTTAATTAATACATTCCATATTCAAATAAAATGGTTTTCACTGGTGATTACTTTCAAGCACGATTGGTGACGACCTTGGTAAACTGTAGGGTAGTTGTCAGTCACTGACAGAAGTATGTGCCTTTAACTACATGTATAGTTAGCAGCTATATTCACAGATTTAGCTTTTTTAAGAACCGCGAGAGGGTTGACTGACCACCGTTTTATGACCTATACAATGAGTTGCCTCGGCGTTTAGCCTAAGCAAAAGACGCTAACACCATGGCAAGATTCAATTACAGAAGTAAACTTGTATGAGCTTTAACTTCAAGAAAACAATCTTGCCAGACTAGTTTTGGAACAACCCATGTAAATTCATTTTCCAAGAACAACGTCAGTTTTCGATAAGAATTTTCACTGCAGGAAGATGAAATTAAATATTTGCAGAGAATACTTTTGGAACAATACATACAAATTTTTACAACAGTAATTTCTGACTTGGCATTGTTTCATAAAAAATGATAACATTTGCTTCAGGCATCATGTTTTATATGCTGTATTCAATCATACGCAGGTTGGAGATTTTTCTTGGTTAATCTCGTTAATATGTTCATGAACTTCCTTCCTTGCACATTTTTTGTTGTTTTTTTTTCAAGGAAAATACAGACGTTTAAACTTGCTTTCTTACTGTACCTTGATTTTCAATGTTGAATAATTTGTTGAACATAAATTCTCTATCATTAATTAAGAAACCGATTTCTTTGAAAGATAACAGCCGCTCTTTCACAAATTTCATCTTAAATATCATCTTTTCTTTTCTCTCAAATTTGTATCGAAACATTTCGAAAGCAGTTAAACCATAGTTGGCGATTCAGTTCCGAATCAAAATATTATATATACAGTACCCACCGTATAAGATGTATTAAAAATAACGGTTCTACCGAAAACAATGAATGCAATTTTTTTAATGAAATTTCCGTTGTCTCTAATTTTTAGTGGGTGCTGTAGTGTTTATGTCTCAGAACCATGCCAGCCACCCATGAGTAAAATAGTTCTGATAATGACAATTCTAGTGCAAATTGACATACAACTGTAAAATATGTTGACATGTATCAAAAACCTTCCACATAAGTAACAATATAATGATTCTTGTGCATTATTTTGTAACTTTTATCTTATACATGATTTTTCAAAATTATAATGAATATTATTAAATACCATATTTGTATAGGGCTACTTTTTATATCAAAAATAATGACAATTTCATGCCAGTTTAATTAAAATATTAAAAATTCATTGTCTTAACACAGTTACGAGGCACTGACAAGTAATCTTAAAATTTTCATAAATTAACCAAAATCCATGATCGAGTAGCTTTAAGAACCACTGGAATGCTCAAGTTTTAAGATGAGTATTTTAAAGTGTTTTATGGATTATTTCCGTTGTTTTATTGCTTGGTAATAAACGATTAAGTAAAATTATACCTTTCTATAATGTGTTAAAGAATTTGCTTGATGTAACAAAATTAACAAGGCTTACAACTTCACAAAGGTGGTTAACTGGTTCGTACTCATTGTATAACTTTCCCGCACTTAATACTTTGTGCATTCATTTTATGTTTACTTTTGAAGTCTAAATTTGCTTCTTGTAATCAATTGGTTTGATTTTGGATGCTTTTATACGATTTGTACATCCTTATTGCAGATAATTCAGGATACTTTGTGAAAATAAAAGTGTATAATCTATTAGCGAAAGGCGAAAAGATTTGTTTAATTTGTGATTTAAAAAGTAACATCCTTATTTTGTCCGTACTTATTGTTTGGCGGTCATCTTGGATATCAAGATGGCCGCATTTTTAAACTGTTTAAATCAATATACATTATAGTTCCGGTATAAAGACAAGCTTGTTTTGTACAAAATCATGCGAAATTTGACGATTGTTAAGGTTCAAATGCTTAATTTAAGAAGACAAAGCACCCTTTATTAATACTTATTAGTCATAGTAGAGGAACGTAACTGTTTAATCATGCCCTTCCTTTTTGTTCGCTCTTGTTACTTTTTCATTTAGCAATTGTACTTTGTACTTTGTTTAGATTCATTAATGTACTCTACCCTTTATCAGATCCCTTCTGCATTTTACTCAGCTAAAAAGCACGATTCCAGCCCATTGCAGACTTGATCAGACTTCATTTATCTTTGTATAAATATTTATATTTTTCGAAGAAAAAAGACCGGAGAGCCATGTTTCTTTATACAATATTAAAACATGACCTCAGATATAAGTACTTCTAGTTCTATAATATACAATGAAAACAGACCAGAGAGCCATGTTTCCTTACTACAACATACACAGATGACCTCTGATATGGGTTTTCTCTATTTTTTCTACATTTATATCAATCTAATACAAGAGTTATAAATTATATTCTAGATTGGTACAGAGTTATGATTGATAGTTTAATGTCATTCATTCATCAAGAATTAATGGCAGTTATTTATTATTCCAATTTTCTTATCTTGAAGTACATTTATTAACTGACCACTGTATTGACTGCAGTTGTTGTTGTTTATGTTTCTATCCAATAACGTCAAGGACGGTAGACGCGAAGTATGTCCATTTCTTTCTGACTGTTTGCTTGTCTTTATTCTCTGTTTTGTTCTGTATTTTTCTATTCTGTCATGCTTCTTAGTGCTCCCTCTGTCTCTTTGCTTGTCACTCTCCTGTCCCGGTTTCTCTGTGTGTGCCTCTCTCTTTCCCATCCATCCCTTTCATTCCCCCTCTCTCTATTTTCTACCTCCCCTCTTTCTTATCATTTACCATTCTGTATAATAACCACAGCGCTCGTAGCCATTCGGAACATCCTCGGCCATTCGCTACGAATAACCTCGGACATATTTAGACGCCATTTTGGAAAAACCGAGGTTGCAGTTAACAAATACACGATCGTTAAGGCGATGACTGAAGTTTCGTTTTAGTCCGTAAATTTGAAATTACACATTTCAATGATACCGATGAACAATATTTGGTTCAATTTAAAACAAATAAATATGTTTAGACAAAGATCTGTGAGTATACTACAAGAACTATTTTGTGTAACCGTTACGTGCTTCGCCTCGCGTAGGTAGTAAAATCACCAAAATCCAGTGAAGACCCCCCACGAATCCTCCCGAGATTGTTCATTCATGAAAGGTCGAGGGTGTTCCAAATGCGCTCGTAGCCTGAATTTGTGAATTTTGCCGAAAAGTCCTAGTTCATGTTCGATCCGTTGGCGAAACATCCGATAACAAACCATTGCATTTGTCAAAATTAATATTTCACATGAAATATGAAGTGGAGCTTTTTCGCTTTAACCCGTATAAGTAAGCGTTTTACTCAGAGTATATGAACACTTTGTTGCATCAGACGGAATTTCAAAATTCAAAAGGATTATCCTCAGTTTACGCATCCTTAATGTTTCCAGTTTGACTTTTAAGTCATTGCAGTGTCAATATTACATTGACGACGAGCAAGAACTTTCGTACCAGAAACTGGACAACGAAAACCACATATTTCAGATTATATTACGTTTATTGTATAAATGTCATTTCTTTAAAAACTCTCTGTCTGGCAAGAGTCTTTTCTCTGACAATATTTCAATTCGATGACCCTTTCAGACAAATAATTGTATCAAGTCAGATGACCATTCACCAACAGCAGAAAAATTGCTCCGATTTTGGCCTCGTTTAATACATCTCCAGACACTATTGTGCTACAGAATTAGTCATTTAGACGCGTCAGAGCAGCTGAAAGCCATTGTCGTAGAAATTGTCTATATAACAGCGTATTTAATATCTTACCGATTTGTCAGCTGCTTTGAGACACAGTATAGTTGTTGGTATGTGAATGTATCAATATATATATCTATGTTTGTGCATTTGGAATGTCGGCATTTTGTTCACTGGTTCATACAACTATGTCAAACTTTGCCTTACATTTGTACAAGTATTGTTCAACTATTAAGACCACCAAAATGAATGTAAAATCACATAATTTTGCAAAAGTTAAGTTGATCTTTATAGACAAACTTTACTGTATTTGAATGATATATTACACGGTCCGTAGCGCAGTAGGCTGGGCGCAAGATTGTGCATTTAGTATTCAGTAGGAGTTGCTGATTCAAGCCTCCCCCGACGGGCTGGTTATACCCTTTTAAGATAATATTGTCGATTTTACTTCATGATAAGGTAAATGGAAAAAAGTGTTGGCCTTCAGGAAGGGTGGGTGACCACTGGTTGAAGACAAAGGTCCAGGAAAGCTGGGTTATGTGCGCTAGTCGCCGTTAAATGACCATTTGAAACGGTTTTAAACCAAGTAAAAATGAACAATGTCACACTGGTTCAATTGTGATAGTAAAACAATTCGACACACTAACTTAGTTATTAAAAGAGCATTAAATTGGAATAAAAAACCGTAAGATTAAATGAAAGAATAGCGTATATTAATTATTAAGGATTTCATTTTGGAGAAAACTACGAACAAATGTAATTAGCATTGTAGCGGCATACCATTTTTCATTCATTCCGACACAAGCTGGTTGGATAAGTCTGCAGACTTAAAATAATAGGATTATGAATAGACTTAACAATATCTTTCTCTTGAGGGCAAATGATTAAGCAATTGTATTTGTAAAGTAAAAAAACGAATTACAAAAACCTGTACGAAGTTATTAAAAACTCGTACTTAAATCATTCAGTTACACGACTTTATTGACTACCATAGTCTACGTCTTTGCTAAAACCAATTTATTTTTCGTCACTTCTATTCCCAGGTTGGTATTTTTCAATCCTCAAAGAGAATCAACAAAGCATGTAAATGGCATGTAAGCACACTTAGAACACATGAAAACTATGCATTCTATTAAATGGATCAATCTATGCTATAACAATATTAATTTCATTTCTCTCTTGGGGCTGTTGTACAGATACTTTTGAGTTCAACAACCCATGATGGTAGTTTCGTGCCAAATACACAAGGTCTATAGTCACGTGATCTACTAAAATTATCACGTGATTTTTTAACAGTAGTCACGTGTTCTATAACAATTGTCACGTGATCTACTATAATAATATCGTGATCTACAATAATAATCACGTAATCTACAACAAAAGTAGCAATGTAAACGAAAACTTGTTTTTCTCTGATTTTTTCTTTTCAGACAGATAATTGAATGCCATCATTTTGCGCTTATTAATCCTCTGAGTTTTGATCGTTTGCTCCAAATCGTCTGCACAAAAATTGAATTTGAGTAGAGAACTAGGTCACGTGCAAACAAAAACATTTTTGCAGAGGCTCCAGAGAAAACATGTACAACTCGCAAGACATTGTAGGCATTTTTTTCAGATAAAGAATGTCGGAGTTATTTCAAGCACTAGTCGAATCTGGCTTTTTGCAGCTGCAAGAATTTTATTTACGTTTGTTTGTTTACATTCTGGAGATCACGTGACTATATACCCTCGTACAATAGCTTATCAAACGTGGTTTTCAAGTTCCAATGCTCATCTCCAGTTTTGATAATTTTATATTATTATTATCTCATTAAATAAGTAATTTGATTTAGGCTCTTTTATTTTTCCAAGGGCAGTCGTATTGACCCGAGGCTGACGGCCAATGGCTAATATGAAAGCCCGAGGAAAAATAAAAGGAACAATATCAAATCACTTATTTAATGACAATCTTATCAAATAACTACTTACGAACCAGATTTTGATATTGGTCCTGTTTTATCAACCAATCAGAGCGCAGAAATTTGTTATTGGACCAAGGCCAATAAGTGTTATTGGCCCTATAACAGATTTCGGCCCTGTTTTCAGTTTTATTAAGCTGGGTTTGCAGTATTGTGCAGTGAATTTGGCATTTTGCGGGGGAAATAACACATATATAGTTATTTAATGATTAGTTTTGTTCACTCAGCGTCTGAAACAAATGTTTCACTTTTAAATGACATTTCAATTACAGTTTCAGTATCACTTTGACGCTTAGCACTTTGCTAGAGGCAACCAATAGGTTTTTCTGTTAAGTTAAAATTTGGTTTGTGTATATATATAGCAAAATATCAATAAATATACGTATGTTTGATATCGTCCTTAGGCATCAAATATTTCACTCTGAAAATGGAAATTATTGTATTTGTATATACAGTGCTCTTCAAAAGTTTTTAAACGAATCCTGTTATTTTGAATAATGCTACAGTCCCATAAACACAAAATAGCCTTGAGGGCATCGTACGGGCGCTGTGCGATCAAGCTCCGCAAGGACTCGTACGAACTCTTGCGTCCCCGTATGGGTAGTTACGTTTATACCAGGGACCGTGAGATATGCCCTGGATCTAAGTCAAATGTGAACACAATCGTGGCCGAGTATGGATTAAACTTGCATATCTTCCAGCTACGGCTCCGAATACGCAAGGCTTCCCACGGCCTACGACTAGGGGTGTAACGGTTAACCGATATACCGGTTAATATTGCAATACTACTTCTGACGGTTTTTAACCGGTTCGTTTTTCTCTGAACCGGTTTTTCTAGGTATGTTCCATACTGATTGTTTTTATCAGAGTCTGAAATTTAAATGTTTGAATTAATGTTAAAATATGTCCGGAAACTTAAAATATGTTTCGTAAAGTGAGAGAAAAAATATCTTTGAAAGCCCATTCAAATCTTTTTTCTAACTTATTCAAACATTTGCGTAATACGTGTAGATCATTTGAAAACACAAATATCTATGTACAATGTTGATAAAATTAAGACGATACGCGTGCATTAATTTATGCTATGCATGTATGCGCAAAGAACAATATGTATTGCAATATATTGCAATATATTGCAATACGGGTTTCGTTTATTGCAATATATTGCAATACGGTTTTTACCGTATTGTTACACCCCTACCTACGACTGTCTGCACGTATGGGTACGCAACAAGCCACGAGTTTATGGGACTGAGGCATTACTAACTCACATTTTCTGATGATATCAGAAATACAAATCATTAGAGCTATTTAAAAAATCTGCCCTTAAGTTATACTTTAACAACATATTACTTATAATGTCATATAATATGATCTGTAACATGATACAGTTTTAATCAAAGTTAAAATGATGATTGTGGCACGTTTGGTCATTTGATTTCAAAATTTAATCAAGGAATATTTGAAAGGCACTATATTTTGTTTACGAGCATACACCTACGAAGTGTGGAAACTTTATTCTGATAAGTTTAATTTTTTCGTACGTGCATGTTTACGTATATTTAATATTATCTTGTTTTCAATCTAATTGCGTCTTTTTGTATTTATGAAAAACGTCCAAATAAGAACAGAACAGAACAAAACATATACATGTATTTTATGTAGATTTGAACGACAAATGTGCATCGTCTTACAAAACATACAAATACAATTAGCATACAGATTTATGATTAGACAAAATTTTAGCTTGCAAAATCAATGCATACGTGTACTAACATAAATGACTTAGAATCCAGAATGAAATACATGTATTTGTTGTAAAATATGCTATAATGTACACGAGAGTGTCATTTAAGTTATAAGTCGCTACTCCCACCATTTTCCATTTTTGTCTTTATTCTTTCTTGATTTATAAGGACCAAGGACAAGCCTTAAACATGTCAATTTGTCATAAAATTTTGTTTATAAATGGTCTGGAAGCTATTACAACTGTTCAAATGTAAATAATTAATGAACAAATGACTGGGAATGGTCAACTAACGTATAGTGATGTTTTATTTTTAAATTTGATGCCGATGGGGCATAAGAATTATATTTATGGCTACGTCGACAAGGACACCCATGTGTCATTCTAAGAGAGAAGTTTTCTTGCAAAAGTCATTGATTATTATTATTATGTTCTAAAATTTAATAAGTTTTGTTAATTACTTTTGTTTAGTACTGAATTTAATGTATATGATCTTTCTTCCATTCGGATGAATATTACAAAGATATTTTTATTTATTTATGATGAGGTTTTGGCTTAATAGTTCTTTTTAAACAAAGGACATGATCAGTTCTGCTACCTTATCTCACAGTGTTAAAGAGCAAAAGGAACGAATGTATTTGAGCTCAAGTCACGTGATGGGATATGTGTTCTTCAACAAATGACTATTTCAGACTTTTTATGAAGAGTTTTCAATCTGTTCTAAGTTAGTGTCAGTTTATTTCAAGACAAGATAAGTAGCAATCAGGTCGTATGACAAGAATATGTATTCAATGTAAATCAAGTATGTGATAGTAATGAGGTCACGAACATATTGTCACATCTGAGTAGACAAAATGAAATTGAGATCGACGTAAGGTCTTTTTCTCTATTATTGAAATTTTGGGTAAAAAATCTGTTTCGTACTGTTACTGGAATGACGTTCACAAGATAACATAGTCTCGTCTCAAACGAGAAGTTTTCATTTTCAATCTCCCAAACTGTCAGTCGTCTGCGTGACCGCATGATTGAAACAATATGGTTTCCATAGTGACGTAACTTACATTTTACGAGAAACATAACGTCCATGTTTGCTATGTTATTATTTTCCCTTATCAAGATATAGATACTTAAATTCTGCGTCATGTAATGCTTGATTTGTAACCGGAAATATCTCAACAAATATTTTTCGGATATTTCTGATAGGTTTACTTTTTAGTACGCGCTTCGTTGATACAGCATTAGATTAGGTTCCTTTTTGTGTCTTGCATATGGAGTTGATCACAAGATCACGTATAGGTTGTGAAATTGACCAAAGACAAAAATACAATTTACATATATCATTTGCATATGCTAAACGGCGTTAAACCCAATAAAAACAATCATGTGCGACCATGTTATTTATGGGTTATAGCAGATTATGTTACAGTGTAACTAATTTCCAAAGAGCTTACAAACGCTTACATTTTTGCAAATCGAATCGGACTGGACTCTGCTTACAATTCGAAATAGCGGTTTGTTAGATTTAAACTCATTGGATAAAAACCTATAGTCGCACAGCAAAAAGCCATGTACGACAGTAACTCTTGAAGCAAAAAAAAAATGTCCGCGACATTTACACATTCGGAACACCTCGACCATTCTTGAATGAATAATTTGTAATGAATGACCGAGGAGTTCCGAACGTACATTTAGTATATTGTTGACAACAATTGGGCTTTTAATTATATTATAATTAAAAAAAGTAGCTAAATTCATGCATGAGCAGGAGAATGACCCTTTTCAAATGAGCTTTCATAAATATCCAATTTGTTAAACACTTGTGTGGTCACAAACTACAAATAAATGTAGAAACATATTATTTATTATTTCAGTTAACATGATAAATTAGTTTGTGTATCATTAATTTTCCATGCTGACTGACCAATTCATACGCCTGGTTAATTCAGGGATGAAACTTTCTTTGTTTTGTATTGTATAATATAAACGAGACCATGCTTCGTTTGTTACATTGTAAACTACAGTGGATGTTGCTTATGCAATATTTAGCGTGTTCATATTGACCTGACTAAAACTCGATGCAATTCGGGTCGGTAGTACAGTTGCTAGCGCGCTTGGGTTCCGGATTTAGTGCCCCAAAGGAGGGACGGGTTCGAATCCTACCCGGGGAGGTTGTACCCTTCCATGAAAATTTGACAATAATGTCATTTTCCTCCATCAAAAGGTATATGGAGAAGTTCCGGCCTTGTGGAAGGGTAGGTGAGTACTTGTTATAGAAAAGGGTCCAAGAAAGCTAGGTTAGGTGTGCTGGACGCCGTAAAATAACCGACACGGCGTTAAACCCAGTATAAATAAATAAGACTTGTTTTAATTAACTTTAACCCTACGATGAATTATACATGTATATATTAAAACAGTAAAATTTCTCTTAAAAAACCCAAAAATATTTTGCAATCATGCAAATTTTGACGATTTAATGTCCAAAAGGTTTACAACATTTATAATGTAAAATTTTATCATTTTGGATTTAACGCCTATTTCTGTATAACACATTTGCGTTTATAATGTATTCATAGTTGGTAATGCCACACACTCAAAATACGCTTCTTAAAAGTCTTATTTAAATATATATGACCATTTAAGATTTTTCTAATATAGTCCACTTCAGTTAATCTCACATTTAATTATGGCATACAGACTGTATACAAATATTTATCAAGTGTATGGCTATTATGAACCATTATATCAATTTATAATTACATTTATAATAATATAAAAACCTATACTACCAAAAAAACCTATTAAAACCATTGTTTGTGTAATTTGAAAACCATCATCGAATTTCGATTATAAACTTTACGAGCTTAATGTATAGCAATTTATAGAATAAAATCGTTTCAATTAAGTTTTTTTCATAGTTAGACTAATTGGATTCAATTGACATTTTTCTCAAAAGACGATCGGGACGGTTGAACTATAAATATAAACTTTAAAATGCCACGATGCGTGAAATACACCTAGTTATTTGTTAAGTTTAATCATTATGCAAATTTAATTCCAAAATTTCCAAAAGGTAAATATACTTATTAAATCTTGAATGTTTATTTAATTGAAAATGTATTCCACAGTTTACATTTAACGTAGGTTTGTTATGATTTAAAGTAAACGTCTATCGCCCTAAGGTTTCAAGTTTGCAATAGGGAAAGATATTAGTTTTCGTGCTAGTCAATTACGTGGATAAATTGAAACAAAATAGAATGCTTTTATGGTGGGCAATATATTCTGTTTGTGTCTAAAGTATTGAACATAAACTTATGAACTTCTTAAAATGTTTGTACTTTTAAATTCGGCTATGGATATTTAGATTTTATTGAAATTGATAGGGCTATTGCA
The DNA here is from genome assembly GCA_025267735.1 of Mactra quadrangularis. NCBI lineage: Eukaryota > Metazoa > Mollusca > Bivalvia > Venerida > Mactridae > Mactra > Mactra quadrangularis. The sequence goes on along the minus strand of CM046309.1, from coordinate 55,961,722 downwards.
ATCTAATCTAGTAGAATGTCATCGATAAACATTATAATGGTGGCACCACAATTGGATGTTTAAATAAAATCCCTGCTTAAAATTGAAGTTGTTAAAATAAAACAAGTATTAGAAGCACAATAAACATGTCAAATCATTCTAATTTCTCTGTTTAAGTTCGACAATCAAAGTCTACTTTCAGTTTCGATCTACTTTCACTTTGAAACGAAATCAATAACATGACTACATTTAAACGAAAACTTATTTAAATCTATTTAAAAGTTCTATTTCATTAGAGTTGTTAGAATTATTATTTTTACCATAAAGATGTCAGAACAGAACAGAACAGAACATAATCTTTATTGTTTAAACACAAGTTACATTTATAAAACGTAACAATTTATAAAACGTAACCTTTGTAGTCTATGGACAATTTTAGTCTTAATATGGGGCTTTAAGTCTCTTAGCAATTTCATCTCATGTTGGATACAGAGAGCTTGAGATCTAAATATTCTTTCAACACACTGTAAATGAAATAAAAAAACAAACCGCACACAGGTGCCAGGCAGAATTGTCCCGTCTTCACATACGAAGAAAAATTGTGTCCGGCTTTCCTTTGCTAAAAGCAAAAAGCTACAAAGCGGTCGGTCCCTTTTGCTGAAAAGTGGGATTGACTCCATAAAAAGACTCGATATAATTCTTGACCCACTCATTTATAATTTAATATGACACAATAGTGATGCTAAATTTTCTTTCTTGGAAACAAATGTTAGTCTATCATATTTTCTAGCCGCCAGTTGTAAACAATAAAATTTAATTAATTCTTGTTTGAGAATACAACGAGGCGGTTTTTGGATGGATTTCAAATTGAATTGGAACAGCTTAGATGTTTTATATATCTTGTAAATATAGCGAACACCTGAGCAATTCAAATGGAACTGTCACGAAAATTGACGTGTAACAACCTACACTAAGCGCAGGCAGCACGGGCGCTCGTGCAGAGCTCTACACAAACAGAGCACGTGATACACATAATATCGACGTTTCAAAATCATAAAAATCGATATATGTTCATATATAGAAAAACCATTGGTAGTTTGATTAATTTGAAGTTGTGTGATCGATTAAAAGTTTGAAAAATATTTGAAAAGTATATCAAAAGTAAGTTTTTTGATTAATATATTAGAATATATGACGGCTGTGAAAAGCGTATACATAAATTCTTCAAATTTAGGGTTGTCCTAATTAAGGGTCGTCCAAACTTTAGGGCCTCTACATAGTAAACAATAGACCTTAGAATGCAACAATCTTTTTACCAGTATTATCAACTAAGTGACATTTCATTGCATCTTAATTCAATATTTAATCTCTCGCCAAAAGCTACAATCCTATTGTTTCTTGGTGACCAAAATACCAGTCTGTAACTATGGTAACACACTTATTTATCTGCATTTCCGCGAGATTTTTCTAACAGATTATAAACGTATTTGTCTATTTCTGAAATGTAGTGCTTACTTGATTTTGTTCTGTCTGATCCGTAGAATGCAATGGTAATTTATAGACATTGCTGGCTTTTGTGATAAAAATGTCCGACGCTTATTAATTTGTGATTATTCTAAAAAGTTACTTTTTGATATCTCTATGACCAGACAGACTGTTTTCTTAAATAAATTATGCTATATTCCCGCCCACGTAAGTCTATTGATCAAGGGTTCGTGGATTCGATTACCAGGTTAGACACACTATCGTTGAAATTGGCCATGAAATAATTTCTATGGCCTTTCTCCCTCCTACCATTGATTCAAAATCATGTAAGAGGGTAGTCAGTTACTGACGAAAGTATGCCTTAGTAACTAGTTAACAGCTAAATCAAGATACTTGGTATTTCTAGAAACGGTCAGTAGGTTGAATGAACACCGTAATATGTACAATGCATTGCTATGGTCTTAATCCCATAAAAAAATATTGAACAAGAGAACGGCTTTTAAAAGGTTCACCATAGTCATTCTTATCACAATTCTATATTTGATACGCTTCGGCTCTTTTCCTAATTCAAACGAAGTTTGTTATGTTCTGCGATGTTCGTTTATTGCTTCAAAGTTTTAGTGTATAAGTACTAATTTGCAAAATGTATATAAACGATGTAGTGATCTATTGTACTCCTACATAGCTCTCGCTGTTTGGCAATTCACATTTACCTGTATTTCGTCTTTAGTGCATGTAAACTTAAACAGTTAATGTTATAGTGGAACTATGTAGTATGTTTGCGTAGAAACTGAGATGGTGCAAAATGGAGCCAATATGTAGAAAACTATATATTAAAAAATATGACAACAACCATTTTAGCGTATTTAAGCTAAGCCAAGCTTAATATGTGATTTTACCAGCAATGAAATACATAAATGCAACAGGTTTACGAATAAATCATATGCCAGTGCTTTCAGCGCTTTGATTTTAATTACCAAACTGGAAGAGTTCATAACCACTCTAATTATCTCGCTACTCTAAGAGTACACAAACAAATCAACATGATATTACTGTTTTAATGTAGAAATAACTATGTACTCTATGAGTTTATGTAGACTAACAGTTCATTGACTTGTTTTATATTTTATGTCATATCTCCATGCTTGCTGTGATGGTAATAGTTTCCTCTAGAGCTATTAACAGTGATATTCTTCATACCATTACTTATACATATCATAACTCTTACATTTGAATTAACAGCGCTTCCTAAAATTCATGAACAATACTCTGGTTTTCTGAATAAACCTATTCACATTTATCCTTGATTAAAGAACAAAACTAACAGTACTCTTTGCAAATTTCCAAAATCAACATTTATTTATTTATACACATAATTATGATTCAAACCATTCATGAATTATCATTATTCATAGAAAGAGTAATCTGAACAAAATTTCAAAACCAAGACTCATTTGTTTATAAACATAATTATAATCCAAACTATGCTACATGAATAAACATTATTATTATAGTAAAATAACTAACAGTAAACATGGCCAATTTTTCTCAAAATATTTAATTGTCCAACAACTTTGAGGACACATACGTCTATTGACTTTCTAGGCTTAACATTTTCCAATCTAGACTGACCATTCATTACAAAGACATTTCCAATTTGTCTTCTCATCATTTTCTCTTGTTATGTACTTATTCTTAGGTCCAGTTCTCATATTTTCCCCTGACCTATTATGTCTTTTTTTGGGGGGGGTACTATTGGAGCCTAAAACTGTCAGGTCAAATTGTTCGAAAAGATATTTGTCAATCTGACAATCGGAGGACGAAGACAGCAGACCAATCTAGAAAGACTATACATTATGACGTCATTATGTTGGTAACTTGGTATACTATTTATCGTCAATTTGGATTTCCAGTTTATTAATTACAACCTTGTACATCAACGCATTTTGTTATTACAGTAAAGTTTCTCTCTTAAACCACTTTGGTTAATACAAAAAAAAATCATATTTTGGACAATATTTTAGTCCCAAATGCTTTATTTTAAAAGACAAAGGGTACCATATTAAGACCAATTCGCTATTAAAACCAATGAATTTGATAATCCTAATAGTGACCATAACTGTTTCTATAAATCGTTTAGGATAATGTGAGACATTGCTTACATAGACTATCGTTTAGATTTGTCTCAAATTATCCTAGACGAGCTATACAGAAAACAACAAAACAAAAGAAAAAAAAAGAAACAGAGACCCAGCTTGAACAAATCCCTATCGACAAGGTGACAGCAATAGGTCATCGAAAAATAATCAGAATTCACGGACCAATTAAGTTCGCTGACCAATTTCCCGATAGCCGTATGAATAAGTGATTTACTTCCAATTTTAGCTGCATCTCTTATATTACTTCATATTGTCTCTATACAATCAAATATTCCCCATGGTTTAGACCATTGTACGACAGACAACAATCTGTAGTGAAGACACAATGTTGTTTGTATAAATGACCAGACAAGACACAAATATTTATAACGATATAATTTTGTTATATTATAAATCAACCAGTAGACAATGATTATCTGCGTAGAAAATATTGTTTGGTTTGCTATGTGATTGTCTGTAGAGTAAGCATTGCCAAAGATTAGATAAGAACGTCATGAGTTTTGTGTTTGACTCATTCAAAACATTGTTTATTGTGTGACATAACACAAATGCATCGTGTAATTACAAACATTATTGGCAGCCGATGCATTGGTGCAACAGAAAATACCAACATTGCAGGTACCAATTTGTATTAAGGCAATTTGAAGCAATTGTGGATAAATTTCTTGAATATGGACTGGTAGGATTCGCACCGGAATCTCTCGGGCCATCAACCCGCATTCTACCTATGCACTGCTGCTCCATTTAATACAACCATCAGGGCATCAGGGATATGCATTAAACATAGTAAGACAGTCAAAGTTTAAATATATAAAGTATGTTCGTTGTATTTTGTCGAATTAAACATACGTAGATAATGCATGTGTAGCTGACTAAGGTATTCAATTGTATGAAATAAAACGCATGTACATAATGCTCAAGGGCATGCATAGATAGTATATGAAAAAAAAAACAATGCTCTTCAGAGAAATACATTTCAACAAGTCAATGAACTGCCAGTGAAAGTATTAGAAAACTTACAGAGTAATAAATCATGCATAGAAACAACTAGAAGTTTGACGACGTGAACACTAGAAAAGAATTCAAACATTAAAGCATAACACATGAAATGTTGTAGTGTATATAATGAAATTTATATCTTATCAATTATTTAAGTAGGCAAAATGCTTTACAGCGTGTATGACAAAAACCGTAATCAGAAATATACAAAATGTAATTCGTAAACCGAAGCCGAATATACTTTTCTGCTACACAAAATAATTATCCTTAATCACCCCGCCTTATTATGTCTTTTATCTATTACTGATTCGTATCATTACGAGTATCATTATCCTATTCATTTAGTTGCTGTTACATATTCTACAGATGATGGGCAATCAAATTATAACTACTGGCAGATCTGAGCAAAACAGGCCTTTTTCCCTTATATAACAGGGGCCGTTAACAGGCGCCTTCCCCTCTTGGAATTTCTTTAAAATCATGCAGTTTTCCCCAAATTTGGAGTTTACCTTGGATATTTTGTTCCCCTTTCTATGAAATTGCGATAAAATTTCCCAAAATGTTCTATAAACAAAAAGGCCCAGGCCCCTTCCCCAAGTACTGAAAAAAGCTCTGCAAAATCTTTTTTTACTGCTTGACAAAGTTATTTTAAGAAGCTCGCCTATATGTTCACGACAGCTTTTTTGTCTTGCATCGCCAAGTATTGTTGTTTCTACTCATTTTGTTGTTGTATCAACTTCTATTCATAGGCAATAAAATCATAACATTGTGATATCATTTTTTACAAAGGTATCGTTTTATGCATACCAGCAAAACATCAGTGTTGCATTTTAGACAATAAAACAAAGCAACACATGTTGCAAATGACACCACTATAAATTGGAAAACACATCGTGTTTTGGTGTAATGTCCTAACATCTCAATTAACTACAAATATGGGTGACTGCTTGTAAAAATTGCTATTCATTGTAAAGGTTTTTCCTTCCAATACGAGATAAAAATACCAACTGTAGCCATTAGTTTTGGCTTTATGGATGTGCAGTTGAGTTAGATCCATGGACAACGAGAATAAGTATCGTTGGAATTTAGGCAATTTATAAAATTGCCATTGTTATAAGAAATAAAAGGGGATTTATTTTTCTCCATGAACATATTAAGTGCCCTAAATGTAACAAAATACTAAACGAAATAACAATAACACAATAGACACTTGATCTAAGCAGACTGTAGCCCATTATTGTGACTATTGTTATCGTCAAATCAATGTTTATTATGCTTTGCCAACAAGATAGGACATTAGGGCTTATAAGTCGAGATAAATCACTTGAATTATTTCATGTTATAAAATACCAAAATAGTTTGACGTACTTGTCCTTTGTCCAATGGAAAATATTGCCTTTGTTAATTCAGTAGGACGTAAAGAATTTGTCTTTTAACCCATGATAGATGGTTCGATTTTAGAACTATGACATGCTGTACTATTTATACAGTAGGGAGAGTCAATATTCTTTAAAGAGATGCTACTTTCGATAATAAAATAAATCCATTCATTCTATCATATAGAAGTCTTTGACGAAGACCGTTTGTTGTGGCATTTTTATCGCCTGTGTTGCTATAAAGGGTCTATATCTTTATATTACCTTTATACTTATTAATTATTCTGAAAAATGCCATAGTTTTGGAATTAAACAGCAAATATTCATTATAAGAACCATCAACTCGATGGCCTAAATGGCTATCTGGCTTTTATATCGAAATCCTTTTCTTCTTGAATTTAGCATTTGGGACTTGAAAATCGTCAAAACTCGCATAATTTTGAAATAAGCAAGATGATCTTTATAGCGGAAGTTAACGGCACCTATTGAATTTCTAATGTTCACTGATGCACAAATAAAAAATGCAAAAACAATATAAAATGCAAATAATTTATATTTGTCTCGAATAGTTGATTGCCAATCATATGCCAGAATCGATTCTATTTTTATTTTTATGGCATAATGGTGATAAATGTGTCAATTTTACAAGGAAGTATTAGCTAATGCAATTCCAATGCAGTAACGTCTTGGAACATTTCCTATCAAATTCTTCTCAGATTCGTCAAGCTTTGATGTTGAAGTAATATCAATAGCAACACAAATGAGCATTGTTCATTTTTTATCAAAAAATGCATGAACATTGCTTTCTACAAACAATTCTATTATACAACCAGAAAAAATGTTCAGCTTGTATTTCATCAACAATATTTCATTACTACAACATTTCTTCTACTACTTGTGTTACATAACCGTGGTATTGACTATATTGTCAAGTTACCAACAGCAGCTGAAAAACGATTTTAGTCATGCACAAATGAAGGCTGAGAAGACTTGCACCGATAAAGGGTTTAATTGAAAATGTTTTCACCACTTGTTTATAGGGAATCGAATAGCGTAAACTAAACAAATCTTCAGCGGTCACATGATTAGTATGATTTCTGAAATGCACTGATAAAAGTCCTGAATAAGAATTTACTTAATATTTTAATAGAAAATTTTAGCTTAGTCAGCAAAAATTCAGTTTAAAATTTTTATCAGATAAAAATTGATAGCTAAGGAAACAACCATAATTCAGTTCTAATTTATTGTGAATAAAGCAAATTAAAAAGTGTCTTATGATTTTTTTTTCTGCGTTAAAATTTTCATTAAACTGTCAAAGGTTGAATAAAAGAGCACTTTTGTACTATCTCAAGTTTTACATTCAAGTTCTCCTGCAAGTATTGTTTCACAATATCTATGAATGACAACGAGTTTCCTAGAAATGCGTGATATAAAATCGTTTCTTAAATGTAAAATCGTTTCCTTCTCAGTACACAAGGCTCATGTATCTTAATATAAAGACACATCATGAGAATTTCATGCAGTTTTTATTACTCCAACGCACTTGATATATGAAAACGAAAAATAAAAACCCTTCACTGAAATTGTGAATTTAATGATGCTAATCTTCCGTATCTTTGCTGTATCAGTTTTTAGATTAATTTATCAAGTGTTTTATATACTTATCAACTCTGCTATTCACGTGCAACTGTCTGATAATTATCATAGAAGGCATATCAATGATATATTAGTATACAGTAAATGTATTACTTTTGTTACCATCGACCCTCTTTTTACAGCTATCTATGTGTGAGAATTTATTGCCTTTCTGACTGCTGGATCTTAGTAAAAGACATAAAATGTATTTAATATGCACTAAATTCTGTGATATTTTTGACAAATTGAAGTTCATGACTCGCTAAATATAGAATAAGAAAAATAGGTTATATGTTTATATGGGCATCATACATGTTTCTTACATATCGTAGTAATATCAAAACCAATGGTTCAAATTTAATTTATATTATTGAATCTATTAATAGAAACTTATATTGGGATTAAAGCATTACCGGTTTTAGAGCCTCGCTGTGGAAACGTTGTAAATCATAACGAAAATGTGTTCTTTAAAAGGATTACATGGGAAAACATAAGCACAAGTGATGCACACTTAACGACATTTATTCTGATGACATCCGTACCGATATTGCACTGTTCATTGTTACTTGGAATAATGACAACATAGGCTAAAGTCTAAAAGGAATTGTTCATAGCACCAGAAACTGAAGAGAAAATGTTTAACAATATGTAATGACAACATTGGTCCTCTCATATACATTGTAGTGTCTTTTGGAAAGAAGTTAATGAATATGTGTGATAAACCTTAGCTTAATAACAAATTTATAAAATCTAAAAACATCTTCTTAGCTTCTTGGTCGTGTCCATTTATTTGAATGTTGCTGCTTCTAATATGTTTTCAAAATATTTTTTCCTACAATTTCTGTAAGTCTAACTGTAATGTATGCTACTAATATATAGCTCACAGTTTGTGTTTTTATAATAAATCAGTCTACAGGGTTTCCATAATGCATTGTGTCTGTCTGAACGCTTAAAAATTGCTTATGTACATACCACACGATACTGAGAAATGCTTCACAAAAAACGCTCTAGAGCAACTCTAGCTATTTTCATGCCAGAGTCTGATAAGTTTACTTTATGTTGAGAAAGATGATGTTTTAGCATCGAGACTTGCGGAAAATATGGATAACTTGTCATTATCTAGAATCAAATGGTTGATTATTTTGTCTTAACATCTCTGGTAAATGATTCTACCGATGTTTAGATGTTTATTATTGATTGACAATGCTATAATGAGAGCTGTGAGATTTGGATGTGGTTGTTAGTTTTGGTAAATAATCTTAGCATCTGACTTTTGAACCCGATTAGGTACAGGGCAAAAGAGCTCTTGATTGTTGATAAGTATTTACTGGTAGCATCGTACCTCCGATAGATAAGAATATTATAATTGTTCTAATGTTGTTTTAATGACAACGTTTTTCCAGTCTCTGGTGAAAAGAACTCGAACTGTTTGAAAATATTTCTGAGTAACTTTGCCCTAAATTGCAAGTTAGCAAATGTTAATTGGTAGAGCTTAAAGGTGAACATTATTAAGTCCTTGTTAAATTAATGGTTGTTTTAAAGAGATGCAACAAGACGGAAATCATAATCATTTTCTTTACTTAATATTAATCAACAAAAAGATCATGTAATATCTAAGGTTATTTGATCTGAACTGGTCATTGATGAGAGATAACAATGTATTTTATGAGTGATGGACTTATGAGTAAATAATGAGTTCATTGACCTACATATTACATGTATCCATCACAATGTTTCCTATGAGGAATATTGTGTCTTATTCTATTTATAGAAATATTATTTCTCATAAAATTATTACTGATCATTATATCTATATTTGTATACCTTGTTGTATTTATCATCCTCTTTTATGGGCATTTCAAATTCATCCTGTAAAGAGAATATCTGGTATTGTATTGAAACTCACTCACATTTCCTATGTGTTTCTCGAACATTCAGTCAGCTCATTTTGATTAATATTTGAGAGGAACTTTATTAGACTGTTGCCTTTAAATTATGTTTGTTCTCTATGGCTAGGACAATCAGTCGGCAATGAAAGTAAACCAATCGAGAAAAAACAATACTTGTGTCGTCATTGGAGCGATTTACTATTCAGTGGTCACAAATGTTTGCTTTATACGTCGGAAAATATAACTGTATATAGCATTTAAGGTTTCTTATTGGAACAAAACGTACTTGAAGCTTGACACAGTTCTATACTCACTGCAATAGATCATCGACAAATAATCAGAATTCAGAGACCTATTACATTGACTGGCCAATTTCCCTACAGCCATAAAAACTAGTGATTTACTTCTATTTTAAAATGCATCATACACATTACATCACAATGTCTCAATCCAATCAAGCATTCCCAATGGGAGCGTACTGGTTGATAGACATCAATTACAAATCGAAGTACGATGTTGCTTGTACAAATGACAAGACAAAACACAGCTTTATCTATGGGTTCAATTTTGTCTATATTGTACAACAAAAGTATCTTTAGATTTCATTTAGCAAATTTTGGAATCTTTGTTAAATTCAAACTACTAAGAAAAGTTTGAGCACGCCTTACGGATCTGCGATAAACCTTGATTTTATATATGCCAAGTTTTTAAAGACTTATTATCTCTGCCGTGCACGTGAGAACAGTAAAGACGATTATCATGACAGATATATCACTGATATATTAGTAAACGTACCCTTTGCCTTTGTTACCATCAAAACATTAGAAGCTGTCAATGAATAGAAAATTACATAAATTATATCAAATATACATTAAGGTAAAATAAATATATAATGCATTAGACGAATGGAAGTTCATGACTTCGTGTATTTTCAATGTTAAACTTTTCTTATTTTATAACATTTCACGCTAATTTTCCACTTTCTGCGCTAATAATTTCCAATAAAACAGAACATTTCACTGGATATAAAAACGTACATAAAACTTAGAACACCACCGTGAAAACACTTTAAAACAAGGAAAATGACTTTTTTAAAAAAAAATCTCAAAGTTAAATTCAAAATATAAGAAGCAAATTTTCCAAAGTGCAATATTGATTCATAGAGTTACGCCTTTACCTCTTTATCAATACCACGAACGTATTCACTGCCGTTTCGCAGAAAAATTTAGGAAGAAATATCTGCTTTTGATAGGTCAGCATTGGTTAATTCAAAATTGTTATGCATAATTACAATGAAGGGGTAATAAAAATGCAAAAATAATCGCAGGATGTTGAAGGAAGATTAAACAGCCTAAGCGACACTGAAGGCGACGACGAACAAGTAATTGATGCACGTTTAATAAACAATTGAAACTGTGATTAGACGATTGAAGATGAAATTATAAATATGACTGTGTACTGTAAGCTCTAATTCGAGCGCTTAAACATGATGGCATTGTTCTATAAACCGACGAAGTAAAAGAAGTTGTTGTTTTGTTATTTGTTGGGTTTAACGCCGTAGCAACACATTGTATAGGTCATATAACGGCGGTCAGTCAACCTACTCACTCCTCCTGGAAAGGCTTAATCTCTGGATTTAGCTGTTAACCAACTACTGAGCGCATACTTTTGTCAGTGACTGACAACTAAGATAATTTAGACTAATTGTTCCCTTTAATTTTAACCTTGATGTTTTCAGACTCCCTTTCGAAAATACTGAACCAGGTACATTTGTGTTGGCATTATTCCCTTTTATTTGGGTCTCTTCCTTTTCTGTTACTCAATTTAAAATGTATTGTTTAAAGATCGTGAATACCTTTAGGAGAACTCGACTTAGTCGACAGCGTGTAGGGAAAAATGAAATTATGCATCAAGATGTATTACAAGTATTGATAACTTGTCATTTTTAGAATCAAATGGTTGATAATATTGTCCTGACATCTCTAGTATGCTATTTCACTAATACCTTGTATTGATTGACATTTGTGATATGACATTTAACAGAGAAAATCTTCATTTGCGTCGCAGCTAGATACATTTTTGCATTAAGTTTTTGTCGCACTTATTTGTTTCACACTGGTTGACTTTGGGACTTTGGCAGACACACGGGACGAACGTTATTAAATATTTCATTGGTTATGGCAATATTTTCTACTGCATGTTCTAATTCGATTGAAAGCAAATACTTACAAATGTGAGTTTGTTTATTCATACAGTCTAAACCAGAATCGTTCCTTTTACAACATTTTATTAGAACACACATTATAAACCACAAACTTGACGGCAAGGAAAATGATGCTACTAAGGTCTAAATTCGTATAACAGGACAATTATTAGATGCTTATAATTCTAAACTGTTATGTTTTAAAAAGGTAATTTCTATAAAGTATGTAAAATAAGCGCAGACAAAAAGTCCATTGATCTTTTAATCCTTTCTGTAATGATTTTTTGTCATATCACCAGGCTTGGTGTGTTGATAATTGCTTTTTCTAAACCTATTTACCATTATATTCGTCATAACACTACTTATAATTACGATACCACCATTTTAAAACAATATAATATATTCATAGACTTTCTCGACTTTCCTTTCCTCCAAAGTCATTTGTTATACATCATCTCAACAGTTGCTCTGTTTTCAATTTAACATCTCGACAATTCTCATACTGTTCTACAAATTCAGTTTCTTTCTTTTCCTTTTTAAGAATATACGTGTATATATAAGAACCTTGTCTAAAAAAGGCTATTTACCTTTATTGTCTTAATCTCAGACGTTAAAAAGCGTACCAAAATGAATAACATGATGATTCACGATCTCTGACAACAAACCGCTGTTAGCATTGTTACCTTTCAGTCACCATAAACACTTTATGACATACCATCAAGATTTGAATTAGAACAATACATTACTCAGAGATTACTTACCAAGTCATTGCCTCACAATTCTATAAATGCATGTATTTCAACATTCAAATTTACCCTTCTATTGTATGTGCACATTAAATGTCACAATATACTTAAAAAGTTCATAATGCAAAGCTCCTGGATCTTCGCTGTTTTAATATTGACATATCATGTTTTTATAGACTTCTATCATCATTACAAAGCACGTGCGAACTGTCAGAAAAGCATCTGAGAAGGTATATCAATAATAAAGCAGCTTTATAAAATGTATTATTTTTGTTACCATCGACCATTACTATTTCCTCTTAGCTAGTATAGAATGTATTACTTTTCTGACAGAGACACTTCGTACAAGACATTTATTGAACATTTATTGAATTTGGTGTAAACTGAACTGTTTACTATTTTTGACATCTGGGATAATATGGTTCATATATAATGTTCTGCTGTTTTAAATATTTCACGCCTTGATTCCACTTTCAGTGCTATTAATTGTTAATAAAATAGAATCCTGTTCTTAATTTGAAGCACGAGATGTAATAAAAAGCACATCTGAATTAACATTCTAAATCAAGAACATTTTTTTCTGCTTTCTTTAGTTTCAATGGATTATCAAAGTAGAGACGTCCTTGAGCTGTCTGAGCAAAGATCAGATATTGATATATTACTTCCATCCGTTTTATTTAGTTGTTTAATGTAACGTTTATTTCTTTAATTGCACTTATCATGTTTTATAGATGTTGGCAAGCATTCATTCAAACTTAGCAAGAATTATTTATATGTGAGCGTGGGCATGTGCATTATATATTTCATTGCTAAGACTATATCGTAAAATGGTTTAAGATACGTAAATGTTGTACTCTTTCCTTTAGAGCATTTACATATTTGTTAAATGTTTATTTTATTGAGGTATATACTCGTATATTATATTCTAAATCCTAGATTCTTTAGATTTTTCCTATCCTCATGCTATCACTTCAATACATTGCCAGTCTCAATGCAATGCATTCAATATAACCCCAGTCATTGTTTTCATAATTGTCTGAACATTGCAGTCATTTTTGTGTCTTCAATTTGTTTTGCTAAATTGATGTAGCACGAATTTTGAAGAATGAAATAGAAAATGAAAGCTGACCAATCGAAACAGAATGATACTTATGCTATCATATGCCCCATGGTTAAGACCATTGTCAGATTGGCAATCAGTAGTGAAGGCGCAATGATGTTTGTATAAATGACCCGACAAGACACAAATATTTATAAAGATATAATTTTCTTATATTATAAATCAACCAATAGACAATCATTATCTACGTAGAAAATATAATATTGTTTGGTTTCGGATGTGTTTGTCTGTTTAGGCATGGACAACGATAAGATGCATACGACATTTTCTCTAACTTACATAATTTTATACACATCTCTTATTGTATGACCTCTTTGACGACTGTTACGTTTTTTGTTTACGAGACACGTGTAACATTCTTTTAACCTATAGATAATTACTATAATGTCAATTGTTTTTATATCAACACTTGGCAATACTCACAGTTGAACACAGTCATATGCAAATGTTTTAAAGGAGCGCTGTTAATCGGCGTTCCCTTTGGTAAGCTCATTGTCCCTTCCTTTATTTTATAATGATCAAACGCTTGTGAAACATTTACAATGAATCACGTTCTAGTTTATATGTAAACCCACTATGCATTTATTTGCTTATTCGAAAGCAAGCCATTTGTAGCGAGCTATAAATATTTTTGCACTTATTCCTTAAACCTAATGTTCGTTTTGTACAAAAACAAATGCCTATGAGTAAGAGATGAATGTTGTTTGTAAACGACAACACGTGTTGCAAAAGTTTCATCAAAATAGAAGTAAAGCTCGAGTTTATTGCATTGTTTAGGTCTGTCTTTTTTGTACACTACAAATATGGCCAACAGTTTGTCTCGACTGTTAATCAATTTGAAGATTTCCTCTTCTGATGTTCGATAAACAGTGTCCCTATCAAGACAAACAGTAGCAATTACTCTTGAGCTTACGACAAAATTATCTACGTCTGTGTAGGATTATATCCTTGGACAACGAGAAATTGTATCATCGGAATGTTGGCAATTTATATAGTTGTCTTTGCTATAAGCAATAAAAAGTGATTTATATTTCTCCAAGAACATATTAAATGCCTATATGTAACAAAATACACGGAAAGATAACAGAAACACAATAGACACTTGATCTAAGCAGACTGTGTCCCATTATAGTGGCTATTGTTTCCAAACAATCAATGTATATTAAGCCTGGACAACGTGATAGGACATAGTTTATACGGGAAGATGAATTGCTGTACTTATTTTTGTTATAAACTGCCGAATTTGTTTGAGTTAATTCCGTTTTATATCCATGTAAAATATTACCAATATCAATTGTATAGGCAGCTATAAAGGCGTCTTTGTCTGTTATGATAGATGTCTGTACATTATTCTACAAAATACCGTACATCACGTTTGGTTTGAGTGGTAGGTAAATGAATGGTTTTGAGCTGCTTCCTTTGATCATACATAATATGAATTCCTCTCACGTATTTGCTAAGTAATCTCTGCACTAAGCTATCTGTGGCCTTATTAGATGTTGTACATTTTCATACTCATTACAGTTTCGTTGTCTTATTTCATATCATATCCTTTAGTCATTACTATGCTACAATCAATTGTTTCTTTTGGCGTACAACTCTTGCTTTCTTCAGTTGACAGTGAAAGTTAAACATAATAGTAGAGCAGCAAAGTGTCATATTTTGAATTTCACAGGACCACAAAAAGTCACAAAACGAGTCATATACCAAACTGTTCGGGACAGTCTGAAGTTTATCAGACTGCCGGCATAAAATAAAAATTTTTGGTGCGGGCCCGGAAATCCAAGATGGCGTCCAAAATGGCCGCCATTTCGGCTGGTAGTAGGCTTATAAGAAAAACCTTGTGTAGCATTTATATTATTTTAAAAGATGCCAAAGAAACATTGAAAAGCTTTTGTACATGAAAAGTACCAAAAAATAGTGTAAGTTGGATTTCGCTCAAGGTCATTTTCAAGGTCAAATTCAAGGTCAAAGGTCAAATTTCCCGAAAATTTCACCAATTGACCTCATTACTTCTTTTATATTTTCAAAACAGCATGCTATAGAATGTGATTTACAACATATATAGATTGTACAATGTATGCCCTTTACAAATTTATTCATTGTAGGCAAAAATATTTGGTTGCCACGGAGATTTACAGGCAATCTTAAAATATCCAATATGGCCGCTATTTTACTCTGTATCAGGCTTACTCTTATGTCATAATTATCATTTTATGTTTATTATTGAAATAACTGCGAAAGAAACCTGGTACAGCTTTAGTAAATAAGTGTTTTTAATTTTTGATGGTTGGGTTTTATCCAAGGTCATTATCAAGGTCGAATTGAAGGTCAATGTCAAAAAGCCCAAAAATATCAAGTTTTCCTCAAAATTTTCAATATTTATTCAAAACTGCATGATATCATATGGAATATGATTTACAACATTTTCTACAATGTATACCTTTTACAAAGTTTTCATTTTATATCAAAATACTTGGTTGCCATGGAGATACAGGAACAATTCTAAAACATCAAATATGGCCGCTATATCACTCTGTATCAGCTTATTTTAAAGTCACGGCATTGTATGTATATTATTGAAATGACTGCAAAAGAAACCAGTTCAGCTTTAGAAAATGAGAGTTGTTATTTTTTATTGGTTGGGTTTCATTCAAGGTCAATTATCAAGGTCGTATTCAAGGTCAAGGTCAAGAGGACAAAAAATACCAAATTTTCCGCAGAATTTTTATATTCATTCAAAACTGCATGATATCATATGAAATATGATTTACAACATTATTTTTTTCCACAATGTATATCCTTTACGATTTATTCATTTGGTATAAAAATACCTGGTTGCCATGGAGATACAGAAACAATTCTAAAATATCAAATATGGGCGCTATTTTACTCTGTATCAGCTTATTTTAAAGTCATAGCATTGTAGGTATATTATTGAAATAACTGAGTAAGAAACCTTATACAGCTTAAGTAAATGCAAAGTACATCATCAACTTAGTTAGTTTGGATTCATTCAAGTTCATTAAAAAGATCAAACTCAAGGTCAAATGTGAAAAATGACCCATTTCCCCAATTGCTTTTATAACTTTTTATCAGTTCAAAACTGATTTACATAGAATGTGATTCAAATTACAAATTGTTTCTACAGTACATACACTTTCCATTTTTCAATAATTTATCCAGATAATAATAATATCAGTATTTTATTCAAAGTTATAAGTAAGTTGTGATATTTAAATGATGGAGAAATCACAACTAAACCCCGTATTATTTGGTATCATATTATGTATGTAGGTTTTTATTATGTACGTACATGTAGTTGCAAATATTAGTACATCTATACATATTAACATACTCAATTAGGGTGTTTATAGTTATTGCAAATGGTCAACATTTTAGTTTCTTATATCTGCTAGTTACTCAGGTTAAAATCAACATATTCAAAACATCATATTAAGTTTGGTTTATAAATATGTTGACAATGGCATTGTACATTTTTAATCATTTGCAATAGAAAAAAGTGAACATGTTTTTACAACAGTTCATTTCAATTTTTAACACTTGCCATGCAGTCACATGCTGCTGTACATAGTTGTTGAAAGATAAACAAAAACAATTTACTTAACAACTGCAATTACATTCAAGATCACTAATTAACTCCGGAGGAACTGCAGGTTTGGTCATAAATATTGGAATAGCTAAAGATAAGTCATTATCTATAGTGTAACCCAGTGTTGTTAAAGTTGGTAAGGTGTATCTGGCAATCAATGCATTTTCAAAATGAGCAATTGAAATAGACATCTTTGTAAAAGAACAAGAAAACTATCATTTGTTGAATCAGTCAACGAGGTTTTATATTTTTATTTTTAATCAACTCTTCGGCCCGTTAGACATTGAAATTAGTTTTTATAACGTTTACCAACAAACTGAGTACATGAAGAAATCTGACTGCAGGTAAATACAGTTATATCTCCTAGCTGTAGATGTAGCTGCTCAGTAGATAATGTACGTGCAATGCTTGAAACATGTATATTATACGGTCAAATTAGTTTGGACAGACTTTCTACCTGTGTGGAAGGGTATATATGATATCCTTATATCATAATAATGATGTAATATCATCATCATCATCATCATGAGTTTATTTGTCATCTGCTGCGGGTGTCCCAGACACTGAGGTAGGCAGCAGGCGGCTTGAACGTCTAACACCAGCTCTCCATCTGTCCCTATTGTGTGGACTGGTATTGCCCATACCACATACACTTAAATCGGTCTTGATGCAATCAGACCAAGATTTTCTAGGTCTTCTACGCCCACGGGCCCTTGGAATATCCATGTTCATAATGGTGTTTGTACAATTGTTACGAGAAGCATGACCAAACCACCTCAGGCGTTTGGTACGAAGAGCTATGGCTATCTCTTGAATTCCTAATTTGGTGTACAGAGAATCTGTGGTGACATTATCATTAGGCTTAACACCGCAGATCCAACGGACCATGGCTCTATCATTACGTTGTAATCGATGTAGGTCTGAAGTGGACGGCCCCCAGGATTCACTGCCATGAAAGAGTGTAGACCGGACACAGGCATTGAAGACTTTTCCTCGAGTACAAAGAGATATATGTCTTGAAGTCATGATTGGTAGAAGCTTTCTGAATTTTCCCCTGGCTATACGACATCTGGTGATAATGGCGAGCTTGCAGCCTCCACCAGCGCAAAGCATATCACTTAGGTAACAGAAACTTGGTTCAACATCAAGGGCTGTTCCATCGACATCCACTTGTGTACAAGGTCTACCATCTATAGGACGAGACAGTCCACAACATCTTGGGCACACATAA
This sequence comes from Mactra quadrangularis, assembly GCA_025267735.1. NCBI lineage: Eukaryota > Metazoa > Mollusca > Bivalvia > Venerida > Mactridae > Mactra > Mactra quadrangularis. Next base: position 55,943,287 of record CM046309.1, on the reverse strand, counting down.
AGTGGGTTGGCATGAAGTGGACCTTTGATGGCACTACACTTCTTGTGTACCCATAGCCCGCACTGAGAACACTGGATAGCGTTACTCCCAACTCCACTTCGACACACCGCACAAGGGAAGTCTCCACTATCTTGTAGAAGATCAAGACCTGGCCTCGAGATCATGAATTTGGTTTTCTTCATGTTTACCCTCAGTCCTCTTTCCTCCAAACCACTCTTCCATGCCTTGAGCTTGTTGATGCACTCTTCAAGTGAATCCGCAACCAGTGCCAGGTCATCAGCATAGAGTAATTCCCATGGCACACCAGTACGAAAAGCACGAGATAAAGCTTCTAGTACGAGGATAAAAAGAAGATGACTGAGGACAGATCCCTGGTGAACACCAACTCTCACCTCAAACTCTTCACTGTACCTTCCATTAACCCTGACACGACTCCTGGCATCAGAGTACATACCCTGGACGACACGTACAGCCCACTCTTTTACACCAATGTCTCTCAGTGCCCACCACAGAACTTTCCGGGGTACTCGGTCGAATGCCTTTTCTAGATCAACAAAGGCAAAATACAATGGCTTATTTGCAGCCATGTGTTTTTCTTGAAGCTGACGAAGTATGAATATGGCGTCAGGAGTGCCACGACCAGGTACAAACCCAAACTGCATGGTGTCAATGTCAACCATACCACGTATATGAGAGTCTAGCACTCGTTCCAACAGCTTCATGGTCTTGTCAGTGAGCTTCAGGCCACGGTAGTTACCACAATCCAAGGCATCACCTTTACCTTTGTAGAGATTCATTATGTAGCTCTCTTCCCAGTCCTTGGGAACTGTTCCTTCGCGAAAAGCGATCTCAGCTAAGTCTCTCAACAATACCACACCTTCTTCACCTGCAGCTTGCAACATTTCACAGGTGATACCAGATGGCCCAGCAGCTTTACCACACTTCATACTTTTGAGAGCATTGCGGATTGAATCTAAGGTGACAGGAGGGGGAGGGCCTGCTATAGGAGGAGCTTCTGGGAGCTGATCACAGGGCCACTCAAATTCCACGTTCAGTAGTCTGGAATAATGTTCTACCCACGCCTTCATTTTGTCCTCATCACACAATGACAACTCGCCGTCATCGTTTCTAACGCACTTCTCACCCACAACATATTGGTTAGTCTTGTCCATTTGTTTGGCTAACTTGAAGATACTACTGTCATTCGGGGAGATGTTTGCAAATGTTTCTTTTTCAGCAGCTGACTTTGCTGACCAGACACCATGCTTGGCTAACCGCTTAGCCTCATTGTAGGCAAGTTTGGCCTTCTTTGCCTCTTCGATCTTGTTAGCTTTATTCAACGATTTATATACTTTGAAGCGCGCTCTTTTCAGTGAGATCGCATCTTTGACATTGTCATTCCACCACCAGGTTTCACGTTTCCATTGATGGCCTTTGGAGAAACCAAAACTTTTCCCAGCTGCTTCAAGAAGTGGGGACTTAAGTCGAGCCCAAACATCCTCCACAGAAGTCATACTACACATTCCTCCATCGGGATTACCTTCACATCCTGGACTGAAGAGCGGAAGTTCTTGCGGAATAAGATGTAATCAATTTGAGTCCTATGACTGCCTGAGGAATAGGTTATGAAGTTATTTATATGATATTATTAAAAAAATAAAACACCTAGTAATATCTTATGTCAATAGATATCTATTCCAGCAATGTTTGTAGATTTCAAAAAAACATGGGTGAAAAAAGCATGCATGAGTTCGCCAATGATATAGATGATACTAAACTTTCGAGCAAAGGTGTTTGTTTCAAGTGTTCATTATAAAAATCATTAAGTAGTGATATTTATAGATAGATATGACCTTGAATTTGACCTTTATTATGACCTTAAATGAATCCAAACTAACAAGGTTTATTAAGTACCTTGCATTTACTAAAAGTAAAGCTGTACCAAGTTTTTTTGCAGTTATTTCAATGATATACAAACAATGCTAAAACAAATAATAAGAATATGCCTTATACAGAGTGAAATAGCAGCCATGTGTGATATTTTAGCATCGTTTGTACATCTCCATGGCAATTAGAATTTCACATAAAATGAATAATTTGTAAAGGCCATAAAGTGTCGAAAGAATTTAAGTTGTAAATGCAATTCCTTAGTATACAGTTTTAAATAAATATTGAAAATTAGGAGTGAAATGTACTATTTTCGGTACTCATGACCTTTTGACCTTGAATTCGACCTTGATAATGACCTAGAATGAAACCCAACCAAAAATGGTAAATAAATAACTCCCATTTGTTAAAGTTGTACAAGGTTTCTTAATAAGTTATTTCAATAATATACATTCAATGCTATGACTTTAAAATAAGCCGATACAGAATAAAATAGCGGCCACATTTGATAATTTAGAATTGTTTCTGTATCTCCATGGCAACCAGGTATTTTGATATCAAATGAATAAATCTTAAAGGATATACATAGTAGAAAGAAATTATGTTGTAAATCATATTTCATATGATATCATGCAGTTTTGAATGAAAATTAAAAATTCTGGGGAAAATTGTAATTTTTGGTCCTTTTGACCTTGACCTTCAATTCGACCTTGATAATGACCTTGGATGAAACCCTATCAATAATGAAACAAGAAATGTCTTTAAAAAAGACAAACGGCGTCGATTTAAAAACAAGAGGGCCCAAAGGGCCCTGGGTGCTCACCTGAGGAAAAAGTCAAAGGTCACAGAAGAGCCATTTACAGAGGACCACTAATGTTAAAACCTATTTTTTTGACCCAGTGACCTACTTATCCAACCAATCAGACCTATTTGAACAATTTTGGTAGGAAACCACCCACGGACCATTCCTGTTGAGTTTGGGCAAATTATCAAAAGCGGTTCAAGAGAAGATGTTGTTTGAACTTTTCCTTATATAATTCAATGTAATATTGTGATTCATGGGGTGGGGTCAATTTTGACCCAGGGGCCCGGGCATGATTTGAACAACTGTGATGGAGGACCTCTAGATGATGTTATATACCAAATATGAAAGCTCTAGGCCTTGTAGTTTCAGACAAGAAGATTTTTGATAATTGCATTGTGAAAACCTATTTTTTGATTCCGTGACCTCCGTTAGTATTTGCTCATACAAGTTGTGATCACGCATCATCACTTCATCAACAACATTTGCAGACCAGTTTCGCAGACTTGGCACATGATTGCCTACCGTAAACAATATAACAGCCAATGCAATTGCCGTACACTGATAACCTGCAGCTTGTGAGCATATCTGACCATGGTGAAATCGACCGTTAATAATCCTTACCATTGTTTTGATCTCCGTTGCCCGTTCAATGTTGTTTAGAGTCAGCTACCTATGCTCGGTCACTACCAATGCTCGGTCACCCCTAGCAAATTTCGATTAATTAAAAAGGGGACCTCGCGTATTGTTTCTAATTTTAGTCATACCTGCCAAACGCTCGCGGACAACCCCAAATCATGATCATCTAGACGCTTATCTGTTTATGCAGACGATAGATACGAGCACACCTGCTGTTTTCCGCTAGAAAATCCTAGAGGCTAGAAAATTGAATTTGGACAGCCTTGTCTTTTTCACTTATAATTATTATAATAATTCAAGAAGTATTATGATTTATTTAAATTTATAATATTTATACAATAATCTATCAATTGTAAATAAAAATCTCACATATTTATGTATATTCTAAGTAAAACAAGGTGACCGAGCACTGGTCCGAAATTTTCCAAAAATACCGTGTTTTACGTATTACACTCCGCGCCGATTTTATCCAATAATCGGGATCATCAGACGCTTGTTTTTCTGTAAACGGAAGTAGGTCAACATGTAGACGATAATGCGTAATGAATTTGACATGTATTGACAGAATACCGTTAACCCGCTTCGATTTTGATATAAATGTGACCGAACAAAAAATTATGAATTTATTCTTAAAAGTTACGTACCAATAACTCTGCGGATTAATAAATATATGTGGAGCTGTGACTCCCAAAGTGTAAACCCCGGAAACTGGACGTAGTGAGGCTAAGCAATATGTCAGACTTTTTACTAGAAACCGGTTCACATCTGGAGACGTAACTCATTTTACCCATAAAATATTGTGTTTGACACGTAACTTTTTATTGTTACAATATAAAAAAACACTTTGGAAAGCAATAGAAGTCTACCCAAAAAAAATAATCTACGAACGAAGCAAAATTTCGTAAAACACTGCATTACAATAGTGTGGCCTTTATTTTTTCGCGCGTGTCAGGGCCATCCAATCGAAGAGGGGATTTTCTCTGTTTCCCCCGTACGTCATTTTCAGTGCTTATAAAATCATCCAATAGAACGGCGGATTTCCGAAATTCCCAGACATACGTCATTATACAGAAATGTAGGTCAAAATCCAGCTTAGACAGCTACGCCGAAAAATAACAACTCTCATTTTCTAAAGCTGTACCAGGTTTCTTTAGCAGTTATTTCAATAATACATATACATGTTATGACTTTAGAATAAGCCCGATACATAGTAAAATAGCGGCCATATTGGATATTTAAAATTGCCTGTAAATCTCCATGGCAACCAAATATTTTTGCATACAATGCATATATTTGTAAAAGGCATACATTGTACAAACTATTTATGTTGTAAATCACATTCCATAGCATTTCGTTTTGTAAATATAAAAGAAGAAATGAGGTCAATTGGTGAAATTTTCAGGAAATTTGACCTTTGACCTTGAATTCGACCTTGATAATGACCTTGAGTGAAATCCAACTTACATTATTTTTTTGGTACTTTTCATGTACAAAAGCGTTTTAATGTTTCTTTGGCTTCTTCTAAAATGATAAAAATGCTACACAAGGTTTTTCTAATAAGCCTACTACCGGCTGAAATGGCGGCCATTTTGGACGCCATCTTGGATTTCCGGGCCCGCACCCAAAATTTTTAATTTATGCCGGCAGTCTGATAAACTTCAGACTGTACCGAACAGTTTCGTGTATGACTCATTTTGTGACTTTTTGTGGTCCTGTAACTTCTTAACGGAGCCACTTTTTGACACTTTGCTGCTCTACTATAACGTATGACAGTTCAATGTTAATTACTAAAATATCATTTAAGTTTACGGTTTTGACAATTGACTTGGACGTAGTGTATTCTAAGAACATCTTTGAGAATTAGTAAGCCGCGGTCGTGACGTAGTGGTTAGCATGTCTGACTTCGAATCCGGAGATCGCGGGTTCGAGCCCGGTCGCGGTAGGTAGTACCCTATACATGAGTTGTTGGCCTCGTGGTAGGGTTAGTTAGTACTGGTGATAGAAAAGTGTCCAGGAAACCTATAGTAGGAAGAGCTGACCGTTGTATATATGACCTAAATATGTGTTGAATACGACGTTAACCCCAATTAAAAAAATAGAAAAATGAGAATTCATATGGCGTTTCATATAAAATTTTGTAACAAAGGCTTCATACTACATGTCGTGTAATTGTAATATACCAAGAGACTGACAGAAGTGATATGTTTGTCATTATTACATAGAACATGTGACATATGTAATATCAGAAAGTTAGACTTGATAACCAATCTGATACATGTACAGTAGCATTGTTTTGGTTTCCTTACGTCAGTAAATATTTATGTCAAATGTGTTACATTATCTACGTTACAATTATAGTCAGATTCAATACAGTATACGAGTATATCAAGATTTGTATCTAGTACCTCTAGTTGCAATTATTTTGCCACTCTCCGTTCCAATGCGACAAACTCCTTAGGTTCTTGCTTTTGTTATTTGGTTGCACAATAATTGTATCAAGTGGTAAACTAGGTATATGCAAAACGTTTTGATTATTATTTGTTTGCGGCGTTCGTTTTATAGCAGAAGTTTGAAAATCTAAAAAAACTCTCTTTCCTTTTTGACTGTGTAAACGGTCTGTGTTTTATCGTTGCATATTTGATCCTGACATGTGTTAAGGGTTCATAAAAGGTCATTGATACAGCTCAAAAACATCGCATAAATGCAATTCAAAATGTACACGAAGAGTAAATTTATACAAAAAGTTTTTTGTCAATCATACACCAGAATCGATTTGGCTTTTATTGTAAGGGCATACTGGTAAAAATGGCAGTTTTTGTAATATCAATACAATGAGCATTGTACATCATTCTCTGAACATGCATCAATATGCTTGCTACAATAGATTCTAGGAATTTTCAAGAAAACTTGAAAGTTTCTTCTCTTCAAAAGAAATTCATGGTTGCGTGTGTTTGTGAAATGAAGTCATTGTCAATGATCAACAGTGCGTACATGATTTTAGTTTTACACTTGTTTTGTATGAAACTGCACCTTGTCTATTCAATAAGAGATGTAAATGTAATAACTACATTGCTATTACTGCTGAAAAGAAGTTCTCTCTAACGTCACTGGGAAATTGTATTTCAGTGATATTAAAATTGAAACTCGATTTAATCGGTTTATAAAATATTTGTGGCGATGTTTTGCATTTGTTGATATATGATTTAGATAAATCAGCCAACAAAACATTAACTCTGTGCTATCAAAGACTATTAAACAAACCGCTATGATCATTACGATTTACTATCTCAGGCCTGCAGAGTCTGTCCTTGAATCACTCTATGAAATTAACTTATCCTCATTCTATTCTAACTACATGTAAAACCATTCCTGTCTTGGTATCGTGGATCATGACAGCATTTGGTAGTTTATAAAGGCAGATAATGAAATATCTTTACGTATAAATTGTTTTATCATTTATACCCAGCGGATATAAGAAAGCAGAAACCGTCTTTGAAACTTGTGAATTTAATGTATCTACGCTAAATTCATTTCATAGAAACATTATAGATACATCAAGTTTTTATGTACTTATCATCACCACAATGCACGTGCGAACTGTCAGACTTTTATCATGATACGGATAACAATGATATATCCGTTAATCTAGAACTCTTTTAATGCCAATCTTAGTTAAGAATTACTTCCGAAAGCCATGAAAACGATTGTTTTTACGTATCACTTTATGTAAATTAATTAACATGGGCGAGATAAAGAAAATATTATTACATCATTATTAAATTTCTTAAGCAACAAGATTTTTACTAGAGCTAGGTAGATTGTGTACTATCGTTATATTAGCCAAACTAAAAACAACAATTTTAGCTCTTAAAGTCATTATAATTTTGTTTTGAACTGTGTCAGTATGCCTACACTAGAGATAAGTTTAATGCATAGTAGGGCGCAAATTTAAACACCATTTGTCATGGCAAGGAATAAATATTTAACAACGTAAATGACCACATAAAGCCTCATATACCAGATTTGGTGCTAATTATTGTTTGGTTGATTGAATTCCATAACTATTTGTGGAAAACGTTACCATAATAGCTTTTGCCTGAAGTATTAAATTACATTTCAGCAAGTCTTACTTTAACGTGGATATTTATGGCTCCAGGTATATGTTTCAATACAATTAGTATTTTGTTCCTGTTTTGCATCAACGCTTTCTGAACACACTAAGAAATTTATTTAACATTCGCCGATTAGAATTCCATAAAGTTCAAGAACAAATATTTTCGTGTTATTTTCTTATTTGTTTACTTTATGTTAGGTTCTTTGAATACTTGCAACGAAACGTAGAAGACACTATTGATAAATTATTGTTTTCTGGAATCAAATGGCTTTAAAAATTGCCCATTAATATCTTATTTGAGATTATACAAATATTTTGTTTCATGTGACATTTTTATAACGGGATTAAGAACAGTAAATCATCAGTAATTTCTAATCAAGATACAAGTTTTCAATTTAATATTATCTAGAATGATAATGTTATAACATTTTGCAGATATTTTCCATGGAATTGACACACGCATGAATGCTGAATGGTTTGAGATTTAATTCTATAAATCATTTCCTTATAGCTTATTATTGATGTATACAAGTACTTTGTCAAACGTGAAAACGATTATATTTAAAAGTACGTAAACTATGTTCAAATCGCAACCCGTATCATTTAGTACACTATGGTAGAATATTATGTATACATGTAATTCCTTTATGGCTCTTATCGTGTTTAACATAAATAAATGTCTAATTTATTGAGATTGGTATCTTTATGTTCACACAATCAAATTCATCTATAATCCCATCAAAAAGCTATTTACTAAACACAAGTTACTTGTGAAATGAGATATATCTATATTTTCAAGAAAAGCTGCGTCCGATTACATCTGCTCCCGTGAAGCGTATTAAATGGCGCTAACACTAGTAAAAGTACATCAAACTCATGAGGCAGAATGTCTGCAAAACCTATCACTTTAGAATCATGTTTTCAAGGTTTAGCGGTACATACACAGGATTTCTTATCTGGATATTAGTGTTTAGTACCTAATAACATTCAGTTATATTACCATCAATCGGTTTTTAGTTTGAATTAGAACTTGCTGGCATCTTTAATTGAAATTACGCCTTACATAGTATAAATTCAGTTTTTATTTAGTACGTTTTAAGACACCATCAAGGTGTTGACGAAGTTTAAATGCCTGAAAACTTTGTCGTGAAGCAAATACTTGTTTAGCAGAAGTAGACAGTACAAGTTCTAAATTGCCTAAAAATTTAATAATCGATTGCAGTTATGTCATTTTTTGTTAGAGCAGCATTGAAATAATTCATGTTGTGATTTAACGTGATGAAAAAATCTAACTTAAGTAGTGGAGCTATATTAAAACCATGATGTTGACGGCGTAAAAAATATTCTTTTTATTTAATCTACGGATTGAAGAGGCATTTTTTTGTTTTTTAATCATGTTAGTTAAGCTAATGTCTTTCGCATGTTGTTTGAATGCGAACATAATAAACGTGATAAAAGTATATACCTAATTGAACACGAAATTTTTATAAAAAAAATTACCCTAAAACAAGCATTGAAGACATCGAAATGACATTCTATGGCATTATACGTGTTACGTTATGAAAACAATAAGTTGTCAGACTGATAACGTTCTTTTGGATTCCACGCCACGATAATACTTTTTTATTCTCCAAACTAATGGCGTATTGTTACTCTAAGTACTAAGATTTATCATATCGTCAATAAATGAAAACACACATAGAGGAAGCAACTGTCACTGAATAAATGGTTTATTCCCTAAATCATTGAGAAAATAATGTCATATCAGACCATATCTCGTACTATCGTTGGCAAGGGTAATCAGAAGAAATATGACAAGTAGTCCTTATGATTTACATTGCTGTCAAAATTCTATTAAACGCTAGGAAACCGTTAGACAATAGAACCGGTTTCTAACATTAACAAGTTTATGGAGAACTTCTTGTAGAAATAGCAAAGCTATTTGTAGATTCAAAATTGATACATTAATGGACAAGGGGTATACATTTACGGTCAAAATATGCATTAGTTCTAGACGAAGAAAAGAAACTGTTTGAGAACGTCAATAATCAAGAAGAGGGTATTTACCACAGACTCTAGGGTTTTATACGCTTCTAGTTGATGGCTTGTTAACATGCTATCTTAGCTGAAGTAAATATACACGTTAATGCCACTTACATAATTAAAGAAAACCATTGACTATTTTAGGAATATTTTGTCGTTAAGTAAATGAAAACGGTAATGAGTATTGACAAACTTAAGAGAATTATTCATTTGTTGCAATTATTTGCCTGACAGAAGCGTTAATTTAATTAACGAGAGAAGGTTTTTTGACTGTCTTCGGTAATACACTTTGATCATTTACCCACAAGTCAGTTCCAATATCTAAAATGTTCCTAAAACTCATTTATTTAAAGAGTTCTTAACATATCTGTTTCTTTCTCTAAATTGTGTAGTAACTAAAACAGTAACATACAAACCAACAATATTCACTCGTCCCTAAGTATAGTACGATGCTGTTCAATATATAAATAGCATATGTCAAACGGAATGATGGTGGAAATAGACAAACTGAGCATACGTCTTGGAACCTTTGTATTGGCTGTACGTCGCATTTATACTCAAAATTCTGATTTAATTAACTTAAGGTCACGATATTATGAAATGTTATTCTACATTGACTTTTTTAATTTCAGCTACCATATTTGAACCAGAGTATGAGAGTATACGACTGGCCTTTCAAAATGCTGCAACTAATGTTAATATTCAGGAAAAACTTGGTCAAGGAAGAAACATTATTTTTGATATGAAAACTATTAAATCTCAAGACAGCTTCGAAGCCAACAAAGAAGGTATGTACATATTATGAGTTTATCAAGAGTTTTTCGTTTTTTTAATGAGCAGGTACTTTACAACTATAATGGAAAAATATATTATGACCCTTTTTAACTGGAAGAGTGTTGACAAAATTCATCGGAAAGTTGAAGAAGGACGAAATCGTTTGTGAAATGTTCTATTCTCTATTAGTTAACTATTCAATATTTCTTATCATGCACTTTTTTAAAATTAGACCTTATAAGTTTTTTTTACCGGCATCGAAGACTTAAGTATAATTTCAGTTACAGAAACCTTGAAAGTTTTAGGTCTGTTCTATTTTTCTGATGAAGTCATATTACTAAACGTATCGCTTGTACTTGATATACTAAATTTCTAATCTGTATGTTTGGTTGGCTTTAATTTGATGTAACTATGGTAAAGGATGCGTCTAGTTGTCTTCCTTATTAGGATATATGCCCTGTTTGGCTTAATATTTTATCATCAACCCTTATAAGTTTTATATTCTTATCTGATCTTGAATTCATTACACTTGATATATTAGGCACAAGACTAAAGTAATATATTAGTCTATTTTGAAAGTAGAGTTCACAGTATGTATATTTGGATGTAGATTTGACTTCTCACAATTCCATTTCCAGAAACCAGCAAAATGTTTTCCTTAGGTTAAAATTGGAACAAACTTCGGCTTCATTTGCAGTAATCGCATTACAAGAGATAACTTCTCACGATCTCATTTCCTTTTTTCACATATTTCGTTTATAAAGTAATTATCAAGTTAGTTTCTTCAACTATATAAGCTTCACTGTGTGTTTAATTAAATCAAATGTGGAGCATCTAACTCTTAAAATGTCGATATACGCAATGACGAATGTCGAAAATTCAATTATCTGCGTAAGTGAGTAGATTGCTCAGTTAAGTATCATGATGTGATGGCCTACCATAATGAAACATAATTGGACACTAATTATTTAAATTCGGAGAGTTTCATCAAATCAATGCAGAGCATTTACAGTTATACGAAGTAGAAACAAATGTCTTACACATTCATGGTGGATTAATGTCGACGAATTTACCAAGTTTTATTGCTGTTAAAGGTGCCTCGTAAAAATAATGTCAACATCCGAAGTAGAAGTACTACAGCGAGCTTGGGGAAATCTTGTTTCGAGTTCTTACCATATGTAACTTACAATATTTCCCCCCAGGATAAGTAATAAATATTATTTTTTTACTTAGGAATCGCACAATCATTATGATCTATATGCATACATGACTCATAATTGATTATGAAAAGGCAAAGTATAGAACTAAGATTACTTCGAGGTAAATGTTTTATACTTGACAAAATATGTTCGTACTTAATATGAATGATTGGAATCTAAAATAAGTTAATAGTTTAGTTTTATATTAGTATTCATTTTATTATTTTTATATTTTATCATCTCTTAACCATTTTTATTTAGTTGTTTCCTAATTATGCATATGATTGTGAAGCGCTTTTGAACATATATTCAATATGATAGTAATATTAATAATAATAATAATAATAATAATAATAATAATAATAATAATAATAATAATAATAATAATAATAATAATAATAATAATAATAATAATAATAATGATAATAATAATACAAATACCGTCCAGTGATATTAATGTACGCAAACCTAATTTCAAGTTTCTAATTAGCTTGTCCTTTTAAAATCTATTTAACTAAAACGAAATCTACAAAGGAAATATATCCATAAAGTTAAGATAAAATAGCTATTATTGTGTAATTTCGTATATTCAGGGGTTATTCTTTACGTTATATAGATTACTTCAATACGTACTATAGACTCAGTATATAATTTTGAAAACAAATTGTTAGGATAAAAGGCATTAGGTAACAAGACTAATTTGACAATGATAATAAGGGATCTAAATATATCTTTAGCGAGGATTGACCGTTTTGTTGACAAACAAGTCTGCAAATACGGTTGAACACGATGTACAAACTCGTTTGTATGTATACAGCAAAAACTTGTTTTGGTGGATTACCCAGAACGATAAAATTGCCATGTAATGTAGTAGCATGACGATCAACAAAGAAAATTCACAAAATTCAAGGTGTAGGCGTATATGGAATTGTATTAGAGATGTTGTAACTATGCAAGTGCGATAAATAATGCAACGTCTGGACATTAAATCGTGAATTGACGCTCAAAATTATTAATTTGACTGGTCGTTGTAAAGTAGCAATTTTGTGCGTCCATGTATAATTTATAACTTGAGCTCGATACATTTAAAAATATAATTACAACTGATAAAACGACAATGTTAACACATCCGCTTCCAAAGTGTCTTCTTAATCTTAAGTTCAGCGTTAGTCCTTGATGCGTCGTTTCTTATTTGAAAAAAAATTAATACGGCTTCAAACCTTCAAACTCCAGATGAAATAAATGCATTTTAATTGGGGAGTATTAAATATTTTTGTAAGAGTTCAAATATTGAAAACTTATTGCTGTGTTAAAAGATTTAAATAGCCAAGTCGAACCCCACCACGTGCGAGAACGACATATTATATTGATATGTTTATTGATTCTTAAGTGCAATTTACATGAATTGTTAATCCTTTTAATGCAGTTGCATAGGCTTTCGTAGCTCTAATGCAGAAATCATGTTAAACAGTTTGTCCATTCATTGTTTCTGATAATATATTTGCAACGTGCAAAATAATATTTAAATCATTCAACGAAATCAAAAGGTTTAGGTTATTTTGAGCATGATTTATTGTTCTAGATGAAGCAACAAACACGTACATAGTTACTTCACTGTCTCTCAGAGTTGTTATTTATGGTATACTCAGCATGGATGTTATGTTTATTCTAAGCATAGTGTTAGATCTAATGGAAATATTACAATTACGTCAGATAGTTCATGATTAGTCTGTTTTAGATCAAATTGATAGTGATCCGACTTTTATCACCACACAGATTGTTTGGAAATCATGTTTATAAACATTGAGATATTTTTCATGTAATCCTATCTACGATGTTTCATTTAATATGATAACAGATTTGTCTAACCATGTAAGATCAGTCATTTGAGTTGATTATTTGAAGAAGCGGTAGTTATAACCTTTGGTGAACATACGTGGTTCTAATCAAACAAAAATGTTTATTTTGAGCTAATTATGTTTCAACCTTATGCAATCTCTTGACGAAATAAAAAATTTTGTACGATTTAATTTAGTTTAAAATACCTCTATCAAACAAAACATTCATCTCCATTCTTTTTTACTATTGCTGTAACAATTTAAGGCTTTTGTATAATTGAATATTATCTTCAGCAACCAGAAAACATATTTGTATACACAATACAGTTTGTTGATTGTAAACAATAGGCAGCTGTAATCCTGAATTAATCACTTTCAACTTTTAATCACTAATCAAGTTGATTTTATCCACTTGTCTTTTTTGTCACTTTTTTGTATGTTTCAAGCATCTGTTCTCATACAATTTTCTGACCTTCAATTGTATAGAAATGGGTTTTAAGTATGTCTGTGAAAGTTGAACAGTCATTTGTGTTACAGCATAATTCAATTTAGTGGAAATAAAACAGCGAAATTCTACATTTGCTTTTACTTCTTGAATATTACTGTTTGCACTTAAGGTTAATTTGTTCCTATTACATAGACAACCAGTAATGTGTACGTATAATTGAAGACAGCATGAACCAATTTGCAGCAACATTTGGGAGGTTATAATTTTGACTTTACTTTAATGAGTTTACTGGAGAATTAAGATAAAGAATATATAGATGTAGATATACTTTTGGGACAGTATTTGCACTGAAGTCTTTCTCTGTGCGTGTTATATATATATGTAACCTATTTAGATGTCCAGATGTCTTTCATTGCTTGCAGATAATGGATAGTGGCTTTGTCTGAGAATTAGTGTCAGTTCTTATTTTGTATAACTTCATTTAATTTTCAAGAAATGTTTTCTCTTTAAATACTGTCCCCACCTGTATGATCGGATTATATTTGAATTTACTGATTTTCAAATATGTAAATGTTTGTGTTGGATTTTAAAAAAAAAATGTTTTAGTATTACTCATTTATATGACATTGTGGGAAGGTCTTGACAACTTCTCACTATAAACGTCATTTTATTTTTCACAACGAAGCTTTTTTCCCAAGTTTCGCCCTTGTAATGAAAGATTTTTAGTTGCTAGAATCGAATAATACATTGCAACTCAATTTTAGCTAAAGCTGATCTGACTTGTAAATTCAACATTAAAATTCTACAATCAAGGTTTCTGACCACTTGATTATCATGCGGAGCAATAAAATAGAATTGAATATTTGTATTAACAATGCCTGGCGTTTCACCGTTGGTGTCAACAATTTTTATTTGAAATTCGATGACATGATGAATGTCCGTTTCATTAGTTTTAAGACTAAGCATAATCAGTACCGTATATGCTAAACACGCGTACTTACCATTAGACAATTTGGAAACATACTAAGATGTAACTTAATCTTGTGAATACCCCATCATAGAAAACATCAATATACCCATCAGTCGTAAAGTATTATCAGAAACACATGATTTATGTGATATGTTTTGTTTGTCGATAAAGCTTATACCTACATACCTATGTTATGATTAGCTAGTTCCTAGGTAATTATTTAATTGGATACACGTTGATCGAATGTTAATGTATTTTGTGTTTACCATTGTCGTGATGTCTGAGAATACAATACTTCTCTAAACAATAATAGAAAATATAACATATTGTTTTGAAGAGCAAGAATTGATATACATGTATATACATATTGGATTCCAGACTTTGTTGATAATAAAAACACATTGCCAAAGAACTGTTTTATTTATGTACCTGTGATTAATTGTAACTATATAATTGTGCACAATTGAATTCACGAAACGATTACTCCACTGCGTCAGTACATTATACGGCACTGGGTCCTTTCTGGATTGCCCAATCTTTAACTATATGCAACATACAATTTTACTAAGGATTCTGTCTACAATTTGTATCATAATGCATTTGAACAAATTAACAAATAGAACACACTTATAAAACTTATAAAATGGACTGTTAAATTAGTATCTGATATTGCAAAGGAATAACAACCAGCTTATACTGTTACATTTAGTAGAAACTCAAACTACATAATTACATAAATCAAGTTTATGATTGTCGAAATTGTTACAAGTTTAATTACTGCTAAAGGTGTGCCATAAAAAGAATGTTAACTCTCGAAAAATTATAGCACACTTCAGATTTTCTTTTCATGTTAGAAAAAACCTCGTTATTTAAGTTCTTGACATTATGTTAGTTACAAAAGTATTACTCGGGTTAAGTAATGAATGTTACAGTTTTTTAACGTAGAAAAATCACGTTAATATGATTTATTATACGTATATGCTAGATAGATGTAGTTTAGACGCAACACAATTAGTAGAACAGATCGAAAAATAGAAAAAGGGGTGTGAAAACATACCAGGAGCATCAACAGTAAAAGAAAACATACCTACCACACAGCCAAAACGCAAAAAGGAGGACATTGTTTTAGATTTTAAACTATTTCTTAGTAAAAGGACAATACTAAAAAATAACGAAAACAAGAAAATAAAATTTTGATACCTTGAGATACCTAACCAAAATCAGTATAATCATGCCTAACAGATGAATTCAAATTATTACAGATTTTTGTAATGGAAATTAAAATTAGCCATACGAAAAGGTCAAATCAGTTCTAATGAAGATGATTGGATTCAGAGTGTTCAAATGTGTGCTCTCAATTTACAAACTTTAAAAATTTCTAAATGGTTACCATTTGAAAAAAAAGCTAAAACAAAGTTATTTCAAGTATGATTTATTGTTCTAGGTGAAACAACAAACACGAACGCACTTTCTTCATTGTCTCTCAGAGTTGTTATTTATGGTATACTTGGCATGGATGTTATGTTTATTCTAAGCATAGTGTTAGATCTAATAGAAATATTACAATTACGTCAGATAGTTCATGATTAGTCTGTTTAAGATCAGACTGATTGTGTGCTGACTTTTATCACGGCACAAATTGTTTGAAATAAATTATGTTTACGTTAAGATAATGTTGCTAGTGAGTTAATGTAAACAGATTTCTTAAAAAATGCACATTTTAGATTCTCCATTTGAGTTAGTTATTTGTGCAATTAGAAAAAAACGTGATTATGACTTCTTTGAAACGTTTCAGTACATCAAAAATAGAATTTTTGAAGAAGACAAATAATTTCGTTTCAAATTCAGTTCATGCTTCTTCATTAATATAAGTTTTATTCAATCAAAGCTTTGATGTTCTTGCAGACAACTTGTAAGCATTTGCACAATAACATTCGAATTGTTTATGAAGCAAGATTTGTTTACTTTAGACAGCTGAAGAAAATAAGTTTGTACCGGTGAATAAAGCTTTCAGTATTTCTAATATTACTAATAATATTCTATAAAATCAAACACTCTTTTTGATTTTGGTACTTTAAGATGAAATTGTTGATAAATGAAAACATGAACAAAATATCAATGATCAAAGACTTGTATTAATTACAATTTACTTTTTACATTCAACATCAGATTAGAGAGATTTTCAAGTGGTTTAGTTGAAACTATATTCTGATTATGCTCTTGATTTTGGTAGAGATTTCATTAATTTATCAATTCATAAAGCATCCTTATTTAATCATTTAAATTTGATAAAATAAATTATTATAATGATAAATGAATTTCTTTTCGAACATTAAATATCAAATATTTAGAAAAGAGCGCACTTGAATAGACATTTAAAGATATAATAATTAATCGACAGATGCATTTCATATCAGAATAAACTTACTTAGCTTTCATGTATTTCATTTTTGCAATTTCAACATTAAATTCGCTGAACATTGTCTTAAAACTCAAGAATTGTCTAAATGAAATATTACAGTTATATTTAAGATATTTAGTAATAAGTAGGTAGTTAGTAAATTAAACCTACATCGACAGTCGTTTTTGTTGATATTTTGAAATACAATGAACATAAAAATGTCACGTGGTTAGGCACAAAGATATTGAAGCATCAATTCACCAGCTGCGTCTAGCTCTATGTTGTTAATAGCAACCTTGTTGTCCTGTAGTGTTCCACTAAATTAGTTTAATCATTCTATTTGTGTTACCTATGTCTGTTAACCATTTTCACATAATCAACAACGATGCAATTCACTTGCTAAATTAGACTTAATTGCTTTAGCAAATGGTTTAATTTTACTCACAATTTCATCTAATAGCTTCTGAAAATTTTTGCCGTCTCAACCTCTAAGTAAGATTACTTAAGGCTACGAAACGGTGAACATCATTAAATTATGATTCGATTTTCACTATGTCTTGCGGAGGTATAGTTAACTTCAAGCTTTACATATTCAACATGCGCTTTCTACGCTTAATATATCGAATAACTCTTTTCCTTAATTATGTCTGTTATGTGCGCTCTTTCAGTACTAAATACACATCAACTTAAAATAAAAATTTAAGTCATTGTGACTTCTCGGGTTTTTTTGTTGTTGTTTCGTAATATGCCTTGTTGCAATGGTCTGGGTTTTCTCAGAATGTGTCCTTCAATTATGAAGAAATAAATTCTAATAATGTCTGGACTTTTCGATAGATAGTTTCTTGCTCTGACTGCATTATTAATCTTAGTGAAGGCTAAATCAGACATTTTCCTTTACTCTGCATCTTGAAAATTACTTTTGGCACTTTTAGCCAAAGTTTGCTTCATCGTATAATATATGTTGTTAGTACTCAGGAATTAATATGAAAGTGGAAATTACATTTCTAAGATGGAATTTAACTTTATGTATTTTACAGGAGCAAAATAATTAAACCAACTTAAGAGAACTTTTTTAAGACAATTGGTAAAAATGATTGAAATTTTGCTGCTAAACATAATTTAAAAAGAAACTATTTGTTGCATCAAATATTTTACACATTATGTTAAACTTAAATCTCATGATGACTATTAAGAAATGTATGCTCTAACACGATCGTTCGACAGCAAAAGTAACATTGTCTGCACATAATTTCAAATCACCCACAATCATACTTTTGCGTGCTATGTCGTACTTCATATGTTATAATGCATCGAGGATGTCTATGTATATCTAACATCCCCTCTAAGATAATTGATAGTAGATTTGTCTGGTGAATAAGTGTCAGTTCTTTTTTGTACAACTTCATTATTTTTGATAGTCAGGAAATGTATCCCTTTCAGCAATGGCTACACCGACGTCTTGTATTATCGCATATAGACTTTTATGGACATTAATAACACAATGTACGTTTGCATTATGTGGGGATAATGAATAAAGCATTGCACTATCTGGAAAGGCTGAAATATTAACAGAAACGCTAAAGTGACATGATGGCATTTCAGAAAGTACTGGTTGCATTGGTCCTCTGGACATAATCTGAACTCAAATAATATGAAATATTTGCAATATTTACTTGTTTTATAGATGACTATTCAGCTACAAACAGTGTGTGTTACGGAATTGTTACGATTTTGGACTGGTAATCATTGGATAGTCGGCTATGTTCAAATCAAATCACTATCAGAATCTACATAGTTGTCATCTTGAGCAAGAAACTTTACCCTACTAGCAAGTGATTATTCTAACTTGTAAGAACTGATTTCACTGTAGAGCTTATACAAATTGGTATTCAAAGAAACTTAGTTAAGTTCTGAAATATCAGTCCTGTCAATTTATAGAACTGTTTATTGTATTGACTGTCATTTATACTGGTAGAGCTACAGATGTTGTGTTTAATATATTATGTTCTTGTTAATTTGATCCTTAATTACCTGACAAACAAGAATGTTTTTAACTGATTTACTACAATGAGTAACAAATTGAAATGCACGTTTGTACTATAACATATCCTGACATTTCGTTGTTGGTGTCAAACTTTTCGTAATTAGTTTTCTGTCTATAATGAATGACTGTTTTACTCCTAATACCAAAAACATCAAACGCTGATACTTGTCATTAGAAAGAAAGGTAACATGCAAAAACAGCCAAAACAGCAAAAACAGTCCACAAGTCCACCGAACGACCAATTTAGTTACATCAATAGTTATATCAATCAGTAGCACTTCTTACTGAAGTATTACCAAGTACCTGGGGGGCGTCTTACTAAACATCGTACTCTCAATTTCGACCTACGAAAAATCGTACGTCGGTCTCACGATTTTGCTGGTGTCTTACTAAACATCGCCGATTTTTTGAAATCGTACGATTTTCGCCAAATCGTCGATTTTCTCATGACCACTAGATACCAGTCGTACCTATGTACGATAAAATGGCTGCCATACTGTTAGATCCCGGTAACGACAGAAAATACGCGTTTTTCGTTAGAGAAAGACACCTTTGGTTGATTTTAACACACAAATTAGCTATAAATCGATACAGGCTTGATACAGAATCCACAACATGCTCAGTATTATCTGAATATTCAAGATTTGGCTGAAGAAAATCCAACGCTATAGTCAAGATTGCGTTACAAAGGTAAATAGTGTTATTTTCGTGTTTGTTTTGTAAAAAAGCCGGTCTACTAATGTGTGGAAGGCACACATTAGGGTAGACAACTAGATTCTCTTGCGTGTAAAGCTTCCGAGTGATACGGACAACTTGTCAACAACCAACGTTTACGTCGTCTGTCATAATGATTAGTGATTTAATCTTCCGTAATAAATAAAATGTGATTATCAGAGCACTTTTCACTTCTAATTAACTGAGCTAAGTAATTCGCAAACAGCTGGAATGAATATTTGACTTTAATATGATGCAATGGGTATTAAATGATGGAATAAAACGCCACATGTTACCTAAAAAGTAGCCATAATTTCGGATGGTTGTATGGACGGACATGTACACTCACTTCCACTGATATAACTAACAACGTACACTCGATCATATTTCCACATGGTCGAGTACAAACTTTGCAATGAAAGATTCGAAATATAAGTATACATCCATTACTGCATTTTGTTACTATTGAGTAATGTGTACTTTCTAAATCAAATTGGGTGGATCCATCAGTTAATGTAACCGGTTATTCTTTGTTGTAGATTATGAATTTATGGTTCTAAAATGATTTCTATGGCCATTAATGCTCTTACCTCTGTATCAAAGTGAGCACTACTCTTATATAGTTTATTGAACTTTCTATTACATACTACGGGTATGTGAAAATATTGGTTCACTAGGTCATGTGATCATATTTATATATTGATTATTGTTCATATTGTCTTCATGTTTCAATACTTTGTAATCATGTCATAGTACATGTCACAAAAATAAACAATTTACTTACTTAAATACCATTTCTCTTTTCAGGATGTTCTCCACATATGGCAGAATAACATAAGATTGTTTTTTTCAAGTACAGTATAACCTATGCAGGGCGGTCCTCTACAGAACCAATCCTCTACACAACAACAGCTTTTGATATTTCCCCAAGGTGTAATGTCAATTGTATATAACCTCTGCAGTGCAACAACCTCTGAACAGCAACATACTTTAGTCCCTCCCATCGGGTGTCATTTAAGAGGGGTTGTACTGTAGTTGGAATTGTGTGGACCAAGTGTGAAGCTCAACTAATAATTCAAAGCTACATTTAATTAATGTAAAATACTACAATTACACTCAATCTCTGATTACCTCCTGTTAAAAATACACTCCGAATGAAAAAAATAAAATACCACATTGGACATTTCACATTGAAGTATTCAATACATCAAATACTCTCATTAGCTGCATCATGATTTTAACAATTTAATAAATGTGCAGCATTTATATACCCAACACATCAAATTACTTTAAAATGAGAGACATTCTATCTAGAAGAACTGAAAAGTATTCATAGCAGATATGTTTCTACATAGGTATGAAAGAATCTCTATTGACAGTGAGAACACAAAGTGGTATCAACTTCTTGATTGACAACTTGTTGAGAGTGGAATATGTGACTGTTTGATACATGTACATGTTATACATTAGATGTACATGTGTGTTATTTTTACTATTAATGGTTTATGTAAAGGTAGAATTGTGCATTGTAAGTTTTAATTTTCCATAATGTCAGAGATTTTAATTATTTTTAAGACCCAACATGGGTACAAGGAGGTAAATGGCAAATGGATGGTTCATCTTGTATTATTGAAGTGTTTCATAAGTTTTTTAATGTGTAGTTTTAATCCACAATTAAAAAAAATATCATTCTTTTTCAAAAGTAGACACATTAAATGTTTCTATGTTTAAATAAATGCATGATTAACTGATGCACTTTATAAATCCTAAATAATAAGGTGTCAGAAATATGAAAGTATTATTATCATTATAACCTGTTATTCAAAACAGACTGTGCAAGTTCTCATAGGTTTTAGTAGGTCAAATTTTTGGTCAACATAAGACTTGTAGGGAGCAAAATCAATCTTGTGTTTATTAAACAAAAACAATTGAGAATCTAACAAATAAGAAATAGCTATTTTATAAAATATTTATAATACATTTGTATATTGGTTCAATTTACATGTATGCAGCATTTTTTTATTTGTCGTCACAAATGGCACATTTTTCAATTTTTTACATTACAATGATATTAATTTTCAAAATTTTGAAACAAGATGAATTGTGCAACCTAAATTTACTTTATCTAGAATATATGAGATCTAGTTGTATTGCTATCATTTTCATTCCTTTAAAAAGGGTTTCTTGTTAAAATAGGAAAATAAATGTTGTTCAATTAATTAAATTTATGCATGAAATTGTGTAATACATGTATTGAAATGAGATAAATTGTCATTAAAGTGTTACACTGTACTATATAAGACAAATATGTCTTGTACTATATTGTTCAGTAGCATGTTTTTTTCTTCTGTTTACTTATTGAATACATTTTATATCTAATCTATGAAAATAGACAGTTGTGTTGCAGTGTTATGTTTCATTTGTGTGTTATTTTATAAAAAAACAAAAAACGTAAGTGTCTCATTTCCATGAACTAAATTTGTATCCACTCTTTGGAAATAGTGTTATAATTATATTCAATCATCCATCAGCCTTGGCTTAGTCATAACACTTCTCAGAAATGGTGTTGTATGCAACATATCTAAATTTTAGACATCAATCAGTAGTCTCATTTGACACATGAGAGGTTGTGACTAAAATTCAAGTATTAAGTAAACTAAGTACCAAATGTATTGAAATGTTAAAAAATGTTTGTTTCATCTTAAAGAAGTAGTCTCTATGTGATCTGTGTTTTAATGTAGATTCTATTTCTAATATATTAAACTTTATTATTGATGCATACAATATTACATAAACTGTATAAAACAGTGAAAATGATATTATTGTTATATTGTACATGAGAAATAAAATTGGAAAAAATTAGTTTGTTGCATCATTGCTGCCTTTTTCAGACAGTGCTGTACAATGTATTTGAAACTTATTAACTGGAGTAAGCAACTGCTTCAAACATTTCCTGACAGTGTTACAGAATTATAATACAGTAATTGTTCTCCCTTGCTTTTTAGCTAGCTTTTATGGCATCCTAGTAGTTTCCACTTACAAGATGAGAGATTGTGGGTTTGAATCTCAGTTTGCACCATGGATTTTTATTGTGGGATACACTTGCATTACGTCACTGGATATACTGCGTAATGCAATTTCATCTGCTTTTGTAACAGTATAAGCTCATTATAATCGGAAAGGAAACAATGGTCAAGTTATTATTGTGTCATTGTAAATAAATTTATTCTGAAAAATTGAGCAAGTATCATAGCTATTATTGAACTCTGGCAACACACACACTGTATGTATGTTGTGTTAGAGCCCCACCATTTCGATGAAATAATCTCTTATGTGATTTCTATCTTCAATTATTACATAACATAATGTAACAGGGTAAGATGAATATGCAGCCTGACTGAGACTAGAACCTAGGACCCCTCGCCTACAAGGCAAATGCTTTCTCGACTGATCTATCCAGCCGCTTACATATTCTCTCCATAATGTGAACAGGTAAGTACCGTGACATTAAGAAAAATTTAAGTGCCAGTAAAGGGGTGCACTAACGATCCGTCCCCAATACTTTCTCCCCCTAGATGATCTGTTCCCAGTCATATAGGCCCTTGGACGATCCGTCCCCAAATTTGGGGAAGGATCGCCTAAGGACAAATATGACAGATTGCTGACATTCCAGTAGAGGTAATGTGCCTAAGATCTCTAGTTTAACATAATCATATTTCTGTCACCAAGGCCACCATTCTTTAAATAACTTAATATTTTTGGATGCCACTTATTCTAATATTGATATGACCAGCATAATGGTTATGCACTAACAAGTATCATTTTAATTTTGAGTTTTTTAGCATTTTACCTTCATGGATATTGGATGTATAAACTGAGGCTTCCAATCATTTTCACCCTGTACTGATTAGTCTGACGATTTAGACAGCCATCATATATAAAATACAAAGATTGGCACGCATTTTAATCAATGCCAAGCTTATGCATAATGTAAACGAGAGCTGATTTTTCTCCATTCTTTGCTTTGGACGTTTGGTGACGTTTAACGGTTGTCAGAAGTGTCCACATATTCCCAAGTGTTTCCTGCATAAATCCTATATTCCATGTTGAATTTACAGTTTGTACAGATCCATAGACATGTTACTTATTTGTTTACACCGTAATTACATAATTTCAATGCTAAACAATAAGTAAATGCCGCGAAATTGTTGGTTATCCTTCCGTCTCGAATGTAAACAGTCCATTAAAACTTTATTTTGAAGAGTATCCGTAACCATGCGATACGATTATGTGCGCATGCGTCAAAATCGCAGAGACTAAAAAACGTACGATTTTACTGGAAGAGTACGATGGCGTTAGTAAGACGGTCATAAGATAAATCGTACCTAAGTCGTACATCTAAATCGTACGATAAGATCTTTGAAAATAGTAAGATGTTTAGTAAGACGCCCCCCTGGTTAACAGATAAATCCAAAGATTTAGCTTTTCCAGGAACAGTGAGTAGGTTAAATGACGG
Source organism: Mactra quadrangularis (assembly GCA_025267735.1). Lineage (NCBI taxonomy): Eukaryota > Metazoa > Mollusca > Bivalvia > Venerida > Mactridae > Mactra > Mactra quadrangularis. The sequence goes on along the minus strand of CM046309.1, from coordinate 55,918,898 downwards.
GCGTAATATCACATATACAATGTGTTGCTACGACGTATAACCCAACCAAAACATGATTTTATCATACTTTACGATGTACATATTTACTGAAGCAAATAATGTAACGGATGTGAACATAAACACAAAGACTGGCGTTCATTGTAAAAGAATCGATGCTGATTGTCTGCAAAACAATCTAAATCAATGGTTGGCCGCTGTTGACACAAATGTCTGTAAATGTAGTCTAACATGAAGAATATAACTCTAGAGGTTACGGAAACTGATCATTAATTTGGCTACAACTCTAATTTGTGTTACTCGATTAGCCAAAACGATATATGACCATCCACTGGTCAATGATTGCAACAACAGAAACGCACAAGACTTGTAATGTAAGAAAAAGGATGAGTGTTTTTGTCAGGCTTTTTGGTAATAGAAAACAATGAGTGTGCGTTACAAAAATGTTTTTGTCTAGACAAAACCTTGCATTCAAATGATAAACGTGTCTATTGGTTGTGAATGGGTGTTTTCTTGCGTTCATAATACAATTCATAACTTAAGTCTGAAACGTAACAAAACAGCAAATCACATTGTAATTATTGACCAACAACACAGCCCTGGCCAAGTTGTAATCCCTTTCTTGGAAACCTATGAAGTACATTGGCTTTTTCACTTGAAAGTTTAATTTTATAAACCAAAATTCATATTCTACCTCCGACCGGATATCTCAGTCGTTAGAGCACTCGCGTTGTGATCTAGGGGTCCCGGATTGCATGTTTCTCTCATCCTTTGACAGTAAAACTATTTTTTGAACGAGTAAACTTGCACCAATATAATTCTTGTAACGTAATTGACTTTTCAATCATTGTAGAATGTCTTTACTCTTACTCCTCGAAGCTATCCTTTCAATTTTACAATAGAGGTCAATGAATTGACATAAACTAAAACACATGTTTGGTTTAAAAAAAATGTGATTGTTACTTTAATTATACTAAATTACCTGACAGAAGCGAGTGCTGGGATCTGAAGTACTGAAATAAATAATAAATCGAAATGTACTTTTATGCTGTAACTTATCCTGTTGTTTCGCCGTTGGTGTCAAACCTTTTGTAATTGGATTTTCGTTTTATGATAAATGCTTTGATTTCTCCTATGGACGTCCGAGATTCACTGGTACGCAATACTTCAAGAAAATTATTTTGCCATTAGGCATGTTGTAAGCATACTAAGATGTACAGTGACCTCCAAAATATCTTTAGTAAATGAAATATTGAGAGTAACTTAGCATTGACTATGCCCTCCAAATGTTCTGGATAAAGAACATTTGGAGAAAAATTGATAAAGTATATGCAAGTAATTTTACTGTTATTTAAGTATATTCATGTAACATAGTTTAAATCATATGTTGGTTATCTAATAAATGGCGGTTTTGTTATTTGCTCAGAAGACTATTTATCGTTTATGGTCAAATGTAAATCGGTTTATCCTCAAAACAGGTATTTAGTCCAAAGACTTTTGGAGCACGCTGTATCATAATTCAGTACCATCTCCTCATCATAGAAAACATCAATATACCCATCAGTCTCGAAGAATTATCAAAAACATATGACTTACGTAATTGATATGTTTTTGTCTCAAGATAAAGCCTGTACCTACATACCTATGGTATAATTTGCTTGTTTCTAGATAATTATACTACTGATAATACATTGGTCGAATGTTAATGTATTTTGTGATTAACTTTGTCATATTGGGTACGCAGCCATTTTTTTGTAGTGAACACATTTAGTGAATTAACTTAGTGACCCACTGATGATGTTTATTCGTAATACGCATTTAATACATTGTCTTTGGTTTTTTTTTAATTAAACACCATGCATGTGATTGAACAAGTTTAAAAATTGACTAATGTGTATTAGTGCAAGAGATGTTTAAAATGTAATCTTCGAAATTATCCGAAATTTGCTTCGTCCGAAATAACGGATTTCATTATTCGAATCATGTTTTCGGTCACTGCGAATTCAGATATTCGAGATTTAAGTATAATTTCTAATTACTTTTCATACGTTCGTCTTGTATGTGTAAGTAAAATAATAATTATATCATTTCTAACATACATAGCGCATAAAAAAAGAAAACTAGATATAAATAATTTTAAATTATAAGAAAATTTCAACTAAAACCTTAAGAAAATGCAGTGAAGTAGTTCGTTTAGGAATTCTAAGTCATTTTATTTTTAACAATTTCCGCTTCACTTAAAACAGGAAAGACTAATTGGTTCTCTGCATAGAAACCTGCGATACGGAACATCAATACATTCTACGGCAACGGATTCTGATATCTTCAGGTTTCCCTTAGGTTCTTATTTTTGTTAATTGTTTGAGGTGTCATTTTTATAACAAAAAATTAAAAACTATAAAAACTTCGCCTTCTTTGCTTTTTGACTGTGTTGAAAGTGTTTTTTATTGTTGCTGTTCCTGATAGTTTTCACAATTCTATGTTCAAGAGTTATACTGTCTTACTAATAATATTACCTAATTGATAAATAAGTTTGCCAAATCATTTTATCCCCAGGTTACAAATGTAAGGTTCAGATTATAATTCATATCATAATTCATACATTAAATAAACAGAAAACATAAGATCTAACACGATTATCAGACTTGGTGCTAGCATTCCAGTGTGATAACAGCCTAGTCTTTTATCACTATAGGAAATGCATGCTGTCTTAAGTTTGAATGCTCTATTTGTTCGTCTTTAAAACTTCAATTTTTTAGGATGTAAACGTAAATAGGTGGTGAGGAATAAGTGAGATAATTTGAAAACATTGGTTAACAAAGAATTGAGATATTTTATCTCTCGCCACTAACAATGTATTGAGTGTGAGTTCCTTGTACACGAATTGTAAGATAAACGCATCCTGTCACATGGACAAAACGTATAAGGTTATGGAGAAGGCTGATTGAAACTTGGTCATGTTCAAGTCTTTCTGAGATAGGGGAGATAAAGGGCGAAATTCCAAAGCCTATCGCTAGCTAGCGTTTTGTGCTCTTCTTACTCCAAAAGGAATACATGTGTAATATCAAATTAAGGGTACCAGGGAGTAAAGCGTAGGATAGCGATATGCTTAAGGAAATCGGCCTATGCACTTCAGTCATTCTTAATCAAGAGACATAGGGCTTTGATTTAGTTGGCGATCAGTATAATAATGTCATAATAACTTTGTGTTGAAAACATTTTAAAGTAACGCCTCACGCATTCTGTTGAACAAATGGTCATGATCATTGAAAAGAGATTTTCATTTCACCATAAGTGCAAAAAGATTCTTCATTTTCTCCAAGTCGATTTGTATAAACATGAGTAAAAACAGATAATAAACTAGATTCATTTTTGAGGAGCCACTCATATTATATCGCCTATTAGATTTCTGTGTACTCCATTAACGTTGAATTACTGTTAATAGATATTTATGTATAGAACGAGTTGACATTGGATATAGCTCGCTAACAAAACCAAAGTAATGGCTGGAAACATCTGTTTTTTCATCGACATTTGATGTAGGAGGCGGCTGTTAATTATATTTTACCTAATTATCATGGAAAAGGGTCAGTGCTCTTAAAAATTAGGACAGTACGAAAGTTACTGGGTACGAACGATGTTATTGCTTTAAGATCATGTTATCTAATGTGTTTTGCATAATCTTATCACTAGAGCAGACGAGGCTGTGTTGTGTGGTAAGAAAAAAGCAAGACTATTCCCTCATGGCCCATGTTGTAGATTATGAATACATATTTTCCCATTAATAAATGGTTAATACATGTGCATGGCGATAACTAATATGATATTCAAAAGATTTCTTATGTTAGTTTTTTGTGTACATGTGTTTTTGGAGAAGGATATATACCTGTGTGTCTGACAATCCCAGTTTCTTAGAGTTTTTTTGTAACTACAGTCACCTTTACGTATTCATGTACTTCATGCATGTACATGGTGAATATGCGAATACAGTGACGGTTACATCGGGGGGTAAAGTGGGTCCAAACTCCCCTCCTGGAGTTTTGAAATAAATTAAAGTTCCCCTATAAAAACCATCTTGGTTCTTTAAAATTATGCGCTTTTTGCAACTTCTAATTCCCTATCTTTAGACCATTTCACTATTTAGGTCATCTATTGGGTGGTCCTGAATAGTGAAACTTTACTTCTCCAGAGCGTTCACTTGGTTTTGTAGATTAGTATTTTATAATATATACATGTAAATACAGAAATAGACCACCATTGTTAGTATTTTAATAGGTGAAAATATTGTAAAAAAATAAATAATATCTATCGTGAGTGACTTAAATTCCAAAATCCCAATTCTGATAACATTTATTGTAACGTTGTAAAGCGTTCGAAAATTATAGTTCACATAATAAATTTTCTAAATGCAATTATTTGTTGTACCCCTTTTATATAAGAAAATCATTCCAGAACCGCCCTACAGTCGGCATTAGAATGCAGTTGTCATAAAAATGACTTTTTTTTCGCTTCTGTGTGTGGTTCATCATAAAAATGCATAACCGATGCGTTTTAACGTCAGAACGCATATTTCTGTAACCCTGGTTACACTTTTGATTAGATGTATTTGATACATATTGTTATTTAATCTTTAATCTTCACAGGGTGGTAATTATCAGTTGTTATGCTTTGAAAAACAAAATTAATGTATAAAAATACGTGATGTTTTGTGACGTTATGTGCTGTTATGTGATGTTATGTATTCATAAACCAGCATCATAACTGATGTCACTATTATACATTACACTATCCCATTATCATAATCTCACCATGTGGTTAATTTTGAGAACAAATGTATTTTGGGTTTGACTTCTTGCCAAAGTAATAAATGTTCAGAAAGAAAGATCATGTCTGTGAAACATAATTATGCTCCTACTCAATACGGACGACAAGATTATTCTGTTTTATCTGTCTCTCTGATTCTGTTATGATTACGATTCAATTTCATTAATTAAAAAAAATGATATCCGAAATGTGTTATCCGAATATTATGCAATTGTTTAATATAACATTTCTCGGATATGCAAAATTTCGGATAGTCAAGATTTCGCTGTACTTTTGATATATATTTTTCTTCTTCCTCTTTAAACAACAGTATTTATTCATTGTACAAGATCTAAGCTACTAATACCGTGTAATTAACTTTGACGTTATGTTCACGAAAAAACTTTTTTGTAAATCCGCAGTTTGGTCACGTGCCAGACTAATAGAATGCTAGTTGTTTTCTCTCTTTGTGACAAGAATTATTCCAGCTTGCCAAAATAATAAATGGATAAAACAACATCAGAAAAGAATGTGTTGTTTCTATGGTGTTTCTAATTGGTTACCACGTGGTTACCACGTGATTACAACGTGTTTCTAATTAATAATGGTACGTAGATTAGGTAATTTTATGTTTTGTGTATGATGATAATAATGGGGCAATAAAATATGTAACATTGTCATTAATCCAGATAATGGAGTTCTTGGACTACCTTTCTCTGATGTTTTTGTCCAATTTAACGGTTTATTTGATCGTGTTTACGTCATACAGTCAGTGCCCTCCTCAAGGTCTTTGGACAAAATCTTGTTAATGAAATAAACTGGTTAACATTTACTCACGGAAAAAGGAACAAAATTCACATTACGCATGAAAAGTAGAAAGTAAAAAAGTGTCATATGAGCATATTTCAAAATTAGAATCTATTAGTTAATGAAGATATAATTCTAAACTTTTTATAGGAATCAAATATAATTACTGTAAATTTTCTTGCGGAAGGCATGATCAGTTTACTCAAAGAACATTTGTCCAAAATCTATTGAATCATCTTTAATTATTGTTAAATGACTTGCAGTATGATTGATAATGTTTCCTCAAAATTTCATGTGCCCAAGAACTTTTAGAAGGCGCTATATCTTTCTATACAAACGTAGTTGAGGTACCATTGCTAAAATATCTTTGAGATCAACTTAATGGTATGGCGCCAAAAATATCTTGTTCGGTTAGCATGTTCCTGTCACTTGTATTAGTAACATTTACTAGATTTTTGGTTGTCGTCATGTTGTCATTTAACTTGCTTCAATCAATTGTAGTTAGCAAGCTTTTTCTTTCGTTAGTTCATGTAAATCCACATTTCGCAGGCTTAGCGCAAAACGGTCGTAACTCAATTAAAAAAAGAAGAGTTCTCAGAAGAGTTATATTTATTCTAAGATTTGCAGTATACATGTACAATTCACAAACAGAAAAAACAACAGTATTCTAAAAGCTTATTATATATCAAACTTGGATTTATTTGTAACTATATTGGCCTGGAAAATGCAACAAAGAAAAGTGTCTTCAAAATATTAGTAGAATGTTTCACTACGTCTTTTGTGCAGCAACTGCTTAGTACATTCAGTTAACACGTACCCAAGGAGTGTTCAAGGAAGCATAATTTATATCATGGTAATTGACTCAACCTCTTATATCAATAAAGGAAAGACAAAAACAACTCAAAAGATTAAACTCTTATGAATCTAGAAAATAAACAAAATCAAAAGAAATAATTGTTTTCTTCACAAACAACGTAAATAAATAAATAAAAGTTGTTGTAAATAAATTGTTAAAGAAACAATGAGATAAATCATTCCTAAAACAAATAGGTCTTGTCTACTTTAGATATGATTTGAATAATTCTTGCATTTATATCGACACAGAAACTATTGTTATTGCACAGCAATATTTCTAACTGATACCATTACATGAAATTACCCTCTCCAAATTGCCTACAATATATTGTAGAAGATTAATGCATTTCTGGGTACATCTCAACCTGACTCTTTGGCCACCTCTAGAAAAACTCTAGACTGCAGCGCTCTTGGAAGCGCTGGGATTTCGATTCTAGCGTCCCGAAGGAAGAACGAATTCCAATGCCACCGAGTGCGGTAATACACTTCCATGCCCATGGCAATCGGACATTATTGTTAATTTTACTCCATTAAAAAGGTACACGGAGAGAAGTTGTCGGTCTTGTTGAATGGAAGGTGATTACTGATTATATAGATAGGCCTATTGGTCCAGGAAAGCTTGGTTATGTGCGCTGACCTCCGTAAAATGGCCATGAATGAGTTGACACGGCCTTGAACTCAAATCACTTAAAATCACTTCTAAAAAGCTCATTACCCAAAGGTTATCAATATTCTTGATCTTACATTAGATCGAAAACCCTGATAACCTACTAGATTACGAGAACTTCTCAATATTGACATCCTATTCTGTGAGGGATTGCCTGCCTGAAGATGATTTCAATGATCATGAGTCGGCTGAACATGCATATGGAAGCAGACGTTAAACCGCACTTTATTTTTTTTACTTAAACATAATATTACATTATATCAGGCTTATCAGCCCAGCTTACAATGCTCTCTGGGGATGTCTAGTTTGAGGTTTCACAGTAGAAACACAACATAAATATTCTGAAATCATTATTGCATAAATGAGATAAAACCAAGAAAGATATATAAGTATTTATTTTTGATCCGTCGCACTAGGAAAGTAACAGCGTACCAAAGTCATTTGTTATGATATAGGTATTATTTGGTATTATTAAAAACAATAGCATGAACTACATAGATAGTGACTTTAGTTTGAACTCTGTCGTACTTAATCGAACCGATATTTCTATATTCGGGATTATGTGAACAAATAATATAAAAAGGCATTTGTCACAAGAAAACATGCGTAAAAGATGATGTCTTTTTGCCATAATACTTTCTTATAATTTAGGGATTTTCCGATGCTATGTGCTAGAATTCTCCTTTGCTTCTTAGAGCGATGGGGCAGCACAAGACTTGTGTATTTTTTTGTAAATAAAGAAGGATGTAGGACTATTTATGACTGGCCCATTTGATATGCGTGTCTGCATTAACATGCTGTTTGCGCTACCACAATTCCATTCGGAGTTTTATTTTCATTGCGTTTTTCTACAGTTGGTAAAATTTGACCTTAGACAAATTACTTTGTTTCATTGATAACAACACTACTGCTAACTGAATAAATGTATGTCAGATTTATTCAAATTGTATTCTTAGTCTCAGATCAATTTTACTAGCTAACAGACCTCTTGTTTTTTATTTTGATTTTTGTCTCTGTATTGCTGAGACAAATTCCGTTACTAAAAAGACATCTATTGCTTATGGCATTTTTATTGTGATAATGTATAGCCTTGTTGCGTCAATCATTGAAGTGGACTCGACCAAAACATTTGTTCTAAACCAAAAAGCTTCAAATCGAGGGTTGCTCGCAAGACTGTAGTAAATGCATTGCATTAAAGAGCGAGTTACTACAGTCTTGCGGCTGACCCTCGATTTGAAGCTTAGTGTAAAAATACAATAAATAAATGAAGTAATGACTCGTAATACAGTAAAGCTCTGCTATATGAGTACTGTTCATTGTTTATTTTACTATGAATCCTATTTCGTGGACACATGTTGTACGTCCGTAGATCAATCATTGTTAATACTAACAATGGTAATTTGAAACACGAAACTCAAATTCCTCGCATCTCTGTAAATAAACTCTTGGACAAGATTTAGGGTACTTGGTTCACTCGGAATTTTCTGTTTATTTTGTTTCTTTATTATTTAGATTTCATGTTGTTCTTCAACATTTTATAGCTATTTATGTTTTGGGTTTAACAGGCTATAATTTTCTGTTGATTTCATTCGGGTGATAAAATTATCAGTTAGCAAAAATAAAAGATCTTTGAAATATGGTTCATTGTACAGTAGCACAATAAACAATGACAGTACATGTATAGTTCTGTTTTATTAACCTGTCACAACTTGAATAATTACACGGTCACTGAATCTGTTATTTTTAACTCCTTTCGAACTGATTATTTCTCCGATATACAAAATCGCCACATGTTTAGTTATAGCATCAATAATTGATATGGATAGTAGGCTCCATGGTTAAAAGAAGTTAAATAATAACACATTCGGTGACCGTGTAATTATTCAAGATGTGACATGTTAATGAAACAGTGCATGTACCATATGACTGTATTGTTACTTGTAAATGGCGTATCAGATCGGTTGAAATACTTTGAAAATAGGGTTAAGTTTTTTTCTGGAACTGTACACCTCCTATTGACAGCCGTTTGGTATATCGCTGGGATTAGTCGACATTTCAGTGTCTCTACATATATAATGGCTTCGATCACTTCACACGGGTTTTGAATGAGTAATTATAATAAACTCCTTGCTCCGGAATTGCTATCAGACTCGCTACCAACCATGTTTACAGGACAAGCTTGAAATGTTTCAGTAAAGTTTTACCATCAGAACCATCAAATTCAATGTCTTAATAGAGGAACGGTTTTAATAAAATGACCAATTTCATGACAAAAAATAGTTGGGACTTTAAAGTCGACAAAATTGCATGATGTTACAATAACCAATGTGGTTTTATAGCGAAACTTTACAGCATTAAAGTTAAAACAATTGTATACGAAATACCCTATAAAAATTCTGATATAGCTATTTACTTCTATGTAAAGTACGAAAAGGTAATGCATTTCCTCTGCCTGAATAGCATTGTTTTGACTCAGAATGAAATGATGAATGGGTCGTGAAACTGAATGGCTGAGAAAAACAAAATAAACACACGTTTGTTCTACACAAAGTATTCAGAACATCTCGTTTTAATTATAGAAGTTAATATTCACCAGAGACGGTGTTCAGGTAAACATTTACACCGAAGAATGTTCCATTGAAACAATCTGAGCTCTACCGGGTATTTTCGTAACAGAAATATCCGAGGAACTACGAAAACCAGTGAAAGTATAATGTGGTTAATTATGCTTCTATAGCCTTTACAAAAAGTTACGTAAATACACGATGTTTCTCGATTGTTCAACCGTAGCTCAATCGTTACTACACGACAATTTTCGTGACCTGAAAATATACGTTGATATATCATTCGGAACACCTCGACCTTTCATGAACGAATAATCTCGGAAGGATTTGTGGGGGGGGGGGTCTACCCTGGCGGCTTTACTACCTTCGCAAAGAGAAGCACAGGCGAAGCACGTAACAGTTATGCAAAAAGTTCTTGTAGTATACACACAGGTCTTTGTCAAAACATATTTCTTTGTTTTATATTTAACCAAATATTGTGAAGTGATAACATTGAACTGTGTTATTTCAAATTTATGGACTAAAAACGAAACATCATTCATCGCCTAAATGATCGTGGATTTGTTTACTCCACCACCGGCTAAAGCAAATAGTTTGGGAATATGACAAAAAAGTTAGTTCCAAAATAGCGTCTAAATATGTCCGAGGTTATTCGCAGCGAATGTCCGAGGAGTTCCGAAAGGTTGATAAATGTTTCCATCGGACAAGCCCGATTGAGTATAGCGTGACCGTCACAACTCGTACATTTTCGTACCACGAGAAGCCATATTGAATTCTAATCAACGCTTTAAAAAATTATGAAACGTGTAGTTCTAAAACATTCTAATTTTAAAACAAAACACGCTTTTCTATTGTTATAAATTGTTCAATCTTGCCAAATTCATCTTGTCTAGTTTCATTGCCAGAAGTCTGGCTCTAAATTGCAGTTTCAATAAATTTCAAGTTAAGAATTTGTTTGTTATTTACATTTTCTTCTCATTTAAACTGTCTGTGACTGGAATATTCATTTAGGCTACAGAAACACAACCATCTTTAAAAGCTATTGAACTTGGATATACTGGTATTAAAATGGACGCTATGGGGAAAGTAATGGCGATTGTTCGGCATTAACTTAACAGTTGTCCTTGCTCTCTTTCTTCAGTTTCTTTAGTCAGGTCATTTTAGTGGAGTTTTGTCAAGGTCGAATTCTTGGTTACAATTTCATTTTGCGTAGTACATTTTTACTGCAATACACAATCAACTTTTGTTATATAACGGCGTACCATACACGTCGTACGCATCTGAAATGAAAGACGTCTAAAATTATTTCATTTATTATACTTATTCAGTCTTGGAATTTAGGCAGTGGACCGTGGACCGAGTCCACCGAAATCACCATTGGTCCAGTGACTTTAGAATGTGAGTGGTCCGTCTGTCCACCAACATTTTACAGCCACCATTTTCCATGTTCAATGAAATCGTTACTTGTTGTGAAATTGATTATGAAATTGATAGAGAAAGAGTAGCAGTTTGATACGAGAGTTATCAAACAGTCAAAACAGAAAAAATGCATGTTGCTATCAATTTGAAACTTTTACAGAAGTTGGACTCGTTTTACAAATAATCGTGTGATGAAATTGTTCGTGTGTCGTATCTTCTCGCAATCGGGAAGGTATATAGTACTGTTTGGCCAATGAAATCAAATTTTTGAATGTGAACAATTCGTCGTAATTCCCACCCAGTCTTAAATTAAAATAATGTACAAGAATTATCGTGTTCGTCATTTTGGCTCATTTATTTAAATCACTGGTTTGCTCATATTTATTTATCTATATATTTGACGTTTTCATGAAGGAGACCGCTTTTTAATATCAAGCGATCATTTTGCACGGGTGTCCCATGTACTGTAACTGATAGAAAAACGTGTCAACTCCATAAGTCAATTTCTGCACGGGGCGCGCGTGCTTTGTAACTGATTGGAAATCTTGTCAATTCCATGTGTCAATTTCTGCACGAGGCGCCCGTGCGTTGTAACTGATTGGAAATCTTGTCAATTTCATCTGTCAATTTCTGCACGAGGCGCCCGTGCGTTGTAACTGATTGGAAATCTTGTCAATTTCATCTGTCAATTTCTGCACGAGGCGCCCGTGCGTTGTAACTGATTGGAAATCTTGTCAATTTCATGTGTCAATTTCTGCACGTGGCTCCGTGCCCTATATTGCATAGAACAGAGCGTGAGTAGTAGTTTGGTATGAGATTTATAAACAGCAATTGGATTGGCTGTCCAGTGGTGATGAAATTTTGTCGTGAAGACGGCTAATTTATTTTGAGCTCGAATGGAATACAAGTTCTTAAAACTAAGATAAATCACGTTTGAGTCTGCTTTTTTGTCCAGCAGTACTGGGCTAGTGGGATAAAGTTTCTTGCTCAAGGAAACAACGGGACAGGCTTTGGATGGGTTGTCAAATGATTACCAGTCCAGCCTCGTGACCTCTCGACTACGCCTGCTCCAAAATTATAATAATAATTATTATTATTGTAAAGTTTAACTATATCTAGATCGTGTATACTGAAATAAAATATCGTAATATTAACAATTAAGTTATATGACAGCATTTTATTATTAATGATTAATTAAACCAGCCCTTTATCATTTAGATCATCTATATAGAATATAACTATAAACAGCTGTCACCTTGAGATTGGATCGAAGAGAATATACATTTATTATCACATTTCATTTATAAACAATACATTAAGATGGTCGTCAATGCAATAAAACATTCACTCTCCATTACAGTAAGGTTCCACTAAGGGCCATCAAAATCTATTGTCCCAAAACCGACTGATTTTAATAAATGAACATTTTTCGTCTCAAATTAATCAATTGAGACTGACTGACAAATCGTTAACAATCGCATGATTTTGCTAGAACCAAGATGGTCTTTGTTGTTTTATACCCAAACAGAAATACATTCGTTTGTCTGTTTAAAATGACATATAGTACCGTCCTTGCTAAACACGGTATGGCGCAAACATAAAATAAAATCAAATGACGTGAAATTTAAGTTATCAAACTTGGAGTATAAGCAAATGACGAAAAACGGTTTAAACATAATTTTCAAGACAGTGATGCACGTCTGCTAGACTACGTCAAGTTCCATGTTTGTGTCATGGTACGCTTAATGATACGTTTGTTGCACAAAATGACAAAGGCGAATTAAAAACACCATAAGTAAGGTTATAAAATATGGCGGGAGAAAGTCATATAAAGTCCCGCCAAAAACTCGATACGTCAAATAGTAAAAAAAACGTGGGTGAAGTGTAAATTGTTGTCTTTAGTCGCAACTAAGTCGTAGACGATGTAATCGCTCGTAAAATATGTATCCTATGTCTGGCCTGATGTTCGATGTTGAGGTTCATTTACGTATATAATATTATATACATCTGTATTGAGGTTTTGCAAGCAATATGAATACTATATTATCTTTCAAGACTTGAATACAGGAGAAATTCTCATAAGTACAGTAGATATCCGATGTACAGACTCAGATTGTTCATCTTTTGTTGACTGTTCTTTACTCCAATTGTGCATTTTTGTTTACGGCCTGGCTAGATAAATTTGGTAGCGCACATGTCTACTGACCGAGGGGTCGTAGGTTCGTTTCCCGAGCGGGGTATACATTCGTCGAGCTTGACTATGAAGTATTTTTAATGGCCATTCTCTCTCTTACCATTGAATCAGCTGAACCAAGAGATAAAGTCTTTCCAGGAACGGCGAGTAGGTGAACTGACCGCCGTGTATGACTTATACAATGTTAAACCCGACCAAACAAAATTGTTAACTGCTCTCTACTCACATTTGGTAGTTTTTATGGCAACGAAACAAGCACGCACGATTCAGCAACGTAGCAGTATATTCAGAATGGAGACTATTGTTTAAACACATGCTCTAGCACGTTCAGCGGAAATACAATGGTTTATTTCTGAGCTGTAGACCCTCTTATGTTTAATTGTATGCTGTTCGTTTCCGAAATGTATAAAAGCGAACACGTCGTCTTTTACGTATACAAATGTATATGATTTTCCTGATGTGTAAAACAAAGATCAAGTCACTAGTCGCTGTATATATTTAATGGTCCTGGTCACTATTGAATAATGGGACATGCAATACGCCGATTGCCTCTATAGTTGCAAGATATAAGGTAATTCCTGCAAGTGGTTTCATGACCATCGATTCAGACAATCTTAGTATACTTGTTTTAGACCGTCCAGAATATATAACATTAACATAACTGCTCTCTAGATACTGAGTCTTGATGCTACTGTAGATTACATACCAAATGCAAGTACTGTCATATTTCAGTAAAGTCTGTCTTCGCCCCCTGTACTACAACGCTCTACAGGATATCTGTTTACAGAGATTGGTCTCCGCCAGGCTCCAGCAGCAAGCATGAACTATGATAAATTACAGTTAACACTGTCAAAATACTGGCCTCTATTTGAAATTTTTCTCAATTAAAGTAAAAGCCACCGACCAACTTAGTCTGAAGCACACAAGTCTACTGATCGTAGGGCATAGACTGAGTTTTGGGTGGGGCATAACATCGTAGGGTTTGGTTATTAATTAATTCAAATGGCCATTATTTCGCCTACCACTGATTCTAAATAAATAGGACAGTCGTCAGTCACTGAAGAAAGAATGCACATATTAACCGGTTAACAGCTAAATCAAGAGATTTATTCTTTCCAGATATTGTTGACTGACCGCCATAACACGACCTTTATAATGTGTTGCGACGGCGTAACCTCCCTCCCCCCCGCCCTAACAACAGGGGAATATGACTTTGAGATGACCATGGGGACGGATTTCACAGTACAACTGTATGCAAAAAGGGTCATAGATAGTCTCGTTATAAGTTTGATGGATGACGATAATCAGAATTGTCTTGTCTCATTTGTTATGGCATAAAATTGGGTATTCCTTGAGGTTTTATGTTGGACATTGTCTTAATGTTTCCTGAAATTTATCTTGACATGGATGCCGTAGGAAAAAAACTAAAATCGGCGTCAGCAGACATTCTACTGAACTAGCATGGTTGTATGACATTTAAACCAGACTTTAGCATAGATCAGATTGACCTTCTGCGTTTAATTGCTAGAAGTTTGACACTTGACATTAAAGTTCCACTGTTCCACAACGAGGACAGTCAAAATTAATGGTCTTAATTCATGTAGCGGAATTGCTGTCTTATTATAGGGACATTTTCCTCAAATTTATCATTTTGAGCAGGATTTTTCAACGAAACAATTCAACTAATAGTTTGGCGAAACACGGGCGGGCGGTCGGTGTTTGGTTTTAAAAACGTCAAAATTGCATGATTTTGCAATAGCCAATGGGATCTTCAATTGCAGAAACCTTTCTGTGTGAGTCGTTGCTGTTTGTGTTTATTAACAATAACTAATTAGTGAAAGGTAATAAATTACGAATTTTAGAACCCTGATGCAAGTGTCATATCAAGGGTTTTGTGCAAAATGGTCGTAGCTCAATAAAAAAAAGACTGAGTTACAACCGTTTCGCGCTAAACACGCCATAAAGGGACAGTCTTTACGTTCTGAATTAGCTAGTTTTTAAAATTAATGACAAATAACATTATTCTGTATTTTCAGTATGTAGAGAGATGAGGACACGTGACGGTATAGCAGCTGTGTTTGGACCTATCAGCAGCATGTCACGTGCTCACGTGCAGTCATTATGTAATGCATTTGAGATTCCTCACATTCAGTCAGTATGGGACCCACGTGAACCAAGGGAGTATTTTAGTGTCAGCGTCTATCCTGACCATGAAGAACTTAGTAAAGCATACGCTGATCTCATTACATATTGGGGATGGAAACAATTTACTGTCATCTACGAGGACGGCGACAGTAAGTATTGTTTTGTAATATATGTAATAAAGGAAGGCGCTAAGATTTATGTTAAGATTGGTCATTGCAGTCAGCTTGAATGATGAACCACAACTTTTTCCCCTATTGAACATTCTCGAAAAGCTGTATAAATAACTAACCGCAATGTTTTGGTCTCAAAATACATAACTATTAAAACCATCAAACTCGATGGAGTTGATATCGGAACGACCCTAATGCAGGGATATTTGTCAAGTTTCAAGTCATGCATTCGGAACACGAAAATCGTCATAATCGCTTACAAATAGCCGTTGTATTATCTAATTAGTCCAAACACTGAAAGCTCATTAGTTTTGTTGCTCGGCGATTTAATCTGCTTGCGCAACTTAGAAATAAAAGAAAGCTGAATGCTTTAATTTCACTCTCCTGTAAGTTTTGACAGTGCACATTTCTATCACCCATTTTATCAGACTTCATGAGCAATATTCTTTGATACTGATTGCATTAGTCCAACACATGTCTGCAAACAATGCTACATTAAAATATTGTATAACAATACCAGGCTTTATTTCTCCTGATAATATGTGATAGTCAATTGTAATTCCTCATATCAATGAAGGTTTTGCTTTTTTAATGGCCGCAGCAATTGATATGAGAGGGGGTGAGAGTATGTAGCAGTTAGATTTTTGTACTTTTCATTTCTCTCGATGTTGTATTTTTATGTAATTAATAACAATAAGATTTTCGTTCAATAAGATTGTTTGAATTTCATAATTCATAATGCTCAGCGTCTCAAAAGCATTTGGACAAATGACATTTGAGAAAAACTGATGATGCCATCTGCAAGTTATTTTTATAAAATTCAAAGTTGTTAGTGTAACATAAAAGTGCTTGTTCAGTACGATCTTTTGAATTTAGACTAGACAAATTCTGTTATAATCAGGACATTTATAAAATACAACTACAAAGCAACTATGGTTAATGGTCTAAACCTGAATTATGACGACGCAGAAGAATTACAACTGGTGTCACAGGAGCAAATCCTTCTACCAGACACTTCTATGTAAATTGCGAGGCAGACAAGTTAGTCTTCGATTTAATCTATCTGATAGCCTAACTAGAAAATGGTCCATTCGTTACGGTCAAATTCGGTGTAATTCAAGGAAAATGAAAAGATCACGTCGAAATTACATCATCTTACTAGAGAAATGACGTCATTGTGACTAACCGTAAATTTGTTTGGTCGCCACTCATCTTCTTAAAGAGACAAAAGATATAAAACTAAACAAAACAAGTGGTAATATCTTACATCGTATATATAATGATAGACGTTGATAGTAAAAGACAGACATGATGACTGTTATTGTCTACAACATTTATTTCCTTATCTAATTGTAGGTCTTATAAGATTGCAGAAGATTTTGGAGACGGCACGTGGTACTGACTACACAATGACCATACGTCAACTAGAAATGTACCAGAATAAATACACTAGTCTATTGAAAGAGATCAAGGAGAAACATGAATATAAGATTGTTATAGACTGTCATACTTCCAAAATAAAACAGTTCTTGCAGGAGGTGAGTAGTATACTCAGTTCAGTGTTTATTTAGAGTAATTTATTTTGGGCCGAAATTTGGCCCCGTTCTCCTGTAGTTTTTATCAGGCCATTTTAGGGCTAAAATTGGGCCATATTCCTCTCCAGTGTTTTTTCCTGCTATTTTGGAGTCGAAATTGGGCCCCTTTCCATAATCAGTGTTTTAAGGCTATTTTAGCGTCGAAATCGGTATCCATTCCCTCCAGTGTTTTTATCTAGCCACTTGGGGTCCAAATTGGGACTCATACCCCTTCAGTGTTTCCCGGCCATTTTAGGGCTGAAATTAGGGCGGCACATTCCTTTTCAGTGATTTTAGGTCATATTTGGAGCCGAAAACACAAAGAATCAGTGACGATCTTGTGCTGTAGAAATATCAGAAACATTAGTTATTTCACTTAATGTATTGGAAAATATCTTTTTAATGAAACAACAAAATATCGTATGGTTTCTCAATTTTTACCATTTTATTTTTCATAATATTTTTCATATTTTAATGGAGCATTTTAACTCCAGCCATTGTTTTATGCAGTTAATTAACTATGCTTTATTCCGCCAAATGGAATGGAAATGTGGGGCTTCCCAATATTTACGAGTTCTTTTTTAACGATGAGTTTTCAATTGTAATAGATTTTTAGAGGGTTAAACATCCTTTCTTTCCTCATAAAGTTTAAAACTGAATAAAGTCAGAATTTAAATGTCTGTCGTTTTATGTACAATTGCAGTCTGTAATCATACAAATCGGTGTTTGATGAATGGCACAGATTATAAGACATTTTGATAGAAATCTAAAAATTATATTCTAAAGTAGATCTATGTCTGCATTTTGTATGCAAATAGTGCACAGCTTGCTATTTTCGTCGAAAAGCATATATCGCCTACTATAGAGAAATCCCAAGACAGCGATTTGACTTTTCCCTTTATTCCTGTATGTATCTGTCTCGAGAAAACAACAATATGACTATTTACAGACAAATGAACTTGTGTTCAACTTTCTCTGAGTAAACTAACAGTTATTATAAAGTTAAAATGAGGACAAATCCATTGTTATCTTAGAAGTAACTGCTCTGTTTTCAAATTCATTTATAATTCAAGAAGTGTTAACAAGTACAAGCAAACATATTAGAATTAAGGTGAGTTCAGAATTATTGGAACGCTGGTTTTCTTAGCTAAAAACGTGACCTCTTATGACTTTAAAACGTTTGCCCTGTAAATGATATAAGTAACAATATAGATATATTTCTGACTTTCCTTACGTAGTGTGTGTTTTTAAGCTAGACAGTTTAAAAAATGTGGGACATTAGCAAAGGGCATGGCTTTTATATGCGTCGTATTTGGTGTGGATTGAGTATCAAAATTCAGATATTATCTGTACCAACGTATTACATTAAAACAATCTTAATCGAGGTATCAGCATGCTATGTTCAACCATACCTTTACATGCTAATGTTATCTCCGCGTTTTCATGAAAGGCTGCAAAGCAAAAATCATTCTATTATCCTTATCAGCTATATGTTAAATTGTTTCATATAAAACGTCAGTGTTATCAGTAATGGTCAGTTAACTTTGTATATCTTGATTTAATCATCGTATATCATTATATGTGATAAAACACAAGGGAAACAATATTTATTACAAATCAGGATTCCCACGTCTGGTTGGTAAACATCTCAGCGAGAGATTTGGTGATTAGAACAGACCTAACCAGACTAGAATGTCCATCAACATGGGATATAGCTAATATCAAAACGGTTATTGCAGTGGTTAAATTATAGACTTATCTATTAGGTTTCATTTGTTTTATGTTTATAGCTACATAAACAACACAATCTGTAAAGATTTTACTTATTGCAAACATTGCACTTGGAAAGGTCGCGCCGGTAATTTGGCTATCAAGTTAGATTCACTTTATCATTAAAAATGGACCCTATTTCTCGACTTTTGAAGAGATGCCTGTAACATTATTAGAAGTACTCAATATACCATTCTTTAATATTGCGGATACAGCTGTTGTATTGTCATACTAGTTCCATTGACATCTAGAACTAAATCGAATAACTTATACTTAACTCATCTTGTCACACAATATTCAACAAAATAACAAACAAACAAAAAAAACCAATATCATAAAGGGTGTTCGCCTTGGAAGGGACAGTGGCATAATAATTGACACTGAGGGTTTAAACCAGATTTATTTGGTGCACCAACCTCACACTTGCCCCATTAGCTTTATAAAAACATACAATAACATAATTTATTGGTGAAAAAAGTTCAGTCCGGCCACCACTCGACATTTCTGCGTGCAAAAGCACACACATACATAACAAACAAAAAGCTAATAGCATTACCAAGGTTAAAGACAATCACAATGGCAATACCAAAGTATCACCATAATTTTCCTTTTAAAACAGTTTATTAAACGAATTGCTAACACTAGTAAATACAAATATATATGACTGAATTCAAAGTGACGTGGGCATTGTTAAGCAACAAATAGATCGTCGTACAAATGTACATACAATGCCTACAATTTATAACAGAGCTACACTATCATATTATACATTCACAGTCTTGTATACGTTTATGGCTACTCCATAATTATGTAAACTCCTGACTTTATGATATCAGAAAGATTCTACTTGACATACCGTTGTTAGAACTATGATCTTCAGGAATCTACAGACTAATATTAACTATCATTTAACCACTAGCACCGTGTTATTAGGATGGTGAAGGAAAGCTGGTCATTTATCAGGAACAAAGAAAAGGACATGAATTACTTATAGACATTTGATGACTGTGTCGTTACTTCTATAAATATAGAGGACTATATTTGTATAGCTACTGACGCACATCCTTGTACATCTATATGTCTTGTTATTGGCAACATTTATCCACTTAAGAATCTTGTTTGTATCTAAATAGTTATGAAACAATCGCTTTATCGTATAGTTAGTTGAATTACTCTGTCTATTTATGGTTTGCTTAGGTTGATTTGCATAACAACACATTCTAAAGACCACCAAATATGTGAAAAGGTTATAATTTTTTTTACACAATCGACCAATATATCAAGATTTAAATTCATAAATTGGTTACTAGCCTTTTTAATTATATCTCATTGATCGCTTATTTAGGTTGTTAAGCTAGTGCACTTGTGTATTTAATTATCCCTCTTTCGATTGTAAACTACGATTTTATTCTTATCGTGGAATGAAAAATCATTTTGTCAAGTAATCATCAGATATATTTTACTCAATATGAGATAACGACAAGCCTTAACGTCTGAAGTCGAAAACAAATTTGATCGCCGAATGAAAAAATACTACGTATATTGTCTTTTGATAAAGAAGAATTACTTATAAACCTCGTAAACCTCCCTTGGCAGACACATTAGTCTATTATTTAACTTGAAATAACCTTCAACCATTTGATAAAAATAAGAATTTAA
This sequence comes from Mactra quadrangularis, assembly GCA_025267735.1. NCBI lineage: Eukaryota > Metazoa > Mollusca > Bivalvia > Venerida > Mactridae > Mactra > Mactra quadrangularis. The sequence continues at coordinate 55,898,274 of CM046309.1, read as the reverse complement.
TAGATCATAATATTAAGTCTCTAAAATACGAAGCTGATCTGGTTAGAAAGCATAATGAATTGATAACATCACTAAACCAGTCAATTCTCATCTTCACGTCTTCAATCGGATATTATAAGCATTCATTGACTAATGATGAAGAGCTTAAAAACGCCAATACTTGTCTTAGTGATTCATTATTGAGACCAGAGAGTTGAACACTAATAAACGATAAATGATGTTACAAGCTTGCTAACAACACAGATAAAATTTAATGGCATGCAAGTTGTAAAGAACGTCAAACACCGATTATCTTTTGTGAAAAGAAGTGACAAAAATCTTTGAAATTTTCTCCTTATTAAAAAATATACCAATGTCAATGCGTTTAAAATACCTGAAAAATAAACGTTTTATGTCATAATGGAAATTTGATTTCTGTTGTAAAAAGGTGTAAGCGAACATATCAGGAACAACAACAGTATAAAAACACAGACCTACCACACAGCCAAAAAGTACAGAAGAAGCTGATAAACTCAAATAAATGCTAAAGAACAATAATGCACCAATTAAATACTTAATACTTAATTATTGAAAGATGCTGAAAATGAAATTAAAGTACATATAAACTCTCCTAAAATGTTGAACTCAACAAATAAAACTCTAAATGTTGTAAACGTTTAAAAAGAAATATTTTTCTTTTCTTATGTATTTCTTTCTGCTGTGATGATAAGCCATTTACTTGGCGGCTTTCCCTAAGAGAGATAAAAAGTAGATTTCCAATAAAATGAACATTAGAGTTTCAGATAAGACCGCATCACATGTCTTAATTCATTGCTATCTATAATTGCTACAATCCTTGTTATATTACACTTCTGCTGATATATCCAAGTTCAAAATGATTAAATATTTAATTCAATATATTCATGATCTTATCATTAATTTTGTTTACGTTACCAAACTGCTCCACCCTAAATTTACTAATGGGTCAACGACCTCACTTAGATGTCCTCCGATAAGAAGTTTGGAATACTGTTCTATGTCAGGAAAAAAATCAACAAGTATGGCTTTGCTTGCTTGCATGATAGATAAACATTTAATATTATTTGATAATAACCCACAGCTGTTACATAATATGATTTGTATTTCATAACTAGTAATGATGTCTAGATCTTATTACATTTAATTATCAATTTCAATGTCATTAGCTTTGGCTGCAGGCTTTAGCAGTCCTGGAGTTTTGATGTAAACAAACGATACCCTTCATCTGATGGCATTAAATTATAATATAAAATGTCAAACTTAAGAGCTAAAATGTATTATATGCTACTTATAGCATTCGTTACTCTATTTCTGGACTTTTAAGTATCATTAGAATCTGGCTGATAACTTAATTCGTTTCTACTACAGTGCCCTTGCACAAATTGACGAAACATTTTGCCGTATGATTGTATGGCGAGAAACAGTTACTAAAAATTATTATTTGACAATCAAACTTTCTGAACTATTTACCTTATTTCAAGAATCAAGAATCTTTCCATCCTTCAGGTTGGTATTTGTACAATATTTTATTCGTTATTTGCAAAAAATCTTTTTAAGCATAAGACGACATAGTCATATTCATATAGCACACTTAATGAAAACCACTACTGCAGACTTTTAACTCATTACTGATTACTCAATGCTTTTTAAGAAGGTGATAAAATGTAAGCGTTAGAAAACATTTAAAATAAATATAAAATGATGCTGTAATGGCCTTATGATGGAATATGTTTTCGCAATTATTTTAATTAGCACTGTGGAAATAAATGATCATTGTGTTTGGTATTGAAAACAACTTTATGGAAGACAAGACAGCTAAAATTAATTATCAATTAATTTTACTTAACAATTTCAGAGAAGTCGATACTTGCTTGAGTATTTGCTATCTATAATTCAAACAATCATAGTTAAACAAATATACACGAATTAAAATTAATTAATGTCTTTGGAAATTGGGACAAAAACTAATAAATCAAGTAATAAATCAAGAAAGAATTAAATAGCTTGATAGTCGGAAGAAAGGTATGAAATTGTAATTTCACGGCGTCTCAACGCCGTGATATTGTGGTGGGTATATTTTGATAGCAATGGGCAAAAGTCACGTGGCATAAATCCTTTCGATTACTACTGCCGACAAATTTGTCGTTTTTAATGCAGTAATAGTACAGCGCATTCCCGTTAAAAATTACATTGAAAAAGCATTTTTGGCGGAAACCATATAAACAATATTTCTATCTACAGTGTAACAAACGAAAAATCAGCGTTTTACATAAACACATTTCCGCGAATCCTTTCGACTCGTATGAAAAGGGGTAAGTATAATTTGCGGAACAACCGGACCAGCAGACCAGTTTAGTGTACGGATACAGTATAACAAATATGCGTATCATAATGTTTGTATAGTGGATATCTTTAAGAAATAAGTTTGCAGATTTCAACTATAGAAAGAATCGTCGATTGCTTCATTACATATTTTTGTTACTTTTGCCTGTTATCCAATCCAATTAGTAATAATATGCCTTTTTGTCCTTTTTAGCGGACTGTATAAATAAAGAAGCCTAATCGTGTAACGTTGATTTTAAATTCTTAATTTAATTGAGTTCTATTGACGATCTTTTTAAACTATGTTTAAGTGTAGGGGGGCCATTTAATTGTAAGAGCGTAAGAGTTACGGACCAGTGGTGCTTTTCACAAAAATTCTTACGAAAAAAATCTTCGTTAGTCAAAAACAAGAAAATTTAATAATATGCTCAATTTTTGGCTATTATATTCAAATATTATACAAATTGTGTAGAATTATGTACACCTTTTAAATATAATATCATAGTTATGCTCAATATCCGTCTGAATATTAAGTGCTAATTATATGAAACTGTCTTACGAAGATTTTTTCGTAAGAATTTTTGTGAAAAGCACCACAGGTTATAGATGAAGCAGATGTAAAGATAAAATATTTTGTACAGCAAATCTACATCTGTATTGGCTAATCTGTGGACGAACTTTCTAATGATAATTATGACGCACCTTTACGTCTTATACCGGTTCGTCATGTTTTGTTCTTGGTAAGAAGCTGTTGCGGTTAAAAGGCTCTATTTATGTACTTTGATTTTCATTTTGCCTTGAGACCAACGATCGTCCCTTATTATACAGATCACTTTTGGGAACCAATAGTCACACGGATTGGTAAGGACAGATCCGCAATGTAAGAGCACTTGACTGAACCGAAGCGATAAGTCATGCAAATAGCTTCTGTTCTGGAAGAATACGTTTCCCCTTTTGCCGATCTTTTTAAGCGTCATGCAAATAGGAATTACTGGAAATTAATCCAACTGAAACCAAACATCTTGTCGGAATAAAGATGGTGTTTAGATCCAGACCATTCTCGTAGCCCAAGGTTATTAAGATTCTCGATCTAACTAGAATCGAGAATCTTACTGGGCTCTCGTGGAACAAAAATAATACATATGAACAGGAAAACTTTTTATAACAAGTTACATTTTTATTACTGAAAAACCTTAAACATGACAATTCAATGTAATGCTTTTTGAGTTACGTTTAGATTGTACTTTGTAATTCTTTTTTTGTTTGCCGTGACAATCCCTTTGCTGCATTTCGCAGCAATTTTTTTACTTGTTACAGTTATGTATCGGGATATATATTAACTTAAATTGGGTATTAGTAAAGTAACCAAATGTTTTATCATTACTTTATTTAGTTGTGTTAAAGTGAATATAGTCATTAGCACTTTCAAGTTTTAGCTTAAAAACAGTATTGGTATGCTTCTTTTCTGCCGGCATTTACAGACAGCACATGGCATTATGCTCTTTGATATGATTTTGTCTCTGGTATTATCTGAAAGATGAACTATATTCAGCAGCAAGTAACAATGACAAACTTTAATCGATCATTTTGCATATGAATTGTCTGTCGTAAAATGTACGTTTTTACTGTTTATGTCCTGATGCAAAATACAATGGTTTATATTGTGATATTACATAACAGAGAAAAGGCGATATTTGTAGAAGCAACAAAGAGAGTGGTATTTGTAAAATAGAGAGTATTTTAGGGTCGATAGCAACCATTTCACGTTTCTTTGATATATGTAAAATAGTTAGAATTTGAACATCTCAGGAAATGATATGCAATTTAAGCTTTATATACAAATTGGACACTTGTATTCCAAGAACTTGCATACGAATGATGCAGCAAAACGGCATACTCATACAAATGATGCAGCAAAACATCATACTATTAGTAAGGATTCGTCTTCAAACGTACCAAGTTCACGAAGAATTATGAAACGTTACAATAGGAGAATTCCATTAATCAGATATTTAGTAATTTTCTAATCAGCAAGTAATCAACACCCTTAACTTACAAAAAACAATTTGCGCCCTAGTTTACTTAGAAACATTTTAATCTTAGTTCCCATGTTGATGGTTATCGTTATACGTTTCTAAGGAATATAATTATATATTACACTGAAAAACTCATTGTCTGACGATATATCAAACATCTTTTGTCAATATTCTTGATGAATGGGTCGTCTTTTATCATTTTTGTCTGTATCATTCAGATATTAAATGTCTACAGAGATTACTGCTTAGTTATCTGGCAACATTTTCATACTTCCCTTCTGTCTATCACGATATTCCGACTCTTACTTGTTACTTTGGTTTTGTCTTTATTTCTAATGACATTTTATCTTCATTTGTTTAAATATATATGTATCGCTTTTTCGTGCAACTTTTGGTATTCATGAAATTATTTTTCTACAGTCAGGTTTGTGTGTAGCTAAAGCATTTTAATAATAGTTAATTGTTTGTCTTGTTTTAACTATTTTCTTATATGGTTTCTTACAATAACAAACTCTGGTTTAAAAGTCTAGTGGAAATTGTTTTGCCATTGTCTGTTCAAAGACATTAGGTTCTTGGTCCTTTTTTAACAAAACTAAAAATCTGAAATATATCTCCATTTTTGCTTTTGGGATGATTGGTTTGTCTGTGTTTTGTTTTATGGTTGCTGTCCTTAGTATATTTCCACGCTCCTTTTTAAACTGGTATTCCGTGTTATAAATTGGGTTTAGAGTTTTAATTTAAACAAATGCAAATATTTTTTTACAAATATCAAGACAGTTGTCTGTAGCTACCAAATCACATTCTATATTAACAAAAGAAAGAAACAAAACAATCTTAATTAATTTTTAGATTGTATTTACTAATAAAAAATACTTGATTATTTTGCCCATCGTACAAACTACGCCTCTATTCGATTTTACTATCACTGTCAGTTATTATCAAACATAATAATAATATTATTTATCCATGTGACCCGATTTGTTCTAGTTAATATAACATTATAAAACAACCATCATGATTACGTACATATATCATCAAGAGAGTCGACAATTATACTAACATATCTAGGTTTCTTTTTTGTTCTTTATTGATGTTCCTCTTCAATAGAGAAGTTATTAAATGACATATACCGTATCAATAACATTTGATCTATGCATCAATTACGTGCCAAAATCTCTGGTGATAAGTCTTTGTTATTTTAATCTAGTATTATGTCTATAATCATGTCAGTTTTTTCCTCGTACGAGAGCTTCAAACGATCTTTATACTATCGTGTTTTATCAGTTTTTTTCTATACGAGAAAGTTAAAAGGGTTCGACATAAGCGAGTTTTCTTTTACAAGTGCTTGTTTTCTATTAACGTCACCACATCTTTCATATATTGAATAAACAAAATGTAATTATTTCTACTTAAATCGGTTTCATACATTAAGTAATACCAGTAGAAAGAAATGTTACTGCAAGTGAGCCTGATACGTTGATACAATTAACGGAGCTTATCAGTAATTAAGAATGTATTAGACATTTTGTAGCTTAAAGTGTAGTGCATTTAGAGTAATGCCTTAATTACCAAGTTCACGTTGTTGTGTGAGCGATGAACTTTCTAATTGTTTTAACAAAGCAAGTTCACTTTCAGCATTTTCATTTCTGTGATAAGTAAATCCCTTAGTTGCCTCAAGTAAATTAGGATTCCTGTTGTAATTTACGTTTTAATTTTACGTAAATGCTTGAAATGTGTTTAGTGCCATTCAACTTAATCATTGTTTTTCTACAATCTGGATATACCAAATGAGCTAGCAATATAATCTTATGTAAACTGACTTTCCGTAAACGAAGTTTCTGTCAAAATGTTTCCATTAAAATTCCATGCGCCTTGAATAAATATTATAATCATTTTGAACAAATTGACTACAGACAATTTCTAAAATGACCTTATTTACAATAACAATTAGTTGCAGACTTACAATAATGACGACACAAATTGTAAAAGTCTGTTTTTGCCAAGAGACTTAATATTCTTCAAATGATCGCTATTAAAAAGCAATTGGGAAGGAAACATCACGTGAAAACCAATTTGATGTTGTTAAAGAACTTAAATTCATTAAACGGAGGAAGCAGACAGGGTCGATGGTAAAATAATGTCGCCTTAATCGCTCACAGAAATAAGGAACATTTTAATACAAGATGAAGAAACGGTCAAATCATTAAACTAAATTTTAATTTTTTCAATTTTTCTTCTTAAAATAGCTAAACTCAAGATAATCACTTTTTTAAGAACTACATGCATATTACCTCTAAAAGTACGTTTAATTTCCGGCAGAATGTGAACTTGCATTATTGTATTTATTTCATATCATTTAGTATTGCGTCATGAGGAATATTCTCGTCTGGAAAACCATGAGATTCATTCAGTTATATCATTAACCTGATTTGATACTATGTACATTACATTATTAATATCATGGCTTACCAAATTTATTATCGCAGTATCATTGATAATACCATTTTTGCATTGAACAGAACTTTTTTCATGTGCATAATTATTCCTTGTTCATGTTATGCATACGTTCATTTTGCATAGTAAAATTCACACTTCATTATTTACGACATACTTATACATGTATAATTTGAGCTTTAAAATATAGAGAGCACAAAATGCCCATCGTAGCCCTTGAACAATTCTATCACGAGTGAATTGAAAATATTTCACTTCACTTACCAGCTATCAAAGAAGAGTTTACAGTAGTATTGCTTGAAGTAAGATTTATAAGTATTGTTCACATAACTGACTTAACTATTCTTTGCGACCAATGAACTCTCTAATTGCTTTTAAGAACTAATTTGACTTTCGATAATTTCATTTAAAATAGAAGTAGAGTTAATGAGTATCTTAAAGTAAGAGAATTTGAGTTGAAAATTGAGATTGAATTTCAAATGCTTTCAGCATGATCGATAACAAAAATAGGTATGCTCTATCCAGGAACATACTAAAATACAATATCTAAACGTTGATTCAATTTAATTCTTATCTCAATTTTGCTCATGGGAAGATTTTGTGATCACTCGGCGTTTATTGGTGTTACGTTTATTGTTCGTGGTCTTTAACTCGTTTTCAATTTTAGTAACAAACTCACCATATTGATCATATAATGGACCTTCTGGACTTCTGCAAATGTTTTTCTCATTTGTTCCTGGTTCTCTTACGAACACCTTATTGAAAGCCATTTGTTAATACATAGATACTAATATAAAGGAACTGCCTAATGATATTTCTAACTGAAACAGTTTAGCAAGCCTAGAGCAACTGTTTTCATCAAGTTTTTTTATAACAATGAACTTTAACTAAATTCAAGACTGGAATGATATCAAAACCTAGAAACAAGCAGCCTTTAAAAAAGTCTGGAAGTTTTTATTATGCCTTCTTTTATGTTATCAATGACTAGCTAATTCAAAGTAATAACTACACAAATGTAGAAGTCTGTTTCTACACACGTTTCTTTCAAATTGAAACTTTTATGAAATACTAATAAAAAGAAAGTAGTACTTTGAAACCCATTTGATGATTTGAAGAAACAATATACAACACAAATTGAAATATTTTCAAGGACAGCCAAAAATGGCTCGTTAGATACATGTATATAGTATACTAGTTGACTATTTTCTTCCAGGAAGTTTGGCTAACACACTTTTCTGAACTTTATTTTCTCTCGTGAAAAAAATAATGATAAGTTAAAATGGTATTCGTGTGTGTATTTTTGTATAAAGACGTTAGTTATTATCAAAATGACAATCAATATGAACGGTCGAATCTTATTTGACTTGAATAGTTTAAAAAGCTTGAGAGCAATTTTCTACACAAGATTGCTTTTAAGACTTTATCAATTTCATTAGAAATTTGTTTAGGACTCGCAGTTATAACGACAATAATTGCATAACTCTGTATCTTCTAGCGGACAAATGTTCTCAAAATTAATACTATTATACACACTTGTAGTAGAAGCATTACTTTAAAACATATTCTTTGTCTTTAAATTATTACCAATTTGATAAGCGAAAAACCTGAAACGAACAGATTTGTGCGTCTGTATAGTAACAAAGCACATAATTCTCTTAGTTTAAGAAGAAAAACCTAATTATGGGCTAACGTATTCCCCACATAATTCAAACATTACTTTTGTTAAATTGGGTTATCATATTTTCATATGAAAAAGCTGAAAATATTATTACTATATAGGCACTTTAATTGTGCGTATTTGAAAGATTTATTGATCAACTTGTTGAATTTATTTTAACCGAGCTGTACTCTTGATGAGTTTTGGAAACACGCGACTTTGCGTGACGAAATCAAATATCATTTTAATTTGTATGAATCACAACATGTCTTGCGTAGTTCCATTACATGTGAATTAAAATTAGCTGATGTGTACAAGGCATGCTATCTTTATTTCTATATAGATATCATTGTATTTAAATCGACATGTGTGTGTTCATCCAATTTGTCGCCATGTATTAACATTTTAAAATGTGTCGTGTTATAAATTAGAAATTAGTAAAATATGATTTGAATTTTTTGTCAAATTGACGAAATACAGAAATAGATAGACCGATTTATTCCTGTATAAATAGTACAAAATTGACATAATTGCTAGACTAGTAATTATATAAGCATGGATAGTAAAATTATGCCGTCCATATAATATACACAAAGGATGAAACTAAAAGGGAAAATCTCCTATTTCCAATGTGGTCCTTGTAAAGTATCATACACTAATATGATGTATGCTTTAGATAATCAATGTTCATACTAGTCAACCATCTTCATACAATTTTTAATTTAGGTTAGGTTTTAGATCAGGCTGATTCTTTGGTTATAAGAAACATAAGCTCGGGATTAGACTTAAACAAATATAAAATTAATTTAATGGACCCCCAACGGGTTAATCTATCACTCTAGTAGATGCTAAATTCTCTAGTAATAGATCATTAGTTTCCTTGACTGGTTTTAATTGATTATCGTGGCGGCACCTAAACTCACCTGGATTTCTCTATCATCTTACTTAATTATAGTAATTTAAACTGTTAGATCATAAATCTATGCTTGAGCCAAATAAAGAAAACGCTGAAGTTTTAACTTTGATACTGATCAAATGTATCTTATCGATTGCCTTTGTGTAACTTTTTTTGCTACCTTCTAATTCATCTAAATTCTGATACAAACAGTTTCAAAGTTATAAAAAGGCGATTTATTAAACAACAAAAAGGAGTACGAAAATATCAGAAACAGCAAAAATGTAAAAGAATAAAAGCAGTGAGTGTTACTTAGTACATATGGTGTTCTTATTAATTTAAGTACGTACATGATATGCAATGTTTCTGTAATGTTTGGTCGTTGCAACAAGGTGGGTTGTAAAAATCTCCTAAAATTAATTGTACATTTGCCCAAAACTACAAAATTGTGCTAATCTTTTCGAAAAACTTTACATCCTCAAACTTTAACCTGACAAAGCATTCGTCTTTATCAACGCTTATTAAAACCGTGTATAAAATATTTAGCCTTAATAACAAGCCATTTTCAAAAACCACTAGGCACAGCTGTTATGTTATATGATTTATGAAGAGATAATTACAGATGGTTGTTTGTTTAAGACATAATAAATCAAATCAATGTTTTAGATTAGAGTAAATGGTTTGCTTACTATCACTCATTATCCTACCAAATGGAACCATGGTGATAAAGAAGGAAAAGAACAAGTGGTATGAGATAGAATGAAGTGCACGTGGATTGGCATATCTAATATGATTTTATATGCTTTTTCTGAAAACGATAATTCAAAGATAAAGCCCACTAAACATAATTCTTGAGAGATAGCGAGGAGGTAGTTACTTAAAACCACACACTTGTTTAAATTTGAGTACCTTTGTCTAAGACAAAAAAGAACTTTTAACTTATATGTACTAGTTAAACTTTGAAGGTGTTTATGACTGGTAAAAATTGAAAGTTGGAATAATCGTTGAAAATGAAAAACAAATAATTGAATAAAATTATACAGTTTTGCAATTATAAACATAAACATAGCTAAAATGAAAACGTTGCGCATCGCTGTAGTTAAACTTTAGAATAAGACTTATAATATATATTGACGTAAGCAATGGAGAAGCATCCTTGTAAATTCAGTTCGACAAGACATGAGTTCAATATTCTTTTATACAGATAAATTTAAATCGATGTTTCATATAGATAAATGAAAAATGGTTTTCTTCATACATAATAGTAGACTAAATTGGATCGTGACCTTTTATTACTAAAGACCTTTTTCTATTCGAAACTAGAATAAATACGTGTCAATATCTACGTAAATCTCGTATTTTCACGCATAGCTCGAGAATATCATGTTAATTCATTGAACAATTTAGCTGTCTGTATATTTATCAAGCATCTCCTGTCAATATTTTTGATAAATGAATATTCTTTTATCAGATTTGTGTTCGTTAATATAATCTGGTTAAAATGCTGTCAAATTATATCTGACAGGCTCTGCTAGTTCTCTTTTGTCTGCCAGAGTCTTAGATAAATTATTAATTATGTCACTGATAATATAGTGCCAAATCAGTTCCAACAATAACTCAGCCCATTACCGATTTTTTTCTTTTTTAATCATCGAGTACGTTTCTATGTTTCTATTGTTTTTTCTTCGTATTTTTTTGTCTTTGTTAAAACGTTTGCACTTAATTTACTGTGGGAAGAAACATATGCGATTGGATGAGATTGTTACCATGGTTTGCTTGCTTCCGCATTGCATGCTTACGTTTTTGTAATGGGTAAGTAGTCAGTGCAAAAGGATCTTAAGAGTTTCTTTCTTGCCAAATTGACTTTTTTCTTGGGAAAGTTAATTAATTAATAATTATACTTTGTCTTAGAGTTAAAGATATTGCAAAACCAATGCATGCTTTAACTGCTGCGAGGCAATTTTGACTTGACATAACAGTGCGCATTCGGTTAAAGTTGTGTAAAATTATTTTAGTACTATCAATTGAATTCATAAAGACAGTTTACAATCATGACCTTCCTTACTACTCTCCTTTGTTTTAACATCAAACAATCCCATTCATGGCAAAGTGAGTATGAAAGAAATTAATTTCATACAAGTGTATAATAAAAAAGGTTTCAATGTAATTACCTAGATTGGTCCATCAAAACGTTTAATAAATTTGTTCAATTTAACTACTCTCGAGAGAGCCAGTATGGCTATCTTATTTCTAGTGTAATTATGAAGCTACGCGGGTTATGACCAATATCAGATTCATATCCTTAGACTATGTTATTGTATACTGCTAACAGACCACTTATTATATTTATGATATCTTTATTTCAGGCTGATTCCGTGAACATGCTTTCTGAGTACTATCATTATCATTTTACTACTTTGGTAAGTACACTTTTTACTCCTTTCTTAGACCAACATATATTAAATGTTTGTTTCCTTGTACTATATTCACTAAATTGTAGAGAAATACATCGGAAAACATTACTGTAAGCCAAATACAGAAAACATTTCAAGATATAATACAAAATCTTTGATTATGCATAATTTAGAGGACCTACTTTTAACTTATCTAAGTATTATATTTTGATTTATCCATGGTGTACGATGAAACTAGCTTTTTTGTTAAAAAATGTAAGAAAGAAATAATTGGTATCTGCTACTAATGTTCTATAATATTTAGAAATCCCAGTCAGTTACAAGTGGCTCAGAGAAAAATAAATTTTCTAAACCCCCCCCCCCCCTGGATTGTAGTTTGTAACAATTATTCACGTCTGCATGATTATGATCATTATTTTGATATTCTCGTATATCCAATGCACAGAGCAAAGAGGCAGACAAAATAAAACATTTTATAAACTATCAGTGCATAGTAATCGATTTTGTGCCACAAACCCTATGGTTTTCCTGCTCTTCACCGACTAAATAATGATTTGTAAAATCTTTTTCTTATACCCAATCCATCATTTTACAGTAACATCCAAGCCTATTACTGGAGAGAATGTAAAATTATATACAAATGATATTTTGAACATAGCTGAAAATTACATTCTTTACAAATAAAGTCAATATCTTGTAATGACCTTGTCCGTCTGTTTGATTGGATGTCTATCTAGTCTAATATAGAATGTATATTTTTTATAAAGCTTTACATTCATACAAATATACTTTCTTTCGCTTTCATCCATCAATTTGCCTTTCGTATAATTATTGCTGTTGGTGTTGTTTGATTAATGATTAAGTTTAAGTTGCCGCATTTAAAAGATCATAAATGTGTCGATTCGGTGTTAGATCTTTAAAAACAATGACAAAAAGTCTCATTATAAAGTACATACTAATGAAATAAACACCTTACAAGTGTTAATTTGTCTTTGCACATTTTGTTTACATATTTGACGAGTTGATAAGCTTGATACAAGAGAAGACTAAAACTATTATTCTATTGATACTCTGACTCATACAAATATTTTAATTCTCCTCTCTTCTAGTGCTTTTTAGAATGGTAAAATGCTAAATGATATTTATACCGTGAAAATGCAACTGTTGGCTTGATTTTGGTAATGCATTTTGAACGAGTGCAATAACTTCATGTAAATATCAAAACAGTCGAAAAACCAATTATAAATAACAATTGCTAACTCATCGATTTCATCAAAAAATAACAGAACTGGTTTATCTACACAGGGTAGAAGATTCACAAAAGTATATTATAAAGTTCCTATGTCATAATACATCATTTTATAGTATAATCCAAGTCTATTACTAGAGAGAATGTAAAGTTATATACAAATGGAATTTTGACATAAATGATAATTACATTCTTTACAAATAAAGTCAATATCTTGTAATGACCTTGTCCGTCTGTTTGATTAGATGTCTATGTATTGAATCTAGATTGGATGTAATGTCTTTTTTTTCTTTATTAGATATTATGTTGACATATTCTCTTCCTCATTTTGTTTTATTTATTCCTCTGCCATATCAAAACAAACACTAGCGTCTATATTATTAAGGGAAATTACAGATTTTTTTCATTTCACGTAGGCAAATGAAAGATAAATTCTCAAAAGCCTTTGGCTATATTTGATATACGGTAGTTATAATCAATGATCAAGTTAGCTGACTTAAAAACATAACTTTGAATAACCTTTATAAATATTGTCGCATGTATATTCTTAAAAATGCCTTCAATTTTACTTTACTGAAAATGCATAAATTACTTTTCTGTATTTCGTATAGAATAAAAACAGTAACCCAATAATGCTAAGATGATATCTAAGAGGCTTTAGTTACATAATATAATAAGAACAAGTTATTACAAATACCAATAATCATATGAATAAAGTAACTAGCATCTGATGCTTACGGCCTTAGAGATCTTATTTTTACATTTTCTTAAACGTTTAATTTGTTTTTCCTTTTCATCTAGTGATTTTTTTATAAATATCATGTAAAATGTATTATAGATTTTTGTATGATCAATATTTCTATGAGAGTCGCCAATGATAATCTCTCTCAAATCCTTTCACACAGCTTGCTACGCACGCTGATATCATGCACATAATATCCGATATCAAGATGATATGCACATTCAACTTTCATTAATCATTAATAATACATTACATCCGATTACAAAGACGTTAATAATAGTATACTTCCAATTATTTACGTGAAGAACACTTATGAATAACAAAAAACATGACAGGAATACATAAAACGTAGTTACAAACAAATAACATGTGTTATATAATATGTTTTCAATACAATAAATTATGAAATATACACTTAGGAATACTTCTATAATATTTTGTTTGACGTCATTATTTAATGCAATACTGGTATTTAGACGATCACGCTTGTAAATATACGACATGTGGCATACCAGGAATGCAATTACTTTTCTTAGCATTTATCCAATTTATCTTGCAATTCATTTATAATTCTCAGGTGGTTGGCTTAATGAAATATTTTATACTCGGCGAATGTAAATTTTTGTTTGTCTGTCGATAATAAGAAGTGAAGAATTTTATAAATTGAATTTCAATAAGAGTAAAAAAGATGTCAGTAAATAAATCTGACCTAGTTGATGTGCATTCCTCATGATTTGTTTCTTTTTGTACATGTGTGTTTGTTTTTAAGGTATTGAAATTATTTTTAAGAATTTAAAAAATATTAAGTCAATGTCTGATATTGTATTAAACCTCTGTCTTGTAACTTTTCTTTGAACCCAAATTTTCCATAACGTTTTTACATGACTATAATTAACCAATTAGGTCACGAACGAACTCCATTTCTTCACTAGGGTCAATCTCTGTTTTAAAGCCGTTGTCTGTAAAAATAAAAAATAATTAATCCTCATGAGATGAGCATTAAGTGTAATTTGACTGATTTTAATGGACAAGTGAAAGCCTTTAAGAAACTGTCTTGTCATGAATTCTAATGCTTACTAAACCTGACTATATAATGTCTGTGCTGCGAATGACAAAAATTTAATGTAACGCAATTCCTTAACAAAACATTTCTCTACAAACAAAATCTATCAACTGTTGCATTTTCTGTCTTAAACAAGAACGAAGATGCTTTTCACAGACACATTTAGGTATCAAGAGAGATTTAATAAACATAAAAAATAAGGGAACAATGGTCAACATTGTCTACAAACATTTGTGTTGTATCACAATTGATTGATGTTAAGAATGGTTTACCGTAGGGAATTTCGTTTACTAAACTATTGGAAATGTGTTGCAAAACGTCTCTTATTACATCGAAACAGATTTGTTGTATTGTCTGACTCGCTTGTTAACTTTGATTTATAAATGGTATTCATCCTCTGACTTGAGAGTTTTACAGAATATGCCGAATTGGCAAACTTTTTCGTAGATGTTTTTTAAGATCGAATAAAAACTAAAAAACAAATATCTTTAATTAGAAAATTGGATTAGAACAACCGCTTTTTTATTCTAATACACTCTATTGCTCACTGTTTCTTTTGACAAGAATATCGTACAATGTAATTCGTATCTCTTGCTAATATTTATTTTAGATAGCCAAAATGTCTATCACTCTAATGGCAATTTTGTTAAATTTAAAAATGCAGATTCGATAATTAATTTGATGTTACGTCTTTATATGAATGTCTTATCAATTAATTTTGTTATTAGTTTTCTTTTGCGATGAGGGGAAACATCATTGAATGAAAGCACTCGATAAGTACTGAAAATTTTTTTAACATTATTATACTGCAAAGCTCATCGAAATTATTTTAGTTTAGCTTTGTGTTTCATGTTATTTTTCCGTTTATCATTTCGCAATATTAGACAGCTTACAATACATTGACACACTATATGACAAATGGGAGAGCATTAAAGATGTCTTTTCGAGTAGAGTTCCGTTTATTTACATAAGGAAAATAGACACAACAGAAACACATTGCTAGCAGTTGCAAACAAATTACATGTTATATATAATATGTTTCCAATACAATAAATTATGAAATATACACTTAGGAATACTTCAAGAAAATGTTGTTTGACGTTACAGTTCCATGCAATACTAGCATTTAGACGATCACTCTTACAAATATACGGCATGTGGCATACCAGGAATGCAATTAATTTTCTTAACGTTTATCCAATTTATCTTGTGAGTTCATTCATTATTCTAAGGTGGTGAAAGGTGTCGAATGAGATGTTTTAAATCTGGTAAATATAAACCTTATGCCCGTGTCCGTATTTCGTACAAGTGCTTGCAACAACTTGAGATGCTTCGTTCAAGAGAATACTTTTATCTATAAATGAAATGACTTTTCAGTAACTAAGCGTCAAACTAGCTTTATATGATTAAATGTTTTATTGTAGCGTTTAATGTTAAACCAGAAAACCAGTTCAACAGAAATTATCAGGATCTGAAAAATATATAGAAAAAACGTCCTTCTGCGTAGAAACAGTGAACATTCTATCATGATAAACGTGCGACACAACAATTGAACTGATGCAGTACAGTTAAACATTTAACCAATATATCAATCTGAATAGAATTACCGTGTTCTTTTTCTGTCCTAATTTACACACAGGAGAAAATGTATCGAAATCAGATGATTTATCACAATACATTTGATCTCGCCAAAACTAGTGTGTTTTTCTGTTCTTTTATGCAAATTACGAAAAACAGACTTATAAGTACACTTGTATTGAAGACCGCCAAATGTGATTACTTGTAATCGTCATAATTCATTATAGACTACAAAATGATTATTAGGTCTAAAAATATTATATATGGGCAAAGTCCCTAACATTGCGCTCTATCGCCATAATTGTCTTCGACATTAAACGAGCATAAACGAACCACTAACACAAGAATCATGATTGTTCTTATTGCATCATATTTTAATCATAACGAGTGTAGTTTTCTTCATATTATTTACTGTGTATCAAAACGTAATCATACTAAAATGGTGTTGTAAAACGTTTCACATAATTTATTTTATTACATAACATAAACTTTTATTGGGCTTAATATCATTTCAAATGATGTTATAATAATTAATGGCTAAAACTTGAGCAACTGATTTAACCTTGAATATAAATATGCTCAGTAAATATATTTTTGTCGATATATACTTTTGATTTGTAATTTCACGTCTCTTTATAATCATTTTAAATTCTTACATTTTGAACCATTCGTTTTAATAGGCGATATCTCTCTCTTGTCAGTCTATCACAATTTCAATTTAAGGAAAGAAATTAGGTCAAATCACGAGCTACATTTCTTCTCAAAGTCAACATTTTTGAAGTTCCTTCTCCTATTTAATTACAATCACTTTGTTTTGAACTTAAAGCACTACTTGAATCTTGAGTGTAACATGTCTAAGAATGAAGAACAAAAGGGCTTTTAAGAAAATGTATTAAGAAATCTAAGTCTGACAAAAATGATTGTTTTATATTCGTATTTGCAAATTGAGCTGCAATTGTGATTACAAAAATTGACATTCATGTGTTTATATTCATTGAAGTCCCGCGGGACTTAGTAAAATCCAGATTGGATTCCTGTCCCTAACTAGGGAGATGAAGATGATGAATCAGCACAACTAGTATAATGTCTTACACTCTTCTACAAAATGTGTATTTCCTTTCGTAATGGTGTCAGACCAAAGATAATTGGTTTTCATTAACACATCGATGGTGTTCAAAGAATCACAAAATGACAGTAAAGGGAACAACATGTATACCAATAAATTTACGGTTGCATCATAAGAAATTCAAAACCTTGTCATTTAGACGTATTTATCGTAAGAAAATATTGTGGAATACTACAAGACGTATTAGCAACCAATTACAATGCTAGAATATTTGTTGATAAATAGTTTTCTTATTCTGGTTGCAAGATGTCTTTTACATTATCAAACTGATTTATATTCTCGTCTGACTAGCTTGTTAACTTTGATTTATAATGTTATTCATCCACTAGTATGAGGTTGTTGCAGAATCAGAATTGACAATATTTATCTTTCGTATGATGTTTGTGCAATGTTCAAGTGTAACAACTAACAAATATATTTGCTGGAGGAAAAAACAATAGCCCAACTAATTTCATGTTACTTGTACGTGACCTTTTTTACATCCAACAACAGAAAGTTCATAAAAATGCATCCATACATCGAATTTTTATTATTAAAATGTATACTATGATATAATCATGTTGGTATGTATTTATTTGAGGCCACAGTTCCAATATTAGATAAAGTAGTTTTTTCTGATATTTGATCAAGATGAAATTATTATCTATTAATCTAGTGTATATTTTTCCCATGAGGCGATAATGCTGCTGCTCTTGCGTTAAGCGGCATTATTTTTTATGAGTCAAACATGCATTTGTCAAACATGTTGTCTTTATAACTTATAAGAAAGTATTTCGGGACATGTTCAGATTCCCTAAAGGGCTCATTATGATGTCATTGATAAGCTGGCGTTTTATG
Source organism: Mactra quadrangularis (assembly GCA_025267735.1). Taxonomy (NCBI): domain Eukaryota; kingdom Metazoa; phylum Mollusca; class Bivalvia; order Venerida; family Mactridae; genus Mactra; species Mactra quadrangularis. Next base: position 55,879,883 of record CM046309.1, on the reverse strand, counting down.
AAAAATCTACTGTGTTAGGTACATTTCAAATCATTTGATTTCTTGCTAGAGAAGATCCTTTTGTGCGCGCGTGTTTGTAAACAAAAGAACATTCTAATTTCAAAGGATTCCATCTTTTTCAATTCTTTTCTATTCATGGCGTTTTATATTATTTGTTCATAAATCATGCTGGCTGTTGATCAACGCTCAAAGCCCAGTGATTAACATAATCATTAGACTTACTTTTGTTAGTTAGAAGAATAAACTGGCATTAAGAGAACTTCATTGCAATTTAAAATTACCAAATATTTTATTACAAAACAATGCAATTATACTAACGAGTGTATTGTCCTGTAAATGTCTTATTATGTCTTTAGTTATAATACGACAAACAAATTTCAAATGAATTTCATTGAAAATCAAAAACTTGATCGGAGCATATCACTAAGCAAAGCCAATCTAATAACGAGAACATATTACAATATTTGAGACTGCTTAACTAATTGAACATTCATTACCAAGATGATATTTTGTAAAATATGCCTTTTGGGAACATTAACGTTGTTATGAATGCATTGGTTAACAAGTGTTTTGCAGTTATTAAATGTAGTAAATAATCTAAGGAGTGTTAGTGTAGAACATTGCATCTGCGTTTGTAAATTATGATTTTTGATTAATTGCTACTGAAGTATTTGTACTTGTTAATAATCCATGTCCTCCTTAGATTAGTAATCCTATGAATCAATATACTAATAGCCAGATATACCTAAGAAGCTACTACGATTTGTCATCTCCCAAACATCCTTTGTCTTGACAATAACTCATTTATTTGGTTACTTAATACTATCTAAGAACTCGCATTGCTTTACCTGTTGCCAACGAGATTTACAGACAATAACTACACACAATGTGACGTAAACAATTCAAGTAAACCTGTTAGAATTTTGAATGTATTTTTAAAATGTTAAGCATGTTTTAGTAATAAAGGGAATAATGTATTTGCTTGGATAAATACAATGACAAATATTACCTTAATTGGTTTGGTCATTCTGTTACAACAATAGTAATATTCTTAATGAGGCATCTAATAGTGATCTGCATTCTACATGTTAACTGTAAACCACTACATTAAATGGTGGGTGCTTAAAACTTCTGCAAAATCTGTAGTATTACTTTTATATTACGGGACTTAATTCTACCTAGAATTTGATGTTATGATAGCGAAGACTAAATCATAGAAAATGCTATCTTGAATAAATTCATGTTTTTGTATAGATAGAAAATATCTATTTAAGATTTATACTTAATCAATTTCACAGTTGAATCCGCTAGAAAATAAGTTCTTGTAATCCTTGCATTAGAATTCAAATACTGGTTTTCTAGTGAGTTACGTAAATCATACCATGACAGATTTTAGCATAAATACAAGTAAATAAACTAGAATGATAGAAATGTTGCTTTTGTACATCTGTGTTTAGTTTTTGTGAATTGAAATTATCTTAGATAAATAAGAGAGGATCAGTTCTGACATAAGTGACGTACGTTGTTGCATTAAAAAAGTATTAATAAATATTGATTTGCTACGCTGCGGTGTTATGATTTCCCTACTTCTTAAGTATTTTGATTTTTCGGAACAAACTTTCTCTTTTAAGTCGATAGTACATAACTTTATTTTCAATTACGACTATTAGGCCAACACACAAAAATACAAGCATTTCTTTCCAATTGTCAATAACAGTTTCATGCATTTTTTGTTGCAAAGTAATTGCATTTCAATCATTGTTTCTCTAAAATTTAAGACTCTTTCTGAGCCTTGTGTGCTATGTTTTTTAGATTGATTGACAAGTGAGAGTTATTCAGAAATGGTTTTGCAAAATAAATATAATGCTGAAGAAAATGATTGTTTTATGCTCGAATGTGCAAATGAATTTGCAATAGTGCATAATATAAATGTGTGTGACGCGCATTTCGTTGCCACTGATATTTCAACAAACACCACTTATTTACCATTATAAGAGGGGTTTATCATTTTTAATGACGTTCAACCTAGAGGTAATTGATTTAATACAGAAATTATTGCTAGTGTCTAGAGAGCCAAATAAGCAATAAGTAAAGGACAAAATATCCTGTAAGCGTTGTGACATAAACAGTTAAATACCGTATCAGTATCATTCAGGCTTATTTATGGTCATAGAACAGAAGAAATCAAAACAGAAAAGAACGGAACAATATTTTCATTCCTTAAATTTCGCATAATAGTAATGCATGAGAATTAAACACTTATCGACATATCCGCACCGATTATAATACAATGAAAGAATATATAATTTTAAAGTGTTTGCTTATGCTTGCTGCAAAATGTATTTTACATCATCAAAATGTATTTGTATTAATGTCTGGATTATTTGTTATCATTTATTTATAATGGTATTCAAACTCCAGTACAAGACAGTAACAGAATTGACCAAATTTGCAAATTACAAATTTACATTTTGTGTAATGTTTTCGCTATGTTCTAACACAAATGTTCACACAAATCTACTTTTCACTTGGGAATATATTTCCATCGTCATTTATTTCAACGTATGTTTCTGTAATCCCATCTTCAGAAAGCTCAAACAAGAATATTCTCGTATTTCGTGTTTTCAATATTAATTACAGATTACCTAACATGTTTATCACTAAAATGATCCTGTTGATATGTAAACAAGTGAGGATGCAGTTCACATATTTCAACAAACATGTTTCCTGATGATTGATACAGACTACCGTCTCTATTGGAATGTCTTGTACATCCATCTTAAATATTAGTTTTCCCATGTGGCGATAAAGCTGAAGTTGTAGTGTTACGTTACATTTTCTTTGACGAGTCAAAATATAATTATATTCTTGATGTTTATGCAGTGCCCTGGAATTGTTCTTGGACTAATGAAAAATTGAGAAAAACATATGCGCAGCATATTATATAAATATTACGATAATTCAGCAATACAATAAAGAGTGGTTTACGACGGAAATCGGTCGTAAGAGGTTTGATACCGGCCCCAGATGCGTTTTGCAAGTAATTTTACGATGATAAAAGTTTATCCGTGTTAAATAAATTAAAACAAATGTTAATACACTAATTAATGTTGGTTTCGGAATTTTTCTAAAATGGCTCTTACTTTCTTCAATCGGGATACTTTTCACCTTCTTTGCAATTTCCTTTTCTTATCTCGTAATGTGCGAGACTTTCGAACGAGAATTACGAAATATATCTGCTATGACCTTAATGTTTCTCAAGAAGATTTGAATAAATCTGGAATAAGTTAATTGAGGATATTGATGGCACTTCAACCTTATTAAAATTAATTCACAAGTTTGTCTGCTACATCGGCATGATTTTCGTATATTTTTTTCATCCTCCATTACGTCTAAGATTTATTTCTTCCTGATAACGTAAAAATGAGAAGATAATTTGTTTTTGTGTCATTTTTAATTGATCGGTAATTATTTGCACATTAAAGCCGCCAAATGTAGAACATTTTTTCTCTTGGCTCATGATTTATAGGAAATCAACTTCTCAAAAGCAACAAATTAAAAACACGTTTATGGGAGCATTTGTTATCATAGATTGGGTTTAATTGGATTTTTTAGCGTAGAATTGATCACGTATATGAATGCATTGCTTTTTCCAGAAGTATCATGTAATGTTAGGCACATTAAGATAAAAGTCGACTTCAGTTTTTTTCAACAATTTTAACATTGTTCGTATGGTAAGCATTCATAAACGCTGAAGTGCTTATACGTGTCCATTTATCTGTTGCTCCTTCACTAGGTTTTTTCTTGTACTTTTGAAAATAATTTGTCCTGCCAATCGGTACATAATTAGATGAAATTATTTGTTTTTATGGAAGGGTTTTTATCCGCAACAGTGGGATTCAAACCAGTACCTTTTTAGGGAAACTAAAATGAAAAAGGTGCCTTACCAAATATGTTACAGACCCGGGTGATAGAAAATCCAGTGCCACTTTTTCCATAAACTAAAAACGCCACCGTTTCTATAGAGTAATATTTTATTATGCTTTTGATTCCGTGTTGTCAAATCCATGTAGCGCATGCAACACTCAAATACAATCTGAATTGTTTTCAAAATAATAAACAGCAGAATTCATTGCGTTCAGTAGTAGTTATGTTTCTTTAATAGCATAATACGCTCAGTAAATTCCATGATAAAATGTTTATTTGCATTAGTTACTGTTTCAAATTACAAAATAATTAAGTCTTTATTACAAAGCTCTGAGATATTTCCCGCCTTTCAACAATAACTATCTCAGCAGGAAGCTAAATGTTTGTCTACTTTTTGCAGTAAGGTGTTTCGAGAGAGCGATGAAGTTATGCATAATTTGTGTAATAAAAGTCGTATCATTTCTTCCTTTTTATCTGAGTTGGAAGTTTTTTAAGAGCAAAAGTGTTAGTGGATATTTTTTATATGATTTATTTTACAAAGTCACTGAACACAATCTTGCTTTTGATAAACCGAACGAAGAAACATCTTAGCAATTTTAAAAATTAATGTTCATTAATTTATCAACATGTTATTTAAACTATTTTATGAATAAACTTACTTATAGCAAAAAATACCAGCTGCAAGATGATCATTTTCTCTCAAAATTGCATTATTCCAGAATTTTTGGATGGTAGAGTATTTAAGCATGTGATCAAAATGTTAAAAATGTAGTGATAAGCTAGCGGCAACATGTATATGCTTTACGTTTTGACTGAAATTAAGATTATTTTTATCGTTATGTAGACAACAGACGGCTCATGATTTTTTAGGCTTTGAAGTCGATTTTCAGTAAAATATCTGAGACATTTTATCCATGTAGGGACCTGTTCTGTATGCTTTTGGCAAACTTCTCATTACTGACGCCGCTCATGATTGAACATTTAACATCGTTTATTTCTCGTTCGTATTTTGACCCTAATTAGAATTGAATTCACATTATTTGCAAATTTGCGTGTTTCATGTACAAGCGTATTTTGCAAAACATTAATGACTAACTAGAAATTGAACAAACAAATTTAAATCATTGTATTTACTTAAATTGTTTGAACAGTCTTTATTTTTATCCAATCAGGACTGTAATCATTGTGTCCGCTATTTCGATGGCACCAGAATTTCTTTCACTAGTCTGTTATTTACTTGTTCAGAGCACTCAAGAGTTCTTTCAATCGTGTACATAACAATGATAAATTTGTCCATAACTCTTCCCTTGACAATGAGGCTGTCCATAAAAATAGTTCCGGCACGTGGTATTTGATTTCTATCAGTAATTTAGTATCACTACGCCGAAATTGGAATTACTTCTTAGAAAATAAAACAAATTAGTCCCAAGCTGTTGTTGAATTACAGCATTATCTCAAAATAACTCCCCGACAATTTTCTATTAAGGTCAGAAGTTCCTCAGAAGAAAGGTAATGATACGTATTGCTTCGTCTGACGTAATTATGTTATATAGCACTTTGATACGCACTCGTCGTCTGCGAGTTGAAATAACTTCTGCTCAATTTCAGTGCAAGCCATTTCAATGTATATATAGATCTTGCTGGAACGTTATTTATGAATATTTCATATTTATCATTTTACGCAATAAATTTTCCCCACACCTACGATTTATACAGAGCAACTTGATAAACCCGGACTCTGAGAAATTCGGAATCCTTCAAATGCCGATCAATAGATTCCGGCCTTGATTAAGGATATTCGCGAATATAATTAAACCATAACAAAGCTGGAAAACCTTAATAACCCGTTCTTTCTCTTTAATTCTTAAGGTGTTTGTGTTTGTCAGGTTGCATAGTATTTCAAATGTAACATTTTTTGTTCCCTAGCTTTCAGGATATTGTATTTACATTCATTGCACTGAAAATCAGCTCGCCTCCTTGGCGCCTGTGAGATTTCAGAATCATAGCACCTCAAATTATTTATAATAATTGATGCATGACTTGTGTAAACAGTAAAGAAACGAATTTTGTGCTTACTTTTTACAATTTTATCATTCCAGGATTTGTCTCAATTGGATTTAGACCAATTCATGCTGAAAGGCGCCAATATTACGTCAATGCGTCTGATTGACCCAAACAACAAGGACGTCAGAAATATGATGGTTGACTGGCGAATCAGACACGCTTACTTGTCTTCACCGTTGCTTGGAATGCGTGCTATCGCGGTAAGTAAGCATGTACAACCTCGTTTCGATTTTGGCGCGTTGACGCATGCGCAATGACGTTACGTATGCTCCTAGAACGTGTTCTTGCAACACGACACGTACTTGCAGATTTTTTTAAATGTTCAGAACAACTATCATTATTTAACATACATTTAAATGATTTATTCTGTTTCATCCTTTCTCTACCGTCCTTCGTCACGGTAAAAGATCAAATTGTAATGTTTACTTTTTAGCCTCGTCTTAACATTATAATAGGAGCCAAACTTAGAAACTTCTAAAACCATGTGTTTAGGTTCATGACCAAATTAAGGAAAGGAGCATTGACGTAAAACTTCATTGTAGAAATCCCCAACCCACCACAATAGAACTTCGAGATTGTTGCAACACTTAATGCCTTATCTTAGACAAATTAATGAGAATGTAACCACTAATGCATATTGGCAGTAAAAATCACAGTAATGGGCTAGACATTAAATTCTGACTTTATAGGTCTGCAAGTCTGTCACATTCATTTCTTCATCATTAATATAGATCTGCCACACTTTTACGGCATCAGGCTGTACTTAATGAAAAATAAATGGTTCATTTTATTATTTTTAATGTAGCAAGTTGGTTGTGTTTTTCATGATTAAATTCATATGCACCATATGCTGTACAAGTAATCAAAATGCCGTTTGTTTTTATTAGCTACATGAAGTCAAGTAATGTCTGCTAGCACTGATAACAATAATTCCTTAATAAATAAAGGTATACAATCATGTATAAACCTGTGATTAGATTAATTTATAATGGAGAAACACTTTCGGAGTTGTATTACCTGTACTTTCTATGTAACGGTGTTTCTGTCTTGGAACCATGCTGGTCACCTATGCTTAAAACCATTAATGTCTTAAAAGTCATGAACAAAATCTAAGCGTACGGAGCTCAGACTAAAGTGACATTTGAAATACAGTAAAGTCCCACAATTAGGACCATCAGCATCGTAGGTCTTGAAATGGAATAGTCTATTATATTAATAGGGAAATATATGTTTTTCTTCTCAAGTTAACATGTTTGGACCTCCCCCCCCCCTAGAAAAAGTTTGGGACCCCCCAGAAAAAAATCCTGGATCCGCTCCTGACATGGCATGACTCTGTAATAACCAAGGTGGTCTTTATTGGGGGACTTTACTGTCTTTTGCTTAAGTAAAAACAAGTATATTTTGTAAAAAAAATGAAAATATTAACAAAAATGTACTGATGTCAATTTTAGTGTAGACACACTGTGTATGAAATATACTACATTGTATATTCATTATTCACTTTTTAATGTATGTTGTAGGAAAGCTTCTTTCCAATGGTATGATAAAACATTGTAAAATGTTTACATTAATTTTTTATGACTTTAAACTGTTTATACTTATGAAATACTGAAACTAGCTGAGAATGTGAAGTTAGCAGTGACAAGAGAAAGATCAAATAAATGGAACTGATGTTATGCTATATTCCGAAATAATACTAATGGCAATTAATTGAAATATTTAAAAAAAAACGTCCTCTTTGTTTTTAGTGGTAGTTCTGCATTTTTGACTGTCCCTTTTCCTGATATGTTGCTTACATCCTCTGTATGCACTTCTGTTGAAATAAGATCATCACGTTTTGATTTGATCTACCGGTATTAAGAGTTGAGACAACAAATGTACTAACTTACTGGCTGCTTTCAATCTTATCGCTTTTAGTTTTCATCCAACTGTTGTTCCTGCTGTTACTGCTAACTTCACGTTCACTAGCTGAGCAGCTTTTACTTAGTTGCCATGGTGTAGGACTAACTCTAACATTCTAGAAAGAATAATGATATTTTTATTTATTGCATTTATGATAAATAGATATAGATCTTTCTTAGAACTTTCATTGCACACTGTTGGGTCATCTCAAAACTGCTCTTCATCTTGATTTGTTTACAAGGGATTTGACTAGTTTTGCACTCACACATTTGCTTTTAGTGACAGCTTGCTAGATATATGCTTAATAAATTGTTAATCTTATATGCTCATTTTGATTAAAACTAAATATTCATTAATATACTCGTATACAATATCAGGTGCTTTTTGTTAATGCAGTAAAGTTCCTATATATACTCCACCTTCGCTATTGCAAGATTTTTTACATTTTTGTTTGTCAATAATGCTTGATTTGAAAAAAAGGTCTCCTTATCAAACCATGGCATTATGAAGCCCTTCAACTTTGGTATTCCTAATAGCAGAACTTTACTGCATTGCTAGACTATGTTTAGGTGCATGGGTGCAAAAATAAGTTCAGTTTTTGAAAAATCTGTTTGTCAGTAGATTTTATATGGACAATGATATTATATGACAATTTAGCACTCTGATATCTTGAATTCAATGAAAAAACATCGAACTTGCATCCATGTATGTTTTATATTTGTTTGGAAATTATTTGTAATGTTGTCTCAGTATTAATCATTGTTGCCATGTCAACCTGGTGTAGGTTTTCCAGTTGAAACTTAGTTTTCAATTATATGTACTTTAGAACTGTTAGAGCAATATCAATAATTAATTTTTATTCCTGTTTTCAATATTTGAGACTATATACAGTGCCCTCCAAATGTTCTTGGACAAAATCCTGTTTTTGGATAAACTGACTCACTTTAATTTTACTCATGAAAAAAGGCACCAATCATTATCTGAGTAAATTCTGAAATGAACTTAAATCGGTTCATCAAGATTTGATTCAAACTATTTGAATTAACAAGCTTTAATTAAACTAAGGTTTGCTTGATCAGGTTTTCTCAAAATTTCTTTTGTCCTAGAACTTTTGGAGGGCACCGTATATATTGCAACAAAACAGCTTTGTGTGTGATTTGTGCAATGGTGAAAATATGTGTAGCATCTCTTTGATAGATTGTATAAGACTATGAGCATCTAATGTAAATGATTATTTTTCATAAAGAAACTTCAGTAGACTTTCCTTGTTAACAATTAAGTCTCTTGTTTTGCTTTCTGTAGCATCCTATAACCATAAGTAATAATTTCCTTGAAAAATAAAGCAACCAAGAAAACAGTAGTACCATTCTATTTGATACCATGGCAATCAAACCCTTGCATATCTAAGGATCAGTGCAAAACAAGTCTACCTTTTTCTTTATTAATTAACATTAAGTTAGACAAGTTTTGTGCCAACTTCATCAATTTTACATAATTATGTACTAAGTGTAACATGCACCAAGTCAATAGAAAACCCTGCAGTCACCCTCCCAACCTCTAAACTCACTGTCCATTGCTTTTTTTTGATACGTGTCCAATTTTATACACTCTGATACTAAAAAACACTTGCTTTTGGTATGAACAATAACCCCCCCCCCTTTCCCAAAAAAAGTTGTTATCATATATTTTTAGTTGGGGACTCTTTCTTAGCAGCAGCCTGGCGTAATAATTGTCCTTTCCAGTCATATGGCAGAATTTGTATTTATACCAATTTTATTAGGCCACAACAAGATGATCATAAGTCCTATGGATTCACTCACACCTTAATTTTGACAGTTTTTACAAAATAAATATTTTTATTTCCTCGCTTGCTCATAAAAATTTGGTCAAACCACTATATAAAGCAACTGAATTTAAGATTTTTTTTCTTTGCTCACTTGCCCGATGTTTTTCCAGAAAAATCCAAAGAACACATTATTAACTTGCTGTGGCCAAATCTGTGTTATTATATTTTGATAAATCAGGTGAACAAACTTGAACATTATTTATATATTTTCAGACTGAGACAGCATTAATGTATGATGCTGTATACATGTATGCAAGAGCTCTGAAAGGTCTGGCATCAGCACAGAATGTTTCCACGGAATCACTCAACTGTAACAAGCAAGGAACATGGAAGAAAGGACTTAGTTTACTTAACTACATGAAAGCAGTAAGATTTATTGGGTTTTTATCTATTTTTTGCTTTGGTTTCAAATATTTTGGTTCTTATAATAATGGTGTTCAACTTTCATTACTTTTCTTTCCTGGACTTATTACCATTTCTAACTAACCTAACTAAGACGATGACAACTCCTTCATGATTGAGGAATATTTTAAGTTTTAAGACATAATGAAAAGCCTCTGCTAGTAGAAAATAGCATTTGAGTTTTCAGATTTCAACTTTGTGTTCATGAAATCAAAAACATGTGAAATGAATCACCTTGTAGATCATGCATGCCAAAGTTTAGATGCTTTAAGGCAGTAAGCCAGTAGCTCTCTTTGCAACATTCTGGTGAAATAAATTTTACTTATTCAAACATAGTACAATCCAAATAAACCAACAGATGGCCTTGACGTCAAGTCCCAAATGATCAATTTGAAAAGAAAAGTGTCCCACCATATTTTTCTGTTCTATTATAGTAAGATAGTTGCAGTTTCATAATTATACAAGTATGGAATATCAAGGAAGCAATTTTCTTTGGAGGGGTTGGTTGCAAACCCACCTGAGAAAATTTCAAACTTACCCAATATTATTTTCAAACATGGCCTTGATGTTTCTTTTATTAGTTCTGCTGCGTCTTTGCATTGTCTAACAAATGTGTTGTATTGTTTAAATAATCTTCGTTGTTGCTCATTATTTTGGCATTCAAATACCATAAGGGAGTGATAACAGCTTGATTAGAGGTTATTGGAGAGATTTCTGTATTCTAAGAAAATAATAGATTTTCTGATTGCTGCAAGAATGTGCAGATGTAAAGCTTTCAAGTTTACGATAAACTATCAGACATTATTAATACACAGTCAGTCTCTCAAAGGTCTTTAAAGATGCCAACAAGTCACTCAAATTGTTTGTTTTATCGTCTAACAGAATTTCAAAACTTTTGCCTTGAATAACATATATATGTAAACAATTTGCTTGAATGAGTCTATGCATTTATTTTGAGCTAGGGCCCTATATAAACCCCTATATGGTCCATGTTTGGCAAATGGAATATGATATGTTACTGTATACAATAAAGTGAGGCTATAAAGACCACCTTGGTTAGTTCAAAATCATGTGAATTTTTCATTTGGTTCAATTACTGAAATGCTTAATTTGAAGAATAAGGTCCATATATAAAGACTGTTCTGCTATTAAGACCATTTATTTTGTTGGTCCTAACAGTGAAACACTACAGTGTTTTTTTGTTTTAAATAATTCTAAAAGTGTAAATTTAATCAGTTATTGTATATCATTTACATGATCAGCTGGCTTACTTCCAAATTTTAACAAAATGGTAAAGAATAAAACTCTAAGTTACCCAAAGTTAGTGTAAGCACACTTGTTTTAAGTGTTTATTTCTACAGTTTAATTGTAAAAAAATGTGCGGAGGAAATTAATTTTATCAATAAAACGTTGAATCTGAAACTTAAAGCTGCACATTCACAGATTTCAACTTAGATAAATTATCAAAAACTATTCTAAAACTCTCTGTATAGAAATGTTTTGGAAGCAGTTAAGCAGTTTTCATATAATGCTAATTTAGTGCAAATTGGAAGCAGTTAAGCAGCATTCTGATAATGATAATTTTGTGCAATACAATTGAAAAGTAGGTGATTTCATGCATTAAAACGTACCCCATTAAGTAATTGTATAGATGAGTTTAGAGTATTTTGTTATAACTTTTTATTTATATTTCTCACAATTAGTATATTGGTGCACCTTATCACTAAAGTCCTTATAATTTTTTTTATCGTCAGTCAATTTCATGATTTTGCAGTTCAAAGTCAGAATGATAATAAATATGACTATGATAGTTATGATATTCAAAAGGTATACATTATTCTACATAATTCAATAACACTTGGCATTGTTTGGCAAAAAATGACATCATTAATGCTTCTTTCTTTTGACTTACGATGATTTTTCTCATAAGTCAAAAGTAAGAATTTTTTATTGTTTTTCAAGCACTGCTGTTTGTCCAAGGGGAAATGTGGGAATGCACTTTCTTAACACAATTACAGATACAGACTGGTTAAATTTAAAATAGCAAAAAATGAACAAATATTTGAACACAAAGCTTTTACTCATAAACATTTATTACAAACCTCAAGTCTAACAGTAAGTTTTACAATTCATTGAATGCTAAATCTAAAATTTCTGAAACACTTTACCGCAGCATTCCCATGGGACTTGAGTTTTATATTTTGTTACATTTCGGGTCAAAGAATGATTATCTGTAAACATCGCCAAGTTGCCACCAAATCTCAATGGGTCAATATTTACTGAAATATATAAAACTATTGTCATTTCCATTTATTTTTTGTCTGCTTTGTTTTATACCAATATTTTGTACAAGGAATATGATATAAAAAGCAATAGTTGCTGCAGAGAGTTTTATTTTCCAGTTGTTAGCGAAGTAAAGCTTGTTCCTTTTAATTGTTTTCTGAAATAAATTGAAATTTTGTTAGCCATAGGGGGATCTAGCGGGGGGTGGTCATGGGGGCCCTGCCCCCCCCCCTAGAATTTCCAAAATGTACCTGTCCATAGATGTATTTCTTGACTGTAAGTCATTTTTTCTCGGTGCTTAATAAAGATTTAATGGTTATGTAGCTTTTATTATTTAAATATTGCATTAGTCTGCAAAAAGTGTATAATGTGGTCGTGGTTCGAAAGTTCGGATCCCCCTAGAAGTTTGGACTCCTCCCCTCCCAGAAAAGTTCGGACCCCCTCTAGAAAAAAATCCAGGATCAGCCCCTGTTAGCAGAGACATAATAAGTACAGTATCAATATAAGTTAGTTTTAAATAGCCAATGTGGATTTTACAGTAGATTTTTTTCTGTACATAAAATAAGTACAATGTAATAAGTGCTCAGCCTGACCTGGTTTTCAAAAGTGCATCAATCGAACCTTCTGAAAAAATGCAAATATTTAATTTTGTTTAACAGCAACATGGGAATATAACAATGCATTTATTTATTAGAATACATCACTGTTTTTTCTACCATTAGACACAAGCATAAATCTCAATTTTTCTCTGAAAAATTATGCAAACTTTTGGGATTTTTTATTGAGCTGGCTCAGAAAAAACTAGAAAATATTAGAAAAACTAGTTCACGATTGAGCTGTACAAATCACACATTTCTTAGATAAAGAATATGTTATTACCCCTGGGTTCCATATATTAATACCAATATTATTTGTACTGCAACAGCTTGGAATATGATATTCTTTTACTGTAGAATTGTGTCATTTTGTTTTTGTTTGGTTAAATGCCATAGCAAAACATTGCATAGGTCATATGATAATAATAATAATAATTATAATGATGATAAAGACTTTATTTATAGAGGCAACACAGTTAGGCAAAGGCCAATCTTCCCTGTGAGCCTCTTATAACATCAGTATTTACATATCACGGCAGTCGGTCAACCTACTCAATGTTCCTGGAACTTAGGCTACATTGACAGCTCTAGCTTAGCAGCTTTGTCATTTTGTAGTTTTAATTCTACCTTACAAAATTCATTCCGTTGCTTTTTTCTGTCTGATTTAATGATTTAAGTCATTCTGTTATAAAACAGAATTGTCAGAGTGTCCTGTAAGGGTCATGTGACTTAGACAGATGGTTGCATTTATAGACTACCGGTATGCATGCCATTGGCCATTCTATCCATCTATTGGCACTTTTGGGGGATTTGTTTTGCGTTTTTTTACCATTTGTATTTTTTCTAGTCAAACTCGAAGTTCAAGAAAAAATGTAAGCATTAAATATCAGCAAATTCTGTGCACATGTAATTGCAAAAAAGACATGAGTTTGTTTTTCATTTATTTGTTATATTTCATGCTCATGTATTTATTTCATATACTTTCAGATTGAATATGATGGCTTATCAGGAAAGATAAAGTTTTACGAAGGAAAGAGAAAAGATTTTAGATTGGGAATTATCAGTCTTGCACAAAAAGGAATTATCGAGGTGAGTGATTCTAGCAAAGTATTCTATTACAGCTACTACAGTACCCACCAAAAGTTTGGAGACAAAAGAAATTTACTACAGTTCTTGAATTTTGATGAGAAACATTATTTTTAATATATTTAAGTATGTTTTGTTATAAAACGAAAACAAATTTCATGAACGCAACACTTTATAAGATTCAGCATCTGACATCATAAAGCCTCCAAAACCATGAACATTGTAATAATTTTCCATAACAAAGTTTTATGCTATTTTTGTTGTCACTGTTATAATAATAATGATCACCAAAAAAAAAAATAATGCAAAACTGCAAAGCATTTCAAAATAAACACTTAACATGTTAGCTAAAAGCTATTCAATAGGCCTACAATCTGAAAATGTCTCCAAACTTTTGGTGGGTACTGTAAATTTGTACTTTCTGTTATAGAAAATATCATATAAATAAAATATAATAATACTCTGAATCTATGTCAAAATCAATCTAATTAAAACCCAATCTAAAATTCTCCCCTTGCCTACTTTACGCTCTGGCTATAGTTATGAGGGTCACAATCAGATGACCTTTTCTCATTATAATTATGAGGCAAAACCATTTTGTTTAGTAACTTGTTTACATGGTCTATGTTACACAATTTGAAAAGAGATATCCAATCACAGCCTGTGAATAACAATGCTGTCAGATTAGTTTGCAAATCTTGGTCTAAAATTAGAAATTATGAAATCAAGATGCTATAAACAGTGTTTTGTCATGATAAAAGCTACGCATTGATTGGTCGACACAAAGGTCATTTTGACATGACCCTCGGGGTGACCATAAGAGATCCTATAAGACAGAGGTCTAAAGGATATCTGTTTACAGAGATTGAATTAAGAGTTAGTGACATTACTTGAAATAAGCTAGACATTAATGACATTTTAAAATTACAGGATTTCAGTTTATATTTAAAACCATCTCAGCATACTTATCATTTTGTCAGATTCTTTAGCTTTCTAAAACAATGCTTATCAAAGCTGTGGGATGTTAAACTATAAACATTTATGAAAAAGGTAATAAAAGGCAGCATAAAATGCTATCAAAATTACACCGTTTCTAAGTAGTAGTTTAAGTTTTAGCAAGGGAGATAATAAAATCAGTCAATATTTTTCATAAACCAAATAGAGTTGCTTCCCTTTTTGGTATAAAACCAATTGCATTCAATATTGCTAAAAATGCAAATTTAGACCATTGGAAAATGGAATATCTTCTAGACAAAAGATAAATCCACAGTAGACATTGATCACAAGTGTCCCGAATGCTGGAAACAATTGATACAGTTTGGAAACATAAATTTACAACAAGTCTCGTTTGCATATAGATGGAGTTTTTGTGTCTCTTGGTAATGTTTAAGGCATAGATATGCATTCACATTGAATTTCTTGTTTGAATATAATGTCTCATGTAAATAAGTAGGTTATTTAAAATAGATGAATGCTTTATGCATTGTTTTGTTCTTTGAATCCTCTGCGCATTTTTTTTAAATTATCTAGTTTACTGCTTGACTGAATTATTGTGTGGAAGTAGTAGTAACCATACATCATGAAGAATATATAGCCAAACTGCTTTAAGAAGCTTAGTCAGTCAACTTTCTAAATTTACATTTTGCATATCATCAAATGCAAATATTGTTTTAGTCTGTATGGAGTGCTTATAGTTAAAACATAGAGGCTCAAACTTCATCACTAAATTAAAGAACTTGTGTTTTAAGAAAACTATTGCAAACAGTCGCTAGTCAGAGAAACTATCTTGATATTTGTTGACTTGAAATAGATCTATGTACCTATGGCTATTGCAAGGTAAACTATCAGGATACAGCAATAAGTCATGCAACCTATTGTTTCACTACTATAAAATATGTTGTATTTTGTTGTTTCAGGTTGGGCATTGGACAAATAAAACTGGTGTTAATATTACACTAACACATACACAGAAAGTTCATGATGATTTAGAAAGATTAAGAAACACTACTTTAAGAGTTGTTACAGTTTATGTAAGTACTTTACATTTTTATTTAGATATAGGATATAAATATAAATATATATATAACCCTGTTCCATATTCTTATGATGGTAAACATAGGGAAATTTTCCTTGTATCACTTCTGTTTGATGTATAAATCCATGTTTATCAGTAGGGAATACTTCCCATTTGTGAAACAAGGGGATTCCCCTTCAGTGCTTCCCAATCAGGAAGTATTTTGGCTTTTATTGATGTACCATATGAAAAATGGCCGCTGCAAAAAAGTATCCAACCTACAAAAATATGAAAAACACCATCTGATACATGAAAGATAATATCTAAAATCCTACTGAGTCATTTTCTTTTTAAATGCCTACAATTAAAATAATCTGAAATTGAAATTCCGGAAAAAAAACTATGATTTCAAAGAAAAAAGCTGTTTTCTGTTTTGGAAACATTGCTTCCTGATCAGGAAGCAAGTTATATTATTAAAGTATTCCCTTCTGTTTATATACATCAAAACTTACGTCCAACAGGGCTTCCAGCTCTTTGATTTTATTAACAATATTTTATTTTGCAGGATCCACCGTA
The DNA here is from genome assembly GCA_025267735.1 of Mactra quadrangularis. Lineage (NCBI taxonomy): Eukaryota > Metazoa > Mollusca > Bivalvia > Venerida > Mactridae > Mactra > Mactra quadrangularis. The sequence goes on along the minus strand of CM046309.1, from coordinate 55,863,187 downwards.
TGTGTTTAATCTATCAGAACCTAATGAGAAAGGACAAATGCATGAAGGATTCATTGTAGACTTGTTGGATGCACTCGCAGATAAGTTAGGATTTAAATATGAGATTTACGAACAAGAGAAACGAGATTATGGTTCCGCTGACGACACGACTGGTAAATGGAATGGTATGATTGGTGATCTCATAGAGAGGGATAGTGTTAATGTAAGTACTGATGATGAATTTGCTGATGTTTATTGACAAAAAATAATTTCTAAGCATTTTTTGAAAATTTCAAGGGAAGCAACTCCAAAATGATAGCTTACTTGAATTTCTGTTTCAAGGTTACATGTATGTGATACATAGATAATAGTAGGGATTGAAATACTATCAAACACAATTTTCATGTTCAAAACCAGAAGTTTCATCTTGAAAATGGCATTTTGGAAGAAGACAGCTCAAAAAAAATTTTTACATAAAGAGTCATGGATTAATAGTCATGCTATTTAAATTGTTTAATATTAAAAGTTTACAAGCATGAACAGCTGTACATATTTATATATTGATGGTTTTAGGTTTATTATGTCCCACTGGAAGATTCTATAGCCTCTTTCTGGACCATGGATCTCCATCTGGAAAATTGCATTGTGGGAGCAGCCTAACAACATTAATATCAACATTTTTTTAAACAAATTAAAACTCAAGGAGGAGATATTTATACTATTACAATGAGACCAAAGAGGATGAGTCGAATGACCCTCCACCACAATATAACTGAAAAAATATTGAAATAGGGCTTTAAGAACCCTTTCTCTATAAACAAATATTCTATAGACTGCTGTCGTATGCAATTCAGTACAATATATTAGCTGCCTAGCTAGCTCAGTTGGTAGCATGCAAGTCGACTGATCGAGGGGCGTGGGTTGGATTCCCAGGTGGGGCATACTTACATGGATCTTGGTCATGAAATTATTTCTACGGCCATTCTCCTTCCTACCAATGATTTTTAATTATGTAGGGGAGTTGTCAGTCACTGATGAAAGTAAGTGCTTAGTAGTTGGTTAACAGCTAAATCCAAAGATTTAGCCTTTCCTGAAGGAGTGAGTAGGTTGACTGACCACCATTATATGACCTATACAATGTGTTGCAACGGTGCTAAACCCAACGAAACAAAACAAACAATTTATTCTCATTCTAAGTACAATATCCTCACCCATGTATATTTACAGAAAGCGGACATTGCAGCAGCTGGACTTACAATCACCTATGACAGAGCTAGAGTGGTTGACTTCACCATGCCATTCTTAAATCTTGGTATAACTATTATCTTTAGAAAACCTGATGCCAAACCACCAGATCTTTTCTCCTTCTTATCACCGTTGTCTCCTGATGTATGGATTTATATGATTGCTGCTTACTTATGTGTTAGTTTTATGTTGTTTGTAATTGCAAGGTGAGTCTACCATTATTGAGACTTTATTTTTATTTCCAAGCAAAGGTTTTTTATGAGACTTATTGTGATTTTTCATTGTCTTTTACTTTGCTTTATATGCCTTATTCACCATAAGAACATCACCATTGCACCATTTGCCACGACTTAGATGAAAACTGGCAATAATTTAACTCTTAGGGTACTTTTGATTGGCAACACAAGACTAGTGCAGAACATGTTCATGAATCAAATATTTCTTGACTAGAAGTTATCTTACAAGCATGATTTCATAGAGTTTGCTTGCTTAGGATGCTCTTCCAAATGTGTTCTGTATCTAGGGGAGATAGTTTCTTTTAATCTCAGTATTGATTTTGTAGGCAAAACAAACCAAACATGACATATTAAAGCTTGCAGGCAATGCCATATTTTGTAAATCAAATCATTATAGTTCTCAAGTGGCAGAATAGACAATAAAAAGTGGCTAAATTCTAGCTTACAAAATTTAAACAAATGTTTACAGATTTACACCATATGAATGGGAAAACCCACATCCTTGTAATGAAGAATCGGAGGAAGTCGAAAATCAGTTTACTATACTTAACAGTTTATGGTTTACCATTGGTTCTCTTATGCAGCAAGGTAAGTCACATGACCTTGATAGATGTAGTCACATGACCTCATGTAGTATAATGACCTTGATATAACCTTATGACCTTGGTGTAGTCACATGACTAAAAATGTACATTTGTAGTCACATGACCTGGTGTAGTACAAATTGCCTTGATAAAGTCACATGGCCTTGAATGTAGTCATGTGATTTGGATGTGGTCACATGACCTTGATGTAGTCACATGACCTTGAATGTAGTCTCATGACCTTGAATGTAGTCACATGACTATGACCATGTGACATAAATGTTGCAAAACATGATGCATTATGATGCTTTTTGTATGACAATATTGACCTTGTATTGACCTTTATATGTTATAGTTTTCATTCTTGAACACAAGGAGTTATCAAGGGTCCCTATTGTGGGGCCACTGTCATATACTCAGGTGTACAAGAATGAATAATTTCATGGTTGATTAAGTCAAGCTTTTCTTATGATTGCATGTTCTTGTTCCCAGATGCTATCAAGATTCTCAATAGAATATTGATAACCTCGGGGTACGAGAATGATCATTGCAAGGCTTTTTAAGATAAGCTTTATGCCAATACATGCTATCCCATCATTGCAATTAATATCATTATGCTTGAACATGCAAATTTATGTAAGCATTCATAAAGGGGCTAACTTGATGATTCTACTCAACACTGTACTATTCTATGTATAAAAGACATCATCATGGAATAACCTCTTGGCTTAAATACACTGCTAAGCTATGCTTTTTTGTGCATTGAAGCAGAAAAATGTACAGTGCATGTGCGTAGGAAGGATCTAAATATTGGGGCTGCAGATGTGGTGGGTACGGGAAGGATGTTTCTCCCGCCAGTCAAATTTTTTTCTGAATGTAAGCCTCTGAAACTCGATATCCAGCACTTTCAGTACCCCCTGTTTAAAAACAAATCTTTGTGTCATGAAAAATTAACTTGCGGCCCGCTTGATGCTGCTTGCCAGAATTTTGGGGCCCGCGGCCCCTGCGGCCCCTGCTCCTACGCACCTGCAGAGGTTGTTATGCCAATGATGACAATATAAATGAGCATTATGTACGTGTATATTGAATACTAAGCAGAATTTAAAGAAGGAAGGTGGCCCAGTGGTTACAATGTACAATGTTTATAATGAAGTACACTTTTTATCAAGTTAGCCCCTTTTGCTTGCATTCATTGAAATGTTGGTACATTTTGCAATAAGATAAAGGCATATAGGGGTGAAATGGGGTCAATATTGTCAGAATATAATGAGGAATGTGTCTCTTTGCCTGTATGTAATAAATGTGACCTAAATTGTCAATCTTGTATGTAAGATAAACTATGATACAACTATCTTTCTGTCTCAACTAACATTTTTATACTAGTTAACTTTATACAACAATAGGGTCATCCTTTATCACATGAACTGGTTATTATTCTGTGCCATTTTCCGTCCAGATTCTGTACCAGGACCAAATTCAGCACATAAAGAAATCCTGCTATATTTGAATATTACATCTCAAATTCTGCCCTGTTTCCACCTAGAAAATGAACTGTTCTGTTTAGGCACAGAAAGGGGATCTGGGTGGAATCAGGGCAGAATCTGTGCCTTAATTTCTTTCTGTTTCGGGGAAGAACATTTTGTACAGGTGGTTGCTACATTTTTGTATTGGTTTGTTTAAATATTCATTCTTGAAAATTCAAGACTTTGAAGTCTTTAGGTTGTCATTTTCTTAGTAAAGTGAACACTGTATTTAGCATTGACAAGTTGCTTACAGTATTTGGAGGGAAAAATAGGCATGATGAATGATAAATTAAGGATGGCCCCAGATTTAATCAATTTTCTGGTATTATATTTCTTTATAATCATAAACTCTTGAAGACATTTTACCCTGTATTAAATATTTTATATCTTTAATAGTTTCTTCTGTTATTATAAACATTTCTTACTTTTTGGCAGCAAATTGCAGGCTAACTAAATTTGTTTGTGTTTTAAATATTTAACTTTTTAAAATATTTTTTTCTAAATTTAATTGTGTTTTAAATATTTCATTTTTTAAAATATTTTTTCTAAAACTAAACTTAGACTTCCATATTATTCTACAAAACCTTTCTGTGAACAAAATATCATTACTGAATGTGGATAATACATCTATTTGTAATGATTTATGCGATTTGTTTAAAAAACAATTTTTTTTAGATATTGAAATATTTTCTCACATTTATTAAATAGATATAATTTATCATTCTTGATTTTTTTACATTTAACAAAAATCTATGCACAAGCAAAAGGATATCCTCTTTTAACAAGATTAATTTATTTTTTAATTGATTAATTATTAATTAAACCTAATTCAATTAAGATTTTGGTGAAGGCTGTACTCACTTCTGAAAGTAGTTTCTCTGTCTATTTAGTATAACATTGTGACCATAGTTATGATGACGGTATATATATTTATATCTGTATATTAATTATTATGATGGAACTATTTCATGTGGAGGAATTTTTTTTTTGAAATTCTTGGAAATATTTTTTTGGTGTATGAATACAATTTTTCCATGATATAGTTCCATCATTTTGATATTTTCACTTGGAACATAGTGCTACAATTATATAGAACACAAAAGCTTTCTGCGCATGCGTAAATGATGCTTTTCTACCTCATCTCAAAATTATAGCAAAAAAGTAGTCCCCCATATATTCGATCACAAAAGCCTTTTGGTGCATATATGTATTAGTACACTGTATAAGTATTGCACGAAACCTTTTGTAGATGTTCCAGATGAAAATACTTTCTATTCTCTTTTCTTTGAAAGCCTTTCACACTCATGACCTTGAAACTTTCTGGCTGTGCTTGGTTCTTTTAAAAGTTTTTTTCTTAATCGATCATGTTGCATTGCCTGGAATGTATCAAAATGTGTGTTGACTTTTGATCAGCTATAGTTTGTGATTTTATTCTTATTATTTTAAGTTTGGCTTAAATTATTTAGCGATTTGTTATTTCACTTTCCTCTAAATTTGAAGCCAATTTACACAAAAAACGAATTTTGCAATGCAATAATGTCGTGAAAATCATTTAATAAAATCTTTGCTTTATAAAAAATAACAAAATGAGAGAGAATTTTTCTCATAATCAGCTTTATTGTTTCAAGCGTCGTCTGCTTTGAGTGTGAAAAGCCATGTAGCAACAAACTAACCATATGCTTATATTAACAATTTAATTAATTCTCAATCTCTCAGGTTGTGACATCATGCCTAAAGCAATATCTACTAGATCTGTTGCCATTTTCTGGTGGTTCTTTGTCCTGATTCTTGTGTCCTCTTATACCGCCAATCTAGCTGCTTTCCTTACAATGTCGAGAATGAATTCTCCGATTAAAAGCGCTGAGGACTTAGCCAAACAGATTCAAATACCTTATGGTACTCTTATGTCAGGATCGACTCGTAATTTCTTTAAGGTGAGTTTTGGTATTGTTTTCTTTCAAACTTTCTTCAATGGTATCAGCAATTTGATGCAATGTTTTGATGCTGCAAGGTCAAGTAGGATCAGTGGCTTTAAATATTTAGATTGTTGATGGGTCTAAATGTGCCGCCTCATCACTTTCTGATAGCTTTCCTAGTCTGCATTTGTATAGCCACTTTTTTTCTCATACCCAGAGGTTATCAAAATTCCTTGATCTTAGATCTGGGTCCGAGAATGCCCCTTTACTTGAGTTTGCTGAAAGCAAAACATGCATAGTGATGGAGGACAATAGTTCAATAAAATCACAACACCAAAGGTAAGTAAAACTTTTGAATGGCCTGGCTTTTAAAAATTATGTTCAGTCAGTGCCAACTTACTTCTTGCAATGGTTTTCTTCTGTAAGAAAGTTCACCCGAAAGGTAAGTTTCTTTATTTATTAATAAGAAAAAAGTTCTGTGAACTGGCAGTCATACATTTTCTCTTATAATGGAGAATATGAACAAAGGATGAGACATCCTTTATAAGGTAAGTATGTATTCCATTCACTGTGTGCAGCGTGCTTTTTAAAGAGTGCAATTCCTGAATTATCATCCCTCCATTTTTTCTCCCATATTCTTCTCACATTCATTTCCCCTTCTTTTGTTTTTTCTATCATCTGTTACTGATTTTTTTCTATCGATTTAATAGAAACATTCCCCCACTCTCAATATAGAACATTTATTTCTCTTAGAGTTGTCCCCCTTTAAAATGAATAAATATCTCCTCATAATTATCATATAGACGTTTCCTCTTACAGTTGTCTCCCTTTAGAAAAACTCTTAGAATTGTCTCCCTTTTAGATTAGAGAAACAAAATGGCTCCTGGTGTTAATCATAGAGCACATACACCATGTGCAATGTCCTACTTCTTCTTCAATGCTTTGAAAACCTATTAACTTCTTCTATAATCTTCACCTCCGCGCTTGTGCTAAAACAATGCTTCTGGAAAATATATCTTATCATTATAATTGTGAAAGTAATTCAAGTCTAGTAAAGAATGGACTAGAGTTATAATTGTCCCTTGTACAATATGTTGCATGTTGCTACTTGCCAACAAAGTGATGTCGCATCGTACATTGATGCATGTAAAAGCACATTTTGTGTAAAATTGTAAAAACACACCAAATGATATTTTGAATACACATTTACTAATGTAATGAAAATGGCATGTATGCATAATGTTGTGACTGACAAGTGCAACAGTTGAACTGGACAACTTAGCACAATGTCAATAGATGTGAAGCTTATTGGAATATTTTAGAATCGTTTATTCTCAGCCTTTGAAATTGAAGTTGCTCGTTTACATATTTCAACATGAATATCAAATTTTCTGGAACTCTCACAATTGTATAGAAACAATTATTTTGGATGCAGTTTTAAAAGCAGTTTTCTTAAAGTGGCAATTTTAATGCAATTTTACATACAACTGTAAAGATGAAAATTTATTCTATAAAAACTACCCTGATAGCAGTGTTAAAGATGAGTTTAGTGTATTTTATGTGACTAGTATTTTATATGTCACAATGTATAGGTCAGCCTGCCTCAAAATATTGAGAATTCATTTTCTTAACACAGTTATAGAGACTGACATTTAATTTTAAAACATCAAAACAAATCAATAATTCTGTGAACAAGTAGCTTTAAAATTATAAGAATTATTTAAGATTGGTTTCTGTTCATAAGCTTGGTAGCCAAGCATATTTTGAGGATTCTCAACTAACTGGTTCTTTCAAGCAAACAGGAGGCTGTTAATTTCAAGACTTGATTTTTGAAAATTGAAACCCTTAATGCTAATATTTATGGTAGAGTTTCACATAGTTCACATCTTTTTAATCATTCATGAAGCATTAATTTAAGTCTCCCATTAAGTTTCCGAACTGTGCAACTTAGGAAATTGTCTTGCAAAAGTTTTTTTTGTAAAAGTAAACTTTAATTATGCTGATCTGTACAGATGTGATGTTGAGCCGTGCTATTGACTATAAGAAATAATACATGTTTAATTATCTGGTGTTGGTTTGTTTGGTAATAATAAATTGTTTAACATAACTTTAACAAAAATTGTTGCTGTTTAATTATAATTGTAAATTGATTGTTCTAACTTTTATACAAAACTTGTTTTACAGACTTTTTAATGTTTAGATATACATGTATTTTAACTTTACTGATCGTAACTATTTTCCGAGATTTTTTTTGTATTTATTAAAGTTATTTAACACATTATAATAATTCAACTTGAATAGTTCTAGTTATATCTATGAGTTATATGAGTTTTTTCTGCCAGACATAAAATTGATATATAGTCTTCTTCCATGGAACAAAATACAATGAAGAATGTTTAAGACATTTGATAGAAAATTAATGTATCTACAATGGTGAGCATTCATGCTGACTTATCAATGCCATTTCCAAAATTTGAAAATTGAGTACCTATCTACCAAGGTTGAAGGCTCTAAACTTACTAGGGTACAAAATGCAAACCACTGACCAAGCATTTACAGGGATTAGTTGCTTTACACGAGACACAATTCATAAAAACTAGATTTACAGCCTATCCCAAACCCACTAGCCTGAAGTCCTCGACTTATGTAAACTGATTATAGCTAGTGAAGTCTTTATCTCACATAGTCTGGCTAGTTGATAGTATTGCCTTTTGCTATACAACATAACAAATAATGTGCTCAAAATAATTTAAGGTAATTAACAAGTAAAGCATTTCATCTTTTTTTTATATGACCAGTACTTAGTAAACCAGCAATAACTTAAGATCAGAATTTATTCTGTTTTTATACGTTAGTCCATTTTTATATTTTAATCCATTTTTATTGACCATAATTGTCATTACTAGGCTTGATTTTTGTTGCATTAGAATAAATATCACATTTTGTTGTCATCCTTATGCACTTAACTTTCCCTTTACTAACAATTATGAACAAACAATTATTCATGACGAAAATGTATAATATTTTATGCCTTTAACCAATAACATGAAAATTGTGTTTTTAAATTGTTGTTCATTTGTTTAAAATTGCTTTTCCCTTAAATGTTTTTGTGTTTTATAAAAATGTAAGATATTTTTCCAATCATTAAACATTTATCCATTTATTGCTATGTATTTTTTTCACATCATGATATAAGTGGAACAGATGACATGCTGCTTAAAATTGTGATTTGTTATTTTTGGCCGAAAGATTTGTTTATGAAGAAGTATAAGGTTGCTTCATGAAAAGCAGGTGTTAATTGAGATTGGGGTCTGATTTATGTTTGGTTCAAGTAATACCACTATCACAGGCTTTACATTGTAAGATGCGGGGCATACTTTCGTGGAGCTTGGTCATTCTACAGCCATTCTCCCATCTACCAATGATTCTTAATTATGTAGGACAGTCATCAGTCACTGACGAAAGTATGTGCTTAGTAGTTGGTTAACAGCTAAATCCAGAGATTTAGCCTTTCCAGGAAGAGTGAGTAGGTTAACTGACCCCCGTTATATGACCTATACAATGTGTTGCTACGGCGTTAAACCCAACAAACAAACAAAGTATTTGTGGTGGCCAAAGTTCAGTTGTAAAACACAACTTTGAATCCAGAGTCGAGAGCATATGGCAAAGGTGTGTTTTTAATCCAGTCTGAAAGTTTTGATAAAAAATCTAAGCCTGAGACACTAAAGACAGTTACTGACTTCTGCAATATAAATGAATACTTTTAGGATAGCACTTTAAAATTCCCTCTTAAGCTGTTCTGTTTCTTCTCATGCAAATCCCTCTTTCAGGGTCTGTTAAAATGCCATTTGTCTAGAGTTATGAAATATTCTGAAAGCTATTTTAGAAATGAATATTTGCCAACTTTTCTTAAAAATTATGACATTCATTGGCCATGTCTTAACAACATAATGCTAGTCAAAATTTGATCTCAAACAAGACAGAAATACTTTATCCAAATCAAACCATTCAAGAATATAATTCTTATGAAACTGGTCAATCTTAGTTTTCCAAATAAAACTAGTTTAAAATTTATTCAAATTAAAACTGGTAAAAAATGAGAACATGTTCCAATTCAAATAGATTTACCAACCAAATCATGTCATCTGTACATTTTTATTTGAAAAACAAACACATTCATTCTACCTCCCCTCACAGGAAGTGACATAGCACCTAAGGCATCATCAACCAGGTTTGTGGCAAGTCTCTGGTATCTATTCACACTTATAATAGTCTCCTCGTACACGGCCAACCTTGCTGCTTTTCTTACCAGAAGTCGAATGGACGCACCAATAAAAAATGTAGAAGACCTATCACAACAAAGTACTATAAAATATGGCACATTAAATAGTGGTTCCACCAGATCTTTCTTTAAGGTAAGTTGATGTTCCTTAAGGGTAGAATTCTCCATATATACGTGTGCAATTGTGGTCAGCATGACCCCATTTCACCCAAAACATATAGTGCTTAAATATTGACCCCGACCTGACCTATCACATTTGCATCTAATAATTATCTACACATATCCCAACGAAAATCAGAATCACACTTATTCTACACTTTGGTGGCGATTGTAAAATTATAGAAGTATGTTTATACACATAATCCTCACGGCCACGGTGTAATCGAGCATTAATTACTACATTCGTATTCAATGTAATGAATATTCTTGCATAAAGGTCAGGTCGGGGTCAATTTTTACGCACTATACCAGTGTCAGCACATACAGAACACAGGCTGCCAGCATGACAGCGTTGTTGGCCCCTTTGCTTGCCGGCAGCCTCTGAATAAAAGGCAAGGTTTATTTAAAAGCAATTATATTTATCATTCTACATGTAGTTTACAAGTTAGATGAACACTTGTGAAACAACTGCATATTATTTATTCAATACTATGTGTTTATTTTTCAAAGATGCATAAAATAAGTTACACCTATAAAATCGTATGAGTTATTACCTTTTAAGTCCAATTTTTTGTTAAATTTGAGCCTTGTATAAACGTATGAATGCATACAGTTGGCAAAGCCCTAGCTTTCATTTTCCTTGGAAAAGTGCTGGCCCGTAGGAACAGGGGGGGTAGGGGGGGCTTAGCCCCCCACCCAAATTTTTTCAGCAGTTATAGTGATTGAGGATTTATTTAATCTGTCACAATAAGTTGATTGATACATGTGTGCTTTTTTGGTAAAATCAATATTGCAAACACTCTTTATGGAACAAGATACTCAAATGCAGTGTAAAATTGAACTTAAACATAAGTACTGTAGCATTAGAAAATGTTTTCTTTTTCTTTAAATGAATCTCAACAAATTAGCCCCCAAAATCTGAAAATGCTTCCTACGTGCCTGAAGTGGCCTGCTATTTTATATTGCTCAATTACCTGTCAAAATATATATTACAATTCAAAGCTGGGTAATAAATATTCAGCCTGTTTTTTCCAGAAATCCAACATGACTACTTATAAACGTATGTATGCGTACATGTCAGCCAATGAGGACAAAGTTATGGTTGGTGGAAATACAGAAGGTTTTCATAAAGTGAAAACAGAGAACTATGCATTCTTGGCAGAATCTACCTCTATTGATTATCAAGTACAGAGAAATTGTGATCTTATGCAAGTTGGTGATCTGTTAGACTCCAAGGGTTATGGGCTTGCTGCTCCAAAAGGTAATATTTTATTAATTTTCATATCATCTAAGTATTTTAAACTCACATATGAGCATTTTCATTCTTTTCTAGAAAAAAGCATTTGATGATTTAGACAGGAACTATTTAACACGATTTCCGACTTTGTGGAATTTGCTATTTCTTGTCTAAACTGAATAGTCTCACAGGGATATAACTCTTACCATGTAGTGCTCTTACCATGTAACTCAGTTGTACAGGCCTAGTGCTTGAAAAAATTGTAGACAACATTATCAAACACTCAATCTTGTCAAAAATTGACTTACAACCCTCTTGAATGAGCCCTAGTTGAGGCTTGAACCATCAATCTCTTAGATACCCTACATTTGAAACCCTGTACCTGAACTACACATGTACTGATACAAAGTCACAGACCCAGATTGATAGGAGTCATTTATCCAAGTTGAAATAACTTGTTTCACAAAACAGTTAAAATTAAAACTAATCTAGTCAAAGGAACTTTAAGACATTAGGACTCTTAACTTACTTGCATCTTGTAGGCTTGTAACTCACTCTTCTTTTAAATTGAGTTAGGACCGTTTTGTGCTAACCCCCCCCAATATGTATTAATCAAGCATTTGTTACCTTTGAACAAAATAATAATATTTATCCTTGATGTTATTTATTCTTCTTTCCAGATTCCCCATGGATAGATTTACTGTCTAAAGAAATTGTAAATTTACAAGAAAAACAGTTAATAGCTGGATTTTATAAGAAATGGTAGGTAGTTTGTCAAATCTGTTTTTACTGGATTATTGCCCTTTATTGAGTTTTATACATGTTGTTTATTAAGTAGCATTAGGAACACTTCAATTATTAATTGAGTGAATAATTTGGGAAGAATTTGTGGGGGATCCACCAAAAACAAAAAAATTGAGTTTTGCTACCTACATGAGGCCAAGCACAGGCAAAGCATGTAACAGTCATGCAAACTAGTTCTTGTAGTAAACATATGAGGTTTTATAACAATATTTTTGTATGTTTATATAATTTTTTTATTAAGTGACTAAATATTGTTCATCCATATCACGGAATTGTGTATTTCAAATTTATGGACAAAAAAGAGACACTAATTATCAACTTAACATTTTGTTTGGGCATGTGATGCGAAGGTAGTTCCAAAAAGGCTTCTTTTTATGTCAGAGGTTATCAGTAGTGAATGGCCGAGTTCCAAATGATTTATGTTGTACATATTGTGTGCACATCTCTTCCTATATGGAGAAGTTTCCGGCCTTGTGGAAAGGTAGGTGAGTACTGGTTATAGACAATGGTCCAGGAAAGCTAGGTTAGGTGCGCTGGAGGCTGTAAAATGACCTAAAATGTGTTGACATGGCTTTAAACCCCAAAAAATAAATAAGTCAAAATCATTTGACTATGAAGACCATTGATTTTGCTGGTTCTTATTATGAAAATTTACTGTATTATGCATTTTCATATATTTTTATTAGCTGGAATTTTTCTACACAAACATTCAGCTCATAGTTTGGTTGGCATGCAGGCATCTGGTGTCGTTAACAATTGTGTTAAAGTTTTCAATTTAGCATATATTTCTGCCATTTATTGTCAGATCTTTATGAAACTTCATACAATGATAACATTCTATGTGATGAACAGAATAAGAAAGTAACCACAACTCTACCTGGCTTTATTATGGATTATTTCCTTTTGTAATTTTTGCGTTAAACTTTTTAATATGTTAAATATCTCTGTCATTTATGGTCAGATCTTGGTGAAAATCCTGCTTTAATGTAGTTTCCACATTACATTTCTTGTTATTATTTTTAATGTTCATGTATCTGTTGCAGGTGGGTAGATAAAAGTGAGATTCAATGTGAACCTGAAGAGAAAGACAAAAGTGCTAGTTCTAGCGCTTTAGGTATAGCGAATGTTGGTGGTGTGTTTGTAGTGTTAGCAGGTGGTTCCATATTTGGTCTACTTGTTTCTATATTAGAGTTCTTATGGAAAGTTGGGAGAAATGCTCGTGTTGATAAGGTAAGTTTCTATCGATTCAATCAAGTACTGCGGTTTTAATTTTCACCTGCTGCGGGCATCCCACAAGCTGAGGTAGGCAACCTAATTAATGTTGATTCCTGTTTTCGAAGTTTTCACATGTACTATAGCTATGTGTCAATATTGAAGTCTGATGAGACATTACTGCTGATACTTAAACTAAAATTCTTATGAAAAGCTGGGAGAAATGCTAGGGCAAACAAGGTGAATAATATAAACAATACCTTTAATATATCTTGACATATGTCTATCTATGTATCTACTAGTCAAACTGTAAACCTAAGACAAATTTAAACTCAATAGGGTAACTTTGAGAGCTCTAACAAGTTAGTAATTATCTTAGAGCAAGGAGGTTCAAAGTTCAATCCTTGGCAAGTTTGAAGCCACATAGAGATTAGCGATAATTACAAATAATTATGAATAATGATTGTTAAATATGATTATAAAAAATCATTTTAACTGAGACTGATTTCATCTTCAGGATTGAAAAAAAAGATGTAGGCCTTTTTTTGCAATATTTTACATTTTTTTACATTTCATTTTCAGCAATCATTTTGGTCCGAGATGACTGAAGAGTTAAGATTTATATTTGTAAGATGTAAATCAACAAGAAATACAAGTGAATCAACAGGAAAGACTGTAGAAAATAATGGTGTGACTTTTAATGCTGTACCAACTGTGCCTACCGCTACTAAAGAAGCATTCGACTAATATTATAATACCAAACATATGCTCAAATATTGTATATAGAAAAATAGGAGTTGTTGCAACAGTGTTGTTAGTGACATTTTTGCCAAATTTGAGGCCAAAATTAGGCCTTTGTTTCATGGAAAAATGACAAAAATTTTCAAAAATTTTACTAAAAACTAACAATCAGTAGCATATTATTTTGAGTAATGAAGTCTTAATTGTAATGGCAATCATCTGCTGCCTGCTTTCTGTGAATAAGGCAAGGTCAGAATTCAGAAACATAAATGACTCTTTGTTTGTTTTAAATTTTTACCCCTTTCAATATGTTTGAATTTACAAAACAATTTATGGAACAGATGAGGTAACATATGTACTGGTAAGCCAACATAAGCCAAATGTATATAAAAAATCCAAAGACTTATCTTGGAAACTTATTCTTTAAAGTGCATTCATAGATACAACATTGTTGCAATGATTCCTATTTTGTCTGCATTAGTAAAACTAAAAATGTGATAATTGTACAAAGAATATGAGTTGTAAAAGATTTTAAGAATAATGTATTTTAACTTATTACACATAGTAATATAAAAAATTATAATTTATCTGAATATGCCATAACTAATGTATAATTTGCTGATAAGTTCTGAACAACTTTTATGTAAGTTAAAATTGAAGGTCAAGCTCTAAAAATACGTAGAAAATTGTAAAAGCGATGAAGATGCATTTCATTCGATGTAATTGAGCTGCAAGACTAAATACTTTGTGAGAAAAATGTGCTAAAATTTTAATGGCAAAGACTGATGGTTAAGGTTATATGTTTAATGGGAAATATATGAAGTATTATCAATTGCTTAGACAATAATTACAAAAAATATATATCCTGTGATTTTGAAACATACAATCTACAGCTAAGACAAAAATACAAATGTACATCAAAAGCATTTGTGGAAGATCCACAAATGTTGTAAAGTTGAACCTGTAAAATTTTCAAATTCCATGCATGACATTGTAGCAAAAGATTATTGGTGCACAATTTATTGAATACAGATCATAAAATGTGCAAAATTGAGACTTTTTTCAGATACAAATGTACATTTTTTAATTACTAAACTTTCAGGACCGATGGATCATCTCGGATAACCAATGATATTCGTTAGATCCAACATTGGATAATTGAGAACTAACTGTATTTCAAATTTTTTATTCTGATAACTTTGCTGAGCCAACGAACTTTCTTGTTGAGAAAATTATATATCATTAAGTATATGTTTGTTGATTAACCCGGTTATTTGCCTTACTATGATCAAAATTTGTAATCAGAATCATTGCTCATTGATTAGTTAATTCATTCATACACGACGTATTTACATTTTTTGTATAACATGGTACAGCTAAAAGTTTTAAAGCTTAAACTCAAAGGTTTACGACAAAAAGTTTTAGCCACTTGGTGTTCTACTCGTTTTGCCCTTTGTTTAGTACTTTTAGTTTTGTAAAAGGCTTTTCACATAGATAAATAAGGAAAGTATATTTATGCTAGGCAGGAATTATTCTTTGGTTTTATCCAAGCAGTTCCAGGTCACCTAGTTTGAGTCTTTGAACTTTTATTGTATTTGTAAACATGATATTAGAGTTATCTCCCATTTTACAAAATATTTTGGTCAATGATGTTGGCAATGTTGCTTTTAAAATGTAGAAACAAATGTTAATAATAACTTGTTACGAGGATAGAAATTTCATTGTTGCTTAATAATTTGAATAATTTTGTTCTGCATAGATGCATCTGGTATGAACAAACTTTATTCAGGTAAAAAAAAACAACATAAATTCAAGTTCAGAATATGAACTATTTTAATCACATGTCATGGTACTTACCTGTTCACATTATGGGGAGACAAATATGTAAGGGTCAAATAACTCAGTCAGAAGAGCACTCGCCTTGTACATGCAAGAGGGTGTCCCTTGTTCGAGGGTCGGGCTGGCTGGATATTTTTCTCACCCTGTGACCTGCGTAATATCTATTCCATCAGCAAGATATACAAATCATTCAGCCAAAAACCATATGTCTGCGTATTTATAGACTTTCACCTAGGTACTTAAATGTTTTGTACTAATGTGATCTCTTAACGACCCATGAACATTACGGTTCTAACCTGTTAACATACCTTGCTGCCATGTTGATCCATCATTCTGTACTTGGTGTAAGAATTTGTCTGACAATTGATTTATGAGAACATTAAATGATCCGTTCCATGTTTATATATATTTATGTACTATAAATATTTTGTCACTGTACTGATAAGCCATGGGCTTGGAGCACCTGTAATATCAATTACAATCTATGTGAAGTTTCCCTAGCAAAGTAGGTGAATTATTAAAACACATTGCTGTGTTTGAATATAGTTTATAAAGAGGATTTTAGATGGAAAAAAGGGCCAGGAATATGCTACCTCCTGCTTGAAAGTCAGATGCTCTACCAACTTAGCTAATCAGTCAATAGTCTGTCTTGTTTTTCTTAACTGTCTAAGTTTAAATAATTTTGTGATGACTGAATATGTTCTTTTATAAAAAATTCTAAGGCTATTTATAAAGAAATCAGGCATTAAACCACTTAACTATTCTTCTATTTTACCCAATCTCAGAACATCTTATCGCAATATCAGGATTGTTAAACTACAAACATTTTATCACACAAAGTCATCAGGAAAATTTTTCATGTTTTGACTGTTGGGAAAATCACATACAATATCCTATGATAATTGTATATTGGTAAATTTTATTCAACTGTCATTAGCACATACATTAACCCCACTGATTTAAATACTCAGTTATTGATAATGAATACAGAAATACTGTAGTGAGTTTTTAGATTAGCAGGGTTAATGTATGCACCACTGATAGCTGAGTTAACTTTATCAATACAAGCAATTGTTGTGTATAAACAATACTTAGTAAACGTCCATCAAAATCATCCATCATTTTTTGTAACTAATTCGTCCAGATCATCGGTCATTTTAAAATGAGACAAATCTATGCATGTCCTATGTTTTTGTTGTGTATATATTCAATATAAGGCATATCATGTCACCTTCCATGCAATGTTATGTATTCTTGAACACAGAAATTCTCATGGTACTTATAAATAGAAAATCTCCATCTAGAGTTATCAATCTTGATCAACTTACCAAAGCAGTTACTTCCCTTGATTGCAACCAGTGCTCCATTTAGAGTTACTGTTCTTGATTCACAGCAGTTATTTCCCTTGATTGCAAGAAGTAAAGTGTGACACAATATGTGTTTCATCTAGAGTTATGGTTCTTGATCCACAGCAGTTACTTCCCTTGAATGCAAGAAGTAAAGTGACACAATATGGGTTTCATCTAGAGTTACTGCTTTGATCTTTTACATTTATTGCTAAATTTTATTCAATTTTCAGTGGCTCATACATTGGCCCGACTGATTTAAATGCTCAATATTTGTTTGATGATCCCCTTATATAGTTATGGCTAACTTTTTTTATTGATTCTAACTACAGAAGTTCTGTAGTAAGTATTTAACTCAGTAGGGTTAATATACAATGTATAAGATAGATAGATTATTAGATATTGAGATAATGAAAATAATCATCTGCTTTCCTCCTGTTATTTTATTTTCAAAAAACTTTGGTAATGTCCTGACATTGGCAATTTAGAGATGTTGGTGAAATTCAATCAATGGCAACTCTGAATAGAAATTAATTAATTTAGTACCATGAGAATCTCTGCTATTCAAGAATGACATTATAGTACTAATTGTCTTCCATATTTTTCAACCATTTTGAAATTCTCATCTTTTGTTTGTTTATTGCTTGTTGCCGTGGCGATATGTCCATACTGGGTATGGCATAAAAGCCACACATTCCGTCTGGATAAAAACCCTGATCATTTCATGTTTGATGTTTTATTATTTTTTGAGTTTCCATGTTTTTAAGTTCATGTTTTTTTTAAACTTTTTATGGAGGCCTAAAAGTGCCATTGTATATCTTATGATTTATGATTTTTGTTTATGACTTGTTGACAGATTTACTTGTATGTTGTACGAAAGCAGTAAATTAAGTCTGGTTTGAAAAATGTTTAGTCATAGCATGGAGCCTATTATAGGGTCCGTGAACTTAGTTAAACCACTTGAAATTTTTAATCAAAAGGTATGCATATCAATTAGAAGAACTATTGCCAATTGAGTATAATGTTAGTTCTTTCCATTCTCGTTCCTCAAGGTTATGAAGATTCTCAATCAAACTAGTATCAAGAATCTCACTAGATTCTGGGTACAAGAATGGTTCTTTCAGGCAATGCATACCTTGGTATGTATATATTCAAACCATTTCTGTGGGAGCTTTTTAAAGTCAGTGACATAGTTCGACATAGTTTAGTTCTTATGTGCATATGATCAAAAATAAAAACAAACAAAAAGCTTATATATCTGCATCGAAAATGCATAAAAATTAAACCTAGGGATCAGTTGGTAAAATATATGATACATTGTTTATATTGGTAACAACTGAGATTCGGGGGCAAAATCCTTGATAAACTATTTTAGAAAGAATTAAATGTTTGTAAGTTTCAAAATGTTCATGCGACGCTACTGAAAGTTTTTGCACTTTAATGAAAATATTGAATGCTAATAGAATTACATGTACATACAACTTTTCTAGCAACATATAGAATGGTTTTGTTGACAATTTAAAATGTTTAAACAAAGTTGTACATAGAGTCATGTACATCGTACACGGTACGTGTGTTTTTGGGAGTATATTGCAAATCAGTTTTGTTGAATTTCTCCCAAAATTTCCAGTTAAGAGCTTAGACCTGAGCCTGCAGGGCCTTATTTCATGAAAACATCTTTATAAAAAAAGTTCTATGTTGAATTTTGATTAACGATTTAAGTGTAGGTGTGATTCACTATTAGTTATGATCAAACTTTTATTAGGTCTTGAACTTGGAAAAAACTGGTATTGGGACACAAGAAACGGCTATCTAGTGTTCTAATGTAAACTCTTTGTCCATGATAACTGTACAACTGTCAATTTGTGCGAACTTGGTTCTTAAATGGAATTGATTGATTGATTAGTTTTAGTTTAAGATAGAACACTGTCATGTAATGCTGTACAATGAAGTCAACCAAGATGTCTGACAGAGAGCATATGAAAGGTGAATGGATTTATTTTGTCAAATTCTCTAGTTTAATCCACAATGATGCTGTAGAGTCGGTTGAATTCAACCAGATGTAGATCCAGGGTGGCATATTATCAAAACTTTTACAATGATTCAATAAAAAAAACATAGAAGAAATAATGACTAAAATTGATTTTAAGACACTTAAAAATGGACACCTGGTACATAAGCCGCAACCTCTGTTGACCTGCTCTCTGTCCACCATCTTGGTTGACTTTACCGTACAGTATTACAAAACAGTGAAAAAGAAGCATCGAGAATAGATTGTAATGACTTTGTTTGTATCATATTTATTATTATACGCATATCTTAAACCATTGACATACTACTGATGTAAATTATTGTGTGATTTGTACAGTATATAAAAAACATTGATTTGAAATAAAACTATTTTGATAGAACACATAATTTCTACTTTGTTGTTACTTTCAACTGGAAGTACAATGTAACCCTGGTTCCCTGGACTAACATCACTATGCTACTGTTGTGTAATAGAAATGTGATAATATAAGTCCAGGGAACCAGGGTATGTATTCATTTAGTTATTGAAGCAGCATTTTGAACTTCTTGGCAATTTTCTACACAAAATATATCTTTGTGGATGATAGCTCCGGTGTTCAGAATATTTAGAGCAGTTGTCAAGTTGTAGGATCTTCATTTAGGGATCTAGAGGTACTGGGTTCAAACCCCATGAAGGCAGCAATGCTAACTGAAAAAACAACAACATTACAATGCTAATTTCCATGAGCAAGAAATTAACCTGTGATTGCCTCATTCAAACAATGTGTAAATGGATACCTGCCAGGATGGTTTAATTTTGTTGAGCCAATGTGTCAGCTCTAAAGAAGCTGAGTAAATGGCTTCCTTGGGAGATAAAAAGATAAATACCAGTACTCTAATTGCCAAGGTAGTTGTAAAGTCTGTGAACATGCATCTGCATGAAATGTAAACTATTGCAGTGCTATATAGGCTTACTTTGGTGTCAGACCCTAAATTATGAACCCAAAGTGAGTTGCAACAGGGCTTAAAGGTTGGATTAGATTTGGGGTTGGCAGAGTGGTAGCCCTTACTTCAAAGGCTCTAGAGACAAGACAGTGGCACCAACTGGATTAGCATCACCCTTCACAGATAAGATCTTATTTTGTGATATTAATCTGTATGTTTTACCACAGAGTTCATAAAACATGCAATCAATAGTTGTTTGTGTAGAGTTTGGACCAACAAGGAGCAAGACCAGACCATTTTTATAAACTAAAAATTAACAGGTAAGTTGAACTTTATTAGTTATTCATAAATACTACAATAATTACAGCACAATAAATTACTATAAAAATATACAATACAGCCTATAAAATTATAGGGTGTCCAGTTCCTCGAGGCAACCAATTTCTTTAAGGCAACCAATCTTCAACAAACAAAATATAGTGCTAACTGCTTAAATGACCTGTTTGGGCAACCACTTTCATATACTTATTTTGTAGACTGTTATATGATAACCATTACACTTACAAAAAAAATGAAAATAAAATTTTGTCACAAAATGCACAGGTGAACGAAAAAAGCTGGTGTCATTAATGTCCTACAATAGTGCTGATAAATAGAATTTGTTTTTAGAATCTATTTTTAAAGCTTTAAACACTAAAAATGACATTCCTCACGATATTCTTCCACAAATAAATGATATTTTAAGCAATAAACAAAGACAAACCAGGTTTTTCTTCATTTTCTGTGTTCATATTGCCTTTTGGAAATTAATGGTCAAAGGGAGGTAACACAAACAGAAAAGTTGGCTTACTAAACCAAAAAAAAAAATTCCCACGTTCCTCTTACTATCCTAATATCTCATAAAAATAATTTTTCATCTCAATAATTGTTTCTTGAATGGGTAGAGAAATGCGATAAAAGGATATATTTTGAATTTAAACAAAAATTTACAAAAATGTCCAAAATATGCAATTTTCTAGTTTGAATAAGGGAGATAATTTGAACAGAGGGTATGGGAGAAATATAGGAAAAATCTCCGGTTTTGAAATCTTTAAATGGAATATATACTCATATTAAATTGATAAGAGTTTTAAAAAGATGTCCGATTAATAAGAATATGTATAAAGAACAGATATTGCTGGAAAAAAAACAAATTTCAGAAACTTTTTTGTGGAGGGGGTTGGGTGACCTAAGTGAGACTGTATTGAAACATGGACATTAAAATGAGATATAAAATAAAAACCTACCAGATTATTTCATATATTTTTGTTTTGAAAAGGTTCCCAATAAGCAGAATTGTGCTTTGAGAATATATATATGTTAAAACAAATGCATTTTTTTTATTATATGCTTTCTAGTGGAATACCCGGATTCATTGGTGGAATAAAAAGCTATATTCCACTGTTTTGAAACAATGAAAATAAATTTGTGATTTTTCACTGTTTGGATGCGCCGTTGACATGCACTGATGACATATCATACTTAAACTTAAAAAAAGCCAGTTTGAAGCATATAATAAACAGAAAATTTGTTAATTTCCGCGTAAGATCTATTTATTTCACTTGTGAGCTAATAATATTATATTTTCACCCATGGCTACACCACTCGTGAAAATATTGCATCCTTAACTCACTCATGAAATAAAAATCAATCTTACACCGAAATAAACAAAATTTATATCCTCTAAATATTTTTTGAAGGGAGGTTTGGTAAAATAGCTAAGACAGGCAAATGTTGAATCACTAATAATTATGAAAATTAATGTTGACAAAAGTCAAACTGTACCCTAATACTCATAACACAATTTTTATTAAATATTTGAATTCAGGGTACAATTTGACTCCTAGAACCAAATTAGAGTATGTTTTCATTTTTATTTGTTCTCCACTGAAATTGTACAACATTTGCCTGTCTAAGCTCCCCCATCCAAACAATGTAAATAAAAAATAGATTTTTATCTTAAATATATAATTATATTCTCAATGCATAATTTTTTTAATTGGGGATATTTCTAAAACAAAAATAAAGTAATGGTACCAAGAGTTTTTATTTAAATCTCAGTTTTGATGTTCATGATACAGTATTGTCTCACTAAACCCATGCCCCACCCCACCACAAAAATGTCACAAAATTTTGATATTTTTTACTTATATATGTTTTTCATGTTTAACTCTATTAATCGGAAACAATTTTAAAACTTTAATTAATTAAATATGAGTATATTTTTCATTTAAAAATTTCAAAACCGGAGATTTTCCTACATTTCTCCCATACCCTCTTTTCAAATTTTCTCCCTTATTTAAAACCAGAAAATTGCATATTTTAGTCATTTTTAAAAGTTTTTGTTTGAAATTCAAAATATATCATCTTATCGCATTTCTCTATCCATTCAAGAAACAATTATTACAACAGAAAAATTATTTTTATGAGATATTGGGTCCAGAAGGTCCAGAGGACCGTGGGAATATTTTTTTTGGTTTCGTAAGCCAACTTTTCTGTTTGTGTTATCTCCCTTTGATCCTTAATTTTCAAAAGGCAATATGAACACAGAAAATAAAGAAAATATGTTTCTTCTTAGTTTTATTGCTTAAAATTACCTTTATTTTGGTAAAAATTTCATTAGAGATGTCATTTATAGTGTTTAAAGCCTTGTAGTAGGATTTTTTCATTAAAAATATGCTATATATCAGCACTGTATTAGGTAATGGTACTTACCACCTTTTCTTGTTTATTTTCTCTTATTTCAGGGCTAATACAATGCTTATAAACATCTTCTTCATTTTAATAAATACCCTAAGCATCTAAAATATCATTAATTCAACGTATCCTCCCTCATCAGCATCCAGTAGATATTAGAATTATCATATAAGGCTTGTACTCCTATCAGATTTCAACATTGTCTACTTGGAGATGTGGTTAGAGTGCCTGCTTGGAAATTAAAATATCCCTGGTTAAAACCCCACAACCGACTTACATTTTTTAATAATCTAATCATTTTTGGGACCTCTATGATTAACATTTTTAATGTTGTTAGGCCTCAGTCCCATAAAATCGTGGATTGTTGCGGACCAGTATGTGCAGACAGCCATAGGCCTTGGGAAGCCTTGCGTATTAAAGTGACGATACGCACATGGCACAAACAACACACCCGTATGGAGCCATAGCTGGAAGATATGCAAGTTTAATCCATACTTGGCCACAATTTTGTTCACGATTTGACTTTGAAACTGATACATGTATCCTGGGCTCATCTCACGAACGCTGGTAAAAACTTTACGGTCTGTACGGGTACGCAAGAGTTTGTACGGATCCTTGCGATGCTTGGTCAAACAGCGCCCATACAGTGCCCTCACAGCTATTTTTATGTTTATGGGACTGTAGCTTTAGACACCAGCAAACCTCACACATGAGAAAAACTATCTTTATTTTGTGCCCTCTGTATTTAACATCAGGTATTATGAGACTATGAAAATTATCATCATAGGTGTTTTGTTTTTTCTCTCTTTCACTTACCTTTATTTACTCAAGTTTCCTCTGCATCCTATGACATCAAACTTGGATCTCGAGACTTCATAATTTTCATTTAAGCTTTAAATAGCTAACATGTCTGACTTTGAATCCGGAGATCGCGTGTTTGAGCCCGGTCGCAGTAGGTCATACCCTATACATGAGTTGTCGGCCTCGTTGTAGGGTAAGTTATTACTGGTGATAGAAAAAGTGTCCAGGAAACCTATAGTAGGAAGAGCTGACTGTCCTGTATATAACCTTAATATGTGTTGAATACAAAGTTAAAAACCAATTAAAATAAATAAATAGCTAACAGAAAGTGGAGGTTTACTGATTATAGAAAAGGATTTCATAATAAAAGACAAAAACTCAAGTTTCAGTAACTAACAATTTTTATAACATAAATTAGAAAATATACAACATAGTGATAATGATATGATTGGTGGGAATGTCTTTTGATCAATATGAGAGGATTTCTATACGAGCTACAAAAATATAAAATCATATATTTTCTCTGCATAATACAACACTTATTAAGCCCATTTCTTAAAAAAATCACGGTTTTTTTTCATTAAAAAAAAAAATCCATTTATACACAACTAAAAATAAAAAAACACTTGACCAGATTTAAGCATTAAGCTGATCATTATGGAAATCGTAATGAATGACTGACAACCACACTTTTGAAAATCCAACAAAGAAGGTATAAAACAAAACATTTCGCTGATAAAAATTAAAACAATCATACGGTCATTTATAGCCTTTACATACAAGTAATATCAGTCCATTCTTACCTGAAAAAAATCTAATGTTTTTGTCACACAACAGTCCAAGATCCCTAGCAGACAAAAAAGAATTTTGGATACTCAGTACAAATTTAAATAAGTGAATAACCATACACTGCCCTCCAAAAATTCCTTTACAGTACATTTTAATTTATTGCTATAAATCACAAGTTAAAGCTTAAAGAATTACTCGATCATTGTTTATTTTATTCATTATTCAAGCATGAAAACTTAGGGCTCATTATCTAAGGTTTAAGCTATGACTTTCTACGAAAAAGCGCTTTCTTGTAGTTATTCTTCATTAGGAAACGGCTCGCTAATTACATCACAAAACAAGATGGCAGCCTTTAATGAGGTGCAGAAAGCACTTATTGCAAGTGCATGTTTTTAAGGCAGTTTTCAAACCAAAAAAGTCTTAACAAAGTCTAAAATCATTGCAAAAACATATACCTATATGAACAATTAAAAATATTAATTAATTTTAATTCATCCATAGTCAGCCCAATATTAAAATAAAATTGTCAGCCAAAAGGAAGTCACATACTGCGGAGGCAGCCATTTTGATTTGTAACAGCGCTCTCGGAAAGTGAAGATCTTTTAAGCTAGCTTTCGCTACCTAGTGAAATGAAGAGATATCTTGTAGCAAGTTGTTTCCAAGGATTTTGCTAAGTAGCGATACGTAGCGATATGCTAAGGCAACAGGCCCTAAGTTTCAACGGGTACATTTCATTTTTTGAATTGTAGCAAAAGTTGTCTTATCAGCCTTCAAAACTACTGTCAATATATCTTAATGAACCAATATCAAGTTTAAGACATTTTTTGTAATTTCATTATGACAAATAGAAGATTTTATTACCTAATGCTCTATATAAATGTCAATTTGCTATTTTTAACTGTTTTTTAACTGTTTTTCAACTATTCTAAGTGAAACCGGATTAAACCTGTTATGTTTTACTGCGCAATGCCACTGCGCATGAAACAGTTTTGACTGTTGCCCTCGCGTGCGAACTGTTGCCCTCACGTGGGAACTGTTTCATAGAAAGCAGTGCCAAGGGAAGTAACCGCATTAAAAAAACTCCAAGCGTCCAATGAGCGAGATCATTGCAAGCGTCTTTAGAGTTACCAAACGAAAAGTAGAAAAAAAAGTAAATTCTGTTAAAAATATCTGCGATATGTCGCAGTTTGAAGACATTGAAGAGAGGAATCTCGAAATTTCGCTGAGAATCGGGACTCGCTAAGCACACGTAATGTCATCCGCTTCTGAAACTATCTTTATTGCCATGTTATAACTGTACTTGCATTAGGTAATAAAACACTTATTGCATGGGTGTTTGGGGAACAGTCAAAACTATTATCCCTCGGTATCAGGGACAACATTAAGAACTGTTGCCTTCAGCCTAACGGCCTCGGGCAACAGTTTTTAATGTTGTCCCTGATACCTCGGGAAAATAGTTTTGACTGTTCCCCAAACACCCATGAAATAAGTGTATAATATAACCAATAATAAGAATACAGTGCTCTCCAAAAGTCTTCAAAAATTCAAAATTCAACTTATAGATCAAACTGATTCAATTAACCCATGAAAATAAAACTAAGATCCATCACCAAAATTAACTTTTTTTGCTGTTCGATTTAACACAGTAGCAACAAATTGTATAGGTTATATCACTGTTCCTGAAAAGGCTAAATCTCTGGATTTAAGGTACATACTTCCGTCAGTGACTGACTACTGCCCTACATGATATAGAATCAGTGGTAGGAGGGAGAATGACCATAGAAATTTTTTCATGACAAAGCTCCAAAATGTATGCTCTGCCCGGGGAATGGAACCTACAACACTATTATCAGTAGACTTGTGCGCTACCAACAGAGCTACCCGGGCTGGCTACAAATTAACATTAATTAGTTTATCAACATATGATTCAAATTATTTTATTATAGAAAAACTACTTGCAGTATGCACGATAAATTTTTCTCATAATTTTATTGGTCCAAAAACTTTTAGAGGGCACCGTATTTATCACAAAGAAATATTTTTTTTATGCTTAGGCCACAACAAGTTGATATGTTCTACGGATTTTTCTAGAAAAAATTGGGCGAGCGAGTGAAGAATTTTTTTAAAAAAAAATCTTAATTCAGTTGCTTTATATAGCGGTTTGACCAAATTTTTTTGAGCGAGCGAGGAAATAAAAATATTTTTTTGTAACAAACGTCAAAATTAATGTGCGAGCGAATCCATAGAACATATGATCAATTTGTTGTGGCCTTAACAATAAAATGTGGAGTTTTTCAATAAAAATATAAATATTATTTTTACCAGAGTAAAGACAACAAGAAAGCAATATACAAAAAACATGAATAAAAGGATATTTGTTATCTTTGGAATAAGATTACAATGTATTGTCAATTAGGAACTTTTGTCAGTTATCTTTCCCTGATAAAATCTGAAGCATTCCAATTGGTAAGTAGGTCCTTACAGTTGGAATCCTCTGATTTTATCATTGAATTTCTGTGTAAGGATTACAAAATATTTCATTGCATGTCTTTCCTGTTAATCAAGACATTAACAGAAGTGATGAAATTTAGATAGTTCTTTACCCTTAAAATACTTAGCTTGAGTTTCAATCAAATTAAATGATTTACAAAAAAAATATTTAATAAAGATTAATTTTGGCAAATTGACATTTAAAAGTATGGGTATAATCCGAGCAATCCAACTAATAGGACCTACCTATTTGAAGAGTATACAAGGGAAATAACTGACTAAAGTCCCTTATAGAAAAACATAATAATTCACCGGAATGCATTAAAGAAACCTAGTTCACTTTAGCCACAGATTATAAAACTTCGAAATTAACTTTGAACTTGAATATACAGTGAATACTTGAATAACACACACTGGGATGGACTAAAGTGGGTTGCTGTTCAAAGGTTGTTGCTCTGCAGAGGTTAATTTCAATTGAAATAACGCCTAAGCGAAATATCAAAAAGCTGTTGTTGTGCAGAGGATTTGTTCCGTAGAGGCTATACGGATTTTGGGTTCATTAATATCAGCGGAACCGTTAGTTTTTCGGCCCTCAAAATTTCGCCCTTTATTTGCTTTTTCACAGAGTTTTCGGGATTTTCAAAAAGTAGTCGCCGGGATTTTCCAAAACGCGGAAATCTGCCGATCCGTGGAAGAGTCACACCCCTGGCTGTATATCCCAGTTTGATTAAAATGTATGATGATTTGGGACTGTAAAGTTACCAGCCAATTATCGACAATAAAACTTTTTGGAGATACTACAACCATGGAAATCACAAAATTAAAACACAAGATAGAATTTCTTGATTTACAGTAAAAAATTCTGTTGACTTTTTATCATTCACGACCTTTTGGTAAAATTGGAAACAATGGATTAAATGTGAAAACATCTGTAAGTTTATGTAATTCATAGTATTTAATAAAAGAAATAAGGCAATAAACTTTGAAAATCCTTAACTTGCAGTCAGGACAAAGCAAAATGGTCATGAGTTACAAGTTTTGTTACAGTTAAGCTCAATTGTTTGTTTGTTTGTTTTGTTTGGGTTTTACGGTGCACTAACACAAAAAGGTCATATCGGGCCAGTTAAGCTCAACTAATAATACCAGCAAAAAGTAAAATAATCTCAATGTGGGGACCTTTTTTCCTTTCAAGTTAAAATTCATAAGGCCACAACAAGTTGATCATGTGTTCTTTGGATTCGCTTGCACCTTAATTTTTACAGTTTTTACAAAAAATATTTTTTATTTCCTTGCTCACACATAAAAATCTAGTCAAACCACAATATAAAGCAACTGAATGAAGATTTTTATTTTATTTCCTTTGCTTGCCCTATTTTCCCCCAGAAAAATCCCTAGCACACATCGTCAACTTGTTGTGGCCTAAAAACTGCATAATTTTGCAAAATAACCAAAGCAGACTTTACTATCGTAACATTTCTGATTTGACAACATATCCAAGCAAAAAAATCCATTTCTAAGTTTTTAAATCCGGGCTACAGAGTCATAATGTCAAGATGAATTTAGCCACAAAATACATCAGGTTAATTCATCAACCAAAAAGTACAGTTCTAACACATCTTGTTCTATCTTACTATGAAGATCCTCTTTTGAAATCTTTTTCAAGTGATTTTGAAAACAGTCTACATAGAATTGAAACTTTCTTAGTATTCCCAGCTCATCTCGTAAGTCTGTTATTTCTTTTTCATGTACTTTGGGTTCTTTAAAACCATCCATTCCAGGAACAGCCTCATTCTGAGCTTTATTCGAGTGTTTCTCATCCTCAGTACCATTATGTGAACATATTTGACCATCAAGGGAGGTAATTGAGTTAGTATCACAGTGGTCTCCATTTTTCTTACAGAGTGATTTCCCTTTGTTTTTATTCACTTTTTCAACTACAGAAAATAAATTCCTTGCTGTTATGTAGTTTTTCAACAGTATTTTGACAAGACAAACATAAAGAGATAGTTTTGTTGGGTTAGAATAAACCTTCCTACCATCAACATTAAGTATATTATGATAGGAACTATCACAGGGAATAACTGGTTCATTGTTGTCACTTGAACTATTAGACTCTGAAACAAAAAGAAAACACGAATTTGATTATACTAGAATTATACCAATTTTGTTTATGGCAGTGGCTATAGTTACTGTATTTAATTCTTATGGAAAGGTACAACCACCTCAGGTGGAATTCGAACTCTGATTAAAACCCGATCTAAAATTTTCCGCTCACATACTCGCTAATTTAGATCTGGCCTTTTTTAAACGAGGTCACGTTCAGGCGACCTTTTCTCATCATAATATTCATGACGAATTTGTTATGGTACGTAACTTGTTTACATCGTCTATGTCACACAATTTAAAATGAGCCGCCCAATCGCAGACTGGGAATAATACCGCTGTTAAATTAGCATGCAAAACTCGGTCTAAAAATAGAAATATGAAATCAAAATGTGATTAAAAATAGTGTTTTCGTCTAGATGAAAGCTACGCATTGATTTGTCGAAACAAAGTTCATCTCGACGTGACCTTCCAAAGAGAAAGTAGAGATCCTGTACGACAACGTTCTACAGGATATCTGTTTACGGAGATTGAATTCAAACTATTACTCCTTTGGGTCACTAGATTCCAATAGATTTACTAGCAAGTGGGTTAACAAAAAGACTGTTTTACCACAAAATTTTAATGACTAAACTCCCCATTATTTCTCAAAATGGCATCATAATTATTCATTTCGTTCTTCAGCCATTTTGTGACAAATTATTGGACTTTCAACAATTCTAATCAGGGATGCCGAATTCCTATACCACCAAAACTAATGTCTTTAAAAATCAATGTTCTCAATATTTCTTTTGGAGTAGTCAGGAGTACTAAGCTTTGAGAAGTGCATTTTGATCCAGGACAACTTTTTTTTTAAATTCTACTTGTCAATGAGCAAGCAGAAAAAATTGTATTTCCACATCCCTGTTTTTAATTATATGTTTTGAGTGAAAAGAACTACAAGTGATGTAAATACACATACCTTGAGAGTTTGATATACGTGAATCACTTGAGTTTCTGTGGTCATTGTCATATGACTTCAATAAATCATATATCTCTGACATAGGCTCACATAGATCTAAAGGTGTATAGTTAAGCATAGTTTTCTGTGATAATAATGTCCGACCTCCATGTTGAAGTAACACCTCACACACATCTAGGTGACCACAGAGTACGGCATCATGTAGTGGTGTTATACCCTCAGTGTTGACAGCAAGTAGGTTTACTTTCTTACATATATCATCTGAAATACATTAAATATTGTAGATTAAAGTATTATACAGCGATATTTTTACCTCTGCATCCCGCGTCTCTGAAGCACAATTTTAGCTAAAAACCCATTGTTTCTTGACATGTGCGTCCAGCTGGAGGCATAACGCCGTGGAAGTGGTAAGTAGACGTGTAAAATAATAATAGGCAGGCTGGCACAAATGACAACTCTGCTCAGAGTTTTGCGATATGTTCTGAATATAACGACATATTTTATTGGTTCTGTGTTATCAGTGACCAATCAAACTGACTTTGATATAGTAATCAGTTGTTGATTACAGCAGGCTTTTACATGTATCGATGACGTAAGTTAGGAGTCTTGACCTCGCTTTCTAGTTAAATACAGGTGTTATGTTCTCTTCTTGTAAATAACAAGTATTTGGAACATTAGAGATGTTAGTAATAAATCTTTTCAAATTGTTACGCTTAGAGGTCATTAGTTTAGCAATTTGATTTAAAATTTACGACCAAATCTCTGCCATACACAGTGAGGAATGGTAAAAGTTCAATTTTCGACAATTATGCCTCATCAATTATTACGTTGGTTACGATTTATTAATGAACTTAAAATCAGTAAGCATAAAAGCTGACTCTAACTAGCTCATTTCATGATGGTTTTTAATGCGCCGTGAAACATTCGTCCTCAATAATGTTCGTACCCGATACGTTATGAACATTTTAAAAAAAATAAAGATTTTAAAATTTTACATTTGACAGTTTTAGTTTTGGATCAACTTGAGTAACTTTGTTCAGAAAAAACTGAATGGACGTTTATACGGTTAAATAAATTGATAAGAATAGATATTCAGTGAATAAATTATTTATTACGTGAATTTTGTTAACTTATCAAGTAATAGAAATAACTTAGTTTTCTTATGAAAAACCTTCAAAATTACTTAAAGATGCACTCAGGGTAAATAAAATGATTGCTGGTGGTTTAATAAAAAGGCATATCAAGAGTTGTGATGTACTATGTTTATCAACTACATGCATTATCAATATTATTTATTATTATGAAAAAAGACTAATTTCCACCATTATTTATACAACATTCAGCACTCTTGCTTGAGAAATATTTTTGATTCTTTAAAAGTTTGCCCCATGAGTCATTGACTGTTAACTTTTGAAGCGTGAGTTAGAGGGACACATGTTGGATAATTATTATGATTTTTTAGCCAAAGAAATTAAAGAAATCGCAAGACTTAGGTTGCATCCTAAAATAAACATAGTATGTTTGGTGTATGATATAAACATTTCAGCAACTCTTCAATTTTTACATATTCATTCCATCTGGCTACTGATCATTTGAGCAGACAGAAAATCTGACCATACATGCCCGTTTAACTGATAGTTTGAAGTCTTTGGTACAGACTGAATCTGATTCAATACAACATGGAAATTTTAATTTCAATTTATTGTTTTGCTTTCCTGGAGTTTTGAAAGTGGTACATGATTTATGCAGTTAACACTGTAACTAAAAGTGAAAGTTCATAAAGATGTGTCGCTCTCTGATAACTAAAAGTGGTATAAAATGGATGTTTGATTGTATATACAGGGACCCATTGTTTCCGTCGTGGACCCATTGTTTTAAAACATGTGAGTCCTGTCGGACCCATTGAATTCATTTCTAAAAATATTGCTGATTATATATACAGGGATTGAATTTTTACAAAAAATTGGACTTTTATACGTAGATTTTATTTCAACTCGCAAAAATGAAGTAAATCCCTTCTTTTTTTCCTCCAAATTTATATGCATTATAAAAACAACTTAGTACTATATTTAACTATACACTGGGGTCCAAAAGTTTCTTTACACATATTAAATTTGGATGTTTTGTAGTATATTTTGATATACTTTACATGTAGTTATTAATTTCACAACTAATTTACAGTTTAACATCAATTATTTATTATAAATATAGTAAACAAATATTAAACGCAATATGTCTGCGATACTTTTTCATAAAGTTAGGAGAAAAAATCAAAATATTACTTGGGTAAAGAAACTTTTAGACCCCAGTGTAGATAGAACAAAGGCATTACAATTGGATATGCGGAATATCAAACATTTTTGTACAGTAAATATTTTTGCAAGGATTTCAACGCGCGAAAATTTGCGAGTTAAAATAAAAGTTACTTGTAATTTTCAAAATCCACCCGCATTTTGCGAGTATGTGAGTTTAAATTTGAGCCCTGGGATATACTGTGTAATATGTCTGATAGAGGTCCACATGGAAGATTGGATTAATCCCAATGTGTAGCCTCATAAAATTAAATCTATATTATTTTTATTATAAAACATTCAAAATGACATTTTCATTGTACGATGTCCAACTAATTATGGTAAGGAGGGAATGCATGTAGCAAAGGTATAATATGGCACTTTTACTCCTTTTACTTACAAGCTAGATTTTATGGTGATTTCAGTTAAAGAGTATCAACTTTTCATTGGAATACAAAAGCCTGCCAATCTAGCCCAGTTGGTAGCATACAAGTCTACTAATGGAGGGGTAGTGGGCTCACTGGCAGGACATACTTTCGTGGAACTTGATCACAAATCATTTCTACAATTGTTTTCCCTCCTACCACTTATTCTAAATCATGTAGGGCAGCCGTTAGTCACTGACAGAAGTATTTGTCTATTAACAAGTAATGCCAAAGATTTAGCAGTTCAAGAAATCACAAGTGAGTTAAATGACAGCCATAGAATGACCTATACCTTGTGTTGCTACAGCCTTAAAGTCGACCAAACATGTAAACATTTTCATTTCAATAACTTACCTTTTTGAAAGAACCTATCAATAGTTTTAGCTGGAACGTATTTCAATAATTCTTTAACACATTCAAGACTACCATGGTTACATGCTTCATGTAAAGCTGTCCATCCGTCATTGTCTGGTATGTTAACATCTATACCTAAAAAAATATAACATTCTTTTTTTAAAAATCGTTAAGTAAGCCCAAATAGATACATGCACTACAGCACAGCAGAGCACAGGGAATTTAAATGATGACCAACAATATATACTTATAATACATATATTATAGGTATATGTGGTTGGTGATCACTTTGAATTCCTATGCAGCAGAAAACAGTACAGTAATTTTCCTCATACTTATTTTCAGTGTTTTTTGAGATCCAAGCCATTGATTTTCAGTTAATTTTTAATCATGGCAGTATCTTTTTTTTTTAAATTTCAATATTATAATTTCGAACAGTTTCTTTTTGAAGTATTTTTTAATACCCCCTACTTTTCAAGAGAAAACCCTCAATCTGATAAAAACCCAAACTAAATATTTACACTTGCAGGATACCTGTTCATAGAGATTAAACCAAGCAAAACTTATTAAAATCTTTTACCTGGCACAGCAAGTAGTTTTTTCACAGTAGCTATATTATTCCTTCTACAAGCTACATGTAATTGTGTTTCACCCTTGTGGTTACGTTTATTTATCTTATTATAGACTTTATCAATATTCTCCTTGTCTGTAGACTTTACTTTCCTGTTGGTTGGTACTGTAGGTGTATTTCTAGATTTCAACGTTCTGAAATCGATAAGCAAATATAATGATTAGCTGCAAGACTGCATGGTATTATAATCACAGCAAATTTTCATCAGCACTGGGTATTCAATCCAGCACAATAGAACTTCAAGTGGACAGAATGAAAGTTTACAACGAATCTTGTGGTACATGTACGTTAAAACATCCAGTTTATATTAATGATTTAAAATAAAATGTCCAAAATTACAGTACCCACCAAAAGTTTGGAGACATTTTCAGAATGTAGGCCTACTGAATAGCTTTTATATAAAATTCGATGACTGTTTATTATGAAATGCTTTGTAGCTTGGCATTACTTTTTTGTAATCATCTTAATTTTAACTGATACTACAAAAATAGCATAAAAGCTATGTTATGGGAAATAATCACAATTAACATGGTTTTGGAGGTTTAAGGGTGTCAGATGCTGAATCTTATAAATGCGTTGAAAGCATAAATTTGTTTTCATTTTATCAAAAACCATACTTAAATATATTAAAAATAATGATTTAGCAAAAATAATCATCAAACTCAAGAATTAAAGTAAATTTCTTTTGTCTCCAAACTTTTGGTGGGTACTGTATATAAAAACAACCAACTGATAATGAATTCCATTGTTTTTCAGGAAAATGTAGGCTGAAAAAGTTGGTGAACTATCTGACCACACACGTTTTAAACTTCTCCAGGCAGAGAGAGATTTCAGTAGACTCTGTCCAATGGCTGAACTCAAAGATTGATCTATCTAACAAGTAGTCATCAAACACAGAAACTTAACAAGAGCTGTCAGTAGAGACAGCATGCATGCTCGACTAAGTAAGTATTAGTCACATGAGATGTGGTTGATGATAATTGGAACATACATATTTTAAAATTCGAAAATATAACTTTAACAAATTTAAAGTAAAAAAAAAATTCTTTTTTAAAGAAAATTTTAAGTTCATGGGGACAATTCTGAAAAAATGTATTTGGAGTTATGAACCTTGTCACAAAAGATGCGGTTGATAATAAGGAACATATATTTAAAGTTTGAAGTTGATACCTAAAGAAATTAAACAGTTGTAGTAAAAACAAACATTAAAGAAAAATCTAAGTTCAGGGGGGGATAATTCTAAAAAACAATGTATTCAGAGTTATGAACCTTGTCACATAAGATGTGGTTAATAATAAGGAACATATATTTAAAGTTTGAAGTTGATACCTTAAGAAATAAAAAAGTTACAGTAAAAAATATTTTACAACACAAAAACTTTAATCAGAAATATGGGCATGGACGCTGACGCTAGGGCGAGTAGGAGAGCTCTCCATTTACTTCATAAAGTCGAGCTAAAAATGGGAAGTAGGTGATGTGAAGCACAAGAAATTTCAAAATTGTTTTTTTTTTAATTTCATCTCATGACAGTGAGGGTATGAGCTGACCATTATAGACTTATATACAAAATGTACAGTAAACATACCTCACTCTAGCAGGTGATGACATAACTAACGGACCATGAACACTATCAAATTGTGGTAGAAGAAAGAAATATCTTGATACCTGTTAAATATACAATAAGTTATCATAGTGAATATGTGTCCTATTATTTTATAACATCTAAAAATAATATGTGAAATAATAATTTGTGTTGAATTCATTACACCTAACCTGAAATTCAGGATTAGTTCTGAAACAGACATCAAGGTAAGCAGGGACTGTGGCCCAGTGGTTACAATTTTGGCCAGCTTCGCATCGGTTTGAATCCCATCTAAGACCTTATCCAGTGTTTCCTAGAGCAAGAAACCTTAGACCAGCTAAGTACAGGGTGACCAAGAAGCCAAACTGATAGTAATGAATCTAAGTAGCAAGAACTTGTTTCACAATTGAGCTGAAATAAATGAGTATAAACTAAACTTGAGCTCAAGATTTGCATTCCTTTGATTCAGGTTTCATTCCTTGGCATAGCCTTTCATAAAAATTTGAAATCTAACATCTGTTTTCCTCCAAAAAAGGAGAAGTTGACGGCACCTTTGGAAGAGTAAGAGAGTATTCAAAAAGGTCCTGGGGTGCGTTGTCTAAGCATTTTGCTAGGTATCGCAAGGAAACGCAAAATCACAGGAAATGACTTGCTACAATATATCGCTTCATTTCACTACAATGCGAAAGCTAGCGAAAAAAATCTGTGCTACCCGAGAGCACTTTAACGATATGTAGCAAAATCATTAGGTAACGCGCCACTGGAAAACCGGTTAGGGGAGCTGCTGTACAATACCTACCAAAAAGGGTTTATAAATGCCTTTAAATTCAATCAAAAAACTGTCAACGAAGTATGAACAATTGGAAACAATATCTTACAATAAAAAATTAAACCATGTACTTACAATAGATAATAAATTAATCAAACGATTGTCTCCTTCAATGGTTACCAAATAATCATCTAATTTATTTAACATTATCTGACATATACCAATACGTAACCATGGTAACCTTAATGATTGAAATATTCTCTGTAATAATACTGTGTCTTTGATATTCAATTCTGTAACACAAAAGCATAGTTGGGTTAAATATTTACTAAAATATGCTAACTAAGAGCATAAAACAAAACTTAACATAAAATCGCAGTCATTGTAATGTTTTGATAAGTCTAATTTTTTTGAGAATTCTCTTTGCTAACTTGAATTCAAATGAGATTTTTGTTGTTCAAACCAATTTTTTCTTTGGGGGGGGGGGGAATTAGACCATAGTGACACATTGTATAGGTTATATTACTTGGGTCATTCAACCTCCTCGCCGTTTCAAGAAAGGGCCAAGGCTAAATCTCTGAATTTACCGGTAGACCAGTTACTAGGCACAAACTTTCATCAGTTACTGACAACTTCCCTAGATGATTTAGAATCAGTAGTAGGAGCAAAAATGGCCGTAGAAGTGATCTAATTACCAAACTGCACTAAAGTATGCCACTCCTGAAATCAAATCTAAGGCCCTTCAATAGGTAGAACAGCACACCATTGACTGAGATAGCTAGGTAGCTTGTCTGAACCTAATCTGCATATAGTGCAAACTGCACCATTCAAAATAGAAATAGTAATTACCTATTAATCTTTTAGCAATTTCATTTACAAATACTGAAATATTATCACAGAGTAAAGCAGTTATCACATCTTGATCTTCATTTCCTTGGATACGACAACATTCTGTCACCATAGCAACCATCCATAATATATCATCTAGTATTTCATACTGTAATATTAAAAAATTAATTATAGTACATACAAAATAAC
The DNA here is from genome assembly GCA_025267735.1 of Mactra quadrangularis. Classification (NCBI taxonomy): domain Eukaryota; kingdom Metazoa; phylum Mollusca; class Bivalvia; order Venerida; family Mactridae; genus Mactra; species Mactra quadrangularis. The sequence goes on along the minus strand of CM046309.1, from coordinate 55,826,159 downwards.
AAAACATGTTTGTGTAAACATTAAAGTAAACACATACATTCCAGAGGTAGGCAGTATTGAAAATAAAAGTTGTATTTCAGAATAGTTCATTTTAACAAAATTAGTGTGGCGGATAAACCACCACCCTTGGGTCAATCATGCTCATAATGGTAGAAAGCATAACCTTCAAGCAAACGAGAACTCATAAAACATTTTATAATAATATATTTTATTGTCATCAAGAGCATCCCCTGTCGTGGATTAGTTCATTGAATTTTTATTTTAAACACTGTTGTTTTTTTTTTGTACGAACCATAATACAGCCTATTTTGTGAATACAAAATAGTTGAATATTACCAAGACTGCATTTAACAGCTCATCTTGTTCTAGCGGTATACATTTTAATACTATTAGCTTCATGCAAGACAGACAGAAGGCCAGAAATTTGGTCTGTTTCACTAGCAATGCACAATAATGACAGAAGTTACAACTCATAGCCCTGAGTAGATTTTTGAGGCAGACAATTAACCTAACAATCCTTCAGTGGTCACATCAATTCTATACTGAAAGCATGTTTGAAAGTTGAAAAATCTCAAAATTTTGAATTGCATATTTTAGTAGCTTTTACGTAAGTAATTAGCATTTTCAAAGCTTCAAAAATTTTCACCAAACTTCAGGACCAGTCATGATAAATTTCAATCACTTATAACCAACTGCTTATGCTATCAGTGATTGGAAGTCACAAATGTCAGAGACTTTAACCACAAAGGCTGTCACATTATATAAGAAAAGTCAATATATACCAACCATACAAACTTTATCTTGACTGTCTGTTATCTTCTTACATTGTTGAATAATTTCCGACATAAAATCAAGAAGTTGTCGACATCTTTGGTTGAACACAACATGGTAGGATGGACACCATATAATTCTCACCAGTAAATTCTTATTCTTGACATCAGCTCTCATCTCTGGATCAATCCTATTTGTATATAAACAAGAAATGTAATATGGAAACCACATTAAAGCCGGATTTAAAATCTTTAACGCAAAAATTACAAAGGGAAATAATCCATAATTAAGCCAGGTAGAGTTGTGGTTATTTTCTAATTCTGTTCATCACATAGTATGTTATCATTGTATGAGTTTCATAAATAACTGACAATAACTGGCAGAAATATATGCTAAATTGAAAACTTTAATGCAATTATTAACGACACAGGATGCCTGACTGCCTGCCCACCTGTGTTTCGGCAAACTATTAGCCAAATTTTTTCGTTGAAAAATCCGGCTAAAAATATAACTGGGTGCTTTATGCCACATAAACAAACAGTCGTAGAAAGTTGCATGCTTGATAGAGAAATGAAATTGACTGCAATACTGGTTTATAGTGTCTTTGTAAAAATGACTTGTCACACAATTCCTTTTGAAGTCATATCTTCTATCATTATATTTAAGAAAATATTGATATTTAAAATTTAATGTTAAGATGTTTAAAACACAAAGAGAAAAGATATGCTCCAGGCTTATCTGCATTTGACCACAAACTTAAAACAAAGATCTACCAGTTAGCATTGTTCTGCTGACAGATGACTTTTCTATGAAAATGATGAATTTTAGAATGAACTACTAGACAGTTAATTTGAGCCTGGTTTAAGTGGTCACCTGCTGTAAGCAGCCAATTTAGCCACTTTCTGTCATTCGCTGGCTGCTTAATGCAGGTTATACTGTAATTTTATTTTTCCTTCAATTATTGATGGTGTATTTGTATACATGTATGTACCGGTACACATTATTTTGATGCAGACATTTTATTTTCTTTCATCTTACATAATTTGATTCAGTATGATTCCAAACTTACCCAAGGGATATTTTATAAATTTAATAAGCTGAATACATATACGTGTTTTACATTAACTTATGACAGTTGACAGGGAGGGACTGCAGAGAATGGAACCTCTCTGTGAACTGATGGACCCTCAAGAGAGAGAAACCTGGAGATCAGGTGTGAGAAATGCCAGGCGTGCAGCAAGCCAGCTACCTGGAAGGGGGACCACAAACATGGATAATGCCCCCACACCTGCACGATAATCAAAAGTATGATGATGATGATGAAACTATTTCAATAAAATATAAAAATACTTACAAAAACTGATGCATATTGGCTTGTAACATTTTTACAATAAATTTAAACATCAACCTATTCCCTGAGTTAGCTTCATCATTGGTCATAGCAGAACTGTAAACAAAAGAAATTAAAAATATAGAATGTCATATATGAATAAAACAAATCGTTGTTCTAATTCCATTGGGAGGCAGGTCAAAACTGAATGCTTGGTACTGTTCGGTTTTTTTATTTTCACATCTGTAGGGCTGACATTGATAGAAAATTTTGTATCGATATATTGAAAGGCAAGTATCGATGATATATTGAAAGGCAAGTATCGGTGATATATCGACATATCGAAAGGCATGTATCGGTGATATATTGAGTCAGATAAGGAGTGTAAAAACTCCAGTATATATATACATACTATATAATGCCCTCATGTTGTTATGCATGATGACTAAAGGCGTTTCAGACATAAAACAAATTGTGTCCGAGACAGCCCGTTTCATCTATTCAGGTGAAAAAAGATGAATACAACACAGTGATGTTATATCATAGGGCACCTTCATTTCGTTTAAAGCTTTAGAAAATACTAGACTTTCTAAGTACACTTAACTCACCAAAACTGTTTTCTTTATAAATTTGAGTCACAAATTACACACAATGACAAGTAATTTTAAACTATCAAAAACAAGAAATGTAATGTGGAAACCACATTAAAGCCAGATTAATAAATTTTAACCCAAAACTTACAAAGGGAAATAATCTATAATAAAGCCAGGTAAAGTTGTAATTATTGTCTAGTTCTCTTCATGGCATGGTATGTTATCATTGTATGAAGTTTCATAAAAATCTGACAATAAATGGCAGAAATATATGCTAAATTGAAAACTTTAACGCAACTGTTAATGAAACCGGACGGCTGACTGACCACCCACCAACCCTAATTTCGTGAAACTATAAGCCGAATTTTTTCGTTATGAAATCCGGCTAAAAATCTGTGAGCAAGTAGTTCTAACATATATAAATATTTTACCTGATACATTTAGAGATAAAATCCCATTCAGCACCGACTTGTCTATCTTCCCAATTAGTAGAACAACTAATACATTGTAAGTACACAGTCTGCATGACGTTGTTAACTGGTGGGTGAAGTACCAACATTTGTGATAGAATGTAATATGCTCTGATTACATCTGTCTTCCTATTGGAACTCTATAAAAAGAAGAATATATTTCATTTGAAATGTTATTTAAACTAACCATAGTCCATCCCAAACCGGGTAAAGAAATGGTGAGGGCAAAAACCATGATTAATGATTACAAAATTATTTTATTAAATACATTATGTCAACCATCTATCATGGATTAGATATACACAGCCCTCCAAAAGTTCCTTTACATATTAACAATTTACATTGTACTAGATAAAATTTCAAAAAGTTGTACAAGCAAATTTATTGTTAAATTATTTTACATTTTGCTTTTCAAAATCAGAACATTTTTCCTATGAATATGGAATTACAAATTATCTTCCTATTGGTATTAGTGCATTGAGTTACACTGACCATAGTTTCGGTGGCTGATTGATAACTTTTGCTGCAACTCAAAAAGAATTGTTCCAACAGAAAATTCCTTTTCATTGCATGAATAAAAATAATTATAATGTCAGATAAAATAATTCTTCAAATTTTGAACCCAGAAATAGTAGAAATTTAATAAATTTAGTGTGAAGAAACTTTTGGACGGCAGTGTATACAACAACATTCTGTTACAAGATTGTTAATAAAAACATTTGATAAACAATTCTATGACCAAAACATCCTTTTAACAAATGACAATGCTGTTTGTCTTTTTTCATACATGAAATTTCTTATTAATTAAAATTTTTCTTTGAATAAGAAATAACGTTAGCTGTAAAAAGTTGGTTGACTGTCAGACCACTCACATTCTAAAAATCACTTGACTAACTGAGATTTTGGTATACAGTCCTCTTGCTAAATTTAAAGACCAATTCTCGCACTGATAAAATAGGCAGTTGCTTATTTAAGGGCAAAAGTGTTTAGGACTGTTCTAAAGTTCAGGATATTTTGGCGCTGTGAAAAGGCTTTTACATGTAATACCTACCAGTATAATGTTATTGATCAGAGTAGATACAGTAGCTGGCTGTATATATGTATCCTGAGATAAATGTGTTTCTAGGTACCATAGACCTGTAGATGTATCTTTATCATCTTCAAATATTGTATGTATCATCTCTGTAGAGGCTGTTTGTAGAGGATTACTATCACTCTGAAATACATGAACAAGAAATGTAATGTGAAAACCACATTAAAGCCGGATTAAAAAATTTAACGCAAAATTACAAAGGAAAATAATTCATAATAAAGCCAGGTAGAGTTGTGGTTACAGACTAATTCTGTTCATTGCATGGTATGTTATCATTGTATGAAGTTTCATAAAGATCTGACAATAAATGGCAGAAATATATGGTAAAGAAAAACTTTAACGCAATTGTTAAAGACACCACATGCCTGCCCACCCACCCATCTGGGTTTCGCCTAACTATAAGTGGAATGTTTTTGTTGAAAAATCCATCTAAAATCATACTGTAATACCAGGGCTTTTATTTCAGTATTTTGGGAAGAGGTCTGGGGCCTTTTTTATATAGAACATTTGGGAATCTTATCGCAATTTCATAGGAAGGGGAACAAAAATTCCAAGTTAAACTCCAAACTTGGGAAATACTGCATGATTTTAAAGAAATTTCATGAGGGGAAGGCACCTGTCAGAGGCCTCTTTTATACAAGGAAAAGCAGGTCTGAATACACAACATATGACTCTGAAATACATAACATACTAGTTTATCAAAAACAAGAGCTCTGCTGGGCGGGGTATTATACGCCCCTGAGGAGTCTAAAACAAGGAATGTGTAGCAGATAAAAAGCTTGCAACAATGAAAATGGCAGGAAGCCTTAGTCTTAGTTAAGAATGCATAAATAAATCTGCAAAATAAAATAATTTTCAAGAGCAGCCCATTGACAGCACACTGGACTATTGAAGTAGCTCATGTAAACAAAATCAATAATTGATATGCAATCCTATTGAGACAAGTCAAATTTAACAAGGATATTTTCATTGGTTGAAGTTATAATGTCAGCATGCTAAATTTCTCACTTACAACTTTTAAGTATAAAAGGGCAACAATTTAGTCTAAATTCATGCTAGAGTTATGCAACTTGGTATTTCACCTTCAATGGTAGCCCTGTTAGAATGATTTATGATCATACCTTATTTCCACCACTAGTACATACAGTATCAGATGTTAACCATTCACAATGTCCTATCTGAAATATAAATATGAAACCTATTACATTTTATTTACAAGTCTAAGGGCCCGTTGCCTAACGATATCACTACGAATCACGCTTTCTTGTAGCTATTCTTCATGAGGAAACAGCTTACTAATTACACAGCACTCTCGAAGATTTTTATGCTAACTCTTGCTACATTTGTGATTTGTCCACTGACTTTTAGCGAAAGCGGTCCACTGACAAAACCATATAATTATTAAGTAAAAAAATCTATTTTGCTGGAAAAATGTGCAAAGCTGACAAAAATTTGCCTAACCACTGGAACCTTGCTTAGATATCATAAGACATTTATAAGATTATGTAAAGGTAAAGGCTGATGATTCAATCAAGGGAGCTTACTCTTACCTTTCTTCTTTTAACATCCAATAAAATATCATGTAAATCATCCACACTTTTACGTTTTCTTTTATTTCTGTTGCTTGTTATACCTGAAATATTTATATACATTTGTTAAAATATTCCGTCCATTTTACAGGGTTTGACACTCACTGTTTTATTTTCGATCCCTAAGGAACCCCTACTCAGTTAATCAGGGATCCCTCCTTAACATTATGAATTCCTCAAATAAAAGGGAAACAAGAAATGTAACGTGGAAACCACATTAAAGCCAGATTTAAAAACTTTCACGCAAAAATTACAAAGGGAAATAATCCATAATAAAAGCAGGTAGAGTTGTGGTTACTTTTTAATTCTGTTCATCACATGGTATGTCATCATTGTATGAAGTTTCATACAGATCTGACAATAAATGGCAGAAATATATATGGAAAAGAAAAACTTTAACGCAATTGTTAACAGCACCCAACGCCCACCCATATTTTGGCCAAACTATTAGCGGGATACAGATTTGCAGTCATCAATTATGATAAACAATTCATGGAAACATAAAAACTGGACAAATTTTCAGAGATCCTAAAAAAATCCCCAGCTAAAAAACTTCCAAATCTTTGGATCTTTGACCAAAGTCTTTGAATTTTAGCTTGACAACAAATAAATTGCTAATCATTACCTGGAGTGCTTGGAGTCTGTGCAGCCGGAGATGTATCCATAGCAACGTCATCAAAAATGTTCCTGTCATTAGAACTATCAGGGTGTTTGTCTGTCTTAGGTTTCAAACTTGTAGAAGAATTAGTCTGACCAACAATTTCACTTTTCTTCTGTTTATTTTGATTAACACTGCCTGACGAACTTGCCACTTGAGATTTAATACCTGCTGTTTGTTTATCTGGGGTAGAACTGTTTAAAAAACTATTCAGTTGAGAACTAACACCTGTTATTTGTTTAGTAGGTGTAGCATTATTATGAACAGATGCAAGAGGAGAATCCCTTCTCTTTTGTTCAATATGATTAGCACTGTTGGATAAACTTGTCAATTGAGAGTTAATACTAGTCAATTGTTTACTTGGTGTAGAATTGTTTGAAATACTTGCTAAGAGTGGAGAGTCAACTCTTTCTCTTTGTCTATTTGGCAAAGTATAGTCAGAACAAGATGCCAGCGGAGAATCCCTTCTCTTTTGTTCAATATGTTTAGCACTGTCGGACAAACTTGTCAGTGAAGAGCTAACACTTGTCATTTGTTCACTGGATGAAGAATTGTTTGAAAAACTTGCTGATAGTGGCGAATCAACTCTTTCTCTTTGTTTATTTGGCATAGTATAGCCAGAAAAAGTTGTCAGAGGGGATTCTTTTCTCTTTTGTTCATTTTGTTTATCAAACATTGAAGAAATTGTAGGCTGGTTCCTCTTACTTGTTTTTTGTGACTGTTGACTTAGATTCACCTTGCTTATATTTGTTTCTTTAGAACTATCAGTGGTGCTGACCTTGCAAGACATTGGTGACTGATTACCAGCATTGTGTATGTTTGTTTTAATTGAGCTATCGTTCGAGCCAACCTTAGTTTTCTTAGATGAGTGATGGCCCGCAATGCCTTTATTTGTTTGAACTGAGGTATTGTTCAATACAACCTTACATTCCTTTAGTGAGTCATAACTAGAATTGTTTATGTTGGATTTTATTGAGCTATTGTTCAAGTCAACCTTACAGCTCTTCAATGAGTGTTGGCCAGTATTGTTTCCATTTGTTTTATTAGAATTATCAGTCAAACCAACCTTACCGGTCTTTGGTAAGTGATAACTAGCATTACATCCTTTAGTTTCAATAACACTGTCAGTCTTTGCTTTAACTGAATGCTCTGTCAGGCCGACTTTGCAAGTCTTATCAGTGGGTTTATGTGCAGTAGCACCATTTGAATGATGGTCATCTTTTGATTTACTAGTAGAACAATCAGATTGGCCTTTCTTAGCATCAGCAGTGGCTTGAACTTGTTCATCTTCATCATCCGTTCCTGTTAAATCAATAACATCTTCTATAAGACTGAGTGTTGAAGATCCTGTGATATTTTGTGATGATGATATGGCTGCTGCTGATGATGTTGATGGTGATGATGCTGCTGTCGTGAAAAACGATGACGATGATTTTTTCACAGGTGACATTTTTTCAGATTTTATCACAATCGGTGACATAGCAACTCTTGATGGCATTGTTAGTTCTTCATCTTTTGTAGGTGTTATCAATGAAATAGGAGAACTTGTAAGTCTGTCAGAAAGTGATGGTGCGTTTATCAAGGCTCTTCTAGATGTACTTGGTAATTCAGTTGATCTTAATGATGGAAATAAATTAGATCTGGGACCTGGTGAAGAATGCCTGGAGCTTCCTGGTGTATTCCTCTCATCTGAAAATATTTAATAGTAATTTAAAGACAAGGAAATTATGAGGTGTTAGTCGTCAACTTATCCTACAAGTACTCACTAGCCAACAGTCTAGGGCTAGTAAAAATTGGTTCTGGCTAGTGAAAGTAATACTTTCAAATATGATTGAGCTTGTTAATAATTTGGTAATTTTCTACAAAAATGTTATAAATTGGGCTAAAAAAATAAATGGCATTTTATAGTCTAAGTTTCATGCTTAAGCACATTCACCGACTTTACCACTGGTCATTGGGCTACTGCTATCTATCTATCAATCTCCCTGGGGGGTCTTTTTACTTCGCTTATTAGTGCAGCCGACAAATTGGCGCAACAGCATTATATCGCCCTGGCAGGTACCTATTTACACCTGGGTGGAGTGAAGCCTTCGCAGGTAAATTTCTTGCTCAAGGAAATTAGAAGTGCCCCTAGTGGGATTCGAACCCATGACCTCTTGATCCCTAAGCATGCGTCCTACCACTGAACTACTGCTCCTGTTGTTCTAGTCCTAGTGTAGTGAAAATACAGGTGAAGCTTGTTAAACAACAACAGGGCATGTCTTTGTCGGTCTTGGTTATGAAATCATTTCTGCAGCCATTCTCCCTCTTACAGTCAATTTTTTCTCAACTGTCCAAGTTTGAGTAATTGCAAGGTGATTGAATACACACTATCATAATACCACGAGTGTAAGACAAAGAACACAAAGTCACTGTGTAATTATTCATGTTTTGACAGATGAGAAAAAATTAACTATACCACTGTGTAGCCTAGGTCATATCATGGCAGTCAGTCAACCTACTCACCTTTCCTGGAAAGGCTGAATTTCTCTAGTCACTGACTGACAATTGCCCTACATGATTTAGAATCATTGGTAGGAGGGAAAATGGTTATAGAATTTTATTTCATGACCAAACTTGGCCCAGTAATTTAACCCATAACACCTTGAGCTGGCTGAGCAGACTCAAATTAAATTCCTATAACTAAAACAATAAACAATTTACCATCAGTGATATCATTCTTTGTAGGTGATATATACATAGATCTTTGTGAAGACATCAGGAAGGAATCCTCATCTAATGGTTCAGAATTCATAGATATATTACTGGCATCAGTACATTGTACTAAATAATCCATCTGATCAGGCTGGGGATCCTGAAATACAAATTGTTACAAGTACTGTTATATTTAATAAAAGGGTGGATTCTAGGTTCTGGGGAATTTTTTGAAAACTTCCAATATACATTGAAATATTATATTCAATGAAACAGATTCAAGATCTTTTTTTTTTAAAATGTGCAATAAACATAGAAAATGCTTTTAAAACAGTATCAACAGAATCGGATATTAGCCGATAATTTAAGCCCCAAGGGAAAGGAGGGTATACTTTTTACTTTATTCTTGGTGAAAAATGATAGTACAAATTTCCCTATGAAAACAAGACTAATCTGCTATCTTTGTTCAAGGGAAGTAATCTCGATATCTGAGTCAACAAGAAAATTACTAATTTATAGATCAACAAATCGGTTTATGGAGTTTATCAAAACCAGAATGCATGTTCAGAGGCGTAAGTAAGTCAAAAGTGCAATTTAAAACTTTAGAGTTATAACTATATGCTAAGAGCCAAATGCACAAATTCTACCCAGTGATTCATTTTGAAGCTGGAAAACATGAGTGCATGGGACTCACATATTTTGAAACAATGAGTCCCTCCCAAACGACAATGAGTCCCCAGATTTTGTTCACTAAAACATGTCCTTCAAATGATGTATGATTTTGAAACATTCAGCAGTTACTTAATATCATTGTATAATGCAAATGAATGCATCTGTATGTGACTTAATTAGCAAATTACAGTAGTGAAATCACTTGAAGGGTTAAAAAATATAACTATTACATTTAGTAAATGATATGTCTGCTGTAACTCACAAGTAGTTTATTAAATACCCCCTGGATGTTTGGTTACTGAGTTATTTGTTCTATGTTGTACACAAAATTCACAGAACCAATTGATTTTGTATCAAATTGTAAACTTAAATTATCTGATTTTCATTTCAATTAAACGTTCTTCTTTTTGGTTAAGCATCTTTACTTGCTAGTATTATGTTCATCAAAAGAGATTAAAATGCATACACGACCATTTTTGGAAAATGTGTTATCAGTGTCCTCGTTTTTGACCCTTCTTTGTTTAAATATTTTTTATCAGATTATTTAATTAGGTTTTCTTAAATATAACATATTATGTAGCAATGTATGCTTATTATTGATTTTTTAGAGTCTGCAAGCAGGTAGATTACGTGACGAATACTACGACTATTTTCATAAATTCACTTGAACCAACCGGCGTTTATTCATGAAATCGAAAAATTGAGGGTATTTCCCCGTTATCTATTGCTTCATTAAAGAAGTTAAAATCAAAATAATACGATTGTTAAATAACTAACGTAGATTTAACCTTGCTTTATTTGATTGACGATAGCGTGGGTCTCGAAAACATGCAATCATTGGCAAACTGCTAATGACGTCTTTTGTGACTGCCTCACAACTCGCTCATAATTTAATACAATTATCAATTTAACGGCAAGCATCCAAAAAGCTTTATCTACTTATATTATTGTTGTATCACAGTTTGACATGTGTTTATTAATTTCAATCATTTCAATCATTTAATTACGATATCAAACTTGTCGGGCCGACATATAGCACTATCGATTTTTTAAGCGAACGCTGGTTGATCTTAAAGGTGACAATGTACACAGGGGGCATTGATATACTAACGAGTCACTAATTATTGGCTTTTAAGGCCTGTGTACTAACAGCACAACTCCCGCGTAGTTGATAGGTTGATTACATAAGAAATGCAGATGTAAGGAACGTTCCACCCGTTGTTAAATCGATGTCTCCAGGACTGTCATAATCTAGGTCATAATTCGTTATATTGATTTTCCGAAAATGTCGGCGACTTCGTTTTCGCTTTGATGTGCTAATAGAGCGAAGTTATAACGGAAGGGGCGACTTCTTCGCCGAATCGCCCTCTCGGCTCTTCCTTGAAATAAGCATTTTTACCACTTTTTCATAAATGAAGTTTACACTTACACGGGAAAACTAGATGTTCATAAAAGATTTTGCGTCCTAAGGACGCACATACTTTGAATCCATTGTGTCCACGGTAAAAAGTTTGCGTCTCTGACGCAGGACGCACGGCAAAATGAATCACTGTCTACCCATAGTGAATATAAACCACTTTAAAAATGCAAAATACAGTTGAATTACGATTTTTCAACATGCAATTTTTCGAACTTCGAGGATATTCGACATAGATCTACAGTCCTAACATTTTCTCCTTTATGCTTAATGTTAAAATAAACAATAATTCAACACTCAATTTTTCAAAAATTCATGCTAAGTCGACAACTTTTCGTAGTTGCAATTAAAGAGCTATACAGTATGGCAAAGTAAGTTGAATTAAGTTCTGTTCAGCAACAAGAATTAATATAATTACTTACTTTAATTAGAAAATCAGCAATAAATTCAGGTTTAACCAAGAGAATACCATAATCTATGAGGTGAGCAACTAGATGCATCATGTTGGCACTAACAAATATATAAGCAATCATATTAGCTACTCTCCCTGGATTCTTTATTGGCATTTTAAGATCATAGATATCTGCTCCACCACATGACAGCAACCTGAAAATATGGAATTTATGATCAATGTTTTTTCCCACCAGATTGGGAATATGACCCATACCTAAAATTGGGAATTTTATCAGCATTTTGGTTTAAATTGGGATAAAATGTTAAGCATATCTTATAACAATAGCAGATTTAACAAGGTTTTTATTTTTCATTAAGTTAGTTAGTTAGTTACAAAGAAACATTACTGGGACATTAAGCTGAAATATACATATAGTCTGTCTAGATATGCAGGTTTACAGGACCAACTGTGCAGCAAAGAATTTGATCTCATCCACAGTTTTCAATTAATCAAAATATGTTAAATGTCTCTGATCCTAAAATACTTGGTTAGGTCCTGTAAACTTTTGATCTTCAGAGAACCTACTGTCCTGTAATAAACTGTTGAGTTTTGCAGTGATGGTTGTTCATACTAATTTATTCTAGCTCAACAGTGAAACAAGCTCTTACAACTTTGAATAATTACTTATGAGTCTACTTCCTGGTCCCTCAGTTCTGAGCAAAGAGGATACAGTTTCTTGCTCAAGGAAACAATAAGGTAGGTTTTGGATGTGATTCTAGAACAATTGATATTCACGATTAATGTTTAAAATATTCAAAAAGGACAAATGAAGTCATATATTATTGTACAGTTGTTGACTTCTGTTTACCTAAATATGTGAAGTTTTATGGACCTGTTAGCGCCCCCTGGCTAGCTCAGTAGGTAGTGCACAAGTCTCATAGAATAATTCCTGGGTGGGGCATATTTTTGTGGAACTTGGTCATGAATAATTTAGTGTATTTTATACTTATTATAAAATCAATTAATTATAGAAAATTACAGCCCCCTTTTCTTAATCTTCAAACAAAATTCACGCCCGTGACTTATGTTGACAATCACTCACTTCAATGTCCAATAGAATTAATGTATTCATACGCGGACTATTTTAATCCTAATTCCCGCGGTTTAAAATATCTTCACAGTTTCGTTGCACGACTTCGAGTCAACATCGTTTTTTATTTGTTCTTGTTGAGTTCTTTACTGTGTACTTCAACAATTCAAAAAGTTTCATTTAGTTTGCAAAAAATTAATAGTCTTGGATACAGCGGTGATAGCTATATAATTAATTTAGGAACCCTGAAGGGAAATCCTTCATGGGAAGGACTTAAAAAGTGATTTCTAAACATTAATTGGATAAATTTATATTGAAGAAGGTTGTTATGACCGACAAATCTTCTAAAGAACTAGGTGCTCGCACCAAAGAAAGGATTGACTACAAAAAACTACATACGGGGAAGGGTGAAAGTGTCCCTCAAGTCAGCCTCCCCTCAGAGAGCCTCAATAGTGAAAAAGACTATAGTGCTAAAATAACGACTTCGCCGTGTAGTCGCCCGGATGAAAACATCGAAATACAAAAATTAGAAATTAGAAGGCAAATGGAGTTGTTGGACGTTAAAACGGATAGTTTGAAGCAGGCAAATGAACTAGAACTTTTGAGAAGGCAACTTCGAGAGAAAGAGTTGGCATTTCAACACCTTGAGCTTAAATTTCAGGAAGAACAGGCTAAGGCAAGTAAGGGAGTGAGTCAAACATCGAAGAAAAGGAGGTCAGTGGCTGAATATGTTTCAACATCAATAAACAGTCCTAGTGTGTTGAGAGCCTCAGACGAAAAAGCCTCTCATGTAAAATCAGGTATGATTGACATTAACGATTTACGTAGTATGCCATACCTTAGAAAATAGGCCAAAAAAGAACTTAAAAAACTTGCCCTTGTGGATTCATCAGATTCGTCGGAAAGTGATTCTGAATTAAGCAATACAAGTTCGTCCTCATCAGAATCTGATAATATTGAGGCTTCCTCATTTGGTTATTCTTTGAGAAATAAAAAATCAAAGAAAAATAAGTCCAAGAGCCGCAAAAAATCTGGGTTAACAGCCAAAGCTTCTGAAAGCATTAAGAGCAGGCAACGGTTTCCTCATGCTCACTTAAGATTTGACTTTGCTTCAAAAAATTTAACTTTTGACAAACTTAATTTAAATTTGTTTGTGGCAGGGGAGTTAGAGATTATCTCAGCATCCAAAAAAGGATCAGAAGTTAACGGTCGAATTGAATTACTTAAAAAATTGATGTATCTAAGTACTTCGTATGATGTTTCAGTCATCAAATCCCTGTATGCAGCCGTTTTGAGGGAAATTGAGCTGGGTCATTTAAAATGGGGGGAAGATTTCCAGTATGTTGAAACTGCCATTTTGACCAAAAGTAAAACAAAAAATAATGCTTATACTTTCAAAGGAGATACAGATGCTATTCAATTAAGACCAAAAAGTGGTTTTAAATTTGACTCTAGCTCCTCTGCCAATCAAAATACAGATGAGAGAGTATTTTGGTGCCCTCAATTCCAACGAAACAAATGTATTCATAAAACTCACCATGCTGCCATTATTAAAGGAAAATCAAGATTTGTTAAACATGTATGTGCTACCTGCTGGTCTAATGATAAAAAAGAACTTCCTCATTCAGAAAGTTCTGATACTTGTCCCCATCAATTGGCCTGACAAAATATGTCTTCGACAATTGGTAGTGTCAATGATAAAATTGTCGATATTTTCTTACCTAAGTTTTGTAAAGACATATCTCCTCTTTCTAACAGTATAGAATTAAAAGAAAAACATAGTTTATGTCAACATACCAATAAATGTAAAATTTGTAATGTAGTTAAAAAGGATATTGCTAATACTTCATTGAATTTTGTTAAGGTTCATAAGGATGTAGTTAATTCAGGTATTCCTAACTTTCAAGGATGCCAAATTCCCATTAATTTAAAGATTAATGTGGACTTTATGAAGAAAATGTTAGAAGGATATAATGATTTAGAAGTATGTGAATTATTAAGATATGGATTCCCTGTAGAAGTTGATTCCAATTTTAATAATAATTTACGTAAAGTTGTTCCAAAAATTTTTAGAAATCATTCAGGTGCTAGAGAATATCCGAATCATATTGAAACATTTTTACAAAAAGAAGCTTCACATAAGGCTATCATAGGACCTTTTAAGTTATGTCCATTTCAAGAGGGCATGTGTCTCTCACCTTTAAACACAGTACCCAAGTCCAATCCTGACGAACGTAGGATTATTCTTGATTTAAGTTATCCTAAAGATGGTACAGGGGTCAATGATTATGTAGATAAGGAAATGTATCTGAATAAAGAGGTTGAATTGGTGTTTCCTAAGATCGATGATTTTGTTAAACTCATAAAGGCTAAGGGGAGGGGTTGTCATTTATACAAATTAGATTTAAAAAGAGCCTACCGGCAGATAAGTATATGTCCAGCCAGTTATAATTTAGTGGGTTTTATTTGGAAAAAACACATATTTTTTGATACAGTGTTATCTATGGGACTTAGATCAGCTGCTCATATTTGCCAAAGGGTAACTAATGCCTTTGCATTCATGATGTTTAAGTTTGGATTAGCATGCCTAAATTACCTGGATGACTTCGCAGGTGCTGAGAGAAAAAATGTGGCCTATTTTGCATTTTCCTTGTTACGGGAACTTTTTAAACGTAGTGGTATTGAAGAAGCATTGGACAAAGCTTGCCCCCCCTCTGAGGAAATGGTTTTTCTAGGTATTCTTTTTAACAGTGAAAAAATGACTATGGAAGTCACCCCTGAAAGATTAGATGAAATTAAATTATTGATAAAAGGTTGGTTAAATAAAAAATACGCTTCTTTGAGAGAAATTCAACAACTTCTGGGCAAATTAAATTTCGTTGGCTCTTGTGTAAGGTCCAGCAGGATTTTTGTTAATAGGATTCTAAATTGGTTGAGAGAATGTTACAAAAGCAATAATGTCTTGTTTTCAATTCCTTATGATGTTAAAAAGGATCTCATATGGTGGGAAAAATTCTTACCATTGTACAGTGGGGTATCATTAATTGATTATGGCAATTGGTCTTATACTGATGCCATTTTTAGTTGTGATAGTTGTTTGACTGGTTGTGGGGGAGTTTGTGGTAACTACTTTTTTCATACAGCATTTCCTACCCATATTTTAGAGAAAAACTTAAGCATTACCTGTTTAGAGATGTTAACCGTGGTTATTAGTTTAAATATTTGGCACAAAGAGCTATCAAGAAAAAAGATTGTTATATATTGTGATAACTTGGCTACTTGCATTGTGATTAATTCGGGTAAGGCCAAATGTCAATTTCTTCAAAAGTGTTTGAGAGAGATTTGTTTCATTGCCTGTATAAATGAATTTCAAGTTAAGGCAGTTCATTTGGACTCTAAATCTAATCGATTAGCAGATTGTCTGTCAAGATGGCATTTAAACCCTTCATTTCAAAAGGAATTTAATGCTTTAACTACTGGTTATGGCAATATGAAGGAATGTAAAGTAGAACAAAGTTACTTCAAATTTCGATATAACTGGTAGTACATTCTATTTCAGAATTATACGAATTACAAGTTGAGTTGAAGAATTCCACTTCTTCGGCCTTTGCAGAAGGGACTAACAAGAATTTAAAAATTCAGTGGGAAAGTTTCGTGTTGTTTTGCTTATACTTCAAACTTCAATTTATACCAGCCACTACATCCACCTTGAGATTATATGCTCAATTTTTGAGTAGATCTTTTAGTTCAGTCAGTAGTATTAAAAATTATATAAGTGGTATCAGGACTATGCATTCCTTGTTAGGCTATAATTTTGATCACATTAACGACTACTTATTAAACCTTTCTTTAAAGGGTATAGCTAGATTAAATCCCAGGCATATCAAAAGAGCAGAGCCCATTACGGTTGACATATTATTGAAAATTTTTGATAGTTTAGAATTTTCAGTTAAATCTAATGTTGTTTACTGGTGTCTATTTTTATTTGCCTTTTTTCTTCTGGCCAGGAAATCAAACTTGGTTCCTACGAGTGGTAAGGATATTCTCAACAAGCGGTTTTTGGCTTTTAAAGACATCCAGTATTCAGACAATCATGGAGACCATTCAATTTGGTGAAAGAAAGATAATATGTCCTTTAATGAAGCTTAATGGACATAAATTATGTCCTGTTACAGCATTCCAACGCCTTATGTCATTAAATATTAAATTTTACAATGGAGCATTATTTACTCTTCCCTCTGGATCCATAATAACATATCGTTTGTTCCAAAATAAATTAAGAGAATGCTTATCTAACATTGGATTAGATGCCAAAAAATTTTCTTCGCATTCATTTAGACGTGGCTTTACAACTTTAGCCTTTAGATCTGACATCCCCCCAGAATACATAAGATTATTAGGTGACTGGAAAAGTGATTGTTATCGGTCATATTTAGAATTAGACTGGAGCGATAAACTGAAGATTTTAAAACGTATGTTTCCTGATTCCTAACGTTAAAAATTTATAATGTTGGTGAAATTAAGTGATTGATAAATAATCATTGTATATTTGCAGAAATCCTGGTTCACATCATATCTGATTCCATTGCGAAATATGTAGATGGGATACAGTTTACCAAAGTTTATCCGTTTCCAGGAGCAAATATTACTAGATTAATGAACAAAATAGAAAAGGACAGAACTTTGATTTCTTGTCCTTATACTATCATTCATGTTGGTACTAATGATATTGCACAAGATAATATGTCAGTGGATAATATTTTAAGTCAGTTCTCCTCCTTAATTGCTTTAATTCGCAGGATTTCTCGCACCAAAATTATTATATCGTCAATATTACCACGTCCTATTGATTTATTTTTTACAGAAAATAAAATAAAAGAACTTAATAAAAGACTAAAGATTAAATGTAAAGAACGAGGTATTCAATTTGTGGCTTCATTTTATCCCTTTTTGAAAAATGCTAAACCGGTGAGAGAATTATATGCAGTTAGGGATGGTGGACTTCACTTAAACTATGAAGGTACCAATAAATTAAGGTCGGTGTTTGTTAACACCATATCTCATTTACCACTGATTAAAGCTAAGAAATCGAGGGTTGCCCGCAAGACTGTCGTAACTACACTTTTTTACGAAATGGACTTTTTTGAATTTTTATACTTATCTTTATGTTTTACATCACTTATAAAAAAAGTTTGGCACACTTCTCTCTAGAAAGTGATTTATATCAAAAATGCAATATAGTCGTAACTGACAACTGAATAAAAAGTTAGCGCAATACTGTCGTAAGTCAACTTATGACAGTATTGCGCAAACTTTTCTATTAATCTTTCTTCAACTTTTTCCTGCAATACTGTAGTAAATCAAAATAAATCACATCATACTTCATTAAGGTCACTCATTAAATCACCAATTCAGTGTTATTTATTTATTTATGCTACTAATAAGGTATTTATTGCATACAAAACCCTTTATATAATTGTGACATGGGCGAAATTGGTCATTTTTCATCTCTATGCCATATGGCTATTTTAAGGTGCTCTTTCTCATTAGTAACTGACTGGCAGATATGCAACTAAGTGAAGTTATTCTCATGGTGATTGGCTTTCAAATAAAGCCATTTGCACTCCGATCCCAGTAACCATGGCAACACTGGACCAGAGCAAAAAGGGGGAAAAATGCAATTTTGGCTGGGGTTTTTAACTCCAAGTTTAGCATTTCATTCAGTCATATTTCCTCAAAATGAGGTCTAAACTGCTAGTACTTTTCAGAGACTGAAAGCATGTTATCTTATTGTCATCTTGTGGCATTTTTCTGCACTCGCAGACCAAATTTTTTTCAGGCATAAGAGAGACTGTGTGCCTTTAAACCCCAGCTCCAGAGGGAGGCATATCCCACCTCTGAGACCTTGTGGGGTTTCTTTTGATTGTGGTATTTTCATGAAAAAGTCAAGTGGTGGGGGAGGGCAAATTCCCTTGAGTGAGATTAACTAAACCCATTCAATAAAAGTTCTGTGGCAGTCATTTTGAAAGGGGTCATGACACATAAAAATGCGGGATTTACTAGAAAAAAGATAATAATTAATACATGTTTAGCAAAGTTCTTTGTTGACTTCATCATTGATGACTTCATTAATGGTGTCACACATTTCAAATTCTCAGTATTTGTATTTTAATAAGTTTCACTTTGAATTATTGAGTAAACATATTTTTGATACGTCAGAGCCTTTGAGTAACTAGTGTTTACCAAAATTAAATAAACTATTAAGTTTAAAAAGATTATTCTGAGAAATTAATTGGATTAACAGGCTGTCAACTAATGTCTAGTAAAAATATGAGTATTTATATAGGTAGGAGTTTTATTTTCAAAAAAAGGAACTTTTGAAGACAACCATTTTAAAATACAGAAGTTTTGAATGACATTTAAAATTCCACTAAAAAAATAAACCAATCCACAATTTTTACTGACATGCTTTAAAGCAACCAATGAGGTATCATCAGTGTCTTATGAATGATAACCTTTAGCTATCCAATCCAGCAGATATAAGTATGTATCCCTAGGTAATGTGTCATAAAAAACAGATAGAAGTCCCACTGTGATAGCTACTCATCCAAGTAGCTGAAGAGAAAGTGTAGCATACTCTTAGGTTGCCCCTCTTGTTCAGTTGGTAGCATGCTGGTCTACTGATTCAGGGAACAAGGTTTGATTCCCAGATAGGGCATACTTTCTTTTGTTAAGTCATTCTCCCTTCTATCCCTGATTCTTAATCATGTAGGGCAGTTGTCAGTCACTGATGGAAATATGTACCTAGCAACTGGTTTACAGCTAAATTCAGAGATTTAGCCTTACCAGGTACAGTAAATAGAATGACTGACCGCTGTGATATAAGTAAATAATATTGAAACCAAAGAACTTTTCAACTGATCCATTTCTAACACTCTAAGATCACAAATTGTACAAACTTGGTTGATAAACAATGTACAGTATCATAGCGCTAGGCCTTAAAGTGTAAGGTATGTGAACAAATTTTCTAGAAGACATTTGAATGCCACATGTTTGAAATTGTAAAGAGACACCAGCGGCAGCTAGTACCTGACCAAACAACTGGGTTTTAAACTACAAGCCAAATTGCATTGCTGAAAATTCTGATTAAAAATGTTCAACAAAAAACAAGAAAAACACAAACTTTGATCTTCAGGCTTAAATTTGAAAATTGTGGGCAGAGACAATATTTATTGGTTATTATTTTACCTCTGGACTCGTCAAATTTTGAAAAGCAGACGTTTTAAATAATATTTCTTGTCTGTTGCTTTAGTACATACAGTTTGGATGAAATTAATTTTAGAAGCAGTGGAAGGTTGTATTGGCAGTGAATGAGGGGTCCAAATGGTTTTCAATCCCACAAGAATAGCTACTAACTTCTTTGGAGGGGTCCAAATGGTTTTTAATTCCACAAAAATAGCTACTAACTTCTTTGGAGGGGTCCAAATGGTTTTTAATCCCACAAGAATAGCTACTAACTTCTTTGAGAAAGAAATCATCATTAATGTGCCAGCAATTGCTCGATTTCACTCAAGTGAAATTGAGGACCTGTAAGGAAGCTATAATACTTTTTTGGCATTGAAAATTTCAAAAATGTTCCTGTCCATTGGTGTTTTCCTTGCCTGTAGTTCATTATAATTAGCATAAAGCAATTTTTCTCATAGCTTAACATAGATTTAATAGTTATGCTCTTTTTATAATCAATATGTTGCATTTTTCTGAAAAATGTGTATAATGTGGTTGTGGTTCAAGGTTCGGACCCCCCTTAGAAAAGTTCGGACCCCCTTGAAAAGTTCAAGCCCCCATAGTAATGTTCGGACCCCCCTTGCCTAGTCTTAACAACATTGTAAGCAAATTGTTTCTCAAACAGGAATACTGACACCCAACAGCCATTCAAAAACACTCAATGCATTAATGTTACAGCTTACAAATTTCATAAAAATAAACATGAACTGTAATTGTTATGTTTTCTTTGATTGATTTTTTTCTTTTAAACAGTAAAGCTTCAAGCTGCAATTTGTGGTATGTAAACCATGGTCTTAATGTTCTACACAAGTTTTAAATTATGGCTTAGGAAAATAATATTTTCAATACTCATATATGTCTAATATGTTCAAAATAATACATTGTTCAAACTAATAAAATACATACTGTATTGTGTCTTATAACAAATTTGATAATCATAAAATTATTTATGTTTAAAACAACAAACGTTTAGGCATGTACTGTATTCATAATTTGTATGATATATGAAAATTCATTTAAATGCAATATAACTTTGTAAATATAATCTTTAGACTTTTTAAAAAAAGGTAAATAATAGTAAATATGGAACTTAGAATGTGTTTTGTTTGCATTAAATTCAAATAAGGTCTCTATTTTTAACGGGTCTATATTGCAATTTTACATGTCTAGACCCCCCTTCAATTGGCTTCCAAATACTTGAAATGTATGTTTTAAACTAGATTTAAATAATTTCACTATTAAGAAGGTTGTCCACAAAAGAAGGTATTTCTTTCATGCACCTCCCCCCATCAAAAGATGTCTCAGGGGGGTTCTGAAGAGAGGATGTGCCCCCCCCCCCCTTTGTAGCTGGGGTTTGAAGGGTGCACAGCGCCTCTCATCACCAGCAAATATCAGGTTGTTGAGTGCAGAGAAATGGAGCAAAAGCAGATAAGAAAACATGTTTTCAGTTTCTGAAAAGAACTTGGACTTTAAACCTATGCCCCTAGCAACTGGTTAACAGCTAAATCCAGAAATTTAGAATTTTCAGGAACAGTGGTTGACTGACACACAGTGCCCTGTAATATGACCTATACAATAGGTTGCTATGACAATTTCATGGTAAATTAATTTTCACTCTGAGTAGAAGAAAATTAACTCCATAAACCATCAAGAGCAAAGACACTTTCTTTGGATGTGCAGTTATTTAAAGTATTATTTAATATACAAACTAACCTTTTTATAGCCATAGATTTACCCTGAGACGTAACTACAGCAACTTTCCATCCACTGAATGCTAATGTAGCACCCCCAAGAAGAAACCTCCATCTTCTTGAAGCGACTGCTAAATTATAGTCCACTGAAATAAAGAAAACGATATTCTATACAAAGGCTGCAACAAATCACTAGAAAGTCAACTTGATGCAATTAATTTTCTCCTGAGAATTCAATTCCATTGAATAGTATACTTCAGTCTAAATGTACATCATAAAATTCAGATAAACATGTTTAAGGCTGGAATCAAATCAGAAAAGAATTGAAATCAAAGCAAAGATTCTCACAATTGACTAATGATGAATCATATTATTGCAACACTATTCCAAACAATAAACAATTAGGTCCATACTAATTCATTTTAGTTCCATCGTGAAACAAATTCTTATAACTTAAATTAATCACTTCCGAGCATGTTTCCTGATCTCCTAGTTCTGGACTAGTAGAATAAAATTTCTTGTTCAAGGAAACAACAGGGTAGGTTTAGGATGGGATTTCAACCAATACAGAGCTGGCTATCCAATGATTACCAGCCCAACGCCTAATTATAATGCCCTAAACCACTTGGCCATCCCTGCTTCAATATAAAACAAGTAAATCTGTGAGCTAATGCTCACTAGTGATACCCCGCCAAAATCTAAAAATATGCGACAAACAGTAAGTAGATGAGCAAGGAGCATGAAATCGCTTTACACCACATAGGACTATGGGATGAAGCAATATGCAAAGTATTAGGCTGCTGCATGATATAGTTGCTGAGAAAACTGTGACGGAAATTTTGTAACGGACGGACGGACGCACAGACGGACAAGGGTAAAACAGTATACCCCCCTCTTCTTCGAAGCGGGGGTATAATAATATGTAAGTCTTGATATACTAACAATTGAATGTTCGTCTAAAGATATGATCATCACACCATTCATATTGTTCTTCATCTAACCAACATTCAGCTACACAACTGTCTTCTACATAACTAGCATGTAGCATCCATTTACCAGTGGCACAGGCACCAAGAAATTTCTCACTACGACTCAAACTATCACATATAACATGAGTACATCCTGCATTAAAATGCTGAAATTAAGATGAATAAACTTACTTTCAAGTTTGGGGAAGGGGTTAGGTGCTTTAATTTGTAATATAGAACAATTGAAGAAATTTTATCACAAATTCATAGATAGGGGAAAAGAGAAGTCCAATGTTAACACCAAATTTGAAGAAAACTTAATGAGTTGTCTATAAACAGCACATATCATACAGAGAAAAAAGCCTGGCACTTAGACCAAAACTTGGACCCAAAATACTTAAAAACATGACTGCCCTTGGAAGCAAAATTTCTGTTCTAAACACCTAAGTTAATTGAGGAAACAGAACATCTGAGCAGCTAATTTCAATTGAGAAAGCTCACCTCTTAAAATTATAATATTTTGAAAACCACAATACCTTAATGTCTAAATACTTTCCACCAAGACTCTCAATCTTTCTTCCAAGTTCTTTTCTTCGATTTATATCAAATCCCGACAATAAGAAGACTTTGATATTCAAAGGCGTGGAAGATCTTCTACCACTTGCCATGTTTAACTTTCAATCTAAAAAAGGAATTCCAGTAGAAATATATCATGTACAGAAGGTACAAGGTAAACATGCCATAGACATAAAAATAAAGAAGCTTTATTCAATACGTGTTGCATATAAACAAAACATTATATTGGCTAAAAAAGCTATAGTGTAACAAACAAGCAGGCACTAGAGCGGATACTTACATGACTACTTTACTCTATCTTTCTAGCACTACCCTTTTAATGCCAAGCAAGGAAGGTGCGAATACAACTGTTCCATTGTCTTTGGTATTGACAGGCCACCTCCCACTCCAGAAGTGGATACTCTACTACAAGGCTATCTGGGCGTTAGTATTACCTATGTGCTTTACTGGTCTTGAAGGCTTGATAGATAACATAAATTGGCAACACATAGCGGTTTGATCCTATTTTAAAATCAGAGCCAGACTAAATAGTAAGTACTAGCTTTCACTTAGTTTGGTAAGACTGATTGGAGGATGAATAATTCTCATGGTGGCTCTACACTGGATGCATACAACACAGGTGCCAGCATGTAGATGATTGTACGGTTCTAATTAGATTGAGTCTTTGACCTGTACAGGGATAGTCCTAGGTCATATTTTCAGTGAGAGATTTTCTCCCATTTACGAGCAAATGATGAGATTTTTCTGATTTCAGTGGGAGAAATTATCCCATTCGACCAAAATATAACGAGATTTTTTATTTGTGGCATCAAAATTTATTACTTCTCAAATCAAATCCTTAAAAACATTTTAAAACTTAAACTAATTATATACCCTGTTTGTGATTCTACATGTAATAATGTACCGATTTTTACTAACTGAATTACACATTTAATGTTGGTGTTTTTTTAGCATTATTCTTGAATAAAACATAATGATACTGTTTCCCTTGGTTTTTTTTGCAAATGAACACATCTTTTAATTCAGTGACTAAGTTTTTTTAACACATTTTTAGTGAAATAATGTAATAATTTTATAAGTAAACATAATTCACTTATTGTCTGAATTGTTATCTGTTACAGTGAAACAAACTCCCCGCAGCGGTTATCTCCCTTTACCGAATCAATAACCACTGCCACCACAAGTAAAATTCGTCCCTCAGAGAGCCGAAAAACTTTTTTCATCTTTTCTTTTACAATTCAATATTTTCAATAAATTTAGTCTTCTCTTAGTAAAATATGATGTTCAAAGTACATAAAGGGAAAAAATAAATAGTATGAATAAATAACTTGTAAAAAAACAAGATTAATTTTACCCTGACACCGGTTACCTAAAGTGCGTAAAATTGCATGAATAACAAAATGGTACGCAAAATAAATATTCAATGGATAATTGTACTTATTTTAGTGATTTAATATATAAATGTTATATTATTCAGTATCATATACATATGAGCCAGGCTCTGTGAAAACCGGGCTTAATGACATCGATTATGACGTCGCGAAACGACGTCATAAAGTACACACATTTACGCAACGTAGAAATCGAAAGTCGTTTAACGTTGTGTGATTATCGCATTGTTTATACTACTACTAGGCTCTCTTTTATTAATTTAATGAGAATATAAATTATGGTTTTGTTTAGTATGACTGACTTTAAGTATCAATGTTTCAAAACATCAATAACAGATAGCGTAAAAATAAGGATAATTGACAGTATTGAGTTGTGTTTTCCATCCGACCTTCGTCAACGCTCCGAGCCGTTGTGTGGTGTGGATTCTTTTATAAGAAGACTAACCTGTTATTGTCCATATAAATATTCGGTATTGTTTGTGCTTAAAAAATTGGATTCCTGAATAGATAAGCTATAATTTTTTCAGAGAATTACAGGCATAATTTCGGTATTAAAGGTTTACAAAGTCAACGGATAACAGCTTCTTCACGCGTTGCCATCAAATTGTTTACTGGTTACTACGAGTACGCGTTCACACTTGTGAATACAGTACACGCCATAATCTTATATGCGGACTCGTACAACTTATTCTAAATTTGATTCAGTCCATTTACAAATCTAAGTTTGATCGGGAAAATTGGTAACACAAAATTAGAAAAATGTCGTCTCTTTCTGAACTGAAATGTCCTTGAGATTTTTAAACATTAAATTGCCAGCCTATATTGAGTTAGATCTTTTATAAAATCACTTAAGCAAAGACAAAAAATATATATACACAGTGATATGACTTTGCTTTATAATCATAATTACAATATGGTAATTTGTTATCAAATTAATGTTCAACAGTCTGTCAATCTCCGTAAACAGAGATCCTGTTCTACTCGCGTTGTCGTACTGGATCTCTACTTAGTCAATGCAAGGTCACGTCGAAATGAACTTTCTGTCGACCAATCAATGCGTAGCTTTCATCTAGCCGAAAACACTATTAATCACATTTTGATTTCGTAATTTCTATTTTTAGACCAAGGTTTGCATGCAAATTTAACAGCGGTATTATTCACAGTCTACGATTGGGTGTCTCATTTCAAATTGCGTGCATAGACGATATAAACAAGTTACGTATCATAACAATTTCGTCATGAATATTATGATGAGAAAAGGTCACCTGAACGTGACCTTCGTTTGGAAAAGGCCAGATCTAAATTAGCGAGTATGCGAGCGGTAAAATTTTAGATCGGGTTTTAATCAGATTGACAGTCTGTTGGCCTCCTTCAGCAGCTCCAACCGTGACGTGTGTCATGTTTGATCTTGCTAGATATTCGTTATTTTTTCATTATTAGACTAAAAAAGCTAGACTAAACATCATTGATAAAATATCATAATTTTAGCAAAATTATACCACTCGTGACTGTCTTAATACCACATGTATCTGCTGGATCTCAGAATCTACTACAATTACCGAGCAAGATAACACTTGTGACTCAATATAAACCCGTTGGAATTAAGACTGCCTGTATAAGTTTTCCAAAGGCGTAACATCTTAATATTTTTAAAAGAGTATTAGGCCACAACAAATTGATCATATGTTCTATGGATTCGCTCGCACCTTAATTTTGACGGTTTTTACAAAAAATATACTTTATTTCCTCGCTCGCTCATAAAAGTTTGGTCAAATCGCTATATAAAGCAACTGAATTAAGATATTTTTTTCTTCGCTCGCTCGCCCCATTTTTTCTAGAAAATCCGTAGAACATATCATCAACTTGTTGTGGCCTTAGACACATAATGTTACCACCTACCAATATAAATCGTGGTTAATAAACACTAGATTTGTATAAGACAAAGATATGTTTTTTCCTAATTACAATTATAACCAACCACGAGTTCGATAGAACATATAATTTTTGTCATAAAAACTGTAAATACTTTCAATGTCGTTGATAATATGCCTAATTACAAACAGTTAATTGAAAACAAAATGGTAGCAATGTTTAGTTTTATGTGAGAGTACATTTTGTACTAGTGATGTTTTATCTTACTTCGTGTTTAACTCTGATCTATACATGAGAAGGCATTGTGCCTTAGAAGTAAAATTATGGCGTTCTGTGCCTGTTGTCTACTGTTTATCACATTAGCGTGTATCAAATCGTTAGCATGCAATCTGATTTTTTTGTCATGGAGCACGCAAATTATACACAGGTCATCGTTGAACCACTGTAATCACGGCAAACTTTAATGTAACATGAAATAACTTACAGCTTATGTGATTTAAAGCCGGATTTCCATATCTATGCTCCGTTTACTCAATTGTACCACAACTATAACTGCTCGTGCATTCTTGGGCCAATTGAACTATCAAAGGATCGCCGACTATCATTTCCAAACTTCAATATTCCTCATTCTTTGATAATATTGGCTTCCAAAAGCATTGTTATGTCGGCATTCTGTGATCTTTCGAAGAAAAGGTTAGCAAGTTCCGTATTACGTAATTTTCTCATTTTGTGGTGTACTAAATATTTTAACCATCTTTCACTTTTTATGTGTGTCAATGTTATTGTATGATTACACTTCGTGTGTAAACTACGACTATGCCGACATAAAACTATGTTAAGAGAATCTTGAATTGATCGTTGACATCGTTGTCATTAAATGCAGTTCACATATTAAATACAAGTTAAACATTATTAGACTCATAATTATCAGTTTTTCAACAATATTTACAGACGTATACATTGCGTAGGGTCTTTTTGACGATTAAAATTGCTTTTATACAAATTGGTTTATACGCGTGTATAACAAAAAAAAAATATGTGAAATTTAGTTAGCTTTACCCATTATTATAAGCGTATTTTGACATTGACGTATGCTACCGTTCTCGTTGATAATAACGCGTCAGACGTCATTTTGAATAAATCGCAACGTCGTTGTAGCAAGAAAAATAATTTTATGCGTGACATTCATTTAGCTGTAAAATCGTTAATATTGGTCCGATTCTGAAAAGGTTTTCAGTTTCATGCATCGGAGATGTTGAACTTCCCAAAAATGTAAAAATGTAAAAATCAAAAATTTTGTCATTAAGCCCGGTTTTCACAGAGCCTGGCCCATATAATTTTATCATAAATACTAAAGATTTCTCAACACAAGCATCATGTAAGTAGCGTGATGTGGACCAAGGACCCTATTGGGTGGACAACGCAGCTCATTCCCTACCTTGCTCCATTTCCGTTGTAATTTAATCATGAATTAAACAATTTTGGTTCATAATGATATATTTCTATTTAATTTATCTTATTTCTTTGGCAGTACTTGTAAATCAACCACATTTTTATCATTCAATTTTATTTTTCGCTACATTACGCCTAACACATTTTAGGCTAACCGTTATTGCTCATTTAAATTTAAACATTAGTCACATGGTACTACTTGCGTCACGTGATTCATGTGAAGGCAGTGGTTAAAGTAGCAACGCGTGACGTAACCGCTGTGAGGAGTTTGACAGTGAAAAATATCAGATCAATGATCAGGTTAAGCCAGACCAACATTTTAGGAAGTAGTCACTTTTCTTTTCAGCTCATATATTAATAATTATATCAAGACCAAGTTGAAAGAATTATGTAGAAGTGAAGTAACAATATGTAAATGGGTAGTTTTCTACCTATGAACTCAATAAATCACATATCCGAAATTTTGCATATCCGAAAATATGTTAACTTTTGTGAAACCAAAACAAACTACTTAATAATTGTGCTGAGCTGTTATTTCTTTCAAATAATTAAATTAATTTAATCACACCTCATTAGTAAGGTGTATACGATTTAAAAGTGATCCAAGAAAAAATAAAAACAAAAAAAATGTGACAGTCATGTAGTCGTACATGTATTGACAAATACTGCTAATTTTCGTAATATTATTTAGTTATTTGACTAATAATCAATAAATTTTTGAAAAGATATCATTTTTATTGCAGTCCAGAGTCATTCAACTTTGCTTTGAAGTGACATTTAAAAAAAAATATTACGATCGGGCTCGGGTACGAACATTATTGAGGACGAAAGTTTCACGATTTTATTGTGAATTTTAGATGCCCATAAGCGTCTAGATGACAGTGGTGTGATATTTTCTCGCATTTAAGGACTTTCTATGCGATTTTTGCCATTTTAGTGCGAGAAATCGCGGAAATCGCGTCCTAGGAATATCCCTGCCTGTACTATGATCTACCTGTGGGAATCTTCACCAAGTGTTGACTTGAGGTAATCAGCGTTTTTTTAGGCCATTTTTGGGCCAAAATTGGGCCCCATTCCCCTCTCCAAAAAGTATATATTTTTCACCTTCCCAGGTAAAAAAATCCCCTGTCAGTGTGTCCTAAAACTTTTGTACTTTTTTATAGCATTTTTGCCTATTCCTAAAGCATTACAGAGAAATCACAGATGAAAATATGAGTTCAATATTATATATGAAATTTTGTATAGATCGGCAGAAATGTTACTCTGTTAAAGGATCCATGTTATCTCAAGTATTGAAAGCAAAGGAATTTTATTTCCTTAATTTCGTTTTGTTCCTATTCTCCCCTCAAAAAGGGCCGCCACCTTTACCCAAAGAGTGAAATAAACCCTGGGTAAGTCCATGTTACTCACTTCAGAGTCTACTAAAGTGCCATTTTCATTCTATCATTAACTAAGCTTTTAATATCTAATATTTTGGAACACTTAAACTTCCTTAGTGTACAGTAAACCACCATTGGCATAGCTATCTACTACATAGTTGCCAAAAAATACCATTGAAGTTGAAGTGCTCATCTGATCACAATTTTACCATTCAAATGTCTTTTTTAATGAATGAAAATTTCGAAAAAATATAACAAAATCAAATTATAAGCATAAGATTTCATTAAAATGTATGCAATGAAAGGACATCACAATTGATTTTTCAGGGTGCTTAGTGGTATTTAAGCTGATTAGTAGATATAAACATGACCAGAAATCGGTCCATGTATTTACTGGAAACCCCGAAAAGTCTAAAAAGTCCTCTATAAATTTGTTTAGTGCTATTTAAATTGCGTTTAGACTAAAAAAATACTTGTTTTAATGAGTTAAAAAAGTCATATCAATGATAGTTTAACAACTTTGATACATTAGTACAGGGATATTCCTGGGTCATATTTTTAGTGAGAGATTTTCTCCCATTTACAAGCAAATAATAAGATTTTTCTGATTTCAGTGGGAGAAATTCTCCCATTTGCCAAAAAATAAAGAATACATATTAAATTTATAAGGGACTTTTGGGTCTTGTTCTAATACTATTTAGTGCTATTTAAATTGCATTTAGACTGAAAAATACTTATTTAATACTTATAAATTATAAGGGACTTTCCGGTCTTGTTCTATTTACTGTTCGTGATTGGAGATTCAAAAAACCTACGTATAATTATACTAACGTATAAAAGTTGTTAAACTATCATTGGTATGGCGTTTTTAACTCATTAAAACAAGTATTTTTCAGTCTAAACGCAATTTAAATAGCACTAAACAAATTTATAGAGGACTTTCCGGAATTTCCTGGGTTTCCAGTAAATACATGGACCCAACAGAAATTGTTTTGAAAATGAAAGTAAACAAATTTACTTCATTTAACTTTTTAAGTACTCAAAGAACAGGTTCCATTGTCTTTACACCAAAATCCTATATATCTTTCAAGCAAAATAACAACGTACATGTTGTGGGCAGAGAAACCATAAACTGCAACATAAACAATTGTGTCAAGAGATTATCCGAAACTAAACATATCCGAACTTGTCATGGTTTACGAAAATCTAAGTCATAGTAAAAAGACGATATGAATTTAAAAGCAAATACTTACCAGTTGTTAAATCTTATGGTTCAGATGAATAAAACATAATTCTAAGGCCTTGTTGTGATCATTCGTTACAGTAATTTACTTTGTTCCTGTTTTGATTATTTAAGTCGAACGCGGAGTAAGAGTTGTTTCCCTTTATGACGAGGATTGGGTAAAACCCAATATACGCCTTAAAAACGGACCGTTCTGGATAAGAAATTTTTGGGTTGCCATGGTAACGGGTTTTGGAAAATATCTGGTTGACTGAAACACTAGTGTATTTTATACATACTCATATATCCTGGATAATTGTATTTTAAACTAAATTAAATTAATATAAATGA
Organism: Mactra quadrangularis; assembly: GCA_025267735.1. NCBI lineage: Eukaryota > Metazoa > Mollusca > Bivalvia > Venerida > Mactridae > Mactra > Mactra quadrangularis. The sequence goes on along the minus strand of CM046309.1, from coordinate 55,795,202 downwards.
AAATGAACAGTCCTTTTTCAATGATTTTTAAGGAAAATTATGCTTATAAACACAGGTGACAGACTCAATTTTTCCTTATTATAGTATATACTATAATAAGGAAAAATTGAGTCTGTCACCTGTGCTTATAAATGCATGAAAAAATCGTGCTCAAGCGAGATCGGATTCTTTAAACTGCTTAAGGACGGCCAAAAGTTTATATTAATGATTCTTTTATCTTTATTGATAATCAAAGTTGTAGATATTTTTATTTATTTACAAAGATAGGACTGTTATCAAAATACTGATAAACCGCAGTTCAAGGTTAAAAGGTTTAGTATCATAATTATAATATAAAATTATCAATATATTGTTATATCAGTCTTGATTGCAGTTTATTACCCACTGATGAGGGATTGGATTTTAATCCACTAAATAAATAGGTAAGAGAATTTGTAAACTATGTCTTAAAAAAGGTCAGTTTTGTGAATTGTTTAATGCAGTAAATTTTTGCTATTTAAGGGCCATCAAAAGTAATGGTCCTAACAAAGGAATGGTCTTAATATAAATTAACTTATAAATTAAGAACCTCTTAAAATTTGTATGCTTTTGCATTAACAATTTTTTTCTAGGTGGGGGGGGGGGGGGTCTGAACTTTTCTAGGGAGGGTCTGAACTTTTTTAGGGGTGGAGTGGGGGGTCCGAGCCTCGAACCACATTATACACATTTTGCAGAAAAAATGCAACATATTGATAATAAAAACTACATTACAATTAAATCTATGTTAAGCACCGAGAAAAATTGCTTCATGCTACTTAAAAATGACTTACAGGCAAGAAATACACTAATGGACAGGTACATTTTCCAAATTCTAGTGGGGGGGTCCAGACCCCCCCCCCCCGACCTACCCCCCCCCCCCTGCTGGATCCGCCTATATGGAAAATTACAGCACCATACTTAACAATACCATATAATTATGTGTAAAATAATATATTTTAGCTGCGCCTGAACATTATATCATCATTTTTTTTTTAACATGCATACTAAACAAAATTATTATATACAATTTTCAAAATACAAATATTGAATTAAATGATCAGCAACCACACATACTTTTATATTATTTAATATTTTTTAGATCCAAGAATGAAGATGCGATTGATTTTTTTAATTCTTAGCTGTGTGCTTTCGGTCACATGGTCAGCTTACAAAGGCAATGATTGTCCATCGCCATGTCGATGTTATGAATTCTTAGGAGTTCAGTCAGCGTATTGTAATGGGACAGGTATAACAGCTGTACCTCGAGGATTTCCAAACAACACACAGCTCCTTGACCTGTCCAGCAATCCTATAAAATACATTAAAGTTGGCGCCATTGAACAACTCCCAAATCTTCAATACATTGTTCTGAATTCCAATGGATACCATGAAGGAAGCATAGAGCCAGGAGCACTGGAGTTACCAAAACTTACGGACATAGACTTAAGTAACAACTTGTACAGATCCATTCCATTGTCCCTGCCAAAGAAAATGACGTCGCTGACGATGTATTATAACCCAATCTACAGACTTAAATCTCATTATTTTCTCGGCTACCCAAACCTACAAGAGATAGTTTTTGACAATACAGAGTTAAGGGAAATTGAAAATGGAACATTTAATCCACTACCTGATCTACAATCAGTGAGGATTGCCTTCAACAAACTAACAAATGAGCACGTACCTTCAGATATGTTTTCAAAGAATCTAAATCTAACAATTATTTCTATGAGGTAATATCTCAAATGTATTTCATTACACTGTGTAATGTATTACACTTAATTAAGTTCCCCTATCAAAACCACCTTGATAAAGGCAAACAATGCCATATTTTTGAAGATTGTTAACTTTCAATTTATGTTTGATTTGAGGAAAAAAATATTCTTATACTAAGAATTTCTGCTTTTTAAAACATCGATTTTTGATAATCATTATATTGGAACTTAACTAAATATCTTATAGCAAGTCATAATTCATAAGTCGGGAAAGCTCTCCGTAAAATGACCATGCTTGGGCTGGCATAGTTATAAACCAAATGAATAAATAAGTAAAACATAAGCAGATAAAAATTGTAAAAAAATATTCACATTCAATTACAATTGTGACTCATTTATTGCCTCTTGTTTTGTATTGAATACCGGTATTATTTTAATGTTTTAGGTTCAACCATTTCACAGAGATATTGAAAAATCTTCCATCGTCTGTTATGCACTTAGATTATGTTGGTAATCACATCAAGACTTTACCATCCTATGGTTTTAATTCTACTCCAAATCTCCAGACACTTGCCTTTTGGCAAGGCCAAGTAGGCTATGTTTATTATAACATTTTTCTAAAAGTTAGCAATTTTTAGCTTGTTTTGCATGCATTAAAATCCATAGGTTTGAATGTAAATTTTTTTTGGTTATTTCAATTTTTTTTCAGTGTTTGACAATCATTCGGAGAATGTGTCTATATATCACAGGTTTAGCGCAAAACGATCGTAATTCAATATAAGAAAAGAGCGAGTTACCACTGTTTAACACTAAACCTGCGATGTGTACCAAGTAATTTTTACTTGGTAGGAATAATAATGTTTTTAATGAGTCTTAGTTTTTTTTAACAGCTGATAGCTTAAAATTGTGTGCCGTGAATGAAAAACATTCATTTGTGAAATTTTGAAGGAATTATCTTTAATATAAATAAAAACTTACATTTTAAATTTCATTATCAGTAATATTGCTAGTATGTACTGAATGAAATCATTTATAGTGCCATCCAAAATTACGTTTACACTTGTAAAAACTGGTTTCTTGTGAATATACAAGTAATACTCATTTCAGATGTATTCAGATATTACTGTACTATTGATACATATAGTAACATTTGAAGGGGGGGGGGGTAACTATAATTAATACAATTGTAGTTGCTATACAAGTATATAATATCTAGACATGTTTTAATTGCTCAAATATTACTTAAAAAATATTACATTAACAAAATTGTACAAGTAATTATGGCTAGCACTGTATCACCTGTTATTACCTAATATCTATAATTTTGATGTTTAGAATTAGTTATGAATATGGAGGATCCAGGATTTTTTCTAAGGGGGTTCAAACTTTTCTACGTGGGGTCCAAACCTCGAACCACAACCACATTATACACATTTTGCAGAAAAAAATGCAACATATTAATAATAAAAACAACATAACCATTAAATCTATGTTAAGCACTGAGAAAAACTGGTTTATGCTACTTAAAAATTACTTACAGGCAAGAAATACACTAATGGACAGGTGCATTTTCCAAATTCTAGGAGGGAGTCCGGACCCCCCTGACTCCCGGGCTGGATCAGCCTATGTTCATCATGCACCAATCTTAACCATGTTACATATTTCTATTTATAGGTAACAACCATTGAAGACAATGCTTTTTATGGTCAATCGAAGATAACTATTCTAGATTTCATGCAAGACCAAATTTCTTCAACAATCACCAAAGACACGTTTAATGGACTGACTGGTCTGCAGACCCTGTATCTTGATCTAAACAACATCAGCGAAATACAAGTCGGAGCATTCCGCTCGTTCAGCTCACTTGGGTCGCTATGGTTACAATCTAACCATCTAACTTATCTTGAACCAGAAGTATTGGACGTTAAATATATACCAAAGTTATCGGAACTTTTTATTGACGACAATCCGTGGTACTGTGATTGTCATTTACGATGGTTGAGAGAAAAACTTAATAATGCTTCGTACGTCATACAAGACCCGCATCTTATCAAATGTGCCGGGCCGAGTAAAGTGGCAGGAAAAGCTTGGGATGTTTTGCAACCATCGGATTTTGTTTGTCCTTAAATGAAAAAGAATTAAATAAGTGCTTATTTGGAAATTATATAATACATTTATTGTTATATATTGACAATTTTTTTCTTGCACTAAAAATGTGAAAGTTAAAGGGGATTTAAAGCCTGCTTCCATATACATATTCAGCTGACAATTTTGTCTGATAATTGATATTATACACATGTAATATTGTGGCTTTTGATATGTTTTGGTGCACATGTATTAATAAATGTTGATATATCACAAAGAATATACTACGACTGTTCCAGTCCTTCTTTATTCAACTGTCAAAGTTTAAAAAATTCAACATGAACTATTCACAATGATTGAATACTTCCACTATCATAACTAAAAATGTTGACTCCAGCAAGCAGGCATTAAACCTCTAAGGTAATAGTCTGTTTCGTCCAAACTTAAATGCTATTAGAATAACATGATTGTTAGATGACAAACATTTAACACACAAGTCACTGTGAAATTCTCAAATTTTGACAGTTGAGAAAAACAACCAATAAAAATACTGAACAGTCATTTTTTTATCAAAACAAAATCTTAACAACAGGACTTCCTTAATCTAACTTCCAAAAGCAGGCAGCATAATCTTGAGCCACCAAAAACACGTTATTACATCTTTGATGGATTGGGATGGAGGCTGCCACCAAGGTTTACTCATAACGAAAATCGAGTAGAACAGACGCTCTATACTGCATCCATTTCAGCAGAGGAAAATGAATAACATACCCTAGACTATTGCAGACATTTTTCAGTTTTATTCCAATTTATTGCAAAAATAACAGACAAAATCATACCATCATGATAAAAGGAACATTATAAACAACAAAATAAACAACAAAAAGCATCAACAATATCGCAAGTTTAGCGCTGAACGGTAGTAACTCTATATAAGAAAAAATTGAGTTATGACCCTTTTGCGCCAAACCCCAGGTATAAATTGTTGTAACACATTATTTTACGTTCTAAAAGTGACCAGATACAATATTCTCTCATAAATAAAACATCTGTTCTGTTAACAATAATTGCAATAATTCTAACATAGACATAATATTATGTTTTTGCAATATACAAGAATAACAATAAAACATGAATTTATTGTTAAATCTTTTTCAACTGTCAGTGACACATACATTAACTCCACTGGTTTAAATCAATAGTGAGTATTGAAGTACTGTATTGAGTATTTAAATCAATATGGTCAGTGTATGCACAACTGACAGATGAATAATTTTAACATTACTGTCAAATGATAAATTGTATGATGTTGGAATGGATATAATTTAATGTTGTTTATGTTTTGCAGTTCATTAAAACAAAAGGATGGGGTTGGCTATGCTACACAGAATTACAGGGCAAAGATATTTTATGAATACATTTATGTTAAAATAAAAAGCCTTGAAATACATTTCAAACTAATGTAGAAATTGAAGATATACACAATTTATCTATTCATACATTATTTAGTTAAATGATAGTTTTAGAAATTAGAGCCAAAACTACAAACATTTTTGTACATTTTGTCTTGGAATAAAATGTAGGCACTTGATTGGATGCACTAAATAAATCACTCATGTGGCTGACGTTGGATTTATTGCATACTCAACCAAACTTTTACCTATATATAATTCCAAAACAAATGTAGACAATTTATAAATGTAATATTACTTCTCAAACATGATTATTATAAAAATCATCAATTGACAGTTTAAAATTTGCAGAATTGCTAAAAATAAACAATTGTGTTTCAACAAAATAGAAAATAAAGTATTTTATATAAAACAAATTACTCCATTTATATAAATTATCATAATAGTTGCATGATCCCTTTGGAAGATTATTTGAAATAATATAATATTTCAGTCCCAACAAAAGATGTAGCATCATAAAGTTGCTTATAACTGTTAAAAGTATCATGTGAGTAACTAATAAAATGATATCAGTCTCTAAGAAAGCAGGTCTTATGTACACTACCACCAAACAAACTGATGCTTTTGCAATGACTTAGTGTTGACAATTTTTTTTTTAATTTTTAACTATTCAATAAGCAAATCATACATTATAATGTTCACTTAATCATCATCATCATCATCACCATTATCATCATCATCACCACCATCATTGTCGTTATCACCATTATTATCACCATTTAACACCAACTTCATCATGATCACCATTATCATCTTCATTATAAGCAGCAGCAATTTCAGTTACATACTTTTTTTAGTTACACGATTGCCTTTTAACACAATATTGAAAAATGTCTTCTTTAAGACGTATCGTTACTAAAATTTGATAATAATCAGCTTTTTCTTCTTCATACTAGTGTACAAATAAACTCCCTATCCATGTTTCAATTATTCCCATATATCATGTTCATAGTTTTCTATACTGTCCTAAAAAAAACATTTTCAAAACACCAGCTTGACAAAAAAACTATTTGTACATTAATATGAGCTTCCAAGAGTTTGTAATTATCATATAATATCACGCAATTTTATCAATTATAATACAAACAGAGAGTTTTTAATAGTTTTTCTTTTAGTAACAAGTTCAGTTAAAGGTTGCATATAGATCAGGTCAGTTGTAAGAAAATTGATCAAGATCTTTACCTAATTTGTGGGTTTAGCACAAAACAGTCGTGACTTGGTCGTTTCTTATATTGAGTTATGACTGTCATGCGCTAAACTAGCTATATAAATTATTTAAATTAACAGTTGCAACAAAACCAGTACTTCGATTTTGGAGAGGCCTTTAGTGACGCACAATCGTAATGAAACAATTCTAAACACATGTCACACCTTATGCATCTTTTATTAAGATAATCATTACACACAGAGCAAGTCCAAATCCTATCACTTGCTTCATTAACAATTTCTAAAACTTTCTGCAAGGCTTTCGTGTCAAAATATGTGTATAAAGTTTCCAAATTTGTATCAGTGGCAGCCATATTGACTGTATTTGCTGTAACTGTTATGTCGTCCTTTGTCAACCGCTTGCCAGATTTTAAGCAAGCCCTTGCCAGATCTTCATCCACAAACCACGTCAGCATGACTGTTGTCTTTTCAGTTGGTGTCATCTGCTCAAAGGCTTTTCTTTTCATCTTCTTCAAAGCCGACTTATGCCTTTTCTTTGGTATGTCGGCTACAGCAGTGTCAGCATCCTTTGAACGGCCTCTCTTCTTTTTGTTAGGGCTTGTGCCAACCTTACTCGAAGAGGCTGTAGCGACAATTTCATCAGATGCAGGTGTTGCTGTAAAATATTCCATGTTGTCTATAATATTAGAAGCTATCTCTTGTGACACAGCATCAATGTTTGTATCATTCAGTTTGTTTTCTACACTTGCAACATTAAGTGTCACTTTGCTACCAGTCTCCCACACTGTTAAAAGGGCTTGTAACTGAGCCATTCTTAAAGTAAAACCAGCCCCAGTCTCCTCTGCTGCACAAGTTGCCAAGCGTTGAGCTATATGGAAGGCTTTTCTGTAACGCTGCTGTTGAGATTGAGGTAAACCCTTTGGCAGAGGTGACTGTTCATCATGAAATGAATCTGCATGTTCTGCAATGGCGTCTAAGAAATGTTTCCGAGTCCACCTTGGCTGAATGATATCATCTGCAAACAATGGCATTCCAGTATTGTGTCTTTCAGCCAGTATGTGTCTACATGGTAACATATATTCTCTATGAAGCTGGCAAGTGCATGAGTCAACAGTGATATCGTCTCGAGTTCCATCGTTGGCAGGAATGGTCAAGAATAAATTCAATTCCTCTTCAATCAAACTGAAAGCATGTGGGGTCAGTTTTTGTCGGAACTTGATTAGTTCTTCATTTCCGACAACAAATACAGGAACCTTGGCTGTTTCTCTACATAATTTAGCGTCAATTTCTGTTCTGTGATATTGCAGGAATTTCATTATGTCTGATGCGAAATGATCAAATTTTGTGTTGTTGTCGACAATATGTTTGATTTTTTGGATTATAGCATCTAACTTGTTGTTGGGTTTGTTGCCTAATAAGTGAGACATCCACTGTTGTCTTATTGGATGCCACTGTTGCATGAAGTATTCAACAATAGCAGTGAGGCCAGTTTCAATCATTAAGTTAATGTTAGCTTCATACTCTTCTTCCGTTTCTGAAAAACACATTTTCTGCAGTATTTGTAGAATGCTATCTTTCTGTTCTTTGCTGAAATAAGATTTCTCTACAATAAGTTCTTTTTTGAATGTACGTAGAACATGAAATAAACTTATGCGTAACTCAGCATCAGGAAACATTCTTTCAAACACTTCACGCTGAACAAAATCTTTTTCCAATACAATAGCTTTTACACAGTTCCATTTAGAGTTATTCTCTTGAAATATATGTATCATCTCTGATAGCAGTTGTTCCGAAGGTTCAGCAACTAACCACATCCCGACTATCTCACTCTGTCCATTACCGTTTTCAACTAGCAACAAGTACAGAGGCATGTTCAAATCATTCACGGTGTATGTAGGCTCAACGTAAAGGAATTCTGGGTAAGACTGAAACATGCTTTTCATTCTAGCATCTTGATAAAAGAGACCTCTCATTTCGTCCGACTCATTAGACACTAATTGAACAAAAGGTCCTGTGGTCTTTGATAGCTCCTCAACAGCTAGCTGTAATGATGTTAGGTTTTTGTTGTTTGATGAGTTTGCTGTCACTAAATTGTGAAGGTCTTTCATAAGGACAACCTTGCCTGTCTCAGCCATTATTTTCTGTTGAATCATGTGTTTGTCAGCATTCACACTTAGCATACTTTGTATGTTTTCCTTCTCCAATTCAGGTAGTTTTCTCTGCTGCCAAAGATTTCGAAAGATACTTTCATTCACCTCATGATTGTGTAATTCGTTTATGCTCTTGACCTCTAGATCTTGTCCATCACCGGATGCTACCAGTTTTATTTCTGCCTTACACCCCATCTTAAACGTACTGAAAAAAGATTGAGAATACTTTAAAACACATTTTCGACATAAATATAATTCAATTGCAACAATTTAACAATGAGAATATTCAAATTTTCGTCTCTTGAATGACATAATAACAATATAAAAAGTGTCATTACATATACATACAAACTACAATTGACCTTACGATTGCAAGATTTGTCTGTTTAAATTAAAAAATATGTTTTGGTGATCATACACATCTAGGTGACCACAGCCTTGCTGTTGCGTTAACCCTTTAGTGACACAGTTTAGTGTCATGATTTCCAATCTGAGAGACCCAAGTTTGATTCCCAGTCAGGGTGTATGGTTTCAATTCTCTCAATTTAATGTAAACATATTTAACTTTCATTAATCAGAAAAAATGTTACACCACATCTTATTGATTCAATCATCAATGATAATATTTTGAAACTTAAGTCATTCTAATAGTAATAGATATTGTTTGTAGTTTCCTAACTTAGCCTACAAAAATATTTTGGATCAGTAAAATGCAATAATATATATTTAGTGAGGATGAAGGCAGATGATCGGTTTACGGAAGTTACTGTATTCCTAGTCTGACAATCTCGAATTTGTCTAGGAATACGGCACTTCCGTAATTCAACACTCTGAGGCCATTTTTGAATTCTATAATGCTATCAGCTCACCTCTGGTTTCTCTTTCCTGTTCCCTTTGATTTAAAAGTATTCACGCCGCCATGAATGCAGCTGAAAGTCACTTCATAGTATTTGATATCCTCATTGAACTCTTTTCTTGGACACCGAATTTTGGCACCAGCAATTGTTCTTGAACTACGTTTGTACAATTGAACAAAATTCGAACATTGATAAAGCTGAATTTTACTTTCTAGAGCTTTGTAAGAAGGGAATTTCTCTCCGATCGTAAATGCAACACGGGAAGCCATGGCGATAATGAAGATTTACAAAAACTTAGAATTTTTGGACGCAGTGCAACCCGGACGTTATGCTTTGTAGTTGAAAGATGCGAGCGAATGCTGAAACAGGCAGTACCGGAAAATGTTTCGTCGTCTCTATTATTTTTATGATTGATACCGTTAATATATAATTAATGCTTTGTAATTCGTTAAATTATATTTATAAAAAGTAAAATTTATTCGCATTTTTTCAGCGTACTTGGATGGCCTGTTTATTATTTAATTGAAAATTAAGGGGAGGTAAGAATGTCAAAAATGTAAATAAACATAACCGGAAGTTGTCAAAACACGTGTGTTTTGTTTAATAAAAATAAGAATTATTAATGTAGTTTTAAAGATTAATGAAGAAATGACACTATAAATACACTATAGTATGTATTAAACTTGTTTGTTACTTTCGTAGTTGTTGATAATGTTTTCAAGTCCGTTTAACCTGACCTATCATTCTTAAATGTTTTGAGGTCAATTCGGATAAACATGATTTCGGATACATTAAAACATATAATAATTTTATTTCGGTAACAGTGACATGAAACATGACATACAAATGGTGAAAAACACAGTATGTAAAATGCCATATGTTATGTAAATCAATACCGGGGACGACGCTCAAAAGAGATTGATTTCTTATATATCCATTGTGGTCTCAGATTTCCATTGTGGTCAATGTGGATATTGACGTTAGATAGCTGCCTGGCTGACTCGGTTAGTAGTGCACAAGTCTACTGATTGAGGGGTCACAGTGCGTGTCATGTGTTGGTGGAGCTTGGTCATTAAATAATTTCCTGGGCCTTTCTCCTTCCTACCACTGATTCTAAATCATGTAAGGATGCAAGTTATTGTAACTGGTTATCAGCCTAATCCAGAGATTTAGGGCGTGCTCGATTGGGCTGTCAGAACTGTGCCAGAATCAAATTCTGACTCTTCCACAGAATCTGCCAAACGAGTGAAATTGGATGTCGGAACTGAATCAAAAGGCATTTTAACAACATTCGCTTTCAAACACCAAACTCACATGTTTGCAGTGATGCCGCCGCCATCTTGGGTATGAATAAACCGCAACCGATTCCGTTCACACCACCTATTTCGATGGAATGGGTAGAACGCTGCCAGAACACAGTTCCGACACACTCGATTAGAGTTCTCCCAGTTCTAACAGTCTGAATTTCCAATTGAGCACGCCCTTAGCCTTTGTAGGAATTACCACCACTATGTAACCTTAACAATGTGTTGCTAGGTGTTATCTGGAACTCAAAACTAATAAAGGATTCTCTATTTGTTTCAGTTCCATATGTTGAATAGATTTTAGGTATATAATAATGGGTTTAACTAAGCAGTACTTACGTTATGAAGCTGGTGAGGTGTTTGGAGTTGTAGCCGGAAATAAGGCAAACATTGTTATCTTGGATGGATTTGGTAATAATGGTCGATTCTGTGCTACTGGGGCTTGTGAAGATGTTATCATATGGGACCTGCGTACTGGTGAAAAGGTTTGTGACAATTACATTAATATTTGACATGGAGATTTGACATTAAAGTATTACAGAGTCTGATTTGAAGATTTAAATAGGTTAATGTATTGTAATTTGTACCAGATGTTCAATGCAGAAATTGTACACCCTTGCCTTTAAGTTAGCTTTTATGCTGAGGTGGTATATTATGATTTAGAAGATTGTGGCTTCTATTCCAGATCAGACCATGAATATTTATCGGGTTACAAATGTCAGTACATGCAATGACTGTAAACTTCTTTATTATGACCATCAAACTTTGTATACTTAATTGTGAAAAGGTTTTAATATATATGGACCCTTATCTTCTCAAAGTAGCATTTTGGACTAGATAATTGAAAAAAAACACCTGATTTTGCAGTATGCAATAGTGGAATATTACTGTTTAATTTTCCTTTTTTACTTTGACAGTTTGCAACACTGAAAGGAGAGAAACATGAAGTAACTAGGATAGCTAGGTCACCAGATAAACAACATGTTGCCATTGGTTACGATGATGGAAAAATTGGTGTATTTAATCTTAAGTCAAGGGAGAGAACTATCATATTTAGTGGACACAAATCTGGAGTTACTGCCCTTAGATATGATGACAAGGGATTAAGATTAGTGTCTGGTGGCAAGGTATATGAATAAATTATATTGTTTGTTACTGTTTATTTAGTTTGGCTCTGCATCAGATGCTGTTAAAATTAAGACTGTGCTCAAACTTAGCCTAGTTGGCAAGGATCATCATTGATAAAATATATCTGTAATGTTCATATTTGAAAACAGAATTTTACCATTATCAATATCATCGTCTTTATTTGGTAAAAATAGCATTTAATATGTATTTAGTAACTCATAGTAGACTTATACTCATGGCTAAGTCCACACAACTATGACAAAGAGATATAACAGATACTATTTCAAATATTTCAAAACATATAGATAACGATTATCAATATTGTAATAAAACAATGAATAAATAAACTGCTGGAATCTTTCACTCATGTTTAATAATATTGTTACTTAATATTTATTGTTATTTTATCATAATAATTATTATAACTATTATCTCTTTTATTTAGGACACTGATGTAATTGTTTGGGATATTGTTAATGAATGTGGATTGTACAGAATGAAGGGACACAAAGGGGCCATAACTCAAGTTGCTTTATTGAAGAAGAAAAATATCTTAATTACTAGGTACAGTAAAGTTTTGTTGATGGTTTTGAATGTAGTTATTCAGTACATTTTTCAGTCAATTTATAAATTGTAGTTCATGTAAATTATTTATTTTAATGAAATGGGGAATGTCGATAAGTAAGATGTGACAATATTTTGGGAGACCCCTCTTTGACTCTTTGAATTTATGTTCTATGTATATGACTATTGTATAATAATAATAATAATAAAGACTTTATTTAACGAGGCTACACTTGTGGATAAATCCAATCTTCCATGTGGACCTCTGAATTGTATAGAATGCATAATGTAAATAAAAATGTACCTTAATAAATGAAGTCTTATGTATGTTACTTTTTAATCTCAGTTCTAAAGACACATTTGTAAAGTTCTGGGATTTGGATACACAGCATTGTTTTAAAACTATCGTAGAACACAGAAGTGAGGTATGTGAATATTTACTATGTTCTATTTCCTGTTTCCAAACAGTGTTTTTGCTGAAGATTTCAAAAATGCAGGGCCTAATGGCCTCATTGGTCAGAATTGTTAGGAACATTTAAAACTTATTGGGGCCCACAAAAAAACAGATGTTTTTAGTTCCAGTACAATTGATATTCTTATCATCATATGTAGACGTGTTTCCATGTATAATGTAAATGATATCAGATTATAACTAAACTTCTCACTTTTTCCAATATCTTTGTTGAATGGAACAGGACACAGACACCCATTTGGCACAAGTGATTTCACATGATCCATTTTGATTTTGCATGCGCATGCCCCAATGGCATGCATATCCTGTGCAAAACACTGATTCCAAGTGTATTAAATTTATATTATATCATTCTTATATAAGATAATAATGTTGCATGTTGAAAAAATATATTAATAATTAATTAACTATTTTTATTTTAGGTTTATGATTTTGTATTGTTACGTGATGAGTATAGACTAGTGACAGGATCTGGTGACAGTGAATTAAGAGTATGGGATCTGTCATTTCCTGATGAACAGGTAACCAGTAGTGTTTTTGTATATATTTCAAATTATTTCTAGCTTCCAGTCATCGCCTTAAATTTTCTTGAACACTAGCTCAGTTTATCACATTCAATAGCAGTTCATTGGTCGAAATTCACACTAGCCCAACAGCGATAAACTGGTAGTTTTTTGAGGAGCTTGTAAAAAATTAGTTTTTACCAGCCCAACATGCTTGTGCACATCAAACATGTTAGTCCGCCAAAACTAACCATCTTGAGTATTTAAAATAAGTATTTTTTAATTGCCATAATTAATTTTCAATAGCTAGTGGGTTCAAGACATGAATGGTATCAAATGCATGAAGTAATATCAAATAAGTAAAATGTCTTAACTAGATACCAGTTTCCCTCTAGTTTGTACCTTCTTTTAAGGATGTAACAATGGTTTAATAAAAAGTGTAAAATGTAGTAGATATTCAAATATGTATTAAAATACTGCCAGTATTTTATAGTATCCATATGTTATGTTATAATATGTCAGGGCTGGAATTTAAGCTTGCATACTCACAAAATGCGAGAAGACTTTGATAATTGCGAGTAACTTGTATTTCAACTCGCAAGTTTTTGCAATTCACTCTTAATAATGTTCAATATTCTTTGTCTATCCCACAATAACGCCCTTGATCTATCTACAGTCATATACCGGTATAGTACTATGTTGATGTGCATAGACAAATAGTAATTATGTATGCTATTAAAATTTGGAGAAAAGAATTTCTATGGTTGTTTTTCATTTTGCGAGTTGAAATAAAATCAACTCACAAAAATCTGCGAGGTCATTTTTTTGTTACATTCGAGCCTTGAATATGTACATGTATGTAAAATAATTGACTATGTTTTCTATTGTGCATCATGTGTATGAGGCCGGTGGCCTATATCTCAATAAACATATTTGTATTTTGTTTGTCAGGATAGGGATAGTTCAGAACCTGTAAAGAAGAAGGTTAAACTTGATGATACAGAGAATGGTGACGATGATGATGATGCTGATGATGAACTGGTAGGTCAACTGTTTCTTTCAGTTATTAAGGCCATATTTAGAGGTCAAAGGTCATTAGTGGGTCATTCTGTGACCTCTGTGACAAAGATCTAGTTTTAAAGCCAATATGATGCCATACATTGATATATCTGCTATGTTTTTTTCCAAAATATTTTAAGGTTTAAACGTTCATTCTGCCATTTTATGTCTAATTGGTGGACAGATTTTAAGAAATGTCTTATCAATTTAATGTCCATTCATTTAATAAAAAATGGCTAAGTTCTTATCACTGCTAGGATTTTGTAATTTCTGGCAGGTTCAAGAAGATGTTAGTGATCTTTGCAAAGGTGATAAAATATGTCAATACTTCTGCTTACAACTGAAAGGCAGTAGGCCATGAAATTAAAAACCCTGGTAAACTTGTGATAGGTTTATAAATTAACCTTTAAGCTTTGATATTTGTATGTTTTCTTTATTTACAGAATCTTGTCGAGTGTAAGAAGGTTGGATCATTAATGAGAAATGGTAGAGATAGACTAGTTTCTATGACAACAGATAGCCAAGAAACAGCTTTAATTTGTCATGTAAGTCACATAGGTTATATACTTCTTTACATATACACTGTTAGAAGCCCTTTTATAATCAGATAGTATTCTTTTAAATGTAGACTTAGCCTACTTAAAATGTGATGATCAGGCTTTGATGCAGAGTGGACATAAAGACATAGATATTAGTCTGCCAACCTTTGCCTAAATTGTAGCACGCTTAGTTTTGAATATTTGAGTATTGAAGTCTGCAAATTAGCATGTGTCTGGTTGTCGGGGACAACAACTTTTTTGGGGGAACCAAACATTTTTTTGGGCAACCAAAATCTACTATCAAAATATAGTGCTTGCTGCCCTTGTCGGGAACTACTTTTACATTTTAGTTTCATTGACTGATATTGAATTCCTAATTTGGTCTTTCTATTAACTCTTATTGAACATTCTTGTCTGTAGTGTACTATATTTTATGTTTGTAAAATCACTTAATTCAATCTATTGAAATTTTAATAATGTTGTTATATTTTACAGGGGAATGATAAAACTTTAGAAATGTTTAAATTTCCAAATGCTGAAGAATTAAAGAAAAGATTAGCTAAGAGACAGAAGAAAGAAAAGAAAAAGATGGCTGACAAGCAGGCTGCAGGGTAAAATATTTACATGTTTTGTAATATATTGGCACATTGTATCAGAGCTTTTCTGGGGATGTAAAAATGTGGGGCCCTAGGGCACCAAAGGCTGAAATTCTTATGGACATTTGAACCATATGTTATGCTTTCCATGCAAATGCATCAATTTAGCCTGTGAAATGAAAAATTTTTTTTTTCCAAATAGCCAGGGTTCATTTTTGAAATCAAGATAGGAAACAGGCATCATTGTACCATTTTCCAAAACCTTAACAGTTATGAATGTATATTATACAATCATTTGTGATTTGTATTTCTTGATTCTGGTCAGTCTGTACAAGCTTAATCTAAATCTTATTGTTTTCAGTGAGACAGTTGAAGACACTAGTGTGAGTGTAGAGGTATTGTTAAGTGATGAAATACATCGTATAACTTCTGTTGTCATGCCAACTAAACTAGCTTCTGTTGATATGGTGAATATTGGGAAATCTTCTGTCAAAGTAAGTTTATTAAATGGTAGTGTTTAACTAAAATTTGTGGGAGGGGGATACAATTTTTAGGAATGAGTCTGGCCATCTTTCTATCATTTTGATAAGGTGGTAACTTGCTTACTAGTCAAAGGTTTCAAAAAAAATTTTATACACTTATGAGCCACCTAAAATTACAGATCCTGTTTCAGGCTGTCAACCATTTCCTGTCTTTTAGGTTTAAATTCTATATTTCAAAGGTGTTATATATTCCTATATTCATACTATATAATCCCAATTATTCAAGCAATTGCAATTTGACTAAATTGAGTCGAGATTGATTTTTTTTATTGATACAATGTTTTCCATTCCAATATTTGTTGTACATGTATATTTTCAGATAGTGAGTTTATTCAACAATAATACATTTGGATATTGTACAGTAGATATAGAGGACTCTAAGAGTACAGTAAACAATATGGGTATTATAAATCAATATAGCCATCAGAGTGATGTTAGAACTATCAGTTTTAGTTCTGATAATACTGCGTTACTCACTGCTAGTGCTGAATCTGTCAAAATATGGAACAGGTAGGTTTATTAGGATTTACAGTCTACAAAGTTAGTGGGTGACCGTTTGCCCGGGACCTCTTTTTAGTTTGGGCAAAAAACAATTTCTTTCAGCAACCAAAATTCTGCAAGTAAAATATAAGGCTTACTCTTAAAATGATCTGTTCTGACAACCACTTTCATATCTTGTTTACGTACACTGAATTTATGTAGATCTATACTCCTAACATACAGTACCCTACAAAAGTTGGATGGATGAAATTTTGAGAAAAATTGATCATGCCTACTACAGTAAAGTCTCACATAACAACCTGTCCACTATGACAACTAACTTTAACGATGGGCAGTTTATGAAAGAACGGAAATATTTTCTATATATTTCATTGGTCGTAAGGTCCAATAATATGACCACCCTGCTACTCTGAAGATGACCACTTTTTTGAAAACTGATTCAGGCTAGTAAAAATTATTGATTTAATATAATCAAGCTAGTTGACAATTTTGCACGTAACTATAATTCATAATATATCAGGCTAGGGCTCGCAGAAAATTCAAGGTGGTGACAATTTTTATTGAAGGGTGATTAATTGGGCTAGTGCTCTCTGAATTTAATGTCAGTTTTATTGAAGAATATTTCAAGTATGACGTATCTCAAAATTCATGTATTACATGTTTATTTCAGAGCATCATTACAATGTATTAGAACTATGATATGTGACTACACATTATGTTCATTATTTGCTCCTGGTGACAGACATATTATACTTGGTACTAAGGTGATACATTTACATTTGTTTTAATATTGGTTATTATACCCCCGCTTTGAAGAAGAGGGGGGTATACTGTTTTACCGTTGTCCGTGCATCCGTCTGGCCGTCCGTCCGTTACAAAATTTCCGTCGCAGTTTTTTCTCAGCAACTATAACATGCAGCAGCCTAATACTTTGCATATTGCTTCATCCCATAGTCCCATGTGGTGTAAAGGGATTTCATGCTCCTTGCTCATCTACTTCCTGTTTGTCGCATATTTTTAGATTTTTGCGGGGGTATCACTAGTGAGCATTAGCTCACAGATTTACTTGTTTTATTACTTTATACATCTGCTTTGTGATGCATATTTCGATAATTAACTAAAAGCTTAAATATTTCAATAAATTTGCTGTATTGAATATTTTCAATAAAACAATTTTTGAAGAAAAAATTATATTGACTTTTCCAAGTCTTTTCATGATAAGTTTAAATTTCCACAAATTATACATCTGAATTCTTGAAATCTTCTAAACAAATTCTGTGTTTAGGGCAACAGGACCCTAGCTAGCAAATCATGCCAACCCTAGAGTTTCTATTTCAATTTTACCTTGAGCGATATTGACAAGAAGACTATTGGTGAAACTCATATTTGACAAATAAAAAGGATAAGAAAAATAACTTACAGCCTACCCTACCTAACTAATTCAGACCTCAAACTCAGGGTTATTTGCACCTGATTGTTTTATATACATTCTCTTTGTGATATGTTATTTCAGAGTGGTAAACTACAGATATTTGATATAGGTAGTGGATCCTTGTTAGAAGATATAGAAGCACATAATGGTGCTGTATGGTCGATATGTATGACACCTGATAGAGTAAGAACACTTTTGTTATGTTGTACTGTGAAGTTTCGCTAGAAGGGCCATCATAATCCATGGGACTTTACTGTGGAGTGATCTTAATATAAGGACTTCTGACTTCTCTAATTAGGCATTTTTGGAATTAAAACTCGCCTGAATTGGTGTTTTTGGCAGTCCAAAATTCCAAAAAACCACCAATATTTGCAAATGCAAGTATAAAGGTATAAACTATATATTAAACAGTTAAAGACCTTCATTGGGAAATTTTACAATGTCAGGGTGTGGAGAGGGGATAACAAAAGTTGTTTCCAGCTAAGTCCATGCCAAATTCGAATTTTGTTAAGCGTCAACTCGAGTTTGACAAATCTAGGTACCTTTTCACAAAAACACACTAACCAAAAACGAAAATTTCAAATATTTTACGACATAATGCATTATATACAATGTGTATACTTATAAGTAGAAAAACATCATTATAATTTGAAACAATGATCTGAATTTGATATAAAATAACTAGTGTTTTTTTCAAGCAATGTATTGCATTAATGGCACATGGTTATGATAAATTGCTGATAATGAAAAATGTATTTGCTGAACACATTTTTACCTGAATAAAATTCTTGTAATTAAATCCCGGCACAACTGAATTATTTAAGAAAATTTCACAAATGATTGAGGACTCCAAAACCTATGCATATGCAGAGGCTTAACAAAATTTGGGTATGGCATGGCCTAAACTGTATAGAAAGATGAAATTTGAAATAAATTATTGTTGTACATGTGTATAAAATCAATGATCAAAGTTGTATTATTACAGAGAGGTGTAATATCAGGAAGTGCTGATAAACAAGTTAAATTCTGGAATTTTGAACTAGTGTCAGAAGATGATAACCCTTCTAGCAGGTAAATTACTTGAACATTAATGTTACAATCTGTATAAAGATCTACTGAAGCATTATGTCAGAGCACTGGCTGTGGGCACTGGTGATTCTATCAAAATAATTAACACCTACTGTACTTCTATACTCTATGGTGAAAAGTAGGGCTGTCACAATATGCCAGTGTATTGCGATATACTGCAATATGCTGACATTGTATCGCGATACATACCATGATATATTGTTGGCTTTTAGATTCACTGTGCCTCCACTGAATTTAACAGAAACATTGCAAATCTTACATACAGCTTAGTATATACGGTCATTTAGGACTGTGACGGGCCACAATTGGTTAAATTCTTGTAACTTAAGGTTAGTTAAACGAACAATAAAAAAATAAAAGTTTTGCTACTTTTATTTCGCAAAGGGAAGAATTTTCCAATGAAATAAAAGAAATAGTCAAACCGGTACTTTAAAATGGTACCGCTGTACATATTGCCACAGCTGCATATTGCAATGTACCGGTATACCAGTTTATCGTGACAGCCCTAGTGAAAAGCTATCTATTTGGTATTAGCCAAAGCATAAGAAGACATTATTTATAGTTTCTGCATTAAAAAACATTACTGATCAAAAATCACTTGTTTGATAATAAAGTTATGTAAAATTACCTTCATTAATGACAAATTGAAACATTTACTCTTTAATGTGATGTGCTTTTTTCCTTTCGTAGCAGTTAAAATGTGCATGGTAGAAATATTCAATTGCTGTATATTTTCA
Organism: Mactra quadrangularis; assembly: GCA_025267735.1. Classification (NCBI taxonomy): domain Eukaryota; kingdom Metazoa; phylum Mollusca; class Bivalvia; order Venerida; family Mactridae; genus Mactra; species Mactra quadrangularis. The sequence continues at coordinate 55,775,272 of CM046309.1, read as the reverse complement.
GTAAACAGTTAACATTACAACATATACGTACACTGGAGATGGATGAAGATGTATTATGTGTTAAATGTAGTACAGATCAGAGATTACTGGCTGTATCATTGTTAGATAGTACTATTAAAGTGTTCTTTATGGATACATTAAAGGTGGGTACACTATTAAAGTATTCTTTATGGATACATTAAAGGTGGGTACACTATTAAAGTATTCTTTATGGATACATTAAAGGTGGGTACACTATTAAAGTGTTCTTTATGGATACATTAAAGGTGGGTACACTATTAAAGTGTTCTTTATGGATACATTAAAGGTGGGTACACTATTAAAGTGTTCTTTATGGATACATTAAAGGTGGGTACACTATTAAAGTGTTCTTTATGGATACATTAAAGGTGGGTACACTATTAAAGTGTTCTTTATGCATACATTTAAGGTGGGTACACTATCAAAGTGTACTTTATGGATACATTAAAGGTGGGTACACTAAGTCTATGAAAAATAGTGTTCCTAATGGATATATTAAAGGTAGGTTGTATACTATTTCCTTTGGGACCAGGAATGCTTTATGTGATTGAATATCATTGTCATTCATTAAATCAATTAGCCACAATGTACTTGTGAATTTTATCCGGCTGTCAGTGGTGAATACATTAACTCTGCTGATTTAAATACTGGATATTTGTTGGATAATCCCTATACATAGATACAGATAACTGTTTTTATTTATCATGTGTTCAGAAGCACTGTACAGAGTATAAAATCAGCAGAGCTTATGTATGCACTACTGACAGTTTAATATTTTATGAGTATATTTGTCATAAGTTACAATTCTGAAGTTGTGTGGAAGTTGCCATCTTGTATTTAATAGCTAGTTTGAAGCAAAACTGTTCCATAGAACTCATATGCTACAAAAAAGCACCTTCAAAAAACCATGTGTAGCGATTTCCTTGCAGAATGGGCTCTTGGTCACATAAATCACTGTTGATGAATTTTACTTTTAATGATTGAATGCAACAAAAGGAAGACAACTCTAGTTTTTATTAGCCGGATTTTTCAACGAAAAAATTCGGCTAATAGTTTGGCGAAACTCGGGCTGGCGGGTGGGCGGTGTTTTTAACAATTACGTTAAAGTTTTTCTTTTCCATATATCTCCACCATTTATTGTCAGATCTTTATGAAACTTCATACAATGATAACATACCATGTGATGAACAGAATTAGAAAGTAACCACAACTATACCCAGCTTTATTTGGATTATTTCCTTTTGTAATTTTTGTGCTAAAGTTTTTAAATCTGGCTTTAATGTGGTTTCCACATTACATTTCTTGTCAATATGTATATATTTTCAGTTTTTCCTATCATTGTATGGACACAAGTTACCAGTATTATGTATGGATATATCCAGAGATAGTACATTGTTAGTGTCTGGATCAGCTGACAGAAATATTAAAATATGGGGATTAGATTTTGGTGATTGTCATAAATCTATATTTGCTCATGATGACAGGTAATTAATTTCTTTTGGGCTGGGGGGGGGGGGGGTATGTCTCAGCACATGCTTCCATCAGAGACTGACATATGCCCTTCATGATATAGAATATGTGGTAGGGAGAATCGCTGTAGAAGTAATTTCATTACCAAGCTACATGAATGTATGCCCTACCCAGGATTGATTTTAAGACCCCTTGACCTGTAGACTTGTGCACAATCAACTGAGTTAAAAATATTTAAACTGATAGTTCTTCATGACAATTATTAGAAAAATATTTTAGTAAATTTCCTTTGCCATTAAAGTTATTCCATTGAATTGTTATTTTAGATATGTTTACTGTCAATATCAAATTTATTCCACTTTGACTTCCATGGAAATAATTATACTTTTGTTCTATATTCCATATTGGTTTCATTTATTTTCAGTATAATGTGTACACAGTTTATTGGTAATACTCATTTATTTTTTACTGGTGGTAAAGATAAGAAGATAAAACAGTGGGATGCTGATAACTTTGAACATATTATAACTTTAGATGTACGTAGTTGTGCTTATTCTTTTTTTTTATGTGGCCAATTGGCGACGATGACTCGATCTGCGTTGGTTAAAATCACGCCCAACATGTTCTTATATTAGTCAATTGTTTATAATACGAAGAACCAGTGGTAGGACCCGCGCATAGGATAGATAGGTCTCGGATTTGACCCCAACAGGGGCAGTGCTAATTTCCGTGAGCAAAAAGTTTACTTATAGTTGTATCACTCCACTCAGGTGTAAATTGGTACTGTTAGGAATCAACTGTCTAAAGATGATTTTAATGATCTTGGGTTATCATACAAAATATTATACTCAGCTGAACATGCAAATATATTATTTTGGTCATACTTATTTACTAAATTGTTTTATTTTTTATATATATATAATTTTTTATTGGGTTTAACGTTGTATTTAACACATATTTAGGTTATATATACGATGACCAGCTCTTCCTACTATAGGTTTCCTGAACACTTTTCTATCACTAGTACTAACTTACCCTACCACGAGGCTGACAACTCATGTATTGGGTATGACCCACTGTGACTGGGCTGGAACCCATGATCTCTGGATTCAAAGTCAGACATGCTAACCACTATGCCATGACCCCGGCTACTAAATTGTTTTATACTACAGGGTCATCATGCTGAGATATGGTGTTTAAGTGTCAGTTCTACAGGTAACGTGTTGGCTACTGGGTCACACGATAAATCTTTGAGATTATGGGAGAAAACACATGAACCACTTATATTACAAGAAGAAAGAGAAATGGTTTGTACACTTTGTATTTGTTATTGTGTTTAACTTCTTGTATTTTTGTTGTGTTTGCACTGGCATTTATTATTGTTATTTATTATTGACAGAATACATTCTATTGCATAGTTATTAATGAGCACTTTTAATGAAAGTGTGTTATTATCTCTTTATTTTACGAAAAATTGTAATTTTTAATTTGTGATAGTATAATTTGAAAAGTCTGACATTAGAAATACAATGTACAGTTAGAAACCAGTTTTCCTGACTATTTTTGGTTATAAACATGGTTTTGTATTAAGTTATCGTAAAAACATAGTTTCAGCCAGGGGTATGGAATTTCAAGATTTTTCCACTTGTCCACGCACAAATGAAATCTAAAAATCAACTCTGGGGTCAAAATGCACTTGTCCTAAAGTTCAATACTCAAACAGAAGTATTAAGAACTATGATATAAAATACATACTATAAGTAATAATAATGTTTGGTAATGAAATAGTTAAATGTTGAATAGTATTTAAACATTGAGATATCTACTTTATCTACAATTGTAGATATTTAAATGGAGCTTGTTATATCATTTCATTTTACTTGATTTTAGGAAAGAGAAAAAGAATTTGAAGAAGAGATTGGGGAGGGAGATACAGTGGTAAGATATTTTTACAGTTTTATTTTGTATATTATATATAGTTGTCTATATTTTTTTGTCGGATAAAACATGGGCACAAGCTTTCATGTGCCGAAATTGATTAAGATTAACAAATGTTTTAGCGCAAGTTATTTAATTAGCACATCAAAGCAAGTGTGTTTAGGGATTGAGATTTCCTGGTTAAGAAACCCACTGGGGTTAATTTCCTAATTTCCCTGAGCAAGTAATTTACCTGCAATTACTTAAATTCCCAGAATGATATAAACGGGTGCAAGCAATGATGGTATAATGTTATTGTGCCAATGTGTAGTCTGCACTAAGAGGATTAACATACTTCTAAGGGAGATTGATAGATAGATTCCAGTAGATGACAAAGATTAATAGCTGTAAAGTCGGTGAACATGCATAAGCTTTAAATTTAGACTATAAAATGCAGTAACTTTTCTTTTACATTACATACAATGAGTTTGTTACAACATTTTCAGGTACCAGGGGAGACAAGTACTGAGGCTGGGCTAGCTGGAAAGAAATCAATAGAAACAGTCAAAGCTGTAAGTTGTTTTATTTGTCAACAATAAGTCTGATGTTTTATGTATACAGTCTTCGAAATTGACAGTTTGAATTTACTTGCCATTCGGGCCAGTAACTTTGCAAAAGTAGGTGGCCCGGATTAATTTTTACTCGCCCGAATAACAAATCTAAAGTTGATAGGTTTTGGCATAAGTCATGAATAAAAGACATGAATTTAGACATAATTATATATACATTTATGTATACTAATTAAATTATTAATAATAACACTATTTATTTGTAAGAAGATGACAATACAGTTTGTTCTGTTGATTATTTTTATGGAATTTTATAGTTTTGTTTATGATTGATAAGTTATAGAGAGGAATTTTCACACGTATGTGCCGAAAATTGCGCAATTACAGGACTGAGCCTGGGTTCCAAAGTTAGGGAGAAGTGACTTCTCCCTCCCAGTAATTCAGGGAGAAGTGCAGTGATTTGAGGGAGAAGTTGGGAGGATAGACAAGCGGGAAAAGTTCGATGAGCCGAATGGAATATTTTGAACAGTATTCACAAACTTCTCAAATGCAAACTTTTCTAGAACTTCTATCCTTTAAATAATGTAATTACAAATTTTCAATAACATTTAATAAATAATATGTCTGCTGTAACTCACAAGTAGTGTGAGTATTAAATACTCCCTGGATGTTTGGTTACTGAGTTATATGTTCTATGTTTTACACAAAATTCACAGAACACATTTATTTTGCAGCTACCGAATTGTAAACTTAAAATAATTATCTAATTTTCATTTCAATGAAAAATTATTTTTGATTTAGCATTTTTACTTGGTAGTATATGTTTATCAAAAGAGATTAAAAATGCATAAAAGGTCATTTTTGGAAAATACGTTATCAGTGTCCTCGTTTTTGACCCTTCTTTGTTTAAATATTCATTATTCAATTAGTTCTGCTGTAAATAACATACCTTTTTTAAAATATAACATATTATGTAGCAATATATGCTTATTATTTAAAGTCTGCAACACGACTTTAGCTGGTAGATTATGACACAAATACTTTGACAATTTTCATAAATTCAATTGAACCAACCGGTGTTTATTCTTGAAATCGAAAAATTAAGGGAATTTCCCCGTTACTTTTTCCCCGTTTGCTTAATTAGGAACAGCTAATTATCAAAATACTAAGATTAATAAATTACTAACGTAGATTTAACATTGTTTCATTTGATTGGCGATAGCGTGGGTCGCGAAAACATGACATCTCGCTTAAAAAACAAATAATTGCAATCATTGACAAACTGCTAATTACGTCTATTCTAACTGCCTCACAACATGCTCATAATTTTATACAATTATCAATTTAACGGCAAACATTAAAAAAGCTTTATCTACTTATATTATTGTAGTATCACAGTTTGACACGTGTTTGTTAATTGCAACCGTTTTAACACGATATCAATCTTATCGGGCCGACATATAGCACTATTGATTTTTAAGTGGACGCTGGTTGGTCTGAAAGTCGACAATATACACAGGCGCCATCAATAAACAAACGAGACACTAATTATCGGCTTTGGAAGCGTGTATACTAACAGCACACCTCCCGCGAAGTTGATGGTAGATTACATAAGAAATGCGGATGTAACATTCGCTCCATCCGTCGTTAAATCGAGTGCTCGAGGACTCATAACGGGAGTCATAGTAAAATATTTGATTTCTAGTGAACGCCGATATCGTGTATTTTCAAAACCGGCCATTATTTAAGTCAACAATTAAAAAACTAGGTCACGCTTGTTTCAAGAATTTGTTTTTAATAACAATTTAATAAGACTCTGTGATTACACAACGAGACATTGCAATTATAACTTGTTACAAACATCCAACAGAGTGTGAAAAAATGACGACACACATCTTATCTTAAATTGATTACACCAATTTTCGTTAACAATTGCAAACACATGTTTGTCATCAAACAAAGGATAAATACTGATTTTAATTGCTGCAAACAAATTATAGACTCCCGGTGTACATGCCGATTTAATACATAATAAGTCAAGATAACAACTTGAAATTAATATGTTATACACAATTTACGCACGGCAACAGATTACACGTCGTGAAATACGTGGTTAAACGCCACTAAATTTTTTACTCGCCCATTGGGCGATCAGAAAATGATTTTTTTGTCGTCCGAATTTAATTTTACTCGCCTGGGCGAACGGGCGAGTGCTAATTTCGAAGACTGTGTATAACTTTATCCCTCAACAGTCTTTAAATTTATCTGGTGGACTGAGGACCAAGTCCATAGAAATTGCTTTCGGTCTAGTGGCTTTTAGAATGCGAGTGTTGCAATGGTCTATCAACTTTTTATAACCATCAGCTCAAACAAATATATCTATCATAGATTTAATGGCTATGAATTAACTAGAATATCAACTGAAATTACTAACTTCGTAACCCAAACATATTCAGTGCTGAATTATTTCATGTTTATTTTGTTTATTGTATTACAGGCTGAAAGAATTATGGAAGCTCTAGAATTGTTAAAGGAAGAGAAATATAAATGGTCTATATATAAACTAGAATGTCAGCAATCTAAATTAAAGGTATAAAAGTCTAGGTTTTATCAACTTTAACTTATCTGAGCATTACTCATTATGAGTCATATGATAAAATTAACATGTTTCAAAGACATTTGTGAACTTTTTGTTTTATATTTATCAAAACAGTTACGGCTTCAATATTAGTGCCATATCTATAAACTATTAAGAGCAAGCACTATATCTCATTTGCAGAATTTTAGTTGCCCAAAAGAAATTGTTGGTTGCCTGAACTAAAAAGTGGTTGTCCCTGGCAACCACTAAATTGGTAGACTGCATTTATATTATGAATATTTCAGAAACCAGAGCCAGAGCCTAATCCATTGATGTTAGCATTTAATGTTAAAACACCTGAACAATATGTATTGATGGTACTGAAAAAAGTGAAATCAAGGTAATTAAGTTTTCACTTAATATAGTGTCATTTTTTCCACTTGTCTATCCATTTTACTCTTGACTACATGATAATCTTTCATTCTTTCAAAGTCTTTAGAATGCTTCTCACTTAAATACATGTACGAGAGCTATTATGTAATGAAAAATAATGGTCTTGACTAGCCAGGTTAACCATGGCCTAAACTGGGATCCAAAGCTGGGACCTTTGAACCAGCTACCAAGTGGCATAAAACGTTGGGCTCTGAACAGTTGAAGCTTATATGACTTCATTTTAAGGGAAATTGAATGGATGTAAAGTGGAAAATGAGGTGTTAAAAAGAAGAAATTATGTACATGTTTTTCGTTTTTTTGCCTTGCCCTAGCATTGCTATGGTAACCAGGATTTGGGCTCAAGTTGCTAATTTTGCAGCCAATAACATAAGGAACACTGGCTAAGTTGCATCTCTGTCACAAAAGAAATGACAAAATGAGAGAATAATGAAATATACCCCATTACACTTAAATGGCAAAAAGTTCAATGTTCCATCAATGTCAAAATTAGTAGTAATGGGTTAAATACTGTGATTGATAACCTTGGGACATCTGTTTGCTTTTGTTTATCTATACTAATATTATTTCAGTGAAATGGAACAAGCCCTGTTAGTGTTACCATTTAGATATGTTATAGATCTGTTAAAATTGTTAGATGAATATATAACTAATGGATGGGATGTTGAACTATGTTGTAGATGTTTGTTCTTCTTACTGAGGTGAGTATGACTCTGGTGTACTGCATTGTACTGGTGTAATTTTATATTCCTGTAAACACTTTCTATGAGGTTGTAATAATTATCATATAGAGCTGCATGGCTAGCTCGGTAGGTAGCACTCAAATTGATTGAGGTGTCATAGATTCAATTCCTGGATGTGGCATACTTTCGTAAAGCTTGATCATGAAATAAATTCTTAGGCCATTCTCCCTCCTACCACTGATTATTAATCATGTTGGGAAGTTGTCAGTCACTGACGGAAGCATGTGCCTTATTACTGGTTAACAGCTAAATTCAGAGATTTAGTCTTTCCAGAAGCAGTGACTACGTTGACTGACAACCTTGATATGAACTATGCAATGTGTTCTAAGAAATGACAGGTAAAGTATAAAAGTATGTTCTTTATGAAGATATTAAATATGTATTTATTTTTTATTCAGGGTTCATCACGGACAAGTTACTCAGTCAAAGGAACTTTTACCAGTCATTGATAAACTTAGAAAAGTTACCTTAGAAAAGGTTACTGAAATGAGGGTATGTAAAAATTAATTGTTTAAGTTTACTTTGATTACTCTAGTAATAAAAGAAATTCTTTTTTGATAATATCATTATTATGATTGTAAGAGATTGTGTAGCACTCAATCCAAAGATAATATAACACTCAAAGTGCTTTACTATAAAATGAACATTGAAAATAGATTGTTTTCTGACCTCACTGGGTGAAATATAAATTGATCTCTCACTGAAATCAACAATACACTCCATATTTTACTAAAACATTACAAATAACTTCACAGTAATAAAATGTTTCTATGGAAGTCCCTTAAAACTTGATAAAAGGGGAAGTGCTTCATGGAACATGGTAGGAATAAAAAATATTCGGACGAAGCAATTTTTGCTGGGTGTGTAGGGATAAGCATCTTGGAATTAATTTGCTTTTTGCTAATGATATTTGTTCTTCTTTTTAGGATAGAATAGGATTTAATATAGCTGGTCTAGAATATTTACAGAGAGATATAGAGCAATCAGAAGAAGCTGTATTCTTTATGGATGCTACACAAAAATTTAAAGAAAAGAAAAAGAAACGAAAGAAGAAGGATATTTTGACTATAAAAACTTAGAAAATGTTTTGTGTTTTGTTTTCATATAACGGTACATATGTACATGTACACTTTATTGCTGAATGTACATTTTGTCATTATGGTCATAAATATGAAATAAAGATATTTTAGTCATAGATTTGTTTGATCTTGTCTTTTTTATGGTGTTTATTCTGGTATAAGCCTTTGAACACAGTTAGAAATTTCTTGGCCTACTGAATCTGAGTCTGAATGATTTTGTTAATTCACTCTTCCCTAAACATGGACAGAAATCCAAGACAGTATTGTTTATTGTCCAACTGACTGTCTCTAGCGGTTGTTGGGTCAAAACCCATGCAGGCTGGTTACACCCTTCCATTAATGACAATAATATTGATCTTCCTACATTAATAATGTATGCAGTGATTTTGTTGGAAATATGAGTACTGGTTATAGACTATGGTAAAAGAAAACTAGGTTAGCCTTAGGTGAGCTGGTTTTTGCAAAATGATAATAATTGGTTTGAACAGCATTAGCCAACCAAACACAAAATTTTATATACCAAGGAGTAGAGATGACTCTGTTGGAGATCTGGATTTAATGTTCAACCACTGTACTTCATATGTAGAATATATCTGTTTTGCACATTTTGAAATGAGTTTCATAGAACCTTAACTATCTGATTTTATTAAATATATAAGTGAGAATTAATTAATTAATATGCTTCTCAAGTATTGGCAGAACAGATTTCTTAATTCTGAGAGAATTTAAGTAAATATCAACGTCATCGGAAAAGCGTCTGCATCAATTCAAGGGAGAAAACTAGTACAACAATTTTTATCAATATATCTACGAGTCACTTCCCTTACTTTTTTGACAAAATTTATTATCTTATTTTCGATCCAATATGCAATTGTATCTGCTTTTGTGGCTTTAGATTTTACATTAAACGTACTTTAAACTGTTTTTAATCCCTATTCTCATTTGTTTTCAACATATTGATATTTTATTTGATTTACGGTCTCTCTAACACTTTTTGTTTGTTAAAAGTCGTTGGGTTAAATTATCGGTGCTAAATAGACTGTGTTCCTTTTCTCAAAATAGTCTTTCGAACAGTAAATTTGGTGACACAGTCAATGTGTACATGTCTGCAATATTTTGCATGGCAACCGTGTAGGATATAGGTTAGTTGTCGCCTTTCACTGATGTTTACTTGAAGGGATTGGATTTAAAAGTCAAAATGTGAGTATAATTAAAGTCACAAATGCCGAATTCATACATTTCACCCATTGACACTGACGGTATAGGTCGGAATATTCGTGAAATTGATTTTTATCTTAACTCAAATTTTGCTAAAAGTAACATCGTTTTCTTGACTGTGGTAGAGTCTACTGGTACCTATCTGTTAATCTCCTAGGCAGTATTTTACTCCTCTTTGATGTAGTTTAGTAGATACATTGGTCCAACAAAATTATTCCACCCCTGCAGGTACCCAGCCATTTACACCTGGTTGAAGTGAAGTAATTACAGGTAAATTTCTTGCTCAAGAAAATTATCAGTCACTCACTGACTCAGTGCCCCAGGTAGAGTTTGAACCTGGGAACTTTCAGATCTAAGCTCCTGTCCTACCACTGGACTACTGCTTGATTCTACACAGCCAGTGATACTGATACCTTTTTATAGATTTTGTTATCCATTTTTATTATCAGCGGGGGTGTGGTGGCGGCAGCCCCCATAATAACAGAAAATTAGCGTCATTTACCTTCGCGCGTCTACTCATAGAAACCGCACGCTGCGCATATATTTACTTCCGGGTCCACTAAACTAGATGTGTTCCGAAATTATGTATTGATTATAAATAAATAAAAAGATCTATCGCAAAATTCCAACAATATCGATGTATTGTTGAGGTTTTTTTATCAATAATAGCTATGCATTTTGAAATATCGATAATTAAGCCTATATACAACAACAACAACAACAAATATAGGTAAGTAAATAAAAGTGTCAAAATTTGCAAGATGAACCTTCTATCGTGAGCAGAAACAGGTCTGCTGTCCAAATGTGAATGGAAAGATCTAAAACATTGATGGCACCCCCATTGACTAAATAGCCCTATTCCACTGATGATACATTGTTGCATGACAAATATACATCTATTATGAGTTTATGACTACTTAAATGGTCTGTATAGCACTGCAGTGAATGTATCAATATATATTGACATATATTTATTGCTTGATATATTAATATCATTGATATGCTTGGGGCCCAATCAATGACAGCTCTAGTCCAGCACATCATAAAATAAAGAGGTAGAGATAAGTATAGTTCACTGTCAAACACACGCATAGCTAAGGAAGAAAGAAATACAAAGATAAGAACTTTGTTCTTACTATTAGTAAATAAGATTGTTTTCTTTTTAATTACAGTAGATATGGCATCTGTGATGCCAGGTCTTCTGCCAGAGTCTGCAGGAGTTCAGTTCACTGCCAGACCAGCACTTAGAACTAGAGATAGTTGCAGGGAAAATGTGAGGAGTGGTCGCTCATCTTCTATTGGTAAGTGAAGAAATACATCAATTTAAAGTGAACAAGAACTCTAAAAACCATATGGAATATAACCTAGTTGGTGAAACACTCAACCGCATAGCTGAAAGGTTAACCCAACAGCAAGGCTGACTTTATAGCTAGTTGCAATCATCATCGATGTTTAAACGGGTTTAACACTTACTGTTTTCTTACCAAGAATCCCAAAGGAATCCATAGTCAGTTATTCAGAAATTCCTCCTCAATGTAGGGGATTCCTTCAATAAAAAACAAAGATTGTAAATACAAATTTGCCGTCAAAAATCAGTCAGCATTTTTTTTTTGAATACACATACTGCATTTCAGCATAATTTTTTTTTTGAGGGGGGGGGGTTGATGTGAAATCAGGGCTCATTAATGTAAACATAAACTCTGCTTTAGTTTGATTGTTGTTAAATTTTTCTTAACTGTCAATGGCATATACATAACACCACTGATTTAGATACTTAATTATTATTTGTTAGTACACAAGTACTGTAGTGAGTATTTAAATCAGCAGGGTTAAAGTATGTGCCACTTACAGTTGTATAAAATCTGGGACTTGAATGTTATTAGGTCTGCTGCATACAGTATATCACTGAGCTTAGACCAATTTCAAACTTGATACATGAAACAGTTTATTATTTGTACAATTTGCGAAGTTATAGTTTATTATGATTAACAGAATGATTGAATATTTTTATTCTTTTAAAGATTGTAATGTTATTTTCTTCTATTTCACAGGTTCTGTAGCAGATAATAATAGCATTCTATCTCCTAATGCTAGTTTGTCTAGTATAGAGATTGAGGCATTGCTACGAGAGAAGGTGAGGGCCAAGTCTGATAGCATCATTAAGGTAAGCTTTAACTAATGTTAATTTTCTATATTTTGGGTGTAAAGGCTTTTGTCACATAGTTAGAAAAATATTGTGGCCCTGTGTATTTAACCAGTGTCCTGTCAGTCTGTTACAATGGAGAAACACACAACAAGCAAAGAAACATTCTGTTAGAACCCCCCAGTGTGGAAATATCAATAAACACTCTACAGCATTTTCATCTGTATAGTTCCACACTCAATAGCAATCGCCTGCTTTTCTTAACAGAGCTCCAAGACACCACACCATGACTAAGTAATGGTCACATATTAATCAGGCATGCTCCCATTGGCCTGCACACATTAGTACAAAGTCTGTCTATAATAACAGGGTTTGACACTAACAGTGTCCCGGGATTCAGAGGATCCCAAAAACTTGGGAGGAATCCCTGTGATTTTAGTTAGGGATTCTGTCAGTATCCCTTAAAATTGACATGAATTGTTAATTACAATTAGTGACTGCGAACCTGTATCCAAAGTTTTTGTATTTTATTGGAGGAATCCCTAATGTTAAGGAGGAATCCCTAAGTAAATGACTAGGGATTCCTTTGGGATCCCTCATAAAAACGGTTAGTGTCAAATCCTGAATAACCAATATGCTATCACTGATGAGTGGCAATGGTCATTGTATTACAATATGAAGCCTGAGCTTACATGGCACATGCTCTCCCAACTGAGCTATCCGACCGTTTGCATATTTTTCTCCCCATAATGCAAACAGATAAGTTCTGTGACATACTCCCCCATGAATTGGAATTTGTTCTGAATTTCAGAATCCAAACTGTTTAAGGGGCAATTATTTATTACAAACATTTTTTAATTAAAATATGTTTTCTGAGCTCACTTGTTGAAATAAAAATCGATCTTACACAAAAAGGGACAAATATCCTTTACAAATCTTTTTTCTAGGTTCTCATAAAACATGCATTTAATCTATTAATTGTATCCTTTTTTGCTTTAAAATTCACAATGAAAGTTTAAAACGATACATACATTGTACTATCTTTTTAAATTAAACTAGGAGTTTTACATTGTGTGCTTGCTATTCATTTAAAAATATGAAAGGGACCGTATCCATGCAATTAATCAAATATTTAAAGAGAAAATTTATCAGGTTTCATGAAGTACATGGCAAAATTTACTTTATTCATTTATGGTGGCTGTACATGTATACATTAAATAAAGACCATTCATTTCATTGTATAATGTTTTGTTGTAGTTATTTTACTTTATTGTTAACAGTATGTTAATGATTTCCATTCGGTTTCTATTGATTAAAATTCCAATTTAAAAGGGAAAGTTTTAAAGATATTTTAATGGGTTGACGAAAAACTAGTGTAACTGTAAATTAATAAAGAAGGATGTTGATAAGTTTTGCGTTGATCTGTCAATTTGCATTTAATAATTGAATGATTTCTTTTCTGTTCCTTACTGAGACTAGAATATTAATGTGAAAGCTTGTATGATAGTACTTATGTTACGGATTTGCCTTTTAACCATTTTTGTGTGATTGTGAAGTCTTTTATGGTTTTGGTTCAGATTTTATATGAATCCTAAATTATTAATGAGTCGGTTGTAATTTGTATACTCCCGTTTTTAGTTTGATTGTAGGTTTGTCTTTCAAATAAAAAAACAACCTGAATAAATCACAAGTGATTGTTGAAAATATTTTCTACTTCAGCCCAGTCAATTTAAAGCAATGCATACGATATTTTATTAATTTCATTTTAATTCATATTATTGATCGAATTGTATTAACAATATTTTATTAATTTCATTTTAATTCATTTTATTGATTGAATTGTACTAACTCAATCATTTATTTCTCAGTTTTTAAACCGACTGACTGCATATGGATCTGATTTAGTTTATGTCATACATTGAACGATTAGTTTAATGGACTTTTTTCTTATGGAATGTAATGTAGGTTCATTTGCATATAAATGAATACCTTGTGCTATGGAATGGAATTAAGTTGTATGTGTTAATCATATGAAAATTGCATTGGCAATGAATATGTCATTCAATTAATTGAATCTAAAAATCATTAAAATTTAATTTACCACGCATCATCCCTGGGGCAATGCAAGGGATAACTGCAGAAGAGCTGGGTTTTAACATTCCAGCCTCTGCCCTGCACTGCTGACTGACTGCAGGGAAATTATTTTCAAAAATAGCAGAGACTATAGCATGGGTCATTTGGGATTTATAGGGCAGGGGCATAACTGCAGGTTTAACTATCCAAATGTTGCTTAAATGATATTCCCTACTATTTCTTGGCGTGGGGACTGTGTATCTTACTAATTTAGCAAAAGAAACCCTAGTTCCATTGCACTGACCTTAAGCTGTGGCTAAAATATGCTAGGCTGCTTACGTAAACTTGAAGCTTTGGTATTGTCTACTTTTTGTTCCTAATGAAGCTTAAACTTTGCTTACATAACATCAAACTTTTTAAATTTGTTAGAGAATTAAATTTTAAACCATGATTTTGAAGCCATACACTTAAGCTCTTTGCTCTTAAATATTTTGTTTATATTTGTCAATGAACGATGACCTAAACTTTTAAAATCTAAATACTGAATGGTATACTGTATAGCGCTTTAATTGTGCGGTGTCTTTAATTTCATGTTTTCTAATTGGTTTAACATTAATTTTGTGGGGTTTAAAATTCAAGTTTTTTACCCTGAGTGCAAAATTATAGGTCTAATTCTTAAGTTTCATAAATTAGTGGGAGTTATGGCCCTTGATCAAGAGAGCTGTTTTTGTATTTGCAGGAAAATATGTTCACAGGGCTATAATTGGCTCTATCATTGTAGAATATTGCGCAAAAATTAACCCTCCACAAAAATTACTTCCCATACAGTATAATGATATCCATATTTTTTTATCATGGTTCTGTATTAAGGTCTATTCATACAACGTTATCGGTTAACCCTTCTTATCAATACTTGGACAATAGTTTTATTGACGATAATTTTAAATCTTCTATTACCAGAGGATATCAATCATGGTTTGATTATCAAAATATTTAAAATGATTTGTTTTGTCTCAATTTGTGATTTAATTGCACATTTTTCAGGATGGATTGTTATCATGTTATAGTAGTTTAAATGATATGGTTATGTTTTACAAATATCATATCAACTCAATCTTTAAAGTTAAAATTATACAAGTTGTAAATATGGCCATTTTAGTCGTTTAAATCAGTACATACAAAGTTTTTAATGAAGTTCTGCACTAAATGCTGCAAAGAGTTTACATTTTATGTACACAGATTTTGATGAAAAGTACAGAGGTGAACAAATTGAATATTGACTGGTAATTTTAGGCATTCAACTTTTATTATTTATCATGTGTATGCTTGAACCATGTGCAGTGGTTAGTATGCTTGTCTTAGAATCTAGCAACCTTCTAGGTTTGATTGTTGACTGACAACTGCCCTACATAATGAAGAATCAGTGGTAGCAGAAAGAATAGTCGTAGAAATTATTTCATGACCAAACTATGCCTTGTCTAGGAATCTTACCCATGACCCCTTGATCTGTAGACTTGCATGCAACTAGCTGAACTAGCCAGGCGGGCTGTAAATTCTAACAAAATCAAAGTCAAGTTTGACACAAAGAAAGCTTGTTCTCCCTTGGTCATTGAAAAAAATTATAATATGACATAATTATACAATGTGTAGCTAAGGCGAATACCCCCCTCCCCCCACCTCCCAAGAAAGAATATTTTTATATACAATGTATGTAAGGTATGTTTGACTTTCTATTTTCAGGCCTTTCAGACCTATGATGTTGATCAGACTTCAAGTGTAACAAAAGGGGAGTTCAGGCGTGTTCTAGAAAGCTACTGTACCCCATTAACAACTGATCAATTTGAAGCTGTCTTAGCCAAGGTACATTGCCCTAACCTACCTTGCCAATCTCTAAACTCTAAAATTACAAGTGTGACTTTGTGTGTTTGATCATTACTATACATTATATAACTTCCATAACTTAATATAACAGCAGTGTGTTCAGTAATGACTGTTAGCGAAGGATACGGGATAACTCAACCCCTAGACAATTTAACCTATGGATTACTCAACCCTTAGTTGGGACAACTCAAACCGTTGGTGAGGTATGAGTTTTCACAGGTTGTGTTGTCTTTGGGTTGAGTAGTCCCGAACCTAACATTACAGAACGTTTCGGAACGTTCGAGGTAATTGAACATGCTGCAGTTTTGGGTTGTGTTTTACACTAGGCTCACATATTGTTACCCTGGTTTTTCTCACTAAAAGCCTGTTGTTGTTTGGTTTGAAGCTAACTTAATTCGTTTTTGCCGTTATGTTGTTTTTAGGGCTAGAGAGTAATGGTGTTAGTCTTTAAATACGGCTAGAAATAAAAGGTCTAGGCTTTCATTTTTGGTGGTTTACTAATCCAAATTGCTCTAATTGTTCAAATAATTGTGTTGATTTAATTACTGGTAAATTTTATTCATTGTTCAGTGGCACTATATGAACCCCACTGATTTAAATACTAGCCAGTTGTTCGATAATCCCCATACATAAATATGGATACCTGTATCCCCATACATAGATATGGATACCTGTATCTATTTTTTCTGATAGTGTGTATGTACAGTGTTTATTGAACAACTATCTAATATTTAAATCAGCAGGGTTAATGTTTTTACCACTAAAAGTTGAATAAAATTTGTCAACACAAATGGTCTGTAGTGTTGGCTCTAATGGTCATCGAGATACAGTTATTCAATTTTCGGTCATTCCCATCAAGCAATTATCAAAATACCACTGTATTCAGCAGAACTGTGATATATCAATATCAGCGGAAATTGCTTTCCTCCATTTCCATGATCTCAAATAAGATTGATTATTGGGTAATCATGAAGCAAAAAGGATTGAGATTTTTTTCTTTATCTCTATTTGATTTTTGTCTTCTATTGCATTGCTATTGATTTACTCTGCTGTCGTTTGCTACTTAACTTAAACATTGAAACATTAGAAATATGGATTAAAAATTTATCATCAAACTTCAGAGTGAATTTTTATCTGTAATTTATAATATAATTACTGATCCCTTTTTTGTTAAAACAACTGGGCCCTTAATTGTTACAAACACTATATTCTATGTAAATTTATTGGTTTCTCCAATATGCTGAAAGCTCTGAATATTTTTAAGTTTTCGTAATGGATGCTTAATGCTTCTTTTTCTTTGATTTTTGTGTGTAAATCTAAACTCATTATTATTCGACTAGTCTTTATAAAAATTATCTATCTTTGGTGTGATATGTATTCATTAGTTCTCTCCCCTGATATGTAATCTTTAGGAATATCCAATTTTCTAGAGTGGCTCTAAACAATATATTACAATGTATCCATTCTTTCATTTAGTTTTTCTAGAAGTAGCATTGCCACTTTTGAATATATATATTGTTACACCTTTATATGTTTATGATAAAAATAGTCAAGAATTGAAACATTGTGAATTTTCTTAAATTATCTCCTGCAGAAATTATTTTGCAGCTGTCCCTTCTAAAAGTTTGATACAGATTGTTCTTGTTTTTGTTATTAGATTCAGGTGTCTCTTTTATAACAAAAGTTTTAAAATCTAAATACAATGTAAATCTTCCTCTTTGCTTTTTGGCTGCCTGGTAGGTCTGTGTTTTTTACTGCTGCTGTTCCTGATATGTTTGCTTACATCTTTAAATTATGCCTATGTGTACAATGTATTGAGATTTAAAAACACATTGTCTTAATACTATTACACACTCTTAGGGCTGATGAGTACTTATGAATTAGAATGATGTTGATAAAACAGTTTAACTGTTGGTATTATGTACAACCCTTCCTATTGCTTTCCCATGTCACTGTACCCATGCACTCACTGCAGTTCTTTTAAGCTTCATCCCATGTTATTTCTACCTGATCACAATTGAATTAAAAATAAATAATATTATATTAATTCATAACATTATGGACTTATGAATCCTACCTTTAACTACAGACATGTTTTGACTTCATCCCCAAAATTTACAAAAATATACTCCAGAACATAGGTGAGTGGTACGGTTCTGAGGCAAAAATGCTTCTATATTACAATGTACATGTACATAATATTATAAGATATATTACTCAAAATGATAGATTTTTTAAACCAATGTTCGAGAAAAAAAAAAATTTATAATGGAGAAACTGTCCACTAATTGAACATGGGTAAAAATACTATTTTGTTTAGTTATATACCTTTCATAAATAAATAATTATGTGGTGCTTTTGTCTTGGAACTGCACTGGTGGCCTTTGCTGCAGAAAGGACCCTGAGGATTACTAAATCAGACCTCCGAGGAAATTGAACAAAACCCTAATAATGACATAAGAATTATCATTGCTAGTCAAGTTTAAATCTATATTTTTCCACCATTATTTTCCATGCACATTATTTTGTATAATATAATATACCAATTTTTACAGGATTGTATTTTATAGTATTTCCAGCGTGTATTACAGAATTACATCATAAAATCATAGTGGGTGATAGTATTAGTCCTTTATACTAAATATATCTTTTATTAACATAACTGTACATGTATATAATATGTACTTATATTGATTTTAATTTACAGGGATACAAATACCCACTTGTCCAGTCACCTGATTCAAGTAGTTTTTATACGCCCATTTCAAAAATGGGTCATATTTAGCTTTGATGTTGTCCGTCTGTCCGCCTGTTGGGCCGTCTGTGGACAATTGCTTATGCAGACAATAACTCAACAAGGGCTGTACCTTAGAGGTTCACAAAAGTTTATGTTTGGTTGGCCCTTGGTTCAAGGGTATGCCCTATTGATTCTAAAGCCCTGGTGTCAAAGGTCAAGGTCACTGGTTTGTAGAGCTTGTGTTGCCTTGGCAACTATAAATAACATGTGACAGGCCAATGTGGCAAATTTATGGCAATTATTTGATACTGAGAATTCTAAAGAGAGCCAAAATTCTAAGCATATATAAAGATCAAAGAAATTATTTAATGTACAATGCAGGGGACATCAATTACATATGAAATTATTTTTGAAACATGCTAATTTTTCACAGTATGGTTTATGACTTCTAAATGTTTGGCTTCGCCTCTGAAAATTGCTAGTAAGGGGCCCAATTCGACCCCTGACAGTAGTGGTGAATTTGTATCTCTGTATCACTTTAACAACAATGATAATCTATCACTTCTAAATCTAATACATTATTAAGTTAATAGTTAAGATTTTAAGTAACAAATTATCATTGTTGCATTATTTCTATTGTACCATAATACAAGTTCATGTATATTGTCTCGTTTTCTTTTTTATATTTTTTTGTACTTTGAATGAATGTAAATTTATGCTCCATGCATGTCTCTGTCTCCCTCCATAGTTATCTCAAGAAACAAAGTTGGTTCTATTCTTACATAGAAGAAATTAATTATTTAAGTTGGACCATTGAGTTTTATAAATAAGAGTGTAAATTAGAGCAGCTGTGTATGTGTTCAATTTTAAAATATAGATGAAATCACAGTAAATATGGAGTGAAAATGCATGTTTTTAAATTGCATCATACATAATCAATTCTATTTACTAATAAAATATTGTCTCTCCAAAAAGGCCTTAAAAGAGGTAAGAATTCCTGTATTGAAACAGAATTTTATATTGAAAGGAAAATTTTAATACTTTAGAACATTAACATAGCCATTGTCACAAATTTTGTAAAATGTATATTATTGTTTACCTAGAATAGAAGCTCAGATTATTATATTCATGTGGCGTCATGCTAGATATGTACTTACTAAATATATTAATAATTTATACAAGCTTTCTGAAGCTGCCTTTGTGGTTCCTGATTTCAAGTAATTGAAACCTTCTCCTGGTAAAGGGTCTTTGACTTGAGCCAAGCTATTAACAATAGCTTTTTATGCATGGAGTAGGGCAGTTATTGTTTGTTACAGAGGGTTGGAGTGTCATACAGGTGCATTCCAGGAATAAATGGCTGGTTACTTAAATACTACTGATAGCTTGACTTGGAATCAAGTCAAGCTATTAACAATACCATTTTTTTGCATGAAATAGAGAGGATATTGATGCTTATTGAAGTTTGGAGTAAATGATGATACATTAAATGGGTGGTCATTTAAACTGGCTTCCTCATATGGCTTTACTGTTGAAATAAGATGTGAAACAAAAGCTATGAAAGAAGTATTGTTACCCCTAACTGGGCAAGTTAAATTTGCTGTTTCCATGACTTGATAATGGTTTCAATATTGTCTGTTACTTAAATTTTTGTAAAATATTGAAATGCCATTCAGTTGGACAAAATGGTGTCTGGTGTTGGTCACAGTCTTTTGGCATGTAAGCCTCCCTCCTGCCCCCAAATTTTTGTTGTATACATTGTATATACATGTACTTGTATGTGAGCATATTTTTTTTTGGAGGGGCGCTTTAATGCCAGAAGATTCCATCCTTACTGATGCATGTTTAAAAATATATAAGATATTACATTTCATGATGCATGTTGCATGTTTTATAGTACAATGTACTTACTACATAACGCTTTTTCCATATTATCTGCAAGAAATATGATGTTATAATGTAATGCATGTTTGTATTGGATAATGCCTTATAGTATTATTAGTTTACTTTCATATTCGTAATTATTATTTTAATATTGATAATAAATAAATATACTGGTATATTTATGAGTATTCTTTGACAAAGTTCATAATATTCTGCCTGATTTTATTATTTCTATTAATTAATATTCATGCATGAGTTCTGAAAACTGCTTTAATTTTTCTGTATTATCTGCTTTGTTCGGGTCGTTCTGTCTTTATAAATATAACAAAATGATATACTCTTATAATAAAGTTATTCTAATATTAACTTATCATAACATTATAATGTATTTATATATTTCAATTGACTACTTGCTATTTTTTTAATGAATAAATTGTCTTTCTAATTCTCCATTATGTTTTAATATTTTAGCATGCATGTTGTATACAGAGTTTGCTCATTATTATAATATAATTATATAGACAGTATGAGATAGGGGTGTAACAATACGGTAAAAACCGTACTGCAATATATTGCAAAATACTGCAGTACATAATTATTGTTCTTTGCGCATACATGCATTGCACGAATTAATGCACGTGCATCGTCTTAATTTGATCAACATTGTAGGTAGATATTTTTATTTTCAAATGATCTACATGTATTATGCAAATGTTTGAATAAGTTAGAAAAAAGGTTTTGAATGGACTTTCAAAGATAATTATTTTCTCACTTAACGAAAAATATTTCAAGTTTCTGAACACATTTTAACATTTATTCAAACAGTTAAATTTCAGACTCTGATAAAAAAAACAATATGGAACATAACTAGAAAAACCGGTTCAGAGAAAAACGAACCGGTTAAAAACTGTCAGAAGTCGTATTGCAATATTAACCGGTATATCGGTTAACCGTTACACCCCTAGTATGAGATATGCTGCAAATGCATCATCATTACATACTTAGTTCATACAAATGTACGTGTGTAACAGAGGTATAATATAGCACTAGTACTCAATGGCTCAAAGCTAACTTTTATGGCCACTTGGTAAAATGTCAGTTTATGACAGGAAAGGTCTTGAGTGGGATTCCAGTTTGGGTCATTGATTTGTGTTTGGCTAAATATGGCTCCCAATAGGTTAAGCCCCAGTCACATTAGAGCTTACGACCACTTAAGACCAGTTGATGATCACCAGTGACCTCTGGTCGCGAAGAATCTTTAAAAAGTCATACGACGGTCATCGGTGATCTTCGACAGTCGCAGGTTATCTTATTTAGGTCCCACGACCAATTTCAGTCGCAGAGAGGTTTTTGAGCTTGCACAAAAACCTCCTTGCGATCAAACAGGTCGCTAGTGATCTTATAAGGTCTTAGGCTGTCGCACGATCGTCGTTCAAAAGTCTGTAATAATCTTCAACTGGTCGGCGCCGATGTCCTTGTCACTCGGTCGCAAGTAGTCTTTCCAAAGTCGTAAGATCATCGTGCAATCAGTAGTGACTTGTCTTACGACCACCCACGATTACAAATGACAACTAGCGACTTCTCTACAATTAATTGCAACCATCGTACAATCGTCAGAGACTAGTTAAAGATTTCATGTGACAAGACACAGACCACGTGGTCTAACATTATATATAGCAGTCACTTTACGGTTCTTTCCTCATACGCACTTTTTCTTTCGTTTTAGTAACACCGTCGTGCCACCCAAAAAGTCAAAGTGTAAAGGAAAAGTCCAGAAAAGGACCAAACACGACTCTGACTCTGAGGGTGAAACTGAAGAGCTAGTTGTAATCCAGCATCTTCTTGTTGTTGCAAATGCATTCGCAGTTGTATCATCTGCAGTCTCCTTGGTGCGTCGGCCATAGTTATTCTGTGTTGTTTACTCTCTCTCTCGTTAACTGAGATAAATGAGAATGTTTCACTGTAAAGTCCTTATTTATACCTCCTATCCATCAGTCTTTTTCGGATTTTTGTTAATCGCAAAACTGTCGTGCAACAATCTTAAGACAGTCTTTACAAATTGTCACTAGTCACTGATAGTCTTGAGTAGTCTTTAGTAATCGTGCGATGGTCGTACGACAAGTTGTAGGTGATTGCATGACAGGTCACGGGTAGTCGTAAGTAATCCCAGACAATCTTGAGACAATCGTACGTTTTCTGATGACCTGTCGTACGATTGTCAATAACTGGTCGTACGATAATCGCGGTAGAAAATTTTTCTGCGAAAAGAGGGTTTGGTCGCAGACAATCGCCGATGATCGTCGGTTTTACGCGTCGCCGGTGGTCGCAAGTAATCGTGAGCTCCAGTGTGACTGGGGTCTTACTCATGTACCTTAATCTAATCATAGCCGCGGCCATGGCGCAGTGGTTAGCATGTCTGACTTCCAATCTGATCGCGGTTCGAGCCCGGTCCCGGTAGGTCATACCCTATTCATGATTTGTCAGCCTCGTGGTAGGGTAAGTTAGTACTGGTGATAGAAAAGTGTCCAGGAAACCTATAGTAGGAAGAGCTGGCCGTCGTGTATATGACCTATATATATGTGTTGAATACAACGTTAAAAAAAAAATATCTAATCATGCTTAAAATATAAATTAATCAGAAAATTAATTTTATACAATGTATATGTTAACAGGTATAAATAACATCTTGTAGTGAACTAAATTTAGATAAAACAATATGTGTATTTAGCTATTTATTGGTCATTAAAATCAACTTCTAAAATGAATTTGAATTGTCAAGTAAACATTCTTCTATTATTATTATTATTCTATAGTTCATTTTTTCTCAACTGTCAAAACATGAATAATTTCACGGTGACTTTGTGCTCTTTATATTACACTCATGGTATTGTGATAGTGTGAAATCAATCACTGTGAAATTATTCAAACTTTAACAGTTGAGAAAAAATAGACATTAATTATGTGTATATTCATGTTCCATAACTAAATAAAACCAAATAAATACTATATTTAAAATCATCACTTTCTTATTTGAAGAAGATTCAGTGTTGGACAAATTAATGAGTAGTAAACTTGATTAAGATAAACGGCTTCAAATTGGTCAGTTGTAGATGCATTGTCGGTTATCCCACGATACATAACTTCGCTATGCTGCATTATGTTCTGTGGGCCATTTGGTTGGGAAAATCTTGAAATCATGAATAATTAATGAGGCAGTTTTATTGGATCCACAAGGAAACCACTTCAGAAAACAAGCCAATGAAATAATGTTTTATAACTAAGGTTTGGTTATCATTCAAAATGGTGGCCTCCATGAGTGGTTTTTCTCACAGGGAATTGTCGAGTTACCTCCCTTTGATTTTTCAAACATACCTTTAATATACGTATATAAGTATATTAAAGGTACGTTTGAAAAATCAAAGGGAGGTAACTCGACAATTCCCTGTGGTTTTTCTAATGTGAGTGAAGAAAAACCCAATATGATGTCATTGTTATTGAAGAGTATTTAATTGTAACCTGTGATTTCATTGGAAGAAGATTGGTCTCCCCCTGCCTCATGCATATTCATGAAAACGAGATTTTGCCAGTCAAATTGCCCACAGTACATATGGAGTGTAACAGAAGAAAATACTGTGGTTGCTGACAATATCACTTATCATCACCCTAGGTATTAATATACTGTGAAAGAACTTAATATGTGAACTCCCTCTTTTAATTTTGGATGTTGTATAATTTTGATATTATTTCATCATTGAAATTGTAATTAATCATTTATTGTTAGTTTTTGTGCAAAGATTTTCTGTAATTTGAAAGAAATCATGAATTATTTTTTTATTTCTTGAATTAATTTTAACAGAACTTTTAGAATTGCTTTGTTACTTAAATCATAAATGATTTGATCTTCTCACAATTTTAATTTTTAGTGACTAAATTTACATAGTAACTAAATAAATTTATTTCATTTTGCAATAAAATTTCTAAACAAGTTGATTTTTTTCTAATTGGACTCAATTTATTTAAGTTTTACATAGTTTTATTTTGATTTTGTAGAAAGTCTAATAAGTCTATTTTATTAGAAAATATGCAGAAAATCAATAATATTGCATGATGGTATTGATTCTATTTTAGGTAACAAAAAATCCTAACGGAACAGTACGCTATGCTGACTTCTTAGATAAGTTCTATTCTCAAGGTAGTTCACCTGCTGGGAGGAGATCAGTGGATAGAATACCAAATGGTGTACCAAAGTAAGTTTTGTTTTACACTCATTTCTCTTTATTTCAAAAGTAAGGGTCATATGAGCAATCATTGCCTTAAATTTTTTAAGCACTATGCTGATTCAATTCTGATGTATAATTAAAGGCAAACTTGCTTGTATCAACTAGCACGACAATATGAAATAAGTAAAGACAGTAAGATGTAAGATGGCAGGACCCATTTACTGGGAAATAGAATAGCCACAAAAACTTTTACACGATGCTTATAATATATTTTATATATATGTAAGTATATTGCCAATGATGCATCCATCCAATAGAACAAAATGTTCAAAACTCAAGAATTTTGCCACTTCGAAAGGAAAAAATTAACCATTTTTAGGCGGCAAATGTGGATGAATTTTGGTGTTCAGCCCAAAAATGAACTGAAATAACACTGTATTATAATATTTTATTCTGCAGGTTCACATCTCCACCTACACCAAAAGAGATCAATGTTGATATGATTGAAAAATTACTGAAAGAAAAGGTATGTAGGTTTATATTACAAAATACTGTAATTGTACTTAATTAGATTCTGGGAAATTTTAGTTCAAATTATTGTTTTGAATTGACACACTTGATAAAAACTTATGTTTAGGCTGGATAATTTCTTCATGCTGTAACATCAATCAACATACATGGCAGACCAGTTAAAATTAATCCAGGGCTGGACAAATTCACTCGAGATGTTTTCTTGCCACACTCATCCTGCAGGACAAGTGAAATTTCTAGCTGAAAATAATCAAATTTCAAGTTTTGAATACATAGTCTTATTGAAAACACAACAAATTAAGCATATTTTTAGCTTGTAGAAATGGCAGTCATATTGTGACCATTTCGTTACTTAGCACCTAATGTGCGTCATATTACCACAATAACTATCAATACAGAACTACAAAAGACAACTGCTTCATACAAGTTAACAATTAACTGCATTTGCCTTTAGTGGAGTACAGGACAAGTACATACATATTGTACCAAGACGAGTGAAAATTCTAAGCTGCTCGTCCTGCTGGACAAGTTGCTTCCCGGACATTTGCCAAGCCCTGTAATCTAATTATATTGTTCTATTTTGTGAAAATAAAATATAATGTAGATCTACAATGTTCAAATCTTATCTGTACAATTCTGATATTAATATTAAAATGATTTGTATATATTTACAGATTGAGAACAATTTAAAGTCTGTAGTGAAAGGTTTACAATTATTTGATTATAACAGAGATGGTAGGATACAGAGACATGAAATGAGAAGAGTTATAGAAAATTATTGTTTTAAATTATCTGATCAACAATATGATAAGTAAGTTATAGTTTTTTAACCAGGTTTTTTTTTAAATCCTGATTATTAGATTGGGGTATGAGTTGCCCTGCTAGCTCAGTTGGTAGCACACAAGTCTACTGATTGAGGAGTCGTAGGTTTGATTCCCTGATGGGGCATATTTTTATGGAGCTTAGAGGTTTAGCCTTCCAGGAATGGTGAGTAGGTTGACTGACTGCTGTGATATGTATAAAAAAACCAAGTTTTTCCTAATGACCATGAACCAATATGGCTTTAGCAATGATTGTTATATTATTTAGTTGTTTTGACATAATTGACACACAAATACACATTGGCTTGTATTGCAATATGTTAACAGTTGGTGTGTGACTCAATGATTGGGAAAGTTAATGTCATGAGTCGACAGAATTGCAATTCTAAAAGTAAACTTAAAAACCTTGCTTTGACTTTAACTTTAATTGTAAATGTAATATGTGCACATCAATGTTGTAATGAATTAGTTATAGACTGCTTGTGTATACGCATTCAGTTATCATGTAATGAAACAGTTAAGATGAACAATAATGTTTCCATTCACAGGCTCTGGCAGAGATATGACTTCCATCATTCTGGTATGGTTAACTATAAGGACTTTCTCAGTAGATTAGGTGTCACTGTACAAGCTAGGAGTAGACCTTCTAATGAGGGGACCAAGGGAGGTAAGTGTGTTCGATAGTGTGGAACTGATGATTTTTAATGTTGGCTCTGAATTTTTTTCTGATTAAACAAAACCATTTCTTACAAAATAGTGGGCTTTAAAATAATTATATGAAGCATGCATATTTATAATTAAAACTAAAAGCTCTGAATCTGTGTTGATGATTCACGCTTATGGACATGCATGCATGCACATTGCAAAAATCATGCACAATTATGTTTTTTTAACAAATTTTAAGCTTTATCTTTCTCATGAAACGCATTTCTATTATACACGAGAATATGAAAGACTTCAATATTTTTTACACCCATAATTTTAAATGTGTTGTTGACAAATTCAGTTTTGCAGGAAGTTATTACAAGTCATGTTTATAAGTAAAAATTTAGTTTATAACTGACATATTTCCTGTGCCAGTAAAATGCATTACAGGTAATCCATGGTATTATTGTCACTTGTGAATAGTCATAGGCTGATAGTGTATGTGTAACATAGGTTGCCAACGAATGTACATGTAAAATGTGCAGAACTTATAAAGCATACCTTAATGTTGAATCTGTTATGTAACATGATATTTCAGAAGAGAATAAAAAATTCAGTAAATTGGAAGAGAAATATGGTAATGCTTCACAAATTAACAGATTTTGTGCTTACTATGATAATTTAATTTAAAAGCAGCTTTTATATGTTATGTAAAATTATTGTGCATTTTCGGCCACCTATTAGTCAGTATACGACAAATTGCATACATGTATATTGCATTTTTTCTCAAATTTGAAATACATTCCAATTTGCTGGTACATTTGATTAAGTGTTACAGTGTTAATAGAAATCGTTCTTAGATATTTAAGTTACATTCAAGTGAAATAATTTTTTTCTGCATCTAAAATGTTGCATTTTAAAAACACTTTTCGATATGTCAATTGATAGTTCTAGAGAATTCATTGAAAAAAAGGAAGTATTGCTTAATAAAAAGGATTAGCTTTTTAGTAAAATTTTTCAAAGCTAAAATAAAGCCAAAGTGTTTATAGGATTCAGGATTCAAATTTTTCTAAGCCAAAGCTATATTCTTGTGAATGCTTATAAGTAAGCAAATGTGAGCCTCACTGCTTCTTCAATGTGAGTATGTGTATGTAAAGAACCGTTGCTCTGCTGCATATGAAATGGTTTTGCTGCAATGGCATAAGTCGGATATTTTGAATTTTAAAACAGATATGTTGCATTAAAATGTAGTCCAACATTTTAATACAAAAGTATATGTTTTCAGCAATGCCTGAAAAACCTGAGAAGGAAGATAAAAATGGTAAAAATAAAGAAAATAAGTGCTGTGACGTCTTTTTGCATGTTTCATTAGACATACTATGTTTTGTGATTAATTCATTTAATGTTATATCCATTATAAAAAGCAATACCTTTGAGACCAAATTCTTGTATATAGCTTGTTTTGAGACAAAATTACCATAAATTTCATAAGTTCTCGCTACACTAATCCTTATCATTGCATTTGTAAATTGAGACTAATCAGGCATGTTATAAAATGTTTGAATTTCATCAAGTGTGCCAAAAACAAAGCATGATCATGTTGAGAAACTTACTTAATAAAGTTGATAGTTTGAATCCAGCTAACATTTTTAATTCTTAACTACATGTATTATAGGTATTTTGATTGTTCTTACTTTAAAGAAACTGAAGACATTATGTTAAAAAATAGTTACAGGGGTAAACCCATTTCTTGCAAAAAATTGATAGAAATAAGAATTCAAGAGAACTGTGATTGGTCAACATAAAAATAGTAGATAAAGAAGATTGTTGACTAATTTTGTGTGGACTCATTGAATTGTTTTTTCAGAATATTTCTGCTTGCATTTGTAGATAACCACATGTCATGTTTTTTTTGTGAAATTTTATGTATAAAAAATCTGACATTGTAATAATCTGTTCTAAAAGATGAATTTTTGTGTTTTACAATAGTGTATTGTTAATTCTCTACAAAATGTAAGCCCTTGACAGTTAAGAAAATTGTTTATTTGGGAAATTTAGAGTGCTAGACCTTTGGTCATCACACTGATGCCAAAGTATTACAGTATAACTTATACGATATATTTATTTATTTATTTCAGCATTAAATTGGCAACAGAACACACCTAATCCACACTTACGTAATCATCGCCAACGACAGGAAGATGAACATATGTTACAATCTATGAGTTTTAGAGAAATTGAAATAGAATTTAGAAGAAGAGTAAGTTGGTATAATGAATGTCCAATCTTTTATTCCAGTAATGAATGTATTCTCCCTAATACTGGTACACTCTTTGCAAAAAAAAAATTTGGGTATCTTGTACAGTTTCTGTTACAAAAAAGCTCTTAAGATTTTTTTACGGAATTGAATGGGTTTTTTTATATACTGCTGTGGATGTTCTGCTATAAATAAATTTGTGATTTGCTTGAATTGGAACTTTAATAGCTGAAAACTAAGAGCTTTCAAATTCTAATTTTCTTATTGGTTACTGTTGATTCCACCTCTTCATTTAGCCAGCATCCCATAACTTATATGACAATTTTATTCAGTCACATCCCTCACCTGCACCCCGCCCACTATGTGTGCATGGTGGATCTTCAGATGATACCACTTTGAAGTAGATTTTTTGGTTTGTTTTGTTCAGTTTAACGCCGTAACAACACATTGTATAGGTCATATAACGATGGTCAGTCAACCTACTACTGCTCCTGGAAAGACTTAATCTCTGGATTTAGCTGTTAACCAACTACTAAGCACATACTTTTGTCAGTGACTGACAACTGCCCTACATAATTAAGAATCTTTGGTAGGAGGGAGAATGACGGCAGAAATAATTTCATGACCAAGCTCCATGAAAGTATGCCCCGCCCAGGAATCGAACCCTTGATCAGTAGACTTGCATGCTACCAGCTGAGCTAGCAGGGTGGCTTACACTGAAGTAGAAGAGATATATAGACACAGTAATTATGTATTTATAGATATTGATTTTGACCATGCAGACCACCTTTGACTGCAGTTCTTGGCGATTTTTTTATTAATTCATGACTGTGGTATATTTCCAGATGCGAGATAACTATGTCAATTTAAAGAAGGCTTTCATGTCATTTGATACACATCTAGATGGTTTTATTAGTGTGGAAGATTTGCAGTCAATTCTAACACATTTCACTATACCTATGTCTAAACAACTATTCTCTCAATTAATGGAAAAGTAAGTGTTTTTTATCTTCAAAGATTTATGATTTTTAGCCGGATTTTTGTTGGGGGGGTAGTGTGGGCGTCCGGTGTCGTTAACAATTGCGTTAAAGTTTTCAATTTAGCATATATTTCTGCCATTTATTGTCAAATCTTTATGAAACTTCATACAATGATAACATATCATGTGATGAACAGAATGAAAAAAGTAACCACAATTCTACCTGGCTTTATCATGGATTATTTCCCTTTGTAATTTTTGCATTTAAGTTTTTAAATCCGGCTTTAATGTGGTTTCCACATTACATTTCTTGTTGAATACCGTATTGATAGTCTACGGAACCAGGGTATGAAAATGGTTGTCCCAACAAGTCATTTCAGCAAGAACTATAGTATAAATATTATCTTTTTTGCATAATTTTGGTTGTTTGAAAGAAGTTTTGGTAACCTGAACTAAAAAGTGATTGAATGGGAAAGCAAATACTCACAAATACAATTATATTAATTTGTAAAAATACTTCATATTCAAAGTTGAATTTTTTTTCAGCAGAAGAAAAAGTTTGTTTGTACTAGATGCAGCCCTGCTGAACACAGTAATTTAACATACATGTATATTATTGCTGAAAGGCAGTAAACACAAATATTTGAGTTTCAAATCATCTATTTCAGATGTGGTGTTCGTGGCACTGGTAGAATCGGCTGGGAAGATTTTCTAGAGAAATTCCAAGAACCTGTTACTGTTGGAAACGGTCAAACAATACCTATCAGACCAAATCATAAGTAAGTTATAGTTTATTAAACAAGAAGGAAAATGGTACAATTTGCCTGTGGATCTTCAGTTAATAGCAGTAGCTCTCTTGCATTGGCCTGTTTATAAACCATGTAGTTAATTTGATATTCATTTAAGGATGTGCTTGTATCTTTACTTGCTTCAAAATCCACACAATTTAGTTATCAGTGTCTTTTTCGGTCATTTTGAGGCCAAACTTTGGCCAAAGATGAATAAATGAAAACTATGTTTTTGTTATACCTTATCCCTTCAAGGTCAACCCTGTCAGTGTTTTCTCGTATTGCAGGGCAATACATAAAATGTGTGTTATCCTTGTATTTCAGATATTTCCCTGTAAAAGAAGGGATCACTACATTAGCTGTAGATGATATATGGAAACTATTATATAAACATGTACAAAGTAACTACAGTTCTATAAAACAAGCATTCTTAGAATTTGATGTTGTAAGTAATTTTTATCATGTTCTACATGTATTTAGGTTTTTTTATGAAAATGTCTATTATGTTAGCCTCCTGAGCTGTAATTGTTTACTAGGAATCTTCTTCCCAAAATATTTTTTGCAAACAAATACCTGGTTTTCAGCTCGATTAAATTTTTGCATGAATGCATGAATTGCATGAAATACAGTTTAACTTCTCTGAATAAATTGGATCTTCTCTGACAAGGAAAAGTAGTGGTTATTTTATGCACTAGTTATTGTCATTTGACCATTTGACTGGAAAGAGGAATAGGCGATTAACAAAACCCCGGTTGATAGCACAGTTGGTAGTGCGCCGGAATTTAGAATCTGATGTTCCGAAGAGGGTGTACGGGTTCGAATCCCACCCTGGAAGGTTATACCCTTCCATAAAAATTTGGCAATAATAACAATTTTCCTCCATTGATTAAATAATATGGAGAAGTTTCCGGCTTTGTGGAAGGGTAGGTGCGCTGGATGCCGTAAAATGACATAAGTTGAGTTGACACGGTATTGTAGATCACATGACTATAGACTTTGAATCAGTAACTGCTACATATGATGTATTTAGTTTCTATTTCTTTTTTCTAATTTTACAATATTTATTTGTCATTTTACTTTATAGAATCGCAAGGGTAAAGTAACAAGAGCCGAGTTACGAAGTATTCTAGAAAGGTTTCAGATTCGTTTACAAGACGATCAATTCAAACAATTACTAGAAAAGATAGACCCATTTCATTCCAATAATATATCCTACCAAAAATTCTTAGAATTATTTGAAGAAAGAGACACTTGGGTAAGTCTTTTCAGTGTTTTTTTTCAGGCCATTTTGGAGCCAAAAACAAATGGTCCCCATTCCCCTCCCCAAAATATTTTTCTCCTTCCCTGAAGCAAAATTCCTCTGTCCTTAAAGTTTTGTACTATTTATTTCATTTTTGCTGATTTCTTATTAGTATCATTCAGAAATCTCAATAGAAATTGGTTTTAATAGCAGTTATTCTAAATAAGAGGACAGAAACGTTCCTTTGAAAATGTTCGTCTGTTTGTGGATGTTATCTCAGGTATTGAAAATGAAGGAAAAGGTTTTTCTCCCAATTTTTATTTTGTACTGAATGCATATTTAAAAATGATTACAGAATATTTTTCAATAAGACAACTAAACCCACTAAAGTCATGGGACTTTAGTCCAAAAATGATTATATTTGCTGATTTTTTTTATTTTTGAGATAATGTCATCTGTGCCAAATCTTGTGTGCCCACTGGTTTACAAAATATCTTGTAATATTTTTTTGGCTTCTTCCACTTGGAAGATGAAATGATAAAGTCATTAATAGCTGACTGACCTATTGTTGAGTTATAATATTTCAATAAACAGGTTATCTTAATCCTGATTATTAATTCATAATAAATTAAAACCTAAAAGGCATCTATATTAAAGTTCCACTATTAGGACCATCAAAGTCAATGGTCATAAAATTGGATCAGCTTTAATATAACGACCCTTTTCTTAAATTAAGCACTTGGGATTTAAATACATGAACAAGAAAAGTCACATGATTTTGCAATAATAAAAAGGGGCTTTATAGCTGAATTTTACTATATCTCAATGTTGACTATAAATTATTATTATTATTTGCATTATTATTATAATGATAATGATGATAATGATGATAATGATGATGACGATGGTGATGGTGATGGTGATAATGATAATAATAACAATAATAATAACAATAATAATTATATAAATAATGAAATTCTGTTTTCTATTACAGGAGGGTCATAAATGGTTGAACTCATGTCATAGAGTCAATGAATCAAACAAACCTGCTATCTTAGCTTGGGAAACAGTAAGTATGAATAAATGCTTCTATGAACAAGAAATTGAATATAATAATAAAAATAAAGACTTAATTTAACGAGGCTACACATTTGGATAAATCTTATCTTTCATGCGGACCTCTGGAAATAATATAAGTTGGATTAACTAGCTATGGTCTATAATTTACCACCAAACATGATTATGATGTTTCATTCCAACATAAATGTAATCTAAACATGGATATTTAGGAAAGAACACTTGTATCTATTCACTGAGATGAAGAAACATTATAATATTAATTTACTTGCCATAGTCTGCTACTAATTACGCATACGCATTCTTTGTAGAATTTGATTTTTGCTTTACATTAATTACGGAGAAAAATTCACGACATAATAGAGTATATACCATAATTCCCTAGTTATAAAATTGTTGTTACCACTGGAACAATGAAATGAAAAAATAATTTTCCAAAAGTTAAAGGTACTCATTCACAGATTTCAACTTAAACATCAAATCTTTATAACACTATCAAAATTGTTTTGAAACATTTTTAATTAGTAATAAAATTAGTGATTTGACAATGGCAATTTAGTGCAAAATTTTATGGACTTACAAGTACAAAGATGGTGTTTCAAGTAGTAAAAATCTACCCCGTATGTCACAGTATGGACAATTTTAGTGCATTTTTATGTCTTTTATTGTATATTTCTTGCAATCTATAGGTCAGTTTATCCTAAAATATTAAGACTTAATTTTTTTGAAAATATACAGACACTGAATGATATTTTTAATATATTGAAAAATCTTAACCAAATCTGTGAACTAGTACCTTTAAGTATCAAACCCTGTGTACGACTGGACTACTGCTTCTACATGTTGTGGTTGTGACATGTTGTTTGTATCATTTCAGATTGAAGACATACTAAAAGAAAAGATCACAGAATATTGGAAGAATGTGTCTTCTGCTTTGTTAGATTATGATATGAAACAGAATGGTTTTATAAGTCATAGAAATTTGAAGAAAGTTATAGATAACTATGTATTACCTGTGTCTGATGAACACTTTCAAAGGTATTCTTACTTTTCCATATGGCCACAAAGAAGTTCCGTTTTGTCATCAAAAAGTAGTTCCGTTTTGTCATTAAAAAGTGGTCCCGTTTGAACATAAAAAATAGTTCTGTTTCTTGTCTCCTGACCGACCATCTTTATTTCCGACTGACCTTAGTCTTTTTTTTTGCCTTTTCCACTTTTTAAAATTTTTTCTTCAAACGCCTCAACCAGGTAGATTGGGATAGAAAACAAAATTAACTACCTACCTACCTACCCTATTTTTTGTTAGTAGGTTACACCATAGTTTTATTGAACAAACTGTCTTGGTATGACTAAATCATATGTACTAGGGTAGCATATTAAAAAAAATCTTAGAATAATTTAGAAACAATATACAAATATATGAACTTTCAAACTTTTCTGTAGTGCAATTTGCAATGAAAATCTGTCTTAAGACCTTTAATAAGCCCCGAATCAAAAAAGTAAAGCAACAAATATACAGTCAACGAAATTAGTGGGTGTCCGGTTGCCCGAGACAACCACTTTTTAGTTCAGGCAAGCAACAGTTTCTTTTGGGCAACCAAATTCTGCAAATGAGATATCGTGCTTGATCTTAAATGATCTGTTCAAGCAACGACTTTCATATTCTAATTTCATAGACCAAATACCCAGGGTTACCTGCAAGACTGTAGTAAGTGCATTGATAAAGAGGGAGTTACTACAGTCTTGCAGGTGACCTTTGATATGAGCAATTTGTATATTTCAGTATGTTGAGTAGATGCAATAATCGTACAGAAACTGAAGTGAATTATGTAGAATTTTTAGAGAAATTAAAAGTAGATGTGAGACCTGGAGATGTTGAAGGTCTCAGTACACAAATATTTAATGGTAGTATAGAGAGAGAAGTACAAAGGAGAGAAGATCTAAACTATAGGTATAGTAACTTTGAAAAATACATAAATGTTTTTTACTCTATGGGCAAGTTAGATAAGCTGTGCAGAATTTCTGGACTTAGAAAACGACAATTAAATGTGCAGGAACACTGTCTAGGGCATGTTCTTATTGTGCGGTCAAAATAGGTGATGTAGGGAGAACAGTGACATCATTGTGTGTGGAAAATGGCGTACGCCCAAGAGCATGATTATGGGCATGTTCTACAAGGCCATTGCTAGCTGGCACTATGTTGTGATTTCTTATAGAAAGGTCTGCTACAATCAAGCAAATTGAATCGCTAGCTAGCAACACCTAGCAAGTTTTTTTCTTGCTAGCCGTATCATTTAGAACATTTCTGCTTATTTCAAAATGGCAGCCGTCTGTGGGAACGTTATTCTTTTTCAAGAATACTGATATATATTTTATTTAATGCATATATTTTGTTAAAGTGGTAAAATAGAATAATCATGGTGACAATCAATTTAAAATTAATATTTTTCCTTTGTTACTATTCTGAACTTTTTGTTTGAGAAAGTCGCCATCTTGGATTTACTATCTTGAAGCAAACCGTTCAATAGACCACTTATGCTACAAAAAATTGCTTTCAAAAAGCGCTAGCTAGCAATCCCCTTGTGGAAGGTGCCCTATGACAACAACTTAAAATGTTTACAAGAATAGTTTTTCACTGATTTCTCCTTCCCGGCAAAAAATTGAATGACATCAAATAGGGCATGAAATAACTGTTACATTATTTTTCCTAAAAAATACAACTAAATCATGTGAGTTTGGATTGTAAACACCAAATTCTTTGCACTAAAATTGAATTGAGTGGTTAACTAGGTCATGTGCAAAAATAATTTGTGCAGAGGATTCAAAGTAAATAATTACAAAGCTCACTGACTAGTGAGGGAATTTATGGACAAAGAAGTGAAATACTTATTTTACTAAATATTTGAATATTTGCTATTAATGATGTTGGCTATTGCAAAAATTTGACAAATATTGTATTTACATTCTGAAGACCATGTGACTATAGACCCTGTATTTGTTCTTATTACAGACATACAAAGATGTCAGGTATAGCAGTTGACCGTACCAATCTAATGACAGCTGATGAAGTAATAATTAGATTAAAAGATAGAATGGCACAACATGCACAACAATTTAGACATGCATTCTTAAATTATGATAGAAGAGGCAAAGGTTCTGTAACTAAAAGAGATTTTAGACAGGTATGTTTTAAAATGATTTATCTACCTTTATATCACTGTACTATTTTTTAATATTCTTTTATCTCCATTAAAACTACATGAACATATAGCTTAAAATTAAAATGAATCCATTATGATTTGCATACATCCAGAAATTGATTAGTAGGCCAATTTCAAACACAACAATGAACGAACATTTTGTAAGGAATGCTTTAGATACGCATACATGAATAAATCTGTGAAATTTAATAATTTATAATTTAGAAATTATCCATTGATTGAACTTGGGTAAAAAAATATATTATCTTTTGCAGTAATATACCATATAATATTAATAATAATAATAATAATAATAACAACAACTTTATTTAATTTGGATATCATATTTGGCTAAAACCAATTTTAATATGGTCCACACACATAAGTATGTTATTTTTTATGGTGTTTTTGTCTCGAAACTGTGTTGGTCACCTATGATTTAAACCTCATTCTATTTTACAGAAGTTTTCAATCTTTGTATGCAATTCTAAGATAGTCACGTGCATTTACAAAATAAAAGAGAACTGACCAGTGTATTTCTTTCATCTGACAGGTACTTGTATCATTTGGTATGGTTATGTGTGATGAACAATTCAACATTCTGGTATCAAAGTTAAACTTTGATGAGCGTGGTCGTATGCAGTATACAGATTTTGTGACAAACTTTTATGATTCACGCCATGGTGGCCCCGGGGAGGATATCATAAGATCCGGCAATCATCGAGTCAATCCTATAAGAGGTGATCAGTTTGGAATGTCCATGGAAGAAGTTGAAAGGAAACTAGCTAGCAAACTTAGAGAAAACTTTGCTGTAAGTATTACATTAGCATTTCAAAGACTTATAAATCATCATAAAGTTCTAGTTTAATTAGGACTATCAAAATTGATGGTCTTATTTGCCGAATGTTGTAATATAGGGAACTCAAGTTAAGTACTGGTGACATTGAAATTATCTTATAATAGCATGATTTTGCCATTACCAAAGTCTTAATAGCTGAATTTTACTGTACTTCAAATTGAGTTTAGAATTTTTTTATATACTATTCAACACAGAACAGGGCAAGTGTGAGGTTGGTTCACCTTAGAATTTGGTTTAAATCCCAAGTGGCATTTTTTTTATTTTGCCTCTGTCCAATTCAAGCAGTGAATCCTTTAGGTTCTTGTTTTTCTTATTTGTTTGTGGCATCATTTTTATAACAAAAGTTTCAAAATATAAAAACAACTTAGTCTTTGCTTTTTGAGGTTAAATTTAATTTTTAATTTTTGAATAAAATTTAACAATAAATTTGTCATTTCCTCATGCTGTGCAAACCTGGCGGTATAAAACAAGGCATCTAACTCACACAGTTCTTTTTTCATTAGCCCTTGATTTTTATTTTCAGAATTTACGCGGAGCATTCTACAAGTTTGATGAGAATCATACAGGAACGTTAACAAAATCAAGTTTTAGACGATTACTTGATTCATTTATGTGTTTTATGCCTGATGAACAATTTGAGGAATTCTGCAATAAGCATGGTATAAATAAAAAGTCTAGGATATCATATCAGGAGTTCTTGGAAAGATTTGAAGTACGGGATACAGTTGAAGGTCACAAATGGCTTAAATCTGTTCACAGGTATGGAGCACTTTTATTATAGATGATGAAAAATTGACCTCAAACAGAAATTGTACATAATATGTGTAGATTTAATGTATGTACGAGACAAATGATATTTTTATCTTTTTTGTATTTCCAATTCCATTTGTTATGCTGCCTGTCTGAGGGCTTAGACTTGAGGGAACTGCAACCAAAGCAATTTTAGTACAATATATAAATAGGATGTTTGACTTATTATTTAAATGTACTGTAAAGGCAACTCAACTCTTCTAGCCACTGTCAGACCATTTATCATGATAATAAAAATGTCATTTTCAAAATATTTATATCAATCATTTTTATAGTATGGATATTTATGATGTTTATATTATTTCAAATATTCGTGATGGTCATATTATTTTAAATATTTATTATGTTTATGATGATGAATATTCATGATATTCAGATTCAATGAAACACAACCAACACCAGAATTGTCAGCAGAAGATGCTTTTGATATTATAAAGAGAAAGGCACATCAACAGTTCAAAGATTTATCTCAGGTAAAAATATATCAATTGTTCTATGAATAATTAGTCCCCTACCAGTCAATGTCATATAGCTGTTACTAAAAAAGAAAGATTTCTTTGGTAGGGGACTTCTGTATAGCCTGCAATAATAACTGAGCCTTGTTTATTTTATATGGAATATTATCGATATAACCGAAGTCAATTAGCAATATCTGCAGCGTGTATTTTCTATTTAAAAAGCATGTACCCATGATTTATTGTAAACAGATTTATGGCAAATTTAAAAATATTAAAAATATCTATGGAACATCAACTTTGATAAGAGATAGATAACAAAGAATTATGATGATCAGGCACAGATGAGTTGTTATGAAGTTGGGCTGGTAATCATTGGATAGCCAGATCTGCACTGGTTCAAATCCCATCCAAACCTTCTCCATTGTTTCCTTGAGCAAGACACTTTATCCTACTAGCTCAGTACTGGGGGACCAGGAAGTTGACTTAAAAGTTACTAATCTAAGTTGTTAGAACTTGTTTCACTATAGCGCTAAACTAAATTAGTATAAACAATTTTAGATTATATTTGCTGAGTATAGTTCATGTGTCATATTTGTTTTATTTTCTCATTTACTTGCAGGCTTTTATTAAAATTGGTACAAAAAATAATGGTGTTTTAAAAAGACGAGATTTAAAACAACTATTGTTGACTTTTGTAATGCCAGTAAACGAAGAAGAATTTCCAAGACTATGGGCAATGTAAGCTAATAATGACTTCTTTATAAAGTACTTTTCTACTTCCGTCATTCATAAATATAATCTGGGATCCTAGTCTTGTATTTGAGGGATCCCACATTCAAGTCCTGGTCAGGCTGCATATTTTTCTCACCCTGTGACATTACACCCTAAGAGGCCTATGCCATAGTGTAGTGGTTGCACACTTTACTCAAATCTAGCAACTTGTGTACAATTCCTTGCGATACAAATTGTGTTAATTATCACCTTTGGCCGAATGGCATATCAAGAACAGCAACAATAAAAACCACAGACCTTCCACCGAACCAAAAAGTGGAGAGGAAGATGTTTAGATTTTTAAACTTTTGTTGTAAAAAGGAAACCAAAAAACAAACATAAGCAAGAATCTGGGGTTTGTGCCTTAATAACAGACAGTGACAAAAAATTGCCTCTACGCGGGCGGTCATACCCTATACATGAGTTGTCGGCCTCCTGGTAGAGTAAGTTAGTACTGGAGATAGAAAAGTGTCCAGGAAACCTATTGTAGGAAGAGCTGGCCGTTGTATATATGACCTAAATATGTGTTGAATACGACATTAAAAAAAAACTTTCTCTAAAGGTTAAACCAAGTTTTAGAGTACACCAACCACCTCACACTTGCCTAACAGGTTAATGTAAGAACGAAAAAAACAAAACAAATTGTCTTGTTGAAAAACAGAATTTGTCAACTAATACCAAAACCCAAAATGGCAACTTGAATTCGATTGATTTTTAAACAGTTTTTAACATTTCTTGTACTTATTTCCGTTATCAGGTTTGATACAGATAGACAAGGGTACATAACTCATGAAACATTCTTAAACAAGATAGGTGCTTCAGAATTTACACCTGGTGATTTATGTGGTACAAGTTCAAAGATCTTAGATCATAGTAAACAATTTTTGGAGGACCATAATGAAGAACAGCAAATGAAACATGAAAGAATTACGCAGTTACAAGCTAACAGAACTGGTTTTATGACAGTGGAAGAAGTTGAACAAGCTTTGAAGTAAGTTTCAAAGGGATTGCATTATTTCCAGCTCATTGGAATCAGATAACTTAATGTGTCTTTAAATTTCCATTATATTTGATCTGATGGTTTTAGCCAGATTTTTCAACAAAAAATTCGGCTAGTAGTTTGGCGAAACACGGGCGGGCGGGTGTGTGGGCAGGTGGTCAGCCGGGCGGGTGTCCGGTGTCATTAACAATTGCGTTAAAGTTTTCAATTTAGCATATATTTCTGCCATTTATTGTCAGTTCTTTATGAAACTTCATACAATGATTACATACCATGTGATTAACCAAATTAGAAAGTACAAAGTACAACTCTACCTGGCTTAATTATGAATTATTTCCCTTTGTAATTTTTGTGTTTAAGTTTCTAAATCCAGCTTTAATGTGGTTTCCTCATTACATTTCTTGTAAGCTTGACTATTTGAAGTATAGCTGGGCTCTTCTACTTAGCTGAGTGTTTGTGATGGTGTCGGTGTAACACTACATGATTAAGGTTTTAGATGCAACATACTTATGTCTTTCATATCTTTGAAACTACTGAAGGGATTCACTTTAAATATCACACATGTAGGCCAAACACCAAGTTGCATGACTCTAGCAGGAATTTTGACTGAATTGTGTCCATATTATATTGATTTTAAAGATAAAGATGGTGCTATCAATGAAAAAAAAGTGAAATAGTTTGCATCAAAGTTTTCTTGTTTGATATCTTGTACATATTAAGGAGCAGTAGTCCAGTGGTAGGATGCACTTAGGGATCGAGAAGTCCTGGGTTTCGTTCCCCAGTAGGAGCACTGCTAATTTCCTTGAGCAAGAAATTAACCTACAATTGTTTCACTCCACCCAGGTGTAAATGGATACTTCAAGGGATCACCTGCCTGAGGGTGATTTCAGTGAGCAGGAGTTACCGTACAAGATTGTAAAGCTGGCTGAACATGTATATGGAAGCAGACGTCAAACTGCACTTTTACTTTAACTTTATTTAATAAAGAATCATTTTCTATTTTCAGGGATAAGATTAGAGATAATTATGATGATTTCTTTAAAGCTTTTAGAAAATATGATACAGAAAAGAAAGGAGCTTTATCAATCAATGAAGTACAAAAAGTTTTAATTGATTTTAATTTATTCTTAGATGATGATCAATTCTTCACACTGTTAGATAGGTAGGTGCTTACTGGTTACCTTTTAATTAACCCCTTGATCCTGTCCGACTAGCTCAGTATACAGCACACTTATCTGCTGATTGAGTGTACTGATCAAGAGGTTATGGGTTCGATTGCGGGTTGTGGCACACTTTCATTGAGTTTGGTCATGAAATAATTTCTATGACCATTCTCCCTCCTACATTGTACCTATGATTTTTAATTAAGTAGAGCAGTTGTCAGTTACTGAGTGAAGTAAGGGCATAGTAATAAGTATTAAGCTAAATCCAGAGATTTAGCCTTTCCTAGAGTTGCCAATTGGTTCACTGAGTGTGATATGATCTGTAAAATGTGTTTTTATGGCATTAAATTTCACCAAAAAAATAAACTGAACCCTTTACTGATTGGGTGACAATTGGCCACTTTTTCACCTGAAGGTGATAGAACTATTTCAGGTTGCTCTTGTTTGAGTTTTAGACTGACAGAGATGCAACTTTGATAATTACTCCCTGTGCCATTGTCTTTTAAGCAAAGCCATTTGAGCTAGGCTCCCTCCCAGTTACCATGGTAATGTTGGAACAGAGTAAAGGTGCAAAAATGTTAGTTTTAGATTAATTAAGGTGCATGGTAAATAAAAATGATAAAATAATATTTCTGACATTTTTTTAAGAAATACTACTGAGAATCTTACTTTTTTACCACTGACATTCTAATTGCTTAATTTTAACTCTGACATGATTCACACATACTGATCAAACAATGAACTATTCTGTAATTACAGATGTGGTCTGTCTACTCGTAAAAGTCGACTGAATTATGAACAATTTTTGGCAGCATTTGAAGAGGGTCGTAAATCAAGTTATGGACCAAGGAAAGGAGATGTACATATTGAAGAACAACCTAATCTAAATAATCCTGAAGCTGAACAAAGATTACGTGAACTTGTAGCTTCACAAGTGGAAGTCTTAGAAAGGGTAAGATAAAACATGTGGACTTGTCTAGTTTGTTCAATTTGCCATTGGATACTCCATAGCATTCTTCTATGAAGATTTACATCACTAGAAGTAATGTCATGTTTCAGTGTAGTTCTTAATTTATTATAACATAATCACATTCAGTGAAATTTCAACTCACTACAGAATCCTTGTAAGAACTACTTTCTTTTCTTATTATGTCCGAGTTATTTGCTTGTATTTGCGTAGAAAATTGTCAATGAGATCTTAATGTAAATTTACATTTCTTGAAGTATTCAAGATGGCAATTTTAAAGTGCATTTCATGGTTTACTAAATTCTACTTATAATGATCATGTTTCAATCATATTCAACATAGAACTATTTTATTATAAATAGTTTTATTACTTAAGCTATATATTTATATACTTCTACTTGAATATTGGTCTTATTGGCAAGTGCATTTTGATCTCAAAATTTTTGGTTTCACTTGTTCATGGACAAAAGAAAAACCTTGGAACTCCACACACCTGTAAAGGTATTTTTATCTTATTTATTGTTTATGTTTTTTCAGGCATTTGCGGCCTTTGACAAAGATAATTCAAGTAGAATCCCATTACCAGAGTTTAGAAGAGTGATAGATCTTTTCTGTTTTAAATTAACCGATGCTCAATGGAAATATATTTTACCAAAATTAAACTGTACTGGTGACAAAGTCAACTACTGTCTGTTTTTAGATGGTTATACTATGTCTGAACAAGAGGTGAGTCTTCTTTATTTTGACCTTTAACCTGTGATTTTAGAATATATTATTTATAGAAGAACAAATCTGATTGGATGAAAATTATTAGAGCAAATCTGATTGGAAGAAAATTGTAATTGAACAATTCTGATTGGATGAAAAATATATTAGAGCAATTCTGATTTAATGAAAATATGTTGGAACAATTCTGATTGGATTAAAAAATATATTAGAACAACTCTGATTGGATGCAAAATATTTGGAAAATTCTGATTGGATGAAAATATATTAGAATAATTCTGTTTGGATGAAATATATTAGAATAATTCTGTTTGGATGAAATATATTAGAACAATTCTGTTTGGATGAAAATATATTAGAACAATTCTGTTTGGATGAAAATATATTAGAACAATTCTGTTTGGATGAAAATATGTTAGAACAATTCTGATTGGATGAAAAATATTAGAGCAAATCTAATTGAAAGAAAAATATAAAAGAACAATTTTGATTTGGTGAAAATATGTTAGAACAATTCTGATTGGATGAAAACTATTAGAACAAATCTGTTTGAATGAAAAGTATTAGAACAAATTTTATTGGATTAAAAGTATTTGAATGAAAATTGATTTTATTTTCAAACTAATTTTATGGGACTTGGAAATCATCAAAATTCACATAATTTTGCAATCACCTCTGTTGTCTACAAAATAAAACTTTAATGTATTAATTTTAATGTTTCTAGTATAAAAGAGCCTTACTGAAAGACGAGTTAAATAAAGAAGGACTAAATTGGCAG
This sequence comes from Mactra quadrangularis, assembly GCA_025267735.1. Classification (NCBI taxonomy): domain Eukaryota; kingdom Metazoa; phylum Mollusca; class Bivalvia; order Venerida; family Mactridae; genus Mactra; species Mactra quadrangularis. The sequence goes on along the minus strand of CM046309.1, from coordinate 55,731,222 downwards.
GTGAATTATAGCACCATATAAATTTGAAATATTTTGTTTTCTGCACTTTTTGCTGTTCTCAGTGATGGTTATTATTGCTTACAATGACTGCCTTGCATGATAAAGCAAAAACAAACAAATTATCCTGTTCACAAGCATTAAATTGGGTTATTGGTTACACATGTTTGAATTTTGTCTTATGTTTGTTTTTTACTAGGGATCTGGAAAGGTACAAGTATATTGTTTACGTTTGCCGCACATTTCTTTGTTTATATGAAATACATTGTATACAACACTGAAGTTTGAATTGTGTGTGTGTGAAACCCCTGTTTGATCATCACTTTTATAATTGTGATACAGTCTCTCCCATATTTAACTGAACCAGCTTTTTCTCATTACCTTTTTTATGTCTTTTACTGTATAATTATAGAAGAATGTCTTTATTGAGTTCAAATTTAGTCTCTGCTTTAGAGCAGTGGTATAGCCCAGGATTTCAAATCAGGAGGTCCCAGGTTACCTTTCAGATCGTGGCTGGTAATACCATTCCATGATTATGGATATTGCATATCATTTTTAGTCAGTAGAGGAAGATGTTGACAGTTCCTTTTGGAAGGGTAAGTTAGTACTGGTGTCCAGGAAAGCTTGTTAACTGCACATATCTTTTTGCATCCCATTTTTTTCAATGCCTTCTGTAATGCATTGTACTTCTTTCTGCTGCTGGCAAAGTCATTGGATTTTGTTGACAAGTGTTTCTGTTATTTTTGTTCTTGTTTCATATTATAATCTTCCCAATGTATTTGTCTATGGTTTGAAGTGTATTTGAGAATTCTTGCCTAGAAAATTCCTTGCACCACTAACAATGTCTATGTATGCTATAACATGATTGAAAATTGTTGCCAAGTTTAGCTTAATGTGATGGTCAAAATTTATTTTACTTCTGTTGGTCATCAAATTGTCGTTTCTCTATCTTCAACCATTTGCCTGCTTGGTCAGGTTCCAAGGTGTTTGTCATCAAGACAATAGTATGAATATTTCTTAAAAATTTTTATAAAAATTTGACAAAATTTGAAAATCAAGCAGACGGCATTTTAAGCAGGCTGAAATTAACAGCACGCAATGAGATAAACTCCTCCAGGTATAACAGTTTGACTTCCAGACTGATGTTTTAATTTTAATTCTACATTGGATGAACAAGTTAAAATCTACATAGTTACATACATGAGAAAATTGAATGTTTGCCAGATCTTAAATAATTTACTTTACAAGTACTGTGTATTGTCACTTTTGTTAAGTTATTATTTTCTAAGATGGCTAAGTCAAAACCATTCACTCTGGTTTACTTTGTTGCTAACAAAACAAATTACAATGCTTCATACTGATGATCTGCCTTCAAAAAATACACATAAAGGTCATGAGTTCAAACCCAGTTTTGAACATGACTTTTTTACCAAGTTACAAATGGAGCAAGACAAAACAAGACCAGACAAATGTTATTCAAGAAAATCAAGGCCACCACCCCAAAATACAACCATACAATTTACAAAATTGTGTGATTATATTGATTTTTAGTAATAAAGTGCGACAATTCATTGACTTACTAAACTAATTATTAATACTTGCTCAAGAAAATCAAGGCGCAAACCTACCAGGACTGTAGTCCAACAGAATTAACCTGAGCTTGACCTTTATGCAAGAATATATTAAACTCAGTATTTACAGTCTATTTTTGTCTTCGTTTGTCAATAGCGCTTTATCAGAAGCTTTCGGCTAAATACACGTACTGAACAATTAATGTTGTTTTCATAAGAATAAATATTTTGAAACTGTGCTATAATATTGCTGACTTACGTGTTTCCCCCAAAAACTGATGTGTCCAAAATTAAAAGTACAATAACATGCCACTTTTAATAAATTGATTTATAGTCACATCGGTTGTTTTAAACATGTGTACAACTGTATACATGCAAACAGAAACTCACGATTTAATGTAAGTGAAGTGTGTAATTATTATAGTTAGGTAGTTCAAGCTCAGGTTAATTCTGATGGACTATACATAGTGTTTTTGATAGATTGGAACCCAGCCTAGACAAGTGTGGCATTCTTTATACACACAATATGTATTCACAATATCCTCCTTTTTATTAGCAAAGTCTGATGTTTCTTTGTTTCCAGGATTCAGATAGATGGCTGGCATCGTTACAGAAATCTATTAGATCCCAGACACCATATTTGATGCCAGTTGATGAAATGGAGGAACGTCTACATGAAGCTGTTATGGCTAGACCCTACGACGTCACTCAAGCGTTCCAGGAAGCTGATTTCGCTAACATGGGTGTGGTCTCTAAAGATGATTTTAAGAATGTAATAAATAAGACATTGTTTAGATTGTCTGATGAACAGGTTTGTTGAATGTCTACGCTTTTATTATGCCTAATTAGTCATAATGTTATGATCTATATTATTTGTATGTTTGCCTGTCTGTCTGTTAGCAATTTAGTGCCTGGACCATAATTTTGTTTCATGTATAAAAAATAGTTTTTCAAATTACTCGTCACAAATCATCCCAACTCTAAGGCACTTTGTTATGTACTTTTTCCAGGTTTGTAGCTCAAAGGTCAAGGTCACTTACAGGGCATTTTATGTCAGCTAATACTTAGGGCATATAATGCTCAGTGTTATATATATGGTATAATTATAATGAAAAACCTGGTTGAAATTTGAACATGTGAATTTGGTCCGAGTCAAGGAAACTCAGCTATGTTATCAAAATATTTCTTAGTAAATTAGGGGCTATATTGAAAAAAATTTCATACATCAAGGAAAATGAAGAATCCATGTAAATGGCATGTATTGAAATGTATTCAAAATTTTGTCTTGATTTTGTCCTGTTAGAAATTATTCTTACCAGTGTATTAATTACTAACCATCTTTAAAAAAAAGGCTTGCAAGAGTCCGCCCCCCCCCCCCAAAAAAAAGAGTATCATACACATGTATATAAAATAAAAAAATATTAAGGGGCCTTTTTCAGCCAGCGGCATTGTTGGAATTATATGTCATCAGATATAGCTGTTATACTTTTATCTACAATAAAAATCATCATCATCATCATCATCATCATCATCATCATACAGTGTAGTTTAAACAGGTGATTAATTATTCCTTCAACAAGGGTGGGGCCTGTCTTTCTTGTCTGGTGCGAAGTCTTCTTTTCTATGACTGGAGGTCATGAGGGTTGGTGCCATTCATTTTGAGTGCCATACATTTTATATTTCAGTATGAGAAATTGTGGACATCATTATCAGTGAATGAGTTTGGTAATATAAATTATCATGATTTTGTAAAGAGATATTCTAGTGAACCTCGTACAATGAGGCCTCCACCCACACCTCTAGTAAGATCTAATACAGCATTAAACTTTACTCAACGTAGACCTGATAGTATGATGATGAGAAGATCCACTACAAAGGTAATCTATGACACATACAACTCTAATATTAAATTTTAAAACTTAGAGTTTAAAAGTAAAAAATCAGTACAAAAAAATGCTTGGATCATTGTCTATTTTCTTGAAAATTTTCAGGTCTGTACATCAAAAGAAAAGATCATAACATGTTAAGAGTTTTGGATCTTTTTTTACTACAGCTTGAATACAGTGAAGTTCCTGTCTCAGACCATCGATAATTGATGGTCTTAATTGTGGAATGGTCTTACTATAGGGACCTTTTTTTCTAAAATTATCAAATATTTCACAATTTAGTCATAATCAAGGTGATATTTATAACTTAACTGCATACTAAAATGCCAAATTACGTACTAATAAGTATTAAGATCGCTGTTGAAACTAATTTTTAAACGACTGAATAGTCTTGGTGTAATGAGCACTGGAGGTATTAATATATATAAAAAAAATTGGTTTAAAATATCAATTCTAGATTCAAAATATAACTTTTGAAATGACCATGTCATTGAAGGACTTTGTATAATTTCAATAATAATTTCATATTTTTGTAGTTGGATATGATACGACCTGGTGCAATGTCAAGGTCACAATCTAGAATGGCTACACCATTGGTTAACGCTGAAGTGGCCGAACATGTGGTTAAGAATGCTATATATAGAAACTGGAAACAAATACAACAGATGTGCAGACAGAAAGATGATCAAAATACTGGAACCATCAATGTTGTTGATTTAAAAGGTAAAATGATAAAATATTTCTTTTTAGTAAGGGTTTGACTATTGCTGTTTTAACCAGGAATTGTGAATCCGGGTCGATAGCGCAGTTGGTAGCGCACCAGGATTTGGAATCTCGTGCCCGAGGGGGTGTGGATTCAAATCCCACCCGGGGAGGTTATACCCTTCCATGAAAATTTGACAATAATGTTGATTATTATTGACCATTGATTAGATAATATGGAGAAGTTTCCGGCCTTGTGGAAGGGTAGGTGACTACTGGTTATAGACAAGGGTCCAGGAAAGCTAGGTTAAGTGCGCTGGACGCCGTAAACTGACCTTAATTGTGTTGACACGGTGTTAACTCCAATAAATAAAATAAATAAATAAATCATGAATTGTAACAAATTTTTTAGGAATTCCTAGTCAATTGTTCAGAGATTCCTCTATAATGTTAGAGATTCCTCCAATAATATTTAAAAAGTTTGGATGGAGATTTGCAGTCATAAATTGTGATGAACTATTTATTGAAAATCCAATTCATGTAAGAACAGGGCAATTTTTCTTGAATTCTGATGTCATTGTTTTAAAAATCTCTAAAAGGCTTAAAACCTACCCACTTGTGAATGCTTATCATTGAATTCATTTGGTATGGTTTTACGTGAACAAGCACAATCCTTGTTTAATACAGATGGTTAGTTAAGTTCGTCAGATTTATTGAAGTTAGACTAGGGTAACTATATCCTCCGGTACTTTATTTCGACGCATCTTAATTATGACGCCATTTTTGTTTTGGCCTCGATTTCGATTTTGGGTCACCCTGTGACGTCATTCCCACGCATTTCTGTTAGTAAGCAGTACGGTGATTTCTCACCGCTAAAGTATGGAGAGTCAGGGATTTGAGGGACTCTTTTCATACTTCTTCCTGTGAAACACTGAAAAATGGTGTTTTTTTCTTATTACTTACTGAGTATAGTTTTGAAAATGTCGTTTTCTCAAAAATAATAAATATGACAGACAGATTGGCATCCCTTATTTCTCGCTATTTTAAGATAGTCACGTGACAGGTAGTGTACTTTTGTTTTCGTAAGATTAAAAATAGGAACCAATCAAATGCGTCGTTTCTCTGTACTCTCATGTCAGCCATATTGGAAATCTCCACTTGACATATTTTTATTTCTTTATTTCTACGATAGCTTTCAGTTATTAATAAAGGTTGTAAAAGATGGACAAATGAATACAATATTTAAAGTTAGGGTCATTTGTTAGTTGAAGCCTTATTTTGTAACGGTATACAGTCATAGATTCTTAGGTGCCTTGAAACTAAGTACACTAGGATATATAACTATATTTGTGTATGCTTTGCTATTTCAGAGATATTAGTCAAATATGGTGTTGATTTGGGTAGCCAAGAGTTTTTAGACCTTGCTACAAAATACGACTTACAAGAAAATGGTCGATTCAGTTATACTGATTTTCTTAGACATTTTATTATCAACCTCAAACCTCAAGATGAACCAAAGTCTCTTCTCAGCAGACGTAAAATACATACACCAAAAGTTGTGGTAAGTTTTACTTAAAAGAAGAAGGAATTGTGTAAAGAGTATGATTGATATTTGTTTGAGAGTATTTTTGGGGTATGGCCAAGCAGTTACGATGTTGGACTGGTATTTAATGAATAGCCAGCTCCACATTGGTTTGAATCCCATCAAAAACCTACCCCTTTGTTTCCTTGAGCAAGAAACTTTATCCTACTAGCTTAGTACTGGGGGGCCAGGAAGCAGACTAGGAAGTGATAAGTTGTAAGAACTTGTTTTACAATTGAGCTAAAATGAATTAGTATAAAGAATAGAAGACCGAAGATATTCTTGTATATATATGCCTGCTCAGCTAGCTCAATTGGTCTTCTGATTGCGGGTCTTGGATTTGATTACCATGTGGTGCATATTTTTGTAGAGTTTGGTCATGAAGTAATTTATTCAGCCATTTTCCCTCCTACCACTGATTCAAAATCATGTAGGGTAATTGTCAGTCACTAGTAATTGGTTAACAGCCAAATCTAGAGTTTTAGCCTTTCCAGGCATAGTGAGTAGATTGACTGCTGTGATGTTACCAATACTTTACTCAACCACAAAAATAAAAAGAAATCTGAGCAGAATTTTTAATGAAGTACTACAGAAGACTTTAAAGAACTTAAAACTTTTTTAAATTGGCTTTAATTTTTTTTAAAGCTTTGTATTGAATAATATTTAGAAGCAGAGTTTAGAGTTTTTTCATAAATGTTATATTTTTCATATACTATATTAATAAAAACTTCATAAACCTTTTTACAGAGAAGTGCAGGCTCAACAAGTGCTCAGTTTTTCGATGCGATGATGCGCCTCCAAAATTCTGTTGCTACAAACTGGAAGGAAATGAGGCGATCTTTCAGATCAGCTGACCCCACGGGTTCTGGCTTGATAGATTCACTTGAGTTTCGACACATCTTACGGCAATTTAATGTAAATCTGGACGAGGATGAATTTTACCATTTGATGTCTTATTACGACAAACATATGGATGGAAAATTATGTTATAATGACTTTATACGGGCTTATCTCAATCAGTCATGATTTTTTGTAAACTTTTCTAATGTTTACAGAAAAATGAAAATATGGACAAATTTAAAAGAACTTATGATTACGTGTGAAACTTATTGAAAAAAATGAATAAATGTGAAATTTGACTATAGTGACATTTACAGTCATTTTTTGTATGCCTTTTTGCAAAAAATAATTGAAATATGGACAAATAATTAAAAAAGTGAAAAATTAAGTGAGAAATTGAGAATGATATTTTTCGTCAGAATTTTTTGTATAAATATATGAACAAGATTCATTGAAAAGTATAATTACAAGTGAAATTGACTATAGCCCCCCCCCCCCCCCCCCCTATTAGTGTTTATATTGATGATGTTTGTAAACTTTTGTACAAAAGTGAAATATGGACAGATATTTAAGAAAATGAATAATTAAGTGTGAAATTAACTATATTGATGTAAGCACCAGTGAACTTTGTGTGTATGTAATTAACTAGTAGTGTTATATTGAAATTACCATGTGTTAGCATTTTGATAGATCTGAGATAATTAAATTGTTATCATTGATGAAGTTATCTTCGTTAAGTCATTGTTTATGTTGTTTTCATGTTGTAAAGTTTATTTTTACTATATACTGTAAAAGTTTGAAAGCTCATACTCAAATGTTTTTTGAAGCATAGGTTCAAGTGAGCCAGTTGTTGGACCCGCCCAAATTCGACTTTTTTACAGCTATTTTTGTTACAAGTTTTCTAGGAGCTTACATAGAAAAGATAGATTGGTACCAATAATAAAAATGATCAACCCAGCTGTGTATTTGGAGATGGCAGAGTTTGAGCTTTCAAACTTTCACTGTATGTAAAAGTGCCCACCACATGATAAAAAGAAACCAGATTTTTTTATTTTTTTTATAGAATTCATACATAAAACTGTGATAGTATATATTGTTAAAGAGTTTATATAGATTCTTTTATTATATAGATGTGATATCTTTATTCATTTTTTAGAAGTTTAAACTTTTTATAACTTGTCAGCTTCATTCAACACTGATCTATATCTTTTTTTTCCGAAAATCACGTTTTGTACTTTTATAAAAATTAATTCCATGATGCACATTGGAAAATAAAATTGTTTGACCAGATTTGAAATTCAAGGGGTCAAGGGACCAATTTGCATTTTGTTCTAACTGAAAAAGAAGTTTTGTTCTAATGCAATATAGTTTTAAGTTTCAGGCCCTCTGAAATGTTTTGAGTTAGAACAGTGTTTCATTAAGCCAACAAATTATATACATTTTTCCTATCAGTATCTTGAATTCATTTTGAATTGTTTTCACGGAAGCCAATTGTTTGTTGAATTACATTGTGGCTGTATTGCCTTTATTTATGCCTGTATTTTTCTGTGATACTTTTCATCAGGTATTATGATGGTTGCATTCTACTGTCAATAGCATTAGGCCTCAACAAGTTGATCATATGTTCTATGGATTTGCTCGCACCTTAATTTTGACGGTTTTTACACAAAATTTTTTCTTTATTTCCTCGCTCATAAAAATTTGGTTAATCTGCTATATAAAGCAACTAAATTAAGATCTTTTTAATTTTTATTTCTTCGCTCGCTCACCCCATTTTTTCCCCAGAAAAATCCATAGAACACATGATCAACTTGTTGTGGCCTTACTCGTGTAGAAAATTTATGAAATCATAATAGACTTGTATACTGCCAATGATATTTCTATACAAGCATTTATTTTCTACTTACAGTCATTGCCTGAAATTTTCTCAAGCACTAGCTCAATTTATAGTTATTTTTTTCTGAACTGTCAAAACATGAATAATTTCACAGTGACATTGAGCTCTTTGTCTAACATTAGTGATAGTTTGTATTCAATCACTGTGAAATTATTAGACTTTGACAGTTTGTATTCAATCACTGTGAAATTATTAAAACTTTGACAGTTTGTATTCAATCACTGTGAAATTATTAAAACTTTGACAGTATGTATTCAATCAGCGGGAAATTATTAAAACTTTGACAGTTTGTATTCAATCACTGTGAAATTATTAAAACTTTGACAGTTTGTATTCAATCACTGTGAAATTATTAAAACTTTGACAATATGTATTCAATCACTGTGAAATTATTAAAACTTTGACAGTTTGTATTCAATCACTGTGAAATTATTAAAACTTTGACAGTATGTATTCAATCAGCGTGAAATTATTAAAACTTGGACAGTATGTATTCAATCAGCGTGAAATTATTAAAACTTGGACAGTATGTATTCAATCAGCGTGAAATTATTACAACTTGGACAGTATGTATTCAATCAGCGTGAAATTATTAAAACTTTGACAGTATGTATTCAATCAGCGTGAAATTATTAAAACTTTGACAATATGTATTCAATCACTGTGAAATTATTAAAACTTTGAAAGTTTGTATTCAATCACCGTGAAATTATTAAAACTTTGACAGTATGTATTCAATCACCGTGAAATTATTAAAAATTTGACAGTTGAGAGAAGAATGAATATATTATGTTTTAATATTAGTGAGCAAAACTTCAAAATAGCTCAACTATATGAAATTAATAAATAAAAGCTTTCAATAAATAATTTTCATCAGACTGAATCAATTTTACTAGTCCCGGGCTCCTAGCTATTGGATTTAGGTGAATGACTGTACTTTTGTGGCCAAACTTTATATATCAAGTGCTAAGCTACCATTCAGTATCTGTGATATGATTACTATTGTTTTGGACCAGTATTAAATATTGATTAGAGTATAACAGTTCACAGTATATTACGTCTATGACTCTGTAAAACTTGAAGTCGTTGTACTCGTTGCTAAGGACTTGTGCACTTTTTCACAAAAATTCTTACGAAAAAAGTTATCGTAAGTCAATTTCATAATTTTTCAGTTCAAAGTCAGAAGGATCATGAAAAATAACTATGATATGACATTCAAAAGGTTTACAGTATTCTACATAATTCAATAATATGTGTTATTGTTTGGCCAAAAAATGACGGTATTACTATCATTTCTTGCCTTTGACTTATGATGACTTTTGTCATAAGATTTTTTGTGAAAAGCACCACTGGTCAATTCAATGTTTGCATGTTCCTAGCATTATTTTTCTATTAATTTATAATAATTGTTATATTATTTATTACTTAGTATTTGTCTTAGATACAATATTATAATTCATTATGTCTGTGATATTTTTGTAATATATAATCATGGTTGATTTTTACTTTACATTTTTATAAACTTTTCTATTTTATCTTTTATAGTGTGTTATTATAAATTGTTTTAAAAGATAGCATTATTATAATTATTGTACATGTATACATGTATATTGTTCATTTTGATTGTAAATGTTCCCAGTATTAGGCATGAACTAAAAAATACTTTGTTTGCCCTTTACCGACCCTAAATTTTTGGGTTGGTAGGTAGGAAAAATATTTTATATTTCTTCCCAAAGCAGAATTATAAGCGTAATGAAACTACCAGAAAGTAATACAATGAACGATCGTGACCATTAAAAAAACACCACAAATATTTTTCAAATATTTTTTTTTGAGTCGATAGCATTTTTTCGGGTCAGTCTGTAAAGGGCAAACAAACTTAATTTTAATTTAGGCCTTATTATCATGGTTTTTTTTATTTCCATATGAAGTCTGATCTGTTTGTTACTGCAAAAGAAATTGTTAGCAAGTATTAAAAATCTATGGCCTGAACTGTGATCGAAACTTGGGAACATTTTGAACCCTATTGTAGACACACTAACATGATGTCTTGAAAACAATTTTGAAAACGAAAGATCATATTCTGAACTTCAATTTATGTTTTTTTCTAGCTGAATACCCTATTCCACTGGAAAAACCTATAAACTTGGGTTTTAACCTGATCTATCCGTGCAGAACTAAGATATTTTACAAATAGTATACCTTACAACCAGCTGCATGTTCAGTTACCTTGAACGTTCCAAAACGTTCCGTAACGGAAGTGTCGGAACAACTCTACCCATACTCTACCCATAGACAACTCAACCTGAGGCAACTCAATCTCCTACCAACGGATTGAGTTGTCCCAATTTTGAGTTGAGTATTGCACGGGTTGAGTTGTCTTGGGGTTGAGTTCTCCCGTACTCGTAACGTTAGCTAACAGTAGATACTGAACACGGGGCAGATCTGACTTATGATCAAAAAATACCTGTGGACGAAGGACACTTCCAGGATTTCTCTAGCATGTCATGGGCTTAGTGCAAAATGGTCGTAACTCACTCTTATATTGAGTTACGACCATTTTCCGCTAAACCTGTGATGTCCTTTGTACACAGGTTGGACTGTAGATCATGTTTATGCTTGTTTTCACTTGTACCATATTTCCCTACCTTGTGTGTGTTTTTGTTCTTTTGTCATATTCTTGTCATTATTGTATATCTTGAGTCTTTTTTTTAAAATCCCTCGCCTTAGGATAATCATTTTGGTACAATTACTTCTTATATTAAGCCTTTGAATGATATGTAATAAAGAAATATTTTCTACAAAAAAACAGTATTGACTTATTTTTTGTTGTGTTATTTACTTTCATAAATATTTGTGTTACTCGATTATTGATAAATTTTATTCAACTGTCAGTGGCTCAAACATTTACCCTTCTCATTTAAATACTCACCACAGTATTTCTGTTCTCTTTATAGATAATTGAGTATTAAAATCAGCAGAATTAATGTATCAGGGATCGAATTTAAGGTCACATACTTGCAAAATGCGAGTGGATTTTAAAAATTACTAGTAATTTTAGATTTGACTCGCAAATTTTCGTGAGTTGGAATCACCCCAAACATATTTCTGTCCTTACTAATGAGGCTCAAATCAGCATTGAAACGGCCAGATAGATCGATAGTATTAATTGAAGATTCACAGCAAAAACATGTCCGATATTCTTTTTCTATACCACAATAATACCCTTTTTCTATCCATAGTTAAATATATCCCTAATGTATGTTAATTGTTTTAGTATGCAAGTTACTTTTACATTTTGCGAGTTGAAATAAAATCATATCTGCAACTTGCTAAAATTTGTAAGTCCATTTTTCTATTAAATTCGAGCCTTGAATGTAATTGCACCACTGACAGTTGAATAAAATTTTACAATATATAGCAGGTGAACATTGACAGAAATACAATTTAAATATCATTAGCATGCATTAAATTAGTTATTACTATAGGTCAATTATACTTAACTATTTCAGCTCGATTGTGAAACAAGTTCTTACAACTTAGATTTATCACTTTTGAGTCCGCTTCCTGGTTCCCTCAGTACTAAGCTAGTATGATAAATTTTCTTGCTCAAGGAAACAACAGGACATGTTTTGGAAGGGAATTTCGAACCAACGCGGAGCTGGCTATCCAATGATATCCAGTTCAATGTCGTAACCGCTTGGCCACGCGTGCTCCTTAGGTAAATCTGTACTAACTATATGTAGTTAGCATTCATTCTCAAGTGTATATGACATCTCCAGATATTTGTCCAGAATTTAACCCTAACTGACACATTTACTCATTGTAATGAAGGAACATTAGGCATCAACTCCGAATTGCAGGTAAGCACACACCATCATCAAAATTAAATATGCATAGAAATGCTACATATTCAAGTTCAGTTTCTGAAAATTGATTAGGTGAATTAATCTTGAAGGTATAGGAGAGATTTATAACTACGTCACTGTTATCTGCTATGCGTGCTACGTAGTACACATTTTTGAGTAAAGTCGGACAAACACTCTGCTGCTACACTATGATTTACATAGTAACTGAACAGAAAATAATGTATTTAAACCCCATTTCTGTTTATTATAAATGTCTTAGAAATTAGTTTTACCTGTACTAATGGTGTTTAATGATGAAGGCTAAATTTACAGTTTATAATTAAGAATAAATTGTTTGATAAATTATATTTCTTTTTTTTTTCATTTGATTATCTGATTTAACAAATTGAGGTAAATTTAGTGAATGGGATTATTTTTTGGAAAATTGTTGAAAGTGTTTCATATGCACAAATTATCTAAATCTTGTCAGAAAATAAACAAATGTTATGTTTCAAAGTGTTACACTAAGATTTTACCAAAATACTTTTCGTTCATTTTTACGCAGAACTAGATACTTTGATGAGAAAAATGATAAAACATTCCAAACATTTACTTATGTTTATGACTTCAACATGTACAAGTAATATTATCAATACATTAATTGATAATATGATAATTATCATTTATATAATTAATATCATGAAGTTGAATGCAGTAATTGTATTTTCTAAGAATGAGTATGTTGTATTTTACAGTTTTTATTCAGGAATTTTTCCTCAAGTTCTTGTCAGATTACATTTTAGTGACATGAAACTTTTCCATCATAAGCCTTTATTCTTAATTATTGAATAGATTTTATAATCCCTTAGCTCTCACAGTGCTTAAAACTTTACCTTCACAGAGAAAAATTCTACATTAAATATTATTTTTTTGAAGGGGTTTGATACTTCAGTATCCAAGTCAGGGTAAAAAGTAATTGCATTTTATAGTCTAAGTTTCAACTTACACACGTTCACCGACTTTAAGGCTATTACCCCTGGTCATCGGGCTACTGGTATCTAATCTATCAATCTCCATGGAGAGTCTTTTTACTCCGCTTATTAGTGCAGCTGACAAATTGGCGCAACGGAATTACACCACCCTTGCAGGTACCCATTTACTAGAGGTGAAACGATTAAAAAATTTTCGATTCGATTCGATTTCGATTTTTCATCAAACGATTCAATTTTTCGATTCAATTCGATTTTCTACTGGAATTATATAGGACATAACAAAAAATAAATTATAAAAAGAATTAAGAAAGAGATACAACCAAAGACAATAGAACATAAACATATATATTTAAGAACAGTGCATTTTTATCTGAGGGACCTCCCTCCCAGAAGACGAAAAATTCTAATTCTAATTCTTTAATGATACCCATTTTACAGGTATCCCTTACAGAAAATGCTAAAAGATGTGAATATAATGTGAACTATATGTGAATATAATGTGAATACAGTTGTTCACATTTATTGTTCACCCTATATTCACAATTATTTCTTCTTATTGTGAATATAAAGTGAATAGCTTCACTTATAGTTCACATTAAACAAAATGTTCACCGAATATTCACATCTAATGATTGTAAATCCAAACACTTCACATTATGTTCACATTTAATACTTATAAAATTTGAAATCTTCATTTTGTTCGCCGAATATTCACTTCAAATACTTGTAATTTTTGAACATATTTTTAGATTTCTGATTCAAACAGTTTAAGTCCAAAAGGTTTGAAAATATTACAAATTATGCCTGGTCCAGGTATATTCTGCATACACCCCTCGAAATGGGTATCAAAATACTCAGAATGATACAAACAACACACTTGTTTTAAAATATAATATAACTTGGAAATATTATACAATTATTCTTATGCAAACACAATGTATGACATCAAACTATAGTTTACAACCATGTATTTATTGGGAACACTAAATAAAACAAATCTGACAGTACGATTTGGCACAAAAGTCAATCTGATTAAAACCCGCTCTAAAATTTTCCACTCGCATACTCGCTAATTTAGATCTGGCCTTTTTCAAACGAAGGTCACGTTCAGGCAACCTTTTCTCATCATAATATTCATGACAAAATTGTTATGATACGTAACTTGTTTACATCGTCTATGTCACGCAATTTGAAATGAGCCGCCCAATCACAGACTGTGAATAATACCGCTGTTAAATTAGCATGCAAAACTTGGTCTAAATATAGGAATTACGAAATCAAAATGTGATTAATAGTGTTTTCGTCTAGATGAAAGCTACGCATTGATTCGTCGAAACAAAGTTCATCTCGACGTGACCTTCCACTGAGAAAGTAGAGACCCTGTACGACACATGCAACGCTCTACAGGATATCTGTTTACGGAGATTGCACAAAAGTGTGCTTTAAAATGACACATATTTGCACGAAATTTTTAAATAAGTAAGATCTGGATTAGTCACCTCTTTGAATAATTGTAACATTCATAAATTCAATGTTAGACATTTTAGGCTATACAGCTAGTCTAAATTTACTATCAATATACTGTGAGAACTTGTGGTCAGTAGAGAATGAACATTCAGCAGATGGTATTTTAATGCTGATAAACCAATCTTACTTCAAAGTTTTGGCGCAATTTTTAAACCAAGCTCATGAAATAGGAATAAGAGTGGAGAAGTGATATTTTGTTAATTATAAAATGATACATAGTAGTCAGTATTTAAAAATGGGAATAATGGAGAAGTTGGAATGGTCCATTAGTTAATAATCATGGCATCTGTTTCATTAAGAAAACATTTAAGTGGAAAGACAAGGATTTAATTTATGTTCTGAAACTGCATGAAGTGGAACTTCGGGACATAGAATTCTATATTGTGGTGAGTAATTTGTTTTTATACATCTCTCCTTTAAAGATTTTATTGCATTTTGTACATCACTTTACATGTTTTTCGTTAACTTAATTTAAGTATTGAAGTATCATCTGCCTTTTGTTTGAATTCTTATGTTATACATATGTACATGTACGTATATAATGTGTTTTTGTCTTAATATTGCTCTGAATGCATACATTTAACTGTCAAGCTAAATGTATTTGGAGCATAGTTTATAATAATATTTTAAAAATGTAGTGTTGTACAATTACACTTATTGTTTTGTTCTTACTGTTTTCTTTTTCAGAAATGGATTTATCAGCTAATAAATTAAAATTTCATCAAAATGTTTCATGAAGACTTAAAGAGATGAATCATCGCCTGCTTCAGAAAGGTAAATGATCCAATATATTATACTTAATCTCTAATACTCAATATATCCTGTTTTTGCAAATTACAAATTGAAACAATGCTTAGTTGTACATACATGTTATTAGAGTACCAGATTGTATTGTAGAAAAATAATTTCAATTCTGTAGCCAGTCTAAAAGGCTTATCAGTATAACTTGACCTAGGGATGTGAGGTGAAATTTTCTTGTATTTATTTTTCTTCACCAAGAGAATTAAATGCCACGATTCCTGTTGTATAATTTCATGACATTAATAAATTTACAAGTAAATTTGAGTTTTAGCTACTTAGTACACTTTGTACATGAACAATATTATCATTTTCACGAATTAATTCGAAGTCGTTGTTTTATTTTCTGCAGGATTCATCAATGAGAACCGCAACATATACATGTGCATCTGCTAGTAGTGATTTGTGTAAAAAAGCAAGATTTTATCAAGCCATCTGGATTATATAAATATAAACAGTTATACATAGCTTATTTGTAGTGTTAAATACAAGGAAATTTGCAAAGACTCAGACATTTTATTTACAACAAATTTTGTATCAGTGTACTTTAGTGGTGCTAAAGTAGTGACATCTCTGTTTAAAGCATTCATCTTGTTAGCATTTTTGTTTGCCTATTGTTAATATTATTTTACAATAAAACATATTAAGGATTGTCGCACAAAGTTAGGCTTTTTTGTTCACTTTTATTATTCATAGAATTTTCACATTAATAATTTTCGGATTATTCACATTTTGATGTTCGTGGAATGTTCTCATTTATTGTTCGCGAATAGTTCACAATTTGGTGTTCGCAGAATGTTCACAATTATTGTTCGCGGAATGTTCACATTTATTGTTCCCGAAAAGTTCACATGTTGTTGTTCGCGGAATGTTCACATTTTGGTGTTCGCGGAATGTTCACATTTATTGTTCACCGAATGTTCACATTTTGATGTTCGCGGAATGTTCACATTTATTGTTCGCATGAATAGTTCACATCTTGTTGTTCACCCAATGTTCACATTTTTTGTTCGCCGAATGTTCACTTGGTGTTCGCGGCAAACCTAATTTGCATGTGAAAAGTGAACATAATGTGAACTATCCGCGAACAATTTCTACTGTGCATTGGTTTGTTCGCCGAATGTTCACATATTGTTCACTTATAGTTCACATTAGGTGTTCACATTGTACAGAATTTATCTGTAAGGGATTAGAGCTTGAATAGTTAAAATATTTTACTGCATTTTAGCATATATAAATGACAAATCGTATTATTTCTAACTTTTTAATGAAAAGTAATGCCCATGGACAAAGTATTTTCTTTTGGCTCTGGCATGATTTAAAATAATTCTCATCACATCATAAACGTTAAATTAATTTTTATCAACTCTAGATCTATATTTATAACTTTCTTAAATGAACGTATTAGTGAAAAGATACAATTATCTTCGGACATTTTATAGAATTCATTTCCAATTTATAGTAAATAAAATCTAACCAACCACGTTTTGCCCGATTTTAATAGTTAAAAAACAAAGAGGATTTTCCCGAAACTAAACGTACATAACGTTAAAACA
Source organism: Mactra quadrangularis (assembly GCA_025267735.1). Taxonomy (NCBI): domain Eukaryota; kingdom Metazoa; phylum Mollusca; class Bivalvia; order Venerida; family Mactridae; genus Mactra; species Mactra quadrangularis. Next base: position 55,714,026 of record CM046309.1, on the reverse strand, counting down.
AACAATTAAGTTTACAGTTTATCTCTAAATTACTTTATCATGCTTGATTTAATTTTGTATCATAGGGAACGAAATCGCTTCAACCATTTCGGCGTTATGTCATTCATTTTCGCGACCCACACTAGATAGCAATTTCATATGAAACATCTTTTGTGATTAAAAGACTTATTGTTTTCAATGATTTCATATTGATTTAACAAATGATGCTTCAGGAAACGACGATGTGAAAAGTTTAATTTGTTTTTCTTAAGAAAAATCCCTCAATATTGCCGATCGAGTAAAACTAAATCGACTGGTTAAATCTTGGTGGCCCCTTTATCACTATATTCTCTCTAGGTACCAGTCTTAGGTATATATGAATGATATCAAGCGTGTTAACTAACTCGACGACTCCATTATCGATTTTCTGTCAGCGAATTAATCTCCCAGCGTGTGACCGACAATAAGGTCTAATTGACATGTACGCGTAATTAACATGTATAATTGCAGTGGGCAGTCTCACTTTTTACAACTCTTATTTGGATTAACAATCGTCGGTCAATAAGGGTACACTATTTTAGTTTACTATAAAAAATGCTTTTTTTAACCGAAAAGGGGCGTTTCAATCAACTCACAAAACTACTGAAAAAGACAGTATTTAAAAAAAGAATCGAATCGAAAATGCCTCTTCCGAATCGAATCGAACCGAATCGAGCGTTAAAAATCGCGATTCTTTGTGAACCGCGATTAATCGTTTCACCTCTACCATTTACACCTGAGTGGAGTGAAGCAAATTGCAGGTAAATTTCTTGCTCAAGGAAATTAGCAGTGCCCCTGGTGGGATTCGAACCCAGGACCTCTCGATCCCTAAGCGCGCGTCCTACCACTGGACCACTGCTCCTGGTGCTACTTAATGTATGAACGTAAAGTTGGCAGACTCAGCAGACACAGCAGACACAGCAGAAGGAACGATCCTTCTGCTGTGTCTGCTGGCAGAAGGATAAATCTACAGCAGAAGGAATGATCCTTCTGCTGTGTCTGCTGGCAGAAGGATACATTTACAGCAGAAGGATCAATCTTTCTGCTGGGTCTGCTGGCAGAAGGATTGAATTATAACAGAAAGATGTGTCTGTTGGCAGAAAGATTTTATAATAACAGAAAGATGTGTCTGCTGGCAGAAGGATTAAACAACAACAGAATCAATCTTTCTGCCACGTCTGTTGGCAGAATAATTGAATTATAATTTTAAGACTCAATTTAAGCAAAACATGTGATATTATGCATCATTTTAAAGCTGATAGTTATGAAAATGTTTTGATAAGTACATTTTGAACAGTAAATAAAGAATAAGGGCCTGGTGAGTAAACAAAACAGGCCCATTTCGAATGTGAATTTTGTGTTCGACTGACATCCTTCTGCTGTTATTTAACACATGTTTTATTAATCATTTCATCTATCTGTTCACAAAATCAAATTTTATATAGAACAAGCTTTAATCTGGTATATAGATGTGCGATAAACTCTATTTAATTGCGACAAATTATACGTTAATATATCGAGTACGAAAATTCTCAGTGCGGAAGTTCGGTTCGATATTTTCATTAAAAAAGTGCCAATACATGCTATTTACCGAGTCTTATTTTAAGCCACATTTAAGACAAAATATGCGATATTATGCATCATTTTAAAGCTTATACATAAAAAAAAGGTTTAGACAGGTCGATTTTGAATTTTTGTAGAAGAATAACAACAAGACGAGTGTATAAAGTAGCCCTATTTTCGGACGTACATTTCGGTTTGAGTGACATCCTTCTGCTATAAATAAATACACGTATTCATAATTAATTTAAAAACTAAATCACAAAATCAAACTGGCAATAGAATAAGCTTTCTTTTGATGTATATATGAGTGAATAACTCGACTTAATTTGGACAAAATATATGTTTATATGTCAAGTTCGTAAATTCACCCGACCACAGATTGGTTTGATTTTTTCATTGAAATGAGCGAAAACATGCTAATTACCGAGTCTTATTGTAAGCCTAAATTTAGGCAAAACATGTGATATTATGCATCATTTTAAAGCTGATTGTTGTAAAAATGTTTTGACGGGTACATTTTGAACAGCAAATAAATAATAAGGGCCTGGTGAGTAAACAAAACAGGCCCATTTTCGAATGTGAATTTTGTGTTCGACTGACATCCTTCTGCTGTTATTTAACACATGTTTTATTAATCATTTCATCTATCTGTTCACAAAATCAAATTTTATATAGAACAAGCTTAATCTGGTATATAGATGTGCGATAAACTCTATTTAATTGCGACAAATTATACGTTAATATATCGAGTACGAAAATTCTCAGTGCGGAAGTTCGGTTCGATATTTTCATTAAAAAAGTGCCAATACATGCTATTTACCGAGTCTTATTCTTAGCCACAATTAAGACAAAATATGCGATATTATGCATCATTTTAAAGCTTATACATAGAAAAAGGTTTAGACAGGTCGATTTTGATTTTTTGTAAAAGAATAACAACAAGACGAGTGTATAAAGTAGCCCTATTTTCGGACGTACATTTCGGTTTGAGTGACATCCTTCTGCTATAAATAAATACACGTATTCTTAATTAATTTAAAAACTAAATCACAAAATCAAACTGGCAATAGAATAAGCTTTCTTTGATGTATATATGAGTAAAAAACTCGACTTAATTTGGACAAAATATATGTTTATATATCAAGTTCGTAAATTCACCCGACGCAAGATTGGTTTGATTTTTTCATTGAAATGTGCGAAAACATGCTAATTACCGAGTCTTATTGTAAGCCTAAATTTAGGCAAAACATGTGATATTATGCATCATTTTAAAGCTGATTGTTGTAAAAATGTTTTGATAAGTACATTTTGAACAGCAAATAAATAATAAGGGCCTGGTGAGTAAACAAAACAGGCCCATTTTCGAATGTGAATTTTGTGTTCGACAGACATCCTTCTGCTGTTATTTAACACATGTTTTATTAATCATTTCATCTATCTGTTCACAAAATCAAATTTTATATAGAACAAGCTTTAATCTAGTATAAAGATGTGCGATAAACTCATTTAATTGCGACAATTTGAACGTTAATATATCGAGTACGAAAATTCTCAGTGCGGAAGTTCGGTTCGATATTTTCATTAGAAAAGTGCCAATACATGCTATTTACCGAGTCTTATTTCAAGCCACAATTAAGACAAAATATGCGATATTATGCATCATTTTAAAGCTTATACATAGAAAAAGGTTTAAACAGGTCGATTTGTAATTTTCGTAAAATAATAACAGCAAGACGAGTGTACAAAGTAGCCCTATTTTCGGACGTACATTTCGGTTTGAGTGACATCCTTCTGCTACAAATAAATACACGTATTTTTAATTAATTTAAAAACTAAATCACAAAATCAAACTGGCAATAGAATAAGCTTTCTTTTAATGTATAAATGAGTGAATAACTCGACTTAATTTGGACAAAATTTATGTTTATATGTCAAGTTCGTAAATTCACCCGACCACAGATTGGTTTGATTTTTTCATTGAAATGTGCGAAAACATGCTAATTACCGAGTCTTATTGTAAGCCTAAATTTAGGCAAAACATGTGATATTATGCATCATTTTAAAGCTGATTGTTGTAAAAATGTTTTGACGGGTACATTTTGAACAGCAAATAAATAATAAGGGCCTGGTGAGTAAACAAAACAGGCCCATTTTCGAATGTGAATTTTGTGTTCGACTGACATCCTTCTGCTGTTATTTAACACATGTTTTATTAATCATTTCATCTATCTGTTCACAAAATCAAATTTTATATAGAACAAGCTTTAATCTGGTATAAAGATGTGCGATAAACTCAATTTAATTGCGACAAATTATACGTTAATATATCGAGTACGAAAATTCTCAGTGCGGAAGTTCGGTTCGATATATTTTCATTAAAAAGTGCCAATACATGCTATTTACCGAGTCTTATTCTAAGCCACAATTAAGACAAAATATGCGATATTATGCATCATTTTAAAGCTTATACATAGAAAAAGGTTTAGACAGGTCGATTTTGATTTTTTATAAAAGAATAACAACAAGACGAGTGTATAAAGTAGCCCTATTTTCGGACGTACATTTCGGTTTGAGTGACATCCTTCTGCTATAAATAAATACACGTATTCTTAATTAATTTACAAACTAAGTCACAAAATCAAACTGGCAATAGAATAAGCTTTCTTTTGATGTATATATGAGTGAATAACTCGACTTAATTTGGACAAAATTTATGTTTATATGTCAAGTTCGTAAATTCACCCGACCACAGATTGGTTTGATTTTTTCATTGAAATGTGCGAAAACATGCTAATTACCGAGTCTTATTGTAAGCCTAAATTTAGGCAAAACATGTGATATTATGCATCAATTTAAAGCTGATTGTTGTAAAAATGTTTTGACGGGTACATTTTGAACAGCAAATAAATAATGAGGGCCTGGTGAGTAAACAAAACAGGCCCATTTTCGAATGTGAATTTTGTGTTCGACTGACATCCTTCTGCTGTTATTTAACACATGTTTTATTAATCATTTCATCTATCTGTTCACAAAATCAAATTTTATGTAGAACAAGCTTTAATCTGGTATATAGATGTGCGATAAACTCTATTTAATTGCGACAAATTATACGTTAATATATCGAGTACGAAAATTCTCAGTGCGGAAGTTCGGTTCGATATTTTCATTAAAAAAGTGCCAATACATGCTATTTACCGAGTCTTATTCTAAGCCACAATTAAGACAAAATATGCAATATTATGCATCATTTTAAAGCTTATACATAGAAAAAGGTTTCGACAGGTCGATTTTGATTTTTTGTAAAAGAATAACAACAAGACGAGTGTATAAAGTAGCCCTATTTTCGGACGTACATTTCGGTTTGAGTGACATCCTTCTGCTATAAATAAATACACGTATTCTTAATTAATTTAAAAACTAAATCACAAAATCAAACTGGCAATAGAATAAGCTTTCTTTTAATGTATAAATGAGTGAATAACTCGACTTAATTTGGACAAAATATATGTTTATATGTCAAGTTCGTAAATTCACCCGACCACAGTTTGGTTTGATTTTTTCATTGAAATGGGCGAAAACATGCTAATTACCGAGTCATATTGTAAGCCTCAATTTAGGCAAAACATGTGATATTATGCATCATTTTAAAGCTGATTGTTGTAAAAATGTTTTGACGGGTACATTTTGAACAGTAAATAAGTAATAAGGGCCTGGTGAGTAAACAAAACAGGCCCATTTTCGAATGTGAATTTTGTGTTCGACTGACATCCTTCTGCTGTTAATAAAAACATGTTTTATTAATCATTTCATCTATCTGTTCACAAAATCAAATTTTATATAGAACAAGCTTTAATTTGGTATATAGATTTGTGATAAACTCAATTTAATTGCGACAAATTATATGTTAATTTATGTGCTGTCCATCACAAGTGTCTACTAGTAGGGCATGAGGCAAAAAATAACAGAAATCAGGTTGATTGAAAAAGGGCATTTTATTTTAAATGCCATAAAAACATAACATATACACAATATATACAAGCCGAAATGGCATATCTGGACGGCAAGACCGCCATTGATTGATTGAAAAAGGGCATTTTATTTTAAATGCCATAAAAACATAACATATACACAATATATACAAGCCGAAATGGCATATCTGGACGGCAAGACCGCCCTAAAACAAAACATAATACAATAGTCATGTCAGAAAAAGGGAAAAAAAATATAATAAAAATTAAATAATATATAATCACAAACCTAACATTAACAAAATATCTAACATTTACAAAAATAAGAGGAGGAGGAGCTGGAGGAGGTGGTATAAATTAACGAGAGCAAAATAAATTGATGTTATCTCATCAAGTTAAACAAAGGAACTGAAATACTGATCAGCTATTGGTCAAAATAAACACGTGATACATTTTACTTGATCCGATTGGCTAATAAAAACCTAGTTAAGGGTCAGGTCTAAAAGTAACCTGATATCTAAAGCCGACAAAGCTGTCGGGTAAAGATGTACTTTACATAAAAAATTTTATGTGGGCATAAAATCCATTTATGTGCTGTCCATCACAAGTGTCTACTAGTAGGGCATGAGGCAAAAAATAACAGAAATCAGGTTGATTGAAAAAGGGCATTTTATTTTAAATGCCATAAAAACATAACATATACACAATATATACAAGCCGAAATGGCATATCTGGACGGCAAGACCGCCAAAAGGTGAAACCCACGGCCAGATATGTTAATATATCGAGTACGAAAATTCTCAGTGCGGAAGTTCGGTTCGATATTTTCAATAAAAAAGTGCAAATACATGCTATTTACCGAGTCTTATTTTAAGCCACAATTAAGACAAAATATGCGATATTATGCATCATTTTAAAGCTTATACATAGAAAAAGGTTTTGACAGGTCGAGTTTTAATTTTTGTAAAATAATAACAGCAAGACGAGTGTATAAAGTAGCCCTATTTTCGGACGTACATTTCGGTTTGATTGACATCCTTCTACTACAAATTTATGTATTGTCCAAAATTTGAAACAGAAAACACTGACTGGGTTGAACTCGTATGGGATAAGTTATAACACAAACACAATGTTGATTGATTGATAAGGGGCATTTATTCAAATGCCATAGACATAGCAAAAGACATAGATAAATACATACATTAGTTAGAACTTAGAACATATCTGGTCGGCAAAAGACATAGATAAATACATACATTAGTTAGAACTTAGAACATATCTGGTCGGCAATCAACCGCAAATGCCATAGACATAGATAAATACATACATTAGTTAGAACTTAGAACATATCTGGTCGGCAATCAACCGCCGCATAACAAAGGACATGAATAATTATTTACATAAGTTATAACTAAAAACATAACTGGTCGGCAAGTAACTGCCGCCATAAATTAAATGCATAATGAACCTATGTTAATGCTGAATATCGTATCGAAATGATATACTTGGACAAACGTCTTATATGTGGAGGAGGAGAGGAAGGTGGTGGTTACAAAATTGTGGAGAAAAATTTTCTCGACTGACTTGTTAGAATCAAACAAAGGAAGTGATTTTAGAGCTCCTGATTGGCTGAATTAGATCACGTGATCAAATTCTAAGCCCCCATTGGATGAGAGCCAAAAGTGTAAAAACCATTCGGCCCGTTAAGAAATTTATACGGGATATAAATCTTTGTAAGTAGGAAATAAGACGTTTGACCATCACATAAAAATTTTTATGTTGTGCATAAAATATTATTTATGTATTGTCCAAAATTTGAAACAGAAAACACTGACTGGGTTGAACTCGTATGGGATAAGTTATAACACAAACACAATGTTGATTGATTGATAAGGGGCATTTATTCAAATGCCATAGACATAGCAAAAGACATAGATAAATACATACATGAGTTAGAACTTAGAACATATCTGGTCGGCAATCAACCGCCAAAAGTAAAACGCCGCCAGAGATACAAATAAATACACGTATTTTTAATTAATTTAAAACAAACTTGAATCACAAAATCAAACTGGCAATAGAATAAGCTTTCTTTTAATGTATAAATGAGTGAATAACTCGACTTAATTTGGACAAAATATATGTTTATATGTCAAGTTCGTAAATTTACCCGACCACAGTTTGGTTTGATTTTTTCATTGAAATGGGCGAAAACATGCTAATTACCGAGTCTTATTTAAGCCTCAATTTAGGCAAAACATGTGATATAATGCATCATTTTAAAGCTGATTGTTTTGAAAATATTTTGACGGGTACATTTTGAACAGTGGATAAATAATAAGGGCCTGGTAAGTAAACAAAACAGGCCCGTTTTCGAATGTGAATTTTGTGTTCGACTGACATCCTTCTGCTGTTAATAAACACATGTTTTTTTAATCGTTTCATCTATCTGTTCACAAAATCAAATTTTATGTAGAACAAGCTTTAATTTGGTATATAGATGTGCGATAAACTCATTTAATTGCGACAAAATATATGTATTTAATTATGTCAAGTACGAAAATTCTCAGTACGAAAGTTCGGTTCGATATTTTCAAAAAATGTGCAAATACATGCTGACTACCGAGTCTTATTTTAAACCACAACTAAGTTAAAACATGTGCTTTTATGCATCATTTTCAAGCTGATTGTTTGGAAAATGTTTTGACGGGTAAATTTAGAACTATAGATAAACAATAAGGGCCTGTCGAGTGTACAAAACAGGCCAATTTTTGAATGTGAATTTGTGTTCGACTGACATCCTTCTGCTGTAAATAAAAACATGTTTGACTATGTAGTTTACAAATCCATACACATAATCAGACTGAAGATAAAACAAGCTTTCTTTTGATATATATTAACATACAAAACTCGATTTTTATAAGGCCGAACGATACTAACTGGATCGATGTTTGAGTTTTTTCTAAATGATATTTGGGTTCGGTCTTTTTTGTGAAATGACTAGTAACAGGTCTATTTTCGAGAGCAATTTTCGAGAATGTTTCGACTTAAACCTTACACATTATGCATCAAATTAAAAATGTTTTGAAATGTCTATTTGGGAAAAAAATAATAAAGAATAACAGCATGGCGAGTGTAGAAGTTAGCTCTGTTTTCGGATATAAATTTGGGTTTGACTGCCACCCTTCTGCACGATTTTTTTATTAATTTACCAACCTATTCGCAAAATCAGACTAACAATAGAATAAGATTTATTTTGGTGTTATTTGGTGGTGATCCTAGCAAGGCAGTTAGAACCTCAGTCTATAGGGCTCTAGAGATCTACAGAGTAGACTGTCAAATGAAAGACAAAATCTAGATCCCACAAATTCAGTCTATTTCATTTATTCCACCTAATTAAGTGCAAATACCATATGAGTTACATAAACACTGCATAAAAACACCAAAATGCAGTTAAAACATCTAATTAAACTTATTTGAAAGTCCTGAAAACACCAAAATGCAGTTAAAACATCTAATTAAACTTATTTGAAAGTCCTGAAAAGACTTAAAATCAATTCTGAGGTACCCAAAACCTCTAATTTTAATGCTATTTACTAGCAAAATTAAAAATGCCTTAAATTCATTGTAATTAAATATATCCTAGGATGCAAATCCTACTTAAATATACATTATCAGGGTCTTTTTACCCAGATAAAACACTATTACCAGACTTACTGGGTTACTAAAACCCATAAATTTAACAAATATTCAACAAATCTGTTGAATCTTAAAATTATTTTACATTATTTAATTCCAACTATACAGGAATATATATATTTTAATCATATAATGTGGAAATTTATGTTTTTTACTACAAAAAGACATTATTTTGTCTATTTTAATACAAATTTTATACAATTTAGCCTATTAAAAGGCTTTAAAACCTTTAATTTAACAATTTCTTAAACTAATTATGTGTTAGGAACCTGTAAAAGAAACAAAAGACCTGAAATTACCATCTTAAACACAGTAATATATATATCAAAATCTTCATTAATGTACCTAATGACAAAATTCTTTTAAATTAGAGCTTAAATGTCTTAGGTTTTAGAATTTCACATTATATTTTTACTAAAAAATCAACAAAAAATCTATTGGAACACCTATTAAAGTTCATTTTCTGTTCCAATACTGAAAAAAAAAATCAAAATGAATAACTCTTAAGAAAATATTATAGAGTTTTCAAAAATATGTCAACAACTGACATATGTATACTAATATATCAACAGGTTCTCCGGTCCATAAGATCCAATTACCCCGGATATGTTTAATAAACCGGGGTAGTTACTTGGTATTTGCACTATTTTGGGATCCCCGCAATTAATAATACAATACTATTGTTTTACTTTTTCTATAGTACTTATGGATTGAGTCTTTTGTGCTCTGTACAGAAGATTTCATTCAAAAAGTACACTACATTGTGTGTAACTTTTAATCTTTTGTTACAAAAATTAAAGGTACCAGTCAATGTGATTTTTTACAAGGAATCTTTTAACATGCCCGGATTTTTTTGTAAAATTTTAAACTTTTTAGAATACTGATTAAAACAGTCTATTACTAATGTACAAATCTCTCACAAGATCAAAAAATGGATATGGAGCTGAAATTTATTCTGTAACTATCCCCTCCCAATTCCAAAGACTAAATATTATACAGAATTAAGCATTGAGAATTGCTCTAAGGGCCTTACCAACCACCCCACAGCATCTTTTAGAAGCAGAGGCAGGAGTCATGCCACTCATTTTCAGGTCTGGGCAGGCTGTTAAATTCTGGGCCAGGGCTCAAACCAAAAAAATTAAAAAAAACCTGAATGCCATCATTGGGACTGGTTCATTCTGCCACAGGAGCTTCCAAAATACTCCTACACCATTTGGAGCCAAAATTGAGCTCCTAAAGGCAACAATGGGTTTCAGTGATGTCCCCTTTGACATCCAGATCCTACTAGATCCAAGCAAGGCGGTCAGGAGTTCAGTCTATATGGCTCTAGAAACTTATATAGTTGATTGCCAAATGACCGATAAGATCTAGAGCCCCCATTCTCAGTCTATTTCATTTATATCACCCAACATAAGTGCAAGTACTCAAGAGTTTCAATGAAATCTGTATATATAACACCATAATGCAGAAAATACCATTTAAATGGCTATTTTTCACATAATAAACTATAAAACTATAACAATGAGGTAATTTAAACCTCTTATATAAACTGTTATCCACTAGTTTTGTTTAAAATTCAAGTGATTTTCACTAAATATCAAAATACATAGACCTAAAACCAAAAATTATTAAACAAAACAGGGTCAAATTCTTTAAAAACATCATTCTGAATAACTTTCCCGGTTAGGAAAACACCAATTTTATTATTTAAACAGTTCAAATTGTTGAATTTTACACCATTTTCAAATTATTTTAATTCTTCTATTTAATTACTACCTTACATATACTAAATACTGAAAAGTATGATATTTTTGACAAAAAGGACAATTTTTTGCCCATCTCCTTCAATAAAAGACTGCATATTAGGGTTAAAAACCTTAAATTTTTACAAAAAAAATCACTCTTTATGGATTGGAGACATATAAAGATGTCATTAAACATAATAGTATCAATGCAACCATTGTAATATAAACCAAATGACATTAACAATATTAAAAATGTCACCAGTAAAAGTTGTAGATCTTGCAGTTAACTTAGAGTCGGGCTCCTTGTAACGGGGAATTAGCAGGAATGCCCTGACTCGAACCAAATCACATAACCTCTGGCGAACAGAAGGGTCAGCCGATTCAACACACCGGCTTAGTAAATTCAAAGAAGGGTTCAGTCGATTCAACACATCGACTTAAGAACCACAAAATAAATTGTTCCAGATTAATTACAACACTGTCTCTGTTTTCTATTCCTTTAATGGTTCTTACGACACATTAAATAACAACAAGTAAGCAGTGTAAATTAAACAAGTATTCAAATGTAGTGTCCAAAATATGTTAAAAGTTAAAACTTCCTATGTATAAACTTAGTAACTTAAACCTAACGTTTGCCTACATATTCAATTCTATTCTCTTTTCTATAACTTAAAAGTTTTATAGGGAAAGTCAAAATTAGGGGCGGGGTAACATAAAAATAATCTAAAGTATTAATCAGCCAATAGGAATATTACTTTTTGACAATTACTTGTAAAATAATTAAGTAGCAAATGTCAGGATCTGACATCTTATCAATAAGATTATAAAACAAACAGACTAGCATCTGTCAATACTTGAGACTGATCAAGAATTTTGATTATATAATTTATCTAACAATAGACATCACCAGAAGGTGTTTCAAACTGTGATTATTTGTTACAAACAAAAAACATAAACAAAAAAACATGCTGATTACTTATGTTGATAAGATTATTTGAGAACTTAATTATCTACCAAAATCATTAACATAAACACTTGGCTTGGCTGGGAAAAATATTGATTTAAATATTGATATTAAATATATTAGAATTATGAAGTTTTTCTTAAAATAAAATTTTGCATTAAATGCTCTATGTTACAATTGCTACCTACTTCAAATATGTTTGTCCTCAAACATTAAAACAAAATTATAATTAATATGTTATTCCTTTCAAATATTCCAGAATTATAAAAATTTTTTGCATTAAATGCTCTATGTTACAATTTCCGAATTATAAATAAAATTTGCTACCTACTTCAAATATGTTTGTCTTTTAACATTAAAACAAAATTATAATTATATGAAACATAATTATGTCTGTTCTTAAGGAATAGTTTATAAATACTGAAATAAATGTGTTTTCTTTTCATTAAATACTTTTTTAAAAGAAAATACATTTATTTTGTTGTTGTTTTTATATATACAAAGTTCAATAAACATGTTAATCATTTATATACATCATATACAGTAATAATATGATACTAATGCTTAAAGCATTATTTGTAACTTCTGAAACATGAAAACAATAAAAGATACGTTTATAACCAAATTTTGTAATTAATTATTAGTCTTATTTAATATTGTTTATCAGTCAAACTAATTATGATGTGATCTTTCACTGTTATAAAGTTCACTAAATCATTATATAAATAAAGTTGATTTTTTTTTAAACAAATAGTATAGTCTTTAAATCCAACCTTGCTAAAACTGTCATCTTGTTTGACAAAATATAAATATAGTTCATCTTTATATTTTTGTGACATCATTTGTGTTTTTCTAATGAATGGTATAATAATTTAAAGTTATTGTTAGAATATAATTCACTTATTAAAAAAAAACTTAGAATAAACACTCATTTATCTGATTTTTAACACTATGATTTTTCTTTTCTATCAACCACATATATATTCATATTTACAACATTATAATTTCCCATTACTATACTATGTACATCTTCTATTTCTTCTATAATATTTCATAATCTGCATCATTTGTAATTTTCATCGTTTTCCATCATCCTATTACTGAACATCTCATATTTTCCTATTCTATCATATATTTCACATATTCTTCTTTATCATATACATCACATATTCTTCTTTATCATATACATCACATATTCTTCTTTATCATATACATCACATATTCTTCTATTTATCATATACATCACATATTCTTCTTTATCATATACATCACATATTCTTCTTTATCATATACATCACATATTCTTCTATTTATCATATACATCACATATTCTTCTATTTATCATATAATTTACATATTCTTCTATTTACCATATATATCACATATTCTTCTATTTATCATATAATTCACATATTCTTCTATTTCATATCTCACATTTTCTTCTATATATAATATATATTGTATTATATGTTCACATTTTCATACCATTGATTAACATATCATTATGTCAGTTTATTCTTCCATCAGGTCCCTTCAAATTTAGGTTTATTCCTTCTGCATCATGTATATTTTGTTGACTCTTCCATGCAGAATGATAATAATGTTCACATAGATATTTCAAAAAATGTTCTATGATGTCTTCTGTGCTGATGACCATTTACCATAATAACCAGGTTCAATCATCTTTAACCATGCTGAAATACTGGACTGGATGGCTCATCTTGAGACAAAATACATAGCAACTTCCTGATATCTTAGAGTGTGTGACCATTAAACTAAGCATGCAGACAACAATTTAATAAAAATATCATGAGCAAATAAACAAAAATCTTATTAGCCTAATCATATATTTAAGCTATCATACAACAGGGGGGGGGGGGCAGACCTTAATGTTATTACAATAAGTTTTTTTTTTACATAAAATTTTATTTCAAACTAAATTCTATGGACAGTAAATGTAATAACTTTTGTATACAAAATAATAATGATTAACATAACAGCCTTACTTGCTACCCTTAGTTCTCTTACATGTAAAAAGGTATAAATTACCAAAACATTTATAGATTCTTGTATTATTTGTAACAATAATGATTTAAGCTACTTTATCTGACAGAAACAAACTATTAGATAAAACATTTTTAACTATTGTTACCCATTTGCTTATCAATCAAAAGGAACAATGTATATATCCATTGGAACTACTTAAGTTGATCAGGCTTAAGCTGACTGAAAGCAATAGGACAATATTCTATAAAATAATGTATGAATAGTATTTGTTATTATTAAAATTAATTTGCAATTATATTCAAAACTAAACGTTTAACAAAATTTGAAATGATATTACAAATGATTTCCTTAATGAAAAATGTAATTTGTTATGAAGAATAAGGGTCAAATGATGTACCCATGCACTCTTTATAATCTTTCATTAATAGGTCACAAAACCAATATAAACTACCATTAGAGACTTCATCAAGGGTATACCATTCTGGGGAAATATCAATGTTTTGGTGATTAACTAAATATTCAATTTTTTCATTTGAATTTATTTTAACTTCTTGGACATCTTTTTGAGTAATAGTATGACGCAATTTCCTTTTTTCATATTCCCACTTACTAAGACGCTGTTGTCTGTGAGTGATGGAATCTATTTTCGATTGAATTATCCTATTCTCATGTTCATCTTTTTGTTTGCACATAAAGTCTAAAGCCAAGTCGTTTGCGTAATGTACATTATGCCAGCGTGGTTGTCCAAGTCGTTCCTCAATGTAATAGTAAGGTTTATTATCTATGATTCTAACTGCTAGTAATCTTGGTAGTTTTATATTTTCTGGTGTTGCATTTATACTTTCAGTCAAAATCTCTGTTTTCTGAGTTTGTGTATCTTTGTTTACCTTTTCTCTTGGTAATTTGCTTGACTCTGTATTTTCTTTATAATTTTGTGATTGTGTTTGAACACTGTTGACTTGATTGAAAAATTTGTGCTGATTTTGTGCAAGGGGTCTTTTTCTCTTTTTCCCTTTCATGTTTCTGTCTGTATGGAATTGCCTAACTAAATGTGATGGTATTTTACATGTAAAGAACCAGCCTGTTGGGGTATTTGGGTCATTAAATTTAATTTTATAGTACAATGTGCCATTACCTCTAGATGATGCTAAAATGGAATGTATCTGATTTTCTGTAAATGGAACACATTGGCCATGTTTACAATCCAGACAGGATGGTTTTGTACTGACTGGTTCAGGCTGAGATCTGGGTTGTGAGCTGTTTGGTTGTTGCTGATTTTGCGAGTGATTACCATTGTTTTGAGTATTTTGTGCCCTTTGATTTTTCTGTTGAACTGATGACTGACTGTTGTTTTTATGTTTGTTGTTATTATTTGCTTGTTGTTTGTTATTTGTTTGTGTGCTATTTTGATTTGTTTGTTGTTTCTTTTCTTGAGTATCATTTAGTTCTTCTGGGTCGAGTTCCAGTTCATCTTGTACATGAGCAGGTGGTGGGTTAGTTGGTCTATCTGCTGGGTCAAAGTAAGGTTTTAATCTTTGTGCATTAATCAGGGATTTTACTTCCTTGTTTGTTGCACAGTTCCTTAACCTGAAAGTATTGTTCGGACATAATTGTGTAATATAATAGGGACCAACCCACTTCTTATGTAACTTGGGAGCTGTGCCTAATGGTACTTTTGTACAATACAACCAGACACGCTGTGCTGGATAAAACTTTGTTGGTTCTGTATGCTTGTCATACTGTTGTTTGTATTTATTTTGAGCATGTTGTATATTTTGTTGTGCAATTTTGCGTGTAACTTCTAAATTGTTTAATATTCTACTAAGAAACATTTTACTATCTTGGGACAAGTGTTCTTTGGGGGTCAACTTGGTATCAATAGGGAGTTTCATTTCTCTACCAAACAACATATAAAATGGGGAGAAACCAGTGGACTGGGTTGCAGGAGTTGCACGATGGGCCATCATTATACCTGGTAATAAGTCCACCCAATTATCTTGTTTATCTTTGTTGGTATATGACCTCAAAGCTTGAAGTATTACAGAATTCATCCGTTCTACTATACCATTACATTGAGGATGATAACTACTTGTCATATGTCTAGTTATTTGAAACAACTCTGACATGGCTTTTACTAAATTAGACATGAAATTCTTGCCTCTGTCAGATATAAGGACTCTAGGGGCACCATAACGAGATATGATTTCTCTATAAAGGGCAGCAGCAACCTCGGTTGCTTCTTGGGTCTTTAAAGGAATAGCTTCTGTCCATTTTGAGCAACTATCCACTACAAGCAGTATATGTTTGTAATTGTCTTTAGTGGTAGGTAAACCACTCAAAATGTCCATATGCCATCTGTTAAGTACATCCTCAACGGGATGGGGTTGTAAAGGGGGTGGCCTTGCATGGTAATCACGTTTAGCCTGTTGACAGATTTCGCAACTTTTGACATATCGTTTTATATCCTCAAACATTGACGGCCAAAAATATTTGTTGCGAAGAGCCGCAAAGGTTCGTTCAAAACCTTGGTGACCACCACCAGCAATACAATCATGGTATGAACGTAAAACATCATCCCGTAGAACCCTTGGTACAGCTACTTGTTTAACAAGTCGTTCATCTTGTGAGACCTTTTTAGCTCTCTTTGAGTAGAAATGCACTAAAATGCCATCTTCAAGCTCAAAGTTGAAAGACTCAGCAACGACTGTTCTAGCTAGTACCGGGTCATCAGGGACTCGTTGAGTACTTTTGTATTTGTATTTTTGTTGATGGTCAGCTAAATCTTGCCCTGAGACATCAAGGACAGGTACTTGATTTTGTATGCTGGCCACAACAGCCTCTTCTGTTTCACCATTATAAACAAAAGTAACTTGGGTGAGTTCTTTAGGGGAGGGGCTAACTGAAAACACCTGATCTTCTAAATCATATGGTTTTTCAGGTTGAGAATTAGAATATGTACGGCGTGACAGACAATCTGTGGGGTTATATTTTCCAGCCTTATGTACAATATCAAAATTATAAGCTTGGAGAACTAAACTCCATCTACCTAGTCTGCCTTGACAATTTTTAATATCTTGTAAATATTTAACTGAGACATTATCAGTATACACAGTAAATGGTTGACTGGACAAATAAGCTTTATAGTGCTGGATAGCTTCAACTAGAGCCAGGGCCTCTTTTTCAGTTATATGCCATTTGAATTCATTATCTCTAAGTGAACGGCCTCCATAGGCTATAGCATGTTCTTTGTTATCATTTTGTACCTGAGAAAGCATATAACCAATAGAACTATCAGATGCATCTGTATGCAATATAAAGGGTTTATGGAAATCTGGATATGCTAAGATAGGTGCGGTAGTAAGTCTATGCTTAAGTTCATCAAAACTTTGCTGACATTGGGGGGTCCACTTGAATTTAACGTCTTTGCGGAGAAGACAAGATAAAGGGGAAGCAACTTTAGCATAATCTTTGATAAAACGTCTATAAAAATTAGTGGCTGACAGAAAGCTCTTTAATTGCTTAGCTGATTTTGGGGTAGGGAAACTGGTCATTTTTTCAACATTATCAGGGGTAACTTTCACTCCATCTTTACTAATTACATGACCAAGATATTTTACAGTATCTGTTGCAAAAGTACATTTGGAAGGGTGAAGTTTAAGGCTTGCTGACCGTAAATTTGTAAACAATAGATTTAGATGTTCTAAATGTTGGTCAAAATTTTGACTAAAAACAAGCACATCGTCAATATAAACCAGGGCTACACGGAAATTTAATGAACCTAGTGCTTTAGCCATTAAACTTTGGAAGGTAATAGGGGAGTTTCTTAAACCGAATGGCAGGCGTTTGAATTGGAAGACACCTCTATGACAAATAAAGGAACTTTTATGCTTTGTAGCCGGATCAAGAGGGACCTGCCAAAAACCTGACCTTAGATCTACAGATGAGAAAATCTGAGCCTTAGCATCAGCTAAAGTGTCAAACACATCAGTTAATGTTGGAATAGGAAATGACATAGGGACAGTGGCCTTGTTTAACTTCCTAAAATCAACGCAGAATCTGTAGTCACCAGTTCCTCTTTTCTTAACGAGTACTATTGGGCTATGATATGGTGAAGTAGACTCTTCTATTATGTCATTTTCTAACATTTCATCTAGCACTTTGTCTGTTTCTCTGCGCATCTGTGGTGTTTGTCTATAGGGTGCTGTACTTATTGGGGTATCATGTTTTGTATGTATTGTGTGCTGTTGAAGTTTACTTTGACCCAACTCTGACATGTCTTTAGCAAATATATCTCTATTTTGTCCTAACAAATTGTATAATTGTGCCTTTTGTTCATGTGTTAAATTACTGTGATCTAAATTTATGCCTAATTCTTCTTGTACTATCTTTTTGTAATTTTTGGCTGAGTGGGTGCTATCTGTGGTGGTTGAATTCATGGGTACTGTGGCAGGTTCCTTTAACTCATAAACATCATTATTATTAATTAATTGAGCTTTCGCTATCTGAGTATTACTTGGAATAGACACAGGTAAATTTGTTGGGTTCATAACCATATAATTACCTTTACCTTGTTGTACATGAGAAACTGCTTTACCACCAGCTAACATTAATTTATTTGATAAACTACTTAAAGGTTCTAGTAAAATGGTTGAATTATGTTGAAATTTGTCTACCTGCACTTGTAAAATGATTTCTGAATGCGGAGGTACAATTGTGTGAGATGTAGTCTTTGCGAATGTTGAGGGTGCATTTGAGTCACATGTTGTCTGTATTGTTACATTGTTTACATGTGCATTTTGTGAATTGTTTCTATGGTTTCCTGAATGTTGTGGTATTGTTAGTGTCATATTATTAAAATCAGCAGTAACTTTATGTGCTTTCAAAAAGTCTAAACCTAAAATTAATTTTGCATGTAAAGTTTCAAAAATTCTAAAATTATGCCTAATTTTTACACCACCTATCTCAAAATTCAATGATATTTCCCCTAAGACTGGATGTATTTCACCACAGACACCTACAACATTTGATAATTTACTTCTATTAATTTGTTCATTTTTCTGAACTTGTTTTAAAAGAGTTGAGCTAATACAACTAATTGAAGCACCACTGTCAATCAAACATGAAACCTCATTAGCATCAAATCTAACTTTGGCATAGTTTCTTTCCAAAGTCTCTACAAATTGAACTTTGGAAGTAGCACAGTAAGTTGTTAATTTAGCACATCTATTTTTCTTGCATATCCATTGATAATTATACTTAGACTTATTTGGAGCCATTTTGTTCTCAACAATAATTTAATTAAAGTAAATCTGTAGCAAAAATTTAATTTTAACCTTTTAATGTTCAAAATTGTAAGCTTTTAATTACTTTATGTAAACAAATATTCTTTGCTTGAACAAAAATGCTATTACAAAAATATTATAATAATCTATAGCACAATGTAAAAGGGGGGAGGGGTCAATACATAACAAAAATTTTAACAATTAACATAAATTGGTCACACATAGATAAAGAATCAGGAAGCATGCATATGTAATTTTGTACTCACATCTGAAGTGGGTTTCAATTCCAGCATGGTCTGTATTTTCCTGTCTTCTATGTTGAATACTGCTGATCCAGAACAATGATCTGATACCTTCGGATTCCCACCAAACTCTGTCACCAGTGAAAGTTGTAGATCTTGCAGTTCACTTAGAGTCGGGCTCCTTGTAACGGGGAATTAGCAGGAATGCCGCGACTCGAACCAAATCACATATAACCTCTGGCGAACAGAAGGGTCAGCCGATTCAACACATCGGCTTAAGAAACTAAACATAAATGTTCTATGATGAATCACAACACTGTTTCCAATTTCTACTAATTTTAATGAGTTCAAATCATCAATAACAATTAGAATAACAGTATGAATTATAAAGCAAGTATTCAATAAGTGTCCAAAATATGTTAAAAGTTAAAACTTCCTATGTATAAAAACTTAGTAACTTAAACCTAACGTTTGCCTACATATTCAATTCTATTCTCTTTTCTATAACTTAAAAGTTTTATAGGGAAAGTCAAAATTAGGGGCGGGGTAACATAAAAATAATCTAAAGTATTAATCAGCCAATAGGAATATTACTTTTTGACAATTACTTGTAAAATAATTAAGTAGCAAATGTCAGGATCTGACATCTTATCAATAAGATTATAAAACAAACAGACTAGCATCTGTCAATACTTGAGACTGATCAAGAATTTTGATTATATAATTTATCTAACAATAGACATCACCAGAAGGTGTTTCAAACTGTGATTATTTGTTACAAACAAAAAACATAAACAAAAAAACATGCTGATTACTTATGTTGATAAGATTATTTGAGAACTTAATTATCTACCAAAATCATTAACATAAACACTTGGCTTGGCTGGGAAAAATATTGATTTAAATATTGATATTAAATATATTAGAATTATGAAGTTTTTCTTAAAATAAAATTTTGCATTAAATGCTCTATGTTACAAAAACATAAGAATGTCAAATTTCAGAACTAAAATTCTCAATATTTTAGATTTTTCACACTTTGTTTACATTATATTCCACTCTAGAAATAAAAATAGCTGGAATATTAATCTTAAAAAACCTTTATAAGTATATATAGTTTATACAATTTCATCAATTAAAGTTTATTTCCCTAAATAGTTTTGATTTCTACATCAATATGTAAAAATTTGGCTTTAAACTTAATAAATAGAAAAGGATCTCCAATCCTAAAGATCCAATTACCCCGTTAAAAATAACTGGGGTAATTACTCGGTACTTGCACTCTGTTTGGATCCCCGCAACCATAGAAATAAATGTATTTCATGCACAAATATTGTTTTGCTTTTTGATTGAGGTTTCTGCACTATGTGCTTCAACCTTTAATCAAGAAGTAAATAACTTTGTACTCATTTGTATCTAAAACCAAAAGTAACAATCACTGTGATTATTAAGGAGAATCTTTAAAGGTCCTCAGTTTTCTAGTGAACATTTTTCAATTTAAAAAAAATAAGTGTCAATTAGTGCATGTATGTGAAGACAGCAGTAACGGCAGTACAGCAGTACAGCAGTAAAGCCTTACTGTCAGAATTTCATCATTTTCAGGCTGATTGTTTGGAGAATGTTTTCACGGGTACATTTTGAAAAAAAAGTCAACAATAAGGGCACTGCGAGTGGACAAAACAGGCCGATTTTCAAATGTAAACTTTTGTTCGACAGATCGACATCCTTCTGCTATTAATAAATACATCTTTTATAAAATTACTTCACCAATCTATTCACAAAATCAAATTATATATAGAACAAGCTTTCTTTTGGTATACAAATGTGAGAAAAATTCGAACCGAACTTTCGTACTGAGAATTTTCGTACTTGATATATTTAAATACATATATTTTGTCGCAATTAAAATGAATTTATATCACATTTATACACCAAAACAAAGCTTGTTCTATATAAAATTTGATTTTGCGAATAGATTGGTGAAATAATTAATAAAACATGTTTTTATTAACAGCAGAAGGATGTCAATCGAACACAAAATTCACATTCGAAAATGGGCCTGTTTTGTTCACTCACCAGACCCTTATTATTTATTTACTGTTCAAAATGTACCCGTCAAAACATTTTTCAAACAATCTGCTTTAAAATGATGCATAATATCACAAGTTTTGTCTAAATTGTGGCTTAAAAAAAGACTCGGTAATTAGCATGTTTTCGCGCATTTCAAGGAAAAAATCAAACCAAACTGTGGTCGGGCGAATTTACGAACTTGATATATAAACATATATTTTGTCCAAATTAAGACGAGTTAATCACCCATTTATACACCAAAAGAATGCTTATTCTATTACCAGTCTGATTTTGTGATTTGGTTGGTAAATTAATTTAAAATACGTGTATTTATTTGTAGCAGAAGGATGTCACTCAAACCGAAATGTACGTCTGAAAATAGGGCTACTTTTTACACTCGTCTTGCTGTTATTCTTTTACGAAAATTCAAAATCGACCTGTCGAAACCTTTTTCTATGTATAAGCTTTAAAATGATGCATACTATCACGTGTTTTTTCTTAATTGTGGCTTAAAATAAGACTCGGTAAATAGCACGTATTCGCAATTTTTTATTGAAAATATCGAACCGAACTTCCGCACTGAGAATTTTCGTACTCGATATATATACAAATAATTTGTCGCAATTAAATAGAGTTTATCGCACATCTATACACCAAATTAAAGCTTGTTCTATATAAAATTTGATTTTGTGAACAGATAGATGAAATGATTAATAAAACATGTGTTAAATAACAGCAGAAGGATGTCAGTCGAACACAAAATTCACATTCGAAAATGGGCCTGTTTTGTTTACTCACCAGGCCCTTATTATTTATTTGCTGTTCAAAATGTACCCGTCAAAACATTTTTACAATAATCAGCTTTAAAATGATGCATAATATCACATGTTTTGCCTAAATTTAGGCTTACAATATGACTCGGTAATTAGCACGTTTTTGCACATTTCAATGAAAAAATCAAACCAAACTGTGGTCGGGTAAATTTACGAACTTGACATAAAAACATATATTTTGTCCAAATTAAGTCGAGTTATTCACTCATTTATACATTAAAAGAAAGCTTATTCTATTGCCAGTCTGATTTTGTGATTTGTTTGTTAAATCAATTAAAAATACGTGTATTTATTAATAGCAGAAGGATGTCACTCAAACCGAAATGTACGTCCGAAAATAGGGCTACTTTATACACTCGTCTTGCTGTTATTCTTTTACAAAAATTCTAAATCGACCTGTCTAAACCTTTTTCTATGTATAAGCTTTAAAATGATGCATAATATCGCATATTTTGTCTTAATTGTGGCTTAACATTAGACTCGGTAAATAGCATGTATTTGCACTTTTTTAATGAAAATATCGAACCGAACTTCCGCACTGAGAATTTTCGTACTCGATATATTAACGTATAATTTGTCGCAATTAGATAGAGTTTATCGCACTTCTATATACCAAATTAAAGCTTGTTCTATATAAAATTTGATTTTGTGAACAGTCAGATGAAATGATTAATAAAACATGTGTTAAATAACAGCAGAAGGATGTCAGTCGAACACAAAATTCACATTCGAAAATGGGCCTGTTTTGTTTACTCACCAGGCCCTTATTATTTATTTACTGTTCAAAATGTACCCGTCAAAACATTTTTACAACAATCAGCTTTAAAATGATGCATAATATCACATGTTTTGCCTAAATTTAGGCTTACAATATGACTCGGTAATTAGCATGTTTTCGCACATTTCAATGAAAAAATCAAACAAAACTGTGGTCGGGTAAATTTACGAACTTGACATAAAAACATATATTTTGTCCAAATTAAGTCGAGTTATTCACTCATTTATACATTAAAAAAAAGCTTATTCTACTGCCAGTTTGATTTTGTGATTCAAGTTTTAAATCAATTAAAAATACGTGTATTTATTTATAGCAGAAGGATGTCACTCAAACCGAAATGTACGTCCAAAAATAGGGCTATTTTATAAACTCGTCTTGCTGTTATTCTTTTACAAAAATTCTAAATCGACCTGTCTAAACCTTTTTCTATGTATAAGCTTTAAAATAATGCATAATATCGCATATTTTGTCGTAATTATGGCTTAAAATAAGACTCGGTAAATAGCATGTATTGGTACTTTTCTAATGAAAATATCGAACCGAACTTCCGCACTGAGAATTTTCGTACTCGATATATTAACGTTCAAATTGTCGCAATTAAATAGAGTTTATCGCACATCTATATACCAAATTAAAGCTTGTTCTATATAAAATTTGATTTTGTGAACAGATAGATGAAATGATTAATAAAACATGTGTTAAATAACAGCAGAAGGATGTCAGTCGAACACAAAATTCACATTCAAAAATGAGCTTGTTTTGTTTACTCACCAGGCCCTTATTATTTATTTGCTGTTCAAAATGTACCCGTCAAAACATTTTTACAACAATCAGCTTTAAAATGATGCATAATATCACATGTTTTGCCTAAATTTAGGCTTACAATATGACTCGGTAATTAGCACGTTTTTGCACATTTCAATGAAAAAATCAAACCAAACTGTGGTCGGGTAAATTTACGAACTTGACATAAAAACATATATTTTGTCCAAATTAAGTCGAGTTATTCACTCATTTATACATTAAAAGAAAGCTTATTCTATTGCCAGTTTGATTTTGTGATTCAAGTTTTAAATAAATAAAAAATACGTGTATTTATTTATAGCAGAAGGATGTCACTCAAACCGAAATGTACGTCCGAAAATAGGGCTACTTTATACACTCGTCTTGCTGTTATTCTTTTACAAAAATTCTAAATCGACCTGTCTAAACCTTTTTCTATGTATAAGCTTTAAAATGATGCATAATATCGCATATTTTGTCATAATTGTGGCTTAAAATAAGACTCGGCAAATAGCATGTATTTGCACTTTTTTAATGAAAATATCGAACCGAACTTCCGCACTGAGAATTTTCGTACTCGATATATTAACGTATAATTTGTCGCAATTAAATAGAGTTTATCGCACATCTATATACCAAATTAAAGCTTGTTCTATATAAAATTTGATTTTATGAACAGTCAGATGAAATGATTAATAAAACATGTGTTAAATAACAGCAGAAGGATGTCAGTCGAACACAAAATTCACATTCGAAAATGGGCCTGTTTTGTTTACTCACCAGGCCCTTATTATTTATATACTGTTCAAAATGTACCCGTCAAAACATTTTTACAACAATCAGCTTTAAAATGATGCATAATATCACATGTTTTGCCTAAATTTAGGCTTACAATATGACTCGGTAATTAGCACGTTTTAGCACATTTCAATGAAAAAATCAAACCAAACTGTGGTCGGGTAAATTTACGAACTTGACATAAAAACATATATTTTGTCCAAATTAAGTCGAGTTATTCACTCATTTATACATTAAAAGAAAGCTTATTCTATTGCCAGTCTGATTTTGTGATTTGTTTGTTAAATCAATTAAAAATACGTGTATTTATTTATAGCAGAAGGATGTCACTCAAACCGAAATGTACGTCCGAAAATAGGGCTACTTTATAAACTCGTCTTGCTGTTATTCTTTTTCAAAAAATTCTAAATCGACCTGTCTAAACCTTTTTCTATGTATAAGCTTTAAAATGATGCATAATATCGCATATTTTGTCTTAATTGTGGCTTAAAATAAGACTCGGTAAATAGCATGTATTTGCACTTTTTTAATAAAAATATCGAACCGAACTTCCGCACTGAGAATTTTCGTACTCGATATATTAACGTATAATTTGTCGCAATTAAATAGAGTTTATCGCACTTCTATATACCAAATTAAAGCTTGTTCTATATAAAATTTGATTTTGTGAACAGTCAGATGAAATGATTAATAAAACATGTGTTAAATAACAGCAGAAGGATGTCTGTCAAACACAAATTCACATTCGATAATGGGCCTGTTTTGTTTTCTCACCAGGCCCTTATTATTTATTTACTGTTCAAAATGTACCCGTCAAAACATTTTCACATCAATCAGCTTTAAAATGATGCATAATATCACATAGTTAGCCTAAATTGAGGCTTTAAATTATAATTCAATTATTCTGCCAACAGACGCAGCAGAAAGATTGATTCTGTTGTTGTTTAATCCTTCTGCCAGCAGACACATCTTTCTGTTATTATAAAATCCTTCTGCCAACAGACACATCTTTCTGTTATACTTCAATCCTTCTGCCAGCAGACCCAGCAGAAAGATTGATCCTTCTGTTGTAAATGTATCCTTCTGCCAGCAGACACAGCAGAAGGATCATTCCTTCTGCTGTAGATTTATCCTTCTGCCAGCAGACACAGCAGAAGGATCGTTCCTTCTGCTGTGTCTGCTGTGTCTGCTAGGTCTGCCAACTTTACGTTCATCCAATATTACCAGAATTCGTCCTCGAATTCTTGGATCTTGAATGTCTGAGGAACAATCTAAGGATACAGTCACAGAATTCATAACAGTGGATACCATTTGTAACCATTGAACGAAATCTTGGTTCGAGCTGAAACTGTGCCCATGACTTTCCATGCGTAAGCGGCGGACTCTCTACCACGTGGTCATATGAGCTAGTTTGAAAGCAAGCAAGACAGTGCTAAAAAGTGCTACATTCTACATCTGCTACAATTATGTATTACTTACTGCAGATTCAGTACAGTACCGCAGTTAGCTCTAGATTGCGGCGATGAAGCCGCAAATTGGTTATGTAAAGTTCTTGAGAGAGAGAACTTAAGACTCTACCATTCATCAGAGAAAATTGAAAAACGTCTGGCTTGTGAAAGTGGTAAAGAAAGAGCTTGGAAAACCGAAATACAACCACATGATGAGGTAAATTTATAGTCACACCGTGTGCTAGTATACTGTAATCAGGAGAAATTCAAGTTACAAATCATTTGGATATACCCAGTGGTTATAAAGATTCTCGATCAAGAATCTCGACATTAACCTTGGTACAAGATGAGGTTAGAAACTCTCCGGCGCTGGTTCTATACCTTCACACAAATGTTTGACCATAATGTCATTTTTGTTCCATTGATATTGTATTGATAATGTGTCGGTCTTGTTGAAGGGTAGTTGAGTACTGGTTATAGGCAAGGTTCTAGAAAATCTGGGTAGGGTGGGTTGGCCTTCGTAAAATGGCCATATTTTTTGTTGACACGGCGTTAAACCCACAAAAACTGAAATCCAAACGTCAGTAAATAGGAACTCCGTAATTAACAATTGCTCTTAATATTCTTATATACAGCATATACTCTGGCATTGTATTCCATTTTATGTACAAATAATGGTTATGATTATTTCATGCTATTACAATGTATAGTTAATAAAAACGAAATCCTGTACGAAAAATAATTATATAATACATGTGTGTCATTTTAGGTACTCCTAAAAATAACACTTCCAGTACGTATTGTTTTATTTCAGGCGGCGTTTCAAGACTTCGGGACATGTATGATAATGACTGATTCTTCAATGGAAGTTTTAAATCAACGATTGCAGAAAAATATTGATGCTGTTCAATTTAGGCCAAATATAATGGTGAAAGGAAGTAAACCCTTTGACGAGGTACATTACATGTTCAGTGCCACCAAAAGCCATTGATTAAAATCCTGTTTTTAAGATCAACTGGTTCACATTTACCGATAAAAAAGAAGCAGATATAGTCATTTCAAAATCAGCATTAATTAGTTTATCAGCAAATTATTCAAAACTATGTTACATGAAAAAGTTATATTTACAATTGCAAAAAAACATGCGGTATGCGTGAGTTTTGACCATGTGTATGAACATGGAGATCACTCATTTTAAAGTATCTTTTTATTATTTAGGATTCCTTTGCTTTGTTGGCATCAGCACAGGAACTTTACATGTTGTATCGTTATTAAAAAACAACAACCTTCCTTCTTATAATTAAAACTAGAAGAAGTGTTTACTACGATACAGAATGCCAAGCTCCTATGGTATCAGGGAACAGTGTTTCATTGACCTTTTTTCTGAACTACAGCCACAAAGTTTTGGCTTTTTGCATATCTGGCCGCTCATAGTATTTCACAAAATAAAAGAATCTTGACTATCGGCCTCATCGCGATGAGGTGAAAAATGTGAACGACCTAACTATCTCTCGTAAAAGAGTGACAAACTATGCTTGGTTACAAATAAATGTTGACTTATTTTAGGACACTTGGAAGGAAGTTTACGTTGGCGACTCCGCAGTACTTAGATTTGTGGATATGTGTCAAAGGTAAGTACAAACTAATGCTAACGTTTTAAGATGCAGTGCAACCACTCTATTAAGGCCAATTCACTGGGATATATCATGTGACATTCCTTTGATTTTCAAACATACCGTATATACTCAAGGGTATTAGTATTTTTGGTGCGTCACATAGTAATAAATCTACGTTAAGTGGACTACTAAACGCGGTTGTATCCCTTATTGAGCACAGGCTTCTGTCTGTTCTCTTTATATGTAATGGATTTTTATATTGTGCCTGCATGCGGAAAATTTCGGCTATCATTGTCGGTGATCATTGCTACGTCACAGATATCCATGGGGGCGCCATGAAACATAGGCTAAAACATGTATACACTTTCTGTGATCATCTAGTCAGGGAGTTATAGTTAGGGAAATTTTAATGAATTGTATTTATGTATACGGTATGTTAGAAAATCAAAGGAAGGTCACATGACATATCCCCGAGGGCCAATCATAAGTCCATACATAATCAGATGTTACAGATAGGGTATATAGTTTACAGACGCCTCTTGTTTGGATGTTGCTTACTGTTACAGGTAGTTTGCAAAGGAATAAAGTTTATAAACAGCTTGAAACCAAAATTATTCACATAAACAATGCGACAGTCAATTCAATACCCCCAAATTATAATGAAGATTATCTCTTTTGATGTATCTTCGTCCTGTGGTGCGCCACGAAAATACGACAAAATAGTCTTTTTGTTGCATCTATGTTCTGTGGGGGGGGCGCTCGAAAATACGACAAAATGGTCTTTTTGTTGCATCTATGTTCTGTGGAGCGCCACGAAAATACGACAAAATGGCCTTTTTGTTGTATCTATGTCCTGTAGGGCGCTACGATAATACGACAAAATGGTCTTTTTATTGTATCTATGTTCTGTGGAGCGCCACGAAAATACGACAAAATGGTCTTTGTGTTGCATCTATGTTCTGTGGGGCGCCACGAAAATACGACAAAATGGTCTTTTTGTTGTATCTATGTCCTGTAGGGCGCCACGAAAATACGACAAAATAGTCTTTTTGTTGCATCTATGTTCTGTGGGGGGGGGCGCTCGAAAATACGACAAAATGGTCTTTTTGTTGCATCTATGTTCTGTGGAGCGCCACGAAAATACAACAAAATGGTCTTTTTGCTGCATGTATGTTCTGTGGGGCGCTACGAAAATACGACAAAATGGCCTTTTTGTTGTATCTATGTCCTGTAGGGCGCTACGAAAATACGACAAAATGGTCTTTTTGTTGCATTATGTTCTGTGGTGCGCCACGAAAATACGACAAAATGGTCTTTTTGTTGTATCTATGTCCTGTAGGGCGCCACGAAAATACGACAAAATGGTCTTTTTGTTGTATCTATGTCCTGTAGGGCGCCACAAAAATACGACAAAATGGTCTTTTTGTTGTATCTGTGTCCTGTAGGGCGCCACGAAAATACGACAAAATGGTCTTTTTGTTGTATAGATTGTTCTGTAGGGCGCCACGAAAATACGACAAAATGGTCTTTTCGTTGTATCTATGTCCTGTAGGGCGCCACGAAAATACGACAAAATGGTCTTTTTGTTGTATCTATGTCCTGTGGGGCGTCACACTCTATATGCAACATTTAGCTTTTATCTATATATTATATTTCGTAGATGCCAAATGATAACACGTGACTATGAAACTGGAGTCTTAGACAAGGAAGAACAACCATTTAAAGAACTTAAAAAGTATGTATAAATATTTTGAGGTTCTTCATTTGATAATGATTCCAGGTAATGCTCTCATTACCGCCATTTTGTTTTCATTTGCCGTATTGTATTTAGTAATACTTTTGGTACTTCTATATTTGCTATTGATTCCATCAGGTGCTCTTACTAGCGCCATTTTGTTTTCATTTGCCATATTGTAAAGTAATACTTTTAGTACTTCTTTTTTTGCTAATGATTTCATTTAGCGCCCGTACTAGCGCCATTTTGTTTTCATTTGCCATATTGTAAAGTAATACTTTTAGTACTTCTTTTTTTGCTAATGATTTCATTTAGCGCCCGTACTAGCGCCATTTTGTTTTCATTTGCCTTATTGTAAAGTAATGCTTTTAGAACTTTTTTTTTGCTAATGATTTCATTTAGCGCCCGTACTAGCGCCATTTTGTTTTCATTTGCCGTATTTGCTAATGATTCTTTTTAGTGCCCTTACTAGCGCCATTTTGTTTTCATTTGCCGTATTGTAAAGTAATACTTTTAGTTCTTCTCGATTTGCTAATCGTTCCATGTAATGTTCTTGCTACCGCCATTTTGTAATTTTTGCAGTATTGTAAAGTAATACTTTAGTACTTCTCGATTTGCTAATGATTCCATTGAAGCGCGCTTACTAGCGCCATTTTGTTTTTC
The DNA here is from genome assembly GCA_025267735.1 of Mactra quadrangularis. Lineage (NCBI taxonomy): Eukaryota > Metazoa > Mollusca > Bivalvia > Venerida > Mactridae > Mactra > Mactra quadrangularis. The sequence continues at coordinate 55,683,814 of CM046309.1, read as the reverse complement.
CGTACTGTAGTAAAACATTTGAGACGATCTTTAATAAATAGAAACTTCACTGTTTCGGAATCAATATGAACTTACAATCTATAATTGCTTGCTATTATTTCAGATTCCGATGTATGAAAGCATATGGACCCACAAAACCAGTGATGGGTATACTAACATCATTTGAAAATGCTGGTGTTATTAAACTAGGAGACCCCGTTTATGTCATACGTAAATAAGCAACCATCAACATTATTTATGGTAACCGTATTCATACTGAAAGGAGCATATAAACCTCCGAGCCTTTTTTTATCAATAAAAGAAAATAAAGTAGTAGAATTGTTGATTTCTTTTATTTAACACGGTGCCTATATCACGTCACCTTTTACGATCACTGTGAGTAAAACATTCCTTTTAAGAAAAGTGTAACGACGGGATATCTATACTACGATGGCACATAGGTGACATGGAGATATATTTAAAATTTACGTGCGCATGCAATAACGGTCACGTGCGCACGCAATAACGTTTACATGACCACGCAGTAGCTATTACGTGCTCACGCAATAACGTTTACGTGGCCACGCAATAGCTTTACGTGCGCACGTTATAATTGACGTACGTAATAGCACGTAATAGCTACTGTGTGGCCACGTTAACGTTATTGCGTGCGCACGTAAATTTTAAATATTTCTCCATGTCACCTCTATGTCACCGTACTATACTGCTTCAACTCGCCGTTTCTTTTTACTAAAAGGTACGATTTTTGTACTGATTTTCTCTCCAATAATTTTACCTCACATATATTATGAAAAACTTATCAAATTAAGCGATCACTTGACATTATCCTATTAAAATGATGAAAAACGACGTTGGACAGGTAATCATTAGTCAACCAGGCCCGGGTTGGTTCGATCCATATCCAAAACACGCTTCGTTGCTTCATTTACAAAGAACCTTTATTATTACTGCTCAGTACTGGGGGAGCTAAAAGTTAACTCAAGAGTGATTAATCGAAGTAGTAAGAACTTGTTTAAAGATCAATCTAAAATAAACTAATATAAACTAGGAATATGATTTGGCTTTCATGGAGTCCGTGCCTGTGTGATTGTAAATATCCTCATAGTGCTTGCATTATTAACGTAATTATACAAATCGACACATATTGATCAGTGCATTTGCTAGTCAACAATTCTTATTTGACCATGCACCGTCTGTTTTAAAGCAGAAACCTCTTAAAGATTCTTGTTTTCGTTTCGTTTTATGCTTGTGGCACCCTTTTTTAACAGACAATAAAAACCCTCTGGTTTTGGCTGTGTGTATTTTTACTGTTGCTATTCCCGATATGTTTATTCCCTTTTGAAATCTAATATTTTGTCAAAGCTTACTCTATCTCATATTAGTACAATGTATGCCGATTTTAACGCTTCATCAATGAATACATAAAACACTGCTTCAAATTGATGTTAGTACTGGTGTAACAATGCTAATGATAGACCTGTACTGACAATGTCCATGTTTCATAATTGTAATCTAAATCTCTTTTCGAACCAAGATTTCTTTTACATCTATTGAATCTTCAAAGCACAACTTGGTAATTACAAATTTGAAATTTAGTCGTATAGTCGAAAAGTATTGAACTGAAATATATTTATGTCTCTGCATAAAACCCAATTTATTTAAATGTTAATGAAAAATGTGCTCTAATAAAATTATTTTGTAAATTAGGGTTTTTAACATAAAAGGTTCCTGGGTTAATTTAATAAACAGTAAATAAGCATACATTTATATTGAGATCGAAACAATAACACAAATAAACCCATCGCCTGAAATTTTAACACCCACTAGCCCGATTTATTATGTTTATTTTATAGTGAAAAACAAATTCATCAACTATATTTATGTATTGTCCAAAATTTGAAACAGAAAACACTGACTGGGTTGAACTCGTATGGGATAAGTTATAACACAAACACAATGTTGATTGATTGATAAGGGGCATTTATTCAAATGCCATAGACATAGCAAAAGACATAGATAAATACATACATTAGTTAGAACTTAGAACATATCTGGTCGGCAATCAACCGCCAATGCCATAGACATAGCAAAAGACATAGATAAATACATACATTAGTTAGAACTTAGAACATATCTGGTCGGCAATCAACCGCCACATAACAAAGGACATGAATAATTATTTACATAAGTTATAACTAAAAACATAGCTGGTCGGCAAGTAACTGCCGCCATATATTAAATAAATAATGAACCTATGTTAATGCTGAATATCGTATCGAAATGATATACTTGGACAAACGTCTTATATGAGGAGGAGGAGAGGAAGGTGGTGGTTACAAAATTGTGGAGAAAAATTTTCTCGACTGACTTGTTAGAATCAAACAAAGGAAGTGATTTTAGAGCTCCTGATTGGCTGAATTAGATCACGTGATCAAATTCTAAGCCCCCATTGGATGAGAGCCAAAAGTGTAAAAACCATTCGGCCCGTTAAGAAATTAATACGGGATATAAATCTTTGTAAGTAGGAAATAAGACGTTTGACCATCACATAAAAATTTTTATGTTGTGCATAAAATATTATTTATGTATTGTCCAAAATTTGAAACAGAAAACACTGACTGGGTTGAACTCGTATGGGATAAGTTATAACACAAACACAATGTTGATTGATTGATAAGGGGCATTTATTCAAATGCCATAGTATATGTATGTAAGTAGAAATACAGTAAATGTTATGTACAATAAATTGAAAATGTAACAAATACAGTTGTAAATGAATTAATCCAGGAAGAAAATGGATAGCGCGAAACGAAAACGAATTCATTCGCAAAGGAAATCAGTTTACATGATAGTTACAGAAAAAAATAAATATCGTCATATAGAACAGATCTAATACGAACATGACATAATGACAGGTATCTTGGGTACAGATTAATGTCAATACAGTTACAAAAGTTACAGTCTAATTTTCCAAGCATGTAAGCAAAGATATCTTCCTTGCTACAACCACGCAGCAGAGTTGATAAGGAACAGCTTAAAGCACTAATGTCCTCAAAATATTTTACTAACAAGGTTTTTGCATTTGTATATGGGCAATATAATAACTTATGCTCAACCTCGATACTGCATGGCTGTAGACAACGAAGACAAGTATTATTTGAGGGACGACTGCATAAAACAGACACCAAGAATTTCACTGAAGAAAGACAATATGGGTTAGTCCTAGCAAAAGTCCATAGGGTATATTCACATAATTGTAAGTGACTTAATAGAGTGAAGTCTGTACTGAGCTCAAGACGATCAGACCACTTGTTTTCTTCACACTTTTTTATAGCACGCATGCAAATCTTTTTCCATGCAAATTTTGGCGGGAAAAGTCCAGTTGATAAAAAATGATCAAGATAATCTTTTAGATCGTAAGTATCAATAATTGACAAAATATCGGGTATAAAACCAAGTAATCTAGATTTATTGTTTATAGCCTGGAAAAGTCTATGAGTGAACAACTGAGTACAAATATCACTAGCAGAGGTTCTACAAAGTACTCCAAAGAATAACAGTTTTGTTTATCGATATAAGCGCGTAAACTGTGAGCACCAAGTAGACCAAGGGCCATGTCAGAGCGCGTAAGTGATGAAAGACCCTGAGCGCGTTTAATGCAAAAATGATGCGCAATTTCTAATTGTTTCATTTTATATTCTGGAATATTATTCCATAGTTCACATCCAAATAGAGCACGTGGCAGGACGCATGTATTGTACAGTTTTATCGCCGTGCTCGGATTTATATTATCACATCCGTAAATCCTGTTTGTAAGGGACATAAAAGTTCCTCTTATAGTTTGTTTCACTGAGTCAACGTCATTTGGCTGGCTAACTGAAGCCGATTGCACAATACCAAGATGTTTATACATATTAGTTCCTTGTATGACTTTTTACTCAAAACAGGACATCATTAAGCTAGAAAAAGCTCATAGATTCTGTTTTAAACTAGTTCAGTCACTTCAACGAAATACTGACACTACATTGGCTCTTTCCATATTGAATTGTGTACCCATTGAAGTAATGATTGATATTAAAAAAACTGAAGTATTTTGGTCAATTGTGTAGATTACCTTGGTTTTATCAGGCAAAAGAAATATTTATTCATAGATTAATCCGCTTTGTAAATAGTGATCATCAAACGAGAGGGTTTATACCTGATGTCTTCAGATTATGAACTTGGATCCTATTTTTATGGCTATGTAGACAGTGGTTGGTTTCCATCGAAGTCTCAATGGAAAAACATTTTAAGTAAGATGGTTTTTAAAAGCGAAGCATCAATCTTGAGGTATAAACTTTCAACCAGTATAAAGGATTCTCTTTTAACAAATATAGTTATGGATGACAATTGTTCGTATCTTTCATCCAACTGAATTCAAGCGACCAATGCTTGGAAATATTTAGAATTGCTACAATCAACGATCTTAAAGACTTTCATCACTTGAATATTTTAATGCAAATGCGTTTTATTTTTTAACTAGATGAAATTTATAATTTTGTTAATACATGGTGAAACATGGTCACACATAAATCATATAATGAGTAATTCTGTTTATTTATATTGGTATACAAGCATAGATTTCATATACATTGTATTAGTATGATTTGTTTAGTCTACATTGTGTGCTCATGTATGTTACTCATACACCATGCTTGGTTTAGAATATATTGTGTATTCATGTATGTTACTCATACACCATGTTTGGTTTGGTATACATTGTATGTTCATGTATGTTACTCATACACCATGCTTGGTTTGGTATACATTGTATGTTCATGTATGTTACTCATACACCATGCTTGGTTTGGTATACATTGTATGTTCATGTATGTTACTCATACACCATGTTTGGTTTAGAATATATTGTGTATTCATGTATGTTACTCATACACCATGTTTGGTTTAGTCTACATTGTATGTTCATGTATGTTACTCATACACCATGTTTGGTTTAGTATATATTGTGTGTTCATGTATGTTACTCATACACCATGTTTGGTTTAGTATATATTGTGTGTTCATGTATGTTACTCATACACCATGTTTGGTTTGGTATACATTGTATGTTCATGTATGTTACTCATACACCATGCTTGGTTTGGTATACATTGAATGTTCATGTATGTTATTCAAACATTAGCTTGATACTCTGTATTTCAATATCTCACATGTGCTATTCTTACATTAAATGGATGTAAAATAACACTGAATTTAGCCTATATGATACAATTGTTTAATGTATTATTTATTTGCATTACTTTGTATAATACTTTGTAAATATGTTATTATCTCCATAATGGAGGATTCAATAAATATATATAACGTCATTTGGCTGGCTAACTGAAGCCGATTGCACAATACCAAGATGTTTATACATATTAGTTTCTTGTATGACTTGATCGCCATAGATCGCTGGTGCCGCTTTGTGGCGAGTATTTCTACGATCAAGGACATAAGCTGCACATTTTCTTGCGTTGTATAGATAACGCCACTTGAGTGAATAGTTATGACAAATTTCAATCAGTTCATTTAGACCTCGTCTTGACAATGATAACAACACTATGTTGTCTGCTTGTGTAAGAACCGTAAGGCACAAGTTACCGATACGTAGACCATATGGACTGGAATGTAATGTTTTGAGGAGACCATCAATAAATACTGTATAGAAGAATGGGGCACAAATGGAGCCTTGTCTCGTTCCCTGTTCTATGGCAAATGGTACGGACAAGTGACTCTTAAAGAGTACTCGGCTGGAGCAATCACTAAATAAATTTGAAATTATTCGTAGAATTTTCCCCTGGAAGCCGATGTCATGTAGTTTGTACAATAGACCGTTTATCCATACAAGATCGAATGCAGATTTAGCGTCCATATAACAGACATGTAGCGGACTACCTCGTTCAACACAGTAGTCACGTGCTTCCTGTAGAATGTCTGGAGCCATTTTACAACTTTTACCTTTTTGAAAGCCATGCTGTAGTTTGCTAACTTGAGACGTTAATGAATTATCCTCGAAACGTTTCATTAATAGTTTTTCAAATAGTTTAGATATTACCGAAAGTAAGAAGATGGCTCTGTGGCTGGCCGGATCGCTAAACGATTTTCCATTGCCCTTATGTTAGGTCACAGTGAGGCCTGATTTAAAGCTATTCGGTACCCTTTCTTGGCGGAATATTTCACTAAACAGTTTAGATAAGCTTATTACAATATCAGCACCACCATATTTCAAGTGTTCGTATACTAAGTTATCACATGACCCACTTTTATTGTTAGGCAATATTTTGATGATTTCCTTGAGTTCGTCAGCACTTACTGCCTTACAGAGTGTATTATTAATGGGAGCGTTTTCATTGCTAGATAGAAATGATTCAACATTTGTATCCACATGACTTCTATGATCAGCGTCAAAATTTGTAGTATCATAGAATTTATACAATTGACCGAAGTATGACGACCAACCAGCAAGGATACCATCAAGAGTGGTCTCCCTTTTACCGTTAAAGTTTATTTCAGACCCTTGTTTCTTACATTTTGACTTTTTCGAGTTTAACCATTTCTAAAAAGAATTTTGATCAAACTCTCTGAGTTCGTGTATAAATTTAGGTATTTTCTGAGGATAAAGGGTATTACATGTACTTTAATGTTTATTCAAATCGATAAATTTACAAAATAAATTAGTTTACAAAATCTTCTTATATTTAAAATATCAAGTATAAAATCAACACAAGTAAAAATATCAATGTCGCTATCAGGACTGCATTTTCCTTTTTTTAACGCTGTATTTAACACATATTTAGGTGTTATATACGACGACCTGCTCTTTCTACTATCGGTTTCCTGAACACTTTTCTATCACCAGTACTAACTTATCCTACCACGAGACTGACAACTTCTGTCTAGGGTATGACCTACCACGACCGGGCTCGAACCCGCGATCTCTGGATTCGAAGTCAGACTTCTACTATGCCACGGCCGCGGCTATTTTACTTTCATACGCATACATACGTTTAAATAATGTTATATTAGGGACATACATGTACAAATTAATTATTGTCATCGAATTTAGCAAGTGGACCGTGGATCGAGTTCACTAAAATCGCTCTCGGTCCAGTGACTTGCAGTCTTGTAATCAGAGGTTAACAACATTCTAGATTGAGAATATTGACATCGTCTTTTCATTTCTTCATTTCTTCGCCACGAAAAAACGAACACACGACAAAATAAATACAACAATACGACAGATAAAATGTGTCGTGTTTTCGCCTTACATCTTCGTCTTTTCGTTTCTTTGTGAAGATAAAACACGACAAATCAATAGTTTGTCGTATCTTCGTCTATTTCTTTCTTAACCACGAAGAAACGAAAGTACGGAGTACGATAGATGAAGGGCGGAAACACGACAGATTCATAGTTTGTCGTATCTTCGTCTTTTCGTTCCTTGGCCACGAAGAAACGAAACGACAAAAATACGTCAGATGTAAGGCGAAAAACACAACACATTTTATCTGTCGTATTGTTGTATTTTTTTGTCGTGTGTTCGTTTCTTCGTAGCAAAGAAATGAAGAAATATAAAGACGAAGAAACGATTAACTATGATTTGTCGTGGTTTTGTTTTTTCATTTTTCGCGGCAAAGAAACGAAAATGCGACATGGCATAAATCAGACACCATATATATGTATTTATTATTGGCTGAATGTAAAGATGTTTATGGGAGCGTTAAGCACGTTTTTCACGTGCCATATTGTGTAGGTTTGAACGTATAATGGCCCGATTGCATAATTCTAGTCTAAAGATAACCTCAAGTTTAAACCAGAGTTTAAACCCTTTCCATTGCATTAATGTAGTTTAATTAGTCTCAGACTAAGCAAAAACCTGATTGGATTGCATAAATACAGTTTAGGCAAAACCTGAGTTTATATTTAGTCTAACACACCATTAAAGTTAAATCTGCGGTGGGGGTAGTTTAAGGCTGAGTTTTAGAAAATAAATCAGTTTTGTGAGTTGAAAAAATGGCTGCCCACATATTGCAACGGATAAATTTCAATAGAATGTGCAGCTCGTATTTGAGAAATTTAACCTTGATGTGTAAAAGTTCTTACGAATAATATTTATCACTTTTATGCAAGATTCCTTCTCCGGTACAAAGTAATAAGAATAAAGTTTGTGTGCATAGAAAAAAAAATGGCTTCAAAACAAGACACGTTGTTATCGCGTAAATGGAATGGGTCTGAAACCCGATACTTACTAGAACCAGAATAGGAGGTCAAAATAACGCAATAATGATAATATTGATTATATGATTAATTTTGCGTTCACACACGAGATTTTGATGAATTTTTACGAAAAAAGGGAAAAAGTGCGGTTAGAATTTTGTTTTCATAAACATGTTCAGCCAACTGTAAAATCATGGCCGAGTAATTACGACGTTGCACTAGAAATTATTGGACCGCAAGCCCGGCATTTATTCGAATCACAACGAAAACCTTGTTGTTTCTTAGAGCTAAATCTTTTTTACCGCTAGCTCAGGGCTGGGGAAACAGAAAGCGAACTCGAATATGATTAATCATAGTTGTTCGAGGGTCGATCAACAAACGTCAAACTTGCTATCAAACCAATTGCGACTCGACATATTTAAAACCTTATAATGTAGTATAATTACTCAGCTTCAACACAGGTACAACATTTCAGGGTAATACAACTAAGCTAATGCATTTGATCTGATATTTTATCAATTCAAAACTGGCAAAATTTTGACATGCAGTACATATGCGCATGCACGTGTGTTGCCATGTTTTGCAGTTTCGATATCTTACTAAATGTTAACATCCTAAAAGTAGTTTCATTCAGCCTTCAACTGAGGAACCTGAAAATGTATCCGTGTATGAGCTCTTTGAATGTGCAAGTACAAAATACAAAATACAAATATATTTATTTCAGCAATTAAGCACATACGTGCTTTTCTGCCGTCAGTCGGCGGCAACAACATATACATACATACATGTAAATTAATATTTATGACAATACATCAAAAGGAATATATATGAACAAACATGTATAAGAATAAAGTAATATTTGAATAATGATACATCACTGAGAAGAGTATGAGAACATGTATAAGAATAAAGTAATATTTGAATAATGATACATCACTGAGAAGAGTATGAGAACATGTATAAGAATAAAGTAATATTTGAATAATGATACATCACTGAGAAGAGTATGAGAACATGTATAAGAATAAAGTAATATTTGAATAATGATACATCACTGAGAAGAGTATGAGAACATGTATAAGAATAAAGTAATATTTGAATAATGATACATCACTGAGAAGAGTATGAGTACAGAATGTGAATCTTAAAGCAGTACTTTTACTTGAAAAAACAAAGAATCGTTAGAAAGTTAGACAAAAAGGTAGACTAAAAAAGAAAACTCCAAGGAAAACAAGATATCAACAAAATTAAATTGTAAACGTATTATGTGTTCACTTGGTTTAGTAAAGAAGATCGTTTTTTATTAGCAAGATATATATATTTTGCTAATTTACAAATTAGACTGGTACTTGTTGAGGACATTAAATTTCGTAATTTTTGAATAGTTGGCCAATGGTTATAATAATTGGGTAGGCATTCTTTGCGAATATTACGGTACATAGGACAGATTAAAATAAAATGGTATTCGTCTTCAATTACGTTCATATCGCAAAAAATGCATTTTCTATCGGCTCTGTCAATATTTCTATAACGCCCTTCTTCTACGGCAAGTTTATGAGCAGAGCAACGAATACGAGTTAAAGCAATTCTATGATTATCATTTTTGATACAAGATAAATATTTTTCAGATTCAAAATTATTTTTAAATAGTTTGTAGGTATTCAATTTAGGCATGTTGTCTAAAAAAGAGAAAAATAGTTGATAATATTGACTGTATAAACATTGTATAATATTGTTCAGCTGGGAACGTGAAAAATCCATGGTATCCCATATGTATGAGTATCCTAGATCGTTCAACAAGTTCTTAACATCGCCTGCCCAAGAATTTGTAACATTATTTGCTTTATCATACATAAATGTTTTATACATAAGTGAATTCTTGGCATTTACTATTTTAAAAAAATACTTTAAAATACGTTCTTTCCTTACAACATCTAAGGGTACTTTACCAAGTTCGCCATATACAGTAACATTAGTTGTCTGGTATCTCACATTTAATACATATTTTAAAAATTTGATATATACTTTTTCAATGTCAGGACTTTTATGAAACCCCCAAATTTCACAACCGTAGTTAAGAATTGGTAATACCATACTATCAAATAGTTTAATTTTTTCAAGTACACCAAGGGAGACAACCTGAAAAATTGATTTAATACAAAATATAGAACGCAATGCTTGTTCAGATAATGATTTCTGTGTATTGTAAAATTTACCATTTGATGATAGCACAACACCCAAGTAACAAAATTTTTCAACAATATTCAATTTGATATTTCCATAATAGATATCAAAGTTTTTGCGTTTATTGCCCAATTTGCAACACATCACAACAGTTTTTGATGTATTAACAATAATATTCCACTTAGAACAATAAGTGTGCAAATTATTCAATAGTAACTGTAAGCCCGTGAGAGAATATGAAAAAAGGACGGTATCATCAGCAAAAAGCAGTATAAATATTTGTAATTGGTCTAAACTGACTAAGTCAGCATCATTATCGAAAAGACAAGTCTCCATGTCATTTATAAAAAGTAAAAAAAGAAGAGGTGACAATGTCTCACCCTGTTTAACCCCCATATAACTATCAAAATATTCAGTTAAATTATTGTTAAGTTTAACGCATATTTTTACAGATTGGTACATACTACGTAACATAGTTAAAAACTTAGTGGACATGTTATAATTCATTAGTTTAAACCATATACCATTTCTGTATACCATGTCAAATGCTTTTTTAAAGTCGACAAGTAAGCTGAGCATAACATCATATAATGCATTTATCAATTTAAAAATGCATCAATTATGTGTGGATTTTATACTAAAATTATAATATTTTTATTTCAATAACGTATACATTTGCATGTATTCGAAAATAACATTGTTAAGCGGTCGCTTCAAATTTTGTACAAAATAATCAATGTTCAAGCACGAAATTCTCATGATTAAGTGGTATTTTTTTCGATGCAATGAAAGACAACTTCAATTATATATATATATAGTTTATCCTACCTGAGGACTAAGTACTACAATATTACAAAGCTCAATTTTTGTTATCCCCCGGATAGCTAGTCTTAGACTAGCTAAAACAAAATTAAACTTGAATTATGCAATTGAGAAATCAACTCAAGGCTAGTAAGCCTCGGACTAGAGCTTAAACTAGACTAAATAAAACTTGAATTATGCAATCGGCCCAATTTTGAAAACTAAATCGAGCTTCGGACAGGACAAAGGAAACATTGTTAAATACTTTTATCGTACTACCCAGCCTCCCACCCTCTTCCTTTTTAGTTTTATCTGAAATGTCTTTGAAATTTAGTAATCATGTTTTATATCTTTTGCAGATTTGACTTTTTGTATAGTCACGTGAAAATGGATGAGTTATATACTTATGATTTTGTTTTTGTCAGAGGAATCCACCCTCTCTTTCTTTCAGTATCATATATTTAAAAATGAAGTTATCATGTTACTTATCTTTTGCAGATATGACTTTTTGTACAGTCATTTTAATGCTTATGTGGAATTGGTATAATTGTGTTTTCATGAAAGGGAATTGTGGTTCTGGACACTTTTTTACGGAGAAATTGATCTCCATACTAAATGTAATAGGACATTGATGCCGATGTTATAGCGGCAACAGTTTTTTCAGGAGCCATTGTTCAAGTGAGAAAGTGCTATATGAATCAAATGTATCAGAATTGAATGAGATAAACCGTACCTGTCCGAGCATACCTATTTATGAGTTTGCTATTTTCTTTAAATGATAACAGAAAATAAATAATTTATGTTTGGCCTGAAAGGCTTTGAAGAGAAAACATAAATGTATGTACATTGTAAATATCTGTGTGGACCATATTGAAATTTGATAAGATAATCTGTATTTACAGTCGATTAGAATCAAATATACAAATATATACAACACTAGTCTAGCTAAAAGCTGTTGTCCGACAAAGATGTAGCTATACATTTTAACATCTACAATAAATAAAGTCGTTATATTTCTATATTCATGCTATACTCACCATTCCTATTTTTCAATATTTACTCTATATTTTGATCATCATTTGTATATTTCTATGTCTATACTATATTTTGTTCATCATTTCTATATTTCTATATTCATACTATATTTTGTTCACCATTCCTATATTCCTACATTCATTCTATTTATGTTTATCATTCTTGTATTTCAATATTCATTCAGATATTTGTTCATCATGCCTATATTTCTATATTTATACTATATTTTGTCCATCATTCCTTTATTTCTATATCTATACTATATGTTTGCCATAATTCCTATATATATATCTAAACTCATACTTAATTTTGTCCATCATCCTTAAATTCATACTTTATCATGTCTGTTTCTCACATATTTCTATATTCATACAATAATATACAGCAACATAGGTCTCATGTTCAATGTTTAAAAAAACGATAAAAAATGAGAAAGCTCTGAAACAATGCCATGCAAACATACTATATGTCATACAGAACACACCAAAGCAAAAAAAATGCCATAAGTGTGACTTCTTGAGTGTGACGTCATACATGTAATTGCTGATCATGCATCGTGCTGTTTCATTATATTCATGCTATATCTTGTTCATCATTCTAATATTTCTGTATTCATGCAATTTTTTGTCTATCATTTCTATATTCATGCTATATTTTGTTCATTATTCCTATATTTCTATATTCAGACTATATTTTGTTCATCATTTCTATATTCATGCTTTTTTTCATTATTTCTAAATTTACGCCATATTTTGTTTATCATTCCTATATTTCTATATTCATACTATATTTTGTTCATCATTTCTATATTCATGCTATATTTTGTTCATCATTTCTATATTCATGCTATATATTGTTCATCATGTCTATATTCATGCAATATTTTGTTCATCATTTCTATATTCATGCTTAATTTTGTTCATCATTTCTATATTCATGTTATATTTTGGTTCATTATTTCTATATTCATGCTATATTTTGTACATCATTCCTTTATTTTAAATTCACGCTATATTTTGCTCTTCATTCATACACATTGTACAGTCAGATCTCGTTATAACGACATTCGTTACAACGACAATTGCGTTACAACGACACACTTCTTGGGAACGAAACATTTGTACATTATTTGTATCCGTTATAACGGAAATTCATGCTTCCGACACTGCCATAAACTGGCCACCAAACACTATTTTACTGCACAATCTTGACCCGACAATCGCCGAGGGTATCAGAATATCGATTTTCTCGCCTAAGGGTGTTTTTAGCGAGTACATGTAGCTTAAGTAGCTAGACTTCCTGTCTTTGTTTTCCCGATGTTTTTTACACTTTTAATCTGCTTACGATGGGTAATTACTTTTAAACACGGAGATGATATTTTTAATACTGAGTGCAAACTTTGATCAAATTAGGGTTCAATTCGTATGAATTGATGCAGTTTAGTACCGTAGATTTTATGAATAAATCTTCACACAACATGTACATTTTTACAAATCTTGAGACTCCACTCGTAATCAATTGATTGATGAGCGTAGATAGTTAATAATGGACACGCAGGCGAACTAGTCTGATGATTGAAAAAAACTCATATAAGAAACATCATAGTGGTACATCACAGACTGAGACACAGGATATATTTTCTAAGAAATGGAATAAAACATTGGACGTTCGACCGTGAGTGAAATTTTAAAGTCTAAGGACACAGTTGTAATTTCTCGGCTAAAAAGTAGAACCCGACAAAGGAGTGGAAAGTATGAAAAACTCTAAGATGCAATGTTTATGTGGTTCAATGACATGCGAAGCAGAAACGCCACGGTGTCCGATGCTATGCTTATTGACAAGTCTAAATCGTTTGGTGAACAGCTTGGAATCGAGGAATCGTTCCAGTATAGTCGGGGATGGATTAAATGCTTCAAGCAATGATTTCTTTAATTTCTTTGGTTGATTGCACTGGCCCCAGAGTCCATATTTTATGATTATATTTATTTATTTATTTATTGGAGTTAACGCCGTATCAACACAATTAAGGTCATTTCACGGCGTCCAGCGCACCTAACCTAGCTTTCCTGGACCATTGTCTATAACCAGTACTCACCTACCCTTCCACAAGGCCGGAAACTTCTCCATATTATCTAATCAATGGAGGAAAATCGACATTATTGTCAAATTTTCATGGAAGGGTATAACCTGCCCGGGTGGGATTCGAACCTGCACCCCCTCGGGCACGAGTATCCAAATCCCGACGCGCTGCCAACTGCGCTATCGACCCGGGTTATCTTATGATTATAATGCGTACGTCACTATATATAGTTCTCTGTACATACATATATATCAAACATGGTATTGAACGTTTTCTACAGTGCATATGGCCCAAACCGTTTTTCTTCAATTCGACTTGTATCTGAAAGAAAATGTCGGTCTCAATTTAAAGACTAAACATTACTCTAACATCATGCAAAGTTACTAGTTTGTATCTGATACCGTTTTCATGAAATTTATATTAATTTCAGAATCACTAGTTTGCAGCGATTCAACGTCACTACTGACTTCCGGTTTAACTTAACCTGGTTCCCTGGATATTAATGATTACGTACACAGACGCAGCATTATATCATTGATTACGTGTATATTCTATTTATAGAACTTGGGACACGTAAATGTTTACCTAGGCAGTGCGCTTCGATTGGGTTTAAATTTGGCGCGCTTCATTGACAAGGTACGGGAAAAGTCTCGAGGAGTTTATCAACCAATCAGTTTACGCCGGTAAACGCGTCATGATTAAACCGGAAGTGAACAGTGACTCTCAATCGCTGCAAAATGATAGTATTGAAATTACGATTAATTTCATAATAACCATTTATGATATAAAGTTTTTGAATATTCAGTTTTGTAAGGAAATGTTTAATCTACAAAACGAGACCGATATTTGCATCCAAATATATTGGTAAAGGTAAAATAAATCTGTCAGACCGTACCTACTGTCAAAATGGTTCAATACCATGTGAATATTATAATGATAGTCATAACTCGTACACGGTGATGAATACGGCAGCGATTTTTAATTGTGTTTGTTGACAAAATATTATATGTGCGTGCATTTAAAAGAATGTGAGGACTCCAGTGCCAGTGGTTGATTGCTAAGTAGTAACACTATCATGAGTATATCATACATATGTACATGGACACTATATTTGATATCAACTGCATAAATTTGTTTTATTATTTCATATGTACATAATGTTGTAAATATATAAAAAACCAGTTCACTTGAATATACTTAGTTTTATTTTCTAGTTATAGTACATTCACACTTTCAGTACTAAACTGTGTATATATATACGGAGATACATACGCATGTTGCCAACAACGACATAAAAACATTACCAACATGTACATTGTCGGAGGATTCATTATACTGATATATTCGTTATAACGACAATTTTCCCAGGAACGAACGATGTCGTTATAACGAGATCTGACTGTATTCTTTTTATATTCTGTCCATCATTCTTAAATTTCTATAATCATACTATATTTTGTCCATTTTTTCTAATATTTCTATTATGTACAATATTTTTTACATCATTTCTATATTCATGCTTTATTTTGATCATCATTCTTATAGTTCTTTATTTATACTATATTTTGTCCATCATTCCTTTATTTCTATATCTATACTATATATTTGCCATAATTCCCATATATATCTAAACTCATACTTAATTTTGTCCATCATCCTTAAATTCATACTTTATCATGTCTGTCACTCACAAATTTCTATATTCATACAATAATATACAGCATCATAGGTCTCATGTTCAATGTTTATAAAAAAACGATAAAAAATGAGAATGCTCTGAAACAATGCCATGCAAACATACTATATGTCATACAGAACACACCAAAGCAAAAAAAAATGCAATAAGTGTGACTTCCTAAGTGTGACGTCATACAGGTAATTGCTGATCATGCATTATATATGTTTCATTATATTCATGCTATGTCTTGTTCATCATTCTAATATTTCTGTATTCATGCAATTTTTTGTCTATCATTTCTATATTCATGCTATATTTTGTTCATTATTCCTATATTTCTATATTCATACTATATTTTGTTCATCATTCCTATATTTCTATATTCATACTATATTTTTTCATCATTTCTATATTCATGCTATATTTTGTTCATCATTTCTATATCCATGCTATATATTGTTCATCATTTATATATTCATGCTATATTTTGTTCATCATTTCTATATTCATGCTATATTTTGTCCATCATTTCTATATTTATGCTATATTTTTTTCATCATTTCTATATTCATGTTATATTTTGTTCATTATTTCTATATTCATGCTATATTTTTTCATCATTCCTATAATTCTAAATTCACGCTATATTTTGCTCTTCATTCATATATTCTTTCTATATTTTGTCCATCATTCTTAAATTTCTTTAATCATACTAAATTGTCCATTTTTCTAATATTTCTATATTTGTACTATATTTTGTACATCATTTCTATTTTAATGCTCTATTTTGTCCATCATTTTTATATTCATGCTATACTTTGTCAAACATCCCCATATTCATGCTATATTTTGATCATCATTCTTATATTCCATATTCATACTTTATTTTGTTCACCATTCCTATATTTTTTTATTCAAACTATATTTTGTTCATCATTTCTATATTCATGCTATATGTTGTTCATACCTTCTATATGGATGCTTTATTTTGTTAATTATAACTATATTCTATATTATGTTATACTTTGGTCACCATTTCCTTATTCATGCTTTATTTTGTTCATCATTCCTACTTTCTATATTCCTACTTTATTTTGTTCATCATTGCTATATTTCTATATTCATACAAAATTTTGTTTATAATTTCTATATTCATACTATTTTTTGTCCACCGTTTCTATATTCATGCGATCCTTTTGCAATCATTTCAATTTATACTATATTTTGTCCATCATTTCTATATTCATGCTTTATTTTGTTCGACAGTCCTATATTTTTATATTTGTACGATATTTATTTCATCATTTCTATACTGAAGCTATACTTTGTTCATCATCTCTATATTCATGATATATTTTTTCCATCATTTCTTTATTCATGCTATATTTTATAATCATGCTATATTATGTTCATCATTCGTATATTTTTATATTCATAATATATTTTGTTCATCATTTCATAATCATGTAATATTTTATCCATCATTTCTATAATAATGCTATATTTTGTCCCTCATTCCTATATTTTTATATTTATACGATATTTATTTCACCATTTCCATACTCATGCTATATTAAGTTCATCATTTCTATATTCATGCTATATTTTATTCGTTATTCCTATATTTCTATATTCAAACTATATTTTGTTCATCATTCCTATATTTATGTTAAATTTTGTTCATCATTTCCATATTTATGCAACATTTTGTCAATTATTTCCCTATTCATGCTATATTTTGTCCATTTTTTCTATACTAATGCTATATATTGTTAATCTATATTCATTATTTATTTTTTATCATCATTCGTATATTTCTATATTCATGTTATATTTTTATTCATCATTTTTTCTATATTCATGCTATAATGTGTCCATCATTATTTATTCATGCTACGTTTTGGTTCATCATTTCTATATTCATACTGTATTTTATTCATCATTCCCTTTAACTATATTCATACAAAATTATGTTCATCATTCCTCTATTTCTATTTTCATACTTTATTTTGTTTATCATTTCTATATTAGCGTAAATTCTGTTCATCATTTCTATAATTATGCTATATTTTGTCAATAATTTATTTATTCATTTATGCTGCATTTTGTCCATCTTTTCTATATTCATGCTATATTTTGTTCCTTTTTTCAATTTTCATGCTAATTTCTGACCATAATTTCCATATTCATGCTATATTTTGTTCATCATTTCTATATTCGTGCTATATTTTGTTCACCGTTCGTATTTTTATGGAATATTTTGTTGATCCTTTCTATATTCATGCTATATATTGTTAATCATTATAATATTTTTTATTCATACTTTATTTTGTTCATCATTCGTATATTTCTATATTCAAGTTAGCTTTTGTTCTTCATTTCTATATTCATGCTATATTGTGTTTATCATGCTTTATTCATGCCATGTTTTGGTTCATTATTTCTATATTCATGCTATATTTTGTTCCTTATTCCCATTTTCTTTATTCATACTATATTTTGTTCATCATCCCTATATTACAATATTCATGCTATATTTTGTTTATCATTTCTTTATTTATGTTAAATTTTGTTCATCATTTCTATATTTATGTTTTTTGTTGTCCATCATTTCTATACTTGACGGAACTTCTAAGTACACCGGTTTCAAAGTTATTAAAAATTTTCATTTTTCAACATTTATGTCCGATCGTTAATGGAAATATGTACAGGGCTTTACTGCCGTCTGTTTGCATGGTTTTCATGCTTCTTAATTGATGTAAAATTGGCTTAGTCGTGCATTCGCAGAAAAACGGAAATGTGCACGGGCTTATCGTGCAAAAATTGCACGTTGTCAGTTTTAGTGAAAATCATTAGTGTGTTGATAAACACAATGACAAATCAAGAAATTTCACGAATGTCACTCCAAGAACGAGAAATTACCATATTCTTTTGCCAGACGGTGTGTCACCTGCAGAATAAGACTACTAATTGCTAAGTTTTCCGTTCAATCGAAACAATAAGAAAATTTTCCCATATCAACGCATTCACTACAAAAACGGTTTTGTATTGATAAGGTAGCATGAAAACCATAAAAGCAAAGGTCAGTATGGTTCAAAACATATCTCCATCATCAATCAGACTTTAATGTTGAAAAATAAGACTTCACACAATACTAAAATCGGAGTACTTAGAAGTAAATATTCATGCTATTCATTGTCTTTCATTTCTATTCATACTTTATTTTGATTATGATTTCTATATTCATGCTATACTTTGACCATCATTTCTATATTCATACTTTATTTTGTTCATCAGTCCTATATTTCTATATTTTGTTTATCATTTCTAGATTCATGCTACACTTTGTCAATTATTTCTATATTCATGCTATACTTTGTCCATCATTTCTATATTCATGCTATATTTTGTTCAACATTTCTATATTCATGCTATATGTTGTTCATCATTTCTATATTCATACTGTCCTTTGTCCATCATTTTTATATTCATGGTAATTTTTTTCAATAATTTCTAAATTCATGCTATATTATGTTCATTAATTCTATAATCATGGTTATTTAGTTCATAATTCTTAAATTCTATATTGATACTTTATTTTGTTCATCACTTCATATTCATGCTTTATTTTGTCAATCATTTATCTATTCATGCTATATTTTGTCCATCATTTATATATTCATGCTACATTTTGTTAATCATCCCTTTATTCATGGTATATTTTATTCATCATTTCTATATTCATGCTTTATATTGTTAATGATAACTTTATTCTATATTCATACTTTATTTAGTTCATCATTCCTATATTTCAACATACATGTTATATTTTGTTCATTAATATTCATGCTATATTTAGTCCATCATTTCTATATTGATGCTTTTTTTCGCCAATCAATTCATTATTCATGCTATTTTTTGTTCATCATTCCTACATTCTATATTCATGCTATATTGTGTCCATCATTTTAATATTCATGCTATATTTTGTCCATCATTCCTATATTCTATATTCTTGCACTATTTTGTTTATCATTTCTATATTCATGGTAAATTTTGTTCAAAATTATTATATTCATGCTATATTTTGTTCGTCATTCCTGTATTTCTAAATTTAAACTATATTTTGTTTATCATTCCTATATTTATGTTAAATTCGGTTCATCATGTCAATATTCATAGTATATTTTGTCAATCATTTCTATACTTATGCTATATTTGGTCCATTATTGCTATATTCATGCTATATTTTGTTTATTATTTCTATAATAATGTTATATATTGTCTATCTTTACTATATTCTATATTCATTATTTATTTTTAATCATCATTCGTATATTTCTATATTCATGTTATATTTTTATTCATCATTTCTATATTCATACTATATTGTGTCCATCATAATTTAATTATGCTACGTTTTGGTTCATCAATTTTATATTCTTGCTGTATTTTATTCATCATTCTTGCTACATATATTCATACAAATTTTCGTTCATCATTTCTATATTTTTTATATTCATACTACATTTTGTTAATCATTTCTTTATTTATGTTAAATTTTGTTCATCATTTCTATATTCTTGCTATATTTTGTCAAACATCCCTATATTCATACTATAGTTTGATAATCATTTAATATTCATGCTATATTTTGTTCATCATTTCTATATTCATGCTATATTTTGTCCATTATTTCTATATTCATGCCATTTTTGTTCATCATACCTATGTTCTATATTCAAGTAGTATTTTGTTCATTAATTCTATATCATGCTTTATTTTGTTCATCATTCCTATATATCTATATCTTCCTACTATATATTGTTCATCATTTCATTTTCATACTACAATTTATCCATCATTTCAACTTTCAATGTGTATTTTCTTCCATCATTTCTATCTTCATGCTATATTTTGTTCATCATTTCATAATCATGCTATGTTTTGTTCATCATTTCATATTCAAGCTATATTTGTTTCATCATTTCTATATTCATGCTGTATTTTTGTTCATCCTTTCTATATTCATGCCATATTTTGTTTATCATTCCTATATTCTATAATCCTTTTTTTTTGTTCACCATTCTTATATTTCTATATTCAAACTATATTTTGTTCATCATTTTTCTAATCATGCAATATTTTTTCATCATTTCAAAATTCATGCTATTTTATGTTCATCATTACATGTAGTATATTTCTAGAATCATGCTATGTTTTGTTCATTTTTATATTCATGCGATATTTTCTTTATCATTTCCAAATTCATGCAATATTATGTTCATCATTCCTATATTTCTATAATCATGCTATATTTTGTTCATCATTTCATATTCATGCTATAGTTTGTCCATCATTTCTATATTGATGCATTGTTATGTCAACCATATTTAATTCGTGCTATGTTTGGGTTCATCATATATATATTCATGTTATATTTTGTCCATAATTCCTATATTCTATAATTTAACTATGTTTTGCTCATCATTCCTATATTTGTATAATCATACTATTTTTCATCATCATTTCATATTCATGCTATAGTTTGTCAATCACTTCTATATTCATGCTATATTTTGTTCATCATTTCTATATTCATGCTATATTTTGTTCACCATTCCTATATTCATGCAAGATGTTGTTCATCATGTCTATATTCATACTGTCCTTTGTCCATCATTTCCCTAACCCGGGTCGATAGTGCAGTTGGTAGCGCACCGGGATTTGGATACTCGTGCCCGAGGGGTAGCAGGTTCGAATACCACCAATGGAGATTATACCTTTCCATGAAAATTTGACAATAATGTCGATTTTCCTCCATTGATTAGTTAATATGGACAAGTTTCCGGCCTTGTGGTAGAGGAGGTGAGTACTGGCTATAGATAAATGTGAAATGACCTAAATTGTGTTGATCCGGCATTAACTCCAATAAATAAATAAATAAATCCATCATTTCTATATTCATGGTATATTTTTTCCATCATTCCTAGATTCATGCTATATTTTGTATATCATTCCTTTATTCTATATTTTTGCTATATTTTGTGCATCATTTCTATATGCATGCTATATTTTATCCATCATCTATATATTCATGCTATATTTTGTTCATCATTTTTATATACATGCGTTATTTTGTCCATTATTTCTATATTCATGATACATTTTTTCCATAATTTCTATATTCATGCTATACTTTGTCCATAATTTCTATGTTCATGCTACATTTGTTTATTAATGCTATATTATAATCATGGTATATTTTGTACATCATTCCTATATTCTATATTGATACTTTATTTTTCCTCATTTCATATTCATGCTATATTTTATCCCTCATCTATATATTCATTCTATATTTTGTTCGTCATTTTTATATGCATGCGTTATTTTGTCCATTATTTCTATATTCATGATACATTTTTTCTATCATTTCTATGTTCATGTTATATTTGTTTATTAATTCTATAATCATGGTATATTTTGTTCATCATTCCTATATTCTATATTGATACTTTATTTTTCCTCATTTCATATTCATGCTATAGTTTGTCCATCATTTCTACATTCACGTTATATTTTGTTCATCATTTCATATTCAAGCTATATTAAGTCAATCATTTCAATATTCATGCTATTTTTTGTCTATCATTTCAGTATTCCAACTATCTTTTGTCTATCATTTCAGTTATCCAACTATTTTTTGTTTATCATTCCTTTATTCGATAATCATGCTATATTATGTCCGTCATTCCTACATTTTTATATTTTTACGATATTTATTTCATCATTTCTATACTCATGCTATATTTGTTCATCATTTCTATATTCATGCTATATTTTGTTCGTCATTCCTATATTTCTAAATTCAAACTATATTTTGTTCGTCATTCCTATATCTATGTTAAATTTTGTTCATCATGTCAATATTTATGCTATACTTTGTCCATCATTTCTATATTCATGCTATATTTTGATCAGCATTTCTAAACAAATGCTATATATGGTTAATTATTACTATATTCTATATTCATAATTTATTTTTTATTATCATTCGTATGTTTCTATATTCATGTAATATTTTTATTCATCATTTCTATATTCATGCTATATCGTGTCCATCGATATTTCTTCATGCTACGTTTTGGTTCATCATTTCTATATTCATGCTGTATTTTATTCATTATTCCTTTTATCTAAATTCATATAAAATTTTGTTAATCATTCCTATATTTCTATATTCATACTTATTTTGTTTATCATTTCCATATTTATGTTCAAATTTGTTCATCATTCTATTATCATGATATACTATGTTCATAATTCCTATATACCTATATTCATACTATATTTTTTCATCATTTCATATTCATGCTATAGTTCGTCCATCATTTCTATATTCATGCTATATTTTGTTCATCATTTCTATATTCATGCTAAATTTTGACCATAGTCTCAATATTCATGCTATATTTTGTTCATTATTTCAGTATTCATGCTATATACTGTTCATCATTCCTATATTTCTCAATTCATACTATATTTAGTTCATCATTCCTTTATGCATGCTAAACTTTGTCAATCATTTCTATATTCATGCTATATTTTGTTCATCGTCCCTGTATTCTATTATCATGCTATACTATGTTCATAATTCCTATATACCTATATTCATACTATATTTTTTTCATCATTTCATATTCATGCTATAGTTCGTTCATCATTTCTATATTCATGCTATATTTTGTTCATAGTTTCTATAATCATGCTATCTTTTGTCAATAATTTCAATATTCGTGCTAAATTGTGTTCAACAATTCTATTTTCATGCTATATTTTGTCCATCATTCCTATATTTCTTTTTTCATACTATATATATTTCATAATTTCTATATTCATGCTATATTTTGTTAATCAGTCCTATATTTTTATATATATACTGTATTTTGTTTATCATTTCTATATTCAAGCTATTTTTGTCAATCATAACTATATTCATGCTACATTTTGTCCATTATTTTTATATTCATGCTAAACTTTGACCATCAATTCTATTCATACTATTTTTTGTTTATAATTTCTATATTCATGTTATACTTTGTCCATTATTTCTATATTGATGGTATATTATGACCATCATATCTATGTTGATGCTATATGTCGTCCATCATTTCTATATTCATGCTTTATTTGTTCAACATACCCATATTCTATATTCAAGTTATATTTTGTTCATCAATTCTTTATTCATGCTATATTTTGTCCATTATTCCTATATGCTATATTCATACTATATTGTGTTCATCAGTCCGATATATCTATATCTTTCTACTATATAGTGTTTATCATTTCTATTCCTACTATATTTTGTCAATCATTTCTAAATTCATGGTATATTTTCTTCCATAATTTCTATATTCATGCTTTTTTTTGTTCATCATTCATATATTCTATATCTATGCTATATTTTATTCATAATTTCATAATCATGCTATTTTTTGTTCATCATTTCATATTCACGCTATATTTTGTCAATAATTTCTTAATTCATTCTATATCTATTTCATCATTCTTATATTCTTCAATCACTTTTTTATCATCTTGTTTACATTTCTATATTCAAAGTATATTTTGTTCAAAATTTTCATATTCATGCAATATTTTCTTAATCAGTTCAAAATTCATGCTATATTATGTTAATCATTACTATATTTCTATAATCATGCTATATTTGGTTCATCATTCCTATATTCTATAATCACGCTAAATTATGTTCATCAGTCCAATGTTTCTATGTTCAAACTAATTTGTTTTCATCATTTCATATTCATGCTATACTTTATTCATCATTTTTTATTCATGCTTATTTTGGTTAATCATTTATATATTCATGCTATATTTTGTTATCATTCCTATATTCTATATTTATACTATATTTTGCTGATCATTACTATATTTCTATAATCATACTATATTTTTTTCATCATTTCATATTAATGCTATAGTTTATCCATCATTTCTGTATTGATGGTAAATTTTGTTCATCATTTCTATATTCATGCTAAACATTGTTCATAGTTTCTATAATCATGCTATCTTGTGTCAATAATTTCTATATTTGTGATATTTTGTGTGCAACAATTCTATTTTCATGCTTTATTTTGTCTATCATTCCTTTATTTCTTTTTTCATACTATATTAATTTCATATTTTCGATATTCATGCTATATTTTGATCATCATTTCTCTATTCATGCTATATTATGTTCATCATTCCTATATTCTAAATTAATACTATATTTTGTTCATCAGTCCTATATTTTTATATAAATACTGTATTTCGTTTATCATTTTTATATTCAAGCTATTTTTGTCCATCATAACTATTTTCATGCTACATTTTGTCCATTATTTTTATATTCATGCTAAACTCTGTCCATCAATTCTATTCATACTATATTTGGTTTATAATTTCTATATTCATGCTATACTTTGTCCATTATTTCTATATTCATGGTATATTTTGACCATCATTTCTATGTTGATGCTATATGTCGCCCATCAATTCTATATTCATGCTTTATTTGTTCAACATACCCATATTCTATATTCAAGTTATATTTTGTTATCATTCCTATATTCTATATTCATACTATATTTTGCTGATCATTACTATATTTCTATAATCATACTATATAATTTTCATCATTTCATATTAAAGCTATAGTTTATCCATCTTTTCTATATTGATGGTAAATTTTGATCATCATTTCTATATTCATGCTATATTTTGTTCATAGTTTTTATAATCATGCTATCTTTTGTCAATAATTTCTATATTCGTGCTATATTGTGTTCAACAATTCTATTTTCATGCTTAATTTTGTCCATCATTCCTATATTTCTTTTTCATACTATATCTATTTCAAAATTTCAATATTCATGCTATATTATGATCATCATTTCTATATTCATGCTATTTTCTGTTTATCATTCCTATATTCTAAATTAATACTAAATTTTGTTCATCAGTCCTATATTTTTATATAAATACTGTATTTTGTTTATCATTTCCATATTCAAGCTATTTTTGTCCATCATAACTATATTCATGCTACATTTTGTCCATTATATTTATATTCATGCTAAACTTTGTCCATCAATTCTATTCATACTATATTTTGTTTATAATTCCTATATTCATGCTATACTTTGTCCATTATTTCTATATTCATGGTTCAATTTTGACCATCATTTCTATGTTGATGCTTTATGTTGTCCATCATTTCTATATTCATGCTTCATTTGTTCAACATACCTATATTCTTTATTCAAGTAATATTTCATTCATCAATTCTTTATGCATTTTAATTTTGTTCATCATTCCGATATATCTATATCTTTCTACTGTATATTGTTCATCATTTCTATTCATACTAAATTTTGTTCATCATTCCATTTTCATGCTATTATTTGTCCATCATTTCTATATTAATGGTTTATTTTCTTCCATCATTTCTATATTCATGCTCTATTGTGTTCATCATTTCATATTCATGCTATATTTTGTAAATCATTTCTTAATTCATGCTATATCTATTCATCATTTTTATATTCTATAATCACTTTTTTATCATCGTTTTTACATTACTATATTCAAACTATATTTTGTTCATCATTTTCATATTCATGCAATATTTTCTTAATCAGTTCAAAATTCATGCTGTATTATGTTAATCATGACTATATTTCTATAATAATGCTATATTTTGTTCATCATTCCTATATTCTATAATCACGCTAAATCATGGTCATCATTCCCATGTTTCTTTGTTCAAACAAATTGTTTTCATCATTTTATATTCATGCTATACTTTGTTCATCATTTTTTATTCATGCTATGTTTTGGTTAATCATTCATATATTAATGCTTTATTTTGTTATCATTCCTATATTCTATATTTATACTATATTTTGCTGATCATTACTTTATTTCTATAATCATACAATATTTTTTTTAATCATTTCATATTAATGCTATTGTTTATCCATCGTTTCTATAGTGATGGTAAATTTTGTTCATCATTTCTCTATTCATGTTATATTATGTCAATCATTTATATATTCATGCTTTATTTTGTTATTCCTATATTCTATATTCATACTATATTTTGCTCATCATTACTTTATTTCTCTAATCATACTATTTTTTATCATTTCATATTCATGCTATAGTTTGTACATCATTTCTATATTGGTGGTTAATTTTGTTCATCATTTTTCTATTTATGCTTTATTTGTCCTTCATTTCTCTATTCATGCCATATTTGCTTCATCATTTCTCTATTCATGCTTTAATTTGTTCATCATTTCTCTATTCATGCTTCATTTTGTTTATTTTTTCTATAAATATGCTATATTTTGTTCACCATTCCTGTATTCTATATTCATACTAAATTATGTTAATATTTCCATTATTTTTATATTCATGCTATACTTTGTCTATCATTTCCATATTCATGCTATATTTTGTTCACCATTTCTATATTCATGCTATGTGTTGTTCATCATTTCTATATTCATGCTATATTTTGTTCGTCAATCCTATATTCAATGTTAATGCTATATTTTGTGCATCAGTTTGTATTCATGCTATATTTTATCCATCTTTCTATATTCATGCTTTATATTGTTCATCACTTTTATATGCATGCTTTATTTGTCCATCATTTCTATATTCATGCTATACTTTGTCCATTATTTCTATATTCATGCTTTATTATGTTCATTTATTTTATAATCATGGTATATTTTATTCATCATTCCTTAATTCTTTATTGATACTTTTTATTTTCCTCATTTCATATTCATGTAAAAGTTTGTCCATCATCTCTACATTCATGTTATATTTTGTTCATCATTTCATATTCATGCTATATTTTGTCAATCATTTCTATATTCATGCCATTTTTTGTTCATCATACCTATATTCTATATTCAAGTAATATTTTGTTCATCAATTCTATATTCATGCTTTATTTTGTTCATCATTTCTTTATATCTATATCTTTCTACTATATATTGTTCATCATTTCATTTTCATACTATAATTTGTCCATCATTTCAACTTTCAATGTGTATTTTCTTCCATCATTTATCAATTCATGCTTTTTATTGTTCATCATTTCTATATTCTATATTTATGCTATATTTTGTTCATTATTCCTATATTCTATATTCATGCTATATTTTGTTCATCATTCCTATATTCTATATTCATACTATATTGTGTTCATCATTTCTATATATCTATATCTTTCTACTATATATTGTTCATCATTTCCATTCATTATATTTTGTTCATCATTTCATTGTCATGCTATAATTTGTCCATCATTTCCATATTCATGGTATATTTTCTTCCATCATTTCTATATTTATGCTGTATCTTGTTCATCATTCCTATATTCTATATTCATGCTATATTTTGTTCATCATTTCATATTCACGCTATATTTGTTTCATCATTTCTATATTCATGCTCTATTTTTGTTCATCCTTTCATTATTCATGCCATATTTTGTTAATCATTCCTATATTCTATATTTTTTTGTTCACCATTCTTACATTTCTATATTCAAACTATATTTTGTTGATCATTTTTCTTATCATGCAATATTTTTTCAATATTTCAAAATTCATACTATTTTATGTTCATCATTAGTATATTTCTAGAATCATGCTATGTTTTGTTCATTTTTATATTCATGCGAAATTTTCTTTATCATTTCCAAATTCATGCTATATTATGTTTATCATTCCTATATATTTATATAATTATGCTATATTTGTATATCATTTCATATTCATGCTATAGTTTGTCTATCATTTCTATATTGATGCCATATTATGTCAAATATATTTTATTTGTGCTATGTTTGGGTTCATCATTTATATATTCATGTCATATTTTGTTCATAATTCCTATATTCTATTATTTTACTATGTTTTGCTCATCATTCCTTCATTTGTATAATCATACTATATTTTCATCATCATTTCATATTCATGCTATAGTTTGTCAATCACTTCTATATTCATGCTATTTTTTGTTCATTATTTCTATATTCATGCTATATCTTGTTCTCCATTTCTATTTTCATGCTATATTTTGTTCATCATTTCAATATTTATGCAAGATGTTGTTCATCATGTCTATATTCATACTGTCCTTTGTCCATCATTTCCCTAACCCAGGTCGATAGTGCAGTTGGTAGCGCACCGGGATTTGGATACTCGTGCCCGAGGGGATGCGATTCGAATACCACCAATGGAGGTTATACCTTTCCATGAAAATTTGACAATAATGTCGATTTTCCTCCATTGATTAGTTAATATGGAGCTGATTCCGGCTTTGTGGAATGGTAGGTGAGTACTGGCTATGGATAAATGTGAAATGACCTTAATTGTGTTGATCCGGCGTTAACTCCAATAAATAAATAAATAAATCCATCATTTCTATATTCATGGTATATTTTTTCCATCATTCCTATATTCATGCTATATTTTGTATATCATTCCTTTATTCTATATTTTTGCTATATTTTGTGCATCATTTCTATATTCATGCTATATTTTATCCCTCATCTATATATTCATTCTATATTTTGTTCATCATTTTTATATGCATGCGTTATTTTGTCCATTATTTCTATATTCATGATACATTTTTTCCATCATTTCTATGTTCCTGTTATATTTGTTTATTAATTCTATAATCATGGTATATTTTGTTCATCATTCCTATATTCTATATTGATACTTTATTTTTCCTCATTTCATATTCATGCTAAAGTTTGTCCATTATTTCTACATTCATGTTATATTTTGTTCATCATATCATAATCAAGCTATATAAAGTCAATCAATTCAATATTCATGCTATTTTTTGTCTATCATTTCAGTATTCCAACTATTTTTTGTTTATCATTCCTATATTCGATAATCATGCTATATTATGTCCGTCATTCCTATATTTTTATATTTATACAATATTTATTTCATCATTTCTATACTCATGCTATATTTTGTTTATCATTTCTATATTCATGCTATATTTTGTTCGTCATTCCTTTATTTCTAAATTCAAACTATATTTTGTTCATCATTCCTATATTTATGCTAAATTTTGTTCATCATGTCAATATTTATGCTATACTTTGTCCATCATTTCTATATTCATGCTATATTTTGTTCATCATTTCTATATAAATGCTATATATTGTTAATTATTACTACATTCTATATTCATAATTTATTTTTTATTATAATTCGTATGTTTCTATATTCATGTAATATTTTTATTCATCATTTCTATATTCATGCTATATCGTGTCCATCAATATTTCTTCATGCTACGTTTTGGTTCATCATTTCTATATGCATGCTGTATTTTATTCATCATTCCTATATTTCTCAATTCATACCATATTTAGTTCATCATTCCTTTATTTATGTTCAAATTTGTTCATCATTTCTATATTTATGCTATATTTTGTCAATTATCTCAATATTCATACTATTGTTTGATCATCATTTAATATTCATGCTTTATTTTGTCCATCATTTATATATCTATGTTGTAATGGTCAATCATTTCTATATTCATGCTATATTTTGTTCATAGTCTCTTTATTCATTCTAATTTTTGACCATAGTTTCAATATTCATGCTATATTTTGTTCATCATTTCTGTATTCATGCAATATTTTGTTAATCATTCCTATATTTCTCAATTCATACTATATTTTGTTCATTATTCCTTTATTCATGCTATACTTTTTCAATCATTTCTATATTCATGCTATATTTGTTCATCGTTCCTGTATTCTATAATCATGCTATACTAAGTTCATCATTCCTATATTCCTATATATTTATACTATATTTTTTCATCATTTCATATTCATGCTAAAGTTCGTCCATCATTTCTATATTCATGCTATATTTTGTTCATAATTTCTATGATCATGCTATCTTTTGTCAAAAATTCCTATATTTGTGCTATATTGTGTTCAACATTTCTATTTTCATGCTATATTTTGTCCATCATTCCTATCTTTTTTTCATACTATATCAATTTCATAATTTCTATATTCATGCTTTATTTTGTTCATCATTCCTATATTCATGCTAAATTTTGTTCATCATTCCTATATTCTAAATTAATACTATATTTTGTTCATCAGTCCTATATTTTTATATATATACTGTACTTTGTTTATCATTTCTATATTCAAGCTATTTTTGTCCATCATAACTATATTCATGCTACATTTTGTCCATTATTTCTATATTCATGGTATATTTTGACCATCATTTCAATGTTGATGCTATATGTTGTCCATCATTTCTATATTCATGCTTCATTTGTTCAACATACCTATATTCTATATTCAAGTTATATTTTATGCAGCAATTCATTATTCATGCTAAATTTTGTTCATCATTCCGATATATCTATATCTTTCTACTATATATTGTTCATCATTTTTATTCATACTAAATTTTTTTCTTTATTTCATTTTCATGCTATTATTTGTCCATCATTTCTATATTCATGGTATATTTTCTTCCATCATTTCTCTATTCATGCTTTATTTTGTTCATCATTCCTATATTCTATATTTATGATATGTTTTATTCATAATTTCATAATCATGCTATTTTTTGTTCATCATTTCATATTCATGCTATATTTTGTCAATCATTTCTTTATTCATGCTATATCTATTTCATCATTCTTATATTCTATAATCACTCTTTTTATCATCATTTTTACATTACTACATTCAAACTATATTTTGTTCATCATTTTCATATTCATGCAATGTTTTCTTAATCAGTTCAAAATTCATGCTATGTTATGTTAATCATTACTTTATTTCTATAATCATGCTATATTTGTTCATCATTCCTATATTCTATAATCATGCTAAATTATGTTCATCATTCCAATGTTTCTATGTTTAAACTAATTGGTTTTCATCATTTCATATTCAAGCTATAGTTTGTCATCATTTTTTATTCATGCTATGTTTTGGTTAATCATTTATATATTCATGCTATATTTTGTTATCATTCCTATATTTTATAATCATACTATATTTTGCTGATCATTACTATATTTCTATAATCATACATGTACTATATTTCTTTCATCATTTCATATTAATGCTATAGCTTATCCATCATTTCTATATTGATGGTAAATATTGTTCATCATTTCTTTATTCATGTTATATTATGTCAATCATTTATATATTCATGCTACATTTTGTTATCATTCCTATATACTATATTCATACTATATTTTGCTCATCATTACTATATTTCTCTAATCATACTATATTTTTTTCATCATTTCATATTCATGCTATAGTTTGTCCATCACTTACATATTGGTGGTTAATTTTGTTAATCATTTTTCTATTCATGCTTTATTTTGTTCATCATTTCTCTATTCATGCAATGTTTGCTTCATCATTTCTCTCTTCATGCTTTATTTATTTCATCAATTCTATATTCATGCTTTATTTTGTTCATCATTTCTATATATCTATATCTTTCTTCTATATATTGTTCATCATTTTATTTTCATATTATAATTTGTCCATCATTTCAACTTTCAATGTGTATTTTCTTCCATCATTTCTCTATTCATGCTCTATATTTTTCATCATTTCTATATTCTATATTCATGCTGTATTTTGTTCATCATTTCCATATTCTATATTCATACTGTATTGGGTTCATCATTTCTATTTATCAATATCTTTCTACTATATATTGTTCATCATTTCTATTCATACTATATTTTGTTCATCAATTCCATATTCATGCTATATTTTGTTCATCATTCCTATATATCTATATCTGTCTACTATACATTGTTCATCATTTCTATTCATACAATATTTTGTTCATCATTTCATTTTCATGCTATAATTTGTCCATCATTTCCATATTCATGGTATATTTTCTTCCATCATTTCTATATTTATGCTATATATTGGTCATCATTCCTCTATTCTATATTCATGCTATATTTTGTTCATCATTTCATAATCATGCTATATTTTGTTCATCATTTCATACTCACGCTATATTCGTTTTAGCATTTCTATATTCTTGCTGTATTTTTGTTCATCCTTTCTTTATACATGCCATATTTTGTTTATCATTGCTATATTCTATATCTTTTTTGTTGTTCACCATTTTCTAATCATGCAACATTTTTTCATCATTTTAAAATTCATGCTATTTTATGTTTATCATTAGTACATTTCTAGAATCATGCTATGTTTTGTTCATCATTTTTATATTCATGCAATATTTTCTTCATCATTTCCAAGTTCATGCAATATTATGTTCATCATTCGTATATTTCTATAATCATGCTATATTTTGTCCATCATTTCATATTCATGCAATAGTTTGTTCATCATTTTTATTCATGCTATATTTTGGTTTATCATTTATATATTAATGATATATTTTGTTATCTTTCCAATATTCTATATTCAAACTATTTTTTGCTGATCATTACTATATTTCTATAATTATACTATATTTTTTTTCATCCATTCATATTCATGCTTTAGTTTATCCATCATTTCTATATTGATGGTAAATTTTGTTAATCATTTATATATTCATGCTATATTTTGTTATCATTCCTATATCCTATATTCATACTCTATTTTGCTCATCATTACTATATTTCTATAATCATACTATATTTTTTTCATCATTTCATATTCATGCTACAGTTTGTCCATCATTTCAATATTCATGCTTTATTTTGTTCATCATTTCAATATTCATGCTATATTTTGTAAAGCATTTCTCTATTCATGCTATTTTTTGTTCATCATTTCTCTATTCATGCTTTATTTGTCCATCATTTCTCTTTTCATCCTTTATTTTGTTCATCATTTCTATATTCATGCTTTATTTTTTTCACCATTCCTATATTTTATATTCATACTAAATTATGTTAATCTTTCCGATATTTCTATATTCATGCTGCACATTGTCCATTTTTTCTATATTTATGATATACTTTTTCCATCATTTCTATATTTTTGCTATATCTTGTTCATCATTTCTATATTCATGCTATATTTTGTTCACCTTTTCTATATTCATGCTTTATGCTGTCCATCATTTCTATATTCATGGTATATTTTTTCCCATAATTTCAATATTCATGCTATATTTCGTTCATCATACCTATATTCTATATTCATGCTATATTTTGTCCATCGTTTCCATATTCGTGCTATATTTTGTTCATCATTTCTGCATTCATGCTATTTTTTGTCCATCATTTCATTATTCATACTATACTTTGTTCATCATTCCTTTATTCTAAATTCATGCTATATTTTGTCCATCATTTCTATATTCATGCTATATATTTTGTCCGTCATTTCTATATTCATGCTATATTTTGTTTATCCTTTTTATTTTCATTCTATATTTTGTTCATCATTCCTATTTTCTATATTCATGCTATATTTTATTCATCATTTCTATATTCATGCTTTATTTCGTCATCAATTCCTATATTTCTTTATTCAAACTATATTTTGTTCATCATTTCTCTATTCATGCTTTATTTTGTTCATCATTCTTATATTTCTACAATCATGTTAATTATTTCATACTCATGCTTTATTTTGCTAATCATTTCTATATTCATGCTATATTTTGTTCATCAGTTCAATTTTCATGCTATATTTTGTTCATCATTCCTATATTCTAAAATCATGCTAACTATTTTCATCATTCCTATATTCATACTATATTTTTTTTATCATTTCATAATCATGCTATAGTTTGTCCATCATTTCTATATTCATGCTATATTTTGTTTATCCTTTTTATTTTCATTCTATATTTTGTTCATCATTCCTATTTTCTATATTCATGCTATATTTTATTCATCATTTCTATATTCATGCTTTATTTCGTCATCAATTCCTATATTTCTTTATTCAAACTATATTTTGTTCATCATTTCTCTATTCATGCTTTATTTTGTTCATCATTCTTATATTTCTACAATCATGTTAATTATTTCATACTCATGCTTTATTTTGCTAATCATTTCTATATTCATGCTATATTTTGTTCATCAGTTCAATTTTCATGCTATATTTTGTTCATCATTCCTATATTCTAAAATCATGCTAACTATTTTCATCATTCCTATATTCATACTATATTTTTTTTATCATTTCATAATCATGCTATAGTTTGTCCATCATTTCTATATTCATGCTATATTTTGTGAATCATTTCTATTTTCATGCTATAATTTGTTCGTCATTCCTATATTCATACTATATTTTTTCATGATTTCTATATTCATGCTATATTTTGTGAATCATTTCTATATTCATGCTATAATTTGTTCATCATCCCTTTATTCATGCTATATTTTGTTCATCATTTCTATATTCATGTTAAATTTTGTTCATCCTTTCTATTTTCATGCTATATTTTGTTCATCCTTTCTATTTTCATGCTATATTTTGTTCATCATTCCTATATTCTATATTCATGCTATATTTTATTCATCATTTCTATATTCATGCTTTATTTAGTCATCAATTCCTATATTTCTTTATTCATGCTATATTTTGTTCATCATTCTTATATTTCTACAATCATGTTATATCTAATTAATCATTTCATACTCACGCTTTATCTTGCTAATCATTTTTATATTCATGCTATATTTTGTTTATCAATACTTTATTCATGTTATTTTTTGTCCATCAGTTCAATTTTCATGCTATATTTTATATGTTTATCATTCCTTTATTCTATAATCATGCTAACTATGTTCATCATTCCTATATTCATACTATATTTTTTCCATCATTTTATAATCATGCTATAGTTTGTCCATCATCCCTTTATTCATGCTATATTTTGTGAATCATTTCTATATTCATGCTATATTTTGTTAATCATTACTATATTCTATATTCATACTTTTTTTGTTCATCATTCCTATATTTCCATATTCATGTTATATTTTGTTTATCATTTCATATTCATGCTATATTTTGCCCATCATTTCTATATTCATGCTATATTTTATTCATCATTTCTATATTCGTGCTATTTTTTGTTAATCTTTCCTATATTCTATAATCATGCTATATCATGTTCATCTTTCCTATATTTTTATATCTATACTATATTTTTTTCATCATATCATATTCATGCTATAGTTAGTCCATCATTTCTATATTCATGCTAAATTTTGTTCATCATTTCTATATTCATTCTTTCCTTTGTCCATCATTTCAATATTCATTGTGTTTTTGTCCATCATTTCTATATTCATGCTATTTTGTTCATCATTCCTATAATCTATATTTATACTATATTTTTAAAACATAAATTAAACACAACTTTAACAACATGAGACCCAGCCAATTAACTCCCATTGAAACTTGAACTCAGAACTTCTAATGACAAAGAGAATGATCACTAGCACAATGTGTTTTGCAATAAACTTAAAGAGTGTCATGTTGCTGGTCCCAAGTGATATGCAGCTACATGCCACACATTAATACACTTTTACTTTGAAAGAGTTATCAGTTGAAAAGTGAATTTTGATCATAAACTCTATCCAACAGAGTTTGACTGATACTTATTTATGTATTTTGAAGATTGGTGTGTTTGATTTGTTCAATTATTATCAGAAAATAGATTATATTCATGAATTGTTATGCTTGATTACTTTTGTGGCCACTCCTTGTTTATCCAGACTTGTGACTGGCTTACATGATACAGTTAGATCATTTAAGAACTAATGCATCAATATAAGGTCAAGTTACCCACATAAAGCAATAGTCAGTGCAACTCAGGGTGGGTGAGTAGAGGTGGGGCTTGTCTTAACTCTAACTCTTAAGTCGCACCGTTTTGACATACGACATATGCACGAAACATAGTGACGAAACACTATGGATAATGCATATGCGTGCATACATATCCTTTGCAACCAAGGCAAATCACAACTGACCCCGACGGATGCATTGGGTACGGACCCCGTTAGGGATAGGACCTCAATCAAGAGCGCTGCGACCATTGCCGTAACCTGTGGTCTTATCTCAAGACGGAGTGTATGCATTTTTCATATGCAAACTAAAACTAAGAGACATGGAATATTATGGATCATCTCATCTCATCTCATCTCATCTGGTTTTGGTATGTATGGATCATCTCATCTTGGTTGGGTATATATGGATCATCTCATCTGGGTTGGGTATGTATGAATCATCTCATCTGGGTTGGGTATATATATGGATATTGTCATTTTGGTTGAATGTATATGGATAATCTCATCTGGGTTGAATGTATATGGATCAGCTAGTCTGGGCTTGTCTTTATGGATAATTTCATGTGTGCTTTGTATTTATGGATAATTTTATATGGATCTTCTCTTCTGGATTGGATGTATATGGATAATCTCATCTAGGTTGGGTGTATGGATAATCTCATCTGGGTTGGAAGTATATGGATAATCTCATCTGGGTTGGATGTATATGGATAATCTCATCTGGGTAGGCATATATAGATAATTTCATCTGGGTTGGATGTATATGGATCAGCTGGTCTGGGTATGTATTTATGGATACTATAAAGTGTGCTTGGTATTTATGGATAATTTTATATGGATTCTCTCATCTGGGTTAGGTATATATGGAACATCTCATCTGGGTTGGATGTATATGGATAATTTCATCTGGGTTGGGTGTATATGGATCAGCTAGTATGGAGTGGTAGTTTCATGTGTGCTCGGTGTTATGGATAATTTTATATGGATAATCTCATCTAGGTGAAGTATACATGAAACATCTCATCTGGGTTGAATGTATATGAATAATCTCATCTTGGTTGGTTGTATATGGATAATCTCATCTGGGTTAGGTGTATATGGATCATCTCATCTGGTTTGGGTATATTTGAATCATCTCATCTTGGTTGGGTATAAATGGAAAATGTCATCTGGATTGGATGTATATGGATAATCTCGTCTGGGTTGGGTGTATATGGATCAGCTAGTCTGGATTGGTATTTTTAGATAATTCCATGTGTGCTTGGTATTTATGGATAATTTTATATGGATCATCTCATCTGGGTTATGTATTTATGGATCATGTCATCTGGGTTGGATGTATATGGACAATTTCATCTGGGTCGGGTATATATGGATAATCTCATCTGGGTTGGATGTATATGGAGCTAGTCTTGGTTGGTATTTATGGATACTTTCAAGTGTGCTTGGTATTTATGGATAATTTTATGTGGGTTTGGTATTCATGAATTATTTCATGTGGAATTGTCATTTATGACATTAAAAGTTATGAGCATATGGTATTTATGGATTATTTCATGTTGGTAAGGTATTCATGGATATTTTCATGTTAGTTCATTACTTATTGATAATTTCATTTGGTATTTATGGACAATTTATGTTCATTTTGCATTCATGTGTGACTTCATGTGGGTTTGGAATTCATGGATAATTTCATATGAGTTTGATTTACATGGATAATTTCAGGTGCATTTGATATATATGGAGATAAATTCATGGGTGTTTGGGGTTTCTATTTATTATTTCATGTGCCTTTTGTATTCATGGAAAATTTCATATGTGTTGGATTTATACAAATGTATTGATAAATTAATGAGCTGTTGGTATTTCAGGATAAATTCATAGGCATTTGGTATTTTTTATAATTTCATATGTGTTTGGTATTCATGGATAATTTGAAAAAACATTAGAAATTGATGAATAATTTCATGTGCCTTAAGTATTTTTTTATAATTTCATGTTTTTTTGGTATTCATGGATAATTTGAAAAACATTAGAAATTGATGAATCATTTCATGTGCCTTAAGTATTTTCCATAATTTTATGTGTGCTTGGTATTCATGGATAATTTGAAAAACATTAGAATTGATGAATAATTTCATGTGCCTTAAGCATTTTTATAATTTCATGTGTTTTGGTATTCATGTATAATTGGAAAAACATTAGAAATTGATGGATAATTTCATGTGCCTTTTGTATTCATGGAAAATTTCATATGTGTTAGGTATATACAAACGTATGGATAAATTAATGTGCTGTTGGTATTTAAGGATAAATTCATGGGCATTT
This sequence comes from Mactra quadrangularis, assembly GCA_025267735.1. Lineage (NCBI taxonomy): Eukaryota > Metazoa > Mollusca > Bivalvia > Venerida > Mactridae > Mactra > Mactra quadrangularis. The sequence goes on along the minus strand of CM046309.1, from coordinate 55,644,527 downwards.
GGTATTTTTTTATAATTTCATGTGTGTTTGGTAATCATTGATAATTTAAAAATCATTAGAAATTGATGGATAATTTCATGTGCCCTAAATTTTTATTAATATAATTAATTATATATTGGATATATCAATATATAATTATATATTAACATATATTAATATAATTTATTAATATAATGTGGGTTTGGTTTTTATGGATAATTTCACATGATTTTAGTATTTATAATCAATGTCATAAGGGTATGGTACTTATGGATAATTTCATATGGGTTTGGTTTTCATGTATAATTTCATATTCGTTTGGTATTTCATGGATAATGCCATAAGCATTAAGTATTGAAAAATAATTTCATGTACCTTTAGTATTCGTACATAAGCTCATTTAATGCATTTGAAAATTTTTGATAATTTAATGTGCAACTTTATTTTTTACTTAATTCACCTTCATACATTCAGATATCCATCACATACATTTTGGGCACAAACAAAAGGATACACTTATGTAAGTGTTAGAAGAACAGAACAGAACAGAACTGAACTGAACAATTATAGCTTCAAGTATTAAAAAATAATTGGTTTTCTTATATTAGCAACATGTACTTTATTTTTTACTTAATTGGCCTTAAAATATAACAAACAAAATAATACATAAGTGTAAATGTTAGTAAAATAGTTACTTATATTAGCAACATGTACTTTGTTTTTTACTTAATTGACCATAAAATATAACAAACAATTTTGACCAATAATTAAAATGATACATTAATTTTAATGTAAGTGTAACACAACAGAATAGAAAAGAACAGAACAGAACAAATATAGCTACATGTATAAAAAATTGGGTCTTTTATGTTAGCAACATGTACTTTATTTTCTACTCAATTGACCATAAAATATAACCAACAAAATAATACATGAGTGCAATTGACCTTACAATATAACAAAAAATATTGACCAACAAAATGCTACATTAAAGTTAAAGTTAGTAAAACAGTCGGAACAGAACAGAAAAGAACAACTATAGCTACATGTATAAAAAAAATTTGGGTTTCTTATGTAAGCAACATAAACTTTATTACTTAATTGACCTTAAAATATAACCAGCAATATTGACAACCAAATAATACATAAATGTTAATGTTAGTAGAACAGAGCAGAACAGAACAGAACAGAACAACTATAGTAACATACATAAAAATAATAAAAAGGTTTTTATATTAGCAGCATTGTACTTCATTTTTACTTAATTGACATAGAATATAAATAATTTCATAACATAAATTTGGGGCAACAACAAATTGATACATAAATGTTAATGTCAGAAGAACAGAACAGAACAATCAAGCTACATGTATAAAGATATTTGAGTTTCTTATATTAGCAACATGTAATTTATTTTCACTTAATTAATAAAATTTATACATGTAAGTGAATGATGAAAAAAACACAAATAATTTAAGATAAGTAAATTAATGTTAGTGTTGTTAGTTAGTATGGCCTCCAAAACCTCCCCTTATAGCCACACCCTTACCACCTTAACGCTAAGAACTATAAATTATGCTTACTTAGAATATACTAAAAAACTTAATAATTAATACACTAATGTTGATGTTAGTAGAACAAAACAGAACAGAACAGAACAATTAAAGCTACATGAATGAAAAAATAATTTGGTTTCTTATATTAGCAACATGTACTTTTTTTTTTACTTAATTGGCCCTAAAATATAACCAGCAATATCGACCAACAAATTATACATAAATGTTAATGTTAGTAGAACAGATCAGAACAGAACAGAGCACAACAATTATAGCTGCATGCATAAAAATAAAGTTTTTATATTAGCAGCATTGTACTTCATTTTTACTTAATGGACATAAAATATAAAATATAAAAAATTCATTATATATATTTGGGGCGACAACAAATTGATAAATAAATGTTAATCATAGTAGAATGGAATAGAACAATTAAGCTGCGTGTATAAAAATGTTTGAGTTTCTTATATAAGCAACATGTACTTTATTTTTTACTTGATTGACAAATTAGTGTTGTTAGTAAGTATGGCCTCCAAAACCTCCCCTTATAGCCATACCGTTACCACCTTAACACTAAGAACTATAAAATATGCTTCCTTAAGAAATAGTACAAAAACAAACTAAAGAAAAGTTAATATAACAAAACACAAAATAGATAAACTAATGTTAATGTTATTAGTAAGTATGGCCTCCAAAACCTCCCCTTAAAGCCATACCCTTACCGCCTTAACACTAAGGACTATAAATTATCCTTACTTAATATAGTAAAAAATAAACTCAAGTGTTGTTAGTAAATATTGCCTCAAAAACTTCAAAACAGCTCTATCCAAAACCATCCAATATTAAACACTGAGCACTATAAATTTATAGCTTGAAGATAAGTTTAATATAAGAAACACTTAAATCTTACCAAAAAAATGAAATAAGAAACAGAAAGATAAAAAATTAAGTCCTTGTAAAAGTAGTGTTCATAACTTTAAGTATTTACCTATCTACTGAGCTTAATGTACTTTACAGGAAGAAATGAAGTATATTAATTATCTATTTACTCAGGAAAATATTCTTTATCTAAATAACTGTGTTCATTAACAATAATTAAGAAAAGTTAAACCTACTGTAAATGAATTTCCTAGTTCTGAACAATGACAGAATGATGATATAATTCTAACAACCACAAAGTTCACAAACCCCACACATTGTACTGTGAGTCATAGAGCTCACGGTTTAGTTGACATGCTATTGAACCCATTTTTGTAAGACCAGGCAACTCTTACAACCCCCTCAGCTCGGCGTTCATCCAGCTCTGAGGCCCGCGGACTCTTCCACTTAGAAGGAGAGGTCATTAGTAGCTATCTTCCAAACTTTGTTCAATGTATAAATTCTGTTAATCAAAATGGTAGTTTTCTATTATTTCTTCCATCTGCAGTATGGTCAAACTTAAGAAATTACATTCTCGTGATTATCTTTTCCTTCTGAATGTGTAAAATTTCTATGTGTTATTATACAGCCCAATTAGATCCACTTACTTTTATTAATTTTACCTGTGACATTTTACTAACATAAATCTAAGTCCTGAAAGTCCATCTTTATAAATTCAATTTAAAGCTACTTATTACCAAGTACACTTAAATTCATAGACAAATGCTAAAGCTGTAGATAATTTAGTACCCTAAGATCATAATTACAAGTCATATTAATGTTGATTATCAATAAATGCTAAAATCCTTAATAATATGAACCCCAATAACATAAAAAAATGATTTTCAAGTAGTTAAAATTTAAACTTTAATCATTAATTGATATCAAAGATGTTACATACAAAGTCTCAATACATAAAATGTTAAATTTGAATAAACGTGTAGTTTCAAAAATGAAGTACAACAATGTAGTTTAATAATGTAGTTTAATAATGTTGTTAAATAATGTAGTTTAAAAATATTCCATCGAGTATTTATCTCTTTTATAGTTTTATGGTAAGAATTCAAAACATTTATCATTCACCAAAGGAGGAAAGTGTTCCTAAATCCATCTCACTTTTCTATTAACCTATATAGCAAGAAGAAAGGTTAAACATTGTTCAGTTACAGTAAAACTATGTTTTCTAAATGCTAGTAACAACAAAATGATGATATAATTTTAACAACCACTATGTTCACAAACCCCACACACTGTACTATTAGTCATAGAGCTCACGGTTTAGTTGACATGCTATTGAACCCATTTTTGTAAGACCAGGCAACTCTTACAACCCCCTCAGCTCGGCGTTCATCCAGCTCTGAGGCCCGCGGACTCTTCCACTTAGAAGGAGAGGTCATCTGTAGCTATCTTCCAAACAATGTTCAATGTATAAAATATGTTAATCAAAATGGTAGTTTTCAATTATTTTCTTCCTTCTGATGTCACGTTGAAATGAAGAAATTACATTTTACTATATATCTGTATCCTGTTTAACCTCTTAAATGTCTAGTATAAATATATTACCTAAATATTCATTAATATCATCAATTGAGTTGAACTAATTAATCAAAGTCGTAACAAGCCATCCCTATAAACCTTATTCAATGCAACTATAAGTCTAAAAACTATGTTCAGGATTTCATTATTATGTACTAATGTACCAAACGCCTACTTTCTTTATATTAGATCATAACTTAAGCATTGCAAGACTAAATATTTTAAATACCTAAAACTATTCCTGACAGTTTTAAGTGAGCTATTACGGTTTCAGTCAAAGACAAGGAATACATTTAGAAACTACATTAAAGTCACATTTTTCACTATGAGGGTGTAAAGTGAGAAAATATTATATTCTCTAAAAAAATCAAATTTTGATTTTTAATAAATTTAAGCATGTTCTCTATTGGTTTTATTTTCATAATTATTCACTGAATGATAAATACAAGACAGTAATTCAGCATTTAGCAAAAACAAGTTACCCTTATTTATATTATTATCCTCTAAAACTATAGAATCATATCATAGAAGGTTTTAATGAAAAAGATAAACAATTTGATAATAAGGCATAAGACATGAAAAACCTAAAGCTCTGCTATAAAGGTCAGTAACTTAAAATAACGCAAGGATAAGATTCAGTAGCTACATAAACTTCTTTCTGATACATTGTATAATACATAAATAACACTTAAAAAAAAAAACTATCAGAATGAAACTTTACTTATTAAAGCATTCACTCTGTTCATGACTTAAGACTGGTTAAAGCAGCTTTTTCACACATAAACAAAATGTACCTAGAGGCAACTGTGGTGAAGGGCAGCCTCACTTTCCCACATCCATTTGTAGGATGCCACAGCTGGAAGCAGTTTTCTGTCATACCCTGGACCCAAAGATTTTCATAATCTATTCACTGAATTTTTTATCTTCTTACTTCTTTCAACTAGGTATTTTCTGGATATTCCAAATCACCTAAAATATAGTAAGTTCATAAATAACCTATATAGAATAAGTGGATCAGTGGTTCTAAAGATGTAAAAAAACAAAGCATTCAGTGACCTTGGGATTATAAAAAAAATTGTAATAAAAGAAAGTACATGTTTCTATTATAAGAAAATACCCTAACACCTTTAACAGAAGTACCGGTACATGTTGCTTAAATAAGAAAATACCCTAAAACCTTAAACAGAAGTACTGATACATGTTTCAATTATAAAAAAAATACCCTAAAACCTTAAGTAGAAGTACTTGTTGCTTATAAAATATAAGAAAATACCCTAAAACCTAAAGAAGTACATATTGCTTAAAAAAGAAAATACCCTAAAACCTAAAGAAGAAGTACATGTTGCTAATATAAGAAAATACCCTAAAACCTTAAGTAGAAGTACATGTAGCTAATATTAAAAGATACACTAAAACCTTGAATAGAAGTACATGTTGCTAATATTAGAAATTACCCTAAACCCTTTAATAAAAGTTTACAAGTTTACTCAATAAAGAAAACCAGAGGCCTTCGACCCTTGCAGTCAATACATACATTACAGCATACAAGTATAAACACAATATATATCAAATATAAATCAAATTATAGTGCATAAAAAAAACAAAAAAAAAACAACATAGATATAATAAGTAAGTTGTCCAATAACAATAATGAATTATATTAATATTAATAGGTTAATTCATTTAAAGTGCAAACATATGAAATATTTTAATATCTATTATTATTTAATAACCTGTATCCAAATTTCCTAATAGTTACCGGATTCTCAGATTTAAAAAGTTCCATTAACTTATACATGCTAGGTCTTACTCTGTAATAGTGTGTATATGTATATTAAAATCCTAAATTTCCTAATAATTGAATCAATAAGGTGCACCAATTAACCTTAGTCGGATTTTTTACTATTTAATTTAAGTAAGAAAATACCCTAAACCTTAAGTAAAAGTGCATGTCTTGGGGTTAACTGAAAATGTCTTGGGGCAATCATTCTGCTATAAATGTTATATATTACAACAAAGTAAGAAGAAAAGAATACAAATATAAACATCTACAACATGACCTCCCATCTTAGAATAAATGAACAATAATATGTAATAAAACAACTACTAATCTATGCTACATGTGTTCAAGTGTGATTCCATGTTTCTTGGGACATTTTAATGCGTCTTGGGGCTGTTGAATATGAGTCTTTGGGCATGAATATCTTTTACTTCTTCGCAAAAGTTGCATATAAACTTATAAAAAATATTATATTCTTCTTATTTTAATGTAACAATATAATTAATAGTAAAAAATTGGAGTCTTGGGGCGTCTTGGGGTGTCTTGGGGCGTCTTGGGGTCATTAGTAGGACCGGCTACATTGCTACTTAAGAAAAAACTTGAAACCCTTTTATAAATGTACATGTTGCTAATGTAAGAAAGTACCATAAAACCTTAAGAAGTACATGTTGCTAAAATAAGAGAATACCCTAAAACCTGAAATAGAAGTTCATGTTGCTTATATAAGAAAAACCCTAAATCCTTAAGTAGAAGTTCATGTTGCTAATATTAGAAAATACCCTAAAACCTTAAGAAGTACATGATGCTAAAATAAGATAATAACCTAAAACCTGAAATAGAAGTACATGTTGCTAATATAAGAAAATACCCTAAAACCTGAAATAGAAGTACATGTTGCTAATATAAGAAAATACCCTAAAACCTTAAGTAGAAGTACAAGTTGCTAATTTAAAAAAATACCCTAAAACCTTAAGTAGAAGTACATGTTGCTAATATAAGAAAATACCCTAAAACCTTAAGTAGAAGTACAAGTTGCTAATTTAAAAAAATACCCCATACCTTCAGAAGAAGTAGATGTTGCTAATATAAGAAAATACCCTAAAACCTGAAATAGAAGTACATGTTGCTAATATAAGAAAATACCCTAAAACCTTAAGTAAAAGTACATGTTGCTAATATAAGAAAATACCCTAAAACCTGAAACAGAAGTTCATATTGCTAATATAAGAAAATACCCTAAAACCTTAGGAAGAGCATGTTGCTAAAATAAGAAAATACCCTAAAACCTGAAATAGAAGTTCATGTTGCTAATATAAGAAAACACCCTAAAACCTTAAGTAGAAGTACATATTGCTAATATAAGAAAATACCCTAAAACCTGAAATAGAAGTACATGTTGCTAATATAAGAAAATACCCTAAACCTTAAGGAGAAGTAGATGTTGCTAAAATTAGAAAATACCCTAAAACCTTAAATAGAAGTTCATGTTGCTAATATTAGAAAATACTCTAAAACTTTAAGTAGAAGTACATGTTGCTAATATAAGAAAATACCCTAAAACCTTAAGTAAAAATACATGATGCTAATATAAGAAATTATTCAAAAACCATAAGTAGAAGTGCATGTTGCTAATATAAGAAAAAACCCGAAAACCTGACATAGAAGTTCATGTTGCTGATATAAGAAAACACCCTAAAACCTTCAATAGAAGTTCATGTTGCTAATATAAGAAAATACCCTAAAACCTGAAATAGAAGTTCATGTTGCTAATATAAGAAAATATCCTTAAACCTTAAGTAGAAGTACATGATGCTGATATAAGAAATTATCAAAAAACCATAAGTAGAAGTACATGTTGCAAACATAAGAAAATACCCTTAAACCTTGAATAGAAGTACATGTTTCTGATATAAAATCACACTAAAAGCTGAAATGAAAAACATGTTGCTAATAATAAAAAATACCCTAAAACACTAAATAGAAGTACATATTGCTAAAATGAAAAATACCTTAAAGATGAAATAGAAGTACATGTTTCTTATAAAAGAAAATACCCAAAACCTTAAATAGAAGTACATGTTGTCAATAAAAGAAAATACCTTAAAACCAAATTCAAGTTGCTAATTTAAGAAAACACCCTGAAACCTTAAATAGAAATACAATTTGCTAATAGAAGAAAATACCCTAAAACCTGAAATAAAAGTACATGTTGCTAATATAAGAATATAGGCTCAAGACATCATATAGACATACATGTTACATATATAAGAGAATACCCTAAAACCATTATTAGTAATACAAGTTGCTGAAAATACCTAAAAACTTAAATAAAAAAACCCTCATTGTACATGTAAGAAAACACAAAACTCAAAACAAATGTATTAGTTGTTAATACAAAACAAATTTGGAAACCATAACAAAAGTGCATGTCTTTAATAACCGATAAAAAATATGAAGAGAAGTTTATTTTGTTTACATTACAATTAAATTACATAAGAATAAATAAATTAAAGTAGAAAATAGAAAAAAACACCAAACACTAAAATTACAAATAAAAATACATTATTATTTACACACAAAAAACATAAAATAAGAATTAAATGAAACAAATAAAGAGTCATAAATAAAGCCGAGTTATAAAATAAGAAACATACGAAGCATACTAAATAATAAAACAAGATATGAAAATATATTTAAAAGATAAAAAACACATATATATAAAAACTTATTTCATCCTAAACACTACCATCAATACACATGTTGTTCATATGAAAATCATAAAAATATCAAAGTTTTTAATATATGATGCATAATATAAAACACAATATGAAATTATAAATAAAAAATAAAAGAAACCACCTCAATACAAAAACTAACTTCTTTCTAAACTCTACCATCAAATACACATGTTGTTCATATGAAAATCATAAAAAATATCAAAGTTATCAATATAAAAAGCATAATATATAACACAAGATGAAAATATAATAAAACAATAAAAAAAACTCACATAAATATACAGTCTGCGTCTTCTTTCTTCATACCATACTCTGCCATCAATTCATGTGTTGTTCTTATGTGTTGATACTAACTGATGCTTTCCTGTAAAAAGAAAATAGAACAAAATTTTTTTGAAACATTTTGAGTTCCTAACAACAGTTCTTGGTAATGATTACATGTAAAATAAGTAAAAAACATTCAAATACAACATATCTTACAACTCATAAAAAATAATGAAAAATAATAAATGAAAACCCTTAACCCCTTAGCCATGTACCCCAAGAGAAAACCCTTAACTCCTTAGCCATGGACCCCAAGAGAGACCATGATACCAACAAAGTTTGCTTCCCCTTCAATACCTTAGGTTGAGATACATGAACCCGCGTGCAAGGCCCTTCCAGTGATGCTGATATCACATGGGCTGAGAACGTGCCAAAGCCTGACTGGAAAAATCCTGGAGGGTTTTTGGCATACATAATGTTCAAGTACCTTGCAGACTGGGTGACCCAAACAGCGCCAGCGAAATTCATAGGGGGTTGATAGGGAGAGGGTGGTCCGAGAGGCGAAAGGGAGCATGCATGAGAGGTGGGTGTTCATGAGGGGGAAGGGTTCAAAATGATGCTTCTCTGAGTTCTCTGAGAAAGGTGGTGGCATTTCCATGATTTTATACTACCAGAAGTTTGTAATGTTGTACAGTGTGTTGTAACAAAGAGTTAAATCAAAAACCAACCATCAATAGAGGGAGGGGAGGGATAAATAGTTTCAGTCCCTGAATCTCAGTACATTAAAGAACAGAATTTGTACTTTAATGTACTAGACCCATGAACTGAGACCATGGTCTAGATACAAAGTACCTACTCAGTGTTAAAACACAGAGTTTAATCAGAATGTATTGATGTGAAATGTAGATTATACACTAAAATTATGCTCTATGAGAGCATTCCTAAAACCAAGCACTTATGAGACCTAATTCAAAGAGTCACAAAATGAGACCATGCAACAGCATTAGTCAAATGCTGAAAAATCTACCTAGTCAAAAATAACATCATCAATTTTGATTCCATGCCATTGTGTCTAAAAACACACAGAGTAAAGTTAGATTTGAAAGAAAAATGGGTGTAAATATACTCTATTATATATCTATTAAGTTTAGTTTATTTTCCTCCATAACTATATTGAACAAGATTTCATCATCACATTTCACCATTTTTTTGTACTGAATTTTATCTGCCTAAAGTTTTATAGAAATCAGATTCTACATATTATCAATAAACTCGCATGTAACAGTCGTCTAAAACCCAGGTCAACAATGCAGTTGGTAGGGCGCCAGGATTTGGATACTTGTGCCCGAGTGGGTGCCGGTGCACGGAGAGGTTATACCCTTCCATGAAAATTTGACAATAATGTCGATTTTCCTCCATTGATTAGTTAACATGGAGAAGTTTCCAGCCTTGTGGAAGGGAAGGTGAGTACTGGTTATAGACAATGGTCCAGGAAAGCTAGGTTAGGTGCGCTGGACGCTGTAAAATGACCTAAAATTGTGTTGACACGGCGTTAAATCAAATTAATAAATGAAATAAACAGTCGTCTAAACCTCTTTAATGTTATTTTACCAACACACAAAGTTTGAAGTTAATTATAAGCAGACAACTATGAAATATTAACATATTAAATAATATCAAGCAAACATACATGTATTAACTTAGCCAAAGTCACCCATATCATCAGGGGCGTATCTACCATTACGCACTTTACGCACGTGTGTAACCTCAATTCCAGCAATCAAAAATCTAAATGTGCCAAAAACACTGAGAAATATGATGCCTAACCCAGGTTATGAATTATTTGACTTGACTGTGAAAAAGTTAATTCCTTTGTCTGTTTGTCCACTTTGAAACTTCTTTTAAAACAGAACAATTGAAAACGGGAAGCAACCGCATTGGTTAAGCAATGGCAATTTGTAATAGTCATATACCCAGTAAAAGGTCTGCCTTTGTTTACAATTGGTCAAATATTTTTACATGGCTTCTGCTATAAGTAAGATGTACTCCAGTACTTGCATGTTTAATATATCACTAAAATCAAAGTGTACATAATATTGAATGCATAAACTTTCGAAGAATAAAAATCTGTATTAGCCTTTTGATTGTTTTAACAGTATGTGCACTTATTCTATATTAGATTTATTTAATCAGCGGTGTTTTATTAAGTTTTTTTTTTAAATAGACCAGATTTCCAATAACATTTAACATACATAATGTTCACGTCCTTAAGGGATTGCTAGCCTAACGGTCGATCATTACCAAAACCAATAAATGAAAATTTACATTATAATATGATAAGAAATCCTATTTTTAATCAATACAAATGATAAATTTGGCAAACAAGTCCTCGATATTTACCAAAAGTGATTTAGACATTAATTTTAAAAGAAAACATTTAAATTGTCGGACCTTCGAATTACACTCAACACATGTTTTACTATCTGAAAAGAAGTATATCGTCATGATCACTTGAAAATGCGAAACTTCAAAATTTCGATTTTATGTTTTTTGTAATATCCAAAACTACATGTCTTTCTGAGACGTCCTGTCATACTTTCATAATCATTTGCTAATTAGAAGTATGATTATTTTTAATTATCAAAAATGCCGGAGGTTCATTGGTCAGCTTTTGAGATTTGTAAAATGCTGTAGCTACAATTCTTACAGCTCTGGTATTTACGTAACATAAAATCAATATCAGTCAAATATGTGTTTGAGCAGTTCCTGTATTTCATATTACATTGTAAAACGGTTTGAGCCGAGTTTGGTTTTCATATTCATTGGTACGATTATTAATTTGAAGTTTGTCTTTATTTTTTTAAAACTTGTTTATTTTAAATTAAACATTTAACTAAAAATATGCAATGGTCATTTGGCGGACAAAGCAACACAAATTGAGGGTGGAACCGAGCATTTCTAAATATCAATTGCTATTCCATTCATATTAGTTTTTTTTCCATCAGACTAAGGTTTTCCATCTCAATGGCAAAAGGCATTAAAATGGGTTGGAGTCTCTTTATTTATGAGACTTCAGCAGGTGGGTTGGTTTTTTCCCTCGGGTGCTGCTTTGTAAAACCCTGGGGTAAGGTAAACCTATCCTTCCTATTCATTGCCATACTGCATAAAATGTGTTAAGTATGAGTAAGGTGCAGTATTTGTGCAATAACTGTTTGTAGATACGTGTAGGTCTACAATGACGACAGGATGTACGACCGATTTGGCCCTTGTGGCTATCACGGGGAACTTTCTATTGACATGGATAAAGTGATTGATACCTTTGCTCACAAAAGAGAACTACATTCAACATTAAGTTTTGATGTTTGTTTGTAAAGTAGCATTTGACTGTTTTTAATATGGAAAATAATGTGTTGATTGAAACCATGTCATCCAGCTACGTAAACTTTCTATGAGATTATTATCTTTGATACAGTTTCTATAGTTTGTAAATGCGATCTTGTTAACACGGTGTTATATTAAATACAAATATTCACTTTTATTTACCCGTATGAAATTTGCTGATTATATAAAAACAGGATGGAACGAAGGGTATTTTTGTTGTCAAATCAGCCTGCAACCAGTGGCAAAAGTATTACCAAAATGCATCTTAGCCAATGAAGCGAAAACTTTTGGAAGGGGGGCATGCTCTCGTACCCTTCTAGCATTTTTGCGTAACCTAAAAAATAGCCCAGATACGCGCATGACTTATTATCAATTAAATTGCTATGTTAGATAGAAAGCAATTATAGGTCTCAATTATTTCAATGCTGAATAAACGAACAAGCTAATGAGCCCCATTGCTCATGAAGCAATCATGGAAGATCAGTTGCTCTGATACAAAAACTCATGAAAGACATTTCAACTATGGGCATTCAGACATAGCATTTGTTTGAAACCCTTCTCAAACCCATAATTTAATCAAATAAGTTGCCACCTAAGTTACATAGAAATGTAAAAATTTATTGATCATATTCTTATACTGAAGTCTCAAGCAATGATCCTGACAAATTCCAAATATAAGTATAAAACGGAAGAATACTGTGCAATGTTTGAATATAATTTCTAGCTGTAACATTATAACATCTAAACTCAATGAATTCTTTAAGTTCAGCAAAATAATGACGCCAAATATTACATTATTATTTCAACTTTAATTTATGGATCAATAAAGATCAGACGAGAGATGAAAATAAATTAAATATATTAATTAATTAATTTATAGCAGTATTCGAGTATCTGGCAGTATAATGATTCACTATCATAAACTTGAAAGCCCTTTACTCAATAGTTATCAGCAAAAACAAAATGGTCAAATCTCATAAAGTTAAATTTTAATTAATAGAATCAGTTCAGAGATGGAAGCAACGCAATCTAGCATTAAGTCTATATCAAAATTTTCAGTTAAGTCAATGAAGCTCTCATAATTCACTGTTCAAGCTTTTAACAGAAAATGAATGATGTAGACAAAGTAAAGTAACCTGAGGTTCAGATAATTAAGTTCTTTGGAATAGCTGAATAGTAGCTGTTCATATTTTCTAGCCGTCAAGAAAGTTTATTGAGACATTAAAAGTATTGCCTCATATAAGAATAATAATCATGAATTTAGTGTAACCATGTTACAAGAACTAGGCTAGTTGCTACAAACTTGTATCAACCAATATGATTAACATGAAACATCAGTTTATATTACTGTTGATCATTTCTAAACCAGTGCAATCAGGAAAAATACAATATAATTATCTTAAACTTATTAAATGTTCAAAATACCAAAGCTATGATGAGGTATATTATGTCACAACTATAATGCAACCATTTAAAATTTAAATTACTTGAGTCATTCACAGATGGTAAAATATATTTTTTGTACTAATTTCTCAACAAATATAACTCATTAAATAGAAACTCCCATTTCTTAGAGATAAAAAATACTCTGACTTAACAATGAAGAAATGAGAGATTCTATACATAGCTGACCAAAACTGTATAGAAAACATTGAATACATTTAAGTAAGTCTATCGCACAACATATCATTGCAATATTTAATATGTCTTCATAAAAATTAATGCAAAAAAATAGTGAAAACTCCTAATTGAAATCCATCTTCTTAATACTATATTACAGCATAGTCAAAAATAAAGGAAGGTAGAAGTCACCATTACCAAATCTATGATCAAATGTACAAAAAATAAGAACAACAAAATCTTAATTGAAATCTATTCCCATAACTAATGTCTTAAGTATAGTTTCATCATTTAATCAAAACAATAAACCGAGGAAACAAGTCACCATTATCAAAGCCATGTCTGTTTTTATATAAACCTATATCTACAATACAAAACTTAGTAAACATTGTGCTTATGGTTAAGTTTAGCCACATGGGAATGCTTGTTATCATATACTGGACTGTGGCATGTGGTTCACCTAACCAGCTCTCTAAAAATAACCATTCAAACCAAATCAAACATGTGACTATGGTTGAGTTACATGGGAATGCTTGTTATCATATACTGGACCATGTGGGTGTGGTTCACCTAACCTTGTTCTCATATACTGGGCCATGGAGGGTGGGTCACTTAACCTTGTTATCATATATTGGACTGTGGTGTGTGGTTCACCTAACCATCTCTCCTAGAATAACCTTCAACATGATTGACAAATAAATCTTATTTCAATAACCTCTATCTACAGTACAAACCATAGCAAACATATGACTATGGTTAAGTGTAGTTTCATGGGAATATTTGTTATTATATATAGGACCATGGAGTATGGTTTACCAAACCAACTCACAGAGACTAACCATCTCTCCTAGAATAACCTTCAACATGATTGACAAATAAATCTTATTTTAATAACCTCTATCTACAGTACAAACCATAGCAAACATATGACTATGGTTAAGTGTAATTTCATGGGAATATTTGTTATCATATATAGGACCATGGAGTGTGGTTTACCAAACCAACTCACAGAGATTAACCTTCAACAAAAGACAATACATACACTTTAATGAATAAAACAACATAATTAAGTATTTGTTACAATGATAATACATTGTAAAAATTTCAGTCAGCTCTGATTTACAAATACAATGTACATAAGTACATATTTATAGCAAGTATACTTAAATAATTATTTAATAAGATTTAATTTGAATTTGAGAAAGAACATTATAAATGTAACTAACATCTAAACAATACTCAATACAATGACATCTTCCGATCTAGCTATCCCCCCAGAATTAACTGGGTCCTTCACTAGATTGCTCGGATTGTAGATCGTTTACGATCTTCTTCCGATCTAGCTATCCCCCCAGAATTAACTGGGTCCTTCACTAGATTGCTCGGATTGTAGATCTTTTACGATCTTCTTCCGATCTAGCTATCCCCCCAGTATTAACTGGGTCCTTCACTAGATTGCTCAGATTGTAGATGTTTTACATGTACCAGTTTATCAGGTATATTATGACATCTTCCGATCTAGCTATCCCCCCAGAAATAACTGGGTCCTTCACTAGATTGCTGGGATTGTAGATCTTTTACCAGGTTATCTGGTATATAATATTGTAGTTTCAATTGTATATCATCAATGATCCATCTTTTTTTATTTTCTTTTACTTGCTTGGATCATTTGTATTTTTTCTATATATTATTGTATATTATCAATGATCCATCTTTTTTTTCTTCTTATACTTGCTTGGATCATTTATATTTTTACTGTATATTTTTTTTTCTTTCTTTCTTTCTTATTTCTATTCTATTTGATATATTTTGGAGCATTGTCATCAAGCATGATTAGTGCTATTCACATGTATAATGTATAAATACATTTTTCAAAATTATTTATTTTCTAATTTCCCAAATATCATAAATCAAAGTTGGAAAAACTAAGCTGACAATAATACGAAAATTATGTTGTTTTTTTACATTTAAATATATATGTATGACCATCATTTATTTTCTTTCTGTAACTTCTATCACTTGGTATATAAAGTATAAATCTTCAATCAGACAAAGAAGGTATAATCATCTGATTGCCAATAGAACTTAAAGGGCCATTAAAGTATTGAGGGGGAAGTGCACATTTAGTGCACTCAGAGTAAAGACTATGACAAATTTGGTACACTGGGGGGATCCACATTTAGTGCACTCAGAGTAAAAACTATGACAAATTTGGTACACTGGGAGGATGCACATTTAGTGCACTCAGAGTAAAGAATATGACAAATTTGGTACACTGAGGGGATGTACATTTAGTGCACTCAGAGTAAAGAATATGACAAATTTAGTACACTGGGGGATGTACATTTAGTGCACTCAGAGTAAAGAATATGACAAATTTGGTACACTGAGGGGATGTACATTTAGTGCACTCAGAGTAAAGAATATGACAAATTTAGTACACTGGGGGATGCACATTTAGTGCACTCAAAGTAAAGAATATGACATATTTGGTACACTGAGGTGATGCACATTTAGTGCATTCAGATTAAAGACTATGACAAATTTGGTACACTGGGAGGATGCACATTTAGTGCACTCAGAGTAAAGACTATGACAAATTTGGTACACTGGGAGGATGCACATTTAGTGCACTCAGAGTAAAGAATATGACAAATTTGGTACACTGGAGGGGATGCACATTTAGTGCATTCAGATTAAAGACTACGACAAATTTGGTACACTGGGGGGATGCACATTTAGTGCATTCAGATTAAAGACTATGACAAATTTGGTACACTGGGAGGATGCACATTTAGTGCACTCAGAGTAAAGACTATGACAAATTTGGTACACTGGGAGGATGCACATTTAGTGCACTCAGAGTAAAGAATATGACAAATTTGGTACCCTGGGGGATGCACATTTAGTGCACTCAGAGTAAAGACTATGACAAATTTGGTATACTGGGGGGATGCACATTTAGTGCACTCAGAGTAAAGACTATGACAAATTTGGTACACTGTACAACTTACAAGTGTACTCAAAGAAGTGACCAAAAGAAATTATAGAAACCTACGCCATTTATTCACATGCAGCCTACTTTTTTGTATTGTAAATACAGGTTAAACAATTTTGAAACTCAAGTGATGGCATTGATTGCATGACTTCTTAGTTACATGTTAATTGATAAATTAATTACAAAAATTACAACAAAAGTATGGGTCATACTATAGAGTGCTTACTGTATTTAAAGAATGTCACTATACTCTTTTATAAAAACATTGAATCAGTAGTAATTTATTAATCTGGTTTTAATGTAAATCATGATTTTCATGGGTTTAAAGTAAGAAAGCACACTTTGTTTTTACTAACAAGTTATTCAATGTTTTCTTTACAAGACTGGTCAGTCAGTACATAAATCTGTTCTCTTTTTCTTCATGTGAAACAGAGTATTTAATTTATCAAAAATCAATTAAATTGTAAAGACAAAAAGAAAATTAGTTAAAAGTTTGATACAAAAACTTTTCTTCTTTAACAGTTGTAATAATAATTTAGCCAGTGCTTTGATTTTTAAAATTTACAAAAAAGAAACAATATTGCCATTAAGACAATTTTGGTAAAAATGAGTATTATCAAACAATATTCTGCTATAATGTATCAGGTTTATATATAACTAGAGTTAATACAGTATCATACCATGACTTTGTAAGTAAATGACAAAACAGAATCCCGCTCTTACATACAACAATATGTTGCACTGTAATTTGTGAACTCCAAGCCATTGCTGACCAGAAATATACCTTCTTTGGAAGCATAAGACCTGCTGTACACTATTTGAAATCCATGAGGTGTTGTCGTAAGTTATATAAGTTGCACCCTATACCAGTGCTTGAACCTACACGGACAGGTCACTAGCTAGATGATACTCTAAATCATACATTATATATAAATTAGAGTTTCATGGAACTAGAGACCCGAGCCGACATATTGCACCAACATCTACAATTTCCAAGTGTACAGAACAATGGAAGAAGTCAATTACAAACAATATCATAGTAATCACCTTAGTAAATGAACTTTATAACTATTACAGAAGAGTTCAGAATTACTCACATTCATAATGTATAAATGTCTGACTTTTACAGTGAATATTTCACTAAAATGTATTTTAAATCCTGATGCCTAATTTCAACAATCAACAGTATGAACTGTAAGGTATTAAATAATTGAAACAAAGTCTTACTTAATTTTGTCAAATTATTTAACAAGTGGTTTGATTTTGAAATCTAACAGAGGAAACACATTCAACTTAAAAGTATGCATAAAATTGCTGGGATTTAAGTTCCTGCACTATATTTTCCTGGACCTCTTTCTATAGAAAAGGTATAAAAGGATATATATTTGACAAAAAATACGGTAATTTACTTAGTAAGCAACATCAACCATTTCTATAACAAGCTAGAATCTTCCATCACAATGCTTCCCCCACATGTGGAAGAATGATTGTCTCTTTGAGACTGTTTATAGATTTCAGATAAATTTAATTAAATATAGTAATGGTTAGGTCAAATTTTATAAATTCAATATGCAATATAAACTTAAACAAATATGAAATCTGAC
Organism: Mactra quadrangularis; assembly: GCA_025267735.1. Lineage (NCBI taxonomy): Eukaryota > Metazoa > Mollusca > Bivalvia > Venerida > Mactridae > Mactra > Mactra quadrangularis. Next base: position 55,626,153 of record CM046309.1, on the reverse strand, counting down.
CAAGTTGTCTCCAGCATAAAATGTCAACTATGAACTATCACATGAACTCTTGACCAGGTCTCAAACTCTGTGCCAAGTTTGAGTATTTTCAATACACTCAGTTACTTTCAAGATTTCATTGGTCAAGTGATCTAAGATGCTGGATAATGATCTTTTGGTCTTTCTCTGCAATGAGTTTGATGCTTCTAACATACCAGCCATGAAATTTAAAACTAAATAATATCAAGAAAAAAGAATAAAGGAAAATATGTGGAATCTTAAAGTTTGACTTCTACCTAATAATACAAAATGAAATATCCTAACTAAATGCAGCTTCCTGGCAAAAAAAACTTTGCACTTCCCAAAAGATATACAGGTAGCTATCAGAAAGTAAGAGGCAAAACCATAGACAATTCAACGTCTATGTACAATCAATGCCCACGTTACCACTCCAACATATCGAATGGGGTATTTTGACCTTAGATTTGATTCCACATAAGTTGAAAAAAATAAAATGCAAAAAAACTAAAGCAAATGCTATTTATATAACTACACATAAAAAACTGTGCTCCTCTCAAAAGATATAAAGGTAGCTATCAGAAAGTAAGAGGCAAAACCATAGACAATCCAATGTCTATGAGCAATCAATGCCCACATTACCACTCCAACATATCAAATGAGGTAAAATGACCTTGTTTAGTATGCAAAAAAAGGAGGCTGATAAAATATATTTTGGAAAAAAACAAACCTGAAACCTAAGCAAACAATCCTATCACAAAAAAACTGAATGATTCGGTCTATATCAAACACACAGCAGAGAAGGATCAAAAGATCATGATCCAGCATCTTAGACCACTTGACCAATGAAATCTTGAAAGTAACTGAGTGTATTGAAAATACTCAAAATCTGTTCAGTTACCGCGAATGTTACAAAACGTTCCGTAACGATACATTCGGACCTCTTCGGCCATTCACTGCGAATAATCTCGGACATACTTAGACGCTTTTTTGAAACTACCGGTGTTGAAGTAAATAAATATATGACCGTTAGACAACAGTTACTATGCACCCAAAATGTTTACAGCTAGTAGTGTTAGTTTTTAATTGATTTTGATAAATTTTATGGGTTTTTCCCAATAAATTTTGTAAGATCATTGATTGAGACTTCAACATACATGAAAAATATGAGCTAAATTTATACAAACTAGCAAAATAGACAGTTGTGTCATGATGCAGTTTTAAATAGTTTCGTAGATATCAAAACACCCCATCCATCTTTCTTTCTCCAAACCAAATTGAAGAGATTCTAAGATGCCTAACATGCCACCCATCTCCCCTCGTCCAAGCCCAATTGAAATGTTTCTTAGATACCTGGCACTTAACCCATCACTTCTCGTTCTAACACGTTCGAACCCGATTGAAGTGTTTCCTAGATACACAGTACCAAACCAATCTCTCCTAGTTCAAGCCCAATTGAAATGTTTCTTAGATACCTGGCACTTAACCCATCACTTCTCGTTCTAACACGTTCGAACCCGATTGAAGTGTTTCCTAGATACACAGTACCCAACCAATCTCTCCTAGTCCAAGCCCAATTGAAGTGTTTCTTAGATACCAGGCACTTAACCCATCACTTCTCGTTCTAACACGTTCGAACCCGATTGAAGTGTTTCCTAGATACACAGTACCCAACCCATCTCACCTAGTCCAAGCCCAATTGAAGTGTTTCTTAGATACCAAGGGCCCTGCCCATCTCTCCACGTCCACAATCCAATTCAAGAGTTTCTTAGATACCTAGCACCCCATCCATCTCTCCTCTTTCAAACCCAATTGAAGAGTTTTTAAGATATCAAGCACCCCACCCATTTATCGGCTTCCAAACCCAATTGAAGAGTTTCTTAGATACCTAGCACCCAATCCAACTTGGAAAACTATTCTTAACATCACATATGATGAAATCAACTCAAAGTATTGCAATATTGAAAGACTTCCTTGTACATTGAAACCTAACAAATCCATTCTAATGATTATTCCTTACACATTAGATTCGAGTATGCAACGAGCAGGGCAAAAAATACCTGCAAAGTGTTTATTCTATCCAGTATAACTGACAAATACTACTGCTTAGGGTATTAACGAGATTTCTCTCCGCCCATTCATACGCTTATACTTGTCACTGAAACTGAAACAAAGACGTGTCAGTTGATTGACAGAACTACATACTTTTATCGCATAAAAATAAACTGTGTAGTAAATCAGAGACACATGTATCACTCCACATCAATACAAAAGTCTGATCCAGCATTTCAAAGCAAACTTCAGAATAACAAAAATTCATTCACAGGTGCCAGGTATAATGTTTACCTAACTTATTCATTACATTCTACATAATGCATGAATATGGTAAAAATTTTGTTCCTGTAACCTGTGGTTAAGAATTGATAGGTGCAGACAAGCATTGCTATCTATGATTCTAACAATCTTACAACGAGGCCAATTGCTGTACAATTTTCTAACGTTCAAGTCAAATTACTTTTAAAAGCAAGACTGTGGTTTTCATGCAGAGAAATTAACAATGAAGTTCATAACTCTTTATTAAACAAATAAAAGTTAATGTTAAATCCATGAATCCAATTCAAACCGAAATTAATCAAACCCAATTTATATACTTTGAAAATGAATTAACAAGTGCTTCCCCATAAAAGGGTGGGTTCAAACATCAGACGGACCTATCAGTTCATGTTGACACAACTGATTAATACAGACACACTGTAGGCCTACAACAAAACCATAATCATCAAGGATGACTTGATATGGTATGTAAGTATTATTTTGCACATTAATATGTTCTTTGAAATAAAGAGAAATTATAAATTATTTTACTTTAATAGTTATACTTAATAGGACAACCATTGTAAAATAGCAAACCAAAATTTCAATCAAGTCAGAATCATAATTAAGTTAAAATTATTTATATTTAGTCTATTAAGTTTTCTATTGACAAATTTATTATAATCAATAATACTGAGGGTAAAAAGCTTCAAGTACTAAGAGTGTCCCACAAGTTTAAAAACAAGTACCCGGTAAAGCCTACGGTATTTCACATCACGCTTGCGGCAGCCGTACAACAACATTTTATGAAAAATCACAGAACTTGGTACGAACACCTCAAGACTGTCGTGCATTTTTTTCAGGTGATCGCAATGTCGTAGACTTCGCAAGTCAAATTTTCAACATGTTTATTTTTCTTGCGATCTCTATGCGATTTTTGGAGTCGCAAGACAGTTGTGAGACTGCTGTAAGACAACCGTACGTCATTCTGAGAATGGTATATTATGCCAAATACATTTCGAAATGAGTGACTACAGAAACTGACCAAGAGATCAGAACAAATTGTCAATAAATGACAAAAAAAACACTTGTCATGAAACTTTAACACTCCGTATAGATATACTGTACAAGGGATGATCCAAAATTATCAGAACTACAAAATTTATGTGACACTAAGAAGAGAATGCATTTAAGATAATACATGAGTATGATCTTATCACAAGTGGTGATGGCATGTACACCAATATCATACATGTTTAACATGAACACAGTCATATAGTCATTGTTGAGTCAAAACTCGTAACTTCAATTCCAAATGGTAAAGTTAAGAGGATTTGACTCAACAGCGACAATATGAGAATAGGAAGTCACATTAGACAGAAATGATTTGGTAAGGGGTGTTCAAAGAGTTTTCTCTTCAAATATTCAAAGCAACAGACTTGACACAAACTGTATGGCCCATCCTTAATGAATCCAACAGTGAGGCTAGTCAACCATAGAAACTCTAACAATTACACATTTTCTTCATAGAGATGTTCAATTTCTAAGCTTTAAGAGCATTAAGTCAAATACAGGCCAATTCAATTGTTATTCAAGTAATTGTAGCATGCTGCATGCTTTCAAATATATATACCAATATCTATAATAAAGCAAAAACACTCAAATGTTCCAATTATGCCGACAGACTGAAGGTAAAGTCTCAAGAAAAACATGTTTTTATAAACAATATTACAAGGTTGAAATTGCCGTTGACGCATATTTGTTTACAACTGGATGTCAGGCTCAGCCGACTTTGTGAACCATGTATTGAGTTTTCTCTTTAAACCTAAAAGATTTATTCTAAGATTCACTGGTTTGTCAAGTTTATCCCATAACCAATACAAAAGTCTATTAAGGGCAAGTTCAATATTGTTAACTTATATCATGAAACAATATTGTATCACGACTACTGCATTGTATCATGATCTGAGTCGCATCATATCTTGACTGGCTTTACACAGCCCAGGAAGATATGAAAGTCCATTAATTACAGTACCACAACTAATGAAGTTAATGAGCTTATTTTCAATTAACAAGTATTTGTTTCTGTACAAACTAAGTACTGAACTGAGTTGTACATTCAAATAAACACATGGACTATGAAACTTCTAACTAATTTTGGATCATCCCTTGTACAGTCACTCTTTGTATTCAACTCACTGTACAACATAACAAACTCCTGATAGCATAAAATCATGGAATACCCACCAGCCATTCTCAGATACTTTCAGATAACACCATTTATCACCCCACCCACAACATGAATCAGCCCAACCATCCCATACACACCTACCCTTCCATCCCCCCATACACACAACTCCCTACCATCCCTACAAACCCCACCAACACTGTCCAGATCAAAGGTTCTAAATTTACCAGCCAATACAAGATATCAGGAACATTAAGTATGACCCCTCTAATCAGACGACACTCCACCCAACCTTGCTTAGTGACATCAACGGTACGTCCGGGGCTTGGGCTCACAACCAACTTCCAGTATATCCAGGTTCCACAAACCTTGCAGTCTCATAATCTATCCCAAAATCCAAGACTTAAGATTGATGCTTGTACAACTCAACAAGAACATTATTCTAGAACGAATTTTCAATAGACAATATCCAGAACTCAAATGATGGGTTTTCCCATGTAAGTATTATAATAAAGACAATTCACAGGTTTTTGCCATAAGTACAAAAAAAGTTTTTAATTCTACAAAATTCCATTATAAAAATGTGTAACAAAAATTTTTTTTTTTTAAAAAACATGGAAAAACACAGCACCTGAGCCCTGGAGTAAGTCTATAATGAATAGTAAATGATAACAGCATAAAATGCAAGAAAATATTGCTGGATCAGTGCAAAAACAAGTTTACTTTCTCGTTTATTTACATGAAGTTAGACTAGTTTTGCACTGACACGTAAATATTTCATTAGGTAAATTTAAATATCCTAGCCACACTAAAAAAAGGATATGTACAAATGTATATTACTTTTTGTAAGAATGTGTTAAATGCTTCAAGAAACAACAAAAATGAATTCACATGACAAAAATGAAAGCGATGGTTCATTATCAAACTGTACATAAAAACCGTATAAAAGAAAAATAACAACACAAATATTGACCATAATCTGAATAAAAGTTTAAAAAATCAAATAAAGTCAAGTTGCTAATTGTTGAAATTGTTAAATAGGCTGCATAAGATGAAAACAAATGAAAATAAAATGATCAGTTCAATTTAAATTCAATAAAATTCAAAACTTTACAAAAAAAGAAAATCCAAATATAAATTGAATTAGATAATCATTAATATTGCAGCTTGAGAAAATTAAATCTTTAGTGGCCACATTTGAATAACATACGCAGGTTAATATATTATATTAACCTGCATATGTAATTCAAATGTGGCCACTATTAACTTGTATCTTTCAAATAAACATTACTTACTAAGTTTATTAATATAGATCAAAGGGAAGTAATACAGTATGTATCTTATCTATACAGAAAAAATCAATACTGAATTATCTCCCTTTCATAACCATCAATAAACATAGATAATAATAATATCAGAAATATTTCATAACAAAGACGACCTGCATGGTCCTGAATCAAAACCACTATATATACAAAGTGTTTCTGATCTGGGACCGTGCTGACAGCCTGTGTTTCAGTATATTCTAGAATAATGTTCCTGTTGTGATGCAACAAACATACAAAACCTACTAAGTAATGATTGTAGCCTCAAGTGAATGATGAAAATTACATTTCCAAAAATAATACCAGTGGAAACTTACATGTACGTGTATAGTTGTTTTTCAAACTGTAAAATTTGAATAATTTCACAATGACTGAATAGGTTCTCTATGACCGCAAACATTGGCACAGCAAGCAAGCATTAAAACATAAAAGCTTTAAGTATATTCTATCCCATCTGAAAACACTAAATATGAATCCCACAATTCAAGACAACAAACATTAAACGCAAGAAGTCACGGTGAAATTATTCATATTTTGACAGTTGAGAAAAATCAAACACATACTAAAGATCAAAACAACACATTATGCAATATTAACAAAGTCAATGATATCCTTACATTATAAGAAAGTGTACCATTTGAATAAAAGTTTACCCTTACAAACATAGAACAAAAGCAGATAGGCTTTTTATGCTAAATTCAAAGAAAAAAAAGATTGATTTTTACCCCTAACCTTCCCTGTATAGAAATATTACAAATAAATTGAAATCCCCAAAGATGAATTTGAGTAAGTACACTGTATTATCATGTAAGGTATCATTGACACAACAAAAGACAGAATCAAAGATGAACAACATGGTCCAAAACTATACAAGACACTATGTACATGTATATATAGAATCTTAGATGGTTCAGAGGCATGAAGATCATCCTCGTATTATACAAAAACTTAGCTTTTGTCGTCTCTTCATTTTTTCAACTTTTCTATGTTCTTTGTGTAGAGTGTTTCACCATGTATTGTTATTCAATATGTTGAGCTCATACATAATTATGGGTATATAACAGCACAGTAAACAACATACTACTTCCATCCACATCTTGTGGTGAATGTCCTGCAAACATAAAATATTAAACTTTAAATAATGTAATAACAATGTATTAACAGTGCTGTTGAAACTAGTTGGATAGCTGTCTGGCTAGCTAAATAGGTAGCACTCAAGTCTACCAATCAAAGAGTCATAGGTTCAATTACCAGGCGTGGCATTGTTTCACAGAAATTGGTCATGAAATAATTTCTGAAAGCGATCTCCCTCCTACTATACTTAACGAAACTTCTGAGTACTCCGATTTCAATGTTGTCAGAAAATTTCATTTTTCAACATTTATGTCTGATTGTTTATGGTAATGTATATGGCACTATACTGTCGTCTGCCTGCATGGTTTTCATGCTTCTAAATTGATGCAAAATTGGTTTTGCCGTGCATGTGCAGAAAAGCAGAAATGCGCACGTGTTTATCGTACAAAATATTTCACGTGGTCAGTTTTAGAGAAAATCATTAGTGTGTTGATATGCACAACGAAAAATCAAGAAATGGCTCGAATGTGGCTTCAAGAACGAGAAATTGCCATAGGTCTTTCGCCAGACATGCAGAGTAAGTCTTCCAATTGCTAATTATCTGTTCAATCAAAACAATTAGAAAATCTTATCATTTAAACGCTTGCGTGACAAACATGGTTTTGCATTGATAAAGTAGCATGAAAGCCATAAAAGCAAAGGTCAGTATGGTCAAAAACACATTTTCATCAGCGATCAGACTTTAATGTTGAAAAATAAGACTTCCTACCATACTGAAATCGGAGTACTTAGAAGTTTCGTTAAGTATACTTATTTGTTATCATGTAGAGCAGTTGTCAGTCACTGATGGAAGTATGTAACTAGTAACTTGTTCCATAGCTAAATTTATTTACAAGTAGGCCTATAGTCTGACAGTTTAAACCTGATAAGAACTTCCTTATAAGAATAATTACACACTTCATTTACATCATATCAAAAATTTTCCAAATGCATATAATAGGAATACTACAATTATAAATCAATTTTTTAAACATGGCATGTTTTTGTACTTTTAATTTTGGACTTATTTGTTAATGGGAAATGTGTAAGTTCACAATATTGTGGCACAGTTTTATAGTATCTACTCTTATCAAAACAAAAGTCATTTTCAGTATAAGTTATTTTGTTTAACATGGTGCATCGTTTAACCAAAAGAATAGTCTACCAGTGGAAAAAGGGATGGATGAATACATTCAAAAATATTCTTTTATTATCTATATAAAAATAAGTGAGTAATATTTAAACTCTTATTCAATGAGCCACACAAACTGAATAAATAAAAAAATTTCATTGAAATTTTTACATTTTGAAACTACTCAAAGTAGCATGGACTCATGTGTTTCCCCTATTAATGGACGAATCCAAAATTTTAAGTACAAGAACATGCAATGTTTTGAAAATTGATTATACATGTATTTTCCCTGAAAGCTTTCTATAAAGTGTGATTGATAAAAGAAGACAAAATTAGACAGTAAATACCGAGTTAAATAAATTCTTTCAAAAGGTCAAGCTCTGGTTAATTTTGTCCAGCTTTATCAGCATATAATTTATTATTCAGCCATCCAGCTGGCTCAGTTGGTAGCACCCAAGTTGAAGGGTTGTGAGTTCAATTCCTGGCAAGGCATACTTTCCTGGTGCTTGGTCATGAAATTATTTCTATGGTCATTTTCCTTCCTAACAATGATTCTTAATCATGTAAGGCAGTTGTCAGTAACTGACAATAGTATGCGCCTAGTAGTTGGTTAACTGTGAGCTTAATTCAGCGATTTAGCCTTTTCAGGAACAGTGAGTTGGTTGGCTGGCCATCATTATATGACCTATACAAGGTGTTGCTACAGCGTTAAACCCAACAAACAACAAAATTTCACACAAAAAAAACTGAAAAAAGTTCTACTTACCAAAGAATGCAGGATAGACCGAGTGTCACAGTGTTCAGTTCTATGTTTGATAAGACCATGTACATGTATGTATCAATAACAAAGCCATCAGATCTGTGTTGTTTGGTAAGACATCAGATGATATGGTGATGAACAATGAAGTCTGTGATATATGAAATAGACAAAACATTGAGTTAGAATATATGAACTTACATTAAAGACACATGTGGGAACAATGACAAGCATAAAATGTAACAAATTTTGAATTTATTAAACATTCAGTTTTCTTTGCATTATGGGAACGAACCACAATGTTTCTAAACAAGGTATACTATTAACCCGTGTGTATCTAAATCTAAAAGGGTGAAGATGATCACTAGAAAACAATATCTTATACCGACCAACTCAGACGAAAAACTGTTCTGTACAAATGCATCATCATCATCATCATTTTACATTAATGTCAGTATTATATCTCAAGTTCTTAACAACATGTTATGCTAATTGGCAGACTCGTAAATAGATACAAGATTCTAAATTGCAGCAAGTTGATCAACATTGATCGGTTGACTTTCAAAACATTTTGAAAAATTCCATTCGTTCAGTTGAACTTTAAAACCACAATTCAAGATTCATGTCATTAATAAATGAAAATTTGGTATCAAAGACACACGAACAATGTATATTATAACATACCGACACTCATTTAACAAACAGAATCATTTTAAACAAATAAATTCCAAATAAATCTTAAAAAAATCAAATGTCTTACCTGTATAAAAGTATCCGAACAACTGATTCGACAGGTGCGAGCTTTGAACTTTCAACACAAACATTTCACACATTTTACCTATTGTCTACACCATTGTATTAGGTAACAATAGAGCGCACGTGAATTAGGTTTCGTTCAAGGCTCTCAACCAATCAGATCGCTTACCGCTAGTGATCTTGCGGTTTTATAAACTTGACTGAGGGGCAAAACGCATAGACTTAAAAGATTAGAAAATCATTCGTGGCTATCTCTCGGATGATTCCGTAAAGTGACGTTCAGTGTTAGCACGGGAGTAGCCGGATTGTGCCGAATATTTTGCCAGTCTAAGGTATCAAACTCCTCACAGCGGTTACGTCACGCGTTGCTACTTTATTGATTTGATAAAGGGAGATAACCGCAGCGGGGAGTTTGCTAAGGTATAAGAAATGTGCACCGAGCCAACGTCAATCCCTGTAGTCACCCATCCAACAATTAACCTTGCAGTCCGTTTCTCATTTAGCAGCGTATTTCCAAAACTGACTCAAACATTCAGACGGAAAATTTGTACCTGTGAAATGCATAATGTACCGTACGTTAACATTCCCTCCATTGATCGGATGCAAAATTAATGTAAATATTTGACTCTAATAGTGTGGCTTTTACCAAGGATAGTTCATATTATTTTATTGCACAAAATTTTCAATAGACCAAAAAGAAACCACTTTTCAAAACAGAGTTTTTCCAAATTTACTGACCTGTAAGTACTTAAATCCGATATAGCCATGGATGAATTTATATTGCAATTATTATACCCCCGCTTCGAAGAAGAGTGGGGTTTACTGTTTTACCCTTGTCCGTGCGTCCGTCCGTTACAAAATTTCTGTCGCAGTTTTCTCAGCAACTATAACATGCAGCAGCCTAATACTTTGCATATTGCTTCATCCCATAGTCCCATGTGGTGTAAAGCGATTTCATGCTCCTTGCTCATCTACTTCTTGTTTGTCGCATATTTTTAGATTTTTGCGGGGGTATCACTAGTGAGCATTAGCTCACAGATTTACTTGTTTTATATATTGTGATACTCATTGACAAAATTTATGTTAATGATTTTATCCTTGTTAAACTTATTTCATCAAAGGAGCTTACATTGATTCTATATAGTATGAATATTTGTAAACAAGTGTCTTAATTTCATTTTAATACCAGTGTTAAAGGATATATGAGTTTTATAATTAGCTTTTTGAAAATCTAAGTGTGTGTATTGCAGGTTAAATTAATTATAATTTTGAATTTCTAACAATATATTGTTATGCCTTGAACTACAAAATGGAATTTCCTTGTACTATTCTTATTTAAAGTCAGAGGAATTATTTTGACATGCAGCATTAAATTGTTATTGCTTGAACTTCTAGAAATAATATAAATTCAGTCATAAAATCATTAATTCAAAAATGAGGTTGTTTTAACAGATTAATTGTCTTTGCTCAGAATTCTACAGTAAATAGACAGCAGGTCGTACAAAGCTTTTACTACCTAGCAGCAGTAACTAGGGGCAGTTTTACCTGTGAATCTATTTTTAGAATATTTGAGAGTTGTGAATCCCTCCTATAACAGCAAAATTGGTCAAATTAGACATAGCAATCTTTACAATGAACCTGCAAACCAAAAAACACGATAAATTTCCCAAAAAATATTTTTTGAATTACATGTACCTCCATTGATAAAATTAATAAAGTATATTGTTTTTTATCTTAATTATGCATTCATAAATATATATTTTTCAATATTCATTTCAAAACAATATGTCTCATTGTGATTTAATCATTAATTAACGCTCATTAATATTATTTAAAGTATTGAAATAGTTTTTACTATGGTATATAAATTTGAACATCATCAGGCTGTATGTTCACCATTTCAGCATGTGCTTTTGGTGAGATCTTTTTTAAATTCCCAATGTGGGAGTTTTCTCTTAAATGCAAGGTGAGACTCTATCATTTGTGTACAAGATTTTAAAACCCTAACTGTCTTTCATTAATAATTACACTCTACTATACCAAAAAACTAACTATTTTTGAGTAGCAAGGAAATGAAAAAAAAATCTTCGCTTTTTTTAAGAGCGTCAGGAATAGCTGGCGAGTTGGTTGCGAGCAGAGCTGACGCGTCTTCCATCGGTCCCAAACACCCACCCCCATTTTTAATATTTAACTTATATTTCTGTTTAATTACGAATATTTTGGTTTAATAATTTAATTAATTTTTTAATCTTAATATGAGTTTATTATATACTTATACTCATATAATGAGTAAATTACCGACTTAATTAAGAAGATAATTAAGATTTTCTAACGATTTAATAATCAAAGTACTGAAAGTACTGTCGGAAGAAATTTTTGAAGGATTTTATCATTTTAGAGTTCAAAGATACTATTTCAATATCACTCATTACCTTCTTATCATTCATAGTCAACTGTGTTTCATATTTCATTTTACAGGCCCATTATTCTACTGATCGAGGGGTCGTAGGTTTGATTCACGGGCGGAGCATACTTTCATGGAGCTTATTATATAGTTATGAAATAATTTCTACGGTAATTTTCCCTCCTACCACTCAGTCACTGATGCGATTTGTTTTTGGTTAACAGCTAGATCCAGAGATTTTGCCTTTTCAGGAACAGTGAGTGGATGGACTGATCTCCATGATATAACCTATACAATATGTGTTGCTATGGCGTTAAGGCCACAACAAATTGATCATATGTTCTATGAATTTTGTCTCAAAAAATAGAGCGAGCCAGCGAAAAAAAAAATCAATTTTGAGAAGCGAGCGAAAGGCGAGGAATAAATGTGTGATATTTTCATGAGCATTTTTATACAAATGGAAAAATACATGTTAAATATGAACTTTATACAGAAAACCACATTATAACATGTAGTTCAGAAAAGCATAATAAGTAACTTTTTAGTGTTTATACCAGTTGGTCATTTATTCAGCATATTGATGTGATACAATCATGTACATTAAAAGATAAAATATGTCAAAGTCTTTCTTACTTGAACTTTATTACTTTGATATTGGGGTACAGGGCATATTATATAGTTTTGATCATTTTGCAGGTTGTTGTGAGAAAGATTATTTGCTGTTAACATGCGTAAATGCTTTTAATAGGGTACATACATCATAAATAACTGTATTTTGTTCCATTTGCATTTACTATACTGCATAGCTAATACATTAAGTAAACTCATTCAATATTAACCTTTGATTAAATACTTCCAATATTTCTGTATAATTTAGAATCAGCTTGGCTAACATCATGATAGATCAAACCTTGATTTTGGTGTTTAAGTAAAATCTTAATGTTATTGGGTAAATAAGAGATTGACTCAACAACATACAACTGCTCAATATAATTAAGTAATCCAGGACGAGTACCAGCTGAGCACCCCCGTAAATATAAATGGACGAGTCTTGTTGACTTTTTGAGTATAAATAAAGTTATATTATTTGGATAATATGGGAACGACTTAACAACAAACAACTACTAAGATTCAAAAGAATTCCTTCCATGAAAATTTGACAATAATGTCGATTTTCCTTCATTGATTAGATAATATGGAGAAGTTTCCGGCCTTGTGGAAGGGTAGGTGAGTACTGGTTATAGACAATGGTCCAGGAAAGCTAGGTTAGGTGCGCTGGACGCCGTGAAATGACCTAAATTGTGTTGATACGGCGTTAACTCCAATAAATAAATAAAACAAAAGAATTCCTTCCAAAAAGGGAGAGAATATAAAAATCAAGGAAAAGTTATGTCCACTTGTTATATTATACATGCATGGGTGAAAGTTGTGAAAACTGAAAATACTGAAAAAATGCTGGGGGCCAGGGGGCCGCTAGGACCCCCGGTGGGTCCAGGGCAACGCCTTGGCGGGGGATCAGGGGGCCGGAGGCCCCCCAAAGCTGACAGTGTAGAAGCAAAATAAAGCAGTAAAATCAAGCATTCATGGAAGCTAGCAGGAACTTTCAGGACCTCTGAGTAAAATATCTATGTACATATATTAAGCATTTTGGTACTCATGAGTACTTCATAAGTTCTTAACTTGAAAAAAAATTGTATGGTATATAACTATCTTAATTCTTAAACATGCCATCAAATAATTTGAAGTTAGTGTATAAGACCAAGCTGAATGTACACAGAAAATAATTTCAATCCACTTTGCAAGTGAAATTGATAGATAAGTCTTTTTTGGCAGCAGGTATATCTTCATTGAAGAATGATCTAGTTGCTTTCTGATTGCATGTAAAATATTTTTTTCACAGACCAATGTCATGCTTATTTTGCACTAAGAACAGATTAAGAGCTGTCAGAGACAGCATGCTCGACTTAGTAAGTATTTGTCACAGGAGATGATGTTGATGATAAGGAACACACATATTTTAAAATTTGAAAATATAACCTTAACAAATTTAAAGTAAATAAATTAATAAAAAAAAAAGTTCTAGCAGCTTCTATTACACTCCTTGTCTGACTTGATAATTTGATGTATCACCAATAACTACTGTTCAATATATTGCTACAAATTTTTTATCAATGACTGCTCTTTTGGCAAACAGACCCAAGTATTAAATTACATACACATTGGTAATGCCTATGTTGTTACTCAAATCTTGTTTTACATGTTGTCCAGCTGACAAAATGACACCTGAGTTCCAAGACTCACAATATTAGAAAGGTTGAATGTAAACAAATTTGTCTATTTAATCTATACATATGCTGTTCATACAAAATGAACATTCAATTTAAAACTTCCAAGATTACTGTATAAATTTAGAATCAGTTCTGCTAACATCATCATGGACCAAACCTGTTAACTTTGGTGTATAAGTAAAGTCTCAATGTTATTGGGTAAATTATAAAGAGATAGGCTCAACAAGATACAACTGCTCAATATAATTAAGTCATCCTAAGTGTGTAACAGCATCCCTGTTGACTTTTTTGGAGTATAAATAAAGTTAAAATATTATTTGTGAAATACGGGATTGACTCAACAAAAAACAACTACCCAGAGTACTTAAGTCATCATGAATGTGGATTTTATAGTCAGCACCCCTATAAAATAATACTGGACCAAATCTGTTGACTTTTGAGTGCATAAATACGGGTTTGTCATTTGGGCAAATTATGCTATAGACTAAACAAGAAAGAACTGCAACATGCTAATATACCTAAGTTATCCAGAAGATTGCAATTAGAATCTGCTCACCCCTTAAACGAAAATGGACTTAACCTTTTGGTGTTATGCAAAATACAGCTTTAATTTAAATGAGACTGTTTGAGTACTTTGGGGTATTAACAGTAGAATGTGAAATCTTCTGCCCTGTCTTAATTACCTGTTTGTCATCAGTAGTAGTGTTAACACAGCAGGGGAACATATGACGTCACATACACAGAGCTGTGTAGAGTTGATGCAGACACTAAGTCTACGTCACTGTTCAACTGAGTCTGATTTTAAATCAATTTAAGGTGTATCATGTGTTAAACTCGGTGTTTAAGTTAAAGTGCATTGCATTTACGTATTCATTTTGTAATTAAACATAAACTAGATAGAATTTCTAGGATTAAAAAGAACAAAGGAACAGAGGCTTGTGTCTTTATCATTGCTTATGACGTATGTTAACATGACTGTTTTGTTACAATTTTAGTTAAGTTATAGTGATAAATGTTGATATTTAGACATCAAATTATTGAATTACTCCATAAAACTTCTTGGTCGAGTGCCAAAAAATTGTCTTTGAAAAAATGTTTGTTTCGACGATTATTTTTCTGTGGCATTTTATTATTTTGTTTACTCTCAAAATAGAGTGTTTTTTCCGCAAATCGGTCTGGTTTTTTTCATTTTCGTCGATTTTTTGGTCGGTAGGAACAAGAAGTAGTGGCCTTAATATGTAGTAAACATTACTATATCTGTGTTTCTGCAATCTTTACAAAACTTAAGAGTCATTTTTACCCCTATTTTTATTTTTTCGAGGGTCATTTGAAGTTTTTCAAGGGTCAGTGTTATAACTAACTTATATGACTATCTAACCCATTTATATCAAATATGAGCTGCATTATAAAAATGTTGGTTTGTTTTGCACATAGTCATAATTGAACAAAAATCAACTATTTACAAATTTAACATGACTTTGTCCACCACACGATTACTTCAAAAAAAAGATTTCGTACGTAAATTTGCCGATTTTTAAAAAAAAAGTGCACATGGAAACGTGTTGAAAATAGTCGTTTTTTAAGAATTAATTCTGCAAATTTACATCAGGGAATCGCTGATTTACAAATATTTTGTGTATCCTAAATGTCTCAGTTCAAGGGTTTGAAATAATTCAATAAAAATCGCAGACATTTCTGAAGAAATCGCCGAGCGTTAAGTTGTATAAAATAACCAATTTAAACTGCTTAAAAACAAGTAAATCTGTGAGCTAATGCTCACTAGTGATACCCCCGCCAAAATCTAAAAAAATGCGACAAACAGGAAGTAGATGAGCGAGGAGCATGAAATCGCTTTACACCACATGGGACTATAGGATGAAGCAATATGCAAAGTTTCAGGCTGCTGCATGGTATAGTTGCTGAGAAAAGTGTGACGGAAATTTTGTAACGGACGGACGGACGCACACACGCACGCACGCACGCACGCACGCACGCACGCACGGACAAGGGTAAAACAGTATACCCCCCTCTTCTTCGAAGCGGGGGTATAATAAACAATAAACAATTTATAAAGACAGTGCTATTTTAAAAGTAGGTGAATGTAAACAAATGAACATGCCGATCTGCATTTGCCAATATTTGTTTTAATCGATCATTTTCTTTTGATCATTATAATCTAGCGGACAATTAAAAAAACTAGGTCATTCTTGTTTTAAGCATAACTAATTATATTAACAATTAAATCAAACTTAACGCTATGATGACACACTGAGACGTTGCATTTAAGACATTGCTGTGTAATAAAACATCAAAGAGTGTGAAAAAAGCCGACAGGACACACATCTTAACAATGTCAAACATGTGTAAATTTGTAACCAAACAAAGGATTAAAATGAATTCAATCGCTGGTAAATAATGAAATATAAAGACGATTTGAGACAAATAGTAAAGTAATAAGACAAGATCACTATTTTAAATTGATACCTCGTAACCAAAATGCCTGCGTTGTATGCAATATAAAAGTCGTATTTAGTGATCTACTGATCACCGTAAATGACTTGTAATTCCGTCAAAGTTATTTTTAGCAGCATATATTTGTGTACAAAGTTACGTCAAATGACGCATGCTATTAGATACATTTTAACGTGTCACTGACATTGGTAAATTCCGTATTTCCGTCAAAATTACATCTCTTTTTCGTGATTACGATCGCCAAACACCGATTTTGACACCCTCACCCCTACCCCCCCCCCCCTCAAATTTCTCAACGGATTTACATGAACTGGAAAAATGGCCTTGGCAGCCGTCGAAAATACGGAATTCCGTCAAAATACGGAAAACTTTCACCCATGTACATGTTCTTTATAGGTGAATCCCCCAAGGTGTGTTTTTTATAAGGGATTAAAAACCTGTCTTCTGTGTATCTAAACCATTTCTTACTTACTCAGATTAATTCTTATATGATGTGTTGTAGAATTTATCTCTCATGATTTTGTTCATTTGCCTTAAAAATTCTACTCAACTGTTATTGGCACATACATTAACCTTGCTGATTTAAATACTTAATATTTGTTCAACGCTTCCTATACAGAAATACAGATATCTATTTTTATCAACCATAAGTACAGCTGCATGTTCAATTACCCCAAACATTCCAAAACGTTAGGGTCAGGACAACTCAACCCAAAGACAACTCAACCCGAGAAAAACTCAATACCTCATTAACGTTTCGAGTTTTCCCAACTTTGGGTTGAGTTATCCATGGGTTGAGTTGTCTACAGCTTCAGTTGTCCCGTACTTGTAACGTTCCCCAACAGTCCTTACTGGACGCGCCCCAGATTTACTGTAACAAATGTTTAAATCAGCTAGGTTAATGTATGCACCAATGTGAGTTTAAATTAAAACATATAACATGTTAAATTTGTTTTAGTGCATTTTCTTGCACACTTTTTGCTCAGCCCCATATTTGCATGTAACATTCACAACTGTAGTTTTCTTTGCTGGCTAGTAAGTGATTACCTGACCAATCTACAATGGGATAGACTCAAGCTATTTTCTATTTTTCTGTGCTTAACACTAAAAAGTAGCAGGCACTTGGAGGCGGCACAATGGTCACATATTGATAAATTTGATTCAACTGTCAGTAGCGCAAAAATTTACCCCGCTGATTCAAATACTCTTTTCAGTACCTTTGTACTCACTACTTATATTTGAGTATCTAAATGTTAATGTTTGCACCACTTAAAGTTCCCATATGTTTACCCTGCTGATTTAAATAGTCACTTTCAATCTTTCTGTACTAACTATCAATACTTGAGTATTTAAATCAGTGGGGTTAATGTATGTGCCATGGACAGTTGAATAAAATTTACCGATGCAAATGATATATACATGGGTGGAAGTTGAAAGTTTTGTAAATACTAAAAACCTACTTTCAAAATACTGAAACAGGCAGATTTCATACATTAAAGCAAATTTATTCTCAAAACACTGAAACAAGGATTAATACTGCAAACTTCCACCCATATATATTTAGTCAAGGGAAAACAGATCATTTGAAAACATTCACAGAGATTTTTTAAAAACATAATTTATTGCATCACTAGATAGATTAAAGCATATTTTAAATGAAGCATACAGTTAAACAGAATGATGATATATAAGTTAAACATAAAATAATTATCAGTACAAAAATGTAAAAATGTAGAAAAAGATTCAAAACTGTAAAATGGTGTTAGTATTTAGACTTTTGGCGATTTCTTCATCAGGCTGAAGTTATACAAGTAAAAAACTATTGATGATTCAAATACCTGACCAGTTTAACCTACGAAGTGATATATGTGTCTCTGATTTACTATGCAGTTCATTTCTAGGCAATAGAAGTAGTTCCATCAATCAACTGACGCATCTTTGTTTCAGTTGCAATGAATTCTACTTTAAGTTAAAATATTTTAAGCCCATCATTGATTAGGCCAGTGAGACAATATTAAAACACAGTATTTTTTTCTTTTTTGTATTAATAATTAACATTCCAACTTTGTTCATAAATGATGCAAAAATAAACGTACAGAAGGCAATACCAAATTAATTCCTAGGTTCTCATCTCCTAGCAGAAAATGTTCTGCCCATACATTTTTTTATTGAAAATTAATGCTAATAAAACTTTCATGTTGTATGTTTATGAATGCCGAGTATGCAAAAGCACCGGATAAAAAAATCGTATTTATTCTATATAATTTTCACATATATATAGTCTTTGAATATGGTGACTGCTTAATGATCAATCTAATAAATAGGCCTTTTCCAGACTGAGGTCGAATATTAAAGAATAAACCCAACCTATCAACCTTATTTTCTCCAAAAATTTGGATGAGAAACTAGTTATTTATTAGCTATTGCCTAATTTATATAAACCAAAATAAAAAACAGAAAAAACGACATAAATACAACCATGCAGGACAATAGTAAAATAGGTAAAATACAAAATCAGTTTTAAATGTGATTAATTGCAAAAATTGCTTGTTCATAGATGTAGCTTAAAATAATAAGCATGGAATAAATGATGAAGTTGCTAAAAATGCTCTAAGCAGATAAAGTTAGCAAAAGTTAAAGAAAAAACAAATGTATATTGACTTTCGAATTGAAACATTTTCAATGGCGTTTTTGTAGGGATTTACAGACAGTTGTTAAAATTTGTATAAAATACCTCTAACAAAACATAAAATTAAGCATATACATGGGTGAAACTTGAAAGTTTTGAAAATACTGAAAACCTATTTCCAAAATACTGCCATATATAGATTTCATGTAAATCACATAGAGTAATTTACTTTCAAAATACTGAAATCAGTATAAATACTGAAAACTTTCACCCATGCATATAAGAAACAGAATATTCGTCAACTTTGGTGTAAGATTTTTTTCTATTTCAACTAGTGAGCTCAAAAAATGACATTTTCACTTGTAGCTATGCAGTAGAAGACAACTGATATTATTAATTCAGCAATCAAAATGTTTGAATATTTAGAAATTAACAAATTTTATAATTTCAAAAGCTTGCATAAGATCAACCTTAAAATCAAAATCTTTAATAGAAACAATATCATCATCATCAACAAACCTTTTAACAATCCAATAAAACAGGTGAATGAATATAAAAATAACAAATTTAGCAAATCTAATATTCTTCTATCTACAACACTTAAATAATTCAAAACAACAAACAAAAATATATGATACATGGACATTAATATCAGAGCTTGATATGGCAATGTTTGTAATGTCAAGGTCACACATTAAAGAAATGTCATCCTGGATCTAAACAGATTCAGTTTGTCCGAGTACACACTCTGTATGAATCCTTGGTTAACCCACATTCATCTATGATTATACATAGTTTCAGTCCAAACTGCTGGAAACTGAAAAGATGACCACAAAGTCAAAGATAAGATAACATATTTAACCAAATTATACCAAACCCTTTTCGGTACCATCATTGTAGTTATTTATTGGGTTAAGTACCATATCAATACAATAATAGTCATGTTATAGAGGCCAGCACACCTAACTTAGCTTTCCATGACCAGACTATAACCAGAACTCTCATACCCTTCTAAAAGCTAGCAACTACTCCATATACCTTAATAATGAAATAAATTAACATAAATGTCAAATTTTCATGGAAGTGTATCAGCACCCCAAACCCCTCTGAAAAACTAGATTTAAACTCTTGTTGCACTACCAACAATGTCAAGGGCCCAGGTTATCATGACTATTGAATGTGTGACCTAGACAATAAGGTATAATAGTGATCAATGAGAATATAGTGTGAATATGCAGCAAGTAAATAAACATGATAACTAATACATTGTGTATCATAGCACCAGTTAAAATATATCTTTAACTTTTAAAAAATGTAAAATTTGATAAAAGTCAAGTGCTCCTCTTCTAACTTATATGTCTTTATTTCTTCCATATAAAATCATAACAGAAACAAAAAAAAAACTCAAGTTTTCTCCTCAATCCAATTCATTTAAAAAAACTTCATTACTTATAATATACCATTCACCAACATTCATTGACTTAAATTTTCTCAAGCACTAGCCTGATTGTATCATGTTATATAGTAAGTCCAACTATATGAAGTTAGTTATCCTCACAAGCCAAAACAATTATTACTAGTCCAGGCTTCGGGCTAAGGTGATGCTTGGTGGGTATGACCCATTGAATCGAACTTCTATCACAAGTGATTTGCTGCATGTTAGATAATATTCATCCACAAATTTTTAGTAACAAAATAAAAACAATAAAAAAAATTCATAAACAAAATTCTCAGATCTTTAAACAAATGCATGTACACTAGGAACAAAATGTTTAGAAAGAAATGGAGATCATAATATTTATGTCAAAATTTAAATAATCTCTTTGGTACACATAACTACAGTAAACAATTTACGAACTCTTGTATTCTAAATTTCATAACTACCCTGTGTTGTTTGTAGCATCACTAAATACTATATGCATTAAGTACATTATCAAGTACATAATTTAAAGTACATAAAACAGTCTACTAAATAAGGATATGAGAGTGGTTGGCTGAATAGGTAATTTTCGTAGCAACCACTATGTCTTGTTTGTTGATTTTTGGTTGTCCAAAAGAAAATTTTTGGTTGCCCGAACTAAGTAGCAGTTGTCCTGGGCAACCAGACACCCACTTATTTTGTAGACGGCTATATACAATTTAACACCATAGTTTTTTTGTCTTGACACGAAAGTTATTCATTTATTTTCACACATAGAAATCATTTCAAAAGATATGAATCAAGACAATCCATAATTTTGTACTCCACAAATATTTGAAGCAAATTTAAAGCATATTTTATGCTCTCAGATTTCATGCCATACTCATTCGGAACTCCTCAGTCATTCACTACAAATAACCTCGGAAATATTAAGACGTCATTTTGAAACAACCTTTGTGGTTTAAGCAATGATTAATGTCTCCATTTTAGTCTGTGAAATTGAAATACTAGATTCCAAGATAACACTGAACGATATATAGTCGCCTATCACCTATAAAAAATCCAAACATGTTATAACAAAGTCTTGTGTGTTTACGACAAGAACTAGTTTGCATAACTGGTATGTGCTTTGCCTTGCTCATGTAGCAAAAACACAATATTTCTTGGTGGAACCCACAAAAACTTCCGAGATTATTCATCCAATGAATGGTCGAGGTGTTCTGAATAATGCCATACTGTACATAGCTTAACTTCAGTCCTATTATTTAACTATGAAAACTATGAAAAAAATATATAAATGATGTAGATCAACTATGTAAAATTCATCTTCAATATTACTTCAACGACAATATAAGCCTGTGGTGGTAAACAATTTGAAAAGTTTACAGTGTAGATTTTGTCTAGCCTGACAAACTTTAGAAAAAAACGACGATATCTAACAGAAGATCTTCAACAGTAAGGTAGTTATGATACATGTTAGAACAGTAACTGTGATCTTGCTTGCAGCTGCAGAATTTATCGGTACATCTTTATACATGATTGGATTATAATCGTAACCATCTAAAACACGTCTGTAATAAAATAGAAAAATATGCTATGATATTAGAGCTGTCATTGATTTGGCTCAAAGCGTATCGATATATCGAGAAATGAATATTGACAATACACTGACATATATCAATGCATTCACTGCAGTACTATACAGACCATTTATGTTGCCATAAACTCATAATAGATTACATTTATCATGAATGTTATATCTTGGTATCCTGCATAAAACTGGTAAATAGTTAGTAAAAAGTATTTGTATTGATAATAAATAAATAAAAAAGATCTATCACAAATTGGGCGTTTATTATCCGTTCATATTATGACAGTCCACCTGATTAAGTTGAAAAAAAAACAGCTAAAAATTGTACCCAGGACTTCAAGAAATGAAGTCATGCTCTTTACCACTGCACCATAGTGGTGGAAATGGACAACTGCCAGTTTTGCAAACATTTTACTTTTTAGTAATAAAAGCAAAGATTATATACCTGTAATTTAATGTAACATAATGAAGACCCTGTCCAATATTTCCATCATTTCTAAAGAATCTAGCTAGTTCTGATTGTATTGCTATGGTAATAGCATTGGTGAGAACATTGGTAGCTGCACTACCTGTTACTGTAGTTAACTGAAAATAAACAAAGTTAATTTATGGTTAGTTGGTTTCTCGTCATATGCCCATTAAAACATTAATAAATTGTCTGTTTCTGGTTACATCCCCCCAAGGGGGTTGGGCTAGTTGGTTAGGGTGATGATGATTGATTGAATTCATTTCATTTGACAAATTTTGATGACACTTTATAAAAGCTAGGCTTTTGAATACATTTTCAATCAGGGATTGGGATAAGTCATTACCAATAATGTTAATAAGCCAACAAATCATTTCAGTTTTAAAACATGTAATGTGGAAACCACATTACAGCAATATTTTTATCAAGATGGACCATAAATGACGGAGATATCCAACATATTAAAAACTTTAATGCAAATATTACAAAGGGAAATCATCCATAATTAAGCCAGGTAGAGTTGTAATTACTTTCTAATTCTGTTCATCACACGGTATGTTATCATTGTATGAAGTTTCATAAAGATCTGACAATAAATGGCAGAAATATATGGTAAAGACAAGACTTAAACGCAATTGTTAACAACATCAGACGCCTGACCGTCCGCCCATGTTTTGCCAAACTATTAGCTGATTCTTTTTTTTTTAAATCCTGCTTATTACAACAGGTTGGGTTAATTTTTATTCACACAGCCCTACAGACTATTTCACAGTCATATTAAGACAGTCAGTTGATGTGCTTGCTGTTTATGAATCGACCAAGCTTGTTAGATCTAAATTGTTGACCCATATAGGTTGTGCAAATTGACCTAGTTTTAAAATACATTACAAACTTTAGTAACTACACTTTTTTAACTGATTTAATGTATGCAAAGGGATATCTATTTAGTACTTAATGTATCATGTCAATTCTCACCAGCTATACTAAGCATATACATGGAAGAATTTTGAAGGTTTTGGAAATATTGAAAATTACTTTTAAAATCTTGAAATATGCAGACTTTATATAAATAACATAGAGTCATTTATTCTCAAAATACTGAAATCAGTATTAATACTGAAAACTTTCACCCTTGCATATATATCTTTCACAAGAAAGAAGTTAACAAAAGTTATAAATAGTGATCCCCTAGAAAGGGTTACATGGAGGTCAGATGTAAAAAGATCTAGCCGCCTGCTGTCTACCCCAGTCCCTAGGACACCGGCAGCAGTTGACAAATAAAGCATCCTGATTTGATTGATTGATTGAAGGTTAGTCAGTGCGACAAATCACTTGTTCATATAAAAGTACAAGCATTAACTTACAATTCCATCTTCCTTGGAGAAAGCAATAACAATAAGTTCTTCACAAGTAGCCCAAGATTTCCATTTTCTAAGTCTTAAATCTGAAGCAAATTGATGAACCAATATTTTCTTGGCTTGTGCTGTATCCTTGACGCTGTAAAAAAATTAATACAAGAAATGTAATGTGGAAACCACATTAAAGCCGAATTTAAAAACGTTAACGCAAAAATTACAAAGGAAAATAATCTATAAAAAAGGCAGGTAGAGTTGTGGTTATTTTCTAATTCTGTTCCATCACATGATATGTTATCATTGTGTAAAGTTTCATAAAGATTAGACAATAAATAGCAGAAATATATGGAAAAGAAAAACTTTTACGCAATTGTTAATGACACTGGATGCCTGACTGCCTAATTCACCAAACTAATAGCCGAATTTTTGTTGTTGAAAAATCCAGCTAAAAATATATTGACAATTCAAGGCAGTGTTTATTTTCACTCTTAGGGGAAAGGTGACGGGGCCCTTTTTTTAGGGGAAAATAGCGACAAAAACCAAATTAGGGAAAAAAAATTCCTTTACTTTCAATACTAAAGATAACAAGGATCCTCTAACAGCGTAACATTTCTGTTAAACCTATAAAAAAATTCAACTATTGAACCTATATATTCATCTGTGATTTCTTTATATTGCTTGAGGAATGGCCAAAAATGCTATAAAAAAGTACATAAGTATTTGGACATTCCGACGGGAATTTTTTACCTGGGAAGGGGAAAAATATATACTTTTTGGAGAGGGGAATGGGGCCCAATTTCGGCCCCAAAAGCCTGAAAAAAACACTGCAAGGCAAACCAAGTCTAGTAGTTTGACAGTCATTAAATTCTCATCAACACTGGATTTTAATATATTTTATAATAATGGGGAAAATTATCAACTAGTTTGACAGGATAAAATAAAAATAAGTATTATAGATTATTTTTAGGACCGGGGGGGGGGTTAATTGAGAAAAAAGGACATTATTGTTAAATTTTTATAGAAGGGTATAACACCCTTGGGTAAGATTCCAACCTGTATCCCCTTCCGAAAACTAGATTCTAATTCCGGCACACTATCAACTGGGCTACAGATCCTGGTTCCTCACAAATAAAAGCTTTTTGTTTTTGAAAAATTGCACAACTACCTCTCAGTCTCAGAAAGTTCCAACAAGTAAATCTGTGAGCTAATGCTCACTAGTGATACCCCCGCCAAAATCTAAAAATATGCGACAAACAGGAAGTAGATGAGCAAGGAGCATGAAATCGCTTTACACCACATGGGACTATGGGATGAAGCAATATGCAAAGCAGCAAAGTATTAGGCTGCTGCATGATATAGTTGCTGAGAAAACTGCGACGGAAATTTTGTAACGGACAGACGGACGCACAGACGGACAAGGGTAAAACAGTATACCCCCCTCTTCTTCGAAGCAGGGGTATAACTAGTACAGTATTTAAATTACATTTAAGAGAGAAAATGACATCTTACTTATCTGGACGTTTAATTTTTCTCACTAAGGCTATAGCCAGTATATAACCTTTGCTGTGTTGTCTTCCTTCACAGGAATATGCTGAACAAGGACACTTTGTATCGTTTTGAAAACTAAGCAGAATATGATCTAAAAAGTCAGCTGAAAAAAAGATATGTTTAAATTACCAGATTTGTTGACCAGAACAAAAAACAAATGAAAATAAATGTTAGATTTAGAGTCAAAGCTAAGTTAATGACCAGTCTTCAAGACAAATTTTCATTAGCATTGGACGTTTGATCCAGCAAAATACAATTTTTTACTGAACCAAATAAAAGAGTACTGGAACAAATAAACTAAACATAAATTAAACAAGCAAATTCGTTGAATTCATATCCCCCGCCGAGTACTTGTTTTTACTAACACAACAACTGGAGACATAAGGCTTTATCAATAAATATAAAAATCCATAAAACCATAATAGGGAACATACATAACTCAATGTTAATAAAAATTATCAGGACATGCCAATGAGATGCAAATTTCTTTTCTGTATTGATGGTTTCCATAAAATCTTGTTGAAATCTATCCAGCTGTTGCAAAGAAATAGCAATATTTCTCTATATGAACACTGCACAATTAATCAAGGGCAATAACTCTGAGCTGAAAGGTCTGACCAGAACAAGGCGACGATATGCGCGTCTCCTCTAGATATTGATGATTCCCATAAAGTTTCGTTGAATTCCAGCCATTAGTTGCAGAGAAATAGCGCAGAAATTTTTTTCCTCTATTATGCATACTGCATATCTAATCAAGGGCCATAACTCTGAGTTAAAGAGTCTGACCTGAACACGGCAACGAAATGCCTATCTCCTCTTGGTATTGAAGATTCCCATAAAGTTTCGTTGAATTCCAGCCAGTAGTTGCAGAGAAGTAGCGTGGAAACGATTTTTACTCTATATGCATACTGCATAACTAATCAAGGGCCATAACTCTGAGGTTAAAGTGTCTGACCGGAACAAGCTGACGATATGTGCATCTCCTTTTGGTTTTTAAGGTTCCCATAAAGTTTCGTTGAATTCCAGCCATTAGTTGCAGAGTAGTGCGGAAACGACTTTTACTCTAAATGCATACTACATAACTAATTAAGGGCCATAACTCTGAGTTAAAGGGTCTGACCGGAACAAGCTGACGATATGCGCATCTCCTCTTGGTATTGAAGGTTCCCATAAAGTTTCGTTGAATTCCAGCAAGTAGTTGCAGAGAAGTAGTGCAGAAACGACTTTTACTCCATATGCATACTGCATAACTAATCAAGGGCCATAACTCTGAGTTAAAGGGTCTGACCGGAACAAGCTGACGATATGCGCATCTCCTCTTGATATTGATGATTCCCATAAAGTTTCGTTGAATTCCAGCCAGTAGTTGCAGAGAAGTAGCGCGGAAACGACTTTTACTCTAAATGCATACTACATAACTAATTAAGGGCCATAACTCTGAGTTAAAGGGTCTGACCGGAACAAGCTGACGATATGCGCATCTCCTCTTGGTATTGAAAATTCCCATAAAGTTTCGTTGAATTCCAGCCATTAGTTGCAGAGAAATAGAGCGGAAACGACTTTTACTCTATATGCATACTACATAACTAATCAAGGGCCATAACTTTGAGTTAAAGGGTCTGACCCGAAAAAAGCTGACGATATGCGCTACTCCTCTTGATATTGATGATTCCCATAAAGTTTCGTTGAATTCCAGCAAGTAGTTGCAGAGAAGTAGAGTGGAAACGACTTTTACTCTATATGCATTCTACATAACTAATCAAGGGCCATAACTCTGAGTTAAAGGGTCTGATCAAAAAAAAGCTGACCACATGCGCATCTCCTCTTGATATTGATGATTCCCATAAAGTTTCGTTGAATTCCAGCCAATAGTTGCAGAGAACTACTCCGGAAACGACTTTTACTCTATATGCATACTACATAACTAATCAAGGGCCATAACTCTGTGTTAAAGGGTCTGATCCAAAAAAAGCTGACCACATGCGCATCTCCTCTTAATATTGATGATTCCCATAAAGTTTCGTTGAATTCCAGCAAGTAGTTGCAGAGAACTACTCCGGAAACGACTTTTACTCTATATGCATACTACATAACTAATCAAGGGCCATAACTCTGTGTTAAAGGGTCTGATCCAAAAAAAGCTGACCACATGCGCATCTTCTCTTGATATTGATGATTCCCATAAAGTTTTGTTGAATTCCAGCCAGTAGTTGCAGAGAACTACTCCGGAAACGAAATTCGGACGGACGGATGGACGGACGGAAGGACGGACGGACGGACAACGCCAAAACTATATCCCCCTCCCGATTTCATCGGCGGGGGATAATAAAACATGCCACTTTAATGATATTGATTTAGCACAATTTATCTAAGATTGATTAAACAATATATGTGTGGAATAATATCTAAAGTAAACAGTTTTGTAAAGAGTTATTAGTAATATTACACAGTTTTTATTCAAACATTAATTTTTTTAAGTAAATCACTAATATATGATGTTATTGGATTAAGAAAATGGTAGTAGTTTAAGTTGGTGAACCATTGAACTAAACACATTCTCATTTTAAGTCACTGGGCCAACAAACATTTTTGTAGACTGGGTCTACAGTCCACTGGCTAAAATTCTAAAAAAACTGTAATAAGTATTTATCAAATTATAATTACCTGACTTTTTAGGTATAAGACCATTTGGATCACAAACAAAACTTGGAGAATCAGGATATCTTCCACATAACTCAGGCTCAGTTTGTGGGTTTGGAAAATCTTCTGAAGTCCATTCAATCATAACACCGTAGCTTATGCCAATCAAGCAACAGACTAAAATAACAGTCTTCATGGTTCCTGAAGTTATAATGCATGTTCATTGGAGCCTGTGTATAAAACTTGTGTATAATACACCTGTATGTATCAGTCATAAATTTTCAGTCACTAGCACAATTTTATACAAGTTAGATGTATGGTAAAGGTCAAAATTATCAACTAGCCAGAGTAAAACTCAGTAAATTTACTCTTTTTATTGTTAATATTTCGCCTAAAAGGCTTTGTCAAAGTATTTAAAACACTTTTACTACATTTTTTCTGAGGTCCCTTTAAGGACTAGTATGGCCAGAGTATATAAGTAATGTTCACTATCCCATATCAATAATTACAAGTCACAGACTTTGGGTTAGTGAGTTAAGGCGATTGCTGTTAAAAATGAGTAATACTTAAGTATAAGCCAAGGGGATAAACAGAATTATGTTGTGAGACATATTCCCATGATTGCCCAGACTGAGAAGCAGTGGTAGGGATATTTCAACTTCTATCATTGCCTTAACCCATTCTTTATTGGTTAGATTTAACTCTGTAGCAACACATTGTATAGGTCATAATACAGTGGTCAGTGAATTTGGTTAACCTACTCAACTTTCCTGGAAAAGATTGTTGATTTCTTACAGGAATCGTTATTGCGCACGCAATCTTATAATAAATGGAGATCACGAAAACACAGCTTATGAGTACGGAGATACAACGTTTAATAAACATAGATCTATATAAGTATATATAAACATACATAGAGGGAGAGAGAAACATATATGTTACTAGTACATGGCAATTAAAATAAGCTTGGTAGAGTTATCTTTCATAGACTATTGACATTACTAATACAATCAACAAAGATAAACCTCTGGATTAAGCAAACCAGTTACAAGGCGCTTACGTCTGTCGGAGACTGCCATGCATGATTTAGAATCATAGGTAGGAAGAAAGGGCATAGAATATATTTCATGGCCAAGATCCACAAAAGAATTCCCCACCCACGAATCAAACATATAACCCCTCAATCAGAAGACATGCGCCCTACTGCGTACTGACAGAGCAATTCAATCATAACCCACTCCTGGTGTCCTGCTAGCAACGATAGGCATATAAATATCTAAATTCTAATCAGCCAGACAAAATTAACAAACATTTATAAATTTGAACATTCATATGAAGTAACAAGACATACACAAAAAACTTGCATTAACCAAAATTTATGAGGCATTTAGAAAGAGTAGGTGTGTGCGCACCCTAAAGGCAAATAACCTCAAAAACTCAGTGATTAATCACTTTCGTTACATAGCAAATACCATTGTATACAAATAAATTGTAAATTCAGTAAATATTAGTGGAAAATGTAGTTTAGCTAATAATTAAAAGCTAATACTAATGGGTAGGCTAGCGTCTTAGCACCAATTTAGAAGAACACTGTTTACATTTTGATGTTAATTAGAACTGAAAGCACCTGTAAACTAATTTAATTAATTTGGCTGTTTCACTTATGATGCTCATTTCTAAAATTAAAACACGAGAAAAAAACGAAACGATCGATGAATTTTGGAAATTTACAGAAAAATGAAATAAACACACACAACAAACCTGTTTCTTTGTATAAAACTAAAACACTTATCAACAAATATTACAAGTATTTCCCGAATGATCGGCCAAAACAACTTCAGCAACTTTCAGCACCACGCCATCTACTGATTATTATCGTACAAGGGAGATAACTGAGTAGGTACTACATTCGCGGAAGAAATTATTGCAATTGTGGCAAATTCATATATAGCAAAAAATTTATAAACCTGTATTTATTTTTTATTTGTATTTTATATCAGTAAGATATCTGACAACAGAAAAATGAAATAATATTTCACGATATTGCTTCAGAATCAAAATATATATGAACTACTTTTTCTGTCCGACCGCATCACGCAAACTTCCGAGAAGTTTTACATATTCGGATGCGTTAAAAATTTCGGATAATTTTGGAATTTGGGGATCAGTTATTTGGTAAATATTTTCTTAAATAATTAAAGAATAGTTTCGTGCTGGAAAAATATACATTCAGGTTTAATATTGAACATTATAATAGTTTTTTTGCTTTTTTGTTCTGAATAATCTTTGGTTTATTTCATTTTATTCGAACCGGTCCCTTTATTAATGAAAGTGTCTTTTTTCGCGGAAAATATATAATATGGGTTCATGTCATAATAATGGATAAAATTTCCACGGCCTTATAAAAATTAATGATTAGATGTTGTTTGACCATCATATTTCAATATACAGTCGTTTTTAATGTTTATTTTTGTGTAAAATTCTTGAATTTGGTCAGAGACATAAAGTAAGAAAGTCCAGCAAGAGCGGCTTTTGGATTTTTTTAGGGAGAGGGTCCAAACTTTCGAACTAAAACCACAAGCAACATGTACGAGGGATGTCCAAGAATTACGTAGACTTCTACTTTAACTTAAAAACTAGAGGAAACAATGACAAACACATTTTTCAGGACATGAATTTACACCATTATTGCACACAGCAAATTTCATCAGAGTGCGACACCTTGGTCGGGCTCTATACTCGGTCGACATAGGCTAAGGGTAGGGTATGCGGGACAGCTCATCGCGACGTCATGACGTCTCAATTTTGATTGTTTAACCAAGAGATTCTATATACTAACTTGGAGCACATTCATGGGCTTTCGAACCACAACCACATTATACACATTTTGAAGAATAATGTAACAAATTTATAATAAAAACTACATAACCATTAAATATATGTTAAGCACCGAAGAAAATTGCTTCATGCTACTTAGAAATGACTTATAGTCAAGAAATACACTTATGGACAGGGGTACATTTTGAAATTCTAGGGGGGTCCGGACTCCCCTGACCCCCCCCCCCCCCCTAGAACCGCCTATGACATTAATTGTGAATATTCATTTCTATGTAAGCTATGTACTTACGCAAATTTCTCACGTTACAAAAGAATAAAGTAGATAGTATGAAGTACCATTACACTCAGAAATAAGTGAAATAGAAGTCAATGACGTTCTTGACTTCCTGAATTGACGCTGATGTCAATGTTGACTTTCTTTTGCTACCCTTATCGTCCTATGCTTTTCCGGCTGTTATACATGTATATTAAGTATTTAATAAGTTTATACAAGCATGGTTATAAACTACCACTGCGCATGCGTCATACTTGACTATAAGCCCCGCCAACTATGTATTAGACACACTTTGATAGTCCAATAAATGCAGTCAACATCACTTTGTTGTATGTTCTCCAGGGGCGGAGCCAGGATTTTTTTCTAGGGGGGGGGGGGTCCAATCATTTTCTAGGGGGGGTACAAACTTTCGAGCCACAACCACTTTATACACATTTTGCAGAATAATGCAACATATGACTAATAAAACTACATAATCATTAAATCTATGTTAAGCACCGAGAAAAATTGCTTCATGTTGCTTTTGATTACGGTAAGATTTAAAAAAACGCCAAGCGAACTGTCATATTTAGATTACACTTAAATTCCCTAAATGGTACTTCAAATGAATGGAATTTGCAGTATGGTCTTAATAAAGGATAAAAATGTGTTTCATTGAATCCTCAAGTATAGATTCTTTTAAATTAAGCATTTGGGTCTTAATTCATTTAAATGCATGATTAGGATAAACCAATTGAGTCTCTTAGTCTTAAGTGACATTTCAATTACATTATGGCGGCCAGTTGTCCTCCACTCGGTCCCTGAATCCTCTTGGATCAACTCCAAATCCATTTGGTTCATAGTTAGACAGGCTTCCAAATGAGTTTACCCAGGCGAGTAATATGGAAGGCAAAATAACATTGAAACAAACATTTATACCTTAACCCCGCTAATTTAAATACTCGATCCTTGTTCGATAATCATCATTTATAAATACTGATATCTATCTTATCGATAACGAGTAAAGAAGTACTGTAGTGAGTATTTAAATCAGCGGGGTTAATTATATGCGCCACTGACAGTTGAATAAACGTTAACAATATTTATTACTTTATTTATGTTTCAGATTTTATCGTAGTTGCAGCATCTATAGTGATGTTTACTATAGGCTCAGAGGGACAGGTGTTTGCTACGTCAGCTATAATGTATAGTATTTGTTTCTATACTGGGTTTAACGCCGTGTCAACACAAATAAGGTTATTTTACGGGGGCCAGTTCATCTAACCTAGCTTTTATGGACCCTTGTCTATAACCAGTACTTATACCTACCCTTTTACAAGACCGACAACTTCTCCATGTACCTTGTTTATGGAGGCAATTTGACATAATTGTCAAATTTTCATGGAAGGGTATAACAGCCCTGAGTAATTATAACTCTCGTTGAAAGCTTTTTACTAAACGTAAAGGCTAAATCTGTTTCTTTCAATTCTGTCATAGTGTTTTTGCTGATTTAGCTATATAGGTGCTCTTGTCTCTAGAAGGCCATTGAGTAATTTTCTTCTACCTTGGCAATGTTATTAGCTTCTTGTTTTTTATGTGTCTGTTAATGTACGCACACAAAATTGTCTAGTAAAGGGTGGATTGTCTAGTAAAGGGTAGGTTGTCTAGTAAACGATGGGTTGTCTCGTAAAGGGTGGGTTAAGGTTTCTTTACCAAGACAATTTATCAATGTTTGTTCTTGATGGGACAAGTGTTGGGGTTGATGAACTCTATAACCTGGTTTAAACCCCCAGTGGTAACTATTTTGCCACTGTCCGTTGCAAGGCGCAAACCCCCTAGGTGCTTGTTTCCGTTGTTAGTTTGTGGTTTTCTTTTTATCACTGAAGTTTCAAATATCTCAAAACGATTGTAGGACCCCTGTCAAACTGAGATCGGGCCTTTTGTCCAGCGTGGCCAACTACATGGGACCTTTTGCCCACCCCTGTCAAACTGAGATGGGGCCTTTTGTCCATGGTGGCCAACTACATGGGACCTTTTGCCCACCCCTGTCAAACTGAGATGGGGCCTTTTGTCCAGGGTGGCCAACTACATGGGACCCTTTGTCCACCCCTGTCAAACTGAGATGGGGCCTTTTGTCCATGGTGGCCAACTACATGGGACCTTTTGCCCACCCCTGTCAAACTGAGATGGGGCCTTTTGTTCAGCGTGGCCAACTACATGGGACCTTTTGCCCACCCCTGTCAAACTGAGATCGGGACCTTTTGTCCAGGGTGGCCAACTACATGGGACCTTTTGCCCACCCCTGTCAAACTGAGATGGGGCCTTTTGTCCATGGTGGCCAACTACATGGGACCCTTTGTCCACCCCTGTCAAACTGAGATGGGACCTTTTGTCCAGGGTGGCCAACTACATGGGACCTTTTGCCCACCCCTGTCAAACTGAGATGGGGCCTTTTGTCCAGGGTGGCCAACTACATGGGACCCTTTGTCCACCCCTGTCAAACTGAGATGGGGCCTTTTGTCCATGGTGGCCAACTACATGGGACCCTTTGTCCACCCCTGTCAAACTGAGATGGGGCCTTTTGTCCAGGGTGGCCAACTACATGGGACCCTTTGTCCACCCCTGTCAAACTGAGATGGGACCTTTTGTCCAGGGTGGCCAACTACATGGGACCCTTTGTCCACCCCTGTCAAACTGAGATGGGGCCTTTTGTCCAGGGTGGCCAACTACATGGGACCCTTTGTCCACCCCTGTCAAACTGAGATCGGGCCTTTTGTCCATGGAATCTTTTGTCCGACTCCCTTTCAAATCACATGTGGAGAATATTTCGTACATATTGGTAGTTCACTCCCTTTATTGGGAGTAAAAATATCGAGATTGGGTTTGTGTCCCTTTACATCAAATTTAGAGTTCAATATAATCGATCGCGTGTGGTGTCATAAATCGATAGAGAATCGATAACATAAGGACCAATGTTATGGTTCATCGCACATAAGCAGGGGATACTTGGAGATAATAAACACTATCAGTAATCGTGTTTTATTACGTTATTATTGTGAACTCTTTCAACCTGAGATAAAATAAAAAACAAGACATGTCGTTTTTTGCAATATTTATTTATTTGATATACATTATATATGCGTAAAAATATTGGATCGTATTTTAAATTTTCAAAACAAGCAGGAAATAATAAAAATATTAATACAAATAATAATATATAGTCATATTAAATATCAGTGATTTCATTTGTACTAAGAGAGTCTCCTTTGTTTGCTTATTGTCTTTGTAGAAAGTCAGTGCTTCTTACATTTGCTGTTCCTGATATGTTTTCGGACTCCCTTTGTAAACGTATATAAAACCTATTTTGGCTCTACCATTGCTCACATCGCAATAATGCATTTTACAATGTACTTTATACATGCGTTGAAATAATCACTCCATTCTCTTATTTCTGACAATATTTAATTAATATATTTAGTTTCCATAGAATCAAAAGTGCATGTATATTACATTTTGTTTCATTTGAAAACAAAACAGTGCATTCACTGTCATCCTGATTTATTTTCTATTAATGAAACACACATTTTAATTTGAAATCCTACAGAATAATTCAGAAGTTCTCATTTTCTAATTTTCAAGCAATTTGGACAAGTGACATAAAAGGCAATTATTGATACTATATCTTGTAAAAAAACAGTCAACACTTTATTTAGCAATGAAAATAAATGGCATAGTGATCAGTTAAGACAGAAAACGTAGCAAAGTATTACTTGTATGTGATTTTTCTAGGGATCTGCAGATTTCCACTTTTAATCGTCCAAGAACATTCGGAACGCCTCGACCGTTCATTGTATGTTATTCGTAGTGAATGGTCGTTGGGTTACGAATGTGTCTTATACACCATTTAAATTCGTATAGTCGCTAAAAACGTCAGTAGTACTCATAGTATTACTGATTTAAAAATCTAGTTATTAAATCATGAAATTATTATAATTAAGAATTAGTTAAGAGCAATACTGAATGGAAAAGTTATGTTTACATATATAAAGTTTATAACACACTTATACAGATTTCAACTATAAATCGTGTTTTTGTGAGGGGTATTCTACCTTAACTCAGCAGTAAAAGCCCATACTTTGTATGGTATTGTCCTGAGGTATTGCTTGCTTTGTATGTACTGTACTCAAAAATTAACATGAATGTTTGCTTTTGTTTCTTCATACGTTTCATAGAAATTGTAAATTAAAACAGTATATATTTATTGACCTAGACTAGTAGGCCCTGGATGGGGGGCCTATGGGCATGCCGCGGGTGTGTTATGAGATAAATAAAGCAGTTATTTTATTGAAAAAAATATCATTTATTTTTGCATATTAACATGTTTTATTCTTTCTAAAACTCGCATTTGTTGAAAAAATGCAAACCTATGTTCCCTCTTCGGGGCGAATCTAAATGGTTACATAGGGCGCGCTAATTCCTGGTATTCTATAGATAGACTCACTGGTTTTACATATCTTTACCAGCCTCGTGTTCAGTAACTACTGTTAGCTAACGTTACGAATACGGGAGAACTCAAACCGAAGACAACTCAACCCGTGCAATACTCAACACAAAGTTGGGACAATTCAATCCGTTAGTATGAGATTAAGTTGTCTCGGGTTGAGCTGTCTATTAATTAAGTTGTTCCGATTCTTCCGTTACAGAACGTTCAAGGTAACTGAACACGCTGCTGGGCACGCTAATTATTGTATTCTAAAATAAATATACTTGAGACGGTATAAAACACTAGCGCATATTGCTTGAATGTTTTTACTCTAAGGAGTATACACGGCTAAACGGCGATTCAAGCATTTTTGGAAATGCTTATACTTGTAATTCAACACGTTTTAAAGCAGCGGGTGAATGTAATGTATTCACTTAACTGCGAGGGGAGCGTAATGTATTACCTAGTACAAGGGCTTTACACTAGTATACAATATATATCGAATACCAGTATTGTAGTTCGATAGATATATCGGATCGATCGTTTCCGTATCGAACAAAATACATGTATCGATCAATGACAGTTATACTTTTGTATAATACAAAATCCTGGCCTGCAAATCGGTTGATATCTGTTACTCATTGTTCCTACCAAAACTATTTGTCAGGATCTTATAACTTTTTCTTTATTTATCACTCTCCGACGTGCACTTAATCCTGCCTGTAACACTCGAGAGAGGGGTTGGCAGTATACAGAGATAAAATATTTTGTATAGCCAAATCAACATCCTACTGCTTCTGTAGATCCAAACCATTCTCGAAGTCGTACCCAGGTTATCAAGATTCTCGATCTAACTAGTATCGAGAATCTTACTAGGCTCTGGGAACGAGAATGTTACATATGAACAGGAAAACGTTTTATAACAAGTTACCTTTTTATTACTGAAAAACCTTAACTGTGTTACAGTTAACTTGACAATTCAATAAAATGCTTTTTTGAGTTACCTTTAGATTATACTTAGCTGTTTTTTTGTTTGCCGTGACAATCACATTGCTGCATTTCGCAGCAATTGTTTAGTTGTGACATACATGCTCGAGTAATAAAATTACTATAACAACAAACGTTATTTTATTAGTCCCATACTTGTAAATTCTGATAGAAGTATGTGATGTAACTAGGAGGTCAAAGGACATTCTGTTTAACCCAGTAACATTATTCTTGTAAGTGCTTTTGTGTCCCATATTGACGTAAAGTTCGGATCATTCAAGTACATTGTAATTCCAGTCTGTCGGATTTCTAAACACGCGAATTGAAGTTGAATTACATCCTTGGTTTTGGAAGCTAGACCTTTTGTGAATACTGCCCCATTTCACTTGTGTTTGGATTAGGTAGATGTGTTTGTTGGTCGATCTGTCCGTCCGTTTCTTCGTTTTTTCGTTTGCTCTTTCGTTGATTGGTTGGTTCGTCCGTCCGTTCGTTCTTTTTTGGGAATTCATACCGATTTTCAAGAGTTTCTACATGTATTTTCATTTATAGGTTTCTACTATACTTATGATATTTTTCTGGACACTCAACTGTCCACAAGGAGCCAAAAGTTAAAAGTCATGAGAAAATCGGCATTATTGTTAATGTTTTGCAATGACAAGCCTGGTCGGGAAATGAAATCAAACTGGGAACACAATCTTTTGCATAAAGTAGAACTGTTTCTTCAAAATTCTCGTTTTTCAACAGAGCGTAGTTTACTATAGTAATGAAAATCAGAATTTTGAATTTGTCTTTTTTTTAAATATCCAGCCGGTCTCAACTTTGAATGACACAATGTTAAAATTGATTTTAATCAAACAACAAAAATGTACTTCAATATGACTGATAAGGTAGAACAAAAGTAAACAACATTGAAGGGAAAATTAAGAATCTGCCCAAGATTTTGGTAATAAAAAACTGATAGCACAATAGTCATTTAAGCGTCAGCACTACCCCGAGTACGTTTGTAATTAAACTTTTCAATACGATAATGAACGGTTAGATAATACTTGAAAGAGACGTCCTAGTGACCTAGGTTTAACAATACCGTGTATTCTATCATCCACTTGAAAAAATAAATTGACACCATGATTGATTGTCAAGTTTTAATCAAATCTAAATAGAATTTATTTGATTGCTTTTTTGCTCTTTTAACAGGCTTATTTATAAACGATGCCAAATATATAGAAATCGCCAAGGGTCCGGAACATATGAAAGACAGTTGAGTATTCAATCCATTAAATGCTTCAACTATCTGTAAAAAATAATTCACATATAATATACATTTATTCTCTCGTAGAGATATAATTATTAATACATTTTTTTCATACAAGCTTAGACATAGATACATATGTCTCTGATACAAACAAAGCATTTAATACACGAGTACAATGGCTCTTTTCACAAACAAATCTTACAGAAGTTTTACATCGTCAGTAAACAAATATAAGCATTTATAAAATGATAAAAAGTTCCTATTCAGTCTCAGCACCTATCCTTTCAAAAACAAGACAACAAACACTACTGTTGTTTGGGCGTGAGCGAGACGCGTTTATAGAAAATACAAAGTATAGGGAATGGGAAATTCAATTTTTGATGCTGTTATAGACCTAAACATTTTGTAACTTGAAGTTTTTTGCTCAAAGAATCAACAATGTAACCATCTTTTGCCAAATCAGTTTTCCACCGACCGTGACGTTTTAAACATCTATCACTTATTCCTGCTGCGTTTGCTGCAGTAGTGGCTCCACTTGCTCTTAAAGAATGGGTACCTAGTTTTAAATTTGGAGCAACTGATTTTAACTTAGAAACGATACACTCTTTTGCTCTGGTATAACTTAACTGTTTGTTTGCCTTTATCAAAGCATATTTACCTCGAATACATTGAATTGGTCTGAATAAAAATTGATCTAAGGTAGTTGACAGATTTGTATCTAACATATACTTTTGTAACATTAAATATGGACAAGCATTAGATGAACCCTTGCTGATATAAACATCCCTGCCTTCTCTATAGATATCAGTTTTACTTTTTCTGATTCTGATTACAATATAGTCAGTCATAAATTTAACATCAGAACAATATAAACTACTTAATTCGTTAAAACGTAAAAAACCCGAATAACATATTAGAATCATAGCTAAATCCCTAGTATTCATTATTGACATGTCATTTTCATACATTTTGCATAGTAAATGAAGCATACTTGAATCTATAACGTCTCTTTTTATAACTGGTTTTGAAAATAATCTCTTTGAGGTATCCAACAAATTCTTCACAATAGAGTTCTCCGTAGGGTCTGCATGACCATGAATTGAATGCATCCATTTGATAGAATAATACGCTGATGTTATAACACTGGCTGATTTTTCATCCTTTAGTAAATATGTAAGATATAAAGCTACTGTCATGTATGTAGCTGGATTTGACGATAAACGCTTACTATCACAAAAAGTCTTGAAATTATTGAAGTAATGTCTGTATTTAGTCACAGTTGAATCCGCTCTGGATTGTAAAATATATTTTGCCATGTCATGTATTAATGGGTCTTGATGAATAAGTGAAGATTTCTCTCCAAGACATTCTGTTAATGAATGTTCTATGTCAATACCTGTGAACAAAGGATAAAATATAATGATCCACATATATAATGTAATACAAACTAAGGTACATGAATATCAATGTTTCATAGATTTGATTTAAAACTTATTCTTAAAGCTAACATATCGAATGGCAAAATTCCATTATCATTAACAAATAAACCATTATTGCCTCTACCTTTACAAATTACTTTTTGCCTAGGTAATACTCTCATATCCACAATATAAGGTTTAAGTATGCTGCCATCGTAAATGCATGGCCAAAACTCAGCGGATTTCCATTTAGGAACCACCAATGTGCCTGTTGCTTGCTCTTTCTTTAGTTTATTAATGCACTGTAAATCAGTTTCGGCGGTGGAACCATCCAATTGTTTTCATTATACCAGGACTGATCGAATGCGTTTATACCAACAGTCTGTGGAACCCACCATTTAGAGTTAAATCTAGCGCAATTATTATTGTAATGAGTTGAAAAACGATCAATTGTGTGTGCACCCCACAAATTGTCCAAAAACGTAAAGCAGTGTTTGGAAATAAACCAATCATCACTGTCCTTACATCTACTTAAATGATCAGCTAATTCATTTTGAGATCTTGGTATCCACTCTAATTGTAACTGAACGTTATATTGACTACAAAAATTATTAATATCAACTGATAGGCTTTGTAAATCAGCCTTGGAGCTGCCATAAGACAAAACTGATTTTACATTCATATTATCTGAATATACTTTGACTGAACAGTGTTCAATAACGTTTACTTTAGATATAAGAATTCTACCGACTGCCTCGGTTTCTCTCCAAGTTGAACTATACAACTTCTCACCTTGACTCCAAGAGCCAAAAACCACGTCATTGGGTTTATATGAGAATTTCTCTATGTACTGATGTTTATAATCAGCTTTACCATAGATCTCGTCAAACGAGATGCTCACTTCCGGGAGCTCATTTAAACCTTCTTCCGGAGGTATCATTGCCTCTGATCTGTGGTCTATCAAATAGCCACCATATCCATAGGCACTTGCATCGCAATAAAGCGAAATATCACATGACCTAGGACATTCTAACGATTTTCCAACGTCATTCAATGTCCTACAATTTGTGTACCAGAATTTCAGTTCCGTACAAGCTCCTTCTGATAACATAATTGGAGCATTCCAACTTGCTTTAGTCAATATGCAAGCGTACATGTACCTAGTTCTTAATCTTACAACGCTTCCAAGTACGTATTGTGAAACGAACTGGCATTGTCGTTTAGTTCAGCGACTTTGTTGAAAGCATTTTTTTTCGTATGCAAGATCGCCTTTGAACAATTACTTTGTTTAATAGTTTTGACAAATTATCTCCCTTTATTAAAATTGAATGTTTTTGTGAATTTTCTTCTTTCTCTGTCATGTTTAGAATTGTGATACGTTCTGATAATCTAAAACTGTATAGTATTAAACCTTTTTAACTATTTATTTGGAACTTTAAGGGAAATCCATACCTTTGTTTTATCAATTTAAAACTAGGTATAGTATTGTGTAACGTCAGCTAAGGATGATATATAAATTACCTCCCTTTTTGAAAATTAACTTGTTTTACCTTCTGGATTGGAAATGGACTGTTCTGTAAAATTGACTCGTCCAATAGTATATAAATACGTGTTGACTTCATTTGGTAGCAGAAAGTTGGTGACTGCTCGTGGAGGTGGTTGGACTGAAAGATAGTCGCGGGTCTACTGTTTATTTGCCGATGCTTTTCGATCAAGGTGTGTTCTATCCACTGTACTGACAACAGAACATCATTGCGATTTGTATGTTGTTAAAGTGGAAGCACCTTCTTGCTCGTTGACGTTGGTGGCAGAACCGGATTTTCTGGTTATTAGCCGACGCTTGGCTGGCGGGGTATGAGCTATCTGCTGTACTGGCATTCGAACATCATTGCGATTTGTAGTTTGTCTCTAAGGTAGAAGCGCTTTCCTGCACGTCAACGTTGGTGGCAGAACCTTCGGGGTAAAGCGTGATTATCCTGGGCTATCCCTTGTATCGTACCCGAGGTTATTTTAGTAGACAGACTGATTTTGTTCCAACGTTTGAGGTTTTGTTTCTGCTCCGGGTCGTCCTTGTGATATAGGAGTGTTTGGACTGTTGGTTCCAAGCAGTAGTCTATGACCCTAGAGAGTGTTTCGAGGTTTTGGTTTTGGTTTAGTGTTAGCTCCGAGTTGTTCCTGAGACATTGGCTTGTCCGGGCTCGGAGTCTGTAGGTTTCAACATACGTTTTATAACCCGAGGTTTTGTTCGGGGTTTTAGTTTTAGTTTTGGTTTTGCTTTAGTTTCGAGTAGTTCCTGAGACATTGGCTTGTCCGGACTCGGGGTCTGTTGGTTTCAACATACATTTTATAACCCGAGGTTGTGTTCGGAGTTCTAGTTTTGGTTTTGGTTTTGCGTTAGCTCCGAGTTGTTCCTGAGACATTGACTTGTCCGGACTCGGGGTCTGTTGGTTTCAACATACGTTTTAGAACCCGAGGTTTTGTTCGGAGTTTTAGTTTTAGTTTTGGTTTTGCTTTAGTTCCGAGTTGTTCCTGAGACATTGGCTTGTCCGGACTTGGGATCTGTTGGTTTCAACATACGTTTTATAATCCGAGACTGTGTTCGGAGTTTTAGTTTTGG
The DNA here is from genome assembly GCA_025267735.1 of Mactra quadrangularis. Lineage (NCBI taxonomy): Eukaryota > Metazoa > Mollusca > Bivalvia > Venerida > Mactridae > Mactra > Mactra quadrangularis. The sequence goes on along the minus strand of CM046309.1, from coordinate 55,583,911 downwards.
TTTTGCTTTAGTTCCGAGTTGTTCCTGAGACATTGCAGTCCGGGCTCGGGATCTGTTGGTTTCAACATACGTTTTATAATCCGAGACTGTGTTCGGAGTTTTAGTTTTAGTTTTGGTTTTGCTTTAGTTCCGAGTTGTTCCTGAGACATTGGCTTGCCAGGACTCGGGGTCTGTTGGTTTCAACATACGTTTTATAATCCGAGGTTGTGTTCTGAGTTATAGTATTGTTAAACGCTTTTGCTCCAGACTGTGTCTGGAACATTAAGTTTGTACATTGTTTTATACTGTAGTTTTATTCTCTCGTGTCTATAATTTTTATTGTTTCTATTGGTTTTCATTCTGAGGTATTGCCTCAGGAGTGTGTTTTTGTTTTATGCTTTGTGCTTGTACATATTACTATATACGTTTTAATTTAGTTTCTAATCATAAGCAAATAGCTTGAGAAAAATCCAACTATATATACTTAACATTGTTGTTAACCCCGGGACACGAGTCAGTGTCCTGGGATTGTCTCGTCTCCGTCTCTGCAGCTAGCTCGGACGCCTAGTCAGTCGGTGTTAAGACGAGCACCGACTTAAAAACACGTACGCGAGCGCCGGCTTGACGGCCGCGCGCCCAGCGGACACGTTACAATTGTAATGATATGATCTGGCCAACAACTGAAGCTAAACGTTTTACATGTAACAAAGTAAGCTTACTTTCTGCCAAAAAATTTAAAATGGCAAGTATAGAGAATTCTAAATTTTTAATTCTCTCTTCAGTTATGAAAATACGGTTCAAAATTGAATCAATCTGATGTCCTAACCATGTAACTTTTCTTACTGGAATCCATGAGCATTTTTCATGAGCTTTTAAGAAACCAAAATTGGACAATGCCTCTTGCACGAAATTGCTACTTTTTAATGCTTGTTTAAAATCTAAATTGCCGCCAATACCGTCATCTAAATACATGACTACTTTATGACCCTTGGAACGGACATGCGTAATAAAAGCACGTGTCACCTTTGTAAAAATATGACCGGCTGAACTTATACCAAAAGGTAATGCGTTAAAAACATAATAATAAGTAACTCCATCAGAAAACCAAGAAAAACCTAAAAAACGTCTGTGCTCTTTAAAAATTTCTATATGATGATAAGCACTTTTAAGATCAAATGTGAAAAAATAATAATTTGGAGCAAATAAGTCTTTAACTACACGTATATCATCAAATTTTACTTTGAATAAATGTAAATGAGAATTAATATGCCTGCAATCTAAAACTAATCTTGGCTTTCCTGTCTTACTATAGGCTACAGTCAAAGGATTAACAACTAGTGGTTTGAATCCGACTTGTGAAATAACTCCTTTACCTAATAAACTTTGAATTTCTGATTGTACAAATTCTGCATTATCACGAGCGGACTTATTGTTTTTCAAAAATACCTCTGGTGGGACTGTTTTTAATGGAAGTTTGTATCCATTTTGGATAATATCAACAATATAATCACCTGCACATGATTTCCACATGTCCAAATGCTTTTTTAAACTGCCCACTGGAGAAACATGACTGAGTGCAGTGTTATTTATACTAGACATATTCGGTAAACATGCATGTAACTCTACTGGTTCTATACATTTAGAGATTTTAATATCTGACTCTTTAACTGATGAAATATTTACAATATCAGAATTAAAATAATTTCTACGAGGTATTATACTCAACTTATTGAAAGTCCTGTTCTCAGTACAGTCTCTCTTCCAGTGTCCAGCTCTACCACATGAGAAACACAGACCTGGTTTAGTGTTTGTTGTCTGGATGCTAGTGGTTGCTGTTGGTTTCTTCATGTAAGGTTTATATCTAGACTGCTTATTTCTTTTGGATTGTGCAGCTTTGTGTTTCTTGTTGGCTCTAGCTTCAGCTCTGTGTATACGTTTCTCGTCTTCTGAGTCGTCTGCTAAGGGATTTTCATCATATTCATTGGCAACTTTCCATCCAAGCTCACTTGTGTCAGCCAATTTAATTAACTTTTGGCGATGAGCTATGATATCTTTAGCTGGATAATAATATATATATAAAAGAAATAATTAATTAATAGTGTTAATAAAATTATTATTACGTATGTTAATTTTCGCATTGGCGAGTGATTATTTAGCCTGTTTCTTAATAATAAGTTGATTTTGCCTTATAAGATTTAATAAATTGGCGGGATGATACCCTCCACGCCGCCAACCCAATTCGTCACAACGGGAACAAAAACCCGAAAAAAACAAACAAAATGAAATAGTAAAATAACATACACATACATATGCATAGGTTCGCTTAAGCATACGTGAAATTAAAGACATTCACTCAAATGTGAATATATGCTTATTTAATATACAATTGCACTTTTTACTCCGAGTTTTAAATCAAAGATGTATTAATGTACCCTTTAATTCAGATATATCAAATACCAAATTTGTTTATGTCCACGTGTACTCGAATTCAACACGTGTATACGTTCTGTACGTTCCACGTCTACAAATATCAATTAAAAGTTGTAAAAGTTATACTAAATCCGCTTGTCGTCATAGTTATGTACACAAATCATTGTTTTTACAGCATATAGTTCCCACGGTTTTGGTAATTAAATAAACTGATACAGAATAACCTTTATGAAGTATCCAAACGTATTTTAACATTGCAAAAATGAGAAAAAGAAATAAACATTAAACATTATAAACTAATTTTTACCTTCCTCAATTTTTGAAAAACAACTTTCAGAAGTTTTTGAAGCCATGGCTTCATCCAGTTTGGCATTAATTTTACAATTATAACTGTATTGGTCAAAATTACTTTTACGTTTGAACTTTGGAGCATTGTTCACAATAGAATTAATGTCATGAATACGTGAAATAGAAGTATTGTCACTTATCTTGTCAAACATCATTCCTATTTCTGTCAACAGCTCCTGCTTTTGAGCGGCGAACGTGGTTAGTATTTTCTTGTCCACAATATCAGCTATCCTGTTGTCCACGTGGTCGTCCATGGTTCTCCGTACAATAGCGTTCGCTACGTAGAATGATTCGCTCTGACGACCTCACCTCTATTTATACCCGGACAAAAACTGACCAACCGTTTTAGTCACGTGCGTGCTGAGACAACGGTTCTCGGCTATACTATGTAACGCAGAGAACAATATTTCTAAATAGGGTTAGAATATTATTAAGAATTTTATTGTTTTCTCTAAAATTCTTTAAGGGAATGATTATGTTGGTTGTTGTTGTCGTCGTTGTTGTAATTTGATCTTTAATGACGTGTCCAAATTTGGGACCGTTTTGTGACGAATCTGCGATTTATTAAAGACGATTTTTAGATTTTTAATAACCAGTAATTTATGACTTTCTTATTGACGAGTGTATGCATTCTTGGAATAATCTTGTCATAAATTCATTATATGGACTACCCATGACTTAAATCGTAAGATTGTTTGTAAAAAATATATCGAGATATAACATGATCGGGTACGATTGTACAATTTGATACAAAATGGAATGATTTCAATTTACAGACATATAATTGTATAATAAACATAACTATTTCTCCCACCTGATCCTGTGAGATTTGATCGTTAACTCTGAATCATCCGCACAAAAAATGAACTGAGCAGTAAACTAGGTCATGGGCAAAAATAATTTGTGCAGAGAATTCAGAGTAAACAATTACAACTCACAGAATAATATGAGCATTATACAAATCAATAGACTGGTTATTTTATGCACTTTTTGAATAAATGTATTTCCTTTTTTTTGAGGAAAAACAAGCGTTTGTTATCATTCTGAAGATCACGTGACTATACACATTTATGAAGTCAATTATCAGTCTTAGAGCACGCAAGTTATCAACAAAACTCGAAAACTTGCAGCACTGTTTTACTTTCACTAAAGCAACACTCGTCTTCGATGCTCTAATTCTTAGCTGGTAGCTTTTCCTGCTCAATGATAACACTCTCACTGTCCGTATATGAATCACTGCCTATCTCGTACTGATTGTTACCACCATTCGCATTATTATCTGGATCCTGATTGTTACCACCATTCGCATTATTATCTGGAGCCTGATTGTTACCACCATTCGCATTATTATCTGGATCCTGATTGTTACCACCATTCACATTATTATCGGGAGCCTGATTGTTACCACCATTCGCATTATTATCTGGAGCCTGATTGTTACCACCGATCACATTATTATCTTGAGCTAGTGACTTTCGCATCTCCCTAACTTGATCTCTGATCTTACGTTTAAAAAATCCCAACTGAAAAAATAAAAAAGACTTGTTGTACTGAACAGCTCCACTGATTCATACATTGTTCGAGCCAAGAAATTATTTACTTTGCAATACATATCTAAGTCGAAATTTATCAAGCACATCAAAATAGTCATCAAAATAAACACTCTTAACATAATAACAATTTCTTCTCAACTTAATAGGGTGGGTCACTGGTGTCGTATTTTTTAAAAATGATTTAACTTTTGTTGAAACTTTGCACAAATGTAGTTCAATGTTTTAACTTTTAAAAAATGTTATAAAATTTGGGGGTCACCGAACTCGTTTTGGTGTCAAGGTCATTTAAACGTCACCACCTCTGAAACTGCTGATTTGAGCAAGAATTTTGACAATTTAAGTTCTAACAATAAAAAATTATTAATCACCGGAATATTGTTTTTTTCCCGCTTAATTATAAGTAACTAATCTGTAAGCATTGCAGTACAAGGAAATTAATTATGAAAAATTCAATATGTTACAGGGGGTCCGAAAGAAGGATGTGCCCCCTTTGTTGCTGGGGTTTGAAAAGAGACAGCGCCTCTTATCCCAAGAAAAAAGTCGGGGTTATTGAGTGCAGAAAAATGGCGCAAAATATTTTAGTGTCTGAAAAGTATTGGTACTTTATACCTCATTTTAGGAAAATGTTAACAAATTTGTAGGGAATAATGACTGATAGCCTAACATTCTTTTATACTAAAACATGAGTAAATATAAGATAAAATCTAGTTCTGTATCTTTACACTGTATTATGGGTGGGGAGATGGCGGTTGTGGGGCTAAAATACACAACCTTTGAATTGGTAGCTGGCCTCATCATATAACCCTCTGGTCCGGCCAATGTGTAATAGACACTCATTGTACGCTTTAAGTGTACTTTAAAATTAATCCTTGTGTAATAATTACATTCGAGCCTTGATGATGTAATCCGATTGTTATCGAACATTAATATTACATTCGTATTCAATGTAATGAATATTCTTGCATAAAGGTCAGGTCGGGGTCAATTTGTACGCACTATAGCTCGTTTAGGATAACTTGAGACAAACGACTCAGTTTGTTTACATACTTGGGACTCAGGTATTACATAAAACAGGGAGGTCAGCTGATTTTGTGCAACGAAAGTATTAAACATGTCTTAATGCGTGGAACGTGTATTCTCGTACTAAATTTAATACATCAAGAACACTGTTTACTAAACTTAAATCCACCAGTGTATAAAAATTGTATCGTTGTATTTTGTCTCAAGTTATCATAAACGAGATATATACATGTTTTAAACTTGAATATGCATAGATTTAATGCATAAAATATTTATTTTTTTTGTTTATTTGGTCTTTCTGAGTTACCTCCCTTGCCCTGTAGTTCTATTTATAGTTATGGGATTTCCCAACTGAAAAAGATGTGTTTGTACATAATTCTCGATTTTATTTGGTTTCATCGTGGTTTATACGTTACAAATAAAGATTTCCAGTTGGAAAAGGACATCAACTTTAGTTTCGAATAATATCTTTTCAATGAACAGAACATAGAAAATGAAAGTAGCATGCAGACGGTGTTGATATCGATTGATAAATCTTCGAAGATCATTGAAACTTATCCGAGTAACCGAGTACTCGATCGGAAAAATGACCGAGTACTCGAGTATTGGTTTTGATATTCGTTGCCATCCCTAATAAGAACGATCGTGAAGTGGCTATTATTAAAAGAGTGGTATTATGAGGGGGACTATTTTGAAGACCTTTCACTGTAAATATATAACCACATACAAACCTTCCATAATATGAGAACAATTATCACAATCAGCAGTAGACCAATTAATACACTAATAAGTATGATCCACCATGGAAATTCTTTTATTGTAATAGTTGTTTCTTTGATAATTGTTGTTATCAGCTAAAGATATAATTTCAAAGTTAAAAAGTTAAAGTGTGGTTGGAAGCCGACTTTACAATTTATGTACAATAACTCTTGATAATTGAAATCACACACATGTTCAGCCGACTTTACGATTTATGTACAATATCCTATGATCATTGAAATCACATTCAGGCAGATCACCCACACTGCCCATTTACCCTGGGTCAAGTGAAACAATTGTAGGTATTTTTTCGCCTAAGGAAATAAGCAATGCCTCTAATTACTCACGAGTCTGCTTTCTCGTATCCCCGTACTGAGCAGTTAGAATAATACGTCTTGCTTAAAGAAACTAACAGAGTTTTTTTATTTGATTCGAACCAACGTGGTTTTAGCTAGTCAATGATTACAAGTCAAACGCAGTATCCACTCTGTAACGCCCTCTTTTCTAAAAAAGAGTTCTTAACATTACGTGCTACCCTAGCAAATTTGAAAGAATATTATTATTAAAGAAGTATAGCTGGTTCTCTTACCTTTTGCTCAAACATTGTCTGATTACTCAGAAGGTTTGTCTCATTTATCTTAACTTCAGCAAGTGAGATGATGTCCATTGTCTTGTCAGTCTGTTGATAGAGAAACAATACTAGGGCTGTGGATCGTTGAGCATGTGGCGATTCGATCCGAACCACGATTCATGTGTAGCGATTCATGAATCAAACCACGATTCACCAGTTAATGGAGAAGCATATAGGAATTCATGTAATAAAAACTAAGTGAAGAAAGTGAAGCTGTGTTAGTTGTTTTATTTAATTCATAACGTATGTATATGTCTTCAGCTGCTTTTGTTCGGCAAGTTCTCAACAAATGTTTGGGCAATTTGCTACACAACGAGAAATTCTTTGCAGTCATTTTATTAGGTCGTGTGACATAAAAATAATCTCAACATGGCGTCTTTATTGACATTCAGAACACCTCGACCTTTCTTGAATGAATAACGTCGGAAGGATTTGTGGGGGGGGGTCTACCCTGGCGACTTGGGTTTTTACTACCTACGCGAGGCGAAGCACGTAACGGTTATGCAAAATAGTCCATGTTGTTTTCACACAGATCTTTGTCAAAACACATTTCTATGTTATATTATATATTGAACCAAATATTGTTCAGCGATATCATTGAACTGTGCAATTTCAAATGCCTGGACTTAAAATGAAACATCACTCATCGCCTTTAACGATCGTGCATTTACTTCAACACCGGTAGTTCCGAGGTTATTAGTAGCAAATGGCCGATGAATTCCGAATGCTTTATTGATTGAGATTTGTGGTTGCGAATGACAGAGGAGGTCCAAACAAAACAACAGCGTTGACCATGTCTTTAGCATTTTCGTACCCAGAGGTTATCAAGATTTTCGAAAAAAAAGATTAAATGAGATTCTTGATAACCTCTGTGTACAAGAATGGTATTTACTTTAGAAACTGTGCACAGACAGTGCTAGTATAAAAATACAAATTGGAAAAAGACTTTATTTACCCCTAAATATTTCTTTATCTCTTTATTTATAACAAATTTCAAATAAACTACCATACTTTTCTGTGGACCAATGTTTCTTACTACACACTGAAGTAATGGACATCCTTCTTTAGAACAATCCTGCAAGAGATGCAAAAGACATCAGTAAAGCTATTGTTCCGAATAGTTGTAAAACAAATCCTAGAGTGAATTATAGGTACACTGTAATACAAATAGGGAAAGGAAGGACAAATTAAGTGATAACAATTTACTAAAATACTGTAACCAAATCCCAAATCATTCACCAAAATATGTAACGGTTTAGGCATTCGCGTGGGTTGAAACATATTTATTTATTTACTGGGTTTAATGTCGTGTCAACACATTTTGGTCATTTTACGACGTCCAGCGCACCTAACCTTGCTTTACTGGAGCATTGTCTATAACTAGTACTCACCTACCCTTCCACACGGCCGGAAACTTCTCCATATACCTTATTAATAGAGGAGACACGAGATTCCAAATCCCGGCGTGCTACCAACTGCGCTACGGACCCGGATTGGGTTAAAAACAGCCGTATTTAAAAATACTTAGTATGAAAACTCAAAACTCATAAATAGTAAAGGTTATTGCTTTATTCCAACTTACGTCCAACAAGACGTTGGTGTCATTCGAAAGAGCAATGTTTTTTGTGTACAAATGTGTGAAATAGAATAATTAGTTATATTTTTTTATTGAACTTAAACATCTCCTAAATGATTCAATAAATGTTTTCTTGAATGTGTCTTATATAATCAAATGTATTGGTGACTAGTCTTACTTGTTTCTCGATGTTGGTGACCTCATCAATGATTTCATCTGTGACTGATTCAAGGTGACCTTTAGTGTAGTGATACACTGCTGGTGAAGACAAAGTATTCTGAATGTTACAATGAAACGAACACGAACCAGGACACACAACCTGAAGACGAAATAATCAAGCTTGCAAAATATTTTTTTTATTTGTTAGGGATCAACGTAGTAACTCATTGTATTGGTTATATAACGGCGGTCAGTCAACCTACTCACGTTTCTTTTATAAAATATTTATGTATTTTCTACACCAATATAACTTGGACATCATAAGGAGCAAAAGAAATTCTAGCATGGGGACTGTTGTAAAATTAAATTACATGTAATTCCATTTAATGTGGATTCTGTTAAAATAAAGTCAGAACTACATTGAAATGTAGGGTGTATGAAATTTACTTCCAATGATATATTAAAAATAAACAATGTAAATCTCAGTTTTCAAAGGGTGAAAAATTGACAACTGTTAGATTGCAATGGATAAGTATATGTTGATAGTCCTTGACAATTTGAAATGGGGGAGACTTCTTTAGACTATATAGCAGCAGATATTGGACTGATGTTCATAAACAAATAAAAAAGATATTCATAGAATTATATTACCTCGGTAGCATTTAAATAAAACAAAGCCTTTCCTGACATATGATAAAGAGGACATGAAATATTGATGAAAGCTTCTTGTAGGGTACTTGGACCTCTGTTATCTAATTCATATATATGATCGACATTATATAGTATTGTATGATCTGCTTGGATGTACAACTTATCTTCTGACGCAATTCTGCAATATAGGAAAAAGTTTTAAACTTTAATCAAGTATAATATCATTATGCTTAATTTGAGAGAAAGAAAGAGGGCCCTTATATTAAGACTATTCCACTATTCAGACCATTTAATTTGATGGTCCTATTACGTAATAGTGGAACTTTACTGTACAACTAAATAAAGCTAAATATTAGACATTTACATCAATTCAGAATATGTTTAACATTTGGTAATGACACTGATAAAACCATACAAATACACTAAAAGAAAATGTAACTGTTTTACAATCCACCGCTTTATTAAAGCTATGGGTTTTAAACAAAAGCGCAATGAATAAGGAATATCCACCTTATTAAAGGGTTAAGAAACTTTTAATTTAAGACTAAGTTTTTAAATACATCATAAACTTAATGATTGCATTGACATCGGCTAGTTGCAAATACTACTTCTAATATACTTTCACTAACAACAGAGCTTGGTTTTAGACAAGGGATCATTTACATTTGTCAGTATGCAACATAATTGTAAGTGTAGCGGTCAACTTTTTTATATCTCTGCACAATATTCTTTTCTAAGCATTTCTGCCACGAAAAGAGCAGAAGACAGTCACAACATATGTGTACCGAAATTTAAATTTTTCGACAAGTACGAGTATATTAATTTACTTACCCTGAGAATATTGCCTCAACATGGTGTTTCATGTAAATAGTTAAATTATCCATGTCGTTATTTGTATCAAGTTCTATACCCATTGTTTTTACCATCATCATCAAAGTCATAGATGGTATTGTAACTATAGGCGGTACCCTCATATGTAACAGAAACCTTACACCTACAAGTAAAACAAATAAGTCTCAGATATAACAATTGAGGCAAGTAATGCACAAAACAATTATTCTAGAACTCAGTAAACAAGAAGGTTTAAAAGAACAGGGCGCATCAGAGGAGGGTTGATATTTTAAAGTAACTATTACTGCAAATAGAGAAGCAAAAACACTTGGGGGATAAAACAGGGCACAGTACCCAGCTGTTCTGCTATATAGAACAATCATTATTAAACCGTTGTTCTTAATTTCATATTTGTGAACATATTATTAATTTGAGACCAAATGCACTTAAGGATTCAGAGAAGAATAATCGTCACTTGAATCACTTATTCACAAACATGAACATACGACTGACGATTGTGCGACGGACATTAATATTGTTTTGTATTTATAATTAAAAAGCAACTAAGCAGTCTGCAAACACCCACAGTCAAGAGGATCTTTGCAGTGGATTTTTTGTGGTGCGTCATAAGAGTAAAACAAAAAATACAGCTTTTAAATTTTTACTAAAAACTCACCAGTATCATTGGACATTGGGTTGCCAAAGGAACATATAACGCCTGATTCATCCTCAGTCATTGGTAGAACAATGTCAGTCTCATTACTATCTCTGTCAAGAAGTGAACAAGACACGAAATTATCTCCAAATTGTTGTACAAGTTTTGTATATCCCAGGAATGAAGGATAAACTAAATGAAAATTTGAGCCGTATGAAGGATCACCAGTTTTAGTGATAGTAACATCGAGAGTTAGATCTTGATTTCCTATAAGGAAGTTGCCTTCAGAATTAACATATTTAGCATCAACTTTCAGGTTTAAATCCGTCTTGCAGATATTGCTTGGACAATCCCTTTTGAATTGCACCTACAAACAAAGGACAAACAATAAGAGAAATGAAAAACAAGTTTTATACAGGTACGCAGCAATATTAAAATGGGCCTAGCATGGTTATAACAAATGTAATACTTATTAAAAGTATAGTAAGAGCATGCCCATGTTTTTTTATTATCTGAAAATTCCCTTTGATGTTACGTGGTCACTACTATGGCCTGTCAGTAACCAAAGGTTTTACTCCTTTTCAATGATGTAATAAATAGTTTTAATATTGCTCAATTGAGAATGTTCAGGTAAAAATTAGCTTAGAATAAATGAAAATATTAGAAATATTGAGAAAAAAACATTGTAATTGAATTCTGTTAACTGAATATACAATGTTTTAAGAAAAATAATAAATCACCTGTTTCTTCAGAATAAGGTTTGGGTCCCTTGGACTGTCACCATTGAAACGGCTAATAGTAGGAGTGACCTCATAACTTGGACATTCAATTGTCTTCACAGAATATTCAGCTTCGATCTCTATATCGCTCATATAATCATTAGTGGGCTGTAAAACGAGGCAGTTACTTACATGTGCATGTACATAATATTTCAGTCCGGTTTAGATTGTTTTATTCACATGTGTAAAAGTTCGTGTTATATAAGGCTCTGAGCAGCATACAATAAAAAAATCTTTCGACAATTCATCTATAAATTGTAGTGGGCTTTACGACTAAAATCGGTCGTAAGATGCTTTAATACGGGCCCCAGGTTTTTACAATGTGAATAGTAAATTTGATACTGGTCAAAGTTACAGTCGGAATATACTTCTGACCATACACAGAAAGATGATGAAGATTGAATGTTTGACCAAGAGTTAACAAAGTGCTGCTAATCCGATTTGGTTTTTTTTGTATTTAAAGTATTTCCTTATGTATTAATAGTTACGTTTCACACAGTGACACATCACAACATCAAATCAAACCCCTATCATGTAAACAATGAAAAATTGGCTAGATTTAGAAATTCATTAGTTTAAAATACAGTTAGAACTTAAATTATAGACATAGTTTCAACTTCCTCTAATTTTTTTGAGTATTTCATCTTTTCTTTAAAAAATCTTTAACATCAGAAATTTTAAGCTTAAAAATATGAATACTTTGGTATTTGCGTGTTCTGCCTATAGACCAATATATTTGTTGCAAATGCATATACAAGTATGTCTATACGAGTTTTGAAAGAAATTTCAACGTTGGTTATAATTTGTTAAAATATGTAAATGCATATGACTATACCGATTATGTTCTGACGTCTACCAATATCTTTATGTGTGTCAATAATAATGTTTTCTGCTTACTGGTAAAATACATAGATGAAAGAATGTCTTACCACTACGAAGAATTTATTCTCCTCGGTACACAATAAAGCGCTAGAAAATAAGATTAATGGTTTGGTGATGTCTCTTCTGTTGTTCTCTGAAAACTTAATTCTAGCTGGACCATCATGTCCAACATCCAGAGTAATTTTTACTGACAACTCTGTGGAATAGAAGCTGTAAGTTAATGTATAGTATATATAAAATATTAACATACCAAATGTTCAAATTCTGCAAAAAGAATTAAAAAGGTAATCAAATCGCCTCAAACGTAATGAAACCAATCTTTCAGCTGATTTGTCTTCAATAGTCATAAGTATACCGGTCAAAGTAAACTTTTCAATTACAGTAGATTGTTATTTTGTTTTCGTTTAAACAGCATTAAATAATACCTCTGTGAACGCTCATTCTAGACTTATAGTAGAAATTCAGCTACACTGTGGCTGAACGATTCAAAACGTTGGCTTCTTCAAACTACATCTCGACAAGTCTGAGAGATTTGGATCAACTGCTCAAGAGCCCTGGTAAATGACAATGATAACATCAAATTGGAAGTTACGCGATATCCAATCAAGTAATATAGATTAAAGTGTCAATCAGATGCTATTAAACAAATATTATGAGTAAAATTATACCGACACTGCTTACGTGGAAATTTGGCAAGCCATTATTATTCAGCTATCCATTCTAGATAAAAAAATCTAACGCCTTAAGATAAATGGTTCTGAATAGACTAATTATAAACTTACCTAGATGACTGCAGAATCGATCACTGAATTCAAAACACGTCTCAACCATTTGATCACGCTCTTTTATGTCAACAAACAACGTTCTGAGATATAATTCATCTCTAACAATAAGTTCGCCATCCACTTTAATCACTGGTTGTCCTTGTAAAACAACTATTTCGTCAGAGAGGTATGATCCAATTACTAGATCTGTAAATTACAAATGTAATACAAAATATATGTTTTGAATTGAATTGTCAGTATGCAGTTTAGTGTTTAACTTTGTGCCATGTTTTGAATTGATAGTCAATTAGTACTTGGTGTCCAAATTGAAGCAATACAAAACACGTGTTCAAATTGAGTTGTTAATATGCTACTATGTGTCTAAATTTGTGCAATACAAAACATTTTGTTCTCAAATTACAAAATCGATACCCTGTTTGGTTTACTAAGATTTGAGAAGGATTCAGACTCACTATTTTGAAGATGGTTACTGACGTTTGATTTTTTTCTGACAAATTGTTTGGAGTAAGTTTTAATTAACGGGTGACCTTAATGTAGGATTTTCGAAAATAATAAAACAGCTATCAATGCAGTTCTTCTGAGCTTTAACATTTAGTACAGATATGTTTCGATGTGATACAGTAAACAAATTCTATTGTATACATAATTTGAGCATTTAGGGACCACTGTTATTTAATGAGTACTTGTTTAAAATAGAAACTCAAGGTTTACATCAGATATATCAGTTTATGGAAACACTATGTCTCCTTATCCCAGCAGGGCGTCTAATATAATGTATTCTTACATACCATTTATTCCATCCGAGTTGATATCTGTATTAGATGACATAGAGATACCAAAACCAGACATCCCTGTATCTATATCTGAGGCTTTAATACTTTGTGAGTATACTGGCCATAAACCTTCACTGTAACCATTGTAGATGTAAACAGTACCTTCATTATCATTTTCATATGGAGCACCAATAATCACATCTGGAATATAATAAGCATTTAAGCTGTAAGTCACATTCATATACACATTCAAATGAGATATATTCCTGTGATAAGTCTCATGACAAACGATACGTTACATGGTTAATTGTTTCATAAATATGTAAGCATTAGATATGATAAAACGATAAAATATAAACAACAGTAGTAGTGATTCTGAAATCTGTGAACACATGATAAATTCACCTGAAAGAGAAAATCATTTTCTACCTTATATGATTGGCACAAGTACACAATTTACATACTAGGCTTCAAAACATAGAGAATGTAATTCACCCGCCTGTATGTTAACTTCTATTGGTAGCTCGATAATTGTAGACTCAAACATTTCCTGTATAGCTGTTACGCATTATTCTATTATGAAATTGATTCTTTTTATCCAGTGTCTTTATCAAAAAGCGTAAAAATGCCACGCAAGCTGAACAAGAAACGTTCAATTTTTTAGAATAAGTAAACTGAATCCTTGGCATTTTTTGTTTTACGTCTTACTTACCATTATATTTATCTTTGTTGATATCTCCAAGACTTCCAATTGCTGTACCAAACCTCCCACGTGGTTCAACACCTCTCAGGACTAAAGTTGGTTTATGAAAATGTGTTGCCTAGAAGTATTCAAATTGAGAAAACAGTTAGAAAGCATATGCTAGTTATCAATCACTGTTATACATGGTAATTATTAGCTTGTTTTGAATCAAGAAATGTTATTATTTATATTGGTTATACGTTATTACACAATCGTTTACCTAACATTAGAGACAGATAACAGACAAACGCAAATATATTGCGTGGATATGGTGTTCTTTTATCTGAGTGTTTTAATAAACTAAGCAATTCAGCACTCTCTAGATATACGCTGCAGAATATATTCATGAACAAAAGTGAGTGACACGTACATGTTCTTATACTTTATCAAATGCTTTTATAAATGTAATTACTCTTGTAAAGGACAAGACAAGACAAATTATTCAAGAAAACCATACAAACAATTTACATTCAAACAAACATAATGTAAACTTTATAACACGACAAGGCATAGACTCCATACGGAAGCGAGTAAGTACTGTCAAAGACCAGTTTTAAAAAAGATAAGTCGTATGCCGAAAATGGCAGAAAAACAAACACAAAGTTGAGTAGCACAGCTTTAAAATATAAACAAATAAAATCACACAGGAACATACATTAAAAACTTACATCTGTGGTTCCTTTATATAAAACAACTATTCCTAGATCTATTATATCTTTGAAAACATCATTAGACAATGGACTGTACAATGGTGCACCAACTAGTAGGTCATCTATACCATCATTGTTAACATCCAGACTATATAATGTACCTCCAAAATAAGAATTTGGTGGAAGCTTCTGTAAACATAAATTAAAAACGTGCGGTTTTAAGAATGTTTCCATATACATGTTTAATCGACTTGCAATATTGTATTATAACTCCTGATCATTGAAAGTACACGTACCTTCAGAAAGGCAACCTCACATAGTACCCATTTACACCTGGGCTGAAGCATTTTAAGTGTACGGTACACATTCCGTAGCATGTATAGCATTTTATATTTCAAATGTTTTAAGGGATATTGTGCTCGTTCATTATCAGACGTTTGTTTTAGGTTTATCATTGTATACATTGCTAAATCGGGTTGCACAAAGCAGTTGCCGTGTCGAATTATTCAAAGCATGTGGGAGCCTTGGATTAGAATCAACTTTGCACCTTGCAATCATGGATTTTCGTGGCATCCGGCCTGATTCCCCATCGACCATTTGGCTGCCATTCTACCAACAATCCATTATCATTCATTCACTATCTTTTACAGTTAAAAATCCACGTGTTATGCTGTTGTTGTTGTTTTTAAACTACTATGAGCACTTTATTGATCACTAATTCTTAGTTTTATATTAGTCTTCAGTTGATGTTTTTATACTTTATCATTTCTTAATCTTTTTCATTTTCGTTTTTATTTAAGCTCGTATTTCTTATTATGCATGTGATTGTGAAGCGATTTTGAACATATATTCTATATGAAAAGAGCGCTATACAAATCCGGTATATAATATAAATAAAAAAGCATTGTGCCCCTGGAAAAATGGAAATACTAGTACTTATAATGCAGCTATACAATTTATTGGAGTTGCCGTTCGAAGGACAGGTTTGTGCGACCAAGATAATATTCACTGGATGACTAGAGTTTCTCGCCCTCGTTACTGCAGCGTCTTCAGAACTTTGATATACCAATATTTGTCTTGCTATTATAATTGCTATACAAACCTGTCCATTTTCATCCAGTCCTTTTAGTATTGCAGAAGGATTCTGAGCAACAAATCTTCTATAGTCAGAACGAAAAAATAAAACCTGAAATGGATAAATCAACATGTTTGAAGATGAAGTACCAGGTAAATCGCAAGTTGGAAGATGACGTACCAGGTCAATGGCTTGTTGGAAGATGACGTACCAGGTCAATGGCAAGTTGGAAGATGACGTACCAGGTCAATGGCATCTTGGAAGATGACGTACTAGGTCAATGGCAAGTTGGAAGATGACATACTAGGTCAATGGCAAGTTTGAAAATGACGTACCAGGTCAATGGCAAGTTTGAAAATGACGTACCAGGTCAATGGCATCTTGGAAGATGACGTACTAGGTCAATGGCAAGTTTGAAGATGACATACTAGGTCAATGGCAAGTTTGAAAATGACGTACCAGGTCAATGGCAAGTTTGAAAATGACGTACCAGGTCAATGGCATCTTGGAAGATGACGTACTAGGTCAATGGCAAGTTTGAAGATGACATACTAGGTCAATGGCAAGTTTGAAAATGACGTACCAGGTCAATGGCAAGTTTGAAAATGACGTACCAGGTCAATGGCATCTTGGAAGATGACGTACTAGGTCAATGGCAAGTTTGAAGATGACATACTAGGTCAATGGCAAGTTTGAAAATGACGTACCTGGTCAAGTTTTTTTGTTATTGGCGTATTAATAAGTCGTAAAATGAAGATGGTCATGTAGATAAAGAAACAGATATAAAATTAATTCGTAGTTTATTACAAATTGTACAGAAACTTTAAATGTATCGACATTGTTTACAACCACGAGACAATAAATTGGTTGCATTTAACTGTCACTTGCATTAGTATTAAAATACATGGCTGTAATACGTCTTTCTTAATAATAATCTCATTGTAACTGTTATAAATGCATGTTTGTGCTATGTAAGTGGACTTGTATTTTTATACAAATACATGTAAACTTACCATTCCAATAAGTTCATCTCGAGGTGCTCCGAAAGCAAAATAAGTATGTCCATCATTGAAATATTTTCCGCTTGTTGTGGAAAAACCTTGAATAGAAAAAAATCAACTATTATAGTTTGAAAGTCAAGTTTTTGTTTTTGTTTTTCCTAAACCATTTGAACTCGTAGCCCTATTTACAAATTAAACTATATAACAAGACGATCAATTGACACTTCTAAACCGGCATTAAAAATACCTCGGTTCTAAAAAACATTTAGAGAATGAAGAGAGTTGTTCCATTCAGTGGTTTTTAGCTTTAACTCCCAGCTTTTATGTAACATTACCATTTCAGTACCACATTACCGTTCCAAGAGCAGAAGAAACCATCTGCTCCCTTTACGACATTGCTGTCGAATTTGTCATTGAAAGTTATGACCTACCACGAATTCAGTGAGTACTGAACAATTAGACCACGGTTTCGGCTTCAGATTTTTTTCCAATTTTAATTCACGCGGCTTTATTCATGATAAAAAATATCACTCAAGACAAAAATTAAGCTATGTACCTAAGTACGATTTTTCAAAGTTCATGGTCGTTATTGCATTTTGCATGATCTTAACCTCCTGGCCATAAATATCAACAAAACCTCCAGCCCATTCCAATAAACCAAGCTTCCAATGACTAGATGATTCATCCCACTGCCATCACCCTAAAAATGTGAGATTTCAAACTCGTGAAGACAAAAGTAAACAGAGCCCTCAAAAGGTTCTTGGGCGAATGGAATTTTGAGAAAACTGATTTCATATTCACACCGAGAGTAATTTTACTTTGACTTATTAGCTTTAATGATACGTTGATATACTACTTTGTGGTGAATTTGAAGTTGTGAAAAGTCGGATCGACACCTAAAGGTGTAATAAAAATGTAGCGAACGTACCTGTATTCAATCAAATCACTGAAAGTACAGGGGTACTCATTGTGTTTACATGCATAACATGATGGATTTGAAAGTAATATTTTAAAGATCATAGTGATTTTCAGTATCATTTTAAATATATATTTATGAGTTGCTTAAGCGTGGGTAGTTTCCAATGATACGCTTATATAGTGCGGACGTATTGACCCCAACCTTACCTTTTCATTTGCATCTTATTATCAGATACACATATCCCGGCGAAAATCAACACCACGCCTAATCTACGCTTCGGCTCGTTTCGTATTTAACATAAGCAATCGATTTACATTGATTGTAAACAGCATCGGCGGGTACTTAGTAGGGTTGCATGGGGCTTGTAGGTTTTGAGGGTGTAATGTCGGCTATGGCTTACATTATAAGTTTAACAAGACACGTATAGAGTATATATATGCGTTCAAACCTAAAAATTGTTTTCTTACATTTGTAATTACAAATTATAATAAAATGGGCGGGGGGTGGCGGTTGTGGGGCTAAAACCTACAACTTATGAATTGGTAGCTAGCCTCATCTTATAATATTCTGGTCCGGCCTATGTGTAATAGAGGCTCATTGTACACTTTAAATGTACTTAAAAATAATCCCTGTGTTATAATTACATTCGAGCCTTGACGGTATAATCCGATTGTTTTCGAACATTAATACTACCGTCGTATTCAATGTAATACATATTCTTGCATAAAGGTCAGGTCGGGGTTAATGTGTCCGCACTATACAAACACGGACAAGTTAGTACATGTATTTGTAAAAGCAGTTGACAGGTATAGTGTGTAAAGTTTGACCCCGATCTAACCTTTCATAATTGCATCTAATAATTATCTACACATATACCGACGAAAATCAGTACCACGCCTATTCTACACTTCGGCAAGTAACATTTTATTAAAAATGTGTATACTCCGATATCGGAATTGAGCATTAATACTACATTCGTATTTAAAGCTATGTATAAAAGTCAGATCGAGGTCAAACTTTATGCACTATAGTTGTCCTGTGTTGCCAGATACTAAAGATTTTAAAGATAGATAGGTTTAAGGCGTACAATGCAATAAATGCCAGTTTCAGGGAGATGGTGCAAATTTAGATTTTACTTATTATTCTGTATTCATTATGCTACATACTGTGAATCAAAAAACAGCGTCCGCTGGTTTGCTAATGAAGTCCTATCAAATTATCATTGTAGCAATGATACTTTTCATATTGAAATACATTTAGAATATTTACCTCATTGTAATGAATAGATGCACCTAGTCCAGCGAATGCGTAGTTATGAACAGCTTTACCATCAATATGTGTTAATAACTTAGAACCAATAACAAACGCAGGAAGTTTTTGAACATTGTCCATATTGAAATCTAGGGGTATTTCATAGCACATACCATTCATATAATAATCAGTTTGGAAAAAGCTGTTGTACCATTTTGGAGCACATGCCTGAAATAACACTTATGTATTTATCTTTTGTATGTACAAATTACAAATTTTCGAGTACATAACGTAGTTGGCTATACGCACTATTTCGAATCTAGCTTTACAAATTAGTACAAGTTCGAATCCCTCCCGAAGCGGTTATACCCAACCATGAACATTTGACTGTTATGTCGATTTTCCTCCATGCGTAAGAAATATGGAGAGGTTGTCAGTCTAGTAAAAAATTGGTGAGTTCTGTTTAAAGACACTTGTCCATGAAAAATATGCTAAATGAGCCATCCGTTTAAATATGACCAAATGACCAAAATTTGTGCTGATACAGAGTTAACACAAAACAGGAAAAAAGACAAATGACGAAGCATTGATAATGTTCTGTCATAATGTACAAAGAACGTGTGCAATCCCTATTGAATTCCTGGCTTAAAAATTGGGGACTTCAACATGAAGTCGTTTGAATCATTGCTGTTTTTAGAAAAAAAAACAATGATTTTGAAGAAGAAAATGCCAATGATTATAGTATCTAAGGTTATATTCTGATACATGTATAGGAATTCCGCTTTTTGCAAGATACCTAAAAAAGAAACAGTCTTTCTATATTAAAAACAATGATTAAACTTACTGCAAAGGCAGATGACGTCGCAGGTCCAACTTCCAATGAGCCTCCAAGCCAAGAATTATCTTTACCATGTATGAATGAAATTCGTGTATTGTCAAACGTCACGGTTTCCTTACTGGTTTTATCTAAAAGAATAATAAGTTTAGAATAATTAAAGCTCATTCAATAGCTATGTAACATAGTTTGAATCATGTGTTGATAAACTTATTCATGTTGATTTTGAAATGAGACAAGTTCCACATGTATGCATATATGTACTCGCTCTACCAACCATAGATGTGCCGACATCTTGAACATGCACAAAGGAAAAATATTTATGGTATAGCATGACCTACAATTGCTGAAAATCAAATTAGTATTGCCGGATTTGAAAACACCCAGCGTGTTTACCCTTTCATTGTGACTGCCACTCTATGAATTCTGATACTTTCAAATGTTTGTCTTAGACTAGCAGTATAATTTTTATCACATGAACCGTGAACATTCGTCTTCGATGTGTTTTTGCAGTGTCCTATATCTTTGAATGGCGCTGATTAAGAATCCCAAAGCTGCGGCTGTGGCGTAGTGGTTAGCTTGTCTGACTTCGAATCCGGAGATCGCGGGTTCGACCGGTCACGGTAGGTCATACCCTATTCATGAGTTTTCTGCCTCGTGGTGGGGTAAGTTAGTACTGGTGATAGAAAAGTGTCCAGGAAACCCATTGAAGAAAGAGCTGGCCGTCGTATATATGACCTAAATATGTGTTGAATACGACGGAAAAAAAGAATAAGAATCCGAATTATGACACCATGTCACTCTTGAGTAATTTCCGTAAAATATATCATTTGTGAAAATTAAGGTTTACTCTGTTTCGTGTGCATGCTGTATATAGACCTACATATGGACAATTGAATTTATTTTCCTTGGTGTGAACAATAGTCACGAATGATAAGTACTAGCACACAACTCAGTGGAAAGTCTGGATGTTTAACAGTGCATATACAGTACCCTCCAAAAGTTTACGAGCAAATGAAATTTTCAGGGTAAAAAACTAATCATGCATGTGGCAAGTAATTTCACTGTTGGTGAGGGAACCACGTGACTTCATCCGGGTATCTTTTACCATGTATAGAAAGTGGGTCGCTCGACTTAAGTAGGATTTTTACTTATTTTGAACAAAGTTGGCATATTTTCCAAATAATACGCACATAAACCGCCTGCTTACGAGATGTAATTACTGCAGTAATTGTTTTCCTTGAAGGTTAAGCCGTTCGGGGGTAATTCGGTAAACAATTCCGTTTCAAAATTAATGAATTCTAGCATTTTCACTTGAAAAAATAAAGCGTTTTCGTGAAACATATTTTGAATCATATGTTTATTAACTAAGTTTTGTGTAAATTTTGCAGTTTGCTCAGACGACTCTGTGGATAAAAGTCAATCCGCATTTCCTAAAACCAGATACTTTTGAGGGCACTGTACTAATCTACTAATTCTGATAAATGTTTGACATGTTGGCCATACCTATTTTGTTATTTATTTTGGTATCTTTTGCGTTATATACTCGGTTTTCTATTTCGTTATTCAATTGGTTATCTATTTATTAATCCATTTTGTAATTTATTTGGTTATCTATTTTGGTAATTTAGTTGTTTATAAATTGTGTTATTTATTTAGTTTTCTATGTTGGTTTTCTATTTGGTTCACGAATTGGTTATCTTTTTGGCTATCTATATAGTTGTCTATTTGAATATCGAGTCGGTTATCCATTGGTTGTCTATTTGATTATCGATTCGGTTATCCATTGGTTGTCTTTTTGATTATCGATTCGGTTATCCATTGGTTGTCATTTTGATTATCGATTCGGTTATCCATTTGGTAATCTACTTGATTTTCAGTTTTGGTTTTCTTTTTTGTTATTTATTTGCTTATCTACTTTTGTAATCTATTTTGTTATCTTTTAAATAACATGTGTGACAATGTGTGTACATGCACGCAACGTTTTAAAAAACAAGTACGAAATTGGTTAATTGAACTATTTTTTGGTACTCGTACTGTCATTTCGGCGTGAAGTGGTAACAAAAAAAATGTAGTTCTATGTTACAAGTAACTTGTAGACTTACTATCTATGTTGAGTATAATACATTCCGAATCACCATCACTGAGTAGATTACATCTATGAACAGCCCCTGGTCTTTCTACACCTGGCATTGTGGGATTGTAGCTTCTTGGTGCACCTACCAGTATCCTGTGGGTAAAGAATTAAACAATACTCTAAACCGACTTAGTTGATGTAGTATTTAAACCCTGAAAGTCTGCGACACTACCATGTGACTTAATTTCTTTGTATATTCGCTAATTTCAAACAGAATGTATTTACTCTAAGAGCAAACTAGAAATAATGGTATAAATGCAGAGTCCACAAAATCTCTGCAGACAAACTTCTGTTTATAAACTTTATTGACTCAACCGATGAACGTTAACTTATAAAAATCAAAGCGCTGAAGGCACTGAATTTGTTCGGGTTTAAAAAGTAAAATGAAATTTCCGACACCAACAACGTTTGTACACAAAGAACAGTTCAGTGATATTAGTTTGATAGGTACAACAGCATTGTTCAGGTTCAAAACACTTCAAACAATCGACCTATAAATACTGCAGGTTAACCGGACAGGCGAACACACTTTTGATTAGTTTCCGCACAATCACAACAAGTCAAGGGGTCATTCTAAGAACAATGCAATAATTACCGCTTTAAAGTTATCATTTATGCACATTTATTCTACTGTATCTGTATGTAAAATAAATAAAGTCCACTATTCAGACATCATTCAAAGTCTTTAAACTTTTCCTATAGAACCATTATATTACATAAGATGATGTTACATCTCTGCTGATAACTGGTACAAACGACGGGTCGTGACTGAATAGTTGATACCATTCTATTACATAATACGACGTAAACATCTCTACTGAGACGCTTAACTCATAAGCTATTAATATTATACATACGCTTCAGTGTAGACCGATTAACAAGTGTATTTCAAGAATTATTGCGCCTGTCATAGCAGACGATCATTTTGAACTGCTCTATACATATATACTGAGGGACTACTTCTGGATTCGGTAAATTTTCAAAGTGGGAAAGGGTCTGAAATACGGTAAATATATTTGTTCAGGACTGACGTCCCGAACAAATAAAAATCGCCATCTGTGCAAATTTCAACATCACCAATTATTAGTTTATCAGCATATTATCATTATGTAAAATTACAAGCGGTATGTATCAGTTTTTTAACAAATGAAATCATTATGTTCAAGAACTTTTCCAAAGAAGGAATTGATTTATTGTTTCACATGTATTTGCTATCATGCTCCTTGATCTCCCCTGACTTGCATAAAACAACAGAGCTTAACCAGTATTTGTAATAAAAGTGTGATGATCCCAACGGCCTCTTTAAAACTGGATTTGTCTATCGTATTCTGTAAAAATGGCGACGATACGTGTTATCGCTTAGTTTCAGAAATGGTAAAATTGGCATGGCTGTTATAGTCTAATATTAAAAAGTCCCACTTTTAGCACCATCAAAACCGACGGTCTTAATGGCGGAATGGTCTTAATATAGGCGCAATAGTCCAGTGGTTGGACGCGCGCTTAGGGATCGAGAGGTCCCGGGTTCGAACACTGCTAATTTCCTTGAGGAAGAAATTTACCTGCGATTGTTTCACTTCACCCAGGTGTAAATGGGTACCTGCAACGTATAATTCTTTAAAAACTTTAATAAATATACCTTTTCCATCTCAAATTAAACAGTTGATATTTAAAATTCATCAAAACATCGCATGATTTTGGAACAAGAACATTAATGATCCTTCTTTAGCGTTTTTAAAATAATGTAAGACAACCGAAACAAAGTCCTAATCTTACCATGTTTCCGAGCTGGTCGGAGCTAAAGCTACTGTAAATCCAAAATAGCTTCCTGGGTATGATGAACCATTTATAAATGTTGGATTATTTATATTTACATTAAATCCGGTAACTTGATAAACATGGTACATGAAACAAATCCAATGATATCCATTCAATTTCATGACGACTGCGAGATGCAAGACAATATGACTTTTAAAACAAAACTTTATACAGATAGTGCTAACTTCCGTTCTATTGTGTTTAGGTAGTGAATGTAGCTTAGAAAACTATTGTTGAAGACCCTGGGACAATGCTTGTATTATCTATGTACTTGTATAAGTACCATTGCGTATATTGTGGAGAGTATGCATATTGTGGTGTATATATAGTTTATTTCCTCCAAAAGTTTGAAGATCATACAATTATTTACAGCAAATATAACATAATGAATATAAAAATAAACATAGCAAATTACAACTAGCATTCAGATTCACAGGAATGCAGTGTCAAACGAAATCTATATGAACATGTAAGACAAGGTGTTATACATGCATACATATATATATACATACATATATGTTAACTTCTGTATGATGTAATTATAAGTAAAGTCAAGCAATAAATGTATACTTATTCTAACAATGTTTTCATAGATAAAGTAATACATGGATATGTTAATAAATCACTATCTTGTATAGTGGCTAAGGTAAATAGTTCTAAACACTGGCTCTTGTCACTTAAATTGATAAACCATACATACCACTTATAGCCAAACTGCTTTAATAAAGTGTCCCAAAGTTTTAATCTTGCTGTATGTAACTTGTGGCAATAACAGAGTGTATGTATGGTTGTATTATCATTCATTAGGTCACATTTTATACATTTCTGTGTGAAATGTCTTGATACTAATCGTGAAAGCCCACGTAATACAGCATAACTGCCACGTTTTAAACTATATGATGTTGTATCACGAATGAATAGACACATAGGGCTACAAGTATTTTTACGGCAAAGATTGCTAGATAGGGTGTCACCTAAAATATTAGCAATGCGATTAATTGAATTATGAGTTTCAATATCAATGACATAACGTCTAAGAATTTTCTTCCATTGTAATTTTGATGGAAACTGACATGTTTCAATATATCCATGAAAATATTTTTGAAGTCTATATTTATAAAATAATCGATAAATATCTGGAATAAATCCACGAACTTGTTTATCGTGATTCACAAAGTGGAGCAATCTAAATACAAACACTTGTTTAGCTTGGTATGATGATTGGAGTCTACAAAGTTGACCAAAATAACACAGTTTTTTGTAATCAATTGTACTTTCTATTGGCACACAGTTTAACATGGCTAAAGTAAAGTTAGTGTTGGTGCTCTTATAAAAAGATTGAATATGCTTAAGGCAGAATCTATGAGTTTTCTCCAGCAAAGTAATGTCACTTTTAGCATAAAAATACCAGAATTCGCACCCATACAACGCTTTTGGTATAATAACTCTTTCATATACAGATTTAAGTGTAACAGGACTCATAGAACATGGATGAATTCCACTATTGATGACACTCATGTACACGCCCCGGAGTTTAAGTCTTGCATTTGTCATTGATTCCGATGATGACAAATTCTGATCCAGAGTGACACCTAGGTGTAAATATGAAGATACTTCATTGATTTTCTCGTTTCCGAATTTAAAGTAATGGTTTCTTGACACTGTTGTATAGTCATTAAAGTTAAGTATGGCACATTTGTTAACGTTATATAGAAATCGCCATTTACAAGCATACTTGTAACAGATGTCCAGCATTTTATCCATACCATTTTTTGACAAGGATACTATGGCCATATCATCTGCAACGGTCGGTGCACACATTTTGAAGTTATATAAGCACATACCATAGTTGCTAGACTCTAGTTCATCAATAAGCCTATTAATAAAAGCAATGTACAATAATGGCGAGCTCTTCCCATTTTTAATCATTTATAGTTAGTTCACATTGGCTGAGACAATGTATACCATGTTTAATAATTTATAGTTAGTTCACATTGGCTTAGACAATGTTTCCATTTTAATCATTTATAGTTAGTTCACATTGGCAGAGACAATGTATACCATGTTTAATCATTTATAGTTAGTTCACATTAGCTGAGACAATGTTTCCATTTTAATCATTTATAGTTAGTTCACATTGGCTGAGACAATGTATACCATTTTTAATCATTTATAGTTAGTTAACGTTGGCTGAGACAATGTATACCATTTGTAATCATTTATAGCTTGTTCGCATTGGCTGAGACAATGTTTCCATTTTAATCATTTATAGTTAATTCACATTGACTGAGACAATGTATTCCATTTTTAATCATTTATAGTTAGTTCACATTGACTTAAGACAATGTATTCCATTTTTAATCATTTATAGTTAGTTCACATTGACTGAGACAATGTATACCATTTTTAATCATTTATAGTTAGTTCACATTGGCTGAGACAATGTATTCCATTTTTAATCATTTATAGTTAGTTCACATTGACTTAAGACAATGTATACCATTTTTAATCATTTATAGTTAGTTCACATTGACTTAAGACAATGTATACCATTTTTAATCATTTATAGTTAGTTCACATTGACTTAAGACAATGTATACCATTTTTTTAATCATTTATAGTTAGTTCACATTGACTTAAGACAATGTATACCATTTTAGCAATTTGGTGTTCAAACAAATTATTCATTTGATTATCATAATTTGAAAGAAGCTGAGATCTGTGTTCTATACAAAGACAATGAAAAGTTGAAAACAAATCTGTGAGCATAATGCTTAGATCTGCGACCTACTTCTTAATGATAGTGCTAGCAAGCGTTTAATCCACTGGTACTCTTTTTACAAAAAATGTAAAACATAATTATGTGATATCAAATCGAGGGTACCAGGGGAGCAGCGCTAACTATAGTGATATTCAATTATGGAATTTGGCCACAAAGCAAAGCGTTTCTCACAGCTAGTTACAATGAATTACACATGCATGATGTGCACATCACACCTATTCGATTACTTTTTTCTACTTTAGGATTCAGGTTCAATTAGTTCAGTTTCCCGGGCAGCAGAGTACTGATACATGTTTAGTTTCCACAATAAGAACTACTTTCAGAGATTGTGATGCAAACATGATAGCGACCATCATGATGTTATCGGTTGGATTTCATAATAAATTTATGTTATAAAACCCATCCCTGTGTATTTATAAGTACTGCTTTAACTTAAAATAAATTTCCTCTTCTTAATTTCACGAGTATACACGCAAACCAAATTCAAATAACAAGTTCAGTTTGCTTAATAGAACTACATTTTTTGGTATTCATATTATTATTTCAGCGTCAAGTGGTGATAAAATATAGTTCTGTGTATACAAACGAGGCTAGATCGGCTGTTAGCTAGATTTCTCAAGTGGGATAACGTTAATGTTAATAGTGTAATCGTTCCTTTACGACCCCTTGATTGTTAACACCATAAACAGTCACCATTTCCGAGACGACTCTCCATTATATAAACGGAACTTAATGTAAAGATTAAATATGCATACAATTGAAATAAACTTGAGATTAACAATAGGGATAGCTATTGTTTTCACTGTAAGTTATTCACTTTAGTCAGGCCGTATGTACATATAGTATGAGGAAGGGTCGGTAATGCAGATGGTAGCGCGTCGGGATTTCGAAATCTCGTGTCCCAAAGAGGGAACAAGCTCGAATCCCATCCGGGCAGGTTTTACCTTCTATCAAAGGTATCTGGGGAAGTTTACGGCCTTGTGGAACGGCAAAAGAGGACTGGATATAGACAATGATCCGCGAAAACTATGATAGGTGTGCTGGGCGCTGTAAAAACCTAAACTGTATTGACACGGTGGTAAACCTAGTATATCATAAACATGTAAGGAAAGCTTGTTTGTATGCTGTATCTATAGGCGGCCAATAGCAATCCTGACAAAATCAATATGCATGTATATACATAATGGTACATGCACAAGGTATATTACTCTAAAAATGTTAATTTTTTACCCAATTTCAATTAATGGCCGGTTTTCCAATATAAATCATAAACAAGAGCTCCGCTGGGCGGGGCATTATACGCCCGTGTGCAGTCCATGCTGTGTTCTATCTCATATGAAGTCCCTGTGACCTTGACCAATGACCCCGGGATCTCAGAATAGGTCCCATCCTTAACTGGAGGGGTATCCAAAGCAAAGATTTTGAGAACCTAGGTACAGCCATGGTTGAGTTATCACCGGCACAAAGTTTTCCCATACAAACTTCCAGTGACCTTGACCCTGGGGCCTCAGAACCAAAAGTTCTCACCCTTGACCCAAAGTGTATTGATACATAAAATTTGGTGATCTTAGATAAAGTTGGTTGTTGGACAAGGTTTTTCCTCGTGATTTCCTTGTGACTTTGACCTTTGACCCAGGGGCCTAAAACCAAAGGGGCATATGCTAGACATTTAGGCTACCCTTAAATAAAATTCGGAGAACCTAGGTACAATCATTATTGAGTTATTGTTCAGAAAATGTTTCAATACAAATTTAGTCCCAGTGACTTTGACTTTTGACCCTGGGGTCTCCAAATCAAAAGGGAACATCCTCTACAAAAGAGCTATCAGCACATTACTCCTTGACAAATGGGCTGCTCCACATAAAATTTGTTAACCAAGGTACAATCATTGTTAAGTTATTGTCCGGACAAGGTTTTTCCATATGATGGCCCCTGTGACCTTCACCTTTGACCCAGGGGCCTCAACACCAATAGGGAACATCCTTGACACATGGGCTACCCTCACATAAAATTTGGTGAACTAATTTCATGTTACTTATTAAATATAGCATTATTTCCATTGTTTGCCATTTTGACTTTATTAACATATTGATTGAACATTTGAAGTCACTGCTTGGTAATATGATATCTTCTGGTTGAAGGTTAAAACTTGACCTAGGGGCCCAAAACCAATAGAGAACATCCTTGACACATGGGCTACTCTCACATGGAATTTGGTGAACCTAGGTACAGTCCTTGTTTAGTTATTGTCCGGACAAGGTTTTTCAATATAATGCCCCTGTGACCTTGAACTTTGACCCAGGGGCCCCAAAACCAATAGGGCATATCCTTGACACATGGGCTACTCTCAAATTTGGTGAACCTAGGTACATTGGTGGTTCAGTTATTGTCTGGACAAAGTTTTTCCATATGATGCCTTTGTGACCTTGACCTTTGAACCTGGGTCCCAAAAACCTATAGGGAACATCCTTGACACAAGGGCTACCTTCACATAAAATTTTGTGAACCAAGGTACAGTCGTTGTTGAGTTATTGTCCGGACAAGGTTTTTTCAATATGATGCCCCTGTGACCTTGACCTTTGACCCAGGGGCCCTAAAACCAATAGGGCATATCCTTGACACATAGGCTACTCTCACGTAAAATTTGGTGAAAATAGGTACATTGGTGGTTCAGTTATTGTCTAGACAAGATTTTCATTGTTTGCCATTTTGACTTTATTAACACATTGATTGAACATTTGAAGTCACTGCTTGGTAATTTGATATCTTCTGGTTGAAGGTTTAAACTTGACCAAGGGGCCCAAAAACCAAAAGAGAACACCCTTGACACATGGGCTACTCTTACATAAAATTTGGTGAACCTAGGTACAGTCATTGTTGAGTTATTACCTGAACAATGTTTTTCAATATGATGCCACTGTGACCTTGACCTTTGACCCAGGGGTCCCAAAACCTTAAGGGCATAACCTTGACACATGGGCTACTCTCACATAAAATTTGGTGAACCTAGGTACATTGGTGGTTCAGTTATTGTCTGGACAAAGTTTTTCCATATGATGCCTCTGTGACCTTGACCTTTAAACCTGGGACCCCAAAACCAATAGGGAACATCCTTGACACAAGGGCTACCTTCACATAAAATTTTTTGAACCTAGGTACAGTCGTTGATGAGTTATTGTCTGTACAAGGTTTTTCAATATGATGCCTCTGTGTCGTTGACCTTTGACCCAGGAGCCTCAAAACCAATAGGGCATATCCTTGACACAAGGGCTACCCTCGCATAAAATTTGGTGAACCTAGGTACATTGGTGGTTCAGTTATTGTCCGGACAAGTTTTTTATTGTTTGCCATTTTGACTTTATTAACATATTGAATGACCATATGAAGTCACAGCTTGGTAATTTGATATCTTCTGGTTGAAGGTTTAAACTTGACCCTGTTTCCCCAAAACTGATAAGGCACATCCTTGACACATTGGCTACTCTCACATGAAATTTGGTGAACCTAGGTACAGTCATTGTTGAGTTATTACCCGGACAATGTTTTTCAATATGATGCCCCTGTGACCTTGACCTTTGACCCAGGGGCCCCAAAACCTATAGAGCATATCCTTGACACATGGGCTACTCTCACATAAAAATTGGTGAACCTAGGTACATTGGTGGTTCAGTTATTGTCCGAACAAAGTTTTTCCATGTTATGCCACTGTGACCTTGACCTTTGAACCTGGGGCCCCATAAACCTATAGGGCACATCCTTGACACATGGGCTACCTTCACATAAAATTTGGTGAACCTAGGTACAGTCGTTGTTGAGTTATCGTCCGGACAAGGTTTTTCAATATGATGCCCCTGTGACCTTGACCTTTGACCCATGGGCCACAAAACCAATTGGGAACATCCTTGACACATGGGCTACTCTCACATAAAATTTGGTGAACCTAGGTTGATTGGTTGTTCAGTTATTGTCAGGACAAGTTTTTTTCCCATATGATGCCACTGTGACCTTGACCTTTGACCCAGACGCCCCAAAACCTATAGGGAAGATCCTTGACACATGGGCTACTCTTACATAAAATTTGGTGAACCTAGGTACATTGGTAGTTCAGTTATTGTCCGGACAAGTTTTGCCTATTTTAAGTCCCAGTGACCTTGACCTTTGACCCTGGGGTCTCCAAATCAATAGGGAACCTCCTCCACCCAAGGGCTATCCACACATAAAATTTGAGGAACCTAGGTACATCCTTTCTTGAGTTATCATCCGGACAAGCAATTGTCCAGGACGGACAGACGGACAGACGGCCAGACGGACAGACGGACAGACGGACAGACGGACAACATCATAACATAATACGACCGTTTTTTCAAAACGGGCGTATAAAAATTATGTCACAATTCATACATACAATCAAAGCAAAGACTCATTCGGAACACCTCGACCTTTCATGAATGAATATGTTATT
Source organism: Mactra quadrangularis (assembly GCA_025267735.1). Taxonomy (NCBI): domain Eukaryota; kingdom Metazoa; phylum Mollusca; class Bivalvia; order Venerida; family Mactridae; genus Mactra; species Mactra quadrangularis. Next base: position 55,552,431 of record CM046309.1, on the reverse strand, counting down.
CGTAGCGAATGGCCGAGAAATTCCGAATGAGCTAAGACTTTGCTCCTCGAATGACACCAACGATGTTTGCATACATTTCATGTATATGGAGAATAATAATTCAAGCATATGCAAAGTTATAAGTGTCATTTTATGGCGTTATATGGAGTTAAAATTGGTATATCCAATAGGGTACCAGAAATCTATCGATAATGATCATATTGTTCAAACCGGTGTAAACTATGTGTTTAGTGTTCGCGGTTTTTGGAACGATGCTAATTTAGCATCGTTCCAATGGTAACAAGAAAGTATAAGATGACTCTTTTCACGCTTCAACAATTTTCAACATAGACAAAGAGGCGTAGTTCAAGCGTGAAACTCATTAACATCTCATTTAAATGTAATACAACGCTGGCTTGTGTTGTCGTTCTTGAAACTCTTCAGGAAAAGGGAGGTTACTCTCAGGACATATAAATCTTGCAATGGAGATAGCACAACTCAACTCGTAGACAACTCAACCCGTGACAACTGCAATAATTACTTGTTGGAGTAAAAAGAGCCTACGATGTTTTTGCCAATGCCTGTTATATGCGTAACATAATTACATCATTCGATAGTAATAAACAATATTAAATGATCGTATTTTATTAAGCAGTGGCTAGAGTTACGGTACCGTACGGGGACGGTTCGTCAAGGGGGCGAATAATCTTGGGGACGCATCGTCTGTATACCTTGGATATGACTAATACACTTACCGGATGTTTAATATACGGCGATACGACGTTGTCGTCTTCAAAGTGTCACATTTAAAGTTTACTTGAGCGATTTTAAGTTATAGAGTTTGATTATAATTTGGAATGAATATGTGTAAGTGTGTATGGAACGTTATACAAATATTTATAGGAAATAGACGATTCTTAGAGTAATTTTTATTGTGGATAAATTGCAAGTGCAAAACGTTAATTTGACTTAAAATTCGTGAACAAAAATGGGAATGTAGCTTGATGCAAAAGAGCTTAGTACTTGGGGGAAAACCTTAAATGAATTGTTAGAAAGTCGATTTTTGTGAAAAAATTCAGCTTGTCATTTCACACCAAATCTTTAAAATTTTAACGAAAATATCAACGATCTCGTTGAAAAACACCCATTGATAACCAAAAATGAGAAGTTGTCAGCTCCTTTTGGTTAAAGAAAATAGTCCAGAACAATCTTTGGTTTGGTGAGATGGCTGCTGTACATGACCCTAAAATGTGTTGATGAAAATTAATTCTTTGACTGGTTTTTGTTTGTTTGATAAAGTAAGATAAACATTACCATGAGCAAACCACTTGAGAAGTCTAGTGCTATCCTTTTGTTAAATTCTGTTAATTGATATTTAGTACATTATTTTATAGATAATATGCATAATAATATATTCTTTAATCAAAAAATAAGTTCAGGAAATCGTTCCTTCAGCACTCCAGTGCTTTGATTCCAAGATGGTTTGACCTAATTTCATTATTACTATATATATATATATATATATATATATATAGAGAGAGAGAGAGAGAGAGAGAGAGAGAGAGAGAGAGAGAGAGAGAGAGAGAGAGAGAGAGAGAGAGAGAGAGAGAGAGAGAGAGAGAGAGAGAGAGAGAGAGAGATAGAGAGAGGGAGGGAGGGAGGGAGGGAGAGAGAGAGAGAGAGAGAGAGAGAGAGAGAGTTCAAACAGTGTTTGGAAAATATTACAAATTTGCCCGAGCGCTTTCGACAATGATGTGTCTTCTTCAGGGGCTAAAAAGATATGAAAATACCGAGTTGAAATAATTATAGCATGTACATGTATATACAGTTTTACTGAGATGTGTAATCAATCTACTGTGTACATAGAAATAGATTTAAGGTAGACCGGCTATGGTGACGTTATGATTTTATATTGGAAATTCAAGTATCGTTTTTGTTGTTTAATCTGCGGATCCAGTATATTTCTCGCATTTTGCGTTGTCCACCGGTACACTTATCGTTGGCTTTGATACAGCAAAGCACGATGTTTTCAAATGAATGGTTCGCCTCATTAAAATGGGCAGCGACCGGGGACCTATTAAATTTCCTAGTGTTCCAGTCCGATCTATGCATGTTCATTCGTTTGTTGAGTGCTATGGACGTTTCGCCAACATATTTGTCCTTTCCTGTGTGATGTACAACTAGGGAACCATTTTATCGAACTCCACCACACAGAAAAATTGGCGCCGGAACCCGGGACAGGATTTCGCTAAAAATTGAGTGTTTCGTATTTAAACGTGGAATTTGGATTTACGTCTAGATTTTGTGAAATTCTGTTCTGAAAGCCTACAATGGCTCAATCAAATTTGAAGTATAGCAAGAGTGTGCGAACCAGTGGTGCTTAAAAATGGTGTTAAAAATTAATACATATGTTAAAAAGCTCGATTCTCAGTCTGAAAAATTAGCCACGCTTTGGGAGATTCAGATAATGATCTCACAGAAAAAAATACTGGATGAAGATTCTGTTATCACCGAGCAGGCCTTGTCGGTGGCCAGTCTAAACCTGAGAAAAGTGTATTCAAGTCAGAATTAAGTGTTCGCGCTTTAGAAAATATGTGTGACTACCAGATGAAGATGCAACAAGAGTTCTTCAAACATCAAGACGAAAGGAGTGAATCATACATGGAATTACAACGAGAATTCTTACAGAGTCGTCGGGATTCTACACGTGTATCTGTCGAGTCCGTTAAACTGCCTAAATTAGGTCTTTTAGTGGTGACCGCTTACGCTGGCTTGAGTTTTGGGACTCCTTCGAAAATGCTGTACCCATGAAATGGTACTCCGGTATGCATGGATTTTACTTTATTCATGGGTAACTAGTATTTTGGCGGGATGCCTCTCTATATATAGGCTAGCTGCCTAGGCCAGCGATTGCCACATACAATACCTTTTTTACATTCAAAAGGCTGTATATATATAAAGGTTCATATCATACTGCACTGGGGTTTGGGTATTATATATATTGATATATCAATTAAGATAAGGTCAATCCAAGCTTAAGTAGATAATACCCCTCAACAGGGGTTTTATATAGACCCCATAAATTTCCGCTTTGTTATATTGTATATTTGTTTTATTTCAAAAGCCAGCAAGTATTTGCAACAAAGCGGAAAAAATTAATTTCCTGTTGCAAATTCGAGATAATATCAATGTGTTGGATTATCATATTTGTATTAAACTGTATATAAAATGTAATGCCCCCTTGTTCGTGAATGCTAAACTTTTCTGTTAACAGGGGAGATAAGACGATAATAACTTGCTCAATCGTCCGTCGTTGTTATGTCCCTTAGTCGCGAAAATTTATAAACATTTCTTTAAATAAAATAAAAATATTTACATGTTATCAACAATTTGGCTCCGGTCAGTGAGAAGAATTATGAATTATAAGAAAATTAACGTAAATTTAACTTACATATATAAGTATTTATCCGTGTTATTTGTAAGTCAATCTACTCACTTGTTCTGGAAAGGCTAAATTTCTGGATTTAGCTGTTAACCAACTATTAGGCACACACATTTGTCAGTGACTGACAACTGCCCTACATGAAAATACTGGTACTAGCGTATTATAATTACCTGTCTATGAGTATATATTTCTGATCCTAGTAAACGCCATGTACCACCTTGTCTGTCAACATGTAACATACGTAATACAATGTATTTGTAAAAATATGACACCTCTGAAAATATAAATAATATTTGTTAGAACAAAATAATAAACGTCCCATCCAGGAACCAAACTCTGAACCTCAAAAGAACATGTAGCAAGTTTTTACCGCCTTATCTCCCTGTCAACAGAAAAGTTCAGCATTCACGAACCAGCGGCCTTACATTTTATATCATTCTCGTTCCCAGAGCCTAGTAAGATTCTCGATACTGGCTAGATTGAGAATCTCGATAACCTCGGGGTACGAGAATGATTATCGCTGCCTAGGCAGCGATAATAACAATTATCAAGATTTGAGCATTTTTGTGTCGACACCGGTTGCCTAAAGCCAATCAGAACGATGCATTTGAGGTCACATGATGAAAAAATGGACGTCGAACAGTCACAATAGGGGTGCGTGTATGGACTCGTCGACGCCATGTTTTGTCGGGTTATCTGTTTGTATAACCAGAAAATACCATTATTAATGCATGAATCAGTACCGGTTTCAAGAAAGTTGCAATATAACACCAAAAAAATATGCATAGCTAATTGTAAAATGTGTTTTTCATTTTAAAACTCGCTTTTGTTGAACAAATGCAAACCTACCTTCCCTACTGCTGGGCGAATCTAAATCAATGGTTTTACATATCTTTACCAGGGCACGCTAATTCTTGTATTCTATAAATAGACTTGGGACGGTTTGATACGCTGAGAAACACGGCTAAACAGCGATTTCAAGCATTTTTGGAAATGCTAATACTAATTTTATATACAGTTTAAATCCAACAAATTGATATTATCTCGAATTTGGAACAGGAAATCAATTGTTTCCGTTTTGTTGCAAATACTTTCTGGCTTTGAAATAAAACAAATTTACTTTTTTACAAATAATTGAGAATAGTTTTCACATCTTCATCATTTGTGTTTGGCAATGAAATAACAAGACCAGATATTATATTGAGTGCCAGATATTATAATGATAATTGATATCTAAAGTGTTATTTTGGTACATTTACAAACCCTTCTTTGGAAAAAATTGATCAAACCCTCTTGGAAAACCGCAAACACTAAAGCAAAAAAAAAAAAAAACCACGCACACACAGTTTGCACCGGTTTGAACAATACGATCATTATCGATAGATTTCTGGTACTTTAGTGGATATACCAATGTTAACTCCATATAACGCCATAAAATGACACTTATATAAATTTTCATCAGTTTGAATACCTTCCTGTCGACTGAACAAACCTGGCATTGATTATGATGTTTGAAATCAGCCTATGAATTTATTATTGGCCTTAATTATTATGCAAAAGATGTTGGTGTCATTCAAAGGAACAAAGACTAAACTATAAGTGTAAATGTAAAACCTGTGAAATAAAATATCCGTAAAAAGGTTATTAATTGAACTTGAGTAAAAACTTACATTTTCAGAGTAATATACATATGCATGTACCTTATGATTATTCATATACATGTATATTTTTGTCACGGATTGGTACCGGTACAGACAAGCTCTCCTATCATGTTTTTATATACTTGGTTTAACGCTGTGTAAAAAAAATAGGTTTTTACAGCGTCCAGCGCACCTAACATAGTTTTACTGGAACCTTGTCTTTAACAAGTACTCAACAACCCTTCCACAAAAACGAAAATATCTCCAGAAGCCTTATTCATAGAGGTAAAATGACATTGTCAAATTTTTATAGAAAGGTTTAACCTCGCCGGATGGGATTCGAACCTGTTCCCCCTTCGGGACACGAGACTCGAAATCCCGGCGCGCTACCATCTGCATTACCGACCCTTCCTTACACATGTATATACAAACGGTCAGACTTAAGTGAATAACTTACACGTGAAAACAATAGCTATCTCTATATATGTTAATCTCAATGTACTATTCAAGTGCATGCATCTTTAATCTTTACATTAAGATCTGTTTATAATGATGAGTCGTCTCGGAAATACTTGACTGTTTATGGTATTAACGATCAAGGGGTCGTAAAGGAACGATTACACTACATGTATTACCTTTAATGTAATCCCACTTTAGAAATCTCGCTGACAGCTGATCTAGCCTCTATGTATACAAAGAACTACTTTTTATCACCACTTGACGCTGAAATAGTAATATGAATACCAAAAAAGTAGTTCTAATAAACTAACTGAACTTGTTACTTGAATTTTGCTTGCATGTACACTTGTGAAATTAAGAAGAGAAAATTTATTTTAAAGTAAAGCAGTACTCATATCTACACATGGATGGATTTTTATAACATAAAATCAATAATGAAATCCAACCGATAACATCATAATGGCCGCCATCTTGTTTGCATCACAATCTCTGAAAGTAGTTCTTATTGCGGAAACTAAACATGTATCAGTACTCTGTTGCCCTGGTAACTGAACTGATTGATCCTTAATCCTAAAGTAGACCAAATAAAATCAAACGTCATCGAATACATGTACAAATGTAATTCATTACAACTAGCTTTACATGTGAAACGCTTTGCTTAGTGTCCAAATTCCAATACGATATCTCTAGATAGCGCTGTTCCCCTGGTACCCTCGATTTGATATCACATATGTATTACATTTGATGTAAGAAGAGTACCAGTGGATGAAATGCTTGCTAGCACTATGTCCGTAAGGAATAGTTCAAAGACCTAAACAATATGCTCACAAACTTGTTTTCATCGTCTTTGTATAGAACACAGATCTCGGTTTCTTGCACTTTTATGATAATCAAATCAAATAACTTGTTTGAAGCAAAACATTATATTGCTAAAATGGTATATATCGTCTTAAGTCAATGTGAACAAGCAATAAATAATTCAAGATGGAAAACATTGTTTTAAGTCCGAATGTGAACTAACTATAAATGATTAAAAATGGTATACATTGTCTCAGCCAATGTGAACTAACTATAAATGATTAAAAATGGAATACATTGTCTAAGCCAATGTGAACTAACTATAAATGATTAAAATAGAATACATTGTCAAAGCCAATGTGAACTAACTATAAATGATTAAAAATGGTATACATTGTCTCAGCCAATGTGAACTAACTATAAATGATTTAAAATGGAATACATTGTCTCAGCCAATGTGAACTAACTATAAATGATTAAAAATGGTATACATTGTCTCAGCCAATGTGAACTCACTATAAATGATTTAAAATGGAATACAATGTCTCAAGCCATAGTGAGCAAGCTACACCTCAATACGCATACTCTTCACAATATACACAATGATACTTATACAAGTACATAGATAATACAAGCATTGTCCCAGGGTCTTCAACAATAGTTTTCCAAGCTACATTCACAATTTAAACACCAAAGAACGGAAGTTAGCACTTTCTGTATAAATTTTTGTTTTAAAAGTCATATTGTCTTGCATCTTGCAGTCGTCATGAAATTGAATGGATATCATTGGATTTGTTTCGTGTACCATGTTTATCAAGTTACCGGATTTAATGTCAATATAAATAATCCAACATTCATAAATGGTTCATCATACCCAGGAAGCTATTTTGGATTTACAGTAGCTTTAGCTCCGACCAGCTCGGAAACATGGTAAGATTTGGACTTTTTTTCGGTTGACTTACATTATTTTAAAAACGCTGAAGAAGGTACATCAATTTTGTTGTTGCAAATTATGCGATTTTTTATGAATTTTAATTGCCAACTACTTAATTTGAGATGGAAAAGGTCTATTTATTAAAGTAATTGCATTTTATAGTCTAAGTTTCATTCTTACGCACGTTCACCGACTTCACAGCATTAGCCCTGGTCATCTATCTATCTATCTATCATTCAATCTCACCGGGGAGTCTTAACTCCGCTTAGTGCAACCGACACTTTTGCGCAACGGAATCATACCACCCTCGCAGGTACCCATTTACACCTGGGTGAAGTGAAGTATTCGCAGATAAATTAGCAGTGCCCCTGGTGGGGTTCGAACAGACTATGGCAGCCATGCCAATGTTACTATTTCTGAAACTAAGCGAGAACACGTATCGTCGCCATTTTTACTGAAGACGATAGACCTTTTCAGTTTAAAGAGGCCGTTGTGATAATTACGCTTAAATTACAATTCATTACAAACAGTGATCAAGCTCTGTTATTTTATGCACGTAATTCAAGTCAGAGGGCTTCAAGGAGCATAATAGAAAATATGTGTGAAATAATTGACCAGTGCCCTCCTTGGAAAAGTTCCTGAGCAAATAAATTAAAAAAAAAAATTGATTAAGCTTACCGCATGTAATTTTACAATAATAAAAGGTATTTAATGTAAAATAACTGAACAGTCGATTAACCAATTAAAGTTGATTTTGTAATTTGTTCCGATGACTCTTTGTTTTTTATTATGGACAAAATTTTAATGTTCATCGGCTGAGCTCAATGGCAGGCTTTTGTCCACATATTTTGTGAAGAGCTGGTATGTATTATATTATATACCAGTTTGCTCTTAGAGTAGACACATTCTGTTTGAAATTAGCGAATAGACAGAGAAATTAAGTCACATGGTCATGGGGTTAAAATACTACCCCAACTAAGTCGGTTTAGAGTATTGTTAAATACTACCCCAACTAAGTCGGTTTAGAGTATTGTTAAATACTACCCCAACTAAGTCGGTTTAGAGTATTGTTAAATACTACCCCAACTAAGTCGGTTTAGAGTATTGTTAAATACTACCCCAACTAAGTCGGTTTAGAGTATTGTTAAATACTACCCCAACTAAGTCGGTTTAGAGTATTGTTAAATACTACCCCAACTAAGTCGGTTTAGAGTATTGTTAAATACTACCCCAACTAAGTCGGTTTAGAGTATTGTTAAAAACTACCCCAGCTAAGTCGGTTTAGAGTATTGTTTAATACTACCCCAACTAAGTCGGTTTAGAGTATTGTTAAATACTACCCCAACTAAGTCGGTTTAGAGTATTGTTTAATACTACCCCAACTAAGTCGGTTTAGAGTATTGTTTAATTCTTTACCCACAGGATTCTGGTAGGTGCACCAAGAAGCTACAATCCCACAATGCCAGGTGTAGAAAGACCAGGGGCTGTTCATAGATGTAATTTACTCAGTGATGGTGATTCGGAATGTATTATACTCAACATAGATAGTAAGTCTATATACACGTTACTTGCAACAACGAACTGCTTGTTTATTATCACTTCACGCCGAAATGACAATATGAGTACCAAAAAGTAGTTCGATTAACCAATTTCGTACTTGGTTTTTAAAACGTTCCGTGCATGTACAAACACGGTCACACATGTTATTTAAAAGATTACAAATATAGATTACAAAAGTAGATAAGCAAATAAATAACAAAAAAGAAAACCAAAACTGAAAATCAAGTAGATAACCAAATGGATAACCGAATCGATAATCAAATAGACAACCAATGGATAACCGAATCGATAATCAAATAGCCAAAAAGATAACCAATTCGTGAACCAAATAGAAAACCAACATAGAGAACTAAATAAATAACACAATTTATAAACAACTAAATTACCAAAATAGATAACCAAATAAATGACAAAATGGATAGATAAATTAATAGATAACCAATTGAATAACGAAATAGAAAAACGAATATATAACGCAAAAGATACCCAAATAAATAACAAAATAGATATGGCCAACATGTCAAACATTTATCAGAATTAGTAGATTAAGTATTTAGTACTTAAGTATTTACATTCTCACACTTCCGAAGGCTCATCTAGAGGCTTATCACAACAGTACACAATACATTGAAAACTTACCGATTTTTCACTTCCGTTATTTAATCCTAACAATGAAACATATATAGTGCCCTCCAAAAGTATCTGGACAAAATCCTGTTTTTAGAAATGCGATTTAACATTTACCCATGAAATAACGAAACAGAGTCATATGAGCAAATTGCAAAATCTACACAAATTATTTAATAAACGTATGATTCAAACAATGCTTCACGAAAACGCTTTATTTTTTTCAAGTGAAAATGCTAGAATTCATTAATTTTGATACGACATTTGTTTACTAAATTACCCCCAAACGGCTTAATTTTCAAGGAAAACAATTACTGCAGAAAAAACATCTTGTAAACAGGCGGTTTATCTGCGTATTATTTGGAAAATATGCCAACTTTGTTCAATATAAGTAAAAAACATACTTTAGTCGAGCGAGCCACTTTCTATACATGGTAAAAGATACCCGGATTAAGTCACGTGGTTCCCTCACTAATAGTGAAATTACTTGCCACATGCATGGTTAGTTTTTTCTCCTCACAATTTTATTTGTTCGTAAACTTTTGGAGGGCACTGTATATACACTGTTAAACATCCAGATTTCTACTGAGTCGTGTGCTAGTACTTATCACACGTGACTGTTGTTCAGAACAAGGAAAATAAATTCAATTGTCCATAAGTAGGCACTGCAAAAAACACCTCGAAGACGAATGTTCACGGTTCATGTGATAAAAATTATACTGCTAGTCTAAGACAAACATTTGAAATTATCAGAATCCATAGAGTGGCAGTCGCGATGAAAGGGCCGGTTAACACGCTGGGTGTTTTCAAATCCGACAATACTTAATAATAATAATAATTTTATTTCGGTAACAATGACATGACACATGGCATACAAATAGTGAATAACACAGTATGTATAATGCCATATGTAATGCACATCAATACCAGGGATGACACAAAAAAGAGATAAATCTCTTATTTCCATTGCGGTCCCCGACATTGATGGCATGACACTGACATGGATGCATTAACCTGATACAAGTATATAAATTTCAAACAATCAAAGGTGTATCACAGGAATAAATTATGAATGAGCAAAATGATACTAATAGTATAAAAATGTTACCGAAATGAGAACAAATATCGATAAAATATTCATGATTATGATTAAGAATTTAAAAAATAAAGATATGACTAATTAGCAATGTATTGCACATAAAACTGAATATGTAGGAAACATAATCAAGACTGAACTAAAAAATTGACTAGTATCTTCCTAATAAATTAATGAAATAAAAATTTATTGATTAAATAAATAAATAAAAATAAATAAGATTTAAATAAATAAGTACACTGAATGTTTATAAATTTTAAGATACAGGCTGGAATAAGAATATTAGATTGTAAAAACAATAATTTAAGTGACTAAGATTGACATGGATAATGTGTTGTACAAAGTACTTCTAAAACTTGCAATGTTCCAGCATATTTTTCTTAACATTTGATTTGAATAGTTTAACATTACATGCATGCCTTATGTTTTGGGGTAAAGAATTCCATAGCTTACAACCCCTGTATGCAAAAGATTTTTGACCCATGGTTTTAACTTTGGGAATTGTAAAACAATCTGTATAATTCAATTGGCATAATGAGTTAACATGATTTTGAGACAATGTAACTCGAAAACGAGTATGATAATTATGCACCTCAAATACAGGCTGAAAATGTGTATTTAGGTATTCTGGAGCTATGCAGTTCTTTATTTTAAAAACATGAGTTAAAATAATTTGATCTACCCTATCACTAACAGGGAGCCAATTCAAATTCTTAAAATGATCTTTATTGATGTGAGAGGTAGCAGATAGATTAAAAATGAACCTTATCAATTTATTTTGAGTAGATTGAAGTCTAGTTTGTAGAGTCTTGGTCAAACTTAAATACCAAAAAGAACACGCATAATCAAAATGACATTGGATAAGGGACATGATGATAAGTTTTTTGGTGTAGTCTGTAAGAAATTTGCTTTTTCTATACAGAAATTTTAGTTTAGAATTAGCTTTTTTAATACAAGCATTTGCCATTTGCTCACCAGATAAACATTGATCCAGAAAAGCTCCCAGATATTTAACAGATTTAGCTGGTTTGATACTTTGACCATTACAACAAATATTTAGATCAGGTTGAGAAGACAATTTAGGTTTAGAACCAAAAAGTATGGATTCGGTTTTGCCAAGATGTAAAGAAAGTTTATTGCAGACAAGCCATTCACTTACAGATTTTAATTCAGATGACAGTGTATTTTCAATTTCACTTAAATTTTTCCCAGAAACGAGAATTCCAGAGTCGTCTGCATATAGTAAAAGTTTGTTTGAATTTTGAATACAAGAAACCATATCATTTACGTATATTAAAAATAGGAGTGGTCCAAGTATGGACCCTTGTGGGACACCACAAGTTACTTTGCGTTGAGATGAAAAAATACCAGAAATATCAACAAGTTGTGTGCGTGAATTAAGATAAGAATGGAACCAGTTTAATGCATCGTTACTAAGGCCAATAGCTTTAAGTTTCATTAATAAAATGACATGATCAACGGTATCAAATGCCTTCTGTAGGTCTAAAAATACCATACCAACCATATTACCCTTATCCAATTCAAATTTTATAAAATCAGTCAAATACATCAAACAAGTATCGGTGGAATAACCCCTCCTGAAACCAGATTGCATACTATACATTAAACTTTTATTTATAAGATATTCTTCCATTTGATCATAAATGACTCGTTCTAAAATCTTAGATAAAACACATAAAATTGACACCGGACGATAATTTCCCACTTCTGTTTTATTCCCTTTTTTGTATAAAGGTACTACCCTAGCAGATTTCAACTCATCTGGAACTACACCCTGAATAATTGATAAATTAACAATGTGTGCTAAAGGAGAAGCAATAATAGAAGCACCATCTTTTATAAACTTGGCTGGAATACCATCTAAACCAGTGGCCTTGTTCTTGCTAAGCTGTTGTAAATATTTAAAAACTTTGTTTTCAGAAACGATTGAAAAAGAAAAACTTCCAGGTCTAACTCCCTTTGACCCATATTTGTTAATGCAATTTGGTAGTTTTTCAACAAGTTTGGAAGCAACAGTTGTATAAAATAAGTTAAATTTTTCAGCAATCTTTAATCCATCACTACATATTTCACCATCAATGTTCAAACTGATTTTGCTTGCACAAGTTTTAGACTTTTTTGATGGGAGACCAAGTTCTTTTAGAGACTGCCATAATGACTTTGGATTATTTTTATTATCTTCAAGCTTATCATTAAAATGTGATTTTTTAGCAGACATAATAAGACTTTGAGTTTTATTTCTGATTTTTTTAAAAATACTATAATTTTCTTCTGTTTGGTTTTGCTTAAAATTATGGAAAGCATTATTTCTATCTTTAATACTGTCTAAAATATCAGAAGTTATCCATGCTTCAGACCTTTGTTTGATACAAATTTCTCGCAAAGGTGCAATGTTGTCCAAAACAGATATAAAAACAGATTTAAAATTTGTCCATGCATCGACAACATTGTCACATAAAAGAATAGAACTCCAATCTGTATTTAATAAAAGTTGTTCAAAGCGTTTTTGATCATAATGTTTTAAAGAACGAATGTTTACAGTGTTGTGTTTTCCAATAAAATCTTTAGTAATTTTTCTTGTACAATATGTAGCAAGATGATCACTTATATTAAGATTCAAAACTCCACTCTGTGATATTTTGTTACAATCAGAAACTAAAATTAAATCAATAAGAGTACTAGAATTAACTGTAATTCTGGTGAAATTCTCAATTATTTGAGTAAAAGAAAAGAAATCACATAAACGTTTAAAAGAGTTAAACAAAGTACATGTGGTTTTACTGAGAACATTGGTATTAAAATCACCAAGTAAAATGGTTTCTACATCAAATGAAGATCTAAAATTTAAAACAGATTCTAAAAGTTCATAAAAATTATTCAGTGTTGGTGGTCTGTATAGTACACCACACAGTAATGGTTTAGACTTGGGAATGAGAATGTCAACAAAAATAGATTCTAAATCATTATTGTCCATGTTGGTACACAAATTAAAAGAAATGTCACTCCTAATGTATAAGCAGACTCCTCCACCATGGCGATTTCTATCTTTCCTCTGTAGGATATAATTGTTGACGTGAAGTTCAGTGTCATAAACATCGTTGTCAAGCCAGGTCTCGGTTATACAGATGACAGCAGCCCTAGTTGATTTAGCAAGAAGACGGATTTCGTGAATTTTAGGAAGGAGACTTCTGGTGTTAATGTGAATAAAATGTAGTCCTTTTTTATTAAAAACTTTGTATTCATCACAGTGCTTTGATTGATGAGAGTTATCTCCCCTGGTATCAGTAGGCCCAGGACAAGGATGAATGTCTCCACATAACATCAACCATAGTGGGACTATAGAGGCTCTACTGTGTCGTTGAAACAATGATTTCTTTTTATTATTGTCAGTGACATGATGAAAAGATGTAAAAGTCTGGTACAAATTAAGTTGACCAGCTGATATAGTATTAGTGGCGTGATGCCTTCTAAATATGTGGGTGGGGTAATGTTCAGAAAATTCAGTGTCTTCATTCCAGGTTTTCAATTGAATGCTTACAATAAGCAGGATAGAACAAATGTTAATAAGGTTCATAACTTCAGTTTACATCTATAGTCTTGAAAATATAACGTTCAGGAACCTGTGATACACAATTATATGTTGAAAAATATTACAGGAAGTAAACAAACATCCATTCAGGTCAGTGACCACCAACTTATTTGATTTCCAGCAATTGTGGTTCATGCTATACCATAAATCTTATTCCTTTGTGCTTGTTCAAGATGTCGGCGCATCTTTGCATGCATTCGGAACGACCTCGGCGATCATCTACGAAGATACACCTCGGATATCAATCGTAGTAGAAATACAACAAAGTTATGAGGTCAGGCGATTAACCTCATAGGTTAAGTAGTGCCGATGTAAACAATCAACATGGCAGATCATTTTGCAGAAAGTATCGAGTACACAAATATGTTTGAGGATCAACTTTGATTTGAGTGAATATCAGTTACAGGCATTGAAGAGCTTTAACTGCCCATAATCGTCCGTCATTTTTGGTGTGTGCCAGCGTTCCAAACGTCGGGAACGAGGTAAGATTCTATGATGGAACTACTTTCGCTCCTCGTGATATCCGAGGTGTATTTGCGTGGAAAATCGCCGAGGTAGTTCCGAATGCTTTGCATGTTGAAGCGAGTACAGTTACATGTGAAACATAATAATAAATTATCTCATTTCATAATCAACATGAATAAGTTTATCAACGCATGATTCAAACTATGTTACATAGCTATTGTTCGGCGCGATATGACCTTTCTGTGTTGGTGCGCCGTAAAACCCAAACAAACAAACATAGCTATTGAATGAGCTTTAATTATTCTAAACATATTATTCTTTTAGATAAAACCCGTCTTGATACCGTGACATTTGACAATACACGTGTTTCATTCAGACACGGTAAAGATAATTCATGGCTTGGTGGCTCATTGGAAGTTGGACCTGCGACGTCATCTGCGTTTGCAGTAAGTTTTATCTGGACTTTTAATTCATAAACACTGTAACCATTTTAAAGTATCTCGCAAAAAACATAATTCGGGTTTCAGGATATATCCTTAGATAGTCTTAGACAATCTATTCATTGGCATTTTTTTTTCTTGACAATCTTTGTTTTTTCTGAAAACAGTAATGATTCAAACGACTTAATGTCGTAGACCCAAAGGTTTTAGCCAGGAATCCAACAGGGATTGCTCATCGTTCTTTGTTCATCATCGCACAATATCATGAACGCTTTGTCATAAGTCAGATTTCCTTTTTGTGTTTAACGCCGTATTGATCAGCACAAATTTTGGTCATATTTAGACGAATGGCTCATTTGACATATCTTTCATTGATATCAACTTTTCCACAAGGCTGACAACTTCTTCATATTCCTTACGTATGGAGGAAAATCGAAATAACTGTCAAATGTTCATGGTTGGGTATAACCGCCGCGGGAGGGATTCGAACCTGTACCAATTTGTAAAGCTAGATTAGAAATACAAAATGTAGTGCGTAATGTCAACTACGTTATTGACCCGATAATTTGTAATTTGTACATACAAAAGATAAATACATAAATGTTATTTCAGGCATGTGCTCCAAAATGGTACAACAGCTATTTCCAAACTGATTATTATATGAATGGTATGTGCTATGAAATACCCCTGGATTTCAATATGGAAAACGTACAAAAATTTCCTGCGTTTGTTAATGCTTATAAGATAACCACACCTATTGATGGTAAAGCTGTTTATAACTACGCATTCGCTGGACTAGGTGCATCTATTCATTACGCTGAGGTAAATATTTTAAACGTATTTCAATACGCATGAAGATATATTGCTAAAATCACTTGATTAGCAAACCAGCGGACGCCGTTATTTATTCACAGTATATATGTAGCATAATGAATACATAATGTTAAGTGAAATATCAATAATCATTTCAGTAATCCGAACATCAGCCATACCCAGTAAGTTCGAGACATAAAGTAGATCATAATTTGCACCATCTCCCTGAAACTGGCACTTAATGCATTGTACGCCTTAAACATATCTATCTTTAAAATCTTTAGCATCTGACGACACAGGACAACTATTGTGCATAAAGTTTGACCTCGATCTGACTTTTATGCCAGAATATTCATTGCATTAAATACGAATGCAGTATTAATGCTCGTTTCCGATATCGGAGTATACACATTTTGAATAAAATGTTTCTTGCCAAAGTGTACAATAGGCATGGTACTGATTTTCGTCGGGATATGTGTAGATAATTATCAGATGCAATTATGAAAGGTCAGATCGGGGTCAAACTTTACACACTATACCTGCTTTTACAAATACATGTACTAACTTGTCCGTGTTTGTATAAGCGCAGTTTTGGAACTATCCACGCTTTTAAAAGCCATTTATGAATATATTTAAAAAGATATTGAAAATCACTATGTTCCTTAAAATATTACTTTCAAATCCATAATGTTATACATGTAAAGACAATGAATACCCCTGTACTTTCAGTGACCTTAGCTTCATTTTTATTACACCTTTAGGTGTCGATCCCACTTTGCACAATATCAATTTAACCACAAATTAGTAAATCAACGTATGATTCAAGCTAAAAATGTGCTTCACAAATAAGCTTTAGTCAAAGTAAAATTATTCTCGGTGTGAATAGTGTAATCAGTGTTCTCAAAATTCCATTTCGAGGGCTCTGTTTACTTATGTCTTCACATGTTTGAAATCTCACATTTTAGGGTGAAAGCAGCGGCATGAATCATCTAGTCATGGGAAGCCCTGGTTTATTGGAATGGACTGGAGGTTTTGTTGATATTTATGGCCAGGAGGTTAAGATCATGGAAAATTCAATAACGACCAGGGACTTTGAAAGATCGTACTTAGGTAAATAGCTTGCATTTTTTTCCATTTCACGTTGACATGTCTTGAGTGATATTTTTATCTTGAATGAATAAAGCCTCGTGAAGTAAAATTGGAAAAAAATGAAGCCGAGGCCGTGGTCTAATTGTTGAGTACTCACTGGATTCGTGGCAGGTCATAACTTTCCATGAAAAACTCGACAGCAATGTCGTCAAGGGAGTATATGCTGTCTTCTGCTCTCGGAACGGTAATGAGGTACTGAAATGATAATGTTACATAAAAGCTGGGAGTTAAAGCTAAAAACCACTGAATGGAACAATTCTCTTCATTCTCTAATTTTTTAGAACCGAGGTATTTTAATGCCGGTTTAGAAATGTCAATTGATCGTCTTGTTATATAGTTTTAATTGCAAATAGGGCTACGAGTTCAAATGGTTTAGGAAAAACACAAACAAAAACTTGACTTTCAAACTATAATAGTTGATTTTTCTATTCAAGGTTTTTCCACAACAAGCGGAAAATATTTTAATGATGGACATACTTATTTTGCTTTCGGAGCACCTCGAGATGAACTTATTGGAATGGTAAGTTTACA
Organism: Mactra quadrangularis; assembly: GCA_025267735.1. Lineage (NCBI taxonomy): Eukaryota > Metazoa > Mollusca > Bivalvia > Venerida > Mactridae > Mactra > Mactra quadrangularis. The sequence goes on along the minus strand of CM046309.1, from coordinate 55,534,885 downwards.
TGTATTTGTATAAAAATACAAGTCCACTTACATAGCACAAACATGCATTTATAACAGTTACAATGAGGTTATTAATAAGAAAAACGTATTACAGTCATGTATTTTAATACTAATGCAAGTGAGAGTTAAATGCAACCAATTTATTGTCTCGTGGTTGTAAATAATGCTGAAACATTTAAAGTTTCTAAACAATTTGAAATAAACTACGAATTAATTTTATATCTGTTTCTTTATCTATGTGAACATCTTTGACATCATCATTTTACGACTTATTTAAAATACGTCAAAAATAAAAAACTTGACCTGGTACGTCATCTTCCAACTTGCCATTGACCTGGTACGTCATCTTCCAACTTGCCATTGACCTGGTACATGTACGTGATCTTCCAACATACCATTGACCTGGTACGTCATTTTCAAACATGCCATTGACCTGGTACGTCATCTTCCAACTTGCCATTGACCTAGTACGTCATCTTCCAACTTGTCCTTGACCTGGTACGTCATTTTCCAACATGTCATAGACTTGGTACGTCATTTTCAAACATGCAATTGACCTGGTACATGTACGTGATCTTCCAACATGCCATTGACCTGGTACGTCATCTTCCAACTTGCCATTGACCTGGTACATGTACGTTATCTTCCAACATGACATTGACCTGGTACGTCATCTTCCAACATGCCATTGACCTGGTACATGTACGTGATCTTCCAACATACCATTGACCTGGTACGTCATTTTCAAACATGTTATTGACCTGGTACGTCATCTTCAAACTTGCCATTGACCTAGTACGTCATCTTCCAACTTGTCCTTGACCTGGTACGTCATTTTCCAACATGCCATAGACTTGGTACGTCATTTTCAAACATGCCATTGACCTGGTACATGTACGTGATCTTCCAACATGCCATTGACCTGGTACGTCATCTTCCAACTTGCCATTGACCTGGTACATGTACGTTATCTTCGAACATGACATTTCCCTGGTACGTCATCTTTCAACATGCCATTGTCCTGGTACATGTACGTCATCTTCCAACATACCATTGACCTGGTACGTCATCTTCCAACATGCCATTGACCTGGCACTTATTCTTCCAACTTGCCATTTACCTGGTTCGTCATCTTCCAATATGCCATTGACCTGGTACGTCATCTTCCAACTTGCCATTGACCTGGTACTTCATCTTCAGATATGTTGAATTATCTATTTCAGGTTTTATTTTTTCGGTCTGACTATAGAAGATTTGTTGCACAGAAACCTTCTGCAATATTACAAGGACTGGACGAAAACGGACAGGTTTGTAAACAATTATAATAGCAAGACAAATATTGGTAAATTAAAGCACTGAAGACGCTTCAGTGACGATGGCGAGAAACTCTAGTCATCCAGTGAATATTATCTTGGTCGCACAAATCTGTCATTCGAACGGCAACTCCAATAAATTGTATAGCTGCATTAGTAATAAGTAATAGTATTTCCCTTTTTAAAATCTTCCATGGGCACAATGCTTTGAACAATTCGACACGACAATTGTTTTGTGCAACCCGATACTGCAATGTATACAATGATTAAACTTAAAATGCTCCAGCTCAGATGTAAATGGGCACTCATGCACTATGAGAGATCGCCTTTCTGAAGGTGTACTTTCAGTGATCAGGAGTTATCGTACAAGATTGCAAGTCGATTAAACATGTATATGGAAACATTCTTAAAACCGCACGTTTTTAATTTATGTTTACAGAAGCTTCCACCAAATTCTTATTTTGGAGGTACATTATATAGTCTGGATGTTAACAATGATGGTATAGATGACCTACTAGTTGGTGCACCATTGTACAGTCCATTGTCTAATGATGTTTTCAATGATATACTTGATCTAGGAATAGTTGCTTTATATAAAGGAACCACAGATGTAAGTTTTTAATGTATGTTTCTGTATGATTTTATTTGTTTTTATTTTAACGCTGTGCTACTCAACTTTGTGTTTTTTCTGTCATTTTCGGCATACGACCTATCTTTTTTGAAAACTGGTCTTTGACAGTACTCACTCACGCTTCCGTATGGCGTCTATGCCTTCTCGTATTATAAAGCTTACATTGTGTTTGTTAGAATGTTAGTTTTTTGTATGACTTTCTTGAATAAATTTGTCTTCTCTTGTCCTTTACAAGAGTAATTACATTTATAAAAGCATTTGATAAAGTATAAGAACATGTACGTGTCACTCACTTCTGTTCATGAATATTTTCAGCAGCGTATATCTAGAGAGTGCTGAATTGCTTAGTTTATTAAAACACGCAGATAAAAGAACACCATATTCACGCAATATATACGTGATTGTTTTGTTATTTGTCTCTAATGTTAGGTAAACGATTGTGTAATAATGTATAACCAATATAAAAAATAACGTTTCTTGATTCAAAACAAACTTATAATTACCATGTATAGTAGTGATTGATAACTAGCATACCACAGTGCTTTCTAACTGTTTTCTCAATTTGAATACTTCTAGGCAACACATTTTCTTAAACCAACTCTAGTCCTGAGAGGTGTTGAACCACGTGGAAGGTTTGGTACAGCAATTGGAAGTCTTGGAGATATTAACAAAGATAAATATAATGGTAAGTAAGACGTAAAACAAAAAAATGCCAAGGATTCAGTTTACTTATTCTAAAAAAATGAACGTTTCTTGTTCAGCTTGCGTGGCATTTTTACGCTTTTTTAATAAAGACATTGGAAAAAACCAATCAATTTCATAATAGAATAATGCGTAACAGCTATACAGAAAACGTTTGAGTCTACAACTATTGAGCGACCAATAGACGTTAACATACTGGCGGGTAAAGTACATTCTCTATGTTTTGAAACCTAGTATGTAAATTGCGTACTTGTGCCAATCATATACGGTAGAAAATGATTTTCTCTTTCAGGTGAATTTATCATGTGTTCACAGATTTCAGAATCACGACTAATGTTGTTCATATTTTATCGTTTTCATATCTAATGATGCTATGACATGTATATGAAACAATTAACCATGTAACGTATCGTTTGTCATGAGACTTATCACAGGAATATATCTCAATACACCCAAGTAGCATTTGTATTTGAATGTGACTTACAGCTTAAATGCTTTGATGATATTCCAGATGTGATTATTGGTGCTCCATATGAAAATGATAATGAAGGTACTGTTTACATCTACAATGGTTACAGTGAAGGTTTATGGCCAGTATACTCACAACGTATTAAAGCCTCAGATATAGATACAGGGATGTCTGGTTTTGGTATCTCTATGTCATCTAATACAGATATCAACTCGGATGGAATAAATGGTATGTAAGAATACATTATGTTAGACGCCCTGCTGGGATAAGAAGACATAGTGCTTCCATAAACTGATATATCTGATGTAAACCTTGAGTTTCTATTTTAAACAAGTACTCATTAAATAACAATGGTCCCTAAATGCTCAAATTATGTATACAATAGAATTTGTTTACTGTATCACATCGAAACATATCTGTACTAAATGTCAAAGCTCAGAAGAACTGCATTGATAGCTGTTTTATTATTTTCGAAAATCCTACATTAAGGTCACCCGTTAATTGAAACTTACTCCAAACAATTTGTCAGAAAAAAATCAAACGTCAGTAACCATCTTCAAAATAGTGAGTCTGAATCCTTCTCAAATCTTAGTAAACCAAACAGGGTATCGATTTTGTAATTTGAGAACAAAATGTTTTGTATTGCACAAATTTAGACACATAGTAGCATATTAACAACTCAATTTGAACACGTGTTTTGTATTGCTTCAATTTGGACACCAAGTACTAATTGACTATCAATTCAAAACATGGCACAAAGTTAAACACTAAACTGCATACTGACAATTCAATTCAAAACATATATTTTGTATTGCATTTGTAATTTACAGATCTAGTAATTGGATCATACCTCTCTGACGAAATAGTTGTTTTACAAGGACAACCAGTGATTAAAGTGGATGGCGAACTTATTGTTAGAGATGAATTATATCTCAGAACGTTGTTTGTTGACATAAAAGAGCGTGATCAAATGGTTGAGACGTGTTTTGAATTCAGTGATCGATTCTGCAGTCATCTAGGTAAATTATTAAATTATAAAATTAGTCTATTCAGAACCATTTATCTTAAGGCGTTAGATTTTTTTATCTAGAATGGATAGCTGAATAATAATGGCTTGCCAAATTTTCACGTAAGCAGTGTCGGTATAATTTTACTCATAATATTTGTTTAATAGCATCTGATTGACACTTTAATCTATATTACTTGATTGGATATCGCGTAACTTCCAATTTGCTATTATCATTGTCATTTACCAGTGCTCTTGAGCAGTTGATCCAAATCTCTTAGACTTGTCGAGATTTAGTTTGAAGAAGCCAACGTTTTGAATCGTTCAGCCATAGTGCAGCTGATTTTCTACTATAAGTCTAGAATGAGCGTTCACAGAGGTATTATGTAATGCTGTTTAAACGAAAACAAAATAACAATCTACTGTAATGGAAAAGTTTACTTTGACCGGTATACTTATGACTATTGAAGACAAATCAGCTGAAAGATTGGTTTCATTACGTTCGAGGCGATTTGATTACATTTTTAATTCTATTTGCAGAATTTGAACATTTGGTATGTAAATATTTTATATATACTATACATTAACTTATATTTTATATTCCACAGAGTTGTCAGTTAAAATTACTTTGGATGTTGGACATGATGGTCCAGCTAGAATTAAGTTTTCAGAGAACAATAGAAGAGACATCACCAAACCATTAATCTTATTTTCTAGCGCTTTATTGTGTACCGAGGAGAATAAATTCTTCGTAGTGGTAAGACATTCTTCTTTTATGTATTTTACCAGTAAGCAGAAAACGTTATTATTGACACACATAAAGATATTGGTAGACGTCAGAACATAATCGGTATAGTCATATGCATTTGCATATTTTAACAAATTATAACCAACGTTGAAATTTCTTACAAAACTCGTATAGACATACTTGTATATGCATTTGCAACAAATATATTGGTCTATAGGCAGAACATGCAAGTACCAAAGTATTCATATTTTTAAGTTTACAATTTCTGATGTTAAAGATTTTTTTAAAGAAAAGATGAAATACTTTAAAAATTAGAGGAAGTTGAAACTATGTCTATAATATAAGTTCTTACTGTATTTTAAACTAATTAATTTCTAAATCTAGCAAATTAGAGGAAGTTGAAACTATGTCTATAATATAAGTTCTTACTGTATTTTAAACTAATTAATTTCTAAATCTAGCCAATTTTTCATTGTTTACATGATAGGGGTTTGATTTGATGTTGTGATGTGTCACTGTGTGAAACGTAACTATTTATACATAAGGAAATACTTAAAATACAAAAAAATAAACCAAATCGGATTAGCCACACTTAGTTAACTCTAGCTCAAACATTCAATCTTCATCATCTTTCTTTGTATGGTCAGAAGTATATTCCGACTGTAACTTTGACCAGTATCAAATTTACTATTCACATTGTAAAAACCTGGGGCCCGTATCATTAAGCATCTTACGACCGATTTTAGTCGTAAATCCCTCTACAATTTATAGATGAATTATCGAAAGATTTTTTATAGTATGCTGCTCAGAGCCTTATATAACACGAACTTTTACACATGTGAATAAAACAATCTAAACCGGACTGAAATAGTATATACATGCACATGTAAGTAACTGCCTCGTTTTACAGCCCACTAATGATTATATGAGTGATATAGAGATCGAAGCTGAATATTCTGTGAAGACAATTGAATGTCCAAGTTATGAGGTCACTCCTACTATTAGCCGTTTCAATGGTGACAGTCCACGGGACCCAAACCTTATTCTGAAGAAACAGGTGATTTATTATTTTTCTTAAAACATTGTATATTCAGTTAACAGAATTCAATTACAATGTTTTTTTCTCAATATTTTTAATATTTTCATTTATTCTAAGCTAATTTTTACCTGAACATTCTCAATTGAGCAATATTAAAACTATTTATTACATCATTGAAAAGGAGTAAAACCTTTGGTTACTGACAGGCCATAGTAGTGACCACGTAACATCAAAGGGAATTTTCAGATAATAAAAAAACAAGGGCATGCTCTTACTATACTTTTAATAAGTATTACATTTGTTATAACCATGCTAGGCCCATTTTAATATTGCTGCGTACCTGTATAAAATTTGTTTTTCGTTTCTCTTATTGTTTGTCCTTTGTTTGTAGGTGCAATTCAAAAGGGATTGTCCAAGCAATATCTGCAAGACGGATTTAAACCTGAAAGTTGATGCTAAATATGTTAATTCTGAAGGCAACTTCCTTATAGGAAATCAAGATCTAACTCTCGATGTTACTATCACTAAAACTGGTGATCCTTCATACGGCTCAAATTTTCATTTAGTTTATCCTTCATTCCTGGGATATACAAAACTTGTACAACAATTTGGAGATAATTTCGTGTCTTGTTCACTTCTTGACAGAGATAGTAATGAGACTGACATTGTTCTACCAATGACTGAGGATGAATCAGGCGTTATATGTTCCTTTGGCAACCCAATGTCCAATGATACTGGTGAGTTTTTAGTAAAAATTTAAAAGCTGTATTTTTTGTTTTACTCTTATGACGCACCACAAAAAATCCACTACAAAGATCCTCTTGACTGTGGGTGTTTGCAGACTGCTTAGTTGCTTTTTAATTATAAATACAAAACAATATTAATGTCCGTCGCACAATCGTCAGTCGTATGTTCATGTTTGTGAATAAGTGATTCAAGTGACGATTATTCTTCTCTGAATCCTTAAGTGCATTTGGTCACAAATTAATAATATGTTCACAAATATGAAATTAAGAACAACGGTTTAATAATGATTGTTCTATATAGTAGAACAGCTGGGTACTGTGCCCTGTTTTATCCCCCAAGTGTTTTTGCTTCTCTATTTGCAGTAATAGTTACTTTAAAATATCAACCCTCCTCTGATGCGCCCTGTTCTTTTAAACCTTCTTGTTTACTGAGTTCTAGAATAATTGTTTTGTGCATTACTTGCCTCAATTGTTATAGCTGAGACTTATTTGTTTTACTTGTAGGTGTAAGGTTTCTGTTACATATGAGGGTACCGCCTATAGTTACGATACCATCTATGACTTTGATGATGATGGTAAAAACAATGAGTATAGAACTTGATACAAATAACGACATGGATAATTTAACTATTAACATGAAACACCATGTTGAGGCTATATTCTCAGGGTAAGTAATAAATATATTCGTGCTTGTCGAAAAATTAAATTTCGGTACACATATGTTGTGACTGTCTTCTGCTCTTTACGTGGCAGAACTGCTTAGAAAAGAAAATTTTGTAGAGATGTATAAATAAGCTCAGCGCTTCAGTTACAATTATGTTGCATACTGACAAATGTAAATGATTCCTTCTCTGATATCCAGCTCTATGGTTACTGAAAGTTTACTAGAAGTAGCAAGCCTGTGTCAATGCAATCATTCAGTTTATGATGCATTTTAGAATTTAGTCTTAGATTAAAGTTATCACAATGCTTCAAATTGGATGGATATTACATGTACCTTTTCATTGAGCTTTTTTGGCACTCATATTCATAAACTGGCATAAATTTTATAAAGCCGTGGATTGTAAAGCACAGTTATATTTACTTTTAGTGTATTTGTTTGGTTTTACCGGTGCCATTACCAAATGTTAAACATAATTCCAAATTGATGCAAATGTTTATTGCACAGCTTATTTTGGTCAAACAGTAAAGTTTTACTATTACGTAATAGGATCATCAAATTAAATGGTCTGAATAGTGGAATAGTCTTAATAGTAAGGGCCCTCTTTCTTTCTCTCAAATTAAGCATAATGATATTATACTTGATTAAATTTTAAAACTTTTTCCTATATTGCAGTATTGCGTCAGAAGATAAGTTGTACATCCATGCAGATCATACAATACTATATAATGTCGATCATATATATGAATTAGATAACAGAGGTCCAAGTACCCTACAAGAAGCTTTCATCAATATTTCATATCCTCTTTATCATATGTCAGGAAAGGCTTTGTTTTATTTAAATTCTACCGAGGTAATATAACTCTCTATGAATATCTTTTTATTTGTTTATGAACATCAGTTCAATATCTGCTGCAATATAGTCTAAAGAAGTCTCCCCCATTTCGAATTGTCCAGGACTATCTACATATACTATCCATTGCAATCTAACAGTTTTCAATTTTTCACACTTTGAAAACTGAGATTTACATTGTTTATTTTTAATATATCATTGGAAGTAAATTTCTTACACCCCACATTTCAATGTAGTTCTGACTTTATTTTAACAGAATCCACATTAAATGGAATTACATGTAATTTAATTTTACAACAGTCCCCATGCTAGAATTTCTTTCGCTCCTTATGATGTCCAAGTTATATTGGTGTAGAAAATACATAAAGATTTTATTAAAGAAACGTGAGTAGGTTGGCTGACCGCCGTTATATAACCAATACAATGAGTTACTACGTTGAACCCTAACAAATAAAAAAAATATTTTGCAAGCTTGATTTTTTCGTCTTCAGGTTGTGTGTCCTGGTTCGTGTTCGTTTCATTGTAACATTCAGAATACTTTGTCTTCACCAGCAGTGTATCACTACACTAAAGGTCACCTTGAATCAGTCACAGATGAAATCATTGATGAGGTCGCCAACATCGAGAAAAAAGTAAGACTACTCACCAATACATTTGATTATATAAGACTACTTAAAGAAAAAAATATTGAATAATTTAGGAGAGGTTTAGGTTCAATTATTTTCTTTATAACATATAATTCTATTTCACACATTTATACAGGAAAAGACATTGCTCTTTTGTTTGTTTGTTTGGGTTTTACGGCGCATTAATACAAAAAGGTTGTATCGTGCGATTGCTATTTCGAATGACACCAACGTCTAAATGGATGTAAGTTGGAATAAAGCAATAACCTTTACTATTTATAAGTTTTGAGTGTTTATACTAAGTATTTGATAATATGGTTGTTTTTAACCCATGCGAATGCCTTAACCATTATATATTTGGTGAATGCCATTTAAATATAAAAAATACCAATAAATCAAATATATCCATTCGGCCCCTATTTGTATTGCTTATAATTTGCTCTTTGTTTTTTTTTTAATTTTTGTAATGAATGAAACGCTGAAATTTGTTAGTTCTCTTACATCGATATATTTATATAAGTTTCTGTTTGTTGTAACTTGTGTTGAACTAGATAACTTTTATGACTTATAAATATATATAGTGAAAAGTTAAAAAAGGGTGGTGTTTCATTTTGCATTTAATTTACTATGGTTTTGTCATTGGTATCTCTTGCAGGATTGTTCTAAAGAAGAATGTCCATTACTTCAGTGTGTAGTAAGAAACATTGGTCCACAGAAAAGTATGGTAGTTTATTTGAAATTCGTTATAAATAAAGAGATAAAGAAATATTTAGGGGTAAATAAAAGTCTTTTTCCAATTTGTCTTTTTTAGTACTAGCACTGTATTTGCACATCTTCTAAATACCATTCTTGTACACAGAGGTTATCAAGAATCTAATGTAATCTTTTTTCGAGAAGCTTGATAACCTCTGGATACGAGAATGCTAAAGACATGGTCAATGCTGTTGTCTTGTTTGGAACTCCTCTGCCATTCACTACGAAAACTTCAATCATACTAAGACGCCATGTTGGAACTACTTTTATGTCAGATGACCAAACTATATGACTGCAAAGAATTGCTCGTTTTTGAAGCAAATTGACCAAACATTTGTTGAGATCTCGCCGAATAAAAGCAGCTGAAGACAAATACATGTACATATGTTACAAATAAACTAAACAAACGTTTCTTGTCGACTTATTTGATTTTTTAATTGCTAGCGATTCTTTAGCATAAGACAAACACGACTCAAAAGTTGCAATTTTACTGCTTTATCCAGTGTTAAAGTAATCGATAACTTTGTTTAAAGATAAACTGTAAGTATAGTTTCTCTATCAACAGGCTGACAAGACAATGGACATCTTCTCACTTGCTGAAGTTAAGATAAATGAGACAAACCTACTGAGTAATCAAACAATGTTTGAGCAAAAGGTAAGAGAACCAGCTAACGTTCTTTAATAATGATATTTCTACAAATTAGTTAAGAGGGCGTTACAGAGTGGATACTGCGTTTGACTTGTAATCATTAAATAGTTAAACCCACGTTGGTTCGAATCAGATAAAAATACTCATCTGGTAATTTCTTTGAGCAAGACGTATTATTCTTACTGCTCAGTACTGGGACACCAGAAAGCAGACTGGAGAGTGATTAAAGAGGGGCATTGCTAATTTCTTTGAGCGAGAAGTTTACATTTAATTGTTTCACGTCACCCAGGGTAAATGGGTAGCGTGGGTGATCTGCCTGAGTGTGCTTTTAATGATAAGGGGTTATTGAACATAAGTTGTAAAGTCGGCTAAACATGTGTGTGATTTCAATGATCAAGAGTTATTGTACATAAGTTGTAAAGTCGGCTGAACATGTGTGTGATTTCAATGATCAGGGGTTATTGAACATAAATTGTAAAGTCGAATGAACATGTAAATGACATTCTCGTCTCATACCCACATGTTATCAAGATTCTCGTTAGATCGAGAATGGTATATGTAAACAGACTTCCTACTGCATTTTAACTTTATAACTTTTATTATATATTTAGCTGAAGACAACAGTCAAAGAAACATCTATAACAGTCGAAGACTTTCCATGGTGGATTATAGTTATTAGTGTATTAATTGGTCTGTTGCTGATTGCTTTAATTGTTTTCATATTATGGAAGGTTTGTTTATTGCAATATGTTTACAGTAAAATCCCTTCAAAATAGCCCCTCCTCCGTATAATGTCCCACTTTCACTAATAGCCACCTCAAGATCGTTCTTATTATGATCTCTCGATAAATAACGACTATCTCTCACCTTAATCTCCCATTCAAGAAATACATGTAATGAAGTTAAATACAAAAAATACAAATTAACAATAATAGTAAATTTAATTACCTCAAACTTTTGGTTATTGCATGGAAGCTTCACTGAATGTGCCATTCGAGATATGTATTGCAATGGAATCATACCCTCCTTCAACAATAAATATACAAATTATCAAAAACAGTAATTAGCTATCTTACTATTGGCTATTGCTTTGAAGTTTCACTGGACGTGGGAACGTCAGTTTATTTTAGGTTGAAATTAAATGATATGAGTACAAACATATTATGTCATGTATCATAGACTTCAAATGTAAATGTAAATGCAATTTACAGCAATTTCAAGTTCAGTTCCATCATAAAAATGATTTTGGTTATTGCAAAGTCATGAAAATTGTACGATTTATATCAAGCTTAATTTGAGAAAAAAATTCCTTATATTAAGATTGTATATTTTGATGACCATTTTGATACGCTTGATGAATGTGGACTTAGCTATGTGTGGCAAAGAAAATATTGTTTTGGCTTGAATAATTTAATAATCAGTGGAGCTGTTCAGTACAACAAGTCTTGTTATTTTTTCAGTTGGGATTTTTTAAACGTAAGACCAGAGATCAAGTTAGGGAGATGCGGAAGTCTCGAGCTCCAGATAATAATGTAAATGGTGGTAACAATCAGAACGAGAAAGGCAGAGATTCATATACGGACAGTGAGGGCGGTATCATTGAGCAGGAAAAAACACCGGCTGATAATTAGTGCATTGAAGACGAATGTCACTTTAGCGGAATTAAAACTGCGACATTTTTTCCAAGTTTTGTTGATTACCGGCGTGGTGATGTAAGATTGGTAATTGACTTTATAAATGTGTATAGTCACGTGATCTTCAGAATGTTAACAAACGCTTGTTTTTCCTCAAAATCTCACAACAGCCAAAAAATAGGAAATACAAGTATTCAAAAAGTGCATAAAATAACTAGTCTATTGATCTGTATAATGCTCATATTATTCTGTGAGTTGTAATTATTAACTCTGAATTCTCTGCACAAATTATTTTTGCTCATGACCTAGTTTACTGCTCAGTTTATTTTTTGTGCGGATAATTTAGAATTAACGATCAAATCTCACAGGATCAGGTGGGAGAAATATTTATGTTTATAATACAATTATATGCCTGTAAATTGAAATTATTCCATTTTGTATCAAATTGTACAATTGTTCACGGATATGTGGTGTTTCTATGTGTAGTGGATCTTTTACAATCAATCTTACGATTGAAAACATTGCAAGTCCTTATCATGAATTTATTACATGACTATTCCAAGATTAAACACACTTTGTGATCAGAAAATACACTAGATAAATATATATCTTATCTCTATATATCTCATATCTGCTAACTTATGATGCTAATTTTTCATAAGATTTGTTTGTGAAAAGAGTCATTGTATTCGCGTATCAGTATAATGCTTGTATCAGTGTAACAGGTATCTATGTAAATGCTTGCATGAAATCTATGTATAAATATCTCAAAGAGAGAATAAAATTATATGTACTTTCACCTATAGTTGAAGCAATTGAAATGGATCGAATACTCGATTGAATACATGTTTAGTATGTTTCGGACTCCTGGTCAGTTAAAAAAAGCAAATAAAAATAATATATATACAACTTACTTTAAAATTTCTTCAGGACTAAGATAAAACATCAGGAAAAATCCTTTCTCCGAGTTTATCCTACCGCCATTACATGTATTATCAAAGGGACATCACTCTGGATGCAGTATTTAAACCAAACGCTCAATTATCTCCCTTGCATTGCAACAATTAGTTGCGCTAGGTTTAAAGAACGCTTGAAAATTAGATTTGATTAAAACTTGACAATCAATCATGGTGTCAATTTATTTTTTCAAGTGGATGATAGAATACATGTTATTGTTAAACCTAGGTCACTAGGACGTCTCTATCAAGTATTATCTAACCGTTCATTATTGTATTGAAAAGTTTAATTATAAACGTACTCGGGGTAGTGCTGACGCTTGAATGACTATTGTGCTATCAGTTTTTTTATTACCAAAATCTTGGGAAGATTTTTAATTTCCCCTTCAATGCTGTTTACTTTCGTTCCACCTTATCAGTCATATTAAAGACATTTTTGTTGTCTGATTAAAATCAATTTTAACATCGTGTCATTCAAAGTTTAGACCGACTGGATATTTTTTTTTTAAAAAGAGAGATTCAAAATTCTGAATTTCATTTCTATAGTAAAGTACGCTCTTTTAAATATCGGCGATTTTTGTAGAAACAGCTTTACTTTATTCGTGAGATTTTGTAGAAACAGTTCTACTTTATGCAAGAGATTGTGTTCCCGGTTTGATTTCATTACCCGACAAGCCTTGCCATTGCAAACATTAACAGTAATGCCGATTTTCTCATGGCTTGTAGCTTGAAGGTGTTTGCTCCTTGTTGACAGGTAAGTGTTCGGAAAAGCTCATTAGGATATTAGAAAGCCATAAATGAGAATATGGATACCTTGATGATCGTTATGAACTCCAGACAAACTAACGAACGGACGGACGGACGAACGTACGGACGAACGAATCGAACAACAAAACAAAGAACGAACGAAAGAACGGACGGACGGACCGATCAACAAAACAGCCAAATCAAAGTGAAATGGGGGCAGTATTCACAAAAGGTCTAGCTTCCAAAACCAAGGATGTAATTTAACTTTAATTCGGGTGTTTAGGAATCCGAAAGGCTGGAATTACTGGAATGATCCGAACTTTACGTCAATATGGGACACAAAAGCACTTACAGTAATTATGTTACTGGGTTAAACAGGATGCCCTTTGACCTCCTAGTAACATCTCATACATCTATCAGAATTTACAAGTATGGGGCTAATAAAATAACGTTTGTTGTAATAGTAATTTTATTACTTGAGCATGTATGTCATACATAAATTATTGATAATAAAAACTGATGTACTGACGGAATTACTATCTGTATAAAACTCATGTTCCAATGACGTGTGAAATAGTTGGCTTATGTTAGAACTGAATGTTTCAATTATATTTCAATGACGCCAAACCTCATTCGGAGCACCTCGGCGATAGCTGCACATAACGGCTAATAGTCCCGAACGGTTTTCCGGAAACATCCGAGTGGTTTTCCGAATGATTTAATTTATTTGTAGCTACGTCGTTGTATAGAATGGAACTTAACAGAACTGCATATTTATTGAAAAAGTTACGAAGTACCTTAACTTCATTCAAGATTTAAAATATAATAAATGGAATAAACAATATCGTAGCCGATATGAAATGTTACATAACTTTGTTGTCGGATAATCAAATTTAATCTTTTAAAATATGTATCATATGTATAAAACAGATATGTATATTATATGACGCAATGAATATACATTTAAAATTGTAATTTATTAATAAAATTATGATAAAGTTAAATATGTGTACAGCAGGAAACCCATTCTAAACACCTCGGCGTTTTCGACACATGTATTCGTAGAAGATCGCGGTGGTGTTCCGAAAGTAGAAGACTGTCAGGTGAGCTCAGTCAGTAGAACGTCTTATTACTAGGAGTCATGTGTAGATTCCCTGGCAGGAACTACTTACCTTTGTTGAGAACATGAAATATATTTTACAGATATTCTTCCGATTACCTACGTATCAAATAAGGCCGCTGTCAGCCACTAGCTAGGGTATGTGCTAAGTATTCGGGCTATCAAGACCACCTTAATTATAGCAAAATCATGATCATTTCAAAGATGTTTAAGCCCAGCGTGCTTAATTTGTGAAGAGAAGAGTTCCTATATTAAAACAATGCCGCTATTAAGACCATCGGTTTTGAATTGTCCTAATAGTTGAACTCTCCTTAAGTAAAATGTCCAAAGTTCCATGACAAAATATTAGTTATTTCAATGACACTGTTAGATAATCCAGTTCAACTTCAATTCACAGCCTAGCCATTGAATGGACGATGAGTAACAAATCTACATTGAGCATCGTATAAAGACCGGACTACTTTCGTATAATAAAACCAAAACATTGGTTTCCTGTTTTCGTCAGTATTATCTGTGGTTTTGTTAACCATGGTTAAAGTAATTATTTTGTGTTTAAGTAATTTAGCGATCCTGGATAACAAAATAACCATTTTGTGAGAAATGTGTCGAGGAAATGATCTAAATTGAAAGAAAACGAGTTTTCACGTTGATCGCGTTTTGTCTTGTAGATGGCCAAAACATCCCATTTGTTTTCTTCTTCTTCAACGGGAGCCAATAACGCACGTTAATGCGTTTTACAGTGTTATATTCCATCAAAAACCTCTGCCATACCGTCTGGAAACATAATCAACTCTTCTCTTGTATTGACGAAGGAATTTTGTACGACTAAAATATCTTTTTTCCATACCCTGCACTAGTTGACTGTAAAATAGTGATATATATATGTATATAAATGTGTTATACGTACAATATATCTGTCCGTTATATTGCCTTCTGCTCGCTTTTGTGTTTAAAACTGCCTATTCTATGACAAGTAAATTATACAGAGGGGGCGGAGCTATACTCACATGTTTACAGCAATTTGTTTTACCTCATGCTAATGATTGACATATTTATATGTCATAAAACCTAACATCAAAGGAAAGTTGATACCGCCTCTTGAAAAGCGCTGGATTGTAACAAACGGATATTCATCCGATAGAAAGTAGTCCGAGTTCTTTTCTCTGATTTATTTGCGTAGAGAATTTAAACAATTTTATCTTCGTGTCTGAAGTATCGAAGTAGTTTGGACTGGTGAGTTTTGTAACAAATATCGTCTGCTAATGTCATATTTAAACGTTATAAACACGTCGCGTAGGAATACATTAACTTTGGTCGGTGGTCTCGTTTGATGTATGTTCATCACATTGCAAACTGTTGTCAGTAATGTTTACAATGTAGGACAGAGCGTATCGTGGAATTAAAACATACAAAATATCGCATTTTTACACGGTGACAACATAGTTTTCTTATCAATCTACATAGATATTTTATTTCACACGATGTGAGCTTGACGTCAAAGTGTAAACAACAAGTTCAGTTTCATTTAAAGGACTTTGTGTCGTCTGCATTCATACAGGAATTTAATTATAACAAAATTTCGGATGGAGTAACTTAACTTACGAAAAGTAAAACAAAAATGTGGCTACTCAACGTTGTGTTTGTGATTTTAGTTCTATTCAAACATGGGGAATCTTTTACATCGTTGGAACAGTATACGTACAACAGATGTACGCCCATCACCATACCACTGTGTTCGAACCTCCGATATAACATGACCAGAATGCCTAACCTGGTTGGCAACAGCAACCAGAAGGACGCAGCAATGCAAGTTCATGGATTTATACCTTTGGTTCAAGTTGGGTGTGCAAAATATTTGAGGTTTTTCTTGTGTTCGCTTCACGCGCCTATGTGTACCGACATGCAGCACACCGGGGACGAGCGTGAGACTACATTAGTTGTGCCTCCTTGTCGTTCTATGTGCGAGGATGTTAGAAAGAACTGTGAACCAGTGCTGAATAAACTTGACTTTATTTGGCCATCGATATTAGACTGTGCTCCGTTGCCGGAATACAGCGATCCCAAATCAGGATTACTTTGTATGGAAGCGCCTACGGACACGGATGATATGGACGACTTTGGTACTCTAGGTCCAGAAAAAATCAACGACGATATGATAAAATATTTTGAAAAAATACGAGAACAGTCCCATATGGACAGAAATGACTACCATTCGAACAAAAAAATGGACCAATACATTAATCCACCGGTTATCTGTCCCGATAGGTATGTGTACGTTGATAAAATTCAAAAACGTAACAACTCCTGTGCTCCTAGGTGTAACACAGACGTTTACTTTAAGCAAGAGGACAAAAATTTTGCTGAGATTTGGATATTAGTGTGGGCCTCTATTTGTTGCTTATCTACAATTTGTACTGCTCTAACGTTTCTTATTGATACTCAACGTTTTAAATATCCTGAACGTCCTATTATATTCCTATCAATGTGCTATGCGATATATTCAATAGCTTACATGATCCGTGCAGTCACAGGTCCCGAAGATATATCTTGTGATCGAAGAAGAGACGGATCGGAATTTCTTATACAAGAGGGTCTTGAGAGTACATGGTGTATTATTGTATTTCTTATTTTGTACTTTTTTGGAATGGCTGGATCCCTGTGGTGGGTCATTCTAACCATTACCTGGTTCCTGGCTGCAGCGAGAAAATGGGGACAGGAAGCCATAGAGGCTTTAAGCAGTTATTTTCATTTAGCAGCATGGGCAATTCCTGCAGTAAAGACTATATTAATATTAACAATGAGACGGGTGGACGGTGATGAGCTCACCGGGCTGTGTTACGTTGGAAACCAAGATGGGCAAGCATTGACTGGTTTTGTTCTAGTGCCACTTATAGTTTATTTATTAATTGGAACCTTTTTCCTCCTATCCGGTTTTGTGGCATTATTTCGAATCAGGAACAATTTAAGACATGAAGGAACAAATATTCGAAAATTAGAAAAATTAATGGCAAAAATTGGAATATTTTCCGTTCTATACACTGTACCATCCACGTGTGTGATTGGGTGTTTGTTTTATGAAAAATTAAACATGGAAACATGGAAACAAATAGCAATGTCTAAAGACTGTAAAATCACAGACCGTGGACTGAAGGACTGTCGATTTGGTAAAACTGAAAGTTCGATACCCTCAGTCGAAGTGTTTATGTTAAAATATTTCATGCTGTTAGTAGTTGGAATAACCAGCGGTATGTGGATTTGGAGTTATAAAACAATCACATCGTGGCAAAAATTTTGTACTAACCGATTCACTCATCGGAAATCTAATATAGGCGGGCATGGGCAAGTTGGCTATCACCAGGCGCCCGTGTTGGACGCTCACAGAGGACATAAAAACGTGCCAAAAACATGTTCCTCCCTAAACAGTGGAGGTTCACGGATTTAAAGTCAACTATTTCTTTCTATTTCTTTTCTTTGTGCTATATTGTCATTGAAATGTGTACGTAAATCATATTCGTATCTGTTTTTCTTTTCATAAATTCTAAATTTAGAGGTGTTATGCCTTCATTTTCGACTCACATTTATAGGTTAAAAACCACCAAATTTTTATGTTGTGTTACTTGTTATATTAAAATGAACTTTGAGACATTTTTATTGAGATTACGACTAGAATTTTAATTTTCTAGTTTTCATTGTTTTATTATGAGAAATGTGTTTGCATAATTATGCTTGTTATGAGAATATTCATGAAAATGGGTTAAAATTAAAAAAAAACATGATGTTTACAAATTACTAAATCTTATCTCATTTTCTTGGTCTTAAATCGGAGAACATGTTCCAATACTAAGTAGCGTTATCATCGAGCGTGCTAGAAACTCTTTAAGTATTTATTAAAAGATTTGATCGATTACGTTTCTCAATGATTGTTTTTTACAAAAAATCAAGCAGTCGCAGAACTGTTTATGTTCTCAATTGCATTGAGAAGTTGACATCACATAGACTTTCCTACTCTGCTAATCGAAATCAATATTAGGGCAAAAAAATACACATCAAAAGTACAATATATTAATATAACAAAATATAATATTTAATATTTTTACTCAATGAACTCTTTCTAGTATTTGGTATTTAAACTGATTAATAAAAACATAATAATTCCATTATTAAATAACATCAAAATCGATCACCCATTAGTAGCAAAATGGTCTTATTATAGGGGCATTAAACATTTTGTCCTCTCACATTAAGCAGTGACTAAAAATCGCCATAACCGCATGATTTTGCACAAACTATGATGGTCTTCATTGTTGAACTTTACTTTATTCACAATACTGCAAATCAGCGTTGAAAATCTATGCCAGGCTGCTCCATTTTATGAGTATCATTCTAACACTATGAAAATCGCATTAAACAATAGGAAACCAATGTTGAACATTTTGATATAAGCTATAACGAAGTCAGTAAAAAAATAACCTAAAATTTTATCTAAAATTTTGTAAAACCTAGTGTGTTCACGTATTTAAAATATCACTGAAACCAATTTAATCTGGTATATGGCCGAATTTATTTCATTATCGTGTAAAGTTGTAAATTTCCCTCCAAATTTTCTTCAGGTCGTCTGCAAACTTAACAATATAAATCAAAGCCCAATTAAATTAAGCACGTGGGGTTGTAAAACCTGACTGTACGAATATACATGTAAGGAATAAGCCATTAAATTTTGATAGGTTTCAGTCAAAAAGGAATACAATGTGATTTTAACCTTGAGCAATGAACTTAACAAACGATATTGTCTTAAAATGAAAGTCCTACCTGTCGACTCATCGTATGACCTTTTTCATTCAACATTGTTTGAAAAAAAGTCGGGATCATAAATGCCGACAAGCGTTGAAACGGTTGTCAACTAGATTACTATTCCAAGCAGACGTTTTCATGATCTTTAACTGTCGTGTGCTGAGGTTTCATTGTTTCAGCGTCAATCTTTCATATCACATCATTGACGTGTATATGTTTTTGTTTGCAAGCAAACTATTAAGCGTATTTATTTAACATTTAATTTCAGCCGTGACTGACAAGTATGGCGTTTAACTGGTTTTAAAATGAAAATAATGGGTTCTAATAATAATCTGAATATCAAGATATTTCTGCTTTTTAAAACTCCTTTTCGCTAATCTCTTCACTTTATTTTCATTTTTTTTCTCTTTTCGCTCAATAGATTTTCTGTACGTCCCACAGGAATTCTCGGTCATATTTTTTCATATTAATTCATCCCTCTACTTAGACAGATCAATAAGAATTTTACCTTTTTATAATTGAACGATTCTTTACTCAGCATTGTACAGGATCAAAGAGCGGTGACATCAAAGTAAACCTATACAATGCTACCCGTGTTGCTTTTGAAAAATGTACTCCATGAGTTTTATTGATCGAACTGAGTTTTTTTTCCAATTAAGCAATGTTAGAAAATGCTGAGATTCGACATATTAAATAAAGTGTATGTTACAAACTGCTTTGGCTAGCTTTAACAGAGTCTTAGTTCTAATATTTTACTTATGTTTCATCAAAAGGTATAGTAAAAACATCATTCGAGTGATTAAAGTTACAGTCCCCCACTCCAAAAGTTATTTGAATATTGAAATTTTGAGATTAACTGATCATGCCTCTCTCAACTTATTTTATTATAATTTAATATTTTTTGATATTTTACATAAGTTCCATCAATAGGCATAGTAAAGCATCATTCGAATAAATAAAGTGCCCTCCAAAAATTCTTGGACAAATTAAAGTTTGGAAATAAACTGATCATGCCCCTCTCTAGTAATAGTATAAGTCTCTCACGTAGTGTAGCAATTTCAGATTATCTATGTAACATATCTTTATTCATATGTTGTTAAACTACTTAAATAATACTGATATTGGATTTGCTTACTAGTACATGTAGATGACTTTTTGTAATTTAAAACACACCATGTACTCAATTTAATTCACTTACATTTTAAACTTGTGGCATATTCCATGTCATTCTGTACATATAACTAAATTTCTGTTACCTAATGTTTCATCATTAAGCCATAATCAACTGTGTCCATTAAAGCTCAGGGACATATTTTACAAAAAAATATTCACTCTATGATTGTTTATGAAATTTATGAGACTAAACCAATCTGTTATAGATTTATACCCTTTTAAAGGAGCACAATTGATTCGTAAAACGTCTGATTAGAATACCCATAATGCTATCCCATCTGTTCAACACTAAAACGAATGTTTCATAAACATTTTTAACTTTAATTCATATGACATTTGATTATAAGCTTCTATTTCGTGTGCCCAGTTTAAAAAGCTTTCATGAATTCCATGAGCAGTTCGAATTATTTGGTCACATTTTTAACTTTTGAATATTGAGTAGTTTTTCAATGAAACGATTGAACAATAATCATTTTTTAAAATTGTAAAATGTAGAAACTATGTGAGGTATTATTTATAGATATTCCCCATTCCACATGGGACTTGAATCTGGGACACTGAGCTAGGCAGTCCAGCTCTCTATATTAGGTCACCAGTTCATTTGATTAAGTCGTCAAAAATAACTACATGTATTACATATAATATTTCTCAGTCAAATATATTCAGTGCATTCAAAATAGCATTTTTTATAGATTAAACGAGATTAAACCGGTTTATAGACGGTTCTTGATTAACTGCAAGTCCATGGCCGTGTTTATAGCTGTGTCGGTAGATGGCAGAATATTCGACGAGTAAATGACTTTATATTTTGTTTGGGTTTAGAAATAACTGAGTAACTAGTATGAACATTCCTCTCTAATACTTTCTGCTGTACTACAAGTCACTTGTTTACATCTCACAAAAAACATTGTATGTGAATACAGATAAGAAGAAATTCATTCACAAAAATGTACATCTAATATTAAAAAAGTTACGTTTTTTTTCAGGCTAGCTTATACGGCTTTATGGACACCTGTGTCTAATTTGATTTTTACAAAAAAACTCTGCCATATCAATGTCTCAAAAAATCATAATTTATAGATGAAAGATAAAGGATCGCCATGACATGATAATGCAGATCGTTTTATGAATAGGTTATACTAAATAATACCCATTTCTAAATACACTGCCAGTAAAATACGAAGTACAGAGTCGGTATAATGTATTTTAACCCTGGGTTCGTCAGCTTGTAAAAAAACTATTAAAGAACTTTAAAGTATAATATTAATGTTATGAATAGAAGGCCGAACACAATGTCTATTTGAATAGATGTTTTTTGTAGAAGAGTTATGTATCTATAAATGAATTGAACAGATACAATAGACGGTCTAATATTACCATTTTTGAAATAGTATACCATCTTTGTTTAGTTAGATTGTTCAACAAAATTCTCCCCTATTTGAAACCCTATACCCATTTCTCAATGTAAAACATAAATGCACGGTGTACTGACAGTAATATGCGAATGAGTTCAACTTATAAATCAAGCAGTTACGTTCAAAATATATCAATATCCATTTAAAAATGAATATACGAGTGTATATTGAAGCGTAGTTTTAAAGGTACTCATTCACAGATTTCAACTTAAATATTAACTTTTTCTAAAACTATCAAAATCGTATGGAAATATTTTTGGAAGCAGGAAAGTAGTGTTCGGATAATGACAATATTAGTGCAAATTGACGTACAACTACAAATGATGGTGTTTCATGTAGTAAATATCTACCCCGTATGTCACGGTATAGACTCTAGGGCTCTATATCGGTCAGAATGATCGATACGATATTCGTATCGATACAAAATGATCGATATTCGATATATCATATGATATTTTAATAATATATAGATTTTTTATAAAACTGCAAAACATTGTTGTTTAATTCATTTATTTCAATTGTAGTAGCCCCATACTACTAAATGCACTGTCTTATCAACACCTTAAATGGTAAAGTATATGACGTTTGCACGTTTTTAAGAAATATCGTTGTATCCAGTGAGTCTGGATCTAGACATGTCCTTTCTGATGTCTCATGAGATTGAATTTACCCATTTAGAAGCTACAGAAGCGACCTGAGAAACCGCATATTAAGCAGCTAATGTGCACAAATGAGGGAATATAAATCGATTTTCTTTTTAAGAGCAAATGATTAGGATGTTTTGGCATGTCTCTGTAAACTCTCAATTCTTTATTGGCCATTTTATGAAAGCGTCTACTGTTGGCGGAAGAAACTAAATTATCACTTAAAAAAGCCTCATCAGTGTTTTGGCTGTCTTATGTTATGGTTCACCAATTTCACTTTAGTCTATCACTTTAATACTGATTGTTGGTTCCCGGACTTATTGAAAACGAAAGTACATATAAAGGACATTCTAACAGCAACAGTTACTTCCGTTTGATTGAAAAGAACAAAAATGACGTAACAGGTGTAAGACGTTTGCAGAAAGGAATGTCATAATTATGAGATTTAGTTCATACAGAACCGAAAGCAGTAAAATCAATGACGTCAATGAGTAGAATGTTGATTTGGCGATACAATGTATCAACTGATTTACAGCGCGTGCATTTTATTTGTATGACCGTCATTGGTCGATATTTTGTTCGATACGGAAACGTTCGATCCGATATATCTATCGAACCTACAATACCGGTATTCGATATATATCGTATACCGGTGTAGAGCCCTAATAGACTCTTTTTGTGCATT
Source organism: Mactra quadrangularis (assembly GCA_025267735.1). NCBI lineage: Eukaryota > Metazoa > Mollusca > Bivalvia > Venerida > Mactridae > Mactra > Mactra quadrangularis. The sequence continues at coordinate 55,511,524 of CM046309.1, read as the reverse complement.
TTCGTTCATTTTATTGTATATTTATTGCGACATATAGGTCAGTTTGCATTGTAATAGCAAGAATTCATTTTTTTGATACAATTACAGACACTGAATGATATTTAAAAATTATAGAACAAATAAACCAAATCTTTGAACTAGTACCTTTAAATGATGAATATTTTATGTAAACCGCCTAACATAAATGACTGCGTGTCGCTCTTCCAACCAGCCTTTAACGCTATTAATGTGCTCAGTTAAAATGTTTTATTCATTATAAAAATATTTCTCTAGCCTTGCTTCACTGACAATTATTCGTATCTCAAAAATGATAAAAAAAAGTTTTTTAGGGTTTCTGAACTTTTTTCTCTGCTGTTTTTTGTATTTTTTGTGTCTTTTCGCTGAATAGATATACCAACAAAATACAAAATATATTCAACTCAAGGTTTTAGGATTTTGTTTTTTATACACGTTTTTGACTCGATTTTAAAACATTTTGTTTTAATTTTGTTGTTCATAAATTAAGTAAGAGAGTTCATACAGTGCGTTTCATTTCGTTTTACTCCCTACTCAGTCTTTGTGTTAAAAATATGAAAATTGTTTTTAACTTAAAAGATAGCTAAAGCTACTCACGTATATATTTTGGTACAAAGTTCTTATTAGTATGAAATATCTTTTCAAGTTTACAGATAAACATGACTTTTAATGGTTTTTATAACTTTAAAACATGCCTAAGCGAGGTAAATTATTTGAATAAGTTTTAAAAACAGATAGGTCGAGATAAAAACCATACTCAGTTCAGTATAAAGATCACACTCTGACACAGTTTAGTATAAAAACCATTCAAGGTTCAGTTTAAAACCCGCTCTAAACGTTCCGTACGTAACTTTTCAGGATGTTTGAAAACCAAACCATATCTGTTTTTCAATTTGAAAAGGGACTCTTGACCTATTTGAAGAGAGGGTACTTAAAAGATTAGAAATCTTTAATATTATCATTGTAGCCGACTAAAGTATGCCCTGATATACACAAAGTGCTTGACAATTAACGTAGTTACCGGGTTTGGTCTTTATACCTACTCAGACTTTTAAAATTTATAGCAGAACAGAACAGAACATATTATTTTTTTCAAATATTAAAGTAAACGTTAAAACTATGAACTCATACTGTTTTAATAGATTATTATTATTTCAGAGGGGTTGTTCTGTAACAAATAACTATTAATTAGTTGCTTTTTAGTCCCACTGTCTATATTTCGAATTCATTATTTCAAAGTATACAATCCCCCACTAAAACCTATGTTTTATGGCTATTGAAAAATACTAGAAATATATTTTTGATTTTCAGAGTACATAAACTTTTTACCGCGTTGAATATTAAGAAGTCCATGTAGATTTTTTTATAAACACGTAAAATCGTGTATGCAATGTAGATAAATATCTACTTTTCTCATTATTTGCTTGAATATGAGGGGCACTTGATATCTCATACTTGTTTGTTTTGTTGGGTTTAACGCCGTAGAAACAAATCGTATAGGTCGAACCCAATCCCCCTCGTTCAGTAGACTTGCGTGCTACCAACTGAGCTAGCCGGGCGACTGAAATCTCATACCATAAAACTCGAAACTATTGACTCATCCATCGTTCTTTCAAATATAAATTTGTCATTGATAAATCATCTAATCTACAAAATTCTCTAATGTTCATTTCTTGTAATATGGTATCGTCAAAGCCAGGAAAAACTATAAATAATATTGATGTAGCAATGATTTGATCATTAAATTGTGCAAATCTTTTTATCGAATGTCGCGTCAAGATAATAAAATCCTCAATCGCCCCTACTTAGTTTACAATAATAGTTTAGTAACAAAGAAATATAAAATTTTATTTCCTTTTTTCTATTTTTCCTACAATACAACCGCCTAGGCCTGCTTCTCATATACTAATACATTTTAAAGATGATGGACATAAATGTAATGAAAATACATGATTTGGTCGGTACTCGATCATTGATAAATCTCAAAAGACAAAAATGTGCTCTTATATACATGTATTAAGTATAAAATCAAAGACGCTAGTTACTGCATGATGTCAATGTTAATATCAAAGTTCATAGAACTGGTCATACCACAAGTCAATGTACAGAACGTTTGATACGAAATATCGCTTATAACATTGTTTTAAAATGCTTAATAAGATCGCTTACATCGTTAAATATTTAAATGCCATTACAATAGCAGTGTTGTAAAAACTAAAGCAGAGTGATATCATTTTCATACTGTTAGCTGTGAATGACACAGGCTGATTTCAAACTAATGCAAGAAAAAAATTTGGCGAAATATTCCATATAGGTCATTAAATATTACTCATTTTGACCACAAAATATATAAATAATAATTGTACTTGCAATCTAAACAAACATGTATGACATACCGTACCATATTTCAAAAATCACACCCATGTATTAATGGTGCTTATGATGATAACGCTACTAATGATGATAATAATGATGATTGTGATGATGATCATCGATGCTTAAGATGATGATGTTTATGATGATGATAAACATGTTGATAATAATGATGATGATGACGATTAGTATGATGGTGATTATAATGATGATGCTAGTGATGATTATGATAGTGATAGTGAAGATGATAGTATGAAGATGTTGCTGCAAATGGTAATGATGACGATGAAATTAATGATGATGATGATTATTTGGATGTTAATGATTATGATGATGACGGTCTTGATTATTATGATGATGGAAAATGTTATCATAGTGATTATTATGATGATGATGGTGTTGATTATAATGATGATGAAAATGTTATCATAATGATGATTATGATGATGATGGTGTTGATTATAATGATGATGAAAGTGTTATCATAATGATGATTATGATGATGATGGTGTTGATTATAATGATGATGAAAGTGTTATCATAATGATGATTATGAAGATGATGGTGTTGATTATAATGATGATGAAAGTGTTATCATAATGATGATTATGATGATGATGGTGTTGATTATAATGATGATGATAGTGTTATCATAATGATGATTATGATAATGATAGTGGCTAATCATGTATATATGGATTAACTTTGGCTAGCCCAGATCGTTAAAGTTTTAACTTATTTTAATCACTCTCAAGACTGCTTCCTAAACTTTCGGATGCCACGACTACTTTGAGTATATTCAAGAGTGGCTACCTAACCAGTTTCTTATTTGCTATTCAGAGATTATTCAAGCAATATCTTTACCACTCGACCTCTCCAAGACGATTATTCTTGAACAGACACTAGCATTTGAGGATTTTGACAACAATTGTAATCAACAAATGCAATGAAGACAGCATTAAATCGGAGCAGAAACTACGAAAAACATAGCCGGCCATTTAAGGAGAAACAATTCTAATCAGTTTGTAACTGACTTTACGCTAAAGATTATCGTTGTACGCAAAGCAAAAGTTAAAGTAGAGTTTGGGTTAGAGAATCTTAATAACCTATTGGTACAAGAATGGGATTTAAGCAATAACTATTAAATAAAGAGAAAGCTAAAAGCGAAAGGTATAGTTTGGGTTTAAGCATTTGTCATTAAACAAAGACACTATGGAACTTTAAAATGATTAAGTCGAGGACAAACATGGAAACACACAAGTGTTTCGCCTATAATTTGATATTCTTTAAGTGTTATAAGGAACTGTCCACTTCAGTTTCTGGCATGTACTCCTCAGTGAAAACCCTAGTTAATAGTTGTTGTACAATTGCTTATTATGCCACGAAATTGGCTTAATTGGAAGGCATGGAATGACAAGTTTACTATTACAAGTGGTCACAGATTGTAGTTCTGCCCTAAAAAACTGTTTCCGCTCATTTTTAGTACTTGTGGGTTGTTTCGGTACGATACACTTGTTGGTATTTAAAAAACTTTGTCACCTGTGACTCTGAGAAGACTTAGCGTGTTGTATGTTAGATAATATCACTTAATTAACTTGATGTAACAATGCAAACTCTTGTATCAATGATATGGCGATATCATAGATGGTTACATTATGGGCCAACGAAAGCGAGCCTGATCAACACGTGACCATGTTACAATCTGGTATTCCACAGGAAAGTGAGATCTGTAGCCTGTTCAATTACCCTAAACGTTCCAAAACGTTCAGTAACGTTACATTCGGAACTCCTTGGCCATTCGCTGGGGATAATCTTATTTGACAAACAGATATACGATCGTTAAGGCAATGAGTGATGTTTCAAAATATAAACTAAAACCGAAACATCACTCATTGCCTAAACGATCGTATATTTGTTTACTTCAACACCGATCGTTTTAAAATAGCGTCTAAATATGTCCGAGATTATTCGCAGCGAATGGCCGAGGAGTTCCAAATGTAACGTTACAGAACGTTTTGGAACGTTAGGGGTAACTGAACACGCTACAAAAGCAGAGTGTAAATATTCTAGCTTGGAAAGAGATTAGACGTATGTTAGCTCCATACCTATGATGTTACTTAATTAAATATGTTTATTTATAATTAAATTAACTAGCACAATGGATTAGTTGCTATGCAACCAGTCAGAGGAGCGCTGAAAATAGTTTGAACCAGATGAATACAAGGAACATTATATTCGGAACTCCTCGGCCATTCGCTACTAATAACTATATTATTTATTCATATAAGGTCGAGATGTTCCGAATGGGAACCTTAATTATCAGGACTTGTTGCCCCTGGAATGTATTTTAAATAATAAAATCACGTTTTTTGAATGTATGGCGGAAGTAATAGTCAACAGTTCTGGTTCCCAGTGGTTGAATTTTGGCTCGAAATTAAAACCTTAAAGTGTATCAATGCCATACAATGGACATTAGAAAATGAGACTAATGCAGATTCATAAACTCAAAATTTTATTATTTATGTGGCATTACCCATAAAGTTAATCCTTTAGGCCAGTCCCATCAATCTTTGAGGGACAAACTTAGAACTAATACCATTTTAAGTATACACTTGCAACAATCTCCGTAAACAGAAATCCTGTAGAGCGTTGTCGTACAGGATATCTAAGATCTCAATGGAGGGTCACGTCGAGAAGACCTTTATGTCGACCAATCATTGCGTAGCTTTCATCTAGACGAAACACTAATAATAGCATTTTGATTTTGTCATTTCTATCTTTAGACCAAGGTTCATTTCAAATTGCGTGACGTAGACGATGTTAACAAGTTACTAATCATAACAATTTCGTCATGAATATTATGATAAAAAAGGTCACCTGAACGTTACCCTCGTTTGAAAACGGCCAGATCTAAATTAGCGAGTAGGCGAACGGAAAATTTTAGATCAGGTTTTAATCAGATTGACACTTGCAATTGATTTGCATTTTAATATCATTCAGTTAAACAATCTACGATGCAAAGAAAATGATAAACTATAGGCCTAACAAAAACATAAACTAAAAGATGGTAAAATCTTCGAAAAAAAGTCCTATATTAATATCCGTTTTACGATTGCATGTGTCATATTTTTATGTTATTTTTTCATATAAAAACGCTGGTATATTAGTTAGGCTTTTTTAATGTATTTCGGATATGGTTTTCTACTTCGCGTCTTGATTAATAATTGCGATATCATCTCTTAATTATAAAAACTTTTTTATTATATGTCCTACGGGAGAAAAGATCGTAAGAGCGATTAGCTGGAAACAATTTTAGATTGTTTGCCAGGGGAAGTTCATGAAAAAGCGATTTTTACACGCCGAGTACTTAAAAAACACTATGGGGTACTGCTAGTTAATGCTAGTCGAATAAGAGTTAAAATGTTGTATACTTGAAACATGGAACTATAAATACCTGCTAGTCTATGTGTTGTTTGAGAATTATGGTATTTTATTGGTATATACATGTAATATATACACCAAACAACATCTGAACAACAGAATATTTAGGTTCTGAATGATGTCTATATCCAATCAAGCATCAGTAAAATGGTTAAGAAATAAGGATAGGGCCTATTCGTCGAGTTTGGCGTAAGATCGATTTCTATTTCACCGATGGGTTCAGAAAACATATATTTTCACGAGTGACACGGCGAACTACACGTACTACCAATGGCAATTATTCAAAATATGTGTATCTATTCTAATAAATATGTTTAAGAGTCGCAAGTTCTTATAGTGAAGGTTCCCTTTTCCCAATTGGTTCTCAAAACTCTCTTCAAGTTTTTAGAAAGAACCAGACAGAAAGCTTTTACTTGCTGCCTGGTCGATATAATTTTGCACTTTTCCATGAAGTGTACTTAAGTTACCATAATAGCATTAAAATCCAATCCCATATACACTTCCGCAATACAACTGTAGCGGAAATGAGTGGAGTTCTGACAGTTATGTTTAAATGAGACAGAAGTTGGGATTTCACGTATGTATGAGCCTCAAAACGAATTAATCCGAATTGCTTTAAGTGCATAGCGCCCACGTCAGTTGCTACAAAGATTGTGGTCAAAACGTATTAGTTAAGTACAAAAAAATGTATCAATATATTGAAAGAATTTTGGATAATTTAAATAACTGAAAAGAACATATTAAGTACATGGGGTATTGGATTGATTAGTTTAAACGTATGAATGAAAACATCTGGGGTAGGAGGCATTTTTCAATAAAAAATAGTAAATTTACTATTGAATTGAATATAAATACGAAATATTTAGATCTGTACGCAAATGTTTTGCTTTGCTGAGCGCTTCTCTATTATAACTATGTATAAAACACAAAACCAAATTGTCATCGCAAACCATCAAGCTAAATTTCTACCCTTGAATGAAACGTTGACAGACTTATAATTATATTGATGAAATTTATCAATTTATATAGTACGTACGTCCCGACAGGTTATACATTACTGGTTTGATTATTTATGATGCAAATATTTATCGAGAAATGAAATTTATGTGTTCATTATATGCTGCAATGAACATTTGAAATGTACACCAAAATAACTGAGGGTAGGAAAGACGGTTGAGATATTGTGTACGAAAGCCAGATCACATTTAATTTTCACATGATAATTCGAAGAGAAGCAAATGTCCACCCTCCAGATATTTTAGAAGGGGGAAAAAATGTCCACCCTTTCGAAACGGACGAGGGGGCAAACGTCAGCCCTTCAAAAACTGAGGGGGCAAATGTCCGAGGGGGCAAATGTCCGGGGGCAAATGTCTGGATACAATTGTGTACATACAAGTTTATTTAACAAAGAAAGCCGGAAGGTCTCACGGACCTTTGCGGCCAATACATACATTTTAGCATTCAGGGGTGTAGTTTTGTTTTCAAGTGGGGATAAAGATTACAAAAAGTAGAACAGGGGGGGGGTCTGGGGTCCTTCCCATTGGAAACTGTTGCATAAATCAAATGTACAGGATAAAGTTTTAAAAACGCTGTGCTGTTCAAAAGTGATCTTTGACAAAGTCCTCTTTAGGGGATAAACCAATTTGCAATAATACCATGCAATAAGTAACAAAGGCTCATCTAAGCTCACCACAAAATCAGCACTAAATGAAATCTTACATAATGAAATATTCATTTGAAAGTGTAATAGACCATGGTTGATCTGAAATCCCTATAGTGAACTTTTACTAAATAAAATATAAAATGTGTACAAGAATGTTTTTATCTGATTTTATTGCTTATAAGGAATGCCAGTCTCGTTTTTGTCACTTGGCAAAAATCAATAATATTCTGCGACTTAAGAAAACAATATAAAGAATCCACTGGCACTGGAGTCCTTATATTCGATAAAATATTCATATTTATGCTTAAAATACATTATTGAAGAAACACAGAAAAAAATGGTCCCCTCTAAAATATCGTATTCGAGTCGAGTCCCGTCTTATAATAATATATGTGTATATTATATTGATAGCCATGGCACGACTCGAATACTATATTTTTAAAGAGACCTGCTATTCTGTTTCTTCAATAATGTAATTTTTCAGCATAAATATGAATATTTTATCGAATATAAGGACTCCAGTGCCAGTGCTGTGTTTGTGGGCTAGGACTCTATTGACTTTCACTCAGATTGTAGTTTAGCAATAGGTTTAAGAGCTAGAATTCTATATGAGGACAAAGAACATTGTTTGTTGGTAAGCAGTGCATATGTGGGTTGGTACTCGGTTTGTGAGCAAACAAGATGTTTGTAGTCTAGAACCCAGTGTTTGTGTCATTGCTCTGTGGGTTACGTATAAGACCAATAAATTTTGTATCATGATGTCAATCACTTTTCAAACGAGGTTCTTTTAACCTCCTTCTCTCGTCCCACACAAATCCGTTTACCTTCACACAAGTAGGAGCAGTAGTCCAGAGTAACAAATGTAGGACGCGCGCTTTGAGATCGAGAGTTCCTGGGTTCAAATTCCACTAGGGGCGCTGTTAATTTCCTTGAGCAAGAAATTTACCTGCGATTGCTTCACTCCACCCAGGTGTAAGTGGGTACCTGCGAGGGTTGTATAATTCCGTTGCGCCAATTCATCGGCTGCACTAGCAAGCGGAGTAAAAAGATTTCCCAGGGAGATTGATATATATATATATATATATATATATATATATATATATATATATATATACCAGTAGCCTAATGACCCGGGTTAATAGCTGTGAAAAAAGTCGGTGAACGTGCGTAAGCATGAAATTTAGACTGTAAAATGTGATTACTTTTTACTTTTACAATTCAAATCACACTGAATTCAAATAAAGTATAAAACTTGTATTTTTAACGTTTTTGAGAAAAAATAAACGAAATATAAACACTATTATATTGTAAACGTCCCGTCAATCCACCGTGAAACTGATCATATCTCTAACATACTAGGCTGTTGTCGAAATTTCATCGATTAATGATCGTGCATTGGTTAAATTGCTAACTTGAAACAAGTAGACCGTGACGGAAGCACTGAAGTGAGAACGAGGAAAGGAAATTGAAAATTGTTCGGTTTATCGACCCATATTATCGATTTGATTACTATTAATTTCTCTGAATTTCTCGGTGAACATTGACAAATATGCCCTACTCAGGGGCGGATCCAGGATTTTTTTCTAGGGTGGGTCCGAACTTTTCTAGGGGGGGGGGGGTCCGAACTTTTCTAGAGGGGGTCCAAATTTTCGAACCACAACCTCGTAATACACATTTTGCAGAAAAAATGCAATATATTAATAATGAAAAATTCACAACCTTTAAATCTATATTAATCACCGAGAAAAATTACATCATGATACTTAAAAGATGACTTACAGTCAAGAAATACACTAATGGACAAGTACATTTTCAAAATTTTAGGGGGGGGGGGGGTCAGGACCCCCCAGACCCCCCCCCCCCCCGCTGGATCCGCCTATGCCTACTGATAAAATATTACTTTGTATGATTTTGTAATAAATAAAGAATATATGTAACTTATATACAACTCTCATTGGCACATGCATTAATCCCGCTGATTAAATACTCGATTTTCAAAGTGAGTACAGACATACTGTAGTGCGTATGCAAATCAGCAGGGATAATGTATGGGCTTCCTACAGTTGAAAAAGATCAATAACTATTCCCCAAATGCAAAACTATGTTTTATTCTGCAAATATTACAATGTTTAATAAGACTGCAAAGGTAACACTAGTTTGTAACTTAACAACATTATGTATTTTATTCTGGCAATTGACTGAACACTTTTCACATGTTTTAATTAATGCCTGCGGTATAGATTGGACGTCAAGACGGTGAAAAACTAGTTAGACTTTATTGCTGTAGACTAAACCACTGTCGTTTTTACCAAACATATAACTTAGCCAAATGCAGAAATGATTTAACTACTAGTAGCTAGTCAAACTTAATTTTTATATCACATGTATAAAGTATGATATCGCATCGATCATTAAACTTACTGAAGGAAAACATATGTTCAATTTAAATATTACTAAATGTTGTACTTCACGCATACATTGAATAAATGTTACAAAGTCACCCACTTAATCGAGGCGAGCTTTTTTGAGCAGCAGACGTCAAGTTTCCTTTTCTGTTTTATGGCGAAGCAACACATTGTATTGGTCATAACATGGTAGTCAGTCAACCTATCCACCGTTCCTAGAAAAACTAAATCTCTGGATTTAGCGGTTGACCAGTTACTTTGTGCATACTTCTGTCCATGACTGACATCTACCCTATATGATTTAGAATGAGTGTTAGGAGGCATAATAGCCGTAAAAATTATTTCATGACCAAACTCCACGTAAGTTTGCACCCCCTCCCGGAATCGAACCCACGACCCCATTATCAGTAGACTTGCGTGATACTTAGCTTTGGTTATTCTTAAACTGTATGAATTTGTTTGAAGACCTAACTAAACTAAATGTGTATAAACTATAGCATTTCTTCGTAAATATTGTGGTCACATGACAAGAACGTTTGATTTTATACCATGATGGAACCACATGCAGTGACTACCATAAACCACTTCCGGTTGTTGTACGCATGCGCGGCGTTCATCATTGAATGAAAAGACTAGAAATCAACCATACGCCAAATATTGCCATCATTAAATTATTTTATTCATATTAAGTTGGCTGGCATCGTGGAAGTAGGCATTCAAATGGTTGTATCACATGATAAGCATCAGTTTAAGTAAACTAGTTCCAAGTTTTAATCTTCCTTTAGTATAAAATATTCATACGCTGGCCCAATCACTCAGTTAAGAAAATTAGTTCATTAAAAATAAGTACCATTAGAGTTGATAGTTTACGTATTCATACGCCGTTCCAATGAAGGTTATACGTGTGCGAAATGCATTTTACAGTAATGATAGAACGTATGAACCTATGCCTCTGGTTATAAATGGTTTTAACAACCGTACAAAGACGAATAAATGTTCACCGAGGGAAATCATTTATATTTTCTATCTGCTTGCGCAAAAAACAACAATCTTGGAGGTCGTGGGATGGCGTTGTTTATTGATAATCGATTAGGACGTGGTTGTTCGACTGATAACCAAGTGATTGCCTATACTTTAACAAACAGGTTTGAATGAAGAATAAGCATATTATACTTAATTTAACCCCCAGAAAACTTGATTATATTGGTAGGGGGATTGAGTGGAGGGGTTGGTTGAAGTACTGCGGTGGGAATATGATTTGATATTTTAGAGGGTGTGGGTTGAAAAAGTAGTGCGGCGGGTACAACATCCTTTTAAGAGAAGAATTTACTAAAATATTTTCAAAATTCATACTCAACGTTTCATCATACATGTACATGTAGTAAGTGCAACTAAAGACTGGTCGTAAGTAGTATTTATCGAACCCGACAAAGTTATATAGGTTCTAGCTGGAACTTGTATCCAAGACCACTGAAGTAGTCAGAATCGAACTGAGCAAACCCGGGTGGTAAAAGAGCTGTTATCAACAATTGATGAGTAACAGAGGTTTGGCTGTTGTTGTTTTTGGGTTTAACACCGTAGCAGCACATTGTATTACGGCGGTCAGTCAATCTACTCCCATTTCCTGGAAAGGCTAATCCTCAGATACAGCTGTTTACCAGTTGTTAGGCGCATACTTCCGTTCGTGACGGAAAAACAACCCGTCGATCAGTACACTTGTACCGACTGAGCTAGCCGCGTGGTACGGGGTTTGACTGTAGATTGAATAACATTATATTCATATAACATGGAAACATTTATTGTTTACCTCGCTGTTACATGTAGTATACATCCCTCGCAGGCTTTTCTCCAGAAAACAAGCAAGTGTTGTTACCATTAATACACTATCAATAGTCTACTTGAATATGTAATAAAATTGTGCTGCACATAAAAGAACATCTTTTCAGTGCATTGCATCATCGTTTTGCTATGGAACGCCTTGACTGCCTTATACGCACATAAACACACGTTCATGTGTATTGCTCAAGCCCTGTGGTGCTTTTCACAAAAATTCATACGAAAAAAATCTTCGTAAGTCAAAAGCAAGAAACCTTAATAATACGCTCATTTTTCGGCTTATCACTTGTAAACATTATTGAATGGTGTAGAATTGTACATACCTTTTGAATATCATATCATAGTTATGCTTATTATCCGTCTGAATTTGAAGTGCTAATTATATGAAACTGACTTACGAAGATTGTTTTCGTAAGAATTCTTGTGAAAAAGCACCACTGGATTCTGTTATGTTCTGTTCCATTCTGTATTGTGGTAATAGCATTGATATCACGCTCAATAAATCAACCTTCATAAACAAATATCCTATATATAGATCGTAGGATCTCTTGGCATCGCACAGGGGTCACGTGCAGAATGACCTCTGTGTTGACGAATCAACGCATAGCTTTTATCTAGACGAAATACTTTTAATTATATCTTTTTCTTCACCAGAACACTGGTTTTTCGGCTTTAAAATATGCTGAGTTTTGGAAAAGTTGGTATTCAAGTTGAAACATCTGAACAGCGCAACTATGTTCGTTAATATATACACACATATAAGACAGATGCGGCTTTCCATAGTTTTACCGTGCTATGAAGTATTTGGTACGAAAATCACTTTGATCAGTAAAGCTGGGTGAATCATGGAGGGATATAGTCCTTGATTTCGATGTGCAACAAATAAAAAGAATATATCAAATAATATAAATTATAAATATGAAGATATCTTGTCGCTAATCTGTCTACAGGGCCTATTTTGTTATTTACATATTTATTGGATGAACTTTATGTATATTGTATATGAATAAATCTTGTTTGATTATGAATCTAGTTCAGACATCAAAGCATCATTACATTGATTCTCAGTTTTTTATATTTTTCGTTTATTTTCTTTTTTGTCCATGGCACAAACGTGTAGTTTCGCCATTCGGAACTCCTCGGCTATTCGGTTATTATTTATATTTCACTAAGAATATTCATTCAATGAATGTTCGAGGTTTTCCGAATATGTGATCCTCATATTTGCATATTTCATTCAACCGACAGTGGCGCATACATCAACCCTACTGATTTAAATACTTGATTATCGATGCTGAGTACAAAAATACTGTAAACATAACACATGGCCAATTCCAATTGCCCCTGTCACAATGGTACTAATGATTCAACCATATAGAACAAATAAAACAAGGTCAATTTGTGATTTCAGAGGGACTTTTACTTAAAGACAACATCATTAAATTGTAGCTACTACTATGGGTCTGTATCCATTGGCTAACACTTTGGTGTTATATATGGACAATGGTTTAGAACAAAACAGAACAGAACAGAACAGGTTATTTATTCAAGTTACATATCTAGTTACAAACAAATGAAATATATGATGTATATAATTAGCCAATCGGTCTTAAGAAGAGGCTAACATGCTAACAGAACAGAACAGAACAGAACAGAACAGAACAGGACAGGACAGGACAGGACAGGACAGGACAGGACAGGACAGGACAGGACAGGACAGGACAGGACAGGACAGGACAGGACAGGACAGGACAGGACAGGACAGGACAGGACAGGACAGGACAGGACAGGACAGGACAGGACAGGACAGGACAGGACAGGACAGGACAGGACAGGACAGGACAGGACAGGACAGGACAGGACAGGACAGGACAGGACAGGACAGGACAGGACAGGACAGGACAGGACAGGACAGGACAGGACAGGACAGGACAGGACAGGACAGGACAGGACAGGACAGGACAGAACAGAACAGAACAGAAAAGAACAAACCTTTATTCAAGTTCTCAAATAATGAAACATGATACATGAACAATAATATAAACAGAAATACAAAAATAAAAAAGAGATCAAAATAACATGCATATACGAGATGTAAAATGGATTCATTCCAGTTTGTTAGAGTTGAAATAAGAGTTAAAACAACAAATATTCACTTCGTGAGAATTTCTCTCAAAAAACAGTCAAAATATACCATATCAGAACATTAATTTCTCTACCCTTCAACAAGTAAATGCATGTTTCAAATGAAAAGATAAAAGGATACATATGTAGGTTTAACATTAACACCATATTAATCCATATCTTAGAAAAAATTTTGGTACATAACTGAGCAACATATTGATACTTGTGTTTGTAGTGTTTGCAGGCCCAATGCTTGTCTTGGGCATAATTAGTTACACATATAAGTATATAAATACATTTATATAAAAACACTTAACTGATCTCGTTGGTGTACAATAACTACAAGTTTTGCCAAACAAATGGAGTTTGTAATCTTACATGCACAAACATGGCAAAAACTGTACAACAATCAATTTTTATCGAATACTTGAAAGTGTGTTTTTTTTAATTCCCAAAAAATCGAAACTCCTTGTCGATTTTATATTTTCGTTAATATATATTAATGCGTAGATGATCGCCGTAGTTTTCCGAATGCCAAAGTCCGTTAACCTATTTAACAATGAAAAAAAATACACCCCTTCTCCTCTCTCTCTCTCTTTTTCTCCCTCTCCCTTCCCCAATTCCTATTGTTCATTCTCCCTTTCTCTCCACCCCTTTCTCACTATCCCTCTCTTTTTCTCTCCCTCTCTCTTCCCCATCCCTCTCGTTCATTCTCCCTTTCTCTCCACCCCTATCTCACTATCCCTCTCTCTTTCTCTCCCTCTCTCTTCCCCATCCCTCTCGCTCATTCTCCCTTTCTCTCCACCCCTCTCTTAATACCCCCTCTCTTTCTCCCCCCTCTCTTCCCCATCCCTCTCGCGCATTCTCCCTTTCTCCCCACCCCTCTCTCAATATCCCTCTCTCTTTGTCTCCCTCACAAACAGGACATGTTTGGCCGGCTAAACCACGCACATGTTTATATTTTACGGAGACGTATAATCATATATACGGTGTTTTACATACTTCATTTCATATCAATCTAGAATTCGAGACTCCACGAACATTTTACAGTAAGCTTTCAATTGCTACGTTTGTCCAAAAACACTTCAGTCAAATCATATACTATATACGTTTAAGAAAGATCTGAGGATATTTGAGTAGAATTGTTATCAGACGATTTCAAGGGTTTTCCTAATCCCTCACTAATATACATTATATCTTCTCCCATTTAATATGGTGACACACTTAAAGTAAATTAACTTTATTCAAGAGCTTGTTCATGTTGACCCGAGAATAAGATTACATATTTCGATATCACTTATAACACGTTAACATTGACCCGAGACAGATATTACAATATCAAAATCACTCAGTAGCTTGTTCACATAGACCTGCGTCTAGGTTACAATAAGGGATCTTAGTCAAGTATTCCCCTTGTATACTCTCTAAATAGATAGGTCCAATTAGTTGGATTACTCGAATTTTCTTAAATTAATCTTAAATAACTTTTTGTAAATCTATTAATTTGCTTCAAATTCAAGCTAAGTATTTTTAGGGTAAAGAACTATCTAAATTTTATCACTTCTGTTAATATCTTCATTTACAAGAAAAATATTAGATGAAATATTTTGTTATCCTTACATTGGACTTCAATGATAAAATCCGAGGATTCCAACTGTAAGGACCAACGTACCAATTGGATTGCTTCAGATTTTATCAGGGAAATTTAAGTGACCAAAGTCCTTAATTTCTATAGCATTAATGGCTTGCTCATATTGACCCAAACACAAGATTACAATTTCCATATAACTTGAAGCTTGTTCCTGTTGACCTAAAACAAGGGTTACATTTTTTATATCATTTAACTATAAAGTATCATCAAAATTATCGTTACACTTTCTAAAAGTGTGTTTTAGTTGAAACAATAAATATTTAATATGAAATAATAAATCATACATATTTTGGTATTCTAACCTCAAAAACCGTTTTTATCAACCATAAAAACCTATAAAAAGATATATTACAAGCTAAAGTGACAATATAAAATGGTCATGCATGACCAAAATCGGCCATTTTGGCGGCCATTTTGAATTTTCGCAAAAAGTGAACCTAAAACGTCAACGGACACAAATTTAAGGGTCATATTTGGATTCAGTGCATCATTTGGCCACAAAAAAACACCCGTTTCGAAAAAAAGTTTGGTGATTTGCCCAACCCTTCTAATAGTACTATATTCACTGAGCTGCAGGGGGGCGTACTTCGAAGAGTGCTGATTAAGAATCCGAGCGATGACACTCTTCTTATTCTTTAGATTTGGTGAAATGAAAATGATCATTCATTTACTATATTGTAAAGGTAATATAGATGATGCTCTTTTTTGATTGTCATTGTAGATCTGTTTGCTTATATTGTATTTCAAGGAGTTGTACTTAAGTGGTCAACAACTTGATAAATATAAAAGTTTAAGATTCAATTATAATTTATAGATGAATGATTTAGTATTGCAGATTTTATTTTTACGACTGTAATTGACAAAGGAGCGAGTATTCCTAATTGAAAAAAATCCTTTTTTCGATGATTAATCTAATAGTCAAATCTTTGCACCTTAATTGCACAGAATAATTAAATATATTAAGTATAATTTGCTTTCTTTGAAGTCCAAATGCATCAAATGATATTCAAAGGGTAAAGATTTAAAAAAAGTAAAGTTTGTTGCTTTAAAATGGCCTTAATTTCTTTGAAAGTTGAATTCAAGCCCCTATGATCGTCTTAGGGTATTTTATTGCGAGCGATCGTCGCGATGATGCATTCATGTATTTTCAAAAGGAAGACAATGGTTAGTTTTATGTGTACCTTTTCAGGTTCAAAGTGAAAGTACATTGATGACTGCGACACGTAAAAAATAAAAGGGCAACTAAGCCAGTTTATAGCATTTTAAGCATTTTATCTTCCTGATGCAGGCTTAAACATCTTCTTGTTGTTTCTTTGAAAAAGAAAGATCACAAAATAAATTCTTACATTAATCACAATCATTCAGGATTGGGGTATTACAAGTTGTTCAATAATTAGTTAAAAGTCACCTTGATATTTTGACCTTTTAGGGTTTAAATAGTTCATGTTTTCAAGTACACAAGTCATGCACCTAACAAACTAGCGAATGAACTAAGTGCACAAGCACCAAACAATCACATGTTCTAGAGTCACGTGATCTACGACAACTAATAATAAGGTATCCAAACACATGTTTTGTCGTCAATTTCTCTTTCTAGACCAATAAGAGCTTTTTACTTTGTGAAAATCACGTGACCTGATCAACACTGGTAGCTATTTCGAAAGCGTTTGATTGGTTATACTCGTCATGACATAATGAACACATATTTTGTCCAATATACTTATATACCGTATCCTAAGGACTATCAGCTGGAAATCAGAGTTCAGTCTTTATGTCAAGCAAGAAACGAGAATCTGTCTTGGTGTTTTGCTTTATACAAGATGTCTGTTTCGAAAATGTTATCACTTCATGAGGGCTTGTCGTGAAACAGATCAAAAACAAACTATTGATGAAGTTTGTCAATCACTGTGGTCATGTCGGTAACCATGGTGATTGCTGGACCATGTAGATAGTGTTATCAACTTATTCAACTTGAAGACAGGATGTGTTCTACAATATTAGATAAGTGTCCTTATAAACAGGTGGCCAGTTGATAGCAGATAATGAAACATAAAAAATATTCACATTGGAGCCGTTTTAGTACAGAAAGTTTCTTTGCAAAACTGCTTCCAATAGCGTTATTCCAATCAAAACATGTTCAAATCAGTAAATAAAAGCAATAGCTGGAGCACGGTTTTTCAATTGGAAAGTTTGCCACTGTTTAAGATCGTAGCCATGTCTACAAGTACCTGCGTTAGACTAATGTCCTAGGTTGCACTTATAGTAAATAACGTTTGTAAATAATGGGACAGTTGTTTCATCTCCAATAAAAGCAAATGCTACTTCCAACCATTCCATTTTCTTCATTAAAAATCATTTTCCTGAATGAGAACACTCAGCATTGTCGTATTGCTTGATGTTGTGCACATTTGTTTATAATTATTTCAATCTGTAAACTCTATAATACTTGTATTTAAAATGATATTAATGAAGGGAAATGGTTCTCAATTAAAAAGTGATAATAATAAACCATTGTATAGAGATTAGCAGAATTATCTACATAGAATTCGCATTTGCGAATAAGAGGCGTCCAGTTTTTTCCAACTACAAACGTACGAACTAATTCTACATATCTCTTTACTTTTCGAAATAACAACCATAAATACGAGTAGTTTACGTATAATTCGTTTGTTTCAGAACGTTGACTATTATGACTTTTCATTTTTAGCAGCATTTTTGCCGCATTTTAAGCAGCATTTCTAGCAACAATTTAGCAGCATTTTTAAAGCTTTCTGGCAGCAATTTAGCAGCATTTATAGCAGCATTCTAGCAGCATTTTAGCAGTATCTTTAGCGCCATTTGAATATTTTAAATGACAGCTTTCAAGATCAAACGCGCCGCGAATGACTTCCTACATTAGCAAGAAAAGGAAACCACAGAACTGTTCAATAAGTCGAAGTCCCTGTATAGGACAAATGTTAGATACCTATAGAAGAGCTAGTATTGCTAAAAGCAATTACAGCATGAAAACTGATAATTTAAGTGAGCCGGTTGCAATCAATAAGTAAACAAATGTTCAAAACAGCGTAAACAAACGCAGTCACTAACAATCAATCAATGAAACAAACAAACAGGAATATATATCAAGTTGTGCAATTATAACTTTCATTTTGCACGAATCCAACCATCGTCGTTTATCCTACGATACATTACTCCACTATGCTGCGTTATGTATTGTGTATAACAGAAGAAAGTATTGTGGTTGCCGACGATGGAATCCAACACTGCGGCTCACTGCATTTTATTGTTTTCGTGTTTTTACTATAATCACAGATTAGTATCAACATACAACACCCAAGGGGTTTAAAACCTGACATTGTAGAGTAAATTAAACGTAACGATCCTTCATTCCAATGTTCTGGGTATATATCAGTCACTAACATCATTATTAATGTGTTTTACAGATTCATCAACCTCTAGTAATAATATTTCAGTAATGTTCCACTTATAGGACCATCAGAAGCATTTGTCTTAATAGTAAAGACTCTAGGAACGATTCTACAGTAATGTTCCAGTTTTAGAACATTCAGAAACAATGGTCTTAATAGTAGAGCGGTCTTAATAAAGAGTACATTTTCTTGTCAATTAAAGCATTTGGGACGTAAAATTCGTCAAAAACCGCATAATTTTACACTGACCAATGTGGTCTTTATCATGTAAATTTACTGAAGAAGTTAGAAAGTCATCTCACTACATTGCAGTGAACCAGCAACCCCCACCCGATTGAGACAAGATACGAAATCCTGCGTCTAGCCTACAGCATCACAGACCCAGACCCTTAGTTCTAGACATAAGCCTATAAATGAATAAAATATGCAGCGCTTCGCAACGCTAAAGGCTGTCTTTAAAACATAATTACAACACGGAAGCCTGACACTCAAACGGTTACTGACAAAACTGCACTCTCGTCAAAGTGGAATAAACCTATTTTGAACAGTCTGGCATCTCTGAACCGTATTGTTATGATGTTTAAACCAACTTAATCAGACCTCAAAATTATATAATTGTTTGACATTTGTCAATTTTTGCACTTATCAACACTGATCTACTTTTTTTCTGGAGCATACGCATGCTTGCAGGACGCGTCGGTTGCCGAATCAAAGCGTTAGAAAAAGGGAAGTTAAGCGTGCATGACACATCAGCTCATAAACAATGTGACTGAAAAACATGTTTTCCCATTTTACGCTGGAAGATTAAAGGCTTATGACATTCAGACATTGGGTGATAATTTATCATTAAAAAATGACATGTAGCTACAATTCTGCCACATTGAAGATCTTACATGAGTACATGATAATTGGACTGTTTTTACAGTTTTTATTGATTTTGGAGAGCCATTGCTTTTATCGAAGACGGCTTTCCATTAGGTGATGGCTTTTTCATTAATCATAATGTGTGACTTTGGATTTGATTATAATACTTTACCTTATTTATTTATTGGAGTTAACGCCGTATCAACACAATTTAGGTCATTTCACGGCGTCCAGCGCACCTAACCTAGCTTTCCTGGACCATTGTCTATAACCAGTACTCACCTACCCTTCCACAAGGCCGGAAACTTCTCCATATTATCTAATCAATGGAGGAAAATCGACATTATTGTCAAATTTTCATGGAAGGGTATAACCTCCCCGGGTGGGATTCGAACCCGCACCCCCTCGGGCACGAGTATCCAAATCCCGGCGCGCTACCAACTGCGCTATCGACCCGGGTTCTAATACTTTACCATTATAATTCTAGTTTTAGTAGTTTGGTAGACAAAGTTCTGCCATGAAGTCAATTAATGCTAAATTATGCATATTAAGCTTCAACAGTCAACTGTTGTAACCGCTATATGTTTAAGCATTAAAACAATGAATATTTGGTTCGCTTTTAGTTTAGTTTTGTTCGGTTTAACGCCGTAGCAACACATAGTATAGGTCATATAACGGCGGTCAGTCAACTTACTCACTGTTCCTGGAAAGGCTAAATCTCTGGATTTAGCTGTTAACCAACTAATAAGCGCATACTTTCGTCAGAGTACGAGGGAACTCAGATGACAAAACCAGAAAGACAAAGTTCAGAGCAATTAACAAATTAACTAAGTTTTGTCAATGTTTAATATCATGCGTTGCCTATGGGAAACAGCATACAATGCATTTGGGACTTTAACTGTGAGGCACTTCGCAAATGTTCTCCATTTTTCCATACACATTTAGAATATGGCTCTGTCATGTCAGATTGAGGACATTTTTTTATTTTGTTGGATTTAACGTCGAAGCAACACATTGTATAGGTCATATAACGGCAGTCAGTCAACCTACTAACAGTTCCTGGAAAGGCTAAATCTCTGGATTTAGCTGTTAACCAACTACTAAGCGCATACTTTCGTCAGTGACTGACAACTGCCCTACATAATCAAAATAATTGATAGTAGGGAGAATCGCAGTAGAAATTATTTCATGACCAAGCTCCACGAAAGTATGCCCCGGGAATCGAACCCATGACACCTCGATCAGTAGACTTGCGTGCTACCAACTGAGCAAGCCGGGCGGCTTATGTCAGATTGTAACTATTGTAACAATATTGAGGACAAGATGACAAATCAAAAGTCAGTGTCACAATCATGAAACACTGTTTCACTGCTTCCAAAATGTTTATCCGCAATTCTGAGGGTTTTAGAAAAAACGATATTTAAATATAAGTATGCAAACAAGCAGATTTAAACTGTACTTTAATATCTTTTAAAAAAAAGACAACTTATGTTTTACTTACAAAGCATAAAAAGTACGTATAGACAAGATACCATACCATGATAAACAGTTAACCAAAAGTACTACGGTAGATAATGATCTAATAGTTGAATATACTAACACCATTAATGTGGTAAAAACATATAAATCAAATAATGTATCAAAGAGCTAGGGTAATAGCATTACAAAATTGTATAATGAAATCAATGGGTGAAAAGTATAGCGAACAATTTTGAATACATAATTTATTCAAACAGTTTTACTATATTCATAAGGGGTTCTAAAAAATACTGTAATAAAAGTTAAACACGTGCAAGACGATGAGAGACGCTTTATAAGTAATACAAAAGAATGGCAAGTGTATATAAATTATTAACCATATATTACCCATTCATTGAGGCTTAGAAAGTCAACTATCAAAATTAACAAGAAATGTTAACTGCGGTTTCTTGATGTCAAAGTATTGTAAAATTGTCAAGAAATTCAAGTTCATACCATTGTCAATAAAGCTTGGAAAGAATGATACTATGCATTTGATTCAGTTGTTGTGTCCGCTAAAATGATATAAGACTCATTGCCAGAAGAAGAATGGCCTAAAGTGGTTAGACACGCGCATAAGAGCCCAGTTCGAAGTCCACTAGTTACACTGACACAGTAAAGTTCTCAATAAAGACCACATTGGTTATTGAAAAACAATTTTGACAATTATTAAGACCCTATTGCTTCATTTGAGATGAAAAAGGTCTTTATGCTTATACCATTCTGCTACCACCGATTTTAAAAGTCCAAATATTGTAACATTTATGGAATATGCTGATAATCATTTCATTTTTTACTATAGGATATTGAATAAACGTCAAAGATTTGGAGCCAATTTGGACATAATTTCGATATGAATTCAGAACGAAAATCTTCAACTGGAGCCAGCTATGGATCGACGCATGATTAATTTCATGAAAGACACACAAAACTGCATGAAATGCATACAACAAATGCATATGTAAGAATCGTTTATACTTGGGACAATTCAGAAAAGGCAAGTATAAATTGTACCTAATTAAGAATTTTACATATCAGTCTGGCTTCCTACACGCTAACAGCCATGAATTATTCATATATGTCTCTGACATTTCATATGGAGCAAATATCGCAGATTTCAGACGCCACCAAAAAAGTGTAATTCCTTGTTTGTCCCATTGATCTCAATATAAGAGAGAAATTGCTCTATTACGTAAATGGATTTAGCTTGTAACAGTGCATGGTATACAATACATGTCAGGTGTCTTGAAAGTTCTTGTAAAATCACTGGGTCCAGCATAAAACGGCGGAAAAATCTAACAATTCTTTTTTAATACAAAGTGCTATATTTAACGTAAATAAGCTTTGCACTGAGAAAACTTTGCGGTTTTGCAATTATGTCTGATTTTAAATGCTTAGAGAATCAATGTTAATACATTCTTAATGAACAGTAATCAATAAATCTATTATTTTGACCGTCTACAAGGCTATTATACAACAACGCCATGGAAGTGTGTGACCACATGGGGTTATCTAGGCCACGATGTGTATACTTGATGCATTCAATTTGGTTTGTCTAACAAAATAAGAACGTTCTAAGAAAGTGTATAGCAAGATTTGTATTTATTGCCCAGGGTTATTTTATATTGGCACTGTCTTGCCGAAATGATTATGCTTCATCTTTGAAAAGTTCTTGAAACTGAAAGTGTGTCTTGGAAAGTTATACAAAACTAGATTTTGTTAGAAAAGTGCGCCAACATCCCTGTTACATCACTGCATCTCTTCACCCATGATAAGACCTTCAAGATTAGGTATAGAATAAGCGATACTACTCATTTCCATTGGATATCCACATATCAGATTCAGAAGTATTTCGTAAAGGATTTGTCACCCAGGCGCACTGACAACTCCATAGCATAATTAGACAAGTCCAAAACCGCCATATAAAACAGTAACTGAAAAGATTTAAAACTTGATATGCAGTTTCAAATCTGCTCCCATATACATGTTTAGCCGACTTTACTAATTCCTGATCATTGAAGTCCACAGCACAGACATTAAGAAAGCAAATAAGTTGATATTGGCAAGTGAACAATACGGAAACATTTTCTAATTTCAAAGACCAATCTTCAATGCATCAAACTAGTGCATAGAAACCTCTATTTTCATAACACAAGAGATAAAGTACTATACCACATGCTATAAAAGTCTGTAAATTTATTGATAAGAGATCAAAGAGCCTCAAATATTTTAACAACATTTTCTAACAAAGTTAGCATAAACAAACTCCTCTATTGTATAATTATTTTATGTTGTTGTTTTCCTCTTCAATCATGTATTGGAGTGTTTGTATTTGTTTATGCATATTGTAAGCAGATTCTCATTAGTTTAAAGTTTGGTTTCGGCACTAAACCAGCTTCATTGGGGTTTCTTTACCATGACCATTTGGGCAACCTGCAAGGGTAAGGCAAACGATTCCTATACGTACTAAAGATAAAATCTATGTTGAATTTTCATAATCAATGGCCATAGGTTCAATTTCTTGGCTGGATATTTATACAATCGACTGACCGTTGCATTGTGGCTGAAAATAAGTTGATATGCGGGTAAAGAGTAAAGCACAAGACATTTCATAATATTACTTTTTATTGCAAGTACAGTATCGAACAAAATCAAGCTATGCGCTGAGAAAATTTACCGATGTTACATTTATGTCTGGTACAAAATACTTTAAGAATCAATGTTAATACATTCTTAATGAACAGTAATCAATAAATCTATTATTTTGACCGTCTACAAGACTATTATAAACAATGGCATGAAAGTGTGTGACCTCATAGGGTTATATAGGCCACAATGTGTATAATTGATGCATCCAATTTGGTTTGTCTTACAAAAAAAGAACTTTCAACGAAAGTTTATAGTATATGTATTTATTGCCCAGGGTTACTTTATGTAAGTACTGTACTGCTGGAAATGTAGACTTCATCTTGCTTAATCTAAGTTCTAAGTAATAAAATTAACAGGTTCTTTCTATCATGCTATCATGTAAAGACCAGCGTACAGGCACATTATAATCACGTTGTACCGTTTTTAAGAACTTCACACGTTTGAAGTACTAAATCTTAGGATACACTTGGGTGCTACAAAGAAAAGAGAGTTCTCTCTAACCCAAAACAAGATGAACCTTGAATATTTTACTAGGCTACCTAGAGTACTCAATCAATACACAAATAATGGCATAAACAAAGCATATACGGTTTAGTTATTTAAATTATTCTCGTACCCAGAGTCTAGTAGGATTCTCGATACTAGATCGAGAATCTTGATAACCTCGGGGTATGAGAATGTGATGCAATATGATTTCTTTTTTTCATTTTAAACGATACTGAAGTACCACGCTAATTAGCAAGTGCTTTTGCTATATGTTTGTTTGGTTGGGTTTAAAGCTGATATAAAAATGTAGATTCGTCGAATATCGTTTTCACTGAAAAAAAAAACAAATATATCATGTATCAAAAAGCATGCATCTCTAAGTGCTTTATTTGTCGTCAATTGTTTGTACGGTAAAACTCACCAACCGTGTCATTTTGCGGTCGACATATATGATAATGGGTTTTAAAATAGTTCAAATCAATTCAATAAAATAATAGGAAGATATGTCAATTGTTTTATTTATTTACATCACCGTTTGCACCAGACGAACCTATCAACCAAAATATGTACATATAAGTATTTTGCATTATCATTTTGTACTGCCATGCGATTTAGAACATCTTAGCAGTGGTATTTCATTTGAAAAAGCTCGCGACTGAAAACACCTTAGCAGACCGAATGTTTCGTGGTATTTGGTTGAAAGTGAAAAACAGATTCAAGAAAGGGCTTAAAACTTACGTATTCGGAGAATATTTAACATTAGAAAACTAGAATCACTTCTCCAGGCACAATTTTTGAAAAAAGAGAGTTTGAAGCGCACTTGAATATCTAAATGTTTTGTGTGTGTATATAATATGTAATAGTGAATTGGACGAAGCTGACCTACTTTCTTTTTTGAGGGTCGGGACAGAACCCAATACCCCGGGGCTTGCTACATGTATTTGGGGGTGCTGACCGGTCTGGCACTGACCAAGGGCGGTGCAGGTATTGTATAATGAAAGGTACTGCATATTGGAATATTTTTTCTAAAAATTAAAATAAATGCTGTAATCTAATAAAAATCAAATACCTAAACATGGATCAAACCCACATTTCGAGTCGTAAAGGGTCATTCTTCTATGCTGCAAGAAATAGCTAGTCTGATAGCAAAGATGTACAACCACAATATTACATCTCTTGTACAATACTATATTATGTAAGCATGATTAAGATATGTTTGACCCATCAAGTAAAAATACATAAACACTTCAAGCACTGTCTTTGTTGGACTTTACCACATGGCAAGGTAAAACCACTATGAAAGTGCATAAAGGTAACATAACGACACGCGCACATTATGTAGCGTATGTTAATTTGCGGATAAGCCCTTGTTGTTTCTATTTCTTCATGTAAAGCATTTATAATATACGATAGAATATTAACATTACAAATGTTAAATAGGTCCGCACAGAAAGACTGACAAAACTCACCCATGCCTCTCTATACCGTCGGTTGTCATACATACAGCTACAAAGAGTTTAATAATTTGCCGTGTCATTTCTGTATATGACCTGACACATACTCATCAACCTTTCCTCTTGCCGTATGATTAATATGCCTTCTCTCACAATTGTGTGATCCACCCCTTAAGTCTGTGCTTGAAGCAACTTGGAGAGAGAATAGGTGAGAGAGAGACAGGGTGGGCAACATTACCATCAAAGAAGATATAAATCGCCACTAGGTTCAAATTATTAACTTGCCAAGCCGCCAGTAGCTAGTATTTTGATGTCAAGATTCGAGAGCGGAATACAAACGCTAGAGAGAGGGTAGAGAGGGGGACAACGATTAACTTGCCAAGCCTGCGGCTAGTGTTTTTATGTCACGATTAGAGAGAGAGCGAGAGGGTAAGGGGGAAAAGGGAAGAGAAGGGAAAAGTGAACAAAATTTAGGTATTTTAAGGTCACCAAAAGACCCGAAACATATTATACTGGTGGCTAAGATTCGAGATTGGAATTGAAAGTGATACAGAGAGAAAGGGGGAGAGAAAGGGCCAGAGACAGATCTCGGGGCATAGAGAATGAGAGAGAGAGAAAACTACATAGAGAGAGAGCCACAAAGAAAGGGGACGGAGACAGGGACAACGGTTTGAAACAATTATTTGGCAAGCCACAGACAATTACTTTGAGTTGAAGTTTTAAGTAATGAGGGACAACGGTTTAAAACATTTAACTTGACAAGCTAATGACAGGTACATGTATGTTTTGGTCTTAAGATTTGAACTTAATTATCACTTACATAGTTAATTATCACTTACATAGTTAATTATCACTTACATAGTTAATTATCACTTACATAGTTAATTATCACTTACATAGTTTAACCTAACTACGATTAGCACATCACTATGTTATCAGTATTTGAATAATAGATACATCATCGTTATCTATGTATACTAAATAAGGACATGTACGTCCCCTCATCACACATATACCAACACCTGTGTTTGTTTAGATTTCAACACTTAATCAACTGTCAGTCTAGCTGACCTGATATTAACCTAACGTAATGATATATAGTTAACAGCATTATCACTGATGGGCTAACCGTTGATGATAGTCAACGTATTTTAGATTAGGACGATATGTACTTCTGTCAACCATTCGTATAGTGAAATAGTGATAAGTATGTATCCGTCAGACATGGGTTTTTTTCGTTGGTTTTTGTTAAATTTTACTGAACTTTCAGTGGTGCATACATTTCTTCCCGCTGATTTTAATACTTGATATTTGTTTGACAATCTTCGTACATAAATATGGGTATCTATCGTTATCGATAATGAATGCAATAATATTTCAGTGAGTATTTAAATCAGTGGGGTTAATGTATGCGCCACTGACAGTTCAATAAAATTTAACAACAGCTGTAGACACACAATAGTTAATCAACTGGTTGAACAATATTTAGTTTTGCTCAGAATTTTTTTCATTTTTCACATTTGTGCATGTCATTTGCCTAACAGCTGCACTTGCCTTTAACCATTTAAGACTTGTAAATTCGTAACAAATTTAACGACTGTGACTCATGGCCACGCTCACTTGGCTTTTTCATAAAGTCAAGTCGTCCGTCCTGACTTATTCATCACTGGATAATCAACTTGGCGTTGTATTTAACTGTAGCCGACTGACAATGTTCCTGGTCCAAAAAACACTGTACACTGCCCTCCAAACATTATTTTCACCGTACAATTAATTAAATTGCTACAATTTATAAGAATTGTTATATTATTGTTTATTCATGCAAATAAAAATGAAATTTCTATTGGTACATTTTAATTTTTGTTCAGTTGCAGCTAAAACTATCTATCAGCCTCTGAAACTATGGTCAATGTATCTCAATGAACCAGAATCAAGTTAAAAATATTTTGTTATTACATATCCACAAGACAAATGTAATGATTAGAAAAAGCGAAAATTAAAATCTTTTAACAATAAGCTTAATTTACAACTTGTTGAAATTCTATTTGTACAATGTAAACTGTGAATGTGTGAAAGAACTTTTGGAGGGCAGAGCATACATGCATGTATATACATATGTACTGCCCTCCAAAAGTTCCTTCACACATTCACAGTTTATATTGTACTAAACAGAATTTTAAAAAGTTGTACTAGCAATTTATTGTTAAATCACTTTAAATTTTGCTTTTTAAAATCAGTTAATATATCCTATGAATATGAAATTACAAAAATATCTCAAACTTGATATTTGCTGATTGGGATACTCAGACCATAGTTCCGGAGGCTGATAGATAACTTTTTCTGCAACCCCAAAAATAAAATATACAAATAGAAAAACCATTTTCATTGCATGAATAATGAATAAAATAGATAATGATATAATTATTATGCAAATTTGAACATAGAAATTGTAGCTTTTTAATTAATTGTACTGTGAAGAAACTTTTGGACATTGTATAGTGTTATAGAATCAGAGTCGGTTCAAGCACCTACGATTCTAACTGCATCTGAAACTCCTATCTCCAATATGTCATATACTTTTGCCCTGCAAAATATTAGCCGAGACAACCAGAAAGTACTCGGACTAGGAAGGACTCCGGACCGTTCTGATCGCCTTTTGATCCTTTTTTATACATTGCGGTAGCGGTATTAAATGTATACAAGAAATGTAATGTGGAAACCAAATTAAAGCCAGATTTTCATCAAGATCTGACCATAAATGACAGAGATATCCAACATATTAAAAAAATTACGCAAAATTAACAAAGGGAAATAACCCATAATAAAGACTGGTAGAGTTGTGGTTACTTTCTAATTCTGTTCATCACATGGTATGTTATCATTGTATGAAGTTTAATAAAGATCTGACAATAAATGAAAGAACTATATTGTAAAGAAAAAACTTTAACGCAATTGAAAACGACACCGAAGCCCGCCCGCCCGACTGCCCGCCCGGGTTTCGCCAAACTATAAGCCGATTTTTTCGTTGAAAAATCCGGCTAGAATAATTACTCTTGTTGTAGGTACGACAAATAAATTCAATTCGTTATTTACTTTATCAGAAAACACATGTTTCTAGTGTTATGCTTTATACGTGTATAGGTTCTATGCCAACATCACTGTTTAATAACCGCATTTTGCAACAATTCGTTCAGCGTGATACAAAAATTTAGTCAATATTGTTTTTAACATAATATTATAATAAACATGGTTTTCATATCTGCGTTTAATCTTTATACACATTACACCCCGAAACCATCATTATTTTATTAATACCATTCTAATGTTCAACTATACGCCAGAACAAAGCAAGAGGGCCATGATGGCCCTTTATCGCTCACCAGAGTACCATTGATATATACAAGAATCAGAATAAAATAAGAATCAAGGAATGATATTTTGATGACCCAGGTTCAAACTCATTCTGACCAAGTTTGATGACAATTGAGTGAAAATGTGACCACTAGTGTTCAAAAGTTTTTTTTCCAAATTTGGAGTATGTGACCTAGTTTTTGATCCCAGTTGACCCATATTTGAACTTAACCCTAGAAATAATCAAAACAGCATTTCAGACCAATTTCAATGATATTTTGATAAAAACAGTAGCCACCAGAGTGTAAACAAGATTTTTTCTATTTTTAGCTCCTGTGACCTAGTTTTTCATCCGAAATGACCCATGGTCGAACACATACGAGCAATTACATAGAAAACATTCCCACAAAGTTTGATAATAATTGAGGCGAAAATGGGAACCGCTAGAATGTTCAAAAACTGATCGGGACAGACGACGGACATTCAACGATCCGAATAGCTCAGCCAAATCATGCTCAGGTGCGCTAAAACTAACAAAATGCGAATAGGCCAACTCGTCGTGAAAAAACATATAGTATATTATATCTTAATAAACTTGAAGTATATCAAGCCTCGGTTAATAATCTTTTTAATGAAAAGCATACAATCTTAATAGCATAAACTGCATCAAAGGATTGGTATCATGCCGATTCGCCGATTCTAAGGACTACCTCGGGCTAAGCAGGTGAAGTAATTCGATAACAATCTCAGTTCTAATGCTCTATGAAAAAAACTTCCCATCTGCAGGCAATAAGGCGAGGGGTTTCGGTGATTAATATTACGATGATGAGGTAAAGAAATAAAATTCCAACAAAAAAATAAGTTCATCTTAATGTTTAACACTTATGATAAAAATTATTTTGTAGCTGTTTGGTTTTTTTAAATATTTTTTACCGATATAAGTGCCGTGAAGTACATGGATTTGGGGTTTTATACACTGGAACCTCGCTTAAAGACCACCCCGATTCAAGGACCACCCCGCAAAAGAGACCGGTTTTGAGAAGAACGGAATTTTGTGCTCTTTATTTTATGGTCTTTAACCCCGAAATTAGGACCACCCCGCTACTCCGTAATACGACCACTTCTTGCTGACAAAACTCTTTAAATGCGTGCATTTTGACCCCGCTAAAAAGACCACTTAAAATTCGCGAAATATTCGGCGAGCGACCTGTAGTCTGGCTATGGTATATGTTTTTCACACTTGTGTAGATAATACGCTGCACCCATTGTTTGTAAACAAAGCATGTCAAACTGTTAGACAACTAATAAATAAAGGGGTATTAACACGCCTGTTTGACTAACAATGGGACACTTGCATTATCTAGGGGTCATTTTCCTACCCAATACGGACCATTTAAATTGAAACTATTGAAAACATTAGATAAAATAACAAAATTACTCTAAAACGAAAGTAGATGCGTCACGTGAAACAAATACTTTTTTAATGTTAAATTGTTGATGTGGTACAAGTGTTAGTGTTTTGAGTATCGCAAATCCGAAATGGAAGCTCTTGAGAGTAAATTCGACAGAAAAATCAAATGATTTTTGCTGGTCTAATCTTTAGTTTTCGGCCTACGGAAATATCCGAGTAATTACGATTAGACAGCGTCAGTACTGAATAAAGTCCGGTATACGGCCCGGTAGGTGATATAGATCATTTTGACCGTGTCCGTACGTGATCGCCGATACACACGTTATGTACTGTTGAAAAATAAAAAAGTTGAACACAAATATTTGTTATACATAGAATTATTCATGATAAAATCTTATGCAATAATGTGAAAACTGTTCTCTTGTTAATGACAATTAACAAAAATCTAATTACTTCCACTACGCTTTCAAATGATTCTTTAAAGCAAGGACTCTTTATAACATTTTAAATAGGGCCCTTGTTTTAAGTTAACAAAGTATATGTCAGGCAATCTTTGTTATGTGAATTATGCTCGACTGATTTATCCGCTAATAAGACCACCCCTCTAATAAGACCACTTTTTAAAAGAACGGTCAGTGGTCCTAATAGAGGGGTTCACCTGTAAGTTGAAGAGCTTGGTGTTACAGCTCATAGTCAACAGTAGCCTGTTCAATTACCACGAACGTTCCTTAAAGATAGGGACCGAATAACTCAACCCAAAGACAACTCAACCCAAGACAACTTAATCCCCTACTAACGGGTTGAGTTGGCCCAACTTTTGCTTGAGTTATCCACGGGTTGAGTTGTCTTAGGATTGAGTTCTCCCGTAACCGTAACGTTCGCTAACAGTCGTAACTGAACACGCTGCATGTCTGTCCTAAATACAGTAAAGTTCTTGTATAAAGACAATCTTGTTTACTGCAAAATCATGCGAGTTTTGACGATTTTTAAGTATCAAATGCTAAATGTGATAAGAAAAGGATTCCCATATTAAGACCATTCCGTCATTAAGACCGTCAACTTGATGATTTTAATAAAACTATCTTTTACACTGTCGTATTTGCATATGTACATTAATGCTCCGCTATGAAGACAACAAAGGTAAACAAAATATGCGATTTATTACGGTTTTTAAGTCACAATGCTTTATTTGGGTAGAAAACAGTTCCTATATTAAGACCTATCCCCTATCCAGATCGTCCATTTTGATGGCCTTAATAATGGAATAATACTGTTTTTGCATATTCCCTCTTGATGTCTCAATATCGCGTGAAGCATGCTGCATGCATCATGCATGAAACACAAGCAATCACATGCTACCAACGTCCCTATCCATTTAACCAACCATTAAATCAACCAGGAGCAATAGAACAAAACAGAACAGAAGAGCAATAGCTAGCACGCATGAAAAACATGTAATGACATGAAACTAACGATACTAAACATTCAAATCTAACAACAATATGGTGCGATAAGCTGACTGTTTCATAAACAAACAAACAAACCGTTTCATCAAAATAGTAATTAAATGATAAAATTTTATTAGTCACTATCTGAAATTTACGTATACAAACCTAGTCTATCGATCAAGCCCAATGTGATGTCACACTCAATTAACGATAAAACAAAATGTCTAGTTTTAAACAAGTTAATGTGACCCTGTCATGATAGAATACTGAATAATGTTAATTATAGACGTGTGTGTTGTGTTCACAAGTACCAGATGTAGTGTATTTTGTTGATTCTGAACTCGTTCATTCAGAACAACCTCGGCGATCATCTACGAAGATATATCTGCGGAGAAGATCGCCGAGGTTGTTCCGAATGGAACTCGATGTGGTTTGTCACGGAATTGGCCGAGTAGCTACGATTGTATTTTGTTGAAACATTCGAAAGATTTCGGCCTTTTCCGGTAAAAGAACTATGAAGTCGATTAAGACTCCAAATATCGGGGAATATAGTCATGTGATCATCAGAAAGTAAACAATTTTTCAAATTTTTATCAAATTTTTGCAGCAGCCAGAAATAGAAAAGAATAAAATAGTGCATGCAATAACTCCAACAATTTTAAGTCCGAAAATGCCCATTTTTGCATTTGAATTGTAATTGCTTACTCCTAATCCTCTGCACATTTTTTTTAGTTTTTCGATATTTTTGTGCAGAGTATTTGAAGCTTGCGATCGATATTTACAGAACCAATTGGGAATTTCGGGAAAAGAAAAGTTCATGTAGTAGTTATTTTATGTACAGCATGAAATAATTCAAATATTAAATTTTGTCTGAAAAGAGAAATTGTGGAAAACCATGTGTTTCTTTACTTAATAATTAATAGTACTTGTAGATCACGTGACTATGGACCCTGAATACAATTTATAGTTTTGCTGCATTCGGAACTCCTCGGCCATTCGCTACGAATAATATTCATTTATGAAAGGTCGAGGTGTTCCGAATGAGTATTGCTGCAAATCTGTTTCAGATATAGGAGTAAGTCTGCAGTAAGCTGTCATTGAGGTTGCATATATGTATATGTCCCCAGGTCGATGTTTTACAAATTGTCCATACACTTTAAACAAATTGATATTTTCATCTTAACAGAAAAGAATAAAACTACAAAGCATGCGTTCCTTTTCTTCTTTAATTAAAATATATAAATGTGTATAATTATAAATGAATTACGTAACGTAAACTCTTTTCATATTTCAAATCTTCGGGAAAAAAAACTTCACATCAGTTCAATGAGTTGTAGGATATGAAACCTTTACACTTAAATTCAAAGGAAACGATAATATTATGCAAGCACATCTTTTCGGAGATAATTGGAGGAGATCAAAAGAAAAATCTTCAAGCAAATTAACAGAATATGATCAAGTTACAGCGGCTGTCTTCAAGTTCATAGAATAATCGGCTTCGTTTTGCGCTTTGTAGTTAAAAGATACAATTTTGCTGTAAATTACTTTTTCATTATTGAATCATACGCTAAATTAATATGAAGGGGGCGCAATTTGATATTTTCTTTAAAATATGATTAAAATTTCATATGCGTATAATGGAGAGCGTGTTTAAAACTCCGCCTAGCCCGTTCTTCTGTAAACCGGAACGCAATCATACGCAGTTCGTAATCATACATCGAAATCTGTTTCGTTTTTTTATATCAAACTTCGTAAAATGCAATTGCAATTAGATTTTCCTGAGGCAATGTAATCAGTAATGTTCACTCGAGTGGTTAGTTGGGAGAATGACGTTTATAACATTTATTTATATAGATAAATCGATATACTATTTCTATACTTAAATGTTTTTTTTAATTATTGCAAGCATTCAAGATAAACAACGGAGTCCATGAAGTGACACTTCGAACAAAACTTTACTCAACTAATTCGTTTAAAAAGAATATTGTTTCATTTTATCAAAATATTATTTTGTCGTAACAAGTTATTTTTCGTTTCTTTTCTTCAAAATACATTCGTATTATTAATTTCCCCTTTTCAAAACGATTTAATTTCGTTTAAACGAAATATTTAATTTGTATTAATTAAACTTTTAATTATTATGTTTGCTTTTTTCTAAACTTACCTTAAAAGGAAATAACGTATCGTAAAAATTAAATAAAAAAGAATTTCAAAGTGTCACTTTAGGGCCTCCATAGTAAGACTCAGTGATTGTCTTAACGTTATCACTTGAAATATTGTCTCATAAAACTAAACGTGCACAACCATACAAAAGCAATTAGACGTTGGCGATGATGATTAGTAAAGCAATTAAATTGATTGTTTATTTCTCTTTAAATTCTAAATGATTGATTCACATTTATGTACGAGACATACACAGTTTATTTACGTCTCCCCCATGTATATGTACATGTAAATAGTTATTACATGCCACATTTTCCTCTGAGTATAGTTGGCTGGGTATTTAAAGCCACCATACACACGGTGGTAGTACCACGTGACTATGACGTCACAAATGTTATGGTTTCAAGACGAAAACTTAAAATCCGATTGCTTTTTTCGCTGTTTTCTTTCTTAAACCGTAGCATTTGTGACGTCATCGTCACGTGGTATTGCCACCGTGATAAAACAGTGTTGTTCTGTTCTGTTCTATCAGAGTTTTAAATAACATCCCTGTGTATCCCATAAATTTAGAAGTTATCGAACTATAACATGCATTAGAGATACTATTTACCTGTCAAACCATTTTGCTTTCAATGATTCAATTTGACCAAAAAGCATTAGAGGTGTTTGAAAAAGTTTAAACACAAAAGTACCAAATAAATGTAGCTCACACTCCATGTAACAGTGTTACTCTTGATATTAGGGCTTTAACTTTGTGCATGTATTAATATTTGAGCTTGCAGATTGGAATGTTGATGTACGTATACGTAACATGAATAAATAATCTGTTCTGTTCTGTTCTGATATACTTGAGAGACCAGAAAATAAATAATACGTGAATTTCTATACATGGCTGAAATTCTGAGCATAGGCATTTCAAAGCCTGCTCTGTCGTTTCATTGAACAAAACCCATTAATCAATTGCATTAGACTTATAATGCAGCATTTGTGTTCCATTGCCTTTAAGCAAGCTTTTATTGCGATAAGGTAGAATTTCTGCTTATGACTCTGAAGGTCGTGGCATGGGTAGCATATTATCAAAAATCTTACGACAATTCAACAATACAATATAGAAGGATTAACGACTAACATCGGTCGTAAGACGCTTGATAATACGGGCATCAGGGGCCAGTCTGGACCATAGATTTTGTTCGGGTAACACTAGGTGCCAAAACGAAAATAACCCACTTAAAAGTGTGTGATTTCAGCATAAGATTGTCCAACTGACTTTCAAGCTCCAAGAATTCGAGGACGAACTCTGGCAGGTTTGGTGTATGTAGCATAGGTACGATACAGTACTTGTACATGTACGACGTTGCCTTCAAGCTAGTTTTATGGCGACATGATAGAGTGTCCGCTTCCAACTCAGAATGTCGTGGGTTCGATCCCAGTTAGAAATCATGGGGTTCTATGGGGTTATGTATATTGCATATAGTATTTGGGACTAACTACAGAATTTAGAGGGACTAATTAAGTTATATGAATTTGGTTTCACAATCGATCTAAAATAAGTCATAATTAAGAAACAAAAACATTCAAGGAAACTTTTTGTACACGATGACGTCGAATGACGTCATGCAAATATCAACTGCTAATTTCAAGTCAACGAGGAACAAAGCAAATGTCGATCATTTTTGTATTCAATTCGTTTTGTCTACATTCGCATTCTTTGGGTTCATTATTCAACTTTGTGTTCAATAATGTCACGTGTCATTTACGTTCAAAATCATTATAAATAAAAATGGTTTTTAGACTACAGAAAACAGGATAGAGATATTTTGTTCATTATAATGCCAATAAACTACCATACCGCTTCGCATTGTTAACCGCATAGATAATTACAGGTATTTTGACATTTAATACTATTGAAGTTTGAGCCGGTAATACGTGTAACAGAGTAATTTGAAATAATATGATATTTCATAAGACGAGATGATCTCCTAATAACCAAGCTTGGTCTATTTTTATGAAAGAATAATGAACGAACAAAAATATTAAATAATGAATATACCAATGAATAACTAGAGTGACAAATTACAGGGTATACTTTATTAACAAACGAGGTATAATATTTCAATGTAAATTGTCAAAATTTTACCCCTTGATTCGAGATATTTATTTGCTCTTGTGTAATGGACGAGCTGGTACTTTAGAAAGTTGAAGAGACAGTCAAACTATACTCTCTGTATACATTTATACATTTCCCTGTCAGTTTCTGTCAAATCTTATTTAAAACTTTGCGTTATCTTCATCGTTATAAATTGAAATATAATTAAATGATTAAATGATATATTATCTATTATTGATAACCGAATTTCGTGTAATTAAATCATCATAATATAGTACGGTCCCTTCAATAGACACGTCTGTCAGACGGTGGTCCGGATAACTGTCATTTATTCATTCCTTACTGTCTAATTGCGCTTTTGAAAATACAGTAAAGCTCCGCTATTGGGACCATCGAAATCAATGGTCTTAATAGAAGAACTGCTTAATAAAGTGACATTTTATTCTCAAGATTAATATTTGGAACTTAGATATCGTCCAAAATATAATGATTTTGCAATAACCAATGTGGTCTTTATAGTGGAAATTGACTGTATTATAGACGGCACTGGTTTAATTTTGTTTCTCTTGTAGTGATTGTGCCCGTCCGGTTAGTTTAGCGCTTGGGTCGTAGGTTCGATCAAATTAAGGCGGATATTCAGTCCTTTGATAAGTTTCGTCAATAGAGGCATATTCTACCGTCTTTACAGCTGTTTCAAGTAGGAATGTTATCAGACATTAGCGGGGCATGTGCTTAGCACAAGTCAGGCGCTTGGGACCAGAGAACTAAGAAATAGTAATGATAATATAATAATAATATTTTTTGGCATAGTGTACACATAGTAAAATTACAAAGAAAAATACAAATATCACAGACATCATGTTGTAATTAACTATGTCAAGCACACCAACACCAGGAAAACACAAAAAGGACAGTCCCTTATTTCCATTGTGGTCCTAAATTTCCATTGTGGTCCCTAAGCATTTCAGGGGTAAACATTAAACA
This sequence comes from Mactra quadrangularis, assembly GCA_025267735.1. Classification (NCBI taxonomy): domain Eukaryota; kingdom Metazoa; phylum Mollusca; class Bivalvia; order Venerida; family Mactridae; genus Mactra; species Mactra quadrangularis. Next base: position 55,474,153 of record CM046309.1, on the reverse strand, counting down.
AAATGTGTAAAAACTATTTTTTTATGAATAAACTTCTATTGTGAATACAGTAAAACTCGATTATAACATACTCGCTGGGCCATAGAAACCCCCACTTGGTATGTTGTAACCGAGTGTATGTTGTAACCGAGTATGTTATATCCGAGTTTTACTGTACCTCCTCACGAAACCAAAACTAAAATCTAGCTCATTCAATTAATTTTCGAGATTATTATAAGTGCCACCTATAATAAATGCATAAAAATCATTTTAAAATTCAGACTGATGGACAGAAGGCCGCCAATACAAATCAGTAAAGTTCATGCAAAGGTAGGCCAATTGGTATCGTGCTATTTTATGATGATTCGTTTGAGGACTGGTCAGTTTCAAATAGAAAAACTATTAACAAGATATTGGACTGATAATCTTGTCAGCTGTCGTGTTTATAACGATTGAGCCTCAAATTCATAATAAAAGAAGAGTTCTCAACTCCGTCTGGTCGTCATAGGCAAATATAACGAAGTTGGGTTCTAGGTTTTAGTTGTGGAAGTGTTCACAAGTCAAAGGTTTTCAATAAGGAAGTATTCATATTTTTTTTGTAAAAGATGGGGTGCTTTTATGTATAAAAAACATTATAAACCTTACCCCATTTGTAACTTTATAGACAATTTTAGTGCACTTTTTGTGACATCTTAAACTCATCGCGATCATAGCTATGGTTTTAAGTACTGACAATTCTAAATTCTACTTTCGGTTTCGATCTGTTTGTTTCTCTTTGAAATGCATTTATGTTTGAAATAACATTTTAAGTGAACATTTTGTTTATAAAAAGTTATTTTTATTAGAGATATTTGAAGTAACTTTAAACACATATGTACCAGAATAAATGTCCATTTTCTCTGCAATCCATAGACAGTGTTAGTTTTTAAAAGGGACTTAAATCATGTTTACTCGGTACATGATAATAATATTAATTTTGCTTAGCCTTAATATAACATAAACTCTACTGAGATTTTATTAGATTTATACACAGCTTGAGTTTAAGAAGTCCTTATAAAATAGTTTCATTTACTGCTCATCTCATTTGCCTGTATTCGCATTAAGTGTAATAAACTCGAGAATTTGCCTCTTAGAGATACAGATCCTTGGCAACCATCGAATATCGCAGAAGTGTTCCGAAAACTGCGTTCCGATTATTCCGCCATTTTATGTTCATTACGTCGCCAGATTTGTAATTATTTCTTTATTAAAAACATCTACAATTTTCAAGATTTTTCCTGCAGGCAATCATTTTTGAAGATATTTGCAGAATAGCTATGAATTCTGAAGTGTAGATATTAAATTATTAATGGCGGAGGCTTGTAATAAGAACTTTGCACTGGTAACCGCACTTGGTAAAGTTTTAAGAGTAGCGTTCTGAGAGGGTTGCTATCATCATCAGTATTTTTATCAGCTCAATTCACTTGAATGTATGTAGATTACATTTTTTTCATAGACTTCTTACTAATATTATCATTAGTTTTTTTAATTATCTGAAAGGCATCTAAAGTACACCATACAGAGTTTGATCCAACTTCGATGAGGATGGATGAGTGCAAGTACAGAACAGAACAGAACATATCACACAGGTTGAATCATTATAATCATTGCTATCATTATCATTATTACTACTTTTATCATCATTATTATTATTGTTATTATTATCTTCACCATCATCAAACCCACGATCATCATCATCATCAACACGATCAGCATCATCATCACCATTACAATGATGATGATGATGATGATCATCGTCGTCGTCGTCGTCCTAAACAACAGCATCATCACCACCATCATCATCATCATCATCTATCATCATCACCACCATCATTATCATCAACAGCAGCATTTATTTATTTCATCATTGTGACAAGGTAAAACACCATCACAGTAATATGTGAAAACATTAAGCTACAAGATGGTAGAATAGAAACTAAACTTTTTAAAATGTTTTAAAAATAAAAAAATGCCCTCCCCCCCAATACCAGTGCTATGAAACATTCTAACAAAATGTAAACGCAACATTAACTATAGCATGAACAATGCTCACCGACGACAAGTGACAGGCTGTAAATAATATTTATGAAACCAATTACGTAATTGAAAATATTTTGTCTCTCCAATCGGTCATAAATTACAAAACACTATCGCCTCAACAACAACAACAACGACAATAGCAATAGCAATAATCAAGAAACTAACATGGTGGCATTTCATTGTTGATTATATCATAGTTTATGTCGGTTCATGCTTCAATATTTATGAATGTAATAATGTGTATTTCATCCTGACTTCGGCTGTATAATAATAATTAAATCACTAGTCATGTCTCTTAACTCAATGTTTTCTTTCTTACGCGTCCGCCATAAAATGTTGTTGAACACTGTTCACATGTCATCGTGAATATTTGTGTCTTCGCGTTTTATGACCAACGTCTAACATTTTAACATGCTCGGAAATGAATTGCGACTTAATAACAAAACTAAAATCAATTTTTAATTATCATCGAGATGCGAAAATTATTCGGAACACCTCGGCCATTCCGTGATTGAAATGAAATTTATTCTTAGTGAATGGCCGAGGAGTTCCGAATAACGCGAAAATACAGAACTAGAATATTCATTTTTACCTGGCTTTGCTGTGATTCTATCTGTCGCACTCAGCTTGAAAAAATGTGGGTTTTCAAATTAAAGAGAATATGTATGACCGAGTTTTTACATGTATATGCAATGATAAGTGAAGCTGCAAAAAGATTTGCCATTATTATAAGTGGAAATCTGTGTATCTCTGACAATACTGCTACATATCATGCATACATAAAAAATACAGTTAAATTCAGCTATAAAGACCATCAGTTCTAAGTAATTGCAAAAACATGCATTTTTGAAGTTTTAGTCCGCTAAACGTCGCAACGCCATTGTAAGTCAATCAATTTTTGTGCGACGTTTAGCGTCAGCGCTGCGACATTGATCCTTAGGAAAATTGATATACATAGCGTTAGTATTACGACAATTAGCTTCATTTGCGATTTTAGCGACGATGCGACGTTAAGCGACGCTACAAAGTAAGCTGTCCCTATATTAAGACCATTCTGCGATTAAGAACATATATTTTGATGGTCCCGGTGGTCGAACTTTACTGTACAACGAATCTGCGACTTTGTAGCCTCGTTGAACGTTCCTCATTGATCAAACAGTGTTTACTGTAGTTTTGTTCAATCAAAACCCACCGGGGTTGATTAAAATTTAATTTACCAAGTAAATTAATTTTGTATGGTTCGAAGCAATGATCTGTATCAATGATTTGGACCTCACAAATTGATTCTTTGGTCACCTGTTTTATACGAGGAAAATTTACAGACTGAATGCTATGCTCTCATGTATGGTAACATATTTCTGCAACCAGATAACCACACATAACTCATATGTTTATTTGTTACGATTGATGAGAATGGTGATAATGATGTTCATAAAAGATGTTGTTGTTGTTGTTGTTGATGATGATAACGATGGTAGAGCTAATCATAATAATGATGTTGATTATGATGATGATGATGATAACGATGGTAGTGCTAATAATAATAATGATGTTGATGATAATAATGATGATGATGTTGATGTTGATGATGATGATGATGATGATAACGATGGTATACCTAATCATAATAATGATGTTGATTATGGTGATGATGATGATGATGATAACGATGGTAGTGCTAATAATAATAATGATGTTGATGATAATAATGATGATGATGTTGATGTTGATGATGATGGTGGTGCTAATGATGATTATTTCTTATCTTTTATGTAGTTAATTTAGCATGATAAATGTAAGAACATCAGTTCGAATTTTAGCTATATCAATGGCCTTCTAAATTGAACGAACTCGTTTGAGAAAGCCATTTGTTTCTTAAAATCTAAAACCAAATCAGTTTAAAAAACCCTTCGAATGGTATAAAAGTCCTCACATATAAATGCATTTCTCCGTCTATTAGACTTTTGTAGTTGATATAGCCAGGGGCGGATGCAGGATTATTTTCTAGGGGTGGGGGTCCGAACTTTTTCTACGGGGGGGGGTCCAATCGAACCACTACCACATTATACACTTTCTGCAGAATAATGTAACCTATTAATAGTAAAAACTACATAACCATTAAAGCTATGTTAAGCACCGAGAAAAAGTGCTTCGTACTACTCGAAATTGACCTAAAATCAAGAAATACCATTATGGACAGGCACATTTTGGAAATTCTAAGGGGGGGGTGCGGACACGCCTGACCCCCGCTAGATCCGCCTATGATAGCCATTGACGGATCTAGCAGGGGGTGAAGTTTTCAATAAAAGACCTACGAATGGCTGAGTATATTTTAGAAAAAAACAACGTCAAGTAGACTTTCCTTATACGAAGTTGAAGTGCTTATAAGTTGTATGTATGATTAATGGTTATTTAATGCAGGCGAATGACAATAAATTAGTTAATGAAATACACTGAACACTTGAATAGGTAAAATGTTAAATATATAGTTTATGACATAATACATGCATGAATGGTGACGGAAGGTGAATAAATACAGCTCAGAATATTACTAAAATAGCATAGATCAATTTGTGATCATGTTGTTTTAGGAAAGTACATTATATATGTATAATATATGAGACCAACGTTCGTTGACTGTTCAATATAAGGAATGAAAACATATTTCTATGCTTTGTTTAGTTAATACTTATTTAGTTTAGCTCGATTGTAAAACAAGTTCTTACAACTTAGTTTTATCACTTTCGAGTTCCCTTCCTGGTTCCTCCGTACTGAGCAAGTAGGATAAAGTTTCTTGTTCATTGAAACCAGGGTATATGTTTTGGATGGGATTTGAACCAACGTGGAACTAGCTATCTAAAGATTACCGGTCCAACGTCGTAACCACTTGGTCACGTCTGCTACTTTACTTCAGTTCCTACCCTGATGAAAGCAACGTTATTGTGTTAAAAAAGTTCTTATTATTTGAAGTCAAACTGACCGATAGGATGTGAGAAATTTCATATTAATGCCACAAAACGCTCTAAATCATCTATACTGTTACTTCTCCCTCCTTCCACTGATTCTATACCACTTAGAGCTCCCAGATGTCAGTCACTGACGGAAGTATGCGTCTAGTAACTGGTTAACAGCTAAATCAGCGAATTAGCCGATCCAGGAATGGTAAGTGGTTGGCTGGCTGTCGTGATATGACTTATAAAATTTGTTGCTACGGCAGTAAAACCCAACCCAAAAAACTAACAGGGTAGTTATTTATACATGAAATTACAATCTTTTACAGTTGTGTGTCAATTTGTACAAAATTGTCATTATTACAACACTGCCAAGCCGCCCGGCTATCTCAGTTGTAAGCAAGCAAGTCTACTGATCGAGGGGTCGTGGGTTCGATTCCCGGGCGGGGCATAATTTCGTGGAGCTTGGTCATGAAATTATTTCTACGGCCATTTTCCCTCCTACCAATGATTTTTAATTATGTAGGGCAGTTGTCAGTCACTGACGAAAGTATGCGCTTAGTAGTTGGTTAACAACTAAATCCAGAGATTTAGCCTTTCCAGGAGGAGTGAGTAGGTTGACTGACCACCGTTATATGACCTATAGAATGTGTTGCAACGGCGTTAAACCAAAACCAAACAAACAAACCAAACAGAACACTGCCATACTGCATCCAAATGTGTCTATACAATATTGAGACTTTAAAAAAGTTGATATAAATTTGATAAGTTTAAATCTTTGATCGAGGACTTTAAGTTAACAAGAAACTACAATCTTAAAAGTGAATACTTATCAGCCCTATTAAAAGTTAACCCCTTTGATAGGGGAAAATAAAATTGATAAGCGTCAATTGTTCATTTGAAAGTACAAACACCGTACACCTTTCTTAAACACTATAAAACTTTTATATTGTATGTAAATTTATATCTTCACAAAAACCTCGATGTCATAGCTACAAAATACTTCGATATAATATTTTCATAGACACATTTTATATCCCCTCTAAAACATATTAAGCGTAGTTGATGTCGAAATTTTCAATTTAAATTATACTAATAAAACCGCATCGTAAAACCCATCAAGGCAACCAGCATTTTTGGCCTTCGTACTAAAATGACAATAAAGAAGTTAGCGAAGCGACTCGCGAACATGAGGTCGTTTTATGGCAAGTGTTTAACCAAGAAATGATAAAATCTTTACATTAACATTTTTTATTGACATGAGAAAAAAACAGACAGAGGAACGCATTAGAAAACGTATTGAAAACTCGTGGACTTTGCATTAACCTTCAACAAAAAAACTGTCTCTTGTCAGTGAATAGGACAGCGATATGAACAAAGGGTCACCGATGTTTTTTGCTGTCTTATTTTTTTCTGCGGTCTTTTCAGCGTCTGATTTTTGTAGTTGCTATTAAAGATTTAAAGATACTCACCTGTTAAATGGTATATAGTGATACATTTATAATTAAAAATCATAAAAATGTAACTTTTGCATGGTATGCAAAGATTTGTGCATAGATAATGTCAATATTTTCGCCATTAAGTAAACCAATTTGTTCAAGAAGCATATAACATTTAGTTTTTTTTTCTAAAAAATCATTCGCTGATATATATTCAAAAATAAAAAATATAAAAAATATCGTTTTTTTTTAAATATAAAATATACACTCAAAAAGGAAAAAAAAACAGGTAAAAGATATCGATCAAAAATATTTTATAATTTATTCTGCATAATTTGCATAATATTATAACACGAGTCTTACTAATTGATCATACTTAGGAATTTTAAATAGACAACATGTGAGTTTAATGTATATTCATTATATATGAGAGAAGACATTTTCCATAGAAAGATAATGACGCTTAACACATTTTAAGAGAGAAAAGGAGTGATATAAAATTTGTACTAAAATATTTTCACAGAAAGTGTTTAGACTTAAAACGTATTAACAATACCGCGGAATAATGTACGCAACAAAACAACCAAATTAGCATATTGATACTGGTCTAAATGGTCGATGTGTTTTAAGATTGAATAAGTTTATCAAGTGTCAATCTGCCTTTAATGAAAAACAACCATATATCAACTTGTTTTTATTATTCTGTGAACAGATCATTTGTAGATAACTATTGTTATGTCCTTATACGGAAGACGGTATGTGCCATCACTGTTTAAATTAGCACATCACCTTTTAAATAGTATGGTATATCATAAGTGCCATCAATGAGGGATTTGTCGCATCACGATTAAGATATTACGTTACATCAAATTGTAAATTAGCGCATCACATTTTAAACAGTACGGTGTATTAAAAGTGCCATCAATATGTGATTCGTCACATCATATCTTGAATAGTACGGTATACTGTAGGTGTCATGAATATCTAAATAAGAAATTCACGTTTTAAATATAACGATGCACTGAATGTGCTAACAATAAATGATTTGTCACATCAAAATGAAATTATCACATTTAAAGTTTTACCGTAAAACTTTTACGGAATACTGGAATATGGAAATTATTAGTTCATTTGTTTTATTTTTACACATTTTGCGCCATCCCAAAGTGGAATTCTAAAACGCATTGTGTAAGTCAGTCTGATAAATAACTGCGGGGTGAATAGGGGTTCGAACTCTCATTCCTAGTTTCAAAGCTCAAAGTTTTTACCAACACACGGCGGATCCGTCATATATACACACGTCGCAAGACTGTTGATGGTCCTTTTGAATATATGATACAAATGTACTAGAAAATCCATATAGCGTTTTCGGTATTTCGGGACCATGCGAACCGCATATAGGCATACATTGCAACAAACTGCGCAGCATAACTCACGATGTAAATGCACTGCATGGAATATTTCTTCACCATTTACATATGTATAAGCGTTAGTTATTCAGCATAGTTACAGATAATAAAGAGACTGGTATGAACCAGCGCTGTAAAATAATTGCTAGCATATTAAAACATGTAAATATAATTAATACCAATTTGCAGTAAAATATCTAGCCTTTGAAAATGATCATAAAGTTTATCAATTAATTTTATCGTTAAATTTACTACTAATCTATGCTACATGTAACCTGGCAAGTATCCCAAACTATTAGAACAGAACAGAACATATTTGTGTTTTCATGCAGGTAAGCAACATTGTATTTATATGAAGTTATATTCACCAATTTTGGCAGTTTCTTCTACTTTGGAATTATAAATACGTGGGAAAATGAATTCCTTACAAACATCAATTTTTAAGCAGTGCATGCCAACAGTTCTTTGGTAAATCAGGGACAACGATATGGTATCTATTCGGTTGAGAAATGAAATTTTGATAACTACTGATTACGCATACCGTAAGTAACCAATATTGCATATGTGAGTCTTAAAAAGAGTTGTCTTAACAAGAAATGCTCATCAAATTTGCAATTGTAAAGAGTGACAGAGTACCAATGGGGCTCACACATCCTTGGAAAGAAACGCTCAACCATTTTGGCAATTACGCCACAAATAGCACAACATCGCGAAATTATATCACAATATAGCATTCATACGAACATAACAACATCGCGAAAACATATGACAATACTAAAATTCATTGCACCTGTTACCAATTGTGAAATAAATTGCCTGAGATATATTTATACACTCAATTATATGATAAATGTTAATCAATCGAGACATGTTTTAATTATTATTTTAATTATGACACTCCATTTTATTACGGCACTAAATACTAAAGCGGTATTCAAGCCCTGCCCTCTAGGCACCCTTAATTTCTTATCGCTCTATAAAATTCGTACTGAATATACGTACGTGTAACTATATAAACATGAAATTGGAGAATTAGGAGAAATAAGTAAATAGTTTCTCACAATATTAATATACATATAATTGTTCTTGGAATTAGTTTTTTAATCAGAGCCAAATTTCATACAGGGTTCAACTACGTACGTTGTTTGAAGGACAGACGTACCAAGCACAAAGCGTCAGTGAGTTTAGAGTAACAAGAGTTAATGCATTGTCATTTACTATTATAGTATCTATGTTAAGTATTTATTGAGCCCAGCCCGAAGGGGTGTGCACTTTATGGAATGATTTTTTAGATTGTCTATGTAAAATGTTCAATGAGCCCAGCCCGAAGGGGTGTGCACTTTATGGAATGATTTTTTAGATTGTCTATGTAAAATATTCTATGAGCCCAGTCCGAAGGGGTGTGCATTTTATGGAATGATTTTTTAGATTGTCTATGTAAAATGTTCAATGAGCCCAGTCCGAAGGGGTGTGCATTTTATGGAATGATTTTTTAGATTGTCTATGTAAAATATTCTATGAGCCCAGTCCGAAGGGGTGTGCATTTTATGGAATGGTTTTTTAGATTGTGCCATGCTGTGGGCTGCTATTAGTGAATATTACTTATGTACCTTGCTTTTTTAAATTCCCCACAGCGTTACATTGTCTTAACATTTTATCATTGTATTTTATAAAACGTATCATAATGTCGCTCTATAATATAAAATACATTTTATATACATGTATAGTTTGCAATCTTGTATATTCAATCCTAACTGAAATCGTGCCAATTGTGTTATTGTATTGAAATAATACCTAAACCAGTCTAAGACCTTTGCACCTATGTATGCATTTGTCTGTGTGAAGTCAATGTTCATGTTATATAGCTTTGACCATAAAAAATCATGCGATCGGAAAGGTTCCGAGTGAAATACATATGCATGTAAAGTGTTTTGACACGGAACCATGCCGGCCACCTAGTGTTCGGGCAATTGACAACGAAGTATATGACATATCTCAGCGTTCTATCAAAGCATTAAAAATTCATGTGCTAAAACAATTGTGAAGCTTCTATGATGCATGGAAACATCATACAAACTTGCATATGATAAACTCAATCGTGAACTGTCAGTTTAAATTATATTTGTTATCAAAATATAGACAGGACGTGGCTGTACTTCAAGACACCGGAAATAAAATTTCGACAAGTGTTATTTCATATGCACGGTTGGGTTGTCATGTCAATTGCATCAATGTTAACGAGTTAAACAGTGCAACATGTCCTGTCAGCTGCTATGTTAAAAGAGAGTGACGGTGCATCAAGGTTCTAGTGTTGAGACTTGTCATCGATGTTATTGTATGACAAATGAACACGATGAACAATTCGATTTATGAAAGCAACGAACAGTGGTTTGACTACAGATATACAAAACCCGGGTCGATAGCGCAGCTGGTAGAGCGCCGGGATTTGGAATCTCGTGTCCCGAAGGGAGTACGGGTTCGAATCCCACCCGGGGAGGTTATACCCTTCCATTGATGAGAAAATATGGAGAAGTTTCCGGCCTTGTGGAAGGGTAGGTGAGTACTGGTTATAGACAAGGGTCCAGGAAAGCTGGGTTAGGTGCACTGGACGCCGTAAAATAATCAAAATTGTGTTGACACGGCGTTAAACCCAGTTAAAAACAAACAAAAAAACACAAAAAAACCAACATATACAATGTATTGTAATTAAGTTAAACTTTCTCTGTAAAATAAAGACCATCATGGGTATTGCATAATCATGTGGTTTTTGAAGGATCTAGGGGATGCTATTCAGAATGTTTTGATTTTATATTTCATTCTGTCGTTAAAAAGTATATACAGCATCCGTTAAGCGACGTCCCATATGATAACTTACTTCCATTTCCATATTTGCATTCGGAACCCCTCGGCCATTCACTACACATTATTCATTCGAAGTGTTCCGAATGTGTATATTTGATGAGAAAAGAAATTCATCTGGGTAATGACTAAAACGCTTCCCTTACGTAATATATATCATTCGGAACTCCTTCGCGATTTTAAATGCAAATAATACGCTGATTATCGTAGAAGATAGCCATGGAGTTCCAAATGTATACAATATATGGACAGACATATTGGATATTAGGTCTAATATAGACATTTTAGTGTGAGTAGATTAGTATATTATACAATTTAAAAATGTTTCCTTTAAAAGCATTCTCACATTAGACATTCTGCAATCTCTCCCTTAAGGCATCGTAAAACAGTATCACTCACGTGATGTCAGACATAAAAAACCTCTGCCATATTGTCTGTATATTTCACATGACGTCGGACATAAAAAACCTATACCATACCATCAGCATATTTCACGTGATGTCTGGTATAAAACCCTATACCATATTTAGAGTATGATGTGATTACCGCATATCAACCGAATCATAATTTTCTTTTAAGAAACTTCAGACTTGATAAAACTAAATTTGGCCCGAAGGCTTAGCATTAAGAATTGATATAATGAATATTTATGACAGGCTTGCAGGCAAACATAAGTGTGGTACTCAAAGACACAATCTTAATCAAGGTGCTCGGTGCAGACGATGTCTCGTTCTCAACAGCTAGAGATATCCACAGATTTTGGCTGATACGAACCCAGGGGATTCGTTCAGAACACCTCGGCAACTTTCTACGCAAATATATTCGTAGGTGATCGCCGTGGTTTTCCAAATGCAAGGGATTTTCATTTTTTTATTTGGCCAGTATAATTTCTGTTCATTCAACAATTTGGCAAATAAATTGTTCTAGATCTAACAATCTCACATTCATTTGACCCCGCTCATTTAAATTCCCACAGCAGAATTTCTGTTCTCACTATTTATGGAAATATCTGTCCATGTCTATGTACGGGAATTTTCGAACAAATACCAAATATTTAAATCAGCGGGGCCAATGTATGCGTCACTGACTGTTGAATGAAATTAAAAATACAATAATGCAAACTAAGGTTTAACAAAGTAAACTTCTGTTACAAGGCTAAAGAAATGAGTGCTATATTGATCCCAAAGCATTTCTTGATTATCGTAAATAGCATGTAGGCTTTAATTAAACCTTTATCACTCCACTCGCTCGTACAATCTACGTGCCAGATAAATTATGTAACATGTGCCGGCAAATAATCACAAATAAACTGAATCAATAAACGGGCACGAGAAGATCAAATCAAATCATATTGATTTGGACAGCTATTTCATTCGGAACACATCGACCATTTATTGAATGTTATTTGTAATGAATGACCGAAGAGTTCCGAATGATAACTACTCGGCTTATCGTATCAAATCGGCAATTTCCGTGACCTGAAAATAAGTTTTTTATTTGACAAATTTGATTGTGTTCAAAATGTAATTCGGGTATATCTTTTTATTTCATCTTGTTAACCAAATACGGTAGAAATCTCGTATTATCACGTTAGTTAACGTGATATGACGAGATCATGTGCGTGATGTATTAGGCTAATCATACGCATTGTTTTTGATGATATTGGACACGCAAAGAAAACACCGTAACAGACTTCCACCGGGGCATTTATAGAAACAACCAATAAAACATGCACAGTTCTGGAATACAGTAGGAACAAGCTATTTATATTTCCCACAAAATAAATAATGAACGCTTTTATAGAAAGACAGAGATCTGTAGTCTCATGCGGTATTGTTATATTTAATTCAACTGTCAGTGGCGCATACGTTAACACCACTGAGTTAAATACTCACAACAGTACTGTTGTACAAATGATTATTTTATATACACTTAATTGTGACTGTGTTATCTGTCTAAATAGAGCTCGACTTTACGTTGCTATCAGCCAGCCAGAAACCTTGCACCGCTTGATCCTCAAGTTTTCAATTTCATGCTGCTAGATCGTCAAATCGCCAGTTGTTTGGTAGTACTCGGCGATTTACAACGCAAATATACATTAGCTTCGTCGAAGATCGCCGAGGTGTGCCGAGTGTGCCGAGTGCCGGTTTCACAGCGTTAAGACTCCGGACAAAAATTTTAGACTGTAAGGCAACTAAACGACAAACTTCAAAAACCACTAGGCAAGCGACCAGGACAACAAACTTCAAAATACATTACATATTTGCTATACTATTCAATTAATAATATTTGATTAAAAATGAAATGTCACCATTAGGAATGGCAAACACTAACGTTAGTAGAGAGGAATATTACCCCAGCCATTTGATAGCATAGTAAACATATATAACATTCACGAGATATATAATTACCTCGCACATGTCATTAAGACAAACTTGGTGTTTTTCAAATGTTCAAACAATGAATGAAATTCCATTGCGTCTAAGAGACAACGCGTTACGTAACTATGTAAAAATGAATTGAGAACTCTTTCGACTCATTTAGTTCAACACTGGATTCGCAATTTGCAAATACCCCACAGTCGATTATCAACTCGGCTATCTTGGGCTTGATTAAATACCACTGTGAACGCAAATAATAAGTTGATAACATTTTTCTCCACGCTACTTAAAGCTTATAAAATGTTTTTCAATTGTCCATGTTATGACAATTCGATATCTAAAGTTTTGTCATTTATGTTAGTTTAATTTGATTAAGTGGTTATGACACTATCAAAATCATGTAAAAAATGGACGACATTTTTTGGTATTTGACAACTTTTTCACGTGTTTTTGTCCTGTTAAGCCCTGATTTTAAATCCTTAAAACTATTAGAACGTCAGGTGAAATCATGATTTTTTATATGAAATATAGAAAAAAATCGTTGAAAGCTGCCATTCGAAGGACGACAACGATTTGACTCTACTCACATTCATAAGAGTTTTATCGTGTCCCATTTAAAAATAAGCTCTCTTAATGGGAGGAAAAAAAGATATAAAAACAACTCAAAATGGACAGCTTTCAAGACTTAAAATGTATTAAACAATGTCTTCCTTATCTTGGAAAGGTTTCCGGAAATTAAACTAGATAAAGTGACTGTCCATGTACATGTCGCTCTAGATTGGTTTTAGAGTTTGTTGTTGGTTTTTTCTTCAGTTTTTTACTTTCAATCGTGTCCAAACCAAATTGTATTCTGTCATCAAAAGTTACTTATGAACTAAAAATCACTTAATTTAAACTATAGAGTCAGATCTAACTGTCAACATAAGACAAAGGTATGAAATTAAGACAAAATGGTCAAATTTAGACGACCACATCAAAACCAGACAAACTATTCTGATACAAATTTGTGTTACGTCAGTAAAATATCAATTGACCCAAACGTAACTTATAAATGTAACCCAGTAAAAATCCATTGGTCCGAACTGAGATTCAAACCCATCACCCCTCAAGTCGTAGGCGGACACTCTACAACGTCGCCGTAAAAGCTAGACTGAAGGCAAGGGAGTACAAGTGCCGTATTATACCTCTACCACATACAGCCCCTCATTAATTAATAGAAGTCGTCCTCGAATTCTTGGAGATAGATTGTCTATGGAACTATCTAAGGGAGCAATCACACAAAATTCCTTGTGGGTTATTTACGTTGGGTGCCAAATGTAACCCAATAAAAGCTTGAAGGCAAGGAAGTACAAGTGCCGTATTATACCTAAACTACATACTGTATTACATACTTCACAAGCCAAAATCACGACAATACTTATAAGTATCTTGAATAATTCTGATAGTGTCATGATTGAAGTCATTCTCTACCCCGAGGTTATCAGGAGTCTCGATCTAACTCAAGAATCCTACTAGACTCTGGGTACGAGAATGAATTGAAGTTGACCAGTGTTGTTTGGTATTAACATAGCTTTTTCATATGTTTTTTCCATAAATCAGTATTTCAAGCCGTTTAAAGCAAATATGTGAAAATACTATAAAGTTCCGCTTTAAAGATAATATTGGTTATTAAATTTTCATGTGATTTTTTAAGATATATAAGTCCCAAATGATAAATATTTGATAAGATAAACGTCCCTAAATTTAGACCATTCCTCTATGAAAGATCATCGATTTCGATGGTCCTCACTCCTCATAGTGGAATTTTACTTGATAACCTAACCAGAATAATGTTATTGGAATAAATGATTCAACAAACATCTACTAAACAATATTGAAAACTGAAGTTCAGAATAAGACTGCAATGAGCACGTATACCAATCCCCCACCTTCGTACGAGTGCTTTCCACAGCCATAAGTACAAAATATTGCAGTATCATTCTCCAAACAAATTAACTAATTAATTCTATCATTATTCCATCACAAACTTATCAAGGGCTGTCATCAGATAAAAGCCATATCTGCATATAAATGACATAAATGAATGTTTTTTCTTATAGAATCCATGTTATAATGATAAGAGATGCAAATTACATAGTGATATGAACGAGTCAACAAATTGCCTTCAACATCAAATGGAATATAGATAATCAATGGCGGCTCTAACCGAAGGGACAGAGGAGTTCGGGGAGACAGATGGGGTTCGGGGGTCTTTAGGTTCTAACTGCAGAGAAAGAGGAGTTCGCGTAGGGTAGAGATTCGGGACTTTTCGGTTCTAACTGGAGGAAGAGGGGCTCGTGGGGGGCAGATGGGTTCAGGGATTTTTGGCTCTTACTGAAAGCGTCAAGGGCTCGGGGCTTTTTGGAATAGCCAAGCATATTTTTGATTATGTTTATGTACTTAAGAAGCTTAGTAAAATGGATATACTAATAATCAAAAGTTTTTCTTTGGCAACCAGGATGGATGCTTTTATCAGTGTTATTCCAAACAGGCATCACGGAGTATAGAATTGTATGCTTATATTGTATCAGGGGTATTTGAGGCCTTTGCATGTAAAGCATTGAAATCGAGATTTAAAACGACATTTTTGTTTAGTTTTCAGGAATTTTACGGAGTTGTTTCGATATCTGTTTATCCATACCAAGTCCTAAAGAGGTTAAGTTCTATACCCAATATTTTAACCAGTTCTTAGGCAAACACTTTCGCTGGTATCTGACAACTATCCGGTCTTCATAATAAAGTGGTGGGAATGAAAACGCCACCAAGGCTTTATACCAGGACACTCATAAACAAGAATTAACTTGACCCGCCTCTGGTTATGCATAATTATTATTAAGTAATAGCGTACCATATCAGGAACACCATCTAAGTGACAACCCTCTATCTTGTCCTATCATCTATATGATAAATATTTGAACAAAGTAGTTTACAAAGTTATATCATCAAGTAATAAACGAAAGAATGAATACACTAGACGTATAGATAGCGATCTTTTACATTATCAATGATGATAAGATGGTTTTTTTCTCCTTTTTAGGGATGATGGTGATGTACCCACAATAATGACATTAAAAATATGACTTTTCTCTTTTGAGACAGACGGCGTTGATGATATCGAGGGCTGTTCGCAAGACTGTAGTAACTTGCTCTTTTACGCAATGCACTTACTACAGTCTTGCAGGCAACCCTCGATATATAAAGTTGATTGAGCTGCTTATATACACACACGTAGGTTTATCAAAATGTATCACAGGAAACTCAGACATTTGAGTTTCAAATCTTACTTCAACTTAAGCCTTTTTTTAAAAATGCAAAAAAATCTTTGAAAATAAAAACTATCTTGGAAAATGCTATGTACTGGTATCTTTAAAATGCAAATATTCGTTTCTTTTGTAATTGTGTCATTCATTCACCGACAATAGGTCAATGGTTCTGAGAGTATTCGGGCTTCGTATTGCATATCAGTTTTAGTCATGATGCATTACGTCGCCCTTCAACAAATATTTAGTCATATCGTAGCGGTTAGTCGACCAATCGACTGTTCCAAGACAGGCTTAGATGCTAAGAAATAAGTTTTAAACCAATAAGGGACATTAGTCAGTTATTTCCACTTGTATATTCTTGAAATAGATAGGTCCAATCATTTGGATTACTCAGATTTTACCCTTACTTTTCAATGTCAATTAGCCACAATTAATTTTAAATAACTATTTTGTAAATTATTTGATTTGTTTGAAAATCAAGCTAAATATTGTTTGGGTAAAGAACTACATGTATCTAAATTTCATCACTTCTGTTAATATCTTCATTAACAAGAAAGATATTTAGATGAAATATTTTATTATCCTTACATAGAAATTCAAAGATAAAATCCAAGGATTCCAACTGATAGGACCTACTTACCACTCAGATTGCTTCAGATTTTATAAGGGAAAGATAACTGACAAAGTCCCTCATTTGTACAAGCTATATTATTAAAGCATTTATTTTATTAAACTGTCTCAGGACAATTTGCACAAACTATGCATGTAGACCATTACAATACATTAGCAATTTCGCCTAGACCGGTTTGTTTGTTTGTTTTTGTTGGGTTTAACGCCGTAGTAACACATTGTACAGGTCGTATAACGACAGTCAGTCAACCTACTCACTTCTCCTGGAACGGCCATATCTCTGGATTTAGCTGTTAATCAACTACTAAGCGCATACTTTCGTCAGTGACTGTCAACTGCCCTACATAATTAAAAATCATTGGTAGAAGGGAGAATGGTCGTAGAAATAATTTCATGACCAAGCTCCATGAAAGTAAGCTCCGCCCGGGAATCGAACCCACGACCCCTCGATCAGTAGACTCACGCGTTACCACCTGAGCTAGCCGGGCGGCCTGCTTAGCCCGGTCTAACTTGCTTTATTTTAAGCACCGTCCATTCTTTAGCGCATATATTATCAAAAAGCCCTGTAGTTATATAATACAAAATAACTAGTATTAAAAGACCACAAGAATAAACGAGTAATTACCCCTCCATATGTTTAGAAAATTATAACAGAAAATATTATTCCCTGATGCAGTAAAGCACGATGAAAAATATCCTTAATGTTATATTTCTGTGGTTTTATTCAATGTAACATGATAAATAAAAATAATGACAGATTATCCATGGCTTTGAGTGAACTTCAAAGAACATTTACTGTAATTCCTAGGCAAGCAGGAAACTTGAAATACAAGCTAATTTATTCTCTCAGCTTTTTACAACCATATCATTCTTTGATGTACAAGGCCCATATTTTCAATTCGCCAAGTGTGTTTATATTTATTGGTTAAGGCAGAAAGGAAAATAAAAGTTTATAGTTTTGTGAAAGTTTGTATGAATATAAGCTTGTGTATCCATTGAACGAACTAAATGCTCGTTCGTAGATAAACGACAGGATTTATGTGGGTCTGGTATAAACCACGTCTTTAACATGGCCAGCTGGGATGTATCGTGGGCTCGTTCTCGAACAGTGGTTACAATAAAGTAAAACTTGTTTATAATACATGCATAGTAATGGGTTCCATGTTCACTTTCATGATTTTAGATGTTTTCAAAGCGTAAAGCTGGCAGAAGAAATATTTTGTCTACGCTTTCTAAAGGCATGACTAGTGACGTTTTGAAATATTTTAAAGGATTTGATAGACCCATGTTCAACACTACGCAATCACACTTCTTAACTACTTTTAAGCAAGCAGATATATACAAAAGGTACAGCCCAAGCATAATACAAACACCACTGAATAATGTTATTTGCAACATAAGATAATACAGATAAAGCAAAAATTATACATGTTTTATAAAACTACCATTGTTTCTTTTATAAATAAAACACTCGTACAACAACATTTAAAACAGTATGAAGCAAAGCAGATATCGATCATGGCGACCAACACTAACGCAAGAATTGAAATAAAACTCGGGAGATAGTTGGGCTCAAACACAACATCTTGGACAAGGCATACCCCAGTGGCGTAAACTTGCCAAGGTCTCTATGTCTCAACAGGGACGGAAAGGATTAAGAGTTAAGAAACTATATCTTAATCGAGACTGAAATCAAATTGACGGATTCAAACTTTGTACCATCATTATGCACGTGCTCTCTCACAGTTTATACATGTAACAGCGTTTCATGGGAAGAGATTTGTACTTATTACGCACGCCACAAGAGTAATACCCCAAAAACTTCGTTCATAGTACATCGTTCCCAAAATGATTATAAATAAAATAGAAGTACAGCATGATAGCAATCCTTCATATTTATAAACCTCATTTCTTTCTTAATGCGTGTCTACATTAGATTCATTAATTCATGTTACACCAGCCTCGGTGTCTTAGTTTTAATGTTCAAGATATAAAAAGACATTAAAATTGCATAACCTCATGTTGGTCTGTAATGAATAACAAAATCTTCTTAAACTCAATGTCGGCTTGGTGCTAATCAATCATTTGATTACGTATGTAGATTTTATACTGCTTGCATATTGCAGATTAGACACACAGAGATTGAAAGATTGAGATATAGAAAAACAAAACCGCCATATTTGCGTGTCAATATTTTATTCTTTAGTCTGAAAATGCTAATAATCTTACATCTAAATTCAGTAAATCTACTATTAATGACCGAGCCAGAATCTAGCAGGAAGGATAGTAATACAAAATGGAGACTGCAATATTTATGACTATGTTTTTTATCCTTTGAAATTAATAACCGAAGGTAGACGGAAACAGGCGATAAAATACGAAGTACAAATTCAAGATGGCGACTGCGATACCTACTCGTACCGTTTGGCTTTTATCCTTGAAAATAAACAGCGGAAAAAGACGATGTTTTAAGTATTTGAGTTTAAGATGGCGACAACATTATTAATAGCATTCTTAATAGCACAGCAATTATTCATAGAGGCAATGAGCCATAAGGTATTAATCGTAGAAACACGGACTTTAACGATCTTTCACGAAGGTTTTTTTTTATTTCAAGATGTAGACTGCATTATTTATGGGAATCTGATTATATCCACTTTTTATCCTTAGATAATATTTTGTTTTTTAACGTTGGATACGGAAATTGCCAAAGTTTTACGGAGTTACAAGACGGAGACTGCCATACCAGTATCAATCATATCATTTCGACATGATTACTTCATTACCAATTGTACGTTTTAAAAGCAATAACCGTGTGCATTCGGAACAATTCGGCGATAGCTGGTCTTCAGTTTACGGAATCAACCGAGTGGTCTTCCAAATGAATCGTGTTTTACGAAACGATACGAAGATGTCCGGTGTTTTACGAATTTTAATCAAAACATGACAAACCAATCGGAAGCATCTAACTGATATTTTCTTCCTAAATAGGTTTATTTCGAGACAGAATTTCTGGTGTATGTTTTTGAATAGCAATATATCAACAAAAACCGTGGACATTTTAATTCGATGAAGTGATTTTATGTTACAAATATCTGTATCGTTGTGTCAGATATAAGCCAAGATATTCAAATCAAGACGCGGTCGTCTGTCTATAAATGAAGTATGAGAAAGATATATGACAGATATATCATTTTCGAGATTTTGAGATTTTTTCGAGATTTTGTGAAATTTGTATCAAAGACGTTTTTTCCGAAATAAATTCACATTTTGAGTAAGGCCTATGTCAAATTTACTAAAATTACCATTTCAAATGCCTCTTTAATCCATTTTCAGCGTAATCTCGCGTTATCTCGCGTGACGTCACGTTATCAGAGAATTCAAATTAGCGAGCACCCTGCCTGCATGAAATACTCGAATCACTATTTCACACTGGTTGTCAAATGTATCATATTTATCAATCATAGTTTACAACAGTAATACGCAAAAACATTTCAAAGCCTCAAATGTAATTACGGTTTTACGGCAGATAAAAAATCTAGAAACTATTCGTTTGATCTGCAGCATACAACTATGATTAAATTTCATTGTTTTTCCTCTGTATAAATTCGCTACAAATACGCAGATTCCATAGATTTCCACAACAGTATCCTATATCAACGATAAAACTATGGTGTACTCACTTTGCCATGCCACTCTAATTGAGCTGTTGTTATTGATTAAAATAAAACGTGTTTCATTCAAATCATCATAAATATACGATGCCTCGATATTGCCATTATCAGTTAATTGCGCAGTACAATGAACAGTGGTTTAACCATAAATGTATGGTGTATAAAGGTTGCCATAAATCAAAATTGCAATACTCATACTTATGGGCATTTTGATGCATAATGAATAGCTGCAATGCAACAGATGTTGAAAATCACAAAGTGTATTTCTACTTTCTAGTACTTTTAGGGTATTAAAACTATTGCATGCGGTTTAAAACTTCACTTTTATGGAACACACTATGAAAGCAACTGCCATCTCAAATGTAGTCGCTCTTGTTGAGAAAACGACCCTCGAACAAACAGCTAGTATTTAAATCAGCATAGCCCTTACAGTGAAAGTTATCTGTACAAATATAAACTATTTCATGATCGTCAGTTTACGAAATCACCCGAGTGGTTTTCGAATGTTCTCAGGCTGACGCCGTTTTTGGCACGTGTTATTCTTTCAATGAAGGGAAGCAACCCTTAAGGGAAATATGATTTATTGCGTCAAAAAGGCATTTCGTCCTCGTTTGATGTATACAATAGTATATTATTCATGCACGTGTAGTTACTAATGAATGTTTGTAATTTACGTTACGAACAGAACAGAGTTGACATTGTTTAGTTACATATCTAAATGACATAGCCGTCGGTATCATAGAAAAACTATGGGAAGCCTTGATAATCTTAATGTACATTTTGTATGTATATTATCCAAAGCTGTCGTATTAAGATAGCATTGTACAAAGTGGTTTGAATTTAATGAAGAATGTATCTTATGTAAATTAAATGATCAAGCCTCTTTGTTTACAATGCTATTCATGAGCGGTTCTAGTGGGGGGGGTCAGGGGGTCCGGACCCCCTCCTAATATTTCCAAAATGTACCCGCGCGTGAGTGTTTTTTAACTGTAGGACATTTATAAGTAGCATGAAGCAATTTTTTCTCTTTGCTTAACATAGATCTAATGGTTATGTTGTTTTTAATAATATGTTGCGTAATTCTGCAAAAAGTGTATTATGTTGTTGTGATTCAAAAGTCTGGACCCCCCCCCCCCCCCTAGAAAAAGTTTGGACCCCCACAGAAAAAATCCCGGAACCGTCCCTGCTATCTTAACACGACAATATTCGTTAATGTACATATAAGACAGTCACGGCTTTCCATAGAAAGCAGTTTGTCCATTTGGTATATGATATATTACCATATCAAAGCGAATTAAATTCAAAGGATAGCTTGAGTAACTTCATCTTTTGATGAAATAAAAACAATACAAACTTGACATTAATAACTTGTACACATGTCAGCTCAAAGGTTAATACACTACCGCAATACAATGACAGTTAAAATAAATCTGTCTTACTTTAAATAGAGGTAAAAAACTACTTTAAAAAAAAACATGATTCAAAGCATGGATTCTATATAACAGGGATTTGTAACGAAGTGCTTTTTAAATTTTCTCGGTCGTCACTGTCTATAACTGGCTGAAGCTGGCTGTACAAACTAATCCCGAGTTTAAAAACTTGATTTATGCATTTGTACATGTCTTCCATGCAACTTATAAATGTTTCTGATTTTTTTTACCAAAAATTGTTGCAATTATGACCGAAAATATTACTTTAGGTGATAAAAATTGGGGCTAAAATGGCAGATCGGCGGGGCGGAAAATGCATTATTTTGTGAAACAGTCTATGAGCGTAATTTACCTAAAAATCATCTAGAAACAAATTTTTCCTAACATTTATGTCAATTTGAATGGTACTGGTACAAAATTTCATGTGAATATCTTTATTTAAACTTGTAATACTTGTTTTCCGTATTGGCCGAAATAATAACGACGACAGTGAAATTTGATGAAAATCTATTTCATTTACTTATCGTTACAAATCCCTGTTATATAAAATCCCTGTTCAAAGTTTGTGATATGTGAGAATATCACAAAGTAGAGTCTTGCCATAATGATTGTTAGTTTGTATATACGTACTGATTAATTTTAGCTCGATTGTAAAAGAAGTTCTTACAACTAAGATTAGTCACTTTCGATTCTGCTTCCTGGTCTCCAAGAACTGAGCCAGTAAAATAAAGTTTCTTGCTCAATGAATTAATGAGGTAGGTTTTGGGTGTGTTTTAAACCGATGTGGAGCTGGATGTTCAATGATTAACGATCCAATATCGGAACCACTCGCCCAAGCTCGCTCTCCTATTCGAAGGGTATGAATTGCTATAATAGCTAACTGGCAAACGGTGGTCAGTTTCACATCCGAATAGTTTTAAACTCGAAATAAGTTTAATTGGGGAAAAAATTGCGAACTTTACGTACATATATTGGATTATGTTCTCGAATAAAATGTATCAAAACCCAGCCTTATTTCGGAATTATATATTAATAATTACTCTGTTTTTTTTTAATTTGATAAATGATGTTTCTTGGGCATAAAACACTATTAAATCGACTCCGTGCAGTGCTGCAACCACAATCAAAGATATTATGACAACCCTACCTACCAGCATGATTCCAAACCATCATAACATTATCACAGTCATGCCTTCCATAGCCTCCCATGATCCTGTTATTGACCAAGTTATTTACTTTCATATTAAATCAAATCAAAACAATACGAAAATGTAATTTTGAGATCAAAGGTACCTTTACTGTCATTTATTGCAAATATAATTAGATTAACTGCGCTATAACATTACGTTAATGTTAGGCCTACTCTTGCGGTCATACATGCCTAATACATCATCGCATGCATGATGGGAAATATAGAACAATATCCTTGCAGAAGACTTGATATAATTGTCTGAATGCTGTGATTATTTACTGATATTTTACCAGAAAAAATTGGGTTGACATTATTGTCCTTCTTTGGCATTTACAACAAAGGATTTTGAATTTCTGTGATTTCCCAATGGCGCCGGGATGGCGCCATTTTAGCAATTCTCACATCATGATATTTGTTAATCGAACGATATTTAGATTTATATAGATTGCCGCCAATTTTGTTGCCAGATAAATCAAGTACATCTCTATCTTGGTAGAAGGATTCTAAATTTCCGGCTCTTTAACAACTCATCAATTTTATCGAGTTTTTTCTGCGGTTACAATATTACGATGCCATCTACGTAATAGGTGCTGAAAATGAAGAACATGTTCTTGCGTTGAAGCGACAATGACTCAAGTAGACCTAGAGTCGTAATGGCGCGTGCTATGTCATCACATGCACAATTTAGTACAGCAATTGACAATTTCCGGTCTCCTTCAGGCGAATATTAGAAAAGCGCAAATAATTAACGGTTGCAATTAGCGAGCAATAATGAAGAAAGGGACAACGACATAATGGATATTGGCAGCCATTGGAAACAAGAAAAAAAGAGAAAATAGCTAAGTAGTTTTTACGAATGTTTTCTTTTAATGTAAAGATGATCTTTTCCTCAAACATGCTTGAATGACAAGAAACATTATAGAGTAATCATATAAGTTGTTTCTCTCTTTATAACAACAGTAAATAAGATGTTTGATGCAAAATGATGAAAACATGAAAAGTGATAATGACCCATGATAACGAGAGAATCAAACAGAGAGTGAGTGGGATTGTAAACAATGCACTTCAAGTCTTATGTTCCCATGAATCATGCATCCGAAAATATCGTAGGATGTAAGCTAAGTGCGAGTGTAATTCTAGAGGTTTTTCTACATAACCATTATGGGAAATTCTCGAAATGAATGAAGTTAGCGAGTTATAACAGACTGTGTTTACCTGCCACTGTCGTCCTAGTACAGAATACAAGAATCAAGCCTGCCCCTGTCGCTCTTGTAAAGAATACAAGAGACAAGACTGAACCCTTCGCTCTTGTAAAGAAAATAAGGGACGTAACTGACCCCTGTCACTATTGTAAAGAAGGTAAGGGGACAAGACCGACCCTGTCGCTTTTATAAAGAAGAAAAGGGACAAGGCTGACCCTGTCGCTCTTGTAAAGAAAATAAGGGGACAAGGCTGACCCTGTCGCTCTTGTAAAGAAAATAAGGGACAAGGCTGACCCTGTCGCTCTTGTAAAGAAGGTAAGGGGACAAGACTGCCCCTGTCGCTCTTGTAAAGAAGGTAAGGGACAGGACCGACCCTGTCGCTCTTGTAAAGAATACAAGGGACAAGACTGGCCCCTTCGCTCTTGTAAAGAAGATAAGTGACAATACTGTCCCTGTCACTTTTGTAAATAAGGCAAGGGACAATACTGTCCCTGTCACTTTTAAAAAGAAGGCAAGGGAACAAAACTGCCCTTGTCACTTTTGTAAAGAAGGCAAGGGAACAATACTGTCCCTGTCACTTTTGTAAAGAAGGCAAGGTTAAAGGCTGCCTCTGTCACTTTGTACAGAGGGCAAGGGGGGCAATATTAGAGAATACAGGTTTGAGACTATTTTAGTAATAGGCGGAATGTTATTATAACGTTTATAGTTGTACCACACACGTGCAATATTGTAACTGAAACTTATGTTTATTTCTGTGAAGTGTATATCAGCTTTATTGTGCATTTTTTGCCTCATAAAATCAGTAGATACATCAGAGGAACATAGAAAACTGCAAGTACAGAACAAAAGTATTTTTGCAGGTCTAATAAGCAGCCAACACAAAGTATAGTTCCAGTTTTTTCATACAGAAAGTACATTGTTGCTTACTTAAACCTAACGGTAAGGCAAATCATAATGTATCTGTTTTCTTGGTTCGTTTGTCAGTAAATTATACATCCATTTACCAACACGCTTGGCAAAATTGTCAACTAATCATGTGTTGTCAATCTCTATACATGTACCTTCATACTTCCATAAATGTGTGCTTTTGAAATTTCTGTCATTTTGTCTTTAGTCTTGTTTTTAATTTCACTGTCTAACAAATTTGTCAGCGCTGTTTCATTATGAATACAGTCTTCTAAAAAGGATAGCAACATTCAAATCGTAGGGCTTATTGCTTCGTGTGTCTTATTTATGGCAATATTTCCATCAGAAACATGTACAGTACCCACCAAAAGTTTGGAGACATTTTTCACTATGTATGCCTACTGAATAACTTTTATCTAAAATTTGATAACTGTTTATTTTGAAATATTTTTTACTTTTGCTTTATTTTTTGGTTATCATTATAATTGAAACTGATGCTACAAAATAGCATAAAGGCAATGTTATTGAAAAAATAATTACAATAAACATGGTTTTGGAGGCTTTAGGATGTCAGATGCTGAATCTTATAGATGTGTCGCATGAAATTTGTTTTCATTTTATCACAACCATACTATAAAATACCAAAAGTAATGATACTACAATAATAATGGTCAAAATTCAAGAATTGTCGTAAATTTCTTTTGTCTCCAAACTTTTTGTGGGTACTGTATGTAAATTCCACTATTAGGACCATCAAAACCGATGGTAACCCGGGTCGATAGCGCAGTTGGTAGCGCGCCGGGATTTGGAATCTCGTGCCCGAGGGGGTGCGGGTTCGAATCCCACCCGGGGAGGTTATACCCTTCCATATAAAAATTTGACAATAATGTCGATTTTCCTCCATTGATTAGATAATATGGAGAAGTTTTCGGCCTTGTGGAAGGGTAGGTGAGTACTGGTTATAGACAATGGTCCAGGAAAGCTAGGTTGGGTGCGCTGGACGCCGTAAAATGACCTAAATTGTGTTGAAACGGCGTTAACTCCGATAAATAAAAAAAACCGATGGTCTTAATATGGGTATTGTTCTTCGAACCATTTCTTCTCAAATTAATCAATTGGGATTTTAAAATCGTCAAAAAAATCATATAAATTTTCAATAACAAATATGGCATTAATAGCGGAGTTTTGTAGTATTATTAAAAATATACAGGCTTACTAAACAAAACTTTGAATAATCAACAACAGCCTACGATGGACTCGATGAACGTTTTTTGGTTTTTTTTGCTCAATTATATGATCAATAAAATACTAAATTTAATCATTTGAAAAAAAAAGAAAAAATAAGATTTATGAAAACCCATGAACTCCGCCCCTTAATAAAGAGCGCATTTGTACGCTATAAAGAATAAAAGAGAAAAAAGAGTTCTGAACAAATGAAATGTAAATATTTAACCCAGTTAACCCTTAATTTAAGGGGTTACATAATATCCATTCAAAGCTTCCCGATTTCAATTCATCTAAGGAAAATGTTAATAAAGTATATTCAAGCAAACGTTCTAGAATGCGTTCAATTAGCTATACTATGTGTTCACGAGACTTCAGAAGATTTGTCTGTCTTTGATGTCAAGTTTTTTGTACAACCCTCTAACAGTCGGACGTCTCATGTATCAGTAAAAACCAAGTGCATTAGAATACTGGAATGAATGAAAGGGTTTTATAGAAACTCTCTGAAATTTCAACTACGCTTTTTCTAAACTCTTTATTCCTGCTGTATGTTTATAATATTAAAATCGATGTAGTATGGTGTACGTGACATGCCATTGTAAATAAAAGTAGAACCGTAGAACCGGTGGTCGAGTATGGTGTACATCATATTCCATTGTACATCAAGTAGTACCTTAGAACCGAACGTCGAGTATGGTGTATGTGACATGCCATTGTACATAAAGTAGAACCTCAGAACCGGTGGTCGAGTATGGTGTACGAGAAATGCCATAGTACATAAAGGAGAACCGTTGTACAGACCGTCGAGTATGGTGTATGTGACATGCCATTGTACATAAGGTAGAAGGTAATACCAATTGTCAAGGTAATGACTAAATCTTTGAAAAATGATGAATGAATGATAATTTAAAGTTAGTTATCAATATTAAATTGATGAGCATTTCAAAACCAAACACTGGTGGTTCAAACCCAGTCAGATCCTTAATTGTTTTTATTATTTTTTATTTATGTTATTATTATATTATACCTATGAAGTTGCATTATAAAAACATGTACATAAAAAATCAACATAACTAAGAAATAATTTCATTAGTTTTAATTAACTTTTCCTTAGAATTTATTGAATGAATTTCATTTTAAAATTGACTTTATTTTATTTCAATCCATTAAATGTTTCTTTTTAAGAGAAACTAAATTAATGAATGATTAAGCGAAAGTCCATGGCATGGAATACATGTGCCATCAAATAGTTTCATGTGGAATGCCCCTATTAGCGCTTTGTATTTTGTTACAAATTAGAAACTGCATTGCTGTCAAGGGACAGATGGATTTTTAAAGTTTTCGGATATGGGGTCGCAAGGTCATAACCAACCGGTATATCGGTAAATCGTTACACACCTAGAATAAAGTATGCATGGTGGTATATTTCTGCCATCAGACAACCACATAACTAACTAGTTAATTAAGAGGTTAACTAGTTATGATTACTTAGTTAACTACTTAACTTAATTAACTTAAGAGGTTAACTGGTTACCGTTACTAGTTAAATCTTAATTAGCTAGTTAGTTATGTGGTTATCTGATGGCAGAAATATGCCACCATAAGTAAGCTCTTATAAAGGGACCCCCTTTGTAAAAACTAGGCACTTTGTAAAACTTAAACTTGGAATTTAAAGCAACATGGTTTGAAATGTTTATTGTGTCTAAAATGTATGTTATATTTTTTATTCATTATATATTTTTCATGACGGTATTCTGTAAATGAATATATCTTCGTACAGCGGGCTTTAAAAACTATGGCTCTAAACTGAATATAGATGACACAAGTGATATGTACGTATGTAGTCGACATAAGTGATATGTACTCATGTAGTCGACACAAGTGATATGTACGTATGTAGTTTACACAAGTGATCTGTACGTATGTAGTTGACACAGGTGATATGTACATATGTAGTCGACACAGGTGATATGTACGTATGTAGTCGACACAAGTGATATGTACGTATGTAGTCGACACAGGTGATATGTACGTATGTAGTCGACACAAGTGATATGTACGTATGTAGTTGACACAAGTGATATGCACGTATGTAGTCGACACAAGTGATATGTACGTATGTAGTAGACACAAGTGATATGCACGTATGTAGTCGACACAAGTGATATGTACGTATGTAGTTGACACGAGTGATATGCACGTATGTAGTAGACACAAGTGATATGTACGTATGTAGTCGACACAAGTGATCTGTACGTATGTAGTAGACACAAGTGATATGTACGTATGTAGTAGACACAAGTGATATGTACGTATGTAGTAGACACAAGTGATATGTACGTTTGTAGTAGACACAAGTGATATGTACGTATGTAGTAGACACAAGTGATATGTACGTATGTAGTAGACACAAGTGATATGTACGTATGTAGTAGACACAAGTGATATGTACGTATGTAGTAGACACAAGTGATATGTACGTTTGTAGTAGACACAAGTGATATGTACTCATGTAGTCGACACAAGTGATATGTACGTATGTAGTAGACACAAGTGGTATGTACGTATGTAGTAGACACAAGTGATATGTACGTATGTAGTAGACACAAGTGATATGAACGTATGTAGTCGACACAAGTGATATGAACGTATGTAGTCGACACAAGTGATATGTACGTATGTAGTCGACACAAGTGATATGTACGTATGTATTGACAAGTTTTTCGTCGAAAATTTAAATACTTAATCGCTTGATAACAATGAATTGACACTTATACTAAATGACCTAGTATATAAGTTGACCTGATCGCTTCTTCTTATAATTTACAAGGACCATTCTTTAAAGTATGCTCAATGTCAACAATAACCAATTGTGTCTTTAGAAGTCATCATATTTAAAACCGATAAAGTTTAAGTAGAATTCCTGTATAATAATGCGCGCATATAACCTTGCTTGACTATTTTAATACAAAATTACAGACTTTTCAAAAGGTTTGAAGATTTCTTTGATGTTGCCGCCGAACAATGTGAAGATTTCTTCACACGTCATTTTCCATTGATATTCAAAGGGAACAATGTCAACATGATAGAGGATACATACTCTGTGAACTATTGTTTGTATTGTTATAGAAAAAAACATATCCAACATGAACGCTGTGGAAAGACAAATATGAACTGAGTAAACAAATTTATGAGTAAAATAGAATTTCGAAGGATTCAGCCAGGATGAGCCTTGGTCTATATATTTAAACTCGTCTTTAATGTAGAATAATGCATAGAATTGTCTAATAGTTTTTTCTGACTAAAATGGAGGGGGTTGAAATGCGCCGGTGTCTTATTCAATACACTGCATGCATGTTTTGCATTGTCTCGTGTAGACGCATGTCTCCGGAATACATTGTAAAATGTTCTACCAATATTTGACGTCTAATATTGCCTATTTATTAAGTCTTCACATTTTTAACTTTGGGTTTTGTTCAATGTTTAATCAGGCTTCAATTCCAATAATACGAGACTACAAATGCAATTTGTATTTATTTTAAAGTGGAAGCTTTTACGCGTGCAGTCATCTTAATACACTGTCAATACAGTTTAGTGCTATGAATGAGTATTTTCAATGGTGCATGTATAATGAAAGAAGAAAAATAGTTAAAAAAATATCATAAATAAGTACAGAAAACATGCGTACAACAGTCACTATACAACAGTCTCTAAATATCGCAGGAACTCTTATAAGTTTGACGTTGTAGAGAGATGATTGTTGCAAAGAGGGTCATATACTTAAGAGCAACTAGCTGCTTGGCTAGCTCATTTGAGTCTTTTGAACAAATTGAGAGGTCGTAGGTTTGGTTCCCAGTCGGAGCGTACTTTCGTGGAGTTTGGTCATTAAATTTATCTACGACCATTCTCCCTCCTACCACTTATTCTCAATCATGTAGAACAGTTTTTACTGACGGAATAAGCGCCTAGTTACTGGTTAACAGATTAATTAAGGCCTTTCCAGGATCGGTGAGTATGTTGAACAACAATTACAAAACACAGTAAAGTTCCGCAAAAATTACTACCTTAATTGCAAAGTCAAGCGAGTTTTAAAAATTACAAGTCCCAAATGCCTAGCTTTAGAAGAAAAAGGTCCGCTTTTTATAGTATATTAACTCTGCTGGTCTTAAAAGTGAAACTTTTCAGTATATGCTAATAGTTGATACCATAATTGCATACATGTAAACCCTATAATACCAAATAAGCATATATTTACATGACTTCTAAATCTGCTAGTTATTTTGCATGCATAAAATACATGCGCGTTCGTTTCTGAACTAGTTTCGTACCATGGTCAATATTTATACCACGTAAAGCGTATGAATAAATATTGTTATTTATATATACAGTGCCCTCCAAAAATTATTTTACGAATGAAATTTTGAGAAACAATTAATCATGATAACTTCAAGTAATTTTTATACATCGAACTTTATTCATGTGACATAGTTCGAAGTAGGGCTGTCACGATATACCGGTATATTGCAATACGCAGCTGCAGCAATACGTACCGTGGTACGATTTTAATGTACCGGTATTTGGCGATATTTTTTATTTCATTAAAAAATTCTTCCCTTCGCGAAATAAAAATAGCAAAACGTCAGTTTTTCAATTGTTCATTCCATCTAACCTGAAGTTACAAGAATTTAAGCGATTGACAGTCCTAAATGACCGTAAATACTTAAAGAGGCTAGATTCTATTAGTAGCTGCATATAAGATTTGCAATTTTTCTGTTAAATACAGTGGAGGAACAACGAATTTAAAAGCCCGCAATATATCGTGGTACGTATCGCGATACGATGACGGCATATTGCAATATATCGCGGTACGCTTCTGGCGTATCGTGACAGCCCTAGTTCGAAGCATACATTTAATCGATAAACTAATTAATGCTGAATTTAGAATTCACTAAAAATGCTCTTTGTTCTTTTTACATGGGTTAATTATAATTCGGTTTATCAAAAAAAACAAGATTTCCTCCAAGAACTTTTGGTTGGCGCTGTATCCTGTTATGATAAAGAAATAGTTGTATGTATTTCAAAGCTAAGACATTTATATAAGTCATTCACTACAAAGAAAATTATTCTCATGTTTTCATTTACAGAATGCAAACATGTATAAATAACAAGTAGGGTAAAATGTTACATGTAAATATTATGTGACATATGCATGTTTGCATTATAACATTTTATATACGTCTTGCTGATATATCGATACGATAGTTCCAGGCTATATAGTCACGTGTTCTGCTAGTTACTAATATGGTCAACAAGCACATGGTTTTCGAGGTTTTCTCCATTTAGATAAATAATTGAAATGACTTCACTTAGACCCCTGATCATTTGATCCCCTTTCCTCTCCCATGATCCACAAGGATCACTTTTCCTAGTTACTAATAAGGTGAAGAAGCACGTGATTGTTGTGGATTTCTCTTTCTAGATAAACAATTGAATGACTTCACTTTAGGGTTTCATAATTGGAGAAAAATCATAATCGATCATTGGAAATAATCGGACAACTCTTTTCGATCAATCATCGATTATATAATCGAAACATTTACTCAGGGTTTTCATTCGGGATTTCTGAAAATTTATGACAATATGTTGCAATGGTTTAGGTGATATTGTTTCATATAACAGAGAAATATTAAATCATGCATAATAAACCTATAATTAGTGGTTGTTTATGTTTAATAATAAAATCAATTTTCGGACATTTTCAGTACCCAACAGTATAGAAAAGGGGCTATATATTGTCCAATAATAGTGAATTCCATGTGGTCGTCCAAAAATATCAACATTGATCTATATGATTTTCAGTGACAAAGTAGTAGTAAAAATGTAGCCACTATGTATTAATTAAGAAGAGTTTTATTCCCATTAAATATTTTTTCTTAACAATCAATTAATTCAAACTTGAATGTCTTATTGTCAATAAAAATGAATAACCGACATAAGCGATAATCGATTATTAAACTTTATAATCGATTGTCTCCCACTTCTAATGAATCGATCGATCATCGATTATAATCGATAATCATTTAATCCCTACTTCACTTAGCACATAAACTAACTACATGTACTAACTTTCTTTGGCCAAAATTTACCAAATTGTTTCTTGAAAATTAAGAATCAAATCCTCCGCATTAAAATGGAATCGAACTGTAAACAAGAACATTTGCAAAATATTGTGTGCAGAGGAATCAGAGTAAACAATTACAATTTACAGTGTATCATGGGTATTTCCGGACATATAAATATACGCTCAAGCTCCATGTTTGACCAAAAACACCAGGCACACAGGCTGACACAGCCGCAAAAGTTATCGCACGCATAAGGCCATAAGTCGATAACATAAAACATAACATCAGCGAACCAGTGAAGTGATTTATCCCTTTTTAAATCTGAATATATCGCTGATGAAACCTTTAGCCCCTGATTTACAATTTCTAAATTACATTTAAATAATGTTAAGAAAGCCACACGTTGTCAGCCCAGAGGTGTATTTAATAAACTTTTACTTTAATATAAAGCTGTGAATACTTGGTTTAATTGAATCAGGGTTTCCCTACCAGGTGAATTCACTGAATTCTTAATGAATTTATTTGTATGACATTTAGCCGCATCAGTTAATCGTTTAGAAAGTGTTTTAAAATTCGATTATATTAGCCTTTAAGAATTGTCGGTTTCTCGACGTGAGAGAGAAATTATCCAGTGCCTGCTATGTTAAAGTCAAAACTTCATTGATTAAGGAGTAAATTACGCCGAATTGAACAAATACTATACTTTAATCCAATTTGAACCCCCCTTTCTTAACACTTGGGATGAATATGCAATTAATGATGATATGCAAAATTGGATTTTTTTCGTTTATTAAAACGTTATACCCCTGACACGTATTCAAATTTTAAGTCATGGGGATTTAGACGGGTGGAACGTCAGCCTCTCCCAAGCGATAGAGAGCACAGCGTGTGTTAATAAGTTAAATGCAGTATTCAAGCGTATTTAGATTAATTTGTTCTTATTAAGAAATTGGCAATTTTAAAATTGCTTCAATCTATTCATATCCTTTTCTTATTCAAAGATCTCCTCGTGAAATAACCGAGCCAGGATAATATGGGCATAGACCATTAAATGAATATATCTAAATAGTATCAATAAATCAACCACCTTCATAATTATGTAAATCTTAGCCTCCGCGCTCTGAACGTTCAAAATCATGGTTTGGGTTTTAGCCTCGTCGTATCCAAATATGGGACTTTTTTTCTATCCTCATTGCAAATCTCAAACCTATGCCCACCTGTTGTTTTCAACGTTTAAATAAACCAACACGCCTCACAGCACAAAAATAGCAGACCTCCGGTAAAGTCCACCTTTTGCCGTTTTATAAACCGCACGTACAACCACGAAAACATTTCAACCAAGTGCAAACTTCATTTAGAATAGGAAAGCAGAATCCATTTTGGTTGCCCATAGTGATGAATATCGACAAAATTTCCAGATAATAGGATATGAACAAATTTAGGATTTGTGTAATTCAACATTACGTGCGGAACAACACTCAACATAGGGCAGGTATGAAGTACAAAATTTAAATAATTCACACCATTCATAAAAGCCCCGCCTTAATATTTCTGCAATTATTTTTGTAGGATGGACATACCATGTGACAAAATATCTAAAATCTAAGAGAAAAGTTGAAACATGTCAACACCAGTAAAGACTAAATAAATCAAAGAGCTGAAAACACTGAATGAACTATTTTTCGATAGTGAGGAAAAGAGCCGAGGGTAAACAAATGTAGAAGAACTTAAAGGAGTGTATTTTCATTACTGTACCATTGAACTCTTAAAATCGTTAAAATTTCAAATACTTAAGCTTGTTTTCATTTAATACAGAGTAAAATATTTAAAGAATTATTTCTGTCCTTTTATCAAAATTTTCGACTATTGAGGCAATATATTTCTCCGAGATACCTCTATAATTCTTGAAATACAGTAACGTTCTGTTACTAAGACCAGTTTTTTGTAATTTCAAAATAATGTTAATTTTTACAATTATTAAGACCCAAATGCTTAATGTGTGAACAAAAGGGTCTCTATCATAAGTCCGTTGGAATTAATGGAATTAATATTAGACCAGCAACAAATATTTGATCTTTCCGTCGAATTTACGCTAATGAGCTTCCATTTCGGATTTGCTATTCTCAGAACACTAAAACTTGTACCACATTAACAATTTAACATTAAAAATGTATTTGTATCACGTGACGCGTCTACTTTCGTTTTCGAAAGATTTTGTTGTTTTATCAATTATTTTCAATGGATTCAATTTAAATGGTCTGTATTGGATAGGAAAATGACCCCTAGATTATGCAAGTGTCACATTGTTGGTTAAACAGGCGTGTTTATACCCCTTAATTATTAGATATCTTAACAGATTGACATCCTTTGTTTTCAAACAATGGGTGCAGCGTATTATCTACACAGGTGTGAAAAACATATACCATAGTCAGACTGCCGGTCGCTCGACGAATATTTCGCGAATTTTATGTGGTCTTTTTAGCGGGGTCAAAATGCACGCATTTAAAGAGTTTTGTCAGCAAGAAGTGGTCGTAATACGGAGTAGCGGGGTGGTCCTAATTTCGGGGTTAAAGACCATTAAATAAAGAGCAAAAAATTCCGTTCTTTTCAAAACTGGTCTTTTTAGCGGGGTGGTCCTTGAATCGGGGTGGTCTTTAAGCGAGGTTCCAGTGTATTAGAAAATTGAAATTGACACAAAACTAGTGGAATTTAACTTAAAGGAAATGGAAAATACATACTGTTTTGGAAGGGGAATGATGCCCGAATAGGGCGCCAGTACGACCTGAAAAATAGTAATCAGCGGTGGGGCGGGGTCGTTCAAATACAAGTCTAACAAAATTACTTGTCCGAGGGAGGACTAGTGTCTATTGTCAACAATCCATTTTCCTTTAAAACATCTTGATATCCTCATGCCTTGTACAAAGTAGTACCCACACACATTGAATAAACATACTTCCATATACATATAAGAACAAATAGGGCAAGCTGCCACGAGAAATGTCATCGACCAAAAAACCTTGTTTGATATTGCCGACTAATTAAAAGATGAAAAGGAATATAATGGAAGCGCTATCTATAACAAAGACGGAGAATGTTCGCATATAATTGTTTCATTATTTATTTTATTATCATTATATTTTAAATTATGACAATTTTGATATGATATACGACCACTTATCTGGAATTAATAACAATGATAGTTTAAACGAGGACCTAATCAATATACGTCTTTTTTAAGTTCAGAAATAAATTATTTTTTGTCCAATTACTGGGAGGGGGTGGACAGAGGATACGCTAAATCTATATCAGATATATTTTAATAGATTAATCGAATCGTATTTGTCGTTTTAACGTAGCCTTTTTGCGAAATATTTTCTTTTGATAAGTCAAGATTTTTTATTGGTCAATTCAAAGTAACGTAGATTTTCAAATAATGAACAGCGTGTTTCATTGCTCGAGTTATTGTGCGATTTTGGTGTTTTGCTCCAGGCGGCTATACTAATTTTAAAACAATTAATATTCAATTTTGTTAAGATCTATTTGTAAACGATTATTGTCCTATCAGAATATTTGTCATATGTTTTGTTAATTTTGGAATATATGTTTTAAAACAAGAATATACTTATTTAGCATGTATTACTATAAAAATTGTTGTACATATGTCACTTTGTCCAGATGCTAAAATACACGTCATACAAAAAAAGTTGTTTTGCAGTTTATATTAATCATTATTCAATGATCCAAGTTCAAAGAAAACTGGACACCCCCGCGTTCTCTGGAAATGTTATAATGCGTGTAGGCGTTTCATTACATAGTTTATATTTATCAAGTGGCAGACAATTTTATTTTATCATAAATTCACCTCATTTGCATCTTAATGCATACAAAACATAATGAACAAAAACAGACTAAGTGTATGCATTCAGCGTTATTAACATACAAGTACCAGCGTGCATATCATAGACATACAAACAATCAGCTAATGATTTTATAGGATAGAATCACAGGGTCTATACTATAGTCACTGATGTCGTGATAGTCACGTGATCTACAACAATACCGTGAAATCGGATGGTTGACACTTAACGATAGAAGACAGTATCAAAAATTAATTCTAGCTTTTAAGATTAAAAACTCAATGGTACCACAATATCTTAACGACATTTTTCCAAGAAGTAATCCTGAGAACTTACGTTATAACTTACGAAATATAGATGATTTCATTAATATTCCAAGAAGAACTGCCCTATTTGAAAACTCATTTGTACCTTCAACTATTAAAAACTGGAACGCTCTCCCAGCCGATAAAAGAAATATACAAACTCTGGGTGCTTTTAAGCGAAAAATTTTATCAACTTTTTTTACAACTACAGATGTTCCATCGCACTTCTTAGTGGGAAATCGATTTTTCTCATTAATTCATACACGTTTACGAAATGGTTGCAGCAATCTTAATGATGACTTATTTAAAAATCACATTTCTGATAATAGACTATGTAATCACTGTAAATTTCGCGAGGATGCTGAGCATTTCTTCTTTCGATGTACTTTATACACTTTAGAACGTCTAAGCCTGTTTCAAGACACACGCAATTTCCACCCACTAAACTGTAATATTTTACTATTCGGCAGCGCAAATCTATCAAGTGAAGACAATGAATATATATTTCTTGCTGTTCAAGAATTCATAAAAAATACAAGACGTTTCAGCGACCATTAAATACTGTATCTATATTTTCATTGATAGACCATACCCCTCTTTATTCTACTTTCACTATCTTATGCCACTTTTTTCTCCATTGTTATTGTTCGTTTTTTCTCGGCGGTCGGAGCATGAATAATTTCACGGTGTCTTCGTGCTCTTTGTTTGACACCCGTGATATTGAGATAGTGTGTGGTCATCAACCGTTGAATTGTTCAGGCTTTGACGGTTGGGAGAGGGCGAACAATATATATCTATTCTTCTATTCAATATTTCTTATGTATTATTCATGAAATTCAATCTTGTAGCCACTCCTATTGCCCGACTATTTTATTTTCTTGCAGATGTTTAATGTATATACCTTAAGGGGAGAGCCGTAACTAAGTTTTAGAACTTGTGGCTCAACCCGATTGCCGTATATACATTTAGTTATGTGTTATTATTATATTTGTTGTATTTATGTAATTGAAAAATGTATTTACGGGCAATAAAATAAGTTTAAACTATCTACAACAATTACTAATAAGGCCAGCAAGGCTCAGTGAGTGTTGCAAACAAAACAGAAGTCCTCTAATAGTATTGCTGTTCTATTTTAGTAATTGCGGTATGACATTGGCCACAGAAACAAATTACCAAACAAAGGTGCAAGAGTTTAATGGAAAAAAAGAACTTATTTACATTCTGAAAATCACATGACTATATTCCCTGGAGTTCAATATGAATATAAAAAAGCAAAGGCATGCACAATGAACAACAATGGGGCTTACTTAACATTTGGAAGTTTACTTTAATATCTGGTCTATAAACGAACTTCCAAGCCTTTACTGATAGGAAAGTATTTTGTCTAACTCTGTATTGACATACTCTGGTCATTTAATGGGCCCAGGTTACCTAGCCTCACTTTCCTGGACCTTTGTATATGACTAATACTCACTTACCCTTACACAAGGCCGACAGCTTCTCCATATAAAGGCTGGCAACTTCTTCATACAACTAAATAATCAGGGAAAATCGACATGACTGTTTATGGAACGGTAAAACCAGTCCGGGTAAGGCTTGGACTATCAACCCGTTAGGGACACCAGATTCAAAATCGTGCGAGTAGCCTACTGTACTATGCACCTTAATGTTATTTTTGTCATACATTTTTATAATGGAAATACTAAGATTTTATTATAAAACACTCACCCAAAATTCACGTAGTCTTGGAGCCGGGTGTTTCTTATCACGCTAGATTTGTAGAACTCGTTTAGAGTTTGCCTATCTTTATATTCAGTACAATAAGTTTAAGCCACTTGGAAGGCACCTATGTCAAATATGATTTATCACAATTTTAAAAACTTATTATTCCACTATGTGACACATATTCACTATCCATTTATTGTCAAGCTTCAGTCAAAATTTTAAAAACACTACATAAGAAGTAACCAAAAAATGTAATTTCAAGAAACTAACCGAAGCCAGTCCCAAAGCCCAGTTGAAAATAGCAAGGGCAACACTGACTAGAAACTTACCGAAGACCAGCAGAGGAAGAACGTTCTTCAAACGAAATGTCACTCTGTACTCTTAACTATCAAGCTTGAAGTTAAAGTTCAAGCTGGGGTCTGCACATAATGCATCCATTTGGAGCAGACGGACCACGAAACGACTAACAGAAGAAGACAATTTATAATATCCTGATCCGACATTACAAAGAAAACTAGAGATGTATTGCACTACGACACATTTTACTTTTAGTTATCTTATTTTAGAAAATAGACATATAATTTTTGATTTCAAGTCATCCTAAACACACCGGATACATAAGTAAATAGCACGCACGTGCTCCACGTGCGTAATATTTCAAATAAAACATTACATGAAATTGACACATTTACGAGTCAATATCCTATATTTTGGTAATCTCGAACGAGTTTCACGTGCGTAAAATTTCAATCATTGCGCTTTCTATATCACGTCACGTTTTGTTTCCAGTGTAAGATGTTATATCAAAAACGCCACAACCTCAGAGCAGGGGTTTCTTCCATAATATTTTTTACCACTTCAAATGGAATACCCTGTACAGTCCGCCATTTCTAATGAGTAGCCCATATGCAGAATGTGAGTAAGAATAAATCGGTACTTTTTTAGTAAAATGAAACGGTGTGATGTTTTACAATTCAGCACGTATAGTTTCAATTGTCCTAAAAAGTACCAATTTTTTAAACTTGTATGAAGTATAGTACGGTGTGATTCCGAGTTCAAATCTTATCAGATAGGCCCCTAAACTTTGGGTAAGTACCGTATGGTTTAAGGAGGAGGTAAATCAGGATAAGTTACAGACATTGTGTCTACAATGCTATGTCAGTTGTAGGTATTGAGTTGTCGGATACGTCAACAGTTCATTTTTTATCAAAGTACAGCCTGTACACAATGACCAGGCTATGTCAGTTGGATACTTTACACTACAGTTTTTTTTATGAAAGTAGAGCTTGTACACACGGACACTGACTAATGTTAGTTAATATCATAACAGTGAAATTTCACTATTAGGACTATCAAAATTAATGGTCGTAATAGTGGAACCATCGTTATATAGGGGCTTTTCTTCTCAAATTAAGGATCATCAAAATATATGGTCTGAATAGTGGAACAATCTTTACTTCTTCTTAAATTAGGCATTTGAGACTTTAGTAAACGCTAAAAATCTCATGGTTTTGCAATGACCAAGGTAGTCTGTATAGCAAGCTTTACTGAATATAATCATTTAAACAAAAAGGACCAGTATATAGTCACAAAGTAGTTTCTGAAGAGTGTAATGTACATGGGTGCAAGATGAAAATTTAGAAAAACCTGAAAACTGTAATTTGAAACCATTTTTTTTTCATAATTTAATAGCAAAACATTGTCTAATTTGTTGTGAAAAACCTGAACTTCAGGCATATGCCTGAAAACTTGCACCCATGAATGTATGTGGGAGTAACAGGTCCAAGCTATAAAACGCAACCATTATTTTAGAACAGAACGGAACTGTTAATTATTTAGATTATACCAATCGTTTCCCTACACCACTGTCTCCCCCCTTTCGAAAAAGTGTAATCATAGTAATTGATATCATAATCGGTGAGGGTTTTTTTTCAAAAAAATAACTGAGGGAAGATTTATGATGAGCGTTATATGCATTGTACAATTTTAATGAAATTATTTTTGTTATATCCTGCTAACTAAAACTCTAAATTAATACATCTAAAACTTGATACCGAGTATGGGCTAACCTGAGCCCCAAAGGGAAATGTTGTACCATGCACGTATATGGTCCTCAAACAACTAACTTTACAAATTTTGTAAATAAGTGGTATTGTACTACATAGAAATAAATATTTAAACAGAGCTGTCATTTGTAATAAGGAAAGTACATTTTGATGGGGGGATCTGAGCGAGGTATATTTAAAATCGGTGGATGAAAAGTTTGATTTAGATAGGCCTCTTAGAATACCGTAAAATTAACTATTAAGACGATCAAACTCCATGGTCTTAATAGGGGAATTGTCTTTATACAATCTGATTAAAACCTGATCTGAAATTCTCCGCTCGCCTACTCGCAAATTTAGATCTGGCTGTTTCGTTATGAGGGTCATGTTCAGGTGACTTTTTCTCATTATAATATTCATGACGCAATCATCATGTTTAGTAATTTGTTTACAACGTCTACGTCACACAATTTGAAGAGAGCCGTCCAATCACAGCCTGTGAATAACACCAACGTCAAATTAACTCCCAAATCTTGTTATAAAAATAGAAATTACCAAATCAAGATGCTATTAATAGTGTTTCGTCTAGATGAACGCAACGCATTGATTGGTCGACACAAAGATCATCTCGACGTGACCCTCAGAGCAACCCTAAGAGATCCTATACCACAACGGTATATAGAATATCTGTTTACTGAGATTGGGTCTTTATGAGGGATCCTTTCTCCTCTCAAAACTCATTGAACAAAATTATAAGCATACGTTTTTTCCAAAGTATGGAAATGTGTATTGCTTCCCTAAGCATGGCATATAGTAATTCCTAAGTAAATTTAAAGACAAAATTGACCTATGACAAACTTTGCTTACATTATTAGTTGTTGTTATCGACCACGTGACAATAGACTCTGTACACGTACAAAAAGTCTAGGCAAGTTTATAGGAATCTATGTCAAACGATG
Source organism: Mactra quadrangularis (assembly GCA_025267735.1). Lineage (NCBI taxonomy): Eukaryota > Metazoa > Mollusca > Bivalvia > Venerida > Mactridae > Mactra > Mactra quadrangularis. Next base: position 55,432,483 of record CM046309.1, on the reverse strand, counting down.
ATGACTTATAAAAGAGTGCGGTCCGGTTCTCTATCATATTGCACTCAAATAGACCTTGATCGTTTAAGTTCTAATTTGTAAACATATACATTAGTCTATCTAATATTCATGCTCCGCTAATACAAACATGTCCTGTTGTATAAATTTAAACACATCAAAAAGCATTGACATTGTTTTAATGTTAATGACATTCATTTTGCTCATCTATTATATGAATAATTCAATCATTTCATTTAACTGTATTATAATGAATCGTTTTACGACGTGTCATGCATTTTGATTAGTCAAGATTTTGTATATTAATCAAGAAAAAAACTCTTTGATTTTTGCAAGATTTTGTATTTACCAAGACCGGAAAATCTTCTTTGTGTTTAGAATGAGTCAAGAAATCTGTAGGCTTTTGTGATATACAGTAAAGTTCCGCAATGTGGACCACATTGGGTTTTACAAAATCATGCGAGTTTTTTTGACGATTTTAAGTCCCAAATTTGTGTGGAAAATGGTCCATTTATTAACGGTACTCATTCACAGATTTCAACTTAAATATCAACTTTTTCTGAAACTACTAAATTGTATGGAAACATTTTTGGAAGCAGGAAGGTAGTGTTTTGATATTGACAATTTTTGTACAAATTGACACACAACTACAAATGATGGTGTTTCATGTAGTAAAAATCTACCCCGTAAATTTAACGAAATAGAAATTCTAGTGCGTTTTGTGACTTGTATTGTATATTTCTTGCAACATATTGGTCAGTGTGTCTTAAAAATATCAAGATTAAATTTTTGACTCAATTACAGACACTGAATGGTATTTTGAAAATATAGATTAAAAAACAAATCTGTGAACTAGTGCCTTTACGACCGTTATGCCGTTGAGACCAACTTTTTTGATGGACCTAATACTGGACCTTAACTGTACATCAAGAAGTACTCTTAAGTTTTTAGCATGTTACATTTTGTTAGATTGTTCAATTCTAAGATGTTGGAAAAAATTTATTACAATACATGTACATGTAATATAATCTCTTGAGAAACACCCACCTGGAGGGAATAAAACATGTTGCTGCATAGAGGTTGTTGCTCGGCAGAGATTAAATTCTGTTAAAGTTATGTCTCAGGGAGCTATCAAAATATGTTGTTATGCAGAGAATTTGTTCTGTAAAATGCTTTCTGCAGAGGTTATACTGTATTTCATTTCAAACGGACATGGACAGATGTCAAGCATTTAAAGTACTTATTAGGGATCACCTGTAAATGTTTGATTGCAGTGACCGGTCATCACACACGCAACCACCTGGCAATCAATGATTCAATCAATTCAACACACCTTAACATGTTCGGAATTATCCAATCAAAACTCGCAAAGTCCGGTTTGTTACGATTGTTTATGTTTTGCGATATTGGCTTCTGTGATGTTATATAGGTACATGTATAAATTATGAGCTTTACAGAATGGTAAATGTTTTGAAAATAAAATGCTTTTTGTACGCTTGTAAACATTTTGTAATTTTTGAATTGGACATTTGACAAATATAATTTGTATTTCTGCACGATTCCGCGATCTCAGTACGCAACAGTTTGACTGGCTGGCATCAAGCTTCAAATTAAAGACGAAAATCAATCAAAACTTACAAGTAAGGACCACAAAGCATAACTGCATCATTTTTTATCTTTTACACAACCCTTGATGTTATATTTATCCTTGATAGATCAAAGAACTTCATCTCCATGAGATAATTGGATGTTTTGACGACTATTATCAAAACTGATTTCATACAACAAGGGGCGGATCCAAAATTTCTTTCTAAGGGGGGTCCAAACCTTCGAACCACAACCACATTATACACTGTTTGCCGTTTTGTACATAAACGGTCTTACTACATCGTCTATATATAGAATGGCTGTTTGCAGAATAACGCAAGATATCAATAATAAACAAAATATATAACCATTATATCTATGTTAAGCACAAGGGCTAGCGAGGCGAACGCTAGAAAAATACTTCAACCTACTGAAAAATGGCTTGCATTAAAAAAAATATTCATGAACGGGTACATTTTGGAAATTTCTGGAAGGGGGTCCGGACCTCCACCCCTGACCCCGCTAGATCCGCCTATGTACAAAAAACTTCACAGATTTCAATCAAAACTTGTAGCGTTTTTTTTGCACCGCAGTAATTCAATATGATGCATGATTTGATTACGAGAAAATTGAATACAAAACTTCCAGATAACTTAGACCAGATGAGGCGTCATGTTCGATGGTATTGAGTTTCTGTTGAATAATATTTGATAAGCTTTGAAGGGCTTTGAGTTATTTCTATAACATTCGATTACTTGCAGTTGTGAATTTAATTGAAATATGATTTTTTTAGAAACCAAAATCAAACAGCCTAACATTGTGTTTCATTAAATAATTTCATATAGCATTGTGTGATATATTGTGAGTTAATTATTCATGTGTTACTCGATAGCATCTCGTTATGGCGAAAAAATAATCAGGGACCTGTGTCAGTTATTTCCCATTGTATACTCTTCAAATGGGTAGGTCTATTTGTTGGATAACTCGGATTTTACCCTTACTTTTTAATGTCAATTTGCCAAAATTAATCTTAAATAACTTTTCTGTAAATATATTTTTTGAAAACCAAGCTTAGTATTATTAGTGTAAAGAAACATCTAAATTTCATCACTTCTGTTAATATCTTCATTAACAAGAAAGCTATTAAATGAAATATTTTGTTATCCTTACATTGGAATTCAATGATGAAATCCGAGGATTCCAACTGTAAGGACCTACTTATCAATTGGATTGCTTCAGATATTATCAAGGAACGATGACTGACTATAGTCCCTAGTTATAGTATTTGGTTTCTGGGTCTATATTCAAGTGATTTACAACAACAAATAAATGAGGAAAAAACAACGACATCAAAGAGTGCATACAATAACAACTACATTTGTACCTTTAGCCGCCCGGCTAGCTCAGTTGATAGCACGCAAGTCTACTGGTCAAGGGGTCAAGGGTTCGATCCAGAGATTTAGCCTTTCCAGGAGGAGTGAGTAGGTTGACTGACCGCCGTTATATGACCTATACAGAGTGTTGCAACGGCGTTATACCCAACAAAACAAACAAACAAACAGTTGTACCTTTCTTTCTCAGAAAAATCAAAAATTGCCTTTTAAGTGTTGATCGTGAGTTTCAACTCCTCAGCAACGATGGAAGAAGTCTATGCAACCTTCAGAAATTGGAATGGACTCGTCCTAACTGGTCTTATTTACGGACAAAGGTGAAAATAATTAGAAGCCATGTAATAAAACACATCTGCTTATACTCACATTACTTGTTACATAAAAACGTTGCAGACGATTGGGAGAATCAAAGGAGTCAAGCATCGATAGTCTTTACAGTGGATTGGTGTTATTATAGGAAACTTTTCATGCTGGAATTATGCATTTGGACCTTCAAAAATCGCATGATATTGCAATAATCGTGGTGATCTTTTTGATGGCACTTTGCTGTATATGTCTATTCAAATATCGCCATCAAAGGGTATATCGAGGGTTGCTGGAAAGACTGTAGTAACTCGCTCTTTAACGCAATGCACTTACTACAACCCTCGATATAGTCAATTGGTCCTGAGAAAATTTATTGTTAGCTTCAAATCCTCCGCACAAAAATGTATCGATCGGTCAACTCTGTCATTTTAAAATTAAAATATTTTGTGCAGAGGATTCAGAATAAACAATAACAAGTCACAGTGTACCATGTGCATTTTCAGAAATAAAAATATTTTATATACTGTTTGAAGCTTTTAGAACTATATTTGACTGCTGCAAGAACTTGATGAAGAACAAGTTTGTTTACATTCTGACGATCACGTGACTATATACCCTGATTGACAATGCGATATGATTTTAAACAATTAGTTCAGTAATCTACGATTATTTGTATAAACTAGGACACTTGTTCACTCAAACTGTCATAACTATATCTTATCCGATATTCACCCACCCTCCACACTCGATAATCTATCAAATTTACAAAATTATCATATAAGGGACTTTTTAGTTATCTATTTGACCCCGAACTGAGAATTTTATCTTCAAGTACCATCATGTGAGTATAACTCATATAGAAATAACGATTACATAGTTTTCTAGTTGTAAACTGGCAAAATCTCAAATTTTCTGAAGTTCTCAAATTTCTAAAGTATTTTCAAATTATAATTATTATCAACCGAACCCAACACGTGTATGCAAACAAGTGCTCGAGGAGATAAAAACATGCAATAGTCTTATCAAACCATCTTTAACAAGCCTGAACGCCATACAAGTTCAATTTACATATTATTTTATATTATTTTATCCATTTACAATTATTTTTGAGCCAAGCAATAGAATGTTTATATTTTGTAGAGAATTCAATTAGAATATTAAATATCTGAACGTATCAACTAAAATATTATTTTATTTAAAACAGTAAAGCAGTGTTCTGATAATGACAATTATTAAATACAAGAAGTAGATCTTAAATCATCTTTCATATTTCAACTTAAATACAGTGCCATCCATAAATACCTTTACACTATGAAAAATTCGAAAAAAATATCAAAAAACTGTTTATTTTGTTTTAAAATGTTTCCAGATAGTTTTCATTTCAAAGTTGTGAATATCCTGCATTACTTCCCTTTTATTTCTATATCTGTTTTTATGTCCACTTAAACTTTTGTGAAATAACCAAAAAAACATCATCATCAGCAATTTCATTTTCAATGTGGTTCATTTGTAAAAATGCATACAAATACATTTTTGAGATGATTTTTTTGCCATGCTAATTGTTATGAGTGGCTGCTATGTAGACGGAAGCATAACTACAGTAAATCATCAGCAAATATGAATCGTTTAAGTCAAGACCAGCGAGCAAGATGCAGAATCTACCACGAGCAAGGAATGCCAGTGACTTCCATCGCCCAAAGACTTGGATGTTCAAGGTAAGACAATTGTAATTTCTTTTTCTGATTTTATTTAGTTGAAATTAGTCACTTTGCTAAATTTGCTAACTATTGCTAAGTGTAAAGTAACTGAGGATGTGTTTTTTTTTTCTTTCAGGCCTTCTGTTTACAAGGCACTGGAGCGGTTCAGTATCACTGGAAATGATGATGATCTCCCCAAACCAGGCAGAAGCAGGTCAACCACACCACGGGAGGATCGAACTTTGGTGCGGGCATGCCTAGCCAACAGAAAACTGACAGTACCTGAACTTCGCAACGCCTGGGAAGCATCAGGTACAAACAGGTCTGCTACTACCATTAGGAGACGATTACAGGAGGTTCACCTTAATGGCCATAAAGCTGTTAAGAAACCTCTTCTGACACCAAGACACCGTAGACTGCGTCTAGATTTCGCCATGGCTCACCAGGATTGGACTTGGGTTGACTGGTCATGTGTTTTATGGACTGATGAAAGTAAATTTAATCTCTTTCAAAGTGATGGACCAGTTTATGTTCGCAGACGACCAGATGAAGTTCTCAGACCAGATTGTGTTGTGCAAACTGTTAAGTTTCACGGAGGTAATGTGATGATGTGGGGTTGTATGTCCTATAGAGGAACTGGTATTCTTAGCAAAGTGTCTGGAAGACTTAATGGACTTGGCTACATTGATATTTTAAGAGACTGTGCCATGCCGTCAGCTCATCTCCTGGGATATGGAAATGAGTTTTGGTACCAAGATGATGGAGCGCCATGCCACAGAGCAAACATAGTGAAACAATGGAAGCTTGAGCATGATGTAAGATGCTTGAACTGGCCACCTCAGTCACCAGATTTGAACCCGATTGAAAATTTATGGTTTGACATCAAATGTGCCCTGAAGCGTCGCAATCCTAGCAATTTGGATCTTCTTGAAGCAGACATTCAGGAAATATGGCAGAACATTAATGTGGAAAGGTGTGAAAAACTTATTAAATCAATGCCAAATAGAATTCAAGCCGTGATAAATTCAAATGGTGGATATACCAAGTACTAAATACCAGTGTTTGAGATTTAGCTTTTGTTGGATTATACACCGAAAATGAAATCTGACTGTATATTTTAGAAAATTTATATCATAACATCCACATTTTATTATTTTTGTATCTATTTCATATCTACCTAAAGTATTCTTGCATTAAAACTTGATGTAAATGATAAAATCTTAGTTATTTTATACATATGTAAAATTTTATGATGTGTAAAGGTATTTATGGATGGCACTGTATAAACTTTTTTAAAACTCAATTTAGTGTAGAACTTTTTTGTGATACACGGCTGGCGTTGCCCGAGTAATCCGTTCACATATTTTTTTGTATTCTGAGATTGTGTATAAATTATAATAAGAACTGCAAAGGAGTCACATCCTGTCCATTAAATCCCTCAATATATTTTAGGACTTATTTAGATATTTTATTTAGGGAAAAATTTGGAAAATTATCGAGACCAGTAACCAGTCAAATCTAAACAGGGAAATGTTTTTAGAATTTTAAAGTTGTTATAAAGGGGTCGAATATCGTTATCAATCAAAGTAATTAGGACAATTGCAGTAAATTTATTTAATATTTAGTTAAATAGATTTACTGTACCTTTATATAGGTGAAATTATACATTGAGGGAAGAGGAGACAGGATAGAGAGCCATTGACGTGCGACCACATGCACGACTCATGCAGTTCGGTTCGTCTCCATTCGGAGACAAACACCAAATACAACAGCGTAAGCCAGCCCCAAGCAAAACATTAACAGCTCTGGTAACCATGCCTAACTCCCCTTTTCAATGAAAAGGGAATAGAATGGTGTTTAGGAACGACCAGAGCCAGTAAAATGCTTCGCCACAAGAAGGCAAACGCTTGGCTATATGTATGACATTTAAGTCAAAATAACGTAACATCAATTGAAAACGTTAACCTTTTCTAATCTCAATTAAATACTAGCAAATGGTTTGGGAAGGTAATCAGTTTATCACGTTAATTAAATTCAATCAGTTTCCAATTCCGTCGCATTTAATGTGGCAGATTCTTGGTAAATTATTAAACAAGAAACATAAGTATTATTACAAAAGTGTGTAGAAAAAGTATTAATTAATTAGAATACAAAATTAAGACATTCAAGAGTTACGTCCCTGTTTATTATAATTTCTATACCCTATGTTTAAACTGACTTATGTCCCCAGGGCATACTACATTTTGTATATGATTTATATATCTAATAATGTATAATTTAAATACACAAGGGAGTTGATCGGATTTAGGTTATTGTCATTGTTGCCTCCCTTTGTGCCAAAATTGACGAATGTAATTTTAATTCAACAAAATACCTTGAGGCTTCTTGAAAGTAAGAATGTGAATAGAAATCAAAATACACAGCTCATGTGATTGATAACGTATGGGTTCTTTTAAATAAACTTTTTGTCATAAACTAAAACGCATACCTCGCTTGCGTAGTACAAATGCATTTTTATTGACGATCTTTTAATTATCTTTCTTGGCTTTGTCTTTGATTGGGTGGTTCAGGGCGCTTAAGTAAATCTGTTGTAACAACCCACTAGTAAACGGTCCTGGGTCTGAGCCCAACCAGCTGCCATGACTTTTTATATAATATTAAAGGTCAGTGGCTTACAGAAGCAAATACAATGTAGTACAAAAAGAACATTATTCGTTCAAAGTGCAATTAACTGGATAACAATAAATAACTTTATAAAACCTGGAGTCCAAAGATTGCCAATTATATTTTTTAAAACACTGCTTACAAAAGTCGTTAACTAAGATCTTTTCTTAACAAAATTGCGGACACTGATACTGACCAATCATTGGAAAGCTAAATAGTCATTGGTTCGAACCGCATTCAAAATTCGTGCAACGGTTTTATTTAGCACAGAACTTTATATCATTGTTGCTAAAACAAAGGTACCAGGAAGCAGACTCGAGAATTATTCATCTAAGTTGCAAAACTTGTTTCAAGTTCGAGCTAAAAATATAAGTACAACAATAATAATTTTCAATGTGAAAAATTCAATTTACAGTTCTTTGCGATCGTGATCTAAATGTATTGATAAGATTCTTTATAATAAAAGGATACACAGAAATGCTAAATGAAATATTCATTAGACCCATGTACATTGAGTACATTTTGTATTTTCAACAAACAAAACATTTTGTAGTGTGTTTTAACATCACAGCCCGTATTGTCCTATCTCAAACGAATATCAAATGATTAACAAAAACAAAGCTATGAAATCTTCAATTGTTTTTACATGTAGTAATGTGTTCTCCGTTCTTTGTATAATACGACAGTACACTCCAAAAGTTCTTGGACAAAATCCTGTGTTTAGGTTAAACTGATTCATATGCGGATCTAGCGGGGGTCAAGGGGGGCCGGACCCCCCTAGAATTTCCGAAATGTACCAGTCCATAAGTGTATTACTTGACTTTAAGTCATTTTTAAGTAGCATGAAGCATTTTTTTCTCGTTGCTTAACATTGATATAATGGTTATATAGTTTTTATTATTAATACATGTATGTTGCATTATTCTGCAGAAAGTGGATAATGGGGTTGTGGGTTGAAAGTTTAGCCCCCCCCCCCTAGAAAAAGTTCAGACCCCCCCCCCTTGAGAAAATCTTGGATCCGCTCCTGTGATTAAACTCATTACCATAGAAAAGGAAACGAATAGTCCTCTGAGCATGTTTCTAATACAGAATTTATACGTGTATCAATATATGCTAAAAACTACAGTGAAATCTGCTTAAGTGACCCACTGTATTCAACGACTCTCTGTCTTTTGCGACCGTATTTGAGAAATTGAGACCCCCATAATTATAATGATAAATGCCCATGTAAGGTTCCTGTTTAAAGCGACACACTGTCTGACGCAACTAAAGACCTTAATTGATTAGTCAAATGTTAAAAAATTAGACGTAACCAAGCCACTTTTCAACCCTCAATTGTAGATGTATTTTACATGTATAAGAATCATTTATAATAATTTTACTTCCAGTACACATGATCAATTTATTCTAAAACAATAGTAAGTCAAATAACTTTTGTAGGGTACCGTATGTGCTTCATTTTCATCATTTGAAACAAAATTGCAAACCCTCTTTATTGCCCATGTGGTAATGTGGTAATTGTTTTTGTCGTAATATGCCAATGTAAAAGTCACTTTTATGATTCTTGACATCGGGCTATTCAAAGTCGCAATACATTCTTGCGTATTCCCTTTGTTCGACGAAACTTCCACGCCTCTCCGATCAATAACAGGATTCGAACCTGTGTGGCATATTTATTTGAACGCTGTTTTTATTTCTCTCAATAAAAGATCAAAGAGTAAATTTATTACTGTGTTAAGTTAAGTACTCGGGCAGGTGTCAAATAATGCCTGGTGCCATCGTTGCTCTGAAGTTCTGAAACAAATCTGATTATTTTCTTAGAACTCAACAATTAAAATGTTATTTTACGCGCCATTATACATATTTTCCTGTAATAAAATGGTTCAAGTTTTAATAATTAACAGACTTATATAAACTGATTTTTACGGTAAAATCTGTTACGGGGATGATGTAGCTCACTCAGATTGACCTAATGTTCACGGTAAAATATGTTACAGAGATGATGTAGCTCACTCAGATTGACCTAATGTTTACGGTAAAATCTTTTACAGAAATGATGTAGCTCACTCAGATTGACCTAATGTTTACGGTAAAATATGTTACAGAAATGATGTAGCTCACTCAGATTGACCTAATGTTTACGGTTAAATCTTTTACAGAAATGATGTAGCTCTCTCAGATTGACCTAATGTTTACGGTAAAATCTTTTACAGAAATGATGTAGCTCTCTCAGATTGACCTAATGTTTACGGTAAAATCTGTTAAAGAGTTGATGTAGCTCACTCAGATTGGTCTGAGAAGAAATGATTGATGCATCATACACTTCGAAGAGTTATGTAATGTAGTGTATTGTTATATAGTGCAACCATATATAATATATGATGCTTTAGCCACATTTTGACGATTCCTCAATGACTTTGCGGCGGGTATCACAAACGAGCCGAAGCCGGTCCCAAGTCCGTTGAGGTGTGAGGGCAACACTGACTGGAATCTTAACAACAACCATTCTCGTACCCAGAGGTTATCAAGTTTTTCGAGAATCTTGATAACCTCTGGGTACGAGAATCGACATTCTAGAGAATCATGATAGCCTCTGGGTACGTAAATGAACATTCTCGAGAATCATAATAACCTCTGGGTACGAGAATAAACATTCTCGAGAATCATAATAACCTCTGGGTACGAGAATAAACATTCTCGAGAATCATGATAACTTTTTTTTCAATTGGGTTTAACGTCGTATTCAACACATAATCAGGTCATATATACGACGGCATGATAACCTCTGGCTACGAGAGTGAACATTCTCGAGAGACTTGAAAACCTCTGTGTAAGACAATGAACTACAGCCTGCAGAAGAAGAAAGCTCTTCCGAAGAAATGTCTCTCTGGGATGTTAACTTGTAAGTTTGAAAATAAAGTTCTGACCGGGATCTCCACATATATGGGGCGGGCGGACTGAGTGGTACTTTTCACAAACAATTACACGATAAAAAGCATCGTAAGTCAAATGCAAGAAACATTAATTATACAATTATGTTATGGCCAATCAATTTCAAATATTCATGAATAATGTAGAAAATTGTTTACCATTTGGATAGCATATCAAAGTTATGTTTATTATCCTTCTGACTTTGAATTGCAAAATATGAATTTAACTTACGATAACTTTTCGTAAGAATTTTTGTGAATCAGTGCACTGATTTATAACTAAGCGTCAAACAGAAGAACATTGCGGCGGTCAGTCATCCTACTGACATTCTCTGGATAGGCCTAGGTCTCGGACCTAAACTTAAAACCTAGGTAGTGCTAAACTCGTGCTCTCGTCAGTGGCTGATAACTGTCCAACTTGAAACAGAGATAGGCGAGAGAATGGTCGTGGAAAAAATCTGCGACTAAATGCCACGAAGATATGTCTTGGTCCCGCCAAATCCCACGATCAAAAATTAAATCAAAGGATATACTTGTATAAGTACAATTGTATATGTATATACATTGTAGTTTGATAACAGCATAAACGCCTACTGCGTGCAATTCAGAATACTCGAAACTAACTAATATTTGTAAATATGTAAGATATTAAGAAATAAGCCTTGAAGACATTCGCGGAATAAAAATAATTCGCATGAAAAAAATTAAAGTGCATTTCTATCAATACGAACAGCATGTGGTTTGCTTAACATCTGGTAAAATACTCTTGATATTGCGAAACTTATAAGTATCAAGTTAAATTATACAGATGTACAGATTCGACGCAGACGATTTTGGGAACAAGCCCTTACGTACTCATAATTTCACATTAGAAGTTAAATTACCTTAATAATTTGTTATGATAAAATGAAATTATCTAATATAATAAGATCGTGCGGAGTTCCTACATTTCATTAATATTCCATTTGCTTTAATCATTTTATATCAGTAAACTTCATTAAAATCGCATTTACGGAGGCAGACGATTTTAATATCTTTCTGCCTATTTTTTCTGATCATAGTTTCGATTTTGCATGTTGCATCCTTGTGCGCATTTTTTTCGCGCATCTTTCTGTCTGTTTATTATGATTGCGCATCTTCTCGCGCATCTTTTCGTCTGTTTATAATGATTGCTGATCCGTTATCATTCCCCTCGTTAACTTTAATATTTTCTCATCTTGATCCGTTTTCAGGTCGTCTACGTTTGATACAAAGACATTGGCAGCTCTCAGCGTTAAATGTGTTGACTTGGAAATCAAGCGTCCTGTCGAATGTCAGGTCGCGTGGCGTCATGATAAACCGTGGTGTCATTATGGAGTCATTACATAAATATCGTTTGGTTAAAATCATAACACAACTGTCGATGACATGTTTACGAGGTCAATTTATTCAACATAAAATGAAGATATTTATCAAAATGTTATTGACATTTAAAATGTTTATAAATTGCCTTATTTTCGTTACGACAGCAGACGCTATCATCTTTGATGTTCAATGGCTGCTCCCGAAGCCATTGTTGACTTCCTGATGTAACAGTAAGCGTGCGTTTTCACCAGAATGTTACCATTTAATACTCAACCCCTGAGGAAATATTTCCCAATGAGTTCTTGAGTAAGTATACGAGTGCAAAAATGAACCATTTCCATTAAAGACCATGTGGCACTTTCACAAAAAATCTTACGATAAAAATCATCGTAAGTCGAAAGCAAGAAACATTAATAATACTGTTATCTTTAATCCAATAAATTCCAAATATTATTGAATTATATGGAATGCTGTTTACCTTTTGAATATCATATCATGGTTATTATCCTTCTGACTTGAAAATGCAACTTTATGGAAATGACTTACGATAACCTTTTTCGTAAAAATTTTTGTAAAAGGGTGCACATATTTGTCATAGCAAAAGCATGCGATTTTTTAGATCTGTTATGCCCCAAGTGTTAAATTTGATACGGAAAAGGTTCATAAAGACGATTGTCAAACTTTTAGAAACTTTAGCTCGCCCGTAGACATAATTGGGATTTCCACACCCATGGCTTATCTCTTTTTTTTCCGCCACTTTAAAAACTCTCGAAATTTTATTTGAACTCTAAATTAATATAAGTGATCGAACCTTGCATACGTAGTTAAAGATTACAAAGGAAAATATAAGTATTTGTAAGCACTTCACAGTCATGGGTGGCACAATTGAATAAGTTTAAATGATTTGCGCTTAAATACTTATTGCCAAATGATGAAGAAAGTTGGCGTTTTCTAAACCTCGTTGGAACATTATCTTTCTAATTATTGTTCATACGAGAATAAAAATAGTTCCAAGCACTAATAGAGATTTACTCATTAGAAATAAGTACCGAAAAATCTGTTCGTAAGCGTTTTATGAGAGTTCTATGAAAATTACTGGTGCATAAATACACATGGTAAACACGAAACAGCTGTAACTGTAGTGCAAGTAAGCACTAGTTAGAACAAAATGGCGTATCGCGTATGAATCCCTGAGGAATTACAAAACTGATCCAAATCTTCCAGACGCTTGCATATCGATAGAACATTCTCACGTTGAACATCTTTAAAAAGATTTTCTGGTACAGTAATTATACCTTCCAGAATTGCTCTTGAAGAATAATGGCCCGCCGAAATATTTGAAACAATGCGAGAATAAACTTATTATTATCAGACGAACAGTCAAGCGCCTGACTGACGAACTACTTGTGAAAATGAGAGAAAAAAGTAGTTCCGGTCCAAACGTTTTAATTATTTTCTCTGTTAATAATAATTGGTCGAATTATGTGATACTTAGGAACGACTTTTCGTGCGTCTGTGTTTATTAATCTTTCTTATGTTCATGATTGCTGATTTCATCATCTTAGTTATGAAACGCTTGTCTTTAAGTGTCTGTCACAAAACTTTGTCGTACTTGATTACAACTTTTAATGAAGCAACTAATATGATTGTCAGAGCAGCCTGTTTGTATAACTTTCTTACACAGTACTCAAATAAAGTCATAAAGAATTTCAAGTGCAGAGTCTACGAGTGCATTACATCAGTTTCGTACGAAGTGCTTATTTCATAATAACCCTTGCAAATGACTTTTAAATAATTATGAAATTATCTTTATTATTGAAAATTATAAGTATAGCCAAGGATTTTACATAACAGAGATTTGTAACGATAAGTAAATGTAATAGATTTTCATCAAATTTCACTGTCGTCGCTATTATTTCGGCCAATACGGAAAACAAGTATAACAAGTTTAAATAAAGATATTCACATGAAAGTGTGTATAAGTACCATTTAAATTGACATAAATGTTAGGAAAAAATGAGTTTCTAGATGATTTTGAGGTATATAACGCTCACAGACTGTTCACAAAATAATGCATTTTCCCGCCGATCTGCCATTTTTAGCCCCATTTTACATCACCTAAAGTCATAGTTTCGGTCATAATTGCAACAAGTTTTTGTCAAAAACTTCAGAAACATTCACAAGTTGCATGGAAGACATGAACAAAAACATAAATCAAGTTTTCAAATTCTGGAATAGTTTGTACAGCCTGCTTCAGTTATACACAGTGACGACCGAGAAAATTAAAAAAGCACTTCGTTACAAAACCCTGTTATATATATAGAATCCTGGTATAGCTAAGTCAAACTGGTGACATTATTATGAACACTATGATTTAGAAATACAGTTCGTGCAAAATGACCTGAGACCGATGTATCCATTACACGGTTCGATAACTGCACTACTTTTAACTGATTATATAATGAGTGCAAATGGAAATTAAATTGTAATTTTATATGCATGAAAATTGTAACTTGTATTCTTATATTCCACACACTCTACTAAACCCAGGATGGACATACTACAGAACGGAATACTACCAATAAATTATATAACATAGAGACCCTAACGAGAGAATATGAACACTGCTTGTGCTCTACAAAAATCAAATATTTGATGTAAGGGAGATAACTTTTGTTAAAATGGTAAATGGTGATAGAAGATCAGAAGAGTTATCTTTCTTTGATACTTTTTTGTCCAACATAACATCACTAGGCTATGCAGCCAGAGATCAGAGACTATGGGCACATTCTACAAGGCGATCGCTAGCTAGCGCTTTTTGAAAGCGACTTTTGTAGCATAAGAGGTCTACGGAACGGTTTGCTTCAAGCTAGCAAATCCAAGATGGCGACTTTCTCAAACAAAAAGTTCAGAATTGTAACAAATGAAAATTATTAAAATCAATTGTCACCATGATTATTCTATTATACCAATTTGACGAAAAGTATGCATTAAATAAAATATATATCAGTGTTCTTGAAAAAGAAACACGTTCCCACAGGGGGCAGCCATTTTGAAATAAACAGAAGTGTTTTGAATGATACAGCTAACAAGAAAATAACTTTCTCCATCGTAGCAGACTGATGAAGTGCAAATAAGGAACCTTTTAGTCAGTTATTTCCCCGTAGGTCCAATCAGTTGGATTACTCGGATTTTACCCTTATTTTCAATGTTAATTTGCCACAATCTTAAATAACTTTTTTTGTAAATTATTTAATTTGTTTGACAGTCAAGCAAAGTATTGTTAGGGTAAAGAACTATTTTAATTTCAACACTCCTGTTATTATCTTAATTAACAGGAAAGATAATAGATGAAATACTTAATTAACCTTAGGCCTACAATGATAAAATCCAAAATTTCCAACTGATAGGACCTACTTACCAATTGGAATGTTTAAGATTTTATCAAGGAAAGATAACTGACAGAAGACCCTCATTAAAGTCTGTTTTCATGTACATGTTCATCCGACTCCTTTTTTGTACAATAACCCTTACCATTTAAATCACCTTCAGACTGGAGATCCCTCACAGATTTTATTTACAACTGGGTGGATTGAAACAACTGCAAGTTAATTTCTTGCTCAAGGAAATAAGCAGCGTCCTTTATACACTGTATTTCCAAACCCGGGACCTAATGATCCCATAATGTGCATCCTGCTACTGGGCAACTGCATCTTTAAAGAACTAAGCAGACAAAAAAATGAAGACAAAAATTTATTCAATTAAAATACAATCAAATACATCAACATAATTCCAAGTACTAACAATATCTAAAATGTGGCATTTCATAAATCTGAATCAATAGAAGTAGACTTCGCTGAATGGTTAATAGCAGTGGGTGTGGCCGAGCGGTTATAATGTTAGACTGGTAATATAATTAAGACTACCAGCTACACATCGGTTAAAATCACATCTCAAAACCAACCACTTAGTTTCTTTAAACAGAAACTTTATCCTACTAGCTCAGTACTGGTGGACCAGGAAGCGGACTCAAGAGTAATTACTCTAAATTGTAAAGACCTGCAGTGATTTTCACAAAATTTCTTACGAAATAAATCTGTGAAAAAAGTCAGTTTCATATAATTAGCACTTCAAAGTTAGATGGATAATAAGCATTACTATGACATGATAATCAAAAGGTATTCATAATTCTATAATATTTAGAACTGACAAGTCGAAACATGAGCGTATTATTAATGTTTCTTGCTTTTGACCTACAAAGATTTTTTTCGTAAGAATTTTTGTGAAAAGCACCACTGTTTCACAGTGGAGGTAAAATCAGTAAGCATACAGATCTTATGACCGAAGCGTAACAAGATGACACATTGAAATAATGTATACATGAGAAATAATGTATTAAAAAGAAACTGACGGATGTCAAACATTCTAAACTGTGACTGTTAGTGTTTGGATTTGGTATATGCATGCACACTTGTTAACTTATTCACACTTATGACTGAAAGAAGAAAAGAAAATGTTTGTTTCATTAAAGTGAAAAAGAGGATTCAAATACCAGGCAATACATGAATCAAGAAATTTAAGAAGGTAAATTTTATAAACTAGAAAATCAATAATGTAGCAAGCAACAAAACCCACTGTGATATAGAGTAGAGTGTAATCTAAATTACAAGTTGAACTAAGGTGTTGTATCAAACTGTCGAAGGGGCTAACATTGACCCAGCTGATTTAAATACTCAACATTTGTTGATAATCCAGAATATAAATAATACAATGTTGACATGTATAAACATATTGGAATAATAAAATCATACAATGTGGAGATCAACCCATCAGAAAACAATCTTTAACTTTCTATACCATATGTGAGAAAATAATGATATTAAATATCAATCCTAGATACAAAAGCATTTTCGGCTGGAAAAACTAATAAATTGGAGTTTCGATTATGAACTATTTACAATTACAGAATGTTTCATAAACAACTAATCATTGCTTCCAGCAAATTAATAAATTCATGCAGTAAGAAGGAAAACAAACATAAAAGTGAAAATGTAAGACAAACATACAAGTACAAGTACCACAAATCAAGACAGATCCGAAATATTGTGATAGATAAATAAATGAACACTAAACATATCTATACTAAAATTACTGTTTATTTGGAATCTGTAGCCTAGTAAGTATCAAATTTTATAACAAGAGCACCGCTAGGCGGAGCATTATATGCCCGAAAGTGTTATTTTTTTTAGTTAAGATGAAGCATTTGTAAGACATGAGAATATTTCATATGAATATCATATTATGAATAATTGTGGAAAACAAAGTAGAGAAAAAAGATACCATTGAGAATGCTTCTTTTTATTTGTGATGAGTATATGCTTCGGAAACTGTTTTCAGTTTTAAGGTAATAGTGACCTTGACCTTGTGACCCCAAAATCAATAGGGGTCTTCTACTCGATATGGACAATCATCATATGAAGTTTGAATATTGTGGACCAAATGGAACTAAAGTTATGCTCCGGAAACTGTTTTCAGTTTTAAGGTAATATTGATCTTGACCTTTGACCTTTGACCTTGTGACCTCGAAATCAATAGGGGTCTTCTACTCGATATGGACAATCATCCTATGAAGTTTGAATATTTTGGGCCAAATGGAACTTAAGTTATGCTCCAAAAACCGGAATTCTTTCAGGCATATAAAAAAGACTCAATAAACTAAAATTGAATTATAAAAGACCATTCTTAACTGTATTACAATAGACAATGCTTATACTGAATATTAATTAACAGCTCTTAACTAAAACTGAATTTCAATAGAATGTGCCTGAATACAACTGAGTTTTAATAATTGTGCTTTTAAACTTAAAAAGATTTTTAATAGACAATGCTTCACAAAATCTAAATAGAATGTGCCTTATTAAAATTGAATTTAAATAGACCATGCAAAACTAGAACTGAATTTTAACAGATCATGCTTTTATACTAAAACAGAATTTAAATACACCATGCTTAACATATCATAAAATATAGTAACCGGATAGAAAAATAATAAGAATTAAATATAAATGTAAGATTACATTCAGAATGCAACAATCTTTCAACAGTCAATGCCTGATTTTTTCGCCAATACAAGCCAGATTTAAAATGTTGTATAATGAACTGCATAATGACTAAGTCCGGAGTTAGTGGGTTCAAGGCAAAGACTGTTGCAAGACTAATTTCCATACAACTTAATTTGAGATTTTTATGCAATGAACAATGAAAACTCATCAGCCAAACATGCTGGCTACATTATTTGTACAATTTCTCCTCCTGATATAATAAATAAATTAAGTAGCACAAATATACATACCCCCAAATAAATACACAAATTGAAAGACAATCACACTTTAGACTCATTTACACAGAATTCACGGAAATTCCTTTTTTCCACTGAGCAATAAATGTACATCCTTAACAATAAAAACAATGGGAATATTTCAATAAAACAATGGAAAAGTAAGGCCTAAAAAAGAGTTTTGTTTCTGGTTTTATCTTCCTAAAAAATGTAGAGTTGGTAAGATAGGCAGATTTATCGTAAAATTTATTTATATTTATTGTTTAGCCATAATACAAGTAAATCTTTCTCAGTATGTGTCCCCTTTAATTTTTAAACCAGTACAGTAATTCTGAACTTATAAACAATACAAGGAGCTCTCACTAAACATCAAAAGGCATGAGTCAATGAATCTAACCATTCAAAACCCAGTTTTTTTTTCTAATATTTGTAAAATCTTTGGATTTTTAAAAAAAAATCAGCTGTAAAAAAGGGTTGTTGAGAAACCAGAAACATAACTATTTTTCTATTTAGGCCTAATGATAAAATAATCCAATTATACTAAGCCAAGATAAAGTGATTACTTATCATGTACAAGTGAATGCTTTATAAGTCTATCATGCCGTGTGAACGCTTTTGGACAAATCGGACACTCAAACGGCTTTTCACCAGTATGATCGTAACTATGACGTTTGAGATGTTCCGCTCTCATGTACGATTTTCCACATTCTAAACATTGATAAGGTCTATCGTTAGTGTGTCTTCTATAATGTCTAACAAGATGTTCTCTTCGTCTATACTGAGAGAAACATATATCGCAACTAAATGCTCTCTCTTCTGTATGAATTTTTGTATGAACTCGAACTTTATCTCGAGTTTTGAACTGTTTTTCACAATATTCACATTGATATATAATGTTTGGGGATTCATCAACAGTTTTTCTCTTTCTTCCCCTCTTTCTTGGACTACTGGAACTCGTACTCTCGTACTCTTCCTCGGAGAATGATGTAGACTGTGCTTGACGGTTTTTAGACTTAGTCAGCGTAAGTCTGATTCTTGGTTTCTTTCTTTTTCTACCGTCTTTCTTCTTATTCATTCCTTTCAAAGTATAAGCCACATCTTTGGCTGCTTTACGTATTTGTTCAATGTCATCATCAATGCCTCCCTTACGATCCTTCTTCCTACGAGATCTTTTATTATTTGGACTAACTTCAACTTCATATGTTCCTATTTCCACTTCCGATGCAATATCTTGATTCTTTATAGTTTCCGATGCTGCAAGTATAGCTTCGACTGATCTTTTGGAAGGTGATTTCTTATCACTGTCTAACAGTGGATCCATTTTAAGATGGATCTCCCCCGTGTTAGGATGATACACACTGACAGGATCTCCATATGCCTGTCTCATTTTATAGAAATCCTCAGTATACACGTTCAAATCATCATAACCAATATCCAAAGTTCTGGATGAAGGCTTCAATAAAAACTTTGAACTACTTGGAGATTTTGATGGAGTGCTTACTCGACGTTCCCTATGATTAGGAATGTACACATCTTTTCTCTGAAGGTACATAGCAGTTAATGGTTTACTACGAACTATTTCCTCTTCTTCGTCCAGGCTCTGTGATGTACTGATCTCTTCCTCGACGGCTTCTTCTATTACCAGACCATTGTCAGTGTCACTAAGTGGTATATGAACTTGTTGACTGTTCACCAAGTTTGTGGGCGATTTCTGCATCAATGGAATAGACGAGATATAATCATGATGAGATATACTCGGATTTAATCGTCCAGTCATTAAATCTGACGGAAAAGAGTCATCTTCTAGTTTTATTTGCGAAGGATGTAATGAACTACACATAACTTTATCATTGACATCAGTGTCCGAGTCGTCGCCTGTACTAGTATCGTGAGGCTGCAGTAAACTTCTAGGCCCAGATATCATCATTTCATTGGGCTCTGTAGATTGTATAATAACCTGTTCTGTCTGTAAAGGAGCACTATAATTATGTTGTGATGGGTCTAACATTATCTGAATATGATTGTTGTCTCCAACCTACAAAAAAAAAAGTTTGTGAGTCTATTTTTAGATTATTACAAACATTACAAAAATGAACTTTGAAACAGGATGAGAGACGGTTAAACACCTGATATGGGCCAATGGGGCTAAAACCCAAGGCCTAATTTTTGCAAGTCAGATCTACTAACTGACCTTATCAGACTGATGAATATAAGTTATAACACAATAATTTTAATATATACATATGTCATTTTAATATATACAGCCCTGCTGCAGTTATATATAGAAGGGAAAATGGTTAGCTGCAACATGCAGAATTTCTTCAATTCTTAGCAATATTTGTTAGTCCAAGAAAGAATTTTAGTTGCCCCTATGGTTGTCCTTGGCAACCAGACAAGTTTAAAACATGAGACTAACTGCTCAAGAGGTATTATTCAGCATTTGTTGTACTTCCTTGCCTTTAAGCTAGCTTTTATGGACAGTGTTTATTTTTGGTCTATTTTATAGCCGTTTATGGGCTATATTCCCAATCTAAAATCATATCTTTTTTCCCAAATTTCAATCCGAAATTCCCAATTTTACTTAAAACAGTTTTTTTTAAAAAAGACAGCTGTAAGTATGTTTCATCTTAAAATTATACATTCCATTAATCTTTCTTTTTAATTAACTAACTGTCTTAATGAAAATGAAATTAAAAACTTTGTTTAATCTGCTAGTGTTATTAAATTTACTCGACATTTCATCCCAATTTTTACCAAAATGCCGATAAACTTCCCAATTCTAGGGGTATGGGTCATATTCCCAAATTTGTGGAAAAAAACAGTGCAATGTGTTAGTGTCCATTAACAACTTGAATGATTGTGTGTTAAGACCATGGATTTTTTATCTCCATAACAAAATATTTGTTTCTAAAGTACAGAGATTTATAATACCTGTATAGCATTAGTCAAAATTTGTCCATTCACAAGCTGCATATTAATTGTACCTTGTACCTGAAACGGTACTTCTATAGTACTTGTATTAGGAATGTGAATGTTATCCATATTTGAAATTGTCTGATACGCTCGGCCAAATTATATTATCAGTCAATCCTGAAATATAAAGCGATAGAAATTAGAATATAATCTAGAGTAAAGTTACATGTTTGAACATTTCAACAATATCATGAAATAAATTTAGAATGTACTGCACTTAAGATTGTATGTAGCAATGCAATGCCACTTAAATGAACCAACTCATTAATAAGAGTTCAAATCAGATTACTTGAAGCACAGCTTTTTCTAGTCCTAAATATAAGACCCTACATAACTATTTTTTCATACGGACGTTTTTCTGTTATGTAACAGAGAAATGTCCAAATGATAAAAAACATACGTAGGGTCTTATATTTAGGACTAAGCTTTTTCCTCACACCACAATCTGGGAAGATATTCCAGCTTCTGTTGCCGAGGCCCCTGATCTGGCATCTTACCGACAGGGGCTGTCCTCTCTCACTTATTAATGCCAAGATAGACTGCCAGGACAGGTACCAATGACGGTTGGGGGTCTGCAGGTTAGGTGAGTTCCCTCAGAGACAGACTGCTACAGTAACCAGAGAGGAATTCCAGAGGCATAGAAAACTGTCATACACACTGATGGTCAGTTAATGACAGTGGTTTTGTATGGATCATTGGATGTAGACAGCCTTTTAAGTTTGTCTGGCATAGTATTATTAAATTCTCAACAGAGAATTTTGACACTGTTATGTTGGAAGAATGGCGTAATTGGCCAAAACACATTCGTAAAGCGAGTTGCAACTAGATTCTGTCCAGAGCGGTCTCCACGCAATCATTCCTTGAATGGGAATCCCTTATGACAACACCCTTACATATATAACCCGAAATAAACTGTCAATACCATTAAACTGTCGAACAATAACCATGTAAACAAACCTTTCAGTCATTTCAACCAACAAGTAACGGCATAAAAATGCACTCCACCCACTAAAAATTCAAGATGGCGGGTGGGGTGATGTGGCCTATTTTCAGAGCATGACAAAGAAATTCGGCAAATAAATGAAAAAAGTTGTAAGATTTACAGACATGAGTAGAAAATGGAATAAATAAACGTATCTTACATAATACAAATGGTCACGTTTCATAGAATACGGCGATAGTTTCTTTATTTTTTGGTCTGGATAGTCGATCACAACAGACTGGTTCCCGCAAATCGATGTTGACTGGTTACTAAAGTCTCGGATAAATTAGTTTTCGTACCCAATGATAAAGAAACTACAAAAAAGAATCTGTTTGCCCAAGATAAAGAAACTACAAGAAAGAATCTGTTTGCCCACTCAGCTCAGTGACTCTAGTGATCTATTAATAATAAGTAGAGGTGCGCGGTATTACCGGTAAACCGATAACCGTGGTTTTTTATCTCGCGGTACGGTACCGCGGTATTTTCGGAAATACCGGTATTACAGTACCCGTGAATGAGTAGAACCCGTGATTACGGTTTAACATGTTGTATATGTCAGGGTTGGCAAAATCAACGGTTGTCCGAGTCGTAGATTAAAAATAGTTTCATCACTGCATAACGCTGTGGAAGTTATACATATACATATACATGCACTCCCATGTATAGTAGCAATCGCAGAGCAGAGTTGTCTCGTATTCTGCGAGAAAGAAACGTTGACTAATATACGACAGTCGTCATTTTCTGTTATAAGTTGTAAATTTTAGTTAGAATATATGGATAAAATAGTTCAATTTAATTCTTGATTTCGAGATCGGGTTCTAAAGGCAGTGGAACGCAAATTTTGTATGCATGGGTTTCCTTCAACGATTGTTCTATTCATTTTCATTTTTCCACAAAATAATGCCGTATTTATTCCCCGATTAATTTTAGTAAGTTTTAGCATAAACCCCCCTTGAATGCCTCGTATTAACAACACGTATGGCGTCATGACACAATTAATAGACGGACTGATTCGTTTTAACCTGCGTTCGTTATTTTCAACTTGGATTACGAAACATCATCAAATTGTCAATGAATTTGAGCAAAAAACATAAACAAAATCTATGGTGAAAATAAGTTGTAATAGGTATTACCTGTAAGTTATGGTTAGTGTGTTTTTAAAAGTTAATAAATGATCTTTTTAAAAGTGTATTTTAATTATAGAGAGGTATACCGTGGTATATACCGTGGTATTTAGTAAAAAAACCACGGTATACCGTGGTAAAATTTTCCTGGCGGTACCCAGCCCTAATAATAAGGTTCAAATGACTATGATATAAATTATCTGATGTTAAGTTAACCAAGGATAGAATGAATTAGGGACAAAACGGACAATGAATGAAACGGACCATGACAAAACGGACCATACTCGGGACAAAACGGACCATATATTTTGGACAAAACGGACCATTGTCTGGACAAAACGGACCATGAGATATATTTGTGCGTACAAAAAAAGAAAAAGATTTTGGGTAAACATTAGAAAAGAGGCAATCAATTTCAGGGGTAGGCAGTCATAAAAATAAATTGTGTGTAAATCATTTTAACAAAACTAGCGTAATGGATACCACAATTTGTAGGTAAATCATGCTTGTAATGGACCATATTTTTGACAAAACGGACCATTATAATTAAATATATTTTTATATTATTAGAAAATAAAAATATTATTGTTTCAATAAAATGCAATTGTGTTGTTGTTTGTAATTTCAACTTAATTTTTTATCAACGCCAAACTGAGTCTGATGACAATTATTGATAATTAGTGGAGGGAAATTGAAAAATATTGTTGTTGTTCTTTTCATAAAGTATAACTGTGAGTATTAGTAATTATATCTGGGAGTACAATTTTATCATAAATCCTTATCCAGAGTTACATATGTGGCGGGCAGTATATAGAGAGGAATCAGTGCTTGACTATATAAGCAACTGCAAATTTAATCACTCTCAGGCAAATACTCCAGTACCAATAAGGGACTTTAGTCAGTTATTTCCCCTTGTATACTCTTCAAAATAGGTAGGTCTAATTGGTTGGATTACTCGGATTTTACCCTTACTTTTCAATGTTAATTTGCCAAACTTAATCTTATATAACTTTTTTGTATATCATTTAATTTGTTTAAAAATTCAAGCGAATTATTTTTAAGTTAACGAACTATCTAAATTCCATCACTTCTGTAAATATCTTTATTAACAAGTAAGATATTAGTTGAAATATTTTGTTACCCTTACATAGGAATTCAATGATAAAATCCAAGGATTCCAACTGTAAGGACCTACTTACCAATTGGATTGCTTCAGATTTTATCAGGGAAAGATAACTGACTAAAGTCCCTATTAAGGTGTTAGTTCAAGGAAACAACGAGAAGGAGAATGAATAGCATTGGATAGGACATTAATTATTATTTGTTGTTGATTTTTTACCAGTCCGTACATCAAATATCACAGTTATCACATTTAATTTAGGTGACAAACAACACACCAACAACACGCAAGCAGTTAATCACAATTAAGACACTAATTACAGTTGAACCACAGTTTAAATGATACCAAACATATGATAATTACTCACACACTAAATAATAATAAAATGTTTCTATTTTTTCTTAAATATCGTCTATGTCATACTTTATTCTTATAGTCCGTTTTGTCCCGACAGTGGTGCGTTTTGTCCCGACAATGGTCCGTTTTGTCCAAAATATATGGTCCGTTTTGTCCCAAGTATGGTCCGTTTTGTCATGGTCCGTTTTGTCTTATGGTCCGTTTTGTCCCGGCACCGGATAGGATTATACAGAAGATGATACAGTAGCATTTAAAATTGTCGATATTGTAGATTTTAATTAGATTAGATTTATTTCGCTTTTTTATTACATATTAATGTTTAATGCTCAAAATCTGAAATAAATAGTTAATTAACAATAAATATTCATACAAATGTATACATGGAAGCATTGTACATAATGACAAAAAATGACATGTATCCAGACTTAATGATTACACAAAAAAAAAACCCAAAAAACTCTTATATTTTCATCGTAGGTAAAACACACTTGTTTATCAAAGGGAAATAATTAAAAGTTACTAAGGAAAACATTATTACTGTTTATAATATATATTTTGTATTATTATTTAACTGTTTCATTATATTGAATATTGTATTTGTTATATATATTTGTGGCTTTGCCATGAGTATTGTAAATGGCCAAAGGCATATGTAAATGCCGTTATTTGCCAATTAAAGATGTATGTATGCATTTTTACTAGTGCACCTAATTAGAAGCCATATAGATTGATTCCAGTCTGCGCGATGTATATGTAATAAGCTTCTCATAAAATATCATTCACAAAGAAAGCAAGAAAAAATTAAAACTATACTTAACAAAACATATTCATGGAAAAATTTTAATCAGCACTGTAATTGTAGCAATTATTTCGATATGTATTGTATTGTATGGTATGGTATGGTATGGTATGGTATGGTATGGTATGGTATGGTATGGTATGGTATGGTATGGTATGGTATGGTATGGTATGGTATGGTATGGTATGGTATGGCATGGCATGGCATGGCATGGCATGGCATGGTATGGTATGGTATGGTATTGTATTGTATTGTATTGTATTGTATTGTATTGTATTGTATTGTATTGTATTGTATTGTATTGTATTGTATTGTATTGTATGTATCGTAACGTATCGTATCGTATCGTATCGTATCGTATCGTACCGCATCGCATCGCATTGTATTGCATTGTGTTGCAATGCATAGTGTTGCAATGCATAGTGTTGTATGGTGTTGTGTTGTGCTGTGCTGTGCAAGGACCCTATATAGGGTCCTTGTGTTGTGTTGTGTATAGTAATAAAGAATTTAAATAAACACATGTAGCTCTTTTAAATAGAACAGTGAATATTATTACTATCCTTCCATGGATAAGATAAAAGTATATTAAATAGTTTTAATAAATTATATCACAGGAAAATATGCACATGAGAAACATAATTGGTTATAGATAAAAAAATATAAATAAAAAATGAAAAAAAAATGAAATAAACTATTTCGTTGCTGAAATATAATGTGTAAATTAAAGCGTAGAAAATGTTCTAAAAACATTTTTACAAATTGACCATGCAGTGGCAATCTGAATTTTATTTTAGATTAATTTAAAGAACAACTAAGAAATTTAATCACATAAAAGCGAAGTAAAATGTTTATAGTAATGCTTTTATACGAACACATTTGTGAACTACTTTTTCTCCGACCGCATCACACACTTTTCGAAAAAGTATCACTATATTCGGACGCGTTAAAAAATTCGGATAAATTTGAAATTTGGGGATCGGTTATAATTTTTCATAATTTCTGACGGTCTTTTAAAAATATTTCGGCACCAGAAATGCATTTGCAATTTTTAGTAATGTTTTAAGATTATTTTTTATCAAAATTAAAATAGTTCTTTAGCGTTTTCGTTTTTAAAAAATATTTAAATCTGACCCCTGTGTTCGCTGTGTTGGAAGTAAGCGTTTATTTCGCGGAAAATTTTCTGAAAGTTTTGGATTGAATTTCCAAGTTGTATAATGGTCTGTTAAGATATTATTATTTTATCAACGTTTACATGTTGATTGAGACATTGTTTACAATATGCAGGAGACTTAAATGTTTATTTTAACTTAAGAGTAAAACTCGTGCATAACTTTAAAGAGTAAAACTCGTGCATTTGGTGAAGATAGAATGTCATGTTTGACCTGGTCAAAGGGGAGGGGGCTCATTGGCACGTGTAACCCCATTTGGAATGATCTGTCCTGGCATAGAAAATCAGTTTCCTATTCAGTTTGTATCGATATCGAAAATATTTTTGCTTTGAATACTATTGCGTCTCTAGACTCTGTTATTAAGAAAACGTTTAAAAGTGCGATGTTGAGCCATAAGTAAAAAAAACAGCTCACCAGAATAAAAGAATTACATTAAAATTAACATTAAAACCATGCAGTCTTTTTTTAGTTTGACCATCGACCACGGACCAAAATGCAGCAGACATAAAATACTAGGGGAAGTAACCGCAGCTGTAAATAAAGGGAAGTAACCGGAGTTCGTTTAGACGCATTCGGAAAACCGCTCGGGTGATTCCGTAATATCCGAGGTAGTTCCGAATGCGGCTGATGGCACAGGCTAATTTCCAGCCGACTCCATAACTGCCGGCTCACGTTTATCGCTTTTGAATTAAAGAGCCTGACTACATAGATCTATATGAGTCCATCTGAATAGATCTCGCACATAATAGATCTGTGCTAAGATTTTTATATAGAATACAATCATCATATAAGATACAAGAAGATTTATTTAAGGTCGGTTTTATACAAACATGGTAAACAAAAAGCTATTTTCCGACAATAAACATAATCATCTAACATTCAAATTTAAAACATAACAGAAAATAACAAAATAACATATTAAAAGTCTGCAAAAAGGCAACTAGTAAAGCACTGGAATAAAGCAGCCTAAAAGACATGTAGTAAATTGCATGATTTTTAAAGGATGTAGTTAAAAATTTGAAAGTAAATAATGGCTTTTATATAAGAAAAATGAAATTTTAAAACACAAAGAAAAAACATGTACATGCATACAAACACTTAAAATTACTGATCATAAGGCACAAGACTTATTATGTCTTATGTAAATAATTCATAACCAGAGGACTCATCCTAGTTCTACATGTAGATTAGATCCGGGACCTTATAGATTTATTTGTATACATAAGATACATTTCAACACCTGATTTGCCTGTTTTATTTGAGAAATATAACTTTTTTTTAACAGAACAATACTTTTATTTACACTTACAGGTTACAGTTTGTAACTACATGTGGGAATTTAACATACTATGATATTATACAATTCATATACAAGTAAAATGATCAAATATACACATACACATACACTTATACTCATTAATACACATAATTCACACATACTCATAATCACATACACACATACATATTTACATATAATGCACCCATACGCATAACCACATACGTACATAGTCACATACACATAAGCACATATACACACAGTCACGTACACATAACCACACATACACATACGCATAACCACATACACACACAGTCACATACACATAGCAACATAGGCACATAGTCACATACACATAACAACATACACACACAGTCACATACACATAGCAACATAGGCACATAGTCACATACACATAACAACATACACACACAGTCACATACACATAACCACATATACACATACGCATAACCACATACACACATACATTCATACATACTCACGTACATAAATACACATACACTTATTCATATCTTCATATAAACAACGACATTTTAAGAATAAGACAATGCAAAAGAATGAATATTTTAGCAGATAAATTAGTCTGTATTAGTCCGGTATATTAAGTACAAAAATCGACTGAACCGTGCATGGAATGATGTAGAAAATGTTTTTGCATTTTCTTGAAGCTAAGACACTGTAGTTTACGAAACTGGATGATGCCACTTTGGCACTCTTGGGCAACTCTCAAAATTCAAGATGGCGGACAAAATGGCGGATGAGAGCTGATTAATGTATAATAAGTCCATCTTTATCACAGTCTGATAATTTAAAGAGCTAAAATAAGTCTAACATTACCTGCAATTTTATTTCATGCAATTTTGGAACCCTTCATTGTTTTCCAATTCAAGATGGCGGACAAAATGGTGGATTAAAGCTACATTTGTGGGGAATATCAAACACAATGAGCAGAATCGTACACTGAGTCATATCAAAACAGTTTAATGCATTTTTGTAGTAATTACTCTTTAGTTTAGTTATAAAACTGGTTGATGCTACACTGGCATCATTTGGCAATTCCCAAAATCCAAGATGGCGGCTAGAATGGAGCAAATAACTGGCTGTCGGGTATATATCAACCACAATGAGCTAAGTCATAGACTTGGGTATACAAAATGAATTCAATGCATTTTATTTATGTTTATGTAACCAATTGATGCCATGCTGGTATTCTTTGATACTTGCAAGAATCCAAGATGGTGGTCAAAAAAGAATTATAAGAGCTGGAAAGTTAATTTCAAGTCACATAAATAGACATAACTCCACACTAATGGGTATACAGCAACATATTTAGGTTCTTTATATCTCTTGGTCTTGCGAATACTAAATCATTGATACTATAGCTTGTCAGTTGACTCTAGAAGCAAATTGTTTCTAAGATGGCAATTTAGAGGCACTATACTGATAATATTTAATTCATTGAACAACATAGGCTGTAATACGATATTTTAATATCCTTAGAATAACGACCACTTTTACATATATGTTTGTGACTTCAATAATCAATATGTACTAAAAAGAGGTTATAAACAAAGAAAAAGACAAATGATATTGAAAATATTGTGTGCATGTTCTATTATCTTTCAAGGTATTCTAAGAATATATTAATGCCAAAGCAAATGATAGAAATTCTGTTGACATTGTAACACATTTTGATAGTAAATAAGAAAAATTGCAATAGGATTTCAAGTTCGATTTTGACATCAGATATCACAACTGTATCATAAGTGTTCTTTATTCCATTGTAAATGACTCTATCCATTGATAAAAAAGGAGAAATATCTAAAGCAAATTTTCATCACAAGTTTGTTGTATAATTTGTTTCTAACTACAAGGACAGAGAGAAATTAGGTCGCGTAGATGACAATTCTATAAGCGTATACACTGCTATTTGAACCCAGTGTGTCCAGCTCATGATTAAGCAAATAGTGTTACCCCGTGCATGATGGTGGTTTTAAGGGATCCATCAATTACAAAACATGGCCAAGTAGAAAATTTAGAAATGTCTAGTTTCACTTAAGTCCAAATATCTTGAAGGAACACATAACAGATCTGATGCATCAGTGTCAAAAGTTCAAACAGTCCTGATAACTAAACACAATTGGAGTATATTCACTATCAACTACAAAGTCTTCCCAAAGAAGGATGGTACGCTGAGACAATTTGCCAATCTCGTACGTTATATTCAAATATGTTCCACTGCAAACATTATAGACGATGCATTGCAAGATATGGTGATTCTCATTTTTTTCGGTCAAATTACAAATATGTTTAATCCCATTAACCTTTAAGACTTGGTACGAGAAGCACATACAACAAAATTGTACAACAAATGATCTATCTTTGTTGTTGCAATTTGCTGAGCACCAAAAATAGCTGACGACATTGGTGTGCTGATACTCATTTTGAAATATCTATCTTGTTAGAGTGACACTATAACAATGGGTTCAACTAACATTTGTTCAAAAAGTAATGTTACAAGTCAGTCAGTTATTGACAATGTAAAGAGAGTACATTGCTAGCATGGATTTTAAATATGCTTTTAAAGCTGGTTCACCTAGCCTACACCAAAAGTGAAGAAAGATATGCTATCTTTGGCCATGACTCTGTAAACAGAAATTTGTGTTGTCACTTGAACATGTTAATTGTTATCAACATATATAAAACGACCAGAGAAATTGTGCTATCGTTATGTAATATTAGACTGAAGCAAACTTAAACATTTAAGCATAATTTTTACTAAATTTAGTCTAGTTTTGTCAAGTCAAACTGTATCATTTTTTGCGTAATGATAATAATAGAACTCAATCAATTAGTTTCTTCGTAATTTTTATATAGCACATGCTTATTTTGCAATTTATATGTTTCGGTTTATTTTTTTACTGCATCAAAAATTTACATATAAAAGGATTATAAGCTTTTCAAATATCCACACATACTGCAATCTTAAACAAAATGATTGTCCTTCATAATGGTCCTATAATAAATTGCCATGTAACTGTATATTAAACCCATTTTATTTTCCCGTTTTTCTTTATTTAAATGGCATACATTTTGGAAATTAAATTAGTTTGTCCATTCCAATTATTTATCAAATTTTCATTTCATTAAATCAAGTAAATAAGTAAATTATTAATTAATTATATGATATTAGACTTAAAATTCATGGCTGATACATACAGCGTTCACTACGGCATTATAACCAAATACTCGGCCATCATGGAAAATAGGCCTTTCACAAATACCTCGGCTAATATGAGATATACGCATTTTGATTGGATCCGAATGTCAAAATGACCGAGTTTTCTCCTGAATGCAGTGTTTTTCTACCACAAAAAATGCTGCCATTTTGAATGTTGGTACAATCTTAGTGTTTTGATAGGGACCCTATCTGCGATCATAGTGAATTAAGTGTTTTCATAATGACCTGTTATTTGGCTGAAGACAGTCATTATTGCTAAATAATAGAACTGGTTGAATTTGCTTCGGAACCGTAATCTTGGACTCCACCTTGAATCTTGATTTGCTAATAGATTATCAGTAGTGAGTTCAGTTACCGCGAACGTTACAGAACGTTCCGTAACGATACTTTCGGAACTCCTAGGCCATTAGCTGCTAATAATCTCGGACATACTTAGACGCTTTTTTGAAACTACCGGTGTCGAAGTTAACAAATATATGGTCGTTTAGGCATTGATTGATGTTTCGTTTTTAGTCCGTAAATTTTGAAACATCACTCATTGCCTTAACGATCGCATATTTGTGTATTAGATTAGAATACTCGCAGCGAATGGCCGAGGAGTTCCAAATGTATCGTTATGTAACGTTCTGTAACGTTTTGTGTAATTGAACACGCTACTGGTGGATAGTTTTACAAACTTGAGAGTTTAAGATTAAAGAAAAAACAACAACATTGAAACTTAAACCCACACGCGTTTGTTTCCGTCCATAATGCATATTAAATACTTAACTTATTAGATCATATCCGTCAATTTATCCACCTTTTTGGATTTATAATTGTTTATATACTGTATATAACTTTTAACTTGGTGAAATTAATCGGTTTCTATTAGTTAAAATAATTCTACACCACTCAGTCTCTTTCTGCCAGTTTCATCTTTATATACTTACTTAACTGGGCTAAAAGCCTTTGTCCGCCATTTTGACGCCATTTTGACGCCATTTTGAATTTAAAAAATTGTATATGAATAACAAAATTTAACGAACTGGATCTAAAAATGTTGAAATCACTTTTGTCCTTCATTTTAAGAACATGATGTGTAAAAATACATTTTGCATGTATAATTTAGCCTCTAGCCGCCATCTTGGTCGCCATCTTGGATTCTGGGAGTTGCCCAAGGATGACAAAGTGGCATCAACCGGATTTGGAACCAGTAAGACCATGTCTACCAATAAATTGAATAACATTTTCTACATCATTTCGTGCAAGGTCATCCTTGGACTATATTTGATGTAGCACAATCAGGGGTGGGGGTTACACTTGGAATTGTTTAAAAATAATAGAAAGGAATTTAACAACACTTTTAAGAAAAGAAGGCGATGTCGACGCAAGTATATTTTTAAAACTTTGGTCCCGATTACCTGGATTTATGAATTCAAAGCCAATATATTTGAGCCTGGATTCTTTGAAATATGGGCAAGTGAGAAGATAATGTGTCTCGAAACCTATTTGACCGTTGTTACACAGAGGACAAGTTCTGTTTTCGAAGACAGTGCCGTCATGTCGTCCGGTTTCGATGGGTAAATTATGGTTTGCTGACCGGAATTTAAATAAAGTTAAACAATCTCGCTCGGGTAGACTTGAAAGGTAACGTTCAAACTGTATGTCATTTTTGAATGTTAAATAGATCAAACCTTT
The DNA here is from genome assembly GCA_025267735.1 of Mactra quadrangularis. Classification (NCBI taxonomy): domain Eukaryota; kingdom Metazoa; phylum Mollusca; class Bivalvia; order Venerida; family Mactridae; genus Mactra; species Mactra quadrangularis. Next base: position 55,399,491 of record CM046309.1, on the reverse strand, counting down.
ATTGGTCGAAGAGAAATTAGCATGCCAGTCTTGTAGATATTGTCCAATAAGAATATTCTTAACTTGCTTATGTATATTTTTTAAGTTGATATGGAATTGGTTCATCCATATGTCAAGTCTACCTATGGTATTAAATATATTTTTAATTGCCTCAATCCATTTGAATTTAGTGTTGGTCATAGATAGCATGTATTTGTATACATGTATTTGCAAAGAGAATTTGTTTTCCTTGACGTTGATAATGCGTTCCCAAAATGATATCATTCGGGTTTTAATAATGATATCTATAGGATATCGACCGAGTTCTCCATGGAAAAATTTAATTGGTGTCGAGCGACGAGCTTTCACTATTTTTCTAAGAAAAAAGTTGTGTACTTTTTCAAGTATTTCGGTATTTTCATAGCCGTAAATTTCACATCCGTATGTAAGCACCGGAAGTACCGTATTATCAAATAATTTAATGGCTAGATCGAGGGGCAAATGTGCATTGTTTGATTTGGTGAAAAGTAAATGGAGTGCTTTATTAGCTTGTTCGACCACTCGTTTCCTTGCATTAAGAAATGAGCCGTTAGAACTAAAAATGACACCAAGATATGTGTAGCAATTTGCGATTTCAATTGGTTCGCCGTTTAGTGTAAAGTTATAGTTGTCTACATTTCTTGCACCAAAAACAACTTTCGTTTTGCCAGTATTAACTTTGAGGTGCCAGTAATACTAAGGCTTGATTGAAAATCCTCGAACGAGTCAGATAGAATGATGGTGTCATCAGCGTATGAAAAGATCAGTAGTTTAAGCCACAAAGATAAGTCGTTTAGATCAAGTAGTTCTACACCTACAGAACCATTAATATGCATGTCATATGCAAATCATTAAGGAATAGGGAAAAGAGAATCGGTGATAAATTCTCCCCTTGTCTGACTCCGATCTCGGATAAGAACATATTCGACATTGACCCCCCAATCGATACGCAGGATTTTATATTTTCGTACATGTTCGTAATACATTTTGTAACTTAGAAGAACTTTCCATTAATTGAATTTTGTAGCAGCTTGAACCACAAACCTGCTCCCCATACACGGTCGAAAGCCTGAGAAAAATCTACAAATGCACAGAATAATTTTTGTTTCCGTGATTTCATTATTTCGATAAGAGCATGAAGTGTAAATAAATGATCGGAGCAAGAATAACCCTGGCGAAAACCAACTTGATTTTCGTTCAGTACATTGTCTTGTTCGATAAAACGCGTTACAAATCTTAAGTTTAAAACCGAGGTGAATAGCTTAGGCCCCCGTTACACCAAACTAGTTCCCAGAACGTTCGACCCCGTTCTAAAAATATCGCGAAACTGGTTGTGCACGAGCTAGGACGTGCCGTTTAAGTCGGAAAATGTCAGCTTTACGATCTTAGTTCGTTCAGAACCAGTTCCCAATACGTGCATTTCGTTTTTATCCCGTCTGTAGACCGGTTGTATCAGATCAGATTGGGTAAAATAGCTCGTTCTCGTCTCGAGACACCGTCTCAAACTAGTCCAAACCCGTTCGTAGTCAGTTTTAACCCGTTCATAACTAGTTCTTCTAAGCTCCTATATTATTGACCATCCCGTTTAAGACAGTTCAACTCGTTCTAAGAACGTTTCCATCTCGTTCTAAGAGCGTTCTGAACGTAATGAAATCACGTTCTGATCCGATTGCTATGACTATCCAGGACGTTTCTACCCGTTGGCATTCTCGTTCCACGGTATAAACTGTGAGGACACAATTTGTCAGCATCACTGTGACCACCATGCTTCCAAAAAAGAGCAGGCGCATGTTAAGACAATCGCTTCCAAAAATCACCTGCTTAGACGAAGCTTTTGAAGACCAGCCTCTAGTTAAGCCTAAGAATTCTGAGTCTCCTGAGCCAGACAATGAAAATGAGGGTGTTGTATCTCCTGCTTCTTCTAATAACTCAGACAGCAAGGTTGCGGAGGAAGATTTGGGGCAGAGCCTGAAGCCAGAACAAAAGAAGAAAACTAAGACATACACCCATCTCTTGGTGAGAAATGGTCTGTATTTATACCAAACCTTGCCAGATCGTACTGTAGACGTTATTGTGTTGTACGAACTGCATACGAACGCAATAAACTTATAAAAAACGAGTAGAACGTACCATAAACCTACTGCGAACTTTAAGAACTGTGTGTTAACGTGTTGCAAACTGTTTCAGAACTTTATAATTTGTTTTCATACATTTAGACGGGATAACAACGCACTATGGACGTAATCAAAACGAGTTAAGTCTGTGTGCAAACGGAATGAACCGAGTTACAAACGGAACACATCGGTGCGTAAACGTACTGCAAATTGATGCCCGATCGAACTACGACAAGTCACGTCCCGAGTACGATGCTAGTACGGCAATTTCGCTCGCAGTACGTCCATTCCGTTGCCAGTACGTTGTTACTCAGTCTAGATGCAGAACGGGGTGGCCGCAGAAAATTTTTGAGTCGACTCAAAGTTCTGAAACCCCATTCTCGTTCAACCCCGTCCGAGCTCGCTCATCACGTTCGTACACAGACTGTAGCAAGTTGCTACTACGTCCATTCCGTTTTCACCCAGTTGGAACTCGTTCGGTCCAATTTTTCCAGAACGTAGTGAGAACGAGTTGGTGTAACGCGGGTATTACCGAGACAGCTCAGAATGGTTATGGGTCGGTAACATGACGTGTCCATAGGACTGCCTTTTTGTTTGTATATGGGTTTAATGACACTCTCTAGCCAGGAAATTGGGATATAACCTAAGTCTAAGATACGATTAAACAACACACAGTATAATGGGAGGGTTAAGTGGATTGTAGACTTAATGTACTCGTTTGCTATATTGTCGAATGGGCTTGTTGCTTTATTATTCTTGAGGTTTCGGACACATTTGAGAATTTCATCTTCGGTTATTGAGCAATTTAGAGTATCGTTCACATTTTGGTCAGAGTCATGTATATTGCCAAATCTATCGTCCTGTATTGAGTTCGTGTTTATTGCTTTAAAATGATTAAAAAAATCATCTAAGCTAGGCATATGGTTACTTTTTGTTTTAGTTTTTAATTGGTTTAGAAAGCGCCAGTACTGTTTTGAGTTATTGGTGCTCATTTGTCTCAATTTGCTCTGATTCGTGAAATTATGCTTTTTGATGAAATAATTCATTGTACGTTTAAATTGCTTACTAGCGTTACGTAGCCTCACTTTATTATCATCACATCGTGATTTGTTGTAAGCCTCTTTTGCGTCGTGATAATTTTGTCGTGCTTTGCGACATTTATATCCCAACCATGGTTTGTCGTCGGATTTCACGTTACGTGTTCTATTTACATGTACTCGCTTGCGAGGAAAGCTATGGTCAGCCGAACTTTTAAAAATTGAAGATAATTCGCTTGTCACGTGATCTATAAACTGTTTTGACGTTGGATTTGACTGTAGTGAATGCATTAAAGAATGCAAACGGTCTTGATCAATGTTTTCAACAAATGCTTCTCTATAGTTATTATCCCATTTAGGGGTTTCTGTGTGCGGTTTCTCGTTTTCAGACGAATATTTCTGCAGATCGGGGTAAAAGCTGAGAAAAACAAGGCATTGTGACCGTCTGATAATAAAGGGTCTGTTTCTAATGTGCCAAAATCTGTGGTCAGTTCTAGACAATCAGCCGTTGACGCAACATATAGTCAATTACGGATTTGTTCCTGAAAGTAAAGCAACCCTCGGATTGGTCTCGATGTAAGCGGCCATTAAACAAAAACAAATTGTTATTGCGACACAATTCGACAAATCGTAATCCATTCGAATTTGTTTTACGATCTTGCGAGTTCCAGTTTGTACTAAATCTTTCAGTGTACCAGTTCGACCGTTCGTATCACCCAACAGGTAAACGTACTTGAAAACAGAACATGTTTCTGCAATTTCATTTTCGAGTGTAACAAAATGGTCTTCGGTTAAAAATCGTGAGTTTTCAGGTGGTATATACATGACGCCAAAAATAATACAGTCGTCAGTATTCAATTTGAGTGATAACCATAGAATATACTCGGAAATGCCAGGTAAGACATGGATAAAAGGAGCAATGTCGTCTTTAATATAATCGCCGATACCGCCTGATTTCCTGTTATAACTTTGGGCTCTTTGTTTAGCTATAAAGGTATAGCCTGGTAAATCAACTATGTCCGTGGAGTCTAAATGAGTTTCACTAACACAAAAAATATCATATTTACATACGAAGTCATACTTTAAGTCTGGATACTGAACTCGTCTCTTTAACCCATTTACATTAAGAGAACAAACATTTAAGAGTTTATACTGAGTAGCTCCCCTTACTTCATACAGGGGCGTATGTTCACTGCTACGTCTAGAATCATGCGAGTCCCATGGTCTCCTTATTGTTGGCGAGTCTCTTGGTGTTTGATTTGCAGGATTTGTTTTACTTGTAGAGGATGGTAAATACTAAACTATAATTATTATTTCTAGTTCAACTAATTTCATCTTAGTACTGTACTCTGTGAGATAATTGCGATCTAGTTATATATAATACAATCATCCTGACATTGATCTATACCCATATAGGTCAGAGTATAACAGCAGATAGATAAGCAGGGACCTATGTCCAAGGATACGGTACAACTCAACCCGAATCCAAATCAACCCGTGGACAACTCAACCCGAAATTGGGACAACTCAACCCGTGGCCAACTCAACCCGTAAAATATATGATAGTTTGATATATAATCTAATTATTTATCCTAAAATATGTATTAACAATAAAAAGTGAAATTAAATATATTTCTATCAAGAATGGAAGATATTTGTGAATAAAGTACAGTAATGGTACATGTATTTAGAGATTGCATAAGTATTGTGTCACTTGTATTGTACATTGTGTATACAAAATAGGTAGTACTCATGTACTGTAAGACTCAGCACATGTTTAACCGATTTAATATGGAACATTATTTTGAAATTTATCTTCAAATTGACTGTAAAAATTGTGTGATGGGAGATAAACAAAATAGAATGAACGTCTTTAAATTGCAATAATTATTGATTAAACAAGCGCATTGTTTTTGTATGTAATATTGTGAATTTTTAGAGAATCATTTATTTCGTAAAGATCTTAAATTGCCTTATTAGTCATACTACACGGCGAAATGTTGTATTTTCATACTTTAATATCTTTCATAAGCGATAAATTTTATCTCAATATCAAATGTAACAGTTAAAACATATTATTTATGATGAATAACTAATTATATATCATACGGGTTGAGTTGTCTCAATTTTTTTCTGGTTACGAAAATATCTGGGGACGAATCTTTGTTCTTGTAACGTAAATAATCGGGGAAAAATCTGTTTTCATTTTTAATCGCCCCTGAACAAATTCGAACCCAACTTTTTTCTAGTTGCGAAATCAATTCGAGGACAATTTTGCACCGAACTTTATTTGTAATGAAAATATTTGTGGACGTATCTTTGTTCACATTTCGATTCGTCCCCGAACAATTTCGAACTCGACTTTCTGGTCCGAAAAATATTTGTGGACGAATCTGTCTAAATATTGATTCATCCCCGATCACTTGCGAACCCAAATTTTTTTGGTTACGAAAATATCTGGGGACGAATCTTTGTTTACACTTTGATTTGTCTACACGAAATCAACTCAACCCAACGGAAATAATCGGGATATCTTCGTTTTTTTTTCACTCGTTCCCGCACAATTTCAAACCCAGTTTTTCTATGGCATGAAAATATTTGAAGACGAATCTTTGCTTACATTTCGATTCGTCCGCGAACAATTTCGTACTCAATTTTCTGGTTATGAAAATATCTGGGGACGAATCTTTGTTAACACTGATTCGTCCACACGAAATTTCGAAACCAACTTAACCCAACGGAAATAATCGGGGCGAATCTGTCTTTTAATCGTCCCCGCACAATTTCACTTTTTAGTTACGAAAATGTATGGGGACGAATCTTGTTTACACTTTGATTCGTAAACACAGATTCGTCCACATAAACTTTCGTTAAGATCTAAACTTCTTGGGAACAAATCAAAACGTAAATAAGCTTCGTCCCCATTTATTTTCATAACCAGAAAGTTGGGTTCGAAATTGTTCGGGGACGAATCGAAATATAAACAAAGATTCGTCCTCAAATATTTTCGTACATTAAAAAAATAAGTTGGGTTCGAATTTGTACGGGGACGATTCAAAGTGAAAACAAAGATACGTCCACATTAATTTCCGTTGGGTTCTTCGTGTGGACGAATCAAAGTGCAAACAAGATTCGTCCCCATACCTTTTCGTATCCAGAAAGAAAAATTGGGTTCGAATTTGTTCGTGGATGAATCAATATGCAAACAGATTCGTCAACGTATACTTTCGTACCAGAATAGTTAGGTTCGAAACTTGCTAGGGACGAATCAATATGTAAGTAAGATTCGTCATCAAATATTTTCGTACCATACACAGTTGGAATCGAAATTGTTCGGGGACAAATCGCAATGTAAACAAAGATTCGTCCTCAAATATTTTCGTACCATACAAAGGTTGGGTTCGAAATTGTTCGGGGACGAATCGAAATGTTAACAGATTCGTCCTCAAATATTTCGTACCAAACAAGTTGGGTTCGAAATTGTTCGGGGACAAATCGAAATGTAAACAACGATTCGTCCTCAAATATTTCGTACCAAACAAGTTGGGTTCGAAATTGTTCGGGGACAAATCGAAATGTAAACAACGATTCGTCCTCAAATATTTCGTACCAAACAAATTGTGTTTGAAATTGTTCGGGGACGAATCGAAATGTAAACAAAGATTCGTACTCAAATTTTTCGTACCAAACAAGTTGGGTTCGAAATTGTTCGGGGACGAATCGGAGTGTAAACAAAGATTCGTTCTCAAATATTTTCGCACCAAACAATTATGGTACGAAATTGTTCGGGGACTAATCGGAATGCAAGATTCGTCCTCAAATATTTTTGTACCATACATATTGGGTCCGAACATGTTGGGGGACGAATCGGAATGTAAACAAAATTCGTCCTCAAATATTTTCGTACCAAACAAGTTCTGGATCGAAATTGTTCGGAGACGAATCGGAATGCTAGATTCGTCCTCAAATATTTTCGCACCAAACAAGTATGGTTCGAAATTGTTCGGGGACGAATCGGAATGCTAGATTCGTCCTCAAATACTTTCGTACCATACATAAAATTGGGTTTGAATATGTTCGGGACGAATCGGAATGTAAACAAGATTCGTCCTCAAATATTTTCGCACCCAACAAGTTTGGTTCGAAATTGTTCGGGGACGAATCGGAATGCAAGATTTGTCCTCAAATATTTTCGCACCAAACAAGTTTGGTTCGAAATTGTTGGGGGACGAATCGGAATGCAAGATTCGTCCTCAAATATTTTCGTACCATACATAAAATTGGGTTCGAACATGTTCGGGGACGAATAGGATTGTAAACAGATTCGTCTTCAAGTATTTTCGTACCAGATTAAAGTTAGGTGCAAAATCGTAAGGGGACGAGTCAAAAGACTCTTTTACATGTATTTTCGTACCATAATTATGTTCGAAATTTCTCAATCAATTTTCGAATCAATATTTTCGTAACCAGAAAATTGTTAAAATCGAAATCCTCATCTTTGGGGACTTATCAAAAGGTAAACGTCCCTAAATTCTTTTGTAACAAGTAAATTTCATTGGTACGAAATATTTGGGACGAATCCTTTGGTTTTTTTAAATTATAAAACAACAACACAATTTTATTTATTTACTTGGACAACAAACATCTCAAGGACAAACAGTCCGAGATGACTTGTTAAATATCAACAGGCCCAAATATATCAAGTACATGAAATTGGACTACAAACATCTCAAGGACAAAAAGTCTGGGACGACTTGTTAAATTTCAGCAGGACACGCGTATATGGACAACAAACATCTCAAGGACAAAAAGTCCGAGATGACTTGTTTAATTTCAGCAGGACACGCGTAAAGGGACAACAAGCATCTCAAGGACAAAAAGTCCGAGACGACTTGTTCGAATAAATGGACCAATTGGCTGGATTCTTCTTCTGCAGCGATCAATAGTTTTACATTCACCAGTTTGATATGCTTGATGAGTACTTCTGTTCATAACAATCTGAAATAAAACAAATAAGAAACTTCAACTGAAGTGTGATATTTTGACAGACAGAACTATAGTTTTTATCTTCTTTCAAGCACAGATTTCAGTATCAAAACATAAAACACGCTTGATCTACGATCAATGCTGATTTTGTTCAGTCCAATTAGATAAATTACTAAGTCAACAAAAGGCCAAGTCTCAAATTTCAAATAAATTAAGTATATACTATGAAAGCATTAATATTCTATACATCAACGGAAGAGAGTTATATAACTACCACTTGTAATTACTTCAAGTTAGTGAAATGTAAAACCATACATATAACCCAGTCGACTATGATATCTTACAACATTTCCTAATGCATGATTTAAAATTATCTAACGCTTTAAGAGATCAGATGTACAAAGCTTGCAATACTCAGTGAAAGTTTAACTACTTTTCTTTGGGCTAAACAAATTCAATGCTGATGTAGGGATTTAAAGCCTATGACTTCTTTGTTCATTCAAATGATACAACACCAATGGCGAATTCATATGACAAAGTAATAATCTCAGTCATAATAATTGCTTCCCTTGCACAAGATACTAGATTTAATTTTAAAAAAAATATGTTTATTAAATACTAAGCATTTTGGAATTGTAACTTATCATTACATACATGTATGTTTTATTGAATGAATGTGAAATCAGCAGTAACGTTAGCAGTACAACAGTATGATAATATGTATTCAATATTTAACTTGACTATCATAATTGCCGTCATAACCATTACCATTATTATTGAAAGTTGGAGCAACACAACCATCATTTTTAAAAGTTTTTTACTGATGAACTGCTGAATTTTTTAAGCAGAAATGTTTTACTGCTGCACTACAAACTTTCTAGCAGTATAGTTACTGAAGTTACTACCGTACTGCTGACTTCACATACTCTTTTACTATTCACAGAAACAAGTCACTAATTGCACTTGGGTATAAAAACTAGTAATATACTTTGTGTGTACAGTGCCAACCAAAATTTTGGAGACAAAAGAAATTTACAACTAAAATTCTTTAATTTAATTTTGTAATGAACGATTATACTGAACTGTCCGATTGCATAAATTATAACGTCACATTACACGGTATATTTAATAGTCGGTTAATTTCGGTAGTTCACGTAGAGGGTATTGTCAGCACATAACACTTATGTATTATATTTTATTTGCAATATGTATCGTAGTTTGTATGGAAAAGTGGTAGGACGGTCAGACTATTAATCTTTTTATTGTGGGTTCGAATCCCGATAGAAACTTTATTTAATCTATTTTTTCTCATTTAAATCACGGGCGGATTGCATAAAACACATTGCCCCCCCCCCCCCCCCGTGCATCATAAATTTCTTTGTTTGTTTTGAAATGTTGTATTTCTAAGTCCAAAAATTACTGAATAAAATAGATGTAAAACAAAAAACAAAAACGAAGAACAAAAAATAATAAAAATGACATATTTAGCTACAGACTTGCACTTCTTTCAAAAACAGATGTTTTGTAGCATTGCACTTTAACCATACGACCATTCAGCCAGATGAGATATCGTCACTAAATTAACCTACACATGGTAATTTTTACTGCGATTTTCTATATATAGAACGTGGAAAATATTATATACAGTGTGCGATAACCGTGTAATTATGCAATCGGACAGTTCAATATAATCGTACAATAGAAACATTATTTTTAAAGTACATTATGTAAGATTGTTGATGAAACAAATTTTATAAATGTGTCACATTCATAAGCATCAGCATCTGACATTACAAAGCCTACAAAACTTAGTACCGGTAATGTTTTTTATCCAATAAACAAAGTTTTACATCACTTTTGTAAACCGTAGGAAAAACCATAACTAAAAACATTTATAATGAACAATTTTGATTAATAGAGCCATCTGAGTGAAAATGTATCCAAACATTTGGTTGCTACTGTATATATACTGCCTTAGACTTCATACCATTCAAGTTGCACAAGTTTGAACCAAACTTGATCAGGGTAACTCAACACAAAAAAACTCAACTCAAGACAACCCATGCCACAGCTAGGGACAACTTCACTAGAATACTAATTTAACTCAACCCCTGAACAACTTAACCCATATCATACACATGTATTATAATTCATTTGATTGAATCTTTCTGTGTTGATGCGCCATTAAACACAATCATTGAAACAAACAATTTGATTGAAAAATCAAAATTGACTTTAAATGTATTTTTTTACTAAATAATCATTAATTTTATTCCCAAATATCTTTCATACAAAATAAACTTTAAAATAATAAAAAGAGCTGTCCACAGGTTGAGTTGTCTCACTGGTTTGAATTGTCCCAACTTCAGGATGAGTTGTCTAAGGGTAAAGTTGTACCAGACCCTGATGTTACACATTACATATAATATAAATCAAGGAATAAAAGTACCTGCTCTGTATAGTTGAATGTTCTGGTGATGGAAGACTGCAGAGTAGATATTCATTGTTTTATAGTCACTTCATTAAATATACTCAATATATTCTAGACTGCAGAGTACATGTATATATTCTAGTTCTGAAATAACAAAGGGAGATCACTATCAATGTAATGAAAAACATTTTAACCAATTATCTGTAACCATGGGCGCGTTGCCTAACGATTTTCGCTATGTTTCGCTATGAAAAAGCGCTTTCTTGTAGCGATTCGTCTTAGGAAACGGCTAGCTATTCACATCACAAACCAAGATGGTGGCCTTTGCCGAGTAAAACTTTTGCGCTCATAGCAATCGCATGTTTTCAGGGCGATTTCAAACTAAATAAGGCTTTAACAAGTACAAAATCACTGCAAAAACATATGTTTAAATGAACAATTACAAATATTTATTGATTTCAATTCATCATTAGTCAGTCAAACATAAAAACATAAATTGTCGACAAACAGGAAGTTACATTACGGCGGAGGCAGCCATTTTGATTTGTTAAAGCGCTCTAGGGTAGCGAAGATTTTTTCGCTAGCTTTCGCTACATAGCGAAATGAAGCGATATCTTGTAGCAAGTCGTTTCCTAGGATTTTGCTACGAAGCGATACCTAGCGAAATGCTTAAGCAACGCGCCCCATGTTTTGCCACTCACAGTCACAGATTTTTGTCATTTTGCCTGTGTTTTTTCACTGTATTGAGTTATTAAGAAAATCATCAATATTTTTGTACTGCCCATTCGTTGCCATGGAAATGACTAATTAGGTTCAAAATTAAATGAATTCAATGAAAATAGCAGTGGCTGTATTATAACTTTGATTGAAAAGATCCTATTAAAGTAAGTGGTAAAAAATTGAAATTGCATTGTAAGTATAGTGTGTACAATTTGACCCCGACCTCACCTTTCACATTTGCATCTAATTATCACCTACACATATCCCAGTGAAAATCAATACCACGCCTACTATACACTTTGACTCCTTAAGTATTTGAAATATAATTAGACATGTATAGAGTATACACAGCCCGCGTGTATAACAACTCACGATTCAAATGCATTCAAACGGGAAACTCGTGTTCTTACATTTTTGATAACAATTAATAATAAAATGGGTATGGGGATGGTGATTGTGGGGCTAAAACCAACAACCTTTGAATTGGTACCCAGCCTCATCGTACAATCCTCTAGTCCGGCCTATGTGTAATAGACACTCATTTTATGCTTTAAATGTACTATAAAATTAATCCCTGTGTTATAATTACATTCGAGCCTTGTCGATAAAATCCGATTGTTATCGAGCATTAATACTACATTTGTATTCAATGTAATGAATATTCTTGCATAAAGGTCAGGTCGGGGTCAATGTGTCCGCACTATAATATATAATAATATTTCCCTTGGAACTGAAAACTTATCCAAATAATGTTTATTTATTCCGAAATATGGAATTGAAACCAAGTAGTAATTCATTTTCCTGTAAGGTATGGGCATTTTCTATGCAAGAAATTATGAATATGCAGTATTTTTTACATTTCTTGTTTTGTTTTTCAGAAAGAATGAGATTTATTAAATCAAAGTACATGTAATGTTCAATATTATTTGACTGTCAGTGGCGCATACTGTAACTCCTGCTGATTTAAATCTTACTTTATCATGAGTACAGAAATACTGAAGTGAATATGCAAATCAGTGGGGTTAATTTATGCGTCACTGAGAGTTTTATAAGATTGTACAATAGTTTCTAATTCTATTTCCTTAGAGTTTAATTTTCATTAGAGCTGCAACGATTCACCGGAAAGTCAATTCGATGCGATTCGATATATTTTCTTTTCGATATTCGATTCATCTATTAGAATAATTTACTCCAAATATGCATTTATACATTTATTTGAGATTAAAACTATTTATTATTGATAAAACAAGTAAATCTGTGAGCTAATGCTCACTAGTGATACCCCCGCAAAAATCTAAAAATATGCGACAAACAGGAAGTAGATGAGCAAGGAGCATGAAATCGCTTTACACCACATGGGACTATGGGATGAAGCAAAATGCAAAGTATTAGGCTGCTGCATGTTATAATTGCTGAGAAAACTGCGACGGAAATTTTGTAACGGACGGACGGACGCACAGACGCATGGACAAGGGTAAAACAGTATACCCCCCTCTTCTTCGAAGCGGGGGTATAATAAAAGTGTTACTCAAATTAAATTCACATAATACCCGAAAATCTGCTAAATTAAAATTGCTTCTTTAAGTACGAAATGGACTGGGTACAAATATAAAGGTCGCGAAAATGTATCATTAATGTAATATCAACTAAAATGTATCTATATTATACAACATTAAACATAAATTGTATCAGAATATGCAGCTCTTAATATACTGCAGATAACTTCTTGCTACTTGATTTAATAAAGGGAAATAACCGTTGCGGGGAGTTAGTGTCTTTTAGGTGCCCTTTTGCTTTTATGCTTATAACTTATGTAGAAACGTTTAAAGGTCAGTATCGAATCAAAATTCGTGGGTCCCGAATCGAAATCGAAAATCGCCGCCCTCGCAGTCGAGTTTCGATGTATCGAATCGAATCGTTGCAGCCCTAATTTTCATACCTGTCAAAGCTTGAATAATTTCAAAGTTACTAAATAGGATACTTTTATATATACATACCCATGGCCTAACTGAAATATCTTGGCTCAAAAGTTCAATCACTTCATGACACACCATTGGAAAGTCCTAAATGTAAGAAGATGACAATAGTTTTACACACAGTCACCGTAAAATTATTCATGTTTTGTTTGTTCTTTTTTGTTGGGTTTAACGCCATAGCAACACATTTTATGGTAATATAACAGGGGTCAGTCAACCTACTCACTCCTCCTGGAAAGGCTAAATCTCTGGATTTAGCTGTTAACCAACTACTAAGCGCATACTTTCTTCAGTGACTGACAACTGCCCTACATAATTAAAAATCATTGGTAGGAGGGAGAATGGCCGTAGAAATAATTTCATGACCAAGCTGCACTAAAGTACATGTATGCCCCGCCCAGGAATCGAACCCACGACCCCTCAATCAGTAGACTTGCATGCTACCATGCTACCCCCAGGCGGCTCTTATGTTTTGTAGATACAAACAATACCATTTGAGGTAGAATTCCAATTATGTTATTTTACAGTCATTCATATTTTTCAAAATCATAATATTTTTTATTCATTTCATAGTGTTTGTAATTCAGCATGTTAGATTCCTAAATAAAATTGTGTTGCAAGTTATAGATAAAATGTTTTTAATCAAAGTGAATAATTATTTTCCTTTGATACGAAAATTGTACTATTTTAAATTTGTCCCAATTAAATCATTAAATTCATATCCATATAGTTCAAACATGTGACATGGTGAAAACACGAGAAAAAAATATGAGTAAAATATCAGTTTTCTGAGATTTTATGATCATGTAGTTTTGTATAAGGGAATTCTATCTCATAAACAACGTTAAATAGTTATCCTTTTCTGTTCAATTTTCATTTCAATATTGTAAACAGAACCATGGTGATCTAACCTGGTGTATTAATTTATTTACTTCTAACTGCCATTCTCAAACAGTCAAATCTATTAAACACATTAGGGCTAGCAGACAAGGGTATAAAATTGCTAGGACCAATAATAAAACTTGAACCACTAGGTTAGATGTTGTCAGTCTTGTGCTGCAGGACCACTAGCCCATTAAGCGGCCCTTTCCAGAATAAAAACTCTGCACAACCCCATGTAAAAAAAATTAATTAAAAGAGACCAATATCATCTATATGTACCTCTTCTCCTTCCTATCTCTCCATATCAATAATTTCATTATTACTTTTACATCCATCTCATATTTTCAGTGTAAAGTCTGCTAGATATGGATCAGTGATTTGACCTTTACCTTTCATAACTTTATCTTTAACATCTTCAAGGTAATCTGTAAACAAATAGTAATACATGTACAACATTACACTATTGGCTAAATGCTTTCGTGACATTTGTGCACGTGCAATCGTGTGTAATCGTCTGATGCAATTTTGGAATATTATCCCTTTTATTGTGCACGTGCAGCCAAATGTAATCGTCAGCAGTAATTTTTGATAAGCATTTGCTGTCTGCTTATTGCACAACAACAGCTTTTGATAATTCTCTTAGGTGTACTTTTAATTGAATTTATCCTCTGCAGAGCAACAACCTCCGAGTCTGAATAGCAACATACTTTAGTCCCTCCTAGTGAATGTAGCTCAAGAGAGATGTACTGTATAGTAATTATATCTTTATAAAGTATCATTACTTAATCCCTATTAAAATGTTACAATCATGATTGCTAAACATATATTAAATGACAGTAATAAAACAGTAATAATGAACAATCAGCAATTCATGGTGTAAAGGTACTTTTGGATGGCACTGTATATATGGTGGCAATACCACATGACTATGACATCACAAATTCTATGGTTTCAAGAAGAAAACAGTAAAGAATTCACCAGAACTCAGAGATTTGAATAGCTGTAAATATTCAAATTTAAGTCACATTTCCATGATACCTATGCAAGACTAAATAGAGAAGTGTGTACTATTTGTTTCGCATCAACCTAGGTTGAAAGTGCAGTTGGTAGCGCGCAAGGATTTTAATTCTCGTGTTACGGGGGTACAGGTTCAAATCCCACCAAGGGAGGTTATGCCCTTCCATTAAAATCACAGGGAATTATCAAGTTACCTCCCTTTGATTTTTCAAACATACATTTTATATACATATATACAAGGGGTACAACTGCCTTTACTAGACCATTTCATCTAGATTTATTATTTTGTGACTCACAAAAAATACTGATACCCTGGTAGCACTTTAACCGCACGATTAAATCGATTAAACATAAGTCTTCGAGCTATGAATGTTTAATGTTTCAAAGCGCAGACCATAAATATGATTAAATTATCAAAAGCATAAAAAACAGCGCAAAAATCTCAACTCGGACAAGTTTGTGGACAGTTGAACAGAATGAAAATTGACGAAAGTTCAATGTTACGTCTATTTCAGCATGATTTAATCCGTGTTAGATTGTGTTTCTTGCTTCATTAGTTATAAAAATACAAAACATCGTGCCAATTTTAACCTGTCATGAAACAAAACGAATATATGTACACTTTTTATCTGATTTAACCTTAAAAAATCATTCTCACAACCATTTTCACTAATACGTCACAAACATAATAATCTAATTAGTTAAACAATTTCTGATTCGACGAACCGTACGGGTTTTTTCCTACTTTCAAACGGGACAACCAAAATACTGCGAAAAAGTCAAAATCTTCCAAATTTGAAACAGTGAATTAGTCGGAAGTCTTGGTGATTTTCGTTTGCAAAATTAACCAATCAAAAAGTTTCTTACAAGTTTCTTGAATAAATTAGGGATACCAGCTACAACATTGATTATTGAATAGAGTTTGTTAACTTCTCTTTTTATGACTCGCAAGTGTTTCTGTCAAGGTAGAGAGTTATATTTTTACATTTTTATTCAATAATATTGTTTTTCTGAAATATTTTCTTTGATTGGGGTAAATATGTTATTTTGAAACATGAAAATGAAACGATTTTCCTTGAGATTTGTCGATTTCATCTGTGCACAAACTTGTCCGAGTTGAGATTTTTGTGCTGTTTTTTTATGTTTTTATTTATTTATTTATTTATTGGAGTTAACGCCGTATCAACACAATTTAGGTCATTTCACGGCGTCCAGCGCACCAAACCTAGCTTTCCTGGACCATTGTCTATAACCAGTACTCACCTACCCTTCCACAAGGCTGGAAACTTCTCCATATTATCTAATCAATGGAGGAAAATCGACATTATTGTCAAATTTTCATGGAAGGGTATAACCTCCCCGGGCGGGATTCGAACCTGCACCCCCTCGGGCATGAGTATCCAAATCCCGGCGCGCTACCAACTGCGCTATCGGCCCGGGTTTTATGTTTTTGATAATTTAATTGTATTAATGGTATGCGCTATGAAACGTTTAATATTCACAGCTCGAAGAGTTATGTTTAATTGATTTAATCATTTTGTTAAAGTGCCGCCAGGGTATCAGTACTTTTTGTGAGTCACAAAATAATAAATCTAGATGAAGTAGTCAAGTAAATGCAGTTGTACCCCTTGTATATAAGTATTTAAAAGGTATGTTTGAACAATCAAAGGGAGATAACTTGACAATTCCCTGTGATTAAAATTTGACAATTATGTCAATTTTCCTCCATTAATAAGGTATATGGAGGAGTTTCCAGTCTTGTGGAAGAGTAGGTGAGTACTGATTACAGACAAGAGTATAGGAAAGCTAAGTTTGGTGGACAGGATGAAGCAAAATGACCAAAAAAGATTGACACAGAGTTTAACTCAATAAAATAAATAAATAACTACACATCACATCTCCAACGACAGATTTTCAGCATGCTACAGTTTCAACTTGTCACAATTTTCTTCAAATAGCATTTGGAAAATGTTAGTTGGTCTTCCAGGATATCATGGAAATCTGACAAGAATTAAAATACTTACAGCTCTTTTAATCTTTCAGTTAAGGTGGGTCGGTACCTTACTCGGAGAAAATAACGGACAAAATATTATGTTCACCAATTATGATAAAAGTTGGCAGATAGATACCTTCATGCTTCTTGTTTGTTTTTCTTGTAACCTTAGCGACTTTGTCGTTTTTTTTTCATGAGGTCATGGACGTCACAATGATTCGCGCTATAAACAGGCATGCAAGTACATTAAACCCACATATTAAAAGTATTGAATGTCCGAGGCCAATGATAATTACAACAAATTGTTTCTGAAATGTTGTTGCATACAATTATTTTGTTCCCATTATCTAAATATCACGTCTGTCACAAAGATTGTACATTTCATGACTGAATTCAGGGTTTTCACGTCTAAAAGATTTCACCAATTTCCAAGTTTTGACATTAATTTTCATATTAATGCAGAATGGTGGTCAAATTCTTATCGCGATTTTTGAAAAGTACACACTTTTTGGGTCATTTCAATGAAATAAAAAAGAAAAGTGAACGTTCTCAGTTTTTCAAAATTTTGCGTTCAAAGTAAAAATACCTTAACGACATTAATATTACGTTGCGCTGACATTGTGACTAAAACATTTGTTGCAAAAATAAGTAGAAGTGGACTTTGATTGACTTATGTTATATTAATTTTGAACAGATCAGATGCTGAGTGTCACATGAAATTAATTAAGATCAGAAAATAAACTACAAAATTTAATTAACAAGAAAATTACATACATAACGCAAAATCACAACGTCAGCGCAACATTATATTAACGTCGTTGTTATAAAGGTAATTTTACTTTGAACGTGAAATTGTGAAAAACTGAGAACATTCACTTTCCTTTTTTATTTCATTAAAATGACACAAAAAGTGTGTACTTTTCAAAAATCGCGGTAAGAATTTGACCATCGTTCTGCGTTAATATGAAAATGAACGTTATAACTCGGTAATTGTCCCTGAATTTAGTGATGAAATGTACAATCTTTGATGTGATATTTAGATAATCGGAACAAAATAATTGTATGCAACAACATTATAGAAACATTTTGGTATAATTATTATTGTCCTCGGACATTCAATACTTCTAATATGTGGGTTTAATGTACTTGCTTGCCTGTTTATTGCGCAAACAAGTGTGACATCCATGACGTCGTGAAAAAGAAACAACCATGTCGCTAAGGTTACCAGAAAAACAAACAAGAAGCATGAAGGTATCTGCCTGCCAACTTTTATCATAATCGGTGAACATTATAGTTTTTTCAGTCTTTTTCTCCAAGTAAGGTAGCGACCCACCTTAAGGTGGAATTTTTACTTCTTTTATATATTATTATTCTTTTATTATATACCGTATTTGTATAGCGCTCTTTTCATATTGAATATATGTTCAAAAGCGCTTCACAATCATATGCATAATTAGGTTAAACGAGCTAAAATAAAAACGAAAATGATAAAGATATAAAAACATAAACTGAAAAATAATAATAAACTAAAATTTGTGATCAATAAAGTGCTCATAGAAGTTTAAAAACAACAACAACAACAAAACAAGTGAATTTTCAATTTTAAAAATAGTGAAAGAGAGGTAATGGATTGTTGGTAGAACGGCAGCTACGTAGTCGATGAGGAATCAGGCCAAATGCCCCGAAAATCCATGATTGCAAGGTGCAAAGTTGGATTCTTCTCCAAGGCTCCCACCCAAACATCCATCAGCATCAGCGCCGCACGTCTCCCAACCACACATTGTATAGTGATAAAGTAAAAGTGATAATAGTTATGATTAGAGTATGAGAAAAGGCAGCCACCGACCAATAGGGAATCCAGCCAGATGCCTTGAAAAATCCATGATTGCAAGGTGCAAAGTCGGATTCCAATCCAAGGATCCAATAGAAATGTAACATTTGTGACATCATAGTCAAGTGGTTTTGTCACCCTGATATATATTTTTCTCAGCTTGTCTGCATGTATGCTCAGATCTACAATCATCAAACAATAAATTATTGTGATCTGAGATGAGATGGATCAGACTAACTCAACTCAAAGACAACTCAGCTCATAGAATAGACAATTCAACACATTAAGTACAGAAAACCCAACCTGAGGACAACTCAACCCAGAAACTGAACAAGGGTCAAATTGAGGGCTGAACAAAACATTATTGTATCTCCATTAGAAAAATAAAGGAAGTTACAATAGTGTTTTGTTCAGCCCTTAATATATCATTAGTTATTAAAGTTAAAACCCATCTTTCATTCTACTTTTGTAATAAAATGTAAGATTATCATATTGAGTAGATATTTATGATTTAAAACACAATTGTTTAGCTAAGTGTTGATAAGGTAGAATTCCCATAGCACCAAATTACAGTCATTAATATATCTGAAAGTTATCTTATTTTTTATAAATCTTAATAATTTTAAGTCATTACATTATGTAGTGGGCTGAATTTATTTATTGGAGTTAACGCCGTATCAACACAATTTAGGTCATTTCACGGCGTCCAGCATACCTAACCTAGCTTTCCTGGACCATTGTCTATAACCAGTACTCACCTACCCTTCCACAAGGCCGGAAACTTCTCCATATTGTCTAATCAATGGAGGAAAATCAACATTATTGTCAAATTTTCATTAAAGGGTATAACCTCCCCGGGTGGGATTCGAACCCGCACCCCTTCGGGCACGAGTATCCAAATCCCGACGCGCTACCAACTGCGCTATCGACCCAGGTTACTGGGCTGAATGAAACACTTAAAAGCCGCTGCCGTGGTGTAGTGGTTAGCATGCCTGACTTCAAATCCGGAGATTGCGGGTTCCAAACCTGGTTGCGTCAGGTCATACCCTATACATGAGTTGTCGGCCTCGTGGTAGGGTAAGATAGTACTGGTGATAGATAAGTGTCCAGGAAACCTATAGTAGGAAGAGCTGGCCATCATGTACATGACCTATATTTGTGTTGAATGCAATGTTAAAAAAAAACAACCAAAAAAAATAATTCATTTGAAAATAAAGGCAGTAACAATAGTGTCTCATTCAGCCCTTGATGTTAATATTATGCATTGATTAGATTGATAAAACAGTACTCAGTTACAGAATTATTAATTAAACCTTTGATAAAAATTAACCACTGTATCTCAGTTTGTAGAAGACTTCAATCAATTTATTGAAGATTTACTTCTGAACTACTCTAACCTGTTAATTATGGGAGACTTTAATCTACATCTTGAAAATAGATCCACGGCTGTTTCTGAATTTGTAAATTGTCTTCATTCCTTTGATTTAGAACAGCATGTTAATTTTAAAACACATATCGGTGGTAATATGTTAGATCTTGTACTTACTGAAGCAGTAAATGGTATACGGGTAAAAAAATGTGAACAGGGTCCCTTTTTATCAGATCATTGTGTGGTTAAGGTACAAATAAATGTAGAAAAAGAAAATATTGTGAGCAAATCAGTAAAATTCCGCAATCTTAAAAGAATCAATCATGAAAATTTTGCTTCTGATTTAAAAGACATTACTATTGATAGTGAAGATGTTGATTCTTACGTAAATATATTGGATTCAAAACTTCAGACCACTCGTGACAAACATGCTCCAATAATAGAGAAAACAAAAATTCATAGAGCTCCAAAACCATGGTTTACAGATAATCTAGTCTTACTTAAAAGTTCAATGAGAAAACAAGAAAGATTATGGAGAAAATATGGAAAGCCTGAACAATTAGAAGCTTTCAAGGTTATGCGCAAGCAATATCATTGTAAATTAAATGAAGAAAAAGTCAAATCACTAAGTCAAAGAGTTCTTGATGCTAAAGGTGATACAAAACAATTATATAAATTTGTTGCTGAAATGACAGGAGGAAGATCTGAGAATCCAATGCCTAAAGGCGATTCTGATCACTCCATAGCAGAAAATTTTGCTGATTATCTTGAATAAAATTTCAAAAATTAGAGAATCCTTGCTTCAGTTTCCAACTTACTCACCCCAACAAAAGGATGTACCTAGTCTTGACCATTTTAAGGATTTTACAATAGAAGAGGTCAGAGATCTTATATGTGACTTAAATACCAAATCATCGGAGTTAGACGTTTTGCCAACAAAATTGCTCAAATGTTATCTTAAAGAATTATTACCTCTAATTACTCATTTAATAAATATCTCATTGAAACATGGGGTATTCCCTTCCAAGTGGAAAGAGGCAATTGTTAAGCCTCTCCTTAAGAAGGTTGGTCTAGATCTCGACTATGCTAACTATAGACCGGTTAGCAATCTGTCCTTCTTATCTAAGGTAATTGAAAAGGCTGCATTGAATAGATTAAATACTCATGTTGAAAAGAATAATCTTCTTCCAAAAAATCAGTCTGCATATAGACGTTTTCACTCATGTTAGTCAGCCCTCCTTAGATTAGTTAATGACCTACTGTGTGGTATGGAGAAATTAGAAGTTACTGCGTTAATAGCTATTGATCTGAGTGCTGCATTTGACACTGTTAATCATGACATTTTATTAGAAGTACTTAATAATCAATATGGACTACAGAATAGTACACTTCGCTGGATTGACTCATATCTTCGTCCACGTGCATGTCGAGTCAACGTCAATACTAGTTCATCATCTGTACGTACATTAGATTGCAGTGTTCCACAAGGTAGTTGTTTGGGTCCGTGGTTATATCTTACTTATGCAGGAACCTTATTTGATGTCATTCCATCTGATATATCAGTGCATGGTTTTGCTGACGACCACACTGCTAATAAAAGATTCTGTCCAAACAATCAGAATGAAGAAGCAAATGCCATTTCTGATCTTGAAGATTGTGCCCTAACAATAAATTCATGGATGAATGAAAATAAATTGAAAATGAACAACTCAAAGACTGAGTTTATCATGTTTGGAAGCAGAGCACAGTTGAAACAAGAGCTCCGCTGGGCGGGGCATTATACGCCCGTGTGCAGTCCATGCTGTGTTCTATCTCATATGAAGTCCCTGTGACCTTGACCAATGACCCCGGGATCTCAGAATAGGTCCCATCCTTAACTGGAAGGCTATCCAAAGCAAAGATTTTGAAACCTAGGTACAGCCATGGTTGAGTTATCACCGACACAAAGTTTTCCCATACAAACTTCCAGTGACCTTGACCCTGGGGCCTCAGAACCAAAAATACCAAAGGGCTATCAACACATTACATCTTGACAAATGGGCTGATTCACATAAAATTTGGTTAACCTAGGTACAATCATTGTTTAGTTATTGTTCGGACAAGGGTTTTCCATATGATGCCCCTGTGACCTTGACCTTTGACCCAGTTTTGACCCAAAACCAATTGGGAACATCCTTGACACATGGGCTACCCTCACATAAAATTTGGTGAACTAAATTCATGTTACTTATTAAATATAGCATTATTTCCATTGTTTGCCATTTTGACTTTATTAACATATTTATTGAACATTTGAAGTCACTGCTTGGTAATTTGATATCTTCTGGATGATGGTTTAAACTTGACCCAGGGGCCCCAAAACCAATAGGGAACATCCTTGACCCATGGGCTACTCTCACATGAAATTTGGTGAACCTAGGCGCAGTCATTGTTGAGTTACTACACGGACAATGTTTTTCAATATGATGCCCCTGTGACCTTGACCTTTGACCCAGGGGCCCCAAAACCTATAGGAGATAACCTTGACACTTGGGCTACTCTCACATAAAAATTTGTGAACCTAGGTACATTGGTGGTTCAGTTATTGTCTGGACTAGGTTTTTCGATATGATGCCTCTGTGACCTTGACCTTTGGGCCTGGTGCACCAAAACCTATTGGGAACATCCTTGACACAAGGGCTACATTCACATAAAATTTTGTGAACCTAGGTACAGTCGTTGATGAGTTATTGTCCGAACAAGGTTTTTCAATATGATGCCCCTGTGACCTTGACCTTTGACCTAGGAGCCCCAAAACCAATAGGGCATATCCTTAACACAAGGGCTACCCTCACATAAAATTTGGTGAACCTAGGTACATTGGTGGTTCAGTTATTGCCTGGACAAGTGTTTCATTGTTTGCCATTTTGACTTTATTAACATATTGATTGAACATTTGAAGTCACAGCTTGGTAATTTGATATCTTCTGGTTGAAGGTTTAAACTTGACCTGTTTCCTCAAAACTGATAAGGTATATCCTTGACACATGGGCTACTCTCACATGAAATTTGGTGAACCTAGGTACACTCATTGTTGAGTTATTACCCGGACAATGTTTTTCAATATGATGCCACTGTGACCTTGACCTTTGACCCAGGGGCCCCAAAATCATTAGGGCATATCCTTGACACATGGGCTACTCTCAGATAAAATTTGGTGAACCTAGGTACATTGGTGGTTCAGTTATTGTCCAGACAAAGTTTTTCCATATTATGCCACTGTGACCTTGACCTTTGAACCTGGGGCCCCATAAACCTATAGGGCACATCCTTGACACATGGGCTACCTTCACATGAAATTTGGTGAACCTAGGTACAGTCGTTGATGAGTCATTGTCCGAACAAGGTTTTTCAATATGATGCCCCTGTGACCTTGACCTTTGACCTAGGAGCCCCAAAACCAATAGGGCATACCCTTAACACAAGGGCTACCCTCACATAAAATTTGGTGAACCTAGGTACATTGGTGGTTCAGTTATTGCCTGGACAAGTGTTTCATTGTTTGCCATTTTGACTTTATCAACATATTGATTGAACATTTGAAGTCACAGCTTGGTAATTTGATATCTTCTGGTTGAAGGTTTAAACTCAACCTGTTTCCTCAAAACTGATAAGGTATATCCCTGACACATGGGCTACTCTCACATGAAATTTGGTGAACCTAGGTACACTCATTGTTGAGTTATTACCCGGACAATGTTTTTCAATATGATGCCACTGTGACCTTGACCTTTGACCCAGGGGCCCCAAAATCAAAAGGGCATATCCTTGACACATGGGCTACTCTCAGATAAAATTTGGTGAACCTAGGTACATTGGTGGTTCAGTTATTGCCCGGACAAAGTTTTTCCATATTATGCCACTGTGACCTTGACCTTTTAACCTGGGGCCCCATAAACCTATAGGGCACATCCTTGACACATGGGCTACCTTCACATAAAATTTGGTGAACCTAGGTACAGTCGTTGTTGAGTTATGGTCCGGACAAGGTTTTTCAATATGATGTCCCTGTGACCTTGACCTTTGACCCAGGGGCCCCAAAACCGATCGGGGACATCCTTGACACATGGGCTACTCTCACATAAAATTTGGTGAACCTAGGTAGATTGGTTGTTAAGTTATTGTCAGGACAATTTTTTTTCCCATATGATGCCACTGTGACCTTGACCTTTGACCCAGGGGCCCCAAAACCAATAGGGAACATCTTTGACACATGGGCTACTTTTACATTAAATTTGGTGAACCTAGGTACATTGGTGGTTCAGTTATTGTCCGGACAAGTTTTACCTATTTTAAGTCCCAGTGACCTTGACCTTTAACCCTGGGGTCTCAAAATCAATAGGGAACCTCCTCCACCCAAGGGCTATCCACACATAAAATTTGAGGAACCTAGGTATATCCTTTCTTAAGTTATCATCCGGACAAGCAATTGTCCACGGACGGACAGACGGACAAACGGACAACAGCATAACATAATACGACCGTTTTTTCAAAACGGGCGTATAAAAATGTTTAACCCAGTCAATTAATATTGCTGGTGAAACTATAAAATCTGTGAAGACCATTCACTATTTAGGGGCTTTTCTTGATGAAAACTTAAGCTTTAAAGATCACATCAAAACAAAAAGTAGAACTGCCATGTACAATTATTTACGTATCAAAAGTATAAGAAAATATCTGGATAAAGCTGCAGCAGAAACACTAGTCCTATCTTTGGTCATGTCCCACATAGATTACTGCAATCTGATCTTGTATGGAATTTCAAAATGTGATCTTAGCAAGTTTCAGCGAATTCAAAACATGTGTGCAAAAATGGTATTAAGGCTAAAAAAATCTGACAGTTCAAAAGATGCTTTGTATTCACTGCACTGGCTACCAGTCAAAGCAAGAATCAACTTTAAAATATGTACTTTCATGTACAACTGTTATACTGAAACTGCACCTGCATATCTGACTGAAATTCTGAGAAAGCCTTTACAAAGCAGATCTGGTCTTAGATCTGCAAAATCCAAAGACCTGAATTTTTTGGTCCCAACAAATAAGAAAAAAACATTCAGTGACAGAAGCTTTAGTACTATAGGCCCCATGCTATGGAATAAAATACCAGATGATATCAAATTATCACCTACTTTGGATGTTTTCAAAAAACGATTGAAAACTCACTATTTCTCTAATTTTTATGATCTATTCTAAAATTGACATGGTTAGTAAATGCCTCACCTTACAATTACGGTAAACATACTAAGTGATTGAGTGAGTGCATTATGACGTGAGAATGAGGATTGCCTCGCTCTCTGTCGTTTTCTACCTTGTTTCACAAGACTGCAATGACAACCCAAATAAATTGTCCCTTTAAAGGTGATGTTTCGACACCTTTGGGGATGTATTAAGGGCCCTTTAAAGGTGATGTTTCGACACCTTTAGGGAAATGTCTGGTTAACAGTGGCGTTATGTTACACTGTTCAGGACATGTCCGGTTAACAGTAGCATCATGTAATACTGTTCAAGACACCAACTTTTAATATGAAATTAAAAAAATGTAAAATTAGTGATAAAAATGTAAAATTTAGTAGGATCATGAACTTTGAATGATGTAGGTATAATAAAACATGTACACTTGCACACTATATTACATCATGTGTGATAATCTTTATTTTGTTTTGTGTTATTGTATATACATTATGTATTTATGGTGGAGGGTTTTTACTTATTGATTTTTTATAATCTATATTTTTGTACAACGCCATTGAATATGTTATGTAGAAATAGGCGTTTAATCAAATGAAAAAGTTTAAGTTTTAAGTTTATAAAAATGAGTAATTATCTCCCTTTAATATGCTTACAGTAACAAAATAATAGTTATAAAGTTTGAATAATATGATAGGATGAAAACATTAAACATATCATTAGAACCAAGCTTTCTGAAAAATGTACTGTGGTTAGAATAACAGTTTTGTACTAGGGGAATTCAACTTTAATTATCATTTTTATTTCTAGCAATCCTTGAAATTTAGAAATTGATTCAATTAAATTTTTCATAATTTTTATTAACGAACAAAATCTTGAAACTTAGGTCAACAAAATTAATTCAAGAACCTTACTGATGACAGTTAATCAAACTTATAATAAATACATTGTAGATTTTTATTTAAATTATGTATTTTAACATATATTTACTTTTAATTAACATCCTATGTACAGTGTATCTATAAAGTTTTGCTTATTGAGAAAATCCAAATTTGAAAAATTAATAATAATTTGATAAACAATTATCATAAAATGGTTATTTAAATCTATCATAAAATTAAAGTATTCATTGTAATCTGCAAAAAAATACAATATCTTGGACACATGTTTATGCAATCATCATATTTCATACCTTGTCTCATTTTACAATTATTCTCTAAATTGCTAAAAATCATTTTTTTTTGTTTAATAAATATTTTCACAACATGATAACCTTATACTTTTAAAATCAAATGAGAACTAAAAGAACATTTTAATAGCTCAAATAACTAAAATATTGCCTAGTTCGTTTTTTCTCAACTGTCAAAACAAGAATAATTTCACAGTGAATGCATTTGTTAAAATTATCGTCATGATACATTTAGGGATGTATACCGGTACCAAGTACCGGTACCAGTATCGGTATCGTTTTGAAAATTTCTGGTAAATACCATTTTGTTTTGGTACCGGTACTCAAATCGGTACTTTGAACAAAATAGAGCAGAGAATTCATCGTATTTTAAAGGGACTTAACTCGATTTAAATTTTGGTTAAGTACATTATACCAATTATTACCGTCCCGTATGTCCCGAGTGGATCTATATTAATAAATGATACAAATTGAAATTTAAATTGACACAATGTTGCAGGAAATTAGCGCATTACTTATATACCTTTTTTTAATGTCTAGAGGCACGTTCCGCAAAGCGATCTCTAGCTAGCGCTTTAAAAGCGATTTCTATTCATAAGAGGTCATACGGTATGCATCAAGCTAGCAAATCAAAGATGGCAGTTTTCTCAAACAAAAAGTTCAGAAAAATACACAAATCAATTATCACCCTGATTAGTCTTTTTACCGCTTTGACGAAATATTTGCATTTAATAAAACATATATAATAATATTATAAATTTTGTTGTTCTGTTATATTGTCTTTCGATTGTAAATTCTGCATGTATTAGTTATATAGATGTTATTTAGTCATAGCATGAGTAAACTGTCACTTGTACATTGTGTTTTTTTCTGACGAACATATATCTTTTTTTGTTTAAAAAATGCATAGAATTGCACTCCGAAATTATGTTTGTAAATCATGTGTAAATATCAACAAAGACTCATTAATGTCAACTGGGCTACTAAAATGCTTATTTAATTGCGACACCATATTTTATTGACATTGTTTACGTTTGAAAATATTTAGTACTATACTACGAATGACACAAGTGGGGCAAACGCTTTGTTCTAACTCTTGGTAATGTATTATTTAAGTATTTTTTCTACTAAATATTTAGCTAATAGAATAGCACGATAACAGTATAAATTGCAGAGCTTCGGTGAAATATTTCCCTGTCTTGGATACAAGAGTATCCGGTGATCGTGTGTTTTCACTGGCTGGTGACACAATAAAATAGGAAAGGGTACCCATTGATCCACCGAATGTTGATATGCTCATAATCTAACTTACATCTACAGTGTAACCTGCATTAAGCGGCCAGGTACGGGAAGTGGCCAGATTGGCTGCTTACAGCAGGTGACCGCTTAAACCAGGTTTAATTAAACTGCATCAAGCAGTTCACTCTGACTGTATACAAAAATTCGCCATTTTTGAATGTCTTTGGTTTGTTTATAATATGATTTTAAATGACATGCTTTTACGTAATAATTGTGGCCAAATACATATATACATTGGGTGTAACATTACTCTTTTTTATATTAAAATAAGCTTCAAATATTACCGATAATTTTAAGACAGGTTCCGCCAAAAAAGCGGTTACAAACTTGACGACGCTGTCGCCATTTTGTTTACGTTATAAACCCGTAATCCGGTCATTTTCCGTATAGCTCACTAACTTATTTGATCGTCGTAAAAAAATATTTTAGTATTGAAATTAATTGTAATTGCTAGTTGTCAAACCGAAGACAACCTTCTCATAACCTAATTTAACTAATTGAGTAAAACTAGCGGATTAAGTGTTTATGCAGAGCTTAATATTTATTGGTTTTCAATGATGACAAGTGTCATTTGTATATCG
Source organism: Mactra quadrangularis (assembly GCA_025267735.1). NCBI lineage: Eukaryota > Metazoa > Mollusca > Bivalvia > Venerida > Mactridae > Mactra > Mactra quadrangularis. The sequence continues at coordinate 55,370,822 of CM046309.1, read as the reverse complement.
GAAATCAAACGTCACGTGACGCCGCTTGTATAATTAATTTTGTCTGTTTAATGACTCAACTGGATGGGTTGATAACAGTGTTTGTGACAAGCTGTTAATTTCAAATTTATTTGACCGTGACTGCTAAATCCAGGTAAATTGACGATTTTTGAAGGAGTGTGTGGCCCCAAATTTAATACTTATTATCTTTAACGAAGACATCGTTATTCACGACTATAAACAAACATACGCGAATTTTGATTGGCCGTTACAACAAATTGTAATTATAAAAACTTTCTCTAGTTAAGCTAACTTACGCAATTTGTTGAACGATTAATCTAACTAAGAGACACCTTTAGTAATTTTTCAAACAAAAACATTGACATTTAATGAGATTCTAATCACGTGATTAAACATGTTCCCGTCGATACATTGTCATAAAAATCGATAATTTACTTAGTATTTGACACGTCCGCTAAGATAATGCAATTTTGGTGACACGTTGTTAATTAAAAAAATTGAAAAAATCGCAGTCGGTAGTGGCCGCTTATTACAGGTAAATTGACCGTTTTTAGAGGAAATGACTGGCCGCTGACCAAAGACAGCAGGTGACCACTTATTCCAGGTGCAATATTGCACGATTTTCGTCGGGAGGAAGCCAGACTGGCCGCTTACAGCAGGTGACCGTTTATTCTAGGTGGCCGTTAATGCAGGTTATACTGTATATACATGTATTGTTTTTGTTATTTGTATTTAAACATTGTATTTTGTACTACGGTTGCATATTGGTAAAAATACCATATCGTTTCATTGGTACCGGTATCGTTTCGTTCCTGACGGTATTCATCCCTAGATACATTCATGACTTTCCGAAAGTGTGTAATGATCAAGTAAAGCTTCTTATGCCTTATGATAAGTTTTAGTCAAGATATATTTATTAAGGCAGAATTCCCATAATAGCTGCTGTCAAACTTCGGGCGATGTCGGGTCATGTCGACAAATTACGTAAGCGGTTTTCGTCAGTGTCGTTATCATTCGATAAAGATCGGATGAACTTTTTTATTGTGTAAATGCCTCATTTTTCAAATATTATTATTATTGTATTACCTCACAAGAATATTAATTCCCTCAATTATTTGAGAAAATAGGTAGAATTCGTGTAAAAAGTTTAAACCGGAAGTTTAAAAATCCAATTCAAATAATGGACGAAAAGATTCGTCCCCTAACAGATTCGTCCCCGAACAAATTCGTAATCAATAAGTTGTTGATGATTAATGCAATTAGACCGTAAAATACCATTATTTTATCTTTAAATTGTCAATAATGGCGTTTAAAAGTAAAATATATACTGTAAAGATGTGTTTACTTCATATTATGATGGTCACTAGAGTTTTGACATTTTTTCAAAAAGGGGGTTGATGTATTAAAATGGCATTTTGTTTAGTTATCTGTGGTAAAAGTTTTTGTTCTTTGTTTTATTCATTGCCATATGGTTTAAGGTAAATTATTAAATGTGTAACTAGGAGTGCAGAAACTGTTTTCATAGTCAAAAAATAAGGATAAGGACTTGTAGTTTTTATAGCTGGTGAAAATCGTCACATTTTCTGTTGGGTCTCCCTATTATTAACTTGGTATGTGTGTAAAAATACCAAGGTAAAGTTATTAAAGTTGATGTATTTGCATTCATTAAAGTATTGTGAATTTTATCAAACAAAATTTATGAAAATAATTAGATTATTTAATTCAATTTTACATTTTAAAGACATATACCCCTTCAAATTTATAGTGTGATTTCTTACTTATAACTCAATTTTCAAAAAAATGTTATAAAAAATTTATTTGACTGTAAAAATTTTAAATATTTTGCCAGTGAATCTAGGTTGTGATCCTGATTATAAAGAAAGTAGCAAAAGTCTTATTCCTTGATATGTGTATTATGGGTATTCTACCTTAACAATTAGGCCCTCAGTACAAAAACAATGCATTCAATCACTGTGAAATAATTCAAATTTTGATAGTTGAGAAAAAAACGGACAATGACAGGGTCAAAATCTTTCTAATTTTTGTTTTATAAGGGAGATAATTCTGACTTTCTTGTTTTAGTTAGTTTTTAATATTGCTACAGTTGTCTCCCTTGTTATGAACTATTCAAGGTTTAATAATCAGTATATGATAAGAGAACAGACAGCCTGCACTGTCCCCAATCAAAAACACTATATGTACATTCAAGGTATATAACCAAAAATTGGTAGTTTTTAACCAATTTCACTTAAAGGCCAGTTTCTCCATTATATTTATTTCACTTATTTAATAATGCAGGTGTAGCTAAGGCTTTGTACGCTGTGTAATTAAGTGATGGGCCGATTTCAAACATCACGATCAAACAGATCTAGTTTAGTCAGTACAAAAGTCGCAAGAACAAAATAAACTATTGACGGCAAATTTTGTACTGTTAAATCCAATAAACTAAGTAAAACGAGGATAATTACCCATAGTCTTGCAGTATATGAAGTGAACCGTGCACTTAAGTCCCCACAAAGTTTAAATGGAATTTCTATAATGGCGGACATAATTTGCATATTATGCAAATTGCTCAAGGATGACAAGGTGTCATCACTCAGATTTTTTTTCAGCACCTTTTAAATATATTGAAACTGCAAAAAAACTTTGTGGGGACTCAAGTGCACGGTTCGCCTAAAACATGGCATTTTACTGCAGGACTACCATGCAATCGATCATCAAATGTTTTCATGCAGTCAAACTGTTATGAGTATTCAAGAAGTTGATCCAGTCATTAAAAAGCGAATATTTTTATCTATAGCACAGTCATTATTGAGCATGTGACGTAACGTCTATTGTGTACTCGTACGTAGTTCTTGCGACTTTTATATCGAGTAAACTAAATTTGTTTAATTGCCATGTTTGAAATCAGCCTACGACCATAATATTCGGCAAATGCAAAAGACGTTGATGTCATTTGAAAGAGCAAAGACTCAGCTTTGCGCCCGTGTATATATCTGTGAAATAAAAATTACTAATGATGGAGAAACTGGTCTCTGATTAAACTTGAAGAAAAACTACCATTTCTGAGTAATATACCTAATAAGTATAAATAGTTCTTTTGATTCAGGACCGTGCCAGTCATCTGTAATTAGAGTTATCGTGTATATTTAAATTTGTTGAACCCAAGAGGTATTAGACCTTCCGAAGTTTGACCCCTCCTTCCAGTTGAGTTGTCCATGGGTTGAGTTGTGCGAGAACAGCTGAGAATCTTATGTTTCATGATCTATCAGTTAGAACAACTACAATAACCAAAATATTATACCTTTACATGTCTTTCTATCTAGTCACTACATAACACACCATGATCTATGATGTTCCTGTCTTAAGTTTGATCATAGTCTAAGCTCAGTGATATACTAAAAGTAGCAGACCTCCAAGGATGATCCTGTAAAAGGAAGACAGTCAAATTTTAAAATATTCATTGATTCAACTTCTTGTTTAATATATGGACACTTATCCTTAAATTTTATTCAACTGTCAGTGGTGCATACATTAACTCTGCTAATTTACATAGATATGGATAACTATTTTATCGATTAAGTACAGATGTACTGTCATGGATATTTAAATACAAGGGGTTAACGCTTGCACCAGATTCATTGGTACAAAATTTTCAATATTCAATGCCATTGATATCACCACTTTTTCTTAAACTAAACAACAGGGTATATAGTCATTGTCATCTACAATATTAGTCCATTTCTCAAAGTTTTTGTTAAAGTCTGAATAATTTCACAGTGATTGAATATATACTATCACAATATTACGAGTGTTAGACATGAAGTCACCGAGAAATTATTCATGTTTTGACAGTTGAGTAAAAACCAACTTTACAACACATAGTTTTTCGCCAATTTCTCTTTCCAGACAGAAAATTGAACAATTCAAATTAAACTGGAGTAGTTTTATAATCTGGAGAGAATGATAAAAGAGATTAAAACTGATTTAAAACCTCAAATAAACCCCCTTAGACAATAATTTGCCAACATGAATGTTAAATCAGGGTCCCTCAGCTCCAAAAGAGTATATAAGGGGCCAGCTACGCTTTAATTTAAGGCAGTGGCAAGTGTTACGGTACCGTGACTCCAGACCCAGGTTCTAGAGTTACGGAACTTGAAGTTCCGTAACTGTAGACAACCCTGTCAGGGTTGTCTAGTTACGGAAGTCAAATAACATGTGTATGTTTCAACATTTTAACATCAAAAAACTTGTTTATATTCATTATTACTCGAAATAAACAAATATTTACTGACGTGACTTATCCAATTGTTATAACATCCGCCATTTTGGATTTGACTAATAAACTTACGGGATGTTTAACATACGGCGATATGACGTTGTAGTCTTTAAAGTGTCACATACTTAGTTTACTTTTCAAGAGCGATTTGTTGTATAGAGCTGGATTATAATTTGGACCCAATATGTCTAATTTGGACAGAATTAATATATTTTTATTAAATTGACGATTCTTTAGTATTTTTCATTAAAAAATTTTAATTGTCCTGTAAGAAAAAACGGCGATTTTCGAAAGCAAAATCGACCATATTTTTTAACAGAATCAAAAGCAAAATGTCTTCAATTTGATAAAAAATGTTTATAAATTATATATTTTTACATTGTCACGTTTAAAAGCGGCGGTCTTCACTTAAAACATTGACCAATTCATTGAATTTAAAAATCTCGGCAATTTCCCCCAAGATTTGCATACTAAAGAATCACAGCGTTTTACTTACATGTATATTGTACGATAAGTATACTGAGCTTAGGATTTCCTTCTAAAAGATCACTTTGGGGTAGGATAAAAGATCATACAGATCCGACAGACAGTGGATTAACTTATTACATAATATTACATAATTGACCATCACAGAATATAACATCATATACATTGTAGTTAATTATGTACAATAATAATGTTACTTTAACTAAGTACTAATTGTAAAAATGTCTGCCAAATTAGTGAAGTAGGACTTGTTTGTGACCTGTTTTCATATACATTCACAATTGAATATTTGAATGACAATATTTTCCCTCTGATCCTAAATACACCAGTTGTCTTATTAAAATAAAATTAGATGACAATTTAACGTAAGTTTGGCGATTTTTAATTTCGAAGGAATTTTCTTAATAATTTTATTGACTGAGACATAATTATAGTTGAAATAGAACTTATAATAATACGAGGGGTGTCCCAGTAAATCATGTACTTTGTCCTTAACTTTCTTTCCTTACACATGATGATCATAATTTACAAGACTGTTAGTCATAATTTTATACAAATTAGGCATTTGACATATAAGTATTCATATTAAAGGCGTCATTTTAATGTTTAGCTAATACAAGGTATGCGCATGCGGCGCAACCACTTTTACACTTGTATATTCGTTTATACTGAGTTTAAGTGTGCAGCAAAATTTAAACTTCAACTTTTTAATTGCATTTTATTTTTACATAGACATTCGCAGAAAGTATCTATATATCATCACACCAAATCTCAGACCATAATATACTTATTTATTTATTTATTTATTGGAGTTAAGGCCGTATCAACACAATTTAGGTCATTTCACGGCGTCCAGCGCACCTAACCTAGCTTTCCTGGACCATTGTCTATAACCAGTACTCACCTACCCTTCCACAAGGCCATAAACTTCTCCATATTATCTAATCAATGGAGGAAAATCAACATTATGGTCTAATTTTCAGGGAAGGGTATAACCTCCCCGGATGGGATTCGAACCCGCACCCCCTCAGGCACGAGTATCCAAATCCCGGCGCGCTACCAACTGCGCTATCGACCCCGGTTCCATAATATATGTATACAAGAGTGCAATACGCATTTGCACCGAAATACAAAAATGTGACATCAATGAGATAAGGTGACAACAGGACAATATTGAGTCAATGTAATTGCAACTCAGTTTCATAATCAGCCTTGCACAACATGGATGGGTAAAAATTTGAATTCAAACACATAGAAAGACGAAAGGAATCATTAAGTATACATTGTGCATATTACATTATGGTAGAGTAATTACACATTGTGTAATATATCCATTGAATTTATCGTACCAAAAACTACTGAAAGTGTTATTCAAAATCAAGTTGGATACTTCATCCTTGGACAATAATATCATTGACCATACTTACATTTTGACAGATGTAACCAGTTTGTAACAAAAGTAAGACTAAACTAATTTGTTAAAGTAAATATGAAGTAATTACATTGCCTGTTTATGTCACTGTTCACAACAAGGCGAACTTGGAGAGAGAATAAAAATGATTTCATAGGTCTGACGTCTTAATATGACGTTGGCTTGTGCTGAGTTATCATACCTAGTGTCTTATAAATTGAAGCAAAACTTTTATTTTTTGATCAACCGTCTAAAAATTAAGCATACTTATACACAACACATGCATTTAATGACAGTTAAAAAATGGTGCTAAAGTTGAGCATATTTTTTCCGCCATAAACTTAGTCCACGATTTACTAGGACACCCCTCGTACACAGATTAATCTGAAGAAAAAACTCAATCAGAAGTAATTTCAAAATGCTCAATATACAATGTGCATCTGTCAACTAAGTATACCTTGGGAAGGATTGTTAAAAGATGTATCTGGTTGAATTTCTTAATCTTATATCCAATAAAAATTGGTGATTTTACGACAGCTTACAATAGCTTCTCAATTTTAACTTATGATTTCATAAAAATGATTTTTTGTCAATGTTTTGGTTTGATTATCAACAAAAACATAACTTATTGAGCGATATTTTGCTATTTTTCATTTAAATTTATTTAATTTTTAAGTTTTGGTTTATTTACTACATGTATATTGTTAAATAAATTCAATGATCAAAATGCCTAGGTTATATCTTTTTCCGAATTATTTGCAACTATAGGAGGCGGGGTACGGACAAGACACTTTTTCGGCTTTTTTTAAAAATTGTGGAAATAACAAATTTTACATTATTTCAATACCAAAAGAAGTCATTAAAACTTGTACTTGTGCCATAATTAAATGATATTTATATTCATTTACACAAATCTTACGTTTTTATCATGAAAAATTTAGTTACAAAAGTACATGTTTTTTTCTCTATAATTATATTGAGACTGTTACATATGCACCTTTTTCATTTCCTTTAAATTAAAAAATACAACAACGAAAAAAAAACTTTTTAATGCAAATTGTTATAAGCAATGTTTAAAAACATGAACATTTCTATACAATGTTGATATAAGTTTTTAATTAAAGTTCAATTGCTCCCTAATACAGCATTTTGAAAAATAGGTTTAAAAACTGATTGTACACATTACACACAAAATAGTCATTTTTCGACAATAGAAATTAATAAAACTCTTAAACCTCTTGTGATATTTGAACATTTCTTTTTTTGCTCACACCTGTAACATTAAAGACACAACTTATAAATCTTGGACATCAAAAGAAAATTGTATAGTCCGATTTTATCCGGTGAGCCGTGACTGCACTTTTGTATTTATAGATTTTTGGAATATTCCTACAAAAAGGTAACACAGCTTATTTACTAACCAACTGATTACTGCCTTTAAATCATAATTATTCAATTTTTAATTAAGTGACTTAATAGTCGTGGCGGTAAGACACTTGGATTGAGAGACATTCCTTTTGTTACCCTGGGTTCGAAGCCTGCTTAGTATCCTTTATTCTTTCTTATTCTTTTTATTTTGCAATCGTGAAAACGTACAACTCTAAATCTCTGTGCAGCACGAAGCCAAATGTATATAAAATAGAATATGCATATTCGCCCGAGTTTGTGCTTAGATATTACTTTGAAGTCATACACTTAACTGTCTCGGCCGCGTCTTATAGAAATGATTCTATGCGCATGCATTTTATAAGAAAGAGAAGTGAAATGGGATGCATGTTATTTTGGCTCATTCGTTCGATTGTATCCTAGTTTGGTTTCTAATCAGCCACTGCATTTGAAGCCGAATGTATAATATAAATGTATTATTATTTGGTATAATGTAAATTGCTGGATATAAAATATAAGGAACCAAGGAAATAAAGCAAAAAAAATAAACAAAATATATTATAGCACAACAGTTACTATCATTATATGATACGGACAATTATACATGTATTTAATAATAAATTAAAAAATGTGGTGGCGGTGAGGTTCGAACCACAGCAGTAAAATGTATGCATTGGCCATATGTTTCCGACTCGTTACCGACTGCGCTATTTAGAACAATGATTTTGAATTATTATATCATGCATATATACTTGTGATATTATAGTTTGTATTGATTTTTAGTGTAGTATTTACTGGTTATACCTATCGTCATGGTTATGATTAGACTCATCCAAACTGTCACGGCTCACCAAATAAAATCAGACTATAGTATAGTGGTTACATCATAAAAGAGGTGAAAATTTCAAGTATTACAAGTTTCATGACTTTTTCGTGTTTGCTAGCAAGTGAAATAAATTGAGGCCCATGCATATTTATTGAAAACGTTACTAGTACCGTATTCATGAATATCTCTGACAAAATTGAGTAAGTTAATTGTTTTTACGGAGACTGGATCCAAACTGTTGGTCATTCAGACAATATTTCCACACCTCTTTTTTTAAACAATGGATAAATGATTAATTTAAAAGACACTATTTAATTGAGCAGACGACAGTTTTCTTCGTACCACGTAGCTGGTCATCGATTAGACATATGTAATACATAGGAAAATATTTTTCTATTTACAATTCCATCTAAATTTGTCAATGGATTTCAATAAAAATTTCATAGAAGTATTGTCACCAAGTGCCTAAGGGTACCAAATCCTCTTTATCGTCCATATATGGGTCACATATGGCTTTTCAAAGAGAATGAGAGCTTATTACTGTCACTCTTGTCCGGGGACCGATGTCTCACCGTTTGTGTCGATAGACTTTTAATTTATCATTTCAGTTGTATCTAGGTTATAACTTAAACTAAAACAGCAAAAACTGTAGTCAATTAGGGACATGTAAGTTTTTTGCCGTTCGATGCAAAGATTTATTTAAATAAACGATACATTTGAACTAGGTTCATGCACTCATTGCACGGCCTCAATTATTATATCCATTCTACGTGATTCACTGAAATTTTACTGTTATATCTAGCCACGAAAAAGCATGCAATACATGTGTCAAAAATTATGATAAGTTGTGTCTTTAAGTCTTTACAATAAAAAAGTTTGTTTTCACCATTTCAGTCTTTATTTTTCAATTTATGCCGTAAAAATTGGGACAAATACTATGCAACAGACCTTATCTATTGTACCTACAGAAGGAATTTTCAGTACCTTAATGGCGGACGAATCATGGGACCACAATATGGCGGCCGTCTAATTTTCATTTCTGGGATTGTCTATATGTTATGTATTTTATCACTGAAAAATAATTGTATCTTGTTGATAAATTATGTTTAAACTAAACAGGAATGGAATAGATATTAAGTCAAGCATGCTACCACTTCACCTTGGCTATGACTAGACAATCTATCGTTGGAAAAGAGATAAAAAAACATAACGAACAACAAACCTCTTGATATAGTCTCTTCAATACTCCTACTGTAACATACATTGCACTCCTTCATGACTACACCTTGTTGTAATATAAACTCTACAAATTTTACATGATCTGTAATTAAAGCTTCCTTTCAAATCTCATCTAAAGTACCTATAATAGCAAGTTAACAGTTTTAACATGTTTATGTTGAATTCTAATTAGATAAACTATTCATTTCAACGACGTTAATACAACGTTAAGCTACGCTGTGATTAAACCATTTGTTTCAAAAATAAGTACAATTGGACTTTGATTGACTTTATGTTAAATCAATTTTGAACAGATCAGATGCCGAGTGTCACAAGAAATTAATAAAGAACTTGAAAGAAACTACAAAATTAAATTTACAAGAAACTTATATACATCCCAGCAGGCACCTGACGTCGTTTCAACGTTGAAACAACGTTGAATTTTGGTCGCGTCGTCGGCGACTAAAATACAACGTTGTTTCAACGTTAAAAGTACGACGTCTAGACAACATCGACAACCGACGTTGAAAGTTGGTCGGGAAAGTTTTATTATGTGACTAGAAAATATACTGATAAGTTCATTAAAACTTCGTTTTTATTAATATTTTAATCTATCTTTAAAACAAACAAATTCGATTAATTTTACGGAAATTGTCAAGAAGAAAGACAACTCCGACAGAAAAACAGTTTGGTAACAAGGATTGCGCCCCTTTGATAGAAATCGAAGTTGCGGCTGTTATTGTAGACCGAACCTTGCAAACGTTTCCCAAATTCATTTTCATAAGGTAATATACTGATACAATTTTATTTTTACAGTAGTACCAATCTAATAGTTTAAATATCCCCGAATTGTTGAATTATAAGAAATATGTAAATGCGAAACTCGCACTAGTATTAGATCGAGCAGCTCTGTAAAGTTGAAATTTAACCGCCAAGACGATCGACAAGGTTGAAGTTATAGAACGCTTCAAGTCAGCACGCTTCGTATTCACCTTAACTTACAATAATTCAGCTACTACAATGGGGTAAAGATTGTTCAATTTTTTTGCACGACACTTTGGAGTTATTTAAAACGATTCGCACTGAGTCTATAGCCATATTATTGTATGGTCATCAGATTTCGCGACTTTGCATCTAACTGACTTTGGGTTTAAATAACCTGGTTTTTAGGCTGGATTAGGTCTATATGTTGGGATTGTCTTCATTAAAATCTATTCTGGGTTGGTTGGATCTGAGGAGTAAAAAGATTTGAGGTTTTTACCAATGAAGAAGGAATTATTTTGGATTTGGAGAACTTGGCTGTACAGATTCAGAAGAAATGGAGTATTCAGGACTAGAATGCACTTTACTGGTATGCGCCTACTACGCTTGCGTTATTTTGCATTATTCATTGAGTCGTATTGACGGTGACCTTTAGAAAGCGGGGGTTCGGGGGCAGTAGCCCCTGATAAGACAGAAAATATCATGAAATTAAAATCAAATCACTTCGCTTTTTAATCAAACAGGGTTAGGGTAAGGGATATATTTCTACTTCCGGTGAATTACTGCGTACCGGTAAAGTGCAGTAGCCCCATATTCAGAGTGTATTCGTAACCTAATTTGGCCACACCTTGTATTTAAATGGTGCGGCTCTGTTAGTTTATGGGTTTGGCTCTATTCATCAACAGTATAGGACGTGACGTTTGGAAGCTTATGGTGGACAGCAAGTGTTTGGATTGGGTTATTGGAGATGGCCAAACTTAATCTCATGTGGTATTCTTCCTTACATACTTCACTTTTTAATTAATTTTATTTTTAATCTGCACACTTTTAGAAGTATAGATTTATGGATTTTTCCCTCTTATTGACGGACTAGTTTTGATAAACTTATATTATATAGAGCATTTCTACTTAATCAAATAATTGTATAACATTTTATTGCGGCTATAACTTAGTGTTATTTGTTGAAGCTACCATTATTCCATTCTTTGTTTGTTAATTTTTTTTCGGAAATTATATAAATCTCAGTCTACGATGATGAAAATTGGTTGCATATGCGTTGAAAAAAGGTTGCATTTGCGTTGAAAAATGGTTGCATTTGCGTTGAAAAATGGTTGCATTTTGGTCAGACTCTGACGTTGTATAGACGTCAGATTCTGACGTCTAAAAAACTTTCATTTTCAACCATTTTTCAACGTCAGGGTACAACGTTGTGGCAACGTCGTGACAACGTCTAGTGCCTGCTGGGATAACACAAAATCACACCGTCAGCGCAACGTTGTATTAACGTCATTGAAATGAAGGTAATTTTACTTTGAAAGCGATATTGTGAAAAACTGAGAACATCCACTTTCCTTTTTTATTTCATTAAAAGGACACAAAAAGTGTGTAGTTTTCAAAAATCGCGATAAGAATTTGACCACCGTTCTGCATTAATTTGAAAATAAACGTTATAACTCGGCAATTGGTGAAACCTTTTAGACGTGAAACCCTAAATTCAGTGATGAAATGTACAATATTTACGACTGACATGATATTTAGATAATCGGAACAAAATATTTGTACGCAACAACATTTTAGAAACATTTTGATATAAGTATCTTTGTTCTCGGACATTAAATATCTCAAATACGTGGGTTTAATGTACTTGCATGCCTGTTTTAGCGCGAACCATTATGACATCCGTGACGTCGTGAAAAAAACGACAACGTCGCTAAGGTTACCAGAAAAACAAACAAGAAGCATGAAGGTATCTGCTTGCTAACTTTTATCATAATTGGTGAACATAATATTTTTTTCGTTTTCTCCTCCGAGTAAGGTACCAACCCACCTTAAGTTCAGCAAGCTATTGATTACTTCACTAGTTATGTTAGAACATGTATATACCTGTACTCCTAAGTACATCTTCATGGAAGATTTCTTCTTGTGCTATATCAACCCAATCCCAAGTTAAAGCTAACTTAAGCTGACTAAATCTTTGAGCTTCATCTGCACCTTTCTTGGCTGTAAAATATAACATAAAACATGCATACTGCAATCTCAAATATTTACTTTTCAAATACATGGTTTCCAAGATGGAATATTAAAATTAGCTGAAAGGGTCAACCACTTTCAAAACTGGACATCCTGGGACCATTTCTAGTGTTTCTATTTACAATTTTTCATTAGAGGTACATGACCAACACAAACAATTATACTCTCCATCTAGTAGGAATTGGTAATTTTGGTCCATATTTCATGCTTTTTAACAATACTGTGTAACAAACTTTGTTTGTAACGCCTGTGTTTGTTTGTTTGTTTGGTTTTACGCCATAGCAACACACGGTATAGGTCAGTCAACCTACTCACTGTTTCCTGGGAAGGCTAAATCACTTGATTTAGCTTTTAACCAACTACTAAGCACATACTTTCATCAGTGACTGACAACTGCCCTACATAATTAAAAATCATTGGTAGGAAGGAGAATGGCTGTAGCAATAATTTCATGACCAACATCCACAAATGTATGCCCCACGCGGGAATCAAACCCAGGACCCCTCAATCAGTAGACTTGCATGCTACCAACTGAGCTAGCCAGGTTGGACGTGTAACGCCTGTGCTTGGACAGAAAAAAACACAAATATGACTACTGAATTAGGTCTACTGCAACAATATAAAATCTAAAAAAAAATATATTAATTTGCTAGTAAGATTGTAGGCAAGTTTGAAATTGTTAAATCTGGAAATCTGTAAATTTTAAGAATTCATACACAGGGTGGAGAATCTAAACCAGTTTGTATCATATAAAACGTAAACAAACGGATGCCATTTTGGAAAAATTGGGGTATTTTTTCTAATTTACTCTTTTATTCGTCCACCAATGAAAAAATGAAAATTACCATAACACGCTACTCATTTTTCCGCTTCTAGTGATGTATATACCATACAGATCCAATAAGAATTTCAACAAGTTATCCCTGACATTGGAATCCAAGTGAGCAAGAATTGGGTCATATTAGACGGATGCGAACTGGTTCAAATTCATACTTTTGCCTAGTTTATCACAAAAATGCATTTATTCTCGTAAAATTTGCTATGTATAACCCACGGAACATATGTGTAATCTTGCAGTAAAGTATCAACTCTCTCAGAAATAGTTTTGACATAAAAAATATAGTTTTTGGAAAATGATGCGAACCGGTTCAGGTTCATACAATGATACGAACCGGTTCAGATTTATGGTATTTTACTTCATAAGCAGTACGTTCTTTGCCGATGTCTGTTCCACGGCATTAATGATTAAAACTTGCACAATTTCGTTCGTTTGATTTTTCGAACAGTTTTGTACCATAATTATTTCAGGACCAAAATTAAAAATACTATAGTTTTCCCTTTCTCGACCGACGACCAAAAAACCCGCCCACTCAATTTTTTTTTATTGAAATCAGGATTTCTTTTAATCCAATCTTGATGTAGGACTTTTAACAACGACTTTTTTAATCCGGTCTGGCAGTCTGACTTATAGGGCCGACTTGATTTGCCAGGGCGGCTTACGAACCGGCGTTAACCGATCGCCAATCGGCTCGCCCTGGGGTGAAATATGAATCAAGTGTTCCGCCTAACTAAAATGCCGTCAATAACTACAGCTGGGGTTACAAATGATTAGTGAAGAAATGATGAGTAATGACGAGGATGACCATAAATTACTGTTGCAGACGGTTGCCTTTCAAGCATGTGTATAAATAAATCATTTTAGTCGTCAAAATTTTAAGTTCGTGCCTGGCGAGTAAAATGTGTACTTGTAATATTACTCTTACACAGATGACGCATAAGAGAGTTAAACACAACATCATGTTATATTTTGTACATAAACTAAGTAAATTTACTAATAATAATAGTATAATACTAATAATAATGGTTTCCCTGGTACCCATTTTTAGCCATATTAGTCACACGCTCGCCACTAGCCGTTCAAACGTTACCGGCCCATTCAGCGTGTGCCGGTTGGTTGACCGACTCAATTTTGGAGCAAATAAAGCGAATCGCCGTAGCCTGTTTCGGAATCGGCGTATGCCGATTTAAGCCGCCTGGGCAAATCAATTCGGCCCATTAACACAGCTGGATTACTCGCCGGGTCATGGAAGGGCTGGCATTACAATTTGCTGTGCGGCCTGTTTTAGACAAGCAACCTTTTAACCGCGAACAAGCGTCAATATTATTGATTCATATTACATATTCATGAATATCCATAAAATGTCGTAATATTTACGGGCATATAATTTTATTTTTTATCCGAGTAAGAACAAAGCTCTAATAATAATGTCATTAAAATCAATTTAAAGTGAGTCGGCTACGTGTCCCTTTGAACTTATTGTTAATGCATATCAACTTCTTTGATGATTACCGCCGACCTAAATTATATAAAGCCGGACGATGTCTTTGATATTGAATTGAGAGCTGTGTGGTCGGTTGTTAGAATGAATTCAAAACTACAATGTATTGTTAAATGATAGTATGATAATGGGCTGTTGTACCGTAACTTTTTAGCCTGTTTCACGACAGTGAGTAAAATTATGCCATTCTAACAACGGTTGATTTCACTGTGAAAAAAAAACCGACCGTAAGCTATTTCTTTTCGATTTTGCCGTATTTTACGGCCGAGAGTTTTTGTCTTTTCGCCGAAAATCAGCCGATACTTTCGATTTCGCCAAATAAATCGGCTGATTTTTTCAGATTTTGCTCAGATTTTTTAATGGGCGTTATACCCGAAAAATTGAAGTAAACCTCAGATGAAAACTACGTCAAAGCGATACAGCGTTCTGCAGTATGACATGAAAGGTTACTATTGAATATTATGAATTTTACAGTATACTATTAATGTTTGTGGCTATTATTTATATAGAAATTTAAACCCACACCATTTTATGATGATTTCATATGTATATAATTGATGGAGGTGTAACGGTTAACCGATATACCGGAAAATATATAGCAATAGGACTTCTGACAGTTATTAACCGGTTCGTTTTTCTCTGAACCGGTTTTTCTAGTTAGGTTCTATATTGATTGCTTTTATCAGAGTCTGACATTTATATGTTTGAATGAATGTTAAAATGTGTTCGGAAACTTGATTTTTTTCGTAAAGTGAGAAATAATTATCTTTGAAAGTCCATTCAAAACCTTTTTTCTAACTTATTCCAACATTTGCATGATACGTGTAGATCATTTGAAAATACACATATCTATGTACAATGTTGATCAAATTAAGATGATGCACGTGCATTTATTCACGCTAAGCATGTATGCGCAAAGAACAATATGTATTGCAATATATTGCAATACGGATTTCGTGTATTACAATATGGGTTTTACTGTATTGTTACACCCCAAATAATTGAACAAACCATTTACTTGACGATAAGTAAATGGCATCGTGAAATTTAACTAATGTTGCATTTTGTATTGGTATGTCCGCTTTATGCCACTCTCAGATTGGAATTTATTCCGAAGTTTTTTATCGACCATCCTACTATATGCTCATGTCTGGGCAGCGATATTGTCGAGACCTTGCTATATATATATATATATCAAGCAACTAAAATCAGGAAGGAGCATACCTCAATATATACTTGATTCTAAGTTATTTTAAACTGTATACATGTAATTTGTAATGAGAGTTTAGATAAATATGTTATCATCCTTGTACCTTATTCTAGGATATACATTATAACTTGATATTCATGTACTATATTGATATTTCGTCATGTAAATTTACTGTAAGATTACTGTACAAGTTGTATAATATTATGTATACATGCGATACTTTTGTATCTTAGTACATGTTTGCCATCTATTTTGTCTTAACTGTCATTGTACTGTATATTGTATGTTATATGTGTATGGGCCGGAGGCCTAGTATCATGAATAAATGTTTATCGTTTATCGATCAGTGTTTTTCACGTCCGTTATTTCGAGTTTTACAAAATACAGACAGACAGTCTTAAGTAAATGTGATACACCAGATTTTTGTGTTTGTGAAAGAGTAACCACTGTTTTCAGTCCCCAAACTTCAAAATGGATATGTTTTCCAAAAAAGCCGACCTACCTACCTACATGAAGTTTTAAAAGTCATGTTAGGGAAAGGGGAAACATAAATAGCTTTATTGTGAAATTAAAATTTCGTCAGGTTTTCATGCACTGTTTGATTCGTATTTGAATCTATTGTTTAAGGAGTAATCTTTAGTATGGATTTATTAGGTTTAAATGTGTACGAAATTATTTCTGTATTTCAATACTTTGATTAGCGAATTGTGATCGACATTTTGTCTAAAAAAAACAACAGCTTTTGCAAAGGATGTGACTAATTTGGGATTTTTAGCTGAAAATGACTTCATACTTAAGAACCAAATACCATCTGTATTATTTTTGATAAAAATATCAACGTTCCATTCGCATTTACTTTTCCTGCATCAGACAATGCATCTGTACACAGTCATGTCACCATGAACGTAACCGGTGATTTTCAGCTTAAAAATACATGTACAGAAAAAATCAGATTGTTGTAAAAAGTTTTGAAATCGAGACGAAAACGAAAAAAATGCGTAAGTTTAGAATAATAAAGCTGTGAAACTGACATCTGAACCAATTCGTATCATTGTATGAACCTGAAACCGGTTCGCATCATTCTCCAAAAATTCTACTTTTATGTGAAAACTATTTCTGAGAGAGTTGATGCTTTACTGCAAGACTACACATATGTTCCGTAAGTTATACATAGCAAATTTCACGAGAATAAATGCATTTTTGTGTTAAATTAGGCAAAAGTATGAATTTGAACCAGTTCGCATCCGTCTAATATGACCCAATTCTTGCTCACTTCGATTCCAATGTCCGGGATAACTTGTTGAAATTCTTATTGGATCTGTATGGTATATACATCACTAGAAGCGGAAAAATGAGTAGCGTGTTATGGTAATTTTCGATTTTTTTTCATTGGTGGACGAATAAAAAAGTAAATTAGAAAAAATACCTGAATTTTTCCAAAATGGTATCCGTTTGATTACGTTTTGAATGATCCACCCTGATACAGCAAACAATACAAAAAAATTTTTTTTTTGAATTATGGAAATCCTGAATTCATGTATTAGTTCTGAATATAATAACTTATTATAAAAAGTGTTTTCCTACCTTTCAATAACACAGATAATATGGCTAGATCTAAATCTTCATGTTTGTTCATATGAAAGACTGTCAGCTGAAAACAGATTTTTTTATAAATAAATAAACATTGAAGTCACAATGATTGACATCAAGCTGAGGCAATATAACCATCCCCTTAGACAAGTGGCTAATTTGATGAACAAAGTAATCCTTTGCGTCCAAAGACACGCCAATTATGTTTGTCCAAGTATATGCTAATTCTTCAGTGGTGAACAAATTATGAATATAAATAGGAGGTCCAGCGCAATGTCAATTGATGCATTTATGTAAATGGTTAATTTTATCTTCCTATAAATGATCCATGGACATTTGTCAACCCTTGATCACGATAACTAACAAGTAAATCTGTGAGCTAATGCTCACTAGTGATACCCCCGCAAAAATCTAAAAATATGCGACAAACAGGAAGTAGATGAGCAAGGAGCATGAAATCGCTTTACACCACATGGGACTATGGGATGAAGCAATATGCAAAGTATTAGGCTGCTGCATGTTATAGTTGCTGAGAAAACTGCGACCGAAATTTTGTAACGGACGGACGCACGCACGAACACACGCACGCACTGACAAGGGTAAAACAGTATACCCCCTCTTCTTCGAAGCGGGGGTATAATTAGATCCAATAAAGAATAAAAGCTGCTAGCATGTGGAAAGTGTATGCTTGACTTAAAAACATCAGACAATGAACCTATCAACTCATCTTAAATTATTGTTTGATTTTTTGCTGAATAGTAAGAACATAAATTAATACATGGCAACTTCATAAGTAAAATAGTTGTCCACTAAATATTGTTATATTCCTTATTACATGTTTCACCATAGGGTAGAACAAGCAAATAGCCTAGAAGTAAGTGCCTGCTTACCGAGTCAATGCTGCCTTCATATGTATATACAAAGAAAATGTATTCAGTCACAAAAAAATATTCAAACTTTCACAGTTGAGAAAAAATGGGCTATAGCACAGTGTGGAAAGATGAGCTAGAAATTAGGGATGAGACTTTATATCCATAAAATATTATACGTCGGGCCAAGATACATATCATGGCTCATTCCACAGGTTTGCTGTATTCATTCAAGAAATACAGTCCACCCCCTCCTAACGGCCACCCCTCTTAAGCGGTCACCCCCTGTAAGCGGCCAGCCCATGCCCCGACCGTCGGAAAACGCTCTATAATGCACCCCTATTAAGCGGTCACCCCCGTTCTCCAGCCAACGGCCAGACATTTTGCATCCCAAACCAAATATTTCCCCCGCTTAAGCGGCCACGTGAGAGTCTGACCGTTATGTATATTGACAAAATTTATCAGAGCGTGTCATCTTTTGTCGTAATACATAATACACATGTCAACGTTATCGAATAAACTTTATCACGTTGCCGATGGCAACATAACTAAGCAGTCCCTTTATGATCGAGAAAGTCAATCTGAGCAGTTAATTTAGACACACCTTTCGCGGTTTGCTAATCGATAATTATAGAACTTAAGAAAATGCACATAAAAGTTAAACGATAGTTTGATCTTGTTGTGTATTTCGCACCTACGAATATTACCTATTATTAAGCGGTCACCGCGATCATGTATATTTACAAAGGAAATCGCTATTATCTTATCAATTAGTCGTGACAGGCTCTAAAAATCAATAATTAGCTATCGTATTGTTGTTAGCGTGTATAATCAACTGAATGACACCGATTATAATCCGACAATTATGTCTTATGTAATACAAATTGAACAATTAACCTACATCCGGTCTGGTTTAAAACCCTGTTTTGACCGTTCGATCTTCGTAAGAGTATAGGATTATTGCCAAAATCTTTTATTCGACGGCAAATGATTTTTAGTGTGTATATAAACATGTTTGCTGCATGTGTAGATAAACAGTTTTGAAAAAGTATGATGACGACGATGATTATTAAGCACTATTTGTTCGTAATGAATGATTTCCTTATCAATCCATTTAAACAAAGAAAGGTCAGAATTGAGGACGTTTAAACGCATTTTCCGAAAATAGGCTGCGTTCTACATTCGATTTATTTAAACGAGGCCAACATTCTTACACAGTTATCGAAGCACTAGTTATGAAATTATCTGTTGCTTAATAAGACTTTTATCACAATTAATACTAATAAATATCGTAAATTTCAGTTTGATTTTCGTATTTTACCTAATAGGGCATTTAGTCTGAACGACTTACAATTATTTTTTAGAAAAAAAATCTTTCCATCGTGGTTATATAGCAATAAGTATCTTTTCAACATAAGTAAAGAATATTACTCAGACTGGAAATTTTTTTTACCCTGAACTGCCCTTGTCTTATAGAGCATAATTCAAGCATTCAATTAAAAAGGCCCTATGTCATCAAACTACCTCCAGACCCTCTCTCAAGTCAAGGTGAAACCCCCCTCTTAAGTGGTCACCCCGCTTAAGCAGCCAATTTGGCCGTTTCCCTTGGCTGGCCGCTTAAGAGGGGTTGGACTGTATAATTTCTAGGGCCGCAACGATTCTATTCGATACATCAAAACTG
Organism: Mactra quadrangularis; assembly: GCA_025267735.1. NCBI lineage: Eukaryota > Metazoa > Mollusca > Bivalvia > Venerida > Mactridae > Mactra > Mactra quadrangularis. The sequence continues at coordinate 55,350,515 of CM046309.1, read as the reverse complement.
GATTGCAAGGTCGCCAATTCGATTTTGATTCGGGACCCGCGAGTTTCGATTCGATACTGACTGTTAAAAGTGTCTACTTAAGTTATAACGATAAAAGCAAAGGCGCGCCTAAAAGTCGAAGTATGCGTTGACAGTGAAACTGAGTTTCACTTTGTTACATTTCTGTTAAAATTTTTTTCAATTTCAGCAATCAAAAATCAAGTGCCAAAAACCCTGAGAAATAGGATGCCTAACCCGGGTTAATCATTATTTGACTTGATTTTACTACATGAAAAGTCTAATGAAATGATTCATATAGAGCAGTACACAAATTAATATCTATGTCTGTTTGTCAACTTTGAAACGTCTTTCAAAACAAAAAGATTGTGATCGGGAAGCAACTGCATTGGTTAAGCAATGGCAATTGGTAATTGACTTATACTCGGTATAAAGGTATGCCTTTGCTTACAATTCCTCAAATATTTTACATTGCTTCTGCCATAAGTAAGATGTACTCCAGCACTTACATGCTTAATATGTCACTTACATAAAGGTGTACATAATATTTGAATGCAGCTACATGTACTTTCAAGAATAATAATCTATAACAGCATTTTGATTGTTTTAACAGTATGCACTTATTCTATATTATATTTATTTAATCAGTAATGTTTTATTAGTTTTTTTTAAATATGCTATATTTTATTAGATTTCCAGTAACAAGCACAATGTTCACGTCCTTAAGGTATTGCTAGCGTAACGAAAAAGAAATAGCCTATATAAAAACGATTATTACCAAAAGCAATTAAATGATTATTTACATAATAAAATGATTAGAAAGCATACTTAAATTCAATACAAGATTATTTTGGCATATAAGTCCTCGATACACTCGTATTTACTCGTATTTACCAAAAGTGATTAAGACATGTAATTTTTTAACGAAAACATTCAAATCATTTTTTCTCATATATCTGTGTGGGGAAATCAAGTGACCCTCGTACCCTTTTAGCATTTGTGCGTAACCTCAAAAATGGCCTAGATACGCGCCTGAGTGAATGTTTAACTAATATGTACAATAGTATACCAAGAACTGCATCTTTCTACAATTTATGATCCATGCTGTCTTTACATTGTAAGTCGATATTACATTAATAATACATTTTTGCGACCTTTACATTCATACCCAATCCATTTCGAATAAAGCAAATATTATCTATCAGATTTTTCGAATTTTGTGTTATCCAATTTTAATAACACTTTCGTTTAATTACTATTATTTAGTTTTAAGCTCAAATATATGTATAAATGCATTTTTGTAGTAAATTGTATTAATAAAGAATCGAATCGAAAAAAAAGTATTGAATCGCATCATATCAACTTTCCGGTGAATCGTTGCAGCACTAATAATATCTGTGGCTGTTTGTAAAATGGGTGCTGTACAACTCAATCCATGGAGGACTCTAATACCTAGACTCTAAACCCTAACACATTTCATCCTGGAGCTAGGACAACTAAATACGCAGATAGAGACAACTCAACCCATGGACAACTCGATCATAAATATAAGAATGTGAATGATTGAAATTTTACAATAACTACATGTATCGTATCTTAAATAATCATATCATCTCCTTTTGTATCGAAATGTAGCATATCTTGCTATGAGCGCATCATCTCATCCCTGCTAGAATTGTAAACCTACCAAATCAGAGTTTTGACAACATATAGTAACTGAATCTTTGATGTCCATTGTTTTCTTTTGAACTCCTTCATCTTTCCAACTTTTACCATATGCTTCGTAAATCTTATCCATTAATTCTATTTCATGTTTCTCTTCAATTGATCTCACACCTCTGAATGTATAAAAGCCAATATGTAAGTTAGGTTAGTAGCCGTCATTGCCTTAACCCACTGAGGGACTTTTGTCAGTTATCTTGCCATGATAAAATCTGAAGCAATCCAAATGGTAAGTAGGTACTATCAGTTGGAACTCTCAGATTTTATCATTTAAGATCTATGTCGCAAATATTGTGATTTTTTTAAATTTGGACAGCCCGTCCCTATGACAGATCAAAGGAACCGCTTAAAAACTGTTCCGTTTTAACTGTTTTGTAAACGGTTCTCGAACTATATAAAATTGAAATTCTTCTACATGAATACCATTAGTATCAGTTCTCCTTTGTTATAAATGATATCAGTTATGTTAAATAAAAGTATGAAATTAAGTCATAGAGGATATTTGCCAATTGCGGTGTAAGATCGATTTATATTTCATAGAGTGAGCTTAGAAAACATATTTTCACAAGTGGCGTAGCCATGAGCCAATATGTCATTTTCTGAGCTCACAAGGTCAAATAAAAATCGATCTTACACCGAAATCAGCGAATTTTCTGTTTCTTTCCTGCTTAGTTTTGTGTTTAATTTGATGTATTTCACACAAATAATAACGTGACATCATTTCTACTCCAAGTTGACGTCATTTATCTCCTAACATGACGTCATGAACGATGAAAATATAAGGTTATATTTTCACTACAATAAAAATATAAAATTGATATTTTCACCGTTTATTTTCATCGAATAACGCGACGTTTCACCATTAAGCATTAAAGAAAATGTGTTAGTTAATTATGAGACCTCTGCCACAATCTATGTAAAGATAATAAAATGTTTTATCTAATATCTTTCTTGTTAATTAAGATATTTACAGAAGTGATAAAATTTAAATAGTTCTTTACCCTAACAATACTAAGCTTGATTATCAAACAAATTAAACGATTAACAAAAAATGTATTTCAAATTAATTGTGACAAATTGGTATTGACAAGTAAGGGTAAAATCCGAGTAATCCAACTAATTGGACCTACCTATTTGAAGAGTATACAAGGAAAAATAACTGACTAAGGTCCCTTTTTGCCTTAACCCATGGACTGGTAAAATTGTCTCACACAAGTGAATATAACCAGTCTTATAAAGTCAAGCTAGTTGTTCTTTTTTGCCCTATACTACATGCAACATAGTAAATCGTGGTTATGTACTAGAATATTAATGGCGATTACTGCAATAAATGTAATACGGAGCTCAATATATTGGGTGTATCCACCCATATGGATGGGTTTTAATGTTTTTTACATAATTTATGATAAAATTATATGTTTATGATACTGAATAATATAACATTTATATACTAAATGACTAAAATAAGTAAATTATTAATTTAATATTGACTTTGCGTAACATTTTGTAATTCATGCAATTTTACGCACTTTAGGTAACCAGTGTCCGGGTAAAATTAATCTGCTTTTTTTACAAGTTATTTATTCATACTACTTATTTTTCCCTTTATGTACTTTGGACAACATATTTTACTAAGAGAAGACTAATTTTATTGAAAATATTGAATTGTAAAAGAAAAGATGAAAAAAGTTTTTTTGCTCTCTGAGGGACGAATTTTACTTGTGGTGGCAGTGGTTATTGATTTGATAAAGGGAGATAACCGCTGCAATGAAGTTTGAGACTTTGGTGGGAAAATTAATGTCTTGCAATTGAACTTATTGATTAAGTAGATTTAAACATAGACCTGACAGAGTCGACTTTATCAGAAACAAGACAAACAAGTCAACTAACTATCACTGGCACTAGAGTCAGTAACTTTTGATAATAAAATAATTCATATCTCAATATAATTATAGTCCCCTGTAAACATGTTCCCTATCTTAAATATAATCTAAATGGTATTGAACATTTTTCTACAGTGTGTATCTTCCTTCACTTTCTTTCTTTGATTCCACTAAAAGCTAAAAGTAAATAATGTTTGTTTTTGTTTTTGTTGGGTTTAACACTGTAGCAACACATAGTATAGGTCATGTAATGGCAGTCAGTCAACATTCTCACTCCTCCTGGAAAGGCTAAATATCTTGATTTAGCTGTTAACCAACTACTAAGTGCATACTTTCGTCAGTGACTAACAACTGCCCTACATAATTAAAAATCATTGGTAGGAGGGAGAATGGCCGCAGAAATAACTTCATGACCAAGCTCCACGAAAGTATGCCCCGCCCGGGAATTGAACCCATGACCCCTCTATCAGAAGACTTGCGTGCTACCAACTAAGCTAGCCGGGCGGCTTTTAAAAGTAAATAATGGTCTCAATACAAAGATTAACCAGTTTTCTAACAAACTGCTGATAGACAAGTTTGTACTTAATACCATTTTCATAAAATTGAACGTTCTTTTATTAACAATAATTTGCTACCAACTAACTTCCAGTTCAATTAGGTGTTGTGTTTAGTTTAGTTTAGTCTAAAATCAAGCGCACTCAGTAATGGGAAAAGTCCTGTATAGTTTTTAAACAAATCAGTGGTGCTTTTCACAAAAAATCTGAAGATAAAAATCATTGAAAGTCAATTGCAAGAACATTATAAATAGTCAGTTTTTGGCTTATCAATTCCAAATTTTATTGAAATATGTAGAATTTTGTTCACCTGTTGAAGATTATATCATAGTTATGTTTATTATCCTTCTAACTCCTTCTATAATCCTTTTGGAGACGAGCCGGATTATTTAAGTACAGATTGACACTAACCTAATATTCTATTTATCCTACTCGCATTTGCTTGATTGACTAATTTAAAATCCGAAAATTCTGCGTTTAACATGCTTTAAATTCAGATGGCCGAATTGAAGCGGAGTGATTGTGTTAAGCGATCTTATAAGTGTTTGCATGTCAAGAAATAATCCCGATAATTGACTCCATTATAATTAAGTAAAGGCAATATTTTAAATGACAGAAAAAAGAAATTAGTAAAATAAACTCGATTTTTTAAATAATCAAGGAACATTTTTGGACGAATAAATCACTTGCGAATTTTCCAAAGACGAATCAGTTTTTATGACGTCATGTAAGTAAAGTTCATTGTCAACATGATGGTCGTATTTAGGAGCGTTTGTAGGATTTGTCATTTGACGAGTTTACTTTTATTTATCATGGATTTAACCGATATTATCAGGATACTGATATGTAAATGTGTTATTCAAACTTTAAATTGACGAATCGGATATGGATATAAGGATTATGAAGGGAAATGCACATGCAGCGCCGCTAAAGGGATGTCAACGATTTTCAGAAAATGGCCATGACTTTCAGTGCCATGAACGTTGATGATGATTTTTTGAAGCCAGTTTTATTATATTTAATTTATGCGTGGCTTGGTAAAACAATAGTCAACCTATGTATTTACTGTATAATGGCTGGATATTCGTCAAATTAAACACAGAATGGAATTCAGTGCAAATTTAGGAGTTCGGTACAATACAGCGTCAACGGCTAAGTTTCTGTTAAATTTGAATGATGAAGTAAGTGATTTAAAGATTTATATTGAAATTGTTAGTACAATCCCGTATAAGATTATTTTGTGTAAAATATATCTGTTAAGTTGTCGTTAAAAGAATGAAACGCAGCTGCTTTTGATGCCAAATGTAATGGTTGTGTAGAAAAGTAGTCCATCATGCGTAGTCACGTGACTGCCAAATAAAGCAACGGTGCCGAATAAAGATAGGTTTATTAGGTCAATAGGTTTTCATTCTAAAAGATCACTTTGGGGTAGGATAGTTTGTATTTTCACTACTTTAAGGTCTCTGGTGCCAGTGCTAATAATTGCAGGTTTGACCTTGTAATGCAAGTCTAGTCCTAAATTCACAAATCTTAACATTTAATAATATGGGTGAAAGTTTTCAGGCTTGGTCCTTAATTTCAGGATATTTCAATTTTTCTATGGAATATAAAAGTAGCTGGAATAATAAATATCAGGAATTTCAGGGTTTTAAAAATATCAAACTTTAACCCATGAAGTCTTGAATTCACAAATGGCAGACATGGTTTCAATCACAGGCGGTCAACATGGTTTTGAATCAAAAACACAATATATACACATAAGGTATATTATTATTATTATTATTATATTACTAAAAATGGTAGTTTTTTACCAAGTTCAATTAGAGGTCAGTTGCTCTATTATAAATAAGGGTATTTCACAGATTAATAGATGCATGCGTACCTAAATCTTTCTTCTTTCAAATAACACCAACATCGTTTGTATGAGCCGAATAATAAGGTTGTAGGCCGATTTCAAACATCACAGTCAAACAGATATAGTTTACTTGATACTAAAGTCACAAGAATTAAATATACGATGACGGCAAATTTGGAACCAAATTGTTTTTAAACCACAACATGAATGAAAAATAAGACTACTGAAGAAGAGCAAGAACAGGCTTAAGTAATATATGTCAACCAAAATGCAAAAAATGTTACAAAACTTCATTAAAAGGACATGGTACAAACAATAATGCTAAATCCTAACTCATTCATAGTGTAACATGGTAAATAATGACTGTACTTTGATGTTTTGAATGGATAACGCCGAAAAATAAGATTTTTGCTTTAGTGACTAATTCTTGATTACTCATACGGTTTGAATGCATGGAAAACATTCAATTATGGATTGATTGAGTTATTATCATTTTTTACCCTCTTAATTCGAATTATTGGTACAAAATTTGCCGTTAATAGTGTATTTTGTTCTTGCGACTTTTGTACTGACTAAACCAAATCTGTTTTGATGTTGTGTCTCAAGTCCACCTTCTATTATTTAGCATATGCACAAGATGTTGGTGTCATTCGAAAGTGCAAAGCATTAGTTACATGTGCATGTATAAATAAATGAAATAAAATTAGTAATGCTGTGGAAACTGGCCTCTACTTGAACTTGGTAAAAACAACTATTCTATGAGTAATATACCTTTAATGTATACCTAAAATAGTGTTTTCGACTCGAGACGCTGCAGGCCGCCTGTAGTTTCAATCCACTAAAAACATACACAAAATAATTGCAATAGTTGGCAAAAACAAAATATATTGTGCCCGTTTTAGCCTCATGTGCTCATTTTAGTGAGCTACATGGAGTGTTGTAGTGATAATGTCCTAAAATTATCTACAAATTATCTTGTAATTCGCATATTTTCAATGATTTATATTTTTACAAATTGTGTCTGTGCTGTAGTCCACAGGTGCTGGACACAAATTTTCCTCATAATAGTATGTCTATAAACTATAATAAGGAAAATTTGTGTCTGTCACCTGTGCTGTAGTCATTTGAAAGCATGAATAATAAACAATTACATTTTGAGTTTATGCAATTTAACACTTGAGTTATAGACATACATGTATACCTTTAATTCACACAGTTTAACAAAATAACAATATTGTAAGAAAAAATCTCAAATGTTAGACTTCAGATTTCTCATACAATGTTGTTTAGTATTTTTACACTTAAGAACGGTCAACACCAATCTTTAGGTTTTGCACTTAACTTTTAAGAACAAACCTGAAGATAATAAAGTATTTCTGTAAAACTCATCTAAATCCTAAGTTTCCAGTTATGATATGAATTTACTTAAGCATCTTCATGAAAAGCCTGTGGAGTTAAAATATGAAAAAATGGTTCCTACCTGAATGTATTTTGTAGAGATTTCAACAATTAAATTCTCCACAGCATAAACCAGTAGCACAACAACAAAGTAATGTTCCATTGTAACCATTACTATACCAGACATCAGAGCAACATACATGTTGGTATCATAAATTTGTAGAAAACTTGCTGAGTGTTTCATTGTAGTACCTAAAATCAAAAGATATTCACATATATAAGACATTTTATTTTATTTATTTATTTTATTGCATTTAAATCAATGCCAAGTCAACACAATTTTAGGTCATGTAACGGCGTCCAGCGCACCTAACTAGCTTCCCTGGACCCTCGTCTATAACCAGTACTCACCTACCCTTCCACAAGGCCGGAAACTTCTCCATATTATCTCATCAATAGAGGAAAACATTAAATTGTCAAATTTTCATGGAAGGGTATAACCTCCCCGGGGGGGATTCAAACCCGCAACCCCTGCTGGCACAAGATTCCAAATCCCGGCACGCTACCAACTGTGCTATCAACCCAGGTCACATATATAAGACATTTGTTCCTTAGAAGTGATGAATACCTCAGTCATCATATCTGCAGTCTTCACAAAAACTTGCATCAGCAAAGTATTGAACAGGTGAATCTTTAATTGATACTATTGACTATCTGGCCGTTTCGAAGCTGATTTCAGCCTCATCAGTTTAAACACTAATATTTTTAAGTCGATTTCAACTTGTGTCAATTTTGAGTCAAGTTGCGAATATACGAGCTTAAATTTGAGCCCTTAATGACAGGTTTTTCAATTATTTAGCTTTTAGACAAATTATTTAATGACATTATATAGCACTTAAGGTAACAACAAGCTTTCTTTTCTCCCATAAATCCCACTTGCTAACAGGAATATTAGCTAAATATCCATTGCACAAAAAAATCAAATGGTAAACATTTGCAAGATAATTAGTAGAAATAAAATTTAAAGTAAAGAGGTACAAATTACAAGCTAAGATTGGCGTTTTGGGCATAGAAATGTATTAGTTATTGTATGCACTGTTTTAATCGTCCTTACATTTTAGTTGCTGCAAGATTTTGATGAAAAACACAAGTTTGTTTACAATCTAAAGATTACATAATCATTCACCCTGGCAAAGCACCCTCAAAACAAACACTGGGCCCACCAACAGTTTGGAGATAAAGAAAAGTTACAAAAAAATACTTTCAATAATTTTTAGTAGACACTAATTTTTCAAAATATATTTTGTAGGGTTGCTGATAAAATAAAAACAAATTTCATGAATTTCTAATGTTTCATGATAATTTAGGAACTGACACCCCTAAGTCTCCTAAATCAGGTGCAATGTATCAAAACAATTGGATATCAAATTTTCATTACAAGCTAGTTGATAGGCCAATACAGCAAAATAGTCACCAAACTTGGTTGGCACAGTGCTATGCCCTCCATCAGTATAGACACTTTCATTTTTTAGGCTTACAATTATTATTTATTTATTGGTGTTAACGCCGTATCAACACAAGTTAGGTCATTTCACGACGTCCAGCGCACCTAATCTAGCTTTCCTGGACCATTGTCTATGACCAGTGCTCACTTACCCTTCCACAAGGCCGAAAACTTCTCCATATTATCTAATCAATGGAGGAAAATCAACATTATTGTCAAATTTTCATGGAAGGGTATAACCTCCGCTGGTGGGATTCGAACCTGCACCCCCTCGGGCACGAGTATCCAAATCTCGGCGCGCTACTTTAGGCTTACAAAAAGCTTTTATAGGCTTACAAAAAGCTTTTATCAAAAATAATAATATCAGTGACTTTAAAATGCTTTTTTGCTCTTTTTTGTTAGTTAGTTCTTTGTATTTGAAACATAGTAGCATTAATCTATGTTACGGACAATAATGACAATGAACATCATTTTGGATGTTTTAAAATGCCAACTGCCAAATCTTATCAATGTGATGCATTCAAAACATTTGTTTTCATTTTATCACTAATCATACTGAATATATAAAAATATTGGTCCAACATACTGGTCCATACAAGCAATGCCATTTTATAGGGGTGTAACGGTTAACCGATATACTGGTTAATATTGCAATACGACTTCTGACGGTTGTTAACCCGTTCGTTTTTCTCTTAACCGATTTTTCTAGTTATGTTCGATACTGATTGTTTTTATCAGAATCCGAAATTTGAAAACTGCACTTTTCTAACTACATCGGCTAAGCCAAGATAAAGGGTACCTCTTCAGTCTCACATAGGCCAATTTTCAGACCCCATCGGAGTGCAGATTCTTCTATAGTAATATATAGACATGTCTATTAGGCACTAATTTCCAAAAGATCTTGGATGGAACATGTAGAACAAAAAAGTTAAGAACGATTGAATAGATGTACCCAAGGGGCCTACGGACTCTACATGGTAATTTATATCACCCCACAAAAAATTAAAAAGATGTATATTTCTTATAAAAAATTTGTTATTTAGTTTTATAAACATGTACTTGAAAATTTTGAAGAGAATCCACGCCCACTCTCTCCTTGTTTGCAACATTTACCAAAGTCAAAAGTGCAAATACCCCAAAATACACAGGAAATGTTAAGTTTCAATTTACATATAGATGAGAAAAAAGAAACAAAACTGATTTTTTTATATTTGAAAGTATTCGAAGATGTAGACAACACATTTAGAACATGTTTGATATAAATAATATGGTTTTGCTGGCTCTAAAAAGAAAATTATATAATTGGCAACCAGGGCTACGGACTCTACACGGTAATTTATATCACCACTAGAAAATTTTGAAAGATGTATATTTCTTATAAATGATTTATAAATAAGTTTTATATTTATGTTTTTATCAATTTGGAATTGAATATACACTGACTCTCATTGCTTGCAACATTTTTTAGGATCAACAGCGCAAATACCCAAAATACACAGGGAATGTAAAGTTTCAATTAACATCTAAATGAGAAAAAAGAAACAAAACTGATTTTTTTATGTTTGAAATTATTCCAAGATGTAGACAACACATTTAGAACAAGTTTGATATGAATAATCATATGTTTCTTGACAAAATAAAGAAAATCATAAAATGGATAGGGTTGTAACAATACGGTAAACCGTATTGCAATATATTGCAATACACGAAACCCGTATTGCAATATATTGTAATATTGCGATACATATTGTTCTTTGCGCATACATGCATAGCCTAAATTAATGCACATGCGTCGTCTTAATTTTAGCAACATTGTACATAGATATTTGTATTTTCAAATGATCTACACGTATTACGCAAATGTTTGAATAAGTTAGAAAAAAGGTTTTGAATGGACTTTCAAAGATAATTATTCTCTCACTTTACAAAAAATATTGCAAGTTTTCGAACACATTTTAACATTAATTCAATCATTAAAATTCAGACTCTGATAAAAACAATCAGTATGGTACATAACTAGAAAAACCGGTTCTGAGAAAAACGAACCGGTTAAAACCATCAGAAGTCGTATTGCAATATTAACCGATATATCGGTTAACCGTTACACCCCTAAAAATGGATATCAGGGGCTACGGACTCTACACCACACCAGTATCTGTTGCTATCACATATTTAAAGCTGTTTGTTTGGTTTTAAGAGTAATTATCCTTTAAAAAACAATAAACTTCAACTTACAAACACTACAAATATATATTTAAGTATCTTCTGAAATGTCTAATGTATCAGTTTGACCATTAAAGAAATCTATCAGAAAATTTATAAATTACGTCAAATTTAACATTATTTTCAACAGAATGAAGATTGTCAAGACATACAGTATTTAGATACATAGCTAGTCAGCACAAGTACGAAACTAAGAAAATTAAAAAAGTTTTATAATTTTTCTGCGTGAAAAAAGATATAAATATATCAGGGGCTACGGACTCTACAGGGCTACGGACAGCACTCATTTGTCTTTAGATTTTTTTTGTTCTTCTTCTGATTTAATTCCTTTCCTGCATTACCTACATGGCACAACCAAAAACAGAAAACGTAATAAAACAGCAGCTATGTTTCTTTATATTAAGTCAGCACACAGTTTAAAACAGGGGCTACGGACTCTACATAAAATTTACAATGCTCAGTAGTTATTTTCCAAAAGAAAATGCATATGCTCTGAAAAACTTCATTTGGGTTAGATAAAAATAATTCTAAACTGTAATAGTAAAAAGGTGATACAAGTGAAATAAAGCAGTAACATTGTTTTAAAGTCTATCAAAGATGGTACCGTAAAACTCTAACTTTCGTTACAAGGGTACATGTTTACTATTTCATGAATATTTTCTTAAATATTGATTATAAATAAATTTCGTAAATAATGCCGTATACCTGTATGTCAGTCAGAGATAGAAAACACATCAAAATAACTGTACCCAACAAACACTTTTCAAAGCAACTGATGAAAAAAGAACAAAACCTCAGTGAGACTCAAAAACAGTGTAAAAACAGGGTTTTTAGGGAATATAATCCTAAATAATTCAAAAAATGGCAATAGAACATATATAAAACCATACATCATCAGAAAGCTCTCAAGATAACATGTTGGAAAAAAATACGCTTCATTTAAATTAAAATGAACTTTTCAGAATATTTCAATGTAACATTGGCAAAATCAAAAGGTTCCATTTATCTTGGCTTAGCCGACATGTAAACCGAACATTTTGTTAAATAGATCATTTGGAAAAATATATGTGTAATTTTGACCAAATTTAGACGATGCACATGCATTTATTCATTTTTTGCTTGTCGATGCTAAAATTAATACTTATTGCAATATATTGCAATATATTGCAATACGAGCTTTATGTATTGCAATATATTGCAATACAGTTTTTACCATATTGTTACACCCCTACCATTTTAAGACTTTCAGTAAATTTTCTTCATCTTCAAACCTTGGGTGGTCACTGTATACACCCTTATTTTATACCATTACAAGTGACATGATACATACCAGGGGTTATCAAAACTTTGTGAACAATTTAAATATCTTTTGAATGTCAACGTCTATTGTAATCAATTATTATCAACAACATAAATGATAGACTAAGGCCACAACAAATTGATAGGAAATAATTTCTGGAAATAATGGGACAATCTACTGAACATGCGGCATGGTTTTCAGCTGTGTACCTGGGATGAAGTCATAGCCAAGAATGATGTGTGCAGGCTGAAGGATATTACTTTGAGATACAGTCATGGACATTGACAGCTTTAGGGTTTAAGTACAAGTTAAACATTATCATGATGTTGACATCATTAATTTTTGGGAGTGTTCCGCAATCACTGACAAGTATTTAAGAAAATGTTATAATATGGCAAAAAAACAAGCTACTACAATGTAACTTGATTTCTTCCATGTTTATTTGTTTATATTTCTTCTAAACAGTGTATGAATTACTCAAATATATTTTTAAACATAATAAAAAAGTCCACAAATTTTTGGATAACCTCTCATATGTTCTTTTTACAATGCATGCACATAAATTTGAGTACCATTTAGTTAAAGTGATTGACCTGTGTCAAAGACAGTTACAAAGGCTCACCCTAAATTTTTTACATGCAAGGCAAAGGCGGATCTAGCGGGGGTCAGGGGGGTCCGGACCCCCCTAGAATGTCCATAATGTACCTTTCCATTAGTGTATTTATTAACAGTAAGTCATTTTTGAGTAGCATGAAGCAATTTTTCTCGAAACTTAACATAGATTTAATGGTTATGTAGTTTTTATCATTAATATGTTGCATTATTCAGCAAAATGTGTATAAAATGGTTGAGTTCGAAAGTTCGGACCCCCTAGAAAAAAATCCTGAATTGGCCCCTGCAAGGAATATTAATATACAAAATAATGGTTTATACCTGAAGGAGATTCCATAGCCGAAGTTGTCTAACAACAGTAGCACATCAACAAAGTATTATTCTATGGTGACCATACTATCCAAGACAATTAAGCGACATACATTGTTGTACAATCAATATGATTAAAAAACTTGTTTGTTTATTTCACAGTCGTACAATGTACCTAAAACACAAAGTTATACATATAACTTTTCAAATAATTAATCAAAAGGGTTTTGATGGATGGTAATGCTGACTTTTTTTGAAAGAAAAAGAACAACATTTCAAGTCATAACAAGACTCAGTCTTGTAAGAGTAGTTTCCCTTTGATAATTTCATATTGTGATTTTAACATTGTTTCACTGTGTAAGGCCACATGTTGATCATATGTTCTACGGATTTTTCAAAAAAAAATAATGGGGCGAGCGAGTGAAGAAAAAAAAAGTCTTTATTCACTTGCTTTATACAGCGGCTTGACAAATTTTTATAAGCGAGCGAGGAAATAAAAATGTTTTTTTTTTGTTGTAAAAACCGTCAAAATTAAGGTGCGAGCGAATCCATAGAACATATGATCAATTTGTTGTGGCCTAAACATATCATACCAGGGTAATTAATATATATTCCAAAAGATAAGTAACTTCATTCATCGTCGGCAACCAAAGTACTTTCTTCTGATACACTCCATAAGTACGGAGGGCAATTTGACTGGCAAAATCTCATTTTCATGAAAATGCATGAGGCAGGGGAGACAAATTCACTGCCAATTAAATTGAATGTTACAATTAAATACCCTTCAATAACAATGATGTCATACATCAAGATCATACATCACCAGCTTAAGAAAAATTTTGGATGGTAAACCAAATCTTAGATATAAACGTAATTTCATTGGTTAGTTTTTCTGCAGTGGTTTCCTTGAGGAACCAATGAAACTGCCTCATTAATCATTCATGACTACCAGATTTTTCTGTCCAAATGGCCCACAGTACAAAATGCAGCATAGGCAGAGTAATGTATTGTGGGATAACTGACGATGAACTTCACTTGACCACAGGTTGATCACTGGCACTAGAGTCCTCACATTCTTTAAAATGCACGCACATATAATATTTTGTCAACAAACACAATAAAAAATCGCTCCCGTATTCATCACCATGTACGAGTTATGACTAGATTTATACCATCATTATAATATTCACATGGTATTGAACCATTTTGACAGTAGGTACCTCTGACAGATTTATTTTACCTTTACCAATATAATAATCATTTGGATGCAAATATCGGTCTTGATTTGTAGATTAAACATTTCCTTACAAAACTGACTATTCAAAAACTTCATATCTTAAACGGTTATTATGAAATTAATCGTAATTTCAATATCATTTTGCAGCAATTGAGAGTCACTGTTCACTTCCGGTTTAATCATGACGTGTTTACCGGCGTAAACTGATTGGTTGATAATCTCCCCGAGACTTTTCCCGTACCTTGTCAATGAAGCGCGCCAAATTTAAACCCAATCGGAGCACACTGCCTAGGTAAACATTTACTTGTCCCAAGTTCTATAAATAGAATATATACGTAATCAGTGATATACTCCGCGCCTGTGTACGTAATCATTAATATCCAGGGAACCAGGTTAAGTTAAACAGGAAGTTAGTAGTGACGTTGAATCGCTGCAAACCAGTGATTCTGAAATTAATATAAATTTCATGAAAACGGTATCAGATACAAACTTGTAACTTTGCATGATGTTAGAGTAATGTTCAATCTTTAAATTGAGACCAACATTTTCTTTCAGATACAAGTCGAATTGAAGAAAAACTGTTTGGACCGTATGCACTGTAGAAAACGTTCAATACCATGTTTATTATATATGTATGTACAGAGAACTATATATATAGTGACGTACGCATTATAATCATAAGATATGGACTCTGGTGCCAGTGAGGTTGATGTACAAAACAATCATACAAAAGACTGCATAAAATTTAGAAACAAGACTCACAACTTCATTGTGGGGTGTGACTAAACAGTGAATGTGACTCATTTATGAGAATATGAGATTCTGTGAGCGAATGCCACTTTCATTTTTCAAATAATCCTAAATATACTAATTGGTTCAACAAGAAATTAAGTTTTCAAACTTTTAAAAGATATTTTTGTAAAAAATTTATCCTAGAAAATAGGAATATTTAGTCATAATAACCTCTTTCATATGACTTCCACATGGCGAATATGACTTTTATGTTATAGTTCAAGGTTTAAAAATGTTGATAGGTATAACAAGTAAATCTGTGAGCTAATGCTCACTAGTGATACCCCCGCCAAAATCTAAAAATATGCGACAAACAGGAAGTAGATGAGCAAGGAGCATGAAATCGCTTTACACCACATGAACTATGGGATGAAGCAATATGCAAAGTATTGGGCTGCTGCATGTTATAGTTGCTGAGAAAACTGCGACGGAAATTTTGTAACGGACGGACGGACAAGGGTAAAACAGTATACCCCCCTCTTCTTCGAAGCGGGGGTATAATTATGCATTTTTCTAACATATAGTCCATTTTACACAAATCATTCAAACATTTTGATAATGAATAATTTGATATCGATCCCATTTAGACAATGCACATGCATTAAATCTAGTTTAACATGTATACCAAAAAAACAATACGTATTGCAATATGGATTAAATTGCAATACAGGTTTTGTGTATTACAATATATTGCAATACAGGTTTTACCATATTGTTACACCCCTTATGTACACTGACTGTAGAAAAAGGGGGTAAAAAAAACCCAAAAGAAACAAACAAAAAATGATACAAGACTTACTTCTAATTGTCTCACAAACTCTAGATCTGGATCATAGAGTACGTATTACATATGTAGGTTGTACTTCAGCCAATGTTCTAACAAGACTATATGGATCAGTACAACCATGTAAAGAATGTATAATAGTCACTGGTTCAGGTAATACACCATAATATACTTCATCTGTTTTAAACATCTTATCATCATCATCATCATCATTGCAATCATCCTGTCAAATAATATAGAGTTAGTTTTATTTTTTTTTCATTTGGGTTTAATTTAATACATATTTTATTCAATGAATAGGATTGGATAACAGGCATATAATGCCTATACACATCCTCTTCATTTGGGTTTATTCCTTTTGTCAACACATTTTCTGAGCTACAGTGGCCAATTTCCTTACCTTCTTTAGGGTTTCTTTTACCAGTAATCACTTTTCCCTCCACAAGAAGTTATTAATTTGGGTTTATTCATGAATGAAAAGTTGGTCAATGCAAAATAAGTGCATTTTTTATCTAGTCACCCTAAAAAAGATGACCTTCACTGAACATTTTCATTTGCATTGTTTAAAAGAAGAAACTTGAGAACATATTTATATACATGTATTTAGCTTGTTATTCAGTAGTACTGGTAACAAAATCTCTGACAAACAGAATAAAAGATTTGTGAGGAAAACTCAAGTTGATGTTTTTTTTTCAGCAGAAAACTTTGTTTGTACAGTATGTAGAGCGGGTGCGCATAATTCCAAACAGGCTAATTCCGAACGAAATATTATATTTCATATCAATATTGATTCGGACAATTTTCACAATAGGTGACGTCATCGTATCCACGTCATATCTATTGTCTTTCTTTCCCACAAATTTTTTTGATAATTTTGCGCTAGGTATTGTAAACAACGCATTCACCAAAACTGCTCAATTTTCGGTATGTAATCTTATTCATAACCTTTTTTCTTCGACAGTTTTGCTAATGCCATATCAATTTGTATATTTATGCATAAATAACACGCTCTTGTAAAAGAGGATTAAGACTCGTGTAATAATCATGTGTGATATCCGTGGGATTGTTACAAGGTGACATGATGGAGTAATTGTTGTGTTCGGTATAACATACACAACATACGAGCTGTTCCTAAATCTGAATAATAGATTTTTAAGAGTAAACAGTTAACCTCGATCTTTTTCTCTCGACTTTTTCCATATCTCGATCATAAATTACAGACCAAAACGTTTGTTTTACTCTATAATCATAATGTTTAACTCGACTAGTCAAAGATGTCATTGGCAATCTGACGAGGTGCGATAAACAACACACGCCAATCAATTAGCGATCACTCTGTGAAACTGATACATAGGGGGCAATTTTAATCAACATGTCATTTAACAATAGTGAATTAACAAAGTGACAGCTTTTTGATTGACAGGTGTCACAATTAAATTAATTGAGCATCGTGGACTCTTTAATTACTTGTTACATACGTTTTTTTATGAAAAAATATGTATTAAACTAAAATATTAAAAAAAAAAACTTCTTTTATATTCCTATATTTAATCAATTTTGCTTTTAGTTGATCGATATGTTTATACTCAATTTTAAAACATACTCTTAATAACTAAAATTAATCATACCACGCACTTCAGAAAAATGCCGGTCGGTCATAAAGGTGTTAACAACTTGATTATATCTGTTACTACTCAATTTTACTTAGTGATCTTCTTTGTGTGTCGTTAGCAAGACGCGGCAATGATAGATTGCTGAACATCTAAGAAAAGCCGATATTGCGTGAGTTATATGGCGAGCAATGACGTCACAACACGCGTACACACACCGAGGCTTAAAATTAATATAAAATTGTTCACTGGCTACAAATTGTCAAATAAATAAACGCTCAATAAGTTTGCTTCATCGAGATATAGTCTGTGTAAAATTAGTAATCAAAAGTAGATTTTCGGAAAATATGCGATTTGTTCTATAACTCGTCGAGACGAAACAGCGTCAATGTGAACTTACAACCCAACAACTTGGAGTACATATGTGATAGTAGTTGTTTTGTAGACATAAATCACTGTTTGTAGAACTTTGCTGTTTCCCTTTCTGGTTATGATTTCAGTTAGTTTAAACTGTTTGACATTGTTGTTCATATTCTTCCGGAGTAATTATATGTATTTTATTATTTTTGCACATATACAGTTACTCCAGCATTTAAATAAAATCCATATGAAATGTTTTTCTACGTTAGATATCACATGTTATGTGAGAATGTTAATCAAAGTTAGCATACTTGGTTATTCTTAAAGAACAATAAATTCTAAATGAAGTTTAATTGTATATTCACATTTATTTTTAAAAAATGGTGTAATGTTCGGAATTAGGAACACGTTTGTTCGGAATTAGAACCACTGGTCGTAATTGGGGACAACTGGTAGAACTATTGCTCAGGCTGTAATATATATAGATTAATATATTAAAGAACGGTTATTGGACAAAAATGTAGCATAAAGATGCAAATTTTGAGGAGTTATCTCTCCTTCATTTTAACTGGCTGTAACTCCGACCAGTTAAAAAAATGGCTAAAGTGTTCGGTAATAGGTGCACCCGCTCTATATGATGGCCAGCTCTTCCTACTATAGGTTTCCTGGACACTTTTCTATCACCAGTACTAACTTACCCTACCACAAGGCCGACTACTCATGTATAGGGTATGACCTACCGTGACCGACCTTGAACCTGCGATCTCTGGATTCAAAGTCAGACATGCTAACCACTATCTCACGGCCGCGGCTTTCAGCTGAAAAGAACCATCAATTTGTGTTCCAAATATGAACTATAGACTGACGATACCTTAGTTTCAGCTTCTATCTTGGCAACCATCTGTGTTAAAGTTAAATTATCTTTATCTTCCTTGTTTTTATCTAGTTTCCTCTTTCTGTTAACTAGTCTTTTCTACTTGAAAATATACATAAAATCATATATAAACTAAGTCTGAAGTATGCTAGGCAGTGGCTTGCCCAAGATTACTCTCCAATACATTGGTTCGAAAGATTCACTTGTTCACTTTCTACCTTTGCGAAAATACTACGTTCAAGCTGATATGTCTATTTTTAGACAGAGTTACATAAACATTTAAATCGCATGACTGTCACAAAGTTTTTAAAAAAAGATGCAAAAAATTCTCACGCCTGTAATTTCAAAATGTCGAAATGCAAAGATGTTTGACAGTTTTGCATTAGTTAGATAATGAAAAATTAACAAAAATGAAAGTAAACATTGATCTTTTTAAATCTGTATCTCTGATCTTTTAACTGTAAACAAAGAGCAACTTATTGGACTTAAATACAAAGTGTAGCCACGCTATATATGACGTCATACAAGGTTGCATTTGTCACAAGTATGATCATACCATATAAGGTGTTGTTTACTTGTTCAACCAATGAAAATGCTTATAAAGTTTTTCAGCTAAATTGAAATTTGGTAAACTTTCATTGGACATTCAAAGGTTCATAGTAAAGGTCAATATCATAAATCAACACATTTTAAGGCAGGGGTGAATGTAATGTATTCACTGAGCTGTAAAGGGAGCATAGCCCAAGATTTAAAATGTGGGATCCAATGGCCCATAGAACATTTAAAACATATTAGGGTGCAAAGGAAAGGGATGTTTTTAATTCCAGTTTAAAGGATATTCTAATCATTATTAGTAGATATGTTTTAACATATAACTTGAATAATATCAAAGTATGATTCGACCTTTTATCAATATCTGTGTGGAATGAAACTGGACAAGTAGGGCGGTGGAATCGTTGAGCTAGTTGCGATCAGAACCACGATTCATAAGTAGGGATTCATGAATTAAACCACAAATCACTTGTAAATGGAGATGCATTCAGGAATTCATGTTATAACAAAAATAATTGAAGAGTTACAGAAGTTTTACTAAATGGAAAACCATGTACTCCAAACAGGGATGTTTAATAGGCATTTTCAGTGATATTATTGTTTAAATGTGTATCAATTGAAATTACAACATAATATCATTTGGTTCCTTCATAAATCAAAGCTTTCATAAGTAGTGCAGCTTGTTTTCAGTGAAACTTTATGGCAAATTGCTAACAACACCTGACACCCCCACCGGCCCACCAGTGTTTTGCCAAACTATTAGCCCAATTGTTTTGTTGAAAAATTTGGCTAATGACAACAATCAAGGTACCTTAACTTCTTCAATATATTCTCCTTTAGTAGCTACAGATTTGTTATATATTCTAGCTAGAAGACTCTCACCACCATCACAGAGAACTTGTTTAATCTGAGAACATGTTCTATCATCTTCCGCAGCAATTAGAACTCTTCCAGTTGCCATGAAAACTCCATTTGATTTATTATGTGTTGATATCTCTTCTATTACTTCTAATAATGCCTTCCATTTTGGACATGGCTCTAAGTTTGGAATATTTGAAGCTCCTGTGTAAATATAAATCATAGATAAGAGCAAATTGATCAACTTTTTTATCTCCAATTTCCATTCAAATAAGTAATGAAAAGCCTGTCCGGCTAACTCAGTCGGTAGCGCTCAAGTCTACTGATCGAAGGGTTGTAGGTTCGATTATAATAATTTTCTACAGCCTTTCCCCACTGGTTCTAAATCATGTAGAGCAGTAGTCAGTCACTGACAGAAGTATGCACCTAGTAGTTGGTTAACAGCTAAACCCAGAGATTAAGCCTTTCCAGGAACAGAGAGTAGGTGGACTACCTGCCATGATACAATCTATACCATGTGTTGCTATGGTGTTAACCCCCCCCCCCCCAAAAAAAATGTATGGAAGATAATAGGGGTGTAACAATACGATAAAAACCGTATTGCAATATATTGCAATACACGAAACCCGTATTGCAATATATTGCAATACATATTGTTCTTTGCGCATACATGCTTCGCATAAATTAATGCACGTGCATCTTCTTAATTTTATCAACATTGTACATAGATATTTGTATTTTCAAATGATATACACGTATTATGCAAATGTTTGAATAAGTTAGAAAAAAGGTTTTGAATGGACTTTCAAAGATAATTATTCTCTCACTTTACAAAAAATATTTCTAGTTTTCGAACACATTTTAACATTAATTCAAACATTAAATTTCAGACTCAGATAAAAACAATCAGTATGGTACATAACTAGAAAAACCGGTTCTGAGAAAAATGAACTGGTTAAAACCGTCAAAAGTCGTATTGCAATATTAACCGGTATATCGTTAACCGTTACACCCCTAGAAGATAATTAAGAAAAACTTCAACCTAAATTTCTGCAATTTTTAAGTGAACAACTCCAAATTCATTCATCCAGAGTTATATCTCTTCACAGCATTGTTGATATAGACCAAATAAACAAGCATACCAATTTTTAACAAGTAAATCTGTGAGCTAATGCTCACTAGTGATACCCCCGCCAAAATCTAAAAATATGCGACAAACAGGAAGTAGATAAGCAAGGAGCATGAAATCGCTTTACATCACATGGGACTATGGGATGAAGCAATATGCAAAGTATTAGGCTGCTGCATGATATAGTTGCTGAGAAAACTGTGACGGAAATTTTGTAACGGATGGACGCACGGACGGACAAGGGTAAAACAGTATACCCCCCTCTTCTTCGAAGCGGGGGTATAATAAAATGTCTTGGACAGCACTAAGGATATAATACTTTTTAAAACTTGACCCTCATAAGCAAAGACAACTATCAATGCCAATACTAAAGTGATACATGTAGTATTAGCTCTCATTTTCTTTGAAAAAATAAGTTAAAACTGTACAGATGTAACTAAGTGATTTTTAAGTACAGTCATCCTTGTAAGTGGTTAGGGTACACTTAATTAGGAGCATTGGTCCAGTGGTAGGATCGAGAGGTCCCAGGTTTGATTCCCACTAAGGCCACTGCTTATTTCCTTGAGCAAGAAATAACCTTCAATTGGTCCACACATCCAGGTGTAAATGAGTACAGTGAGGGATCGCCTCCTGAGGGTGATTTCAATGATCAGGAGTTATAGTACATGTACAAGATTGTAAAGTTGGCTGAACATGTACATGTATGTGGAAGCAGACTTTAAACTGCCCTCTAACTATAACTTTTTTAATACAAACAAGCAGAGACTAGCAAGCTTGCGAGTAAGGTTGTAAAATGAAATTATGTTCTAGGTAGGTCATACTATTTTACAAAATGGTAATAATTCAATTAAGTATACTTAACAGTTCCCAAGATCATTTTAAAATAAAAAAAGCTTATTAATTGTCACTTAAATCAAAGAATGAGTGACAGTCAGACAGGTAATCATTGAAAAGTTGTTATTAATAACCAACCCTAAACTATTCTGTTTGTTCTCACAGAAACTTTAAGCTCTTCTGCTTCATTACAACAATCAAGTATTGAATTAAAGAGTGATAAAAATAAATAGGTGGATTCCTTGGCGAGGCATTCTTTTGTACAGCTTGGTTATGAAATAATTTCTGTGGTCATTCTCCTTCCTACCACTGATTCTAAATCATCAATCATCATGTAGAGCAGTTGTCAGCCACTGACAAAAGTTTGCACCTGGTAACTGGTCAACAGCTGAATCATTAGATTTCATCATACCAGGAATGGTGAGTAGGTTGACTGACAGCCGTAATATTACCAATACAATCCATTTAACTATGAAGTTCACCCCCCAAAAATAACAAAGGTAGAAACACATACCAGATGTTACATTTTCTTTCTTTGTTTTCTTGTCATCAGTGTTACTACAATAAAGTCTCCTCTTAGCATGCTGTAAAAAATAATAAAACATTTGTTAACAGAGACCTTGATCCAGTGATAAGTTACATCAGAACTTACCAATTAGAATACTGGTCTTATGTAGTGATTATTCTTTTTTATTTTAATGTCATATTGAACACATATATAGGTCATATATAGGATGGCCAGCTCTTCCTACTATAGGTTTCCTGGACACTTCTATCACCAGTACTAACTCACCCTACCATAAGGCCGACAACTCATGTATAGGGTATGACCTGCCGCGACCGGGTTTTGAACCCGCAATCTCCAGATTTGAAGTCAGACATGCTAACCATTACGCTATAGTGATTATTCTAGAATCCAGAAAAGGGCAGGGAGGCAGAGAAAAGGGCAGGGCATATCTGAGGGTACATGTCTCAAATGCACTAATACTGTATAGACAAAGGCTAAAAGAGCAGGGAGGAGAGAAAAAGGGCAGGGTGCAGGGTCCTGCTATTCTGCTTTGGAGTAATCAGTATTATGGTCAAATTAGTCTGAGGTTTGAAAGCAATGTTGATCTTGTTCTCTATAGAAAGTATCTAGCTCCTGACAGAAGAGTAAGCTAGAACTGATAAAACAAAAATTAAAGAAAGCTAGTTAGGTGAGTTTGCCACTGTAAACAAATGCACCAAGAAGGTGAATAAAGTTCACAAAATATGGTGAATATTGTGTAAAGCAACCACTCTCTTAAGTCAATCATAAATCAAATCCAGTCAGTTTATTTATCATCTGCTGCTGGTGTCCCAGGAACTGGGATAAACAGCAGCAGGATAGATCTTCCACCACATAGCCCTGTCTAGAGAATCACTGTTATGCAGCTTGTACTCGTATGTCTTTAAATCAGCTTTTTCTTACTCTGACCAGGCCTGGTTATGAGTGTTTTATTTTTGCCAAGGCAGTGCACAAGTTAATCAGCAGAGAAACACAAAATGAAAAGAATGAAATTCAAATGTTTAATACTACATGTACAATCAATTAGCTGAACTTTTATCTATTTTAAAAATTCTTTTTAGACGTTTATTGTACATATTGTATTTACAGTGGTATTTGTAGTATATTTAGGCCGTGCCAAATTGGAATTCTGTTAAGCATCAACTCAAATTTGACAAACCTAGGTACCTATTCACAAAAACACACTAACCGAAAATGAAAACACAAATATTTTTACCACAAAAACTATGCGTTATATATTTTTCTTTCAATGGAATAACCTCTTGATATGAATAAATGGTCTGAATTTGATATAAAACAAGTAAATCTGTGAGCTAATGCTCACTAGTGATACCCCCGCAAAAATCTAAAAATATGCGACAAACAGGAAGTAGATGAGCAAGGAGCATGAAATTGCTTTACACCACATGGGACTATGGGATTAAGCAATATGCAAAGTATTAGGGTACTGCATGTTATAGTTGCTGAGAAAACTGCGACGGAAATTTTGTAACGGACGGACGGACAAGGGTAAAACAGTATACCCCCCCTCTTCTTCGAAGCGGGGGTATAATAAATAATGAATGCATAAAACTGCTTACTATTTTCTTGTAAAGTACAGGATCACAGTAGAAACTCTTGAGTATAGCTGCTAATGTACAATATCTAGACGTCAAACACTAGGTCAAGGTCACCTTTGGTCCAGTGACTTTTACAATGTGAGTGGTTCCAATTGTCCACCAACTCTGTGATGTCACCATTACCTATATCATTAGAAATAATTAAGTTAACAAGAAATTTCACCATAAAAATAAAATGCATTATATAATGATTTGTGCCTCTGTGCCACCGACCGATTTTTGTACACTACATTGAGTGCCAATTTCAGACCGATTTTTTGGGGTATCAGAGTAAATGTTTAGCAAGAACCTTACCCTAGGGGTTGCATCAATCCCATGGTTACTCATGATATCTGAATGTTTTTTACATCAAATTACGTCATTTCCGGTCAGTGTATATGACGTTGTAAAACGTGCAACGTCAATAATTTTGGCGCAATTAATTAAATAAGCAACGCACCGAAAAACATTAATTGTCGCTCACTCTTGAAAGCGAAATTCTTTATAAGCGGATTAGAAAAAGAATTATTTTATGCTTGTTTTGTTATCAAATATGACGAAAAGAAAATTGTTGACTTTTTAAAAAAAAAAATGTTATTATTTCAAATTATAAAAAAAGTTGTTTTTAAAACATGTTATAAAGGTACGTTAGTCGCACCTTATTCTTTATATAAATAAAAGGCTACATTATGCGGATGACAAAATATCTTGGGAGAGTGTTCGAGCAGGAGTAAAAAATGTATAAGGAGTTATGAACCTTGTCACATGAGATGTGGTTGATAATAACAAACATATATTCAAAGATTGAAGTCAATACCTATACAATAGAAATATAACAGTTGCAGTAAAAACAAACATTTTTGCCATTTCACTGTCAGGGAACATTACACTTAACAACTTGTCAATTTCTGAGTTAGACTTATATGAATGGTGACTGTATATAATTTCAGCTTTTTTGGTTTCCTTTCTACTCACAAATTTGTCAATACATGATGAATTTGATGCAGACTGAGAGGGTGGAGTGGGTGAAGGTGGACTTTTAATCACATTATTGTTACTGTCACACGTTTTAAGGTCAATGATTGATGTTGAGGAACAGCCCGGTTTGACTAATCCAAATCTGAAGGGAAGACGTATCTACCACTGCTTTAATGTGCTTCATACATTTAGCGTGAGATGTTATTGCACTTCCCCCATCGACGAAATGTCAATTTCTTTTAAACAAGAGCGACATAAAGCCTAGTGTGGATCCTTACTTTGTTTAATCCATTTGAATTTAACTAATCAACACTGCTGGAAAGAACATTTCCTCCCCGTTTTACCCATATTTAATCGTAACTCAAAAACATTCAGTCAGTGTGGGCGCAGCCATTACTAGTGACGTCACGAAAGTTTAACGTCCGGAACCCGTTACCCGGGACCGCGTATACATCTCGGAATGTATTGACTCGACGACAATCGCAATTTTACGAAAAAAATCAAGATCTTTACATTTTCGGGGAATTTTTTTATTATATTATATATTTCTGAGCATTTTGGTATTTTCAAGGATAGATTTTAAAAATTCCAGGACACTGCGCAAAATTTAAGGACGTTTTTGGGGGTTTTTCAAGGAAATATCAAATTTAAGGACTTTTCAAGGAAAAAATCGATTTCAAGGACTTTCAAGGACCAGTGCGAACCCTGTTATATGTAGTAGTATTATATTTTACTCAAGAAACAATTTGCACAGTAATCGTCAGATGCCTGACCTAATCAAGAATGCCAATCCAAACCCTGGTCATCAGACGTACGCCCGACAAGGCAGGATAATGTTGGTCGCTCACAAAGATACTGGTCGACGGAAGCCTGTGCGTGTACTAAGGAGGGCCATTAATGCCAGAGATGAGAACGGTCGGCCTGCCGCAGTTGAGCATTACAACATGACCAGGGGCACTGTGGACTACAGAGACATGCAGATGAGTTTTTTATAACGCAGTAAGAAAGACTATTAAGGTAAAAAATATCAACTAGTTTGTCGTGGAGTTAAAACTAATTTATGAATATTAATACATTTATAAGTGTTTATAACCATGTCTAGTCTAGGGTACAATGATTCAGTGCATTTACTTGCTTGGTTGTTTAGAAAAGAATGGAACATTCATATTCATATTCCATTTGAATAAGTAAAACAGCTAAAAATCAAATTCATGTACTACTTATAGAAAAAATATACATAAGCTGTATTCTATGGAAAGTATAATTGTTCTTATTTCTGTTGATGTTCAGGTGTGGAAGAAAATGGTGGTTAATTTGATTTTCCGAATCACACTGAATTCATACATTTTGTATC
This sequence comes from Mactra quadrangularis, assembly GCA_025267735.1. Taxonomy (NCBI): domain Eukaryota; kingdom Metazoa; phylum Mollusca; class Bivalvia; order Venerida; family Mactridae; genus Mactra; species Mactra quadrangularis. The sequence continues at coordinate 55,323,651 of CM046309.1, read as the reverse complement.
GACAAACTGTCCGACAACCGGTTAGAGAACGGTTTATGGAGATGCTAGTGGAGGCGCTGGCAGATGAAACAGGGGCCGCCAAGCGACGAGAAACACACACCCCATACGGACGACAGCAACGGATGAATGGGCGTAGGCGACTTGTACCATTGAGGGGTAATGATATAATCATTGCATCATATTTCGTACTGTATAATAGCTTAATAAAAATTTTAAATACGTTTATCTCTTTATCTTAAAACGATTATTTTACGTTTAATACAATTGTAAAAATTCAAACCACCTTTCAATGAGGTTCGCTTATTTATCTGTATCTATTTAAGGTCGAAATCAGCAACGGGACTGCTGGGTACGCAGCCGAAGAAGTGAAAGACGACGGCAATCCAACCTAGTGTGTTCGGTGGGCGAGCGAGGGGTACACCGGCATTGTTTTAACGACCACATGTGCTTGGAGGAATGAGATTGAAATTCATTGAAAATTACTTGTTTTATTTTTGGTGCTTTTTATTCTTGTACATTTAACTAAATATATGATAAGATCATGTCGATGTCGTGTGATTGTTCTTATTATGGTTTCAAGATATCCAGACTTTGCTTTACTTTTTTTAAAACGGTTTATGAGGCCAAAATGCATAAGTAGTTTATTGCAACAATGCGTTAAAAGTTATTTGCAATAGTTAATTGCAACAATACGATGTAAAAGTTAATTCCAACAATCCGTCAATAGCGGTCAGCGAATAAGTCTACAAGGCCGGTGCCCAAGTCGATAAATTGTCCTGTCAGTCGTTTGGAAAATTATATTAACTAGCTCGACAGTAGAATGAAAGTTTTGAAATAAAGTATAAAACAGTCCGTTTGGACTTTTAAAATTTACTTCGGGTTATACAAAATTCATCTGAATCGACCCAACGGCTGTAGTTGAAACATATTTAGCGCGCAGATTGTTCAAAGTTTATTCCAAATAATACTGTTAAAAAGCAGTAATACAAACAAAAACGCTTTTAATAAAAATAATGACACTAACATAAAAAAGTATTGCCATTTTTACTGCACGAAAAACTAAACAATACCACAACGTTAATTTATTTCGTTTTCCGCGACAATTTTCAGTAACGCTAAAACGGCCGTGGCACAGAACGACATGAAATCGCTTTACACCATATGGGACTATGGGATGAAGCAATATGCAAAGTATTAGGCTGCTGCATGATATAGTTGCTGAGAAAACTGCGACGGAAATTTTGTAACGGACGGACGCACGCACGCACGGACAAGGGTAAAACAGTTTACCCCCCTATTCTTCGAAGCGGGGGTATAATAATGAACAAGCAATCAAAACAATATAATACTCACATAAGACTTCAACTGTCTTGTATGTAAACCAGAACAGAAACCAACAATAGTTATATCAACCATTAATTTTGACATACATGTATTTACAGCAGATCAATGAACTTATCTTTTCTGAAATGTTTCAGATCTGAAAAAAAAATCTTTGAATTAAATATATCAACAAATTCTTTCAAATTCAATGATCCTTGGTCAGGACTAAACATTAATTTTCAAAGTAGGTTGGACAACCAGCTATAATTATGTTTAACTTGACAAAATCAAATACATGTATTTGCTAGCAGGTTGTCAGGGGTCATCAAACAATTTTATCGTTAAAACCAGTATTTTACATAAAGTCACCCCAAGAGTCAATCTCAGTTAACAGATATCTAAAAGACTATTGTCATAGGTAAAATAATTGACTTTGTGAGGGGAAAATTTGATATCAGGTTTTATTCAGATTGCACCAAGAGACTACTTTGGCTCATATAGCTGACTTGGATGTAGTAATAATTTAATTCATTGTATTGTGAAAAAACTTTTGGAGGGCAGTGTACATAGTCTACATCCAACTTATCTACATGGTACTGACTTATTTAAATAATTGCCAGGAGGGTACATATAGCATGTTTATTAGGGATGAGACGATACTGTCATCACACAATATGTTGTGTATCGATACAAAAGAAGACACTCTATGATAGGATATGATACGGATAGTTATTGCAAATTTACATTTTCTTTTATTTATGATCATGGGTTGTCCAAGGGTTGAGATGTCTCAAACTGTGGATTGAGTTGTCCAAACTTCGGGTTGAGACGTCCACAGGTTGAGATGTCCATGACTGTGTTGTGTTGTACCGAACCCCTTTAAACAAACAGCCACAGAAATCATATTTCTTGGACGAATACAGCAACCAAGTAAATACTAAAAATACAATTACTCCCCCTGATTATGAATGTCGGGGTCGTATCACAATATTTCGTGCTGGGTCACCATATATGTCAGGGTCCAAAGTATCAATATTGTATCGATATTAGGGCTTTCACGATATACATGTAATGGTATACCGGTATATTGCAATATGCAGCTGCAGCAATACGTACCACAATACAAATTAAATGTAATGGTTTTTAGTGATATTTTTTATTCTCATTGAAAGATTTTTCATTTTGCCAAATGAAAGTAGCGAAATGTTAGTTTTCCATGCTTTAATCTGCCCAGCTAGCCCAAGTTAGTAGTGAGTAAGTCTACTGATCGAGGGGTCATGGGTTTGATTTCTGGGCAGGGCATACTTTCGTGGAGCTTGGTCATGAAATTATATCTTAGGCCATTCTCCCTCCTACCAATGATTCTAAATTATGTAGGGCAGTTGTCAGACACGGATGAAAGTATGTGCTTAGTAATTGGTTAACAGCGAATTAGTCTTTCCACCAACAGTGAGTAGGTTGACTGACCGTCGTTATATGACCTATACAATGCCTTGCTACGGCGTTAAACCCAACAAAACAAACAAACATCATTTGATTTAAGCTTAGGTTCGTTTGGAAAGTTCCTATAACTCTAAAAATGTCTAGTTTTTGCTTTAGTCTGCTACAGGCAATTACCCTACAAAATCCTATAACAAAAATATTATGCAGCCATGTCTTTTGTTTGCATAGCAATATATTGTGGTACGTATCGCATTATGGTGCTAACACTTTGCAATATAACGCGATACACTTCTGGCGTATTGTGACAGCATTAATCGATATCTTGCAATATCATCTTACTCCTAATGTTTATGAAGCATGTCAACCTTTTTCCATCTAGAGAGTCCTAATTAGAAAGAATTGTTATGGTATGGATGTGAAGTAAGCAGTAACAGCAGTAAATATAATCTTACTCCAGTAATGCAAGCAGTAAGATGAAAACTACAGCAATGCAATTAATCTTACTGTTACTGAATTTTTATCCTAGATACTATGGACTGTCATCCAAATCGTCTTGTGTCTCCAATATATCTCAAGTAATAACTTCAACCTGAAATAGATAATAACAGAGAAGAGAAACCGGGAAAAACTGTTTCTTGTGAAGTTAAAATAAAATGAATGCATACCAACTTACTACAATTTTAGAGAGATAGACCCAGAAACATACATATTTTGTGCCAGAAGTTTGTGACATGAATTATGATAATATAACGGACACTAGAGAACAACAATGTGTTCACAATGGAACACTTTGGCCTTGGTGTGCATATCATGGACAAGAATTTTGCATTATGAAATTTTTACTGTTTATGTTTTAATTTCTAGTACAAGTGTATATACATGTATACTATGTGGAAATTAATCTATCTATCTAAGATGTTCAACCAATTGAGTTAACAGATTGGGTCTGTAAATACATCATATGTAGATTTTTTTTGTTATACTGGCATGTTTTTGTGCAAGTAAATGATTTTGTTGTGCCTGCAATTATTATAAAGAGTGGTTTTTTTTCAAAGTGTATACATGTGTATTTGCTGCGTGAGTCAAATAGGGGCTTATAAAAAGATAACTAGGATAGAATGCTTGTCAAAACAGTTTTTCATGATGCAGGGTAAGGTAGGGCATGACTTGGTACATGTAGTATGTGTAAGCAAAAAAGCTATTTGGTATGGTCAAAGGAAAAAACTGTTGTATATATTCAGAATAAGTAATTTGTACACCAGTCACATATGTGTCAGTGTAAGAGAGAAATAATTATTTTACTTCTATATATATAAAGATATTTTTATCACTAAGATTATGTTTGTATAATCACAATATTAAATTCTGACATACATTCATTAGACAAAGAAACAATGACATGAAATAGGTAAGGTAAAATGTGAATAATGTATAGAAACAAGATTGCTTAAACCAAGAGTTTGGACCAATTTTCAATTTTTAGAACAACTATCAAGATAAAAAGAGAATTCCAACAAAAATAGACACTTTGTGTACAAATAAAGTGATTTGTTTCTGGCTTTGTTGGTTGTGCAGACTTCATACTGTAGTAGAACATTTCAGAAGAGAGCCATGACAGCTCACATAAGTTCAAACAATAATTTATGTTAATGATGTTAAAACAAGAAAAAAATGTGGATCTTGCATTTTGAAGGGAATGATTATTGAAGAAAATGGACAAATTTTAAACCCTTAAGGTAATTGACCTTGAAACCTTTGAATTTCAGATTAATATACTTTTCAAAATAAAATTAAATCAAAATAACCCTATAAAATTGAAATCCAATTATTCATTAATTGCTTCTATCTTAATACAAAAATATAGAATGCATTGAAACAATGTTCCAGGAAATAATATCAAACCAACTTAAAAAACACAAGAGATAAGTTGTAGTGAAAGTGCCGATTACCAAGTCATAATGAATTACACATTGATTTAAAACTATTGTCACATTTTAATGAAAAAATATTAAACCATGTATTAAGAGTTTTCAAAACAAAAACAAAATGACTTTGCAAGTGATTGACAAGACAAATTGAACTACCAGTACTGTCTTAGCCATGCTGACCGGCGAAAAATATACCTCCCGATTACTACAATGAGCAACAAGGAAGTATAAGACCTACTGACCACCCGTAACAATTGAGTGTCCAGAACAATGACAGGTGCTTTCCTGGACGATGAGTCAAGATGTCCGTGCAATGTCTTTCACTCATAAAACCTTCCAATAAAAACAATAGTTTACTAACTTTAAGTTATAACATTAACATTTATCATAAAAAATAGTAACTACACTTAGATATAACAAAATACGAATTTTACTTGTAAAATACAGTTAAATAAGCCTAAATATATAGCTTGCTTTTACTAAAAACAAAAATAAGTAGAATTCACCTGTGATTAAAACTATCATTCAACAATGAACATTAAAAATGTTCAAAAAAAAAAATGACTTTGTAAGTGATTGACAAGACAATAACCTACAGCAAAAAATTAAGATTAAAAAAATAACCTACTTGCAAAATAATTGATAAAAAAAAGAAAAGAAAAATTACAAGAAAAGTAAAAATAGGAAAAAAAAAACATGCTAACACATCATTGACTCCGTTAACATCAATTGGAGAGGTAAGACTCCGTGACCAAGTCATATCGACCAATCTCCATTTGACCAGTGCCTAGTATCTATCGCATGTAAAGCCTTAAATTGAAAAAAAACCTACATAAACTAGAAAAAAATAACCTACAGCAAAAATTTAAGATAAGAAAAATAACCTACTAGCAAAATTAATGATGAAAAAAGAAAAGAAAATTAACAAAAAAATAACAAACAGCAAAAATTTAAGATTAGAAAAATAACCTACTAACAAAATAAATGATGAAAAAAGAAATGAAAATTAACAAAAAAATAACCCAACAGCAAAAATTTAAGATTAGAAAAATAACCTACTAGCAAAATTAATGATAAAAAAGAAAAGAAAATTAACAAAGGAAAAGAAAAATAGGAAAAAAAAACATGCTAACACATCATTGACTCCGTTAACATCAATTGGAGAGGTAAGACTCCGTGACCAAGTCATATCGACCAATCTCCATTTGACCAGTGCCTAGTATCTATCGCATGTAAAGCCTTAAATTGAAAAAAAAACCCTACATAAACTAGAAAAAAATAACCTACAGCAAAAATTTAAGATAAGAAAAATAACCTACTAGCAAAATTAATGATGAAAAAAGAAAAGAAAATTAACAAAAAAATAACGAACAGCAAAAATTTAAGATTAGAAAAATAACCTACTAGCAAAATTAGTAATGAAAAAAGAAAATTAACAAAAATAACCTACAGCAAAAATTTAAGATTAAAAAAATAACCTACAAGCAAAATTAATGATGAAAAAAGAAAAGAAAATTAACAAAGGAAAAGAAAAATAGGGAAAAAAAAACATGCTAACACATCATTGACTCCGTTAACATCAATTGGAGAGGTAAGACTCCATGACCAAGTCATATCGACCAATCTCCATTTGACCAGTGCCTAGTATCTATCGCATGTAAAGCCTTAAATTGAAAAAAAAAAACCTACATAAACTAGAAAAAAATAACCTACAGCAAAAATTTAAGATAAGAAAAATAACCTACTAGCAAAATTAATGATGAAAAAACAAAAGAAAATTAACAAAAAAATAACAAAAAGCATAAATTTAAGATTAGAAAAATAACCTACTAGCAAAATTAATGATGAAAATAGAAAATTAACAAAAAATAACCTACAAAAAAATTAAAAATTAAAAAAATAACCTACTAGCAAAATTAATGATGAAAAAATAAAAGAAAATTAACAAAGGAAAAGAAAAATAGAAAAAAAGACATGCTAACACATCACCGACTCCGTTAACATCAATTGGAGAGGTAAGACTCCTTGACCAAGTCATATCAACCAATCTCCATTTGACCAGTGCCTAGTGTCTATCGCATGTAAAACCTTAAATTGCAAAAAAAACTACATCAACTGCAAAAAACAACCTACAAGAAAAAATTTAAGATTAAAAATTACCTTTATTGCATTATTATTGTTAAAAAAAGAAAACAAAAATGACAAAATCAAAGTAAAAAATATAAAAAAAACATGCAAACACATCACAGAGTCATATATCATTTGAGTTGACCAGTGTCTAGGACATGATAAACCTTAAAATGTAAAAATAACCTACAAGTAAAAGTAAACAAAAATATTACAACAATTAAATGGAAAAATATATAAGTAATTTTTTTTAAAAATCAGGCACATCACAAACTCCTTATCAGCAGTGAAGAATAAGTTGACCAGATCATAACTATTATCTTTAAACATTTTCAAGTGTCAATAGCCACTTTGGAATATAAACAATAATTAAAATTAGTTTCATATAAGAAATTAAATGTTGTATAATGTTTTGCACTGAGAATGCAAAAATAATCCAAACAGTTATACGATGTTTGCTAAAACAATTACTTACAGAGTTATTATTTTATGATAATAATAATAAGAATTCACACTTCTGCATATTTAGATGTAATATTTTATTTCAACAATTCGACATTTATGTCTTTATCAGGTTAATTTTTAAATACAATGGAATAATTTGTTATGAGGTCACTGTCATAGTAACATTATTATGTTAATATGTGTAATACAGTGATAAAGAAAGAAATTACCAAAACAGTAATGCTATGTTTGCTTTATGTCATACAGCGACAAAGAAAATAATGACCAAAAAAGTTATGCTGTTTGCTTTATGTCATACAGCGACAAAGAAAGAAATGATCAAAACAGTTATATGCTATGTTTGCTTTATAAAAAGCTTACAGAGTTAGTATGTGTCATACAGCGACAAAGAAAGAAATGATCAAAACAGTTTTGCTTTGTTTGCTTTATAAAAAGCTTAAATAGTTATAATGTGTCATACAGCGACAAAGAAAGAAATGATCAAAACAGTTTTGCTATGTTTGCTTTATAAAAAGCTTAAATAGTTATAATGTGTCATACAGCGACAAAGAAAGAAATGATCAAAACAGTTTTGCTATGTCTGCTTTATAAAAAGCTTACATAGTTATAATGTGTCATACAGCGACAAAGAAAGAAATGATCAAAACAGTTATGCTTTGTTTGCTTTATAAAATGCTTACATAGACATCATGGTTCATACAGTGACAAAGAAAGAAATGATCAAAACAATTATTCTATGTTTGCTTTATAAAAGCTTACTAAGTTATCATGTGTCATACAGGGACAAAGAAAACAAGAGCACTGCTGGGTGGAGCATTATATGCCCGAAAGTGTTGTTTCTTTAGTTAAGATGAAGCATTAGTAAAACATGAGAATATTTCAGATGAATATCATATTATAAATAATTGTGGAAAACAAAGTAGAGAAAAAGTTTTAAGGTAATAGTGACCTTGACCTTTGACCTTGTGACCCCAAAATCAATAGGGGTCTCTACCCGATATGGACAATCCTCGTATGAAGATTGAATTTTGTTGACCAAATGGATCTTAAGATATGATCTGGAAACTGTTTTCAGTTAAAAGGTAATAGTGACCTTGGCATTTGACCTTGTGACCCCAAAATCAATAGGGGTCTTCTACCCGATATAGACAATCCTCGTATAAAGATTGAATATTGTTGACCAAATGGAACTTAAGTTATGCTCCGGAAACTGTTTTCAGTTTAAAGGTAATAGTGACCTTGATCTTTGACCCCAAAATCAATAGGGGTCTTCTACCCGATATGGACAATCCTAGTATAAAGTTTGAATATTGTTGACCAAATGGATCTTAAGATATGCTCCGGAAACTGTTTTCAGTTTAAAGGAAATAGTGACATTGACCTTTGACCCCAAAATCAATAGGGGTCTTCTACCCGATATGGACAATCATAGTATGAAGTTTGAATATTGTTGACCAAATGGATCTTAAGTTATGCTCCGGAAACTGTTTTCAGTTTAAAGGAAATAGTGACATTGACCTTTGACCCCAAAATCAATAGGGGTCTTCTACCCGATATGGACAATCATAGTATGAAGTTTGAATATTGTTGACCAAATGGATCTTAAGTTATGCACTGAAAACTGTTTTCAGTTTAAAGGTAATAGTGACCTTGACCTTAACCCCAAAATCAATATGGGTCAACTACCCAAAAAGGACAATCCTCTTATTAAGTTGAATATTGTTGACCAAATGGAACTTAAGTTATGCTCCGGAAACTGTTATCAGTTTAAAGGTAATAGTGACCTTGATCTTTGACCTTGTGACCCCAAAATCAATAGGGGTCATCTACCCGATACGGATAATCATCGTATGAAGTTTGAATAATGTGGACCAAATGGAACTTAAGTTATGCTCAGGAAACTGTTTTCAGTTTAATGGTAATAGTGATCTTGACCTTGTGACCCCAAAATCAATAGGGGACTTCTACCCTATATGGACAATTATCCTATGTAGTTTAAATATTGTGGACCAAATGAAACTTAAGTAATGCTCTGAAAACTGTTTTCAGTTTTAAGGTAATAGTGATCTTGACCTTTGACCTTGTGACCCCAAAATCAATAGGGGTCTTCTATCCAATATGGACAATCATCCTATGAAGTTTGAATAATGCAGGCCAAATGGAACTTCAGTTATGCTCCAGAAACTGTTTTCAGTTTTATGTTTTTAGTGACCTTGACCTTTGACCTTGTGACCCCAAAAGAATAGGGGTCTTCTTCCCAATATGGGCAATCATCATATGAAGTTTGAATATTGTGGGACAAATGGAACTTAAGTTATGCTCCAGAAACCAAATTGCTAACAGACGGACGGACACCAGGAGGTATAACATAATATGTCCAAAATTCTTTCGAGCATATAAAAATGATCAAAACAGTTATGCTATGTTTGCTTTATAACAAGCTTACAGAGTTATCATGGGCCATACTGTGAGAAAGAAAAAAATGATCAAAACAGTTATGCAATGTTTGCTTTTATAACAAACTAACAGAGTTATTATGTGTCATACAGCGACAAAGAAAGAAATGATCAAAACAGTTATATGCTATGTTTGCTTTATAAAAAGCATTAAGAGTTATTATGTGTCATACAGCGACAAAGAAAGAAATGATCAAACAGTTATATGCTATGTTTGCCTAATAAAAAGCATTAAGAGTTATTATGTGTCATACAGCGACAAAGAAAGAAATGATCAAAACAGTAATGCGATGTTTGCTTTATTTTGTGTCATACAGCGACAAAGAAAGAAATGATCAAAACCTTCATGCTATGTTTGCTTTATAAAAAGCTTACATAGTTATAAATTATATAATGTGTCATACAGCGACAAAGAAAGAAATGATCAAAACAGTTAAGCTATATTTGCTGGTAAATTCCAGCATCAAATATAATATATCAGAATCATGAAAATAAGGCGTAAATATCAACATTTCCTCACTCTGTTTTACAATCAAACTTTATTAGAGTTATGATATGCATTGTAATTGTTTGAAAAAATAATACAAAAACTGCACTAATCTTTTTTCTGATGACCATTCATTTACTGTTCCTTTTCTTATAGATGACCCTTCATTTACTGTTCATTGCCATCTAAAACAATCTTTAACACATTTATATATCTGAAATAATAAATCAAAATACTGATTGGCTGGTGCTAATTAAATTTTTAAAACCTGATCATGACACTACTCTCAACTAAAACATTAAAAACAAGAGCATGTTCAATATTTAAGTATAAAGGGACATAACTCTAAAACTAATTCATCCTCAATATGTCCCTAAATAGTCATATACATGTAGTTGAAGTGCTGATGAATAAACATACAGACTATACAAAATATCTATATAAGAACTAACAATATCCCAATTTCAACTATTTTTAATTTAAAATGTTTAAGTACATGTATATACAGTTTAAAATAAGAATTGCACATAAGCGTATGCGCAAACATTGCATGTATGTTACTGAATGAAGAAATCTTTATTTAATCTAAAATCTAAGTCTAAAAAAATAGACCTGGGAAAGTGTATTTGAATTGTTGAAAAAACTTCTAGACCAATTAATTTTTATAGATATTGTCAAAAATTGTAGAGCACAGGCTTATCTGGGGTTGCTATTTTAACTATGATGTAATTTTCTAAATATAAATGTAATGAAAACAAGTAAATCTGTGAGCTAATGCTCACTAGTGATACCCCCGCCAAAATCTAAAATATGCGACAAACAGGAAGTGGATGAGCAAGGAGCATGAAATCGCTTTACACCACATGGGACTATGGGATGAAGCAATATGCAAAGTATTAGGCTGCTGCATGATATAGTTGCTGAGAAAACTGCGACGGAAATTTTGTAACGGACGGACGCAAGGACGGACAAGGGAAAAACATTATACCCCCCTCTTCTTCGAAGCGGGGGTATAATAATTGAAATCATCTTACTTATATATCACAAAACTTCAGTGAACCATCATTGAAATCATTGATCATGTCCTCAACATCATAAGGTTCATCTTCACCATCATATAAAATCTGATAAACAGCATTAGTGTCCCCATCTCTTCCTTGTACAGTACCCAAAACAGAACCAGTGTACCACTTTAAAGTCCCATTATCCAATTTCCATTGATGATTTATCTTTCTACCAACAAATTTAACACGTCTTTGTCTACAGAATAGAATAAACAAAATAATAATGATTATGAAAAACCGTGTAATTATTTTTAAACAATATCATCGACAAAGGTCGACTGAGATTTTTACATACCTTTTGACCTGATTATCTTTTAAATGGGAATAAACCTCTAAGTTAAGTCACTAATTGAAAAAAGTATAAATATGAGGCTTAATAAAATTATATATATATATTCTCATCAGTGGTAAGCAAAAAAAATAATAATGAGTTTAGGAATGGCATATTAACATTGAACATGTATAATCTTTCTCAGTCAATTGTTGAGCTATTTGGCTATGTGTTTATTACTGGTGAGATAACAATAAAGTTATTTTGAAATTACCTTTTACTAGTTGGATTGTTTTCTACATAAGAGCATGAAGGTTGAGGTGATGATTGTCGCTGTTTTCTTACTTCATATTCTATTTCTTGTGAACCTGTACTTGAAAAGTTATGTTTCACAGTTGATTTCACTTCTTCATGCTGAAATAGGGAAACAAATAATGTAACTCAAGTGTAATATGCCTATGAAAAGTAATTAAACAATAACAAGGACATGAAAATAAAGAATTCTCACCAAGGTAGATTATGCTGCATAATGCAAATCACTTCATTATAATTGATCGTGTCATTACACAAAATAATATAAACATGCACATCATATCTGATTAAAACAATCTCTAAGCACAAAACATTACTTTTATTTCATTCACAAATACATTCCATTATCAAAAAAAATACATTAAATGTCACTTTTTATTTTTTAAGGTTCAAGTAAAGTCTTTGTTTGCATTAAAAATAGTAAAATGAAAAATGCTCTAACTCTTTCATACTTCCATCAAGAGCAGTGTATTATACATCAAAATGTTCCTTATGAAACATACAATGTGATGCTGGTAATTAATTCAGATGAAAACGTTTACCGAAAGATGCATTTGCAAAATTGATGCTGTAAAACTGAAAATACTAAAAGACATTAAGATTTTTTTACAAACTAATTTAACATTAAATCATGTATAGAACATTATAGTCCATATTCAAATGAAGGTACTCCAATATTTAAAACCTAAATAAATGTTAAAACAAAACTAAGGTAAATGAAAAACATTTTGACAGATACAAGTGTAATGGGTTTTCACGACCCTGTTTCTACTTTCACTTTAGTTTTTCAATTGCCTTAGTTTTGTTTTAATATTTATTGAGGTTATAAATATTGCAGTACCTTCATTGGAATGTGTACTATAAGGTTCTGTAAAGGAATTAATGTTAAATTTTGTTGTAAGAAAATTTTAATGTAATTTAGTATTTTTATTTATGCTGCATAAATTTTGCAAATACATCTTTTGCTAAATATTTTTATCGTAATTGATGAATAGCATCACTTTGTATGTTTCATAAGAAACATTTTGATGTATAAAAACAATACTGTTGGTGGAAATATGACACAATTAGAGCTATTCCTGTTTTACTATTTTTTAGCAAACCAAGACTTTACATGAACCTTAAACTCATTTTTTATGGTGAATAACTAATATACATGATACAGTTTGAGTTGTCCACAGGTTGAGTTGCCCCAAAGTTACGGGTTGAGTTGTCCCAACTTCGAATTGAGTTGTCCACTGGTTGACTTTAGTTTTACCACGGGTTGAGTTCTACCAGTCCCATAGTCTACCTCTCTCTTTCTCTCAGAATCAAGATATGCATGTACACTGCAGTAACCATTCAGCATGTACGCAACAAGAGAGGATCGAAGCTAATAGCATTGATGGAAAGATGAGATTACACAGCATGGTCAGGGAATTATCTAGGTCTCTGGCATGGTAAAGATAAAATGCAAATTTACAGAAATATAAAGTCATAGAGATATATATTTATTGGATAAAAGACTAAAAAACTTACCAAAATTCCAAAACTTTTATCCAAGCACAACAACATAATAACAATAATTAGAATTTAAATGTTTAATCGACCATGCGGCCACGCCATGTCTTCAACACCTCGGGCTATGTTTATTGAGCGACAAAATACCAGCCAATCAGATTAACCCATATAAACCACGTGGTTACTCAGGAATGTAAAACACGGGATTTGCGTTGAAATCACTCTATCAATGGATTTATCCCGGTACAACCAATTTTCGGTCAGCTAACGGTTAATAGCCGCGAAAGGCACACGTAATGGACAAACAGCATCTATAAAAACGCTGAAATACTGTTCAACAACTATTTAGCGCTAAAATTGGCAAAGAAAACAAACCTACCTCATGTCATGTTTTAAATATCCTTTTTCTTCGCAACTGACCTAATTTTACTAAACCGGAAATTGCGCAACCAATATTCCATAGACGTAGAATATCATTCGGAAAACCGCTCGGGTGATTCCAATCTCTCATACAGAGTTGTCGATCCTTACAGTGATCACTGTAAGGATCGACAACTCTGTATGAGAGATTGGGGTGATTCCGTAAACTGACGATCAAACGCAGTAATATCCGAGGTTGTTCCGAATGGTTTAGTAGGAGGACGATTTGGGGATGCGTTTTTTCGTAAACAGTTTATCCGAGTCGACTGGTAAAGAGTTTTCGAAATACAAGTAGTCCGGCATTAAGCTCCGCCTTCAATCTGTCTACTTTTTTCAAACATACATGAACTCTACATGATATAGACAGACATAGCAAAATGATATTTAACGTGTATTCGGGTGGTCATTCAGTTAAAGCCGCGGCGGGCCCCTATTTTTGTGGTCTACTAATATCAAGGGACTCAGAAGACCCAACAAGTAAATCAAAATCTGTTTTGTTTCGTGAGCAAAGTTGAAACGCATGCAAAAGCTCGATACAAAATCGTACAGACATTGTGTTTGAAAGGACTGCTTAAAAATTAATATCTAACAAAATATTTTCAATCGTTGGAGTTTTAAGTCTTTCTGGGTCGAAAAAAATTGATATGAATGGTACACAGGCATTGAATAAAGTTTTAAGTATAAAACTCAGAATAAAGACCCCGAATGCAGTGTATACAGAAACTCTTTACAAACTTGAACGGAAAATTGCAAATCTGCAATATTTTAGTAAAATTGGTAAAGAGTTTTCGTTTGGCAAAAAATAGAATAATTATGGGACTCAGGTTCTAAAAAAACGATAAATATTAGAATAATGAGCTTGAATAAAGTGTATACAAAAACTCTTTGCAAACTTGAACGGAAAATTGCAAATCTGCAATATTTCTAGTAAAATCGATAAAGAGTTTTCGAATGGCATAAAATGAAATAATATGGAACCCAGGTACTAAAAGAAAAACTTTCTAGATGAATATCTATATATAATAAGAAACCAAACTAGATGTGTGCATAAATCCAATTCAAAATTCAACAAAAATTGCAACCCCTTTCAAGGTTAAATCTTAAAGAGTTCTTGTTTGTGTATAAAGTTTTTAGCGGACATTTTTTTAGTTAAATGTATGGAACACGGGCACTAAAAATGGTTTGTTCATAAAAATATGAACTTTGAAACCTAATGAAGATGTATAAAAAACTCTTTACCAATTTCAACTGAAATTGCAAAAAACGACCGCTTTTAGGTAAAATCTACAAAGAGTTTTTACATGTATGTATTTTATTTAAAAGTGTTCTTCAGTGGGCAAAAAACTTTAATTCTTTCGAGTTTAATGTCTTTCTGGACCTAAAATGGTGTGTTTGGGACACGACTACTTAAAACATTGTACTTAGGAACATCATGAAGATGTTTAAAAAAAACTCTTTGTAAATTTACACTGGAATGGTAAAAAAGTACCGATTTAAGGTTAGAAATGTAAAGAGTTCTTGTTCATGTCTTTTCAGTGGACAAAAACTTTAGATCCTTGAGTTTTATGTGTTTCATGGCCCTAAATTATGTGTTTGGGACATGGGTACTAAAAATTGTGATAACAAACTTATGAGAATGCATTAAAAAACTCTTTACGAATTTCAACTGAAAATGCAAAAAAATACCGCTTAGAGGTAAAATCTACAAAGAGTTCTTATTCATGTATAAAGTGTTTTTCAGTGGGCAAAAAACTTTAATTCTTTTGAGTTTAACGTCTTTCAGGACCTAAAATGATGTGTTTTGGACACGACTACTTAAAACGTTGTACTTAGGAACATCATGAAGATGTTTAAAAAAACTCTTTGTAAATTTACACTGGAATGGTAAAAAAGTACCGATTTAAGGTTAGAAATGTAAAGTGTTTTTGTTCATGTCTTTTCAGTGGACAAAAACTTTAGATCCTTGAGATTAGCCTTTCTTTGCCTTGAATTATGTGTTTGGGACACGGGTATTAACAAATTGTGCTTAGAAACCTAATGCAAATGTATTAAAAAACTATTTACGAATTTCAACTGAATTTGCAAAAAACGACTGCTTAAAGTTAAAATTTACAAAGAGTTTGTGTTCATGTTTAAAGTGTTTTTCACTGGGCTTCACGGATGTTTTAAGAATTTTACTTAGAAACCTCATAAAGATTTAAAAAAAAACTCTTTATAAATTTCAACTGAAATTGCAAAAAATCGAACACTCTTAGGTTAAATCTGTAAAGAGTTTGTTTTCATGTCTTTTCAGTGGACAAAAAACTTTAGATCCTTGAGATTAATGTCTTTCCGGGCCTTAAATTATGTGTTTGGGACATGGGTTCTAAAACAATGTGCTTAGAAACCTTATGAATATGTATAAAAAACTCTTTATAAATTCCAACTGAAATTGCAAAAAACGTACACTCTAAGGTTAAATCTGCAAAGAGTTTGTGTTCATGCATTATATAAGTGTTTCCAGTTGACAAAAAAACTGTAGGTCTTTTGAGTTTAATGTCTTTATAGACCTTAAATGATTTGTATGGAAGACAAGTACCAAAAAAAGAAATCTGTACATGAAAATCAGGAATTAGAACCCTTAATGACGAAGTGTAAGAAATAGGCCTACTTTAGGGCCTACAATTTTTTTACAGAATTCCAAAAAAACGAGCCAAATAAGGTAAAATCTATAGAGAGTAAAAAAACGTATAAAGTTATTTTGTGGACAAAATATCTTTACAAACGTGAACGAAAATTGCATAAGATAGGCCTACGACGGCATTAAAAATTAATTTTAAGCCTGTATAAAATCTAATATTTTGGTAAATTTCGTAAATGTATTCGTACATGAATAAAGTAAGTTCTCACTGAACAAAACAACATCTGATCGTAAGATTCCAAAGCTTTTTAAGGGTCTTTTTAATCGATTTCAGTAAAAATAGGAACAATAATTCTCAAAAGGTGATTAATATAGAAGCGGTACTTTGTAGCGCTAAACCGTAACCTTTTGATGTGGCGTATTGATTTCTTGTGGGTGTTCACTAAGCCAAAGGACATTAAATAGTTCTATTTTTGAGGATAATTTTTTTTTTGACAATAAACATTTCCGGGTTTAAACCCTTCATTTTATAATTTAAGTTATATTTCCCTGCGAAAAATTATAATACAGCCTCTCATGCTGTTATACACCAACTCTTTACCAGTCAACTTGGATAAACTGTTTACGAAAAAACGCATCCCGACGATTTGACATTTGCCCTGCTCTAACAAACTGTACTACATCATGGACGAGAAAACCGTGGAACATATATTGTCAAGTTTATCAGACACAAGAAAGTTTAATGATCCTAAGTACTGTCACTTGTGTTTGAAAAAGGTAACTATCACAAATTATCAATTGTCATATGTTTTCGCGACCTTTCTGCAGCTGTCAAAAATAGTGAGCTGTAAATCAATTACGTATGTTTGTTGATGCTTGTTTTTTATATTATACTTTACGGAACTTCTTACCTGCAACAGTCTCAGATGTCTCTGACATCTAAGTATGGGCTTTTATAATAAGTTTACCGTTGCTGATCCGGGGGGGGGTCCGTGCCTGTGGTGGCCACCATAACAACTTGTTATGCGCCGAATCATTATTTTGGAATATACTCATACTGATGCGGTGAATGTCATGAGACTTTATCCAAATGTATCACATTTTATCCAAAAAAAGTTAATGGTTCCAACCGTGATTCGTACCCATGACCTCCCATTTTGTAAGCTAACTACCACATCGCCACAAAAGCTAGCATGAAGGCAAGGGAGTACAAGTATTATACCTATTCTACATATCTACTTACAATCGCCATATAACTTTGATCATACTTTAAGTGTTCAATCATTTCAGATGATGCAGTATTCAGTAAAGAAGTCAGCTGATTTGTCTGTGTTTTTACCTGCTATTGTAAACATGATGGCTCACTCAGATCTGTTGGTCAAGAAAGCAGCTTGTCAATTGTTGACAAAAATATCTGGTATAAACATCAATTCATTCTCTTTCAGTTAATTTTAATTACATCTCAAATATTTTTCTGTTTATGGTGGTCTTAATATTTTAAGGTGTATGTTTCAGAGTTTAGATTTACCAATTTCAGAGAGAAGACTACAATTATCTACTTTCTTAATATGTAGATCAATTTTCCTTGTTCCTGGACTTAGGGCTAGTTGGTTAATAACTTAATAGTTCTGGCTTCCAAAATTGCATGAGCTGCTTTTTAGCATTTTTGTTAATTACCTGATACATATACACAGCATAGACACATGTTTGCTGAAGACTTTAAGCTAGTTGGTTAAGACATTGACTGTTATACTGTGCAATGTTTTAATTTGATTTCTTTTCATTCCAGGTGCCAAATGTGAATTGATGGTTCTAGCTGTAAACACATTACTAAAAGATATGAAAGAAAGTAATCCTGTCATTCGGGCTCTGGCTATACGTACAATGTGTAACGTTAAACATGAAGCGTTCCAAGAACATTGTATTCCATGCATCCATACTGGGATTGCCGATAACAGTTCATATGTTAGAAGAGCCGCTATTATGGCGTGTGTATCAGTATTTCGTATTAGTAATGACCGAGGTCAGGGTCATGTTTTGGACGAAACAGTGAACGAAAAATTTCAAGGATCTGGGTTAGTGCATAAATTGTATGAAATGATCAGAGACAGCGACCCAATAGTTTCTATTGACTGTTTGTTAGCTTTGGATGAACTTCTACAAGATGAGGGCGGAGTTGTTTTAAATAGGAAACTCGTTGGTTACCTTTTGAATAGAATTTCTGAGTATACTCCCTGGGGGATGGCATATGCTGCGAAACTTATTCAGAAATACAAACCAAAATCTGAGGATGAAATATTTGACATAATGAATTGCCTAGATCAATACCTGGAACACAGTAATCCAATTGTATGTCTGAATACTTTAGAAATTTTTATTAGACTGGTATCTGATATGCCTCATCTGAGTGATGACATATTCATGCGGACACAGAGCAAGTTTTTGTCCATTTTCTCATCAGGAAATTTCGAATTGATGACTTCAACATTAAATTTCTGTAAGAAGTATACATCTGATATGTCAAAAATGTTGATGAATCATTATAAGACCTTATTCTGTAAAGTGAAGGAGCCGTCCTACCTTAAAGTGGAGAAATTAAACTTTGTTATCACTCTGGTTAATGTTGAAAATTTTAAGGATATTTTAGAGGAGATAGTTACTAACTGTTATGACAATAACACAGAAGTGTCACTTTGTGCTATTCACTGTCTAGGTAGACTTGTACGAGATTTTCCCGACTTGTCGGACAAATTGATGAAAGCGTTTCGTAAATTACTCCACAGTGATAAGAGTCACGTTGTTTGTAATACATTACAAGTGCTTGTCTCCCTTTCCTCTCAGAATATTAAATGTGTCGGCAACATCGGTGATAGACTTTGTTCAATAGCCACAGATCAGACCGATACTGAAGGAAGAACCGCAGCTTTGTACTTAATTACCTCCCTTGAAACAGACTCTTCAGAGTTATTGTACATGTTTGAACGCTTCATCGAACAATATGGTGACCTTGACACCAAGGTCAAATGTCAACTATTGTTGACTATTGTGAACTTGTTTTGTACGCAGCCAGCTAGGTATCAGTATTTACTCAGTGAAGTATTAGATTTATGTATAAATGATTGCACGGACAGAGACATTGTGGAACAAGCAAGGTTTTACTATTCCATTCTAGAAGGAAATCCCAACCTATCAAAAACTGTATTTCAGAATGTTGGAAGTCCTATCTGTGATAGTACATAAATAGTTCATGATACATGAAATAATTTTTTCTGTGCTCACTTGGTGAAATAAAAATTAATTTTTCATGAAACTGGACATATACTAGTATTCTTTATTTTGTCATTCATTTTATCACCAAGTTAGCCTGCCTGGCTCGCTCAGTCGGTAGCTCACTAGTGTACTGATGGAGGTGTTGTGTTACTTTCATTGAGCTTGGTCATTAAAAAAAACAATCTATAGCAATTCTCCCACCTTCCACTGATTATAAAATAATGCACAGCGGTTTGTCAGTCACTGATACAGTAAAGTTCCGCTATTAAGACCACCAAAATCGATGGTCTTAATAGCGAAACGGTCTTATTATGGAGACTGTTTTGTTCATAAATTAAGCATCTGGGTCTTAAAATTGTCAAAAATCGCATGATTTTGAAATAACAAAAGTGGTCTTAATAGCGGGACTTTACTGTATAAGTATGTGCCTAGTAACTGGTTAACAGTTAAATTCTGAGATTAAGCCTTTCCAGGAATGGTGAGTAGGTTGACTGACCGCAATGGTATCGCCAATAATTGTCTAAAAATTTTAGAGGCTTAAATAACAAATCCAGGAGACCATGTTCAAGAGACAAAAACAGTATCATGCATTTTTGTTAGATTTTATTGCATCTATTTAAATACACAGAAATCAACTACAGAAAATAAATGATGAAAAAATACTGAAAAGAATATCACTATTTCTACATTATTTCTATGTAAAAAAATCACAAAATTGGATGAGAATAAAAAACTATGAGCCAGTTGCCGAGCATAGCGCTAGCTAGCATTTTGCCACCCTGGTACCCTTGTTTTGATATCACATACTTATTCATTTTGGTGTAAAAAGGGTACCAGGAGACAAAGCGCTAGGTAGTGATTGCCTTATGGAACAGGCTCCATATGACAAATGTTTGATTGATTTGAATATAGGATAATATTGGTTGAATGTTTGGTGTCAAAATGACAGAGTCCATATTTAGAGTGATGCTTAAACTAGTAATGATTTGGCCAAAAATTGACCTTTTTTGCTGCTCACATCCCTCTACTGAGACCCCTGAGTAATCTTTCGATGGCGGGGGCATGTAAATATAAGGTCATTTTTTTGGGCAACTTTCCATAAGGGAAATCCAACAAATCCAGCTTAAAACGGGCCATTAAAGTCCTCTATTGGTTATTTTGATGGAGGACAGAGGGGGGGGGGGACTTAAAAATTCTCTCAAATAAAAAAAAGTTTGTAAAATTATGAAAATATATCACAGTTGAGGTAACATAGCTGTCAATGGTTTTGATTTTATAATGTTCAACAAGTGTACAGCACTAGGTCAGGTTAACATCAATAACTGTTTTGATATTGCTTATTAAAAATACATGTATAAACAATGAGCAATATAGTCATAGTCTAAAAGTGTTGAGCTGGCACTCAATGTATTTGTCTATGTTAATAACCAACACTTGTATGAAATGACCAAGGTATTGATTTTAAAAGTACATGATTCTAGATTGTTCTAGTTCTAAATTTTGATCTATGATAACTGCATAGAGTGCCAGTTCCGCACTCTGACTAAAAGGTTTGTTCATTAATTTTTGGCAAAGAAAAACAATTGTATAAATAGCCTTAATAATGTACTATCCACATTTAATTGTAAATACAAAACACTTTGCATTTTTAAATGGGACCATGCCGCAGTATTTTTGACTTGAAACAGTGCCATCGTCTTGTTGTACCTATAAGCTGGGCTCGAATTTAACAAAAAATGGACTTGCAAATTTTTGGGAGTTGATTTTATTTCAACTCGCAAATGTAAAAATGTGACTCGCATTTAACTCAAAATCTTAACAGAATACATACATTTGTAGTAACAATTTATATATGCAATATAAAAACAACATAGTACTATATTTAACTGTGGATAGAACAAGGTCGTTACTGTGGGATAGACAAAGAGTATCAAACATGTCTTTTAGGTGAATCTTTAATTGATACTATCGATCTATCTGGCCGTTTCTAAGCTGATTTGAGCCTCATTAGTTTAGACAGTAATATTTTTTTGCGATTTCAACTCCCAAAAATTTGCAAGTTTAAATAAAAGTTACTCATAATTTTCAAAATCTACTCGCAATTTGCGAGTATGCGAGCTTAAATTCAAGCCCTGCTATAAGCAAATTCTATTACAATGTCCTGGTAACTGGTTAGCACAATTCTATAAATCATGTATTGTTCTTCGCCTTTTTTAATCTAACTTCCCTCGAAAACAAAAATGGACCAATTCATGTCAACTTTAGAACAGTCCATTCAGGGAAGTTTAGGGTGTGCACCATTGATATGTAAGATTGCAGCAAAATTTGTAAAGCAGCTAAAATTAATGAAGGTGTTAAAATGTAAAAGTGCAGGTTAAATAAATTGCTACAAAGCAGATTCAAACAGTCGGTGATCTGTGACCTCTTGATTAGTGAAACAGTTAAATTATTGTTAAAGTCTGTGCCGCAGACATTAACCCTGCTGATTTAGATACTCAGTATTTGTCTTATAATATCCCTTTATATAGATATAGATAACTATTTTTTATGGATAGTGAGTACAAAAGTACCACACAGAATTTAAATCAGTGGGGTTAATAAATGCGCTACTGACATTTGAATAAAATTTAACAATACTCTCCTCACACGCTTCAATACTTAGTGTATTGACATAATTTATTTTAAATATTTACATGGTAAGCGACTAGGGATTGAATCTAATTTAGCGGACCCCGCTATCGCGCATGCTCGGTCATTGCGTTGTTTACAAATTTTTGACGCCATTTTGTTTTTTACCGATGCAGTTTTTTTTTCATTTCTTAAATGAATTATTTTAAATTACTATTTTAAAATGCTTTTTGTTATCCATTTTTAATATCAGTGGGGGTGTGGGGGCAGTAGCCCCCATAACAACAGAAAATTTGCGGCATTTACCTTCGCGCATCTGCTCATAGAAACGGCACGCTGCGCACGCATATTTGTATTTACTTCCGGGGTCCGCTAAACTAGATGTGTTCCGCGACTAGGACTAGACATAAAATCTAAATGTAAAAAAACAATCTATATTTTGTAATACAAGCAAACAATATTGAGCATTATTATTATTTAAATAGCAAAACTAAAACTCTCGTAACTGAAACAACATTCTTACACTGTCTCTATGAATATTCATAGAAATTATAATAATTAATGCGAGTACAAAAATAATTATGCATGATTTTTTTAACTAAATATGAGATGTGTGTAAATTTTATAACTTGATACACAAAAACTTTCACACAAGCAGCAAATTTTCGATTGGGTTTTAATTAGGCTAGCGTTTAGCAAAATTCTTGTTAAAATAATGTACTACTTGGCTACTAGCAATGTAAAAGTAATTAACTGTTTATTATAAGTTTTAAATTTTCTTGAGCACTCGCCCCAATTATTTTGTTCCATATTTATAGTAAAGGGCAAAATTATCAACTTTTCAGACAATAACAAATAAGTAATTTACATAAGCTTAAGTCAAGTACCATCAGTCCAGAGCTTAGGGGTAGTAGGCTAGGGCGATGACTGCATTAGAACTAAGTCACATAAAAATTCATTAAGATCTTAATCAAAATTAAAGTACAGTAAATTATGTGCCTTTTTTAAAGGTTCACACATGTATCAAATTAAAAGGTTTTTTCACACCCATGTAAGAACTTGCTTCTAAAAAAAAAACTTGAATACATTATAACAATAATACCCTCATACCGATATCTACTTCAAACCAGGCTACATAACAGTAAAAAAACAGATAAACAAGCGTTTTCTTCTACGTGTATAGATATGTTAAAAATATAAAATCTTGTAGAAGAAATCTATTAAAATCTAAAAATTGAATAAAAATGTTATTAATATCAAGCTAACTATCTATAAAATGGGCAGGTGATTGAAAGATAATTGAAAATGCATTAACTAAAATTTGAATAGAAACTTAATAAGCTTGGAATGTAATTAAATTAGGTGAAGGGGTTTATTCTTGCATACATGACATGATAGTTCAATAAATTTTCATTGAAAATTCAAATGCAGATTGTTCAGAAGACCAGAAAAGATTCAGTCAAATTAGGAGAACATTGTTCTCTTTGAAGAACTTTCTAAACAATCAAACTGTAACTAATAAACTAAACTATTATAAGTTTGTACATAATTTATTTTAGCTCTTTTGTGAAACAAGTTTTTACACCTTAGATTAATCACTAAGAAAGTCCCCTTCATGTGCTAAACCAGGATTAAGTTTATGGCTCGAGGAGACAACAGGGTAGTTTTTGGTTTTGATATGAAAGCGAAACTGGCTATCCAATGATTACCAGTCCAACATGCTAACCACTTTGCCGTGACCCCCACTCCTAAACACTACATAGTCTCTACTGTAACAATTAACATTTATACAGATTTTATAAACCTAGAAATATCACAGTCTGTATCAGTACGATCATCTAACAATAACATACATTGTAACAAAAATAATATACAAAACAACAGTTCCAAGTCCATTCAATAAAAAAACAACATAAAATACAAGAATTAGTCAAACCATTTCAACCATTTACCAATCTGAATACATGTATTGTTGTTTAGTTCGTATGATTGTTAAATGTATACTATGACAGTCTCAATGCTTGAACTTGGCTAGCTCAAAATTGCCAGATTGGCCAAACATTTTCCTTCCGCACAGATCATATTTCCCTTCTTTATCTATGTAGAAAAGTCCTTAGAAATCAAGTAAGGAATAAAGGGCAGCAATAATGTCAAGGTTGGAAGGGTCAAACATTCAGTTGGCTCAAACATTTTGTCACAAATCTTCCAGTCCAAACTTTTACTGTTTTGGTGTTTGTATGTTTTGTTGAAAACTTAAGGACCACAGCGATATCAGTAATAAAATCGGCAATATATAAATTTTGCGCAGATCCCAAAACTTTTGCTGGGCAAAAAAATCCCCTATTTTTTAACAAAATGCAGAATATGAACTTCAACTGATACGGTTTTTTTTTTCATTGCACAGGTCACACAATTAATAATGTAAAATCATTTTTTTGGACCGAGCAGAAAATTTGATTTATACAGTTTTTTCACAGGTAAGGTTAAAACAATTAATAATGCAACGTTCAAACAACATAACATGTATCAACATTAAAATAGACCTATTAGTATGAATAAGTTCACCATGATTTTTTAAAAGGTTTAACAATAATTATGTATAAAACTAGCATAAAGGAACAGATTGGAACATTGATAAATGACGGTCGGTGACTCCAATACGAATATCTTTCCTTTTTTGACCTTCTTCCTCTAGTTTTTGAAAATGTTGAATTCTCGTAATTTTTGCGTTGTGATGTTGTTGGCTACGTCTTGCATTCTCAGCCTCTTCTTGGTCCAACCTCCTTGTTACGCTATCCCATCTGTCTTGCGACCTCTGAGCTTTGATTTCCTATATATAGAAAAAAAATTCAAGCAATTATTGAATTAACTTTGACAGTGTTTTGGTGAGCACATTCATTTACACCATTTTGACATACAGAGTCAAGACAGGGCATGTAAAACCATGTAAGTGTGTCAACTGGCATATACCCATCAAATTTTATTCTGTACCAATATTGAAATAGGCCAGAGGCTTTGTCATAATCCAAATTGAGAAGAAGTTATTTTGTTTGGTCCTAATGCAAGCTCATACAGACATATCCTTGTTACTGCATGACTCAGTAAGAATGGAATCTTTAAAACACCTATATTTATAATAAAGAATATCAATTGCATCAGAGGCTAAACATCTACATCCTCTTGGCCCCAATAAGTTTTAAATCCCTTACTTCCCTTTGCAACAAATCGTTCAGAGTTACATTTCTTGAATGCTCTTTAGTAAGGGACATAACTCTAAACTAAATCAAAGCTTTCAAAACCATAAGATCTTCCGGAAACCCTAACAAACAACAAGAAATGTAATGTGGAAACCACATTAAAGCCAGATTTAAAAACTTTAACGCAAAAATTACAAAGGGAAATAATCCATAATAAAGCCAGGTAGAGTTGTGGTTACTGTCTAATTCTGTTCATCACATGGTATGTTATCATTGTATGAAATTTCATAAAGATCTGACAATAAATGGTAGAGATATATGCTAAAATGAAAACTTTAACCCAATTGTTAAGGACACCGGATGCGCACCCGCCCGCCCATGTTTCGCCAAACTATTAGCCAAATTTTTTTGTTGAAAAATGCGGCTAATAAAAACTACTTACGGCTCTTCGTTGCACTGTTTCTTCAATATGTTTTTCTCTCTGTCTCTGTATATCTTCCCTGTGTTCACGTCTTCTCTGCATTGCTTGTATTCTTTGTTGTTCACGATCTAGTTCACGTTTTTGATTGGCTTCAATTCTCTCACGTATTTCTTTACTAATATATTTCTTCTGTTCACGAGAAGCTTCTATTTGCTTTTGTTCCGTCTGCTGACGATCTCTCTCCCTTTGTAACTGATCCTGGAAATAGAAATCAAAGAATTGAAATACAGAAAGACTTTTGTGCTCATTGAAACTTATCAAATCCATATTAATGATTACTCCTTATACATTAGATTCAAGTACAAATTAAGGCAAAAATATGGCTGAAGTGTTTATTCTACCCTGTATTACAGCCCAATACATGTATTATTAAGTTTTTATTTTCCTCTACTTGCCATACAAAATCTTGAAGTACAGTTATCCCCTGTACACTTGGCATACCAATTTTGTAAGTTCATTTGTGTACAAAAAATGTAGTTAAATATGGTACAATACTGTAAAACAACTTTAAGTCAGATGACGGATCTGCTTTATTGCCTAGAAATTGACTGCGTAGTAAATCAGAGACACATGTATCACTCAGCAGGTAAAACTAGTCGGGCATTTTCGTCAATATTTTTTTATTTGTGGTATAACGCCTTGCGGCGAAATCGCCTAAAGTCTAAAAACAATACAAAACACAGTCACTAGTCATACAATCTACAAGAATAATTAATGAGGCAAACAAAATTTTTTTTCTGCTGTTGCTATTTTCTGATTTAAATACTCCAAATTTGTCAGATAATACCATAATATATAAATACAGGTATCTATTTTATTGATCAAGAGAACAAAAGTACTGAAGAGATTATTTAAAACAGCAATGTTAATTTATGCACAACTGATAGTTGAATTGAATTTAACAATGAATTATACAGCCCTGCTACATTTGTGTAAAATCAATGACATTTTGCATGAATAAGGCTAAGATGGTGTGGTCATGTGATACACTCTACCGGGTGCGTCAACTCTATTACAAGTTTAAGATTACCATCCTCTGGCAAACGTGGGCAGCCAAGAAAGTCCTGGTCGGAGTGTGTAAAAGCAGATATGAAGACATACAAGATGCAAAACAGTGATCCTCTAGACAGGGTTACATGGAGGACAGACGTTAGAAGATCCAGCCGGCTGCTGTCTACCCCAGTCTCTGGGACACTGGCAGCAAATGACAAATAAGATATCAGTTTTGATTGAATGCTTGATTTGATGTACTAGAATTGTCTTCCAAATTAAAGAGTAGAAGATCTAACCATTATTCTTTCTTTATGTTGATCTTTCATTAAGGCATCCATCTGATCGTATGTTTTACATCTTAATGACCAAGCTTGTTGTCTCTGTTCAGCTCGCCTTCTCCTGTAATGAAATAATAAATTGATCTTTTAGGCACTGTCTAACCATACTAGTAAATACCATACCGTATGTTCTCAAATAAACGCTCCCTCCCCCAGGGGTGTTACATTTTCCATAAGGGGGCATCTATAACAGAACAAAAAAGTGACTTAACTACATTGAAATATAGTTAAGTAATTTTACCTTTCATGAAAAATCTAGCCAACATACATAGGTAAAATCTTGATTTAAACTTTGAAGGGATTCTGACACACAGTTGTATATTCATTGAATGAGATAAAGTTGTGCCAGAAATTAACCTTTCCTATCAAGTTATGTTACATCTCGCTAGACATCTCACAGACATAATTTTGTAGTTTTATTCTTATACATATGAAAATTGTAAAACATGTCAATAAAAGGGTGAAGCTGCCCAGCTAGCTCAAATGTAAGCAATCAAGTCTACTAATCGAGTGTCTTGGGTTCGATTCCAAGCCGGGGCTACTTTTAAGAAGTGGTCAATGAAAGAATTTCAACAGCCATTCTTCCTCCTACTACTGATTCTAAATCATGTAGGGCAGTTGTCAGTCAATGACAGATGTATGTGCCTAGTAATCCAGAGATATAGCCTTTTCAGGAATGGTGAGTAGGTTATTCGACCTATGCAATGTGTTAAACCCAACAACATTAATAAAAGCAAAAAAGAGTAATGCCTCAGTCCCATAAAATCGCGGCTTGTTATGAACCCGTACGTGCAGACAGTCGTAGGCCGTGAGAAGCCTTGCAAATCAAGGGGACGATACGCACATGGTACAAAACAACACACCTGTATGGAGCCGTAGCGTGAAGATTTAATCCATACTAGGCCACTATTGTGTTCAGGATTTGACTTTGAAACTGATACGTGTATTCATCTCACGTACCCTGGTAAAAACGCAACAGTCCAAATGGGTACACAGGAGTTCGTACGGGTTCTTGCGGAGCTTGATCGCAATGCACCCATACGATGCCCTTAGGGCTATTTTTATGTTTATGGGACTGTAGCTTAAAGAACATGGCAATACAAAGTAGTACTGACTTAAAGTCTCTTCTCATAGATTCCTTAGTATCAGCTGACATTGGTCTAGGTGGGTGGGGTCTAGTTATAATTTTCTCTGAACGAGCTAAAGGTGCCGAGGGATTTCTCATCAATTTTTCTACAGAATCTGTGTAGTCATGTTTGGCTAATGGATCCACATACTTATAGACAGGACTTGTCCACTCAGCTGAAAATTTACAGAACAGATTCTTTATGGATTTATAAGCCAAATACAAAATATCTTATATAACATACAAAATAGGGCTGCTGCGAGTATCAGGGTTTCAGATTGTGGTTCGGATCGGATCGCCACTTGCTCAATGATCTGCAGCCGTAATACAAAGCAGTGCTCCTAAATGGGTTTGAACCCAGGACCTCTAAATCCCTAAGCAAGTGTCCTACCACTGGACCCCTGCAGATTATATAAATTTGACATTTATTTATACATATTCAACAAAATAGTGTTATCAGAAGAAGATAATTAAAGCTAAATCATACACTTTAAAATTGAAGACCGATTACTAAAGAACTATTTCTTCAAAAGCATTGATGGTCAAAGAATATATTTAGAGAGAAGGGTTACGCAGCTTTTTCACATGAACATGTGCTTGTCGGCACTTGAATATCACCCTGATTGTTATACTGGTCATGCTTTGTAGTCAATAGTTTCTGATTTGTGGTATTAACTTAAAAACTTTTGAGCAAAATTTGCCCCAAAATCTAAAAATGAAAAAATACATACTGATATAAGGTGATTGGTTAAGGTTCCTAGCTTCAAGGGGTGCTTGTAGAGCAGTCTCTCTAAATGGTCCCTGAGAATGATTTGTAATGGGCAGTGCAGGATCACAACGCCAATAATTCTTCCACGGTGGTCGCCTAGCAACAAGTTTACTTCTTGGTCTATATAATAAACTGGAGTCAGTGTTTACACCAATTTCGCTGACATCATTTTCTGTATCCTCAGGCTCACTAACATACCTATCTTCAACATATTGTTCCGTCAGACGAGACTCTGACCTACTTCCTATACCACTATCCTCTGTGACCTCCGATCTTGTCGTCTCAATCTGTAATAATGATACATGTCATTATCTTAATATTTCTCAGAGCACTAGCCAGACTCATTATGTTGTATAGTACAGGTCAAATTTATCAACTAGCCTAATTATATGAAATAAGTAAAGTTTTACTAGCCCGAATCAATTTTTCACTAGTCCTGGCTAAGTAGAAAAAAGTGATGTACCGATGATCGGAAAACATCGATTAGCGGCGTGTTGAAGCTCCCGATTATGATGATCGATTAAATTAAGTCAAAATCTATCATCGGCATGAAATTGTCCCGGTGCCATCCGGTACCGAATACGGCTTTTATATGCAGCGCTTTTCCGGATACAACTTTTATACCCAGCCTTTATTCAACATGGCTGCCATGGACATGCGACGTTTATACGATCACCCCGGTACGAAAAAGAAATCAGAAGACCGGCCAGTATTATCAAAAGTCTTACGACCAATGTTGGTCTTAAATCCTTTTATAATGAATAGCTAAATTGTCGTAAAATGTTTGATAATACGCTATCCTGGTCTAGTGAACTACATGAACTCAATCTGCTATACCATGAGGTCTTCTGTATCGTAAGCATTTCCAAACCAAACTGCATAGGTAACTTTGAAAAATAAATTGCCTTAATTATCTAAATTCAGCATCCTATACTTGTTAGAACCCCCAGATTTATTATTACTATCAGTATCAGAGCAGGGTTAATAGTTCATATGAACATGTATCACAATATTCATTAACTTTTATGTTACTAAGCCAATAGTAGAAAGCTGTGGTTGTTAATAACCAAATGATGCATGACTGTATAGAAAGCAAATACAAACAACAAAAACAGCTATTTTTATTTCTTGGTCTGTAATACATCGATTATATAAGGATTCAAAGCAAAATATGAATGCAAAAGCAAATTTATCATGAACCGATTATAATCGGAAGAATCGCATCGACAGCAGTAACCGATTTCAACCGATGATCGATTATAATTTCCAACCGATATCCCATCACTAGTAGAAAAGGATCATAATTCAGTCAAAATCCATGCTTGAGTTATGCAAATTGGTATTTGGCCTCCAATGGTATCCTTTAAGTAATGTGTGACATAGTAAGTGAACCGCAGCAGTAGTTTCAAATATAGAATATAAATGAAGCAATAAAAACCTTAACCAAGATATAGTGTAAAGGGCGAAAATTAAAATTAAAATTTATTCAAGATATGAAATAAATGTTGAGCATTATAAATCATTAACCAAGGACTGAATGCAAAATGGAGTACAATAGCCCCACTGTTTTTTTTAATATATGTACAAGTAAAAAATACAAGCTAGCCCTTACTCTTACACTTCCTTCATCTTGGAAACTAACAGATTTCTTCAAAGTATTTTCTTCTTGAGTGCCTCTCTTCGACAATAAACGTTCACGTTCAAGTTGACGTTGTATAACAGCTTGCTCCAATCGCCATTCTTCCTCGAGTTCCATACGACGACGTTCTAGTCTCTGTTTTAACTCAGCGTCGAGATCCTCAGTGTTAGTACTTGGTTCAACTTTAACTTCAACTGTTGTTTTAGTACTCTTTTCAGTCTCTTCTTTCTTGGTACCTTTTTCTGTTTCCCTCTCGTCTAGTAAAAGTTTGTGCTCCATTAATTGTGATGTGATTCTGTCATCTAATTCTTTCTGTGTAATATTTGTACCTGTATTAAGTAAAGCAAGGTATATGAATTATAAAAAGAACAATTTTGGGGGGGAGTTAATACTATAGCAACACATGGTCATATCGTGGCAAGCATTCAAACTACTCACTGTTCCTGGAAAGACTAAAACCATCTCATAATGTCACAGGGTGAGAAAAATATGCAGCCTGACCGGGACTCGGACCTGGGAACCTTTGCTTACAAGGGGAGTGCTCCCACTGAGCTATCAGGCCGCTTACATATCCTTCTCCCTAAAATGTGATTAGGTAAGTACTGCGACACTTCCATCAGTGGATGACAACTGCCCTACAAAATTTAGAATCAGTGGTAGGAGAGAGAGTGGCTGTAGAAATTTTTTCATGACTAAGCTTAAGGAAAGTATGCCTCACACAGAAAATGAATCTACAATCCCTCAATCAGTAGACTTGTGCACTATCAACTGAGCAAGCTTTCAATTTGAGTTTTAAATTGGCCTATGATTTTTTTGGCACATGCAAAAGATGTAGGTGTCAATCAAGAGAGCAAAGCCTTAGATATGCATGCGTGTATGAATCTGTAAAAAAGAATAATCTATAATGAAACAGGCCACTCAATGAACTTACGTAAAAATATATCATTTTTAGTTAATACTATATAAATATGTATATGTATATGTGTATACTTCTGTTTGGGTATAACATAATATGTCCGAAATTCTTTCGGGCATATAAAAAGAAGTCGAATAATAACACATTCAGTGACCGTGTAATTATTCAAGTTGTGACAGGTTAATAAAATAGAACTATACACACAGTTTTTTGCCTTAGAATTGTACTAGTCACATGTGATAAAAAATCTGATGGTTTAAAGCTACATTTATTACCTGGTACCACTTCTTCCTTATTGGTATCAGTCTCTTCCCTCACAGTAACTTGTCTCTGCCGGGTACCAGGGGGTTTTACAATAAGAGGATATGGTGGATGGAATGGATATCTCCATGGTCCCCGGCGTTCTACAACCATGGGGTCATAGTCAAATATAACAGGATCTGGCATCTCAAATTCTCTCGGATTAGCTTCTGGGCCTGACGTAGGATAACCTAGTAAAATAGATAATGTAACTTATATAAAATAATTGTTAATAAAATATAAAAGAATGATATGATAAAAACATTAGAAATGCCATGTACAATAAGATATCAATTTTCTCAAAAATTTTCTGTGGTCATAAACATAGTCTTGTATTGGAAGAATTCTACCTAAAGTGTTTTATTCATGTACAAGAAATATAACGTGGAAACCACATAAAGCTGGAGTTTAAAGATCTGACCCTAAATGGTAGAGATATTTAACATATTAAAAACTTTAACGCAAAATTACAAAGGGAAATAATCCATAATTAAGCCAGGTAGAGTTGCGGTTACTTTCTAATTCTGTTCATCACATGGTATGTTATTGATGTATGAAGTTTTATAAAGATCTGACAATAAATGACAGAAATATATGGTAAAAAAAAATTAACACAAATGTTAACTACACTGGACGCTTGCCCGCCTGCCCACCTTGCTCACCCATGTTTTCCCAAACTATAAGCCGAATTTTTTTGTTGAAAAAATCTGGCTAAACCACTGGCTTTCAGTAAGAGGAAGAAATATACATCAGTCATACCTTCCATAGATTGTAAAGGATAACTGTCCTCAGAAGCAAGGGCTTGTCTCGCCTCTTTTGGCATCTTAAGTTCTAACGCCAGTCTCTCATAGACTTCTTTAGGTATCCATACAGCCATATCTCTTGGTACCTTTTCTACTTTACTGTTTGTAAAACTTACAGCAATCTCCTTGTCATCAGGTCCTGAAATGAAATATACAAATAATTTGTTTAGCAATATTACAGAGGCAGACAGCATTAACTCAATTTGATTAAAACCTGATGTAAAATGCTCCACTGGCATACTCTCTTATTACTATTTTACATCTGAAAAGCTCACAGAAAAGGTCACATTCAGCTGACCTTGTTATATTATAATATATATGAATCATAGTATGATGCAACTGAAGCAACAAATTTTTCAATCACAGCAAATATAGCACAACCTCATCTTAAAAATTATAGTTAATTAAAGTTATTAGAAAGTTCTAATACTCACAATAGTGTTTTGTATAGAATTAACCTGAGCTTGAACTAACTAATTATAATAATTACACACTTCTCTTACATTAAACCGTGAGTTTCCATATGCGTATGTACGGTTATACACATGTTTATAACAACCGATGTGACTATAAATCAATTTATTAAAAGTGGCATGTTATTGTACTTTTAATTTTGGACACTTTAGATTTTGGGGAAACAAGTAAGTCAGCAATATTATGGCACAGTTTCAAAGTATTTATTCTTATGAAAACAACATTAATTATTCAGTAACTGTATTTTGCCGAAAGCTTCCGATAAAGTCTGATTTACAAACGAAGACAAAAATAGACTGTAAATACTGACTTTAATATATTCTTGCATAAAGGTCAAGCTCAGGTTAATTCTGTTGGACTATAGATAAAGGCTATGTATTGATTGGTCAACACAAAGGTCACCTGAATTTGACCCCTGTGAAATGTCAAGAGATCCCATGATAGTGGTCTTTAGAATATCTGTTTTTGGAAAATTGACAGCTACTAAGTAATTATGACATAAGCAATTACTAGGGAAGTTCATCAACTGAGGGCTTGAGTTATTTTCCCTGATTACACTTAAAAGCAAAGCTACTACCAAGCCCTTGGTGATACAAGTACATTGTAATTGACTTTCTTTAAATTTTTAACACACTGTTCAGCTGGATACCTCAATTACCAAATAGAATCTCAATTGCAGTTCACTTTAAACATATGGGTCATTGAATGACAGTGACAGTACATTGCCTTCAAAAAGTCGGTGGAGAAAAACCTGTTTTTTCATGAACTTTTGGAGGGCACTGTTGTATATTCATGTTCAATCTACTTGTAAATTAATGAGCTTACTTTTTTGTGATTATGAATAGTCTTAATAATTAAAACTATCTAAAAAAGAATAATTTACACTTTAAAGAGTTTTTTCTCAAGGTTAACGTAGGAATATGTTTCAATGACATTCAAGGCTCTTATGTATTCAATTTAACAGGCTTTTCGTGGAATTGTATGATAGAATTTAAGTTAAATTCTAGATTTAGATTAAATTAATTTGAATGCATTAGTCACACATATGATTGACAATTAATCATATTTGCTTTATATATTTTTATATTGATTTATATTATTTAATTCTAAGTATGTGTATGTGGAGTTTTCCAAGTCTATTAGCTGAATTAAAACTTGTTATATTGAATTTATTTAAAATCTACCGATATATTTATCTTATTCCATTAGTTCCATTATGATACGGAAAGTGTGAAATAACATATGCACACAAAGTATCTCGACTATGGACCATTTCATTGTATGACTATAATGGCATTTTTTGTTAGAAGTTCAGCTTTTATTATGAGGGAAATATATACGGAAATTTATATTTACATAAAATATTCTCAAGAGTTCAAACATTTTTTGACTGTTTTTAATCAGGCTAGCCTTACAAAAAAGTTTGTTTGTAGTTTTAAACAGGTTATCCTTAAAAGTATTTATTTGCAGTTTCTTGGACACAGAAGTTTTTGAAGTGGGTACAGTTGAACCTCCCAAAACTGGATGAGCTTGGGACAGGACCATTTGTCTGTTTTAGAGAGATATCCCTTTTGAAGAGGTATTGTCCGATTATATGCCTATAGTCTAAGATATCATCGGCAAACCGATGAGGTGCCAAAAACAACACAGGTAGTAATCATTTTTAAACAGAGCATTCAATGAGAATTTATACTCTGTCACAAGAGCATTTTTTTCATAAGAAAAAAACATTTAGACTGCCGATAATAAAATGTGAGTCACAGCTCTTGTTGGTAGGGAAACTACAAACAAACACTATTTTATGCCTGGCCTAGCTTTACAAATATATAATATATTCTAAATTATACAAATATTATCATCTTTCATACTAAAAGGTTTGAAATAATTTAAAATCAATATACAGTATAAAAGATTGAAGTATATAGCATGTTTAAATGTACAGTACCCACCAAAATGTCTTGGACAAAATCCTGTTTTCTTTTAAATTTTATAAGCTATCTCAAATCAAGCATGCAGGTTTGGCAAAATCTTAAAATTGTTAACTTGTCCACTCTAGCTGACTGGTAAAAGTTACTTGTGCGTATGAACATTATAGAATAAAAGCATTGAAAAACCCATTTGTCTGTTCTTGCCTTGGGACAACACAGACAATACTGTACAGACAATTGATTTCGCCAGCCCTGGCATGACAAAAAGAACAAGAGCATTGATCTGAGTAAATTTCGAAATTCACATCAGTTAGTTTATCAACGTATTATTAAAAGTAAAACTAATTTATTGTCAAATTTTATGCAACTGCCAGTGGCATACGCATTAACCCTGCTGATTTAAATACTCACTACAATACTTCTGTACCCACTATCTACACAAACAGTTCTCACAAAAATTTCCCCGGGTGGGATTCTAACCCGTAACCCCCTCGGGACACGAGATTCCAAATCCAGGTGCATTACCAACTGCGCTACCGACTCGGGTTAAAATTTCATTTGTAAAAGAACTTATGGAGGGCACTGTATGTTCTGGGTATTGTTGGGAGCAGACATGAAGAAATAGACAGGTTATTTGAATAACCCAGTCATCTGGTATACCTTTGTATTTACTGCTTACAATGGACATAAAAAAAAACACTGTGTGAGACTGTGAAAATTGCAATATCTCACATTTTGATTGACAAAAACACTTTTATATGAAAGGCCGCTAAAATACCAAAATGTTCAAAGGCTGTTTTCATGACTTTGACCAAAGAATTTTTCAAAAATCTGTGGCAAATACATAATGGTGGCAACTTAATTGCTGAATTGCTGATTTAAATACTGGATATTAGTTTGATAATCCCCCGTACATATATTACATATACCAATATACATTAGCCCCACTGATTTAAATACTGATTTTTGTTTCAGTTACTGTTTAATGATCATGTGTACAGAAACACTGTAATCAGTATTTAAATCAGCAGGGTTTATGTAGGAGCCACTGACAATACCAAGGTTTCATTTTCCAATTCAAAATGGATTACTGATCACACAAAGTTCTAGCTTTCATACCAACATTTAGTTAGCAACAGTATATATGACTATATTAATTACAAACAAACTAATTATTTTGGTTGAGAGTTGGGGTACAAGTTCTTTTTTTAGACCTATTATACAAGCTATCAAAAATGTATTTTTATAACAACCGTAACCTTAAATTTTCTTAAGCACTAGCCCAATTTGTGGCATATAATAGTTAAGGGCAAACTTATCAACTAGCCTGACTATAAGAAATTAATAATTTTCACGAGCCCAATGAATTTTTACTTGTTTAGGGCTTTGGGCTAGAAGTGGGTTAAGGCCAAGGCTGTCATAATCATGATATAATAAAGTTTCAATTTAAAATGAATAAAAATATGTATATATATGTAGCTACGGAGGAACAAATTTTTTTATCTAAAATAAGTACTACAAATTTGTATAAAATATTCTATAAAAATTCCAATAAAGCTAATCCAGAAATTAACTATCTCAGTAAAAATACAAGTAAATAAAAATAAATTCATCTAACTATATGCATTAATGCAAAAATAAATGTAAGCTAAGTTTCTAAATTTAGAATTCTACAATAGAACTGTTCTATCAGACTATGAAATGAACAATAAAGTAAAAGCAATAAAATTGTAGATAAAAATGCTGTTCAAATATATTGAGAAATTCTGTTCATCTGTCAGCGGCACATACATGAACCCCACTGATTTAAATACTTAGATATGTTTTTTTATTGAGATTGAAGAAGTCCTGCAGTGAGTATCAAATCAGTGAGGTTAATATATGAACCACTGACAGTTAAGTTAGAATTTACCAATAACAAGTTTTGTAAGCTTTACAGCTCAAAAGCCATTTATATGTGCTAAGGCAGAGTTTCATTGGTCGATGATTTATGTAGTTAGTTAAAAGCCCTTCTCTGTGAACCAGCAAGATGTTGAAAGAGAAATAAGCTACCCAACAGCCTGGATGGGTTTCAAACAAGCAAGCCCTACAGCCTAGGTGGGTTTCGAACAAGTAAGCCCTTCTGACCTCTAGATTTGAAATCCCTAGCATAGTTTTCTGTGTCAAGGACAGGGTTTCTGCCCTGAGAGATTATAAGCATATGAAACCAAGTGACCAACACCAAGTTTTGTAATCACCAATATCATAAATACAAAATGAAAGCACAATGTATAAAAGCTTAGTACATGTAATAGCACCTTAAGTTTCCAACAGATATACAGCCATGGTTCCTCAAGCTAAAGATATGTTAGCAAAGCATTCATATACTGATCACCATCATGATATTGTCCAACAATATTAACTTGAGCCTAGTTTTAATAATAACAGACTTCACTTATGTTAAATAGACCTAATTTGTACTCAAATTTGTGGGTTTTCCTGTCCATGGGCAGGCCCTATTAACAAAATTTGTTACGCATTATCGCTGAAAAGCACATTATTTTC
Organism: Mactra quadrangularis; assembly: GCA_025267735.1. Classification (NCBI taxonomy): domain Eukaryota; kingdom Metazoa; phylum Mollusca; class Bivalvia; order Venerida; family Mactridae; genus Mactra; species Mactra quadrangularis. Next base: position 55,285,829 of record CM046309.1, on the reverse strand, counting down.
ATAGTAAATGTGAATGTTTGCTAGTAGGGGAAAACCCAAATATCTGAATTCCGGATGAAGCCTACTGCGAGTTGAATATTTTTGGTTAGGTTTAACGCCATAGCAACACTTTGTATAGATTATATCAAGGCAGTTCATCACTTGTATCAAATTTGGTGCTTGTATCACCAAGTGAAAGATTGTTGCAGTTATCAACCCCACAATTAATATTGTTGGACTACAAACACCATAAACTCATCACATTCCTGAACCAAACTACTACATAATTTACTATAAAATTTCAACTATTCTATTTTCACAACATTAATAAAAAGCTGTCTCCAATGGTAAGTCATAGCTCCATAAGACTATTAATCTATAGGTAAAAAAGTTTGGACTATTAGTTTGAAGTAAGACTGGCCAGTTTCATGTATGGCAACCAACTAGTAACAATAAACAAACATTTTCAAATTTTCAAAATTCAGGATTGCCTGCAAGGGTTAGGGTAGTAAGTGCATTGCGTTAAAGAGCGAGTTACTACAGTCTTGCAAGCAATTCTGGATTAATGATCTTTACTGATTAATAAAGTTCCTTGTCTATCTATTAACTTATGTTTATACTGGTTTAATGCCATGTCAACACAATTTAAGTTATTTTATGGTGGCCAGCACACCTAACCTAGCTTTCCTGCCCTTCAACAAGGCTGGCAATTTCTTTTATACCTAATAGTTTGAGCAAAAAAGTTGTCATTAATGACAAATTTTTATGAAGGATTATAACAACTGTTGGTGGGATTGGAACTTGTTTCCCTTTCGGAACATTAAATTTGATATCCCAGGCCGCGACCAACTGTGTTACAGACCCGGTTATTGCACAACAGGCAACACATTAGTCACTGAATACAGAGTTTCTCACATTAATATAAATAGTGATCCTCATTTAAGTATGAAAATTGCCAAACATGTATCAAGTATTTAAATCAATGGGGTATTGACTAAAATATAGGCCACTGTCACTTAAATAAACTATTACAATACAACAATAATGTTAAAACAATTACACCATTATGTAAGACACTGGGTGCAAACATATATTTACATATATTTAGTATTTTAAATATTACTGTATAGCACTTAAACTTTGTGGTGTCTTTATGATGGTATATTTACCATTTTCAAAGCTAACAGGTTTCCAAGAATTTAGAATTCACGCATTTCCCGTCATTACTAATTACAAAATATTTTTTGTTGGTAAAGATATATTTCCAGGGTTTGAAATTTGCATTAACATAGTTGACTGCAAATATAGAAAATAGTGCCCTAATCCCTGGGAAATCACCCACTATACAGTATTTTAAAAAATAATTAATTCACTCTTTACATGGCTAATTTGTGAGATAAAAAAATCAAAATGAACATCAAAATATGTGATGTAAACAAAAACATAACTGAACTAAGTTTTAAGTAAAATGCTAATATATTTGGAAAATGACAGACAGTGCAGAGAATAAAGTGGCTGCAGCTTAAAATCAATCTTTTCACAAGCACAAGTCTTGGGCAAGTAAAATTTGATTCTTTTTTTTTTTAATTGGGTTTAATACCATATCAACACAATTTAGGTCATTTTACGGCGTACAGCGCACCTAACCTAGCTTTCCTGGACCCTTGTCTATAACCAGTACTCACCTACCCTTCCACAAGGCCAGAAACTTCTCCATATATCTTATAAATGGAGGAAAATTGACATTATTGTCATGTTTTCATGGAAGGATATAACCACCCCAGGTGGGATTCAAACTCGTACCCCCTTCGGGACATGAGATGCCAAATCCCGGTGCGCTACCAACTGCAACACCGACCTGAGTAAAGTTTGATTCAGGCTAGTGAGAATTACTTAACTTACCGGTACATAGTCAGGCTAATTGATAAATTAACCCTTTACTAATTACCATAATCAAATTTTCATCATTTAAATATGATAAAGTCAACCACAATATTCACTGCTGAACGTCAGTTTATAAGTATAAGGGGGAGTAACTCTGTCATAAAAATCTACAAAAATGTCTAACCAAGGGAGGTAACTATAAAACAACATGAAACTGGCCAATACAAGCCTTGTAAATGAGAATTGAAGAATTTGTTTACCACAAGTTATGGCATAGTTGTATCTATCTGTAAATATGATACAATGATAATTGAGCAAACAACCGATGATAAAAATAATGTTTCATTGAACCAGTCTGCAAATTTAAGTTACGTGAAATTTTGTGGGAGCAATGCTTCTACAAAAATTGTGTAGATAAATGGTGCAACTTTCAAACGGACACGTACTTAAGTTAAAGGCATAAAATAAGATGTGACCATTTATTTCCAAACGGGTAGTGTCATGTTCATAGTTATAACACATCTTTATATCTATAATTATATTATTGAGTATCTAGTAACCTATGGTGAAAACCATACTTTGTGCCTCACAATTTTCTCTGAGGACTGGTCAATTTACCATTTAAATTAAGATATTTATTTATTTATTTTATTGGATTTAACGCCATATCAACACATTTTAGGTCATTTCACGGCATCCAGCGCACCTAACCTAGCTTTCCTGGACCTTTGTCTATAGCAAGTACTCACCTACCCTTCCACAAGGCCGGAAACTTCTCCATATTATCTAATCAATGGAGGAAAATTGACATTATTGTCCAATTTTCATGGAAGGGTATAACCTCCCCGGGTGGGATTCGAACCCGTACCCCCCTCGAGACATGAGATTCCGAATCCCGGCGCGCTACCAATTGCGCTATTGACCTGGGTTTTAAAATTATTAAGAAATACATGTAAATACAGTATAACCTCTGCAGAGCGGCCCTCTACAGAACAAATCCTTTGCACAACAACATTTTATGATGTTTTCCTTAGACTTAATTTTAATTGAATTTAACATCTGCAAAGCAACGACCTCTGAACAGCAACATACTTGAGTCTCTCCCAGTGGAAGTCATTCAAGAGAGGTTGTATGGTACATACAGCTAGATTTAGATTTCACTTAAGGTGACTTAGATTTGTAGCAATTAGAGACATAATGACATTATGTAGAAATACAAGGAAAGCACTTCACAGCCTGATCAAATAATTCAAGGACATATTTTAAGCTACTTTTTTCAAACGCTAAATTCACAGACTGGTTGATACAATAACAGTCATAAAAAGCAGCAACTCATAAAAGCCAACACAATAAACATGAAATAGATGCATTTAAAAATAAGCCATGCACTCACAAAATTATGCTAAAAAATCCTAACTCAATACATGTAATAACATTTTGTGAAATAGTTTATAATTCATCATAACCATTGCTGCAGCCTGAAACAAAGAGGTCAGTCGGCTGGTCTTTGCTGATAAAATATGCAAAGATCCAACAAATTTTACTAACCCAACACCTATAAAAAAGGCTATGATGATGATAAGCATCATATCTTCAGAGGAACCAAAAAAGTTAGTCTTTAACCAAAAAAAAATGTAATTCAAAATTTTGTCTATTACCAATGAAAGTGCGATCTAAATTTTTGTCTTTACAAATCTACAGTATGTGTACAAAAAAATGAAAAGTTTATATGTGTGTAAAATCTATTATGTGAAAAGTTTGACATACTGTACATAGTTGTATTCTATAATGAGTGATATTTACCTTCCGCTTGGCGTTTCTCGTGTCCCTCGATAACTGTACCAGGCCCATATCTCTCTCCTTCTGGCTCCCATGGAGCCAATACTTTGTCCCCTGTTAGAATAGTATGACGTTTAGCATCTTCGTAATCGATGATGTCATAGACATGTGTATCCTGATAGACTGTGTCAGTAAATTTCCCATGTTTACACGGACCAAACCCCACCAAAAACTTGTCTGATAATATCTGCAAAAATATAAATAAATGATATTTAAATTTCATGGAAAAAGTACAATATTTATGTTTCATTTATCTTTTACTGTAAAATGTATTGTACAAAATGTGATTAGATGAAAACATACAGGACTTGACACTAAAAAGTGTCCTATTGACTCGGAAAACGTATAATTGGGTTTGGGCAATTTGTTACTGCTAGTAAACATTTTGGTTTCGGCAAGTAAAACATATAGCTGGTTGTCCAACGTGGCAACTAGGGCTGCCACGATAAGCAAGGAGCGTATCGTGGTATATTGCGTTGTGCTAGAACTGAACCTCGATACGTACCACGATATATTGCTTTGCAAACCAAAGACACAGCTTGCAAAATCTGTCTTAAAGAACTTATTCAACTGTTAAGTATTGAAGTATGTTGTAGGATTTGGTAGGGAAATTGCCTGTAGCAGACTAGACTGAATAAACTGGGTATTTTAAAGTTATGTGAACATTCCAAACGTGCCCAAATTCTTTGAACTTAAGCTTTCATCGAATAAACCATAAAAACTGACGTTTGGCTATTTTCATTTGGCCAAGGGAAGAATTTTTCAATGAAAATAAAAAATATTGCTAGTACCGGAACATAAAACTCGTACTGCGGTACGTATTGCCGCAGCTGCATATTGCAATATACCGGTATATAGTGACAGCCCTAGTGGCAACAAAGTTAAAAACTTAATATTGAGCCTCGACGTATGATAACATATATATCATTGTAGATAAAATTTAACATCAAAATGATGTCATCTTTATAGATAAATGACATCGTCTCTGAGGAGAAATGACATCACATTATATTCGTGTAAAAATATCACTAACAGTACACAGAAATAAGTAGAAAGAAACAGAATATTCATCAATTTTGTGATAAGATCTTTTTATTTTAACTCGTGACCTAAAAAAATGACATTTTACTAAATCTTTTGGCAATGCCTTTTTTTATTTTTTTTGCTTACTCAGTGAAAAAAATTTATCTTATAACAAAGTTCAGGAATATGCTTTAAATCGTACGTGAATTTTAAACAAGGTTATAAATTTATCATTTGTTACAGCTAAGTGTAGCAAACAGAATTTTATTAGCAGTTTACATATTTCTGTCTTTGATTACAAGTGTTTCTTTGATATTATAAACATTACAATATCCAACCATTTAACATGTTTCCATTGAATTCATTGTCTGTAAATATCACAGTTAATGTATAATAAATCATATAAACTTTTATATGGAGGTGATATCTACATCTAACCCATTGAACTTTTAACAAAAGAAAATGCAAGGGTATATGTGGTCTATGTTCAACAAAGCTTATGGTCAGTTTATATCACGGCCATGCCATACCGATATTTTGTTAAGCATGCGCATAGGTTTTAGAGTCCTCAATCCAAAAAAACAACAAAATTGTTGGTGACATTTTCTTAAATAATTCTGTTGTTCAGGGATTCGATAACTGACTTTTCTCAGGAAATACAGATAGTTCCTTGTTTCTGAGTATTTGATTAATGAAAATGTACATGTGTATGTTGTATATACTTTTTATAGAATTAATTAAATCTAACATTAATGTAATAAACATTCATGTACTACCAAGTACTTATTTGTGTGAATAGTAGCTAGAATGGACATGTGTTTTAGTTTTCCGTTTGTGTGTTTTAGTAAATAGGTACCTAGGTTTGTCACTTGAGTTGACGCTTAACAAAATTCCAATTTGGCATTACCCAATTTATTTTAGCTTGATTGTGAAACAAGTTCTTACAACTTCAGTCCTGATGTTACAATATTGTTGTATCTGCACCATTTTCCTGACACAGCATGCAATTCATTACAACGTTTTGTATAGAAAATAAAGCAGCCGCATTTTTACAACAATTTTGTGAACAATACATTACAATATCTGTACCATAAACATTGTACAATGAATATTACAATTTATCAAGATATCAACCCATCTAGGTCATCTACAGGTATGGCTGTGTGGCTGAGTGGTATTTAAATCAGTAGGGTTTATGTATGTGCCACTGACAGTTGAATAAAATTTAACAATATCAAAGTAACAAATTTATTAACGTAAATTATCTTCAATTCATTGCTATTCAATTAATCATCAATTTCCCTTCTATGACTCAATATATTGCAGGTTATGCACAAAACTCAAGATAAGAAAAGAGTTAGTTACAACTGTTTTGCCCTAAACCCGCAATATCTAAGTACGGGTATATACAAAAAAATACAAAAACTTATTTGATTGAAATTTGATCACAAAATGCATGTAAACAGAAGAAAACAGTCACTGATTCATACGAGCAAAGTATTTCAAGTACACTGATTCATATACAGTACCCACCAAAAGAATGGAGACATTTTCACTTTGTAAGCCTACTGCAAAGGTTTTATTAATAATTTGATTACCATTCATTTTGTAATGATTATTAGTTTAGGTAATTTCTTTTGTTATGGTACTATTTGAAGTTGAGACTACCAAATTAGCTTAAAAAGTATGTTATAGAAAAGAATTACATTAAACTTGGTTTTAGAGGCTTTAGGATATCAGATGCTTAATCTTTAAATGTGACACATTCTCAAAATTTGTTTTCATTTCATCAACAATCATACTAAATGTAATGAAAATAATGGTTCTGCCAAAAACTATCAATGGACTTTAAGAATATTATTTAATTTCCTTTGTCTTCAAACTTTTGATGGGTACTGTACATAGCAACTAGAAGACATTTTACCTAGTGAAGGGATAAATCATATAAACCTACTTGACAATATATAGATAACGGACCTTTAGTCAAGTGTTTACATTTATATATGTGCAAACAAGTTACTGAGCTTAAAAATTTAAAATTCATAAAAAAACTTTAAAACTTAAATATAATATAACATGGTTTTGACATTATACGAAATCTTTGAGATTTTATGATAAAATGTTCAAGGCTTCGGTGAGATTAGAAATATGCTGGAGATATGACAATTCATGACAGCCCTAAAACAGAAATAAAATCTATTGAATTGATATTTATTTAGTATACCGTCGATTGCATGTCAATTGAAATTGATATGTACCAGTATGCATGTACATGTATTATTTAATATCAATGCCAGTAGGTAAGAAAATATTACGTGATCTTCTTCAAGGATATGATTTGACAAGATCAGTCCACAGACATAGTGATAGACTATTTTGGGAAGCTTGTGTAAACAAAATCAATTATTAATTTCAGTGTGGGGAATCATGTGACCTATATGGTTCCTAGTTTTCTAGATTATCTCGAGGTTCTGAACGAGTCAAGAGATTTTTGGAAGAACATCAAGGTAATCAGTAAATCTAGAATTTAGAACCATTGTGGGGTTGACAATTTGGTGCTGCTTTGACTCTACTATGTCTGATAAAAATCGATTAGGCCATGCCAAATCGGAATTCTGTTGAGCGTCAACTCAAATTTGACAAACCTAGGTACCTATTCACAAAAACACACAAACCGAAAACGAAAACAAATATTTTTACGACAAAAGACAATGCATAATATATCTTTTTTCAATAGAACAACATCCTCATAATATGAAACAATGGTCTGTATTAAATATAAAAAAATGTTCACGTAAAATACATATTGTAATAATGATGCGGTTATGAAAAATTGCTTACGATGAATAACGTCGTTGTCGAACACAATTTTCCCTGAATTAAATTGTCGTATTGAATTCCGGAACATCGGAATTATTTAAGAAAATTTAACCAACAATTTTGTTTTTTATTTTGATTGAGGACTCTAAAACCTATGCACACACGGACGCTTAACAGAATTCCGATATGACATGGCCTTATGTATAAATGTCATTTACTTTGTCTTTTTCATCTTCAAACTTGTTGAACTGGTCATCATTTTTGCTGTGTTAGGAACCATTATATGTCACGTGATTCCCCACACGAATTGGCAATCCAAATAAGATGAGTGAAATTTAAATTGGATACTTCCATTGGTTGAAGTTACAATATTTGCAAGCAAAACTTTTAATTAAGAACTATTAGTATAAAAGGGCCATAACTCAGTCAAAATTCAAGCTACACTTATGAAACTTGGTATTTGGCATAAAATGGTAACCACATAGAAATGTGTGAAGTTTCAAGTGCATACCTTCAGTAATTACATACCGTAGAAAAACTGTTGCACTAAAAAAATTAACCAAAACACTTCTAAGTCAAAAAGGGCCACAATTCAATAATTCTAGTAATGCAACTTGGTATCAATATGTATATTTCACTTTGATACAATAGCTTGCAATAAAACCAGGTCAAATACTTAATTATAAAGGTGGCGCAGTAAGCTTTTGTTATCCAAAACCAGATTTACTACAAAATTATAACTAATTTTTATGCGAAAATACCATCAGATATGATATCTAATAACTTTAACCATGTTCGCACCAACAGGTGGTCAATATTAATAATAATAATCAATACAGGCCACACTATATAGCAAACATTATAATTTGTCTCGTAAATAAATTGCCATATACAAATTGCAGTCTTAGCGCAAAAAAGTTTTAACTCAAGTTAAAAAAAGAGTGAGTTACAACCGTTTTGAACTAAACCTGTGAAATGTAACTTTTTTAGATTGTAGGAAATTTCTATGACAAAATAAATAAAGTAATACCTAGTAATACCCGAAAGAGGAGTCAAGCAGAACATAAAGATAGATAGATAGATAAGTAAAACCATAGTTTGAATCAGGCATTTTGTTTTCAAATAAGCCTCACCCCTAACTTTGGAAAATACATACAAAATCCAAGAATCAGAATCTCATCCCTTAGTCAAATGTCATAGCTTAAACTGATTGTTTATTAGTGGAATGGTCTTAATATAGGGACAATTTTTTCTTCTCAAGAAGGGACTTTAGTCAGTTATTTCCCCTTGAATACTCGTCAAAATAGGTAGGTCTATTTAGTTGGATTACTCGGATTTTACCCTTACTTTTCAATGTTAATTTGCCAAATTTAATCTTAAATAACTTTTTTGTATATCATTTAATTTGTTTGAAATTCAAGCTAATTATTTTTAAATTAAAGAACTATCTAAATTCCATCACTTCTGTTAATATCTTCATTAACAAGAAAGATATTAGATGAAATATTTTGTTACCCTTACATAGGAATTCAATGATAAAATCCGAGGATTCCAACTGAAAGGACCTACTTACCAATTGGATTGCTTCAGATTTTATCAGGGAAAGATAACTGACTAAAGTCCCTAATTAAACATTTGGGACTTAAAAACATCAAAAATAGCAAGATTTTGCAATAATCAATGTAGTCATCAAAGCACAACTTTACTGTAGTATACATATGAAATTCTAAGCTGAAGGTCTATCTATTAATTTTTATGAAAGAACTTAGCTAAAAATTAATGAATGCAAATATTAAGAATTTAGAATAAATATTTGATGATATAATAAATAGTAGTTAAAGGAAGTATGACATTGATATTATTTCTAGCTAATTTTAGTCATGTTTTGGTTACGGCAATTCCAATAAAAAATTAAATGTGCTATTTAAATGACAATCCTCAAAACTGGATACCTATGACTGCTGATTCTGCTTTTCTCCAAAATTAAGCAACCATGGGTATTCGATGATGGGCAATTCTTATGCATTACTCCATTTAGTCTTCCCTATTATCTATTATAATATTATCAGTGTTCCTGAAGGGGTTTAAACCATGGGTCTCTTGATCCCTAATGATTCCTCCCACCACTGGACAAAGACACATACAACCATGAGTTGCCCAGTCTAGACCCCTAAAGAGAATTGCATTTCTGGTAATATCACAGGGCTTGATGGTTAAATTTTTTAACAATGTTGCACAGCTGGACAACCAGCTATACATTTTACTTCCAGAACAAACCATTTACTAGCAGTAACAAGTTGCCCAAACCCAAATACAAAACGTCAAGAGCAATAGGATGACCATTAATGCTGAGCCAAGCATCACTAAAAATGTTTTGCTAATTAAACCATACATGTAAGTATTGGAGCGTGATCAGTGAACCATGCTATGGCAACCTTAACAGTAAATGATCATTCCAAGCCTAGTTACATAAATATTTTATGAAGATTGATGAATGATGATAGCTACTAAGGTATCAAAGATAACATAAATAGATTCTAGTATTTTCCATGTCGTGAGGAAATCGCTCAAGTATAGTCTATTATATGAAATCAATACAATGTTCTAGGGTAACGATTATTCAAGGGCGGATTCAGGATTTTTTTCTAGGGGGGGGGTTCATACTTTTCTAGGGGGGTCCAAACCTCGAACCACAATCACATTATACATGTTTTGCAGAAAAAATGCAACATATTGATAATAAAAACTACATAACCATTAAATCTTTGTTAAGCAACGAGAAAAATTGCTTCATTCTACTTATAATGCTACTTACAAGCAAGAAATACACTAATGGACAGGTACATTTTCCAAATTCTAGGGGAGGTCCGAAGCCCCCTGACCCCCGCTGGATCCGCCCATGTTATTTGAGATAGTTTTAACACTGGCCATGGCTGGATGAAGTGTAAATAAAACATGAGCTGGTTAAACATACAATTATATACATTGATTAAATACTTAGTGACAATACCAAGTATCAATATTTACTGGAAAACATTCTTTCTCGCCAGAATACAATCGGAATCCATAAATTGAATGCAGAAAAATAATGACAAGATAACAAGTTTCAGTCTATGGAAAGCACTTTAGAGCCTCATTTTTTGAAAATATAACCACATAAAATGAAAATTAACTTACTGCCAAAAATGCATATTTGACCCTGGCACTGCCACGGTAACTTGGCTCGGGTACAAATGAATTTCTTTGAAAGACAATGGCCCAGTAAATGATTTGGCTTAGTTGCATTTCTGCCAGTCTATTTGTAATGAATTAAGTGGTTCTTGAAATAGTCCTATCTCGTTAAGGTAAAAAATTGCTCATGTGCCAAGCAGAAAAGGGTAAAGATTATAAAGTCTTAATGAGTGAGTGATTGATACAGCAGTGCATTTTGATACATTTAATATACATATACTAGTATATGCTGCTTGCCTGTGAAGTTTTGGTATATCTATCTAATTTACATAGACTGTTCAAATGTTTCATTCAATTAAGATATGTTAATCACTAATAAGACTGAACTTTTTAAATTTGGGGCGTAAAATTACTTGTTCACAGATTTGTGACTTTTTGGATATTATGAAATTACCTGTCCAAGCTTGTATTAATGCTAGAAAAAAAATTCTTAATATTTTATTGCAAATTGACCTATAGATTCTAACAAATATTAAATGAAGTCACTGAAACCACTAAAATCATCCATCGGCTTACCATTACTAACAAGGTAGGCTTTTTATACATTAAAATCACTATTTTTTAAGTTGTATGTCAATTTGGACTAGCATTTTGTCTTCTAAATAATGGTTTATTTGAATTATATTTTTGGTCCCTTTGAATTTGGATTATAGATTCTAAGCTTTACTACATTAGGAAAAAAATAAAACAATGTGGCATACATAACAATGTGAAAAACATCAAATGAATATAAATTTAGAATCATAATTTTGTTAGCATTACTAAGTGACTACATCGAATACTATACCAAGCTAAGCTATGAAATAATAATTTATTTCAACAACAATAAATAACAACTTACATTTCCATCTAGCTTGCACTACATAATATGAAACAATAGTTTTCTTTCTAAATATTGTGTGAACTAATAAACTCAAACTTAAATGTATTTTATGGAGGGCCGAGACAAAAATTCAAAGTTCTTTGACTACAAGCAGTTGTAAACGGATCATAATTCAATACATGCAATTCTCATCCATCTGTCTTCACATTTCATGCAGCAAACATAAGGCATCATCACATATTACAAACATGCAATATAATAGGATACATGAACTAATGGACAGCATTCACATATTTAAACATGTAATAGATGACCATGTCCAAGATTGTGTCCCATAATGGGAAATATCATTAAGGAAGAATATTTAAGCACAGTTTAATATCAGAATGGAGAAAAAAATAACAATCAATGAAATAAGATTGAATGTACAATTTTACTTTACATGGTATAGTCTTTATATTATAGTAACAATTCTAAAAATAATCTATGCTTTTCTGTCTGTCCCCCTCTATCATAGATTCAACATAAAAAACAATCTGTGTGGGTGTGAGAAATAGTTCTATTAAAAGTTGTTTGTTCCATTGCATTCTACCCCCTTTTTAGCCCCCTCAGTCATTGTCTTAAGTTTTCTTAAGCTGACTAGCCAAATTTTTGCTATATAGAACAAATTTTAACTAGCCATAACTTTATAAAAGATTTTCACTTGGCTCTAACTCGCAAAATTTTCACATATCTCAGGCTTAAGGAAAGTAGGTTAAGGTATGGATTGCTTTCTCCCATTCCATTTAGCAACTTAAAAACTTGTTGTTAACAATGTACAACCTATATTTCCTTCATATTGTTTTCATTGCATTAAGTATCTAACAATTTTTTGTATCCTTTTCTTTATCTAAATTTTATTAACAAAATTTATATTCATCACTCACCTGGCTTTTAACAATAGCTTTGTAGAAATAGCCATCATCTATCCTTCTTGCAATAACAGTTTTATTTATCAGTAGAGATCCAGCTGCAGGGGAAAGATGTTGGGTCTCAATTTCTTCAGTCATTTGTTCCTGGGCCTTTATCCATCCACGAGCAGGGCGGTACCTACTCCAAGCATATGGGTAGTAATACCTGTATGGCATACTGAGATAATCATGCCAGTATGGACCCCATGGTGGGTACATGTGAGGATAGGTACCAGATAATGCTCTGGGGGCTAGGGCTATACTCTCATCAGGGTCCACCTGCAGGCTGGTTCTCACGCTGCATTTTTGTATGTTTGGACGAACAGTTCCATTAATTGTACGAATGATTCTTTCAGCTGCATGTTCTGAGCGATAGATTGGCGTGATACGTTCAACGCAGCCGTGAGTTGTAAGAGATACAATATGAAATGATCCGTAGGATTCAATAGCTAAATCTTCAAGGAATTCAATGGCAGCACTCTCAGTGCTCTCTTCTGTAGAGAGATAGACACAATGAACAGGTCTCATTTGACCGATACTTGCAACTTGGTCTAAAATTTCAACTGGATGGTGATCTGGTAATCCATCAGTTACCAAATAAACAGCATCACAAAGTGGATCATTCAAAGCTGTTATTAAGGCTTCTTTCGTATTAGTTCCAGTCTTTGCTTGTAGTTTTTGAATCCATTCTTTAGCGACACTAACAGTTTGTGGAGTACATGTAACAAGCTTATCTGACCATTGAGTAACTTCGGAATTAAACTCAATAATGTTAAACATATAAGGTTTTCCAGAGTCTCCCATCTTGGTCAAAGTTTCTATCAAATGTTCTTTCACCATTTCCATCCCTTTGTACATACTGCCTGAGGTGTCAACACAGAATGTCACATTTTTCTCCAGTACCTCACCAAATATGGTGGGTACACCCCTAGGCTCAATGACTGGGGCGGCCATCTTTACCTACAAAATATATGATTATAATTTATAGTTTACTTGACATTTTGTGAATCTGCTCACATTTAGTAATGAATTTATCATTTGCAAACAAAATTGAAAATGTAAAAGGGCTAAGAATGCATGGAGGTTGCATAGATACTTTTTTAAGGCAGCCCTAATATAAAATACTACCTAGAATTTTTCTAAAGCCATTAACAGTCTTTAAGTGAGTATATACGGTGAGTGTGTAACAGGTTGGCATGATCCCAAATCAAAGACTTTATATATGTAAATATAAAAAGGGTCTTTGATGATTAAAGACCTACTTTTTGCCTTAGGTCTATCAATATTTGATCTTTACGACAAAAAAAACAACAACATAGCCTACTCAAGTTAACGATACTTAGTGTGAAAAACCTTAGTTCCAATGTTTGAAGGAGTCAAAATCATAGATACACTTCTGTTAGCATAAATATTACAGCAGTTGTCAAAGACAGGAAAATCCCCAGACTCAAAAACCATACAATCATGGATATAGCATTAATAATCTTTACTTTGATGCACGAGTCAATCAATTAGTAAATTACCAATTAGCTTAGAATGTCAGTTCGAAATTAAAGATATAAAATGTTTTAATGCATGTTTTATTTAAAAATCTCATTGATTTAAGACAGCTAATATTTTACCTTATGCTTATTAAGATCCAAAGCACCAAGTTTTCACACTCTTCTATTTATTTACATACGAACACCTGTCGCTAGGGAAGCCATTAAACTACCGGAAGTAAACTCATAATTGGGTTCAGTATAAAGTACGTGTTAACAGGTACTCGGTCCGGACGGATTCAGTTCAAAGGGAAATTACTCTGCCGCAATGTAATAATAATATTTGCAAGAGTTACCTCCCGTTAAAAATACAACCATGTTTTGTTCAGATGACTATTTTGTTTCTTTATTTCATGGTTGAATATGAATAAGGGGACCATATTATCAAGTCTTACGATAATTTAACAATACAATTTGGTAGAATTTACGACTAAAATCGGTTGTAAGACCCTTGATAATACAGGACCAAGGACTATATATACAAGGTCCTTGGTATGAATTAGTTTATTCTTAAAACCAAGGACCCTATATATTAATAATAATATTATTACAAAGTCCTTTGCAAAGATTTTGTTTTAACAAGGACCCTATTAGTGGTGGGACATCGGCTGAAAATCATAATCGATCATCAGTTGGAATCGGTTTCTGTTGCCCATGCGATTCTTCCGATTATAATCGGTTCCTGATAAGTTTGCTTTTGCACGCATGTTTCACTGTGAATTCTTATAAAATTCATGAACTATGGACTAGGAAATAATTTTTCTTTTAGTCAAATGTGTCAAAAACAAAAAAATCAAAGATACCTCCAAAAATAAATGATCAATTGACTAGTTCTCTTGATGAGTGTAGTAGCTGTACCTTTGGCACTTAAACACAATTTATCAGTGTCCAATACAAGTCAGACACAAATGACATGTATTAAAACATTATTTAAATTATAACTGTTCAGAAACCTGAAAACATGATATTGTCCTAAGATAGCCTATCCTCCTTTTGCGCTGATAAACAATTCTGATAAAATTTAATCGATTATCAGAATCGGAAGCTTCCAACTGATTAATCGATTATTCCCGATCATTGGTACAACACTAGACCCTATATAACAAATAATAAATGACGACACTGATTTTAGTGCAGAAGCTAAATTTAATATGTAAATAACACCTACAGTACATTTATAGGGGTGTAACATTATACCCAGAGACATACAAACCTTGTTATCTATTTCTCTGGGTATAAAATATTGCAATACAAATAGATTTTTACATAAATAAGCTAAGCAGGAATAGTCCTAATCCAGAAATCAAATTTATGGGTTCTTTCGTCCGTGCACAGGGGATACAAACAAAGTTTGTTACACATTATAGCTAAATAGCACAAACTATGGATTAAA
Organism: Mactra quadrangularis; assembly: GCA_025267735.1. Lineage (NCBI taxonomy): Eukaryota > Metazoa > Mollusca > Bivalvia > Venerida > Mactridae > Mactra > Mactra quadrangularis. The sequence goes on along the minus strand of CM046309.1, from coordinate 55,270,346 downwards.
TCATATTGTTCTTTGTACATGAGTTTTCCTTGTAACGGTGAAAGTTTGTTTGTACTGGAGGAGAAAACCCAACTATTTGAAATCTGGATCTGGTCTTTTAAAGGACATGCATCATCTTTAACATAAATTATATACAATCCTTGAAATTTTAATTACTGGTGAAAACAATCACTATGGCACATAATTAAACAATGGACCCAATAACATGAATGTTTCTATACCTTAAGTCTTAATGACTCTTAAGAGAGCAAAACTAAATTTAAAAAACATATCTGCTTTGAACAAAGTGTATCACAGAACATTAGAATAATAGGAACTAGGTCTGGTCAGAGACATAGAAATGATATCTTATTCCCTGGTCTGGTGTTATAAAACTTAAGACAAAACTCCATGCTCAAAACTCTGCTAATAAAGGATGATATAAGAAACCCCCACTATATTTGAAAGCCGAGTTTCATTATAGTGACTAAAAATATTTCAATATGATTCAGCTTATAGCTTTAGGCTATAGCTTCTTAGATAAGTAAATGTCTTTGGCCACCCAACTTTGACATACATCATATTTCATTTTTTATTTACAATGTAAAATATCTATTATGCAATTTACAAGTATAGGACATGTAAAAGTATATAATATATCATATAGAAGGCTTAATAAAAGGTATACATTAAAACAAGTTTTAAAACATATAATTCACAAAGTCATTAATAAACAATAACAATTATATTTCATTTAACTAGTAATTACATATAAAATGATTTCCTTTATATATGGCAATTTTCCTAAGAAAATATCTAACAAGCGCATTGGTCCTCTGGTACCCTTCTTACACCAAAAGTAATAAGTATGGGTATCAAATTGAGGGTTCCAGATGGGTAGGCACTAGGTATAATGCATAAGTTTGACCCCAATCTGACCTTTCACATTTGCATCTAATATTATCTAAATACATCCTGATGAAAATCAGTACCATGCCTATTCTACACTTCTGCAAGTAACATAATCAAAATGAGCTATCATTTTACAGTGATTGTAAATAGAAGAATATTTATGTGTTAAATTTCAACACAATTCTCTCATCCACAGTGTAATCAAGCATTAATTCTACATTCATATTCAATGTAATGAATATTCTTGCATAAAGGTTAGGTCGGGGTCAAACTTATGCACTATAGCAGTATGTTTAGGAAACTCGCCATTAACATAAACCATTAAACCAACAAGATTGCTGCACAAACACAATGTAAAATTTCAAAAAAATACTAGTAATCTACTGACCTCTACCAAAAAAGATTACCCTATTGCCTAATACTAATGAGCAGACAAAAATGCTGACTGCAAGGTAAGGGTGACTTTGACCTTTAACCTACTGATCCTTAAATCTATTCAAAGACATAAATACTCCTTGTCTCTGAACAAATTTAACTAACCATGGTAAACTTAGCTAGCAAGTATGATTACCCTAGGCCTAAAATTTCTTGAGCTATTGAGCAAAATAAAAAAATAATTTGAAAGCAGGTCACTGTGACCTTGACCTATTGAGCCATTGACCATGGTCAGTCTTCCTAACAAATACATGTATATACAACTAATACTAATAAAATCTTTGTTTAAAAAAGGTAACACACACGTGAACAAAGTCATATACCGGGTAAAAATAACAAATAAAAATAAGACATAAATTGAAACATCATGGTCTACTAGTTTAATAATAGGAGACCAAAAAAGTCAATAAAAACATGGTAATCTATTTTTGACATACAATAGAAATAAATGGAAACAATTCCTCCCATTTTCAAAAAAACAAGGTCAAATAAAATTCAAAAGAAATAATACAAAAAATAACAATGTCAAATATTTTCAACAAAATAACATAAAAAAAATTTATACAAAAAGACCAACATTTCTAAAATGAAGCTGCCAAAGGTGAAATATATGGTGGCATATTTCTGCCACCAGATAACCACTTAACTAATAAATTATAAAAAATGCTAAATGTTTGGATGTATGAACATACATAACCAGCAGTCACTAACAAGTATCAATATACTGGGTTTAACACATTTTTTAGGTTATTTTACAGCGTCCAGCGCACCTAACCTAGCTTTCCTGGACCCTTGTCTATACCCTTTCACAAGGCAGGAAACTTCTCCATATACCTTATTGATGGAGGAAAAATTGACATTATTGTCAATTTTTTCATGGAAGGGTATAACCTCCCCGGGTAGGATTCGAACCTATACCCCCTTTGGGACACTAGATTCAAAATCCATGAGCGCTACCAACTGGGCTATTGACCTGGGTTAACAACAAGGAAGTTAATTAAGTGGTTAACTAGTAAACCTGGTAAGTCTAAGTTAGCAATATTCTGGATAAGTGCAATCTTGGTAAACAGATAGCCTGTAGAACTCAATGAAGGGTCACATCGAAATGACCTTTATGTCGACTAATCAATGTGTAGCTTTCATCTAGACGAAACACTATTAATAACATTTTCATTTCGTAATTTCTATTTTTAGACCAAGGTTTGCAAGCTAATTTAACAGCGGTATTATTCACAATCTGCAATTGGACGGCTCATTTCAAATTGTGTGACGTAGACGATGTAAACAAGTTACTCATCATAACAATTTCGTCATTAATATCATGATGAGAAAAGGTCACCTGAAAGTGACCCTCATTTGAAAAAGGCCAGATCTAAATTAGCGAGTAGCGGAAAATTTTAGATCAGGTTTTAATCAGATTTGGATAAGTGATTGACCGATTATGTAACTAGTTAATTTGTTAGTTAAGTTCGAGATAGTTCTGTTACAGTTTATTTGATACTCTCAGCACATGTTGATAAGTGAAATGAGGTTATAATAATAATAAAGACTTTATTTAACGAGGCTACACATTTGGATAAATCCAATCTTCCATGTGGACCTCTAGAAAACATGTGCAGTTATTAATTTTACATTACATACATAGTGAAAAACAAATAGAAAGATAAGTAATATGATGCAAAGTCACACAAGCCTGAAATAAAAAGAGTGAATATTTCCAGTGGACAAAGACCAATTTCCATTTATCGAAATTTCCATTTAGGGTATTGATTTTTGAATGATGTTAGACTTTCGGCCAGTCGAATGTTAAAAGGAATTTCACCGCATATAACTGATCCTGAATATGCTAGAGATTTTCTGAAGAATTTAAGTTTAGGTTTGGGGTTATAAACAAATACATGTAATACATACATGTATATAATGTATAACATTTAACAACAAACATAAAATGCCGTGGGTTTAATTCAATTGCACAAAGCATAATATAGAAAGTATAGATACAAAATAACAAAGAGACAAGAATGGTTGATTAATTAATTGATAAATGTGATTATCTGGTGGCAGAAGTATGCCAAACAAAATGAAGCGTAAAAAAGTCGCCCTAGATGTAATACTTGATAAGGCCATGCCAAATTTGAATTCTGTTAGGCGTCAACTCAAATTTGGAAAACCTAGGTACCTATTCTTAAAAACACACAAACTGAAAACAAAAACACAAATACTTGTGCAGCAAAAACAATGCATTAAAATCTATTTTTTCAATGGAATTACATCCTCATAACATGAAACAATGGTCTGAATTTAATATAAAATGACTAGTGTTTTATTTTTCACATAAATGTATATTGTATTAATGACGCGGTTATGATAAATTGCTTACGACGAATAACATCGTTGCCGAACACAATTTTCCCTGAGTTAAAATGCCGTATCGAATCCCGGAATATCGGAACTATTTAAGAAAATTTTACCTACAATTTTGTTTTTTATTTTGATTGAGGACTCTAAAACCTACGCTGACGCTTAACAAAAATCCAATATGGCATGGCCTTATTTCAAACTGTTGAGATCTCAATATCAGAGGTGTGGAATCCCTATCATTTTCCACTTGTTCACAGACAAGTGATTTAAAAAAAATTAACTTGTCTGGGATCAAAAATACACTTGTTCCGAGGTTCAATACTCAAATAGAAATACAGTGAACTATGATATAAAACTCATATCATAAGTAATAATAAATAATTGAATGAAATAGTTCAATAATAATTATATAATAGTATAATTGAAATATTTACATTATTAAGTATTGCTATGAGTGTGTTTACACTTAAAATACATTTCAGGTCTACGGACAAGTGGGCTGGAATTATTTACTCATCGGCAGGCATAAATGTATGAGTTTGGACAAGTTGAGCATAGGAATTCCACATCCCTGACAATATAATACTTTTAAAGTAAACTACATGTGTTTGAATCCTGAGACTTGGTTTCAGGAATAGTAAATTAATGAATGGAATGTTCATGAATTATTGTTAAATCTTATTTGGTGTGGCCTGAGGAAGAGAATTTCCTTAATATGATAATGGTAGAATAACATGAACTAATATTATAATGACAGAGATCGTTTTTGAATTTAATTCAATAAAAATAATAAAAAAATCATCAAAAAAGTACTGAATTTGATTCATTGAACAGATTATAAAAATAATATATAAACAAACGTTCAAATAAATGGAATGCAATGGAAGTTACTAGCACTTCAAATACATAAGTGTATTTCGCAGGTTTAGCGAAAAACAGTCATAACTCAATATAAGAAAAGAGTGAGTTACAGCTGTTTTGCTCTAAACCCACAATTTGTATTTAATAATTTTTATGAGTATCTTTTGCTCCAAAAATCATTCAGAGTTCTTAAAAATGGTTTAGGCCACAACAAATTGATCATATGTTCTATGGATTCGCTCGCACCTTAATTTTGACGGTTTTTACAAAAAAAATATTTTTATTTCCTCGCTCGCTCATAAAAATTTGGTCAAACCACTATATAAAGCAAGTGAATGAAGACTTTTTTTATTTTTTTGTCTTCGCTCGCTCGCCCCATTTTTTTTTCCAGAAAAATCCGTAGAACATATGATCAACTTGTTGTGGCCTTATGAGACATTATTTTGCTGTAAATTTTATTATGGCAGTTAAAAAATCTCATAACTATTAACAGCTCACTCCCTCAAAAATAAAGAAATACCACAAAGTTCTGGAACACTTTGGCAGCCATTTGTCACAGTCATAATAATATGACCTGTAAATCTACACATAAAAATAACATACAATTAAATTGCTACATAAAAAAAGAACTATATAAAAACATTGTAAAAAAAACAAACAATAAAAATAGTATAGATTCATACATAAACAACAATTTTCTTTAAGCACTAGACAGATTTTTGTTTTACGTAGTTAACAGCATAACTATTAAATAGTCTGGCAGTACATATTTGAAATAAAAAAGTTATTGCCACTTAGCCAATATCGACATTGAGATCTTGCTGGGACAAACAAAATTGATCAAAAAGCTTCGTGCAGTGTCCTCGATCACTCAATAGACCATTACAAGGACTTTAAACATGATTCTAGCTTTTACTAGAGACTCTTTCAGTATGCAGAAATTGGTTAATCAAATGATGCTTTCAGGATCATTCAAGCAGCACCATTCTGATTCTGTTCTAACTTGTGAATTGAATTTTGAACACACAAACTGTTCGTCTCCATTGGCTGACATCTTTCTATCATGTACCTTTATTTTTCATCCAGTTTAGACAATTTTGGAGCAGGTTCACCAGTTGAGTCGTTGCTATCTGTAAAAATAAGAATTGATAATGGTATTTTTTTTTCAAGAGTCAGAGGCACATACATTATCTGTTTTCAAACTCAATATGTGTTTAATAATTCTAGTACATGTTATCCTATAGATATCTATTTTTACGGACAGTAAATACAGAACAACTGCAATGAATATAGAGTTGTGTTAATGATAAAATCATGCAGTGGTTTAAAATATTTACTTTTTAAATTAAAAAAAAAAGAAAATCCAAAATGGCGGACCAAAAGATGTGATCATTCCAGAAAATGCATGAAACAGACACTTCAAAATTAGACCTACAATATACTGTTAATTTCTTTCATTTGCTGGTGCAAATACAATGTATTAACTTTTAGAGATATTTTAATAATAGGGGAGCAGGACAATGTTGGGCTTTCCAATGTCGACCCCATAACTGTCAATATAAAACAAGCAACCAAATAAAAGCCTGACACAGTACTGGTATACAAACCTTCACCATCCTTGTTACTTCCCAGATTCAACATATGTTCCACCTTTGATGTAACACTTCCTTGTGAACTAGCAGAAGATAACAAGTGCTTTCTTCTTTCAGCAATACCGTCACTGTCTATATCACTAACACATGAGTCATTATCACCGAATGTACTGTCTTGTGAACCATAGCTTGACCATGTGACCTTTCTTATAGATGAGCTAGATGACGTTCCTGAATCAGTTGATTCCCTGATGCTTCTAGATGGCGCTGCAAGTTCTGGTCCCCTATTTTCAATGCTTGTAGATGGCTCTACAATTTCTGGTCCCTTGATTTCAATGCTTGTAGGCGGTGCTACAATTTCTGGTCCCTTTATTGCAACGTTAGTCGATGGCTCTACAAGTTCTGGCCCCCTGATTTCAATGTCAGAAGATGGCCTTACAAACTCACTTTTTCGTTTCACTGTTTCAGCTTTATCGATGATAATGGATGGCCCTACATTTTCAGATATTTTAGAATCCTTGCTTGCAGTGCTTTGATTCGGTATAAATACATCATTTGTAGGACTCAAACAGTCCATGGCTGACTCATCAATACTATCTTGTCTTTGAATCTTAATACCTTGCTCCCTCTTAATTTCATCTATATGTTCTTGCCTCTTTAAACTAGACTTTTTACCAGACTTTGGTTTATTAAGGAGAGATGTTGATGGCACAGAAAAGTTTTGAACAGAAATACATGGAATAAAAGCTCCTGTTTCCTGAAAGGTTATTCCAGCCCGACTAGACTGGTCGCCTTGAAGACAAGGTAGATCCCTTGCCTGATTAGACTGTTCGCCTTGAAAGCAAGGTCCATCCTTTGTCTGCATAGACTGGTTGCTTTGAAGACAAGGTGCATCCTTTGTCTCCATAGACTGGTCGCTTTGAAGACAAGGTGCATCCTTTGTCTCCATAGACTGGTCGCCTTGAGGACATGGTCCATCCTTTGTCTGCATAGACTGGTCACTTTGAAGACAAGGTGCATCCTTTGTCTCCATAGACTGGTCGCCTTGAGGACATGGTCCATCCTTTGTCTGCATAGACTGGTCACTTTGAAGACAAGGTGCATCCTTTGTCTCCATAGACTGGTCGCTTTGAAGACAAGGAGCACCACATGGTTGCACATCACATGGCTGACGATTTTCTCTACTTTGATGATTTGGCTCCCTATTCCTTTCATCAACATTATGTAAATCTCTCTCATCGCCTATGCCACCCATGTCATCCTCTTCCTCAATACCGCTGTCCCTTCTTTTAGATGTAAAAACAGCATGATGAACATCAGCCTTATCAACCTCCTCATTATCAGATGATTCATCAATACTTGTTTCTTCGCTACAAGATTCTGATTCAGAATCCTCAGATTCCGTTTCTGTGGTATCAGAGTCGGATTCTACTCTCCGAGGCATAAATGTTTCACCACTTTCTCGAGCTTCTTGTAGAAACTCTTCAGTTATGAAGTCGGGGTCCTCAACGAGATTCTTTTGAATTTTCTTGTTGTATTTGCCATCTTGAAATTCCTACAGAAAACAAACATTATACAGTGTCATTAAAAATTACCTTAATACATGTAAACAAGATATGTATTAAATGTGGAAACTACATTAAAGCCGGATTTAAAAAACTTTAATGCAAAAATTACAAAGGGAAATAATCCATAATAAAGCCAGATAGAGTTGTGGTTACTGTCTAATTCTGTTCATAGCATGGTATGTTATCAATGTATGGAGTTTCATAAAGATCTGACAATAAATGGCAGAGATATATGCTAAATTGAAAACTTTAACGTAATTGTTAAAGACACCAGACACACCCCCCCCCCCCCCCCCCGCCAGATGTCAGTCAGTGATGTAAGTATGCCCCCAGCAACTTATTAGCAGCTAAATTCAGAGATTTAGCCTCTCCATGAAGGTTGAGTTGAATGACTGACTGTCATAATAAAACCAATAAAAGGTGTTGCTATGGCTTTAAAACCAACCAAAAAAAGTTAAGAAAATAATGCCCAACAATATGACTCCTGTCAGTCAATATTCCCAGCATGTGATGTGCTCTAGACCAATCAAATTAGAGCCTTCATTATGGTATGTAATACCAAATTCTACCTTGATCTTAAACAAGGAACAAATTAAGTATTATTTACCTGATACTTCCTCATTCTATTATTTATATCTTTTTTACTGTATTTCAACAACATCAAAGCTTTCTTATGATTATCTGAAACATAAATAGACATTTCTAATGATAGGGGTGTGGAAATCCTATGCCATACTTGTCAGACGAGATTGTTTTATGTCTGCAGACCAAAAACAAATAACAGTAAATTCAGTTAACTCCACTTGGAGGGACTAAAGTGTGTTGCTGTTCAGAGCCAACTACAGAGGTTGTTGCTTTCTTAAATAACATCTATGGGAAATATCAAAAGCTGTTATTATGCAGATGATTTGATCTGTAGAGGACCACTCTGCAGAGGTTTTACTGTATGTATTTTTTTTATAAAAATTCTTCACATTTCTTTTTTTGATTATTTAACTTTTGAAACTGTGTTTTTTTATCCCTGACAAGTTGATTTTTAGATTTCACTTATGTTGGGAATTGATAAAGGCTGAAATTATGATAGATATATTGGAATCAAAGACTTATGTTCTCAAAACGGGTAAAATCAAACACTTAACCATTGTACTTCAAGATTCTGAAGACTAGCAAGTAGATGTATTACAATTAGGAACTTTAGTCAGTTATCTTTCCCTGATAAAATCTGAAGCAATCCAATTAGTAAGTAGGTCCTTACAGTTGGAATCATCGGATTTTATCATTGAAGTCCTATGTAAGGATAACAAAATATTTCACCTAATATCTTTCTTGTTAATGAAGATATTAACAGAAGAGATGAAATTAAGATCTAGTTCTTTACACTAAAAATACCTAGCTTGAATTTCTAACAAGTTAAATGATTTATAAAAAAGTTATGTAAGATTAATTTTTGGAAATTGACATTGAAAAATAAGGGTAAAGTCCGAGTAATCCAACTAATTGGACCTACCTATTTGAAGAGTATAAAAGGGGCAATAACTGACTAAAGTCTCTTATTAAATGTTATTACCTCTAGCCATACGGAATGTACGTCCACCTTTATGTTCAAGTGGCAATCCTCCTTCTCTTATATAATGTAACACATCGTCATAGCAGTCTACAGATTGCTCCAAATGTCTATCACCATTCTCTGTAATAAAGTATATACAGTATATTATATAATAATAATAATAATAATAGTAATAGTAATAATAGTAATAGTAATAATAATCCACAATTAATATTCCACAAGTTTAAGCTATCATCCATTTTAAAGCTTAATTTAAGAATTTTTTTTTTAATTTTCTTCCCTCGCACCATTTTTTTCCAGAAAAATCCGTAGAACACATGATCAACTTGTTGTGGCCTAATAAAGAAGTGTGTATTAACATACATTATACAACTCACCGTCAAATTCCTTTTTCTTTGCCTTTCCAATTTTCAAATGGTAGTGAGCAAGTCTCTCCATAGCCAAAGTAATCTGTATATGAGGGGGATAGTAATTTTCCTTCATTATTTCCAATACAAGTCTTGCATCAGCGAGAGCTTTACTCATACGATGTTGTACATAGTATAATTCAGCTCGATTTTGTAAGATTCCAGCTTGATCTAAGCTTTTATTTTGTAATAGTCTTTTATTCATTCCAACAAGTAGTCCATACTTTTGCAGTGCTTCATCTAGTAGCCTATTCTTTTCTTCAGTATTTTGCGACTTCAATGCTAATTTGTGATTACAAGCAGCTACGTTGCTAAGATACATTATTAAATTAGAATGTTTGTCATTCAGTTTGGTTATAACATCAATGGCATTTTGATGACACTGCATTGCCACTTTTAATTCCTCTTTTAAAAAATGTATGCAGCCTTTTAAATTTTTCACATCGGCCCGATCTTTAATGAAACATTTCACTACAACTTTACCCAGTTTTCGAAAAGCCTTTCCAGAAAATATTTCATCCGCAATATTAAGAACCTCCAGTGCTCTATCGAATAACATTGTTTTATGTTCATTTTGGCACAATCTGTGGTAAAGCAGAGATTTAACTGAGTAGAAAATACCCCAAGCTGGCATTTCATCTTCCTTATTTAGGTTCCAATCTTTTGTATACATACACTGAGTTTCGTTAGCAACCATACCAAGTTCCGTAGACAAATTATTCAGAATTTCTTCAGCTAGCTGTAAACGGTTCTCGTTTATCTTACATTCACTTTTCACACACATCCAGTACATATATAAGTATAAATCTTTGTTCGTTTTAGAAATGTCGGCCTGTACGACCGCAAACAAACCTTTTTCACGATGCGATATAACACGTTCAGCTATCTTCATGATGCAATGACAGGCCACTAAATGAGGCTTTCTTTGCTTATCCTCGTCAAAATATTTTCTCAACGAACATTTTTCTTTACGAATAATGTAGAACCATTTCTTTATATGAACTTTTGAGTTCTCAATAAATTGCCTCACTTCTATAAAAGACTTATCAATTTTTTCACCACGTTTTTGAATGTGCTTACTAAAGTGTTCAATGAAATTTTGTTTCGCTTCTTCTCGCTCATAATTCCACTTGTCTTCAGTCTTACATAACAGGTTCAAGTGGTCATAAACCATTGGATGTAAAGAATATGATTTCTTAAGGTGATCGCGTTGATGTCGAAATTGTAAAACGTGATCAATTTCAAGTAAAAACAGAGACTTAAGACTGGCCAGCTGTACCCATCTTTTATCTTCCTCCGTATTGTCTTTATACGCGTAGCTGAAAGTTTCCCTCTCTTGTACCTGTTTGTCATGACATATATCTGTGCAAGCTTTGATATCAAACGCAGCAGTCTGAAAAACTGATAATCGTACAAGGAGACGTTTTAACTCGAAACTCTCACTCGTCATCTCCATTTTCTTTAACGTACTAGATATGACGTTGTTAATTAAAGAATCACGAGGCTGTGATTTCATGTAACCAATCATTCTATCAACAGGATATCCATCTTTTATTTGACCAGCGACCATGCTGACAGCCAATGGTATACCATCACATAACTCAAACAGCTGTTTACAAGCTGCCTCGTTTAAACTCTGAAATATTAAAACATGAGAACCATAATTCGAAACATTTTATACTCAAATTATAAGCTGTCATAATATGACCTTTGCCCTCAGAGAGATCATGACCTTTAAGCTACAAAACGTAGTCATGATTCTTATGTACGGCACTTCTCCAGTACAAGATCAATCAACCAATGAAGTTTGAAGTCAATAGCTTAAATAGAATTTGTAGGAGCAGTGGTCCAGTGGTAGGATGCATGCTTAGGGATCAAGAGGTCCCGGGTTTGATCCCCACAAAGGGCACTGTAATTTCCTTGAGCAAGAAATTAACCTACAATTGTTCCACTCCACCTAGGTAAAAATGGGTACTGCCAGGGATTGCCTGCCTGAGGGTGATTTCAATGATCAGGAGTTATCGTTCAAGATTGTAAAGTGGGCTGAACATGTATAAATATGGAAGCAGACTTTAAACCGCACTTTAACTTTTTCTTAATTTTTAAAATTCGGCTTGAGCACAAAGTGCTCAGGTGAGCTGAAAAGTATGTTTTATACTTGAAATACCTTATCAGTGGTATGACTCAATTTCCTCAACATTCTTGCTGTATTATCCTCATTCAATGACTTCAATTCAATCTCTATCATAGATTTATTAAACAGATAAGCTTTCTCATTAGCGTGATCAGTAACATTGGATATTTTTTTACGACTAGTCAGTAAAAACTTCACCTGAAACCAGTATGATAAAAAGCGGTCAGCGAAGTTACGTGCAATAATAATTTGTGCAGACGATTCAAAGTAAAAGATCAGTTACAACTCATATATTTATGTCGACAGTTTTGAACAAAGAAAGGGACAAATCAAGTAAAAAATTAGAATGTCCGTCTAGATCTACAGGTTTACATGACCAACGGTCCGGCAACAAATTTGATCTCATTAACACTTCTGAATCATCAAAATAAGTAAAATGTCTTTGTTCCTGTAAGAGAACTGGTTAGGTCTGGTAAAGTTTTGAGTTTGGCGGTAACTGATTTAGGACTTAAAACTTGCATAAAAACCCATGGTTTTGTGATAACTAAAGACGTCATTAAAATGGGCTTTTACTGTATTGTTACAACAAATTCATCATATCTGTCATGCTTTACTTACATTAGATGTGATCATATTTAATACATCTCTCATTGTCTGATAAAATTCATGTTTCTTCATCTCAGTGTCCACCATATCATCAATATTATCAATTAAATATAATACATCTGTATAAAATATACACAATATTATCTCAATTTCATATAGTACAAAGCCCTTCAAAAGCCCTTCAAAAAATTGAACTTAACACAAAAAATCCCTATACGTTTATGTAAAATCAATGTCATTTACAAGCGTAGTTAAGCCTTGATTTGATTGGGGTAAAGATAAAATGTAATTAATTTGATTATTAAATTGATCATTTTACTTAGTTTTGAATAATAGAAAATAAATAAATGGAAGACTTAAAAAATCAAAAGAAATTCATACAATACGGTAAAATCTCAATTTTTGCGCCCGGGACTTAACATTTTTCAAAAGGGGGCATATAAAAAAGGGTAAAAAACCAAACAGGGGCATTTGAAAGAGTAAATAAAAAAGGGACACTATTAGATTAAATAGAGTACAGTAGTTGTACTCGGTAACCTACAACACTTGCAGTCTATCTTTATATTAAGTACTTCAATGTCGGAAACGTCTTTGATCACTGTCACTTAAGGGGCAACATCAAAGAAGTTACAGACATTACAGTTCTGAAGTAGCACTAAGATCAATGAAAACCGACTTATGTTGGAAACAATTTCTCAGTTATTTAGGGCGATGTATTTTACAGAAATTGAGAAAAGGGTGGACTAAAAAATAAAAGCACCCAATAAACGCCTGTTGGTTCTCTATCAATCATTTAAGTACATAATAGGCTAGAGCCCTGGATCAGTATTAAATAAACTTGTAAACTTGTAATTTAATTTAGACCTTTGTTCCAATATGAATTAAAATTGTTGGGGGCGTTTATTAGGGGAGGGGCATTCAATCAAGACTTTATGGTAAAATCAAGAAGGCATATAGCCGCCCGGGTAGCTCAGTTGGTAGCACGCAAGTCTACTGATCGAGGGGTCATGGGTTCGAATCCAAGGCGAGCATACTTTCATGAAATTTTTTCTACGGCCATTCTCCCTCCTACCAATGATTTTTAATTATGTAGGGCAGTCGTCAGTCACTGGCGAATGTATGCGCTTAATAGTTGGTTAACAGCTAAATCCAGAGATTTAGCCTTTCCAGGAGCAGTGAGTAGGTTGACTGATCGCCGTTATATGACCTATACAAAGTGTTGCTACAACATTAAACCCAACAAAAACAAAACAAACAAAAACAAACAAACAAGAAGGCATAAATTTATTGTGAATTGATTTTCTTACTTTTTTGTTCCTTGTGTAATGTACCAAGTAATGATTTAAGTTGAGTTTTAAGATTAGAACTTGATACATCAACGACACACAATACATGATCATCAACATTTAACTCATTACCCAATGATACAACTAATTGTTCTAGAAATTCTTCACAACTTTTAACTTCCCTGAAACAACAATCATTACATCATTTCCTCCTTGATAACTTTTTTAAACTAGTAGTTTAACCTCAATCCTAATGTGTTTACATCAGTCATTCTACACACAGGCATTTGAAAATGAAAGTAAAGACCTTTTTTCCTGATATAACAGGGGCCATTTACAGGTGCCTTCCCCTCTTGAAATCTCTCTAAAATCATGCAGTATTCCCCAAACTTGGAGTTTATATTGGATTTTTTGTTCCCCATCTATAAAATTTCCCAAAATGTTCTACATAAAAAAGGCTCCAGGCCCCTTCCCCAAATACTGAAAAAAGCCCTGAAGTAGAATACAAGACATGGCTATGGATAGATAAGGAGTGGGCGTGGCCAAGCAGTTAAGATGTTGGACCAGTAAACATTCGATAGCCAGCTCCTCAATGATTCGAATCCCATCCAAAACCTACCTCATTGTTTCCTTGAGCAAGAAACTTTATCCTACTGGCTCAGTACTGGGATACCACGAAGTGGACTCAAAAGTGACTAATCTAAGTTGTAAAAACTTGTTACACTATCAAGCTAAAAAACTACAATGAAGTAACATAGAGATAGATATCCATTGCGGTTTTAAAGTGTCCTGTATCTATGGAATTACTCTCCATTGCATCGGTTCGATAGATTCACTCGTACTCGTTCACTTTCTACCTCTGCTAAAATACTACGTGCAAACTGATATTTCTATTTTTAGACAGAGACACATAAACATTTAAATCGCATGACTGTCACGTGGTTTTTAAAAATAGATGCAAAAAATTCTCACGCCTGTAATTTCAAAATGTCGAAATGCAAAGATGTTGGACAGTTTTGCATTAGTTATATAATGGAAAATTATCAAAAATGAAAGTAAACATTGATCTTTTTGAACGCATATCTCTGATCTTTAAACTGTAAGCATAGAGCAACTTATTGAACTTAAACACAAAGTGTAGCCACGCTATATATGACGTCGTACGAGGTTGCATTCGTCACTAGTATGATCATACCATATAAGGCGTTGTTTAACCGTTCAACCAATGAAAATGCGTATAAAGTTTTTCAGCTAAATTGGAATTTGGTAAACTTTCATTGGTCGTTCAAAGGTTCATAGTAAAGGTCAATATCATAAATCGACTAGTTTTAAGGCAGCAGGTGAATGTAATGTATTCACTGAGCTGCGAGGGGAGTGTACTATGGAATAATATTCCTGCAGTAATAAGCCTTCATTGATTTTACAGTCTAGGAGTGATTATACTAAAATCGGGAAAAAATGACAATTTTGTGTTCATAAACTTAACTATTTCCTGCATGGAACCAAATCACCAAGAGTTGTGCGTTTAAGTTATGAGATGTTTACATCATCTCAGGGCTCAACATCAATTCCTAAAGTAGGTTCCCCAATTGGACAATCGGCTATTCACAAGTTGCTGAAAGCCAGAAATATAGGTTGTCAGGGGCAATAGTACGACCTATAATGTCAAGCCCTACATCTATGTATAGAAATGGCTTAATAGAAAATACATTATTAACATTTTTTCATTTATTAAGATAAATGTATTACAAACCTTAAGCTTACTGGCAGAATACTCCACTTAGAGTCGGTATATTTCATTTTATAACATATTTGTCCAGCTAGAGACGTCTTACCAATACCTCCCATACCACAGATAACTACACCTGGAAAACAACAATATCACAGTGATGCTTATTTCACTTTGAGGAGAAATGTGGCAGGGCCCTTTTGAAGGGAAAATAGCAGAAAAAATGGCTGAACTTTTTTTTCTACATTTTTAGTACCACTCACTAACTATGGATAAAATCCACTAACAGAGTAACACTTATAAAGGATTATTTCTGTCTTTTTATTTAAACTTTCACTTGTTGAAGCAATTAACTTCTCCAATATTTGTCCATAATACAACAAATATCAGCAAAATAGAAATTAACAGTACAATGTACAACTTTTTAAGGACAAAGTAATTTTGCAACAGGGAAGGGGAAAACATACTTTTTGAGTAGGGGAATAGGGTCAAATTTTGACCCCAAAATAGCCTGAAAAACAATATCAACAATAATAAATATATAACCTGATCACTGTAGCAGAGGTATATTACAGCACTTTTTCTCCTTAGCCTTTAAGCTAGCTTTCATGGCAACGAGGTAGAGTGTTCCCTTACAATTGCAAAGGTTGTGAGTTGGATACCAGCTGGGACTATGGACTTTTAATGGGCAACATTTAGAGACCATCATAAATAACCCACAATGGCCTAAAAAACCTCAGTCTTACCTTTGAACTCTCCTCTTAAATAACCAAATATATCTTCAATGATGAGTTCACGTCCAACAAAGTTCTCATCTATAGTCCATCCTTTCTTGGCACATTCTTCTAAATAATGTATTTTTTCCTGTCTGTAGCGTTTTATCTCCTCACTGTAGTTAGTCTGACCTGTAAATCAAAATATTATAAGGCCACAACAAATTGATCATATATATGTTCTATGGATTCGCTCGCACCTTAATTTTGATGGTTTTTACAAAAAAAATATTTTTATTTCCTCGCTCGCTCATAAAAATTTGGTCAAACCGCTATATAAAGCAAATGAATGAAGACTTTTTTTATTTTTTTTGTCTTCACTTGCTCGTCCCATTTTTTTTCCAGAAAAATCCGTAGAACATATGATCAACTTGTTGTGGCCTAAACATGAGGTTTTATTTGAGGACTTAAAAATAAGGCTCCATAAGTCAAAATGGTTGGAGACATTTAAAACTTTTTTTTGAGCTCAGTGGAATATTATGCCTCAATTGCAATTGATATTCTCACTTATCAATGTATGTGTTTTCAAAATTTCAATTCTTACTGAAGCATGCAGTAGCAAGGTATCACATGTCTATACAAGCTAAAATTAGAACCAATACAAATAACTTTTACATTACATCCAATAACTACTAAACCTCTTGCCTATTTAAATATCTTCGTGAAAGGAAACTGGACTACAAAACTGTTCAGATGAACCTCGGTGTTGCCCAATCAATGCATAGCTTATATCTAGATGAAATAGTATTAAAAGAATCTTATAGGTAATTTCCATTTTTAGTCCAGGTTTCACCTTGAAAATTATTCTGACAGTGCATATTATTCATGGGCTGTGATTGGATAATTAGGGACTTTAGTCAGTTATCTTTCCCTGATAAAATCTGAAGCAATCCAATTGGTAAGTAGGTCCTTACAGTTGGAATCCTCGGATTTTATCATAGAAGTCCTATGTAAGGATATCAAAATATTTCATCTATCTTTCTTGTTAATTAAGATATTAACCGAAGTGATGAAATTTAGATAGTTCTTTACCCTAAAAATACTGAGCTTGAATTTCAAACAAATTAAATGATTTACAAAAAAGTTATTTAAGATTAATATTGGCAAATTGACATTGAAAAGTAAGGGCAAAATCTGAGTAATCCAACTAATTGGACCTACCTATTTGAAGAGTATACAAGGGGAAATAACTGACTAAAGTCCCTTATTTGCATCCAGTTGTGTCATTAAATTCAAATATAGCTAAGGCAAGCAGTACAATACCCATTAACTGCTTTTTAAGCTCTTTTTTTCAAATCAACCCCAGTTTTTCTATGCACAGATTTTCATGCATTATAATTTATTCCCTTGTTGTACAATTAGTGATTAACTTGTCAGATGTAAAATAAGCCAGTATGCAAGCAAAGAAGTGTTATAAAGATTGAAAATAATCATACCTAGATTTCCATGAAATTCATCTATATTAACAATATGTTCAATATGATCAACAGCACCATTCTCTCCACAAATATCTTCTAAACAACTAAAATACTTCACAGGACTTTTACTGCCAGCTAATTCTTCATATAGTTTAGCTCCTAGTCTATCTTTGGAAAAAAACAGAAACTTCTCAAATGTATAATCATCCAAGTTATTACATATGTTGTCTACAAGAACCTTCCATGGTGGCACTGTGAGAGGGTCATTGAAACTTGAATCTGTTGACTGAAAACTTATCGTCGATGCCATCGTTCATTCATTGAAATCCTTGAATTCTTCAGAAAATCCTTAACATAATCAGGACCAGTTACATGGAATGAAATTCCTCTTAACATTTGACTTATGGAAAGTCTATCCTCTATCCAAAAATCAATACCTCAATTGGAAATTTCAATAAATGTAAATTGGTCTTTGTCCACTGGAAATATTCACTCTTTTTATTACAGGCTTGTATGACTTAGTATCATTATACTTATCTTTCTCTTTCCATTTGTGAATTCAGTATATGTTTTCACTATGTAAATAATGTAAATAACTTGTACATGTCTTACCAGAGGTCCACATGGAAGATTGGATTTATCCAAATGTGTATCCTCATTAAATAAAGTCTTTATTATTATTATTTTACATTTTAAATCTGTCTTCTAAATCTAGAACACTTGTATTTTGTTCTTACTGTACTTAAAGATTTATTTGTACTTTCTTACACCACCATCCCCACACTTTACAATCCTGTAACTTGTAATGTTTTTGTTTATATTTATAAAAGTAGTCAAACTTGCTATGTTGTTTTTTGGTTACATTTATAACATACTGTCAAACTTACAACAGCACCCGCTGTAAGGCACATAAATGTTTAAATATACAAATACACACGATAATTTTTCTAAATATTTCATAGATTTATGACATTGATGTTATCTTATTACTTGCAAATCTGACAACTAGTTCTTAATTTTTGAAATTGTAACGTCATGTTGTATTTATTTATTCATGCTAAATTTGCTCACATGTATTTACTCTGTAAACTATGACAAAATAAGAAATATGTTCTGTTCTGTTCTGTATTATTCCATGTTTATAGATATATATGAAACAGAAACTAAGTGAATCTCACTTTACATAGTTTAAGCTCAGGTTAAAATTGCTGAGCAAGTCGAATCCTTGCTCAAGCGTTTACCTCATTGTTTATTTACTTGTTTCTTACTTTCTTTGTATTTTGAAATTTCTTTTTCAAAGTTTTTCATTCCTGAAAATAAAGGAGCACTAGGTATTAAAAAAAGTCACATGAACGTACATAGGGCTGCAACGATTTGATTCAATACATAAAAACTCGACTGTGAGGGCGCCGATTCCATTTCGATTCGGGACCCACAAATTTTGATTCATTACTGACCTTTAAAAGTACAGTAAAACTCGGATATAACATACTCGCTGGGCCATAGAAAAAAGGTATGTTATAGCCGAGGTATGTTATATCCATATAGCATACTAAGTATGTTATATATGAACTTTATAACATACTCTTTTATAGCATACTAGAATATGTTTTTACACCATCATTTTGTAGTGAATATTCTGTTTTCTTGTTACATCTATATATGTATGTAAATTATTTAATTTAATATCAATATGTTAAATTATCTATAAAATGAATAAAGATATAACCAAAACCGTTATGCAGTTTTTCTATATATTTTTCTTCTGAAAATGCAGAAACAATAAAGTCAGCTTACATACTTTATTAACTACATAAGACTGCCAGTGACGGCAAGTGTCCAGATTGGCCACTTACAGCAGGTGACTGTTTAAACCAGTTTTAATTAAACTGCATCAAACAGTTCATTCAGACATACTAGACTTCGTCATTTTCGTAGAATTTTGATTTGTCAACAGAACTGTGTTAAATGACATCCTTTATTTCATAAAAGATAGCTTTTTGTGGTTAAAACATCTTAAATAAAGCTTTAAGTTGCAACAAGTCCTTAAATTTTTAAGACAATTTCGATAAAAAAGGTGGTTACAAAACTTTCCCACACGGCCGACATTTCGTTAGTTGAGACGCTTAAAAAGCCGTATTCCGTCTATTTTTCGGTATTTTCGTGAACAAATCAATAAATTGACGAGTTTTGCTCACAAACTTATTTCATCTTCGTATATTTTTTAAACAAAAATATCTTTAGTGCATGTATTTAAATTGATTATAATTGCTTAACACCAAACTGTAGACAAACTTCTCAACGCCTCATTAAATAAATTGAGTAAAAAGGGATTAAGTGTTAAGTAGCTTATTATTTATTGGTCTTCATTGAAATTACAAGTGTCAACAATTATATGTATATCGGAAGAAATATATCACATGATGACACTTTGTTAATTGATTTTGTCGGTTTGAAGACTCAACTGGGTGTATTTGTCACAAGTTCCGTTGATTATAGTATATATTATTACAATACAATGTATGATACATTGTTTGTGACATGCTGTTTATTTCAAAATTCATTTAACAGTGGCTGCTAAATACTGACGCAAATTCGCGCCAAAAGTATGTTATAAAAATGTAAAAGTATGTTGGGACCAAAAAATTGGTATGTTATAACCGAGTGTATGCTATATCTGAGTATTTTATAACCGAGCTGATTTTATATGGAATATATAAGGATGAAAAACGGGCCAGGCAAAATGGTATGTTGTAACCAAGTGTATGTTATAACCGAGTATGTTATAACCAAGTTTTACTGTATCTACATAAGTTATAAGCATAAAAGCAAAGGCGCACCTAAAAGACACTAACTCCCCGCAGGGGTTATTTCCTTTTTTTAAATCAAGTAGCAAGGCGTTATCTGCAGTATATTAAGAGCTGCATATTCTGATACAATTTATGTTTCATGTTGTATATATAGATACGTTTTAGTTGATATTACATTAATGATACATGTTTGCAACCTTTATATTCGTACCTAGTCCATTTCGTAGAAGCAATCTTAATTTAGCAGATTTTCGGGTTTCATGTGAATTTAATTTGAGTAACATTTTTATTTTATCCATAATAAATAGTTTTAAACTCAAATAAATGTATAAATGCATATTTGGAGTAAATTATACTAATAAATGAATCAAATCGAAAAAAATCGAATCGAAAGAAAAACTATCAAATCGCATCGAATTGACTTTCCAGTGAATCGTTGCAGCTCTAAATGTACATTGTATGGGGTATTTTATTTATATTGGGGGAGGGGAGGTGTTCAAAATGGAAGACTTCAAAAACTCAGGATTTCTCAAGGTTTTATATTTGCTAGAGTTACATGTTGCTTTTGAAGTTCTTTACCTGCAGTTTTTAAGTCAGATAAAACTTATAAATGTTGCAATTACATGAATAATAATAATCATTGCTGCCTGGCTAGCTCGTTTGGTAGTTCACATGTCTACTGATCGAGGGGTCTCAAGTTTGATTCCAGGGTGGGGCATACTTTTGTGGGGCTCTGTCATGAAATGATTTCTATGGCCATTCTCCCTCCAACTACAGATTCTAAATCATGTAGGACAGAACTTTGTCAGTCACTAACTGAAGTATGTGCCTAGTAACTAGTTAACAGTTAAATCCAGAGTTTTAGCTTTTTCAGAAACGGCGAGTAGGTTGACTGACCACCATAATATGACCTAAACAATGTGTTGCTATGGCACTAAACCCAAACCCCCAAAAAATAATCTAATTTTTATAACGCCCATTCAACACAATTTTTTGGGTTATTTAACAGCCTTCAGCGTGCTTAATCCAGCTTTCCTGGACCCGTGTCTGTAACCAGTACTCACCTATTCTTCCACAAGGCCAGATTAATATAGGACAGGAAATGTAATGTGGAAAGCAAATTAATTTTCAAAAGGATCTGACCATAAACTTTAACGCAATTGTTAACAACACTGGACGGATGCCCGCCGGCTAACCCGTCTGCCCGGGTTTCTGAGAACTATAAACCAAATTTTTTCATTGAAAAATCCGGCTAAATATTGACATTATTGTCAAATTTTCATGGAAGGATCTGTACCCTTCGGGAAACTATATTTGAAATACAGGCAAGCTACCAACTGGGCTACCAACCCCGGGTTAAATAATCATAAGTTGTTGTTGGTTTTTTTTGTTTTATTAGATATAACGCCGTGTCAACACAATTTAGGTTATTTAATGCTTCCAGCGCACCTAACCAAGCTTCCCTGGACCATTGTCTATAACCAGTACTCACCTACCCTTCCACAAGGCCCGAAAATTCTCCATATTATCTAATCAATGAAGGAAAATCGACATTATAGTCAAATTTTCATGGAAGGGTATAACCTCCCCGGGTGGGATCCCAACCCACACCCCATCGGGCACGAGATTCCAAGTCCCGGCGCGCAACCGACCCGGTCATAAATTGTTGCTATGTAAGTACCATAAAACTCTAAAACACTAATACCTAAATACCTAAATCCCCATGTAAGTTTTCTTCACTGACAATTAGTTCAATGTGTTCCACAGCATCAGATTCTCCAAGAATATCCTCTAAAACACTAAAATATTCCACATAGTTGTTACTTTTACATAGTTCTTTATATTTTGCCACACCAAGAACATCTTTAGAAAAAAATAAAAATTTCCCGAAAGTATATTGATCAAGGTTGCTACAAATTGCATCAACAAGAACTTTCCAGGGATGGACAGTAAGTGGATCACTAAAGTTAGAGCTTAAGGAGTCTCTATTCATTCTAGGGTCAGCCATCTCAAACTGCCATATACAACCATAAACATAACATCCTATAAGTATAAGGTCAGCTGAACTTCATGATGTGGGACCCCTTTCACTGCCACAATGAACATAATTAAATCTTCTTAAACCCTGAAACAAGAAAGCACTAAACTTTAAAATCTACTGAGTCAGACTCACCTGTTCTTGACAACTAGAATTTTGTTATGAACAAAATGACATAAATACCTGTATGCTGTATCATATTCATACAGTGTATGTTTTAAAAGTAAACTAAAGACTTTAGTAAAGAGTAAAGTCTTGCAAAAAATAGTCTTGCCTCTTGGTTCAGTAAATAAATTGTGTATAAAACTCTATTTTTATCAATTAGGATTAAAATCATAAAAACAAAATTACAAAAATATATTTTCTTGCAATTATTTCAATCCTATGTTAGCAATGGATACGCTACAGAGACTAACAACGTTGTTAACGGACTTTAAGGCGAAGTTACTTGAGGACGAACGGTATCTAAAAAATATATTGCGTTGTTGACAACATGTCATAGCCTGCATGTCATTAGAGAAATTGATTAGGCATTGAATAAAAAGAAAATACCTTTTCTTTGGAACTCAACTAATCACCATATGTTCTACCAAATCTCAAAAAAGCAGTAAGACTAAGAATTTTAATCCAGTTCCAGGAACAATCAATTGTCGACACGGTCTAAAACGCGCACTGTACTTACGGACTAGCGAGTCGTCTATTGTCATTCTGTACACTATTTAAACGGTCTATATCTTTACCGTCTATGTATAGAATGGTAGCTTACAATAAATAAATAGAGTGAGAGAGAGAGAAAAAGAGTTTGTGAGTGAGAGTGAGTGAATGTGTTTTTGTGAGTTTGTGAGTGATATTATGAGTGAGTGAGTTTATGAGTGAGTGAGTTTATGAGTGCGTGAATTTATGAGTGAATGAGTTTATAAATGAGTGAGCTTATGAGTGAGGGAGTGAGTTCATGAATGAGAGAGTGGGTTTATGAGTGAGGGAGTTTATGAGTAAGTTTGTGAGTGAGTAAGTTTGTGAGTGAGTGAGTTTGTGAGTGAGTGAGTTTGTGAGTGAGTGAGTTTGTGAGTGAGTGAGTTTGTGAGTGAGTGAGTTTGTGAGTGAGTGAGTGAGTGAGTGAGTGAGTGAGTGAGTGAGTGAGTGAGTGAGTGAGTGAGTGAGTGAGTGAGTGAGTGAGTGAGTGAGTGAGTGAGTGAGTGAGTGAGTGAGTGAGTGAGTGAGTGAGTGAGTGAGTGAGTGAGTGAGTGAGTGAGTGAGTGAGTGAGTGAGTGAGTGAGTGAGTGAGTGAGTGAGTGAGTGAGTGAGTGAGTGAGTGAGTGAGTGAGTGAGTGAGTGAGTGAGTGAGTGAGTGAGTGAGTGAGTGAGTGAGTGAGTGAGTGAGTGAGTGAGTGAGTGAGTGAGTGAGTGAGTATTTTTGAGTGAGTATTTTTGAGTGAGTGTGTTTGAGTGAGTGTGTTTTAGTGAGTGTGTTTGAGTGAGTGTGTTTGTGAGTGAATGTGCTGTTTTGTTAACTATGATTATTGTATGGGTGCTATTAGATTGATGGTCGTAAAGTTTGGCAGCAGTGGTCAGGTGTGTGTTTAATTGGAAAATGGAACAATAGGAAACTTTGTGGTATTAATAAATGGAAACTATCTCAAATATTATATGGACGGGCATAAACAACTGATCAATCCTTGTGTAGCTATAATTTGAAACATTTTCGTTCTCGATGTAAAACTTTATATACAATAGACATTATTGATTAAGTGAAACTTACACTATATAACACCATGTTCATCGTACCGTTAGTGCATGACATTCAACCATTCAAAAGCCACAATTATAAAAAAAAATCTACGGAAGCACAAAAGGGCCATATATTAGTCATGTTATATCTTTTACGCCAATAGCTTATTATATCTTTTCAGTAGGAATTGACACTTCTCCGTATTAATGCAGAATAAGCAAGTTTTTGCAACCATTCATGAACAAAAGTTCAAATTATGAAATTTCAAATTTATTTAAAATACATCACATATACTATACATGTACTTTCTATTATATCAACAAATACAATTGACTATGTACATAAAGGCACTTATTATAACAAATATTGAATAACAAAAGGTGGTCTGTTTAAATCAGTAACATGATGTACATCCATCACATTAATTATCTATTGAGTGGTGAGTCCATAATTAATTTTAAAGTACATAAATGGTTAAATTAACTTGACCGTATACACGACGATGTACGACAAATCGATATGACGTCACAGATGGCCATATGATTAAAAAGAGAACACATTTATTTTATAGTTTCTTTATCTTATAAAGTTGAATTCAACTTATCTTCAAACAAGTCAACAATGCAAACTCCTCACATCGGTGACATCATGCTTTGCTGCAAGTACTGCTGTTCACCCATCAAAGGGGAGTAACTGCTACAATACGTTAAGTAAATTCCCCGCAGTGGTTATTTCCCTTGGCGTAACCGCTGTGAATAGTTTGGACGATTGAATGGTCAATATTTTATTCCAATGCTGTCAATTTAATGTATTTTGACAGAATTTCATGCTATTAAAATACCAATGGTAAAAGGATACATCATTTTTACCGACGTCATTTTAAGACGTACATTAGAATTGACAACTGAGCTGCAATATATGAGGTGGGTCGTGCACTTGAGTCACTACAATGTTTTGCAGCGTCTATATTTTGAAAGGTGCAATATGCAAATATTCACATTGCTCAATGATAACAAGGTGTCATCACTCGGATTCGTATTTAGCATCGTCCAAAGATGAAGAAACTTCGTTAAGGCTCAAGAGCACGGTTCACCTAAAATATGGTACTGTAGGACTTAACCTTTTAATCCTGATTATGTTTTTTCATACCAATAAAACGTCCTTTGGATAATCTTAAATTTGGTATGTAATTCAAAGAGCTACCCTAACACTTTAAAATATTGTTCACTTATATAACTCAAATACAAACATGTCTTGATTAGAAATACGCACTTGTCAAATAACATGACGTTCTCGACGTTACAGCAGAAAAAATCAGTATTTGAGTGTTCGAACTACTTTGTATGGGGCGAGGACTTTTCAACATTGTCACTGTCATTAACTGTTTCATATCTTCAACCTACGATTATATATGTTGGCCGTAAGATTTTATGACAAAATCCACAGAAAATACGATGCCAGTGCCCTGTAAAAGGTTCTTAGCCACATGAAATTTTGAGAAAAATTGATCATGCATACCGCCAGAATTTTACTGTAATTCAATTTTATTCATATAAAATAGTTTGAAATTATATATTTTGTATTTATAATCTAATTAAAGTTGATTTTTGAGTAAGCTTTGGTGATAATTTGTCCCTTTTTTCTTCATTCGGAACACCTCGACTTTTCATGAATGAATAATCTCGGAAGGATTCGTGGGGGTCTTCCCTGGATTTTTGTGATTTTACTACCTACGCGAGGCGAAGCACGTAAGGGTTACGCAAAGTAGTTCTTCTAAATATGTCCGGGATTATTCGTAGCGAATGGCCGAGGAGTTTCGAATGTTTTTTCATGGGTAAATGTAAACCACAGGCTGTTAACTCGATGATACTCCAATTTATATATCTATATATCATTATACATGTATATGCATTTTCCTGGGAACGAACGATGTCGTTATAACGAGATCTGACTGTATATGAATTAGAGTATCATCGAGTTAACGGCCTGTGATGTAAACCGTTTAATCTAGCAACATAATTTGTCCATGGAATTGTTTTGGTCTGTTAAGACAGGATTTCGCCTAGGAGCTTTAGGAGTGCACGAAAAAAGTAGGACTTTGTCCAAAAACTTTTGTTGGGCAATTAAAACAGTACGCTGTCTAAAACCTTTTAGATGACAATCAAAACAGAATTCTGTCCAAAAAAAATTGGAGAGCAACTAAAAATAGGACTTTGTCCAAGACAATTTGTAGGGCAATTAAATCAGTATTGTTTCCAAAACCTTGTAAAGGGCAAGGTATATGCAACATAAAAACACCAATATAAATTATTTCACAGGAATAATTTTTTCAAGAATTATATTACGCGGTGTTATGGTGACCAGAAATTCGTCCACTTTGTCTCTTATACAACGATATTTGTCCAATTCTTTCATCACACGTTGTCTGTTCACTAAAATATCCTCATCAATAAACGGCGAACTTTCATCCGGGTCTTTTCCAAATGAATTCATTTTATTCATTGCTCCAAACCCAAGAGTTGTTGAACTCCGGCCTAACGCAGGTGGAAACATGGAATTTCGGCGCATCGCTTCTGGTGCCATGGAAGGCCTTCTCGATATGCTCTGTGTGTCCAACATAGACTGGCGTCGCTGCATGAAAGATGGTTCCATGGCAAAGGGAGATGACTCTCGTCGCTTTTTCTCGAGACGTCTTTTCATTAAAGAGCACGTGCCATCTGTGTATTCATCATAATCACCAAGATTTTCAGTTTTATCTTTAATCATTTCTTCAAGTGACTTATGATGCTTTTTAGCCTCAAGTCTTTTACTAATAGCCATTCTGTGACGTAACTTCTTCACGGATCGGACCGTTTTTCGGACTTTATTCATGTCCGGTTCATAATCTAGTAGATTTTCCATGGCAACATTTACGTCTATATCGTCTTTCATTTCGCGCAATCTAGAACGTTCGTCTGCTTCCAATTGTTTTTCTTTCTTTTTGGCAAGTGATCGTAAAATTTCTGGAACCACCTCAGACATTTTTGCAAATTCATTTAAAACATAAGTTCCTACAGTATCGCCTGAGTCACGTCTCATTGGCACAGTTTCACTACTTTGAGGCCCTATGTACTCTTCGCCTTCTGGAATAGTTGGTTGCAGGGTAAATTGATTAGTTGTCGAGACACGTGAATGGCTTCTTTGAATAAGGGAGTTACCTCTCGATAACGTAGGCGGAGCCAAAGCAACACCTAACTTCCTCTGTGGTGGAGCGGAATTCACATTTCGTCTATTATTGGTTACCTGTTTGCTCTGCGGCATACTAGGAAACATGGACTGTCTGCCATGGCTGGTACCCGGTTGATCACCGTACATGTCAACATCATTGCCGGGCATCAATCCACTTGAAATTGCCTCATTTATAGTTACTTGCTTTTTCCGACTGTTTCTCCACTCATTTCTGACCTTAATTCGTTCTCTGTCAAGATCCATGATACTCAAACGTGATTGTAAGTTCAAATCTCGTATTTTATCGTCCAGAAAGAGATCTTCTTTATGGTTAACAAACAGCATCTTTTCAAGATAGCGTGGTGGACCACGTCTCAGTAGCCTCGGCATCGTCTGAAATAAAAAAGTATGTGGCAATTATTTTAGGTTTTGATAAATGTTAATTATCATTCAACGCAAACTTTGTGAACAGATATCCTAAAGACCCAGTAAAACTACGTAGAATCTCCCGATATCGCACAAGGGGTCACGTTAAGATGACCTCTGTGTTGGCCAATCAATGTGAAGCTTTTTCTTTTTTTAAATCAAGTATTTCGAGCTAATTTGATGGCGTTTGTTATTCACGGGCTGTGATAGGACAATACTTCGCACATTGCGTCACATATATGGCAAAGGACACTTGCACGTGACCTGTTGTGCAAACTTGTCAGATGTAGAGTTTGAACAATTTCAGATGGTATTTCCACTGGCACCAGGGTCCATATCTTATGATCATAAAATAATTCATACGTCCCTTTATATAGTTCCCTGTGCATATATACATGTATATTACCATATATATATATATATATATATATATATATATATATATATATATATATATATATATATATATATATATATATATATATATATATATATATATATATATATATATATATATAATGAAAGTATAGGTATAACTCGTACATGGTAATGTTATACGGGATCGTTTGTGTTTGCTGACAAAATATTACATGTGTGCATATTTAACGGGTGTAAGGACTCTGGTGCCAGTGGGTATTTCAGTTAGATTACGTTCAATGCCCCATACCATGATAAAACACAAATAATTTGTCCGAACTTAAAGAATAGCTATGGCTCTCGGGGAACTATATATTCAAGCGGGTCGACTATCGCTACTAAGCTCTTCTCATTTGGAACTCTTTGGCGATTTTCTATGCAAATACTCTCATGAATATCACCGTGAAAGATCCCCGAATGGGCCCTCATCTGTCGTGTTTTAAACTCCAAATAAGTAGGGTTTTTTAATACATGTCTTCGAAACAATGAGATAAAGCATGTTCACTTTTGTTATTGAATCTTTATTTAAAAACATATTGTTTTAATGAACATAAGGCAAACAAGCTATACGCGAAATACCATAACAACCTTCGTACATGCAATGCATGTTTTTGAAGTTGTATGGTTAAAAAGTATAAACACACGACTGAAAGGTTTCAGGAAGATCCTGAATCTCAGGATTTAAGGGAAATGAGAAAAAATCGACATTTTCTTACATAAATACTATTCAAATGAAATTGAGAATTTTGCAAATCTTGAACTTTGATCAATGTAAATATATATAAAAAATGATGTACTTGTATTCAACTAAAATGTAATTACAATATAAATGATTTATTATATAAATTATATATTACCTTAGCGGATACAAGTCGAAATAGTCCACGATAAATGTTAAATCCTTATTACTATGTTAATCCCCAGCAGCTGGGGATTTTTGACTTTATGAACAATTTGAATGCATCATTTGATAAACAAAAATGTTTATTTATCTATAAACACCGACTTGACACTTTTCTTCAAACAAATTTTCATCAGTAACATAAAGATATGACGGTGTATACGTGCGGTCCGGAATTTTTAATTCGCTTTCTTATTCATTAACTAGCGTTATTCCTTCATTTAAAACAATTGTGGTATTGACTTAGAGCGTGAACAAGCAGCAGTGTGGGTCCCCCGTCTCTGATACAGCCTGATAGATTCTGTATTTACAAGTTGATAAATGAATTCTTTACATCCATTCACTAGGTCACTTTGGTGAGGCCCGGTTACATTTACGTTACGGTCTGTACGGAATTTAAACTACCGCTCTTTTCAAATGTACATTTTGTACAAAGATAATCGAATTTAGTTTGTTTGTTGAGTACACTTCATAATCTTTAAATTCGAATTCCCCTTGCATTCCTTGTTTAAATTTAAAATTTGTTTTGGGCGCTGTTACTTGTAGGAGTAAAGTTTTGTTTAGAAGTTTAATTAAAAAATGATCAGATTTTTTACGATATAAAACAGATAAATGTCTATACAGTATGTCTAAGAACAAGACAAATGGAATTTTGGGGAAAAACTGATCATGCCCTCAGCAAGTAACCTTAAAATAATCAAAGCTTAATTATTCATGTAACATGATTGAATCATATGTTAATCATTGTTAATAAACTTATAAATGTTAATTGTTGATTTCGCTCAGTTGGATCTTTCGTGTTTTTTTTTTCATAAGTAAAAATTTAATCGATTTTTCCTAAAACATGATTTTTCCAAGGACTCATGGAGGTTAATGTGTATGTCACTGACAGTGGTTGATTGTATTTCATATTTACTTGTAGACTTTTTATTGTCTTTGAAAATGGATTCCATATTTACATACGGAATCTAACTTGTCTTTGACGGTCTTTGAAAGAAATGCAACAAAATATTCTGATTGAAATCTCTTCCGATACAAAGGTTGAAAATAACTAGTCAATATTTCACTAGATTCAAGGGAAACATGACATCTAATCAATAAATGATTCACTCTGACAATGTTCCATTTTTCATTGAGTGTCACAGATTGCAAGTTAACCATTTTTATGCACTTGCATTTATCTATAATCAAACTTACGTAATAAGGATTACTTATTACAACTGACAAACTAATGAATGTTGTGTAGCACCGTTCAGACAGTACTTTCTACTCAATCGTAAAAAAATTACTGTAAGCTATGACCCGATACAGGTAAAACTTGGAACTGTCAACCAGTGTAATGTAAAGTACATCGCCTTATAGTTTTTATACAGCAAATTTTAAACAAAGAACATCGCAAAACATATTCAACTGTACCTCATTTTATGTACAATGTAATAAGAACGACTCTTTCACTTTCAAAGAGGCATATGATAAAGTTAAAGGAAAATTTTTAAAAGAACTATTTGGGTCACAGAAGTGTCCCTTACTTTTTACAATAAGCGGAAAATCCACAAAGTTCTATGGACGTAAGCAAATAAAACAAACAGTTCCTCACCATACTGGTTTTGATGTTTATGGTTTAATATTTTAACTAAAATGTGGAATATCCGAAAAGAATATACCATACATGTATTTAAAACCTATAGATATAAAACAACCCAATATGAGAATGCAGTAATAGGGTGGCAAGACGCCCGATTATGAATTGAGATATTCCGGATTCGAATCTATGAACCGACGGTGCTTATTTCTTGAAACAAAGGATGTACCAGCGGTTATCACAGGGGAAAGGCCCGAGGAAATCTTTCTTCGGGAAAGTATCATCAACCTTATAAAAATTCCATAAGTTTTACCCCCAAGCTCACCTCACCAGGTGAACCATTTATGTAACTGTACGGACATTAGTCAAATCTCGCGATATTTCAACTTTCTACAGAGAACATGGTTATATTTGAACAAGGCTGTATGATATCTGATTGCATTGAAATATCTCAGCAACTCTTATACGCTCTACAAAATTAATGATTCTTTATAAACAAACGTTATCGTCAACATGCAAACATACTGAACAAACATTACGAATGGAGTTTCATTTTTATTTCCGTACTTAACAGTATACGTTCGAGATAGTTTTTAGCCACTCCAGTTCGGTTTTATTTCCGTACTTTGCGTACTGAATACGTACTAAATAGTTTTTAGCTACTAACGTTTTGAAAACAGTTTATAGCGATTTTATAACGATATTGACTTCTAGTTTAATTTGTTTGAAGACTTCCTCTTTATTTTGTTGACATAGATAAGATTTTTTGAATATAGTTGTTGACTTTAAAAGTGACACGTGACAGCTGTATTAAAACTGTAAAGCAGCTCGAAATAGCTTTGCCATGAAGTCTTATTTTTTGGTTGGGTTTAACACCATGCACACACAAATTAAGGTCATTTTACGGCGGTCAGCGCACCTAACCTAGCTTTCCTGGATCCTTTCTTTATAATCAGTACTCAACATAGCTTTCATGGACCATATCACATGGCCGACAACTTCTCCATACACCTTATTAATGGAAGAAAATCGACACTAATGTCAATTTTTTACGGAATGGTATAACTGCCCCCGGTAGGATTCGAACAAGCAACCCATTACTTTCGGGGCTCTAGATTTGAAATCCTGCTCACAGCCTATACTGCGTCATGGACCTATTGTGTCATAAATAATAGTGACAGGCATTCAATCGCACCATTTATACATCTTATGTATATAATATATATAATCACAGAGACATGATATCTAATTCCCTGATAATCACACGAAAGTAACATCATGAGTCCGACTTTTATGCATGAATATATCATAAACTGAAATAACTGCCATTTTTTGGCGTTGTCAACAAATCAGGAATATTCATAGAATCACAACACAGGCGCGTAGGAAGGAGCTGAATAATGGAGCAGCAGATAGGGTTGGTAACCCTCCCGCCGGTCGAAATTTTTTGTGAATATAAGCCGCTGAAACTTGATTTCTAGCACTTTCAGTACCCCCTGTTTAAGAACAGATCTTTGTATTAGACCTCAATATATTTAATATTTGTCACGAAAAATTAACTCGCAGTCCCATTGCCGCTGCTTGCCAGAATATTGGGGCCGCGACCGCGGCCCCTGCGGCCCCAGCTCTTACGCGCTTGCAACAATACAATCATCAGCGTTAAAATTGCATCTTAACGTTCTTCTAAACGACGTCGTGAGTATGACGTCAGACAACGTCAAAAACGTCATAGTACGTTTAACGTCACCTTCTTAGTTACGGGCGGAAGTTCAAAAGCTACAGACGTTGATTTTTTCTCTACCATTATTTGACGCAAATTTGAATAAAAAACATGCAGTACGATCACTTTTATAAACCAAATGGTTTCCCATGGGAAATGCAAGGTATTTGTTATTTTTTATATCGATATTGTTAACGTAGTTTTATGTTTATTTGCATTTTTGTCTTGGTAGGATGTAAAAATCCTTAGTAACGTTCGTGTGTGTAATTTCTTGGTGAATCAAATCTTTACTCAAGCCCTTAGAACCACAAAGTTTGCTATACAATTGTGCATTTTTTCTATATTTTGACTTCTTTGTAATATATTGTGATTAAAAAATACGATGTTCATTCCATATATACTCAAATACTTAATCAATTTTTATTTTCGTTATCTTATATGTTGATTTATCAAAATTAAACCAAATCAAACTTAACTAACCAATATATACCACTCTTTTTACCGGAATTCAACATAGAAATCAGTGAATAAAACTGCCAATATGAACTATAAAATTTTACTAGAGTCTAAAACCCAAATCAGGCAGTCATTACTTAGTAAACTTTGAATTGGAATGAGTTCTTTACGCATATCTACTACATTAGATCTATGTACTTGTACAGTTTTGTATTATTGTTGTCTGCTGACATGTCAATATTGTACAACTAGGGCTTTGATCTAAGACCATCAAATGTTGATACAGCATTGTTCAACTACTACTACGACCATTCAAATTGCTTGTCCTAATAAAGGCACATTCGGTCTTTAGAAAGACATTTTTCTTGTAAACATTTTGTGGGCTTAGCACATAACGGTCGTAACTCACTCTTTTTTTAAATTAAGGTACGACCGTTTTGCGATAAGCCCGCGATTTGGGACTTAAAATCGTCAGTAATGGCTAAATTAATTTTGATATATTGTGGAACTTCATAAATATACGCTTTTAAATAACTCTTTTGTACCCCCATATTTCAGATTATCATGATGTTGATACAGACAGATCAAGAATTGTTACACATCCAGTTAGGAGATATTTTCACGGAGAGCACACACAGTACACCATACTTGCTTGTGCTGACATCAGATCTCCATACAAGATATTCTACGATGTAGAAATCAGTCGACCAAATGGTATGTAAATATCATGTTTATAAGATTAATTTCATTATTATAGTGCGTACAAAAAACAAAATGTGTTTTGGTAAACATTAAAAATGAGACAATTCATTTCAGGGGTAGGCAGTAATGAAAATAAAATTTGTGTTATTCATTTTAACAAAATTAGCATGGTTGATAAACTACCACCATTTGGTAAACCATGCTTGTTATCGTAGAACGCTTTTCATTACACCAACAACGAAGACACAAGTAAAACATATCACAATTGTTTATTTTAAAGGCATCCTAGGCATCCCTCGTCGTAGGTTAGTTCATTATATTGTTATTATAAACAGTGGTTTGTTTTTTGTACGCACTATGCTTCGTTTGTTTGGATTTGTGGCGCATCAACACGGAAAGGTTATGTCGGGCTCATTCATATACGGAGCCCCCAAAGTGACATTTTGAAATACTTTTATTTCAACAAACGTAATATCATTTATTGTTAAAAAGCGAAATAATATTATTTTGAAAATTCCAAAAGATTATTTCGTAAAAACGAAAGTTCCATAATGTGTTCTATCAATAACAAAGGTTTTAATATTAGAATGGTCGTAATATAGGGACATTTTTCTTTCAAATTGAAACATTTGGGACTTACAATTTTAAGAAATCCCATGATGTTTCAATAACCAAGGTTATATTTATGGTGTAGCTTAAACCATACAATATTATTTTTGGGGGTGGGGGGTGGGGGGTACATTTACCCTTAGTCCATGGACCCTATAGTCTATATTGAGTCCTTGATTAATTTATGAGTAAATGTACATGTATATTACATTAAATAATTTATTCCGACATTTTATTTCAGATATTGAATTCCCAACAAATCCATATAAGGATATAAGAATCTTCAAACAACTAATGAAAGAATTCCCAGTATCAGAACAAAACTACATCAAAGCTGAAATCAAACTTAGACAGAAATTAGATGATGCAAGATTACAATACTTTGAACAAAGAAGAAATGAGTTAATGGACAGAATGAGAACAGAAATGCTAGCAGTGAAACAATATGAGATTATTGTAGAGAAAAGTCAATGTAAGTTTACTATACAAATTGCGAGTACAGCTCAAAATGGTCGTAACTCACTCTTTTTTAAAATTAAGTTACGACCGTTTTGCGCTAAGCCCGAAAAATTTATCTTAGTTGCTAATCAAATGTTCTAACTATTTATAATTACTGCATGTTTGTGTGTTTTTGCATGCAACATTGTTGAGTGAAGGGTGGGTTGGAATATTTTCAACTAGACAATCTGTTGTTGTTTGTTTATACATGAACCCGTTAGTGCTAGTATGAGGTTGATGCAACTTAGAACCTGGTATAAATCCCCAGTGCATCTATTTTGCTACAATGCCATTCGAAAGCAGAAACCCCTTAGGTTCTTGTTTTTGTTATTGGTTTGTGGCATATTTTTTATAACAAATGCTTTAAAATCTGAAAACATATCTCTCCTAGCTTTTTAACTGTGTGGTAGATCTGTGTTTTTGACTGTTGTTGTTCCTGACAATGCTCGTTCAAAGAGGCTAATCAAGATTCTTGATAGATTAAATTTTTTTTATAGATTCAGGGAACGAGAATGTTCCTGATATATTTGCTTACACCTTTTTTTCAAAATTATTTCAAATATTTCAGGCAATGCTATGGTTACAAAGATCAATGCTTCATCTGACAAAGACATAACTGAATGTCAGACTGTTGTTGATAACATGAAAGCAGCAGAAAAAGATGAACAGACAATGAACAACATAGAGAATGCTGGTAATGATGAAAATAATAATGGTGATGACGATGATGACTGTGCATTTGGTATATTAGGAGTGTATGCTAGAGGCGATTAAATTGTAGAGGTAGGTAGTTTCTGTATACTCACGTGTTAAATTGTATTTAACTGCCAGAGGGGCACATATTAACCCCACTGATTTAAATGCTAACAACAGTTTGTGTTCTTCTATACTCACAATCGACTTAAATGTATGCCTAACTGACAGCTGAATAGAATTTAACAACACTTGCTCTACTTGATAATTTCAAATTTTATTTATTGTTAAACTGTATTAAACTGTCAGTGTTGTAATCCTTGACCCTGTTGATTTAAATACTTCAGTACTTCGGTATTCTCGATCGATTGAAGTCATTTTTAATGTACATTTGTATTTTTTTTAAATCTTAAGTTTCTGGCCTGCAAAGAAAGTTACTTTAACTAAATGTAATTTACATTTTCTTGTTGAAACAGTTTTTTTTAACATGGTCCTTTTATATTATAATTCTGTTCTCATGATCTGTCATGTCTATTTCCAGATGCAGTAAAAGACCTTGAGAAACTTTGTATGAGTGCATGTGTGATGGATTTTTTTATTTTTCACATAAAACGCATAAAAATAAATGTGTTGTTTAACTTACTTTCATCTTTGTTTTTTGTATTTTGTTTATTTTTATGTTTGATATGGTAAACGCCATAGCAACACATTGTTTAAGTTACATAACAGCCGTCAGTCAACCTATTCACTGTTCCTGGAAGGGCTAGATCTCTGAATTTTCCTGTTACTCGTCGCAAACTTCTGTCAGTGACTGACAAGTGTTCTACATGATAAATCAGTGGCCGAAGGGATACTGGCCAAAGAAACCATTTTATGAACTGAAACTGACCAAGCTCCACGAAAGTATGCTTCCTCCGGGATTCAAACCTACGACCTCTTGAACAGTAAGTAGACTTGTGTGCTACTGACTGAACTACCCAGATGACCAATATCCTAACTAGTAAATGGTTAAAGTAAAAGAAGACTGCATTTTTGGACAAAATGCATTTTATTTTAGTTTACAGAAATACTTTCTTATAGTTAATATATATTAATATCTTACATACATGCATCTCTATAGTGGCCATCACCGTTCCAAGTTAAAAGCACTATACATTGTATACACTCATAATATCGCGAGCTTAGCTCAGAACGGCCATAACTCACTATTTTTTAAAACTTGAGTTACATCTGTGTTGCGATAAGCCAACAATATGTATATGGTGTTTTTGACCTGGAACTGTGCCGGTGTAACAGGCCAGTTTTTCCCCAGTCAGTTTTCCCCCGGGGAAGAACTGGGCCGGCCCGGTCCCCCCCGGGGAAATAATTGACTAGTCAGTTTCTTCCCCCCCCCCCCTCTAGTCTTTTTTCTCCCACGCAAGTTAAAATTTTCTCCACATATTAGTATAACTATCTAAAACAGCCCTTATTTCACTGATGTCTGTAACAATAATAGCTTTAGCGCCTTTAAACTGCTTTTTAAAGGGATATTCTGGCAAATGACTGTGCCAAAAGTATAGAACCAAGTTTAGTCTTTAAAACAGTATTAAGAACGTAAGAAATCACTTACTAATAACATTTGTCACTTATAACATTCAACTGAACGAATTTAAACATAATGCATCAACATTGTTGAAAACGAAAGTAGGATACTGAGGAAATCACCAAGCTATTTCGACCGTCTGAAAAAAAGTAGAAGGGGTAAAAACTGGACTAGGATAGGGAAAAACTGACTGGGTCAGTCTATTTTTTCCCCCACCTGGCTATCAAAATCCAATAAATTCAATATCATATAAATTCATACAAAGCATTATAGAGCTGTTTAATGTTAAGTTTAAAATGACCAGTCAGTTTCTTCTCCGGGGGGAAACTGGGCGGGGGAAAACTGACTATTATACCGGTCTCCTTTGATGATAAACTAAAAGTTAGAGCATTGTCTTCTATGCAATTGTCTGAGACAAAACTTTGTTTTAAGGTAAGGAATATAGGTAAATTTCGTTCAACTGTCAATGGGGCATACATTTTTACCCCCCCCCCCCCCCCCGATAAAATACGAGAGAATGTCCGAAAAAAATGTAATTCAGTGGGGTATGAAAAAGACTTAAAGGGATATACAGGCAAAAATAAGGTATTCGTACTCAAGTTTTGATGGTGAACACAGAAATACTGTAGTGAGTAATGAGCAGGGTTAATGTTTGTGCAACTGACAGTTGAATGAAATTTATTAATAATATTCTGTAGATTTGACTTAGATAAGATCTTTTGAATTAAGTTGTTGACTTTAAATGTGACACGTGACAGCTGTATTGAAACTGTAGCAGCTCAAAATAGCTGTGACACGATGTCTTATTTTTTTGGAGTTTACAACCATGCAAACACAAAATAAGGTTATTTTACGGCGGTCAGAGCACCTAACCTAGCTTTCCTGGATCCTTTCTTTATAATCAGTACTCAACATAGCTTTCATAGACCCTTTCACATGGCCGTGTACCTTATTAATGGAAGAAAATCGACATTAATTAATGAATGTCAAATTTTTTATAGATGTGTATAATTGTCCCCTGGTTGGATTCGAACCAGCAACCCTTAATTTCGGGGCTCTAGATTCGAAATCCTGTGCACAGCCTTTTGTGCCGCGGACCTATGATTCATGCATAATAGCGAAAGTCATTCAATCGCACCATTTATGCATGTTAAATGTAGTCCATACATATTTATATTCATACAAAACTAACCAGAGCCAGACGTTTATACATTAACTTATCATAAAACTGATTCATATTGTATTAACTGTCTACTTATGGCTTCGTCCACAAGTGCCATACATTATATATTTTTTCTTATTGTATAGATTATATAGAAAAGCATAAGTGTGTCTATCACCTGTGTCAATAAGCCGTAAATGTTCAAAATATTCCGTAAAATCACGACTAAGCTATTCACCTGTGTCATTAATGCATCAAAGAAAACGACGTTGTAAAAACATGACGTCAGACAACGTGAAATACGTCATAGTACGTTAGACGTCACCTTCTTAGTTACGGGCGGAAGTTCAAAAGATACAGACGTAGATATTTTTCTCTTACATTATTTGATGCAAAAATTATACAAAAACATGCAGTACAATCATTTTTATAAACCAAATGGTTTCCCATGGGAAATGAAAGGTATGTATAATTTTACATTGATGTTGTAAACGTTATTTAATATTTTTTGGCATTTTTGTCGGAGTACAATAAAAAATCCTTAGTAACGTCTGTGAGGGCAAGGATGCTGTATGAATATGTACATGTATATAAGTTCCATAGGGTGTGTTGCCTTTAGGTAATCAAATCTTTATAAAAGTTTTTAAAACTACAAATTTTGTTATAAAACGGTGCTTTATTTATCTATATCGGATTGAAAACTACGATATACATTTCCTTTTATTATATACTTTAAAACTTAATCAATTTTATTTTATGTTATTTCATTTTATATGCAATTATGTATTGATTGTAAATTTATTATACATCATTACTTCATTATATATATAAACATGTAGTATTTTGTATGTTTTTGCTGTATGCTGACATGTCAATATTTCGCGGGCTTAGCGCAAAACTGTCGTCAATCACTCTTAAGTTATGACCGTTTTGCGCTAAGTCCGCTATTTGTACAATCCGCAGTTTGGACTAAAACTTTCCAGTATTAATATAAATATACGTTTTCTACATATTCTTGCTGTTTTGTATTCCCATATATTTAGTCTAGTGTATTGTATTGTGGTGGGTTGTTGAAATATTTCTTCCATATTTCAGATTATCACGTCGTTGATACAGACAGATCAAGAATTGTTACACATCCAGTTAGGAGATATTTCCACGGAAAGCACACACAGTACACCATACTTGCCTGTGCTGACATCAGATCTCCATACAAGATATTCTACGATGTAGAAATCAGTCGACCAAATGGTATGTAAATAATGTGCTCCTCCAGATGCTTTGGTACGAATAAATAATATCATTGTTGCTTTTTTTTTGTAATAATTGACCAGTGTACCAGACAGATAGATTGGTGTCTATGTCTCTGAAAGAACGTATTTCTGACGTATGTTGACAATTCTGATAATGTTTCTCTGTATATTTTGCATCATGAGTGACAAAACGTGAACCATACGAGTCATTTTTGACTTGCTTGAACTAAACTATTTGCTCTCGTTTCTTTTCAAAATAAGAATATAGGCTTATGATTTGCTTCCAAACATGACATAATCATAAAGCAAACAGTACTCCTCTGTAAATTTAATTAAACCCCAAACCCCTTGAGCACCTACTGGTGGTATGCATGATATATTCCTAATATTCGAGAAAAGGGTCCACACATAATGCATCCATAGGGAGCAGACAGGACCTCAATAAACACAGATCAGTCAGTTATTCATATAACTATAATAGTTCATTAGGGTCTAGAACTAAATCAGGCTGTCACTGCTTTGTAACTTTTATGGCATATCATTTTATTTCAGATATTGAATTCCCAACAAATCCATATAAGGATATAAGAATCTTCAAACAACTAATGAAAGAATTCCCAGTATCAGAACAAAACTACATCAAAGCTGAAACCAAACTTAGACAGAAAGTAGATAATGCAAGATTACAATACTTTGAACAAAGAAGAAATGAGTTAATGGACAGAATGAGAACAGAAATGCTAGCAGTGAAACAATATGAGATTATAGAAGAGAAAGCAAGTCAATGTAAGTTTACTATACATATTAGTTTGTTATATTTGTTATACTAAATTATTTTAGATCCATTGTGAAACAAGTTTTTACAACTTATATTAATCACTTTTAATTCTGTTACCTGGCCCCAGTACTGAGCCATATGATAAAGTTTCTTGCTCAAGAAAAGAACGGGTAGGTTTTAGATGGGATTCGAACCAACGTGGAGCTGGCTATCCATTTTTTCAATTTAACAATTTGTTATTGTTTGTTCTTGCATGAACCTGTTAGGGCAAGTGAGAAGTTGGTGTACCTTAGCACCTTGTTTCAACCCCAGTGGCAATTATTTTGCCACAGTCCATTCCAATGGTAGACACCCTTTAGGTTCTCATTTTTTTTATTTGTTTGTGGCATCTTTTTTATAACAAAGTATACGTAAAAAATCTTAGAAAAAATCTATCTCCTTGCTTTTTGGCTAAGCGAAAGATCTGTGTTTTTGTCTGTTGCTGTTATGTTTCTTTAGAACTTTGTTTTAAAATTATTTCAAATATTTCA
This sequence comes from Mactra quadrangularis, assembly GCA_025267735.1. Taxonomy (NCBI): domain Eukaryota; kingdom Metazoa; phylum Mollusca; class Bivalvia; order Venerida; family Mactridae; genus Mactra; species Mactra quadrangularis. Next base: position 55,229,625 of record CM046309.1, on the reverse strand, counting down.
GGCAATGCCATGGTTACAAAGATCAATGCTTCATCTGACAAAGACATAACTGAATGTCAGACTGTTGTTGATAACATGAAAGCAGCAGAAAGAGATGAACAGAAAATGAGCAACATGGATAATACTGGTAATGATGAAAATGATAATGGTGATGACGATGATGACTATGCATGTGGTATTTTAGGAGTGTATGCTAGAGGCGATTAAATTGTAGAGGTAGGTAGTTTCTGAATAATTATTTTTTTAATTTATTTTTTGTCAGGGGCCCATACATTAACCCCACTGATTTAAAGGTTCACTGCAATACTTCTGTACTCACAATTGACTTAAATCAGGAAGGTAAATGTATGCCTTGCTGACAGTTAAATAGAATTTAACAACACTTGTTCTACATAATTTCTAAGTACATGTATTGTTAATAGTTTTAACTGTCAGTGTTGCGTACATAGGCCCTGCTGATTTAAATACTCACTTCAGTATTCCTACACTCACGATATATAGAATTAGATATCCATTTTTATGTCATTTTTTTAAAAAAGGCTTAGGTTTATGACCTCCAATAAAAGAGTTATTTTAACTTAACTCAATGTATTCTACCTTTTTTTCTTGTTGAAACAGTTTTTAATGTAGGCATGGTTCTACAATACGAGGGTTGCCAGCAAGACTGTAGTAACTTGCTCTTTAATCCAATGCACTTCCTACAGTCTTGCGGGCATCCCTCGATTATAATAATTTTGTTCTCATGATATATCATTTCTATTTTCAGATGCAGTAAAAGACCTAAGAAAATTTTGTATGATTGCATGTGTGATGGATTTTTTATTTTTCACATAAAACACATAAAATAAATATGTTGTTTAAACTACTTGCATCTTTGTATTTTTGTATTTTTGTTTGGTCGGGTATAACACCGTAGCAACACATTGTATAGGTTATATATAACAGCCGTCATTCAATCTATTCATTGTTCCTGAATAGTATATATCTCTGGATTTCGCTATTAACCAGTTACTAAGCGCAAACTTCCGTCTGACACTAACAGCTGTCCTACATGATCTTGAATCAGTGGTAGAAGTAATACTGGCCATAGAAATTATTTCATGACCAAGTTCCACGAAAGTATGACTGGTCCTGGATTTAAACCTACGACCATTTGAACAGTAGACTTGTGCGCTACAGACTGTACTAGCCAGGCGGCTCATATCCTAACTAGTAAAGAGTTAAAAAGCTTTGCCATGAAGTCCTTTCGTTTGGTTGGGTTTATGACCCAGTCAACACAAAATAAGGTCAAAAAACGGCGGTCAATTTAACTCACATAGTTTTTTCCTGCACTATTGGCTATAACCAGTACTCGCATATATTTTCACAAGGCCGATAAGTTCTCCACTTACCTTATTAATTGGGAAAATCAACATAATTATCCAATTTTCATGAAAGGGTAAACTAAACTGTCTTGCGTGTGATTCGAACCCACTTCATCAACTGAATTAATAATAAGGACAACAATGGAAATATGGATTAAATTCCTTTTTTGTGCCATCTCTATATTTCAATGTATTCGATACACCTCCGGGACACTAGATTCTAAATTCTGCACGTCGCCTACTGCACTACAGATCCATGATGTCATGAATAATAGTGCAAGTCATTTAATCGCACCATTTATACATGTTATATACATGTATATATATAATCACACAAAAATAACATCATGAGTCCGACTTTTATGCATGAATATATTATAAACTGAAAATATAGCCATTGTTTTCGCGTTGTCAATAAAATAAGGAATATTAAAAAACATTAATAAATTCACAACAATACATCCATAGGCGGACCCTAGGGGGTGGACCCGGCGTACGCCCCCCAAAATTGCCCAAGCAAAGGTTTCTGTTTCAATCATTAATATGATAACTATAAAAATCAAAATATATAATGTACCAAACTTCGTACGCTACGCGTGCAATAAGTTACGAGACCGGGATTACAGAAATACAAGGACCAAGCATACAATTTAAAACAACTCCTCATTATTGTAAGAATTAAACATGGTACAACGACTGTTAGAAAATTATATGATATATCTAGATGCTTTATATTGTATACCCCGGGAAAGGATAGTTGAGGCTCTCGAAATGTACCTTAACCCCTTAGAAATAACCAAAAACTCAGGAAACTTGGGTGCCGCCTGTCACCTAGACCCCAAGTCAGGGCTTTGCCCTGGACCATTCGGGGCCCTTACGGCCCCTTGAAACCCTTTCTGCTTGTTTATTTTACGCTCCCCTCTAACTAGAATTTACACCACCTCTAACTAAAAATCCTGGATCCGCCTATGACATCAGCGTTAAATGCATCCCATAATTACAAAATGACGTCGTGAACATGACGTCAGACGACGTCAATTACGTCATAGTACGTTTAACGTTACCTTCTTAGTTACGGCCGGAAGTTCAAAAGATACAGACGTTGATATTTGCTCTTACATTATTTGATGCAAAATTCATAAAAACATGCAGTTCGATCACTTTTATAAACCAAATGGTTCCACATGGGAAATGCAAGGTATGTATAGCTTTTGGTCAATTTTTTAAACGAAATATCAAAATTTTTGTCATTTTTGTCTAGGTACAATAAAAATCCTTTGTGACGATCGTAAAGGCAATGACCCTGTTTAAATATCTATTTAAGGTCCATGGGGAATGGTTCCTTTAGGTAAAAAATCTTCATTAAATTTTTAGGACTACACAATTTTGTAATATATATCTGTAATATCGGTTTGAAAAATACGTTGTATCGTTCCAAATATACTTCAGAACTTATCAACTTTATTTTATGTTTTTTTGTTTTATTTTTATGCATATATGTATTAAGAGCAAATTTATTATACATTATTACTTCATTAAATCCACATACATATTTAGGGTTGTCCGCAAGACTGTAGTTACTCGCTCTATAATTAACGCAATGCACTTTCTACAGTCTTGCGGGCAACCCTCTGTATGTTTTTGCTGTATGCTGACATGTCAATATTTCTAGGGTTTAGCGCAAAACTGTCGTAAGTCACTCTTTTTTAACTTGAGTTACGACCGTTTTGCGCTTAGCAAGTGATTTGTACAATCCGAAGTTCGGATTTTATACCTCCCTGTGTTGATATAAATATACATTATATGATTTTGCTCCTTTGGATTCCCATAAACCAAGGACCCTATATTGTATAGGGTCCTTGCATATACTAGTCTAGTATATTGTATTGCTGTGGATTGTTGCAATATTTCTTCCATATTTCAGATTATCATGATGTTGATACAGACAGATCAAGAATTGTTTCACATCCAGTCAGGAAATATTTTCACGGAAAGCAAACACAGTACACCATACTTGCCTGTGTCGATATCAGAACACCATACAAGATATTCTACGATGTAGAAATCAGTCGACCAAATGGTATGTAAATTTCATGTTTTATAACAATTGTTATAATTTCATTAATATACGGAGCCCCGAAATTGACATTTTGAAATACATTTTTTTTTCATAAACGTAATATTTAAAAAAAACAAAACACGAAACTTCCATCATGTGGACTATCAGTAACAGTGGTTGTAATGGCAGAATGGTCGTAATATAGGGACATTTTTCTTTCAAATTGAAACATTTTAAGAGATTCCATGATGTTTCAATAAGCAAGGTAATCTTTATGGTGTAACTTTAAACCATACAATATTGATTTTTTTTTTGGGGGGGGGGGGGGGTTGATACATTAACCCTTAGTCCATGGTCCCTATAGTCTATATAGAGCCCTTGATTAAATTTTGAGTAAATGTACATGACTATATTACATTAAATGATTTATTCTGACATTTATTTCAGATATTGAATTCCCAGCATCTCCATATAAGGATATAAGAATCTTCAAACAACTAATGAAAGAATTCCCAGCCTCAGAACAAAACTACATCAAAGCTGAAATCAAACTTAGACAGAAAGTAGATGATGCCAGATTACAATACTTTGAACAAAGAAGAAATGAGTTAATGGACAGAATGAGAACAGAAATGCTAGCAATGAAACAATCTGAGATTATTGAAGAGAAAGCAAGTCAATGTAAGTTTACCATACAAATTTATATTAGTTTGTTATACTAAATTATTTTAGATCTATTGTGAAACAAGATTTTACAACTTATATTAATCACTTTTAATTCCGTTACCTGTCCCCCAGTACTGAGCCATATGTTAAAGTTTCTTGCTCAATAAAAGAACGGGTAGGTTTTAGATGGGATTCGAACCAACGTGGAGCTGGCTATCCATTTTTTCAATTTAACAATTTGTTATTGTTTGTTCTTGCATGATCCTGTTAGGGCAAGTGAGAAGTTGGTGTAGCTTAGCACCTTGTTTCAACCCCAGTGGCAATTATTTTGCCACAGTCCATTCCAATGGTAGACACCCTTTAGGTTCACATTTTTTTTATTTGTTTGTGGCATCTTTTTTATAACAAAGTATATGTAAAAAATCTTATAAAAATCTATCTCCTTGCTTTTTGGCTAAGCGAAAGATCTGTGTTTTTGTCTGTTGCTGTTATGTTTCTTTAGAACTTTGTTTTAAAATTATTTCAAATGTTTCAGACAATGCCATGGTTACAAAGATCAATGCTTCATCTGACAAAGACATAATTGAATGTCAGACTGTTGTTGGTAACATGAAAGCAGCAGAAAGAGATGAACAGAAAATGAGCAACATGGATAATACTGGTAATGATGAAAATGATAATGGTGATGACGATGATGACAATGCATGTGGTATATTAGGAGTGTATGCTAGAGGCGACTAGATTATTAAGGTAGGTACAGAGTTTCTGTATAGTTACTTGTTCTACATGTTAATTACATTAACCCTGCTGATTTAAATACTCACTATAGTACATATGTACTCACTATCAGGTATTGAGTAGTGACAAACATTAACCCTGCTGATTTAAATACTCACTATAGTACATATGTACTCACTATCAGGTATTGAGTAGTGACATACATTAACCCTGCTGATTTAATTACTCACTAAAGTACTTCTCTACTTACAATTGATACAAATAAATATTTATATTGCATGTACAGGGAATCTTGAAAAAATATAGAGTATTCAAACCAGCAGGGTTTCATGAATATTTTGGATCAGGCTTTTAATGTTATTCAATATTTATAATTTCATTATTGATAGTGTATTTGGCTGAAAAAGCTTAGGTTTCTGACTGCCGAAGTAAAGAGTTACTTGAACATTATGTATTCTAGCCTTTCTTGAATTATAGAATATTTTTTTTTTAAATTTAATGTTAACATGGTTCTACAATAATTCTGTTCTCATGATCTGTCATTTCTATTTCCAGATGCTGTAAAAGACCTAAAGAAATTTTATACGAGTGCATTTTTGATGATTTTTCTTTTCATATAAACACATAAAAATAAATGTGTTTTTCTAACCTACTTCCATCTTTGTTCTTTTTGTTATTTACAAGTAAACAACCATTCTCCTTCAAAGTAACTGTTTTAATGAGCATGTCACATGGGCAAATATTTCAACATTTACTTCTGGGGCTTAGTGCAAAACAGTTTTAACTCACTCTTTTTTTACCTTGAGTTACGACTGTTTTTCGCTAAGCCAGCGATTTGGTTTGAATCTGTTTGGATACTGGTACTGGATAAATCATTTTTTATTGTTGCCAATATACCTAGACATTGAGAAAAGAAAAATAGCACAAAATGTTGACAAGGTAACAAGTCTTCAGTCTATGAAACTATTCCAGTATTGCCATGGCAACTAGGATTAAGGTTCATGTTGACAAGATAACAAGTCTTCAGTCTATGAAACTATTCCAGTATTGCCATGGCAACTAGGATTAAGGTTCATGTTGACAAGGTAACAAGTCTTCAGTCTATGAAACTATTCCAGTATTGCCATGGCAACTAGGATTAAGGTTCATGTTGACAAGATAACAAGTCTTCAGTCTATGAAACTATTCCAGTATTGCCATGGCAACTAGGATTAAGGTTCATGTTGACAAGATAACAAGTCTTCAGTCTATGAAACTATTCCAGTATTGCCATGGCAACTAGGATTAAGGTTCATGTTGACAAGGTAACAAGTCTTCAGTCTATGAAACTATTCCAGTATTGCCATGGCAACTAGGATTAAGGTTCAAATTGCTGTTTTTTTTAAAGACAAATCACACAAGAAAAAAAATTTGTCCAAGTTATATCTCTGTCAGTCTGTTACACATACATCTGTTAATAAAATAAGATCATCATGAAATACGCCCCATCATATAAAGGTGAAATAAATGGCCAATTCTTGCCCATGTAAGCCAGTACAACCTGATTTGACAGCAGTCTATAGGATACTGAGATTGCACCCAGTAATGCCTCAGTCCCATCAACTCAAGGCTTGTTGCGGACCCGTACATGAAGACAGTCGTAGGCCCTGGGAAGCCTTGCGTATTAAGGTGACAGTACGCACATGGTACAAAACAACAGACCCGTATGGAGCGATAAATGGAAGATATGCATGTTTAATCCATACTTGGCTATGATTTTGTTCACGATTTGACTTTGAAACTGATCAGTGTATCCTGGGCTCGTCTTTCAGACCCTGGTAAAAAGTAACAGTCTGACGGGTACGCAAGAGTTTGTAAGGGTCCTTGCAGAGCTTGATTACACAGCGCCTGTATGGTGCCCTCACGACTATTTTTATGTGTATGGGACTGTAGCATTAAGGGTAAAATAAAACAAGTCTACATTTTTTGGTCCAAATTGCATTTTATTTTTTAAGTTTGTACAAAACTATCTAAAAAAAGATTCACGCTACCTAATACAGAAATACTTTCTTACAGTTTATATATATTTATATCATACATACATACATCTCTCGTATAAACATACTGGGGGGGGGGGGGGGGGCTCATAGTATACCATGATTATGACTATAGATGGCCAGCACTGTTTCAAGTTAAAAAACACCATATTTACACATAATATCCTGAGCTTAGTGCAAAACAGTGGTAACTCACTCTTTTTTAAACTTGAGTTACAACTGTGTCACACTAAAGCTGTAATATGTATATGGTATTTTTGACTTGGAACTGTGTTGGCCTCCTTTGATTATAAACTAAAAGTTAGGACATTGTCTTTTATACCAACTGTCTATGACAAAATTTTTTTTAATGATATGAAATATTGGTAAATTTTGTTCAACTGTCGGTGGTGCATACATTTACCCCACTGATTAAAATACTTGTACTCGAGTATAATTAGTGAGTACAGAAATACTGTAGTGAGTAACGAGCAGGGTAAATGCATGTGAAACTGACAGTAAGTTAAATAAAATTTATCAATAACTTTCCGTTGATTAAAAATGCCCAAATAAAAACTAAGACAATATGACGATATTATGATGACAGGGTCCAATATCATGTGATCTACAACAAAAACATGAGGTAAGCAAAATTTTGTTTCTTGCCGATTTCTCTACCTGACAAATAATTGAATGCCGTCAAATAGCGCAAAAATTCCTGACATATAATCCGACTGACTTCAAATAGTGCACATAAAATATCTACATGTACTACTTTCCTTTCCTAAAACAAATCCAAACTGATTCCATGAGTTTTGATCATTAGCTCCAAATCCTCTGCACAAAAATTGAATCAACTCAAATTTTGCGCAGAGGATTTAGAGTTTATACTTAAAATTTACATAACCAGTTTCAAATTGCTAGATTTTTGGGAGAAAAAGTAGTTACTATTCATGCAATATTTCATGTCACTTAATTATTTGTTAAGAATAATTGGTAAAATCAAGCATTTGTTTACCTTCCAAGTAGTTGCTGAAGATCACATGTTTAATAGACCCTAAATAAAGTTTGGCTACTAAAATACTTTGTTCATGATAACCATACAAGGTGGCACATCTAAAACATTCGGCATTTTTATATCAAATATCATGCATAATGATGATAACCATTTTCATACTTGTATGCTTTAAATAACATTCATTACCATGCATTTTCAAAATGGCTACTGAATACTTTGTTTATCATATTCCAACATATGGCATTACAAATAAAACATACGTCATTTTTTATTTCGAATTTCATATATAATTATGATAACCATTTCATACTTGCACGTTTTAAATAACATCTATTACAATGCATTTTCAAATAATTCATTTTTCATAACATTTCAGAAATTCCCTCACAAGCAAAGACAGCCGGCACAGTCCATACCGCGCTGGTTGTCATTGGTCACAAGCAACATACAGTTGTACATTAATAATTAGGACACGCGTAAAAGTACCGAATTTTCAAAATCCTGAAAATCTTGATTTTCAGCAACTTTTACATAGGAAAAGTACACAGGTTCACAAAATCATGAATTTCAGGACAAATCCTGAATACTTTCACCCATTTTAGGATAAATCAGTGAAAAATTCAGACAATAAATTAAATACACAAAAGCTTATATCATTACAGCTTAATATACTGGACAAATCAAGCAGAATTTAACCCTGAAATGAATATTAATAAATAAATTATAAATATAATTAATTAACTTAAAACTAGCTAGATCTACATAGCCGAGGATTAGAAAAGAAAGAACCAGTTAAAGTATTGTTAAATTTTATTAAACTGTCAGTGGAGCAAACATTAACCCCGCTGATTTAAATACTTGATATTTGTTTGATAATAAATATTTCTATTTATCATCTGTATTTAAATGCAAGCATCACTGACAGTTGAATAAAATTTATCATAGATGTTTAGCTTTTGAAACATAACTAAAAAAAGCTTTGATAAAAGAGCTGACCAAGGGAGGTAATAATGAAGAGTAAAGTCATTGAATATATCAACAGAATGAAAAGGCTTTTAAATAAAAAAATCAATTTCTTACAACAGACATCATTTCTATTTCTTCAAAAATGTATTTATCAAATCGTTCAGTAGTAATTGCCTTTCAACAGATGAAGCAATTCTTCAAACTGATGTTTATTTATTGGAGTTAATGCCATGTCAACACAATTTAGGTCATTTTACGGAGTCCAGCACACCTAACCTAGCTTTCCTGGACCATTGTCTATAACCAGTACTCACCTACCCTTCCACAAGGCCGTAAACTTCTCCATATTATCTAATCAATGGAGGAAAATCAACATTATTGTCAAATTTTCTTGGAAGGGTGTAACCTCCTCAGGTGGGATTTGAACCGGCACCCTCTTGGGCACGAGATTCCAAATTCCGGCACGTTACCAACTGCGCTATCTAGCCTGGTGAAAAAAATATGTTATGTACTATGCTTGAAGCCACATTTCAGCTCTTTTCAGTGAAAATGTGGCAGTCAGACATCCTACTCAATGTTCCAAGACAGGCCTAGTAGAAAAAAATCCACGATTCAAATTCAAGGTAGTAGTTTACCGCAAGCAAAATGTACAATTCAACAGAAAGTTTACAAAAAAAATAAAGATACAGTTGTGAGGTAGACGTAAAAATCTAAAATTTTATCAGCAAAAAAAAGCAGTGAAGGTAGAAAATTAAATACAATAGCAAAACTCAATGTCAGCAGAAATTTACATATTATATATTTAAGGGGTTAGTGGACAGAGTATCTAAATACAAGGGTATCTTGGTCAAACTAAATAGAGAGGGTTTCTAAACAAATATATATAAATCAATATGCTAAGATGTAGTTCTAAAGTTGTACTTAATCTATGCTGAAGTTAAACAGAAAAATGCCAATAAAACATTCAGGTATGACGCTTATGGCAATCTAACCTTTTACTCATCAATCCCATATTTTTAGGTGTCTGGAGACATCCCCTATCAAAATGGCTGACACAGGACTTGAAATTAGAGCTTTTGATTGGTTTTAGTGAAATTTCACTTCTGGAAAGTCGTCTTTTTTGTGCGACCTCCAATTAGAAGACTTCTCAGGGGGGTCCCAGGATGGGATGTGCCCCCCTCCTGTCCCTGGGGGGGAAGGGTTTAGACATGTAAACACACAGAATTGACCAGTAAAGAGTTAATAATCTTATAATTCATAGAACATATCATACAAAACTATCATGCTAAAAAAACTAACAAAAAAAACCTTTAAGTATGAACGGTGCAAAAATATCTCAGAATTTCAGGCTGTAAAATTACAAATGGTAACAACTTTTATCTTGTTTATTCTTTTGTCAGAAAAAATGTTTAATTTCTAACCAATCTTGACCATCATAAAAACAAAAGAAAACCCACATTTAGTTTACCCCTTCTTATAATATAAAACACAAATATACAATATTTTTACTCAAACATTCAAAATACATAAACACATTATACCAAGAAATAAAACACATAATATAATCATTACACATATATTTACTCATATTTACACATTTAATTTTAAAAACATTACAATTTTTATACAGAAAAAAAGATTAAATTATCACACCTAGTTTACAAGTATAATTAAAATATTTATAACATTATACAAATTATTTTAGTTTTTTCCATTTTTTTTCTCAACTGTAAAAGCTCGAATAATTTCACGGTTACTAAATGTGTTTTACTTAAATCGGAGCCCTGCTTATACTTTTCCACAAAATTATGATATCATGAAAACATGGTTTATATTGGTAAATTTGATTCAACTGTCAGTGCCCTTACATTAACCCCAATGATTTAAATACTTAACTATCGATAACGAGAGAAGAAACACTGTAGTATTATTAAGTATTTAAAACAGTAGGGTTAATGTATGCATCAACGACAATTGAATAAAATTTACCTAAACCATTAAACATCAATGAATTTTAGCAATTCATGTTCCATCTGATCACACAAGCTTTCGGAAAGTCAATTTAAGACAATTATAAATTTAACACACCTATTCACCCCCAAAATTATTTAAGTTTCGACAGTTAAGAAAAAACACAGACAATAACTTAAAGGAAAAAGTTAGCTTTGTTGTACACCCCCCTTTACAGCGGTGTACACAAAAATACTGTAGTTAAATTTTCTTATAAATTCTATTCAACATTATTTTTCATTCAACAAAGTCAATAAACGAAAATAATACAATTAACAATTCAAAAATAAAAACTTAATGTATAAAAAGAATAAGATTATTGTATAATTAACAAAAAAGTTTTGTTTTTAACAGAAATTGAGAAAAAAAAACTTACATAAAATTTCATACTCATACAAGTATAACTTTCTTGAACCATAAATTAGGATTTTCACAACAATGTCTTTCAAAATGCATCACCATTTATGATTTTACTTTTGTGGTACACACTCATAAAGAAATGTGCAAACAGTCTCATCTCTGAGTAGTATTATCTATTATAACCTATCATGTTATTTAAATGAACCATAAAAACTTATAAGGACATGTGCAAACAATTGCCTTTCAAATGCAGCATAATGTGCAAACAATTGCCTTTCAAATGCAGCATAATCTATGATTTTATTAAAATTAACCATACACACACATAAGGACATGTGCAAACAATTGTCTTTCAAAATACAGTACAAGCTATGACCATATCATCAACTTATACAGGGAAATATACAGAGAACTAAAAGGGCTTGGTCAAATATATTTATAACTTCACTAAGATCCACATAAACTACTACTGAAAGCGACATCTTAAGACATTTTACACATCAAGTTTGCCATTCAGATGTAAAAGCTCACTACAGCTCATGTTATCTTGTTGTACAGTCTTGCTGACCCAAAATATATATTATCTTATTGTACTATGACCACAGTTGCATTCTCAATTCCAGGTATCCTAGTATTTTGAACAATTTTTAGAATCTGTAACTTAACTAGAACTGCCACCAGTGGCGAAAATACCCCCGCAACAGCAACATTTCAAGATAAAAGCAAGTCAACATTGTGGAAGTCCAAAAGGGTAAATGTTGTAAGAAGCATAAAAACCAAGAAAAGAATAGGATGCAAAAATCAAATTGGAAATAAACAGCAAATTACAGTGTAATTCACTATAGATTTATGAAAAAGCAAAATGAACAGAGTTGTCATATGTCAAATGATTTTTTACATAAAAATGAACACCATTTGGTCATTATGAATGTAAAGTGGGACAACAGACAAAGAGTGATCACATTTAAACTCATCATGTGTATGTTGTAACCAGAAGAGCAAAATGTAGAATGTGTTTGTAATTTTTGATAGATAAGTAAAAAATAAGGCAATTGCAAAAATGCACAATTTAAATCAAACAATTAGTATTTACAATATCTTGTATCAAGAATTTCACAAACACCCCATAAGAAAGCTTAAATTACCGATCATTATTTTCACAGAAGTAAAGTTAAAATAATATCTAAAATCTCATGTAGCTATAACGCCAATCAGCCATTATGAATTTGATAAAATATCAATACATCAAAAAAAAAAGTTCAACAATAAGAATTTGATAAAAATAGCAGTACATAATAGACTTCAGCAAGTCAAAATGGCAAACAATGTGGAATAATGCTATATTTAATAAGTTACATGACATAAAGCCATAAACCCTTGATTCATCTTCGTCAATAATTTTTGCTAATCAATGAGATAAATAGTTACTATGAGATGTAGAATTGGTCATACTATATTAACACATTCATACCTTCTCAAAAGAAAGAAAGCACCTAAATGTATACCATGTGACGAGCATTTCAATGTCAAATACGTTCTCCTTGACTGCAAGGATCTTAAATACATCCGTGACAAACATTTTTAAGTTAACTCACTTGAAGAACTTTTTGAGTCTGTACCATCATATGCGATACTTAACTTTTTGAAGGAAATAAATGTATATAATAAGATACAGAGCTTTACATCATTAATATTGATTTAATAAATAGTATCATTGATTGGTTTCGACACGATATGACCTTTTTGTGTTGGTGCACCGTAAAACCAAACAATACTTGACAGAAATAAATGTTTATCATAAATATAGGACGTACAATCTTCATTATCTATTGAAGTAATAGTATCATCAATTGTTTTTGGCGTAATATGACCTTTTTGCATTAATAAGCCGTAAAATCCAATAAATCAATCAATAAATCAATCAGACTTCAGCAAGAAGAAATTGGTGATGAAATAAGCTTACTATACAGTTATTTAAACAAAGTCAAAATGGCTGCCAGTCTGCCATAATGAATTTGTATCCTAAGTAAATCCATGTACAAGTCAACTACATCAATAAAGACTTTGGAGCGAAATTTGGATAAAATTAAGTAAAAAAACACATACATGTACTATACAGTAATTTAAATAAAAATTCAAGATGGCTGCCAGTCAGCCATATTGAATATAAATTGATGAAGAATGGTCATCCTGATCAACTGTATTAGTGAGACCTTGTATGCAATTTCTTTTCAAAATATGTATGATAATAAGTCAAAATAAGACTGTATTAATTTAGAAAAAGGACGACAGCCAGTCAGCCATTTTGAATTGGAATTGAGTTAAAGTGTATGTACACATCAACTGTGAACGCCTGTGCAAAATTCTATCTAAATCAGTTGAGATATAAGCATACAGTAATTAAACGAAATTAAAAAGAATTCAAGATGGCCGCAAGTCGGCCATTTTGAATTTGGAATTGATATAAAGTGTATGTACACATCAAATGTAAACGCCTGTGCAAAATTCTATAAAATAAAAAAATAAAAAATCTGTTCAGAAATAAGCATGCAGTTATTAAATTAAATTAAAAAAATCAAGATGGCCGCAAGTCGGCCATTTTGAATTGGAATTGATATAACATGCTTATAACATCAACTGTAAACGCCTGTGCAAATTCTATAAAATAAAATAAGACAAGAAAAAAATCTATTAAGAAAAAAGCATACTATACAGTTATCAAATTAGATTTAAAATATATAACACCATTAAATATCTTAAACAAGTGAGGTATGTTTCCATAGCTACATGAGTTTTGTATACACCATTAAGTCATGGTATATAACAGCTTCTATTAAAATACATTAAGAAATAAACATACTACAAATGTATTAATTTTTTGGGACAGACCACATATCCAACCAACCAACCAACCAACCAACCAACCAACCAACCAACCAACCAACAAACCAACCAACCAACCAACCAACCAACCAACCAACCAACCAACCACCAGGGTGATTCCAGTATACCCCCGAAAACTTCGTTTGCGGGGGTATAAAAACCAAAATTGAATAACAAGATTCAAGTATTGACAGATTTTACAAAAGTTACACCATTTTATCAATTGCATTGTATCTTGACATTGTTTGCACAATCAATAAACACTGTCAGCCAACAAAACAGGTAGGACATTACAGTGCTGGCCAATCAAAACAGGTATAACATCATAATGTTGATTAAACATTGTCAGCCAATCAGAACATCAACATTTATGACCTCACCATGATGACCAAAAATATCAGCCAATCAGAGCAGATTTTACATTAAAATAGGAAATACTTGTCAGCCAATCAGAACAGTTTTTACAATAAAATATTGAAAACAAATTGTCTGCCATTACAGAGCAGATTTTACAATCAGGGAATACATTGTTAGCCAATCAGAACAGATTTTACAATCATGGAATACATTGTCAGCCAATCAGAACAGATTTTACAATAAAATAATCAAATTACATGGTCAGCCAATTAGAACTAAGTATACAATTTATGATAATTGACCAATTAACTGCTATCCAATCAAAACGGATTTTACATCACATTATTTAAAAATTGACCAATCACCATTGAGAATATTAAAACAATCAATATCTCAGATACATATACACAATTGATTATTCTAATTCAGCTTTAAGCTGATATGATTATTACTACATAATACATAATGCTAAGCTCATCTCATTAAAATATTGTATTTTGCTACTGACACCAAAATTTTTATACAACTTAGGAAATTATGCTTGACATGATAAATGAAAATTAATACATTGTATAATACCTACGTTCATTTACTCAACTAATTGCAAAAATATTACTGGTAAAATTCAATCAACTGTCAGTGGCACATACATTAACTCCGCTGATTTAAATACCCCATATTTGTTCAATTTGTTGATGGTGGGTTTAGCGTACAAGGGTAGTAACTCACTCTTTTCTTATATTGAGTTAAGACCGTTTTGCCCAAATCCTGCATAATGTATGGGCCACTGTCAGTTGAATAAAATATACCAATATATCATTTAAACAGAATTTGTTTTCATGAAAAAATTATAACTTAAGCAAAAACACAATGGCATCAACAATGATATTCAATAAATGCTTGTTCATGGCACTGTTAAATAAACAGAAAATAAAACATGAAATAGTTCTACAAAATTTTGAAAAAAAAGCCGATCAGCAGAGTGTTCAGTAACTACTGTTAGCGAACCTTACAGGTACTATACAACTCAACCCATAGACAACTCAACCCGTGGATAACTCAAGCCAAAGTTGGGACAACTCAAACCTTTAGTGAGGTATTGAATTTTCTCGGGTTGAGTTGTCTTTAGGTTGAGTTTTCCCGAACCTAACGTTACAGAACGTTTTGGAACATTCAGGGTAATTGAACAGGCTACTGGTCATGTGATGCTAACAACTGTCAAACAGATCACATAATATAACAGAAATATCTCAGCATAGAGATTTATCATACTTACATGAAATTCTATTTCAAAGATTTATCAATTTATTATGAAATAAATGAATCTAATGTCTCAAAATATGCTGATTTAACAAACAGAGCTGATGGCACAGATGTTCAACACCAGGACTTGACAAAATTTTCTAAACTAGTGTGCCTAAAGTAACAAGTTGCCCAAACCAAAAAATAGGTTATTGGGCAATAGGAAACCAAACGTTAGCTAGCAGTATCAAGTTGTGTTAACCCCAAAGTTAGGTTAGGGGCAATGGGATGACTTAAAATGTTGAGCCCCGTGCCCATCATTAGCATTCATATGATATGACTAACCTGTGATGAGTGTTACAAATGAATGAACGTAACAAAAATATAAGATATAAAACATTGCAGTAATAACTTGTATATTTCATAATTATCCATAGGTTGTTGGCAGGAGAGAGTTCCCCACAAAAAATTATAAAAAACAATCCAATTCATTTTTATTACAAATAAATTTACTTACAGTAAAGGTATGTAACTCATCACTTCAGAAACCATGAAAAAAATCCTATCTCATTTATCCACAATTATCACAAAAGATCAATCGAAAAAAACAACATAATTTTGAAATTAAAAATTTAGTAGGTCAGCAGGGCTTGACATTGGTTTTAAAAGTAGGTTGCCCTATTGGACAAGAAGCTATATATATAACACTTGCCTGAAACAAATGTTTACTAGCAGTAACAGGTTGACTGAACTCAAATATATGTCAAAAGGGGCAATTGGGTGACTTTAAATGTCAAGACCTGACAGTCTACAACATATATGTACAATCTAAAAAAATGGAATAGGCTCTTTTATGCCAACAACCTGTTCCTTCACTTAACATTGTATACATCACAAAGAAATGAGGAACTTAAGTTTTGTAATATCATTTTTCTTATGACAACATTATAACTTGAACGAATACATGATGTTTTATATAGGACGAAAATTAGGGCCGATTTAAGACCCTAACTTTATACATGATTGATACGTTTTGTATAATCTAGATAGGTCTAGACTTTAGTGATATGATTGAGATAGTATCCGTCAAGTTAGACAACTCTGTACACATTCTGACTACAACACTACAGCATGTCAATGATTACCTCCCCTACATTATATGTACATACAAAATACAATTTAAATCCTCAACTTTCATTTTACAGAAAAAATACACTTAACTTGGTTTGAAGTACAAGTTGTGTCCCTTGTACAAAAACAATTTACAAATATCCTAATTCAAAAATGACAAAATCATTTAAAACATATTAGCAATTTTCTATGCAGGTATACCTTGGACATCAGAGGGAGTAGTAATACGTTTAAAGTTATAAGGCAAGGTAAATGACTGACTGGAAAGTAGTGCCATTATTGTTTAAATTCAGACATGCTAGGTCAAGCAGCAAGTTGACCCCTTTTCTGCAAAAGCGCTACATTACGAACTTTATTCCACTAGGACCATGATAAATGAAATTCTTGTTGACAATGAAATCCAAGTTAGAACTACTTTTCCTCCATATGATGTCTGAAGTTTAATTGCACAGAAAATTGCTAAGGAATTCCAAATGTGACAAAGACTGCATACAGTAGCCTCCCTTGTCATACAAGACTGCTAAGTGTAGCTTCCCTTGCCATGTAATACGGCTAACAGTAGCCTCCCTAGTCATATAAGATTGCTTAGAGTAGCCTCCCTTGTCATATGAGATTGCTAAAAGTAGCCTCCCTTGTCATGAAAGACTGCTTAAAGTAGCCTCCCTTGTCTAATAAGACTGCTTAAAGTAGCCTCCCTTGTCATACAAAACTGCTAAGAGTAGTCTCCCTTGTCAAATAAGACTGCTAAGAGTAGCTTCCCTTGCCATGTAAGACTGCTAAGAGTAGTCTCCCTTGTCACAAAAGACTGTTAAGAGTAGCCTCCCTTGTCTTATACAGCACAAATTACCTACTAGTTAACTGACCTAATGACAACCTATATATAATGGTGTGTGTGAGAAGATTATAAATAATGATGCCCTGAGTCAGAGATGGCACTTTTTAATAATTTATGAAAAACAACCTATCACCTGATGTAGTTAAAATAAATAATAATCTCGATTTACCTCCCCTTATCAAAAACTAAATTACCTCCCCTTATCACTATCTGTAATAACTTTCCTTGTCAAAACATAGAATTACCTCCCCTTATAAATACCCCAAAATACCTCCCCTTATCAGAACTTACAAATATCTTCTCTTATCAGTACATATAATTACCTCCCCTTATCAGAACCTAGAATTATCTCCCCTTACTATACATAAATTACCTCCCCTTTATAATACATAGAAGTACCTCCCTAATCAGTCAATACCTAAAGTTCACCTGAATTAAACTCTTAAGTCACATAACTCTTACTGGCATTATAGTGTGCAATAAACCTTACCATGAGAAAAACTCAACTCTCAAACAAGCAGCATACTCATCAAAAAGATTAGCATTGATTAAAAATCTCCAAAATTCGAAAATAAAAAACAAATGAATCTCTCCTAAGCTTCTATATTTGTTTATGAAGACAAACATATTATCATTGATGCACTAGTCATTTGTAACTCACACCCCCAGATATACACACCGACTCTGATTTTGAGCCCAAAAATCTCCTAGTAAAATCCCCACCCAGTGTGGACATTCGGATGGTGAAATCTGCCCTATGGACATTATGGACGTCCAAGCCAACCCCTATTTCTAAGACTGGACCCATCAGTACACAAAATAGTCCTATAATATATAAGATCATACATAACCCTTTTCACTATGGGAAATACTTAGCTAAGACCCATACCAACAACTGTAAAAACACAGAAAGTTAGCTGTAACCATGGCTAAAGTTCCAACTAATTTTTATGTAAAAATAACTTCCCTACAGTTGCCCAACAGTACCAGGGAAGCCAGAAGCTAAAAAAACGATTCATTTTCCCTAGCACTGCCCAAGGAGTAGAGGGAAGCTAGAAGGTAAAAAATTGGCTCCTTTTCCCAGTACTGCCCCAGTGGTGAAGGGGAAACTAGAACATAAAAACATGGCTCCTTTCCCTTGCACTGTTCCTCAGAGTGAAGAATGTGAATTACGAATAACTGGTGCATCGTCCATTTTGTATTAGAAGCAAACTCATGACCCCTGAAGTAAATAAATAAGCACATAATTAAATCCTATGTCCAAAATATGGCAGAGACTGGAAGAAAAAATGACTCCCTATAATGTGTCAGTCAGCGCACTGATGAGATAGTAAAATATCTTGCCAGCAGAAGACGTGTTGCTGATATTGAGGTAATAACAGTTTTCCCAAAGTTCAAAAATTGAAATAATCTTTCTTTAATATGAAAACAAAAGCAACATGAAATGGTACATAATATGCCCTAAGTATGATATGGCACATGACCTTTGTCCTCTGAGCGACCTTGACCTTTGATCTATAGAGCTGAAAAGTGTGCAACAAATAGTTTAAATGTGGGGATGTTTTATGCCAAGTACAGTGGGACCCCACTATTACAACCACAAACCAGTCTTTAACAAAGTGGTCTTAATAGTTGATAAGTGGGCCTAATATTTTTCATAAAACAAAGATCGAAAACCCTTTATTCGTAACAAAATTATTGTCTAGGCATGAAATTGCCAACAGACAGACAGAAGGATGATCCAATGCAGAACATAACATAATGCATCCATTTGGGCATAAAAAACATATCAATGTATTAGTTCAATATAAAATTAAAAATTCAGCAATTTTTTTTATGAAATTTTCTGAGGCCAAGTAAACAATATAACCGTATGAGCATTCATTGTCTATTTCTTATGTTTTATCTTGAATGGTTAAGGCCATGCCATATTGGAATTTTGTTAAGCGCCCGCGTGCGCGTAGGTTTTAGAGACCCTAATCAAAATAAAAAACAAAATTGTAGGTACAATTTTCTTAAATAATTCGGAGGTTCCGGAATTTGAAACGACAATTTAATTCAGGAAATTTGTGTTCGGCAACGACGTTATTCATCGTAAGCAATTAATCATAACCGCGTCATTAATACAATATGAATTTAACGTGAAAAAACCCTAGTAATTTAATATTAAATTCAGACAATTGTTTCATATTATGAGGATGTTATTTCATTGAAAAAATATATAAATGTATAATGCATTGTTTTTTGTTGTAAAAAAGTATTTGTGTTTTCGTTTTCGGTTTGTGTGTTTTTGTAAATAGGTACCTAGGTTTGTCAAATTTGAGTTGACGATTAACAGAATTACAATTTGGCATGGCCTAAATGTTCTATGTTGAATGGTAATAATTATAGCAGTGGTCCAGTAATTTCAAAAATTGAGTATCACATAAACTTGGAACTGATTCTTAATAAGCCTGTTATACATATAGGCTTTTATGGAATATTGATAATGATCTTTTCCATTAAGTGTATGCATACTTATTCACTATAATAATCATGCTTTAACATCTTAATTAGGGCTGTCATGATATACCGGTATATTGCAATACGCAGCTGCAGCAATACATACTGCCGTACAATTTTAATGTACCGGTATTTGGAGATTTTTTTTATTTCATTGAAAAATTCTTCCCTTCGCAAAATAAAAGTAGCGAAACATCAGTTTTTCCATTGTTCATTCCATCTAACCTTAAGTTACAAGACTTTAACCGATTGGGGCACGTCACAGTCCTAAATGACCGTAACTACTTAAAGAGGCTAGATTCTATCAGTAGCTGCATGTAAGATTTGTTATGTTTCTGTTAAATACAGCTGAGGCACAACGAATCTGAAAGCCCACAATATATCGTGGCACCTATCGCGATACAATGCCAGCCTATTGAAATATATCGCCATACCCTTCTGGTGAATCGTGACAGCCCTCATCTTAATACCCTTTCCATCAATTTTTTGACATAATTTCTATTGTTTTTTCATCTGTCCCCATAACACCATAACAATCGTTTTATTCAATTCCTAACTTTCACTGTACAATCAGAGTCAAACAGCTTTTAAATTGTTTCCATTACTTTCAATAATCTAAAACAGTCTACAAAGCGAAAATATCAGATTTTCTTTTACAATATGCAATATGCATAAACAATTTCTACAGTTAAGTACTGTCTACAAATACAAAATATACATATATCTGATTTCATTCACTATTCTGTAATATGCAATATGCATAACCTTCAAACCAATACTTGCAATACATTAAATATGCATTTATAACCATCATTGAATATGCAAAACCATCATTGAATATGCATAATTATATTTCAATAAGCATAACCATCATTGAATATGCATAATCATCATTGAATTTGCATAATCATCATTGAATATGCATAACCATCATTGAATATACAAAATCATTATTGAATATGCATAACCATCATTGAATATGCATAATCATCATTGAATATGCATTATGATAATTGAATATGCATAACTATCATTGAATATGCATAACTGTTGTTAAATATGCAAAATCATCATTGAATATACATAATCTTCAAACACATACTTGCAATACATTAGACAGTCATGTTTAAATCATGCCAATTATATAATTATTACATTGATTTCATGAATTGAATTACATATTTAGAAAATAATTAATTACAATGTAATGTCTTTACCCTTGTTTTACCCCCTTTCAAAATGGCAACTACGGTACTTAAATTTAATCGAAAAGTTAAATAGGGAAGTTTTGACACAATCAAAAATCATTAGGAAAATATAATAATTGAATTGACACAAAAATATTCATTAAGTACAAGTAACGTTAATAACTTAAAATAAATTACAATATTGTATCAATAATAAAGTATTATTTTATAACAGAGATTAAGCTTCATCTAGAATTCAAAGTATGGGTTTTCCTAGTGGCACAAACAAAAATTTATATTCCAAACTTAATGGATTTTTCAGTAGTAAAAGTTTATTTGTACTGTATGCATCTGTGGGCACTTAAGTTTTTTTAACATAATA
The DNA here is from genome assembly GCA_025267735.1 of Mactra quadrangularis. Classification (NCBI taxonomy): domain Eukaryota; kingdom Metazoa; phylum Mollusca; class Bivalvia; order Venerida; family Mactridae; genus Mactra; species Mactra quadrangularis. Next base: position 55,207,910 of record CM046309.1, on the reverse strand, counting down.
TTGCTAAAATGCAGGCAACACATTTAATTCCAACTGTACTGCATAAGGGCATATAAGGTAAAAATTAAGATTTCTTTTGCTGGAAAACCCCAACATCTCGAATTTCAAATCAAATCTATTATAACAGGTTATAATACATAAATCTTGGAATTAAGGATTTTCTAAACTTGTTAGAATACAATGTACTAATTGTTGCTTATCTTTGATAGGTCAGTAATAATATAGTGTTAAACTAAACATAAACACCTTACGATTCAATAAGAATGAAATTACATTGTATTATTACTAAATTATTGTACAAAAAACCTAATGTTCTGAATACCAACAACATTAATTGTCAGTTCTACAAAAGAAAAATCTATAACTTATAAGTACTACATTAATAGGGAAATAAGAACACTACAAGATACAAAAACAATATATTTCCATGAAAAATGATACATAATACACTCAGCACGTAAAACTTAGTGCCGAGAAAATCAAAGACTTTCTTTGTACATATTTAGTGAAAGACCCCGAAAGAACCACTACACCACACAAGAAATCATACAGGTTGAAAGTAATTATAAATATAAGGCAGTGAAATCAATACCAATCACACATTGTTACATGCACACATCACAGACAACTCCTACGTGACCTCTGACCTTCCCTAAATGCCCCCTATCTACTCCCTCCAAGTGCCTCTACAAACCTCTCCCTAAATCCCTTCATGTCAGCTACTTCAGTCTTCGCCTTAATTTTCTGAATCACTAGCTCATTTTATATATACAGTAAAATTTTCAACTAGCCTTGCTATATCGAGGGCTGACCGAACGAAATATTTTTGTTACACCATTTGAAAATAAAGGGTGATATAGTGTGACAATATTAACCTAAGCTTGAACTACCTAATTATAATAATTACACACTTCACTTACATTAAATCGTGAGTTTCCGTATGTGTGTATACAATTATACACATGCTTATAACAACCTGTGTGACTATAAATCGATTTTATTAATGTAGCATTGTCATTGTATTTTTAATTTTGGGCACATTAGTTTTGGGGAATACACGTACATCCGCAATATTGTGGCACAGTTTCAAAGTATATATTCTTATGAAAACAACATTAATTGTTCAGTATGTGTATTTTGCTGAAAGTTTCCGAAAAAGCGCGATTTACAAACGAAGACAAAAATAGACTGTAAATACTGAGTTTAATATATTCTTGCATAAAGGTCAAGCTCAGGTTAATCTTGTTGGACTATACAATAGTGTTCGTTCAGCCCTTGATATAATGGGGATAGTTGATAATTTTACTATAAAACAGACCTATGTTTGCTTGAGCACCAGCCCACTTTATTATGTTATATAGTACAGAGCAAAATGGTTAGCTAGCCCAATTATATGACATAAGTATTGTGCGTAAAGTTTGACCCCGACCTGACTTTTATGCAAGAATATTCATTACAATGAATATGAATGTAGTATTAATGCTCGATTACACTGGACCCTAAGGATTATGTGTTGAAATTTAACACATTAACATACAGATTGGGGACAAACTTTACGCACTATATATACATGCAGTTTCCACTAGCCTGAACTAATTTTTAAGTCCCAGACTTTGGGCTAGTGAGTTAAGGCGATGACTGAGGCACCTCCTCTCATCTAATTATAACCAATGCTGAATTGTTAACAGAATTACAAAAGTTTAAATACTGAATTAGCAGTCTATGCCAAAGATTTTGGGCTACCTGTCCATGCCGATATAATTTGTAAAGGTCTGACAACCTTTACTATTAAGCCGTACCTGTTGCCTGGTAAACTTTTTATTAAAATTCAGACATATATAGAATAAAATAAAATTATCAAAATTTCCAAAAATGTTGTACTAATAAATATTTATCCTTTGATTTGAATAAATCAATGAGTTTAAGAAAAAATTAGATTTTTTGTTTCCAATAAAAAACTCTGTTAAAAAGATGTTACCAAAGTTTAACATAGCTATTTCCATATTTTAATTCTGACTGGCGAGTAATCATTTAGGTACAACGACTTTACCGTCTATACCGGCCTGGTTGACTGATAGATTGTAACATCAATGGCATAGACTGATTTAGGACTGCGTTGTTTCTAGTACACAATTCGTACACTTTTAATGGAATAGAAATTATATTAAGTATTTATATTCAAGTAAGTTTACCAATAATCACAGTTAATTAAGTTTTAATGCCAGAAGGGTGAATTCATACCATTTCATTTGAAACAAAAAATGACAACTGATAACATATTGAAATTCATTCAGGGACTGACTTCTCTTTAAGATTGTCACATTTCAATAATTTGTATCGGCACAAATATTTGGATTGTCTGCCGATACGTGTTTATCCAAAATAATGAGAGAATGGCGAATGTGAAAAATGGACGATAGGAAAGAAAGAAAGACTGGGAGATTTTTGTTAAATAAAACTTGGTATTAACAGTTTCTGTTAAAGAAAATGTTGGTTCCACGTTTTTTTTTCATATATAATGAACAGTAGAAAATAATAGCGCAGTGGAAAATACAATGTCAGCTGATTTTTTCTTTGTTCACCATAAATACATGATCACATGATTTTAATAAAAAGTCACATGATTTAGTCACATGATTTCTATAAATAGCATAATATGAGCTGCATCATGAGAATCACTTTTAATGAGTGAAAAACCATCACTGGCTGCTTGGTTGTTTGGTTGATAGACGATGATGATGATTTTCATCATTATCACCATTATTTCCTGCGATGTTTTCTATAACGATGCTGATGATACAATGCAGGATGAAGATTTACAAGGCTGTCCCGAGGTAGGCAATTCGTGGGAATGCTGCGTGTTTGTAAGAATTGAACCTGAGACTCGGACACCCACTCATCTGGTACACTGAAAATAGAGAGGAAAAATTCATAGTTAATTCAATTTAACGCCGTGTCAACACAATTGTTTAGGTTATTTTTAGGTGTCTAGGGCACCTAAACCTTTGCCTATAATCAGTACACACTTACTCTTCCTCAAAGCTGGAAACTTCTCCATACGCCTTGTGGTGTATGGAGAATGGAGGAAAAATTGACATAATTGTCAAATTTTCATAGAAGGGTATAACCTCCCAATATGGGATTTGAACTTGCACCCTCTTTGAGACACTAGATCCCGCTACCAACTGTGCTACCGACACAGGTTGAAAAATTCTTAGTAAATAAGATTCAGTTTAAAATCTCGTCTCACAAGAACTCTGCAAGTTGTCTGACAAAAGGTGTGCTTCTTGTGTACATTTATGAGATCTAATACTTTCCACCTGTTTAGTTTCAACTGAGTCAAGTTCATCATTTGATTAAGAAGTAAAACTTCCATTCTCAAAAAGAATATTAAATCCCCATAAAATGTGTATTAACCCCAGCAGTATTGGCACAGTATTTCACTGCATTTTTTCTGCCATTTATTTTCGGCATTTTTAGAGTGTGATTCTACTGTTGTCCCCTTCCTGGTCTTCCAGTACTAAGCTAGTAGTGATAGGGTGATATTCTCAATGCATCTTTTTCAGTTTTTTGCTAAAATTAAAAAAAAATTAACAAATGGAAGAGATCAGAAACCAAGTGGGAGCTGGCTATCCAATGATTAACAACCCAAGATTATCCTCTCTGTAAATTTCAACATAAAAGTAATATACTATACATACATGTTTTGTGGTGTCCATTGAAGGAGGAATTGAGCTTTCCCTGATACATCCTTCCTTCTAGCAATCACCTAAAAAAAATAATAAAATAATAAATATTAATAAAAAAATTTCTGTGATATCATGCAGTTTTTCCTAAAATTGGGAGTTTACCTTGGATTTTTCTATCCCTTATCAATGACATTGCAAAATTTTTCCCTTAATGTCCAATTTAAAGTAAGATCCCTGGCCCTTCTCCCAAAATACTTCTTAAAAGCCTTATTTTCTATAAATACAAAAGATTCTAACAGTCCTGCAATAGTTTAGAAAAGGGAAGTAACTCTACATAACAAATTTCAATAATAATGCAGCATTACCTCCCTTTATTTGATAAAATAATATGATGAGAGGGGTCTTCTTTGTTGTTTACTATGTTACTAATATAATTGTAAGATAACAATGTGGTAGACAGTTTAATGGATTAAGAAAAGATGAATATTCCACATAAAATATGTGGAGGCTGCATTCATTACAGCTAAATGATTTCTGATTGCATACTGTGATACAGAAATGGGTTATAACCTTGGTTACAGGATGACCTCTATATGCTGATAGAGATGACCTTTGACCTTGTTTAATGATTGACCTATATAATACTAACTTACAGTGCTATGAAATGTGATAGAGTTGACCTATATAATACTTTTAGTGCTTGGAATGTAACAGAGTTGACCTATATAATACTTATAGTGCTATGAAATGTGAGAGTTGACCTATATAATACTTACAGTGCTATGGAATGTGACAGAGTTGACCTATATAATACTTACAGTGCTATGAAATGTGACAGAGTTGACCTATATAATACTTACAGTGCTATGGAATGTGACAGAGTTGACCTATATAATACTTACAGTGCTATGGAATGTGAGAGTTGACCTATATAATACTTACAGTGCTATGGAATGTGACAGAGTTGACCTATATTATACTTACAGTGCTATGGAATGTGACAGAGTTGTTACTGCCATTGAGATCTAACTGGGTCCTTTCTGTTATTACATTGAGCTGGTTATGTAAATTTGTCATGATTCCTGGGTCAAAGTAATCTTCTGTTTTCACTGAAAATACACAAAAAGTTGACAATAAGTAAACTAGTTATTACAAACTCTTAATGTTATCCTGTCCACTAATCATTTTGAAACCCAGATAAGTGATGCTGTAGACAACACCCAGGGCTTTAAATCCAGTTTTCTGCCACAGGATGCTGGTTCTAATAACACCAGGGACGGTTATACTATTCCAGGGCTGTACATTAAAGGATGCCCTAATCTTCCAGAGAATCAATATTTGGGTTTGGGCAACTTGCTACTGATTGAAAACATTTGGTTAGGGCAAGTGAAATTTATAGCTGGTAGTCCAACTGGGCAAGTTCCTTTTAAAAACATTAATGTTGAGCCATGTTTTTACATAAGTACAAATATGTAAAGATCTACAACAAACACACAGAGGTTATTCACATACAATGCCCTCAAAAATTTCTTGACAAAATTTTCTTTTAAAAAGTGATCACGCATACCACAGATAATATTACTAGAATTTAAGTTCATTCAAACAACATACATGTAGTTTGAATCATATTAAAGTTAGGAAACTAATAAATTCTTATTTTGAAATTTGCTCGAATGACTCCTTACTTTCTTTTTTGTAGGTAAATGAGAATAAATCTATCCTAAAAACAGGATATTGTCCAAAAACTTTAGGTGGGCACTGTATAGTCTCTAATTTTTGGTAACAAAATCGGAAAATTTGCTCAATACTTAATTAAAAAAAATAAGATAAATGTTCTCGCACTTTTGGATGGCACTGTACTACCACCAGCAATGATAAATGTACAAAGTATGACATAATTCAGTCTCGCAGCGTTCAACTGGAATAATTTTGTCTGCAACGTAATCAATTCCCAGCAGACTATATGACATACATCTATAATGATGTTGACTTAAGCCTAAGAATCGTGAATTGTCACAGTAATTTATCACCATCATTTTTTCTAATCATCATTCATTGATTACTTGGGCGATAGGAGGGAGCTCTCTTGTAACGAACCATCAATGGTACAAACATTTTGATGTACATCAATTTCTGTAAATAGCTATATAAGTCCTATAGACCAATGTCCCAGAATCTGCCGATAATGCAAAGGGAGTCATGTTTGAATGATTTGTCGCCAGTTTAGGCATAAATATTACATTCATTGGTGAAAGTTGAAAGTTTGAAATACTGAAAATCTATATGTTCTAAAATACTGAATTGAACAGATTTCAAATAAATAACATAGGGTCATTTATTCTCAAAATACTGAAATCAGCATTATTACTGAAAACTTTCACCCATGATATTTTAATAGCAAAGATAATCTAAACGTGACCCTTATTGGGAGCTTGTCAGATGTAAAAGAAGTGAGTATGTGAGCGGAGAATTTTAGATCAGTTTTTAGGTCAGATTGGATGCAAGCATGTTTGATTTGCAGTCACATGATTTGAGTGTCTGCAGAATAGCGTTCTCCATCAGAGAAACTGAACCAGCAAAAATTCTCCTATCTTTAAAACGGAACAGTTCCCATAAGAAATAAGTCAACGAGAAATTCACACATTCTTTTCTTTCTTTTTATGGAAACAGTGCAGAAACTTATTGCATTAGAGAAAATCAGTCGCACCAAAACATTGAACAATGTCAAATCAAAGACAAAAAATGTCAATTTCAAAATACAACAAAAAATGGATTTTTCTCTCTTTTTCTAAGGAAAGCTGAGTGAAGTAATACACAGATACAAAGACAATGAAGGAAGTACTTTCTTAGAAAAATCACCAAGAGCAAGAAAACACTTAGTGCAAAAAAGCCAATAAAAGAAATAGAACAGTGTTACAAGGAAATCAAGAAAATAATAGATTATCAAAACCCACTAGGGAAACTATCTGTTTGTATAGAGTTCACCACAGCCAGAAACCTGGAAATGTTGAGACAAATTGTCGTCTGCTAGCGTATTAGCAGACAGACATGGAGACAGCAGAAACTCGATGCATTTGTAGCTGAAATTTTCTCCCCGATACTATAGATTATTAGTATCCGACGATGAGAGAGAAAGAAATGAAAAATTTCCGCCGCACAAAGTCTCGGAATATATCAGAGAGAGACGTTTGCAGACAAATCATGAAAACATGATCATCGGCATGATAATTTATTGTCGTATCATGATTATTTGCGAAACGAACTCTCCAGTAAATTTTTTTCATCGCGATCAGAAACGACTCCTGCATGTAAAACCGAATAGCTCATCTCTAACTCTGCATGTTTGTTTATAGAAAAAACTTAATTAAATTCGCTTAGTGTATCTGTTTTCATCCGTATGTTGAATAAATTAAATATCTGTATGAATTTTATATTGTAATCTGAAGACCTAATTGCAACCCTTATCATAAACTTTTCAGCAAAAATGATAATAAACACTATGCTGAAACAAATTTATAATCCCTGCACCAAAAAAAACAACCGCAAAAAATCAGTTTTCAGCAAAAATTATTTCTAAAATTCTCATTTTAAAAACTAAAAACTTTTGACATCATTTTGACTCATAACTCATGAAGAAACTAGTGATTGATATTTCAAAGATATTATTTCTGCAAAGCGATAAGCAAAAAAGGGAACAGAGCAGAGAGAAAATGGCCAGAGTGCTGCTTTTGTTCTATATAGGTATCTAATAGCACATGTCGTCTCCTGCTATAACCACAGGCAAGCTAAAGTCCTCATTATCATGGTGCAAAAGCAATACTGCTGAAGTTGCATGGCAGCTCGGATAGATTAAAGCATAGCTCCCCCCCCCACAATCACCTGTGCAGCCCCGGTGATGGGGGAATGTAGGCTACAAATGACTTGTGCATAATTCTTACAGGTTTGAACGTATGTAACGGTACCAACAGTTCATCATGAAGATTTTCATGTATGATAACTACAGATAATATAAACTCAAGAAACATTGGCACTTGAGTTTTATACCTTCTTTCTTTAAATAATACAGTACCATACATTCTCTAATAAATGCCCCGCTGGGACATTATATCTATCAAAAGTGGGGGTTATTAAGGGCCCGGAGCCATACATTTTTCAAAAGGGGGTATTTAGAGAATCAGGAAATAGTGAAATTACATGAAATATGGAAGTCATAGGTTATTCTATTTTTAAATATAGGGAGGGACAATTATAAGGGGAGGGGCGTTTAATAAAGGCTATACGGTATTTATCAAGGAGCCAATTTCCCTGAGCAGAGATTTTAAGAATAAAAATAACAGGAATACATTTAAACAGTTTTTCACAGGCTACAACTGTATTTACAAACTTTGCTATCAGCAATTCTTTACAGATGTTTATATTTGCCAGATTTTCTAATTTTCAACATTTGCTCATTTTTTTCTCCTATTTTTTCCTAGAAAAAATCCTCACTAAATGTAGGTTAGTGGAATGAAAAAAACATGAAAACATTTACAGTTAACAAAATCCTGGAAGGAGCAATGTTTTCAATGGTAACCATCTGACAGTTTCATGTATTTAGTTACATTATCTTTAAAACAGAATAACACATTGAAATGTAATTAAATTTCCTGTTTTTACATTAAAAACTTGTCGGTCTGTCAACTGTTATATAAGTAAATCACTTTCAAAACTAAATTTATGGTTAGATGGCTTCTTTAGATAGCTTTTTTGTATTTCACCCAGAAACATCCATAAACTAATTCTGATTTCCTTCATGAATGTATGACAAAAGTAGGAGCAGTTGTCCAGTGGTAGGACATGCTCTGAGAAATATCGAGATTCCGGTAAGCTTTTAATCCATCAGGCAAAAACTGAGTCTAGTTTACCACAAAATCATGTACAAAAGTAATTTGTGCACAGGATTCAGCGTTAACAATTGGAAAACCCAGGCTAATGTGGGAATTTTAAAAACAAAGAAATATTATTTTTATTTTATGCGCTACTTGAATTTATTTTTCGCAGCAGCAAAAATTGACAAAAAAAAAACATGTGCTTGTTTACATTCTGAAGATGATCAAGTGACAGTACAGTATATGCAGGATTTTCTAAAACAAAATCCAAGAATTAGACATTTGCCATCTTAACTAGCAGAAAGTAATAAAAATTGAAAACCTACTTTCAAAATACTGAAATAGACAGAAATCATAGAGTAATTTATTCTTGAAGTAATAAAATCAGTAATAACACTGAAAACTTTTACCTATGGAAATATCTACAGAAAAAAAACAAGAAGAAAAAGGTTACACGTGTCAAACTTAATCAGACCTTAAATTATTCAACAAAACTAGATAACTAATAAAAATATCTGCCTATCATTCCATCATTCATGACATGGTATTTGAATTCCATTCTGTCAGTCATTTAGATAAATGTATTCTTAATGAGCTTCCCAGTGATCCTGATTACAGTGCATCATCTCAGTCATCAAAACGCTTATTAAATTTAATACATTTGTAACATTGAGAAGAATTCAGTAAATTGTTTTTGTCTTCTAATCAAAATGATGTTTATTAATTGCGACAGACAAAGGATTTTAATGACAGAGGATCATTGCACCAAGACACCATGCAGTCAACAGTGAATGTTTTTTGTGACTTCTGTGTCGACTAAACAAAATCTACATGAATTAAAATTGTGGTGTCTGAAATCGAACTAGGAAATAATCATTTCATGTACCGGGGTATGCATAAGATGTTGGTGTAATTAGAAGAGCAAAACCTTAGCTAGGAATGCATGAATAAATCTGTGAAATTGATTATTTAGAGTAGAGAATCTGGCCACTAATTCAGCTAGGGTAAAAAATATGAACAAGAGCTCCGCTGGGCGGGGCATTATACGCCCGTGTGCAGTCCATGCTGTGTTCTATCTCATATGAAGTCCCTGTGACCTTGACCAATGACCCCGGGATCTCAGAATAGGTCCCATCCTTAACTGGAAGGCTATCCAAAGCAAAGATTTTGAAACCTAGGTACAGCCATGGTTGAGTTATCACCGACACAAAGTTTTCCCATACAAACTTCCAGTGACCTTGACCCTGGGGCCTCAGAACCAAAAATACCAAAGGGCTATCAACACATTACATCTTGACAAATGGGCTGATTCACATAAAATTTGGTTAACCTAGGTACAATCATTGTTTAGTTATTGTTCGGACAAGGGTTTTCCATATGATGCCCCTGTGACCTTGACCTTTGACCCAGTTTTGACCCAAAACCAATTGGGAACATCCTTGACACATGGGCTACCCTCACATAAAATTTGGTGAACTAAATTCATGTTACTTATTAAATATAGCATTTTTTCCATTGTTTGCCATTTTGACTTTATTAACATATTTATTGAACATTTGAAGTCACTGCTTGGTAATTTGATATCTTCTGGATGATGGTTTAAACTTGACCCAGGGGCCCCAAAACCAATAGGGAACATCCTTGACCCATGGGCTACTCTCACATGAAATTTGGTGAACCTAGGCGCAGTCATTGTTGAGTTACTACACGGACAATGTTTTTCAATATGATGCCCCTGTGACCTTGACCTTTGACCCAGGGGCCCCAAAACCTATAGGAGATAACCTTGACACTTAGGCTACTCTCACATAAAAATTTGTGAACCTAGGTACATTGGTGGTTCAGTTATTGTCTGGACTAGGTTTTTCGATATGATGCCTCTTTGACCTTGACCTTTGGGCCTGGTGCACCAAAACCTATTGGGAACATCCTTGACACAAGGGCTACATTCACATAAAATTTTGTGAACCTAGGTACAGTCGTTGATGAGTTATTGTCCGAACAAGGTTTTTCAATATGATGCCCCTGTGACCTTGACCTTTGACCTAGGAGCCCCAAAACCAATAGGGCATATCCTTAACACAAGGGCTACCCTCACATAAAATTTGGTGAACCTAGGTACATTGGTGGTTCAGTTATTGCCTGGACAAGTGTTTCATTGTTTGCCATTTTGACTTTATTAACATATTGATTGAACATTTGAAGTCACAGCTTGGTAATTTGATATCTTCTGGTTGAAGGTTTAAACTTGACCTGTTTCCTCAAAACTGATAAGGTATATCCTTGACACATGGGCTACTCTCACATGAAATTTGGTGAACCTAGGTACACTCATTGTTGAGTTACTACCCGGACAATGTTTTTCAATATGATGCCACTGTGACCTTGACCTTTGACCCAGGGGCCCCAAAATCAATAGGGCATATCCTTGACACATGGGCTACTCTCAGATAAAATTTGGTGAACCTAGGTACATTGGTGGTTCAGTTATTGTCCAGACAAAGTTTTTCCATATTATGCCACTGTGACCTTGACCTTTGAACCTGGGGCCCCATAAACCTGTAGGGCACATCCTTGACACATGGGCTACCTTCACATGAAATTTGGTGAACCTAGGTACAGTCGTTGATGAGTCATTGTCCGAACAAGGTTTTTCAATATGATGCCCCTGTGACCTTGACCTTTGACCTAGGAGCCCCAAAACCAATAGGGCATACCCTTAACACAAGGGCTACCCTCACATAAAATTTGGTGAACCTAGGTACATTGGTGGTTCAGTTATTGCCTGGACAAGTGTTTCATTGTTTGCCATTTTGACTTTATCAACATATTGATTGAACATTTAAAGTCACAGCTTGGTAATTTGATATCTTCTGGTTGAAGGTTTAAACTCAACCTGTTTCCTCAAAACTGATAAGGTATATCCCTGACACATGGGCTACTCTCACATGAAATTTGGTGAACCTAGGTACACTCATTGTTGAGTTATTACCCGGACAATGTTTTTCAATATGATGCCACTGTGACCTTGACCTTTGACCCAGGGGCCCCAAAATCAATAGGGCATATCCTTGACACATGGGCTACTCTCAGATAAAATTTGGTGAACCTAGGTACATTGGTGGTTCAGTTATTGCCCGGACAAAGTTTTTCCATATTATGCCACTGTGACCTTGACCTTTGAACCTGGGGCCCCATAAACCTATAGGGCACATCCTTGACACATGGGCTACCTTCACATAAAATTTGGTGAACCTAGGTACAGTCGTTGTTGAGTTATGGTCCGGACAAGGTTTTTCAATATGATGTCCCTGTGACCTTGACCTTTGACCCAGGGGCCCCAAAACCGATCGGGGACATCCTTGACACATGGGCTACTCTCACATAAAATTTGGTGAACCTAGGTAGATTGGTTGTTAAGTTATTGTCAGGACAAGTTTTTTCCCATATGATGCCACTGTGACCTTGATCTTTGACCCAGGGGCCCCAAAACCAATAGGGAACATCTTTGACACATGGGCTACTTTTACATTAAATTTGGTGAACCTAGGTACATTGGTGGTTCAGTTATTGTCCGGACAAGTTTTACCTATTTTAAGTCCCAGTGACCTTGACCTTTAACCCTGGGGTCTCAAAATCAATAGAGAACCTCCTCCACCCAAGGGCTATCCACACATAAAATTTGAGGAACCTAGGTATATCCTTTCTTAAGTTATCATCCGGACAAGCAATTGTCCACGGACGGACAGACGGACAGACGGACAACAGCATAACATAATACGACCGTTTTTTCAAAACGGGCGTATAATAAACAGTGTTTTGGACTTTGAACATTGCTGGCCACTATTAAGGACATTTGGAACCCATTATCAGGTTCTGAAAAATCCTGCAACTTCAGGAACAGTCCTGGAAAACTAATAATTCAACCCCCCCCCCTCTGTGTATATCTATGACAGCAGATGAAATAATACCATCAAAGCCGTATAAGTCCTGTTGATGCACATCTATAAGTCTATAATGTGAGCAAATTAGCAGGTATTTAGGCATCTACATTCTGTAATTGTGTGTAAAATTGAACACAGTCAATAATGGCAGCAGGAAAGTCTGTGAATCTCCAGGGAATTATGTTCTGATGGTTCAATTCTGCTATCATTTCAAATTGTCATCATTACAACAATGATTGATTGATTTATATCTTCCACTTAAGCTCTAAGCTACTGAGAACATAATATATCATTTCAATTCTATGGTGGCATATTTCTGCCAACAGATAACCACATAACTAACACATCGTTTAAATGGTTAACAAGTTATAGTAACTAGTTAACCACTTAATAACTTAATTAACTTAAGAGGTTAACTAGTTACAATAACTAGTTTAACCACTAAACTAACTAGTTAATTATGAGGTGAACTAGTTCAGATAATTAGTTGACCACTTTACTTAATTAACTTATTTATTTTATTTTTTATTTATTGGTGTTAACACAGTGTCAACACAATTAAGGTCATTTTAGGGCGTCCAGCGCACCTAACCTAGCTTTCCTGGACCATTGTCTATAACCAGTACTCACCTACCCTTCCACAAGGCCAGAAACTTCTCCATATTAGCTAATCAATGGAGGAAAATCTACATTATTGTCAAATTTTCAAGGAAGGGTATAACCTCCCCGGGTGGGATTCGAACCAGCGCCCCCTCAGGCACAAGATTCCAAATCCCGGCGTGCTACTAACTGCGCTATCGACCCGGGTTACAATAATATGTAGTTATCTGATGGCAGAAATATGCCACCATACAATTCTTATAGGATTTACAATACATATAATGTCACAGCAGCATAGTGTCGATATTGCAACAAAATAATGCATGCTTTAATGCATTGCAAATTATTGCATTATAGTTTAAATACGGGAAGCATAAGCTTGATAATTTTGTAGTAATTTGTTTTTTTTAATGTTTTTGTTGGATTTAACGCCGTAGCAACACATTGTATAGGTCATATAAGGGCGGTCAGTCAACCTACTCACTCCGCCTGGAAAGGCTAAATCTCTGAATTTAGCTGTTAACCAACTTCTAAGTGCATACTTTTGTCAGTGACTGACAACTGCCTTACATAACTAACAAGAAATGTAATGTGGAAACCACATTAAAGCCGGATCTAAAAACTTTTAACGCAAAAATTACAATTTCAAAGGAAAAATAATCCATAATAAAAGCAGGTAGAGTTGTGGTTATTTTCTAATTCTGTTCATCACATGGTATGTTATAATTGTATAAAGTTTCATAAAGATCTGACAATAAATGGCAGAAATATAGGGAAAAAACTTTAAGGCAATTGTTAAAGACACCGGACACCCGACTGCCCGGCCAACCGCCCACTCGCCAGAACGCCCGCCCGTGTTTCGTCAAACTATTAGCTGAATTTTTTCGTTGAAAAATACGGCTAAAAAATTAAAACAGTTGAACCTTATTGGACATTATAACAATTACTATCATGTTTCTACTTTAACATAAACCTGGATTCTGGCCAATTTTTCTATAACATCTGGAATGGTGTCAAGACAAAAAAGTTAATTTGTTACATCATTCACACTGTCTGTAAGGAACTAGAGATTCTAGTCAATGAATGGCATTGAATATAAAACATTATTTAAACAGTTTCTACCAAAATAGAAGTCCTGACTTGAGAACTTGCGTAGATAAAAATGGTTCTATTAAAATTAACTGCTAGTGCTATAGGCGTTGTGAAGTAATATACATGTGTATTACAATGTAGCTCTTTATAGTCTAACTAAACTGAAACAATAACCCTACTGATTGAAATACTCCCTATTTGTTTGATAATCCCCATACATACATAGAAATATCTATTTTTATGGAAAGTAAGTACATTAGTACTGTAGTGAGTATTTAAATCAGCTTGGTAAATGTATGGGCCACTGACAGTTGAATGAAATTTAAAAAAAAATTATTGTGATAATAATAATGATAATGATAATAATAATAATAATAATAATAATAATAATAATAATAATAATAATAATGATAATGATAATAATAACAATAATAATAATAATAATAATAATAATAATAATAATAATAATAATAATCAGCGTTTTTTTTCACTCGATTGGGAATGGGTCCTGTACCCCTCCGATTGGGAATTTCGTAAGTCGTGAAATGGGAAAAATTGGGAAAATCATGCACAACTTAGAATAAATTGGGAATATTAATAAACAAGTGTTTAAATACAGAAATTGTAAAATATCTGCATCATTCTGCCTTTTAACAGTTACATTAAACTAGATTTTGTAGTTTTTGAGACATGCAGAGGTAAATTACACAAATAAAGGAACTTTAGAATTTGGCCATCCATATAATGACGCCTAGAATTTGGACACTCCAAACAACAATAAAGTGCCATTGTCAATAGGCCTAAAAAGAAAGAGGGTATACGCGAGTCAGGTTATGTGACAAGCTGTTTATCATAACATTTTGGAAATGTCATTAAAAATTATCTCCAGTCACATTATCTACTCAAGCTTGATGGAAATGTGTTCAAAGTTACCAGCAACTTATCTTCTTATGTAATGTAACTATCTGATAGACCTGGTCACCACAACATAATTCAGAAATAAGGATGGCTACCAGTATTTCAGTGTCTGAGTCGTTTTTGTATTCATTGTGAAACAATGAATACTCTGTTACCAATAGATTAATAGCGGTATTCCGATCGGAGTCCTATACTGACCTATTGACCTATATATCTAATCAACGAAACCGAACAGCATCCCGATAATTCCGCTACAATAAAATAGTTCGCAAATAGTTCTTTTGTTTCATCGATCATCTTCGATTCCTACGCGTCAATTTAATTACGCATTTAACTCGATCTACCCCAAACCTTTCTTCAAAGTGACACCGAGTATTGACAAATTTGTGAACAATTGACAATGGTAGACAAATAATTACGTTACGGATAATCGCGGATGTATACATCGATTTCATTCATGAAAAATTATGAATGAAACTACGTTCCCGTATCAAGCACTATAGTCACGTGACGACCATCCTAATTTAACCTGGTTCCCTGGACTAATATCACTACGTTAGATAAAATTGACTGGTTTACTGCTGTCGATAATTGTGTGGTACGGTCGTGTCAAAAATCGATACGCAGTCAAACATAATTAATCAAAATGGCTGCTTAAAACGACGGATGCTGTTTACGGCAATGAAAAATGTCAAAAGAAGCCTGTACCATCTAGTTATTTAATTTCTCTAAATGCAGTTTACAGTCATTCACATTATTGGAAGGAATCGTTTGCAAACAATGCCTTTCTATGTCAGCGCTCCCAGAAATTTGAAAAAGAACGAACAGTCAACACATAATTATATACGGATAATTAAACTCTGTTGCGACCCAGAAAATAATAAAGCAACAGAAAAATGTGTATACTATCAATTGCAGACGAGTTGAAAAAAATACAAATTAAATAAATACTTAAATACACAATATTTTCACCTTAATCAAACTTTTATCTATCTGTGTACGGAGAAAAGTTATTTTGGATAATGCGCATTTTTATCTGTCATGTATATGTATATAAATGTAGCTGTACTTTTAACGAAGCGGCTGTGGTGCAGTGGTTAGCATGACAGACTACCGATCATGAGATTGCGAGTTCGAATCCTAGGCGCGTAAGAGTAGAATTTTTTTTTTTTGGTTTAGGCTACAAAAATTTGATCATGTTCGTCAGATTTACGCACTTAAAATTCAGAAAATGAAAAAAATAAATTTGCTCTAGTTTCTTTTCACTTATAAAATGAAAACATCAATTATAAATGCAATGCATGTTTACCATAAACTTTATCTTAACACATGATCATCAGTTGAACACTGACGTAAACTTGATGTTTTCATCAACTCTAAACAGCTCTAGTTATGTGACGTCATGTCCCCCCTGCTGTGTAAAAATAATTCAAAATACTATTAACGACGAGCAGGTAAGACGGGGTAGAATATTTAACATTATAATTGTTAATGCCCCAAAATACTCGACTGACTTATTTTGAAATAAATTTTGCATAACGTACCCCAAGACTATATTTATATACCTTAAGGTTTTGTCAATTTTTATTTTAGAAGGGTTCTGATGTAATTGTTTTCTTTCACATAATTTATGTATATTTACATGTTGCAGTTGTTTCTTGTTTAGTCTATATAGCATAGTTGGCATAAATGACAAGCCTGTATTTATCCACTTTAAAGTTTACCAGTTTGGTCCATTTTTATTTTATAGAGATGCTGACTCTAAAATCCTCACACATGATGGCTTAAGTAATCTTAGTAGTTGTTTGTTGTTTAGTTGTTCCCATATCATCCAAATAATATAACTTTATTTATACTCAAAAAGTCAACAAGACTCGTCCATTTATATTTACGGGGGTGTACTCATTCTGGATTACTAAATTATATTGAGCAGTTGTATGTTGTTGAGTTATTCTCTTATTTACCCAATAACATTAAGACTTTACTAAAACACCAACATCAACAGGTTTGATCTATTATGATGTTAGCCGAGCTGATTCTAAATTGTACAGAAATATTGGAAGTATTTAATTAAAGGATAATATGAATGAATTCACTTAGTGTATTAGCTATGCAGTATAGTAAATGTAAATGGAACAAAATACAGTCAATTATGATGTATGTACCTTATTTAAAGCATTTATGTATGTTAACAGCAAATAATCTTTCTTACAACAACCTGCAAAATAATCAAAACTATATACCCTGTACCCCAATATCAAAATAATAAGGTCCAAGTAAGAACGATTTTGACATATTTCATCTTTGAATGTACATGATTGTATCTCATCAATATGCTGAATAAATGATTAAACGGTATAAACACTAAAAAGTTACTTATTATGCTTTTCTGAACTACATGCTATAATGTGATTTTCTGTATAAAGTTCATATTTAATATGCATTTTTCCATTTGTATAAAAATGCTCATGAAAATATCGCACATTTATTCCTCGCCTTTCGATCGCTTCTCAAAAAATTGTTTTTTCGCTGGCTCGCTCTATTTTTTGAGACAAAATTCATAGAACATATGATTAATTCATTGAGGCCTTAACGCCATAGCAACACATATTGTATATGTTATATCACGGAGATCAGTCCATCCACTCACTGTTCCTGAAAAGGCAAAATCTCTGGATCTAGCTGTTAACCAAAAAAAATCGCATCGATGACTGAGTGGTAGGAGGGAGAATTACCGTAAAAATTATTTCATAACTAAGCTCAACGAAAGTATGCCCCGCCCGTGAATAAAACCTACGACCCCTCGATCAGTAGAATAATGGGCCTGTAAAATGAAATATGAAACAGTTGACTATGAATGATAAGAAGGTAATGAGTGATATCGAAATTGTATCTTTGAACTCGATGAAGTCATCAACATAAATGATGTTTGGAACATATATCACCTTTTCTAGTTTGTGTGTACTAATGAACTCGGGTATTAAATCTTAGCATAACACTTTGAATCTTAACATTTGTTTATTTTCTCACATAATATAGATAATTTGTGCATATAAAACACTTTCAACTATTTTCCAAAAAATAACCCCATTCACTTGACGACATTCACCTCTTTGTTAAATCAGTTCATCGAATGAAAAAAAAGAAATTTATCATACAATTAATTCTTAATATCTGCAAATCTTAACCTTCATCATTAAACACCATCAGTGCAGGTAAAATTAATTTCTAAGACATTTATGATAAGCAGAAATAGGGTTTAAATACATTTCTTTCTATTCAGTTACTATATAAATCATAGAACAGCAGCAGGGTGTTAGTCCAACTTTACTAAAAAATGTGCACTACGTAGCACACATAACAGATAACAATTACATAGTTTTAAATCTCTCCTATATTAGATTTTTTTTGACACACAAACTAATAAAACAATGTGACAGTCATATTGTAACAGTTAATAGCTTTGACTAATTACAACAGTAGTCATAGTCATACGTAAATTCAATCATTCAATATTGTAAATGACTCAAGCAGATTTTTATTGTGAAGAGAGTTTGAAAAAAAATGTAATCGCCAGCATTAATAATTTCTACGGCCATTCTGTCTCCTTCCCCTGATTCTAAGTCATGTAGGACAGTCGTCAGTCACTGATGAAGTATGCACCCAGTAGTTTGTTAACAGCTAAATCCTGAGATAAAGCTTCTTCAGGAACAGTGAGTAGGTGGACTGACCGCTGTCATATAATCTAAATAAGGTGTTGCCACAGCATAAAACCCAACAAAAATTGAATAAATCTAAACACAATGAATACCCCAGTACTTTCAGTGCTTTGATTAGATCTGTTATGATCAATTTAATCAAATAACCTGTCTTATAGTTTTTACTCAAAATCTTCCTGAAAAGCAATTCAGCTTGGTTTTAAAATGTCTCATTTTCCCACAATAAAAAATCATTAAAAATCATTAAATGTCCGAAACTGTCGGGTACGAAATTATTGGGGACGAATGTTTTACAATTTACTCTGTGTAACAATTAAACTACTGCTGGATTATTTCAACCTTTGCTGAATTATTGAGAAAATTATCGCGAAATCATCATGACATGAACAGCTTTCAATTTCTATGCTTAATGGCAGCTAGTTTCATAAAAAAATCGTAAAAATCACGGGTCCGTGAGAAATTAGTCAATGTAATGACCTTGACCGGAAATAAAACTTAAGCACAATTTTACGCGGTAAGACAAAGGAGTTTGTTTGTAAACATTAAATTTTACATCATTAGTTTGATTGTAAAACTAATGAAGCGGAACAATGAACGTGTGAAAGAGTGATTACACAAACTATCAGATGATAATTATACAAGATGCCGCTATTCACTAACATTAACGGATTTGCGATGTCGTAAAGAACGGCATGAATAAAGATTCTAATTTATTTTTAATTGATGATAAGTGATATTGATTATTGAAATTTGCCGACTCTTGCCCATTTAAGTGATAATTGACACACGGTCATTAAATAACTGTCAGTAACGATACTTGGACAAATAAACAAAAGTAAAATTTTATTAATTCCAAAACCCGTTTTTTTGCCGATTTTTTTTAGTTTTGACAACTTATGCTGTTTTTTCTCTTGATTTGCAAAATACCAATAAAAGAAACGATTGGGAAGGGTCCGTTGACACAATTGGGAAGGTCCGTTGGCGTGATTGGGAAGGGTCCGGTCGTCATTGGGAATGGGTCCGTTTACCGGACCCATTTTAAGAAGGAAAAAAAACGCTGTAATAATAATAATAATAATAATAATAAATCCTATCTTCCATGTGAACCCCAGAAAAGTAATTACATGTATTTCATATAGTCTGGCTAGTTGATAATTTTGTCCTTTACTAATTAACATAATAAATCAGGCTAGTGCTTGATACAATAAAGAAGCAATGACAGATGAACCCACCAAGAATATAGAAAAAAGGCTCCTTTTCTTATGTAATATAATTATAAAGAAAGCAAAAATTCCTGATATTTTTTCTCAGAAATGATTTACTTTTACAAAGCTTTCATTTGTCCACACAGCTGCTTACAGTTAAATGTAACCACATGAGTAAACCACATCAAAACTCTACAAACCAATTAACAGGGAACCTTACAGGAATAAAACATGCACTTGAAAACTATACTTTCTAAGAAAAAAATCAGGAAATAATGCAAAACTGCAAAATTCTATTAAATGAATAGTTTCCTATAGATTAAAATAATTGAAGCAAAAATTTGATCAGTTTATATTATAATGATTAGTAAAAGACTGCTA
Source organism: Mactra quadrangularis (assembly GCA_025267735.1). Taxonomy (NCBI): domain Eukaryota; kingdom Metazoa; phylum Mollusca; class Bivalvia; order Venerida; family Mactridae; genus Mactra; species Mactra quadrangularis. Next base: position 55,187,494 of record CM046309.1, on the reverse strand, counting down.
AGGGCACAATACACAATTACTCAGAAGTAAAATTTTTTAATTATAATTCACTTATGTATTTCCTAAATCAAGAGGCTTTCTAAGTAACAGAACAGAACATAACAGAACAGAACAGAACTGAATCAGATTCAGGTCTGGTCTGGACTGAACAGAACAAAGCAGAGCAGAGAAAAACCCCAACTCCACCACTGCAGCATGCAGTAGTGAAGCCAGGGTTAATTGGTTGTTTGTCTAATAAATATATAACAAAGTATAAGCTATAAAGTGTAAACAGTTTGGGATGCGCTTTTGAAACAGAAATTGTTACCTCCCGCGAGGACCAGACCCAACAGAACAGAACAGAACAAGCAATTTGTACAAAGAACATCATCAATTTACAAATTAATGTATAACCATACAAATGAAGTTACAAATAACTTAAGCCACATTATCAAGATTTGGAATTACAGAATAAGTTCAGCATGTGATCTACTAACAGTGGATACTAAATTTTGCAAACATTACTGCAAGTAGAAGCTCCAGGAATTACTATCAGCTGCCAAGGTTTGTACACCTCACACTCACAGTTTGGTTCAAACAATGGCATGGGAGCAATGGTTTGGTTCATTTCACAGACAACCCGGGTCAATAGTGCAGTTGGTAGCGCTCCGGGATTTGGAATCTTGTGTCCCCAAGGGGGTACTGGTTTGAATCCCTCCTGAGTGACGTTATACCTTTCCATGAAAATTTGACAATAATGTCAATTTTCCTCTGTTGATTAGATAATGTGGAGAAGTTTCCGGCCTTGTGGAAGGGTAGGTAAGTACTACCGTTATTAACATAAGGATCCTGGAAAGCTAGGTTAGGTGTGCTGGATGCCAATAAATGACCTAAATTGTGTTGACACGGCGTAAAACCCAATAAAACAAACAAACAAACAATCATTTCATAGGTCACTACAATTAATAAGCTACCTACTCTTCAAAGAAGATCTTCAAAAAGCTAAAAATTTTACATTTTACACTTATATGGACAATTTAGAACAGGTTCAACTGTACTAAACAAGAATCATGTCCAGGCAAAGCAAAAACGAAACTTGTTATCAATCACTCAATCACAAAGTCTAACGTACAAAAAAAATAATTTCAACAGCTACCATGATAAATATTTTCCCTGTCTAGCAAAAATTTGTAAAGTAATCAATTTTGTGAGTCGAGTTCAGGCAAAGATATATAAAATGCGATAAATAAAATGCACGCATAATAAAACTGTTCCGTAAAAAATGGACTACAGGTTTAGATACATATTTGTGGTGAAAATCATTATTATTTGACAATGCATACAAAGGAATGATAAACTCAACCCATTTACTATCTATACGAACAAGTTCAGTACAATACCATCTAGCTCGCTATTGACCTGTATTTCATTCATGCATACTTTTCATAGGAGGGACCGTCTCAAAGTAATTTTCTACCATGAAATTCAATACAGAGTGACTACAAAGTTATAAATCCCCTGTCGGTAGTTATGAAGATGTATGAATGTTATTCATATAAATGCAAATTGGAGAAGCATGTATAGTATGGGAGCATAATGCATAAAAATTGTTGTTGAGAAACTAAATGGATGAATATAAAAAAATATCTATGAAACATGCGGTATAAGTGAATGAAGGTTATGACTTTATGTCAAAGTTGATAACAAAGTACTGAATGGTAATGGGGTAATATTATGTCATTGTGAACTAGTCAATGATTTAATAAATTACCAAAATATTTTAGCCACCCAGTTAGCTTAGTTGGTAGCATGCAAGTCTACTGATCTAGGGGTCTTGGCTTCGAATCCCAGGCGCGGCATACTTTCATGGAGCTTGGTCATGAAATTATTTCTATGGCCATTCTCCCTCCTGTAACCAATGATTTTTAATTAATATGTAGGGCAGTTGTCAGTCACTGACGAAAGTATGTGCTTAGTAGTTGGTTAACAGCTAAATCCAGAGATTTAGCCTTTCCAGGAACAGTAAGGTTTAATTAAATTAACAAAATATGTATAGAAAAACAATATTTAACTAGATTCTTTTTTTTAAATCTTTTTTTAAACTATCTTGGTATCACTTTCATGAATAGTACTAAACAGTCAATGGTTTTAAATTGTCTTGAGCACTAGCCCAATTTATTACCGGTATATGTTATATGAGTAAAGAATAAAATTATCAACTAGCCTGACTATATGAAGTGAGTAAATTTGCCTAGCCCTAATCAATACTTCATAGTTCCATGCTTAGAGCAAGTGGGTAAAATGGGGTAAAGAGCACAATTATCAACCAGCCCAAGTATATGAAATAAGTAATTTTCCCAAGCCCTAATCAATATTTATTAGTTCTGGGATCGACACTAGCGGGTTAAATAGATGACAGCGATAATATTTTATTAATTCATATTTTTTTCGATGCAGCTGTCTAAACCAACTTTTGACCTATATTTTTAACCAATACAATTTTCTCTACCATACCTGTTTGTCCAATGAAATTCTCCTCTAGTATAGAAAAATGAATAAAAGATATGGTACCATTGGTTATTTGTGATAATCAGGTGCGCAGCACGAACAGTAGTTGTTGACTATTTACTCAGTGTATTATGGGTGACTCACTATGCTAATTGATTATACATTCACAGTGGTACCCTCCTGGCAGTATGACTGAACAGCGAATACATAACTATTTACACTTCAAAGAAAATAAACCCTTCATAGCGCCAAATATAGTTTTAAAGATATTTCTTGTTAAATAATTTGTTGGAAATAGCTTCACAATTGAACTGAAATTCATTGTATGAATCAACAAAAAATGTTAAAAGTACAGGAAGGGAATAATGATAATTTTTTTTATCTGTTTGCACGTATTGATAAAGACAAAAAAACTACTATCACGAGTTGTTTCGAGTTCTATGAAGTGCCTTTGTTTCCTGGTTTCCTGTTATAGTCTTTGTGTTTTTTAACCCACTCAGGGATGTTATTGTGATGTCAACAAATTATTGTTTATTAACAACCTATCACGAAGCTGCTGTAAACAAAGACCATTTGTGCATTCTTACGCCTAATAAAATAGTTCCGTTTCTCACTGGCTTTATCTCCCCAAAAAGAAGAGTTAAAAATTTGCTTAGATAAAATTTTTCTTAGTGTCTTAGTTTCTTAGTGTCAAATTTTCTGATTTTCATGAGATACATTGTTTTGTGTTTTTTTCCCAATATTTGACAAAAAACATTTGACTTTTAAAAAAGTTATGTTCGGCAGTGAAAAAAGGGCTGGTCAGGAAATAAGAAGAACATAACTAGTGTTTTTAAGGCCTTATTTTCTAGTAGTTTCTAATGAGTGCAGAGTGAACAGCACTCAGTTTTGTAAGTGCACGCAATAAATTGTTATATGTGCACGTTTAAGTCAAATAACATTGCTTTGTGACAATATAGGATAAAATTACCGAGATACAATGCAGTGACCTTGAGAAAATCAATGAAAATACTAGCCCTGACAGATTGTATTCAATTGTTATAACGGATATCTTTACATTTCTATTGTGTCTGGACACAGTAGTGAATTAGATGTAACAAATTTTATCATGACCACAGATGATAGTCTATAAGTTGATTAATTGTAAACATTCTCCATCCACAGCTGCTGTTGTATGGCTTTCTTTTTATTTCATGTCTTTATAAACGTTGGAGAGCAGGCATTCTTGTGAAATCTTAAAAGTTTTCCAGAACACCTTTATAATTAAGAAAAAATCCAAGCCACAGTCCTGCTAGCTCAGTTGATAGCACACAAGTCTATTGATTGAGGGGGTCATAGGTTTGATTCCCAAGAGGGCATATTTTAGTGGAGCTTGCTCATGAAACATTTTTATGGCCATTCTCCCTCATAATCACTGATTAGGCAGTTATCAGTCACTGACAGAAGTAAGTTGACTGACCTATACAATTTGTTGCAACACAACCAAAAACACACGAAAAAACTCTAAACCTCAATTTTCTTAAAAATTGAAAGGCTTTCCAAAATGGAACGGTATTTTAAAGTATATTACATTTTATTCACAAAAAATGGAACAGTTTTTAAGCGCAGTGTATTTATTTTTATTATTATTGCATCATAGTTCACAATGAAATTGTTCAGAGACTGTTTTTGCGGATCATTTTATGCAATGACTGGACATCAAGTCTAGAAACAACAGTCCTTCTTCCACAAGGTCTATCAGTATACATGGTGAAAACAACAGCTGTGCATTAAACACAAATATGTTGCACATAAAAATATAAGTTAATATTAAACATAGCCTGTATGACAGATGTGAACATAAATACAGTTATATCACAGCAGACAGCTTGATAAGTCATTAATACATAAATGGCTATTTATTAAACAACTTGAAATGCACCACATTGTAGTTAAAACTCACAATAACTTTATTCCCTAGAACAGTCAATAACTTAAAACAGTATAAATTTGGGCTGCCATGTTTTTTTGTTTTTTTTTGTTGGGTTTAACACCATAGCAACATATTGTATAGGTCATATAACGGCGGTCAGTCAAACTACTCACTGTTCCTGCAAAGGGTATATCTCTGGACTTAGCTGTTAACCAACTACAAGGCCCATACTTTCATCAGTGACTGACAGCTGCCCTTCATGATTAAGAATCATTTGAAGGAGGAAAAATGGCCGTAGATATAATTTCATGATCAAGCTCCATGAAAGTATGCCGGCCCGGGAAACGAACCTACAACCTCTTGATCAGTAGACTTGTATGCTACCAACTGAGCTAGCTGGGGGATAGCTGCTACGATTAACCATGTTGTAGCATAAAACAGTTCCAAATTTATGATTTAGTTCAATGGATTTATCAGCTAACCATTTACTAACTTCAGTCAGTGACTGACAACTGCCATACATGATTTAGAATCAGTGGCAAGAGGGTGAATGGTCAAAGAAATTGTTTCATGACCAAGCTCCATGAAAGTATTACCCACCATTGACAGAGAATAAAAATTTATCACTAAAAGTACAGTCTACAGTTACTTAGTCTAGACATGATGCAATCAGTGACATATATACTATACTTAAGATGGTGGTTGCCATCATAATACTATTTATTTATTGGAGTTAACGCCGTGTCAACACAATTTAGGTCATTTTACGGCGTCCAGCGCACCTGACCTAGCTTTCCTGGACCATTGTCTATAACCAGTACCCACCTACCCTTCCACAAGGCCGGAAACTTCTCCATATTATCTTATCAATGAAGGAAAATTGACATTACTGTCAAGTTTTCATGGAAGGGTATAACCTCCCGGGTGGGATTCGAACCCGCAACCCCCTCGGGCAAGAGATTATCTAACTTTCAGTGGCAAATACATTAACCCTGCTGATTTAAATACTTGATATACTCGATATTTGTTCAATGATCCCTGTACAAAAATACGGATATCTATATCTTTATCAACCATGAAAACAGAAGTACTACGGTATTTAAATCAGCAGGATGAATGTATGCCCCACTGACAGTTGAATAAAATTTAAGAATATATAACATTTAAGTAAAAGTAGTCTACAATAACAGAGTCTAGACAAGTTGTAATCAATAAAATCTTTACTATATTTAAGAAATGAAGGACACCGAGGATAAATTACTTTTTATACTATATACTAGGGTGAAATATATGTTTGAATAAACAAGAGGGTCATGTGGACATCAGGCTGCTCACCTTAGAACTAGATCCTATGGGTACCTGATTTTTTAACATATTTATACTGATAGGTTTATTCAACTGTCAGTAACCCAAACATTTATCCCCACTGATTTAAATACTCACTACAATATATCTGTACTCACTTTCGGTAATTGAATATTTACATCAGCAGGGTTAATGTATGGACCACTGACAGTTGAATAAAAATAACTTATATTTAATTTAAAAATTACCAATATTTATCTCTAAAGTCAACAGTTCACAGTAACTCTTAGTTAAACAAGTAAACCCAGTGCAGGGCTAATTTTGACCCCAGGAGCATGATTTGAACAATCTTCGTAGAAGGTGCTTATGGTACATGCCAAATATGGTAGTTCTATTTAATATGATTTCAGACAAGAAGATTTTCACATTGACTTCCATTGACCCCTAAGTCAAGGTCAATAGTGACCAAGGGGCAGAACTTGAAAAACATTCATAGAGGACCTTTAGGTGATGCTACATACCAAATTTGGTGACTGTAGGCCTTATGGTTTTTTACATGCAGATTTTTCAAGAAATTGTTAAAGACAGATGGACAGACGCACGCACAGACACTGAATAGACCAACCACAGTAGCTTACCTTGATCACACGACTTTGTGCTTAGGTGAGCTAAAAAGCTATAAAACTAAATTACAGTATTCAATGTCATAAAGATACATAATATAAATATATTTGTATCAAATTTAATGTAGTAACAAAATCCACAGGTTATGTTAACCAAACATCTAAGATCAATTTTCCGACTTAATAATATTATATCATAAAGTATGTATGAAATATGATACAGTCAGTAGGCTATACACATGTACTCAATATGTAACCAACTTGTTTGCAGATATATTTTGTTTTACATTTCTGTCTCAATAATCTGACATATGAGGTGAACATCTCACCAAAAAGGTAAGATACAGTAACAATGGCACTAACAAGATACCATACAGTAACAATGGCACTAAATAGTACCATTCAGAAACAATGACACTTAAATGGTATCTTACAGTAATAATGGCACTACAAGGCAGCCATACATAAGCAATGGCACTAAAATGGTACCATACAGTAACACTGGCACTAAAAAGGCACCATACACTAACACTGGCACTAACAGATACCATACACTAACTCGGGCACTAAAAAGATACCATACAGTAATGATGGCACTAAAAAGGTACCATACAGAAACAATGGCACTAAAATGGTACCATTATAACAGTAACAATGACACTAAAAAGGTACCATCAGAAAACAATGGCACTAAAAAGGTACCATACAGTAACAGTGTCACTAAATGGATAGATAATAAAATAAACTAGACAGATAGAATCATCACATATTTACTAAAACAATAGTCTGGAATGTCTGAGCACTTCTAAATTGTCTGGATGTTTTATCAAATGAGGATATAAAATGTCTGCTATGTTGCAGCTGCATGAATACTCTGTTATTACAAGTTACTTATGACCTTGTGGGTCTCACTCAACAAACCAATAACCTGCTGAATTAAATACTCAATATTTGTTGGATAATCACTGTGCATAAAATACAGATAACCATATTCATACATAGTGAATACAGAACTACAGTAGTGAGTATTTAAATCAGCAGGGTTAAAGTAGGCATAAAAGTACATGTACTGTAGTAAGTTTTCAAATCAGTGGGGTTGAAGTATGCCACATTGACATTTGAATAAGATTAATCGATATTATTATGAAAGTGCTTTGATTTATGTTTTTTTAAGTAAGAAAACAAAGCTAAGTAGTGGAATTAGGGTCTGGCACCATACAGGGAGCAACTTCCACGCATAAGTATGTAAAGCCCATGTGAGGCTTAAAAAGGCTTGGCAAAGCTTAAAAACGTGAAATTCTTAGGTTAAACTCTCCAATAAGTCTAAATGTCAAATGCACAACCTTTGGTTTGTTATCCATTGTTGAAAGAAAACATAACAACAGGATCTAACCTAAATAGTATGAGCATAGGGCAAGTGTTCAGACATTTTAATACTCTTTAATAAGAAAACACTATTTGAGCTTTCCCAAAATAAGTCTCATAAATAAAGCCTTTATATTAATGTAGTCTCTATTTTTAATAAAGTTTTAATACCATTAGTACTTTTTTACTAAACAACATCATAAAGAAATACTAGTGCTTATTCCAGAACTAAGAACAGGGCAGGAGGACAGAAAAGGGACAACAGAAAAAAGGGGCAGGGTGAATCAGAAGGCCAACAAAAAGAGAATGCATCCTCTGAAGTTATGGTGGGCACTGCAATGTCAAGGTCATTTAAAATAAAAAAAACTGATCCAGAAATAAAACGTTTTTTGGCTTGCCATAATTACTTACGTATAATCTTACATCATAAATACCACAACACGCAAATTACACGTTTTTTCTCAAAGACGTTAGAGAAACCAAATATACATGGTAAAAAAACTGCTATTTAGAAAGAGTTACAATTTCAAAAGAGTTTACAATTTCATGTGAGTTTACGTAACTTGAACATAATTAGAGTATTGATCAAGAAAAACAAACACACGGCACAGATGATCATTATGTTTGACAGGAGTTATGAGATTTATATAACTCGGAGAGTAACAAAGAAAATCTTCCACATCCAGAAGTTCCCTCATAGATTTTATACTAGATTTCAATGTATACAATGCATGCTGCTACAACATGCGTACCGTATATCTTCTATTTAAAACACATATCCCCTGTTTAGCGGAAAACAGTTGTAACTCAATATAAGAAAAGAGTGAGTAACGTCTGTTTTGCGATAAGCCCATGATATATCCATATTTCTGTACAGAGATTATATCATATATATATTGAGTATCTAAATCAGACGGTGATCAAACAAATATTGAGTATTTAAATCAGGAAGGTCAATGTATGTGCCATAGACAATTGAATAAAATTGACCAAAACCCTCTAAGTTAAGTCTGAAATTAAGTTGCAACCACTCCCCTCTTTTTACAACAGTCTATAAATTCATACTAGTTGAATGGACAATAAACACCTAAACAAATAAATCACAATGACTCTGACCTACATATGAACTTCCAGTCTAACTATGTCAATGACCTATAAAACACTAACCTACTGTTGTACATGCTAATCAAAGTATCACAATTCTTTTCTCTCTATGCTTAAATTGATCAATAATACCTAGAAATCAGATGAGAATAGAATAATGACAAGGATGCTGTGAATAGTTATCTTTGAGAAAAAGAGAATATTTATTTCAAAGTTAGTACTGGAAACCTACTTTCAAAATACTGAAATAGACATTTTTGATATAAATTACATAGAGTAACAGTCTACGAAATTAAGATATGAAAGTGCAGAATGCCAGTACAAGTCATTTTAGAAGCAAGAACTATATCTTGTTCATAGATTTTTGTTTGCCCTAAAGAAATTTTTGGTTGCCTTAACTAAAATGTAGTTGTCCGGGGCAACCGGACACCAAATAATTTTGTAGACTGGAGGTATTAGTATTCTTAAAAATACTGAAATCAGTATTAATACTAAAAACTTCACCCATGCATATTACACAATAATTAGACTCTAAAGGGTTCAAGAAAACATAAGACAATTGCCGTTAAAGTTGATAATGATACTTCTGAGGGAGCAGATTTAAAACAAATCACACTGAGTCACTGCAATATCATATCATAATGTAAATCAACAAAGACATTTAACGACATTCAGAACTCTCCCATTAAGTTCAATACAAATACTCTCTAACCCCTTATCTCATGCGCCAACAATACAAATACTCTCTAACTAACCCCTTATCTCAGGTGCCAACATTCTAATCAGAGAGAAAAATAATGATTTTCTACAGAATATAATGACCAGCTCTGAGAATCTGATATCACAAAAGATTGTACCACCGGTAACTGCATCAAAATAGAATTTCTGTTACAGTCTTAAACTATCTAAGGGCTGTGGATCATTGAGCATGTGGCGATCCGATCTGAACCACGATTCATGTGTAGCAATTCATGAATCGAATCGCAAATCACTTTTTAAATGAGAAGCATACATAATTCATGTTATAACAAAAATAAGTGAAGAATTGCAGAAGCTTTACTATATGGAAAACCATGCCCTTCAAACATTGCAATTACCGTTATACGTTTTATTGGCATTTTCAGTGGTAACATTTTTGTTTAAATATGTATAAATTGAAATTTTGACACAAGATAATTCGGCCTCTACATAAATTAAAGTTTTCATCAGTAGTGCAACTCGTTTTCAGTAATAATTAATCAGAAAATGTTTTTTTTTTTTCAAACAATAGATCGCGATCCGACGATTTGGGATGTGACGAATGTTTGTACTCAATTTTCTGGAGCGGATCGCGAATATCCGAGTATTTAGAAACTCGCCACAGCCCTACTAACTATACAAAAAAGTCTAAGTGCGGTTTAAAGTCCGCTTCCATAAAAATGTTCAGCCGACTTCACAATTTTGTATGACAAGTACCCCTCATCATTGAAATCACCTTCAGACAAGTGACCCTCACTGTGGCCATTTATGCTTGGGTGACAAAGAACCTTGAAAGCATTACTACAAGTTCATTCAAAAAGTAAAACAAAAATAATTACATCACCACTTCATCATTCGACTTTAAAATGTCAAAAATACACAAACATTTTTCTTCACTCAGTCAATCTTGTTAAAAAGTAAAACACTGAGCATATAAAACATGACAGATATGTATAAAACAGACATGTAAAGAACAAATACATGTTCATGTATATATACATTAAACATACATTCCATTTTATACCTAAGTCATGAAAGTAAGACAAAAAAATACTCGACATGTTTTTATGTTATATATACTGGGTTTAATGCCGTGTCAAACACAATTTTTTGACTATTTTACCGCGTCCAGTGCACCTAACCTAGCTTTCCTAGACCCTTGTCTATGTTGAATTAAGTTTTAGCAGTCCCCGGCTTTGACCAAGTGGGTTAAAGGCAACAACTGATGTTCAAAAACCAAGCAAATTTCTAATCTAATACAAATTTCAAATGTTAAAACCAGCATGAGTGAGAATAAGATTGTTAAGAATATGACTATATGGCGAACTTTCATTGACCCAAATAAAAGGCGAGATCTCCATGTGGACTAAACTTTTAAAAGATTGATCTATGAATCCTTAAACATGAGAAAAAAAGCTAATCCCCTAAAGTTATGGTACTGATTTTAATGTAAACCACAGGTATGACACTTGACATGGCAAACTGAACCTTCCTACTTTCCCCGCTATACATACCATAAAATTAACAGAACCTATTAAACCTTCTTTACAGAAGAGTAACCAACAAACTTAGAACGACTAACTCCAGGTGTTATGTCGACATAAATATCTAATCAAAAGGTATGACGTCAAGGTCACTGTGTTGGTGAAGATTTTACATCACAATGATTTCTTCATGATTTTGTTTATCATTGACAAAGTAATAATAACGTAACACTAGACAAGGTGACCGACCTAACTTCTAGGTCAATATTTGAGCCAATAATCGTTGTTGGACATTTATCACAATGAATTAATGTCACAAACCTTACAGCTACTCATTTACATAGTTATTTGCTGATATTTTAAAATTATTTGTCACTCACTGTGTCTGTAATTGTGTTGAGAAAATGAATTTTTAATATCTTAATGCAAAGTAACTTGAAGATAGTGAGAAATACAAAGGAAACATCACACAAAGTTGTACTAAAATCATCTATAACATTACAAATAAAATCGCTATCTTTAGCATAATTATTCTTTGCACAAAATTTCTAGTATAAGAAAACTGCTTCCAAGATATTTTCATACAATGTTTGAGAGTTTTAGAAAAGTTGATATTTAAGTTGAAATCAGTGGACGACCAGCTTTAACCATAATATCTGAGATGGAAACACTAGTAAAATTAGCATTGTTTTTATTATTTCGAAAAAATACGAGAATATATGAGAAATACACCATTAAGTAACAAACCATTTTCATGTAAGCCATTTTGATTTTAAAGGGTACAATTAAGCCGCTGGCTAGCTCAGTTGGTAGCACGCAAGTCTACTGATCCAGGGGTCATGGGTTTGATTCCCAGGTTAGGTATATATTTGAGGAGCTTGGTCATGATTTTTTTTCTGTGACCGTTCTCCCTCCTACCAATGATTTTTTATCATGTAGAGTAGTTGTCAATCACTGACGAAAGTATGTGCCTTGTAGTTGGTTAACAGCTAAATCCAGAGATTTAGCCTTTCCAGGAACAGTGAGTAGGTTGACTGACTGCCATTATATGACCAATACAATGTGTTGCTACGGTATTAAACCCAACAAAAATAAATGGTACAAGTCTATAACTCACATATTAAGTCACATAAATCTAAAAAAATATTATAATTTATTGGTCATGCATCCAATGAAATTTCGAAGGAGCAACTTAAAGTATGAATTTCAAGTTCTCCAGTTTAATTGACAAGTTTTATAATGTCAACACTCAGTTAAGTAGTAAACCTACCACGCAGATACTGAAGTGACTCAAAATGAAGAAAAAAACTATTAAAGGTTATTAAAGGACTATTAAAGGTTATGGTATTCATTAAACATTGAAGATTGATATCTCAAGAAATATGAGTTAAAACATCCAGATCCATTACATTTTTATAGATCAATGTCTAAAGTCAACTCATTTATATAAAAAACATACAATGGGGTCCAAAAGTTTCTTTACTCATGATTTTTTTTCTTGTTTTCTCTTTATGTTTTATTGAAAAATTATTGCAGACTCATTTTGTTTACTACAGTCATGTATTTTTATTCTATATTTAAAGTACATACAGAACAAATTTGATGGTTTGTGTTAAACTGTATATTATATATATAGATATGAAACTTAAAGAACTACATGTTTTGTACAACAAAGTATACTTTAAAACACTGAAAATCAAATATGTGTCAGGGCTTTTTTTCAGTATTTCGAAAAGGGGACTTGGGTCTTTTTCATATAGAACACTTGGGGAAATTTTATCACAATGTCATAGATAGGGGAACAAAATATCCAAGGCAAACTGCAAATTGGGGAAAACTGTATGATTTTATTTTTAAGGAAATTTCAAGGGGGAAGGCACCTGTAAGCGGCCCCTGTGTGAAAAAACTATTGAACCCCACTGTATATTACCATCTCATAGTTGAGCATTATGAATATACTTCAGAAAAACTTTGTGGCGAAAAAAAAAGGATCCGGAAAAAAAATCTCTTCACAACTTTGACAGATCAGCCAATGTTTGAACAGACGAGATTCAATAATCTGGATCAAGCAGACGCTTGACTTTTAATAAATAAAGCATCTATGGTACCCTGATGAGAAACATAATTAATATATTGCATGAGGAATATTTCTTACATAAAATTTGAGACATTGATTAGCAGTTAGCAGGTAATTAGCCGTGATAGCACAGCAAGTGATTTGTAGACATGCATTTAAATTTCTTCAAATTACTAATTTTTTGCCAAAACACAAGTAAAAAGGTTGTTCCAGACTTACTCAATTATAGTATCTTTGCTTTGTCTTGTCTCTGTCTTTATAAGAAGATAAGCTCAATTAAGATCCAGTGAGAAAAAAACAGTAAATTAATAGCTAATATTACATCTAATTATGTTATATTATAATACACATACTCCGTAACTACGTTCCGAGAGTCATAATTTTCCGATTGGATTTCAATAAGAAATTGATTTCTTTTTCCAGAATTGGTTATATTTTTATACATAAACACAAGGGATATTAAGAATGACTGGAAAATTTATAAAATTATATGCTTTAAATGCTGTATAAATGTTGATGATATCACACATTATTTCATCTTTAAAAGTCCTCAATATTAAAGAAAATGAATGATTGGGTTTAACACAATGTGTGCATTGTTCTTATATACAAAATTACTGGATAAAGTACGATGGAAGGACTCATAACTTATATGCTTTAAATGCATGTATAAATGTTGACGATATCACACGTTATTTCATCTTTAAAAGTCCTCAATGTTAAAGAAAAGGGATGATTGGGTTAACATAACATGTTAGCAAGCATCATAAATCGATCTAAGACTGCACTTTCATACCGAAACTTGTTCAGCTTATAATAATATGGACAAATTGCAATGGCTGCAAGTGTGAATCAAAATCAAAATGACGGAAGAACAACAATTCTGGATTTAATTCGATTTCAAGCCTTTAGATTGGCTCATGTGAACAAAGCCATACTACAATCTCCCTAGGTAAAAATAAGGTACACACAACCCAATATCAATTTTCAGTAATAATGACAGCCCAAATCAATGAGGCTAGAAAGTAGGTTTCTACGCCAAGTCCGAAATTAGGGAAGAAGCTGAGTATAGTCTGTATCAATCATTATATTTATGTTAAGATGTATCATCATGAATATTTTATGACAAGGTTTTACTTTGATGTACTGTATAGTTATGTCATGGTACACTGACCTAGAAAAGGTTATTTGAAGGATGGAGATGTTAGGTTTTATATAAGGAGTTGCTTCAGTGAGTCACGTATGTAACAATCATGGCCAAGCCTCGTTCTATGTGTAGGTTACATAAATATGTTGCCAAAAGTTTTAATCAGTTTAACACCACAAGGGTTGCCCACAAGACTGTAGTAACTGGCTCTTTAATGCAATGCACTTACTACAGTTTTGCAGACAACCCTCAAACATAATCAGGACAAAATTGAGCCAAAAGTTAACTATTATCAAAATGATGCTTTCTGAAAAAATATTAAATTGTGGAATACACATAATTAACAGATAGAAAGATAAAACTGGGCAATTTTACATAACACACTAAAAAGTGCATTTTCTGCACTTTTCTGGGAATAAGTGTATTGCGTCTTTGTCTTTTTGTAAATAAGCATTTTAATGCAGTTTTGGGTTGAGAGTATCTTTTCTAAATTGGTTTAGAAAACAGCACACTAAAATAAACACTAAGAACACAGAGTGTGGAAAAAATCAAGAGAAAAATGCAGTAAGTAAATACAAATATTATGCCTGTACTGCTACAATAGAATTTTTAATACACATTAAATGTGCATTTAATACAATTTTTCTGAAAAAGGGGCTAGACAAGGGGATAGCTGAAAAAACAAAAAAAAGGTGATAATAATAAATTATTCATATACTAACCTTTTAAAACATTTCTTTTTTGCTTCAATCTCTTCCGTTTATAAAACTTAGTGGGCGTGTCTTCCCTGCCGTGTTTTGAGTGTTTTTGATTAGGTGATTGATCTTGAGCATTGAAATGACTATTTACGTGTCTTTCCAGGCCTCCCTGAGATGTAAATCTAGCTCCGCAACCAGCAACTATACAACGAAACGGCTTATCTCCACTATGATACAAAATATGGCGGTCCAGCCAGGATTTCGAACTCGCCGGTTTATTATAAACTTTACAACCCTCCCACAAACAAACCACTTTCTCCTTTTCTTTTTGCGATAGTACATGTATAGCGCGTATATGATCCATTATTTCACCGTTATTCACTGTCACTCCACAATCTTTCCATTGACACTCTATAACCAGGCTCGGAGTCTCTTTGGATAGGGTGGTCTCCCCTTTTCCCAAGGGGCTACCGATAGGGCTGCAAGCTGGACTAGGTATGTGTCCACCAATGGAGACTGGTGTGCAAGATCTGGATGTATCGGGGGTGACTGGTACATGGCCATTTGTTCCGTTGACTAGGGGTAATATGTCTGCGATGTCTTTGGTGTGAGGTACACTGAAAATATATCAAAGATAAAAATAAATGTATCAGTTAAAAATAACTTTATATATAGTGAGTGATAGGTGAAGAACTCAGAAAAGGGCAGAAAGACAGAAAAAGGGGCAATATTCAAGAACTCAGAATAGGACAGGGAGGCAGGAAAAGGGGCAAGGGGTTTCAGTCTATCAGAGTGTTGATGTTTCCATGTAACTATTACAGCATCAGGGCTTTTTTCTTACATTACAAGGGGCCATATACAAACCTTTTCCACTTCTGAAATTTTTTAAGAAATGATGCAGTTTTCCCAGGTTTACATTTTTTGCTTCCCTAACAATGAAATAGCGATAAAATGTACCTAAGTATACTGTATTAAGTAAGGCTACTGGCCCCTTCCAAAAAAACCCTCTGCATAGGGAAACTGGCATAGAAATCTGGATGAAATTGGGTAAGAAGGTGTCACTGATGGCTAATATTTCCAAGTAACTAATAGCTTCCATATGTTATAATGATTCTAAGCTTTTGAAATTTGTCAACTGGCTTTAATTTAATTAAATAATTACTTAACAAAGTGTGAAAGGTATTTCAAACTCAAGGACGAATATTCTTAAGACAAATAGTGGACTACATTGCTGAATTTTAATTAACCTTCAGTGGCGCATACATTAACCCTAAAGTTAATATACTCAACATTGTTTCTTAACTACTATGAGCACTTTATTGATCACTAATTCTTAGTTTTATATTAGTCTTCATTTTATTATTTTATCATCTCTTAACTATTTTCATTTTCATTCAATTGTTTCCTTATTATGCATATGATTGTGAAGCGCTTTTAAACATTATATTCAATATGAAAGGAGCGCTATACAAATTAGGTATATAATAATAATAATAAAACTAAAAGTAGATATATGATATCCGTATTTATGTTCGGAATTATATATAACAAAGCATATATAACAAATATTGAGTATTTAAATCAGTGGAGTTTATGTATGAGCCACTGACAGATGAATAAAATCTAACAAAAACCATCAAAGTTTTAGACCTATCCATTCATATTATGACAGCGCATCTGTTTCCACTCACGACAGAAGGTGGTCTCCCAAATTTTGACATTTATTTACCTATAAAGGCTTTATTATTGATATTTCAAAATGCATATTGATAATTGATAAGAAAAAATATCAACGATACATTGATATCGTTGAAATTGACGAAAGCTCTAGCCTACACACTTTGATAAAAAGAACCCATTAAGAAAATAACCTTTACAGACTGAAATCAATCCTACGATTGTTAGTTACTTCTAAATCACCAAATGTCAACCGTACAATGAGGGTTCCAGTATATGTATGTCCCTAAACAACATAATGACAAAATTATAACAGACAAAATACTACCAGTATAACAGGTTCTATAAATATTGTTAGTAAAATTAAACTTAACATATGCTAGAAAAAACAATGAGTTAAAACTGGAAAAACAATAATTGAATTGTGAACAGTTGAAGACAGGTTCTGTCAAGTTTTCTAGTTTAGATGTACTGGGAGGTTCCACTCCAGTCAATCTCTGTATACAGATATTCTATAAAAAGCTGTAATAGGATCTCCTGGCATCAGTAGCCTGTTCAATTATCCTAAACGTTCCGTAACAATACATTCGGAACTCCTCAGCCATTCGCTGCGAATAATCTTGGACATATTTAGACGCTATTTTAAAACTACCGGTGTTGAAGTAAACAAATATACGATCGATCGTTTAGGCAATGAGTGATGTTTCGTTTTTAGTCCATAAATCACTCATTGCCTTAACGATGGTATATTTGTTCATTAGATTAGATTATTCGCAGTGAATGGCTGAGGAGTTCGAAATGTATCGTTACGGAACGTTTTGGAACGTTTAGGGTAATTGAACAGGCTACTGGTCATCATTTTCAGATGACTTTCAAGTAACCAATAGATACACAGCTTTTAACTAAACAAAACACTATAAATAGCATGGGAATGTCAAAACTTCTATTTTTAGATAAGATTTTCCAAGCCATATTGATGGTACATGTCATTTGAACTCCAGTAGAGCACTACATTGGTAATTTTATAGTAACATATCGTGGGTTTAGCGCAAAACAGTTGTAACTCACTCTTTTCTTATATTGAGTTACAACTGTTTTGCACTCAACCCACGATATTATAGTAAGATTTTGATAATACACAGCCCTGAATTGCTGTGAATTTAGAAAATTACCAATGTAAAACACACCATTTTAAGCAAGCCCCATCTAACTTGCAAGCAATCACAAATGGACTGTATT
Source organism: Mactra quadrangularis (assembly GCA_025267735.1). NCBI lineage: Eukaryota > Metazoa > Mollusca > Bivalvia > Venerida > Mactridae > Mactra > Mactra quadrangularis. Next base: position 55,169,638 of record CM046309.1, on the reverse strand, counting down.
AATAAGTTAGTCATATTTGGTTATGGACAGTGATAAATGTAAATGGTCAAATGCATAATATTATGTAATGCCTTTTTTGCCAAATAAAGATGTTTGTATAATAATATTCACTGGGTAAACATCCCTATGTAGTTTCCGTTTTACCAACTTCCATTCTATACAATTTGCAAGTAGTGCAGAAAATTCAATATGATAAAATAAACATTGTATTCACAACCAGGTGTTCATCGACTCTGCTACTCAAAACCATATGATCAACTTCCAATGTACTTGAATTTCCATGGAAAGTATTAATGCAGCAAGAATGAACTTGAGCTCAACATTTCTAAGCTAATACTGAATTAATAAATTTTGACGACTCAGCGCAAAACTGGTCTACATCCTTCTTTATTTACATAAATTTAGATTAGTCTTGCACTTAACCAGTCTTGAAAATAAGCACATTGAATCCTCCTAGCATAAATACAGAATTAAAACCATCTAGCCTTAATTAATCTATCAAGATTAACAAAATATTCTTGATTAACAGCATACCTTCAAGGATTATGAAGTAAAACAGTAGAACACACACAGAGCAGGAAGAGTTAAACCAGAACATACTCTGAGCAACAGGCAAGCAGTGAAGTTTCCAAAGCCTTCACAATATGCAAACGTAAAAGTAAGAATAAAAGCATGCCTGACTAGCTCTGTCGGTAGCAAACAAGTCTACTGATCAAGGGGTTGTAACTTTGATTCCAAGTCAAGGCATTCTTATGCAAAATTTGATCATGAAATAAATTGAATGACCATCCTCCCACCTACTACTGATTCTAAATCATGTAGGGCAGTTGTCAGTCACTGACAGTATAATGCACTCAGTAACTACTTAACATCTAAATCCAGAGATTTATCCTTTCCAGAAACGGCGAGTAGGTTAGCTGTCTGCCGTGATATGATCAATATGTGTTGCTACGGTGTTAAACCCCATAAAAAGAACAGTACAAACCTGTTGGTTAATTTGTGTTTGACTATACAGCAGTTCTGATTTATTTTGGCAACTTCGAGAGAATCTGGGGTGTCAGGAGTACTAGGGGTCCATATTTCACTTCCAGGGGACTCACTGAAAAGATAAATAATATTTACATATAAAATATAGTACCACTGATTTAAATACTTAACACATTTGATTCATTTAAGACAAAAGTCGCCAGCTAGTTCAATTGGTAGAGCACAAGTCCACTGACCAAGGGATCGTAGGTTTGATTTCCCGGCAGCCCTTATTATCATGGAGCTTGGTCATGAAATAATTTCTACAGCCATTCTCCTTCCTACCCTTTGGTTCTAAATCATGTAGGGCAGAGATTTATTTTTTCAAAGAACAGCAAGTAGGCTGACCAACCGCCATGATTTAACCTATACAATGTTTTGCTATGGTGTTAAACCCAACAAAACAAAAAAATCATTCAAGACAACTGAAAGTTCAAATATGGAGAATTTTAGGTTGAATTTTTGGGTTGTTTTTTTGTTTGTTGATTAATGCAAGATTGAATCTCCCAAGTGAAAATATTCTATTTTATTCCCATTTGGTTGTGTTTTTATACTCTTTTATATCCAAATATCTTCAATCAGAACAATAATTCCTTCTAATACATTAATACTCATTTTGAATATCAGGGGAGAAATGATAGAAAATCAAACATGCTATATACCATGTTTTAATATAGCAAAACAATACTTCAACTTTAATAAAAGAGAGAGAGAGTGAGTTAAACTGCAGGGAAGGAAATATTCTCAGACACAGAATTTTAGACGTTTCTCTGACTGGAGATAAGATCAACCATGGATTGATATTAAAGGTAATCTTATATTTGCCTCTGAGAACCTAAATATGGGTATGGGGCAAACTGAACAATTGGTTCAGGCAAGTAAAATGTATAGCTGGGTTGTCATGGTTTTTTTAATTTTTTTTTTAAATTGGGTTTAACATGGTATTCAACACATATTTAGGTCATATATACGACAACCAGCTCTTCCTACTATAGTTTTCATGGACACTTATCTATCACCAGTACTAACCTACCCTACCATCAGGCCGACAACTCATGTATAGGGTATGACCTACCGTCCTACCGTGACCGGGCTCAAACCCGCGATCTCTGGATTCGAAGTCAGACATGCTAACCACTACTCCACGGCCGCAGCATTAGCTGGTTGTCAAACTGGGCAACCTACTTCTGTCGAGCCCCTCCAACCCTATAGTGTTTTTGTATCTCTAACTCTAAACATTTTTGAAAATTATCACTCAAGGCTTGACATTAATTTTTGAACTAGGTTGCCTGGTTGGACAACCACTTATACGTTTTAGTCCAAACCAATAGTAACATAATTGCCTGAACCCAAATATAGGTTACAAGTCAGTGGCAATAGGACAACCTTGAATGCCAAGCACTTATCAGAAAGTTGCATTTTAAGAGTTTTTTTTCAACTACGTTTGTACCTAAAGCTTATTTAATATGTTAAAGTCCCACTACAAAGACCACCTTCTAAAGTAATAGTAAATCATATGAATCTTAAGTCTACAATGCTTTATTTGAGAAGATTTCAGGTCCTGATATCAAGACCATTCCTCGAAAAGATTATCAAATTTGAATGGTTTTAATATTAGAACTTAATACTACACTAGTGCAAAAATATGATAACTTTGGCTAAAAAATCCCCACAACAACCAATTTTCAGGACACATAAACTCATATTCCCTTAATTGATTCTAATGTAAGCACCAAATGCAAGTACCATGATCTACGATCAAGCCTACTTTCCTGCTATAACATTCAACCACAAAGAAAACCCTATTAATGAGTTGAGACACAAGTCATATCAAACATATAACACCAACACAAAAAGAAACAAAGAAACATGACTGTGGTAGAACACAAACTTTGATCTGGTAACCAATCTGTACTCTATCTTACACTGATATACAATGTACATGACATCTAACATAGTGTTTTATACAGTTACACCATCATAATGATAACATATCAATACTTATGCTGATTTAAATACTCGCCATATCCTGTGCATAAATACATGATTTAAATACTCCCCATTTTCTGTGCATAAATACATGATTTAAATACTCCCCATTTTCTGTGCATAAATACATGATTTAAATACTCCCCATTTTCTGTGCATAAATACATGATTTAAATACTCCCCATTTTCTGTGCATAAATACATGATTTAAATACTCCCCATTTTCTGTACATAAATACATGATTTAAATACTCCCCATTTTCTGTACATAAATACATGATTTAAATACTCCCCATTTTCTGTACATAAATACATGATTTAAATACTCCCCATTTTCTGTGCATAAATACATGATTTAAATACTCCCCATTTTCTGTGCATAAATACATGATTTAAATACTCCCCATTTTCTGTGCATAAATACATGATTTAAATACTCCCCATTTTCTGTGCATAAATACATGATTTAAATACTCCCCATTTTCTGTGCATAAATACATGATTTAAATACTCCCCATTTTCTGTGCATAAGTACATGATTTAAATACTCCCCATTTTCTGTACATAAGTACATGATTTAAATTCTCCCCATTTTCTGTACATAAATACATGATTTAAATACTCCCCATTTTCTGTACATAAATACATAATTTAAATACTCCCCATTTCCTGTGCATAAATATGGATATTTCTTTAAGTTTAATGGATAGTTAGAGCAGAAGTGCTGTAGTGAGTATCTAAATCAGTGGGGCCACAACATTGACATATCATTGTATGCAGTGTACAACAAGACCTAACACAGACTGTAATAAAATACCCTCCAATGAGTGTTTGTAAAGAAATTGGGTGCTGAGAAAATAAGCGGACAAGATTTTTCATCAAAGGGCCATAACTCAGCAAAAAATCAATGGGATACCATATGTCTGCCTGATATCTGGTATATGTGAGAAGTTTGAATCAAATCCATAACATAGGTGTTGAGAAATTGAGCGAAAAGCTACAGACCGACCAACTTATAACCCATCTACAAGCTGATTCCTATATATATACCTATATATATAATATACCTCCCCCCAAAAAAAAATATTTGAGGGGGGGGTGGGGGTATTATTATGCACTATAGATAATATATTTTGAATGTCAAGGTGGTCAGTTTATATCAGTAAACTAATGTTTGTGCATCACTTTATTCACTTACTGTACTTGTTAAATTAAAACTAGATCAACAAACAAGTACACTAGTACTTAAATAGCACATAAGTTTTATCAACTCCCTGCTGTTGCAGAGACAACTTCTGACAAGGTTGAAATCTGACTGAAATTCAGTGTATCAAAATACAAGATCTAAACTATTCATATAAACATAAAAAACTTTCAATGTTAACATTATAAATAGTAAATTAATTACATAGGCTAAACATAGAAACCATTTAAACTAGCGCACTAGAGTAGTGAGTGCATAGACATGACCTAGATTTATACGGCTGATATTTTTGTTTACAAACTTTCTCGACAACATTAAACTGCCATATGACCTACTGTCGAACTACTGTTGAACTCCAGTCGTACTTCCGCAGTTATTATCTGTCAAGATGCAGTATTTTTAGACTGAAAGAGGACGTTTTTTATTTACAAAGCAGATATGGTAATCTGAAACCAGAACAAGCGTGCATGAAGAAATTTTGTCTCAAAATATCCGTGCTAACAAAGAAAATGAACGAGACGTTACTACCTTGTGAAAAAGTGTTACTCTTCAGAAATAAAACCCTAAATCTAGCTGATTGAAGTGCGTAGAAGATTTTCTTTATAATATCAAGTTTCCTTTATTTTACGTATTCCTTTATAACTAGACAGACAGGCAAATTATTCATTTTTTTGCTCTCTAAAATTATAGCAATTACCCTTGATTAGATTGAAAATGAACGGGTATTATATTCGTGTCATTGATTTTCATAACAAGCACTCTTATAGAGATAAAATATCAATGTCTGTGAATTGTTAAGTCAAAATCTTGAATTCAAGAGGGCCGGGTGTCTTCAATATGCTTCAGTATTTTTTCCAATCTCCGCAAACAAATATTCCATAGACCACGGTCATATAAGATCTCTAAGGGTCGCTTGGAGGGTCACATCAAGATGACCTTTGTATTGACCAATCAATGCAAAGCTTTCATCTAGGCCAAACATTATTAATAGTATTTTGATTTCGTAATTTCTATTTTTAGACCGAGATTTCAAGCTAATCGGACGGTGGTGTTATCACAGGCAGTGATTAGATGGCTCAGTTAAAATTGTGTGACGAAGACGATGTAAAAAAGTTACTTAACATGGTGATTGCATCATGAATATTAAAATGAGAACAGGTCACCTGAATATGACCCTCATAATGAAACAACCTGATCAAAATTGTCAACTAGAAGCCCAACAAAATGAAATAAGCAATTTTGAATCTCATAATCTGAAATAAGCCCAAAACAAGGCCCCAGATTTCTTAATATATAATTGAAAATATAAAGAAATTACTTCTCCTTATTAAAATTCTATCACCATGTACCCCCCAAAAACTTGGTCCGCTACATTTCCCCTTAATTGCGAAAATAACAGAATCTGATACAACTCAAAGTTCCATACCTTAATAAAAACCCCATTAGCAACAAAACTATTCATAATAGGCTGAGAACTCTAAGAGAACGAGACAATGTTATCAGGGTGTCAATATATCAGCTATTTTGTGACATTTGTCAATATTCCTAGCAGACAATGGCATAATAATGTGTACTATACAAGTATGATAGAAATGAGCAGATATGGCAACATGAGAAACAAACATGACTAGAACAATGTAGTACTACGTATACATTGTGTAGTTTTTGTTTATTTCAACTGTCAGCGGCACATACATCAAGTTGAACCCATTGATTTAAATACTCATTACAGTACTTATGTACTCAATCAATTAATTTTTTTATTGGGTTTAACGCTGTGTCAACACAATTGAGGTCATATTGCGACGTCCAGCGCACCTACCCTAGCTTTCCTGGACTCTTGTCTATAACCAGGACTCACCTACCCTTCCACAAGGCTGGAAACTTCTCCATATATCTTATTACTGGATTAAAATTGACATTATTGTCATATTTTCATGGAAGGGTATAACCTCGGGACACGAGATACCAAATCCCGGCGTGCTACCAACTGTGCCACCGACCTGGGTTCAATCAATTAAAATTAGATACCAATATTTATATACAGAGATTATAAAACAAATATTGAGTATCTAAATCAACTGGGTTATTCACAAGCTGTTATTGGAGGATTCTTTGTGAATTGCATCATATTCTTTACATAGTCAATGTAAACAAGTTTGTGAGCACATTGGTAATGTGTCATGATATCATAATCCTATAGTTTAGCTGAACGTGACCTGAACTGGGACATTGTCAGATGTAAAGCTGCCCGGCTAGCTTATTTAGTAGCATGCAAGTCTACTGATCGAGGGGTCGTGGGTTCAATTCTCAGGCGGTGCATACTTTCGTGGAGCTTGGTCATGAAATTATTTCTACGGCCATTCTCCCTCCTACCAATGATTTTTAATTATGTAGGGCAGTTGTCAGTCACAGACCAAAGTATGCACTTAGTAATTTGTTAACAGCTAAATCCAGAGATTTAGCCTTTCCAGGAGGAGTGAGTAGGTTGACTGACCGCCGTTATATGACCTGCATAATGTGTTACTACGGCGTTAACCCCAACAAAATCAAACTAATCAGTCAGATGAATAATAAGGAATTACACAAGCCGACAATTTAGATTGTGTTTAAATTAGTTTGGCATGAGCTGTTTTGCATATCACATCCTATCTTAAAGCTCTCAAGAGCATTAAGGTAAATTCTACCTTTAAATACCATATTCAGTGATTATACATATGAACAGTAATAAACACATTAATAATATACCATTGTTCAGTAATAACAAACTAAGAAGTTCAAGAACCCCTCTTAAACAATAAGACTCACATACAGTCATCCTGGTTGCCATGGCAACTAGAAAACATTCTAATAACTATAGGATTACAGATTTATATGAAATTATTCCTTTGTCACATGAGCGTTAACGTTGTACAATTTAATACCACAAGTTAATGACTTTGTTACTTATCAATTCTAGTGAGGAGAACAACAGACTAAGATTTTAGGAACAGGCAACTTAAGGGGGTCAGTAACCTCCAGGAACACATGATAAACAATAAGACTTGAGGGGTCGATAATGCCTCAGTCCCATAAAATCATGGCTTGTTGTGGACTCATACCTGCAGACAGCCGTACGCCGTGGGAAGCCTTGCGTATTAAGGTGACGTTACGCACATGTCACAAAACAACACACCAGTATGGAGCTGTAGCTGGAAGATATGCATGTTTAATCCATACTCGGCCACAATTTTGTTCACGATTTGACTTTGAAACTGATACATGAATCAACGGCCCATCTCAAGGACCCTGGTAAAAACGTAACAGTCTGTACAGATAGGCAAGAGCTTGTTCGAGTCCTTGCGGAACTTGATTGCATGGCGCCCGTATGATGCCCTCACGGCTTTTTTATGTTTATGGGACTGTAGCATAACTTTAAAGGATTTTCTTAGATATGTGAGATTTCAGGGGTCAGCAACTTCCAGGAATACATGACAAAACATGAGAATTTTTAGGGGTCAGTATCATACATTCATAGATATGTGAGATTTCAGGGGTCAGCGACTTCCAGGAATACATGACTAAACAACATGAGTACTTTTAGGGGTCAGTATCTTAGAGCATTTCCATAGATATGTGAGACTTCAGGGGTCAGCGAACTTCAGGAATACATGACAAAACAACACGAGAACTTTTAGGGGTCAGTAACTTAGAGGATAATGTTTCTACGGAAATATGACAAACAACATCAAAGACTTTCAGAAATAAGTTCCCTAGAGACTAATGTTTATAGTACAATAATCACACAGAACAATCAACTGTTGTTTACAATCATAAGATACATTCACATATGATGCAAACCACACAAAGAAATACCTCAGTAGTTATTTTCTAAACAAAGCACAAAATAGGTACTATATCTTACTCTCCAAGTCCTCAGTATTATACAATATTTTTCCTTTTAATTCCATTCAACTGTAAGGCCACACATTTATATTTTTAGTCTTACGAGAATTTTCTTTAAAAAATTAGTATGGTTGGTCGAATTAAAAAAGATGAAAGATGTCAATTACAATCGACTATAAAACCCATTTTATACGAGTTCTGAGTGAAATTGATATTTATCTTAGAATCACTGACATTAACTCAAACTATGTGATAATTGACAAGTTGAGCTTATTTATACTTTATTTAGGTTAATTTTACGGTGTCCAGTGCACCTAACCTAGCTTTCCTGGACCTTTGTCTATAACCAGTATTCAACTTCTCCATATTATCTGATCAATGGAGGAAAATTGACCTTATTGTCAAATTTAATGAAAGGCTATAACCTCCCAGCGAGGGATTCAAACCTGTACCCCCCTTCGGGATATGAGATTCCAAATCATGGCACGCTACCAACCGCACTATCGACCCGGGTTAACTTCTAGAGGTACAGGGTTTTAGACCCCTCCCCTCTCACTTTATAAGAAGGAACATACAATCATGTAAAAGAATACCTAATCAAAGATCTAAAATAAATCATCATCCTGAATCACAAACTGAACCACAAATATAAATCCAAAAAACTTTTTTCCCTCACAGATGTTCATTGTTCTTGACTATAAAACAAGATAGATTTCTTCACTCAATGTCACTAGAAAATAAATGCCAGTAATTTTATACCATGAAATAAAACTCTGCCTTCATTTACTCACATTCTCTCTCGTACTCACTCTTTCGTACTCTCACTAACCAATAGTAATTGCTACTTTTGGCCCTGACTTTAGAACCATGACGATCTTTTGGCCAGATGATTAATTTAGGGATTTTCTTCACTTGATTACCTTCCGGCAATTTAAACAACATGGGGTTTCCTTTCCAACAAAACAGAAAAGTGTTGATTCATTATTGAAGTCCCTGCTGGGGTCATAAACAAAGGGGGCAATCTGAGGATAGTCAATATACATCTGTAGCCCCTATTTGATACTATTATAACCTTGGAGTCAATGAAGAACGTTATTGATGGGAACGAAAACCTTGAATGTGAATAAAACCACTGGTACTAAGAAGTTTTTATGGTTCATAGTTTTTTATATGACATTTGGTGTTTTTTTCTCATTTGTAAAAATACTAGGTAAGGGCCATTCTTAAAAATATGTTTTTATTTCAGAGCAATTATGGGACCCAGGAATTATTATAGTAGGTACATAAGAAAACTTTCTTCAAGCACCAAAATAAATTTGACTTCTCAATGGTATGCATTTTAGTACAGAATATTACAAGGGTAAACCACAAGACTGCAGTAACTCCCTATTTAATGTAATGCACTAACTACAGTCTTGCGGGCATCCCTCGATTTTAAATGTACATTTAATAAACTCTGTCACAAGAGGGATTTTTTCTAAACATAGTAAATAAAAAAAATCTTTTCATGATTAACCAATAAAATATTGTGAGTCACAATAAATTGGTGGGTCAGTCAAGATATGGTCTTAAGTTAATATAAAGATCTTTTTCTTCTCAAATTAAGCATTTTGGACATAAAATTTGGCAAAATTAGCAAGATTTTGCAATAACTGCAAACAACAAACCAGTGGGTCTGTCAGTGAAACTTAAAACTTTTTTAAGGATGGCCTAATGTGCAGGCAATCCACAGGGACATAAAATGAACATCATCATCAAGGATAAGGGATCGACAATTTAATGTATCACCTATTTCTTGCCTAACCCTTTTATTTGTTGATGCAATAATATGTTTTTTACAGAAGTTGCTCAATGACTGTCAATCTTTGTGACAGCTTAATGTCAAAGAGTCCCATCCTGAATAATGTGGTTTAAATCCTATATGTGACCTTGACCTTGACAGGAACAATTTATGTCAATGAAATTTTGATACATGGTACAATTAAATTTTATTCATATAACAGTGGGGAATACATTAACCCCACCAATTTAAATACTCACTACACTACTTCAGTACTCATAATTGATAAAAATACATATTAGTATTAACCAATATTTAAACAAATACCAAGTATTTAAATCAGCAGGGTTAATGCATTCACCACTGACAGTTGAAGCAACTCCTCAGCCTTTTCTAGAGCACTTTGAGTCATGGCCAAAATCCACCAGTCCAAACCCCAGAACTAGTGAAATTGGTCTAGGCTAGTGCAAAATTACATATTTCACATAGTCTGGCTAGTTGATAATTCTGCCTTTTACAATATAACATATTGGGCTAGAGCTCCAGAAAATTTGAGGCGAAGACTAAGTGCAGATGTCCTATTATCTCAGACAAGCTTTTAAGTAATTTGACCTATATCCAAGAGAACATTCTTTATATCTCACAAAGATTAAAGCTATTGTAAATTTGTAATTTCCATTACTGCGAGTACACTACTGCACTGCTGGAATCAATATCAATATATTACCACTGATGTCCTTATTTAAAGACACTATTATTACGGTAGGAATGTACAAAGATTGCAGACTTAATGGAACTTGCATCGTTTTTATACAATCACACAGTGTTAACCCTCTGACATTTTCGTCTTCTAGACTTACCGCTTGTAATTAAATTAATATTTTTTCTTATACAACAGAAAACACTGTTAGCTGCTTGACATAGAAAAAACATTACTTATACTGTAGAACATTTAGTGACTTTAGCATACATAGGCGGATCTAGCGGGGGGGGGGGGGTCCCGGACTTTTCCCTGGAATTTTCAAAATTTAGCCAAATACATTTTAACGCTGTAGCAACACATTGTATAGGTTGTATCAAGGTGTTAAGTCCACCTACTCACTGTTCCTGGAATGGCTAAATCTCTGGATTAGCTGTTAACCAACAACTAGGCGCATACTTCCGTCAGCAACTGACTACTGCCCTACATGATTTAGAATAGGTGGCAGATGGGAGAATGGCCGTAGAAAATCATTTTATGATCAAGCTCCATGAAAGTATGCTCCACCTCGGAATCTAACCTACGACCCCTCGATCAGTAGACTTGAGTGCTACCGACAGAGCTAGCCGGCAGGCATCAAAATGTATTGTGTTATACAGAAAAGGGCAAATTATTAATAAGACTGACTATATGATTATGAAAAGTTATTTCACTTGCCAGATTTAACTTTTACATGTCCTGGGCTTAAATGGCAAGTGGGTTAAGGCGAAGACTTAATTATATCAGTAATACACAAAGTACATACGTCAGTCTCGGGTCAATTTGAAAAACAGAAGAAAAATCAAGACTATGAAAGCCATCTTAACCAACTTAGGTTTGAGCCAAAAATTAAGCAAATACTTTAATGTAGGGGAAATTTTGATAATATTTTTGTGAATTTTCATCATCAGCAGAATATTGGCCCCTTTAAAGGGCAAAACAATAACTGAGAAATAAAACCTATATTCTGGTTTAATGAACCCATTTACGTCAAAGACAAATTATCACTCAAATGTCAGCTTTGTTCTCCTATGATAATTGAAATTAGTACTCAGTACAATTATGTACCTTTAATTATCAAATCTATAACAATTTTTATTAACAACTGTAGAGAAGAGTCCAGGAAACCTATAGTAGGAATAGCTGGCCATCCTATTAGTAATTTTAGAACTACCTGCATCATGCGTATGACGAAAATAAATTCCAAAAATGGGGTCACTGGTTCAATCTTCATCATGGCCAGCCTTGTGTAGAGTAAGTGAATACTGACAAAGGTCAAGGAAAGCTAGGAAGGTGAGCTAGCCTTAGGCTTACAAAATCTTGTGTTGACATGGGGTGTAACAATTTACTGTTAAGCTGACATATGTATTTTCTCTTTGCTGCTCAGAACTTCTCTTTATTTGTTTAAAATGGATTTATGCCTATTTGCTTTGCAGTCTATTGAGTATTGACAGCTTTACTTTTGATAATGGGGCTTTAAGAGATATATCTTCGTATTGGGGCTTTAACTCACTACTTGTTTAAAGACCCAACATCCGATCCGGCCTATCGGGATGTAAATGAGCTATAAGTAGGCAGGGCTTATTTACCTAGGTCAGTGATAGTATCTATTTATATCCTAGATTTAGCATGATTCATATGATATATACATACTGGACATTGGTGGTTTGCACAAGTAACAAATAGTTTTGAAGACTCTACGAGCAAACAAAAATAAACATATGGTGTTAGATTTATATACTAGATCTATGATTGTAAAAATAGGTTGCATTATTTAATGTTTGTTTCAGGGTTATGAAATTAGCAATTGTAATCAAAGAGAAATGTACCATTTGTGAATATAATTAAAAAATGCCACATACTCCTACGTATAAATTGAACTAATATATTAGTTTTAAATGTTTTATAAAGTACCCATTACTTAAAATGATCAATTTCAATTTGTTTTTTGTCTGAAAAACACATGATTGTTTTTGCTCCCTAAAAAATCTTATAATTTGACCAAAAATTTGACCCGCTAAAACCATGGGAACTGGCACAGTCTATTTTTTTAACCAGGGGTATATGTTGACGAAAACAAGACTTGTGAATACTACTAAAATATATTTAAGGTTTTTTACTTTAAAATGTTACTATAACAATATATATAAAGTTAATTTAAATGATTAATTGATAATAATAGTATTGTGTCGACATTTTAATAGTGAAGATATAAATTGATATGTCAATTTTCCACCCCTTCTTTGAAAATGATGTACTCATTCATTCATTTCTGGCGGCATATTAATTTTGGACTTATAAAGTTTATCAGTTAATCAAATAGGAATTTATTATGATATGGGAAGTAAGGATAAATTCATATTGATGATATTGGTAAACAAAGAACAAAAACCAAATACTGAGGCTTTTTTATTCATAATTACTGGGAAATTAAGGAAATACTGAGTGCTAATAAAAGAAAGGATAACAATGACTCAGCTCAAATAGGTCAAAATTTGGATTAATAGAAAATCAGTTAGTCCTGCCTCCAGGACAAAGTTCTTCGTTTGAATTCAGTTATACTATGAATAATCATTAGCAAATACGTGAATACTGTTTTTGTTGTCCCTGTGTGGCTAAAAAAACAGGCCTGGTTAGGAAAACCAGGTAAGAAAAAAGACTATTGCACAGTGTGTCTGATACAAAAAGTTGTGGTCTTTGGTTAGAATGGGTGGAGAAACAAAAGGTATTTGATTAAAAAAAGTTTGCTGAAAGAACAAAATGTTGCTTTTGACTTAGTAAGAATATAGAGAAAAGTTATGTCTGATTTTGTACTACAAATTGTGTTTGGAAGATACCCCAACCTTAAAGGGGTACTATATGAAGGTAACTTGTAGATTTTCTTCATGTATACTGCTCAAAAACATAATCATTACATATTATTTATCAGCTCTCATTTATAAAAAAAAATCTTCTATCAATATGACAAAATGATTAAAATTAACATGTATGGAAATATTTGTTAACAATTTACAATTATCAAAGAGTTATGTAACCTATTGAAATGTTTAAACATTGAACAAATGAACATATTACTAGTTATTAATTGTGCCACATGTTTTCAATGGAATTGACTGGACTTACAGAACAATAGCTTCAGAAAAGTAAGTTTTGCATGATCTGTGCTTGAGTTTACATTTAGCTCTGTACCATGTGCTTCTATTTACTAACATAAGTCACATGATTTAATTCATTCATATATACAGTCTGACTCCTCCCACAATTTTCAAATTTCAAACTGACAGCAATTAATTTTTGTCCCAAATTACCCTTTTTTCAAAAGAATCAGATAAAAAACTACTCAGACTGATAGAAAACACACTCATAAGCATCCACAAATTTTCTTGTATTTTTCTAAGATGTAATAAAGCTACTAATTCAAAAAATTCTTCCCTGATCTGAAAAACTTCAAAATTATAAGGGGAACCACCCATCCACCATTACCTCCCTTATATACCCCTGTTGGGCCTTTAATATAAATACCACAGGAAAACCGTGTGATCTGAGACTCCAATAACATGATTCATATGAAGTACCATAAGAAAGTATGTTCATGCTGTCATAAGATCAAAAAGTCAGGTTGAAAGACTTCTGCCACTTTTAGATATAAAGGTCATATGAATATAGATCTGTATAATAGTAAGTAGGTCACATGGATATAGATCTGTGCTGTAACTAGGTCAGTAGACAAGCATTGTTCGAACAAAAACAATTATTATGTACATTGATCCTGAGTGTACTATTTATAAAGGACCAATATAACTAGCTCATTATTTATAACTATGATATTAAATACTACTATATTAAATACTGCGTTACGAAACCATTTAACATACAATATAGGTCAGTCACATATTACTTCAGTTTTGTTTGTTGTTGTTTTTTTATTAGATTTATAACCATGCAAACACAAATTATAGTCATATTACAGCAGCCAAGTCACCTAACCTTGTTTTCCTGGACCTTTGTCTGTAACCAGTACTCACCTAGCATTCATTAGGTAGACTTCTTCTCGAAATATCTTATTAATGAAGAAAAATCAACATTGATGTTAAAATTTTCATGGAAAGAACCTGTAACCAGCCTCAAGGGTTGTTAACCAGCGACCCCTTTGGGACACTAGATTTAAAATCACACCCTTAGCCTACAGCACCACCGACCTGGGTTTTCCCGAGAATTGAAGAGAGACTATACAAAAGTCAATGAAAACAGGTCTAGTTTCAGACCTACTTGTCCGGGGTATTCAGTAATAAGAAAACAATTTGTCTGTCATTGATAATAGTATAAAAGACATTGATCTTACTGCAGGCTTGAAATCAATCCTAGAATAAAACACTACAGAAAAAAATGTTCAATTTATTGATTAAAGTACACTTAAATATTTATATAACATTCATTTGTAAATATGTCAAGTTATAAATACATACATAATAATAATATATTTTATGTTACATAATATTGCTTCTTCATTGCGTAAATAAAACATAGTGGGCCTTATTTCACCATATTTCTGCAGGGGGCCGTAATACCGGGCGTTCAATATGTTAGTTGCCCACTGTACTATTAGTGGCTTATAGCATCGTGTCAAAAAGTTTTTGCTATTAGTTTTAACCTATATAGTTTCCTTGTGGTAGGAATAGTAGCAAAACAATTGCTGGGGGGGGGGGGTTCTAAACCAGGTTCTAGGAAGCACAAACCTCACTATTGCTCCAACAGGTTCATGTAAAAATAAACAATTACACATTGTCTTGGTGGCGACAAACTAAGGCACAGCCAGACACCACATAGGCCTTCCACAATAGCTCATTTTTGGCTAAAAAAGATTCTCCAAAGGGACACAATCCATAAATTTCCAATTTAAAAAAAAAAAGAACCCAACGAATATTAAATTACCAGAAAGTGATATTTAAAAGCACAGAAATCAAATCAATTACCACAAACAACAGTAAAACTGTTGTGTTACATTAAATCAAGCCAACAAATTTTTGGCTACAAATTCAGTCTCACTGCAGACATTCCACAAAGTGAACCTGAGAGATCAATTACTTCAACAAGAAAGTTAATTGTTACATACTATAAAGATTAAACTATAAATTCTATACTTTATAATGATATTCGGGGTATATACCATATCATAGATAAACATCTACAAGTATTTTGTGACATATACCACCTCAACGGGGAACAGAATATGAACATATCGTGGGGTTAGCGCGAAACACTCGCATTTCAATTTAAAGCTAAGCCCGTGATATGTAGTGACTAAAAACCCCTTTATATATACAGTACTGTATGTAATGACTATCAAAAGTCATTTTTGTCTTAGCTTTAGCATTTTGAAATTATTCTTATCATTATATAAATAATGATTTTGTCAAATCATGTATCACCAGGTAAAGACTAAAAAGAGACAAATTCCATCCAGAGCAGTATTGAGCCGAACCCATCCATAACTATTCTCACTCATTCTCAATCTCGGTAAACAGATACCCAGATGACTGCTGTTCTATAGGATCTCTTAAGATCTCTGGGGATCATGTCACATGACCTTTGAGTCAACCAATCAATGCGTAGCTTTCACTAATACTGGCATCTTGATTTCCTAATATCTATTTCAAGACCAACGTTTGCAAGCTATTTGACGGTGGTGTTATTACAGGCTGTGATTGGATGGCTCTACACAAATTGTGTGACATAGACAGGCTCTACACAAATTGTGTGACATAGACAATGTTAACAAGTTACTAAACATAATGATTGCGTCATGAATATTATAATGAGAAAAGGTCATCTGAACATGACCCTCATAACGAAACAGCCAGATCTAAATTAGCAAGTAGGTGAGCGGAGAATTTTAGATAGAGTTTTAATCAGATTGACTCCTAATCTTAGTCCATTAACAACATAAGATTTTAACTCCTCCAAAAATGGAGACCAGGAAGCCGAACCAATTGTAAATGATAAAAATAATATAAGTCACAAGATCTTGTTCTAGGATTGAGCTAAAATATATTTGTACAAATAAATCAAAACTAACAACGGATTGACATTAAATAATACCTCTACAAAGTTTGTTTTACATAGAACTTGAAATTTCAAGTAGCGCATTTCTTAGCTATGATAAAATAACTCAATTTTAATGATTTTATTTTACAGCATAAGAAAGGTAAGAAAACTTAACTGCTATCAATTTTATCATTCAACAGTAAATCTGTCGGTATGCGAAGTTCAACCAAAAAGTGTTTTAACAAGAATGTACAGCAATTATCCTTAGGTGGTGTGAGAACATGTTTTATAATAAAATTATCATTAAATTTCACTCAACTGTCAGTGATGCATAAAATTTACCCTGCTGATTTAAATAATCAATATTTAGTTTGATAATCCCTGTACATAAGTATACATAGATATGGATGCAGGGGAGATCCAGAATTTTTTTTGGGGAGGGGGGTCCGAACTTTCCTAGGGGAGGGGGGGGGGTCCAAACCTCGAACCACAACCACATTATACACATTTTGCAGAAAAAAATGCAACATATTGATAATAAAAACTACATAACCATTAAATCTATGTTAAGCACAGAGAAAAACTGCTTCAATCTACTTAAAAATGAATTACAAACAAGAAATACACTAATAGACATGTACATTTTCCAAATCCTAGGGGGGTCCGGACCCCCCTGACCCCCCTCCTCGCTGGATCCGCCCATGTCAATGTCTATTTTTATTGAATGAGCATACTGAAGTACTGTAGTGAGTATTTAAACCAGTATTTAGGTAAATGTATTTGCCACAAAAACCCACAAATTTCATTGAATGCAGCTGGGAATACACCCTAAGATTTCATCCACAGGGACAGTGGGACTAGATATACATCCACAGATTTTATTGGCCTATGAGTATACAATAATTAATGAGCTCAAATCATGCAAAAAGTCATCAAGAAATGTAATGTTAAACCACATTTAAAGCCGGGTTTAAATACTTTAACGCAAAAATAACAGAGGGAAATAATCACTAATAAAGGCAGGTAGAGTTGGGGCTACTATTTAATTCTGTTAATCACATGGTATGTTATCATTGTATAAAGTTTCATAAAGATCTCACAATAAATGGCAGAAATATACGATAAAGAAAAACTTAAACGCAATTGTCAACACCACCGGATGCCCGACCGCCCGTTCTTTTTTTCGTTGAAAAATCCAGGCCACCGCCCGGTTTTTTTTCGTTGAAAAATCCGGCTAATAACTTAAAACTACCAAACCAAACAAATAAATTCCATATGGATCAAAGACACACATCATCATATCAAATGGATTGTATCAACACACACTAAGGGCAACATAAATTCTAAGTATCATGAATTAATACTATAAAATGTCTTACCGGCTATCAACATCTTGGAATAATAAAGATGACTGCATACATGCACTATGATGTAACAGTCCAGTATATTTGTTAAACATTTAATATCCAATATATGATCACAAAATTCACAATCACAATATTTCCATAACTTCCTGATTCACTAAAACTATACGATAACTTAACTATATATAATACTTAACTATATATTATCAATACTGTCACACTTTAGACTTTCGATTACCATACTCTAACGATAAAGTCATTTACTGCACTTTAAATCTAATAATAACCATCAATTGAACAAAATCAACTTGAAATATTAAATCCATAAAAATAATTAATTAATTAATTAATAAGTACTCAAATTATCATCTCATCTATTGTACTCAAATAATAAAGTCATCTATTATACTCAAATAATATTTAAAGTCATCTATTGTACTCAAATAATTAAGTCATCTATTGTACTCAAATAATAAAGTCATCTATTGTACTCAAATAATAAAGTCATCTATTGTGCTCAAATAATAAAGTAATCTATTGTACTCAAATAATAAAGTCATCTATTGTACTCAAATAATAAAGTCATCTATTGTGCTCAAATAATAAAGTCATCTATTGTACTCAAATAATAAAGTCATCTATTGTGCTCAAATAATAAAGTAATCTATTGTACTCAAAAAATAAAGTCAACTATGGTACTCAAGAATAGTTAAGTCATCTGTCATAATCAAATGATGGAAGTCATGTACCGTACTCAAATAATAAACATTAACTGAAAAATCTCATTTAAAATATTAAATCACTCCTATATAAGTACATGTACAAGAACTGAACTGTACTCAAATGATATAGTCAACCACCATACTCCAATAATAAACCACAACCAAAAAACTCCCGTATTCAAATAATAATGATCATTAAAATCTTTTAAAAATCCTTCATAATCATATTTATGTTCTAACGACCATACTCAAATGGTGAACATTGTCAACTAGTGAACTATAACCGTCAGTCAGTACTTAAATAGAAAAGTCAACTGAACAAAACTCTGACATTAAAATATTTTAAACCCCTCATTCACATGTTCAACTCATTTACTAAAATGTTAAACGTCAACTGAAAAAAAACTCATTTCAAAATATGAAATCCATCACACATGATATTGTATTCATATACAAATTAATCATAAAAAAACCACTACTTATATTGCACCCAGTACTTATATATGATGTAATACTGTTGTTTATTGTTATCGTCAATAAAATACCAGATTCATATATATTCTCCCACTCACTGGTTGTATCACTCGCCGAGTCCTTTTATCAACAAGTATCATCCATACATACAATATAGACAGAAACAATAATCTCTTTACTTATACTTTATAACATAATAACATGTTTTCAATGTAATTGTCTTGCCATGTCATTCAATAAATATGCCAACATGTCTGTGTATCAACACACCTTGAAATGGAAGCCATTTACTGAGTAAAAATACCAACACATCCGTGAGCCAGCAAACCTCGAAATTAAAGTAATTTACAGAGTAGGTCTAAGACTACCAACCTGTCTGCGAGCCTACAAACTTCCAAACTGAAGCCAGTAACAGAGAGTTAAATGGTTTTTTATCTATAGGATTCTTTGCCTTAAAATTTCTAGAGCACTACTCCAATTTATTTCGTTATATAGTAGAGCAAAATTTTCAACCAGCATTACTATACAAAACTGAGAAATTTTCATAGCCCAAATCAATCAAAATTTAAAACCTTAAAATGAAAGTGGAAAAACAGTTTTTTTCATACATAGTGCAACACCAATAACCACATGGTCATTTTACAAAGACCAGCTCACCTAACCAGCACTCTAGCTTTCCTAGATCTCTGTAAATAACCAGTACTCACCTACCCTTCCACAAGACTGATCATATCTCCATCTACCAAATTAATAGAGGAGAATCAACATTATTGGCAAAATTTTATGAAAGGGTATGACTAGCCCCACTGAGGTTAAAACCAGCAACTAGAGCTGTCATTGATTCCAACGATATCTCTGTTTCGTGGATATTTTATTTCTCGATATTCATATCGTTGATACGCTTCGAGGCCCAATCAATGACAGCTATACCAGCAACCCCTTTGGAGTTAGGTACACTTAGTAAGCAATCCATCATGTAGCCTACAGCGCCATGGACATGGGTCTTATCAGTTTCATTTGCTCCAAGTGAAAAGAATTTCTTTGTAAAAAAAAAACAGCAACATAAAACTGCCAATACAATACAGGTAAATGCTGATTTTTTCTATGAAATTGATAATTTAACCAGTTCGACTGTAAACTCATACATTATTAAAAAAATACGTTTTGTAGTTATTGAACCAAATCACCGATGCAAATTATTATTATTATATTAATACGCACTGCAAAAACCCATTCATAAAATCCATACCATACCGTTCAACATAGGTAAAACTTAGCGCATCGTTTTTTTACATCAGTCTATCAAAGCCAACAGTTTTCCCTTATTTAATGTGGTATTTCATTTATGAACAAAGAATGCCTAATTAAATATTTATTTATTTGTTTGCACCATGTAACATATTTCTATGTTTTGACTGGTAATTAACAGAGCAGGAAGGTGTCTTAGTGCATTTTAGTGCATTTTCATCATGGATCAAAGTTATATTGTACCACGTACAAGGTAAAACCATTAAATTTTTCCCATGATACCATCATATCTACGACTAAGAACCGCCTAACCCTTGAACGCCAGCTTTAAGGATGGCTACATCAAAGAAATTATCGTTTATAGATTTTCAGTTCATCAATACGATATAATCTATCACACTATTGACAAATTGTCAGGAAACTAGCAGACAATGGCATTTAAACAATGAGAGGAAAACTTATCAGAAATAACCTCCACTTGTAACAAAAGGTGAACTTTCAAACAATATGGTTAAAACTTATCTTAGATAAATCCTGAAAATTTGTCAATTTAATGTATAGGGAAAATAAAAAAAATCAAACATTTTTAGACACACAAAAACCTGAATTTCAGGCATAAACCTGAAAACTTGCACCCATGTATCTAACAATCTCCGCTCCCTTGTACACTTGCTTTTTAACATCTGACAAGCTCACTGTTTACAGTACTGAACAGGTTACAAACTCAGGTTCAGCTGACAAAAATTTGCTAAAATAATAATTAAAATTAATGTTGCAATCATTGTCATCACAGTTTGTTTACATTGTCTTTCCACAGAATGCTTTACACTGTGTCAACACAATTTTTTTACAGTGACCAACGCATCTAACATAGGCTTCCTACACCCTATAACCAGTATTCACCTACACTGCATCCTTCCACAAGACTGGCAACTTCTCCATATACTTTATCTATGGAGAAAAATTGACATTATTGTAAAATTTTCATGGAAGGGTATAACCTCCCCTGGTGGGATTTGAACTTGTAACCCCTTCCAGACACTAGATTTGAAACCCCGGCTCACGACCAACTGCACTTCAGACCTTGATTATTGACCTCCTTAGTCAGCAAAATCAATGTTTCAAACTGAAACTTTCAGTACCTATAATGTAGCACCAAACGCAACAAGAATATCAAAGTTTATCACTTATCAGCAATAATGACTTCTCATTAATGAGTAATTATCCGAGAAAGCCGACTAATTAATTCAATAGAAAATGACAGACATTACGTAATAATATCGTGAAGATTTCCTCATTATTCGGCAGAAATAGCGTAAGGATAAAATCAATGTTAAATGCAAGATATTCATCAAAGTGTTCCACAAAAACATTTACATCTAAATTAGAACATTTATTAGACTTCATTGCATGCGTTTTCTCAGAAAGCATGTTCTCTATGGAGCATTTCCGTGAGTTGATTTCTCGATTTCAATGCAAATTGATCTTGTACAAGATTTAAGACAAGTTTACATAATCAAACCAAAAACTGCCTTCATAGATTTGAACAAAATGAATTTGACACACATTTGGATCATTTATAAACCCTTGACCCAATTCCTGCATAACTTTTTTTATAAAGCATTCAATTAATTTATTCAAAAGCTATGTACTCAATGAGTCTGTACTACTCAGTACTTTTATACCTGAAGCAGACTTTAGTCTATAGAACACACATGTAGAAATTTCTTTTTAGAAAACTATGTCAACAAAAAGTTATAGTTATTAAACAGAGGCCAGCTCACCTAACCTAGTTTTACTAGACTTTTGTCTACAACCAGGACTAACCTACATTGCAGTGTTTGCACCCTTCCACAAGGCAGACAACTTCTCTATAAACCTTATAAATGGAGGAAAGTTTGTTTGTTTTGTTTTTTACGTTGTATTCAACACCTATATAGGTCATATTAGCTCTTCCTACTTTAGGTTTCCTGGAAACTTTTCTATCACCAGTACTAACTTACCCTACCACGAGGCCAACAACTCATGTATAGGGTATGACCTACCGTAACGGGGTTTTAAACCCGCGATCTCCGAAATTGAAGTCAGACATGCTAACCACTACGCCATGGCCGCGGCGTTACTGTCAAATTTTCATGGGGGAAAATGGGATTCAAACCAGTTCTCCCGTTCAATAACTAGATACAAAATCCCAGATTGCAACCAACTGCACTAAAGAGTATGTACATGAATTATCAAACAAATATAGAGTATTTAAATCAGTGGGGTTAATGTATAATATCATGTGCCACTGACAGTTGAATAAAAATTTAACAATACAATGTCAAATTTAACCAAGTATAATACCTGGATTGTATTACTTTATCCTTCAATAATTATTTGAAAGCCAAGTCAAAACAGATTTCTTTCTTTTTTCAAGTTTCCTGATTAGGCAAACACATGAACATAAAAAATCTGTAAAACAAAGCCAGATCATCCTACTTTTTGGCGAATATATTTTTAGTAGATTTAAAGGTACTAGTTCACTGATTTGGTTTATTTTTTCTTTAATTTCAAACTACCATTCAGTGTCTGTAATTGTGTCAAACAATTAATACTACTTATTTTAAGACAAACTGACCTATAATTTGTTACAAGAAATATACAATAAAGTCACAAAAATGCACTAAAAGTGTCTACACTGTGACATACGGGGAAGATATTTACTACATGAAACACCATCATTTATAAATAGTTGCATGTCATTTTGCACTAAAATTGTTGTAATCAGAACACATCTTTCCTGCTTCCAAAAATATCTCCATACAATTTTGATAATTTTAGAAAAAAGTTGATATTTAAGTTGAAATCTGTGAATGAGTACCTTTAACAAGCCAATTTTCACCAGACACCCTGGAAAACATTAAACTAACCAATAATCTCATGTTTTGTATATTCAATGCTCAAGCTGGTATAAAAATGAACCAGTAGCCTAGTGGCCCAATTTCCGGATAACTGGTAGAGTAGAAATAATCGAAGAAGAATAGATACGCTATTACTGTCATGTAGTTAAGATCATTAGCTCGGATCTGCATGGGTTAGCTTGCAGAATTGAGACGTCTGCCAAATTTACTGCCAAAAACAAGGATTATATCATTTTATGACCAGAAACATTAGGTTTTCGATACTGATATCTTTTTACATGTGTTACCGAAATGAAAGCTATACAGTCGTCCAATGTTAGTTTACCGTTTATAAACTTCAAGCTTAGATTTTTTTTCGAAACTCATTTTAGCTATATCATTTTACAATAATTTTAAATCCATGAACAGTTACTCTTTTGTTTTCTAATAATAGCTACTTGAATTTAACAGTTTTTACAGCACGGTTGTTCTATTTTTTTTATCTTTTAAATGAAAACTTTTGAAAATTGATGATTCACAACTCAATTTATTTGAAATCCTTTTGACCTGGCGACACATTAATACTGTTTACATTGACTCATTGTTAACAAAACTTAAGCAAGTAAGAAAAAATATTTTAAAGAGGGAATTATATATGATTTTAATGTGAAGTTATTTGCCGAATAAATTCCAAAAATAATTACATACATACATACATGACTGTATAAACCACAATCTATGTCTTTAAAAAGTTTGAATTGATTTGAATGCTATTTTTAATATCAAAATTATAAATGCTAGGATTATAAGCTGTAACGATAAAATTAATATTTTTTTAGAAATTAACTTTTTTAAGTTTAAACATAAAGCAAGAATATTCTATTATTTCTTATGCCACGCATCATTCATATATTTAACATATATATACATTGAAATAAAAGCTGCACAGCTAGCTCAGTTGGTAGCATACATGTTTACCGATCGAGGGGTCATGGGTTTGATTCCCTGGCGGGGCATACTATCGTGGAGCTTGGTCATGAAATTATTTCTACAGCCATTCTCCCTCCTACCACTGATTCTTAATTATGTCGGGCAGTTGTCAGTCACTGACGAAAGTATGCCCTTAGTAGTTGGTTAACAGCTATTTTCAGAGATTTAGCCTTTCCAGGAACAGTGAGTAGGTTGACTGAACACCGTTATATTACCTAACAATGTGTTGCTACGGTGTTAAACCCAACAAAAACAAAACAAACATTGAAATAATCATGCATTCATGATACTCAAACTTATTGCCATAAACTTTCATGAGCACCAGTCCAATTATTTATTTTTTGCTGATCGAATCCATGCACTCGCATGATAATGTATCTACTCATGTATTATTAAATAAGCAAGAATATCATTCGCATATGAAGCAAAAATGTAAGTTACTTTTGTCCGAACAATTTTTAAAAGCGCCCAACAAATGGCCTATGGGCTTACATTTCTAAATCCTCAGCAAAACATTGACTTAATCATAAAGGTGAACAGCATAATGATCATACCATATAGTACTAAGGAACTTAAAGCCAAGTACCATATAACACGTTTAATACCTCTAATCTTGACTGTCTAGATTTTTGTAGTATGATGTTAATGTTATGAGTATCATGTGTTTTATAGCTTTTTTTCCCTGTTGATAAACTAACACGATAACAAACGCAAGCGGTATTTCTAGTATGTACCCAAGCAACTTGCATACAGCATAGTTCATGAATGTATCATTCCAGTTCATTAATCAAGTTCCTGAACTGTTCATATGATGTTCATGAAAATAGAATAGAACAAATTTACTAAATGTTTATAACAAATTTAGTTCCTGAACTGTCCATATATATTATGCAGTTCATGAACAAAAGGCAAATTGATAATATAAGTTCATGAACTTATCATGAAATAGACTGTTCTTGTTTAGTTCATGATAAAATTCAGGAACAGGTATTAAGAACTGTTCATGAATCTTAGATTCTGATTAAGAACCACTGAAGTATTGTTCATGAACTGTTCATAAAAACTTGAATAGTTCATGCTTTCATGAACATCATTTTGCAAGGGATATAAGCCCACCAGAGAGAGAAAAACTTGTAGAAATAATTTTAAATACAAATAGTAACACTCAGCCCCTTTCAAAATAAACTATTTCAGTATTTCTAATGAATCCAAACTATCTAGCTACAAAATGTTTAAATGCTTCAACTGTTCATAAAAACCCCAGTCAGCAACAATAAACAGGCCTAGTTTGTTTTAAGATCAACTGGGAGTTAACATCTAAACAAATTTCAAATCCAACGGTGTTCTAGTACAAGCACATGAGTGAAACCACATGAAACCAATTTTATGTTTTATGTAAATCTTGAGAAGCCATTCAAACTTCATTTTTACCCCGGCCAGGTGACTCAGGGCCCCATTTATAATTAAATAAAGCAGATTTCTATCTATAATATAGTCATACAACTTTGATTATTGCAAAAATACAAGACTGTTCAAGTTGTTAAAAAGCCCTGTTGATTTAAACATAAATAAGTCAACATTAAACTTTACCACAAAGTTTGGTACTCACATTTTAAAACCACTTCTATGAGCGCATGACAAAATATTTTATGAACATTTTAATAATAAAATGATTGAGTTCTGAAATGACTACATGAGTTTGTAATTATGTTAGATGTTCTCTAAAATACATCAAGAGAGCCTACAGTAGCTGTAATGTAACTTATCACAGACGTTGAGACAGCTTACTGTAGACATTGTAAATTCTATGAATTTATACAAGGTTACCTCTTTTTATATTTAAAATTTATTATATATTCCAAGGGTTTATCTCCTTGTCAACACAAGATTATTTTACAGCAGTCAGGACACCTAACCTAGTTTCTCGGACCTTTGTCTATACTAAAGCCAGTGCTCACCTACATTTCAAATGGTTGGCAACTTCTCAAATTCTTAATATACCTTTTTTACATCAGAAAATTGACATTGAAAATTAAAAGCTGTGTTCAAACCCACACCCCATTTGGGAAACTAGATTCAATATTCCGGCACACTATCAACTGCACTACAGACCTTGGTTGAGGTTTATATATTTAAAAATACATTGTTTATGGGCAATTGACTAATCAATTTTTTTTTTTAATTTACAAGTTACAACCTTTTTTCTAGACATTCAATAAAATGCACCATGAACTTGAAATTCTATCAGAAGTTCATTAAAAAATACACAAAGAATCTATCCAGCATATATATGACCATAAATAGTTTAATTCACCAATAATTGACAAATGCCATGGGTATGACAAAGTTATTATCTCAAACAAATTTTTCCAGTTTGAATTACTTTATTATGTCTGTTGTATTAATGCACAGCAAGTACTTCTAAGGTATATGTGTATATATATAAGACAAACAGTCCTCGCCATAACCCATAAGCCTGATACCAAAAAAATTGACTTAGGTCAGTGAAAATTACGATTAAATAGTTTGAGTAGTTGATGATTTTGCCCTTCACTACGCAGCATAATAAATCAGGCAAAGGGCTCGGGAGAATATAAAGTGCTAACTGGATAAAATCTGATGACTTCAACTTCAAGGGTAATATTTGACGGGAATAGTCCAAAGGAATATCAATACATTATTCTGAATTTTCATGGAAAGGGTAATGAGTCAGCCTGCTGCCACTAGTGAGTGCCAGGATTGTTACTTCCTTAGAAAGAAACAATAGTCCTCTTTTCAAGATAAAAATACATCAAGTTATAACCATATAATTAAAAAGCTATTACATAAAAATGAAATAAATTTGATGTATTTTGAAAGCCAAAAAGAAACTTTAGCACATTTCTGATTGAAAATTGTTCACATTTAGTACATTAACATTAAATTAATGTATTTTCCATAGTAACACTTATACAATTATACCACTAAATTATGCATGCAGGAAAAAAATCACATCTGATCTTCTGTCTATCAAAAACAGGAAAGGCGGAGAAAAACATTCAAATTTTCTATTTTTATAAGTAAAACAATACTTTTACACTATTTTCTGACAAAGGTGCATTGTTTCAACTGATAAACTGAACTGATGAAATAAAAATACTTTTTTTATGAGAGTGAGACTAATTTATTTTATTGCAAATATAAAGCCAATAGTGCATGGAGTCATAAAAGATTACCAATAAAGCATATTCATTTGACTTAATCAGTGTTTGAAGGTTCACAGAATCTTATGTTTAACTTTAAGATTATAAGACATGATACATTGAAAGTGTTTTTAGACCATTCTGGGGCCTCAACTCTACAGCACTTCCCAGCCCAGCAATTTTATTCTCAGTCTCATTTTTTTTTTAATTTCAAAGAATGATCAGTAAACTTAAGAGGAATATCAGAACTTTCAACATGTTGCGTCTATAGTTCAAATTTCAAACAAGAACACAAAAATATTCCTTTAAAATATATATCAGTGAATAGATGCTATCTTCAGTATTTAATACAAAGAAATAATCCCAATTTTCAATTTTGTCGCTATTTTCCCATGGAAGTTATAGGACCGAATCACAATTCCCCTAAAGGTAAAAATAAAGGCTGTAAAAGATCTGTCCATGAATCTCACTCTAAATTACAACTAACATTAGTCTGGCATTCATATAATTCACAAGCTGTCTCATGAGCGAACTAATTCATAGAAACAAGTACCTCAGAAGTATTTTAATTTGTTCGTTCCAGGAAGCCAGTCCACATTCAGGTGTATTTATCTATTTGATCATTTTTTACTGTTAAAAAAGCATTGTAGACAAAAAAATTATTGAAGAACATATGTTTTCACTAAAATACAGTTATCAAAATCAGAACTTTCAACATGTTGATCATTTTTATTGATCATTCAACCTGTCAAGCACAATAGCCTAACCTATTAATCAACCTTGGAATTCAGTTAATAAATGACTATTCTCTCCCTGAAATCATTCTATTTCCCATATGTAGCAAAAACAACAAAACAATATTACATTTACAGTATTATCTCACAATCATAGATAAACAATACACACAATGGGAACAGATATTGCAGTTTTTAGAACTATGAAAACCTTGCAATGTAGGAAGTCAAAATACGTTTGAGATGCCCCCTGAATGAAGACAATAGAATCCGTCCAGCTAGAAACATGTGCAGAATTTTGAAGAAAAATAAATTGAAATGAAAAATCGGTGTCATGCTCACCCCTGTTTGGTATCTCCTGAATCATGTCTGGACGATCTACGTCTGCGCTTTACAGTCTCTGATCCGGAGGAATGCCTTTCGCGTCGAGATCTTAATGTGGGCACTGACGGACGGGGAAAGCAATTGTTATTGTTTGTTTTTGCGCTTCCGTTAAAGCGCAGCAACTTATCAAACAGCTGAGATCTGCAATTATTTCGAGTTTCCATCTTCTCCTCACAATAACATCCATTTGTAAAGCCATTTCTTTTGCACGATAAAGTCAATTTAGTAGCATTTTTCTCTCCCATATCTTTTCTCTCCATCGGATTGCACCCGACCGCCGCCATGATACCACCATCCCGGAAAACGTCATCAATTTTTGTGTGGGTATCCCTCGTGACGTCATTTCGGGATTTCCCAGTGCGGTGTTACTCGAATTCGCCGGATAATTTGAGATATTTTGGTAACTTTTACGTTGCTGCTATCTATTTAACGACATGAATATAGTTCAAAAGTATGCATGCAATTGAACTGCACCATGTAATTGCATTGAGTTTGTATAAATCGCTTAAATGCGCAGAAAATAGTTACTAAATCGTACCCCACCCACTGAAATTTTCATTGTATTTTTTCTCATGAAATGTGAAATGCTTTTATTGCTGCAGCCTTGGTGTTAATAAATGACAGCACATATTTATTTACGAATATGTCATAACAAATGACATGTGTACATGTTAATTGCACATATGCCTTGAAGGAGTGGACTAATAATTATCAACAACATTACAATTTTAATATCGCATTACAAATAACACTACATGAGTAATTAATTTGAGTAGCTCATCACATTTCAAAGTTACTGTGTACTTCATGTCATAAATGATAGATCATGCATAATTCTAACGGCTCATAGGAGTAAACTCGCGGCCAAGCAATTTTTTTGCGTATCTGACGGCAGTGACACAGAGTTAGCGAGAGACCTGATAAAGATTGGGATACTGTACCCATGACCTGAATGTATGTTAAGTAAAGTTAGATATGTTCTAAAGGTCTTGACTCTAAAGATTACTCATCTGTTCACTTTCTTGTGTGAAGTTATGGTTGAGTATTCACTGAGCTGCAAACTTTCAGATTAGACTTTATAGACTAACCATATTGTCAGCTTATTTTTAGCAGTTTTTCAACAAAAAAATCAGGCTAATAGTTCGGTAAAACACGGGCGGGTCTAGTGGGTGGGCATCTGGTGTCGTTAACAATTGCGTTAAAGTTTTCAATTTTGCATATATTTC
Source organism: Mactra quadrangularis (assembly GCA_025267735.1). Taxonomy (NCBI): domain Eukaryota; kingdom Metazoa; phylum Mollusca; class Bivalvia; order Venerida; family Mactridae; genus Mactra; species Mactra quadrangularis. The sequence goes on along the minus strand of CM046309.1, from coordinate 55,139,764 downwards.
TGCCATTTATTGTCAGATCTTCATGAAACTTCATACAATGATAACATACCATGATGAACAGAATTAGAAAGTAACCACAACTTTACCTGGCTTTATTATGGGATTATTTACCTTTGTAATTTTTGTGTTAAAGATTTTAAATCCAAATTTAATGTGGTTTCCACATTACATTTCTTGTTTTATCTGAGTTTCTATTTAATGTTTATCATGATATATGTTTTTATTTTACAGTTTATTCACAAATCAAATATCTACATGAGTTGTTTTTACTCTGGATGGGTTGACTAACAAACTGTCAGTATGGCAGAAGGTGGGACTGATCTTGTCCAAAGAGTTGGACATAAGTTTGAAGACTACGGTATTGAAGACTTAGATGACATAAGTTATAGTAGTGAAGGGAGTGATTCAGAGAGTGACTATGGAGCTGATAGGGAAGATAATGATGATTACCCTGATGACAAAGTTGTGGTTAAAGATCCTGGTCCATTTAGATACAACAAGAAGATGATCATTGTTTCCTTACCATGTGCAGTAATGGTGATGACTCTGGTTGGAGAAATGTAAGTACTGGAAAATATGTGTTGTAGACTAAGAGATGTGATATGGCACTTGTACTCCCTTGTCTTCAAGATGACTTTTATGGCAAAGTTGAAGAGAGTCTGCTTATGACTTGAATGGTTGTTGGTTCAATCCTAGCCTGGACCATAGATTTTTTAGATTACATTTGCTGACCTATTTATATTCGGTGTTTTTACTGTTTTTACCAGAGATCCTAAAGGAATCCTTACTACAATCTGATTAAAACCCGATCTACAATTTTACCGCTCGCATACTTGCTAATGTAGATCTGGCCTTTTCCAAACGAAGGTCACGTTCAGGTGACCTTTTCTCATCATAATATTCATGACGAAATTGTTATGATACGTAACTTGTTTACATCGTCTACGTCACGAAATTTGAAATGAGCCGCCCAATCGCAGCCTGTGAATATTACCGCGGTTAAATTAGCAAGCAAAACTTGGTCTAAAAATAGAAATTACGAAATCAAAATGTGATTAATAGTGTTTTCGTCTAGATGAAAGCTACACATTGATTGGTCGACACAAAGTTCATCTCGACGTGACCTCAAAGGGAAAAAGTACAGATCCAGTACGACCGTGGTCTACTGGATATGTGTTTATGCAGATTGTCCTTACTACAAACTTAGTCAGTTATTCAGGAATTCATTTTCAACGTTATGGATTCCTTTAATAATGATGAACTAATTTTTGGATACAGATATGCTTATCACAATAAAGGGAAACTAAAATTTATCTATTAAAGGGATTCTGATGGAATTTCTAGCTAAGCTAAGTTTCGCTGGAACTCATTGAAAGGTGCTGGGATCCTCAGAATCCCAGGACACTAATATTGTTTTCATTAATATTGAATGTTATTTTAATCGTTTACAGATTTTTGATGGCTGCTAGTTTTGGTGCTGGTGTAATTGTTATTCTAGATCCAAAAGGAGAAAAGAAAAGGTTGGTCATTCATTACTATTGCATGAGTAAAGGTTAAATTTCTACGTTAATGACGTTTCCTGTATATGATCATGATCATTTCACCTTGATGATAGGAGCCATTATTTCTATTTAGATCAATGCCAGTCTGAATGACCTGCTGCTGAATAGATGAAAGCACACTGTTAATTAAGTTAGGAATATGATATTCTTGCAGCACTTTGTATAGGTTATCACGGCGGTCAGTCAACCTACTCGCCGCCGTTCCTGGAAAGGTTAAAAATACGGATTTAGCTGTTAACCAGTTCTTAAGCACATTAACTCTGTAGTAACTGACAATTGCCTTACAGAAATTTTTTCATGACCAAACTACATAGAAATATACCCTTCCCACGAATTGAACATGGTCATACCCCCTCAATCAGTAGACTTGTGCAGGACAAATTGAGCTAGTCATTTTTTTCTGTTAGTAAGTTATATGGAGAAGTTTCTGGCCTTGTGGAATGGTAGGTGAGTACTGGTTATAGACAAGGGTCCCGAAAAGCTAGTTTAGGTGTGCTGGATGCTGTAAAATATTGTGAAAAAGCTAGTTTAGGTGTGCTGGATGCTGTAAAATGTTGTAAGAAAAAAGCTAGTTAAGGTGTGCTGGATGCTGTAAAATATTGTAAAAAAAAGCTAGTTTAGGTGTACTGGATGCTGTAAAATATTGTAAAAAAAAGCTAGTTTAGGTGTACTGGATGCTGTAAAATATTGTAAAAAAAGCTAGTTTAGGTGTGCTGGATGCTGTAAAATATTGTAAAAAAAGCTAGTTTTGGTGTGCTAGATGCTGTAAAATATTGTAAAAAAAGCTAGTTTAGGTGTGCTGGATGCTGTAAAATATTGTAAAAAAAAGCTAGTTTAGGTGTGCTGGATGCTGTAAAATATTGTAAAAAAAGCTAGTTTAGGTGTGCTGGATGCTAAAAAATATTGTAAAAAAAGCTAGTTTATGTGTGCTGGATGCTGTGAAATATTGTAAAAAAGCTAGTTTAGGTGTGCTGGATGCTGTAAAATATTGTAAAAAATGTGTTGACAAGGTGTTAAACCCAATATAAAAGAATGATGATCTGTGAAAGCTCTAATGTTATAATAAATCAATATCATTTATCTTCTTTCAGATGTCTGATATTGTTCACATTGTTGTTTATATTTTGTCATATGTACACTATATACTCAGTAGCACCATTATTATGGTAAGTAAAACTTTATTTTACCTCCAACCAACTGCAGTAATACTTTTGATATTGAATCTTGCAATCTGGGTTCTATTCCACTCTTTTTTACCCCCAACCATGCTGCAGTGGTTATATACTTGATTTTCAATCCTGCAATCTGCAATCCAGGCCATGACTTGTCCCTCTCACAAAATTAGGGGAAAAAATAGACTTTCCTCCTTATGGGATAAAGTTGTCAGCTCCCTGTGGTATGATAAGCATATACTTGTGAAAGGAAGTTGTCCAGGAAAGCTGGTTAGATGAGACAGCCATGTGAATAACTGAATTAGAGTTCCTTTCCTCCACACTGTTTTATGCAAACGTTGTTACTGGGGGCTGTAGAGCAGTTGGTAGCATGACAGGATTACTAATCTAGTGTCCGTAAGGGGGTATTGGGTTTGAATCCCACCTGTTATAAAAGGCAGTTATTCCTTATCATGAAAATTTGACTATGTCAATGAAATTAGTCATTTTTCTTCCATTAATAAGGTATATGGAGAAAGTTGGCTGGCCATGTGGAAGGGTAAGTGAATACTGATTATAGACAAGGGTCAAGGAATATTTGGTTAGGTGCGCTAGCCACCGTAAAATAACCTAACTGGTGTTGACACAGCGCTAAACCTAGTATAACAAAAGGAATAGTTGTTAGTTCCTTGAGAAGAGACGTGCGGGAAACTTGAAATTAGAAATCAGCTGTCGTGACCAAACTAAAACGTAATAACGCAAAAAATACTGTCATTATAAAAAAATGGGGCGAAAGGTGGTTTTAACTTGGGAATAAACATAGTTTTTTTGTTCATGTTTGTCTTGTTGTATGGTTATGAAACTATGAATCAATACTGTCTAGACAATGCTTGTTTCTATTTTAAATTTCTAAATAGAATTATTAATACGTTAATTCCAAGAATATTTACGTTTTACAATTACGCCATTTATTGATATAAATACACAAGGACATATGTAGCTCGACTTTACAAATTAAATGGAGAGCACGCCCTAGCGTCGGCGTCCATGTCCTCATTTCTGATTAAAGTTTTTGTGCAGTATAATATTCTTTACTAAAACTTTCTTTTATTTCTTGAGGTATCAACTTCAAACTTTAAATATATGTTCCTTATTATCAACCACATCTTATGTCACATGGTTCATAACTCTAAATACATTTTTTTTTTCAGAATTATATCCCCTTGAACTTAGAGTTTTCTTTAAAAAATGCTTATTTAAACTGCAACTCTTTTGTTTCTTTAGGTATTGACGTTAAACTTTGAATATATGTTCCTTATTATTATTCACATCTCATGTGACAAGGTTCATAACTCCAAATATATTTTTTTCAGAATTATTGCCCCCCTTGAACTTAGAGTTTTCTTTAAAAAATGCTTGTTTTTACTGCAACTGTTTTGTTTCTTTAGGTATTGACTTCAAACTTTAAATATATGTTCCTTATTATCAACCACAACTCATGTGACAAGGTTCATAACTCCAAATACATTTTTTTTCATAATTGTCTCTGGTGAACTTAAAATTTTCTTTAAAAAAAAAATTATTTTTTTTACTTTAAATTTGTTAAGGTATCATTTTCAAATTTTATAATATGTATGTTCCTTATCATCAACCACATCTCATGTGACAAATACTTACTTAGCCGAGCATGCCGTCTCCTCTGACAGCTCTTGTTTAAGTTTTATGTAACAATTAGCGTCTCGTTTTCAAATTTTCACTATATCGCATGTTTGAAATAACGTGAGACATTGTTTACATAGAATGTTGTTTAAACATGTCTCAAGTTATTCTTAACAACTGATATTTAATATGTAAAGTAATAGTTGTTTATCTATCAAGAAAGTGTTATTTCTGTAAGGGGTGCTGTCTTTCATTCTGCACTCTCTTTGCCTGAAGTTTCCGTATAAAATAAGATAGTTAAATAAGTAAACACTTTCGTATTGAATTTTAGAAAAAAAATGTTTTTGCTTATTTTTGTTTATAAAATTCTACATGTACCTGCATTATTATGAACCATAACACTGGACTCGCAGGCTTAGCTCAAAACTGTCGTAAATCTTTTTTTTAAATTGTGTTACGACTGTTTTAGGCTAATCCCAGGCATTGATTTTTTAGCCTCAAATTGGTCTGAAACTAGGAAAAATATATTCACTATGGAAAAAAGGACAAAAAGTCACAAAAATGTAAACAAAATTTCAATATTTATAGCTAGATTATTTCCAGCCCTAAACCTAAATATAAAACCGATCATTCAATGTCTGTTTTTGGTTTGTGGCAGGGTTAGAATTGTAATTGTATTTTTGCTAGTACTTTTTATAAGAGTAAAGTTTTTGTCTAATGAAGCCAGTCTTAGTTCATTTTCTATGTAACAAATGTATAAAGTTTTCCGAAATTTCAAAATTGGAAAATCTATTTTATTTTCACCCATGTTAAATATAGTATTTTCTGTATTCTTTTATTTCAGGCTGTCATTTTTCAATCTGTTTCTAATTGGTGTCATCAATATATATGTCATCTTAACAGGTGGTCTCATAGCTCTACAGTTTACTTACTTTAGAAAATTTGAACAAAAACTAGCAGCAGTAAGTTTTTTTATTACAGTGTTACCTCTGCATAGTGCCCTCTACAGAACAAATCTTCTGCACAACTACAACTTTATATTTCCCTTAGGCATAATTTTGATTGAATTTAACCTCTGCAGAGCAACAACCTCTAAACAGCAACATACTTTAGTCTCTCCCAGTGAGGGTTGTTAGAGAGAGGTTATACTGTACTTATAATAGTCTGGCCAATAGCATGTTTTTAAGTAGGGCTGCGGATCGTTGAGCAAGTGACGTTCTGATCGGAACCAATATTCATGTAGAACGATCCACGAATCAAACCAGGAATCACAGTTAATGAAAAAGCATACAGAAATTCATATATACAACTCATATATATTATATACAATGTATACATGAATATACATATAAATATAACAAAAAAGTGATGAATTGCAGAAGCGTTTATTGCATTTTCAACATAACCGTCAGCAGCGTCATGTTAGAGATTCAAAGGAGGGTTTTCATGTGTGATGAATATGAGCGGTGCACAAAGTATGTTTATTCATGTTTTCATACGTAGCACAACTCATTTTCGATGGTAATTTAGCTGATAGAGTTTGGGTTTTTTTTTGTAAAAAAGATCACAATCTGTTGATATCGGCAGTGCCGAATATTCATACTCAATTTTCTAGTTGGGATTGCGAATATCAAGTACTTGGATACTCGCAGCAGCCCTATTTTTAAGTGTCTGGACCCCACCATCAAAATTGCAATCAAAGAGCATGAAGTACATGTTTTAGTGTATTAGTGAATTTCACAAAAGAAAAATTGCCTTCAAAAAAATGACCTGTACACTGCACACCTTCCCCATCAAAAGATGCCTCAGTTGGTTCAAAAGAGTGGATGTTCTCCCTCTGCCACAATCCCCGAAAAAATTGGAATCACTGATTTCTGAAAAATGATGACAACATGAATTCAGCCGTAGGAATTTACTAGCAATTTAAACCTCATTTTGGAAAAATATAAAACTGAATGAGATGCAAATTTAGGGTTGGGGTATAGAGAAAGGGTTTCTTCATTGGAAAAAATCAAAATAGATCATTGGAAATAATCAGACAACCCTTTTCGATCAATCATCGATCATATAATTGAAACGTTTACTCAGAATTTTCATTCAAGAATTCGGAAATATAATTATATGACACTACATTGCAATGGTTTAAATGATTTTGTGTCATATATTTTATATTTATAAAATTATATTAATATATTATATTTTTTCATATCATATGATTTTGTTTTGTATTAAATCATGCATAATAAACCTATAATTAGTGGTTGTTTATGTTAAATAATAAAATCTTTTCAGTACAGAAAAATTTACAGTATAGAAAAGGGGCTATATATTGTCCAATAATGGGAAATTCCATGTCGCTGACCAAAAATATCAACACCGATCTCAATGATTTACCATAACAAAGTAGTAGTAAAAATTCCCATGAAATATTTTTTCTTTAGTGATATTAATCAATTTAGACATGAATGTCTTATTGTCAATATAAATGTAACCGACATAAGCCATAATGGATTATTAAACTTCATAATTGATTGTCTCCCACTTCTAATGAAACGATCATTTATCAATTATAAACGATCATCATTTAATCCCTACATTGAGCAAAAATTAAATATATATTTTCAGATTGTAGAACGTATGCTGTTTTCTCTCTATCCATGGTGTTGTGTTATGTTGCTTACATGGACAGCTTCTTCTGTTATAAGATGGCAACTTATACCTTATGTATATATTGCTCTTGGGTAAGTCTGTAAATTTTATATTAAATTGTCTATACGTGTGTATACTTTCTTAAGTGACTGACTACTGCCCTACATGATTTAGAATCAGTGGTAGGATGGAGAATGGATGTAGAAATTATTTCACGACCAAGCCCCACAAAAGTATGCCCCACCTGGGAATCGAACCCATGACTCCTTGGTCATTAGACTTGTGTGCTATCGATTGAGTTAGCTGGGTGGCTTATTGCCATTTTTACAAGGATTGGGGTTCAAATGACCTCTCCTGGAAGACAATAACCCAGGGAACAAATTAGCCTAGTTGTGTCTTTGTTAGTCTATAAGTGATGAAATAAGAGACCAGCTTCCTACAGATGGCGCTAGCTAGCACTTTGTTCTCTGGTACCCATCTTACAACTAAAGTAATAAACAGTCTACGAAATTAGTGGGTGTCCAGTTGCCTGGGACAACCAATTTCTAGTTTGGGCAACCAAGAATTTCTTCCGGGCAACCAAATTTCTACAAACATGATATAGTGCTAGCTGCTAAAATGACCTGTTTGGGCTACCACTTTTATATCCTAATTTCATGTCATGTGGATTACTTTAGCATGAAACTTAGACTATGAAATGCAATTTCTTAAAGCCACTATATATGAAGATATAATTCAATAAGTCTACTTGAAAACTGTTTTACAAACATGAAATTATCAAAATATAACGAGCATTAGAGACACAATTAATTGTTCAAACCACTCTGCTTTTTAAATTTGTATTTGACTAAGTGTCCATTCCTTAAAAAAGTGGGATGCTTATATAAGAGCACACTATATTCATTTATATGCTAATGTTCAATATACCTGATCCAAAATATTTTAGAACTTTATTGTGTAATTTGGAGCAGTGTTTTTTTATAACAAGACTTCATCTTAAACACACTCTGATAAAAACTATTGTTTCAAGTATTGACAACTAAATTCTACTTTCGGTTTCGATCTACTTTCACTTTGAAATGCAATGCATGACATATTTAAGCAATATTTGCATCTAATTATTAAGAGGTGCTTGAAATAGATAAATGTCAGTACAAAAACAGTGGTACTTTTGATAATGGGGCTTTTATATATTTGCAGGTTTGTGTACCTACAGATGTTTATGACGCCACATACATCGTCGTTTAGAGAAGGGAAATCAGATGAGTTAGATTTAAATATTGTACCAGAAGTTATCTCTCTTACCATGGCTATAATGTATTGTATATCACCTTCCATGTTACATGTAATGTTACATTTTATCAATGGTTCTTTACCACATGTCTTCTCTACAACTGTTATGGTAAGATTGATTTGCTATAAGCTTTGAATATTTTTACATTTTATGCAAGTTAAAGGGTGTATGTCTATAACTTATAAATTAAGCTACATAAATTTCAAAAAGTATAATTATTTGGCCGTGCGTTCTTATGACCTTGCATTCTTATGACCATTCTTATTTTTTAAATATTTTTACATTTTATTAAAGATTTAGTAGTCCTTGTAAGATCAGTTGACAGGGCATTTGACCACCATTGTGATTGAATTGTGATGCTTTGAAATTGAGGATTTAGTAGTTCTAGTAGTCAAGTTGTAGACATGTGCTTAAGGATTGAGAGGTCCCTTATTCGACCCTTAGCAAGGGAACTGCTTATTTCCTTGAGCTAGAATTTAGCCTGCAGTTGTTTCAACATGTTCCACCAAGCTGTAAATGGGTACCTGTGAGTGTGATATAATTCCATTTGGCCAGTATGTCAGCTGCACTGAGCAAAGTTAATGACTCTCTAGAGAGATAACCTGGGTCGATAGCGCAGTTGGTAGCGCGCCGGGATTTGGATACTAGTGCCCGAGGGGGTGCGGGTTCGAATCCCACCCGGGGAGGTTATACCCTTCCATGAAAATTTGACAATAATGTTGATTTTCCTCCATTGAGTAGATAATATGGAGAAGTTTCCGGCCTTGTGGAAGGGTAGGTGAGTACTGGTTATAGACAATGGTCCAGGAAAGCTAGGTTAGGTGCGCTGGACGCGTGAAATTACCTAAATTGTGTTGATACGGCGTTAACTCCAATAAATAAAAATAAATAAAAACTCTAGAGAGATTGATAGAGAGATGCTAGTAGCCTGAATTCTGATGACCAGAGGTAATAGCTGTGAATGTGCATAAGCATGAAACTTATGAATATAAAACATAAATAACTCTTTATTGGTAGTACCGGTATTAAATATTTTTATTCATTTTTGAAAGATTTATCTTCAAATTTATGATAACTAGCAAACTAGAGTTTTCTCTGCTCACGTCTTACATGCAATCTTATTTGCCTGATTTTGAAGTAGATGCTCTCATTGTTCCTCCTACGATTTCTATCTTTACATTTTGAATGTCCTTTCTTATTTCAGATGCATCTTGTATTTATATTTTCACTCAGTATTTTTCTGACAACTCTGATGAGTCTTAGAGGAGTGTTTGATTTTAATGGTATGTTTTAAGTAATAACTAACATAATTGTTCTAAAGCTATGTTCTATTAACTCACCTGAGCATAAAAACCTACTTCTCAAAAGCTGTTAGGCTTAGAGTTTTGATATTTTGCATGTAGCATCACTTTATGGTCTCACTGTACATACAGCTAAATATAAAAGTGTTGGATTTTGTGTCAGATGCCCTTAGAATCTAGTTCTCGACTTGGCTTTCCAGGTACCTCATCGCAGGTTAAGCAGAAAACTGTCGTAACTCAATCTAAGAAAAGAATGAGTTATGACATTTTTTCACTTAACCCGTGTCATAACTCACTTGCTTATGTTTTGAAATTACCTGTCAGTGTTTGCAACTGTGGTATTATTTGTACGAGAGTACTTTATGCTGTATTTATATGCTAGACTACTTTATACTGTATTAATGCACTCGACTACTTTATGCTGTATTAATTCATTATATTGTATGTTTAGGTTGGAGATATGACTAAGTTATGTATGGACATACTATCAGTGGTATTATATGTAGGGGACTACTTTTTTCTTTAATAATACACTGAACTACTTTATCCTGTGTTAATACATTATACATGACATTTTATATTTAGGTTGGAAGTATGAGTATGTTATATATGGACGTACAATCAGTGGTATTATTTGTACGGGACTACTTTATCCTGTATTAATACACTGAACTACTTTATCCTGTATTAATACACTATACTATATTTTAGGTTGGAAGTATGAGTATGTTATATATGGACGTACAATCAGTGGTATTATTTGTACGGGACTACTTTATCCTGTATTAATACACTATCAACTATCATCACACTTTTTACCATGGTTACCTGCTGGCGTATTTGTCTACGCCATGTATGGATATCTACTGAGTGATAAAAAATATAAGGTAAACATTTGTTCTTGTACCCAGACTCAACCTTAACTTTTGAAGTAGTTTGCATTCCCCCAGAGATTAAGTTTTTCTAAGAATAGTGTGTAGAATGACTTACTGCTGTGATATGACCTACACAATCTGTTACTTAGGCGTTGAGCCCAACCAAAAAAAGCTGTTTTCCCAGTATGATGACCAACTTTGAATTTACTTGCCTGTACCAAATGTTTAGTTGCCCAAACAAGTGATGCTTTCAATAAAATTTGAGAGCGCTAGATATATTCTTGTTGCCTGATCGGATGCCTTGAGGCAAGAATTTGTTGCTCCAAACCCAAAGTAAGGTCACCTATGCCAGTATGACAATCTTTATACAATGGAGCTAAAATAAACAAGGATAAATTAAACTTATTAAAAGTTAATCATTATGTATTCTTCTTCAGGTGTTGTCCAGTATACTTCTTCCATTTCCAAGTGTTTTATTTGCTTTCTGGATGACATGGTTACCATGGAAAATTTCGTATCCTTTCAATATTATATTAGGTATATTGATTTGAAATTATCGGTCAGTAAGAATAATCCCATGACTGTGGTATTCTCTAAACATGGGAAAACTTGATACTCAGGCTTAGCTCCCCTACAACACATTTATTGTCATGTTTTAATTTTGGGGGTTTTGAAAACAAGCATTGGTTTAATTGTTGATATTAGCTGTTAGCCTTCACACAGCCAAATACTGACCCTGCCAATATAAAACGTCTTTAAACGCCAATATTTGCACCAGAAAATGTAAAGACGAACAGTTGAGACTTTCATATACAACTGTTGGATGGGGACTTCCAAAGAAAGATCACATATGACAGGGAGTTTTTAAATACAGAGTCGAAGTTTGATCAGGGTTCATTTGATTGCTTATACTAATGATGGAAATATGTTTATTAATGCTTGCATCCATTTAAGAGTGTCAATACTTTCAAAATGATGATATTATTCATCTTAACTGACATAATATTTATCATGTTTATTAATTTTGTACTTGCATAACAAATTGCCAGTTTTTGTGTTGTTTTTCTTTAACTTCTATCTAGATATCCATTTCCATTTGGTGTTGAAATGACTGGGTTATATCTATTATTACTAGTCAATTGTATATTATGTTTTATGTGTGTATTTGGTGCAGTATATTTTAACCAAACTATATTTGAAAGTCTGGTCTTAGCAGAGAGTGCAGGTAAGAAGTTTGATTTCACATTGTCCGTTAAGCTAGCTTGGTAGCACAAAAGTCAATTGACTGTGGGGTTGTGGGTTTGATTCCTTGATGATACTTTCATGGAGTTTGGTCATGAAATAATTTCTACAGCCTTTCTCCCATCAGTCACTGGTGGAAGTATGTGCCTAGTAATTGGTTTACAGCTAAACCTTTCCATATTGGGTGAGTAGGTTGACTGATTGCCATTATATGACCTATACTGTGTGTTGCTACAGTGTTAAACCCTACTCAAAAAACAAACTTAGGTCAGGTTGGCTAAGGATTTTTCAACTTTTGCAATCATTTGGGGATGCCTTAAGTTAAAATTTTAAAGATTATAGCCAAAGTTTCAAAGAGTTTAGAAGCTGTAAGTATTCCAGTTGATTATTTCAGTGAAAAGTATTATTTCACTAACATGTTTATCTATGTTTAAAATATACCGAATAAAATTGTCAAACTGGAACTTAGAGAGCAAAATATTGTGACATGTTTACTGTGTATCTAATTACATTTTCATGACTTCAATGTGTGAAGACAATTTACATGTTTGCCATATATTAGTATATCTTCATCTAGTGGCTATAATGTATAATTTTGTTTTGATCATGTATATTTTCAGTGTTTACATTATGTGAAATACTATTATGTAATGGTACATTATATCCAAAGTCATTTTTTATAATAACTGCAGCAATTGTCTTGTATACATTTCATAGGTAGGTTATACTAAACTACTTTATTTATTTGAAGCTTGTGTTGGCATATATATGATACTTTTTTATGCTTAATAATAAAATGCAGTGTAATCCAATGAAAAATATATGAATTTAAAATAAAATCTTTTTGAAGGTAAAGGGTGTCCTTTTAGATGAGCATTTGCGCCATTCATGCATACAAAATCGAAATGGTGCTTGTGGAGTTATGTAAGTGCGCCAATGATGCATCCATGTCCAGCTTCATTCACAGCGATATTGGAATTAGTCAAAGGTTTAGTCATAATGTAAAAGTTTATGAATTATATCCCTGTAATTTTTGTGTTATCTGCCAAAAAATCTTGCTTTAATGTGGTTTTACATTACATTTCTTGTTATGAAATAATTTTTAGCAGGATTTTTCCACGAAAAAATCCGGCTTATAGTTTGGCGAAACCCAGGCGGGTGGTTGGGCGGGCAGGTGGTTTTGGGTGTATATGGGCATCCGGTGTTGTTAACAATTAAGTTAAAATTTTTCTTTACCATAATATCTGCCATTTATTGTCAGATCTTTATGAAACTTCATACCATGTGATGAAAAGAATTAGAGTAACTGCAACTCTACCTGCCTTCATTATGGATTATTTCCCTTTGTAATTTTTGCTTTAAATTTTTAAATCCGGCTTTAATATGGTTTCCACATGACATTTCTTGTCTATATTTCAGATTATATACATCTGGTAAGATATCTAGTGGTACAACAACTTATAGTTCTAGTATACATGTAACTAAAGCTATTGTTGTTATTATATATCATCTGATTGGTACAGAGGATGAATTAACTTTATATAGATGTATTACATTATATCTTCTATCTGCTGTTATTGTTAGAATTGTCTCCATGGATACATTCAGTAACTCTTCAGTAAAAGAGGTAAGTATATCTACTTATTTATTTTACTGGGTTTAACGTCGTGTTCACACATTTTGGTCATTTCACGGCGTCCAGTGCACATAACCTAGCTTTCCTGGACCCTTGTTTATGACCAGTATGAACCTACCCTTATACAAGGTAAAAGGAGCAGCTTTCAATGTTATCCTATAAAATGTAAAAATAGTAAATAGTAAAAGTCTCATAAAGGAAACCTTCCTTGTTGGTCATTTGTTTCAAAATTTAACCCACACTGATCAGTCACATGGTACAGACATCATGGACCACCAAAACCTTAGATTCCTGGCTTACAAAGCCAATGCACTCACATCTGAACCTCTTACATTTTCATCAATCCATAATGTGAACAGCTTAGTACCAAGACACTTGCATAGGCCAAAACTAGTCAGTCAATCAAAGTTGAAAAATGCTTCTAGTTTTTGATATGCTGTTCCCATTTCCTTCTTCTTTCCTTAGCTGCATGTAGTTCCATTTATAGGGAGCAGTGGTCCAGTGGTAGGATGCCCACTTAAGGTTCTAGAGATTCTGGGTTCGAACCCCACTAGGGACATTGCTAATATCCTTGAGCAAGAAATTTATCTACAATTGATCCACTCCACCCAAGTGTGAATGGGTACTGTGAGGGATCACATGCCTGAATAAGATTTCAATTATCAGGAGTTATCGTGAAGCTGTCTGAATATGTATATAGCATTTTAACTTTAAGTTACTGTACACATGTATATTAAACTATGTATTTCAGGTGATGTATAATATACTATCATTATCAGTGGTAATATTAATCAACAGTAATCCATTATTACATTTATTTTGTGTCTATGTGTTGTGGGAGGAACCAACTACCACAGATTTACTAGGTAATGCTTTTATTCATTGTCGGCAACCACTGTACTTTCTAGGGCTGCAACGATTCGATTCGATACATAAAAACTCGATTGTGAGGGTGCCAATTCGATTTCGATTCAGGACTAGCGAGTTTAGATTCCATACTGACTTTTAAACGTGTCTACATAAGTTATAACGATTAAAGCAAAGGCGCACCTAAAAGACAAAGTATGTTGACAGTGAAACTGTGTGTCACTTAGTTACATTTATCTAAAGTTTCCATTACGATTTTAAGTAGCATGTCTTGGAAACTCTGTTGCAAATATATAATTATAGTATATGCCCCTATCCTACGCTAATTTGGTCAGTGTGATACGACCTTAACATTCGTACCCAATCCATTTCGTACTTGAAAAAAGCAAATATTAATTTAGCAGATTTTCGAGTTTCGTGATATTAAATTTCAGTATTATATTTAATCGATATTATTTAGTTTTAAACTCAAATAAATGCATATTTGAAGTAAATTATATTAATAAATGAATCAAATAAAAAAAAATCGAATCGAAAAAATAAAAAATATTGAATCGCATCGAATCGACTTTCCGGTGAATCGTTGCAGCTCTATTACTTTCTTCCGTTACACTCCATACTTACTGTGGGAAATTTGACTGGGAAAATCTCGTTTTTCATGAATATGCATGAGGCAGGGGAGACCAATCTTCTTCCAATGATATCCCGTGTTAAAATTAAATACTCTTCAATAACAATGACGTCATACTGGGTTTTCCCACTTACAATAGAAACCAACACACATGTTTATTTTCAAAAAAATGGTTGTGTAATTTCATTGGCTAGTTTTCTACAGTTGTTTCCTTGCGGAACCAATGAAAGTGCCTCATTAATTATTCAAGATTACAAGATTTTCCTAACCAAATTGCCCACAGTACGGTACATAATGCAGCATAGTGGATAAATGTATTGTTGGATAACTGACGATGGCTTTTTATTATACCCCCGCTTCGAAGAAGAGGGGGGTATACTGTTTTACCCTTGTCAGTGCGTGTGTTCGTGCGTCCGTCCGTCCGTTATGAAATTTCCGTCGCAGTTTTCTCAGCAACTATATCATGCAGCAGCCTAATACTTTGCATATTGCTTCATCCCATAGTCCTGTGTGGTGTAAAGCGATTTCATGCTCCTTGCTCATCTACTTCCTGTTTGTCGCATATTTTTAGATTTTGGCGGGGTATCACTAATGAGCATTAGCTCACAGATTTACTTGTTAATTATGAAATATAGTGATTTTTTTGGCCTCAAGATGGGGCTGAAATTAGACCCTTTTACAACCAAAGAAATTTACTAAGATTCACTTAAACTTGGTGAAATTTACGTAATTTTTAGCAGATTATTTATAGCAAAAAGTCTAAATGTAAAAGCAGCCTTTGAATGTCTGTTTGTGGCTGGGTTAAAAACAGAAATATGCTTCTGCAAGAACGTTTTATGACGGTAAAGTGTTGAGAAGACATTGATTTAGGAAAATAAGTGTATACATTTTTAAAGCTTGCAATTTGTCCAACAATTTTTCACAATATTGGTATGAACATTTATTAAACAAAATAATACAATTTGATTGGTCAAAAAATAACATGTGACTTGAAAAAATGTGTTTTCATTTCCGTATAAACGCAGTTGCCAACAAGAATTCATTAATATTCTGACTCATGTCTTTAAATTACGTCATGCCGGTACTAATTTCATGAATGAAAAATCTATTTTAGGGCTGTCACACGCAAAAAAAGCTATGCATGTCAATAAAAGAAGAAAATCATCGAAAACATGAAAAATGGTCCGATAATATCTGATTGAAAATAAAATAAGAAATAAATGTTAACCGAATTAAACATTTCAGTTTCACTTTTATCTTTTCTATAAATAACTAGTTGACCTCGATATGATAAACGCACAGGAAAAGGGTAAAACTTTCAACTTACTTACACGTTTTTTTTAAAGCTACACAATCTTGGTTTTCCCTTTTAGTGCTCTTTTTATACAAATTAAAATCCAATTACTTACATTTCTTTGCATAATTGGTTCTGTTATGACATTAAACCCTTGAAAAATTGCATCGAAGCGGAGAAAAAAATGGCCGATGGCTGGCATGAAAGACCTGTGTACGACCAAGATTATTCCACAATACAATGCATTCGGCTCTTATGCACTAAAATATAGTTCTTGATATCAACGCAATTAATAATGATTTAGTCGACAAATTTCGCCCAGAAAGGTTGTAATTATAAGGAATGAATTCATAGAAACTGACTTTCATTGAAAAATAAATGTCATTTTGGTGATAGCTAATTTCAGCATAATGGCCTTTGGCCTTTATGCAAATTAGCTATCTCTTTGAAAAAACAAAAACAAAAATCACTGGTGAGTTTTGAGTTTTATTTTCTGTACAAAGATATTAACTTGTTGCTTGTATAGTCTGACAATATCAACTTGAGCTTGAACTACCATATTATAATTTTTACACACTTCACTTACATTAAATCGTGAGTTTCCTTATATGTGTATACAATTATATACGTGTTAATAACAACAAATGTGACTATAAATCAATTTTGTAGACATGGAACATTATTGTACTTTAATTTTGGACTATTTTATATATTCTTGACTATTATATTTCAGGTCTATGTGTGATGGTTGTTGGTGTATGTATTATAATAATTGGATCGTTACAACTACCAGCAGAATCTGTTACGTCAGTCAGACAGACTGGTGTTGTATGCTCTAGTATGGGTGTGTTAATATTGGTTCTACAACCACAAGTATCGCTAGAATTGTAAGTTACTTTAATATTGGTACTACAACCACAAGTATCGCTAGAATTGTAAGTTACTTTAATATTGGTACTACAACCACAAGTATCGCTAGAATTGTAAGTTACTTTAATATTGGTACTACAACCACAACTATCGCTAGAATTGTAAGTTACTTTAATATTGGTACTACAACCACAAGTATCGCTAGAATTGTAAGTTACTTTGATATTGGTACTACAACCACAAGTATCGCTAGAATTGTAAGTTACTTTGATATTGGTACTACAACCACAAGTATTGCTAGAATTGTAAGTTACTTTAATATTGGTACTACAGCCTTAGGTATCGCTAGAATTGTAAGTTACTTTAATATTGGTACTACAACCACAAGTATCGCTAGAATTGTAAGTTACAAATGTACTTTAATATTGGTACTACAACCACAAGTATCGCTAGAATTGTAAGTTACTTTAATATTGGTACTACAGCCACAAGTATCGCTAGAATTGTAAGTTACTTTAATATTGGTGCTACAACCACAAGTATCGCTAGAATTGTAAGTTACAAATGTACTTTAATATTGGTACTACAACCACAAGTTTCGCTAGAATTGTAAGTTACTTTAATATTGGTGCTACATCCACAAGTATCGCTAGAATTGTAAGTTACTTTAATATTGGTACTACAACCACAAGTATCGCTAGAAATGTAAGTTACTTTAATATTGGTACTACAGCCACAGGTATCGCTAGAATTGTAAGTTACTTTAATATTGGTTCTACAACCACAAGTATCGCTAGAATTGTAAGTTACTTTAATATTGGTACTACAACCACAAATATCGCTAGAATTGTAAGTTACTTTAATATTGGTACTACAACCACAAGTATCGCTAGAATTGTAAGTTACTTTAATATTGGTTCTACAACCACAAGTATCGCTAGAATTGTAAGTTACTTTAATATTGGTACTACAACCACATGTTTTCACTACAATAAGTATACCAGATTTTACTTTTTCATCATATGTAAAATTATTTTCAACTTATATTTTCATTGTATATTTTTTATCAAATAATACCACTTTCATTGTACAACATAAAATCAAGTATGTTTTTATATTGATATATTTTTTCAGCATTAGTAAATTGAATATTTTCTGTATGAGTATATTATATATTTTCAGTATGAGTATATTATATATTTTCAGTATGAGTATTATTATATATTTTCAGTATGAGCATTATATATTTTCAGTATGAGTACATGATATAATCTTCAGTATGAGTATATTATATATTTTTCAGTATGAGTATATTATATATTTTCAGTATGAGTATGTGACATATTTTCAGTATGAGTATGTTACATATTTCCAGTATGAGTATATTATATATTTTCAGTATGAGTATGTTACATATTTCCAGTATGAGTATGTTACATATTTCCAGTATGAGTATATTATATGTTTTCAGTATGAGTATATTACATATTTTCAGTATGAGTATATTATATGTTTTCAGTATGAGTATGTTACAATGGGGAGATCTAGCCAGTATTGTACTTATAGTATATGTACTTTTATCGAAACAAGAATTTACAATGTATCAGTTATATAGTCAGGCTATATTAGCTGGTATTTGTCCTGGTATCAGACTTTCTATGTTGGTAAGCTTATATTTTGTTCCTTCTTGCCAATCATTATTTAGTGTAACCGGATCTACGGTCCGAACAGGAATAGAATACACTACCTTTCAAGTTTTTTGCTAATCACCAGTAGTTTGCAGAGGATAAGCCTAAATTGTGTGGGAGTGGGACATGAAAAAAATTATTGGAGCCCTAAGATGATAGACATTATGCTTCTGATGCAATTAATACTCAAGACAAAATTTACAAGTTTTCAAAATTTATTCATACTAAGGTATTCAGTTTCGATGTATTAAATTCACAGACTGTTATTGCACACCTTAATTGACACAGATTTTGTTTATTTGACCCAGAAGTTGAAAAATCAATATACAGTAATGAATGTTTATTTGTTTACTACTATCAGCGTATATTGATTTTCAGGGTATGAAAATGATGTCGGTGTCATTAAAAAGAGCAAAAGTCTTTGAGGCATACATATATTAATCTTTGAAAAGAATAATTTATAATGGAGTAACTAGCCAGTAATTGAACTTTGCTTAAAAAATCTTTCATTTTGTTAAAAAACAATATGCCTTACAGGTATATATGCTGCTTATGATTGTGATGTACATGCTATGCTGTAGTTATTATTTGCTAACTGTTAAAGAATTTTTAATTTTTTTTCAGTTGTACACTTACTCCGATGAAATTCCATCTTGGGCTGTGATTGGTCGAGTTATTTTGTATATCCCAGCATGCATCTGTGTCATCTCATTAATATTCATATTTTGTAAAATGGATACTTTACAAAAACAACTGGAGAAAAACTTATATTGGCTGTAAGTTGAGTTTATTTTTAGATTTCTTTTTCATAGGTGAAGCTCTTTGAAAACTATGTTAGATTAGTTATCATTGGACTTCCTGCATCATGTTGATTCAAATCACACTCCAAACATAGTACCTTGGGCAGGGAACTTGGGATTAATAAAAATTATTATAAATTGTTTCACTTTAAAGCTGACCAGGAATTGAACCTGGTACCCCTTGCTTACAAGGTGAGTGTTGTCCCATCTGAGCTGTTCAACTGCTTACATATTATTGTCCTCATGATGTGAACAGGTAAGTAGCATGACATACTCATTAAAAACTGAAAATTCATTCCAAATTTTAGAATTCAATTCTGATTAAGGAACAATTATTTATTACAAATGTTTCCAAACTGACCAAGTAATTAAGTCATGGTCCCACATTTAGTGTCAAATGTCACAGGTTAAAAAAATATACAGCCTGAATGGGACACAAACTAATGACTCCTGGCTTACCAGAGGAGTGCTGTCCATTCTAAGCTGTTTCGCCACTATGAACACATAAGTTTGTTTGTTTGTTTGGTTTAACGCCATAGCAACACATTGTATTGGTCATATGACGGCAGTGTACACATATGTACAGTGGCATCAAAATTGTTTAAAAGGAACATGATTTTGATTTAATATTTTTATCTGAACATAGATCAATGATGTATTAAATTTTTATTCCTACAGTTGTCAATGTCTTGGTTTGTTATCTGTCCTGTTATTGTTCTATGATACTGGTTTACGTGAGAAAGATTCTACAGTGATGTCACTTCCTGCGTGGAAATTATCATTAGTTACTACTGGTTTAGTTAGCTTATCATTAAAAATACTCTCTACCTTACAAGTAAGTATTGTACTGTTCTTTTTTATGGTTGGATTTAACAACATAGCAACACATTGTATAGATCATATCGCGGAGGTCAATCAATCTACTGTCTGTTTCTGAAAAGGCTAAATATCTGGATTTTGCTGTTAATAGGGGCATAATCTGACATTGGCTGACAACTGCACTACAGGATTTAGTATCAGTGGTAGGAGGGAGACTGGCAGTAGAAATAATTTCATGATCAAACTTCACAAAAGTATGCCCTGCTGAAATTGTGTCTCTTGACGAAAGCCTTTGTTTGAAATGTTGGAAATATATTGAGCAAATATATGCTGTAATCCATCTTAGTTTGTTTTTTGTTTTTGTTGGGTTTAACGCCGTAGCAACACATTTCATGTAATAGCGGTCAGTCAACCTACTCTCTGTTCCTGGAAAGACTAAATTTCTGGATTTTGCTGTTAACCAACTACTTAGCGCATACTTTCGTCAATGACTGACAACTGCCCTACATAATAAGAATCATTAGTAGGATGGAGAATGACCGTAGAAATAATTTCATGACCAAGCTCCATGAAAGTATGCCTTGTTTAGGAATTGAACCCAAAACCCCTCGATCAGTAGACTTGGGTGCTACCAACTGAGCTAGCGGATGGCTCCATCTTAGATAATGCATACTAATATACTTATACATGTACTTTACATGTGCAGGACTGAAAGATATTTCAGATAACCTATGATATTCTTGAGATCCAACTTTGGATTATTGAGATTTAAGTATACATAATTTATGTTTCAGGATCTGTTAATTCCTATAGTAGAAGACAAAAAAGAGAAAGAGATACCAAAGTTACCATTAGTTGGTAACGTATCATGTATATTAACATTTCTATTAGCATGTTTACAAGCACCTGTACATGGTATACTATATGATATATGGGTAAGATATTTTATTATATATATTAAAGTTTACCCAGGTCTGTGGCGCAGTGGGTAGTGCGCTGAGTTTGGAATCTCGTGTCCTGAGGGTACGGGTTCGAATCCCACCCAGGGAGGCTATATCCTTCCATGAAAAATTGACAATAATGTCAATTTTCTCCATTAATAAGATATATGGAGAAGTTTCTATTAACATTTCTATTAGCATGTATACAAGCACCTTTACCCTTTCATGAAATTTTTTACTATGATGTCAATTTCCTAGAAGAAGGGTAGGTGAGTACTGGTTATAGACTAGAATCCAGTAAAGCTAGGTTAGGTGAGCTGTTTTCTGTAAAATGACTATGGAAATGCTTTAAGCCAAAGCAAAAAATAAAATTGAAAGAAAATGATAATGTCTGCTTTATTCTTTTTTGCTAAACTTTACTGTATATAAGTGTTTTTTTACAGCTGATTAACAATTGCTCAAAGAAGCTAAGGGATTGCCAAAAACCTTGAGTAATTGCAACTTTGATTAGTCCAATTGATTGACTGAGAGGGCATCACTATTATCTATGAAGTTTTTATCACTCATTGTTAAATAAATGTCTTTCTTCTTTCAGTGTTGTGCCGCGGCTTTAATATTGTTATGTTTACAAAAAGACAGAAGATTATTTGACAATATAAAACAGGAGAATCAAATAGTACCAACAATGTTTACTTGTATATTCATACTATATAGTTGTAGCATAGTGAGAAGTGATCTATGGACAGCAGGTGGTCTATCATTCTTACGGTCATTATTAGAAATATCAACTATACTGGCTGTGTTGCCTATGTACTATGTGTTATGGGGTATTCTGTGGAAGGGTAAACTCGTACTCTCGGAACAAGTGGTAGTGTTTTTGTTGCCTCTGAATGCTGTGTTTATGTTATATGGAAGTTCATACACGAGTCAAGCTCTCGCGTGTATTGGTATGTACGCTGGTGTTTGGATGATGTTAATGAAAATGCCGTTAAATCCGTACTCTGGCGGCGAAAGGTGACATAGTGCTCGGGGTGGAATATATACCAGGGGTCAGTATATTCAAAGGCCTGATGGCTATTTTTTGTCATAAAGCCTTCTTTATCACTGGGATGCACTCTATTTCTTGACAAAAAAACCTGTTAGGGGTATTTTATCTTATTCAGTGATACATGTAGGTCTAGATTAGAGGCTGCTTTATTGCTTCCCAAAATTTTTTATACAATTTTGAGAGTTTTTGAAATGTTGATATTTAAGTTGAAATCTGTGAACAACAATTTTAATTGAAACATTATGGTATCAATTGTATAATATCATGCTTGTATTATAGTCAAATTTAACTCAATTTTCAGTGGTGAATACATTACTTCTGCTGATTTAAATACTTGATATTTGTTTGTAATCATCATACATAAATACAGGTGTAATACAGATATATATCATTATCTATCATAAGTTCAGAATTACTGCAGTGAATATTTAAATCAGCAGGGTTAATGTATGCACCACTGACAGTTGAATAAAATGGAACAATATTATAGTCAAATTAATGCAATCTGCCTTCATTATTATGTCTGCATTAAGTGTGCAAAACTGTAAAAAGTATGAAAGTTTTCATAATAGATGCATAATAAATATTCTTTGCTGTGCAACTTTTTTTCATTCATTCCAGTTGACTTACACATTTGGATAATTGTATGTTTTCAATAGAATTGTTCATATTTGGAGCTCAAATTTATAGTTTTTTTTCCAGTTGAATAAAGTTAGTTTGTACTGTATATAGAAGCAGAACAAATTTGTCTCTTTTTTTTACGTCTTATTCAACACATATATAGGTCATATATACGATGACCAGCTCTTCCTACTATTGGTTTCCTGGACACTTTTCTATCACCAGTACTAACTTACCCAACCACGAGGCCAACAACTCATGTATAGGGTATGACCTGCCGCGACTGGGTTTCGAACCCGCGATCTCCGGATTCGAAGTCAGACATGCTAACCACTATGCCATGGCTGCGGCTCTTAATTGCTGAAAAGTATGCAACACTGTTCAAAGCCCTGATTAAATTCAGTTGTTTTGTATTTTATTCGTTAACTTAATTTAACAAATTATAAATTGTTGAAATCTTTTTTACGAGTAATTCTAACTTGTGTTGTTCTTAAGTTATCATGTACATGTATTCAATACACAGTATTGGTTAATTTCTTGTTAGTTAGTCTTTAAATGCCATTGTGAAATAATAAGTTTCTGTAAGCCTGTCTTATTGTATTGTCATATTTTTGTTTTCTACGAAGTAATTGTGAAAATGAAACAAGTATTTCAAAATGTCACTTTAGTGACTCTGTAGTGTTCTAACATATTGTTGACCTTATCTGAGTTTATAAAAATACCAAATACAGTTAAGGAAACCAGGAACATTTAGGTTGTAGAACTTACATATGTGTTAATATTTAAGTATATTCTTTTATGTTATGAATGCATTATTTGACTTACTTGCTGTTTATTGCAATAATTATTGTCAATTTTTTTCAATTGTCAGTGGTGAGATATATATTCTCCACTCATTTAA
This sequence comes from Mactra quadrangularis, assembly GCA_025267735.1. NCBI lineage: Eukaryota > Metazoa > Mollusca > Bivalvia > Venerida > Mactridae > Mactra > Mactra quadrangularis. The sequence goes on along the minus strand of CM046309.1, from coordinate 55,115,915 downwards.
AAAAATTATGAGTACAGAAGTATTGTAGTTAATATTTAAATAAGTGGGGTTAATGTCTGCAGCACTAAACAATAGCAATAAATGAATTACAATTTCTCAAGATTTATACAGTGCCCTCCAAAAGTTTTTGAACAGTTGAAATTTTGAGAAAAACTGATTATGCATAACACAAGTAAATAAACTATCATTAGACCTTATTCATGTAACATGGTTTAAATCATATGTTAATAAACTAATTAATACTGACTTAAGAATTTGCTCAGATGACTCTTTCTTCTTTATATTCAAAATAAAGATCAGTGGTTCTTTTCACAAAAATTCTTACGAAAAAAATCTTTGTAAGTCAAAAGCAAGAAACCTTAATAATATGCTCAATTTTTTGCTTACCAATTCTAAATAATATAGAATTATGTAGAATTGTGTATACCTTTTGAATATCATATCATAGTTATACTTATTATCCGTCTAAATTATATGAAACTGACTTGTGAAGATTTTTTTCTTAATTTTTTTGCGAAAAGCACCACAGTTTATCTTAAAACATACGATTTTGTCCAAGAACTTTTGGATGGCACTGTATGTTCAGATATGTCTTTATACACGTTGAAGTACATGTTTATATATATTGTGTGTGAATGGTGTAGGTTCCTGTATATGTCATTATTTATTTCTGGTAACAAAATCATTCTTAGATCTTAGAAATGTATATTCTACGCTTAATAGTTTATTTGTTAATATTACATGTATATTTGATATATTTTTTAACAGAAATAGGCGGCAGGCAGGGTTCTGAGACAAATGCCAATTTAATTGTATGAGGTATGTTACTCAAAAAGAATAGTTTAACTAAGTTCAGTTTGTGGTCATTTTGTTCATTATAAATTATCATATTTTACATAGTTAAGACTTTTTTCTTTCGATTGACATTGACATCTTTTGCTTATGCCTAAATATAAATTCTTAGGCTGATTTCAAATGCTGCAATCAATGCAGATTTTGTTTAGTCAACACTAAAGTATTGTTTGTACATAAAATACCTTTGTACATTGTGTACAGAACCCACCAAAAGTTTGGAGACATTTTCAGATTGTAGCCTACTGATTAGCTTTTATCTAAAAATTAACAAATGTTTACACATGTATTTTGAAATGCTTTGTTGTTTTGCATTATTTTTGATTATCATTATTATTATAGCTGAGACTACAAAAATAGCATTTAAGGTCTATTGTGGAATCTTATAAATGTGTCACATTCATGAAATTTGTTTTCATTTTATCATAAACCATGCTTGAATATATTGAAATAATGATTTTGAAAAAATTATCATATAAATTCAAGAATTGTAGTAAATTTATTTTGTTTCCAAACTTTGTTTGGGTACTGTATGTTTTTCTTAGAGAAAATTTGAATGCATATGAAATAAACAAATATGAATTTATATTGTTTTTGTTTGTTTTTTCATAATTTTGTAGAAATTAAATTATCAAGATAACCCAACAATGATACACAGTCTCCTACAGGTACTTGAAGGTGTGGCCACATGACCTTGTGTAAACATAATTAGGATAATACATTCTGAAATTCAGCACCTTGGCTAGTTCAGTCAGTAGCTAACAAGTCTACTGATCAAGGGATTGTGAGTTAGATTCCAGATGGGGCATACTTGCGAGGAGCTTGGTCATGAATTTTTTTCTATGGCCATTTTCCCTCCTACCAATGATTCTTAATCATGAGGTGCAGTTGCCAGTCACTGACGGAAGTATGTGCCTAGAAGTTGGTTATCAGCTAAATCAGAGATTTAGCATATACATTGTAATAAGCATATGATAAGGTGATTTCTTTGTAAATGATGAGGTCTCGGGATCCAAGTTTGATGTCATCAGATGCAGAGGTAACTTGAATGATTAAAGGTAGGTTTGAGAGAGAAAGTAATAAAGTAATAAAGCAAATAAAATAGATACATTTTGTACAATAAAATGGTTTGTGCCTATTAAATTGTTAACAATTTCTGATTTTATTTTTGTTGGGTATAATAAAATAAATATCACAAACCCACCCCTTGACAAGTAATGTCAACCTTGGCTAACTCCTTGGTTAAAATTACTTGTCTCAAGTAAACAGTTCATTATATCACCCTCTGTAGGATGTGATATTTATATGATGATAGTTCTCAGAAATCATGAGTGGACAGGACACAAAAAAATGAACTAGTTTATCTCATATGAGGTTTGGCGATGTCTTAGGACATAAAAGTGTTAACCAGAGAAGTCCCAAACATGTTTGATTTAATAAAAATTCTATGTCAGCCATGGGACTTGAACCAGGTATAGTGTGACAATATTAACCTTGCTTGACCTTTATGCTAGAATATATTAAACTCAGTATTAACTGTTTATTTTTGTCTTCGTTTTAAGTCGCAATTTCTGGAAGCTTTCGGCAAAATACACTTATTAGTTTTGTTATTTTGTTTTAATAAGAGTAAATACTCTGAAATTGTGCCCAAATATTGCAGACTTACGTGTTTCCACGTAAACAAATGAGTCAGAAATTAAATGTTACAATAACATGCCATGTTTACAAAATTTTCACATAGGATGTTATAAACATGTGTATTATTGTATACACACATACGGAAACTCACAATTTAATGTTAGTGAAGTGTGTAATTATTATAATAAGGTAGTTCAAGATCAGGTAAATGTTGTCGGACTATACCTCTCGCCATAATCAGGCATTCTAACCACATCACCACAAAGGCTATCTTAAAAAAAAGATTGGAATACAAGCATTATTAATATGATATCTACTGGATCCTGTTGAATGGGATACAATGAATTAAAGATATTTAGGTTTTTAGAGTGTTTGTAAAAGCAAAGAAGATGTTTTAAGAAGTATTTAATTAGCCTTGAAAGAAAAAAAATAATCAAGAAAAGTTGATTTAAGACATTAGTAATCTAATATGCCAATATAATGCTGATATACATGCTGTATAGCTTTTTTTTTAGAAAAAAGCTTTTTATAAAGCTTTAAACACTATAATGACATTTCTAGTGAAATTCTACACAAATCAAAGTAATTTTAAGCAATAAAACAAAGATAAACCAGGTTTTCTTTATTTTCTGTGTTCATATTGCCTTTTGAAAATTAATGATCAAAGGGAGGTAACACAAACAGAAAAATTGGCTTATGAATCCAAAAAAAAATTTCCCACGGTCCTCCAGACCTTAAGGACCCAATACCTCATAAAAAGAAATTTCTGTCACAATGATTGTTTCTTGGACAGAGAAATGCGTTAAGATGATATATTTTCAATTTTGAACAAAAAAATTGAAAAATGACCAAAATATGCAATTTTCTGGTTTTAAATAAGGGAGATAATTTGAACAGACGGTATGGGAGAAATATAGGAAAATTTTCCGGTTTTGAAATCTTTAAATGAAAAATATACTCATATTTACTTTATCAAAGTTTTAAAAAGGTCTCTGACTAATAGAGTTAGACATGAAGAACAGATTTAAGTAAAAACTTTTCCAAATTTTGTGATTTATTTGTGGCTGGAGTGGGAGGGGGTTAACTGTGACAATACTGTATGAATAGTGTCTCAAGGCATCAAAATTAAGATTAAAAATGAAAAAACCTTCAGACTATTTTTGGTCATTTTTTTTTAAAGAATGGTCCAGACAAACCAGGAAATAAGCCACAACCCGTACCTGAGGCCCTCCCGGGACCAGGGGCACCGTTATGCATAACTGCGCGTTCCCGTATAGGGACTAAATTTAATTGATTCATGGGGCTGACCGCCGCTTTCAACATGTTCTGTCATATTACGGCTGTTAGTCGTACTGATCACAGTTCCCGGACAGATATGAATCTCTGGACCAATTCCTTAAACCTATCACTAAGCATATTTCATCGTCAGGGGTCCAAAGTTACCCCCTACCGATTATACAGGTAACTTTAAAATTGGTATAAGCAAAATGACATTTCGGACGACTTATACTTAAATATAAATAGACAAACACTGAACGACAAATTTTGTTTTATTTATTTATAATTAGCCATTTACAACATAATCCAAAATGGAATAACAAATATACAATTGTAAAAATAAAAGGCTTTTCTCAAACTAGTTCAGGACTGTCATTCTTATACCATAAGGCCTCTAATATAAAAAGGCTCACCTAGCTGCATTTACAATTGCATATACAATTACCAGCCTCCACTAAAGATCGAACCTGAGTTTCCCGGATTCGACATCACATATACTAACCACTGGACCAGCTTGGAGCGGACGTATTCTAGTGGTTACGACGTTGGACTGGTTATCATTGGATAGTCAGCTTCCCATTGGTTCGAATCCCATCCGAGCAGCGGCCGTGGCGTAGTGGTTAGCATGTCTGACTTCGAATCCGGAGATCGCGGGTACGAACCCGGTCGCGGTAGGTCATACCCTATACATGAGTTGTCGGTCTCGTGGTAGGGTAAGTGTGATAGAAAAGTGTCCAGGAAACCTATAGTAGGAAGAGCTGGCCGTCGTATATATGACCTAAATATGTCAATAAAACAAAACAAACAAACAAATCCCATCCAAAACCTACCCCTTTGTTTCCTTGAGCAAGAAACTTTATCCTACTATCTCAGTACTGGGGGACTAGGAAGCGGACTAGAGAGTGATCAATCTAAGTTGTAAGAACTTGTTTCACAATCGAGCTAAATAAATTTGTATACTAGCGATATTTTTACATGAATATAACTTACCCAATGTGTTCGATGCAATAGACGAACTATTTAGACATGAAGAAGGTCCACAGGGGTCCATCTAATCAACATTTATGAGCAAAACATGCAGTTAGTGAAAATAACACAAGTTATATAAACAATACAATGAACTAATCCACGTCGGGGGATGTTCATGATGGCAATAACATAATATATAATTTTAATTTTTATGAGTGTCTTGTTGGTAAAATGGTAAAGCGGTCTACCCGCCATGCTAATTTTGTCAAAATGAATTATACAAGTTTTATTTTCAATAATGCCTACCTCTGAAATGGATTGTTTCATTTTAATGTTTACCCAAACATGTTTGTTATTTTGTACGCACAATAGTTAGGACTGATATGTCCTCAAATACTCGAACAAATAAGCAACCAATTCTAAAAATTAAGTGATGCCAATCTGAAAATCTTAATTACCAAAACACGTGAATGTGCAAAATAACTACTCCTGTCCAAATTTGGTATATTATACAGTCGTATACATGTACTAATTAAAAAGTACCCATTGTACATTTATACAAATCGTAAGTTAATCATAAATTATGGAATAACACTAGACTATGTAACGTGGTCATTCCAACGTGGACTATAAATGCTAGTAGAATAACTTTTGGTATGGATATAAAAGTACGTCTAACAAGACGAAGAACTGTGACTTGCGTTCGATTTCAGCCTGTAAGGAGTCGAACCCACACTACTTTTCCACTAACAGAAATGCAGTGTTCGGACTTGCGTCCGATCTAAGCTCGAGAGAGCCGAAAAATACACTTCACTTCCGTAATAAACAGAAGCAAAGCGTTGAGATTTGCATCTAATTCAACATGAAAATTCTAGAGGATATATACAAAAAATTAATTACTAGCATTTGGGTTTTAAAATACCATGGTAAATTGGCAATCAATTTTTGAGCATGTCAAATAAATCCAATTGACCACTGATTAACTTAAATCTTCCTAATAGGAATATCTATGTTTTATTCCATCAGTATTTTACATTTTTATAAACTTAAACAATGTAATTAGCACTTATTTTGAATAAAACTCACTAATTTAAGATTTTTTCTGCATGAATTATCTTTTCTTTACTAACATAAATTTCACAATATTTAACTGTTGTTAAACCCTATGTCCTTAGGGACCCAAAATAGCTCAGTAGGTTGAGTGGAAGGCATATGAAGAAAGCAAAACAATTGTTGCAGGTTCAAAACCTAGCTCTGCCATAACTTTTATTTTTATTTTTGTACTTGAAATTTTATTTTACATATTATAAATTATATTATCAATAATGTATACATTGAACATAATATATATACAGTGAATTATATCATGTATTGGAATATTAAATGTAAATTGGACAGGAGTAGTATTATTTTGCATATATTTTGCATTTTGCATTGGTACCATAGTTCTTATGATCGTATTTTTTATATAATGTATACTTCTTTAATTATTTTCGTTGACAAAATATTTATATTAAAGCATATTTGTGCGTATTTAACGAGTTTAAGGAGTCTGGTGCCAGTTATTATTAGTGGTAAAGATTATGTGAGGGATATACCACGAGAGCTGTCCAATATGTTAGATATTGCGAAACTGGGATGCCTTCCTATGAATTTCAATATTGTTACAGAACAGAACAGAACTGGTCAATTCTCAGATATCACAGCCATAGTAGTCATAATTGAACTTCGAAAATATTCCATCTCACGGATCTCAGTACAATTAAAGACCAGAACAGAACCGAACAAATCAATACTAACATTTCTAAAAACACATTAGAAATACATAAATTTAAACAATATTTAACTTTTTGCCATACAAATGTAAAGTAATGAGACATTTAGAAACATGTAAAATACATAATAGAAATCACAGGTTATGATGTACAGTGGCCACCAAAAAGTGTTTTAAGTTATTTGTCTCAACTTTAAATGGAACCATTATGAACAAAACAATAAAGCAAGACTACAAACCCTTTTTGTGTTTGTTGTTTACCTCTGTCAGTTCACTCCAAATGGATTTATTATGTGGCACCCAGACTTAAACTTAACTAAAACAAGTTAAGTGTCTTAAAGTCATTCTGTTGAAAAGAACTTCTTCTTCCACTTGGCTGTGATTCTTACTACAACATCTTCTGTGGTGTTGATCGTCCTCAACATTTCTCAACCGAGCTTGGGACCGGCTACGGCTGGTTTAACTACAAAGCATATCAAGAGAGACAGTTATAATTGTTTGTTTATATTACCATTAAGAGTGCCTATAAAGTAAAAACATCGCCAAACTTTTGTTGGAAACTGTATCTTAAGTAAAAACATATACAAACTTTTGGCGAGCTCTATAAGTTGAGTAATTGTTTGTGGGTTTTATTTGGGTGTCTGGGTCACTGGGTCAGAATGTTGTACAAATGTCTAACATTACAAGTTATATAAACATCACAATACCTCACCTGGCGTTTAATTCAGTACTCTAAACATTTCATCACATGGTTATAATTGGTTTGGTAAAGCCAGATGCTTAATACTGTTGTCCGGGTTGGTTTTTAAAATTGAATAACCTCCCTTTAACTGCAAAATATCTTTTTTGCGTGGTTTTATATAACGGGTATGTATAGCTTGTAATGATTCGAGATTTATAAAAATCTTCAGTTTGTCATAAATTGTGGAATATAACTGACGTGTGTCAGAACAGAAAGTCTACGTATCACTAGGATCATTCCATGTGGACCCTTGTGGCCATAGCCCTCTTGAAATTAAGAAATCAAATATACGCCTCTCCTGGTTCAAGACGAAGCACTCGGACTTGCGTTCGATCTCAGCATATGAGAGTCGAACGCACACTACATTTCCATAAGTAGAAATGTAGTGTTCGGACTTGCGTCCGACCTAAGCTCGCGAGAGCCGTAAAATACACTCCGTTTCCGTAAAAAACAGAAGCAAAGCGTTGAGACTTGCATCTAATTCAACATCAAAATTCTAGATGATTTATACAAAAAAATAATCACTGGCATTTGGGTTTAAAAATACCAAGGTAACATGGCAATCAATTTTTGAGCATGTCAAATAAATCCAATTGACCACAGATTAACTTAAATCTTCCTAATAGGAATATTTATGTTTTATTCCATCAGTATTTTATATTTTTATAAACTTAAACAATGTAATTAGCACTTATTTTGAATAAAACTCACTAATTTAAGATTTTTTCTGCATGAATTATCTTTTCTTTACTAACATAAATTTCACAATATTTAACTTTTGTTAAACCCTATGTTATAAGGGACCCAAAATAGCTCAGTAGGTTAAGTGGAAGGCATATGAAGAAAGCGAAACAATGGTTGCAGGTTCAAATCATAGCTCTGTCATAACTTTTACTTTTATTTTTTGTACTTGAAATTTTTATTTATTTATGATGAATTATATTATTAATAATGTATACATTGAACATAATATATATACAGTGAATTATATCATGTATTGAATATTAAATGTAAATTGGCATGGAGTAGTATTATTTTGCATATATTTTGCATTTGTACCAGAGTTCTTATGATCATATTTTTCTATAAATTAAATATATACTTATTTTATTGTTTTCGTTAACAAAATATTTATATTAAAGCATATTTGTGTTTAACGAGTTTAAGGACTCCGGTGCCAATTATTATTAGTGATTGAGATTATGTGAGGGATATATACCACGAGAGCTGTCCAATGTGTAAGATATTGAGAAACTGGGATGCCTTCCTATGAATTTCAATATTGTTACAGAACAGAACAGAACTGGTAAATACTCAGATATCACAGTCATAATAGCCATAATTGAACTTCGAAAATATTCCATCTCACGGATCCCAGTACAACTAAAGAGCAGAACAGAACCAAACAAGTCAATACTAATATTTCTAAAAAACACAATAGAAATACATGAATTTAAACAATATTTAATTTTTTTACATATAAATGTAAAATAATGAGTCATCTAGAAACCTGTAAAATACAGAATAGAAATCACAGGTTATGATGTACAGTGACCATCAAAAGTGTTTTAATAAGTTCTTTGTCTTAACTTTAAATGGAACCACTATGAACAAACAAATAAAGCAAGACTACAAAGCTTTTTATTGTTAGTTGTTCACCTCGTTCAGTTCACTCCAAATGGATTTATCATGTGGCACACAGGCTTAAACTTAACTAAAACAAGTTAAGTGTCTTAAAGTCATTCTGTTGAAAAGAACTTCTTCTTCCACTTGCATAATGTGCAAATCTAACCAAGAACTTGTCTCAAATAAATTAGGTGTTTAGGAGATATTCTGATGAAATCTCTTCTTCTACTAGGCTGCGATACTTACTACAGCATCTTCTGTGGTGTTGATCGTCCTCAACATTTCTCAACCGAGCTTAGGACCGGCTGCGGCTGGTTTAACTACAAAGCATTTCAAGAATAACAGTTATCAATTTCTTGTCACAATTTAAATACCATTTAAGATGCTTATAAAGTAAAAAACATCTCTAAACTTTTGGTTAGCACTGTATAATAAGTAAAACATCTCCTAACTTTTGGTAAGTTGGGTCATCTCAGAGTGATGGTGGGTTTTATTTGGGTGTCTAGATCACTGGGTCAGAATGTTGTACAAATGTTAAACATTACAAGTTATATAATGAACTTTATACCGCACCTGGCGTTTAATTCTTAACTTGAAACATTTCATCACATAGTTATAATTGGTTTGCTAAACCCAGAGGCTAAATAATGTTGTCTGAGTGGGTTTTTTAATTGAATTACCTCCCTTTAACTGCAAAAAATCTAAATTGCGTGGTATTATTCTATAGTCCAACAGAATTAACCTGAGCTTGACCTTTATGCAAGAATATATTAAACTAAGTATTATAGTCTATTTTTGTTTTCGTTTGTAAATCGCGCTTTATCGGAAGCTTTCGGCAAAATACACGTAAGAAAAAATTAATGTTGTTTTCATAAGAATAAATATTTTGAAACTGTACCATAATATTGCTGACTTACTTGTTTCCCCCAAAAACGAATGTGTCCAAAATTGAAAGTACAATAACATGCCACTTTTAATAAATTAATTTATAGTCACATCGGTTGTTATAAACACGTGTATAACCGTATACACATATACGGAAACTCACGATTTAATGTAAGTGACGTGTGTAATTATTATAATTAGGTAGTTCAAGCTCAGGTTAATTCTGTTGGACTATACGAATATGAACCGAACATATAGTGCGTACAAAATAACAGAACACGTTAGGGTTAATATCAATAATGAAGCAATCCGATTCAAATTTCAGTCCCTCCTCGTGCAAGAGATGCACTCGGACTTGTGTTCAATCTCAGCATGTGAGATTCAAACTTACACTACATTTCCATAAACTGAAATGTAGTGTTCGGACATGCGTCCGAACTAAGATCGCAAGAGCCGAAAAACACCTTATTTCAGTAAGAAACAGAAGCAAAGCGTTGAGAATTGCATCTGATAAAAGCTAAACATTATTGACGATTAAACAAAAAAATAATTACTAGCATTTGGGTTTTAAAATACCAAGGTAACATGGCAATCACTTTCTAAGCTTGCCAAATAAATCCACTAAAGCATTTATAACTTTAAAATTTCCTAATAAGAATATTTATGTTTTATACCATCAGTATTTTATATTCTAATTAACTTAAACAATGTAATAAGCATTTATTTTAAATAAAACTCACTAATTCAAGAATTTTTCTGCATGATTTATCTTTTCTTTACAAACATAAATTTCACATATTTAACTGTTGTTAAACCCTATGTCCATTGGGACCCAAAATAGCTCAGTAGGTTAAGTGGAAGGTATATGGAAAATGCAAAATAATGGTTGCAGGTTCAAAACCTAGCTCAGTCTGAACTTTTTTTATTTTTTGTACTTGAAAATTTTTATTTTATACATTATATGTATATATTGAACCAATATCATGTAATGACTATTAAAATTAATTTTAATATAAATTGGTCTGTTTGGATTCAGAGAATATAGTCACGTGATCTACAACTCCAACTAATAAAGTTAACCAAGATTTTTTTCGTCGATTTGTGTTTGGAGACAAATAATTGCATGCATGGAATCAAATAGCGCATAAGATAACAGCTATAATTATTATCACGAAAAATTCAAATTGACGCTGTGAGTTTTTATCGTTAGCATTGAATCCTTCTCACAAAAATTAAATCAAGCAATAAACTAAGTCATTTGTAAAACTATTTTGTGCAGAAGATTCAGAGTTAACAAATGCAACTCGCAGGCTAACATAATAGACATTTTCGGACTAAGAATAGTAACAGTTATTTCATGCCCTACAGGGGCGGATCCAGGATTTTTTCTATTGGAGGGGGTCCGAACTTTTCTAGGGGGGGGGTCCAAACTTTCGAACCACAACCACATTATACACCGTTTGCAGAATAATGCAACACAGTAATAATAAAAGCTACATAACTATTAAATCTATGTTAAGCAACGAGAAAAATTGCTTCATGCTACTTAAAAAATGACTTACAGTCAACAAATACACTAATGGACAGGCGCATTTTGGAAATTCCAGGGGGGGGGGGGGTCCGGACCCTTTGACCCCCCGCTAGAGCAGCTTATGCCCTATTTAAATATGCCCTATTTAAATATGCCCTATTTTCGACGGCTGCAATAAGTTCACGAAAACACGTGTTTATCTACATTCTAAAGGTCACGTGACATCATACTAGCAATCCATAAAACTTGGTGTCTTTCAAAAAATGTAATATTTCTGAATCATGCCCTTCACATAACTCACAGCTATGAATATGATAATATTAATATTACCCTCATGATTGGGTAAATGAGTTATTGAATACTGTTCAAACTCACTGGTGTACTGTATAATATGTCTTGGCATTCAATTACTAATAGAGCTATGAAAATGATATATGCTTCAAGTAACACGATATTTAGGTAATGTTTATTAAATATGTATTATAGTGCCCGGACACCTGTATTTTTAACTAATTTATTTATTTGATAAACTCGCGCTGGATGAGTTGTCGCTTTTTGGTGATTAATTTAGTGATTGTGACATATTCGTACTGCTGTTCGGACCATATCGAGTTGCTGATACAATCTTAATGCTTGACTATCTACCAAAATTTATCTTTCAGAAGTGATAAAACCTAATTTCATACTCATCGTTTAGCCACCCATATAACCCGTACGTTACAATTAATTATAAATATACATTTGTACTCGATTTATAGCTAGTGTGCGAAGAAGTCAAATGAAAGTCAAAGTCAGTACGAAAATATGATCTTCTTTTCTATTATGGGTTTAATTTTCAACAAGTGGCCGCCCGCTCCTAAGGATAACTTAAATGTTTCTAGTAAGACATTCCGATAGAAGAACCTTCTTCCTACGCTGCTCTTCTTTAGGTCTCGGTAGTGTTGATAGCCCTCACCATTTCTCAGCCTGGCTTGCGACCAGTTACGACTGGTTTACAAAATTGTGTGGTCTTAAGTCGTAATTATTTTACCTATCAACTCAACCACAGGCTGCCGGAACTGTTTCAATCCATCACGGACACTAAATTTGTCACAATGTACAAAATAATACGGATTACGAGCGAAGTTCAGGAGTTATACCCAACTTTTAGGTCGAATGCGCATGCGCCTTTGGATGTTTATCTTCTTGTTTCGTCTTGGAGTAATTTAGAAACGTATTTTGGTTATTTAATCTTTATTCCCATGGAAGAAAAAAATGTTTTACTTCTACTTCTGTTTGGTGTGCAGTTGTTCATCGGGGTCCGTCTGGATACGCTATGTGCATGCTCTGGCTATAACTTCAAACTTGAAAGTTAAGATTCCAGAGAGATGTTTCGTTGGATGAATCTCTTTCCTCGTTAGTCTTCGTTAAGTTTCCGATCAGTGTGTTCCTCTCACCATTTTTCAACCGGGCTTGGGACCGGCTTCGGCTGATTTACAATACTGATATGCGAGTTCATATCTGAGTTCATTGTAAAAATAAAACAATGTATTTCTTGAAGTTTTTAAAAGAGAGTTTTTAACACTCATTCGACCAGCTTTCGTGCTTGGTTATAGTTGAATATAATTCGGAACTCCTCGTCCATTCACTACGAATAACCTCGGATATATTTAAACGCCATGTTGGAACTTCTTTGTCGTCACATGACCAAACGAAATGCTTTATCCGGTGCTGAAGTAGACAAATCCATGATCGCTTACGTGATGACCATTGTCTCGTTTTTTGTTCATAAATTTGAAATACAGGGTCCAATAAACCAATTCATGTATCAAGGTGGTGATTTGCAACAACACAAAGTACACGCCATCAACACATATAACACCCCACGAATCTTTCCGAGGCCTTATTCATTCAATGAATGGTCGAGGTGCACCAAATGAGTTGAACGTAAACCTACTATAGATTAATGTGTTTTTCTCTGCAATGTCATCACAAATTAAGCGCTCACAAATATTACCGAATATACAGTAAATAAGTAAAGTTTAACTCATTTACATGAAGTGATATGGTATGTTATAATAATTATTATTAAAATTGAATTAATATCATGGAAACATGATACGCTTATCTCCCCGCTTTCTAAATTATGTTCTCTATATGAATAATGAAATCTGACTCTACATGATGACAACAGCTTCAATATGCAGATAACAATTTAATTTTACACTTTTATAAACAAATTATTTGAGTTATTAAAAAAATATTTGTCTGGGTCGAAACAGCTTGGTGACGAAACGCCAAGTCTCGCGATGGTGGTAATTAAACGAGATTTTAATGAGAAAAAAGTTGGATTACTGTGTAATATGACAAGAATGACTGTTTTCTTGATTTGCTTTTCTTATATTACAGAATTATATACTTATTAATCATATTTTGTAAATAATAAAGGACCAATCATAAATATATTTGTTACGTCACTTAGTTTAAAATTACATCGTCAGTTTGGGGGACAACCGCCGTTATAATTATAATTTGATAAATGCAATCTTTATGAGTTTTTCTGCTATTATACTCCGTGTTAGGTACGAATGTAATGATACAGAAGTCAATTAATGAAAAAATGATAAATATGCCGTCTTTAAAAACTCATATCAGATAATTTCTCTTAACGCTGTGTCGGGTCGAGCAAATGTAAGCAATAAACAACTCTTTGGCGTCGTAATGGAAAGTTCGTCAAGCATACGAGTTTGTCTTTTTGTAGAAATCGTTGAATGTCTTAAACAATTTGATAAATAAAAATATCCTGCATTAGTGCACCTAATCAAGCATTCATATGGAATCTTGTCTGTAACAATTGCTCGACTACCCTTTCAAAAGACCAACAACTTCTACATTATTAACGCCGGGAAATTGACATTTTTGTTAAATGTTCATAGAAGGGTATAAACCCCTTGGGTTGGTTCGAGCTCGTGTTCTCTTTGAGAACCATGCAGTACTCACCTACCTTTCCACAAGGCCGGAAACTTCTCCATATACCTTATTAATGGAGGAAAGTTGACATAATTGTCAAATTTTCATGGAAGGGTATATCCTCCCCGGGTGGGATTCGAATCCGTACCCACTTCGGGACACGAGGTTCCAAATGCCGGCAATGAATAAGAAATACTACGTAATGTCACATTTTATCGTGATTCCAAATACAAGTGTATACAAATGAATAAAATTGGCATTATGGGATAGCTGATCAGCGATCACAATGTATCAAAGCATTCGAGACACTCTATAGCAAATTACGATACAAAATATTGCATTAATATGAAATTACAAAGCAGTTTTACGAGTATATAAGAACTGTATCTCTTATCGGATATTTTGAATAATATTCTAATAATCCTGTCTTTACCAACTTTTGGAAAACAAGCGCAAAATGAAATAATGAGTAAATTATTTTAAATATATGTAAATAATAACTCTTTAGTTGATCATATCACAAAGTGTTATCTAGAAATATTTAAATATATTTATCTAGATTTTAAACGATGGGTATGAAGTTGAAAAATAGATAACGTTTTAAATAAACACAGCCGTGGTCAGTCCGTCCATTAACCTCAAAAACACATTACGGCGTATCATAACCGTCAACTACAAAGTATAAAAGTTGAAACCATCATCTGAGTGTCGCTTATCAGTATAAAGTTACTATCTCACTTTAAGCCATTTTCATAATGATTTTTCCATTGAAATTTTGAAGCATCTCTGTCCATGTAGGAATCGCTGTGATCTAAAATATATCTTATCTTAGATTTTTTAATTCATCGCTTTCAGTGCTTTGATTTAAATAACTTCATTGATTGATGACTGTAGTGAAAACGAGAAATAAATTTGCTGAGTATCAAAATCGGGCATAAAATTGATGATGTTTTTTCTGTATTTTGAAAGGAAACTAACTTTTAATTCTAAGTTCGACAGAACTCTTCATATAGTTAAGGCCATGCTAAAATGATAATTTTTTATGTGTATGCGTTCTCAGGCGGGTATATAGGTTTCCGATCTTTAAAACTAAAACAAATAAAAAGCATAACTCGCGTCAGTTAAACTCAATGCAAGAACATACCCCCATATATAGGTGCTTGTTAATCATTGCTTACTAGTGACCTGCTATTCTTGCAATTTGGAACGAATGTATGACTTTATATACGGTGAAAAACAGTTCAAAATGGCATTTCCACCTTATGGCCAGAAATGTAATGCCACGGGGCTTACCTGTTCACACTATTGGGAGAAGAATAAGGAAGGGACAGGAGAGCGCAGCACTTGCCTAGTAAGCGAGAGTTCCTGTGCTTGAGTTCCGGTCCGGGTGCATATTTTTCTCACCTAGTGACATTAACGATTATGGTCATACTTATCAAAATGTTTTATCAAACCAAAACTTCGATTGTTTTGTTTCGCCCTAGTCGTTTTTTTCTGCTGAGTGGTAGGCTTAAAAAGTTAGACTGGACGCTAAACATAGAATCAAATTGGCGCGGCCTAACTCTATTGTCGCTATAAATGATACCTGTAAATGAGTTTTAGGAGGCTGATAAGATTTCAAAGATCAGGAGATTTTGTTCGTATCTCATTGTTTAAAATTATATAGCACATACCCAGTTAACTTTCTTTCTTCTCTAGGTCCGTACTATAATTATGGTACGGTACGGGACGTGATAAATAGGTTTTATACCAACTTTGTAACTAAGTAACAAAATATAGGTTTCTATCAAAAGCAAAGAAAAATAGATAAATCAGAAAGCTAGTGATTTTAAAGGTTGGATGTCCCCTGTTTGAAGCTTTGGGTAGGGGTTACCGAAGTTGAATCGTAGGCTGAACTTGTATCTATGTAGCCCACCGAGAAGCTCAGTCGGTAGTACACAATCTACTAAACGAGGGATCGTGGTCAGTTTACCTACTCACTTTTCCTGGAAAGACTAAATCTCTGGATAAGCTGTTAACCAGATACCAAGCGCATACTTCCGTCAGTGACTGACAACTGTCCTATATAATTTAGAATCAGCTGTTAAGAGGGAGAATGGCCGTAGAAATTATTTCATGACCAAGCTCTACGATATTATGCCCCGCCAAGGCATCGAACCTATGCCCCCCTAGATCAGTAGACTTGAGATCTACCAGCTAAGCAAGACGGGCGGGTTATGTAGTTTACCATTAATTGAACAAAATGTCTCAATTCAGAATGACATCGCGAAAACTAATGACTTTTGTATTAAATGGGGGAATTAATGCACAACACTTAATTAACTATACAAGATTGTCGCGTGCTGTCGTTCTGATAATTAAAATAAAACTTAATTAAACACACGCTTTCAAATGTATTACTTACTCGCTTCAATAAATTTTTCCGACTAGAAAATTTATCATTTTGATTATTTTTGAACATTTTCACGACGTCATATTTTAGTATTCACCTGTGACATTAAACTTAATGTTTCATTCCTATGATGAAGTACTATTTGCAAGTTTGTGTTTCGTTTCGCTAAAATAAATTCGCAGCTGGCCTCTACGTTTTTTGATAAAAATGAGTGATATATACTCGTATGTTGGGTTGCCGCTGAATTGAGGCCCCAACTGAGGTTAGATGGCCAAGAAATACACTGGAAACACTTTATTTTTTTAATATAAAATGTATCATATAACACATGACATGAAGAAGACATTTAACCTCTTCAATGCTCAACTTTCATAATGGACTAGCCCGTCTGCTATTTTCTGACCTATCCACGCTCGTTTTTAGGGATTTAAGCTGATCTGGCTCTTTTCTAGTGGCAAAGGCTTTTTATATTTTGCTCAAGCATTGTCAGGGGTAAATGTCGATTTCACGAATAGATAAACACATACGCATGAAAAATAATCTAACTTATATCGATCGGGCACCACAAGTGCACTTACTAATGACACAACCAGAATTTGCTTTGTTGGATCCATTTGTCCGAGCAGCACAATCAGCGCTTTGATTTACCACTTCAAAGGCTATCATCGCCATGGTACCAGAATTGATTAATATTAAGATAATTATACCAAACGGTTTTAAGATACACGAACAGCTATACAAATACATGTATAGTAATAAACTTTTTCATAAAACTATATTTTAACCTATATTTAATATATTTTAACTCAAATACAGTATAATCAGTTTTGACATGGCTAGTCGCATTCATAATTTTACTTTTTTTTCATTTTTTGATATTTCAATGAAAATTATTCATATCACCTGTACATTGCGTCTGGAGTTATTACTCCCTGAAAAATTGACGGAAACACCAGAAAAGGTTAACATCTACGATGTCAGGCCAGCCGTCCATCATTGTAAAATGTATAAATTATCCATTAAAGAACATTTATTAGAGAATCTTGATTTTCACACTGACATATTATGCGCATGGAGTGTAAATTACGACTGTATCAAAGTGTCATTTTGGCTCCGTGCTGTCTGCTGGTACCACGCGCCAGCCACCATTAAAATATCGGCAATAAAAACGGATTAAAATCATATAATAATCATTATAATGATAGCAGTATGAAAAAAGTCAGGTAATAGTTATAATTTGTAATATGAAATATCAATTTATTAATTATTTGTATATTTCAATACCAAGTAAACATTGGTACAGAATGTTACCTATGGGTGTTAAATAGATAGGGGAAATATTATAATGAATGGTTTTGAAATAGTCAAAAGTATTAAACTCTAAATATAAACTTGTCAGAGTTAAATAAAATTTTGTATGAAGTGAGTATGATAATTATATACATACGTACATATATATACATCATACGCGCGACTCCATTTCTACGAAAATGTATAAATACTTTAAGACCATTAAACATATTATGATATGTTCGCCCAATTTTCGTTATTTAACAACAAATATCTAGATTTGCGTGTTTTTGTTCATCTTGAATTCTATATCATTTATTGCTTTGTAAGATAGACCGCCCCTCGAAACACAAGCTAGATAATTTAAATAAAACTTTCTTTTAACGATATCAAGCAGGCAGGTGTTACGGCATGCGAGCGTCCGCTGAGCTGATTGGTTGTTGAACGTATTTACATTGCAAAAAAAACTTTTGCAACTTGATGAAAAACCGTCCGTGTTAAGTGAGTGGATTGAGTGCGCATGCGTCGTGGAGATCTCGCGAGATCTACCTACGTATCCGTTATCTAGTTGGTAATCTGCACGCACCTGTCGACAATGAATGACTTTATGAGCCATTTATCAAGTCGGCACGCGACACGTCAACTTATATTTCTTTATGTTACTTAATGGTTTTATTTTAACCGAAACAGGCGTCAGTTATAATAATAACTTATAACATCAAATAAAACTACCATCGCAATGGAATTTTGTTAATACTATCGTTTTATACAGAGGCCGAATTAAGATCCGATGTCGGCCGATGTAACATCGAGCATTGTGAAACAAGCTGGAATTTAAAGAAATGTCATGAATATTCGAAATCAAAGAACACGCGCTTTCCTTCTCAATGCTATCATATTTCTACTTGCATATCAGTTGAAAAGAATGTATAAATTTAATGCAGTAAAAATGTAGAATTTGTGAATTTCAAACCCAATGTACCACAACTTTAGTGCAGCCTGATTTCTCCGCAGTTTTTTCATTGTCTATTTAATGAATTCATTTGAATCAGTGAATTAGAAATAGGGCATGGCCCTAAATTCTGGTTTGAAAAGAACAAGTTGTGAGTCGTTTTTTGTCATTTTAAAATAATGAGGCCCGTCATTAGAATATTCATCGTAGCCTTGATGATACTTTGACCTTTTTCATCACTCATGGTACCAACATTCCAGTTCTTCAGCGAAACTTTCTTTAAGCTTTCTGCTTTACACTCATAGTGGTGAGTTAGTGCCAACACAGGAGTAGCACGTGTCTACTAGTTCTTAAAGAACGGTGTTTCATTTACTAAACAATTCAGTAAAGTTCCAGTTTAAAAACATGTATTTTGGTTACTGAAAAATCATGTCACTTTTGCAGAGACATAAATAAAAGTCTCCTGTATCCATGTCTCTGGACTTCGGACTACTTTTAAATCCAAAATGATTACTTTGACAAGAAAATTCCATTTGGCTATGTTTGATGGAATTTAAAGTTAATTTGATCAGAACCTTATGACTTTGAGCGATCAGGTAATTACGACCGATCGTGTTTTGAGCGATCGCAAATCAAATGGACTGTAACTTTAAAAGTTAGCAAAAAGCCTTTTTGGCCAAAGTGGCTATTTTGGCTAGCCCTCCCCTAAACATATGTACTAATGTAATGACCATATCATTGCATGAAACGTTGTGTATCATTTCCATAAAAAGAAGAAATGTATGCAATCTTAATATAAATAAATTTTAATTTAAGTTAAGTAAAAGTAGGTAAATCGTCCAGATAAGATACGTTAGTGACAGTTCATAATGATATACTTGTATATACATAATATTAACATTCTTAAAAGGCAAACAAGATAGTGATCGTGTATAATACGTATATACTAACCATAAGTTATCATTTTAATGCCATTTATTTAAAGCCCCATTTTCAAAAGTAACACTTTTTTTGGACAGCAAAAAATAGACATAAATTTTATCTATTCCAAACACCTCTGATGAATATGATTTTTTTCAAATGAATGCAAATCTTGCTTAGAAATTTTATGTTTTTTATTGCATTTCAAAGTGAAAGTAGATTGAAACCGAAAGTAGGATTTGGTTGTCAATACTTGAAACAATAGTGTTGATCACAGTATGTTTAAGATGAAGTTATATTTTAGAAAAAAAACCTGTTCCGAATTACATAATTAAGCTCTAAAACTATTATTGATCAGGTATATTGAACATTAGCGTATAATGAATATAGTGTGTTCTTATAAAAGTACCCCACTTTTTAAGAAATGGACACTTGGTCAAACTTATATTTAGAAAGCAAGAACTGAGAACTTAGAAAGTTTTGAACTGTTTATTGTGTCTCAAATACATGTTATATTTTGGTATCTTCGTGGTTGCAAAGAGTTTTCAAGTCTACTATTAATGAATATATCTTCATATAGTGGCTTTAACTAGATTCTACGTACGTTTATCAGATTGCATAAAATGACATATTCAGCACTTATATGATGAGTATTGTTAACATGTGTACGTAACTTTAGTAAATAAATCATAATAAGTATTTAAAATGCTTAGAGCGGAACGGATCAGTCTCATACTTCACATAATTTATTCTTGTAAAAGAAATGCACGCAATTTGATCCGCGCCTTATGGAGCGTGCTCGCCTCGTTTTGAATACCGAGAATTTAGAAATTCGAATATGCGGAGTGAATATATATGCCGTTCTGTCCGTAACGCTCCATGTACGGAACTTCTAATTTCTGACAACATGTGCATGCACTATGTTTAATAATTTATGACTATTAATCGGCTATGTTACAGAGTTATGCATGGTCTATTTCATTGCGTGAAGAATATGTAGGTTAAATGTTTAACAAGTACTTTTACCATGTATAATATGCATTCGGAACACCTTCATCATTCTTAGTCGCGGTTGGCCGAGAAACTCCGAATGATACACCATAGTTTCGAAGCGATATCTTATAGCACACAATTCACTTAGAACACCATACTATTTAAAAATGGAATGAACTACATGTATGCATCATGGAATTGACTTTACTCACAAAATGTATACAAAATCTTGTTTTACATAAAAGCATATCGAAGGTTAATTAGTTATATTACTTTAACTATATTTTAAATTCAGCATACATTTGTCTACATTTTGTTGTAGAATATAACATATGCATAATCTTTGATACCCCAAAATAAAATAACAAGTGCTTTAGCTTAAGAGTTCCGTTTGCAGAAACCGCAATGTACGATTGTTAAACAACGATGGTACGATTGATAAAGAACGATGATACAATGGTACAAGGGTGAAAACGCGGTATCATATCCTGTTTTTATCATCGTGCCACCGTTTTATCGTGTTTTCACCATCCTTAATTGCGGTTCATGGAAACTAAAAAAAGGTACATATTTTCAAACGGAACACCGTATTTACTATTTATCCTTAAGTGAGAAGTAATCAATAGGGACATCAAAACGAGTGCCTATATGTTGTTTCACTCTCGTACCCAAAAGTTATCAAGATTATTTATCTAATAGATCGAAAATCTTGATAACCTCTGGGTACGAGAATGATATATTTTATAAGACTACATTGTGGTACAAGTACGTCCAAGCGGTCTTTGGCTTAAAACATACACACACACAGTGCTTCAAACGCAAAACAAAACACAAGCGTACAAGTAGTTAAATCTTTATTTATTTATGAATATATAATATACATTGTGCATAATAATGAAAATTAAACAAAATCAATAATGAAACATGTTTCAAATGTACAAGTTAGGTTTGTTACATATAAGCACTAAGTCAAACTGTGCCCTTATTCGCTGTGAACTTCTACATTTCATGTTGTGAGCTACTAAATGGAAAATGTGATCTATAAATCTAAACAACTGAAGACAATACACTATTGTCGAATGAAAGGCTTTAAACAGCTCGGATGAGGTTCGAACCAGCAACCCCCTTTTGGACACTTGAACTTCAGCCACTAGCCAACTATTCCATAGACCCGGCATTCTCGTACCCAGAGACTAGAAGGATTCTCGATACTAGCTTTAGTTAGATCGAGAAGCTTGAAAACCTCGGGGTACGAGAATGCAGACCCGGGTACCAAACAACAGGTATTTGATCTCAGTACTGGATGACTATCTATGCTTCTAGCATGACGTACGTACGTCCACGAAAGCTATTGGGCCTTCAATAATTTCAGTTGCACCAACGCCAGCTTATTTATTTATCATCATCTATGAAAGCGTACCCCAATGTCAAGGCCAACATACACATGAAGACTTCCTCACTATACAAGCCCCAGACAGATAACATTATCTGGTCAGAAGTCAATCATGTATCAAATTAAATTGTCAAATGATGATCAACAAAACAATGGGTGAAACTCATATCGTACCCTCTAACAAGGGTTTAACATTTCCATCTTTGCGTGTGCACAATTTCAACTAGTATCGGTTTCCGATATCTCTTGATCGCTTCTGCCTGTATGAACAAGGGACGTTACTCGAGACGTAGCTACTGTCATCCTGGCTGAGGAACGTCTCTCAAATTCAGGGCTTTCCAAGGCTAAGTCACTTTGATTTCTTCTTAAGGTCTTAAATATCGAGAGCTGCTACTGACGCGAGAAAATTACAAACATCACGAGGAAAACGTTGTTTATTTTAAAACTCATTAACATTATTTGGTTCAAACAAATAAAGAAAAAAACTTTTGTCCTTTCAACCGTTTATCACCACCTGGGGTGATGAAGCAATCCATAGGCGTGGCCAACGTCAGCGATGGGGCGGAGCTAACAAGTGACTGATATTATTTCACTTTCGTAGACATTGTAATCTTCAAATTTGAAGGCAAATGTAACTTAAACCCGTGACAAAAAGTTTTTTTTGACTAGACGAAATCTCCACACTCACTCAAACATCGTACAATGAGTATCCAAAATTACTGTGTCACCATAGCAACCACATACAGGTGGCCTCTTCCATCATTGCTCAACGTTTTTTTTCTTCTTCTTCTTCTGCTTTTTCTATCTCAAACTGTAACACAAAAAGGAGACACGTCACCACATTACATTAAATAAGTTATTCGCGATTATGTAAAAATAATTTTTCGTCTAAAAACAATTCGATTTTTTGTGACAACTTGTGTTGTTAACACCCAGTTGACCGGTGATCCTTTGAGCTCCCACATGTCAACCCTCCATCTCCGAGCTAGTTTAGTCTAATTAATTACACAACTAATCAAATGAATTTAATGAGTGTTTAATAAAACCACCGAGACAAAAACTTTGACTCTTCTAATGTCACGTCGTAGAGTAAAGTTGATATTTTCGTCGAACAAATAAATGAAATATGAAACAAAATCAACTTTCGTTTGATCTCATTAAATGCACGTTGATAGGTGAAATGATGCTTTTAAACATTTAAATGTCGAAAGCAATCATCAAGCTTGATATATCATTATTTATGGAAGTTTTTATAATTAAATAGTAAATTGAAAGTATAAAAAATCATATAAGACAAATTTGTAATGTCAAATACGGCTTGTGACGATATTGAATTGATAATAAAACATGACTTGAGGTTAATTGACACCGAACATGCCATTAGGATACAAATGTATATAATTTATAATTGTTAGTATAGATTTTTTCTACATAGAATTTGATTATCATTGATAATCTTAAAGTTATAGTTATTTTGTGGTTTAAAGTCTGCTCCCATATACAGTGTTTGTGTTCAGTCGACTTTACAATTTGTGTACGATAACCCCTGGTCATTGAAACCACCTTCAGGATTTAAACCCGGTACCTCTCGCTCCCTAAGAGTGCATACAAACACTGAACCACTGCTCCCACTCTTAGAAGCAGGGAAATGTGAACTAAAATGAAATGGACAAGGTCAGAACATGAACAAAATGGAAGGGCGTGGTGGAGCGAAATATAAAGAGAGGCATGGCTAAGGGGTTACGACATAGGTATGAAAATCATTAGATACCCAGCTCTGCGTTGGTTCTAATCAAATTCAAATTCTGACTAGCTGATTCCTAGAGCAAAAATGCTTTATCCTACAAGCTCAGTACTTTGGAACCAAGAGCCGGACTCCAGATGCTTCAATGACCAGAACTATGGCAATGTTTTTTCTTGAAAACTGAGAAGTATGAAATAGAACAGATAAGGAATGCAAAAAGACTAGTGTAGAACTATTACATATCAAACCAAAGGCAGCACGCGCGATTCCGAACCGAAGACATCTAATAAACCCCTATAATGTTTATATATTGACTTTAAGTTCGGGGCCCTGTTGGTCGCCATTGGTGCCCATTACAAGAAACAAATGTGTCAATAAAGTGTTGAACAGACTAAGTGTATCAAAAAATGGAAAATCATTGCACCAAATGCACCTTTTTGGTCCACTGGCAATCTGAAGTTGAAGCTAGCAATTTCAACATGCGGACATGAGGTATGACCACAATACACAAATGAGAGACTGAAATCATTAGATTTATTTCAAAATAAAAATATTGATCATCTTTTTCAAGTATCCCGTTATTCACCGGTCCCTACGACCGCAAACACGTGATCCAATTAACCACGAATATTCGAGTTGAATCTATGACAATTTGAACAAGTGATTTTTTCATTCGGATACAGTCGGATTTATTATCTATCAGTTAGTTGATAGCACGAGGTCGCTCTTATAAATGAGATAAAATGAAAACCACTAAAGTATCTAGAATGGTTAAGTAAGGGTCATTTGTGTTCAAAATAATAGAAAATATCGAAAAACGTGAGCGGAATTGATAAATTTGATAGTCTCTTCGTGTCAATAGCTACTTGATTGATACATCCAGTCTACTGTTAACGATAAAATCCGATTATAGCCGAATATCCCTCTTCTCCGCGGAAGGATATCTCAGCGTCGGTAAATAGTCCCGATAAAAACGTATATTGGAAAGATTATATATCGGAGTACTTGGGGAACGGATTACTTTTGGGTAAAAGGTACTTCAAAATGTAATATAGAAATTAATGACTTGCGAGATTAGTACATAACTGTACCCGATGCTTCGAACCGAACAACAACCGCCATTAAACAATCATGTCTTACGTTTCAGCGTGGACTCAAGTAGCAATTATTGAATTTTTACGCAGCGTGGTGTGTTAGAAATCAACACCACATCTACTTTTCAACATTGAAATACACAGTTATTTACGACAGACAAAAAACGTTATTATGTCTTAGTCGTATCACCACTAAAACATGATTCATTTTCGTTACAATATAAAATAGGTCACAGAGAAGCTGACAAAGTCCCTTAAGGTCGCGTTCAGTTCAGTGTAGACGAAACATTTCAAGTTTTTTTGTTATTTGTAACAAAATTTTGTCAAATTGACAAGTTGGTTATGTCACTTAAGTATAAGGGAGTGAGATGAGAGTGAAATAGGTTTTTTCTGCTTCAATATTTAATTAAGAAGGCGTATGCCACAGTGAATGCTTTGAACAAATTTCTTTATATTGTATAAGTTGCCAAACTCAGCAAAAATTGGAGAGAAGGAGAGAAAGAGGGGAGCTGGAAGTGAGGAAGGGGACAGGGAGAGGGTAGAAAGAGAGGAGGTCCCGTAATTATTGGGATTTGAGAAATTAGCCCGGTATAAACCGGTCGGCAATCGGCGAGACATTTAAAACGAAACTTAACTAGACTTTAAGTATGGATACCGAGCCATCAAAAATTGTAACAATCATTTCAGTCCTAGCTTTGCACAAGGCGAACATAAATATTTTGATTTAGATTTTGACAATGGTCTTATAGTCGAGGATCAAAGTAAATGAACGGATTTTCTGCTGTTTGGACTCTTTTAGTTCGAATCGATTGGGAACGAATCGGTTTTGCACGGGAGAGCGCATTGACGGACAGACGGCTGAACTCGGACTCGATTCAACAATTGTGTCGCCGTAAATGTCTCGGTTTGGTCCATACTCTTATATATAATATCTATGTTATTAATACTGCAATTTAATGCTGGTATATTCATTCATTTATGATATCGTTTAATTGCTCCCTCGTCCCATTGCAAACATCTGTATCTCACAGCTGCAAGAGGTTCCTGGAATGAGCAATAGCTATGTTCATCCCATTCCATGAAAGTAAGTAATTTAATAGATTCAATCCACCGCGAACACAAATAAATGCATTTATATAATTGCACATATGATAACTTGAAAACCGAAATATAAGACATCAGATAACACATTTACTTAATCTTTGCCCTAATCGTCATTTGTCTTTCAATAGATTTGCTAAATCATGTCCGCATATTTGGAACACGACTCCGTTAAGTATACTTTTATAAAAAAAAATACCCAGCACATGTCACCAACCCACACGAAAAATAAGCGGATGTGCATATACATAAAGTATACAACTCGAATTTCGATTTTTTTGCAAACATAAAAGTGCATTTTCCTTTAATATAATTATTTATAGTATTTACATTGCGTTATTAACGTTGACAGTACGGCCCAGTCGTCCTATCCGCGTCTCAACTTTAACTCAAACTGTCGTTTCTTAATTGAATAGTTCCGCTTTAATATTTACACTTAACTTGGATAAATGAAAAAAAATTAGAAAATTACACACTTCACGCAAAAATCTATCACAAAAGACGATCGGTACCAATTATGTAATAAGTTATGACGTTCTAAATAAGAGAAATTTTTCCGTCACAGCTCGAGACTACACCGAGGATTTTCGAATAGCTGAAAATGAAAAAAAAAATTCGTCGCGTGCAGATGGTTTTGACTAGATTAAGCATGCATTCAAGTGAACATATAAGGCTTAATAATTAAATGTATTTGCGCTTTTGTTGAACACATCAAAGCCCCCAATTTTCATTTTAATTACCTGACGCGAGTTGCATCATTCAATCAAAAGTACTTTTTTTGCGAAATAAGATAATGACGTAATCCTAAACCGAATTAATCCGTTCATGGCGTACGTCTTTTATACCTCGCTGTTTATTATTTTCATTTTTGATGCGTTATTTGATCTTTATCACTAATTCAAATGTCTACACCATTGACATAATAGCAAACAAATTCTAACAATGTTACTGAAAAGACAAGTTTTACTGAAACCAAGAGTCATGTTACACCCAATTTTATCAGCATTTAACCAACTGTAAAAAGGAACACATCGTATACAGTTAAATGCACTCAACTGAATAAATTGTGGAAAGCAAAATAAAAACCGAATTTCGGCAATCTTATTGAAACAGCATAGCACGTACTCAATAGTCCGTGCATTGCAAAAGTTAAGATGAACATATTTCAAGGTTATCAAATAATATACCTTTTGCGGTGTGGAGTTCAAAACCAATTAGCAAAATCCATTAGTTCTTCCTCTTCGGTACTCAAACCATCGAACGAAGCTTCCGACGTTAGGCTTGCACCAGTCGGCGACTTTTCCGGTGAATTACTGGTTGGACACGTCCGAAGATCAAACTGCATAGCGTCAATAGCACACGCTTCATTTAGAACGTCATTAACAGCATCGTGATTGTCGACCAAATCTTGTAGGTATTTGATATAATTTATTGCAGCTTTAAGAGTGTCCACTTTACTCATTTTCTTATTTTTCGTAGTTTCAGGCTCGAAAGGTAAATGTTCTCTTAGAGTTGCAAATGTCATATTTATAAGTTTAACACGATTTCTTTCACGTTCATTGCGTCTAGCAACTGTAATTTGTTGTCCGGGTTTTAAACCATAAATGTTCGTCTGACACGACTGGTTGAAGTCAAGCCTTCTCCGACAGCTACCTAAAGCAGCATTTTCCTTTGCCATGTGAAATCTAAACAATTTATTGCGTGTTGTCTGACCGCTACTGTCCATTGATCCAATTTGTGGCGACTGCTGATACATACAAGAAGACATGTTTTGTAATTTAGTTTCAAAATCATATTCCTGTTTCATAATTTCAATTTCCTACATCTGCGATGTGCCTTAATGAAATATCCATCAACGAATGAGGACTGCAAGTACTTTGTTTGCCTTTAAGACGGTGCCAAAATATTGGCTGCAATTTTGTTTTATCAAAATTAATATAAACCTTTTGAATATTACGTCAGTCGCGTGCCTGGCGTGTGCAGTTGTTGTTGACAGCCTCGATTTGAAAAGCAATTTAGCGAAATTTAAATGTAAATAATAAAAGTGTGCTTTGCATATTAAGTATTTATGGTACGGTATTATCTTAGGGCTTGCAGTTTAAGCTCCTCCCACTCGGCGTATCGCCAAACATCGTCCCATAGACGAAACAATAGTCCCCGAACAATCACCTGTGACGGCCGGCTTCTTTAAAGATGCACCCTTTATCTCAATCAAGACGCTAAACTTGAGCTCTTTAGAAAATACTCGATATTTTTAAATACAACCCGACCTCTCGAAAGGCTATCAATGGAAATAGAACAGCGATTAAGGGGAATGATAAATAGGGAATTATTCTCATTTTTCGAATTTGATCTAAAACAAATTTGACGTGATTATATAATACACATATAAAAAGCGCCCTTGTAATCATTGGTCATAAAAGGGGTTAATGTTATTGTGGTCTTATATTAAAGGGCTAATTATACCTTACAAGTGGCGATCGTGCTGGGATAACGTGATAATGGGTATAAACTATACACTATGGTAAACATTAATTTATTCCCTTAACAATGACTATTACTTAGCGGACGTAGCATCTTAGTCACCCATATACGGTAATTACGGTCAAATTATGACATTAAAAGTTTGGACATCAGTAGAGATTTTAGTAAAATAAGTGTAAATATCTAATAGCGTTATTTGTACCGCTAGTATGTCATTAAACTTCAATTTGAAACTTTTGATCAACCGCAAGTGCACGCGCTCAGTCTAATTAAATATCTAATAAAAGGTTATTAACAACAGTAATTTTATCAATCTCTTTTTCCAGTCACATAGTGTCATCTGCTAATGAAATATGCCAATACTTTTGTAGCTGTTCCGCAAGCCTTCACTTGACTGCCATGCATCGTTGGTGCATCGTACGCAATATAAACACGTCAAACTAAACGATCACATTAACAACCGACTGATTGGTAAAACAATGAACTGTAAATTGAGCTTGTGTTTTCTTTTAATGACTTGTGCATGAAGATGTCAAAATTTTGTAGTTAGACACGGTCGTTAATGTTGGTAGTTCGCTTGCACTCACAGATGTGATATTTCAAGAAATAGTGAGACATTAGCAGTTTCTGATGCAGCATCCAACGCTATTTATTGCTGTCTTTACATACCCCATGTATTTACTTTAATTTTTTATTATCGACAAAATTGTCTTTCTTTCATATGTATCATATGAAATAAAGACAGGGTTTTTATAATTGCACGTGGGTGGCGGTTGTGTAATATTACCAATCATTTGATGGGTCGGCGCGAAACTTGTTTCAATGCATGTAATAAGGGAAGATGTAGAATAGTTATGCAAAGACTCGTCAATTTACACCAGTCAAAGCATTTGGTGTGCTTAATTGCCAAGTTTTTATTTCCATTGCTCGAAAATGTCTGGTTCGTGTTATAAAGGCTTCTTTGAGACATTTCTATAACTGACAGTAAAGAACCGGTCCCTGTTGAGAAGCCTTCACTTATACCTGAAGAATGGACTTAGTGCCATAGGAAATGAAGACAGAAAAGATTTTTTACAGACAGCTTTACAAGAACATTTCATAAGTAATTATTTTGTAAAATATCTGCTTTTTATCATTTAGTCAAGGGGCATAAACACCATGAACGTTCCTGACAGTAAAATATGCAATCTTAATGTAGGCCTATATGGAAAATGATGGATAGCTGTTCAGAAGAAAGAGCTGTTGTAATATATGAAAACAGGCTCGTTTGATAACCATATCTCCGTGCTTACAGCGTTAGCTCTACTTGATATGATTAACATCAATTTAGGACCCAGGGACCAAAAATCCTCTTTATCTATGCCGTTACATAATCATTCATCTTAAAAGTGATCACTATGACGCCACATGCTTGATAAAGATTGTCACTCAGTGCTGAGTAGTACAATACATTTTTAACACTTGAGCGCTTCACTTATTTGCCACCTTTTTTCCAGCGTAACCAAATGCTCCATCACAAAAGAAATGCGGCCCGGGTATGGTCTGCATGTGTGTTGCAAAATTGCACATTTAAGTGTTTCAAACCATTAATGAATTCAAAACTACTCTAAATTGATATTTTTTGATGTTCCATTTAACATTCGTCTATTATTTCACTATTTTACAAAAGAAAGTCGGCGACTTCTTTTAAAACATTCAAACTAGAATTTATTGTAAAGAAATAGCCTTAAATTTAATGTAGGCCATCACATGTATTCTTTAGGCTGTTTGTTATATAATAAACCCATTTTTAGATGATTTCGCATGCAAATTACATAATGACATTTGGCCCTAAAGCTAATTTGCATACAGGATTTTCAATAGGAGATGAGCGTCTTTTTAATCGACTCTTTCCTTTTTTCATTTTATATTCATGTCGGTAGCAGTCAATCTCACTTGGTTATTTTTCCTGTGCAGTAAAATCAACTATATCGTCAGAAATGAAAGTCAAATTGTATGCTAAAATAACGCATAAATTATCCCGAAACGATCTTAGCTCGTTGATTTTTTAATATAAAAGAATAATAATTCACACTGAAATTTAAGCCTATATTACTTTAAAATGAATAATAAAACATGTAGTCCTAATATTTCAAAATTACTCTGATCGTAAAATAGAAAAATATCTAATCTAGGTGGATTTATTACATCTTTTTACAAACGACTTTGGTGTTCCACCTTGTCGCTTCATCTTAAACTAGGTAACTTTGTATCTTCTTTGCATATATTTGTTAAGGAAGCATCAGACTAACTGACGGCGGCGACACTTCGCCTTCCTTATATCTGATTAGCACGTCCGTAAATCTAAATAAACTGTCAACTTTTGATTAATGAAAGTTGGCTAATGAAAAGGTTGCATTTGTAGAACTATGTTTTCAAAGAAAATAGAGCGCGCGTCAAGACACCCACCTTCATAACATCTTCATCCGCGTAACTAGAAAGCCGTATCATTATTGCTATACATGTAACTAGAAAGATGGATGGCTACAAACACGGCGGTCCTATAATCTTAGTATATGTAGTACTTCGTTTGTTTGTTTTTGTTGGGTTTAACACCGATGCAACACATTGTATAGGTCATACAACGGCAGTCAGTCAACCTACTTACTGTTCCTGGAAAGGCTAAAACTCTGGATTTAGCTGTTAACCAACTACTTAGCGCATACTTTCGTCAGAGACTGACATCTGCACTACATAATTAAAAATCATTGGTTGGAGGAAGAATGGCCGTAGAAATAATTTCATGACAAAGCTCGACGAAAGTATGCCCCGCCCGGGAATCGTACCCACGACCCCTCGATCAGTAGACTTGCGAGCTACCAACTGAGCTAGCTGGGCGGCTATGGTAACAAGCAAGACACCAACAGCTTATCTTTACCGTTACTAACGCGGTTGTTTTTTTATAAAGCCACCGTCTTTGAGTGTTTGTATGTCCATTTGCTATAAAATTATCGTTATTATCAGAACCCTGCTTCATTAGTTCCAAAGTGTTTTTTTACAGTTTGAAAAGCATAAGAAAGGTTGGTACATATATAAAAATTGAAATATGTGAACGAGCAAAACGATTTTAGTCTTGATCAAATAACACAAACGGCTCGAATGGATCAGGCTGTTACTAGTTGTAAACGAGTCATGATGATGTGACAGCGTTTGTCTGTGACTGCCAGGACAAATAAGGTGTGATTAATGAAGCAAACATTGCCACAGTGCTGGCAAAGCCAACTTCAGTTGGTTTTGTGGCCTAATTTGGGGGTATATTAGTTTTTAAGTACTTTTCTATAAAAACAAGCTTCGTTCATCTTTCAATAGTACACACGACTAAGGGTCTTCTTGATTGATGATTCAATTATCAAAAGTCCACAGTGGTTTTTATGATGGTTTTTGCGTTTTTTCTTCTTCGCAAAGATATTAACAGATTCATTTATCTTTCAGACATAGTTGGGCGTTGTAGAAGACTTAAATGAAAGGCATCTTAAATATCTGCGTATCAAGTTTCTGAATATTTTCTGATGAAGTTTTCATATCCTTAAGTTTAGTATTCATATATTCTACGACATCTATGCCCTTAGCAAACATTGCGTCAATCATCTTGCACAGCGTCACCATTGAATTCCAGATGGATCATGTTCAAAATGCACGTGACTTTTACTGTTTCAATCCAACCGTTTAAATTCAATTTAAATGTAATTTGTAGGAAATTTAAATAAATGTGCATAGGAAACAATACGGACAATTGAAGAATGGCTTAAAATTGTCAAAGACCTTTTGAGAATAATTGTCTTTGTTCCGCTTAGCGTTTTTGAAATCATTTTAGAATTAATGCAATTTGTTTTCAATGAAACTTGTCTTAAGTTACGGATCTTTATGACAATAGTTTTTGACTCAAATTATAAAGGAGTAAAATAAATTGGAACTAAAAGAGTTTGCAGCGTTTTGTTCTACACCCTTCTATGGAAATCAGAACTTGTTATGATAATATGATAAAGACCAATAACTCATGTATTTTGATGCCTAATTTAATAGATGTTAGGCTAGTTATTAAGGTTTTAGTCGGGGACTAAACCATGTTTAGGGGCTACGTATCAATTATGCGGATCCCAAGTTTAATACATCGGCGAACCGCACGAATTCATGATTCAAAATTACGATGAAAAACATGTATTTTTGTGGGTTCCATGTTTTGCAAGCATCATTTTTCAATTTTAAAAGATGGGTTCTCCATGAATGAAGAACTAATATTTCAAACACATAATACCACGAAATGAATACCCGGAAGAAAAATGAACAATTTTGTGCGATTCAAAACGACGCATCCATATGCTCGTATCATGCATTCAATAACTAATTTACCAAAATCACTCATTTACCAGACTTTTTTTCAGCTATGTAAAATATTACTACAATATGCGCATAGTGGGGGTAGGCCATTAGACACATCATAGAGAAGTAACTATATTGGCATATTTCTGACACCATATAAACATAAAAATAACAAGTTAATTTATGCTTGTTGTTTGTTTTTGTTGGGTTTAACGCTGTAGCAACACACTGTATAGGTCAAATAACGGCGGTCAGTCAACCCACTCACTTCTCCTGGAAAGACTAAATCTCTAGCTTTAGCTGTTAACCGACTAATAAGCGCATATATACTTTCGTCAGTGGCTGACAACTGCCCTACATAATTAAAAATCATCGGTTTGAGGGAGAATGGCTGTAGAAATAATTTCATGACCAAGCTCCACGAAAGTATGCTCCGCCCGGGAATCGAACCCACGACCTCTCGATCAGTAGACTTGTGTGCTACCAAAGGAGCTAGCCGGTGGCTATTAATGTAGTTAACTAGGTACTTAACTAGTTAACAACGTAATAACCTGATTCTAAAACATGAGAGCAGTCGTCAGTCAGTTGTGGAAGTATGCGCCAAGTAACTGGTTAACGGCTAGATCCAGAGGTTTAGCTTTTTCTAGTAATGGGGAGTAGGTTGGCTGACCGCCTTCATGTAACCTTTACAATATGTTACGACGTTATACCGAACAAAACAACTTGTTATTTAAGTTATTGATAACCAGTTAATCCCATAATTAACTTGTTAACAAATGTAGTTATCTGATGGCATGAATGTTCCACCATACTAATGTATACATGTCATTAATGCATTTAATAGTGATATCAATTACAAAATAATTAAAAATGATCCAATAAATTGAATTTTGAACTTCTTCATATTCGTTAACAATGATCGGACAAAATGAATCGATGTTATACGTGACCATAATAAATAGCATACACCATTTTTACAGAAAGAAGGTGTAAAATAATCTGTTATTTTTAATTATGCGTCAAAAATGTGCATCTGTCAATTAATGAGCTAATAATGAGGCCAGATGAAAGCACTTGTAATTGACTATGTCAGTTTTGGTATAATACTGTACGCCTGGTGGTTGCGTTCTAAATATCGTCTGTCACATTCCTGATTTTAACCATTGCAGGTTATTTTAAGTATTAATCAATCATTTGTTATCGTTTTGATTAAGAAATTCAGCGGATCGTAGTAAAACTAGTATTTGTTTCGTGTATGTTCAGAATTTTCAGAAGTGCTCAATTACATATTTTCAAAAGCGCTTACATATGAAAAAAAGTTACTCCTTACTACTGAACTTCTGAACCAGTCTGGAAAACTATCACCGACGTATTTTTAGCTCCAATATTCGGAGAAAAGTTAGGCTTTATCATTCCAATATACTTTTTGTTAGTTGAATTGGACAGTTTTTCACTAACTCCGATGGTATCGCTTGGACGTGACTATTTCACAACCCAAATCCACGTGTATTTCATCCCGCCCGAGAATTGTACAAACGACTATATGAATTTGTAGACAAGCGCGCTATCGTCTGTGCTAATCGGTTGGAATGCTTAATGTATTATAAGACTAAAGTCCTAGGCTAAAACTGAGAAAGATATACTCTAAATATTCAACAGTGAACAACAGTTACGATCAGTCTGAACATCTTTGTATCCCGATCACTAATCTAGAGTCATTAACCATAAGTTGCCATATGTTTGTGGTGAAACTAACAAGCTGTACACTAGTACTTAGAGGTTTGTGGTCGCCACACCCCTTAATTGTCAATAAAACTGACCACGTAATCGAAAGTCTATGAACTCTTTATTGTAGTCCAAACTAACAGTTTATCATATACTGCATACTTTTTTTGTAGCGCATCACATCTCCAACGGCAGTTGTATACTTTTTGCAAACACTCTGGAAAATCTACTGAAGTTTTTCAAAGAAAAAATTGAAAAATGGACGACGACTTGTCGCTGTAGCTCGCTGAAAAGGAATAATTTCCCAGGTTGTAAGCAAAAAGTATAAAACTGACATAGGAGATGTGGTGTGCAGCAAATAGTATACGCTTTTCTGCTTTGCTTCGCGTAGGTATCATTGAAATTTGACAAGAGCTAAAAGTAAAAGACAACTCTTAAACCGAGGAGGATTTTTCAGCGTTTTCTTCTTAAAAACAGTAGCATTTGTGGTGTCATAGTCACGTGGTATTGCCATCGTGATATGGAAAGTATACTTATCTCCATGTATACCCGTGAATGACACATTGCAGGCTTCTACCAATTAAATATAAATAAAGTTGAAGCCATATGTCAGCATGATTACTCAACATTTAGTTTAATTTCGACATTAATAGTTTAGTTATTACGATGCTGATATGTTTGAATGACTCCAGTTACAAGCAATATAAAATATGATATGAAACGGATACATTTTACGAGGCAATACAAACTATGATATTAAGGTCTCATTTAAGAGTAATTAAATTTGATATATGTACTATATAATGTACATAGCTACTGTTACATGTAGGTTCATTTTGTCATCAGATACATTCAGGGGTATGAACATATGTAATGGACGAACTCGGGGTATAATATCAAAGTTTGGTACTTTCTAGTGTACAGTGGTAATGTTCGGACCGATGATTTTATTTAATTTTCAATATTTGGTACAAAAGCTAAAATGATGTAATAATTTCAATATTTGGCCAAGATACCGTAGTCATTTCAATATTTGGCACAAAAGCCAAAATGCCGTGGTCATTTCGATATTAAGCACAAAAACCAAGATGCCACGATCATATTTTGTACGAAAGGCCAAGATACCACTATCATGTTACAGATGATTCTCTTCATTCTTCAGAAAACAACTAGGTTTGCCCTGTACCATTTTAAAAAGAAACACATTTCCACTCCAAGCCCGGTTCAGAAATAGAGAAGGCAACACTGACTTGAAACATCTCAAAGGCCAGCAGAGGAAGAAGGTTCTTTCAATGGAATGTCACTTGGGAGCTAATTTCAATCATGTAGTTTAGTTATGGCCAGGGTCTGCACATGATGCATCCTTATGAGTGGAGACAATCCGGTTAAGAAATCAACAACTATTGCAACAACAGTGGGAAGCGGTAGTACTGCCAACCCCACCACGGTTCAAAATTTCAAGATTACCTCGAGGTTCTTCAAACAAGCTCTCGACTCGTTCAAAACCTTGAGGTAATCTACAAAACTAGAACCTTTGTAGGGTTAGGAGAACGACCGCTAGAAAGAGAACCTTATGCTGCTTAGACTGCACTAGGTCAGATAAAAATCGGTTACATATAATATCATTTCCTCCTACCTTGTCTTTTTCATCTTAATTTGTTGATCCAGTCGTCATTTTTGCCGTGTTAGGAACCATATAGGTCACGTGATTCCCCACGCTGAACAACATCCAGTGATTTGTACTTATGGCAACCTGGTCTGGAATAAGGTCGTATGTTACATAAGATAACATAAGGTACAAATCTCAAAGCATAATAAATTATATAAATATCAGGTTTAATGGCAATGTATTAAAAGTTCAAGACATTAAAATATGAGACGTACATTTAGATGTTCCCGATAATGCCTTTCCCGATTAAGGTGTTTTGGTGGCAAATTGGTTGGTAAATTAGAAACATGTATAAAAGAAAGTTGGTCCTTTTAGCGTTTTTGTTGATGCAAGCCGATTGGAAGACGCACAACCGCACATTAAGTCGCGGTAGAATGGTGCTCGTCCTTGTCCTGCAGTTCGTTTTATGTTGAACACAAAATATTAGTTAAAGGGTTGCTAATAGTTTACAAGGGTTGTAGTTATTCGCTCTTTAATGCAATGCACTTACTACAGTCTTGCAGGTAACCCTCCAGTTGCTTTACCAAATTAACTAAGCTTGACTTTATAAAATGTTGTATTTGTCATTATGCGCCTGATGAGCAACTAAATGCAGAGATTTAGAAGCAGTGATTAAGTTGACTTTCCATCGTGATTTGGCCTAACCATATGTTGCAAAGGCGTTAGATCCAACCAATACATATAATTTTATGATTTATGAGCCACACCTATCGAAGGCGATTTCAATCACGTTTTATTTTAATGAAGTTGTCTTCGAAGTGCGCAACAAGACTTGCTTATTTGATGTTTTAGTTGTCTTTTCAAACCTGCCAAGTTAAAAGTTATCATGTTTTCTTAGGTCATTGACCACCTATAAAAACAAGAGCAAAAATACGCTTATGTCAAATTCGCCAGAAAAAAAGATGACACTTCATTTTAAGATTATTGATAAAGTATTGAGTAATGACCATTACAATCATTTGACCTCATCGTCATTTTTAACTTTATTACACAATACTCTTGTGATAAAGCATTCAACTACCAAATGTTGCATGTAGCATTACCTAATATATGCACAATAACTGTCCGAATTATGCCCAAATGGTCAAAACTGTCCGTAATTCAGGGGTCAGAACGTTAAAAACTGCCAAGGAACGTGTTAAAATCTTGTGTCCGGCGGTTTTAGAGTTTAGTTTTCAGATGAGCCGTGCAATGTCTTCAAGGGTCCTCTTGCTAAGAGATGCTATCAATATGGAAGTATGCAAAAGGCTCGTCAGAAAATAAGCTCGCCATAGGTTTGTACTTCCTTCAATCCAGAACATACGCTTTGGAAATAGAAAGACATCAAATGATTGTTCATTAAATTGTATAAAAAGAAGTCTAAAATATATCAGGAACATCAACAGTAATTAACACAGACCCGAACACACAACCCAAAAGCAAAGAGGGGGGATGTTTTAAGATTTTTAACTTTTGTTAAATGAAACAAGAGCTCCGCTGGGCGGGGCATTATACGCCCGAGAGCAGTCCTTGCTTTGTTCTATCTCATATGAAGTCCTTGTGACCTTGATAAATGACCCCTGGATATCAGAATAAGTCCCATCCTTAACTGGAGGGCTATCCAAAGCAAAGATTTTGAGAACCTAGGTACAGCCATGGTTGAGTTATCACCGGCGCAAAGTTTTCCCA
Organism: Mactra quadrangularis; assembly: GCA_025267735.1. Lineage (NCBI taxonomy): Eukaryota > Metazoa > Mollusca > Bivalvia > Venerida > Mactridae > Mactra > Mactra quadrangularis. The sequence goes on along the minus strand of CM046309.1, from coordinate 55,077,886 downwards.
TACAAACTTCCAGTGACCTTGCCCTGGGGCCTCAGAACCATAACTTCTCACCTTTGACCCAAAGAGTATTGGTACATAAAATTTGGAGATATAAGATAAAGTTGGTTATTGGACAAGGTTTTTCGTCATGATTTCCTTATGACTTTGACCCAGGGGCCTAAAACCAAAGGGGCATATGCTAGACATTTAGACTACCCTTAAATAAAATTTGGTGAACACAGGTACAATCATTATTGAGTTATTGTCCGGAAAATTTTCAATATAAAGTAAGTCCCAGTGACTTTGACTTAAGACTCTAGGGTCTCCAAATCAAAAGGGAACATCTGCTACCAAAGAGCTATCAACAAATGACTCCATGACAAATGGGCTGATCCACATAAAATTTGGTTAACCTAGGTACAAACATTGTTTAGTTATTGTCCTGACAATGTTTCTCCATATGATGCCCCTGTGACCTTGACCTTTGACCCAGGGGCCTCAAAACCAAAAGGGCAAATCCTTGACACATGGGCTACTTGCACATAAAATTTGGTGAACCTAGGTACATAAGTGGTTCAGGTATTGTCTGGACAAAGTTTTTCCATATAATGCCTCTGTGACCTTGACCTTTGAACACGTAGGTCACATCCTTGACACAAGGGCTACCTTCACATGAAATTTTGTGAACCTAGGTACAGCCGTTGTTGAGTTATTACCCGGACAAGGTTTTCAATATGATGCCCCTGTGACCTTGACCTTTGACCCAGGGGCCCCAAAACCAATAAGGCATACCCTTGATACATGGGCTACTCGCAAATAAAATTTGGTGAACCTAGGTACATTGGTGGTTCAGTTATTGACTGGACAAAGTTTTTCCATATGATGCCTCTGTGACCTTGACCTTTGAACCTGGGGCCCCAAAACCAATAGGGAACATCCTTGACACAAAGGCTACCATCACATAAAATTTTGTGAACCTAGGTTCAGTCGTTGAGGAGTTATTGTCCGGACAAGGTTTTTCAATATGATGCCCCTGTGACCTTGACCTTTAACCCAGGGGCCCCAAAACCAAGAGGGCATATCCTTGACACAAGGGCTACCCTCACATAATATTTGATGAACCTAGGTACATTGGTGGTTCAGTAATTGTTAGGACAAGTTTTTCATTGTTTGCCATTTTGACTTTATTAACATATGGCATATATAGAGATATATGAAAGGGGAAGTAATTCAAAGTCAAAAGAAAAAAATTGAATTATCTCCACTTTATGCACAACTAGACATCAATGTTTATCATCAGAGAGAGTTTGAAGAAAATTGGCCAAGAAATGAGGGAGGAGTTGTCTGCACAAGGAAGACGGACGGACGGACAGACGGACGGACGAGCGGCGCCATAACATAATACGACCCTTCGGGCGTATAAAAAGGACGCCACAAATAACGAAACCTTATGTTGTCCAATAAACCCCTAAACCGAACCATGAGGGCGTGTACTTTTCAAACATTTACATTAACCAATGATAAAATACTTATCTTACGTAAATGATGAGCCACTCTAGGTTTATTGTATAAATGTACTTAAATCATAATTAACAATGTGTAATTATAACAATAAATGGTACAAAACAAGCACTATCAAATTAATGACGGCCATAAACAAAAGACTAATTGAGCGTGCGTTCACCTGATGTTTTTATGACGGTTGTTGAGTAAAGAAAGTGCATTTTGTCAAAAGTTCGACATATTCCGTAATTTTCATTGTTCATGTAGATGATCTAGCATTGTATAGATGCATCAGCGACAAGGTTTTCGTGCTTTTTGGCGTACCGCCGCATTCCAAAAACTACGCAAGAAAGGTGCACTACTAAATTGACTAAAATTCAATAAATTCTCATTTGAAACCTAGTGATAAAGTATTCTCTGATAATTTGACAATAATTTCGCTTTTCCTCAATTAGTAGAGTATATGGAGAAGTTGCAGGCCTTTAAGAAGGGTGATTGGGTACTGGTTTTAGAAAAGGGTCGAGGAAAAGCAAGTTATGCAAGCTGACCGCCGTAAAATGGCATTAATTTGTGTTGACATGGCTTTAAACCCAACAAAAATATAACCCTACCCAAAAAAACACCAATACAACCTCTAAAAATTAATAAGGAATCGCGGACAGATAATTTAGGCGTATACTACAACTTATACAACACATGTTAGAGCATTTCTGAAAAATATCGATTAATTTCATTTGACACGCACATCAAGTTGTGACGTATTTTCTGGTAATATGTAACCATGACGTCAATAAGTATGTGTTAGATTTTCCAGGTATTTTAATGAATGTACATACACGCTATATCAGAGAAGATTAAACATTGTTGTACCGCCGGACATATAGTTGCCTCTTGTTTGTTTTTGTTGGGTATAACGCGGTAGCAACACATTGTATAGGTTATATAACGGCGGTCAGTCAACTTACTCATTCCTCCTGGAAAGGCTTAAACTCTGGATTTAGCTGTTAACCAACTACTATGCGCATACTTTCCTTAGTTTCCTCTTGACTGAAGACGCTGATTGGTAAGAATATTTAGGAAGAAACGGTTCCACTCCACTCAAAACAATGGTGACAGGAAAGTTGCATAGTAAAACACTGTTTTATCATGTTCACAGCAATATAGACAGGACAGTTGCAGGCAATGGTTTCATCAAAACGACATCTATGAATCAACATTCAGGTAAGTGCATCTTAGACATGTTGCTTTTTTCCATTTTTCTAGCGATAAGTATTTTTTTTTTTATAGAGTAAGTATATGAATTCTTATCGACCTAGGTCCCATGTCTTATGCATATTGTATAAATACCATGGTCATGTAAAATAACTAAGGTTGGCTACTAAGACCACCTGTGTGTTTGCAGCAAAATCATGCGATGATTGTTAATTTCAAAATGCTGAATTTGAGAAAAAGAAAGTCCGTTATTATGACCTTTCAGCTATTAAGGCCATCTACAATGATAATTTTAATAGTTGAAGTTGAACTTTACTGGTATATCATGTAGTTACAGTTATGTTGCTTTTTTCAGAAATGGAATTTTAACACAAATACTCAGTCATGATTAGTTATGAGGATGATATTCAAAACAGTCACAGCCATGTAGATGTACGGTGCTGCCTTGTAGAAACAGAAAAAAGAAGTGTCTCGTAAAGGAAGTGTCTCATTTTGACGTAATTTTACAATACTGTCAAGCTTCAGAATAACTCACGTGATGTGATTATGGAGATTTACTAAAGGTAAGGGCATTTTTGTTTTAAATAAATAGAAATGATATGTGCAAAGATACGATGTGTTCGCTTTTTCTGAAAGATAACCCGTATGTAGAAGTTAATTGGGAAATAGTCAGAACTTTTTGGTAAAAAGAAACGGTGTGATTTATTTACTGTACTAACTCTCGATTCACTTTACTGAATAAGTACCGATTTGTTTCCCAATAAACCTACATGTGTGTTACTTATTATAAGGAGAGGATGAGGCCTTCATGTTATCTCGTAAAAGTGATGAAATAGCAGCAGTTTATTTTGATATTTTAACATACACTGGTCACAAAAAGTCACGTTGTACAAGCACTAAGGCTGTTACTTTACCCATTGTTTCGTCTATACAATTCGCCGTAATTTCCAAGTCATCTGTAAATGACAAAAAATTGATAGACATTACTGTTTGAAAAGCCATTTTACGCGAATACTTGTTCTAATAAATTAAGGAAATTTTCGGGTGCCTCCTCTCTAGTTATTATATAGTTACGACCTAGTTATTAAATAGTTACGACCAAGACAACTGTCAAATGAGAAACTTTCCCTATTTGCACCAATGCATATCTGTTAAACAGCAGCTCATCTTTGGTGGTCCCATTAGTAAATCCGTGGGTCTCTAATTAAAAGACAGGGGTAAAATTACTTTCGGTACAATTGTTAAAATTTGATACAATATAACCTTATATAATTCACAATTTAGTGAAGTTTTAATGAACTACTCTCAAAATTGTAAGATACAATGCAATGTTGCATGTGATTAGGTTCAAACAATCTGTTTGAAGTTCTCGCATAAAAAATTTAACACAAAAAACACCCTCCGCTCACTGATAAAAAAATGATTGACTAGTAAATGGATAATGACGCAAAAAATCTTTAATTTTTCATACTTGAACCTATCTCTTTATTGATAAAACTCTTAGATATTCAATAATATTTTGTTCTCTAACAATGACAATTTTTATAGTATTATTCAATATTTAATAATCTTATTATACCAAAACAAAATCTTCAACGCGTGTCGAGTACAGTATTTTGTACATTTTGGCCACTTAACGATACTTAGGCTCGTTGGAATGGCGCCTGCCGTGGCACACTTACGGCTTAGCCACTCATTTCATTGATAAAGCCCATTCAAACTTGATCAATAATTCAATGAAATGATCGCACTGATGACAAAAGAGGTTGGTTTATGTCGGTAATTAACTTGAATCAGGGTTCTTTACAATAAGTAGATAGTTGAACATTTAGATATTCTTTAAACCTTTTATTTGGAGTAAATTACGTGACAAATATACACACGCGATATCCCTAATTGGAGAAGGTAATTGAATTATAGGGGACAGGAAACTGTAATTATAGTCATTTGTGAAATCCCCAACCACAGACTGACAATAAAATGAACCCTTTTATCATCATAAATAAAGTACAGCAAAGAGGTACTGAAAGCATGCTTACTAATTTAAGGCCGCATCTATTTGTAGCAATGTGTGGCCGATGTTGAACGTTTTTCTGCTTTCTGATTTTACACAATCGGATACTTTGTCTTGCATCTGAACCGATAAATTCCATGCCACACGACTAAGCAGTAAAGCATGGATAATCAAGGGCCATGGGTGTTCCGTGGAAAGAGTGTAACGATCTTGAAGGAGGTATTTCAACACGTATTGAACCCAATCCCTCTTTTACAGTTGTCTGCACTAAGAGTCATCTTAGTTTATTTACTGAGAGTGTAACCAAACAGTTGGGTTTTTTTGCCGATTTTTCGTCCTTGACAAATAATTAAATGTTATCAAATAGCGCATAAAATAGCTAATACTTTCTCTTTCCGAAAATTATCAATTTGCCCACTGAAGTTTGATTGTTAACTGCAAATCATCCGCAAAATAATTGGATCGAGCGGTAAGCTATGTCTCACAGGTATATTTGTGCATTTTCGGAATGAATGGAGTTACGATTGTTTCATGCGCTATTGGACTTTCCTATTTTTTAACTAGGGCAAGAAATCGACAGAAAACGCGCGTTTGTTGATCACCTAAAGATCACATGACTAAATACATGAAAGCGGACAAAATCATTAAAATACAAAACATTTAAATACATGTATACCCACTACATGTAGAACAGAAGCAAATGATGAGACGCCGGCAAAAAATACCATCTGCGTGGCCTGAATAATCCAAGACCCAAGTTCAACCAGGTCGGTCTTAAAGTACGATTGAAGAGCTAGTAAAATGTCCCTTTACGATCGTAACTCATTTTGATTACTAAGTAAGGGAGGGTTTATCGAGAATAACTCTTTAATAAAAGGAAGAGCGTTAAGTATAAACTCTGGAAGAGCGTTAAGTATAAACTCTGCTAGATCTTTATTTAATTGAATTTTGAAATGTTCGCTCGTGTTGGCAATATTTGACGAATCAATGAGTTTATCGTGAAAAGTGATTTCAACATAATGCTACGTAAATGCCTAGACAAATAAGCTAATATAGCCTAAACTTGTGTCTCTTTTAAAAGATAATTTTGAGATTAGAGTATCATCCTACCGTAATAACTAGATTTGCCACTGTATTACCAAACTGTAATAATCTACTCTTGGGTGATTTAATCGAATTTAAGAGACAGACCAAGGTTCTGTTCGGCCTACTACTACGACCGCAATAACGGTGTAACGTGGTATTTCGGCTCAGGAAAAACAAAGCAACGTAAACATTAAGTTGACTTTGGGTATCGCTATCCCAATCGCAATAAAGGAGCGCGTTGGTATTTAGTTTCAAAACAAAGACAAGTAAATATAGTACGGTAATTGTTTTTGTCAGATTATGCTGTTATCACTTGAATTTAATCAGAGGGTTCAATATTTATGAAAATAATATGTAAGACAGATAGCGGTACTTTTAATGAACTTGTTTAAGCCAATGGAATTTCTGTGTTTGTCTAAATGCTAACGCACTCGGCATCTACACCAAGACAAAGCATTCAGTGGACTAATAATGGTAGCTTGTTGATTCGATGTAATGATGAAAAATTTCCATAACTAATTTTAAACAATGGGCTACTCGAGAATTTTGAACATCAAAGTGATGTTTATATAGTTAAATTCCACTTTTAGAACAACCAAACTCGATGGTCTGAATAGCTGAAGATCTATGATAGTGCAGGGCCCCTTTTTCTATATATCTCAATACCGTGCCCATGTATGTATGTTCCGTTCGGAAATCGAACCCATAACTCCTTAATTCATAGTCAGACTCGCTACTAACTGAGATAACGTGGCGGGTTTAATACATGTATACTGAATTGTGTGAGACACTTCTTAAAAAATAGTTCACAACGAATAAAAATATTTTTTCAATGTTATTACATGTGACAACATAATCAGAAACCCAGTATATTAGTGTGAAATATCACTTGATGATTCAATCTGATTAGTGACAAAAACCCTATTCAAATTGGAAAAATGATCAAGTGATAAAATTAATGTTGGATTAAGTAGAAATGAATACTTAAATATTAAAATATTTTCAATGCCACTCACATTATATTAATGCAATCAAATGCTGGATTTTGCTTTAATTACCCTTGCTTCATAATTGTTACTGACAATTGCAATAATACAGTTGTGTAGTTGATGTCTTAATGGATTACATATAAATGTCATTTACGACTTTTTATGCCATTGTTATTAGCTATTAATTTTCTAAACTGATCTACTTAACAAGCGTGTCACATTTCCCTTTTTGTTGATTAAAAGCTATCAATGTTAACAAGGACCCTTTATAACCCCTGTATATAGGGCCCATGATGATAACCATGTCATCAGAGACTTTTCTGGCAGGACCTACATAGTTTGGTCACGGAATATTTTCTACGACCATTCTAATGTCCGTCTCTGTATCAAGAATCAGCGCGATTTGACCTTTTTGTGTTGGTGCGCCGTAAAACCCAAACATACAAACAAACAAACTCTGTATCAAGAAGGACTACTTGTCAGCAATTAGTAAGTGTATGTTCTTAGAGCTATGCTATAAGCTTGGGTCCAGATATCTTGGTATATTTAGTGACTGAGTAACTGACAACCGACCCACGCAATATGAATGAAAAACGGGGACTGTATGCGTGTTTTTCATCTGGCAAAGTAATGTTTGTATAAACAAGTTTGTTACTTTTTAGCCGGATTTTTCAGCGAAAAAAAATCGGCTTATAGTTTGGCGAAACCCGGGCGGTCGGGCGTCCGGTGTCATTAACAATTGCACTAAAGTTTTTCTTTACCATATATTGCTGCCATTTATTGTCCGATCTTTATGAAACTTCATACAATGATAACATACCATGCCATGAACAGAATATGCAGTAACCCCAACTCTACCTGCCTTTATTATGGATTATTTCCATTTGTAGTGTTTGCGTTTAAGTTTTTAAATCCGGCTTTAATGTGGTTTCCACATTACATTTCTTGTTATTTGGATATTTTGTTGGTCCAATGGAAAAAACCTTTAAATTACTTGATGCACTTTTAAAGTTGCACGAACGGAGTACCCTCCAGCACAAAGTATCATTTTAAATACTGATCAGATACCCCGTAAAGAGATATTCCGTACGTGTGTTATCGACAATTGTCATGTCGCCAAAAGCGGTAAAATTAAAAAAAGCAAATTAGCAATAGCGTTTAAATCCTTAAATTATAAAATCTGCCAGCGCGTGAATGTACCTTTCTCACGGATTTCAAAACCAACTTTTTTCAATTTCATAACTTTAAGACACACGAACACGTGCCTTAAGGATTTTCACAAGCAATTTACTATTCCAATATAATTACTATTATCAATGTTGCATTTTCCATTGCGCTTTTCGTTGCTAGCGTCATTTGATTGGGCGCATGCGTCAAGCAGACAGCGCGGCTCTAGGCCACGTGGATGCCAAAATTTAATTGATACAAAGTTTGCAAGTACGATAAGTCATTGCGTAAACAATACATTGGCGACGATAATCGGTGAAAATTGGCTGATTTTCTGAGGGCATTTACGTGATAAATTCAACTTTATCATAAGTTAAACAAACTTGTATTTACATTTTGCTCCTAATTAATAAAATAAGTTCATAAATATCACATTTGACTTCTGAAATGGCCAGAAATGATAAAATCCAGTGTCACCGGTATTTAAATTTGACACGGTCACAATTTGAACGGTGTTATTATTTGCCGTGATTTAGCGCGATTTTACGTGATTTACTGACTTTTCATAACTTAAAATGAGCAGATAAACTCACATCACCTTAAATAATAAGACGGAGCTCAAACTGCCATATTAGTTACCATATTTCAGCAATAAAATTTCAATTTATTAGAAATTTTGTATCATATTTTATAAACATTTGCTAAATTGATAAATAAGTGACGTTCACGCCGCCACATTGGTTTATGTTTATCATTTTATACAAACAAAGGGAATACATATTTTATACCTTACCCCCTAACTTACTATATTAAACGTTTAGTAATAAGTGCTCTGTTTTCGGCAATCCCCGGTAAACTTCGAGTGATAAAATGAGCTGTATTATTTGTTATATGGGACGTCCTTTGCTGTATATGCGTATTATTATTCACGAATCATGATTATAACATATGCTGGCAATTTTTAGTACATGTTTCCTCCTAAATATAGACACTATCAATTTCTTGTTGTTTGTTAGGTTTAACGCCGTACCAACACTTTGTATAGGTCATACCACTTGGGTCAGCCAACTTACTCATTGTTCCTGTAAAGGCTATATCTCTCCGGATTTAGCTGTTAACCTATGACTAGGTGCCTACTATGCACTTCAGTCAGCGACTGACATCTGCCTTACATGATCAGTTGTAGCAGGGGGAATGACCGTAGAAATTATTTCATTCCAAAGCTCCACGAGAGTATATACGAGAGTTATATTGTTACTTTGCCATACATATTGTTCAGATGGGGCTTACAAATGACTGCATAACAACTGTTTTTATTACTAAAACACGATTGTTGCTTATGAATGTTTTTATGTTTTTTTTGTTAATGAATTTTGAAGCCGCCAGGTTGCAAGTCTACTGATCGAGGCACCGTGGGTTCGATTCCCGGGCGGGGCATACTTTTGTGGAGCTTGGTCATGAAATTATGTCTACGGCCATTCTCCCTCCTACCAATGTTTTACTTATGTAGGACAGTCGTCAGTCACTGACGAAAGTATGTGCTTAGTAGTTGGTGAACAGCTAAATCCAGAGATCTAGCCTTTCCAGGAGGTGTGAGTAGGTTGACTGACCGCCGTTAAATGATCTATACAATGTGTTGCTACGGCGTTAAACCCAACAAAAACAAACAAACTTAATGAATTTCGTTGATTTTTGGTCAAACCCCCTGTGCCTAAATCCAGTGATAACCGTCTCACAAAGACCAAACCCATACATTGTAAAAAATAAGTGAACACATGACTGTAATAATAAATTCATACATTTGTGATAACCCAAGACTTGGAGGCAGATTAATGGATTTAGGTGAACATTAAATAGAGTTGAAACATTTATTACCCAGACGGATAAATCAACATGCATTTGTCTCGTAGTAATCTGTAGTCATAATTTATGGACTTATTCCGCTTTTATCATTATTAATGTACTTTATTCTCATTTGTTTTATTTGGCTTTAAACCGTTTATCAACAACTTGTTTTTTAGTTATTAACGACAGGCGACTACATGTAACCTGTATAGAAACTTGACACATACGCTTTTTCCGGGACTCGAATCCACGAGCCCCTCCTTTAGTTAATTTGTGTGTGCTACCGAAGCTAGCCCAGAACGCCTACATTTTGTTTACATTTTTTATTACTCGCTTAGTCTTCCACAATGAGCAGCCAACTTATTTTAACGAGAATAAAATTCATATTTTGTTCGAATATTCATGGAAGAAAATATCTTTCCATGAATATTCGAACAAAATATGAACAAAACTTACCATTGGCCGGAAATAGAAACATAGAGAAACAGACTAGGGTTGATCGTGCTTACCACTGCAATCTGACTGTGAGTGATATTCAGAGCAAAAAGGCAAGCAAAAATTTTATAAGGAAACCATTATGTATGTAATGACCCTCCAGACGATTGTTATTTGATAGAATCTGAACAAAACTTGTTAAAACAGTACTTTGCTTGGCGGGACATCATTCCCCAAAGAGGGTAATACATTGTCCATTGACTCAATATTTGGTAATTTTTAAAGCATAGGATGTCCAAATATCGTCCTGACGATGGTTTTCTATTAGAAGTTGAATTTAAAACTGGTTACAAGATAGATGTTAGATATTTGCAGCCAAAACAACAAAAATGCTTTGTATGTAACAGGAAAGTGATCAATGAATGACAGTGATGTTGGTACCCTACGCAAGTTCTATTATTATTCAGACAATCAAATTCGATGGGTTAACGGGGAAAGTTTAATAAATAGGGACATTTTTCTTCTCAAATTGAACAATAAAGACTTAAAATCGTCAAAATGCGCATCAACACACGATAGCCCATCATCCGACTATACTTACATAACGCAAAGAGTTCGTAAAACATTGTGGTTTTCCTACCCCTTAAAATCCTACAATACACTACTACTGCGAATGATAATAACTAAAGGTGAATAAATTCATCATCAATGCGGGAAAGGACTTATCAAGATCTATTTGAAATGTGTTACACTGTGAATGGTGAATAAAGACATAAAACTTGTCGCACGACTGTAGTATACTCAAATTACAACTTGAGAATTTCTGTTATCAAATTGTTATTCATTGTGGTTGTGGTTTTAAGCTACCTGCGTTCATTCATTCATTGAATTTGGCTATTTGTCTGTAAAGTACGTAGGAATGTAGACATTTATAGTTTAAAACATTTAATTGATAAATACATCTCGCAGCATAGTTCAACTGCAGCAAGTCATCACGACGTTAACGCTACATGCAGCGATGAAATAATGGTTTCAAATTACCCAATTATCTCTATGTACGACATTCAGGCATTCGTGAATTTCTTTTTCATTAAACTGTGACTCTTTAATCTTGTAAAAATATGCTGCAGAAGGATTAACTTGGATAAATGATAGCAACAGATTACAGCTTGGGTTATCTATTGCTTTGGGTAATCGTAGAGTGCAGTTGTTTTTATGATATTTTTACAGCGTTGAAGTTTCTTAACTCTATACCGTACGAACTTCGGCTATATATTTCAACATCTAAATACAGTGTCATTATAAGTCGTATGGAAAAAAAAGAATTGCATAATATCAAGACCACGTGATTTCGAATGAAGAGTCGCTGCAGTACAGCTGTATGCAAATCAGAAATCTATTTTTAACAAATTTCGGCGTCGACTCTCAAGAAGCCTCAGTGAACACGATATATGACATCATGACTTCAGACAAGTGACCTTATATGATCCGTCATGATAATTTTTGCTAGTTGAGTTCTTTACTTTCCTTTTGCCTCCACTACTGTATCAAAAGGGAGTGAATCCTTAATGAATAACATTGATAACCCCTTTAGTACATGGTACTATACATAAATTATAATTAACCAAGCGTCTTAACCATGCACCTGGGATGACAGAATCAAAGTCTTCAGGACGCTCTAGATATAATGCATATGAATGCATTTATTGCACTACTGCATCTGGATCGGCAAACGTTTGATTTGTCGTAACACTATCGAAAACTTGACAGCCACATTAAATAATTTCATTTAAATCAGGGAAATTTGAAAATAATATCATTCTCTTTATGGAACTGCATGAAAAGGCAAAGATGCACCTTTCAGACCTTTTATTATACCCCTTCTTTGAATGTCGCTACTTGGTCGTTGTTAAATTATAATTAGATGAAATGATGTTTTTTAAAATGCAATACATTTACATTTTATGATACGGTGCCTATTTATAACCTATTATTTATGCAAATAGTGTGCATTTTATGTTTTGCTTTTAAAGAACTCGTCATGGGGTTGAATTGAAAAGTTTGAGTTAATTTTAAATGATGAGTTACACTGTGTACTAAACCGGCCATGCGCAATCCAATTGTCATGCTCCATTGGTTTTATAAAAAAACTGAAAGGTCGGCGTAATGAATAAACAGTCGTAAAAAGTGATTGATCGCATTTGTGTATGCTGAAAAATGAGAGAAGATTGTTTGCCTTAATCATTTGCAAAAAGCCATTAAAGGCAGATAGCGTTGATAGATTTTTATTCAAATTATGCAATTTATTTTTTTCAACTATCATTTGAAAGATGCATTGTACAAGAATAGTTTGAAGTCCGCAGAATAAATATTACATTGTAAATATATGATGGTTCGATAAAAACTATTGGCTACATATCTGTCTTTTATTTGTATATGAAATTAAATCTCACCGTGACTCAATTAAGGGGTAATGAAGACATCAAGTTTTAAGTCAGAACAGTGCTGAACGTTTTTATTATAAATAGCTTTAATTTATTTTCAAAGAATTAGTTTGTTTTGTTTGTTTGTTGGGTTTAACGCCGTAGCAACACATTGTACAGGTCATATAACGGCGGTCAGTCAACCTACTCACTCCTTCTGGAAAGACTAAATCTCTGGATTTAGCTGTTACCCACTAACTACTAAGCAGACAACTGCCCTACATAATTAAAAATCTACATACATATAGATACATGTACATTGATTATACATTGGAATCCAAAAGTGTCTTTACACATTTTAAATTTTGATGTTTTAGAATAACTTAGATATACTTCACATAATGTTGTTAGTTTCACAACTAATGTACATTTTAACATGAATCCTCAATTATGAGTCTCCCATTTGTCAAAATGTAATTTCAATGAAAAACGACTTTATTGCATACTTATTAAATTTACTACAAAAGTTTAAGTTTTCAGAAAATGTTTGAAACATTACAAGTGTAAAGAAACTTTTGGTTCCCAGTTCATACTAATATAAAAGTCAAAATACAAAACCAAAAAAATGAAAAAGCTACGTTCGAGGATTTTACGAGGTTTTTATACGATAAATACAGAAATATCCGATGTTTAGCGATACATATATTTTGTATTTGCTATAAGAAATGTTGTCAGACCCAATTGGCGTAGAACAATGTCCCTTATGTTACATTTAATAAATTATCTCCAAAATCCAATTAATCCATCCCACCCAAATGGTAGCATTGATAGACGATAGTAGTTTGAATCCGTCATGGTTAAATAATCAAGATGACAATTATTTATTAATAAGTGTTGAATATAAGTTGATTGATTTGATTTATTTCTTCATATGCTTTTACATAAATTTTAATTTTGTTTATCAATATACGATTCTCTTTGAAGTCATGATGTTGTGTTTGATTGACCCAATTATCCCGCGTGGTGTCACCACCTTATTTGGACAATCCAACTTATTGAGTGACAATTTAATAAAGCTATCACCCACATCTTATAAATTTATCTGTCAAAATAACTCAAGACTAATTTCATTATTTCTATTATATCTTATATTAAATCATTTCAACATTACAGGTCAATGAAATGTATCCGGCGTTTGCATCTAAATTTCCTTCAAAATTATTTATTATTTTTACTATTATTTATGATATATCACCATAGCAACGCTTGATTGATTATATACTGTTTACTAATTATTCTGTATGATTATATTTCAATAAATTATCGAAATAAATAAAATTATATTGTCGAAATTCGTTGATTTATTTTGTTATCGTATACTTAAAGGTAATAGTACGGGGGGAGGGGGGCGTTCAACAAAATAATCTAAATATCCTCCTTCTTTGCTTTTTTGTTGAATGGAAGGTCTGTGTTTTACTGTTGCAGTCGTTGCGATATATTTTCAGACTTTTTGCCATGCATTTAGTCATAGGCTTTCATGTCCAAACAGGATTACACTACTTTTTACGTCCCTTTGCACCTTTGCAACAGTCAGTCATATGAGGTGGACAGTCCTCTTGAGCATTGATGTATGAAGTAACAACTTGCTAGTTTCGCACTAGAGGTGTTAAAGAAACTAGTTGATGGATGTTCAATTGTTTAGCTTCTGATAAATCAATGAAGAATAGCATTTACTTATAATTAAGGAAATGAATTGAATACGGCTCAAATTATGTTCATGAAAGACGACCGCAGGTATATACTTTTGCTTCAGTGATGCTGGATAAGTATGTCGTTTAGTTTTGCTTTGACCATGGTAGGGCTACCAATATGTTAACGAATAGTTTGTCCATGCTCTCGTTTTAATGTTGACACTTCATTTCTGTAAATGAATTCACTGAAGGTATGACCAGTTTTTAAAACGTGGAATGTTTGCGATGATAATATGATGCACAATTGTAACATTACTACATGACTTATATGATGTCATAAAAATGCACAATTGTAAATGGTGTTGCTTAATTCTTCTGTCTGTATGCTCATAAAAAACAATCCTTGGTGGATAGTCTGTTGGATTAAGCTTATTTCTTCATTGAATTAATTTTTTACACGCGTTGTGAAAATAAAGCCCCAATTTTATAATCATTTCATACACTTACATGAATTTGGGTGGAACATAACACAGCAGGTGCCCCTTCCGGTGTCCGTTTGTCTTCAGCAGACAAAATAAAAAACGCATAGTCTGTCGGTAATCTAAAACGTCTCTCAAGGGAGCTAATCCGTCATATTGCTTTGATTAATAATAATGACAACAATATAGCACATGGTGTCTCTAATAAGATACTAATGTCATAATGCCATAGCAACCGGTGATACCATAATTTTTTACGAGGATGTTTTGTCTAGCCACGGTTAGGATTTATTGGCTTCATTAAAACAACAATGCAGAATCTATGGTTGTGAGAAATCAATTATAACTTTCTCTGCTATTGTAATCACTGCTGGCACGTGACACCATGCTAAATAATGCCCCAATTCTGAGATGTCAACGCCGCAGGATGGAAGCTGAACATCGGTGACTGTTCCTTCAAAATAAACAATAATTTGGGGATTAAAAACTATTCAATTTTGTTGCATCTCATATGCGTCCCTGTGGTATCTGAATTTTAGTCATTTTTGCAACAATAATATGTTGCGCGTGCTTCTACGTTTTTGAAAATAGTCGCTGTCAACAATTTGAGATATAGTGATCGCGCATGCGTGTTAGCTTGTTAGTTGAGACAGGCGGATGTTGCTATCGTGTGGTTATGATGCACATTGTGTTCAGTATTGAACGGACGATGGCAGTTATGATAAATTAGTTATAATTTTAGGATGTGGAAACTAGGAGATTAACCAACTATAATTATGTCAATTGTTACACTGTTGAAACAATCGTTTCTTTTCGGTACACCATAATTACCTTTGGTATCGGACGGTGTGGATTTTAAAAGTGTCTGGCATTTTCAGAAATTGGCATGTGTCGCTACAGAATTGTCAAATTGTTTATATTGTAATTAAAAGTCTTCGAGGACTTGAAAGTACTAGAAAGTTTTTTTCCTCCACGGAGCTATATTAGATGTTTTAATGCTGATCCGTGGTTCCTCCATTGTTCTAACTTGCTTCATCAAAACACTTGACAATGTTTTCAGCAATTTAAGTTATCTTTTCTGTTAAAACTCGTATTAAGATAAGATTTTTCACATTTATGTGTAAATGTACGTAGTAGCTTGTATTTACAGTCAACGCAAAACATCCATACGTTTCGTCGCTTTGGTTTTGGAAACACAAACAAAGTTGTAAGAAACTTTGTGTATCTTAAAACAAATTATAAGAAACTTGAACATAGTACAGCAAAGTTCTACTAAAGATAACACCTTGCTTGTTGGGAAATATATAAGTTTTGCTGATTGTAAATCCAAATTACATAAATTGAAAAGAAAGAAGCCCTTGCAGTAAGGCTTCTCCGCTATTAACACCATAGCAATAGTGTGCTATAACTTTAAAATTAGTTAATTAATTAAGTATCCAGTAAGTTAGTACATTTATAGCGAAAGTAAATACGTTTGTAAGTGAATACAATGGGCTCATCGTTTATCACCCTTCTTATAACTTCGTAAACAGTTATTTGTTTTTAATGCAAACGAACATTAGTGTTTCGTCGAATGCTTTCAATAACCGAAACAGTAGAAGTTATTTTATGCACTATTTGATATAACTTAATCGTCTGGAGTGAGACATTGTCAAAAAAAAGAAGCGTTTGTTTGCCTTATATGTTATTGTTGACCACGTGACTATATGCCCTGCAAAATCCCTGTTTCACCTGCTTCACATTAAAGAATGAAAACGAATCTACACTTCCTTGCATACATGTCGAGGGTTGCCCGCAAGACTGTAGTAACTTGCTCTTTATCACAATGCACTTACGACATTCTTTTGGGCAACCCTCGATGTACAAAGAACATTCCGGAAACATATGAAATCTGACAAATAAAACTTAACCCGCCATAATATTTTCATCGTGCTATATAAAATAAATCGGAGCGTGCCTATACACTATTACATTTGTCGTACGTTTTATACATATCATTCAAATTATTATAATGTCTATTTCATTCCACGCGACATTGTCATTGGTATGCAAGTGTTGTATAAAACAGCTCAATTCATTAACATAAAGCTATACATATCTTTTAAAACAGGAGATAAAATTTTACCGCAAGCAAAGTTTTGTAATAAAGTTAAGTCTTCGCTCTGTTGATTTTTGATAAATGGATGCTTATTCGTATATTGTGACAAGAAATCCACGCGCTAGAAGTGTGCGCCTGTTGAACGAGCTTAATGCATCATTAAATGTAAATATTTCAACATTTTAAATTTTGCTACCTTATTGATGATAGCTAAATTTTATAACTTACTACGGAATAAAATTAGAGACATGTTCAATTAATGAAAGTGATTTGCTTCACAAGCTGTCGTCATGAACAAGTTCCCAAATCCAAAAAAGTGTATACATATGTATATACATGCAGTATGTAACCCATCACATCAGAAACCACGAAAAACAAGACCCACCTCATTCAACGGATTCTTGTGTTGATATTTCTGAGCCAATGTTGTAAAAAGAGAAATCGCAAACTTTTGATTGGATATCAACATTGATTAGTTCAAATACTTTAAATATTTTCTTAAGAATCAACACCATTGACTATACTTCGCCTATACATATCTCTCTTGGCAGCTTTTGGCGTACACTGGGCTTCTTAAATGGTGATTGAACATGTTTAAAATGAATCTAGGTCATGGTAGGTCTTTCCATATGAAGGATTCCCAGACCAATTATCTATACAAACATTCTTGACTCTGTAGTATCTCCAACCAGTCTCGTTGGTTGAAAAGTTTTTGCTCAATAGGATATTTATTGGCTTTTCTGTTGGCATTCTCTCGCAACCTCTAAATCACTGATGCCATACCAAGAAATGTACAAACATAGTAGTCTCCCCTGGACCAATTCGAAGAAATCTGGATCATAACTATCGAGCGTTAAGTACATCCAGCGTATTGGCTTATGGCATGACATTGCAATTTTGCAAGAACGATATATTAAAATGGAGAAATTAAAAAACATCTATGTATTTACCCGTTTCATGTTTAATGTTGGTAGACTTGCGTGCTACCAAATGAGCTAGTCGGGCGGCTCTAAAAATCTCTTTTTACTTAGACTTAACTTAACTTACTCATTTACTAGTTGTTTACTGTATCATATTGTAGTGACTTGTATTGTTTTATATTGTATTTCTATATACTTGTATTTATGTCATGTTTGTTCTGTTTTGTGTACCAAAGGCAAGTATTTACCGATTTGGTCGATAGCGCAGTTGGTAGCACGTCAGGATTTGGAATCTCGTGTCCCGAAGGGGGTACAGGTTCGAATAGGCCTACCACCCGGGGAGGTTATACCCTTCCATGAAATGTTGACAATAATGTCAATTTTCCTCTATTGATTAGATAATATGGAGAAGTTTCCGGCCTCATGGAAGGGTAGGTGAGTACTGGTTATAGACAAGGGTCAAGGAAAGCTAGGTTAGGTGCGCTGGACACCGTAAAATGACCTAAACTGTGTTGACACGGTGTTAAACCCAGTAAAAAATAAACTTCTGTTTATAGAAAAAGAATAAGATGTAAAAATATCATTTGGGCTAGGATGTGTGACAGCATTAATTTCAAGTGAAATCTGAGACGTAAACAATTTAGGTTTCATTTTCTTGTAAGGTGTTAATAAAAATGTTCCAGAGGTAAACTGACAAGAAATTAGGGTAGGTACTAGTTCGTGAATGACACTAACTGATATTCAATATATAAAGTAGATTGTATACGAAACTAAATATCGAAAGAGAGCACGCGTTACTTTCAGGTGATAATATTTTATTACTTAATACATATATTAATAATTGTATATTGCACGCGATACCGTAATACTCACCAGTTTTGTAAGACATTTGTACATTCGCTAATACTAAAAGTAGTATCTTAACTTATTTTCTACTGTACAGGTCAACTTTACCCATCTAAGAGTTCAATCTCCGTAAACAGGTATCCTGTAAGCGCTGTCGTACAGGATCTCTAAGATCTCATTGGAGGGTCACGTCGAGATGACCTTTATGTCGACCAATCAATGCGTAGCTTTTATCTAGACAAAGCACTTCTAATAGCATTTTGATTTCCTAATTTCTATTTTTACACCAAGGTTTGCAAACTAATTTGACAGCGGTATTATTCACAGTCTGCAATTGGACGTCTCATTTCAAATTGCACGACGAAGGCAATGTAACGATTTAATCATGAATATCATAATGAGAAAATGCCACCTGAATGTGACCCTCGTAAGAAAACGGTCAGATCTAACTTAGCGAGTAGGCAAGCGGAAATTTTTAGATCTGCTTTTAATCAGATTGCTCAGAGTTAGGCCCAGATGTAGATAGAATCTATAGAAACTTGTAGGTAGCCTTTGATCCTCGTCTTGGTCTGACCATGTGGGCAATCTTGTCCCAGTGTTACAAAAACTCAAATTTAAGTACATGCATTATATAATTGCATGAAAATTAAGTCACTGCTACAATACGATGCAGTATAACCACTGCAGAGCGGCCCTCTGCACAACAACAACTTATTCCCCTACGGTGCAAATTTAAATGAATTTTACCATGCAGAGCAACAACCTCTCAACAGCAACACCTTTTAGTCTCTCCCAGTGGTTGTTGTTAAAAAGAGTCTATACTGTACCATCTTTCTTTTAAGATTAACAATATATTAGGCCATGCCAAATTGGAATTTTGTTAGGCGTCAACCCAAGCTGGACAAACCTTGGTACCTATTCAAAAAACACACAAACCGAAAACGAAAACACATTTTTTTTTACTGAGGACTATAAAATCAACGCGGACGCTTAACAAAATTCCGGTTTGGCATGGCCTTATTTAGTGGTTATAAAAAACTGATGCAAATCTGTTTAAAGTCAGGTATCCACGCGACCAATTATTGTTTATGTGAAACATGTCCATAACATAAAGGAATCGTCGAAACCAAGCCATCCTAACGTTTTGTTTAAAGCAATAATATTTCATTTTATTTACATGATTTATTTATTACTTAATATTTATAACAGATTGTTTGTAAATACGTAGAATTTATGGGCTTACAAAAATGAAATAACTGAGTGATCAATAAAAATGTTATGCCCTTGCTTTGTTCAGTTGTACTGATGAAGATTTTTCAAAGATGAACTTGTTTTTCCTGACGTCATTTAAAATAAAACTCCTCTCTATTGAACCAAGACATTCATAGGCCATTCATTGCTGTAAGGATCAGTTTATTAGTTTACTACATGTATTTGTATATTAACGATCATTTGACAGCCAGCTCCGCGTTGGTCCAAGACCCACCAAATAACTTACAATGTTGTTTCCTTGAACAAGAGTTTTATACTTCTAGCTGTCTCTTTTTTACTGGATTTAATGCCGTGTCAACACAATTTAGGTGTTTAACCTAACTTTCCTGGACCCTTGTCTATAACCAGTATTCGCCTACCCTTCCTCAAGGCCGGAAACTTCTCCATATTATCTAATCAATGGAGGAAAATTGACATTATTGTTAAATTTTCATGGAAGGTACAACCTCTCCGGGTTAGATTCGAACCCGCACCGCCTTTGGGACTCAAGATTCCGAATACCAACACGCTACCAACTGCGCAATCGACCCGGGTTTTCTAGCAATCTACTAAGTACCAGGAAGCCGATTCGAGAGTAAGAAGCTGTTGCTGTTTCACAATCGACGTAAAAATCTGTACGAACTTAACTAACAATGATGTCAATTGCATCATGTCAATGTCCAGGAAAATCTGAAACTGCTCATTTTCATCCATCAATAAGGTATATTCAGAAATTGTCGGCCTTGTTGAAGGGTGAGTAACAAACATTCGGAAAGCTAGGTTACCTAAAATGACTATGCACGGCGTAAGACCCAATAAAAGGTTTGAACTATTTAGAATGAAAATTCTCACTTGCGTGGTTTATTGACGGTGTCTTCGTAATTATTAATGTAATCGTGATTAGACGTTTTAACGAATGCAAGTCATCACTGAAACTTTGATTAAAAAGCTTATTTAATTCAATTACTTCGCATGTTCTAAACAGTTTTTGTCCATATACAATTTCATATTTTGCTTTGAAATTATATTCAGTCTCCGCGTAAAACAGGATTATATATTTTCATATAAAAAAGCTCTTCACTACTGAAGGCGGAACATATTCACCAAGGACGTTCTTTTATACCTTCTTTTTTGAAGATTTATGAAAAGTGAAGTACTATTGAAAATCCAAACAAGATAATCCTTGAATTTAGGTCAAATTGTGAATATATAGCCATAGTTGCAGCCACGCGACATTTGGCGCGTGCATGGCGCGCGCAATAGATCTTATATTTTGTATAAATTGACAATTTTACTTAAGAAATATTTTGAAGTGTTTAAATTGTACTTGAAATATTATGTTATAATGTAATAAAGTTGTTTAACAGTGATGTAACCGCAAAACAAGGAGTGTTATAAGTTATTTACACATTTTATTGTAATCTGTCCTTGTTTACATTGGATGTTGTAAATAATTCAAAGTTATTATTCCACTTCTTCTTGTAACAAATACAGACAACAAATGTTTAGTTTATAAACTTCTTAAGATGATACGACTTTCTGATTTTTATTTGTGATTTGAGTTAAAACCACTCCACTCCAAGATAACAATACTTTAAACAAGTTATAAATGAGGAAACAGTTTTTGACGTGGAAAATCGTTAACTGACATAGGCTACGGGCACGGTTGTAGCGCATTGGTAGCACGTTCAACTTCGCAGTTTCTCTTTTGTAGCACGTTTAACTTCGAAGTGTTTCTTTTGTAGCACGTTTAACTTCGAAATGTCTATTTTGTAGCACGTTTAACTTCGAAATGCCTCTTTTGTAGCGCGTTTAGCTTCGAAATGTCTAATTTGTAGCGCGTTTAGCTTCGAAGTGTTTCTTTTGTAGCACGTTTAACTTACAAATGTCTCTTTTGTAGCACGTTTAACTTCGCAGTTTCTCTTTTGTAGCACGTTCAACTTCGAAATGTCTTATTTGTAGCGCGTTTTACTTTGATATGTCTCTTTTGTAGCGTGTTTAACTTCGAAAGTTATCTTTTGTAGCACGTTTAACTTCAAAATGTCTCTTTTGTAGCACGTTTAACATCAAAATGTCTAATTTGTAGCGCGTTTAGCTTCGAAGTGTTTCTTTTGTAGCACTATCTACTTCGAAAACTCGTCATATACTCAAATGAACGATTTCCGAATAAAATGTAGAAGTTATTATTTTTTTAGATTTGTTTGCAAAATTGCCGTACACAGATTTCGAACTTTAAAAAGTTATCTATTACGCACTTCTACGTTGTTCAAGTCTAATTCCGCTAAGAAACAGATATGTTCACCAAGTTGTACGGATTGTTTACCTTTCAGTGAAGTAAATACAAAAATATTGAATGACTTTTAAAATATATAATACGTGTATTTTGATTACAAATTTGTTTACAAAGAAACTTGGTAGAATATTCAAATATATTGTCATCAAATCCCAAAATATTCTCATAAAATGGTAAAGAGGTCGGTAAGTACTCCTCGAAACAGCATTCAGGTCAATTTTATAGAAATTTTGATTATCTATTAGTTGTTATTTTACGACCAATTCAACAGCTTTAGTCATCTTGACCCGCCCCCTTTTAGTGATAAGTTGATCCGGGCATTGACACCTCTTCTACCACTCCAAATGGATTTCCTGATTTCTATATAGAACCCATTATAATACAACGACCCACCCCTCATCCAGTTTTGTGATGATTTACCATGCACCTACAGTTGAGGTTATCAAGATTCCTATTCATAAAGAGAGACTGTCGCGTAGCTTACAAGGAAGTTTAGATTGTCCAAATGTACAATGTCATGATATTGGAAGTTTGAATGATTTAGCACGATCGTAAAACATTTGTTTTTACGTGTTTTACGTATCCTTCCGTAAATGCAAATAATCGCCAATATAATCTTTCGACAGTTAATGAATTTTAGTATTTATGACAGGACTCGTGTATCCATAGAATGAAGTGGTTACATTCATGCATTTCATAGCTTCGGATAAAAACGCATTTGAAAGTACAGTTAACTTCTATAAAATTTCTAATTGTGAAATGGTGTTAATATAAAGAAATAACTACTCAAATTATTCATTTGAGACTTGTAAATCGTCGAAACTCTAATTTGGAATTCAAGTTTATTTTTGTTTTCATTCATTTTTCGGGGTGGTGAACTAAGACCTCCCCATTATAAATTTTATCCTGAAATGTTCCATTTGCTGTTTTGTCCACAAGACCTGCTTACTTCATACTTAACTAGTGTCAAGTGTTTTATGTATGTCTTGTTTATTATTAGAAAAATTACGACAGGGGACAATTTGTAAATGTATATATAAAGTATCATTTAAGATATGGCGCAATGGCTTTCTGATTTACTGAGACAGGGATGTAAAATCTTTTGACAAGTAAGAAATGACATTAGTTGACCTGAAACCATGTCAATGTACTTCGTTTTTTTACAATGTACTTAGTTTCATAGTCAATTGGATTAAAGGCTATATAATCTTCTAGCTTGTCTTTTATGGTGTTTTGAACCACAATGTAAACAGTAATGTTTTACAGTTGTACATTGCTAGGGAAATGGCATAAAGTAAGAGAAAATGTTCACAGTAATTTCGTAATATAAATTTATACAATACAACTTGAATATCTTAAAATGCAAATAACATCGATGATATGACATAGTGGTTAGGTTACCCTAGGTGCAGCATTCACCAAAATGCTCCCCATGTAATAGATTTAAATAAATAACTGGCTTATTACTGCCTTCGATTGTGAAACCATGAAATACCGTTACATCAAATCCCATTTCAGCAATATGTCGAAAAACTGGAATTATCTTAATTAAAAAAACCACCAAACTATTCAATGCATCGCTTTGCAAATCTAGCCCTTGACAACTTAAATAAACAACTTGTGGTTAAAGCACTGGAAATGCCTAGAACTGGTAAGATAGCTTCAAAGAAGTAAAGTTGACATGTGACCTTGAATTTCATAAGTGTGTGGTCATAACAATTTACAATGCGCCCAATACCGTCGGCACAATGATCTTACAATGACAGCTGGTAAAAAGAACAAGAATGCTTTGATTATAAAGGATGGGATAACTATGCACCTTATTATTGTCATCAACATTTTATCACAATTTTACATTCTTCAACACGTACAAGAAGTTCGACAGAGAGAAGGTACTCGCGTGCCCTTTGTATAACAAGATGGGAAAATGTGTGTGGTGCGTGTATCACCATCAAAGAGATGATAAAATGAGGTATTCTTGACGTTTAAAGTGTGCCATTACTCTACTCTGATCACTTTGTTAAATCAAGCATTCCGTTGAACAAAATATTGGCATTGATGTTGCAGTTAAATATCTATCATAAAACTACCTATAAATATCGTAAATATGTCTACCCACAACATGATGTTGAGGACCACACTACATGTATTAGGTCGAGCAAGTTCATGATTAGTAAAACTCAACGATTACTTTGGAGTTTCAGCTGTATCCTACTCGTCCAATGATTAGAGTATTATTACCATTTATATTTACAAAATCGTTAAAAATGGATTGCAATAAAAAGTGTTTGTCGAATATCATTGCAATAAGAACAACATGTTTGTCGAGTAGCATTGCATTAAAACAAAGTATTTGTCGAATGACATTATATTAAATAAATGTTTGCCAAACAGCATTGCATTAAAACAAAATGTTTGTCCAATATCATTGCATTAAAACTAAATGTTTGTCGAATATCATTGCATTAAAACTTAATGTTTGTCAAATATTATTGCATTTAAAACAAAATGTTTGTCGAATAATATTGCAATAAATACCTTACACAGAATTTAAGTACACGATTGGATTGCATGCTTAAAAAGTGAAACGTGGTAAATGATATTGATAAAGTATGTATTGTATATCAGAAGCTGTGATATCGTGATATTGACCAGGGTATGTAACAGAGTATACTAAAACACCTTATTGCTATATTAACTTTCTTTCAACGTATAAACTTTCATCATAAATATATATAATTGACGTATAAATTTGTTTTTTATTTATTTTTTTGGAGGCGGTATATTTTATTGTAATGTTAAAACGATCATTACTAAAGTATTTTATGGCTAAATGTGTATCATATTATTGAAGATGATACTGTATCCGATAGAAATAAAAAACTTGCGGTCATGATCTGAAGATGGGACATTTCAATATCAATAAAATTAATGTATACATATATATGTACACAGTTTTTTTGATAATAATTCTGAATGATATATATTTATATTTATGACATGTATATTATATATTATACTGTAATGGTGGCAATTTAATTTAACGCATGTTGAGTTTCGCCATTCTTTTGAAATATACTTTTGGGTGGCAATTTTTTGTACTTAAAAAGTTCACATTAACATAAAATATAAATATTTCTTATTTATTAAAATATATATTCCACGTGGTACTAGTGTGCTTGGTGATGTTTCATTTTCTCAACATTAAAATGGACGTGTCTTATCTCATGTAGATATGTAGTTAAATGATGTGCGATGATGCTATTTTTTGATGATTTTTAGCTCGCAATACTTCATTTGAGAATGCAAATGTCCCATTATTAAGACCATTCCGCCATTCAAACTAAAAGCATTTGTTATTGCAAACTGAGCATTTTTTACGACTTTTAAAGCCCAAATACTCCAATGAGTAGGAAAATGTCTTTTTAAGACCTAAGACCAAGGTAATTTCAAACCATGCAATTTTGTTGATTTTATAGTCCCATTTGCTAAATTTCAGAAGGAAATGGTCCCTATTGTAAGATCATCCCGTTTTCAAGACCATTTAGTTTGGTGGTTCTTAAAGTGGATATTAACTGATATTAACTTGTTTAAAACAATGATTCATACTAATATATGCATTGTAATGCGCATATTCGTATGATTTATGGGCATACGTACAAACATACAAATAAGAAGTATCTAAAAACTAAACTAAAATAATAATTTATCATTACAAGACGCCAAGGTGTGAAACTCCTTGTCTTAATTTATAAAATGATACATTTTCCTGATGCATACATTACTCACGTTTAATAAAACAAATGTATAAATTATGTATACGTTTGTTTAATGCAAAGAAGGCCAAACTGTTTTATGGATACAAATGGACGATTAATATAATAATTCATTCGTTTTAATTGGACAAAAGAGAAAGTTGTAGCTATTAATTATGAGCAAAGATATATTATGTTTTGTGAATATCGCTCTAACTATTAAAAGTGCACGTGCAACTTGGACACCAAATGTGTTCGCTCAGTCAATTTCAATCAGATTTGATAAATGCAATTAGTCAAGAAAAACTAAAAGGAGTATGAAAGCATACAAGAAACAACAATCTAAAAAATAACGCATGTTCCACACAGCAAGAAAGCACAGATTGAGATGCTTAGAGATTTTTTAACTTTTGCAATACAAGGGATGCCGAAAACAAATAACGGCCAGAAGAACCTAAGGGATTTCCGCCTTTGGACGAAAAGTGGCGAAATAAGAAATTTAAATTACTGAATGTTGCCATTTTTGTATTAGATCATTTAGCCAGCTACATGCATTTATCTATTTACAAAGAAACATTTTAGAAAGGAAATCCATTTGTTTCAATATTTCTTACACCTTAAAACGTATGTTGTTTTATTAAATCTAATATAGCCTCTTTTAACCAGAAAATACAGTGACCGAATTATATACTATTTCAATTTGCATAAAGCTGGACAAGTATCAGATTCGCAGATGCTCTTCCATTGGTCCAAGGTGAAATTAAAGCAGGATTATTTACCAAAACAATTCCGGGTTGGAGATCTTAATGTTGGGTCAATAAACTAATGATAGCTACTCTTACACCTTATAGTACTCTTACAGGGTTACAAAACATTCTTTCATAGTCCGAAGGTTGCCCGCAAGACTGTAGTAACTCGCTCTTTAACGCAATGCACTTACTACAGTCTTGCGGACAACCCTCGATACATTGTGGTGAAATTTGCTAATATTCTTAGATAAAATCTTATATTTTCACTGTCATTAAAATAAAACTTCAAATTGGCATCATTTTGAAATAGAAATGGCGTATGTTAGAAGAAGACGAATATGTCGCTTTATATTTATATACCACTAACAGAATACAATAAAAACATTATAGAAACAGAATATTTGTCAACTTTGGAATATGATCTTTTTTTTCAACTCATGAACTCAGATAAAGACAGTTCCACTCGTGGCTTTGTTACTGTTGAAAATGGTTTCTGAGCTTGTTCGAATAAAAATCGATCTTACTCCAAAGTAGACGAATATTGTCTTGTAATTTTGTAAAGTAATGTCATATTGATGTAAATACCAACATTTCCTCTTAGTCAAAACATATGTGACCTTTTTTGTGTCTGACATGCAATTATTAAAATCATTTAACATACATAGTCATGCATATGTAATAAATTACAGTTTACGTTCATTCACAGGCAACAATATACTAAGTCGATACCGAAGAACCTCTTACAACCGTACATGTATTAATAAGTAGTGTAATGGTTACAGGCTGTATTACGTCTACTTGCCAAAACATTGTTGGGCTTATTTTGTCAAACTTAGAACTTTAAAAAGAATTCTGACTAAGAATCTTTTAGTTGTTGCTTCTGATATGTTTTTGACACTTTCATAGAGATTATTTATCTAGCATTAACATGTTTCACTTTTGTAAAAACTGAACCTATTACTAATTGACCTATTTTACATAATACGGTTTCTATGAATACCACCAATATAAACGTTGTAAAACCTGTAACTTGTTTGAAACAACTGAATTGCACGAAGTCCATATGCGTATAACAGGTATATTAGTTGTTATTGGAGTTAGTTTTAAATAAATAAAACACCAAACGTGATTCCCAATCGGACCTGTTTGCTAACGCAGAATCGATGAAAAAGCATTCCACCATATTTGGCTAAAGGACATAGTATCACTTTTTACACTTATATAGTAGTTTTGTTTACTATAGTTAGACTAGCCATGAAATTTCATTTGATACAGTCACCTGTCTTAGTAAATGCACGTGTGTACTTAAGTATTCTGTAGATGTATGGCGATTGGCGAAGAGACTGAAGAGGTGTTTGATCTCAAAAGATAAGGAATTGTTTTAGTAATTTGCAATGCACATGTACGTTTAGCTGTCATGGCTGACTAAACTTTGACTCGGGAAGTCTTTAATCGGTTAGAACAGATTCATTCATCACGAAACATTACATCATTTTGACATCAAGTACGCTCGTCCTATATTTTTATCAAATTGCAAATACATTTGTATACTTAGTAAGCTATTTAGTAAGTCTGCAAACTTTTTTTACCCAAATTTTAATTTTGCCAGCGCCTGCACATAATCCTCAAAGTAATGAGGGAGTGCAGTATTCTCTTAGAAGAAGTAAAAGTAGAATCTGAAAAAGTCTCCAATCTTTAGACCGGCATTATAGAATAAAACTACAGTCACCAGTGGCAGTTCTATGTCAACTTGGTTTTACAGAAGTGACGGAAGTAGTGCAGGCAAGTCATACAAATAGGGCCATAAATGGAAAGGGGAAAATTATTGATGATATTGCATAAATTTATATTTCAGAGTTATATATTCTGATAAGTTTTAACTTAAAATACGGAAGATTAAAACAACATTTGGACAAACTTAACGTTAACTGTTCATAGTCGCTTTTTCGAAAAGGAAATTAGAAACCGCAAAAAGCAGTTAACTTTTTAGGGTAACAGCTTGCGTGCATTCCCTAAGTTTAAATATTTATTTCAGTTAGTGTTTATTTTGGTATTTCTAATAATCTTATCTTAAATTGATCCAGTATGTTTATTTAACGTATTTTAATATATACTTCCGTATAAGGTATAATTATCATAAAATGTAAGTTTACGTTACATTGTTCGTATGATTTAAGTTTGTCCCCGGAGTAACATATGTTCAATGGCATGCAATGTTTCATAAATTCCGGATATCATTATCTTGTTAATATGTAAAAACATATATCTCAACAAATGTTGAAAGATATAAAATATCACCCGAAATCTTCCCATAATTCGTTAGTGTTTTGTATGCAACAGATTGCTGAACAATTAGTAACATATTATGCATAACAATTTGGCTTCAAAAGGTAAATTTCTAAGAAAAAAAACAAGACGTGAAACCAAAACATATGACACCTTTCAAAAGTCTTTGAACATAATCCTGATTTTAGGATAAACCTGGTTGATGATTTGAAATCCGAAATGTTAACCTTGAGAAGGAAAGGGCCCCTATGTTAAGACCATTTCGTTATTAATACCATTTCGCCATTAAGACCATTTCGCTATTAAGACCATCGATTTTGATGATCCGTATAGTTTCATATTACTTTTAAAATTCATTTTAAAGTTTCAACTATGCTTATTATTAAAGGTTGTGACGCCTTGACTTTTTCTGTGGGAAAAACTAATCTTACCAAATAGACAGAAAGCGCACGAATAGTGCATTCAGCTTTTTCAATGAGTCAAACTAATTTATCAGCTGCATAATAACCGTACCATTTTAAAATGAAATTACATTGCTTTAGAGTAGAAAAATACAATGTCAAATTCACAACGCACGTGCAAACACCAAGTTGCTGGTTTAAAATGAACCTACCACGCACGCGCTGGTTTAACCCAATTAAAGTCATTGCCGTAATTAGTGTTTGAAGTACGACCTTCATTATCGCATTATAACCAATTTTAGAAAATATATTGCCCTTTTAATTGCATCAAAATCAATATTTACAATTTGAATTTAATTTAATGCTCATATAAAACTATTGAATCGTGTGAACTGTCAATGGTTGCCCTTAGCAACATAAATTTCAATGTTTGAATATTTGTAGAATCATTATTTTTCAATTATCGTCCTATAAAACCGTCAATATTGGGATGCTGTTATCTTTAAAGTGATCAATTTTTCAATATTTATTAATCATTTTGTACTGAAATTAAAACATAAATATAAAAAAAATACAAATGTAAAAAAATAAATGTAAAAATAAATCAGAGTAACATTCGTATAAAATGTTTTTTAATGATGTTCATACAAGGGGATAAATATTATTATACAATACATTACAATATATAATATTATAAATAATTTACGTAATTTATTATATAATATGTAAATATTAACTCTTCCTTTATTCGATAATATATCTGATTTTTGTAACAGATTAAACATAATTTTCTGATAATTCCAACATTTCATTTTATTTATCATTTTAGTAAAATTTATTATGACTATAATGTTATTTTTATTGTATATTTATTTATGTATATTATTTATAATTTAGTTAAGTATATTAAATTTACCTTACGGTGACAAACGCGCGAAATCTTACTAAAAATAATTTTATCATCGTACTGAGTGTTATTAATCTGTTACATTCATAAAATGAATTTTAAACCAAGTAGAAATGCAGTAATAATCCAAGCGTACAGAAAAGAGCAACACGTTACCAAAAATATACGACATATAAAATCCATTAAGCCGAGTTAACGAGTTGTGATTGCACATTTGAGTTTTTTCTAACACAGGAAAAGTTCAGACAAAGATATCACATAGTACATTGTATATGAAATTCTGTTTTCAAATCCATAATTCACATAGACAGCACTAGAAAAGACAATACATGCAATTCGTTCTCTTTAGTGTCAGGAAAAAAGCGCCCGAAGTCGACACTCTAAAAGAATGCTACAACATTAAAATGGCGAGTGGTTAGGTTTGGTAGGATGACGTCTTGGGTATGTAACCGACCATACAGAACATACTTAAGGTAAATTAAACATTATCATGCTTATATAAAATACATGATGCACACAAGTAATGACGCGGAATGTATGAACGATCTCCATTTTGATGAATTTTATTCAGCACATGTTTGTTTTGTTTATGTCGTCTATTTCAAGTTAAAGTCTCAAAAATCCGGTGTATATGCCACGTGATGACGAATGTAAGCGAGACTCTTCACCCAGTTGGAAACCAAGCATATGACGTCAGGTCAGGGTTGGCATCATGGTCACTGTATAATATCCTTGACATTTCCAAGTCCCTCGACGTAGTCATGGTGACTGCACGTCCAAAATTACAACATGGCGCCCCATATTGCTTATCGTGTTCATCTATCATGGTTGTAAGACGCTTAATGTAGTCAATAGCATACCTTAATGTTTTAACTTTCGATAAGCGTTTATGTCTTGTTTCTATGGGAACGTGGCGTCGCAGACGTAGAAAAGCGTTGTTGACTGTCTCCACGCGACGCCTTTCACGAGCGTTTCTTCTCGCCACCAGATGTGGCGGTTTTTCACTATGTGGTACGTGCTTGTACGCCGACTTGCCACTTTTCTTTACTCTTCTTTTTGGTAACTTTCCGCCATTTTGTCTGCGATTTGTCCTATATTTTGACTTGATGTCTTGATCCAGTGACGTCATTTGTATGTTTACGTAGGAAATATCAAAATAAGCTAATTTAATCCATAGTTCACAGCTCATAAGCTTATGTTTCAATTAAAATAATAGTAAAATGGACGAAAATTTCTTATCACTTATGTTAAGCAAAAGATCTTCAAAATTCAGCTTTAAAATTAGTATCTACCCTTAATTCTTAGTTTTAAGGTCTAAATTCGTAGCAATTCATATCAAACGTTTAGAGTTTCATTTCAATCTTCTTCCAACCAACATTATCCAATTAATAAAGTGAAGATTTGGAGACCTTCCGTTTTATTTAGAAGAGTTTTCGTCTTTTTTCTTGACTCATAAACAATCTTTATGTGTTTCTATTGTATCAGTACGGAAATTGCTTCATTTAATATTTATAAACAAATTAACTATGGTCATATCGACAATGAAAAACATGTTAATAGAATTGTTTACTAAAATAATAGAAACTGGTCTGTCGGAGACGGGAAAGAAGAAGAAAGTTTTATGGCCAAAGCACCTGCTATAATGACAGTTTCTCCGATTGCAAACATCTTTTGGTTTTCTCACAGGATGTGCCTCAAGCGTTCCTAACTTTGATCGATGTATTATCAATATCATATTACTGATGTTCCTGAATTTCAATTAAAATCAATTTTTGTATTAATATATATTTCCTGAAAACCTCTTCTGTTGTCTGTGATCATAGATGTCCATGTACAATGCCTGTTATATTAGTAGTTTCTGCAGAGCAGACCAGAAAAGAACAGGTTTATTATATATTGGGGAGGTCCTAGTTCGTCACCATAAGAAAATAAATAAAATTACAATAAACTGGGACGTTTTACTAATTTTTATTTATTGACTATGTAAATAGTTCACAAACCCATACTTCTATTGACGTTTCGTAAACACCACAGCCCAAATAGTTTGGTCATTGGACTCATTTCATAATGTATAGACACTATTCTAAAGAGTTCGACCAGTTTTATATTGTATAATTTAAGCGTACACAACCATTTAAGCGAAATGATACATTTTACCGAAGCGGTCAGACGGACTACATATAGCTTCAAACTATTTTGAATTTTTTTTGTCAATGTCTTTGGGAATTTAGCTTAACGTCAACCGAACGATAAGAGTCGACATCTGCGATAGCAGTGCCACTCTTCGAGCTCTGGTCACTCCACTCTTCGAGAACTGCCCACTTTCTTTTAACAAATATATCTTTTACAAATATGTAATCCAACGCCATCTTAAGACAGTTTATACGTGACTTTATAATTGATATTCAACAATTAAAATGAAAGAAGACACCTTGCCGCCAAGCCACGTGATTTCCTGTCTTCCGCGGCCCGAAACTGTACTTTACCGTCAACCTGAAGTGTTTGTTTGCAAATTAATCGACTAGTTTATTGAATTATGAGTTAAACAAATTTGAACAATTAAATTTAATCAACAATCTGCCATCTTAATCCCTCCTCAATCACACGTGACTTGGCGCATGCCACCCTAGGTAACGTTCAAGTTTCATCATTGACACCATGTTATTGTGATCCGCGTCAGTAGATGCTTGCAAAAAGCGCGATAACTATTCAGAATTGGGTAAAAACCAAACACCGGGGATTTTTGTAGCCGGGAAAGATTGGCATCATAATCTGAGCATCGCATCGCGCTTATTGATTTGTGGTTATCTTGAATATTCATAACGCTGGTATTGTCACATGCACCGGTTGTGTTCCGTACCAGAAGAGGATAAAAGTCAAGCCGTGCCGTAATGAGACTGTTTTATTAGGTGTCATATTTAATGACAGCAAACATAAGCTACAATGTATTTAATGACTTTGTTTGTCTGCCTTTTCTAAGAAAAAAATAACTTTGATAATATGGCGTGCTTCACTTGCCAGAGATAATCGCGTTGCTGCTCTGCCTGGCACGCAAAGATGTCTTAAAGATATTTTACTGATAGTTTCTGGCATGTGGTTCCACAACGTGGTACATTTGTACTTTGTTGTAGAATCGCCTCCAATACAAAATGTTGACAGTGGGATTAATTAAACAGAATTTGTAAATTAGTATGTGAATTGAGTTCTAATTAATCCTTATTGGTGATTTATTTGTTCTTTGTAAATAGAGACTTGTGATTTTTGTTCATGTGTCGTATAACCTAAATTGAAGTTTGAATTTATCCTGTGGATAGATTGGCTTATACGTGTGATTTAAATTCAGGATAATATGTTGGCATATTTCTGCCACCACATAGCTACGAAACTAACAAGTTTATGGGGCGGTTAGCTAGTTACGTTTCTAGTTAAAATTACAGTCAAGTTTCACTTTTAAGATCACTTGTTTTTTTTCAAAATCACGCGATTTTTGACAATTATTAAGACCCAAATGCCTAATTTGTGAAGAAAAATGTTCCTATAATAAGACCGTTTCGCTATAAGACCATCGGTTTTGCTGTTCTTAATAGCGGGAATAACTGTATCACTAATCCAAAATATCGCTAACTTATCATTTAACAGTTTAACTAGTTACGTAACTAGTTATCCCACCTATTTAACTAGTTATTCATGTGGCTAGCCGATGGCAGAATAGTGCCACCATAAAATAAAGTACATGTATCCATTGCGTGTCTGTTCCTCATAGTTATATAGTTTATGATTTGTGTGAACTGTCAACCTATGTTCATCACTTTCAAGTTCGAAAAAAAATTGTTTGGTAATAAAAATTTACATATTTATCAAAGTCTAGTTTGATTTCAAATCACTCATATTTCACGCTTGAGTTTTTTGTAAAGTCTTTTGAAATACTAAAATTTTGAGTAAATTGAGTAAAAGTAGAGTTTAAAAACATCTGTTTTCTTTCCACGGCCATAATAAGTGCTGCCGCGGACCAATAAAATGTATGAAATTACGTTATCAAATGGCTATTGGAATTGTGAAAACGATAAGATATAAAATTTCTTTTCAAATATTTTGATGATTACATTATGGCAGTTTGAATGACAGTTAATAAATTGCAGTGAGTCTTTTTCTACGTGATACGATCACAGTTTAATTAAGCGACCGTGTTGTTGTCTTGCTTTATGCGCACCTGACACGGGCATGTCAATATTTGATAATGGCGGCACGCGGCAAGTCGTTACGATATAATAGTTTGTAAACAGACCCTTTTTTAGTAGAAAGAAATATTATTACGCATTGTGGAACAGACAACGGTTAAGTCTTTGATGGTAATGTAAACTTAATTAAAGAAAATTTAAATTTCAAAAGCATATGAATGTTTGATTTGTTAAAGAAATATTGACGATGGGTCGAAGCATACAGCAATATAATTTACGATAAAAGAAAGATGAGAGACCCCTCAATAAATTCATGAAATAGGGTTCAACTTAAGGGATCATGCCATAGCTAGAGCTCCCTTTTGAAGCGCTGAGTCATTTAATAACTTTTTAATAAGATGTTCTTCCAATTGTTCAATATGAGTATAAATCAGGGAGAATATTACCAAAAGTCCTACGACATATTTTAGTCGTAAATCCTATATTCTATCGTAATATCATTGGAAGAGTTTTGAAAAAATGCTGCCATGATTGAAAATATTGTTTTGTTCAAATATCAAGATTTAACACTGTTTTTCAACTGTTTTAACACTCATCATTATTCACGACTGTCGTATCACATAGCCAGCTTTCCCTGAAACTTATTACTTGTGCTCATTCGGAACTGCTTTGCGATTGTCTACTCACATTTATAAATCTGCGTAGAATATAACATGTGATATCCAATGACCAATGCTCCCCTTCCCTTACTTCCGTCAACGAAGTAAAACCGATCACTGCCGAATTTCATAGAAGGGTAGGACGTAAACAATTTCAGCTCACAGGCTAATGTGGACCAATGAAAAGTAACACTTATTGTATGTACTGAATTGTTCATGTACATTTCCTATTCCACTGCTGCAAGAATCTGACGAAAAAGTGTGATCCCAGTCTGAACATCACGTGACTTTTTACTCTAAATGAGACTTTCTTCAATTAAAGAAATACCTCATCTTTTACCAATCTATACTCAGTATATTTTAAATTACAAGTATCAGACTCTAAAGCCTCTGCTAAATTATCAATGACGTCGCCCACACAGCCGTTTGGCATCTCTTGAAGATATTTCACTCAGCCCCAAGGCAATGTTTTTAATTACAATTCACATTTTATCAACCAGTATATCAATGTGGAATCAGTCTTAAGACATAACTAATTTGTTTAAATCAAGCCATTGTTTGTACAAGTATAATTAAATCTATAGCTCGAAGCGTCGTGCAAGAAAATGAGAACATTACTTAGACTTCTAAAATGTCATATGGAACAACAATGATAGAAATATCATTGGATTGAACAGAATGCCACAAATGTGAGAAACAGCATTTTGGTCATTTTTCAAGTAGAATCGCCCGGTTATCTTTGTTGGTAGCGTGTCTAACTATCAAGGGATCGTATGTTTAATTCTCGCTGAGATCTACATAGTACAACATTGTATCGCATCGTAGGTGAATAGCATGGGTCCAGAGATTTAGGTATTCCAGAGGCCGTGAGTAGAAGAACTGAGTGCAAAAATATAATTAAAAATCATAAAATGTGATGTAAAACACAATATCTGAGATGAGCACCAAGAAAATTCGATTTTGCATTTGCCCTTGTACTCGGATGCATGGGTGGTGTTGGAACCATTACAAAATGTACTTTTCAAATATCTCATTCAATTGTCATCTTAAAGGCATTGATCTTTGCCGATATGTTAGGCTATGTGCTAATCATTCATCATTATATTAGGTGTATTTCATGACCGGGCCGAACGTTCTTGTGTCATTTTGCCGCCATCTTTAAAGCAACATTTGTCGAACTTGACCATTCGCGCATTATTTTTGACTTTGTCTATTTCAAAATTCGTTTGTTTATCCCATTATATCTTATTAAAGCTACATTTGTCTATAATTTACATTTCTATTAATGGTCTTGCGCAAATGCTGGGCTAGACACGTAAATTAGTACTATAAGTGTGTTTTTCACGGCGTGTAATTATCACGTAGCACCGGTATTGTGCAAATTGTCCTTATCGGGTATTTTTGTTAGTGATAATGAAAATAGGGGCTATTATCGACAAAAACTGATAAATATAGGACATGTGCACACGCGAACCTCAGCATGAAAGTGTTGGGACCCTGCTGGGTAACGTCTATACAAAGGGGCAAGCCCTTACAGGATTGGTTGACAATTACAAAGACTTGTAGATAAAGTAACAATAATGT
The DNA here is from genome assembly GCA_025267735.1 of Mactra quadrangularis. Classification (NCBI taxonomy): domain Eukaryota; kingdom Metazoa; phylum Mollusca; class Bivalvia; order Venerida; family Mactridae; genus Mactra; species Mactra quadrangularis. The sequence continues at coordinate 55,041,136 of CM046309.1, read as the reverse complement.
ACGTCGGTTTTTCAACAATACCAATATTTTATACATCATTTGTACTTTGTTTTGTTAAGGTGAATTAAGGCGTACGATTATTTGTTCCAGAATCTAAAACATTATCATGCTGAAGAAAAACACAAGCAGATAATTACTAATTAACAAGTAGCTTTAAAGATAGGTAATTGGGCTTCTGTCACAATTGGCAATTACATGTATTGCCAATTGGTTTGAAATCACTGCATATATTACTATAAAATCTAACCCATTTACTATTCGACAGCGATACAAAATATCTATGATTTTCAATTTATGGGCATATCGCGAATTCTTTAACACACATTTGTTTTATGTCGGTCGATTACCTATTAACTCCTCAACAATGATACTTAATCTACGATTTTCGATTATGAGCATATCACAAATTCTTTTACTCACATTTGTTTGATTTCGGTCGATTAGAACGTGCACTTAATGTGCTTATAGATTGTCATCTTCATATAGAAGATATCAAGCATCGCTGAACAGAAATATTAAAATGAAAGAAGTATAAAGAATCCGAAAAGTCTTAAAAACTGATACCATACTTAAACGTTCATTCACATAAAGGTTGACATTTATTACCGAATTATAGTAACAATTAAAATCAAAATATAATCTTTAATTGCGACATCAAATAAATTCAAATGATTCGCCCCACTTAATCTCGGTGATTGCTCTACATTTTTGCAACCTTTAGTTTTAAAAGAACGAAAGATTTTGCCTTCTGTTTTTTGTTGAGTTAAAGACCTTAGCAACACATTGTATAGATCATATAACGGCGGTCAGTCAACCTACTCACTCCTCTTGGAAAGGCTAAATCTCTGGATTTAGCTGTCAACCAACTACTAAGCACATACTTTCGTCAGTGACTGTAAAACTGTCCTACATAATTAAGAATCATTGGTAGGATGGAGAATGGCCGTCGAAATAATGTCATGACCAAGCTCCACGAAAGTATGCCCCGCCCAGGAATCGACGCCTCGATCAGTAGACTTGCATGCAACCAACTGAGCTAGCCGGACGGTTTTGCCTTCTGTACTAATCATATAACTGTAAATGCTTTCCAAATTTTCTGCCATGACAGTTTTTGTGAGGACAATGACTTCACATTCTTGCATCATATTTTAGCCATATGGCGATATCATATACTAAAACAAAAAGCAAACGTATGCATCCTTACTTAGTAGAATTACTTTCTTCAAAATTCGTACAATTTTATCAATATCTAAATTATTCTAAATCATATAAAAATGCATAAAAAGTCCCCTTTCACGATATCTTAGAACATGATTGTATAGTGTACTACGGTTTCGCTAGAAATTGCAATCTCCTCGGATGTTTGCCAAAATTAAGTCAATTTTTTAATGCTAGCCTACTTCGCATTTATCTTAACATAGACATGACATTAGATCGTCATATCTTCTGTGGCCAGTTTTTTTTTAATTCTAACTTACTGTTGAATGTGTGTTAGTTTTTAAGGTTCAAAATGGTCGTTTTCAACAAGTTAACAATACATACAAGTAAAATGTACAGCAAAGGACCTTCAAAATCGATAATCTAACTAGCAGAAGGGCTAAATATGGCGACATTTTCTTCTAAAAAAAACCATTTTTTTCTTAAAATCGTCAAAAGTCGCATGATTTTGTAATAACGAAGGTGGTCTTTACAGCGGGACTCTGCAATAGTGGTCAGTCGAACAAGAAAAGTATTCACGAGAAGGTCGAAACGCATTTGATTCGAAATCGATGGACAATAAGTAAGCAACAAACCACCTGTTTAAAACATCACTGGACTTCCAAAAAGTGTTAATATTCATACTTTAAATCGTTATTTTAACTTTGATAATATCTACATCTACATGTATCTGGTTTCTGTGTGGTCACTGATACAATAATAATAATGTATAATATAATATGTTTTAGTGATATTACCCTCTTAATATCATCCATAAATCAACTTATAAAGTCCCTTTTATGCTGATAAGGTCCCATATACCACACATACGACGTACACTTGATGGTCATAAATACGATACATTTAACCATCTTATATTAAAGGGGGCGAAGTGGATTTGGTATTTAATAAAAACTGATTTTTAGTGTTTCATATTATGTACTGGGTTTAATGCCGCATCAACGCTCACAATTTAGGGTATTTTACAGCGGCAAGCGCACCCTTCCTGGACATAGTTTCTAACCTTCTGCACATCCTTCTACAAGTCCGGTAACTTCTCCACGTGCCTTATTATTAGAGGAAAATAGATATTTCATATCCAAGCATAAGCATAAGAATTATAATGTTTCATATGTTTCAAAACTAATAACCATCGTGGTTACGCATTTTTGTATCTCGAGGTTATCGAGATTCTCGATCTAACTAGCTAGTATCGAGAATCAACTAGGCTCTGGGTACGAGAATGGGTCTAAACAGATAAATTCTGGTTTAATCAGAAATTCAGAATTCGTTTACTATAAATGCATTTTTATGTATAAAAATGACTGTTTCTTAAATTTGCCAAGGACCCTATATAACATGCAATATAGGGTCCTTGAATTTACTCACAGCATTTTTGTTTTGTTTTGACAAATACATGTATAACAATTCACATGCATTTTCAAGACTTTTCAGAATTTGGGACATTTTATTAACAAAATATGCTTCCCTGCCTTTAACATAGGTCTAAAATGATGACGTGGCAATCTTTTTAACTACCAAGTACACATGAGTGAAAATTACCACCAAAATTGGTAAAAAAATGTATGTTACGAGTATTTAACATTTTGATTAACAATAAAAATGATCCATCGTGTATGACAATCCCGTTGAATTATGGGACAATAAAAGTATATCACATTTCTGTTATCAGATTTTCAAATCTTATGGTATCTGTGTCTTATTAAGTGTGGTCGTCTCGTTATCTTGCTATCAGACATATCACCATTCTTTGCTACAAGAGTATTGGAGTTATTAGTCTCTTTTTTATAATCAGATTTGAAACGGAATACAGCAGTACTATTAGTCTATGAAACACTATAGCCATTCATCCCTTTATGTAACCAACTCATTAAGTAATTAAACATATTAGTTGAGATATAATCCATTCCCCCTAATAGAATTAGATGAGACCTCGAAGTTTTGTCAGTAGGTCATAGTAAATTGATTTTACAAAGAGACACTCTTATTAACCAATTAAAGATTGTGTAATTATTTGGTCAAGATTTCCACGTGATAAGTTGAAAATGATAATTATTACAAATTAGATCTGTTAATTTTGACAAAATTCTGAAGTTATCGCAACAAAATATCAGTGAAATTGATTCTCGTTTTCTAACAATTTTTGGAGAAATTTTATTGAACCTTTTATGAAAGAAAAAGCGAGCTAGGATGTTATAGAAAGCTGTTAGCCGAGGACGAATGAACTATAAATGTAAATGCGTAGGTTGAAACTGATCCTTAAATACACAGATTTATTTCTAATCATTGTTATTGATATCATGAACATTTCGAAATGATTGTGAATACGTTTGGCATTGTTTAGTTTATATACATCGTATTTCCTATTTCAAATATAGCCGACTATCTTGCCGGATGCCAACCTACGTATTAAAAAAAGTTTCATACAAAATGTTTCGTTCCCTAGTTGCTGACGAGCGGGCGTGGTCAAGTGGTTACAACGTTGGTTTTGTTTGTTTGTTTGGGTTTTACGGCGCACCAACACAAAAAGGTCATATCGCGCAACAACGTTGGACTGGTAATAATTTGATAGCCAGCTCCGCGTTGGCTCGAATCCCATGAAAAACCTACCCCGTTGTTTTCTTGAGCAAGAAACTTTTTCCTACTAGCTCAGTTCTGGGGGACCGGGAAGCGGACTCGAAAGTGATTAATCAAAATTATCTAAGTTGTTTCACAATCGAGCTTAAATGAATTAGTATACATGCTGACGTCCGCTCTCTAAGAACATCGTTTGTTTCGCGTCTTAGAATTGCCTAAATAAGAACACAGTATACAGGATCTACGTCCTCAAAAAGCACTCATAAAATTTTACATAGAAACTTAAAAGAGAAACTTATAAGTTGTTCCACATTTTCTGTATGTACTGTAACTGTACCCACAGACTAGACGATTCAAAATGTATATGACGTCACGTTCAATACAGTTGTCAGGCTGAAAGTGCCACACCTTTGTACACAATTTTTTTTACACCATTAAAGTTTGAACCAATCTTCCTGGAAAAAATATATTAAATAGCGTATTTTGTTTATACATGTATTTATCAGTATCTTTCAGATAAATACGTGAAAAAATGAACCCAGTAATAATAAGAGTACGGCGGACCCTCGTCATTGAAGGTAGGAATGTTTGTAAAATGACGAGGGTTGATTATAAACTTGTTAAAAAAAGGTTGTAAAAAGGTATCGTACGTGAAAAACACCTCTCGTGATAATAATAATTATATGATAAATACATACATGTATAAAATGTGATAAATTGACAGTTCAACATATTTACCATCCATTAAAACCTATGTCGTCACGACAAGATGTCCCACGGTCCATTCCACCCGACCGCTGATGTATATGAATCTATATAAAAACATGTCTGACGGTAGATGTCGCTTTATGATTTACCGGCAATTTTACTATAGATATGAACTAGGCGTACAATTTCACATTTTTCTGGTCATAGGGTCCTTATTTGTTGTGTATACCTACATGCAAAGTTTACATATTTACATCGCAATAATTTTTATATGATACTTTGGTACGCTGACCCCTTATACAAAGTGTCAAGCTTGATAACTGAAGATTTGCACGAGATGAGCTTAATTGTCCCCTTAATTGGGCCCTTAATTGGTATCAATTAAAGTGTCAATATGGCACATGGCACATGAGTACCTCACAGCATGGTTTTGATGGGGTACATAAAAACAGAAAGCTATATAATAATAATAATAATAACATCACTATGATAATACATACAAACAAGTATGTACACCATGGGTCATTCGAAACTACCTCGGCGATCTTCTACGCAGATAAACTTCGTAGATGATCGCCGAGGTTGTTCCGAATGCACCAGGGTCTATAGTCACGTGATCTACAACAGCAACTAATAAGGTAAACATGAATTTTTGCTGATTTTCTTTCTGAACAAATAAGTGAATGGCACCATTTACGCATAGTTTACATTAAAAAGTATATGAGCTAAATGTGACTTACACAATTTCAAATAGAAACACTTGGTTTGTTGATCTCGTTTATATGAATTCATTTTTATGTCATTATTTTTTTTCTGTAACCGAACATTCCCAATTGGTACAGTAAACAAAGATCGTTAACTCTAAATTGAGTTCAGGTAGGTAGGTAGGTAATTTTCAAGATTATTTTGTGCAGAGGATTCAGAGCAAACACTTCATATGGCCAAGTGGAGTTTCTGGTGCACTCACAGTGGTTAAGTACGAGTATGTCGTCATTTTATAAGGAATAAACCCGAAGTGTAACCAAACGTAGAATTGTAATAAGATCGGCTGGTTTTTTATATGATAAATTTGAAAGATAAATCTTTCAAAAAACAAACATCAAGGAGGCTAACAGACTCGCAACAACAGACTCATCCATAATGTAACATATGTTAGTCAAGTCAAATTGGAGACTATAATAACGTCTCTGTTATATACACCTTACTTGTATATAATGCTAGTTGTATAAGTTTAGTTGTTATTATTCAACATCTGTTAAGTTTTAAATGTAAACAAAATTTGATATTTATAATTTTGATATTTTAATAAATCCGTTTACGAACTCAGGTGATTGTTCATGATGTATATGATTTATCATAAATGTAGGGGATATCCTTCGCCGATAATAATATAACTGTAGGACATTGTATCTTAGTAAAAAATCATAGCAATCCCAACCACTGGTTCAAAAACGCTTGTAAACGCCATTCTCATACCCAGAGGTTATCAATATGCGTGTATCTAGAATTTTGATAGCCTCTGGGAACGATAATGCCTAACGCCTACATAACTGCCAACCAGTCATAGCAGGTCCCAAGCTTGAGCCATCCGGCAAGTTCAGTTGGTAGCACGCAGGTCTACTGGGCGAGGGTCCCGAGCGGTGCATAATTCCGTGGAGCTTGATTATGGAATTATTTCCACGGCCATTCTTCCTCCTACCAATGATTCTTAATCATGTATGGCAATTGTCAGTGACTGACGAAAGTATGTGCTTAGTAGCTGGTTAACAGCTAAATCAAGAGATTTAGCCTTTCCAGGAGGAGTGAGTTGGTTTACTGACCGCCATTATATGACCAATACAATGTGTTGCTACAGCGTTAAACTCGACAAAAAAACAACAGGTCCCAAGCTCGGTTGAGATATGATAAAGTAGATAGCTTTTTAATGTTTCTTTTGCTTCTTTTAAAATAATAAAAATTCTATACAAAGTCTTTTAATAAGCCTGCTACCAACCAAAACGGCGGCCATTTTGGACACCATCTTGGATTTCCGGGCCCGCACCAAAAATTTAAAATTTATGCCGGCACTCCGATAAACTTCAGACTGTCCCTAACAGTTTAGTATATGACTCATTTTGTGACTTTTTGTGGTCCTGTGAAATTCAAAATATGGCACTTTGCTGCTCTACTAAGATCAACACCACATAAGATGCTGTTGCAAGAATCACAGTCCTACAGAAGATGAGGCATTTCATCACACAATGTCTCCTAGACACTAAACTTGTTTGAGTTATGGTTCAAACCTGGGTCTGGACTTAATGCATCCATTTGGAGCCGTCAGATCCTGGGCAGCATATTATCACTGAAAAATCTTACGATGATTCTACTATACAATATAGTGGGATTTACGACTAAGATAGGTCGTAAGTCGCTTGATGATATGGACCCCTGGTGAAAAACAAACCTCATCATGTACATGAATGTAAGTGGCATCTAGGAGAACACTGCTCTCAATAGCAAAAGTTGTTGCCATCAAATCAATACACAGTTATAAAATGTTGATAGGAAGCAGTAGAAGAACATTCTCGTACCCAGAGGATATCAGGATTCTCGATAGTTTGATCGAGAATCTTGATAATTTCTGGGTACTTTTGTTTGTTTTTGTTGAGTTTAACGCCGTATCAACACATTGTATAGGTCATATAACGGCGGTCAGTAAACCTACTCGCTCCTCCTGGAAATGCAAAATCTCTGGATTAAGCTGTTAACCAACTACTTAGCACATACTTTCGTCAGTGACTGATAAATGCCCTACATAATTAAAATCATTGGTAGGAGGGAGAATGGCCGTGGAAACAATTTCATGAGCATTCCCCGTCCGGGAATCGAACACACGACCCTCGATCAGTAGACTTGCGTACTACCAACTGAGCTAGCCGGGCGGCTTCACCTCTGAGTACGAGAATGATAAAAGAGATGATGGCCTATCAAACGTCAAAGAAACTTTAGACGGTCCATTGCCTTGCTCACCAACAACTTGTTTGAACGAGAAAGATTGTCTAATAACAGTCTTTCTTGACAAAGCCAACAGCAAGTTCTGAGATGCAATATTCAAGGAATCGAAAACACATATTTGCTTAATTACTTAGTAATTTTACTACATAATTACTTTGTAATTTTACTTACTATATACATATTCATTGTAAACTTGACATTGCACTGATTTGCACTCACAAATTCTATAAATACAATGCGGTCACCATATTCAAACTTATGTGACTCATTTTTGGCGGGAGATGTTTATGTTTTACATGAATAAAGTTAATTACACGTATAACTATGTCGGCGAATTGTAAAATTTCATTATTATTATTACTATTATCATTACATATTGTCTATACTATTAAAGATACTATCGTCAACAAATGAAACAAGTTGTAAACAATGCCGGCCTGAATTAAAGTTGATATGAAATGAGATATATCAATTTTATGACGGATAACAAATTCACCCCGAGGCGTCTTTTTATCAAAAATATTGATTTAATAATAAAAATGGGGACGCCGCCGATCCGGAGGCTAATTAGACGTTGCACAAAAAGTCAGAAATTAGTCACACATGGGCTAAAGTGAACAACGATTACATTGGGGTTCATTAAAATGATATCAACAGTCTGTTAGCTTTGATATTAAACTTTGATTACTTTATTAAAATTGGCTATCATTGTACTCATGCATAAAATTCAATATTTTTGTGGAAAAATTAGCTTTATTTATTTTTGTGTTATATTTTCAAAACATGATTTTTTGTTATTTAGATTGGCAATAAAGATGTAAAATAGTTATTTATTATAATATTTATTGTACATACTCCACAGTCATTTATTATAAATACTTTTTAGATATATTTTGTTTTGATTTTGTCTATTTTTTATTTTGTTTTTATTGCATATAATTTACTCATAATTTCTGTTAACCATATATCTTTTCGTATATAACAACATTTTTTCGACTATCTCTTCATGTGGATAGTTTTTATTCATTTAAAGTTTTTAATTAATATTTCGGTTAAATTTCATGTACACGTTTGATGTATATTTTCTGTGGCTTTTATGACAGACTGATTAACATTTACAATTACATATTTTGTATATCGGCTTGTCGGCTAGTTTGGTTAAATTCGTCGACCATTTTCATCCTTGGAGGTATGAATGACATTTTTTCTAGTAAAATAATTAAATAACTTTGTCATCGTCATACCTATTGGCTGGATAGATGAAGAATTGATACAGACAGTATAGGTGGTCGAGCTGAAATTCCAAAGAGTTCGAATCATAAATTTTTGCACTCGGGCAAAATGTTTGACGCCGTCACGAATCTTGTGTGTAAACCATTGTACATGTACTTCTGTCCAAAGAGTTTGAGCATCTTAAAAGTGTGTGTGTGTGTGTTTTGACGTCGTATTCAACACATATTTAGGTCATATATACGACGGCCAGCTCTTCCTACTATAGGTTTCCTGGACACTTTTCTATCACCAGTACTAACTTACTCTACCACGAGGACGACAACTCATGAATAGGGTATGACCTACCGCGACAGGGTTTCGAACCCGCGATCTCCGGAATCGAAGTCAGACATGGTAACCACTTCGCCACGGCCGCGGCTTATCTTAAAGTGTATAGACTTGTTGTTACTTTATATAAATGTAACCTGTATCTATACAATTAAGAGTATGTTCTGTTCTGTTCTGTTCTGTTCTGTTCTGTTCTGTTCTGTTCTGTTCTGTTCTGTTCTGTTCTGTTCTGTTCTGTTCTGTTCTGTACTGACAAGCGTTCAAAAGTTTGGCAATAATAATTCGACTGATCTTGTGATTCCATTAAATAACCAGCTTCAGAGACGCATATAACATGAGGATAACAGTCATCGCATTTTAACCGAATTGAGCACTAACCCAATTATTTTTGTTAACGATACACTTATCAACCAGCCCGACAGTATGAAATAAGCAATTTTCACTAGCCCAAATATATTTTAACTGGCCCCGGACTTCGGGCTAGTAGGTTAAGGTTGTGACCCGGCTTATTCCAATAAGAGCACATCTCGGCACATTTTGTTGACAAGCACTCAAGGTATCGACTAAAGACGAGAATGACAGAAAACTTCGGATTGCGGTTTATACATAACGCAGTAGTCTCCCCTGTCTAACATGGTTTAGATTTTGTATGGTGTTATCAAGATCGTTGTTGATGTGTATTTATGCATGGATATAAAAGTAAAGCCCAGAAGGAAGGGGAGAAGATAGACGATGGATGCAAAGATCAATCTTTGATATTTACTTCATAAAGTCACATATAAAAGGCGCCTTTTTACTCATTAAACGGTAAAATAAAAACACGCGATTAACTAAATAGCGTAATTACTAATAAAATCGTCTTAAAACTTGTAAGATCACAGATCAAATATGAACTAAAATATTGCCCTATGGGTAGGTACTGCACGCTGTTATCAAACGCTGGGCGGGGTAGTTTTAGCAAGATTTTTCAAGCCTAGTTGCGACGTACTTAAAACCCTACTGTCCTTCGTTTAAGAATCATGAGATCAATACGATGTTGGCGTTGAATCAAATTAAAGAAACATGCCAAAGGGACAGAAGTGTAACTGCCCGTGCAAGATCAAAGTCAGACATTTTATATTTTATCTTCAATGTGATTGTTTAGCCGACTTTCATCTGAGTTTCCGTTATAAAACAGGCCATGTTGATTGTTATTAAAGTGTAAACGGAAAGGGTTTAAATTTTCTAACCAGACTTTGTAAATATATCACATATTCTCAATGTTTAAATGTTTAACTTCAGACCCCAGAAAGTAAATATTTAACAAATTTAAAATCTTTATACTAATTGTTTACATTGGATACAAAACCATTAATTTTCTACCCTATGTATACAATATGTCCAGGTTCGCTGGTATTCATATATAGTGTAAGATCATACCGCGGGGTCTCCACTTGAATTCCTATACACAACGAATATATTAAAACTTTCAAGACAAAAATACGCCGCGTGGCCACGTCGGGGGTTATTTGGGATTCTGACTCAAGAAGTTCTGAAGTGGAGCCTGTCGCTACGTTTCCAAATAACTTAAAACCCATCTTAAATGCAACAGACGTCAGTTTTGTTGTTCAGCAAATAAAAACATTTAGAATTTTCGATTCTTATCATATTTTTATGATCGATTAATCATTATAGCACGTGACATATCAAAAGGGTCACAGGTCAGTGTGATTTTATTATCATTAGTAGTAATAATAAAAATGTTTCAAATAAAAATAATTTTGTGTTCCGAAAAAAGCGATTTGTTCCTCCATTGATCTTTAAAGGAAAATCGAGCTGTATAAATTTAACGTCTGTTTGAGTCGAGATTATCTTTATTGTTTTCAAAACAATTTCATTTCAACGGTCCTCAATAAAATCATGACAAAAGTTCAAACACTGCGGTCATCTACGTACTTTGATTAAAAAACAAAATCAACTCATCGGGTCGTATTAAAATGTGAAAGGTCAACTAAGGTCGTCTTGGATCCCAGCATGCAAAGCGGAAGTGCAGCGTGTTAAAGTATATATTTGGATGGGGATATCGCCACGAGCAAGCGACAAATTTATATTATCTCTTTCTAAAATTTTGATTAGTTTAGTATCTGTTTCCGAAGATCAATAATTTCTGTTCTCAAAGATTAGTATCGATTTCTGGTTTTTACAATCATTTTAATTTATTTTCTTCTTTATTTTTAAAATCGTCTTTGAAGAGTTTTTGCAAAAGTTGAAAATGATATTTTCTTTAGGCCACCAACATCGTTTTTTAAGCCCAACAAGGTGTGTAAGGTACATGTCACTATTTTCACCAGTTAACATCAAATTTTAAAGTTGTTTAAAAAATTGATGGACATTTTTTGTTTAAATGGGTCCTTACTCTCAAGTTTTACGTGAAAATGTCAAACCTCGTGCAGATAGTAAAGATTTTAAACCTAACGAATATCCATATACTGTTAAACATTAACTCAAATCCTGGCATTTACTTCTTTTCGTACGACCATCAAAGTCAACGTCTAAAATTAGCAAAAATATTCGTTAAAATGTTGTCATTTGTTACATGTAAGTTAGTATTGTTATAAGACTAAAAATATCAATAATAACATTACATAACAATTAAAATGATAACATTTCAACCCCATGCTAAATCATTATATTTATAACTGCTAAAATGAAAACTTTAATAACATAGCTAAAAAATAACATTGCTAAAATAATAACATTCATAATTTTCTAAAATAACAACATTAATAACATTATTTAAATAATAACATTAATAAATTTCTAAAATAATAACATTAATAAATTTCTAAAATAACAACATTAATAGCATTTCTAACAAAATAACATTAATAACATTTCTAAAATAATAACATTACTAAAATAAGACATTATCACCAATTTTTACATAACATCATTAATTATAACATTAATAACAATGTTAAAATAGCAGCAATAATAGCAATGCTAAACTAATAACATAACTGTTAAAAATATAAAAATATATAATGTGGCTTCTTTTCACAAAAAAAATTGTACGACTAAAATCATCGTAAGTGCAAAGCAGCTAAAGTGTTCAACACAAAAACATGTTTATTCCTAATACGGGTAAATATTGCATAATAAATTAAACTTTCAGACCTTCTTATAAAAGAATATTCTATCAATCTAAGGACCACTAAGAATAATCAATTAATAAGACTTGCGATTACTTTTTGCGTAAGTCCATTTTAAGAGCCAATTTTCATTCATCAACATCAAGGCCGTTTCTTTCTTAGGAGAATTTCTAAATTATGAGATCAGTATTTTAAAACATGCTTATGTTAGGTTCGTAGATTCTCAAAAATGTAAATCAAGATAATTTTGTAAAATTCTGCATTTTTGTGGCAACTCATTAAATAAACATTTTGTTAAAAAATATAATTGATTGCTCAATGTGTATTTTATAAATCCGTATATTTCAATCATTATTTTAGCCTGTCGTTGTGAATGTACAATAATCAATTATGAAATAACTTCAATTTTAGCAGTTTTTTATTTTTCAGTTAATTTTCATTATTTACCTAATATTCAATTTTATATGTTTATTTGTCCCCTTTTCCGTTTGTGTTCCCGTAATGTTTGCTTCTCCCACGAGTTAACATGTCCCTTATTTGTAAAATCAACAGTATAAAGCGCTCACACCAAAAATTATGCTTGCCACTTTTCTTCATTTTCTGTTTAATTTCTTTCCCCCACGCAAGTTCACGTACGCTAGATTCTCTCCCTTTAGTTTTCCGGGACATTTTCAGCCAACCCTCGAGTGTTTTGTTTCATTAAACAATCAGATATTAAACAGAAAACAACAGACTTGTCACACAATATCCGCAGCAATCATGAAAATGCAGACGAGATCTCATTACCTTGAACGTTACCATCACGGAATCCTATCGCTCTGATATCAATATTAATTTGTCTGGGAATGATTGGCTCTTAGACTCTGATCGATACATTGACAGCTGGTCCCTGGAAATACCTTTGCATTTAAAGCAACATAACTACTAAAAATGCCCATACATGTACATGTTCTTTTTACATTATTTCCACCGTCCTTAAATTCTCTCTGATACTCGCACGCGACATTCATACATACTCAACTTGTCGCGAAGGGTTTTTTTTTCAAAAACAAATTACTTCTTTAATCCGATTGTAAATTTAAAATTGTCATATTTTATTTTAAACATTTCCTCCGGCGTGGTATTCAGTTAAAATATACATTTTTCATTATCTGTCATGTAAATCATTATGAAGAAAACGCTTTAATATCTTCTCAAAGTCAAGCGCTTATCTAACATTGAGTTTTTTGTCTTCTGCCGTACGTTATTTACTTTTGGTTGAAAAACGTTCGCGCTTGTTTGTAAACTTCACACTACATCAAAAATAATGAAAAAAGAAAAACAGAAAAGTCCTTCATAACATACAGTAGAAAATATTTTTACTTGTATTTTTTGCTTACAAAAGTTAAAATGATTAATTCATTTTGCAGTAAAAAGTGTACGCGTGAAAATAAATTATTCAGTACGGGACTTCTTCATACGAGTTCCCTCGCACAGCTTTACTTATATTTTCGCGAAGACGCACGATAACTTATGAACCAAATTGTTCGTCTGCGTTTTAACAAACGCTACAGACCATAAAATTTCATTTTGGTAACTTTTCAACAGTTTGTAGCTTCCTTTATATGACATACTTTCTTAAATGGTAAATTCAAGTTTTATATTGCAAACAAAAACTTGCAGTTGTAATCATTACACATAAATTGCTCTTAATTCTTTGTCGGCATACAAAATTGTTGTTTTTTACCAATTTATTGTGATTTATCAATGCGTTTTGACAAGTGGACAAAAACATTTGGCCACATGTAATAAACACACTTCTCGGATTTAAACTGGGATATTTTTAGGTGAAAATTTGTTTTTTTTTATCTTTCAAAAAAACTTTCTCAATTGTTTTTCCGATATTTTCGATCAATATTTTTTGATAGACTCTGTTTTTTACATTTTCAAAGGACGTCAAATCTCGTGTTATTATTTTTGTTTCGAGTATTAAAATTGAAACAAAATATGTAAATTGAACAGGGGGGCTGGAGTACCGAGAAAACTCAAAAGTTTGGAAATGGATGAAAGCCGCATGATTAATGCTGTTGATGGAAGCTTTAAAAATAATGATCCTAAATTTTAATGAATCTTTCGTGAAGATCTGTGTCTCCAACTAACAACGAAATTTAAAACGATTGAGGCTATGATGTATTTCATATCCCAGGCACACGACCTGACACACGTTGTAAAAGATCTCAGCAGACGACAACGAATAAGTGGGCGGAGCTTAAAGTACAGGTGCGCTTGTGGACACGGATGGGTAGTCATCCCGCTGTGGTTTATGTTGTCAACGCCTCAGGTAGCACGCGCGACGATGTGATTGACATTGAGGCGGAGCTTAAATCGGCGATGTCGCGTGGAGTAGAATGATTGACAAGCGACGGTAGTATTGGTTCGCTCCCATCGCACCTGAAGTTTATTAATCAGATACGGTTTACCCTGTTCGTACAACTTGATTCGAAATCTGCGACCGCGTACTCTTGGCACACGACAGTCGTGCGCGGCATATCTATACGAACTTACTTAATATATATTGTTTGAAAATTATTGAGTTTGAATAAATTTAAAGATTTTTGAAAACAAAATGGCAGCTACAACGTTAGGATTTATTCCTTTGCAACTGATTCCCACCAGTGCTATTGGACAATATAACTTTGAAAAGGGATTTCCAACAAATGGAACTTACGTTGTCGTGAAAACTCCAACAGTAGCTCAGCAACTTCAACTTACGAAATCGTTGAAGGAAATGCAAAATGGAGGGAAAGAAATCAACAATAATGAAAATTCCAGCAAACCAGTTTTATTAAGATGCAAAAGAAGAGTTGACTTTACTGGACTTGGATGTAAACTAGTAGACTCCCAGAACCCCTCTGTTTCAAGACGAAATGAGCGGGAAAGGAAAAGAGTGAAAATGGTCAACATGGGATTTGAAACACTTAGACAGCACGTTCCTGTTGGAAGAAAAAATAAGAAGATGAGTAAAGTTGAAACATTGCGATCAGCAGTTCAGTACATTAAGCAACTACAAGAAATGCTTGATAATCACGACAGCGCCGTAGATAGTCTTTTACCAGACAATGTCGATATGGATGAACTTGAAAACAAAGTCACAGAAATGATCAAATGTGTTACCGAGAGTACTAATAACAATATGAATCTGGACAACAATATTAATACAATGAGTGACTCTATGAATGGTGTGCATATGTCAGGTAACAACGCTAATATGCTCGGACAAACAACACAAGGTTATTACTCGGAACAAGACAGTAGCACACCAGAGTGTTCACCTGATTCTAACGCAAATGGACAATTTTTCCAAGGATTTGAAAATAATAACACTTGTCAGCAAGTGTATACATCACAATATGACAATGTTTCTTCAGTTTCGTCGTCCAGATCTCATCTTTATTCACAAACATCTCCCGCCGGATCAGTCCATTCACCGACGTCTAGCGTCGTGTCGGATTCCAGCTATGATTCCGTCGGGCATGAGGAAGAAGACATTTTGTCATTTACAAATTGGTTCTGAGGAAGATCTCCAAATTTAAACACAAATACTTATACATAGCAAGGTAAATACTTAAATTTATTATATGCTCAATTCTACTTTTAACATTTATATACTTAAAACTTCTTTTAATATTAAGTAAATTTCTTATTTTCTTTTCTTAATTTTATAACATCTTTGTTACTGCTTGAGTATTAGTAAATTTCTTTTTTTACATTTTTCTAAATTTTTATTTTATATTGTTAAACTTTTCGTGTTTGAAAAACGAAGCGGACTGTGAAGAAAGTATGTATCTTTGAATTTAAGTTGAATACGATACTTGCTACGTAAGGGTGTTTGAAAATAATTCATTCAAAACGTTAAAATATTTTACTTGTACATATTCAGCATCTATCTGCCCCTCTCTCTTTCTCCCTCAGTTGTACTAGGTTGATTTTTATCCAACTCAATTTTGTTTCATTTAAACTCGAGATCGGACGAACAAGTAAAAAAACGTCAAATCTTATTTTTGGGCTAAATTATATAGCTCGACTATTATTTTATTATTATTATCAAACAAGATTTTAAAAGTTTACTATAATTTTCTTTTTGGGGTTGAGTATTTACACTGTTTACATTATTTAGCGATACGTTTTCCTGTTAAATTTGGGGACGAAACTTTGATACAAAGACTTGGCCAATTTTGTATTTGACTTCGCCGTTTGTACATTAATTTGCAATATTTAAACGTTATTTACTTTTAATTTCTTTTCGCGTGGATGAATAAAAGGTCTTCAGTTTTTTTTTGTATCGGCGTTTAATAAAAATTGCTAGGTTAAATGTTCTTTGAGTTTCGCGTAAATAAAAGTAACAATGAAAGATAAACATGTTTAACTCCTGTTTCATGAGAAAGGGGATTTAGGGGTTTACTTAATGATTATTAAATCTGCCGGGCCCACTCTTATGAATGTTTAAAATTGAAAATTATTATCAGATTTGCGAAAATCTCAGTAAAACTAATTAGTAACATTAAACAAAATTAGTGAAAAAAAATCTAAAAAGCTGGGATGTAATTACACTAAAGCTCGAAAATAGTTATTTTCTAATCTGAATTCATAATAGAACTGGCTACCACTTCAAGTTTCTAACAGGGACGGTTTATTTATTTTTCGTCCATAAGTGGCTCTCCAGTCGACACTGCAAAAAAGAATTGATAAAATTTAGATTAATCGTATAACATTTGAGGACTGAAAGGCAGACTAACTAAAAGTATTTTTTATCGCGCGTGCTGTGTTACTGGCAAGTAATTGTCTAATAGGTTTAACTGAAAATGTTTAAATACGGTCTTTTGACGGTTTTATGTATTTAAGGCATTAATTAGGCATGTCCCGTTTGTTCTTAAATACACCGCTTGTGTGGATAGTTTTTAAGTGTTTGAGATGACATGTTTGAATTCAGTTTCTAAAATATCTAAATATTTGTAATAATTTCATGGGTTTGAATTTATATTTTATTTTTTCGTCGGGGTACTGTTGGTAAATTGGTTTAATGGCTTAACAGTGCGCGAAATTCATTAACGTGCCTTGGCAAATTTTTGTTGACTTACTGTTGATCGCTGGCGACTGATATTGAACGAATATTTCGCCTCATACTTGATTTCAATATTAAAGTAAACGCAGGGTTAATAATTCACGATCAAGTATACATATCTAATTGAAATTTAAATTCTCACACCTGTAAAATTCTCAGAGAGAACAACTTCAAAATTTTTAATTTCGCCCACTTAGCCAATCATTATTAAGCTTTTTTGTTCTCGCGTGAGTTGGCGCGTGCTACTCATGAGAGCGAGACTTCAGTCGCGCGTCTAACGATATAGGCGTTGATAAATGAGTAGAAAAGGCAAAAGTTAAAAGTTGCATTTATCAACAATTCATTTCCATCAAAATTTGTAATTAGACGTTTTGAATCAAATTTATTGCATAATGTCATCTGTACAATAGGTAATGTTTGCGCATGCTCAGTTTTAAAATACATTTTTCAAGTCGAGGCGTTCTGTCGTCTTGTTAGCGGACTACTTTATCGAAAAAGATACGGAACTGTGCATACTTTGCAGTTTTGTCGTAAAATGAGATTTTGAGGGATTTTAGTGTATATTTATTATTTTTAATCGTTGATTTAAGCTTACTCTTTCTATATCAGCCTTTATTGGTCCATTGATTTTCTAAAATGTCAATATAGGTGAATTGAGTACGGATTTAAAAATATTGCTAATGAAAAATATAAACACATCACTCGGTTGTCTGAACAATAGATAAAAAACTTTAGGGTATTCAAATTGAGGAAAGTCAAGATGAGTACTTGTATAGGGATTGAAATGGGCGGTTAGTAAGAGTAAAAAAGGGACTTAATTTGGTGCGAAGTATATTTTGTTGTAGCATAGATTTTTATACATAGAAATATGAATAATTTATGAATACTCATATCAACCTCCTTTATCTTTTCAGATATTGCAATGAGGCATCATGATAGAGCCCTTTAATTGAGGGATTACTCATATCCATGACGAAACGACGTAAAAAGGGACCAAATGAGAGGCACACGACGTGTAGCCCGTGAACTCATTTTACGAAGTCAATACACCGGACGTTTGGATACGGTGCTTAGATACGTTTGTTGATGATGATGTTGATGGAATGTGACTTTGTGATTTAGGTGAATTCGTGTCCATGACAACCGCAAGGCCAGCTCATATCACTGCCCAAAACATTATTTAGCATTATTGACTATTGAAAATAATATTACTAATATTATAAATAGATGCAATTTATGATAAAAATATTAGTTTTTTTTAATTTATTTATTTATCATGCATCGTTAGATTGAGTTTCTTGTAAATATTTATGAATACTGTTTTTAATAAGGAACAATTATTTTTGTATTTTAATTGTCCATTGTGTGTTTCCATGGCAACCAAAATTTTATTAATTTAAAACAAGTTACAGTTCTATAAATGATTTTTTATGAAATTTGACCAATATCACTCAGGATGTTAAAACTAACTTAATGTAAAAGTTCAGAAATTTTATGAAAATTATGTAAAATCATTCAAATTTTTTAAATTTGTAATATTGCAGAATCATGTAAAAACTATGCAAAAAACAACAACATGTAAATATTACTGATAGCATGAATGTAAACGAATGTGGTTTGGAAATTGTTATTCGAGTGCCTCCATTTTTACTGGAAGTTGTGCAATTTACATATATGTGCCTTATGTGTTCATTTTTATTATCAATTGTTGAATATTTTTACCATTTTGCCTTACAAATATTGGAACAAAGCTCAAAATGTTTTTTTTTACAATGAACAAATAATGTTTTTAGTCTATTACAATGTTTTCACAACTTACATATCTTGCCTGTTTAACAAATGTTTATATTTTTACTGATTTTTACAAAGCAATGACCAAATGGAGCTCAAGTCTGTCCTTAGTAGACCCTTATTGTAATTGACCATAACTTGGACCCTATATAGGGCCCTTGACCATACTGATCAACAGAATTGACTTTTCCATGAAATGACCAATGTTCAATTTTTTATGCATATCAATCAATGACAGTTTATATTGACTTGGCTGACCATTCCTTAAAATGACCAATAATTCAAAACTCTTTGATTTATGCATATCACTCAATGACAAATAAAATGGACCAGCTTGGTCAAGACTGACACATTGTTTACTTTTTGTTAAGAATTATAAATTGGACTTCAGATTGTTAAATATATTATTTTATACAAATTGCCTTACATAAATTGTTATTATAGTTGAAAGAAAAGTTTGTTACTGTCGTTTTTTATTATGGGTAGAATTTTTATCACAAAAGTTTATGCAAATGATTATCGAAGTACAGTGAAAGTTTGAAACCTTGAGTTCATGGCTCATAACAAAAAAAATT
Source organism: Mactra quadrangularis (assembly GCA_025267735.1). NCBI lineage: Eukaryota > Metazoa > Mollusca > Bivalvia > Venerida > Mactridae > Mactra > Mactra quadrangularis. The sequence continues at coordinate 55,021,481 of CM046309.1, read as the reverse complement.
GAGGAACTGGGCGTTAAACCCATCTGATTGGCTTTTATTTTTTACTAGTTTTTTAGACTTTTTTACAGAAAAGATAAGTAAGAGAAATATATTGTTGCCTAGTAAAATGTTTGACCCATTTCGTTGGTTTGGTTGTCTGACTTATCTCGGTAGTTCGAGTTTTCTGGGTAGTTCGAGGTATCCGGGTAGTTAGAGTTTTCTGGGTAGTTCGAATAAGCCGAATTCGAGTCTTCGAATTTTCACTGTACAGAATTGTTGGACATATAGTGCTTCCAGTGTAGTTATATTATTGTGTAAATATTTCTTTATTCTATTTTTATGTCATGTTTTTTATATATAATTTATCTTAATGAAGTTGTATGTTGATTAATATACATTGACGATAACATGTATAGTTTTTTATATGAAGATATTTCTCTGCTGAAATTGTATGTTATATTAACAAAGATCTCTGAATGAGAGATGGAATAAAATGAAAATTTTACTTGAAATTCATTCTTTTGTTTTTATTTTCGTTGCCTAGCAACCCAGACTTTAGGTAATGGTCATTGTGCATATTGTATGCCATTGACTTCTGAAGCAGAAATGCAATACCAACAACCACGTCAAACCCTATATGCACTTGAATGCAATTTTATGGTACCCTTGGTTTACATGGATCATTTGGCTGAAGTTCGTGAAGAACTAGTCTACAAGCAGTTATAAAATGGCTACTAGCCACTTGAATGTTTGATATGCATACATATGACAACAATTGTAGACACAAATTTCAATCATGTTTTAAATTGAGAGCAAGCAGAAAACAGGAAAACAGCAGACATACAAGTTGAGTAAAGACTAACAGTAACTTTAACATTGAAACATTGCCAGGATGGCCATATAAACACAACGTGCCATGATCGCCATTGGTTGCCAACAGAAAGCCACATGTCCTGAGCCATATTTGATGTAAATGTATAGTGCAGTTTTAGTGTCTTAAAGTGCACTATAGTCATTCGACAGTCAATTTACAAACAGATCGTCTAGAGCTATGTGGGAGGATAGAAACTCTTGACCACATATATCAGCATACAACAGAAGTATTGGTTTCACTGACCTTACTAGTCCATCAGTAAATGTCGTTACAAATTAAGCTCAAGTTTCAGAGTGTAACAAGTCTTGCTTTTAAGCAAGGTCGTCTTGTTTACCACAAAGGTCAGAATTTGACATCAGCCTGGCATGTTTTTGTAAAACTGCAGGTCAGTATACGAGGGTCATCCAATAAGTTCATAGACTGTAGACTGCAGTTATCGAAGAAATTCTTGAACTTGATTTTTCCCGCCTTATAATTAGGTCATCATGACGTCATTGCAATTGCATGCACGATGCTTTAATGATTGGTTGCATGAAACATAACATTTGGAACACCATGGCAGTCTTCTACAAACCTACATTTGCGTAGAACATCGCCGAGGAGTGCCAAATAGATTAATAATTTTCAAACCAACCAATGAGACAAGAATGAGCGATTGTAAGCGCGATGTCTTGATGCGTAATACATGCACCAAATAAAATGAATTTTGGTGCAGGAAATGAAGTCAATATATAAATAAGAACACAGCGATTGTGCAGGCGATGCCTTAATGTTTGAATACTTATAACATCGATGCCAGTGCAATTAATGAAGTCTTTTGTTTGTTTGTTTTGTTGAGTTTAACGCCGTAGCAACACATTTCATAGGTCATATAACGGCGGTCAGTCAACCTACTCACTCCTCCTGGAAAGGCTAAATCTCTGGATTTAGCTGTTAACCAACTACTAAGCGCATACTTTCGTCAGTGACTGACAACTGCCCCACGTAATAAAAAATCATTGGTAGGAGGAAGAATGGCCATAGAAATAATTTCATGACCAAGCTCCACGAAAGTATGGCCCGCCCGAGAATTGAACCCACGACCACTCGATCAGTAGTCTTGCGTGCTACCAACTGAGCTAGCCGGGCGGCTCTATTAATGAAGTAAATAGGTAAGTAAGAAAAAAGCGATTGAATGGGCGATGCCTTACTGGTTTATAAAATACCTAAAACACGGGTTTTAATGCAAACCAAAGAAGTCACGTCATTTATACGCGCCAGCAATGATTTGTACTTGTTTTAATGTCAATTGTTTATCAATTTTTAAGATACCCGGCTTAACTTCATCATTCATTTCAACATTAAGAATTTACACAGCACTTCGGAGTTGCAATAAAGGTGATCTAAGCGCTAGTATTTTAAGTGAATATCATAAATTATCGAAAACTTATCTCAAAACATACAGTTTCATATCTAGGGATCAGTTAGTTTTCTTTTATTCATTATCAATAAGGTCACGTCCAAATATCGCGCTCACGAGATCTCCAAACGAGATCTGACATTTTTAAAGTCTTGTCAAAGTTTAAGGGACGATAAAGTGCTTCCAGCGGGGATCACTATGGGCGCGCGTGTGCCATCAAGTTTTTAATAAAGAACATAAAAAAGTTGTTATCAATTTTGAATTCATTTGTGACAAAGTAATATGATTTCACAGCGATGGCTAAAGTGATCAAACGATATTTAGCTATCGCATGAGAAATTATTTGCATATGTTATAATGGGCATGTCAAAAGTTTAGCACCATCCATTGTTTGAACGAGGGTATATTTTATTTACTTCATTTGAAGAGTCTAGTGCTTTATGTTTTATTAAAAAAGATAAAAATGACAAAATATGTATTTTGAACTCATCTCATATAATGTAGAATTACGTATATTACATTGCATGGTAATGGATGCGATGGAGCAGCCATATATTTGGGGGGCGGAGTTGTATTTCAGCACTCTAAGGCTGTCAAATATAACGCAGTCCCGTCAGAACGCATTGTAAATGTTTTAACCACAGTGCCCGTATCAAATTCTGCGGTTAAGACCGGCCAGATAATCTACTTAATTGTAAAAAAGCGGGAAAGAATATTTGGGGTTGATATTCAACTCGTAATTGATAATATAAACTAAAAGACAAATTTGATTATTACAAACGGCTTGCGATTTTCTACGATTTTTAAATTCCAAATGATTAATTTCAGAAGAATAATGTTCCTACATGTATATTAAGACAATTCCGATAAGGACCAAAGACAATTTGTTTTGATTAACTGAAAAAAGCTGTTTTTTCCAATGCACATTTTAGGCTTGCTGAAAACAGTGTTAGAGCTGTGATGCATTAAGTAACAACATCTAAAACCAATGTTACTCAATTTATGCTGCCATTCTCGTTCCCAGAGGCTCACTAGATACTGGAATCTTGATAACCTCGGGGTACGAGAATGAATCTTGATAACCTCGGGGGTACGAGAATGAATATTGATAACCTCGGGGGTACGAGTATGAATCTTGATAACCTCGGGGGTACGAGAATGAATCTTGATAACCTCGGGGTACGAGAATGAATCTTGATAACCTCGGGGTACGAGAATGAATTTATGCAGGAGTAGTTCCGCTAGAAAGGCCACATCGGCTATTGCAAAATCTTGTTAATTTTTGACGAATACCCAAATGCTTAATTTGAGAAAAAGGTTCTCATATGGATGACACTGCATAAGATCAACTACCAAATATGATTCACGTTGCACTATATTACATAAACCACACACTTCATCATCGTCAAGATGATATGCGACTATGACATATTTTCAATGGTTTTCATTTATTCGTCGTCTCGACATTTCTGATAAAAATAACAAACATTCTATTATGCCAATCTTGATTATCTATGATATTTGGTATAATCTAGTTTAAGTAAGAAATCACACGTTAGTGTTTGTTTATTTGTTTTAAGATGATCAGCCCCACAAGGTAGATTAGTCTAGGTCTTAACACGGATCATACGATACACCCCACGTTTTGTTTTAAGCACTCTTAACGTCCCAGCAAATTGACTAACTACCCCACACTGAAACCCTTTAGAGATCTATTTTACCTTAAAAGAACTGTAGCAATCATTTTGAAAACTTTGAAATCTTTTTAATCGCTTAAAAACGATTTATCGTGTTTTAGGGTATAATTCCAGCAGAAACACTGACGTTATCCATAATTAATTCATTCCGTTGCCAGGCAACCCATGTCGCTAAAACAACGTACCAATACTCATACTGAAAGATGAAAGGGACGGAAGCCAGCGTGCTGTATGTAGTGTTGATTTCCACTGTACGTGCCGTATGGTCCCCTTACACAACAACATAAACTATACTAAATATGTGTGACCCCTTTTTAAGGCCATAAAGGGGTCATTTAGGGTTATTAAGATTATAGTATTTGTAAATGCCCTATGAGATGAACTGGGGCCACCTGTATAAAATTATTCATAACTAAATTATCGCTTAGTAAAATCTTCCAGCGTCCACCCCATTTACCACAAAATGAGTTTTGTACATATATACAAACGGTGCTGATGTTCTCATGTACCATGTATCTTGATGTGAGCAAATAAAGTGATTGTTCTGTTCTGTTCTGTTCTATAGCCCATGAATACTTGTGATAAGTATGGATCAAAATATTAAACCAAACTACAAAGTCATTATAGGATTTTCTTCCATTTATAACTGTTTCATCATTTAAAGATTATATGGAATAGTTTGGAGTGCCCATCCCTTGGATAGTAAACAGTTGTAAAAGGTTTAGGTAAAAATCAGTATTTTTTTTATTAAGGAAAATGGTGTGTTGATTTTTTACTGTTTACTCGAACATTGGCGTAAATAACAAAACCATTCCAAAGCACATATCACCCTATTGGTACTCCAATAAAAAATAACCTCGCTCTGTTTGATCCACGAGCCATAATACGCGCCACAAGTCAATAAAATATCGTGAACATACTAAACAGTTCTGTTCTGTTCGTATTACAGATTGGCAATATCGATCTCATTTGTTTGATTGGCTAACAGATGCTTGATTGGAAATATGGTTTGTCGAACATCGTCCAGGAGAATTTCAATTAATTCCATATGGCACATGGAGGATCGCAGGTTTCCCGCCCATGTTTGTATTGGAACGCGAGAGCATACCAAAAGAGTAACATTAAATTCCGACACTGAAGGAGTTTGCTCTGGTATTGCCTCTCTAATTTTTAGATCGTTTTTCATCTCCTTTTTTCATTAAACCACGCATGATTTCCAACGTTTATTATTGCGCAAGCAATTCCCTACAGTCTTTCGGAACACCACCATTTTTGACAATTTTTTAGTCCCGAATGCCTGATTTGAGAAGAAAAGTACCACTACATTAAAACTTCTTCGCTATTAAGACCACCGATTTTGACGGTCCTAATCGCGGTACTATATTGTAGTCGACTTCGAGAGGCGTCAATTCGATTTTGATTCGAAACCCGAAAGATCTGATTCGATACCGGCTTTTAAAGTGTCTACTTAAGTAATATTGATGTGCAGCGCAGTAATCTTATGAATCTAGTCGAAACAAAAATCCTCGAATTGCATCATATCGACTTTCCAGTGAATCGTTGCAGCCCTAGAAAAACTGTTTGTTTGTTTGTTTACTCACATCTGGCTTTTATTACACGCCTTGTATTTACTGGTTGTATCAAGTAAACATTATGATACATTAGTGATAAAATGCAAAAATAAAAGTAAATGTATCAGACTCATGAAAAACCGAAGCCCACGAAAAAAGTCCGCGAAGATGGGCGGCGATTACAAAGCGATATCGTATAGAATAAAAGAGAAAGTTATCTATACGTAAAAGCGATATTTGATACAGTGAGTTTTGACAGTTTTACATCGTCGCCACTACCTTACTCTAATCTAAAATCTAATGGAGCTTAAGGGAACTTTGTAAAACATTAACAGTTTTATTAAGTTAAGAAAATGAAATTATTTACTATCAAATGACAAAACTCTCGATGACAGTTTAATTGCTGGACGCTTGACAATCGAATGTTAATCAGTCGTGAGTAAAGTTTTTATCAAATTGGTATATCGGCCACTCGTTAAATCGTGGGAATTACAAAATATAAACTGAAAATTAGCGCTTAACAGGATCGTTTAAAACGTACAATTACGACAATTCGTCCCAAATTACCGACAAAACCACCACTTACGCGCACTAAAACGATTCCGCCATTATTGAAAGCGTCTAAATAACCATGATTTTAGATCATGTGACATAATCACCAAGTTACCCGGATGTCGTATTATTCGTTGGACACATATTCTTTCTCGCTAATAGCCCGCCACAGGACCCCTCAATCTACCTATGTTTTAGAAGGGTTCATTTTAAGGGCCGGATGTACTATATTATTCTATGTAAATGAGAGTAGGGGCTTTCAAATCAAGAACAATATAAAAAGGAAATAAGATGCTGCCCCGAGAATATACCCCTTTATGGATGTCGAAATTACTACACTTGAGCCCCAAAGAAGGGCTGTAAACTGAACCTGTGTCCTTAAAGGACCTGTCATGGACTAATTGTTACCTAGGAAACGGACGAAAAAGGGGCTGTTTTTATGAAATAAAGAACAAGGCTATAAACTGATCAGACGAATTTAATACAAATGGCGAACCAATGGTCATTTAAAACATTAAACGATCGCGTGTTATATTAAAATCTAAATTTCCTTATCAAAGCCAAAGATATATTATTTTTATGTAGTCCGCAGCAGACGTATTGTCCAAACGAAAACGCGCGCCAATTTTGTGAACTGTTTTATTTAGCTATGACACTCGGACAATGACTTAGATATTGGATTTATGACATCTGAAAAGCAAGATTAATGCATGATAAATAGTCAAATCACAGTTATGAAAAGACCCAACAATTTTTGGTTAAACGGTGATGCGCCATCTCATCTATACAGCTTTAAAACTTATATTAAATGTTTTTTTCTCTTTAAAATAACATCGGCTTTTATTTCTCAATGTACAGTTTTAAACCATGGAAGATTTATTCAATTTATGAATTTATGAATACGCCTGGACGACACGATGTCCTTTTAAGGACAAAGCGGTCAGAAATACCATGTCATTAAAACTGATATGAATGCTTGATAGATGCAATGAAACTGCAAGGTGATCTTCCATTATGAATTTATTAAATGAAATACAAAGACGAGCGGTGGCATGTGTTGTCATATTGAGTTGGCATGTTTAGACGAATACATTCAGATAACGGTCATTATAGACAAGTGTTTTCACCATAATTGTAAAAATGAATTCAACATCAAAGTTATTTTTATCATTTTTATCACTAAAAAGACTTTTAAGAAATTTACTGAATTTCTATTCAGGGTCAATAATTGTCGCTCAAACTAAGTTTTAAATGTTTCTGAAATTCGCATGAATTGAGAATACAAGAAAACTGTTGGGTTTTAATTAGCTATAACATGGTTCAACTAATTTATGTGGTCTACAAATGTCAGAAATAAATTTCTCGATTCTGTCTGCTTTTGGCACTTCATTTGACTTGGTGATTATTTATGTCTATGAATGTACGCACCGTATGTACTAACTTTCACACACAAAAACCTCTAATGTCGTTAATTCATCCTTCAACATCTTAATTATGTTAAAAAATATTTCAAGTTTTGTTTCCTCAAAAACAGAGATTTTATTAAGAGAATGCTTTGCATTAAAATAAATTCACATGACCTTTTAAATCTTTATTTCATAAGTAACTGTTATAAAATTCGCCGTGTCTCGGTCTTATTATTCGATTCATATGCATATGTTGGAGCAGCGGTCCAGTGGTAAGACGCGCGCTAAGGGGTCTAGATGTCCAGGGCTCTGTATTGAAATCAATCATGATGTTCTAAGCGGCCCGGCAGTGAAAACCCTTATGTGCATGGAGGCGATCGATGGGAGAAGACATCAAAAACCTTACTAGACAAAGAATACGATTTCATAACAGAGCGGGTTGGTGAAGGTTTGTTAGTGACTTATGCTCTTCCAGTAGTAGAGAAAAATAAGTTACTAAATGGAGTGTGAAGACATAATTATCAGAAACAACAACAGTAAAACAACAGACAGCCAAAAAGCAAAGAGGGAGATGCCGTTTCAGATTTTTAAACTTATGTTATAACAGGGACGATTCAAACCAATAACGAAAACAAAAACCGAAGAGTTTTCCGATTTGGAACGGACAATGGCAAAATAATTGGTACTGGATGTTGTTAACCAGGGTTTAGAGTGCATCAACCTCATACTTGCCCCAATAAGTTCATTAAATCACAAACAATAGCATTTTTTCAAAGAAAAAACCTCAACCCACCCTTCACTCGAAGCAAGTAACAGAAGTCAGGTTAGCCTCGTTCTGACATTGTGATTCCCGAATGCCGTATTAATGGTACAAAACACTTGAATCAAATAATGTCACATGACTCCGAAACGATATAATTTCCTTAATTATGTATAATTTAGACATAGATTTTACAATGTAAAAGTTAAGTCGTATTATGTTCATCATAGTTATACTCAATTACAGATGTTAAATATTTTGTTTAATCATCACCGAATTTACACTTAACTAACATCAAATACTCATTATGTAAGAGCAGAAGTCCAGTGGTTGGACGCGCTCTTAGAGATCGAGAGGTCCTGGGTTCGAATCCCACTTGAGGCACTGCTAATTTCCTTGAGCAAGAAATTTACCTGCAATTGCTTCACTCCACCCAGGTGTAAATGGGTACCTGTAAGGGTCATCCACTATATGCTGTGGCTGCAATTTGCGCCGTATGTTAACAGTTGGTGTGTGACTCGATGATCGCAGAGGATAATGTCAAGAGTCGACTGGATAGTGATACTAGAAGTAGACTTCAAAAAACTTGCTTTAACTTTAACTAACGTCAAATACTCATTATGTAAAGGCATGTATATACACTGTCATGTAGCACTGTACGGGTTAGTCAACCAAGATGGCGGAGAGAAGCTGATGAAAAGGTGAACAGATTTTATTTTCTCGGTTTCTCTAACTTAATCCACAGTCCGGTGCATAGTGAACAACATCTATTCCCTTGATATCCACCCAAGAACTCAGAAATGAATCACAAAGTTGGTCGACTTCGGTAATGTTATCTCATGACACTTGAACACAGTTCATCTGTTTATTTCAAATGCTACTTTTTACTACTGCGATATTTTTGAATTTTTGAATACAGTAAAGTTCCGCCATTAAGACCACCGATTCTGTTGTAAAATCATGCAATTTTTATGATTTCAAATCCCAACTGCTAAATTTGAGAAGAAAAAGATCCCTATAGTAAGACAGTTTCGTTAATTAGACCATCCATTTTGATGGTCCTAATAGAGGATTTATACTGTACCTAAATGTTCTGTATCAATTTGGTTCCGTATTATTTTATTTATTATACACATATATTTATTGTTCATAAGTCATGTTAGCCTTTCGGCCAATAAAAGTTAGAAAAGTCCCGTACTTTTTATGGTAAATAAAGATCAGTTGAGAAAATGAAACCTCTTTGCATTGTATATCAGCCCCCTTTTATTGCATATTTGCCTTTCAAGTATGGCGCGTCCCCTTTACAGTATACAATGTACATTGTATATCAGCCTTTTATGAATATTTGTAAACAGGCCCTTTTTGTTATATATTGGCCCCTTTTTAATCAAAGCTTTGATTTTTAGTCTTTACTCATTTGTTACTTTTATTAAGTAGAAATGAAGACCCTTAATCTAGATGAATTTCATTTGAGAAAAAATCAACAGATTTCCATCTGTGATTAAAACTTGTAATATTATGTGGAACACAAGCCGTCCCAACATCTCCATTATTGTCCCGTAAAAATGTTGTAACAATGACTTGAATGTGAGATACAAACAGCGTCCCCGGCTCATATTTCACTCCCAACTGATATTAAAATGGTGGATAACTTCACATGAAGAGAGAAGCATACTAATTTTCTATATTGAAAGTACATGTAAATAACACGGCCAACTAGTGATATATTTTAACTTTGATTAAAACTAATTGAATAATATAACTACTTTGAACTTCAACAAATCACAACAAACAAGATCGGAAAATGTTTGAAAGGTTTAAAATTAAAGGACCTCAAATGTCATTATATAGAAATGTACGCTCACTTTTAAACGTAAATCTAATTTATATTTTAGTCAATATTCATTCCATAGAGCATATTTATCGACCTGACCCTTTTAGGGCACAGCCCCATCTTTATTGAACGAGGCATATTAATTACGTTTTGATAGCTTTTCAATACGCGCCATAAATACAGCTGAGTAAACAACGGCACACGACTGTGGGATTATGACAAGATGCCGGGCAACGTTTAGAATCTAAACACAGGGGCTTGTGAACTGATTTAAATAATTTGCAGATAAGTTGGAAAGTATTTTAATACCACATAAAACCATGTCCATTAAACCAAGCGAGTTTATTATACAAACAGTCCATAAAAAGTTATAGAGGGTAGCGTTGGTCGTATTGTTTTGAACGAATGAGATGCATCTCCCCCATTGGAATGATATTGATAATCAAAGCACTGAAAAGGTGCACATAAAAAAGCGCTAACGAATGTTTTATGCACATCGTTACCGTCGTTGTGCTGAGATGTGCTATGATGCGATAAAATGCCAACGAGACCCTGTGCGGAATCATAAAATCGGTGATACTCAGAGTTGAGGACTCTTCATCAATCTAAGGAAGGCGGTCTTTAATGGAATTCTAAATCCAAGAATGTAATAAATCAGCACTGAGTAATGGTCCTTTAATACATTTTTATCTTATCATTGTGTATGAGTAATACAACTCTGAATAAATAAACAAAAACACTTTGTTAAAAAGTCAGTCTTTCTCCATGTACAATTTTGTACGAAGAATTTTCATTACTAAAATGGGGTTTATGTAAATACGATGCAGCCCTCTTTCAACAGGTGTTTTTTTACTGTAGCTTCTGATAGCCACGAGTTTGAATCGTAGATATTACTACTAATAGTGACTAGATTTTTTGTGTGTTTAAACGCCGTAGCATCACATTGTATAGGTCATATCACGCCGGTTAGACAGAGCAGAGCAGAACAGAACATAAACTTTATTCAAGGGCTTGAGCATTACTCATCACCCAAATAAATGCAAATACATACATATACAATTACATGCGACATGAAAACATATTTTTTAATTATAAACATACAAATAAGAAGTGAAAATTATTTATAAAGTTATTTATATTCAGTAAAAGAATTGAAGGTTAATAAGCCAAAGGTTAACATAAGAGGACCTAATCATAATGACTACCTACTTACTGTTTCGGGAAAGGCTAAACCTTTGTACTTATAGCAGTTAACAAGTTACTAGGCGCATGATTCCCTCAGTGACTAACAACTGCCCCCGATATGTACATGATTTAGAATCAGTGGTAGGAGGGAGAACGGCCGTGGAAATTATTTCATGACCAAGCTCCATATGAATGTATGACCCGCCCTGGAATTGAACCCACGATCTTTTTATCAATGGACTTGTGCGCTACCGACTGAGCTAGCTGGGCGGCTTTAGTAGCGACAAGGAAGCCACTGAATGATGGAATTCATAATAAAACATTATTGTGCGTGTTAGGGCGCGAAAGTTTGACACTTGTGAAATCAAAGCACAAATTCATTCCTTACTTCCATGTACATGGTGTCTTTAGCGCGAAATAAGGAACATCGCATGACTTTCTCCTGGCAACAGTCAGCAGACGATCTTGACACAACGTACACAGCGCCAACGCTTCTTAGAGTATTTCTTAAGATTTCCTTCTTCCGTATGCCGCAATGAGGACAACTTTACCACACGCTGTTTGCGTTTGGCTTACAACGGAAACCTATTGTAAAAGTTTGCCTGTGAGCATTTTAATATCATTTTTATCTAAAAAAGAATGAATTGAGAAAGTTTTTCGTGATGTAGTCATTTAAAACTCACTTTCTATATGAATTAAACTACTCGAAACAAATATCGCTATGACATCATTTCTTGATATTAAATCTTTCTATTATACTGATTTACAAAAGAATGACAGCGCGGGTTAAAATCATTTCGGAAGACAAGATGCATGCCGGGTATTACCGGTTCATAATGAATGAAGTGTAAGCCTATGGACAAATATGAAAGATTAGGAAATACATGCCACTAACATCGTTGCAATACCTTTCTATCACCGATTCAATTTTGCGTTTATTTACCAATCCTTTCTATTAGCAAAGTCTACAATGCCTTTATCAACAATATTCAATTTGTTAAATAGTTTGCAAGAAACAATATTAGAAATTTCAATAACGGTTAACCAAATAGACACATGTCACGCGAGATAGTTCGATAACACGCGAGAAAGTGCGATAACTATCGTTTGAGAAGTGTGGTAGATCTCGGCTATTTTATTGTCCGGTGACACCTACGTTATCATCGGCGAACAAGTCTTTATTAGTATCCGTTATGTTTGTATCATTGCGTTTATCATAAAGTTAAACCAGTGTTAATTTAAGGTAAATATGAACGTGTCGGTTGCTATCAGAAATTGCTAACGAGTGTCATCACCTCATTTCATCGAGTTGACAAACTTGAGGACATTTAATTATATCCCAAACATGGTACAGTGTAGTCTCATAATAGGTCATTATTAGCAAACAATATGGTACTGCTACAAATAGATCAATATTTAAAATTTTGACATCAACGCTTTGAGTTGTTTAATTTGGTCATTAAATAACGGTTGCTACCCGTTAGTTTAACAGGTTAAACAAAGAACCTAGAAGCGCTCCGAAATCCGGTACATTTTAAATTTTGTAATTTTCAAGTATGACAAGATGTCATAATTTAGTCTGATTATTTATTTAATGTACATCTATTTATTTTAAGTATCAAGCGGGGTTTTCTAATTTTCATTAAGTGATTGTTTACTTAATAAGCGTTCTATAAATATGTTAACAAGGCGTGACAATGTTGAAACAATGTGACAACCGTTCTAATGCGTGGCAACGACTTGATATGAAAGTCATATGTACCTAATCGATTTTGAGTTAAGCGTTCGAAGGCGAAAATGTTTTGTACCTTAAAAACTCAACTTTCGCCATATAATCTCATTTTAAGATACACGTTAATGGATTTTAGTAACCATTATTGCGTTTACTCATTTAAGTTTTTAATAGGATATCGTCTCTATATTGTTTGCAATTATGATAGATAATATGGCTTTATGTAGAGTAAAAAAGAATATCGAATTGCTTGATTGATAATGACTAAATTGATCTGTTTTTCATCGCTCCTGTTTAATTTTCTCCGCCTGATAGGTTTGTTGGACAATTTTGAATTTTTTACTTTAAATAATAATTTAAAACCTATCTAATCAGGCGGGAGGGCTTACATTTTGTTAGAAAACTGTAGTTTCAAGTTGAAATTGTTTTGTCCAACCCAGAGTACTAAGCGTACGCACATTGACCATAAGATACCTATGGAGGTATTTACAAACAACGGTCACTTTATCATCGGAGAGGGTATACAACAACTCAAATAATATATATACTAACAATGACCAAACATTAATATATTAAATTCTTTAAATCACTTATATCTTTATTTGTGACCAACTCATATATTACAATGACAGTACTTAAAAGAGTGACCACAAATGAATAATATAATTATATCATAAGAAAAATCCATAGCCGAGAAATATTTAAATCCGCTTGCTCACAGATTTTAACTTAAATATCAACTTTTCTAAAATTAAAATACGTTGTATAGAAACAGTTTGGAAGCAGTAATGCAGAGTTCTGATGACGAAAGATTTAGCGCGAATTGAAAAAGGCGGTTTTATGTACAGATTCCAACCATGTTATTAACGGTATAGATGATTTATAGTACAGTTTTGTGAATTTTATTTCATATTTCTAACAATCTATAGGCCTGTGTGCCTTAAGAATGAATTTTCGTAGGATTTTTTTGGTCAAAAAATGCACATTTATCCCTAACCATATTGATTATGTTTTTTTATTATACTTTTATATACTGTTCTGTTTTGTTCTGTTCTTAATCCAATTACAGACACTAGCAATTGCAATTTCAAAATATCAAAACTATTTAACTGAAGTCAGTAAACAAGTTGCTTTAAAGTAAAGTTGTGAAAAACAATTGGCATACATTATCTTTAATCATAAACAAATCACGCCATCTTATAACTTCATATATAGACCATAGATCCCTATTTCATTATCTTGACCACAATCGCCAATCTCTAGAGCCTTCTGTCCAAATATTATGAAAACTATTTGAAGACAAATAATTAAACTCCACCTGTGGGTGTCAAGATTGTTCCGTATGCAAACATATTACAGCATTATGGGCCTTAGTTACAATTATTAGCCACTTTAACGGTAGCGTAAGAGAGCCATATGTAACTTAAACACCGCGAAATATTTATTTATTATCTCAAATCAAATTTGTTCTAGTGATAATTGCTGGCCACTGTTGCTGATAAGAAGTGTTGACACTCGCATTTATTGCACTTTTCGCGAAAATGATTAATAACACCCGTGGCTTGACTCCATTTGCTGTCTTCGTCGCCTTCATCATTGTTAGTTATAGTAAAAGTAATCAACTAGCGACAGAATGATTAATTGAGCCTTGATAAAACTTTGAAAATTTAATGCAAGTAATCTTTATATACACTTAAATTTATAATGTTTACTTAGTAGATTTTAATGTGCCTTCATCTCCCAGTTTTTGATTCATTATAGATAGTCGGTCACAATAAAGTGATGAGCGATTTATATGTAAATATATATATTGTGTATTGGATGCATTCTTGCTATTTGCGGACTGCGGAGTAAGTTTTTTTAAACGTCGTATTCAACACATATATTTTTGTGAATGTAAGCCTCTGAAACTCGATTTCCAAAACTTCCAGTACCACCTGCTAAAGAACAAAGCTTTGTATTAGACCTCAAGATAATATGTGTCATGAAAAATTAACTCGCTGTCCAATTGCCGCTGCTTGCCAGAATATTGCGGCCGCGGCCCCCAGCTCCTACGCGCATGGTTTAAGCTTTGCCTGCAGTCGAGAATGACTAAGAACTATGTATAAAGTCGTTCATCAAAATTAGTAGGCTAAAATATCTGAATTAACAATGTTCTTGCTCTACAAAACTAATGTGCCACACCAATAAAAAGGAACGGCATTCTCTCATAATGTCCTGCTAATGAATAAACAAAAGGATCAATGGAAACCGTACAATGCTTACACCAACTCTTTTATAAGAGCGGCATTTTACATTCTGATGTGCTAATGTACAGACAATGGGACCAATAGAAGCAGTAAAATAAACTCTTTTATTCACGACCGTTTGACCATACTTAAAGCGTTGTTTCCTACACTTATGGCTAAAGAAAAGTGTGCCGTGCGCTAATTGAAATTTTAGTGATCAATGATATAATTACGTTATGATATACTCGTATAATAGTTTATGACAGTTTGTAAATCTACTGGTTTAATAGTTTAATACAAATATGATGAAAACAAAGCGATGTTGTTAAGAAGTTGATCTAATGTTTATTATATATGTATTTCTTTCTATTTAGAAACATTTAATTATCTGAATACTCGAACGTTGACTCATTGTGCTAAATGTGGTATACAGTACCCACCAAAAGTTTGGAGACATTTTTATTATGTAAGCCTACAAATGTTATGCATTCAAGTACAATGTAATTTGTTTTCATTTCAACATTAACCATATTAGATATATCAATAACAATGGTTCTACCAAAAACAATCACTGAAATTAAAAAAAGTTAATTTCTTTTGTCTCCAAAATTTTTGGTGGGTACTGTATGTATACTATTACTCATAATCATGTAGGACAGTTGTCAGTCACTGATGTACCTATGTGCCTAGTAACAGGTTAACATCTAAGTCCCGAAATTTAGGCTTTCCAGACACGAAAAATATGTTGACTGACCGCGATGATATCACCTATACAATGTGTTACTACGGCAACAAAAAATACTTTATAAAAGTAAAAGGAGTAGTTAAATATTTATTCTAAAAATGTGAGTTTTAGTGAATCAGAACATATACCCACATTCAACTATATGTAAATTAAGGAACATTGCTGAACGTATCCAACTGCTTTTCATTTTATAAGGAATAGAAACAAACCGTAACCAAATGTATAATTGTTTTTTTAATTGGGTTTAACGTCGTATTCAACACATATTCGGATCATATAATATTATACGACGGCCAGCTCCTCCTACTCTAGGTTTCCTGGACTCTTTTCTATCACCAGTACTAACTTACCCTACCACGAGGCCGACAACTTATGTATAGAGTATGACCTATCGCGACCGGGCTCGAATCCGCGAAGTCCGACATGCTAACTACTACGCCACGGTCGCGGCTATAAATGTAAACTTGTTATGAGAATGGCTGTCATTTTTCATATGAAAAACTTGCCAGATAAATCTTTCATGTAGCACATGTACTATACTATAGTCATACAACATTGATGCATGACTAGCATCTCTTTATAGTGTCATATTATATAACAACATCACTTGTCATGTAATACAACTACTGACTAATTTGTTACTACATAACACTACTCATATAATTTATAACACTCCAACAGAAATATGTCTGTCATATACAATGTAGTACTAAATAAAAACTTAAGGTACTACAAATGTACTTTCTTTTTAACACGTCAACTGTTTCAGTATAAGCTAAGTGATACATTTGAAATCTTTTTCTGGCTTGCAAACTCTTGTTTTGTGTCTTGAGTCTTGGGCTATGGAAATCTTGCCTTGCGACTTGGGCTAGTGAACTCTTGCTTTGTGACCGGGGCTAGCAAAATCTTTCTTTGAAATTCGGACTGGCGAACTCTTGCTTTGTGACTCCGGCTAGCAAAATCTTGCTGTGTGACCCAGGCTAGCAAAATTTTGCTTTGTGACTCGGGCTAGCGAAATCTTGCTTTGTGACTCGTGCTGGCAAAATCTTGCTTTGATGTTTAGAATTTGTTCTATGCATAATTAGATACACCCAGCATGAACTGGAAAAGAATGATTTCACTACGTTTTATTTGGGCGGGGGAACCGTAACTAATAGTATGCTAGATAAGTAGAAGGAATTCATTCAACCAAGTGCCCTATAAATAAAGTTCTCGTGCAAATAAACAAAATTATACATGTGCATATATAAGTACTTGTACCACCAAAGTTGTCGACAACAATAGAAATTTAGCAAAACCCTGATAGCATCAGTGTTTGCCAGGTTCTAAATTCATTGCAGCGACGTGTCCAATCATAAGATTACGATCATTGTAAGTCCTGTTTTCCCACTGCAATGTCAGATCACTTGACCAATATAAAATTAAATTATACACTAATTTCAGTAGTATTGTAATGATTTATCAGTAAAGACCTGACAGTTTTTAGGACTGTATACCAATTTGCAAAGCAATAAAGCTTCACATAATGTAATGATATAATGGCACTTAAAAGACCATGCATGCGCACTGATACCAACTGTCAATCGATTAAATACGAAATGATTTGTGTACGCAATTAAACGAATGCGACGTACTATTTTAATGAATGCGCCGGACTATTTTTATGATTTTAGTTGCACTAATTGGAAGGACCATTCGTTTCATGGGCAATTTAATTCAGATTAACGTCAATACAACTTGTCCTACCCACTGACCCCTGAAGCTATGAAGGAATTTGTCATCAATTTAAACAAGTCCTTAGATGTCGCGGATTAATATTTAACGCTACTTGTACCTGCACTACTTTGTTCACTTGACCATGAGCGTCTAATCATTGCGATACATCTCAAAGACAAGCGCCTGTCAAACATAGTCTGTAATAACTCATACCTCTATTCTTTCTATGTTAATTTACAAATTTGGGTTCCTTTGATTGACCATTGTCGTACGTTGCTAGTGGACACACGCGAGTCGAAAATCGAGATAAAATGAGTGATGGATGACGGTCATTTGTGTGGCCGAATATACTTCCGGCGAAAAAATAGTTTTTCGTACAACTTGTTGTAAATCAAATCTTTTGATAAATATGTTAATTTCCTAATGAATATTTTAACTTAGTCTAATTCTTTAAGTATTCTCTTTTTTTCACTATACTTGACCTTTAATGTGTTAGAACTTATTGACTGAAAGTATCCATCACGACGTGTTAATCTTACATTTCATGACCGGGAGTGACCGGTACATGTTTACTTTTATCCTTGACCAGAAGCTCTTTTTCGATGGAGGCTGATTTGTTATGCTGATTGACGTATCACCAAGGGTAACACATAAAACTTCACCGTTTACTACGGTGTTGGATTTAGAATAAGCATTTTTGTGGCGACTTCCAGTAAAAGTTTATTGCTTCAATTATTTGAATGGTCACTAAGAGATATTTTAAACATGAAACATAAGATTATGCATTAAGAAATCAATGCCATCTTTGAATGACAGGAAAGTAGAAGTCTATAAGCACTAATAGAAGATGAGTTTCACCGATACCCATTACGTAAAAATTCACACTTTCTAAACCATGGTCTGAAGACATTAATGATGATTCTCAAGTGAAAACTAGTTACAGTATTTTTGTAGTCAAGACCTGTTACATGATGTGCTCCAAACATCAATGTAGGACGGTCATGATGTCCCATATCTATTTAGCCGATCAAGGCGTGCCATATCAATATAGAAAGAACAAGGCGTCCCATGTTAATTTAGGACGAACATGGCGTCTTATAATAATGTAGGGCAAACATGGCGTTCCATATCAATAAAGGACGAACATGGCATCCAACATTAATGTAGAACGAACAAGTCGTCTCAAATCAATATAGGGCGGACATGATGACCTATATCCATGTAGGACGGACATGGCGTTCCATACAAGTTCAAAGTACAATGTAATAGGTTAAAGCGTTTTTTTTGCATTCATTGTCTCTTGATTATATCACTCAAAACAATTTGTAATGACAAACTATGACAAATGAACTTAAATCAAAACAAATAGACAAAAATGAACTTGGTTCACTTCTAACATTTACCGTGTTGCCATTCGTCACTTTCTTGAGTTTTTTGGGTGAACTGTATTTAGGATAAATATATGAGCTAACATTTACAAAGACGTTGACATCCATTTCTTGTTTATAGTAATAATATACATGTATTGTTAATATTAGATCATTATTTTGAACTGTATTCAATTACATAGGATTATAATTAAATACAAAACAGTCAAACTCTGGAGCCGCCCTGCTAGCTTAGTTGGTAGCACGCAAGTCTACTGATCGAGATATCGTGGGTTCCATTCCCGGGCGGGGTATACTTTTGTGGAGCTTGGTCATGAAATTATTTCTACGGCCATTCTCTCTCCTACCAATGATTTTGATTATGTGGGACAGTTGTCAGTCACTGACGAACGCATGCGCTTAGTAGTTGGTTAACAGCTAAATCAAGAGATTTAGCCTTTCCAGGAGGAGTGAGTAGGTTGACTGACCGCCGTTATATGACCTATACATTATACAATGTGTTGATACGGCGTTAAACCTAACAAAAACAAACAAACAAACAAAGTAAAATTCTGCTATAAAGACCACCTTAGTTATTGCAATATCATGCGCTATTTTGACGATTTTTTGAGTTCCAAATACATAATTGGAGAAGAAAATGGGCTGTATATCAAGAATGTCGAATTTGAATGTCATAATTGTTGGATTTTATCATAAGAATATGAACTTAAGGAGTCGTCCGCCGTTTTCTAAAACGAAATAATCTGAAAATCATACATCCAACGTTCTAATGGGTGATGAGTATACTGCTCAATCCCCGAAATAAACCATTGGTTCTTTCCTGTTCTGTTCAGATTTAATCATTGCACCAAAAATATACATTCCAAGTTTTTGCTCCAAATTAAAACCCAGAGTTCTGATTTTCCATTGATGACCGATACGCATAATGCAGTTAAAGTTCTTGCTCCAATTTGAAACAATTGTTCTGAATCATACTTTGTTACTTTCCCTTCTCCCTTCCCTATAAGTACTTGCCAAGTACTTGAGATTTTTGTTACAAAGCATCTTGATCAATGAACAAAAAGAGAAGCATTTAGAAATCTTAAGTATTTGTTAAAAAAGTCGCCGACTCTCAGAAGTGATTTTAACATTTTCTACCCGCCGTGTGCTGGTTTTATAATCAGCAGACATATTGACATCATTGTGAGCATCCATTAAATTCTAGTCTGTAGTTCAAACATTAGTTAAGAGTTCTTGGAGTATGAAAATTATCAAGAGGCATGATTCATACTTGAATTTCCAGACTTTAAACAAATCCTTTGACCTTATTTAAACTGTATTAAAATGGATGCTGCAGAATGACTCATTCACACCAACTGTTTAAAATCGTCTGAGCAGGCTTTCTCGCACGTCTTGATGTAATTTGATGCATGTTCCTTTAATGCATTATTATGATTCAGCGATGTTATTGGGATATTGTACAACGCATCTGTGTAGTATGACTGCAATTACAGCTCTCACGATTTCTATGCAATCCTTGACAATTACAATTTGCAATTTTGATATAGACCGTTTTAAGAAAGTATTATAATATGGAGAAGTTTTCGGCCTTCGTGGAAGGGTAGGTGAGTGCTGGTTATAGACAAGGGTCCGAAAAAGCTAGGTTAGGTGCGCTGGACGCCGTAAAATGACCTAAATTGTGTTGACACGGCCATAAATCCAATAAGAAAATGATAAGAAAGTATTGTTTAATTCTATTGAACTGACAGTATACATTAACCCCGCTGATTTAGATACTCGATATTTGTTTGTTAATCAAAGTACATAGGAACGTGTGACAAGTTTTACATGTTTGAGATTATTTAATTTGAGATATAATTCGGTTATAACATGAACTGTATCTCATTCTCGTTCCCAAAGGATATCAAGATTCTCGATCTAACTAGTTTCGAGAATCTTTATAACCTCTGGGTACGAGAATGTAACTGTATAAGTTCACATGCACTAAGGACACGATACAGGTAAAACTGTGAACTGTCGGCGAGAAATATTGATGAATACAAAAATGTGACATTATTAATTCACGTTGCTTAGGTCACTTATCAAACGCTACTACTTTGAAACAATTAATGAATATCACCGAATATCACCGAGCTGCATGTTAACATTTTGTAAGGAATAAAACCGAAGCAAACCCGGGTCGGTAGCGCAGTTGGTAGAGCCTGGATTTCGAATCTAGTGTCCCACAGCGACACTAACAAGTTCGAATCTCACCTGGGGAGGTTATACTCTTCCATAAAAACTTGACAATGATATCAATTTTTCTCCATTAATAAAATATATGGAGAAGTTTCCAGCCTTGAGAAGAGAAGGTGAGTACTGGTTATAGACAAGGGTCCAGGAAAGCAAAGAACCGAAGCGAATCCAAAAATAGACTTGTAATAAGCGGCTGTGTTTTTTGTGTCACTAATGAACTGTTCAAATTTTTAAATAATCTTAAATAACTTTCTACTCGCTTTAATTTCTTACGCCCATAGGTCACCACATTTCGAATTTTGGTATTTCTAAACAATGTTGCTTTGGCTATGAGCAGCGTTACGTCTGAGTATATGAAAGATGGGCGGCGCGACTTGAAGGTCCCAAACATATTTACCTTTTGAACTCACTTTAACAAAGTTGCTTAAGTGCAATTGTTCTGGAATTTTTGTTACTTTTTAAATCATCTCAAAAGGTATGCATTTAGTATTCCTTTGTATTAATATACTGACTGCTTTTAATTTTCTCAAATTGCTACACCATTAACTTAGTGATCCCGAATTTCATCTCAAATTTATTTACTTTAACTAAAATGAATTTTGTAAATTTTGTGGTGAAAATAAAATTTTGCTATTTAAGTAAATTCAACCGAGTTTAACTGTTTGAAGCGAGCGTTCGCCTGAGCGTGACAAAAACTGTCGTCTGCTAAAGCGATAGTCGGACGACATGCCACACGTCTTCTCAAGCGTGCATAGTCGTGCGCATGGCAACACTTTACGGCTAAAAAGATGCAATTAAATTTTCAAATTTAAGGAATATTAAGTTTGCTGCAATGGGCGTTGATAGCCGAAGATGAAAGGATGCCGTGCTAGTATATTTGACTTGATGGGCAATACGTCACCGCGAGAACGTCAGTTAGGTTTTCAAGCAGTTTGATCTATAATTACGTCTGTTGAGTTGAGGTTCTCGTCTGCTGAAAAGAAAAACTTATAAAACTTAGTGAAATGGGATCAGCCTCGTTTAAATTGCATAGCTGTATGTGATTCTCATTCAGAATAAGGCAGATTCGTCTGCCGCTCAATGTTTAGTACTTAAGAAAATTGTTTGGGTGCATGTCTTTGCATTGGATTAGTATACTTTGGGTTCGTTGAATAATCTTTTTTGTACATTAACGGAGAGCAATAAGGCCGGTTAAAATATAATGTGAAATTTGATGTTTAAAGGCGTATTGCTTTAACAAATGTGAATCAAGTTCAACACTAACATTAGTATTGAGCGTTATAGCCGCAAAATCTTATAATTTGCCGAATAACCAGATTATCGTCTGCTTAAAAATGAAATTATGATGAAAGTATGTCATAGTTCGTATTAAACTCTTTTGATCAGCCAATAGTAAAAAATACTTTTACTTTTATTCCTCCATGACGAGTACAAAACACAAAATATTTCAACAAATTATTACATTTATGTACCAAAGTCAAATTGACATGGCGGTCCGACTCGTTCAAGTCGCGTGTATCGAAATTATGTTAAAACAAACGAGCAAGTTCGATTTTCATCACGTCTGCCTCATCTACTTTGAAGAAGGTAAAAACAGACGACATGCCACCGTCGGTGATTGCTTCCGCTTATCAAGGCGAGATCATGGCTATTAAGATAATTGACGGATTGTAGTTTTCGACTTTATGTTAATTTTGACATAATTAAAATTTAAGTTGTAAGCATATTTTTAGATGTTAGGCACAGAGATAACTTTAATGTTTTACACATTAAAACATTTGCTGATACTTTTTACGCCAATACGGAAAATTTGGCGTGAAAACATGAAAAGGAATAAGCGCCGCAGACCATGAAAGTGTGCCTGCCTTGTAACCATAAAATTATGAGTAATAATAATAATAAACTGTGTTCTCCTCGTCAAACATTATAGGAATGCACATCAAAACAAGAAAATATAATGAAAACAAACTAATCATTTTTTGAACATTTTGGATTAAATACTTTCAATCGTTGATAAGCTTTACGTATAATTATTGTAATCATTACTCTTAACGATAGCTATCGTACTCCACCGCCGCCATGTTTTGTTTTCCTTTTAAAATATCGTCTTTAAACGAAGACCACGGGTAATTAGTCGCTTACTAAACATTATCAAAGATTTGAAATGTTTAAAAACTAAGTCATTGTATTTTAATAGTCTAGTAAATTTCATACAATTATTATAAGTTATTAATATTTATTACTTAAATGGAGTTTTTTACTTAAAGTGGAGGATTTTTTGCTGAACTTTGATGATCCTGTACTGATTGCATTGTTTGAGTCGCAACTATCTGATGCTTAGTTTAGATTGAACTCGTGTTCAGTTTTTGAAGTAACCCTTTTTAATTTCTAATGACTACATACAGTTACAAATTGAGTAGGCCTACATTCGCGACCTGACTGGGGTTAAATTTCGAAAATGATACCATAATATGAACGTCGTATACTCGACGACTGATGGTTGGCTTCGACTCCTCCGCACAAAAATTGAATTGAACTGTAAACAATGTCATTTTGAAAAATAATTTGAGCAGAGGATTCAGAGTAAAAAATACAATTCACAGGATAACATTGTCATTTTCGGACAATGAAGCGTAATAGTAACTTTATGAACAGTACAGAACAGAACATACTAATTATGCACTTTTTCAATATGTTTCATCTTTTGGCTTCACAGAATTTGATGGAAAAAAAGAGTTTGTTTGCAATCTGAAGGTCTCCTTCAACTTATATAAGATCTAAAAAAGCTCAAACAGGACATAAAAATTGGAAATGAGAGGTGTGCCAAGTATGATTATCTTGATAGCCCTTTAAGTTCTTTAATATAGAATTAACAAATGATGCATATGTCAAAGATGAAAACTATGGTGGTATATTTCTGCCACCAGATAACCTCATAACTAACAAATTAACGTGTTAGGTATCTAGTTAAATATTTTTGTGCACAAACCTGTTAAAATATTTAAAAACGTCGACAATTCTTATTATGTAAGTAGTCCATTTTTAGTATTTTATTCTATTCTTATGTTTTTACTGCATATATTTACACTTTTAATTTAAGATAATTACGATCTCTCATATTTCTATTTAGAAAGTATTGCATGGTGTTATTAGTTTAAAATTTTATCTGTATATATGTTTTAATTGTACTATATTGTGTAACATGTAAAGTACTTAAATGTATTATATTGTCACCATGCAATGTGACACTAAAATAAATAAATAAACCATTTAACCATTATATCTGTTTGCAAGTGGTTATCTAGGTATGTAACAAAATTATCATGTACTTAACTAGTTAATTGATTACATAGTTATCACTTCTTAAACTAGTTACATAACTAGTTAACCACTTGGTAGTAAACTAGTTATACAGAACAGAACAGATGCTTTTTACAGGGCTTGAGCAATACTCGTCACCCAACTGATTTAGCTGCTGTTACTTAAAATATCACTAACTTATCATTAATTTGTTACGTAACAAGTTAACCACTTAATTAACTTGTTAGTTATGTTGTTATCTGGTGGCAGAAATACGTCACCATAGTAAACATAGTGTCAATTAAATTGATATTAACTGGTACTACCAAGAACGCATTGTCAGTTATAATTATTAAGAGTTCTATTAAGGAAATATGTTTTACGTAATAATTTGAATGAAAGTAGTTTATTTACATGTTTCGTGCATAAATCATTGTACGCCGACATTACAAAAATGCATGAAAACCAACATATGGGACTTTTTGAAAGTTTAGTGCTTTACATTGTAATAAAAATAAAAGCAATGGAGCCATACGGTGACATTTTTTGATAGATCCCCTAAATCGCATATGCTTTCCTATTCTTTAAACGTACTGCCATTAAGACATTTTATGTATTCAAATACACTTCCTATTTAAAGACATGCCAATAGGGGCCATTGAAAACATCGTACCCTTATGGTCCCTATCGTAAATCAAGCCTAAATGATAATAAAATATAATGAACCCTTTTATGCAAATAAAATAAAGGATTATCAATATACTCAAGTAGGGATTAAGAATTTTTAGCGGGAGTTTTTTAATTTTAATTATATAATTATTGTTGACAAATCTTGGAGCTGTTATATAAAAGTTTTTTTTTGAATAGACACAAAAAATGAAGAGAAATAGACTTTTGTACAACAGCTGGTCTCTATCTTGATTTGCTAATGTGTTTCGTAAATATATTAGGTGCGTGAAGTTAGCTGCCAGTTGCCAGTTGCCAGTTGCCAATTCAATCGGCAACTGGCAACTGGCAGCCAACTTCACACCCAGCTGCCGATTCATTTTTTTTTTGTTAGCAAGCACTATGTACAGGCACTGCGACGAACGTTCCGCGTGGGTGTTTTGAATCGGCAACTGGCAATTGGCAGCCAACTTCACGCCTCAGCTGCCAATTCGATTTTTTTAGATTTCAGCGCAGATACGTCGCCCTATGCACAGGTACTGCGATGAACGTCCTACACGGGTGTTTTGAATCGGCAACTGGCAACTGGCAGCCAACTTCACACCCAGCTGCCGATTCGATTTTTTTTTGTTAGCAAGCACTATGTACAGGCACTGCGACGAACGTTCCGCGCGGGTGTTTTAAAGCAACTGGCAACTGGCAGCCAATTTCACGCCTCAGCTGCCAATTCGATTTTTTTAGATTTCGGCGCAGATACGTCGCCCTATGCACATGTACTACGATGAACGTCCTGCTCGGGTGTTTTGAATCGGCAACTGGCAATTGGCAGCCAACTTCACGCCTCAGCTGCCAATTCGATTTTTTTAGATTTCAGCGCAGATACGTCGCCCTATGCACAGGAACTGCGATGAACGTTCTACACGGGTGTTTTGAATCGGCAACTGGCAACTGGCAGCCAACTTCACACCCAGCTGCCAATTCATTTTTTTGTTAGCAAGCACTATGTACAGGCACTGCGACGAACGTTCCGCGCGGGTGTTTTGAATCGGCAACTGGCAACTGGCAGCCAACTTCACGCCTCAGCTGCCAATTCGATTTTTTTAGATTTTGGCGCAGATACGTCGCCCTATGCACAGGTACTACGATGAACGTCCTGCTAGGGTGTTTTGAATCGGCAACTGGCAACTGGCAGCCAACTTCACGCCTCAGCTGCCAATTCGATTTTTTTAGATTTTGGCGCAGATACGTCGCCCTATGCACTGGTAATGCGACGAACGTTCCGAGCGGGTGTTTTGAATCGGCAACTGGCAACTGGCAGCCAACTTCACGCATCAGCTGCCAATTCGATTTTTTGAGATTTCGGCGCAAATACGTCGCCCTATGCACAGGTACTGCGACGAACGTTCCGCGCGGGTGTTTTGAATCGGCAACTGGCAACTGGCAGCCAACTTCACGCCTCAGCTGCCAATTCGATTTTTTTAGATTTCGGCGCAGATACGTCGCCATATGCACAGGTAATGCCACGAACGTTCCGCGCGGGTGTTTTGAATCGGCAACTGGCAACTGGCAGCCAACTTCACGCCTCAGCTGCCAATTCGATTTTTTTAGATTTCGGCGCAGATACGTCGCCATATGCACAGGTACTGCGACGAACGTTCCGCGCGGGTGTTTTGAATCGGCAACTGGCAACTGGCAGCCAACTTCACACCTCAGCTGCCAATTCGATTTTTTTAGATTTCGGCGCAGATACGTCGCCCTATGCACATGTACTACGATGAACGTCCTGCTCGGGTGTTTTGAATCGGCAACTGGCAACTGGCAGCCAACTTCACGCCTCAGTTGCCAATTCGATTTTTTTAGATTTCGGCGCAGATACGTCGCCCTTTGCGCATGTACTACGATGAATGTCCTGTTCGGGTGTTTTGAATCGGCAACTGGCAACTGGCAGCCAACTTCACGCCTCAGCTGCCAATTCGATTTTTTTAGATTTCGGCGCAGATACGTCGCCATATGCACAGGTACTGCGACGAACGTTCCGCGCGGGTGTTTTGAATCGGCAACTGGCAACTGGCAGCCAACTTCACACCTCAGCTGCCAATTCGATTTTTTTAGATTTCGGCGCAGATACGTCGCCCTATGCACATGTACTACGATGAACGTCCTGCTCGGGTGTTTTGAATCGGCAACTGGCAACTGGCAGCCAACTTCACGCCTCAGCTGCCAATTCGATTTTTTTAGATTTCGGCGCAGATACGTCGCCCTTTGCACATGTACTACGATGAATGTCCTGTTCGGGTGTTTTGAATCGGCAACTGGCAACTGGCAGCCAACTTCACGCCTCAGCTGCCAATTCGATTTTTTTAGATTTCGGCGCAGATACGTCGCCCTATGCACATGTACTTCGATGAACGTCCTGCTCGGGTGTTTTGAATCGGCAACTGGCAACTGGCAGCCAACTTCACGCCTCAGCTGCCAATTCGATTTTTTTAGATTTTGGCGCAGATACGTCGCCCTATGCACTGGTAATGCGACGAACGTTCCGAGCGGGTGTTTTGAATCGGCAACTGGCAACTGGCAGCCAACTTCACGCCTCAGCTGCCAATTCGATTTTTTTAAATTTTGGCGCAGGTACGTCGCCCTATGCACAGGTAATGCCACGAACCTTCCGCGCGGGTGTTTTGAATCGGCAACTGGCAACTGGCAGCCAACTTCAGGCCTCAGCTGCCAAATCGATTTTTTTAGATTTCGGCGCAAATACGTCGCCCTATGCACAGGTACTGAAACGAACGTTCGGCGCGGGTGTTTTGAATCGGCAACTGGCAACTGGCAGTCAAGTTAACGCCTCAGCTGCCAAATCGATTTTTTTAGATTTCGGCGCAGATACGTCGCCCTATGCACATGTACTACGATGAACGTCCTGCTCGGGTGTTTTGAATCGGCAACTGGCAACTGGCAGCCAACTTCACGCCTCAGCTGCCAATTCGATTTTTGGGCGGGGCTTTAGCCACGTCCAGAGTTAACAAACCGTAATTTCAGCTCCGATCATTGAATTTAAGCAAAAAACCCGATCCACTCCGCATATTTTACTGCAAAAATTGATTCGGATATTTCGGGTTAGTATGTTATCATGATAATCGCCTGAGACTTATTTCCATAGATTAGATTTTTCATCCGGCAATAGAGCAACATGATAGGACTAAAACACGCAATGGAGAATTGGCAAGTCGACCTAATTCGGTTAATTACAGTTTCGAATAATGGATTGCCGCTCAACATAAGAATTCGTCTCGTATTAGAGGCCGTTATCGTGGTTATGTAGGAGAGTTTTGTTGCGTCCTTGGTTGCAACAATTCAAGGAGTAAATGTGCACGTGAAATCAGAGACATAGATAATAGAGATTAGAAGATATTGGAAAAATCGCCGATTTCGTCCATAACGTTATCGGGTTGGGTTTAAAGTTCGGTCGAACCGTACCTGATTATTCCGGAACGTTTGTACGGACTTGTCCTTTTTTTCATTGAAATATTGCCGTTAGATTTAAGTTAATAACCATATTTTTATCTTAAGGCACATAACATTAGGAATTTTTAATCAACAAAATGTAGTCACAAATGTCACATATGGTGTAAATGACTCCTCCTCTCAGACATTCAATCTAATTAACAAAGCAATAAAAGTGTCTTAATCTAAGGAAACAATACTGTCTTATCAGTGAGAGGGTATTGCAATAAGCAACTTAGAAATTGCACCCTGGTGTTTTATGACCCATGACATGCTTGTGCAATGGTCTTCTTTAAATTATTGTAATATGAAGTTAGATGGTTGATTACTTATAATTTGTGAAAATGAACCAAATCTGAACAAATAAAATACTATAAGCTATTCTACTATTTAATTTCTTCGTGATGAATGACAGTTACTAATAAATTTGAAAAATACAATGTTTGTTAATTTTCTAAAAAATTGAATCTGATTTTTAATGAAATTATTTTATTCAATTAATTATTAAAATTCCTTTAACAAAAAATGCATGAGTCAATTTGAAAAAATACACAATATCAGAGACACATCTAATTCACTGACAATATACTTACTTATACATGAATGATAATATGGTTTATTATGTCATGTATGTCAAATATAATATACATTATGATCTCAATAAGTGCTAAACACCTGATACTTGTCCCCTAACACCAACAATGAAGCCACCCATAGTGCATACTAAGCATAGTATGTAATTACTTATGTCCAAAATGAAGCAAGACAATTAAGACTATATCAGGGTTTCGAGGTCATATGACTAAATAAAATGAAAACCCTTTAAAATTAACCTGTGACTTAACTTACAAACAATTGCAAGAGACAAAAATTAATTTGAATAAATAAAGTTAATACATTACTTGCCTATATTTTAAAGTACTAAAGTACTTTCTTTTAGAAGAAAGAAACTTTGAATCTGCATATTAAATAAAATAACATATTGAATTTTGTTAAACGTTACAAGACTGAATTCCTTTTAAAAAGGATATAGATTAATTCTATGACCATCAAGGAGGGAAGTTGGTAACAGCAATAAAGTCAGACACTATAGACTACTATTCACAACTCTTTCCTTTTTTGTTTTAAAATTAATTTTTGATTATATAGAATCCAAAACTGAATAGAACATCATGACGATAAACAATGATTCAATTTATCTGACGCAATCATTATGAGAAAAGTTGAAAATTCATCTGTCCAATTGGAAAAGGGCAACTTTAAGGCTAGGTTCTCATAACGTCATAGTAGCGTCATGATCAGTGGTTTAAATTTTCAAGAGCCCCGCCCCATCAGTACTTTCAGTGCTTTGATTTTAGATTTCGGCGCAGATACTTCGCCCTATGGACATGTACTACGATGAACGTCCTGCTCGTGTGTTTTGAATAGGCAACTGGCACTTGGCAGCCAATTTCACACCCCAGCTGGCAAGTCGATTTTTTTTAGATTTCAGCGCTGATACTTCGCTCTATGCACAGGTACTGCGATGAACGTCCTACGCGGGTGTTTTGAATCGGCAACTGGCAACTGGCAGCCAACTTCACACCTCAAATGCCATTTTGATTTTTTAAGATTTCGGCGCAGATACTTCACCCTATGCACATGTACTACGATGAACGTCCTGCTTGGGTGTTTTGAATCGGCAACTGGCAATTGGCAGCCAACTTCACACTTCAGCTGCCAATTCGATTTTTTTAGATTTCAGCGCTGATACGTCGCCCTACGCACAGGTACTGCGATGAACGTCCTACACGGGTGTTTCGAATCGACAACTGGCAACTGGCAGCCAACTTTACACCCAGCTTCCCATTCGATTTTTTTAGATTCAGTGCGGATATGTCGCTCTATGTGCAGGTACTTTTAGGAACGCCGATATTTCTCTTTAGCTACTAAGATGCATTCGGACGAGAACAACTTGTGAACAGTAATTTTGATCGTGGACATCGTTTGACATTTTGACTACCAAATATGTCTGCTGGTTGTGGAAGAAATTCGATAGAAAAGTAATGTTGGCGTGGTTTACTGTAAGGTAAGAATATGTTTACAACATTTTGTACATAATGAGTATAACTGCTCAGGTAAAGTCAAATTCGATCACTCCATAGTGTGGCCATTATTTAACCCTCGCGAGTGTACAAGCTGGCGAGACTGTCCAGAATAAGCCCGATGCTTTCAGTCCAAGGTGTGTTCAAGATAGCCTTATGAATGAATCCAGTTCATAGGAAATGGATGTACTGTATATCTAGAAATTCGAACCCCTAGATCTAAAGCTATTTTTTCAAATATGGGTAGATTCTATGCAAAAAATCTAATAGGCAATTTTGAAAATTCCGAAACCAATAATTGTGGATAGAAGGTAATTTACATTGGCAAAGTAGGCCTTAAATGTGTAGGCCTAATGTTTGATTCACAGAAGGCTAATCACGCGCTCCAAGTTATCATTTGTTGGAACAGGTCCGTCAATTGTGGCTGCCTGGTGCGCCTTGTATATTGACCTAAATGACCAAAGGAAGCTATTTGTACATATTACTGATCGGATATCATTATCTGAAAGACTACTTTAACTTGGTACTTTAAAAGTGTGTTATTTATATTTTGTTTTGCTAAGGAACTAAAACTATTGATGAAACATGACGTCATGTCTCCTTACTAAATTTACCTATGGTAAAAGTAGTGTAATTTTAGCCATATTTTTGTGTGGAAAGATGCAGCTTATGGAAGATCAAAACGTGGTTTTGGGGCCGGACAGTCATCTGGCATTATTTAGTGGAAGTTCGCATTAACCAGACTTTTTTTAAAGTTTGTGATACAAACAATTTGATCCGCACTTGATTATTTATCAGATAACATTTTACTGTTACCAATCTAAATGTTGCATCGATGAAAAGGTCCAGCACTACCTATCATAATAGGCGTGAAAGTGTGTTTTTTTGGCTCATTACTTAATGGCCTGAATTACCAGCAACACAGTTCAGCAAATATGTAAAATTTAAGTCTGAATATTTGTACTCTTTTATTAGGGAACAGCCTTACTGAATTGGTATCTGACAAATCCATCGGGAATTGATTGGACGACACCCGCCAATAGTATGCCTGCGAACTTATGATTTATTGGAAAAATTAGGGTTTCCTAAGGACATCAGGGCATACAAAGGAAATGTTAACATTTTGAATAAACAATATCGATTGCTCGGAGGGACTTTATACAGAACAGGACATTACACCGGAGCAATGAAAACAGGCAAACATGGTTGGGTGTTTTATGATGGCTTGAAATAGAAGCTGACTAAATACAGTGACAACCTGGCAGCAAA
The DNA here is from genome assembly GCA_025267735.1 of Mactra quadrangularis. Classification (NCBI taxonomy): domain Eukaryota; kingdom Metazoa; phylum Mollusca; class Bivalvia; order Venerida; family Mactridae; genus Mactra; species Mactra quadrangularis. The sequence continues at coordinate 54,989,360 of CM046309.1, read as the reverse complement.
TTATGTGCCAACTCATTTGATGTTTGTCATTTGTGAATAGCATTATGATATGGCATAGCAGATTACAATTCATGATTACCTGGCTGCCATATATATGTCAACTCAATGGATGCTCGCCATAATGACAATAGTGTTATTTTAATATGTAGCATTGTTTTGAACATTGCTTGGCTACAAAGTATAGGTCCATTAATTTGATTCCCCTCATTTGCTAATACATTGTAATGTTGTTATATGCTGTACTTTGCCTGGCTGCCATTATTTATGTCTCATAAATAGGTTTTGAAACCAGTCAAGGTCCTAGTCACAATGAACATGCAATTTGGTTAAGTGCAATATTTCAGGATCTAGCGTCCATGATACAGTGGTATAGACCACAAAAAGTTTGTCCGTCCAATTACCCATTATGGTCTGTGCCTAGACTCTGATGTACGTACATAATTGTTTATCTAACTTTCTTGTACTTTTTGCCTTGTGTTTTACCAGTTGCTCAGGTAGAGATCAATTGTTTGTTGATTAAAATGATTTTAATTTAAAAACCTGTTTTGATTTATGTGTCAGTGTACAATGTTCCCTTGTACAATGAGGAACATGTGCTCCTTCGGCTACTTACGTAAGACTTGCAGTTTAGCTTGTTTCTCTGTATTGAGAGATTATTCGAAAGTGATGAAAATCTTTCGATCCAAGTATTCCAGACACTGACCATAAGACCATGAGAATACCTATATACTGGGTAAAGTATCAGAAATAAATCCTGTATGAGTAATTACCTATCCCTAAATATTTATATGAAAACCTTTATCGGAGTGCCTGCACATTAGGCGTTGTATCATTCAAGCATTCATCAAGAAACGATGCTTCTTAACGTTCACAATAGCGTCTGCACATTGGACCTGGTATTACTACTGTATTCATGTGAATATGAAGCTATATTCCAATTGTCCAACGGATTGTCCAGAATACCGAGCTCCTATACAATAAGAAAGTATTGACGCAGTATTTCAACAGTACAACGTATTGGCAGCCATTTGACTGATGCCAAACAAAATATCTTACAGAGACGATATTTCGTATCGTTCTGCAGAAGATCTGCACATATCGCTTAGGATCAGCGCTGAAATGTAGCAGAGATCGAATCTGAAGCTAGCTGCCACTCGCCAATTCAAAACACCCGTCCGGGATGCACAACACAGTGCCTGTGCGTGGTATCCGATCAGAATTCTAAACAAATCGAATCGGAGTGGGGTATGAAGTAAGCTGCCAGTTGCCAGGTGCCGATTCAAAATACCTTTATGAATCACTCCTCTCAGTGCCTGTATATAGTACGTTAGTCATAGTACCTGTATAGTGCGTTCCTCACAGTACCTGTACAAAGCGCATGGTATCCGCGCTGAAATCTAAAAAAAATAAATCAGCAGCTAAGTTGTGAGGGTAGTTGAGTGCCGCGTTCAGAGACAGCAACACCTCGTAGCTTATCGTCGCCGCTTATCGTCATCGCATTACCTGAACATAGGGCGACGTATCCGCGCTGATATCTAAAAAATCAAATTGGCAGCTGGAGTGTGAAGTTGGCTGCAAATTGCCAGTTGCCGATTCAAAACACTAGTGCGGAACGTTCATCGCACTACCTGTGCATAAGGCGACGTATCTGCGCTGATATCTAAAAATATCGAATCGGCAGCTGGGTGTGAAGTTGGCTGCCAGTTGCCATTTGCCGATTCAAAACACCCGCACGGAACGTTCGTCGCAGTGCCTATATACATAATGCTTGCTAACAAAAAAAATTGAATCGGCAGCTTGGTGTGAAGTTGGCTGCCAGTTGCCAGTTGCCGATTCAAAACACCCGAGCAGGACGTTCATCGTAGTACATGTGCATAGGGTGACGTATCTGCGCCGAAATCTAAAAAAATCGAATTGGCAGCTGAGGCGTGAAGTTGGCTGCCAGTTGCCAGTTGCCGATTCAAAACACCCGCGCGGAACTTTCGTCGCAGTACCTGTGCATAGGGCGACGTATTTGTGCCGAAATCTAAAATAATCGAATTGGCAGCTGAGGCGTGAAGTTGGCTGCCAGTTGCCAGTTGCCGATTCAAAACACCCGCGCGGAACGTTCGTGGCATAACCTGTGCATATGGCGACGTATCTGCGCCGAAATCTAAAAAAATCGAATTGGCAGCTGAGGCGTGAAGTTGGCTGCCAGTTGCCAGTTGCCGATTCAAAACACCCGCTCGGAACGTTCGTCGCAGTACCTGAGCATAGGGCGACGTATTTGCGCCGAAATCTCAAAAAATCGAATTGGCAGCTGAGGCGTGAAAGTGGCTGCCAGTTGCCAGTTGCCGATTCAAAACACCCGCGCGGAACGTTCGTCGCATTGCCAGTGCATAGGGCGACGTTTTTGCGCCAAAATTTAAAAAAATCGAATTCGCAGCTGAGGCGTGAAGTTGGCTGCCAGTTGCCAGTTGCCGATTCAAAACACCCGCGCGGAACGTTCGTGGCATTACCTGTGCATATGGCGACGTATCTGCGCCGAAATCTAAAAAAATCGAATTGGCAGCTGAGGCGTGAAGTTGGCTGCCAGTTGCCAGTTGCCGATTCAAAACACCCGCGCGGAACGTTCGTCGCAGTACCTGTGCATAGGGCGACGTATTTGCGCCGAAATCTCAAAAAATCGAATTGGCAGCTGAGGCGTGAAGTTGGCTGCCAGTTGCCAGTTGCCGATTCAAAACACCCGCTCGGAACGTTCGTCGCATTACCAGTGCATAGGGCGACGTATCTGCGCCAAAATCTAAAAAAATCGAATTGGCAGCTGAGGCGTGAAGTTGGCTGCCAGTTGCCAGTTGCCGATTCAAAACACCCGAGCAGGACGTTCATCGTAGTACATGTGCATAGGGCGACGTATCTGCGCCGAAATCTAAAAAAATCGAATTGGCAGCTGAGGCGTGAAGTTGGCTGCCAGTTGCCAGTTGCCGATTCAAAACACCCGAACAGGACATTCATCGTAGTACATGTGCATAGGGCGACGTATCTGCGCCGAAATCTAAAAAAATCGAATTGGCAGCTGAGGCGTGAAGTTGGCTGCCAGTTGCCAGTTGCCGATTCAAAACACCCGCGCGGAACGTTCGTCGCAGTACCTGTGCATAGGGCGACGTATTTGCGCCGAAATCTCAAAAAATCGAATTGGCAGCTGAGGCGTGAAGTTGGCTGCCAGTTGCCATTTGCCGATTTAAAACACCCGCGCGGAACGTTCGTCGCAGTGCCTGTACATAGTGCTTGCTAACAAAAAAAAAATGAATTGGCAGCTGGGTGTGAAGTTGGCTGCCAGTTGCCAGTTGCCGATTCAAAACACCCGCGCGGAACGTTCGTCGCAGTGCCTGTACATAGTGCTTGCTAACAAAAAAAAAATGAATTGGCAGCTGGGTGTGAAGTTGGCTGCCAGTTGCCAGTTGCCGATTCAAAACACCCGTGTAGGACGTTCATCGCAGTACCTGTGCATAGGGCGACGTAATTGCGCTGAAATCTAAAAAAAAATCGAATTGGCATCTGAGGCGTGAAGTTGGCTGCCAATTGCCAGTTGCCGATTCAAAGCACCCGAGCAGGACGTTCATCGTAGTACATGTGCATAGGGCGACGTATCTGCGCCGAAATCTAAAAAAATCGAATTGGCAGCTGAGGCGTGAAGTTGGCTGCCAGTTGCCGATTCAAAACACCCGCGCGGAACGTTCGTCGCAGTGCCTGTACATAGTGCTTGCTAACAAAAAAGAATGAATTGGCAGCTGGGTGTGAAGTTGGCTGCCAGTTGCCAGTTGCCGATTCAAAACACCCGTGTAGAACGTTCATCGCAGTACCTGTGCATAGGGCGACGTATCTGCGCTGAAATCTAAAAAAATCGAATTGGCAGCTGAGGCGTGAAGTTGGCTGCCAATTGCCAGTTGCCGATTCAAAACACCCGAGCAGGACGTTCATCGTAGTACATGTGCATAGGGCGACGTATCTGCGCCGAAATCTGAAAAAATCGAATTGGCAGCTGAGGCGTGAAGTTGGCTGCCAGTTGCCAGTTGCCGATTCAAAACACCCGCGCGGAACGTTCGTCGCAAGGCCTGTACATAGTGCTTGCTAACAAAAAAAATTGAATCGGCAGCTGGGTGTGAAGTTGGCTGCCAGTTGCCAGTTGCCGATTCAAAACACCCACGCGGAACGTTCGTCGCAGTGCCTGTACATAGTGCTTGCTAACAAAAAAATGAATCGGCAGCTGGGTGTGAAGTTGGCTGCCAGTTGCCAGTTGCCGATTGAATTGGCAACTGGCAACTGGCAACTGGCAGCTAACTTCACGCACCTCTTATCTTAATCAAATGTACATATTCTTCCATAGTCAGCTATAATTATGTGCATTTATGCGATCTCCTACCAATCGGCTTAAGATGCATGTCCAGCCAACTGTATAATAAGAAACAGAAATTATCAAGGGCAATAAGTATAATGTGTATATTTGCTCTAAGGGCATACAAAACATATTTCAGATCAGTATACAAACAATTTGCATACCATTTTTATCATGCACATCAAATTTGAACTAACTGTATAAGTCATACAGGGCGTCTCAGGTCACGTACATCCTTGCAGTTTGCGGCAAAGCAGCATTTTATATAAATACAAAACTTGTTCTCAAGGGTGCAAAAATTGAAAAGAATCATAGAAATAAATGTTGTATTTTTTTTAATTTAGAGTCGAACTTTGAATGCTGCAACACGTTGTGCCCTACTGTGAACAGTGAGACTATTAATCCGTCATAATAAGACATGCAATTAAAAATTTACAGCAATTAATGTAAACTGTTAAAAATTTGGTTAATTATTTATCTTCATAAAAATGGTGTAAATTGTGTGCAGGCGTGTTTTTTGTGATTTTTTGTGAAATATAAAAATAATGAATTGCTCCCTGCAGGAAGAAAATTGAGTGAGCAAATGTCATGAATTGTTTTGTCGTTGTCTTGTGGCATGTCGTATTAAGAGTTTGATCAAATAATATTACAGTCGGCACAGCAGACGACATTTTTTATGTAACAAATTGATGGGGTCAGTGCAATATAAGTTTAACTTCATGTAAATAAAGAAGGATGTAGACTAGTTTTGCACTCATCCTTCAAAGAAGCATCTTAAGCATTTTTTCATACATTTCAATAAGTCCTATTGGTTTGTTTGTTTGTTTGTTTTCGTTTTACGGCGCATCAACACAGAAAGGTCATATCGCGCCTAAAGCAATTAATGACACTATTAATTCAATCGATATTAATGATCTTAAGCCCTATATTTTATTGTATTTAAGTATCGCATGTGATGGTACCGACTCAAAAAGTTCTTTAAGTGAGTTAACCTTAAAAATTCCTATTGGTATGTGAGTTGAAGTGCCCTAACTGTGGGCATGAACAAGCAAGCTTTAATAGGCAAGATTAAGCAATCCGATGTCAGACACTCTGAAACATTCAAGTAACAGTCGTCGACAAGGGCTAATGTCTATGAACTGTCAGTAATTATTATTTGTATGTTGTTTTAAGGCGCTTTCACTGCTTATGTCATTTTGAGCGCCCGTAGTTCATATAATGGAACCGTTTGTCCTTAAGATGCGATATCAATGTCTCAATGCAATAATGAGAAATTGTTTCAACTATTGTTTATGGTGGCCATATGCTACAAAAACCTTTTATGATTCATTGTCACTTTCGAGTCATTTCTTGTCTCCGCTACAGTATGACTAACAAGCTAAATAGATGAGTCGGCCAATTAATACCCGCTTTTATACACGGCCAAAGATATTGTAATATAACTACTTCCGGTTACATGTTCCTGCATTTCCGGTTAATCTCACAGCGTCTCAGATATCGTTGGTCCATATTTACGTTTTGATTTTCTAAATACAGACTAAATCACTACGCATTATTCACGGTGCCTCTGAGAGCGCCATCTAGCGTCTTGTAGCGTCCTATTACTAGCGCTTTGACACTGGCATCGGGAACAATAGCGGCCATTGTGTGTTTCTCGGTAATTGGAATTGAAGTATAGTAAAACACTTTAAAACATGTCATCACGGGAATGAATCGGCAATTAGTGGGTTAACTATTTTCTAATTTAGTGAAAATATAATTAAATAGCAATTTAGTATGAAATACAATGTTTGAAAAATGATACAGTGTAAATTAGACGTCTATTACACGACATTGTTATGTCAATTGAAAAATGCGACATCACGATAAAGTCGTCAGTGCTGATTGAAATTTTATTCATAATGATCTGTTTTAAAATGTTTTCAAAATTTAATTCGAAACATTTTAAACTGTATAGTGCTTACCAAAAGTTTGGAGACAAAGGAAATTCACAAAATGATACTTAAATTTCAATTATTGGCAGTTTTTGTAAAATCATTATTTTTTAATATACAAATGTATCTAGTACGGTTTGTGATGAAATAGAAAACGAATTCCATGAATGCATCACATCTATAAAATTCAGCACCTGACATCCCAAAAGCCTCCCAAACCAAACCATGACCAAGGTAATGTTTTGTATAGGTTTAAAATATTTGTGTAGTCTCAACTTTAAAAAAAAACATAACAAAAATAACGCGAAACTAATAGGCATTTTAAAATAAGTTGGTAAAATTTTCGATCAAGATGCTAAATAGAGCTACACAGAGGAAAATCTCTTCAAACTTTTGGTGGGCACGGTTGTTAGTATCTGATTAATTATGAACTAATCTAATGTCAATTATGCAAAAAAATAATTAATAATTTTTCAATCTTCAGCATACCGTAGTAATTGCTTAATATCGTATTAATACAAGCGTTCAGCTGTAATATCAATTCTATATTTTGATATAAAAAGTTTTTTGTTATATGAAATTATATCATTTATTTGCTAAATAGAATACTTCGTCTATGACTCATGCTTTATTAAGATGATATTAAAGTATTCATTGATAGCATACAATTGATACAGGCTGTTTTAATTTATTGATTTAATAAACAAATTGCGCGCATGTTTTTATATTGCATTTGTATTTTCTTTCTTAATAGACACGTTTTAACACTAGTGACCCCGTAATGAGTTTTTCCTCAATGCGTCAACATATTTTGAATTTCTTACAAAATTGAGTTTTGATAATTTATAATGATTTAAACATTAGCGAGTGTCACCCCTTATGAAATGACTAGGATCGTTATAAGGAAAAAGAGATGATCTACCGGCTTGTTGCTACGTGATGTTTGTATAAAACGTGATAATAGACAATATATTAGAGGCATACAAAGCAATGTACATATATACTCGTACATTGCGTAAGTAGAAATTCACTGAACCTAGTCAAGAAGCATGGTATAGTGAAATTACAAGCCGAGTGTTGTCTCAATCCAATGCCTAAAAGTGCCTATATTGAAGTACAGTAATGTTCCTCTATTTGGACCTACAAATTCGATAGTCTTAATTGCGGAATGGTGCAAATAAAATAAAAATAAAAATTCAATATAGTACATGTTATTTGGTTTATTTGGCATCAAGCATATTGATGCTTATATAAAGAGACCGTTTTCTTCCGAAATTAAGGTTTTGGGACCTAAAATCGTCAAAACTCCCACGATTTTGCAATTGCCAATCGGAACTTGACTGGAATTGTGCAAAATGAGATAAATGTACCAATTACGTAATAATATTAAATACGTGTTACACGTTTTATGGTCCAGAATTTGTATTTCTATATTTTATTATCATGCACTTTATCTGTGAAGAAAGCAAGTCGTGAACTATGTTGGTGATTTATTTTGCAAAACAAATGTACACTTGAAATGCATTTGACTATGATTTATGGCTTAGATTTATTGTAAAGAAAAATGACCGAATGTATCCAACTGTAAATATGTTCTAGGAACAAAACCGAGGACAAATAAATGTAGAAACATATTAAGTAAGTGAAAAGTGATTTATTTAGCACTGAAATCTAAATGTCGTTCCAAAATATTCTTGAATGCGGAGCAAATGAGTCTATTCTACGTTTAGATGGTTTTATAATGGCCACTATATAAAACCACTGTCTGCTTTCTTGGTTAACGCCTATGAAGATGCGAGGGAGGGTAAATGTCTTAAGATACTCGGCACAATGAGAAAAGAAATGGATTTTAAATTATGATTGGGTCTATTTTAGTCTGTGTTTAAATTGTGACACTTGAAAACGGCCATTGTCGTCCGTAATGAGAGTCATCATTTTTCGTAGAAGAACCAAAACTCCATGATATCTGATAGCGGTAGGAGGAAATGGCTTCCTGAATTATAATCATTTAAACTAATGTGTCAAAAATTTATTTCTGTAAAGGGCCGTATATCATCATATTAAGGCACTTTACGGTTGTCAGGGGCTGGACCCTTCGAAGAAGGTGGAATTAAACGGCTACTCAAGGGGCTCTCTTTTTTGGACAACGTATTGTTAGCGTAGATTGTATAATTTGAAAATGACACCTTTTGATTGCTGTTATTTACTACTCTTTGGGTTAAAATACTCTTTATGACAGATTTAAATTATCACATTTTTTGGGTTAAGGAACCAGTCATTTTATTCCATTTATTAACCCCGGGACTATGATAATCTATATTTAGTAACAGACATTTTTTTTTAATTTCCGGAGATGACAATGCACAGATATTACATCTCTTTTCTTCTTGTTTTTTTTTCAAATTTTTGTTAATCTTTCGTCCCATCTGTTTAACCTGTGGAGTCTTGATAAAGAATCTGGCATAATATAATATGAATCAAACAGGTTTCCATAACAATAGTGTGCATTTTTATACAATTTATTCAAATTTTGACCACGCCCATTTTATGACCTTAATTGAACAAGTATCTCCTAATAACAATTGTTTCGGTAACTAATGAGACAGCCTCGTTAATAATATTAATACACTGTGTTTAAGATAGGATCGATTCAAACTTGTAACAGTTGCAGTTACTCGATATTTGCATTTTTTCAGCAGACGACAACGGACAGCAATAGAATTAGGTACTTTTATCAGACGAGAATCGATTCATAATTACCCGTTGTTAGTGTCAAGTACCTTGTTTCTGGTCATATCGTCTGCTGTGACACTCTTGAGTAATGCACGCTCATTTTAAATGACACTTTTATTTTAAGAAATCTAATTTAGTTTTGCAATCGATTCAGATGCATTTTGAAGATGTATAAATTACATGCCGTATTCAGAACTATAGAATTAGCTCCGATTTGTCACTTTTCGGCAGCAATTGCATGTTTTCAAAGGAGCATCGCTTAAGGACAATGTAGTTCGCCATTTTTGCTGGGAAAGAACTGTTAATTGCGTGGCAGTTTGTTTCATGCATATGAATTAATGCCTTGTCAATGATACGAAGACCCGTCTTACCGTGAGAGGGAAACAGAAGTGGATGAGTAGTGTTATGTATTGAGTCACCAGTGCAACATTTGTACAAAATGTGAATACGACTCACACGAGTGTTGTCAAAATAGCTGAAACAATTGTGTCATAGAAAGAACTAGGGTAGCGTCTTGTTATTTTTCCCACGGTTATGTCATAAAGCTATGTTGTCAGGAGTTAATACACAAAGTAGTGTCATCTTTAATGTTTATTCGTTCTGTTTGACAATGGTGGCATTGAATGAGTCCTTGATTTGTTAGCCGTCAGTTGCATTTTAATATAATCATTTTGGCCATGACTTGTTCGCCTAAAATGCATTTAGTATTCCTTTTTGTCAAGCATATTTACAACTGTTTGGCTCACTGATCGTTTTTTATCTGATTAATTAATTGTGATTTCCAAACCTGTTAAGCATTTTTATTGATAGTCAAATATACAAAAACGCGCATTAGCATGAAACTTAAAACTATATCTGGTAATAACTATTCTTACATTTGTTTTGAGATTTTGTGAATGAGGAATATGTAGTGTTTTACGCCAACATTTTTGCAGTCATTTCACTGCTATCAGTCGCTCTACTCATCTTGGCAGGCCTTATCTCTGAACCGAAGATTTAAACCCAGTACTTAGCAAATACCCTCACCAGAGACTTACAAGTTACAACTGCACTGCTTGATGCAAAATCAGGCGGGAGAATGGTCGTAGAATATATTTTAAGACCAAACTCCGCAAATGTGTGTCGGTCCCCCCGGAATCAAACCCACAATGCCTTTATTCGTCACAGACGCGCTACCGACTGATTACTGAGCGTTTCAAGCCAAACGGACGTATTTAATGTGTATTAAATCCCAGATTTGTTATCCAACGCACAACCGACTGAGCAATGAGCGCTGAGGGCAGATTTTTAATGTGTCAACTATCCCAAATTGTAGACTTTTTATTAACTATAAAAAGATAAAGTAAGTAATGTGCAATTTGATGTCTACATACCAAAATGTAGATTATACAATAGAATAAAGATGTAAGGAGGCTACGGTATCATATAACATGTACATTATAAATGAAACCTATGACATATACCCTCCCCATATCATGTTTTTTCCTTATTAAGAAATGTAATACCTATCTACGTATAAAAAGCATGTTGACAGCTGCTTCAAAGCTTCTCACTTAAATTCTGTCTTTTACTATACTTTTTCACAAATCAGATAAATAAATTACATCTTAGATAAATAATACAAAATATAATATACATGTGAACATTAATATAAAATAATATAGATAGTTAATATGTATTATATATGTGTATTGTGTATAACATATGATACACCATTTATTAAGAAAGATGGGCGTGTATTATTGCCTTTTAAGGCTTAATTCTGTCAGTGACTATGGACTTACATGTATATTATATTAGACAGGTTTTAACTGTACCCAGTTTCTAGTTGTTGTTTTTTTGGGGGATGGGGTATTGAGTGTAAACGCCTTGTCAACACAATTTAGGTCATTTTGCGACGTCCAGGGCACTTAACCTAGCTTTCCTGGACCCTTGTCTATAACCAGTACTCACCTATCCTTCCACAAGGCCAGAAACTTCTCCATATTATCTAATCAATGGAGGAAAGTCGACATTATTGTCAAATTTTCATAGAAGGGTATAACCTCCCGGGTGGGATTCGAACTCGTACCCCTTTGGGACACGAGATCCAGTTTCTGGCTGCATACTTTAGAAGACTAAGTTCGAAATATCATCGTTAAAGGAATTGCAAGGCAAAACTTGAACTTCATCTTTTCCTGAATTTGCATCACATTTTTATAATTGTGAATGCAACAGACACCCTGTTATATTACTTTGCAAAATATTTCTTTATTTTCTCGCTCGTTATATTTAGGGTGTTTCCTAACTAGACCCACGTTGGTCAGGTTAGCTAAAAATATATTAGTGTTAAAATATGCATTTACTGATGTGAAGATACTAGTGCTTGATATTGCGCAACATTAGTGCAATTCTGTCACAAAGATACCTTTACCGCCTCAGAATGTTTAAAAGACAAAAAGCGACCAATGAAAATACATTGTATTTAATATTATCATAAATATGAAGTTGAACTTTTGCCTCCTTTAAATTACACTTGCTTGGGTTACACGGTAAGTAGGACGATTCTGTTCCGCAATAAATCTTAGAATCAAACGGCACTGAAAGAACTGAAAAAAATATTGGCAGGTGCGATACACATATAACGATAATTGCTGGTCCAATTTCATATAAGTCAAGCCAAAATGTGCCAAACATATTACATGTAAAATGCATGTCATTTTATCAGGAGTGGAATCAACGCATAACCATAATTAAAAATGTAATGGGAACGGTTGTCCATTTTTTTCTTATGATAAATTTGAAAGATAAGTATTTCAATGATATTTCATAACCAGTATTTTATAAATGTGAGTACTAATGGCATACAAACTTTGATTTAGTTACTGAAACTGAATATTTTACAGAGAAAAGAAATGCAAATGCTTTAAAATGACTAACAATTTTTTGCTGATTTAGTGTTCTAATTTCAAGCTAAATTTCAAAACTATTTATTTTTTGTGTTTTTATTTATGGTCATAATTTACTTTAGTCAAAGTAGTAATTGTAAACAAATTATATAATATATAATAACCTGTTTATTGGTTATATAAAATTACAATTGTGAATACAGCAAAACTGCTTTTCAGTAGTCAAATATTCACCTGTTTGACTAATTTGACCTAATTTGACTGAAACCATTTTTTACTGATCGTTAAAACGTGATCCGACGGTCACTTAGCGTCTTTGACTCTCTGAATAACCTCCTCTCAAATGTAAACCGATAATATCAGTTTAGTCAATTGTCTTACGTTCCGTGTGACATTTGTCAGCGTTTTAGACAAGGACATCTGATTGAACCATTCGGAACAACCTCGGCGATCTTCTATGTAGTTTCTGTGAGCAGACGATCGCCGAGGTAGTTCCGAGTGCCAATTGAACATTATTAACTTTTGTTTATTTCCGGTTCCTGCTTCAAAACTTTAAATCTGTAGGGAGTTCAGTTACCGCGAACGTTACAGGACGTTCCGTAACGATACATTTGGAACTCCTCGGCCATTGCTGCGAATAATCTCGGACATATTTAGACGCTATTTTGAAACTACCGGTGTTGAAGTAAACAAATATATGGTCGTTTAGGCATTGAGTGATGTTTCGTTTTTAGTCCTTAAATTTTGAAACGTCACTCATTGCCTTAACGATCTCATATTTGTGTATTAGATTAGATTATTCACAGCGAATGACCGAGGAGGTCCGAATGTATCGTTTTGTAACGTTCTGTAACGTTTTGTGTAATTGAACACGCTACTTGTGTATAGTTGAATTTTACTAAACCTTCGTTAGGCTTAAAAATGATACGAACATTGGTCTTTGTGTCTTGTCTTAAATATGCAATAGTTTTTGGCGGTGGTCGTTGAAATTTATTTTACTGTATTATCATTTTTGTACTTAAATGGTGTTAGCCTATTTGTACTAAGACACTCCGTACTTCAAAACCTATGTTATGATATTAACTTTTGGGTCAGAAACATAGAATTTCTTGCAGTAATAATTAAATATATATAATAGTACTCCTCACACCTGTTAAGAGATGCTGTCACGTGACAGGCTCATCACTTTCAATAATTTATTTTTATTGTTCTGTAAAACAATTTAAGCTGATAGATATATATATGCTCATAATAGTATGGATCATGTTTAATTCAAAAAGCATGAAATATAAAAAAATGTTTAATACTAATTGATTAAGAAGAAATACTTATTTGAACTTTTGACATTTTAGTTGAGGTTTAAAGTTTTGTAGAAGCAAACTAACTTACAAGTACATGTACTTTACTTACAACTCCTGCCAGCACCGCTTTGTTTTGGATATGGACGAACAGAATACTTCCATTCTGTTTTATCTTTGGCGTGCTATGTGGCAATGTCTAGAAATACATTAAAGGGGTCCAAAGGATTCCATCCCCTCGTTTAAACAATGCTATACATATCGCATAAGTTTCGCTACTTTACTAGTAACCTTTGTGTCTGTGCTGGTTCGTGTGCATCGCCTGCAGTAAGTTTCTTGAAACTCGAGTACAAAGATCTCGCGTAAAATGCTTATAGGTCTATCCGATGGATAAAAACTTCTAAACGAATTGCGTGTGAAACCCGTGCTTCCCAGGCAACTACTATGTACGAAAACCAAACCCAGTATTGTGTATAACTTAATCTTTTATCAAGTGGAACAAAAACGCTGAAGGCGATTAGGTGTATCTTAGTCCTTGACACCTGGCACGGTGAAGAAAAAAACTAATATAGAGGTCTATTTGCAACAATTGATCTTTGATACCGGATTCTTTGCGAGCATAGAATAGCTTCAACTACCTCCATCCCTAAATAATGAAAGCTCACGAAACTGATCATTTGGCTTGAGAACTCTATGGAAAATAGCAAGGCTAGCGTGGTGGGTTTACCCACATCACTGTGGTGGGTACAAATACACCCTTACAACCAATATACTCGTATATTTGTGTCAAATAAAATAATTAAATCTTTATATTAGACCCTAATGATATAGTTTATAAGTTTCTTCTTTTCACACAGGTGACAGTAATGAAGCGACAAGAGATACGATGTTTCCTTTCTACTATTGAAAAGTTTGGACAATTTAGGTGTCTTATATCATTAAACAACTTGGGTGACTTTGAACCCAAAGATGAACAATTACCGAAAAGTGTACAAATAGTACCAGTATGATGTGATGAATGAAACGTTGATCATCTAAATAACGGTTTGAATATTATTAATCATATCGTACATGATATTCCGGTCTGATATGAGCCTCGGTACAGATGGTCTTTAACCCATACCTTTTGATATATAAAACCACGCAACCCGTTCTGTGTTCAATTTCGACGCATGGGCATGGATATTCATCAACGGACAAAGGTCATAAGTCAAATAATTGATAAACTGTAATTTGTATAATCAATCAAGAACATACAATGATAAAATTTGTGGTTTAATTTATCAGTAACCATCTAGCTCTTATAGTTAATGTGGAATTTGGAATATGGAATGTTAGAACATCAATGTTTGTTATTTGATATGCCCACCGCGCTTCTCGTACCTAAATGATATCAAGATTTTTGATCGAAATTTTTATAGTTCAGGGTACGAGAATGTCCAATCAACCTAAGGTAGCTGATTGTAGGAGCACTGGTCCAGTGTTGGGACGCGCGCTAAGGGGTCGAGATGTCCTGGGTTCTTATCCAACAAGGGGCAAAGCTAATTGCAGTTGAAATTCAGTTTAAGGTCTACTTCCATTCACTACACTGTATGTTATGGTGGCTGATTTATGCTATGTCGTATTTTCATTTCTTCGCGGCGAAGAAAAGAAAACACGAAGACACGACAAATCCATAAATTGTCGTATCTTCGTCTTTTCGTTTCTTCGCCACGAAAAAAACGAACACACGACAAAATAAATACAACAATACGACATATAGAATGTGTCGTGTTTTCTTCGTGGCGAAGAAACGAAAAGAAGGAGATACCACAGATGAAGGGCGAAAACACGACAAATCCATAGTTTGTCGTATCTTCGTCTTTTCGTTTCTTCGCCACGAAGAAACGAAAATACGAAATGGCATAAATCAGCCACCATAGTATGTGCATTTTCAACTGACTTCACAGTTTTGTACGACAATGTCAGATCATTGAAATCACCTTCAGGCTGACTCCTCATAGTATTTTCCAACACCTTGATGGAATGGAACAACTGCTGGTAAATATTGCTCAAGGAAGTTAGCAGCGTCCCTGGTGGGGCTCGAACCCTGGACTTCTCGATCCCTAAACAGAACAAAACTTCTAACAATTATCATATGTACGAACTTTTGATCATTTACTGACACATAATTCTATGATCATCATGAACTAACATATTAAATGTTATTTCTTGATATGCATTTTATAATATTGTAATTGTACTTGACTAGATATTCTATTCTACTCTATTCTGTTCCTAAACCCGCGTCCTACCACTGAACTACTGCTCCTTACTTGTGCCTCAACTATATTCGTGTCAGCCATGACTATGTACTTTTGTATGGCCACGTGTTACATTTGCTTAAATGATTTAGGGATCCTATCTGATTGAAACAATTAAGGGCAAAAATCAAGGTGAATGCAATTCATTTTTATGAATAATTATTTAAAGATAAAAATCATCGACATTGTTGATCCATTGTTTGACTACAGACCCGTGATGAATGTTTCATGTTTACAGCCGTGAGTTAAATTGAAACTAAGTATTATACCTCGGCATTAAAACCAGTAATTCGAAAGTTATGTATACTATAATGGTCACTTATTTAGGGGACATTGATATAATGGTCAAACCTCTATTAATTGAATGCCAGCTACTGCTTCATTAAACAATTCTATTCTTGGCGATTACAAAACCTCTAGATTGTTAAATCAGAGCGGCAATAGTTAACCTGAGTGACAACTGACAGATATTTCCCTAACACCAGAATGATTTGTCCGTCAATAAAAAACGCGATGACCATAATATGGTCACTTTATATAGACCGTACTCGAAATCTGTGAGAGAAAAAGCTGGCATCTGAAGTGGTCATTTTGACAATAACTTGACCACAGTCCATGCGGAAGATTCTAACTAAATTATAGGGTGACCATTGCTTTCGGCATTGATGTAATACGGGGCATACATCACTTTTTTCACAGAGGTTCTTGAACAGCAGCGTGTTCAGTTACTACTGTTAGCTAACGTTACGAGTACGGGAAAACTCAACCCGAATACAACTCAATCCGTGCTTAACTCAACTCAAAGTTGGGACAATTCAACCCGTTAGTAGGGGTTAGTTTCCATAGTAGGGGATTAAGTTGTCTCGGGTTGAGTTGTTTTTGGGTTGAGTTGTTCTAGCACTTCCGTTACGGAACGTTTTGGAACGTCCGGGATAAACTGAACACGCTGCAGAATTCAGTTCCGATGTATGTGATATAGTGCCCGCTCGGCTTGCTCAATCGCTAGCACACAACTTTACAAGTTTAATAATTTCGTGGGTTAGATTCCCGGGCAGGGCATATTGTTGGTGAGCTTAGTCATGAAATAATTCCTACGGCCAGTCTCCTTCCTACCACTGAGTCTTAATCTTGTTGGGTAGTTTTGCAGTTGTCAGTGACTGACGGAAATATGAACCTAGTAACTGATTGAAAGCTAAATCCAGAGATTTAGCTTTTCCATGAACGATGAGTGGGTTAACATACCGTTGTAATATGACCTATACAATATGTTGCTACGGCGTTCAATCCCGCCAAAAATAAAGTTAGTGATCATTTCCACTCGACCATAAAAACAGGTAAAACTCACAAATCCGTTTTCAGTCAGTAATATAACTACATATTTTTATCATTAAATTGTCAATGTGTCGAATGAAATACAAGTTACATGTATTAAAGGGATTATCACGTCTTTTTGAAGATTGGTAACAGGTTGCATTATATACTCCGAAATTTTGTACAAATCAAATTGGAGTCATTCATCTTTGAAAGGTTATCTTAATTTCAATAAATAATGGCGTATAAGGACACGACCTGAACTACAAGAAGATGGGTTTAAAGGGATTCGTGGGAAAATTTTCAGTTCCAATTTTCCTGGTTTTGCATTATATTTTTATAACTGTGAATGTAACAGACACATTGTTATATTACTTGGATAATATTTTTATTTTCTCGTAATATTTTGGGTGTTTCCTAACTAGACCCACGTGGATCAGGTTAGCTAAAAATAGATTAGTGTTAAACTATGCATTTACTGATGAGAAGATACTAGAGCTTGTTTTTGTGTAACATTAGTATAACTCTATTAAAAAGATATCCTAACCGCCTAAGAATGTTGAAAAGACAAGAAGCGACCAATGAAAATGTTTAATTTCAGCAAGTACGACATATATCAAATCTATGAATAGCTTGGTGATTCCCTCAGTATCCTACTTTTGTTTTCAACAATGTGTATGTCACTTGTTCAGTTTCATTCAGTTTCGTTCAGTTGAATGTTATAAGTGACAAATGTTATCAGTAAGTGATTTCTTACGTTCTTAATACTGTTTTAAAGACAAAACTTGATTCTACACTTTGGAACAGTCATTTGTTTGTATATCCCTTTAATAGAAGAGTTTATATGCGTTCACATATACTTCTATTCATCATGCAGTGCCGTCCAAAAAATCTTGAACCCATAATTTTGAAAAAAAATGATAATGCATACAGCAAGTAGTTTTACTATGATTAAGCTTGTTCATATAGCATTATGTATTAAGGCCAACTCGTTATTGAGGCCAAACCAAGTCGGTCCACAAGCTTGCCTTAATAGTGGAACTTTATGTACTTTGAATTGCATGCTGATAAAAATATTCATGTTGATTTTAGAATATGTTAAGATGACTTTTTATTTTTAACTTTCATGGGAAAATGTGAATCGGTTTGTCCTAAAAACAGGATTGTATCCAAGGACTTTTAGTGGGCCCTGCGTTGCCTGAATTTAGTTAAAAACCTGTTGCTTGTACTCACTTTGAACAAGGCGGATATGGTGATTATACTTCATGAGTTTTTGTTAATACGATTTCAATCTGAGAAATTTAGTTAAAATCAAGATATTGTACAGTAGAACCTGCAAAGGTCGAACACCAAACAAAATGTTTTCTTTTTGCGGGTTTGCAGTTTTCTGGAACTCTATTTTCTCTGCTTTGAGTTTTTCAAGATGCGACTGAAATATTGCATTAGATTCTTGCAAACTCCTCACAGTGCTCACGTCACACTTTGCTATAAAGAGAAATAACCGCTGCGGGGAGTTAGGGATTCTTGAGTATTCATGTTACAGTAAACATCCGCTATAAAGACCACGTTAAAAGATGAAGAACTCTACAAGAAATTTCTTTCGTTCTCATCCTTTTCAAGGAATATTTTATACATATATTTGTACAACCTATATCTTTTTGTATTCTTGTTGTAATGTTCCGAGAGTAAATATGTTTTAACTAAACTAAAGACCGCCTTGATTATTGCAAAATTGTTGTTAGATCATTTGTAAGTCCTTTAGGTAAAAAGGGTATCTATATTAAAGGTACTAGCTCACAGATTTGGTTAAGATTTTTCTATACATGTATTTTCAAAATACCGTTCAGTGTGTGTAATTGAGTGAAAACAATAGTTCTTATTATTTCAAGACAAACTGACCTATGGATTCCAAGAAATATACAATAAAAGTTACAAAAATGCACTAAAATTGTCTGCACTGTGACATGCGGGGTAGATTTTTAATACTCGAAACACCATCATTTGTAGTTGTTAGTCCATTTGCACTAAAATTGTCATTATCAAAACACTAATTTCGTGCATCAAAAATGTTTCCATACAATTTAGGTAGAGTCAGAAAAAGTTGATATCTAAGCTGAAATCTGTGAATGAGTACCTTTAAAGCCACTCCGCTATTAAAACCATCGATTTCAATGGTCCGAATTGATGGGGTGGTCTTTATTGCGGAACTTTATTATAGACCTTTTACATAATATGCATGTTTTGAATGGGAGTTTGTGTCTTATACGTGCAAAGTTTAACTGTATATAACCGTAATAATGACATAACGAAATATGTTTACAAAATGCATAGTATAGAAATTTTAACGTACAGTACTTTTTATGGCGAATATATTTAGGTGCGTGAAGTTAGCTGCCAGTTGCCAGTTGCCAGTTGCCAATTCAATCGGCAACTGGCAACTGGCAGCCAACTTCACACCCAGCTGCCGATTCAATTTTTTTTGTTAGCAAGCACTATGTACAGGCACTGCGACGAACGTTCCGCGCGGGTGTATTGAATCGGCAACTGGCAACTGGCAGCCAACTTCACACTCCAGCTGCCGATTCGATTTTTTTTAGATTTCGGCGCAGATACGTCACCCTATGCACATGTACTACAATGAACGTCCTGCTCGTGTGTTTTGAATCGGCAACTGGCAACTGGCAGCCAACTTCACGCCTCAGCTGCCAATTCGATTTTTTTAAATTTCGGCGCAGATACGTCGCCCTATGCACATATACTACGATGAACGTCCTGCTCGGTTGTTTTGAATCGGCAACTGGCAACTGGCAGCCAACTTCACGCCTCAGCTGCCAATTCGATTTTTTGAGATTTCGGCGCAAATACGTCGCCCTATGCACTGGTACTGCGACGAACGTTCCGCGCGGGTGTTTTGAATCGGCAACTGGCAACTGGCAGCCAACTTCACGCCTCAGCTGCCAATTCGATTTTTTTAGATTTCGGCGCAGATACGTCGCCCTATGCACTGGTAATGCGACGAACGTTCCGCGCGGGTGTTTTGAATCGGCAACTGGCAACTGGCAGCCAACTTCACGCCTCAGCTGCCAATTCGATTTTTTGAGATTTCGGCGCAAATACGTCGCCCTATGCACAGGTACTGCGACGAACGTTCCGCGCGGGTGTTTTGAATCGGCAACTGGCAACTGGCAGCCAACTTCACGCCTCAGCTGCCAATTCGATTTTTTTAGATTTCGGCGCAGATACGTCGCCTTATGCACAGGTAATGCCACGAACGTTCCGCGCGGGTGTTTTGAATCGGCAACTGGCAACTGGCAGCCAACTTCACGCCTCAGCTGCCAATTCGATTTTTTTAGATTTTGGCGCAGATACGTCGCCCTATGCACATGTACTACGATGAACGTCCTGCTAGGGTGTTTTGAATCGGCAACTGGCAACTGGCAGCCAACTTCACGCCTCAGCTGCCAATTCGATTTTTTTAGATTTCGGCGCAGATACGTCGCCATATGCACAGGTAATGCCACGAACGTTCCGCGCGGGTATTTTGAATCGGCAACTGGCAACTGGCAGCCAACTTCACGCCTCAGCTGCCAATTCGATTTTTTTAGATTTTGGCGCAGATACGTCGCCCTATGCACATGTACTACGATGAACGTCCTGCTAGGGTGTTTTGAATCGGCAACTGGCAACTGGCAGCCAACTTCACGCCTCAGCTGCCAATTCGATTTTTTTAGATTTTGGCGCAGATACGTCGCCCTATGCACTGGTAATGCGACGAACGTTCCGAGCGGGTGTTTTGAATCGGCAACTGGCAACTGGCAGCCAACTTCACGCCTCAGCTGCCAATTCGAATTTTTGAGATTTCGGCGCAAATACGTCGCCCTATGCACAGGTACTGCGACGAACGTTCCGCGCGGGTGTTTTGAATCGGCAACTGGCAACTGGCAGCCAACTTCACGCCTCAGCTGCCAATTCGATTTTTTTAGATTTCGGCGCAAATACGTCGCCATATGCACAGGTAATGCCACGAACGTTCCGCGCGGGTGTTTTGAATCGGCAACTGGCAACTGGCAGCCAACTTCACGCCTCAGCTGCCAATTCGATTTTTTGAGATTTCGGCGCAAATACGTCGCCCTATGCACAGGTACTGCGACGAACGTTCCGCGCGGGTGTTTTGAATCGGCAACTGGCAACTGGCAGCCAACTTCACGCCTCAGCTGCCAATCCGATTTTTTTAGATTTCGGCGCAGATACGTCGCCCTATGCACAGGTACTGCGACGAACGTTCCGCGCGGGTGTTTTGAATCGGCAACTGGCAACTGGCAGCCAACTTCACGCCTCAGCTGCCAATTCGATTTTTTGAGATTTCGGCGCAAATACGTCGCCCTATGCACAGGTACTGCGACGAACGTTCCGCGCGGGTGTTTTGAATCGGCAACTGGCAACTGGCAGCCAACTTCACGCCTCAGCTGCCAATTCGAATTTTTTAGATTTCGGCGCAGATACGTCGCCCTATGCACTGGTAATGCGACGAACGTTCCGCGCGGGTGTTTTGAATCGGCAACTGGCAACTGGCAGCCAGCTTCACGCCTCAGCTGCCAATTCGATTTTTTTAGATTTCGGCGCAAATACGTCGCCCTATGCACAGGTACTGCGACGAACGTTCCGCGCGGGTGTTTTGAATCGGCAACTGGCAACTGGCAGCCAACTTCACGCCTCAGCTGCCAATTCGATTTTTTTAGATTTCGGCGCAGATACGTCGCCCTATGCACAGGTACTGCGACGAACGTTCCGCGCGGGTGTTTTGAATCGGCAACTGGCAACTGGCAGCCAACTTCACGCCTCAGCTGCCAATTCGATTTTTTTAGATTTTGGCGCAGATATGTCGCCATATGCACATGTACTACGATGAACGTCCTGCTAGGGTGTTTTGAATCGGCAACTGGCAACTGGCAGCCTACTTCACGCCTCAGCTGCCAATTCGATTTTTTTAGATTTTGGCGCAGATACGTCGCCCTATGCACTGGTAATGCGACGAACGTTCCGAGCGGGTGTTTTGAATCGGCAACTGGCAACTGGCAGCCAACTTCACGCCTCAGCTGCCAATTCGATTTTTTTAGATTTCGGCGCAAATACGTCGCCCTATGCACAGGTACTGCGACGAACGTTCCGCGCGAGTGTTTTGAATCGGCAAATGGCAACTGGCAGCCAACTTCACGCCTCAGCTGCCAATTCGATTTGTTTAGATTTCGGCGCAGATACTTCGCCTTATGGACATGTACTACGATGAACGTCCTGCTCGTGTGTTTTGAATCGGCAACTGGCAATTGGCAGCCAACTTCACACTTCAGCTGCCCATTCGATTTTTTTAGATTTCAGCGCTGATACGTCGCCCTACGCACAGGTACTGCGATGAACGTCCTACACGGGTGTTTCGAATCGGCAACTGGCAACTGGCAGCCAACTTTCACCCAGCTGCCCATTCGATTTTTTTAGATTCAGCGCGGATATGTCGCTCTATGTGCAGGTACTTTTATGAACGCCGATATTTCTCTTTAGCTACTAAGATGCATTCGGACGAGAACAACTTGTAAACGGTAATTTTGATCGTTGACATCGTTTGACATTTTGACTACCAAATATGGCTGCTGGTTGTGGAAGAAATTCGATAGAAAAGTTATGTTGGCGTGGTTTACTGTAAGGTAAGAATATGTTTACAACATTTTGTACATAATGAGTATAACTGCTCAGGTAAAATCAAATTCGATCACTCCATAGTGTGGCCATTATTTAACCCTCGCGAGTGTACAAGCTGGCGAGACTGTCCAGAATAAGCCCGATGCTTTCAGTCCAAGGTGTGTTCAAGATAGCCTTATGAATGAATCCAGTTCATAAGAAATGGATGTCCTGTATATCTAGAAATTCGAACCCCTAGATCTAAAGCTATTTTTTCAAATATGGGTAGATTCTATGCAAAAAATCTAATAGGCAATTTTGAAAATTCCGAAACCAATAATTGTGGATAGAAGGTAATTTACATTGGCAAAGTAGGCCTTAAATGTGTAGGCCTAATGTTTGATTCACAGAAGGCTAATCACGCGCTCCAAGTTATCATTTGGTGTAACAGGTCCGTCGATTGTGGCTGCCTGGTGCGCCTTGTATATTGACCTCAATGACCAAAGGAAGCTATTTGTACATATTACTGATCGGATATCATTGTCTGAAAGACTACTTTAACTTGGTACTTTAAAAGTGTGTTATTTATATTTTTATTTGCTAAGGAACTAAAACTATTGATGAAACATGACGTCATGTCTCCTTACTAAATTTACCTATGGTAAAAGTAGTGTAATTTTAGCCATATTTTTGTGTGGAAAGATGCAGCTTATGGAAGATCAAAACGTGGTTTTGGGGCCGGACAGTCATCTGGCATTATTTAGTGGAAGTTCGCATTAACCAGACTTTTTTGAAAGTTTGTGATACAAACAATTTGATCCGCACTTGATTATTTATCAGATAACATTTTACTGTTACCAATCTAAATGTTGCATCGATGAAAAGGTCCAGCACTACCTATCATAATAGCGTGAAAGTGTGTTTTTTGGCTCATTATTTAATGGCCTGAATTACCAGCAACACAGTTCAGCAAATATGTAAAATTTAAGTCTGAATATTTGTACTCTTTTATTAGGGAACAGCCTTACTGAATTGGTATCTGACAAATCCATCGGGAATTGATTGGACGACACCCGCCAATAGTATGCCTGCGAACTTATGATTTATTGGAAAAATTAGGGTTTCCTAAGGACATCAGGGCATACAAAGGAAATGTTAACATTTTGAATAAACAATATCGATTGCTCGGGGGGACTTTATACTGAACAGGACATTACACCGGAGCAATGAAAACAGGCAAACATGGTTGGGTGTTTTATGATGGCTTGAAATAGAAGCTGACTAAATACAGTGACAACCTGGCAGCAAATTATGTGCCAACTCATTTGATGTTTGTCATTTGTGAATAGCATTATGATATGGCATAGCAGATTGCAATTCATGATTACCTGGCTGCCATATATATGTCAACTCAATGGATGCTCGCCATAATGGCAATAGTGTTATTTTAATATGTAGCATTGTTTTGA
Source organism: Mactra quadrangularis (assembly GCA_025267735.1). NCBI lineage: Eukaryota > Metazoa > Mollusca > Bivalvia > Venerida > Mactridae > Mactra > Mactra quadrangularis. The sequence continues at coordinate 54,965,376 of CM046309.1, read as the reverse complement.
ACTTTGCTTGGCTACAAAGTATAGGTCCATTAATTTGATTCCCCTCATTTGCTAATACATTGTAATGTTGTTATATGCTGTACTTTGCCTGGCTGCCATTATTTATGTCTCATAAATAGGTTTTGAAACCAGTCAAGGTCCTAGTCACAATGAACATGCAATTTGGTTAAGTGCAATATTTCTGGATCTAGCGTCCATGATACAGTGGTATAGACCACAAAAAGTTTGTCCGTCCAATTACCCATTATGGTCTGTGCCTAGACTCTGATGTACGTACATAATTGTTTATCTAACTTTCTTGTACTTTTTGCCTTGTGTTTAACCAGTTGCTCAGGTAGAGATCAATTGTTTGTTGATTAAAATGATATTAATTTAAAAACCTGTTTTGATTTATGTGTCAGTGCTGCCCTTGTACAATGAGGAACGTGTGCTCCTTCGGCTACTTACGTAAGACTTGCAGTTTAGCTTGTTTCTCTGTATTGAGAGATTATTCGAAAGTGATGAAAATCTTTCGATCCAAGTATTCCAGACTCTGACCATTAGACCATGAGAATGCCTATATACTGGGTAAAGTATCAGAAATAAATCCTGTATGAGTAATTGCCTATCCCTAAATATTTATATGAAAACCTTTATCGGAGTGCCTGCACATTAGGCGTTGTATCATTCAAGCATTCATCAAGAAACGATGCTTCTTAACGTTCACAATAGCGTCTGCACATTGGACCTGGTATTAGTACTGTATTCCAGTGAATATGAAGCTATATTCCAATTGTCCAACGGATTGTCCAGAATACCGAGCTCCTATACAATAAGAAAGTATTGACGCAGTATTTCAACAGTACAACGTATTGGCAGCCATTTGACTGATGCCAAACAAAATATCTTACAGAGACGATATTTCGTATCGTTCTGCAGAAGATCTGCACATATCGCATAGGATCAGCGCTGAAATGCGCTGAATAGCAGAGATCGAATCTGAAGCTAGCTGCCACTCGCCAATTCAAAACACCCGTCCGGGATGCACAACACAGTGCCTGTGCGTGGTATCCGATCAGAATTCTAAACAAATCGAATCGGAGTGGGGTATGAAGTACGCTGCCAGTTGCCAGGTGCCGATTCAAAATACCTTTATGAAACACTCCTCTCAGTGCCTGTATATAGTACGTTAGTCATAGTACCTGTATAGTGCGTTCCTCACAGTACCTGTACAAAGCGCATGGTATCCGCGCTGAAATCTAAAAAAAATAAATCGGCAGCTAAGTGGTTAGGGTAGTTGAGTGCCGCGTTCAGAGACAGCAACACCTCGTAGCTTATCGTCGCCGCTTATCGTCATCGCATTACCTGAACATAGGGCGACGTATCCGCGCTGATATCTAAAAAATCAAATTGGCCGCTGGAGTGTGAAGTTGGCTGCCAATTGCCAGTTGCCGATTCAAAACACTAGTGCGGAACGTTCATCGCACTACCTGTGCATAAGGCGACGTATCTGCGCTGATATCTAAAAATATCGAATCGGCAGCTGGGTGTGAAGTTGGCTGCCAGTTGCCATTTGCCGATTCAAAACACCCGCACGGAACGTTCGTCACAGTGCCTATACATAGTGCTTGCTAACAAAAAAAAATTGAATCGGCAGCTGGGTGTGAAGTTGGCTGCCAGTTGCCAGTTGCCGATTCAAAACACCCGCGCGGAACGTTCGTGGCATTTCCTGTGCAGAGGGCGACGTATTTGCGCCGAAATCTCAAAAAATCGAATTGGCAGCTGAGGCGTGAAGTTGGCTGCCAGTTGCCAGTTGCCGATTCAAAACACCCGCGCGGAACGTTCGTCGCAGTACCTGTGCATATGGCGATGTATCTGCGCCGAAATCTAAAAAAAATCAAATTGGCAGCTGAGGCGTGAAGTTGGCTGCCAGTTGCCAGTTGCCGATTCAAAACACACTCGCGGAACGTTCGTGGCAGTACATGTGCATAGGGCGACGTATCTGCGCCGAAATCTAAAAAAAAAAATTGGCAGCTGAGGCGTGAAGTTGGCTGCCAGTTGCCAGTTGCCGATTCAAAACACCCGCGCGGAACGTTCGTCGCAGTACCTGTGCATAGGGCGACGTATTTGCGCCGAAATCTAAAAAAATCGAATTGGCAGCTGAGGCGTTAAGTTGGCTGCCAGTTGCCAGTTGCCGATTCAAAACACCCTAGAAGGACGTTCATCGTAGTACATGTGCATAGGGCGACGTATCTGCGCCAAAATCTAAAAAAATCGAATTGGCAGCTGAGGCGTGAAGTTGGCTGCCAGTTGCCAGTTGCCGATTCAAAACACCCGCGCGGAACGTTCGTCGCAGTACCTGTGCATAGGGCGACGTATTTGCGCCGAAATCTCAAAAAATCGAATTGGCAGCTGAGGCGTGAAGTTGGCTGCCAGTTGCCAGTTGCCGATTCCAAACTCCCGCTCGGAACGTTCGTCGCATTACCAGTGCATAGGGCGACGTATCTGCGCCAAAATCTAAAAAAATCGAATTGGCAGCTGAGGCGTGAAGTTGGCTGCCAGTTGCCAGTTGCCGATTCAAAACACCCTAGAAGGACGTTCATCGTAGTACATGTGCATAGGGCGACGTATCTGCGCCAAAATCTAAAAAAATCGAATTGGCAGCTGAGGCGTGAAGTTGGCTGCCAGTTGCCAGTTGCCGATTCAAAACACCCGCGCGGAACGTTCGTCGCAGTACCTGTGCATAGGGCGACGTATTTGCGCCAAAATCTCAAAAAATCGAATTGGCAGCTGAGGCGTGAAGTTGGCTGCCAGTTGCCAGTTGCCGATTCCAAACTCCCGCTCGGAACGTTCGTCGCATTACCAGTGCATAGGGCGACGTATCTGCGCCAAAATCTAAAAAAATCGAATTGGCAGCTGAGGCGTGAAGTTGGCTGCCAGTTGCCAGTTGCCGATTCAAAACACCCGCGCGGAACGTTCGTCGCATTACCAGTGCATAGGGCGACGTATCTGCGCCAAAATCTAAAAAAATCGAATTGGCAGCTGAGGCGTGAAGTTGGCTGCCAGTTGCCAGTTGCCGATTCAAAACACCCTAGCAGGACGTTCATCGTAGTACATGTGCATAGGGCGACGTATCTGCGCCAAAATCTAAAAAAATCGAATTGGCAGCTGAGGCGTGAAGTTGGCTGCCAGTTGCCAGTTGCCGATTCAAAACACCCGCGCGGAACGTTCGTCGCAGTACCTGTGCATAGGGCGACGTATTTGCGCCGAAATCTAAAAAAATCGAATTGGCAGCTGAGGCGTGAAGTTGGCTGCCAGTTGCCAGTTGCCGATTCAAAACACCCGCGCGGAACGTTCGTGGCATTACCTGTGCATATGGCGACGTATCTGCGCCGAAATCTAAAAAAATCGAATTGGCAGCTGAGGCGTGAAGTTGGCTGCCAGTTGCCAGTTGCCGATTCAAAACACCCGCGCGGAACGTTCGTCGCAGTACCTGTGCATACGGCGACGTATTTGCGCCGAAATCTCAAAAAATCGAATTGGCAGCTGAGGCGTGGAGTTGGTTGCCAGTTGCCAATTGCCGATTCAAAACACCCGCTCGGAACGTTCGTCGCATTACCAGTGCATAGGGCGACGTATCTGCGCCAAAATCTAAAAAAATCGAATTGGCAGCTAAGGCGTGAAGTTGGCTGCCAGTTGCCAGTTGCCGATTCAAAACACCCTAGAAGGACGTTCATCGTAGTATATGTGCATAGGGCGACGTATCTGCGCCAAAATCTAAAAAAATCGAATTGGCAGCTGAGGCGTGAAGTTGGCTGCCAGTTGCCAGTTGCCGATTCAAAACACCCGCGCGGAACGTTCGTCGCAGTACCTGTGCATAGGGCGACGTATTTGCGCCAAAATCTAAAAAAATCGAATTGGCAGCTGAGGCGTGAAGTTGGCTGCCAGTTGCCAGTTGCCGATTCAAAACACCCAAGAAGGACGTTCATCGTAGTACATGTGCATAGGGCGACGTATCTGCGCCGAAATCTAAAAAAATCGAATTGGCAGCTGAGGCGTGAAGTTGGCTGCCAGTTGCCAGTTGCCGATTCAAAACACCCGCGCGGAACGTTCGTCGCAGTGCCTGTACATAGTGCTTGCTAACAAAAAAAATTGAATTGGCAGCTGGGTGTGAAGTTGGCTGCCAGTTGCCAGTTGCCGATTCAAAACACCCGTGTAGAACGTTCATCGCAGTTCCTGTGCATAGGGCGACGTATCTGCGCTGAAATCTAAAAAAATCGAATTGGCAGCTGAGGCGTGAAGTTGGCTGCCAATTGCCAGTTGCCGATTCAAAACACCCGAGCAGGACGTTCATCGTAGTACATGTGTTTAGGGCGACGTATCTGCGCCAAAATCTAAAAAAAATCGAATTGGCAGCTGAGGCGTGAAGTTGGCTGCCAGTTGCCAGTTGCCGATTCAAAACACCCGCGCGGAACGTTCGTCGCAGTGCCTGTACATAGTGCTTGCTAACAAAAAAAATTGAATCGGCAGCTGGGTGTGAAGTTGGCTGCCAGTTGCCAGTTGCCGATTCAAAACACCCACGCGGAACGTTCGTCGCAGTGCCTGTACATAGTGCTTGCTAACAAAAAAAATGAATCGGCAGCTGGGTGTGAAGTTGGCTGCCAGTTGCCAGTTGCCGATTGAATTGGCAACTGGCAACTGGCAACTGGCAGCTAACTTCACGCACCTCGCGATCCGACGATTTCGGAAGTGACGACTATTCGTACTCAAATTTCTGGTCTAGATCGCGAAACAGTACTCGGAAACTCGCAACAGCCCTACTATCCAGTATGTTCGACAGCTTTCATTACATGAACCTCATATAAGCCTATAAAAATGTACATGTAATTCACCTTATACTAAATGATTGCAGTTACTCAATCAAATGTTTGTCCTCATCTCAGAGGGCACACTCATCTCGACACGAGGTCACAACGTTACCTTGATTAACCTTCATATCTATAAGTTTATTTTCATCACATCAATATTAACCGTTTTCTGATGATAATGATCGCCGGGAGCTTATACCAAAAACTTTTAGCTAGTAGATACCATCTTAATTCATCTTTTAATGTTTATGGTTAATTTACAAAATGGTTTGAAGTGCAAGGTAAATGCTCCTATTATTATTAATATGCATGCCGAACCTGTAGGTAAATACTGACTTGTTTAATGGCCTTAAATGACCGTATGATGGACCATCACGATAATCCTAAGTATTTCTGAATTGACTGACAATTTTATTGCAGTTTGCTTCAATGGGTTTTCATTTGTGTTTCTTTCAAACCTACTACCAACGCTTAACACCATAGCCTACACGGATTTAATTTCATTTCCTTTTTGCTCTTTCTTAAGGTGTTGCAAAAGGTGTTGATGTCCGACTGGGACAAGCTGTATTTCTGTAAACAGACCTCTTTGGCATTGTCTGCTGATCAAAAAAAATAGTAAAACACCTTATTTAGATTCCCCTCAATTGTAATCGAGTTCTTTTGTATTTTGGTGTTAGGACTTTCTTTAAAACTTGAAGGTTCAGTTAAGGTGGGCTGGTACCTTACTCGAACTATTATGGAACCAAAGTCACTTAAAATAAACGTGAGGAATGTCAATAATAATTACCAAAAGCTTTGGGCATGGTTTTTTTCTGGCCGTTTTTTTTAAGTAAGATTCCGACTAATTTTAAACTACGTGTAGATAATTATTATTACTTATCGTGTACCAATTAGACCAGGGTCCGTGGCATAGTAGGGTACGCGAATTTCAAATCTATTGTTTTTAAATGTGTTGCTGGTTAGAGCCTCACAAAGGTTAGTAATACACATGAAAACTATGAAAAAGTTTGTCCCAAAAAAGTGTACTGATTTGACTGACCCACTGTGATATTTATAACCATGGCGTAGGAACAGAAGACTAAGGGTTTTTTTAGTTAATAAATGAAATTTGATATCCATTAGATACGTTCCTTTCTTTGTTATGTAGAACCTTATATTACCTTTTATTTCCCTTTTTGATGTCAAAAGGGCCGGGAATTGCCGAAAACCTTATAAACACCCTTTTTGACTAAAACACGAAACATCAAAACTAACTTATTAAGGAAGGCTGGCAAGTTTCCCAAAAGTCAATCAGTTGCCTAAAAAGGGGTCTTATGTGATATGAAGGTACGTCTAAGGGGTAACTTTATCGTTTCAAACCCCTTTTGTGATGAAAGAAAATTTCAATTCAATTAAAAGTAATTCTTGACCTTAGGGATTAGATGTGTCTGCCCTTACTTTGAGTCGTGTTAATCTTTCACTTCAGGGGTCTTTGGCCGCCCGGATGAAATAAAAGGGGTCGAACGATGAAATGTAACATTTCATTGAACAAAGGGAATTGAATAAGAGCCCAGACGTAGGAACCTTACAAACCATAGATCCCTTCTATTCAGCCCCTAACTGATACATTCTCATACAGGGAACTTGTGATTACATTTCAAAAGAAGTATCAATTTCAAGTTCATACGCCAGTTTGCGCATGCGTAATAAATAAGAATGGCTGAAATGATAGTGATAAAACCACGCCTAACCGTTCCATTACCGAATATTCGGCAAAATTGTTTATTTGCGGTAACACTATACTGTTGTTGATCAGTAACTAAACTATTGTTAGAATTTCGAGACCATATATGAAGTATAACACCGAAATGTAGAGGAAAATAAAAAAGATACCAGCAGAAATCAATACTCTTATTTAAATAGATTCTCGAACCTTAATGATGGATTTTAATGTCAACATATAACCTTAATTGAAAACTATCGGAGTCCTATCAATATCAAACGGAGTTATTTTTCACAAAAAAAATGTATTCCTTATTTCAAGGATTCTGTCTTATGATTGACGCTGATCTTAGGATAGAATTATATTACAAGCGAACGTTCGTGACCCGGATGCAAACTCAATGATTATTCAATGCATAGGCATTTGCATTTCCTTCAAAATTTCATTACATTCTCAACACCCCCACAGGTATTCCAAGACACCTATTACTGTCCCCTTAAAATGCTCCTTACAGTAAATTTTTGGTATTAAAACTATTTTGAACCAGGAACTAAATCTAGTTTAGGAAAAAACCTCTGATGAAGTGTTAATGCCTAATTAACTACTCTAATCCATTACTTGAACATATATGACACAAACAGTGCATATAACAGCTTATAGCTCCAATTAAAATCAAACTTTTACGCAGATTTTGTACATGAGCGTCAGCGGATATTAGACATATATGTATGATATGTGAGTTTATTGCAGGATTTTACTCACATTGTGTCACATGTCGATAATACTTGATCATAATTAACTGTGCATTCTTAGACGGACAGGTCTCAAATCTAACCACGTGACCGACCCACACTTTATTTATATGACCATATATGGCTTCAATTACAATATAACAATGGATGGAATGCGGACTGGATGGTTTTTTCTACCACCCTCACCAAAGAGGCAAGCGACTTATCATTCTGCTTTATTGCAATATGTTGCAGTTTATAGTTCTACAATAGATTTTCATTTTTGCTGGGGTTCACACTGAGTCAACGCAATTAGGGTCATCTTACGACAGTCAGCCCATTTTACCTAACTTTTCTGGGCTTTAGTCTATAAACAGTGCTCACCTACTCTTTTACTAGACCGACTACTACTTCATAAAATTTTATAAATGGAGAATATCGACATTATTGTCAAACTCTAATGTAAGGGTATAATTAACCAACCCGACTGAGGCTCAAACAAGAAACCCCTTCGTGCGTCATAGACACAGGTACTGGTTTCAAGCCTTTGCATGCTCACCGTCTTAACAGTAATTAACACCAGTTAGCCTCATTTTAGATCATTTAAAATGATACCACAGATAGCAGTCTATTTTGAACTCTTCGGCGATTTTCCGTTCGCACATTTCCGTAGATTAGTAGATGGAGATTAGTAGGTGCAGATAAGAAATTCAATCCCTATAGGGAGAAAAAAGCTGATATTGAGTCTAGTTGAAACTACATTATATTTTGTAAAAAAAGTGTGTCAATGATATAAGCTAGTTCACTTTAGATGAATCAAAACTAAGATTCGTCTGTAAACTATATGCACTGAAGATAATTAAGTAAAGCATTATTTTCCTTTTAAAGCCCCATATTAAGTACTACACTGTCCATGAACAGCAAAGAAAATAGTCATTGATTTGGTACAAATGAGTCTTAAAACAACTGTATTTAAATTATTGAAGTTTTTACATAAATATTGTCTTATTACTTATTGCTTATTACTTATTACTTATTGCATTTTAAAGTGAAAGTAGATGAAATCCGAAAGTAGAACTCGTTTGTCACCGCTCAAAGCAAATCACATGTAGTTTTGATCACATTGTGTTTTTAAATAAAGTCTTGTGATACATAAAATCTTTCTTCAAATAACATAATTCAACCCTTGTCAACAAAAACACGAATATAGTGGGCCTTCCTTATCAAGATATGGACAAAACGGCCAAACTTAAACTGAGAAACTAAAATGGTTTGAAATGTTATTGGTGTCTCTAATTTATCTTACATATTCATAAATTCACGGTTGAAAGATACATTTCATGTCTGCCGTAAATGAATAATATATCACCATACAGTGGCTTTAATTATAACATTATGAAACAATTATGATTACATGTAGGGTTTCATAACATAATTATAACAAGCATTGTGTAATTGAAATACGGACTATAGCAAATTACCTAAATGCGGTTTTAATGGGGTTTTATTGTTTTTTAAAACTACAGTTTTGTTATTTCGATGACCCTGTCATGTTTTTATGCCAAAAAACGAGAACACAGTTTTTTCCAAAGAACATCGAAGACTACGTAACAACAAATTGTTTGGAACACAGACTAATGGTTCAATGTAGTACCAACATGTATACATTTATGTTAAAAATTAGGACTATCTTATTCACTATGGTGATGCATGGGACGGCTGTACAATAGTATTTCGGAATTTATATGTTTGGATCGGCTTTAAATGTATTGTTAATTTCTATTCAACGTTCATTGGCTCAAACATTTACCCTGCCGATTTAAATATTAATTACAGTAATCCTGTCACAGGACTCATTATTGATAAAATAGTTATTCGTATCTATATACGGGATATGTAAACATCCAGCAAGTATTTAAATCAGAGGGGTTAATGTATGCGCCAATGACAGTTGAATAAAATGTAACAATCTGTCATTTTCATTTATATAAATATTTTGTGTATGTGCTATTATGTTGCCCTTTTAAAAAGATTCATATATTAGTATTGCTATTATCTCAAGGATATTCATAATATGAGAAATAAAAGTATTGTTCTGTTTTATAAACATTGTATGGTTCCCTGGCGTAAAAAATTGAATACATACATTTATAATTATTTAATACAATACCGATACATATTCATGTAACCAAATTACCGTGTTGCTATTCAAGTACTGAATACTTAAAATGTATAGTCTAAAAAACAACATAATTAACTTGACAATAAAATCACAATTGCCACGGATCCAGACTTTTTGAATTTTTAATCAAAGAACATACATACATTTCGTTCAATATATATTTATCATATGTAAATTTTAAATGAAATTTGTAATGAAAATAAAATAATGGACTATATTTTCTTGACTCAGGTCTTTAATTATAAACTATAATATGGAAATTCGATAACTCCCCGAATCAATGTTTCCCTACTTTCCTGAATCAGATTTGATGTTAAAAATAAATAACTTCAAACTTTTTATTACATTTATTGGCTATGAAGTCAATGTATACGTTTGATTAAAAGTTTCAAAAAGTTTCCGAAGTTTTTTTATATCTATATTATAATGCCATGATCATTTTCTCTGGTTATTGAAAACTAAACAATAAATCTTAACGAGATACCATTTCAAAAGGACTTGCTATGAACAAACATTATTTTCTCCACGTGGATCCCCAAACAAAGTACAAAACTATGTATTTCAGACCCCTAAACTAGTATATTTAGGGGTTATTAATGGGTTCACGAAAATTAGTTTTTAGACGTAACCGGTAACTAAAATAGAGTCTTTACTACAAAATAAATTTTTTAACAGAATTCTTAAATTACTTTAAATTAATCTGTATTCGTGTAGATGAAAACTAGCTACTTTAATGGTCTCCAAAGATTGAATGTTTTTTTACTGATATATAGTTAACTGGATCATTATTCCATCCCATAGTCTGTGTTTACAGAGCAGAAAACCTTTATCTCGAAGTTTTACTGTCTTCAAAGACGATTTTATTTGTAGAAATCATTGTATTTCGGATACTAAAATCACGCGCTGTAGAAAAGCGATAATTTCTAGTCGGTAAATATACCCTACGAGATTATAAATAACATAAACATGTGATTTTCCTTTCCGCAAACGAAATAGGCAGACGACGTTTGGAGTCGAGTTACCCGGATGTCATATGATGTTTTCTGCCTCAGTGAAGTTTAAAATTAATATTATACTATTTAATAGGGACTTCACGGCTGTGCTTAGCAAAAAAATACATGCGTTTGCATATTTCTATTTTTCAAATACGGAATAATTCTTCATGACTTTATTAAGGAGCGTCTGACATAAAAAATAAAACAAAGTATTCATTAATTATTAAAATTTTAAAACTATTTGTTTAATTCAGCGACCAAAATCCACACGGAAGCATTTTAAACATAACTGACTTCGATTCTTCCCATAAAATGTTTCAATTATGAAAAACCCAAAACAGCAGTTTGAACTTTCAATTTTCTATTATAACTATCTAAATAGGCACAAACGCGCGCGTACACGAGCTCACCTAAACTTTAACCAAAACTGTTTCATTGACAAGAAAAAGAAAATGAGACAGCGATGTCACCAGCAATGTGAAGTGTCTCAAGTCATACAGCTAAACTTTGTGGGGAGGCAATTACCTAAAATAAACATTGTAAGTATATACCGTAACAACTCATCTATATAACAAAAGATGAACTATGACAAGACGCCAAGTTTAGTTGATGAAGTTTTAAAAACCAGGTTATTCGAGTTAAATGAGTTGTTTAGAGTGATTTTTTGTGCCTGACATGGACACTTCAACAAGCAATTGTTATCTGCTGGACCCACGTAGTGCTAAATGAATGCTGGAGAGGGGTTTCTTGTAAAACAAATATAACAGTGAATGCTGAGATGACATTGTATACTATCCAGTCGCCATTTCTCAATGTCATACACTGACAGCCCCTCTCCAAATTGAAACAATGAGCCTAACGGAACCCAAACTATAAAGAAAAAACGAAATCTAAACATTTTGACAGAAAAAAACCTCATAAGGTTAATTGTAAATGCCATCACATTTTTAAAGGACCGGACTATCATAGAACGGGTACTAGTCTTTAACAATGCCCTCATATTTACATATTCAAATTATGTCTAAATTTATGACTGGTCAATTGCTCGTTAATTGTAACGTATAAAGAGTCGAGGTCATAAAGCATTTATAGTTTGTTTATCATACATTGTCCCCGGTGGTTTGCATTTCAAGTTTTACCTGGCGTCCATTTAGGGGCCAAATATAGGACCCCTCTTGTAAATGTCGGAAACACTACGTATCAATAACTGACACCCATGAAATATTTCTAAAACGGTAAAGAAATCAAGTCCATTGGCATTAAGGGACACAAAACAAGCGTCCTGCCATTAAACCCCTGAAAATGTGCTCCCACACGGAAAATAAACTCTTAATATGACCCTCAACAAATGGTGAGGTCAGAGGTCAATTTGTACACCAACAGATTTGATATTTGCACTAATTGCATTGGCTTTTGAGAATGTCACGGTAGCGTCTTAGCTCAGTGATAGCTTTGATATAGAAATACATGCAATATGCATTTGAATATACACGAAAAGTATCTTACGAATTAAAAATTTAATTAAATACAATTCTATATTTAAATCTATTTTAGCTGTAAGTTCTTACAAAGGAAATTAATCACTTTCGAGTTCGCTTCTTGTTTCCCCAGTTCTGAGCTAGTAGGATCAAGTTTCTTGCTCAGGGAAACAACAGGACAGGCTTTGGATAGGATTTGAACCAACACGGAGCTGGCTATCGAATGCTTTCCAGTCCAACGTCGTAACCACCCGAGCACTTGGCAGCGGCCGCCTCTTGAAATATGAAATATACATTATAACCTCTGCAGAGCAGCCATCAACAGAACAAATCCTCTGCACAGCTCTGCTATTTCCAATTGGACATAATTTTTATTTGATTTAACCTCTGCAGAGCAACAACCTCTGAACAGCAACATACTTTAGTCCCTCCCCAGTGGGTGTTGTTCAAGAGAGGTTGAACTGTAAATAAGTATTATAGTTTTCAAATATATAAAATTGCATATTTGTTTAATAACAACTGTCTATGAATTAACTTATCAATCTTAATACATGTACAAACTATCGCCGACGTTCAACTCAAAACTTGCATATGTTACAAACGAACTTTTTAAACAAATGTAACAGCACGTGGCGACGTAAGGAGTTATTTAATTTTCTTTTTATCCAGTGAACTTCATAGCGTGATATTTTGTTATCTCTGATTTAAGTGACAGATTTTCAACAGATGGGGATATCAAAATTTGAGTGAAAATCTCGCAAAATCTCGTATAACCACGACGTAGCCAAATTACACCGTCGTCGCCAATGTTAATTATAAAAAAGTGTATATAAAAAGTATGATATAATCTACGTTTGTTTTTATTTTATTTTAATTTAGTAATACTCATTTGTTATGCTGAAATACAAGTTCATGTATACGGATTGTACAATTTTTGTTTTGTTTGAATTTTATAAGGGTCCGTCCGCTCCATAAGGATGCATTATGTGCAGACCCCAGGATGTGACTCTTCATCCCTTAAACATTCTCGTACCCCGAGGTTATCAAGATTCTCGATCTAACTAGCTAGTATTGAAAATCCAACTAGACTCTGGGTACGAGAATGCTCTTAAAAGATTGGTTTTTGAATCTTAATTGAGTCAAATTGTGAAAAAATTCTAATATAATTCATATCAGGATGGTTTCTTATTTGCCAAAATGTGTTTTTGTTATTGCCAAAAGTAGGTTGTCTCCTAATTGCTAATTTAGCACCATGAAGTTGGAGATTTCCCAATAAGTGATGTTTTACTCTGTACTTCTGGGGCATTAATTAATTAAATCATATGTTAGAGTATGGTATACAGTTTGTACATTAGGTCATGCATACTTATGTATGTATTTTGAAATAATGAACTAGTCCACTCGATAGGTGAATAGGGTGATGTACGGCCATCCCTTTACTTATCATTACTAAATAACTATGTGTTATTTGCCATGTAAAGTATCAAATTCACTGCACAATTATGGAAAACCTAATTAATAAAGCTGCTATCTCCATAAACAGAACTCCAATAGACCGCTATCGTATAGGATCTCTTACGGTCGCTCCAACAGTTACGTCGAGATGACCTTCGTGTCGACCAATCAATGTGTAGCTTTCATCTAAACGAAACACTATTAATAGCTTCTTGATTTCCTAATTTCGATACTTAGACCGAGGTATGTGAGCTAATTAGGGGCTCGGGCCAATACGACTGCCCTTGGAAATAACAGGACATTTATCAAATCACTTATTTAATAACATATAAAGCAGGCCTTTAGATATTCAACACTTAGCATCCAATATATTAAGTGCATTATGTACATTTAAGATGTATATGATGTTTTGTCCAAACTAACTTCACTATTAAATTGTTATAATTTGCCATCCCCAAGAACTAGTTTTCGATGGAACCGGTCATGTTTACAAACGCATTTTAACTTAAACAAACTGTATTTGCCAATCTTACATCTACACATGCCTGCATTTACTTATTATCGTGCGCTGACGACTACATTGAGTAGAAAAATTATGACTGTAGGCTACAGTTGTCGATGCGTTCCATATCGGCAGACATCGGTTGTCGATGCGTTCCATATCGGCAGACATCGGTTGTCGAGGCGTTCCATAGTAATGCATAGGTTCGAAAGTGAAAACTAGAAAGGTAACACCTTCCAAAAAGCTAGGGTAACAAATTATAGACCGTGTTAAAGTATCAAATGGCTCAAATGTTTAACACATGTTTTTAATATAATGTGTCAAGCTATCGTCACTGTAAGACTGACACCTATATATTCCGAAGGTCCAAGTCCCTAGTCATATTGTACGGAGCCCCTAAAAGGACATTCTGAAATTCTTTTTTTCAAATTTTCACAACTATTTCGTTTAAACGTAAAAATGAAATGTTTGTTTTGGAAAACAAAAATGTAATAATTATTTAGAAAAAAAGGAAATACAATTTCATACAAAAACGTAATAATCATTTAGAAAGAAAAGACGATTAATATTTCGTGAAAACGAAATAAAAGTGAAAATATAAAAAGTGTTTCAAAAATGTCACTTTTGGGGCTCCGTAATATTGAAATCACAGCAAAATGCATTGGAACATACTCACAAAGTAGACTTACATAGTATTTGTGACAGAAATCGCAAGGGTTAAAAATTATAGGTCATATAGGTTAGAAAAAGGGGTTATATAATAGAAATTTATATCGCGTGCTTGAAGGTGCCGTATGTGCGTCATTTTTATTTGAAAAAATATATTTTAAGTTGTAATGAAGGCTACTAGAGCTATGCCAGATAACATAGTACCCACCAAAAGTTTGGATACAAAAGAAATTTACGACAATTCTTAAATTTTAATGTTTTTTTTCTGTAGAATCATTATCTTGATTCTATTTAAGTATAGTTCGTGATACATGTAATATGAAAACTAAGTTCATAAATACAACACATTTATCATGAAGATTCAGCATCTGTCATCACAAAGCCTCCGAAACAATACCATATATTTACATATTTAAAACTGTTTTTATTATACATGTATACATTACAATATGTAACAACGGCTTAAGAATATTACAGCCCTATTTCAACTTCATAAATATTTGTCTGTTTTAATGATTCCATACAAGCTTCACCTAGTACATACACTACGAGGAATATAAAAACAATGTTTATTGTAATTACTTTCCATAACATAGTTTTTATGCTATTTTTGTAGTCTCAGTTATAATTATTATGAAATAGTTCGTTTTTTCTCAACTGTCAAACCTTGAATAATTTCACTGTGACTAAATGCATTGTTTTTGTACTGGCGGCTAAATTGTTATTAAAAATATCTTGATTAAAACATATCATACGGCATAAGCAGCTTTACTCGATCATAATACACACTTTTGGAAACTCATTGGTGTATTACGACAATAATTTTAATAAACGCATTCACGGTGAAATTATTCATGTTTTGACAGTTGAGAAAAAACGAACTATAACCAAAAATGACAGCAAAACTAAAAAAGGCATTTCAAAAACACAGTTATCAAATTTTAGATACATGTACTATCTCCACATATATTTTAGTAAGACAAATTGATATTCTCAAAAATCATCTTTTGGCATGAATACTTATAAATTACCCCACCCTCAAACTGACATCATTTTCAAGTTAAATTCGGGTATTTTCTATATGTATGAATTAATCATAGTTATAATAGCACCACGTTTCGTCTCAAATTCTATACGACTAGTGATTATGACATAAAGGTACTTTTTTACAAAATTAATTTTGTTGTCTAATTTTATTATGGGATGACGGTATGGTGCAGAATTTAACTATGCTATTTATGATAATGGGAACTACACGGATTGCAAAATCTTTGAAAGTTAAACAAAAAAACTACACCTCAATTATAGAGCCCAAGTTTCTGTCTCTCATGCCCTTATACTCTCATACCCGTATACGAGATTTTGCTGTGATATTTAATCTATCGCAATTTCACGAACAGATGGTGATTTTTGTGAAGGAACTCAGAATCCCATCTGTGCCCTGAAACTTTAATTCTACCCCCTAACTCTTCATCAAAAGGGGCCAAACAATTACCGGATCGATATTTAATCTTAGGGAGCATCAACTTGTGTTAACATTAAGCAGATCTGGGTGGATGTACAAAAATGTATGAGTTTTTCTGTGAAGCAAAACTCGGCCCCTATCTCAGCCCCCTATTATTGATGCTTGAATTGCTATGCTCTGTAAATCATACATCGAAAAATTGGTCCCCAAACTTTTATTCAAATAATTGGACAACTGTTCCATCGTAAAATCCATCAAAGGTCAATATGAAAATTAATGAGGGTCGATCAATGAATATTACAATTTTGAAGGGGTAATTAGATATGTGAAACGAAGCATGTAAGATATCGGGGTTTTGCTACAATTAGAACATATGTCAACTGTGTGAAAAAGTCAGTGCCTCTATTTATTATAATGACACATTGCATGCAAAGACTCCATGTACTTCAAATACTGATACAATATGTTCCAAAATTTAAAATTTAAAGTTAAAAGAGAAAATTAAACATTTGCTTGATATTGAATTATATTTGTTCTGGGATTTTAAAATCTTGAAGTTTGTCTAATTCCTTTTTAAGGTTGTAAGTGTATACTTTTGATGGCATCGTCTTTAGTTGAGCGTTGGGCCGAGGACTGCTCATTACAATATACATGTGCATGACATTTATTTTTTAATAAATAACAAGGGAAGCATATTATCAAAAATCTTACGATAATTTAACAATGTATTATACTAGGATTTACGACTGAAATAGATCGTAGGACGCTTGATAATATAGGCCCAAGGTCTAAATTTTACATTGCATAAACTCATTCAGTAACTTTCTTTGAAAACTTATGGACCGTGATAGTTTTTTCTTGTTGGGTTTATTGTCGTAGCAACACATTGTATATATTATATCACGACGGTCAGTCAGTGACTGACAACTGCCCTCCATGATTTAGAATCAGTGGTTGGAGGGAGAATGACCGTAAAATTCATTCATGAACAAACTCAACGAAAGTATACTCTGTCTGGTAATCAAACCTACGACCCCTCGATCAGACGGCTTGTGTGCTACCAACTGAGCTAGTCATGCGGGCGTATAGAAATACAAGTACTGACATTGAAAGGTTGAAAACACATAAAACTATAAATAGTTAACCTAAAATTACATAAAATTATAGTCTAATAAAGAAATCCTTAAAGTTGATTTAAAAGCTAACTTGGTTCTGGTGAGCTAAATCTTTTTTTTTCAAATTTTCTCTAAAATACTTTTTATTCTGCTTTTGATTCTGACTTTTACCCGGGTCGATATAGCAGTTGGTAGCGCGCAGGGACTGTTTGGAATCTGGTGTTCCGAAGTGGGTACGAGTTCCAATCGCACCCTGGGAGGTTATACCTTTCCATGAAAAATTGACAATAATATCAATTTCCTTCATTGATTAGATGATATGGAGAAGTTTCCGGCCTTGTGGAAGGGTAGGTGAGTACTGGTTATAGACAATGTTCCATGAAAGCTAGGTTAGGTGCGCTGGACGCCGTAAAATGATCTAAATTGTGTTGGCACGGCGTTAAATCCAGTACAAAAAGATTCTGATCAACTTTCGTAACTCAAACTAATGAAGTACAGCCTCAGACCAAAAGTACTGTAAACTATACAACACATGTGTATCAAATCTCTTTGGATCTCTGACATTTCCATATCTTCAAAGGAGATGGACAAGAAATTTTAGAGTTAAAAAAATAAGCCTCTAGGTATACCATCGTAAAACTCACTTTCAAAGATTTCATATTACCACGTGGCTTGAAGCTATTTATAGTAACAGTAATCACGTGACTCGAGGCTATTTATAGAAACCATCAAATATCATAACACTTTCACTTACAAGCATTTCAAATTACCGCGTGACTTTAAGCTATTTATAGAAAAAGTAATCACATGAATTGAGGCTATTTGTAGAAAACATCAAATATCATAACACTTTCACTTACAAGCATTTCAAGTTACCGCGTGGCTTGAAGCTATTTATAGAAACAGAGATCACGTGGCTTGAGGCTATTTATAGTAACCAACATGTGAAACGCCCCTCCCATTGTCCAGAAGGACATGATATAAAAATTTTAGCCTCGGAGTCTGGCTTTTATGTCGGTTTGTCAAAATTTTACATCAAATATCATGGGGTCAGTTTTTCATTTAATTAGAATGTAAATTTAAATTTAATAACAACATCAAAATGACTTTAAGACCCCAAAGCAGATTATTAAATTGTCATACATGCTAAAATTAAAGGATGGATTTTCAAAATTAAGAACGAGGCTGTAGGATTTATATTTAATGTCCGGTCATTCAAACAATACTGTTGTTTACGTCCATCGTCTGCGTTCATATTACTGTCTGATACTCGTGTTACAATCTTGTGTTTCATGTCGAGGTTATTGTATCAATTTGACAACTCCTGTATAACCCGTGGACAAATTATACCAGCTATTATGAAAGTGTTATATCGTTATACCATTTTTGGACAAAACAAAATAGAAAATTGTTTTTAGCCATCAATTTTGTCCCAAAAATGGACGGTCAATAAACAAAACGATTTCGCGCCTAAGTTTGGTCCTTATTAAAGCTACATATATAATTGCTATCACAAGACTTCATATCTCACAAGATTAAAGCAATCGTTATGTTATAAACCTTGGCAAACCAATACAACTTTCGGTTTCGATCAACATTTACTTAGAAGCGCAATACATAACATTAACAATTTAAAGATAATGTTCACGTATTTACTACGTGTATTATTAAAAAGTTATTTTCATCATGATAAGTTAGATGTAAAATGCCAAAGCTTGAAAGGTAATAACAACTAGGGGTGTAACAATACGGAAAAACCGCATTGCAATATGCAAAACCTGTATTGCAATACGTACCGTTTTTTGCGTAGAATATATTGCATACGTACCGTTTTTTGCGTAGAATATATTGCATACGTACCGTTTTTTGCGTAGAATATATTGCATACGTACCGTTTTTTGCGTAGATACGCAAAGCATTAAATAATGCATGTACCTCGTCCAAATTGGATCAGCATCAGCATAGCACACATATGGTATTTTCGAATGATCTCTTATCCAAATGTTTTGAATTACTAGTGAAAATGATCTATATGTTAGAAAAATGCGTGGTTTATAACAACTATTTGAAGATACTTTTTTCTATCAATTGACTAAATGATTAACCTTTAGAAGCACAGTAAGAGTATTTTAAGTATTCAAAACATTTTAACATTAATTTGGACATTTAACTATCAGATTCTGATAAAAACAAACAGTACGACACATGTATAACTACAAAACCGGTTCAAGGAAAAAGGAACCGGTTAAAAAACGATAGAACTCGTATCGCAATATTAATCGGTATACCGGTTTACCGTTACACCTCTAATAACAACTCATTAGATAAGAATCCGGACAGAATAAAATGTCATATTGTTGAATAAATTTGGCGACACCATCTCACTGGTCCATGTTCTTATGTACTCTTGTATCACAAAAATCGCATCATAAAATCTTTCAGAAATAAAAGCTGGACATTTAAACCAAACACCGTCCGTCAACGATAAATTCAACTTTGACAATTTTGACGACACATGTATCCTAGGAAAAACCTTCATACCCTCTGGTCATCCAAGTGTCGAATAACAAATGACTGTAACAATGAACAAAACAGGCGTCATACAATGTCATACGTAAGTACTATACAAATGTTTAGGATCATTCTCCTTCCTACCACTGGTTCTAAATCATGTAGGACAGTTGTAAGTCCCTGACAAAAGTATAAACCTAATAAATGGTTTACAGCTTAAACAAGAGATTTAACCTTTCCAGGAAGGGTGAGTAGGTTTACCTATAGAATGTGTTGCTACGTCGTTAAACCCAATCAAAACGAAAAAATAGAAACAAAAACTACTCTCGTTTTCTCTTAAAATAATTAAGAATGAAGCAAAGACTTTGTAGGTGAAATATGAGTGCAATCAGAACTCAGCCACGCGTGTTGTTTGTCCGTTCTAGCGAAACATTGGTAACACCATTATGTTAGTACGGGCACACGATAGACACACGTCAGCACGTGTTCATTAGATTTTAAACTACATGTAATGTTTTAAAATGGAAAATGCCACTGAAATGATTGATCACAATCTTAATTTAACAATTTGTAAATATTTTTTAAAAGTGTCCAATTATTTTTTATATAATTTGACATGATGTATCAAGTTTTATGCCATAATGCCTCACTGCGCATGCTCCGTGAAAATATGTCACGATGCCTCATTGCGCATGCTCCTTGAAAATATGTCTCGATGCCTCAATGCGAATGCTCCTTGAAAATATGGCGTAATGCCTCGATGCGCACGCCCCTTGAAAATTTTGATAATCACTGGGAGAAATACAAGATAAAATTCATCTATTTTTTAAAATTGCATGTCAATAAACACATTTTGTCAGAATCAGATCACTATTCAACTGCTTTATGTGTCTATGCAATTTTGATAGTTTTTTTAATAAAAACGTATGCACTAAATCTTCATCTTTTACTATTTTATGTCAATTTATACTATAACAACTTATTTATATTAAGATCACTGCTAAACTGGTCTAAACTGGTTTGTGTTTCAACACAGTTTCGAGAGCTTATAAAAAGTTAAGATTTAAGTTGAAATCTGTGAACTAGCAACATTAATGAACACCAAATAAAAATACAATGCATTAATATAAACTGTTTATAGTTTACGATCAATAATAAAACCCTATAAACAAAATGTCATTTTCGTGTTATGTAATATGCTGTAGGCACACTGTACACTCGATCATTACATTGTGATAATCATACAGGGTGACTACAGCTTTTTGGTAAATAATGCAATTACATGTATCTACATGACCCGGTTCCATTAATCAAACTGCTGAAAGCGCAGCCAGAGACATAAGTCCAACAGGACCAAATATGGTGTTGTCATAAAATAGAGGCATACGCGACCCATTTCAGTATCATTAATAGGGGCTTACGCTACGCATGTCAAAAACCAATAATTTGGTTAATTAACAATAACGAAAAGTCAAAACCAGGCTCGCTTTTATCATTAATTGAAATTCATAAATATAAAAATGCTAAAAATATTGCACTTCAAACGTACATCTTTATAACGACCATTGCTCCATAAAGCCACAAATCCTTTTTTAAGCTCAATGAAGGTTTTTATTGGTCTGACAGAAGTTAGCTAACTTACTCAAGCTTCATCAAGAGTACCTTGCACACCGTACAACTCATGATCCTTTGCACGTACCATTAACAGTAACCACATTATCAAATAAATCATGGGGTAATGAGACTATAGATTGCACATTTCCTTTAATCAATTTACTCAACTACCCCTTGATCATATTTATTGACAATGAAACCACAAACCAAAGGATAGGAAACTTTACGATGTTTTGACTAACTCATTCGAGTCACAATTACTCTGACTCCCTGATCAGTACGTACACCATCCATCACCAATCTAACTTCATATAAAAGTTCGCTTTCAGAAAGTTACAAAGCGCTGTCAAAAGTCAACCAGAACAGACGCAAACATTTCTGAGCACTTTAAGCCTGTGCCGGACTTGTGGATATACTGATTTGTATCAATGGCTACCTAGAATTAAAAGTTCCTAAGAAAAATTTGATTGAACCATGCTCATACCAGTCTACATTAAAAGCTACAAAACTCAATGTTCCATCTATACTAACTTATGTAAGCTTGATTGTGAAACAAGTTCTTACAACATAGATTATTCACTCTCAAGTTTGCATTATGGTCTCCCAGTACTGAGTTAGAAGGATAAAGTTTCTTGCTCAAGAAAACAACAAGGTACGTTTTGGATGTGATATAAGCCAAGAAAGAGCTCGTTATCCAATGATTTCCAGTCCTGAGTCGTAATCACTCGGCAACATCAACCCAATCTAACTATATTAATAATACATGTATTTGTTTGGCATAGTGTGCACATACCAACACTACGACATCCTAAGTAAACATATCGTAATTTATCACAGCGTATAGCAATTTACTTCGACAAGCCCACTAACGCCAGGGATAGTACAAAAAAGGGACAAGTCCTTATTTCCATTGTGGTCCCTAAGAAAGCAACAACACCTATGTACGCCATATTTTTAGACAGAAAAGTTTCCCGAAAGCAAGTATGTCAATTTACATGTATTTAGGTATTCAGTCAATTTTACGTAAAATCGAAACGAAAGCTCATATATTTATTTTGTAACCAACGTATTTTCGTGTTGAAATGTTTCAAATAACACTTAGTATCTGTTTTATTCATTGTACATTAGACAACGTATCATATCTATTGTTCGACCTGACAAGTTTTCCAGCTCATTAATATTCATGAGCTATCTTTACATGCCAATCTGTATTGTAAACACAAAAAAAACGACTATGAAAATAAACATACAAAAAATGTTGAAAGTAAAATGAATGGTTTTACAATGGATACAAACTGATATACATATATGTCACCAATCAAGTTGTCTTCACTAAATAAGTATCATTAAAAATTTGATTAATTTCACATTGAAACAAGAAGAAGGTTTCAACCATATATGTAGTTTGAATGTTAAACTATTCACTACATAACTGAAAGTTTTGCCATCTTATTTTAAAGTTTTGTCATTTTATTTATATAATACCACTCATCTTAGTTTCTATTCAAACTTTTCAAACTAAGTCTAACATCTTACCCCTATAATCACAGTCTTGACACGTATGTAAATTCATCACACTGTTTATTTATAGTTTTACGTATTTTCTATTTTATTTTCATTTAGTCGTTGTAACCCAACCCTCATACACGATGATTTAGGTATACGAGTTCTTTTTCTTCTTCCTGAATTAATTAAATTCCATTACCCTAAAATTATAATGTATACTGTCAGTACAAGAGCCTGAATTGAACACAAACCAACATGAAGTACTTGTTTTGTTTTATGACAAAAATCTATCGAAACATGAAGTCAGAGCTTGAATCCCAATTACCAAAAGTAACACTGTGCATGGACTGCAAAGAAAATAGACACAATTGTATTTCATATCAAAAGTAACACAAACTTCAAAGAAAAACAACACAATTGTATTTCATATTTAAAGTAACACTGTCCATGGTCTGCAAAGAAAATAGACACAATTGTATTCCATATTTAAAGTAATACTGTCCATGGTCTGCAAAGAAAATAGACACAATTGTATTTCATACCAAAAGTAACACTGTATGGTCTGCAAAGAAAATAGACACAATTGTATTTCATATTTAAAGTAACACTGTCCATGGACTGCAAAGAAAATAGACACAATCGTATTTCATATTTAAAGTAACACTGTCCATGGACTGCAAAGAAAATAGACACAATCGTATTTCATATTTAAAGTAACAATGTCCATGGACTGCAAAGAAAATAGACACAATCGTATTTCATATTTAAAGTAACACTGTCCATGGACTGCAAAGAAAATAGACACAATCGTATTTCATATTTAAAGTATCACTGTCCATGGGCTGCAAAGAAAATAGACACACTTGTATTTCATATTTAAAGTAACACTGTCCATGGACTGCAAAGAAAATAGACACACTTGTATTTCATATTTAAAGTATCACTGTCGATGGACTGCAAAGAAAATAGACACACTTGTATTTCATATTTAAAGTAACACTGTCCATGGACTGCAAAGAAAATAGACACAATTGTATTTCATATTTAAAGTAACACTGTCCATGGACTGCAAAGAAAATAGACACAATTGTATTTCATATTTAAAGTAACACTGCCCATGGATTGCAAAGAAAATAGACACAATCGTATTTCATATTTAAAGTAACACTGTCCATGGACTGCAAAGAAAATAGACACAATCGTATTTCATATTTAAAGTAACACTGTCCATGGACTGCAAAGAAAATAGACACAATCGTATTTCATATTCAAAGTATCACTGTCCATGGACTGCAAAGAAAATAGACACAATCGTATTTCATATTTAAAGTAACACTGTCCATGGACTGCAAAGAAAATAGACACAATCGCATTTCATATTTAAAGTATCACTGTCCATGGACTGCAAAGAAAATAGACACACTTGTATTTCATATTTAAAGTAACACTGTCCATGGACCGCAAAGAAAATAGACACAATCGTATTTCATATTTAAAGTATCACTGTCCATGGACTGCAAAGAAAATAGACACAATTGTATTTCATATCTAAAGTAACACTGTCCATGGACTGCAAAGAAAATAGACACACTTGTATTTCATATTTAAATTAACACTGTTTATGGACTGCAAAGAAAATAGAAACAATTGTATTTCATATCAAAAGTAATACTGTCCATGGACTGCAAAGAAAATATACGCAATTGTATTTTCAAACACCATTATTGTGTTTCCAATGCATATTATAATCGATAACTTCACGGTTGTGAACCAAAACATAAAACCAAAATCAAGCACAAAACAACTTAAAGTACTAGTGCTATAATATGACAACAATCTATCAATTGTTACACAAACACACAGTCTAAAGAACTTTGACAAAGTTGGCTGCAAGTGACTAAATTTTTTTCAAGAATAAGTATTGTTGCTGTTTTCACGACAAAAGGCTAAAATGGATTATGAGGACATAAGTTTTAATGAATTATTACATTTTTAGAAAGATATTCTCACAAAACATGAATATGTAAAGATATCCAAGTTGAGTACATACCATTATCATAGGAACAGAACAGAACAGAACAGAACAGAACAGAACAGAACAGAACAGAACAGAACAGAACAGAACAGAACAGAACAGAACAGAACAGAACAGAACAGAAAGGAAGTTTATTTGATAAACGTGTACATACATAGTACATAGTTTTGGTGACATACATATATACATAAAATTATAAATATAAACTTCATTGTATTCATTTTCATCTTGAATGAGAATCGAAACCATATTTTCATTATTTTTCTCATGGTGTGATTTTATGCATGTCACCAAGCGCGTGCGCCACTAGTATCATATTACATGTATGTAGTTAAAGGTACCAGTTCACAGATTTGGTTTATTTTTTTCTATAATTTCAAAATACCATTCAGTGTCTGTAATTGTGTCAAAAAATAAATTCTTATTATTTCAAAACAAACTGATCTATACGTTGCAAGAAATATACAATAAAAGTAACAAAAATGCATTAAAGTGTCTATACCGTGACATACGGGGTAGATTTGTACTAAATGAAACACCATCATTTGTAGTTGTATTTCAATTTGCACTGAAATTGTCATTATCAGAGCTTTGTTTTAAATTTCCAAACAATTTTGATAAATTTGACAAAGTTGATATTAAAGTTGAAATCTGTGAATGAGTACCTTTAAGATGCATGTGGCCTCGTACGATTCCATTCATAAAACTGGGATAGGTATATGAACTTAAGTTTACCGTCGTAAAATTATGCAGTAACTATTTATCATGAATGAATTTGAAGTTTTCTTTTGTAATTATAAATACTTGTATCCGCATGGCGTAAAACTCATACTAGTGGAACGTGCATCATAATTAATCGAAATTTTAAAACTCCAACTACGGAAACGTCTTAGCGCCATTCTCGTGAGATTTGTCAGTGAAATAATATGGCGCGAGATTTGGCTTGATCTTTTGCAAGTATGCCGTATGTGTCTTGATTCGCCGCACAACAATTTGCTGTTAAACATCGTATATTCCAAAAAGTAAAATGTACCGTTGACTCTTGTTTATTTTTGCTCTTAGGCATATCGAAATGAAAACAGGCTCTTCCTTTTCAAACCCACCAAGTTTTAGTGTCACCAAACGTGAAATATGTTTCGTTGTAGAATGAGAGCCAGCCAGTTGAATTTGTTACATACATATTGAAAACGAATTATAATTGACTAGGCCTTTAGTTTATCAGAAAATATTGCATGACCAAACTCCACAAAGATATGCCCCGCCCAGAATCGAACCACGGCTCCCTCACTCAGTTAGTGGATTATTCGCGATCATTCGAAGATGCACAGGATTGTCACAAAATTCGAGAGACGGCGATTAAGAGCGATCGAATCTTCCGATCAGTTATCATTTTGATCGGGCTTTGTTTAGAGCATGGTTTCGGGTCTTTGCGAGACTTCGAGTATTTCAGCCATACGAGTAAGCGCGATTTCAGCGACCAATAAGTCCTGCACACTTATTGGACTGAACATATATTGTGATGGCATAATAATTTGTTTGTTTGTTGGGTTTAACGCCGTATCAACAAATTGTATAGGTTAGTCAGCAAACTCACCGTTTTTGGAAAGGCCAAATCTCTGAATATAACTGTTACCCAGTTACTAGGAGCGTACTTCCACCAGTGACTGTCAACTGTTCTACATGATTTAGAATCTGTGGTAGGAGGGAAAATGGACGTACAAATTATTTCATGACCAAGCTCCACGAATATAAAGGTATGCCCCGTCGAGAAATCCAACCCTCGACCTCTCGATCATTTGACTTGCGTGCTACTGACTGAGACAGCCGAGCGGACAGACACCATTTTGACTGAGTATATATTGTAATGGCACAATAGTTTGTAGTACACCATAGTTATCAAATTTCTAGTACAGAAAAGTACGAATAGTATTGAGGACGAAAGTGTCAAAATTGTCGAGCATCTGTAAGCTACTGATGACAGTTTTAATCTGATAAAATGATCAATTTGATGGGTAACGTTTTAATAAATTAAGAAATCTTATCGCAATAATCTAAAACTTGGATGTTGGTAAAACGCAAAATATCGTAGATAAGCGCGCGATAAACTTACGGTGATAAGATTAATATCTCCTCGTGTATTGTAGTCGATAGTGTTACAAACTCATTAACTAATAGAAAATGAACCACGCCGAAGACAGAATGACTAGAACCGCCATTGATAAAACTACCAAGTATTGCTATTGTACGTAGTTAACAAAGGTATTCCGAAAGTAGCGTTCTTTTATTAATTATATGATTTGAATACAAAATATCAAAAGAAGTTGGTCTTATTTTAAGTTAATGTTCATATTTTACGATATTTATGCAAAAATGATGAGCAAACGCGTTTTTGTCACTTTTAGTATCGTCGTTAGACATGGAGTTAAGATTCGCTTATCTTAGCATCCTTTATAACAATGCAAGCAAACAATTGCTTCAGAATGTTACGATTTCCTTCAAGTAATAATTTTCTTTAAGTAATACGTTTACAACCCTTTTGAACAGATTGCATCACAGTTTAAGTGCATGTACTGACTAAAAAATGCGGTTGTCATCGACTTTGGTCCTTAGCAAATATTCCAAAATAGTGTAACAGATGATCTAACTTACAAAACAGAGGGAAGAAAGACCCTTAGGTACATGAAAGAGAACGAACGCAAAAGAAATGAAAATGGTGGCACGGCATGGAACCAAATTGGATTACTTGTCCAAGATAGAGAGGGATGGCGAAGGTTTGTTGTTGCATATTCTCCTCCAAGAGTAAATAGATAAAAGGTAGCTAAAAGGATTTTGAAAACATATAAGGAACGGCAACAGTCAAATATAAACAAACCTACCATAAGCCAAAAAGCAAAGAGGGAGTTTTGTTTTCATTTTGAAACTTTTGTTATAGAAGTGATGCAAACAACAAACAACAAGACCCTAAAGGATTTCCTCGTTGGGATATACAGTGGCAAATAATGGCCACTAAACTAGCTTGAAACAAACCAAACACAAATAATGAAAACAAGAACCTCAACTAAATTGAACTAGATTACATACTGTTGCCTAAAATTCATTCTGTTAGGAAAAAACCCGATGTACTTTTACCCCTACAAAAGGAAAGAATTATCTGAGCAATTCCAATAAAGCACTTCAATTAATTTATCAACATTAAGATTTAACAAAATTGCAAAAATACTACTTTTGCAATCTTTATATAAACGTGCTTAATAACATGGAACTTAAGTGGACCGACCATTTAAGAAATAAAAAGGGAATTGCCTATTGATTCAACGCCACTTCTTTCAGACAAGGGCTCGAAAGTTGACAGTTACTGTTGTTACATATGACAAATTTGAACAATATGTTAATTAACTAATCATACAGTTCAAACATTGGCCTTCTAGTCAAGAGAAAGGGTGTTGCAACAAGGGAGGTCGTCTCCGTAACCAGGGGCCATTAAAAAATAACAAAGCAATTTGACAAATACTTAAGATTGCCTATTATACTTTTTGTTAAAACTTTCAAACTTTTCAACCAAATATCAAATTATTTATATAACTTACGCAACAAAACGTTTCACTCGAGTTTATACGAGTATTCATTAGTATGTATGTTTCATTTAAGGTAAAGAATCTCCTATCTGATTAAAACCCAATCTAAAATTTTCGCTCCCCAACTCGCTAATTTAGACCTGGCTGTCACGTTCAGATAACCTCTTCTCAATATATGTTTTGCCATAAAATAACTCGATGGAAATGGCCAAAGGCTAAACTAAGCCGATAGCTAATAAACATACAGTCCATTTGCGTTCGCTCGAAATCGAACGGGACCTCAAAAATAGCTCGAGCGAACCCGATTTCGAGTGAACGTATCGTCGATCCGCCATCTTGTTTTCTCTGTATTTTTTCCACATCGTGATTATTGTAATATTCATGACGCGATCATTATGTTTAGTAACTTATTTACATCGTCTATGTCACGTTTTTTGAAATGAGTCGTCCAATCACAGCCTATGAATAACATATTTTTTTCCCAAGAATTATCCCTCAATTTACAGACATTGTCTAAAATTGTCTATACCGTGACATACGAGGTAGATATTTACTACATGAAACACCATCATTTGTAGTTGTATGTCAGTTTGCACTAAATTGTCATTATCAGAACACTGCTTTCCTGCTTCAAAAATTGTTTCCATACAATTTTGATATTGTTAGAAAAAGTTGATATTTAAGTTGAAATCTGTGAATGAGTATCTTTAACATTAGTTAGGGGACTCTATACCTTAAAACACAATTTCAGAATAAAAAATCTGAAAAAAATCTATTTGTTAAAAGTGGCCAGAAGGTGTATTGAAGCACGCGTTCAATTAAATGTTTTTTTGTGAGGTAGACACACTCTTAGGTCGGTTGCCGAAAGCAATGTTTCAGTTTACAATAGGCTCTGTCATCTTGAATATCGTCAATTCAACACTCTTGATCCCGATCATGTAGCTTCATAGGCGGATCTAGCGGGGGGGGGGGGGTTTCAGGGGGGGTCCGGACCCCCCCTAGAATTTCCAAAATGTACCTGCCCATTAGTGTATTTCTTAAATGTATGTCATTTTTAAGTAGCATGAAGCAATTTTTCTCGGTGCTTAGCATGGATTTAATGGTTATGATTTTTTAATTTTAATTTGTTGCATTTTTCTGCAAAATGTGTATAATGTGGTTCGAAAGTTTGGACCCCCCCCTAGAAAAAGTTTGGACCCCCCCCAAAAAAAAATAATCCTGGATCCGCCCCTGAGCTTCAATTCTGATATATCCTCATTACCAAGTCAGTGTAACAGGAGAAGGGCATCAATGTGTGTCAGGTTGTTCGACACAGTCAAAACATGACCTGAAAGTGTTTTTTTGTATTTTTGTAATCCGGGCTATTCACTAAGTATATGTATATCAAGCTTTTGTGAAAGATTGTATCGGCTATGTATTATAACTTATACCATTTGACTTGTATGATTAAATCATAACTGACACATGAGCTTTCTGCATTAATGTAATATCTTAGTCAATGATTTCAGCCTTTTTATGTATAAAAATAGTGATGTTTTTAACATCTGGTGATCTGTAGAGCCCATGTCGCAATTTTTGTTAATGTAATACAATCATTTATGCATACAGGCTCGCTAAACGTGGAAGTCAGGTGACCCCGACAAACTTAAGAGTCCATTTATACCTGGGCAGTGGTGTTAACCACGTTATATAATTCTACATTTGATAAAAGAACTTTAAAGGAATTGCAAGGCAAAAGGTCAACTTCACATTTCCTGATTTTTAATTTATATTTTTATACCTGTGAATGCAATAGACACACTGTTATATTACTTGGCAAAATATTTTTTATTTTCTCGTTATATTTGGGGTGTTTCCTAACTATACCCACGTGGGTCAGGTTAGCTAAAAATAGATTAGTGCTGAAGTATGCATTTACTGACGAGAAGATATTAGAGCTTGTTATTGTGCAACTTTAGTATAATTATATTAAACAGATATCCTTACCGCCAAAAAATGTTGAAAAGACAAAAAGCGATCAATGAAAATGTTTAATTTCAGCAAGTACGACATATGACAAATCCATAAATAACTTGGTGATTCCCTCAGTATCCTACTTTCGTTTTCAATAATGTGTATGCCACATATTTTAAATCGTTCAGTTGAATGTTATGAGTGACAAATTATATTAGTAAATGACTTCTTACGTTCTTAACACTGTTTTAAAGACAAAACTTGGTTCTACACTTTTGGCACAGTTATTTGCCTGTATATCCCTATAAAACTACATGACAAAGTTTTAAAATGGCTTAATATGTCGAAACACGGTGAAGTCCAACAAAGAATCACCCTTACGTTCGATGTGCGTGGGCTTATTACAAAATGGGCATCACGTGGTTACTTCTCTTTAAAATGACAACAAGTTTTACAACAACCCATTTATCACGTGATCTGTTGATTGACTATGAAGCAATATTAAACAGTTTTGATAGAGCCTTCATTGAGGATCACACTTGCATGCAAAACATAAAAGTATGGAGCATCATGTACTGTGCATATTAGTTTTGTAGGAGCAGTAGTTTAGTGGTAGAACGCGCGCGTAGGGACCGAGAGGTCCTGGGTTCGATACCCACTAGGGGCACTGCTAATTTCCTTGAGCAAGAAATTTACCTTCAAAACCTTGCTTTAACTAGCTATAAGTTTTGCTAATCAAAGACAGTCGATCCAATGGTCGGTAGTTCGAAACCTTGGTAGCCCCGTCATTTTAAGCCAAGAACTGTGTACAAAATTTCTCATTTGAGAGTGAATTCAACTTCAAAAGCTAAAACATGATTTATACTTAAAAAGGACTGACAAGCAGGGTGGTATTTACTGAAGTGTTGCTAAAAAATTAAGCAAACGTCATCGGCTGTCACTAACTGAGTTCGCCAGGCGCAACGTATAAGTTTTTTGTGAATTTTAATTACGAAGACATTATTGTCACTTTCTTTTTTTAACTCTATAAAATGATATATGAGTTATAAAATTATGTACCCCTTTTATTCACGAACGTTCTGTCGCGTGTCAAAAAGGACAAATTCAATTGCTCATATAATATTTGATTGCATCAACTAAAAATTTTTAAATTTTCAATTACGCAGTGAAATGAACTTTAACAATGAGCTAAAATTGGCCAACAAACGTGGAAGCAATTCTCTATTTAAATGTGTTTATGAAATAGACTCCTTGAGTGACATGATTTATTCGAAGGTCCTTTTGAGTTCGGTTACTATGAAATGAATAAAATGAATAAAAATCATAAAAAATATAGACATATTTAAATTTTCAACAATTATTTATGACAGGTACATGCATTCCATCTTCTTTAGTAAAGAAAATACGTTTTTTTTTTGTCTTTTTAATATTTTATGAAAATAAAGAAATTTATGAATAATTTTTCAGATGTTTATCAAGACGTTGGTAACACGGTATTTTACGGTATCACTTATGTTACATGGTAAAAATTGAAAAGTTAAAGGAATCGCAAGGCAAAAGTTCAACTTTGTATTTCCTGATTTTGAATGATATTTTTTATAACTGTGAATGCAACAGACACACTGTAATATTACTTGGCAAAATATTTATTTTTTTTCGTAATATTTGGGGTTTTCTTAACTATACCTACGTGGGTCAGGTTAGCTAAAAATAGATAAGTGTTGAAATATGCATTTACTGACGAGAAGATACTAGAGCTTGTTATTGTGCAACATTAGTATAATTCTATTAAAAAGATATCATAACCGCCAAAGAATGTTGAAAAGACAAGAAGCGACCAATGAAAATAATTAATTTCAGCAAGTACGACATATCACAAATCTATAAATAGCTTGGTGATTTCCTCAGTATCCTACTTTCGTTTTCAACATTGTGTATGCCACATGTTTTAATTCGTTCAGTTGAATGTTATAAGTCACAAAAAATTAAATTTTATTAGTAAGTGATCTCTTACGTTCTTAATACTGTTTTAAAGACTAAACTTCTATACTTCTGGCACAGTCATTTGTCTGTATATCCCTTTAAGACTCTCTAACATTTGGTATAACTATATTTTGTATAAAAATCAAATTTACTCACTCACTCGTACATTTACTGGATAATGGGGTAACCAAACATATAACTACGAGGAATCACTGCCTGAAGGTGATTTCAATATTCAGGTGTTATCTTACAAGATTGTATGTATATGGAAGAAGACTTTAAACTGTACTTAACTTAACTCTGTTTAATTTAACTTAACCTAACCTAACCTGACCTTAATTAAACTTACCTTACCTAACCTAACCTCATCTAAACCCAACCTAACCATACCTAACCTAACCCAACCCAACCTAACCCAACCCAACCCAACCCAACCCAACCCAGCACAGCACAGCACAGCACAGCACAGCACAGCACAGCACAGCACAGCACAGCACAACACAGCACAACACAACACAACACAACACAACACACCCAACACAACACAAAAAACCCAACCCAATCTAACCTAACCTAACCTAACCTAACTAGTGGCAATTTTTATCACGTTGTGTTCCAAGGAGGAAATCCCTTACACTCTTGTTTTCGTATTTGTATGGCGTACTTTTATATAATAATATATATCATATTTATATATTATAATATTTGTATTATTACAAAGCTCAATAATCTAAAACATTTTTCTCTTTGCGTTTTTGCTGAGTGGAAGTTCTGTGGTGCTTTTCACAAAAAAAAATTACGAAAACAAATCTTCGTGAGTCAAAAGCAAGAAACATTAATAATACGCTCATATTTTGGCTTATCGATTCGACAATAAGTATCATACAAATTGTGTAGAATTGTGTATACCTTTTAAATATCATATCATAGTTATGCTTATTATCCGTCTGACTTTGAAGTGCTAATTATATGAAGCAGACTTAAGAAGATTTTTTTCGTAAGAATTTTTGTGAAAAGCACCACTCGGGTTGTTTTTACTGTAGCTGTTTTGATGTGTTTTTAGACTCCCTTTCCAACATAGATGTCTTTCATACCATTAAACTAAAATCGTCTTAACAATTTTGAAATCTTACAACATTAATTTATTATAACTATGTTGGGGGTATATTACATAGGGTAATTGTCTATTAGATTTATCATCCGAACTAACAATATAATTTCAATATATAAGTCATTATGCATCACGTATCCATTCGTGCAATTGTAAACTTGGTACATTATATTTCATTATTAAAAGCAAAAGTGATTGAATTACTATTATTTACTTTAACATAAGACCAATTTTCTGGCGTATTTTACGTGTAAACAAGAAAATTGATCGCGTTGTTGAAACTTCAAAAAACTATACTCAGGTTGTAGGTTGAATTTGAGTGCTTGTTGATTGGTATTTAATCACAGCAAATTAGGGAAAATTGGTTGTGTTTCTTCAAATTACTAAATCACTCTTGCAAAATACCGAAAATTAGTTTACATAGCCGTCAGTTACTGATTTAACAAATACTGCTCTTAAGTGGATAATTCGAATCCTTTGTTCGTGTGTTTAATTTTTATTTAATTTCTTTGTAGTGTATAGTAAAAGGATATAAAAACGATTTAAATGATGAAATGAAGCAGAACTCGCCCCTATTTTTGTACTTTTCTTGTTCGAACAATCAACTTAAAAAAAGATATTTTTGATATTTCACTTATATACCATTTGTGTTCTGATCTTGAACATCTGAGTATACCGAGTTGAAAAGTGTCTTTTATGTATCAAAGGGGTCAATTAATTGAGCTGAAATAGTATTTGAACTGTAGGCTTTTATGAGCCTTGTGCGATATTTATATACATGTATAAGTTTAGTGTACGTTTTGTTTTGGTTGGATTTAACGCCGTAGCAACACATTATGTAAGTCAAATCACGACGGTGGTTTTGCCTACTCATTATTCCAGGAAATGCTGAATCGCTGATGGTAGATGCTAACCAACTACTTCCCTGCGTGATTAAGAAGTACATACTAGTTAGAGCGAGCAATGAATGGGGCATATAGAAATGACAAGGGAAATGTTCCAGTTGTTGAAACTTACTTACAAATAATCATTCACCAACATGCAAGAAGATATTTCATTGCTAACGTCTGGAAAGTGAGGGAGTAACCAAATTGACGTTGTCAAAATAATATAAAATGACAAGAAATGTTTCGAAACGCCAAAAATTGAGACATACACAATTTATTTACGCGCAATGTACTTTAATATTCAAGCATATTAAACTTATTGTATATCTTAAAGCCACTGTATGAAGATATATTCATCAACAGTAGACTTGAAAACTGTTTTACAAACATAAAGGTAACAGAATATAACTTGCATTAGAGACACAATAAACTATTCAAACCATTCTGCTTTCTAAATTTGAATTTGACAAAGTGTCCATTTCTTAAAAAAGTGGGGTACTTTAATAAGAACACACTGCATGTATATTTATTCGCCTATGTTCAATATACCTGATCCAAAATAGTTTTAAAGCTTAATTATGTAATTTGGAACAGTTTTGTTTTTATGACTATTTCAACACAACATTTAATTTTATGCATAGTCATTTATTTGTTGACTGATGTTTTATTAGTTTGCCACAATCAACTCCATACAATATTTATGGGTGTGCTCGATTGGGCTGTCGGAACTGTGCCAGAATCAAATTCCGGCTCATCCACAGAATCTGCCAAACGAGTGAAATTGGATGTCGGAACTGAATCAAAAAGGCAATATCCGTAGCAAATATACTCGCTTCTTACTTTATACATGTATATAGCAAATAGTTAAATAGTTACCGTAAACAATTGGTCAAAAGTATAATTTTAACAACAATTGCTTTGAAAACACCAAACTCACATGTTTGCAGTGATGCCGCCGCCATCTTGGGTATAAATAAACCGCGACCGATTCCGTTCACACCACCTATTTCGATGGAATGGGTAGAACGCTGCCAGAACACAGTTCCGACGCACTCGATTGGAGTTCTCCCAGATCTAACAGACGGAATTTCCAATCGAGCACGCCCTATGCTTATAAAATCACAGGAACATATGTTTACAAACTTTCTTTTAGTCGTGTACATAAGTACCCTAGACCGATATTCATTACATAACTCAACAGAATAGATAGTTCATTTATGAACAGTACTTAGTACAGTATTAACTTCAAATTTTAAATAATGAAATTTATGCAGCAAAATTCGCCCGTTTTATAATAACACTCTTTAATATTTTTGTATATACAATACATAATAAAGTAGCATACATGAGTCTTTAATTCATATACATTTTAAACGATGGTGTCTTAAGTGATGTTTATATACGTGCACTTTGGAGAAACGTGAATTGACTTTATATGCAAATATTCGAATCACAAAACTATTTCAACACGTTGAATTGTGTCCCTTTAAGGTAAAGATAAACTTGTGTTAAGTTACTAATACGTTTAAAGAAAATTAACGGTTAATGGGAGACAACTCTATAAGTCATATTACAACGCAGGAACTGGACCATTTAGATTTGTCTCCCTTTGACATGAAAATTGTGTAAAATTTATTTGTCCATTCAAAATGATTTTAATATGATTTAAATATCTGACATGCTGGACACTTTATTAATACAGTTTGCAATTATATACCAGTATTCTACATAATGATTTGTAAGCATACACGGTTTTTGGTTAATCGTTCGCTTAATATACGAGAAATCAGAAAAATCGAATGACTTATTCAGTACCGAACTCTTGCTGAAGTTACAATTGTCAGCAAATGATCATGCAAAATTAAGAAAACAATTTTTTTACCTGAAAAATAACTGAAGGGACGGCCATGATCGTGCATTGCCTGACCCGATAACGATTGTGGTAAGGGGCAGGTGATCCAGACTAACCATTATTACTTAAGTAAATAATATTTTACTGCAAACATGGCAAGCTCCACAATTTGGGGGTAAAGTGTGATTCCAAATTTGTTGTCAGGTTAGTTTGAATATATTTGTGACATTGTGATTTCTTCGTATAAATAAAAGACAAGCACAACACCATTGATATCGTTGGTTATTCCACGATACATTACTCCGCTATGCTGCATTACGTATGGAGTGTAACGGAAAAAAGTACTGTGGTTGCCGACAATTCACCATTTAAGGTTGGCACAATTCTTTACTTTCGGTTACTAAGGGAGTTAATTCATGACATACAATATCACATAGATAAAACATGGTTATTTCCCTTTGCTCAAAATAAAGTATCATTACAAATATACTAAAGACACGTCATTATTAACTATTTGTATTTGTAATAAATATTGGATGTCAAAGGGGTTTGGTTTATCATTAAAATGATGTACGTTCATCACTTTATTCACAGGTCTCGAATTTAACAAAAAATTGGACTTGCAACTTTTTGCGAGTTGATTTTAATTCAACTCGCAAAATGAAAAAAAATCACTCTCATTTTTTCACCAAATCTTAATAGCATACATAATAATTACATGTATTCGTATAATTAGGCAATATAAAAGCAACTTAGAACTATACTTAATTCGATATAGAACAAGGGCGTTGTTGTGGGAGGCAAAGAATATCGAAAATATTCTTACCGTGAATCTTTAATTATATTATACCATCGATCCATCTGGCCATTGCAATGCTGATTTGAGCCTCATTTGTTGAGACAGTAATATTTTTGCGACTATTTCAAGAGGCAAAATTTTGCGACTTAAAATAAAAGTAACTCGCAATTTTCAGAATCCACGCACATTTTACGAAAATGCGAGCTTAATTTCGAGCCCTGTTTATTCACATATTGTGTGGGCAAGTCCATAAACGAAAGAACTTCAATATGCGTGACCTTATAATTATGCACTTACACGGTGACCTTATCTAGATTATTGCACGAGCTTCTTTGATAAAACCTCGTCATGTTCCTTTAAAAGTTATGATATATGCATACGTATATGTAGAGCTTTCATCAAGCGAGCTTTGAGGCTTTGCTTTGGTATTATTATTTCATAGTGACATTGTAAATCGCCTACATGTATAATGTATAATAATAATAATACAATAGTATTTAAGTATGGGACTGTAATCACTAAATCAGCCTATTTTGTACATTGGAGTACATAATAATGCATAATACAACTAGAGCACGATAACTTGCTTAGCAGTCACCTTTAAATTTATGAAATGACAAGGGACGTAACTATGTCAACAGTTTAGTAACACATTACTACCAGCTTACCTCCCTTTAATGAGTTAAGTGACTAAATCTTTCGGAAAACCACTCAGAGGATTTCGTCGAGGTTTTCCTAACATGAAAAGACAGAAGAATGTGTTTCATGGGCCGGAGGCCTAAATACGTAATAAATAAACTGTGGAGCAAATGTATTAAATTATTCTTTTTTCAAACATTATAGAAGTCATTAAATGGCTACATATGATATTAAGAGTACAAATAAACAGTTTCTCAATGAACAAAGCTAAAGCAGTTGAATTCGTAGCAGTCACGTGTATTAGTATCAGTTTTAGTCACGTGATCTACAACAACAACTGATATATTGTAAACAATCAGACGTTTTGTCTTTTTCTTATTATAGACAAGAAACAAATTACATGTACATCAAAAAGCACATGAAAGAAATAATTGTAAAACGTAAAACAATTTTCCACGCCGAAATTG
This sequence comes from Mactra quadrangularis, assembly GCA_025267735.1. Taxonomy (NCBI): domain Eukaryota; kingdom Metazoa; phylum Mollusca; class Bivalvia; order Venerida; family Mactridae; genus Mactra; species Mactra quadrangularis. The sequence goes on along the minus strand of CM046309.1, from coordinate 54,927,303 downwards.
AGACGTGCGGTGAACAATATCTAAGCCAAAATATTCTGCTCTTTTCACATTGTCAATATGTACAAAGCTTAAAGGATAAAGGCTTAAGTGGATATTCTCAAGAAAGACAATTAACACCTTTCACTGCGCTGTTTGATTCATTCCTAATTTGGTTAAAAACTTTAATCAGTGCTTCAGTACTTTTTGAAGATCACATGACTGTATATATAAATGTTAAATTTGTTGAAAATTATTCAACTGTCGCTGACGTATACATTTACCCCACTGAGTTGGATACTCGGTATTTGATTGAATAATCACTTTAGTACTTATGTACTGACGATCATTAAAACATTTTAATGGGGCTGTAGATCGTTGAGCAAGTGACGATCCGATCCGAACCATGATTCATGTGTAACGATTCACAAATCGAACCACGAATCACTAGTTCATGAAAAAGCAAAAAGGAATTCATATTACAGTAAAATGAGTGAAGATCTACATGAACTTGTATTACATGGAAAACCATGAACTTGTCATATTCCTATTACTAGCCGCTTTTTTACATTTTCAGTAATAACTATGTATATTGTTTAAATGGTGCATTATGCCTTATTTGTTTTTTCCCGGTTCATTTGTTAGCCGAGCTGCGCGCAACGGTATGTAAATATGGTTTTCATTTGTAGTGCAGCTGGTTTTCAGTGGTAATTAAACTAAAATGTTCTTTCAATTTTTCTAAAAGTAGATCGCGATCCGACCATCCGGGAAGTGACGAATATTCGTGCTCGATTTTCTGGTCGGGATCGCGAATATCCGAGTACTCGGATACTCGCAGCAGCCCTATTATTCAAATCAGTAGAGTTAATGTTTACAATACTGACAGTTAAATGAAACATAACAATACTTGAACAAAAATACAAAACGAACATAAGCAACAAGGTTTCATTTCATGATTTTATTTGTTTCAACTTTTCGTGGCCTCGTCTGAATGACGAGATTTCAAATGTCTCACGAGATCTCGTCTCCTAACGAGAACTTTGTTACAATATGTACACTGATATGGCGTGGTTCCCTGCGCATGAAGACGAATATGTTTGTTAAGATTGCTAGGGTCACCAAAAGCTCGGAAACAGTATTTACACCGGAGCGGCTTGTATCCGGTATGAGTCCGTAAATGAATCTTTAGCCCATACTTCCGTGAGTAAAGTTTACCGCAAAAGACGCACAAATGTCCCTTCTTTTGTGATTCCACTGTAAAACTTTGCTTAAGATTCTCCATTGACTGACCTTCGAGTTTTATCGTCTCACACGTTTTAGGTTCGTAAGTTTCTTTATTACATGTGTTGAGATAAGGTACAAGATGTCCCGGACTATGTCCGGAGCTCGGAATAAATTCTATACTGGCTTTTAGCGTATACCTTGGCAACGACTGGACGCCATTGACAAACACGTGGCTTGGAGTCAGATTCATTTTTGGAGTAAAGTTTCTATCATGGTTGGAATGATCATTCTTTCCTTGCGTTGTTTCGGGTGATATATTTGGCATTTGGAAATTTTCACAATGGCTGACTTTTGGATAAGTAAATTGAGGTTTCTTTATCCACGTGAAAGCTGAAATCCCTGGTTCATTTGTGTTGCCTGTTGTATGATGGTCCACAATATGAAGTTTTAAAGGATTCGGATACATAAACTCTTTGCCACACAGATGGCAAGTATAGCGACATATACCTGAAATACGAACAACATTCTGATTAACATGACATGACATGACATGACATGACATGACATGACAGAACAGAACAGAACAGAACAGAACAGAACAGAACAGAACAGAACAGAACAGAACAGAACAGATACTTTATTGCAAAGCTTGAGCAATACTCATCGCCCAAGTAAATACAATATTATTAGTTTCACAGTCAGTTACTGACCGGATACGGTGTGATACCGGGTCAGTAAATTAATATTGGGTGAGAGCGTAGCTCGAGCCCAATATTTATTCACTGACCCGGTATCACACCGTATCCGGTCAGTAACTGACTGTGTAACGAATTTATCTTACCGAGTACCCCCATCTGAATTAAAAATAAGGTTTCGTCAGCGCTATCATTTATAAATTTTGTTACTGACTGGATATTAGAATCTACTGACCTAATATGGGATAATACATGGTCAGCACGTGACCGCTCTCGGCCAATGAAAAACGAGTATTCTGTACGAGGTAAGATAAGCATACATACCGTATACAATAATTGTTCACTTATGATCTAATATACTTATTAGACAAACCCGGGTCGATAGCGCAGTTGGTAGAGCGCCAGGATTTGGATACTCGTGCCCGAGGGGGTGCGGGTTCGAATCTCACCCGGGTAGGTTATACCCTTCCATGAAAATTTGACAAAAATGTCGATTTTCCTCCATTGATTAGATAATATGGAGAAGTTTCCGGCCTTGTGGAAGGGTAGGTGAGTACTGGTTATAGACAATGGTCCAGGAAAGCTAGGTTAGGTGCGCTGGACGCCGTGAAATGACCTAAATTGTGTTGATACGTCGTTAACTCCAATAAATAAATAAATACTTATTAGACGATATTGTTTATTAAGAACTTTCTGAATGCTGTGCTCTTTGTGAAATGACTTTAAGATTGCGCAGTGGTAAGAGTGGCTATTATTATTATTACTAGTAAGCTTAATGTCTAATATCGCGTCTTTTCAAAAGGCAAGTTTGCACTAAAGTTTACATGTGTATATAGAAAACTCTTTCTATGCTTCCAAAATATTTCAAAACAATTTTGAGAAAAAGGCCTACTAAGAAGTCGATATTTAAGTTGAAATCTGAGAAAAACTAGTTTATTTCAGGTGTATGTTTTCGCTAATTTATTTTAGCTCGATTTGTTAAACAAGTTCTTACATCTAAGAGCAATCACTTCAAGCTCATCACAGTGCTTACGTCACGCTTTGCTATTCATTTGATAATGGAAATAACCGCTGCGAGGATTTTGCAATCACTTTCGAGTCCGCTACTTGATCCCCCAGTATTCAGCTAGAGGGATAAAGTTTCTTGCTATAGGAAGCTGCGAGCAAGGTTTTGGATGGGAATAGAACATAAGCGGAGCTGGATATGTAATGATAACCAGTTCAACGTCGTATCCACTCGACCACATGAGTATGTACTCACCGATTATATTTGCTGGAGTCAAATGAGTAATGCTCATCTCTCTGACCAGTTGATCATCAAACCAATATTTCATCTCATCGCCTTCTTGTATAGTTTTCGTACATCGTATATACACGTGACCGTCACGTGACTTTTGAAGTTGTAGATTTTGTTCGAAGATGTCACGTGCGATGTTTAAATAAAGATACCATGGTTTATGTGTTTGGTTTCTAGATAATAACACTTTGTTGACAACTGTCACCTGGAATACAAAATGGTAAACTATTAGCATTAATGACTTAAAACAAAAAAGATAAAAAGTATATTCAAATGCTATTTGAAATAGATACTAACGCAATAAAAGATATGCAGAAAAGATAGTCCATGTAAATGTAAAAAGTGTAATTACATTTTACAGTCTGAGTTTCATGCTTACGCACGTTCACCGACTTTACAGCAATTACCCCTGGTCACTGGGCTACTGGTATCTATCTATTAATCTCCCTGGGGAGTCTTTTTACTCCGCTTATTAGTGCAGCCGACAAATTGGCTCAGCGGAATTATATCACCCTCGCAGGTACCCATTTACACCTGGGTGGAGTGAAGCAGTCGCAGGTAAATTTCTTGCTCAAGGAAATTAGAAGTGCCCCTGGTGGGATTCGAACCCAGGACCTCTCGATCCCTAAGCGGCGTCCTACCACTGGACCACTGCTCCTGTATGTATTAAGCACTGGCACTGGAGTCCTTACACACGATGAAATATTTTTACTAATGATTAAAAATAACATTATTGAAAGAAACGGTCCCTTCTCATCTATCGCCTTTGAGTCATGCCACAACTTATTATAATTTACATGTGGTATTGAACAGTTTTTGCAGTGATCCATGGCCGAATTGATTAAAATTTAACAATATCATAATTGAGACAAATCGTTAATGACATTTTTGATAACTTGATGTCTTTCGTGTAAAAAATGACATTTTGTGCAAGAAATTATACAGATAGTATAAAGATATGAATAAGTCAATTTAACTGTCTCAAAATGTTTTGAAAATATCTAATAGCAGGAAACAGTATTGTTTAAACGAAAAACACAACATGTACTGGATTAAAGGAACACAGTCTGTTTTGCTCACTTATCAAAATTCAAAACAGTAGCCCTGCATGTATAATCGTATTCATAATCAAATAATTCTAACATCGAACATCTGAATTAAGTTAAGCATTACTACGGCAATTAAAGTTTTTTCAATAAACAATACTTATACCATAATCTAGATTAAATGTTATCTAAATATTGAATTAAAAACAAAAACAAGAGTTAAATGAATATTTTTACCTCAATGACGGTCCTCTCGGTGCTAGTTTCGTCCGTCCGTCTGTTCGCCAGTTCCCGAAAATGTTGCTGACAAATCGGTCCAAAATAGCTATCACAAGGAATAAATGTAGACGCTTGCACCTTATAATCGCCAAAATTGTCACACATTTTTATAATCGAACAAAAATATCGTTTAGCATAAAAGATGTATACTTATAATTAATAGAAAAGTTTATAATATAAGAATTGCGCCATTTTATGAAAACCGCGCCATTATATTACAGCAGTGAAAACTGAAGTCAGGAGAGCCGTGACAGAATGACCATTCTAGGGGTATATGAGTTCGTTTTACGCTTTCAGTTTCTTTTTATACAAGATAGATGTGAGAAAGTTTCGCCTGTTTTCCATCTGGTGGTTTCTGGCACGTGGACATGTTTGTTTTCCCTCGCGCTAACAGACGAGAGCTCTTCAAAATTCAAAACGGAAGCAATTCACGGCACGCGCATGCGCGTTTCGCTTGAAGTGTTATAATGTAATATTACGTTAATCGCGAGTTAATTACAATTTCATTATTCATTTATTGATAAAACTCACAGCAGAGCGATACGTTCCGCTTTTAATACATTAAAGAACTTTATGGGAGGTAATTACTTCTCTGGTCTGAAGCCGTTTTCTTCCATCGGATATTTTTGTCGCAATTTTCTTGAGAGGGTCGCGTGATATTAATTTGTGATTGATTTTATCATTCTTGAAAGCGAATCATTTTACCGGAAGTAATTGGTACTTTGAGTGTCACTTTAAATTGTCGTCTAAAAGCTATAGTGTTTATTTCTTGTGGCAGAAAAATGGTTCTTAGTTACCATGGAAATTTTGGTCAGTAATCAGTTAATTAGAAATAACGATAAGACTTTTGAATTTTGGTTGGAGTTAACGCCGTAGCATCACACTATATACATTATATAACGGCAGTTAGTTAACCTTCTCACCGTTCCTGGAAAGGCTAAATCTCTGGGTTTAGCTGTTAACCAGTTACTATGCGCACACATCCGTCAGCGGCTGACAATTGCTATACATGATTTAAAATCAGTTGTAGGAAGAATGACCATAGTATTTACATGTATTTCATGACCAATCTCCACAAAAGTATGCCCCTGTCAAGAATCGAATATAGCAATGTCACAATTTATTATACATGTATTTGTACAACTTTCCTGATGTGAAAAATACATCCGAAATAAAATCTAAATGTAAGCACGAAAGTATTTTAATATTTTTAGATTTTCGGCGATTTCGCCGAAAGGCTTAAGTTATACCGCAAATCGAAAACTTTCGACAAAAATGCCTAACCAGTTTAACCTGCGCAATGATATATGTGTCTCTGATTTACTACGCAGTTAATTTCTAGGCGATAAAAGTAGTTCCGCCATCTGACTCAGTGACAGGTATAGAAACATATTTATCATATTTAACTATATTACACAATTAACCTATAGAATTTGTATGCAAAGTGTACGAGGAAAAACTTTACTTCAAGATTTTGTAGGGCAAGAAGAGGAAAATAAATTCATAATAATATTAGTCAGTAATACAAGGTAGAATAAGCGCTTCATCCGCTTTTTTGCCCTGCTCGATTCGTACTTGAATCTACTGTGTAAAGAGTAATCATTAGTATGGGTATGTTAGGTTTCATGTACATGAAAGTCTTTCTGTGTTTCAATACTTTGATTTTTGTATAGGTGTAAAGGTAATTTTGGATGTCACTTTATATGTTTATTGTTTATTAAAATCCTAAATATCGATGGAAAAAAATACATATACCATAATATTCCAGTTGATTAAATTATTACATTGTAAAGGACCGTTTCTATCTACACATTTTAAAGTTTTATATTTACGTGCATGTATCATTGCAAGTTTTAGGAACTAGACGATATGGCGATATATCGATACAACATCGAAACGTTGGACCACGATATGTATTGTGGCACAGCACGATATAATTTATCGCGATACGACCCTGACAATCGTAATCGGTGGAAGCCACTGTATTTTCAGCATTCGATGGGTTTGTCGCATTCAGTCAAGAAATATAATCTTCGTGGATGTTTGAAAAAAGGTTTGGACAACTCAACCTGCAGGTAGAGACAACTTAACCGATGAACTACTTCTGATCATATGTAAAAGAATGTGAATGATAACTACCCGTATCGTAATGTATCGTAAATAATCATATCGTCTCTTTTCGTATAGATACGTATCGTATCGTGTGATGACCGTATCGTCTCATCTCTAATATTTTTTTCTTCTATTTACATTCATTCTCATGTATCACTATAATTTGTATTTGAGAATTAATAGGAGAAGATAGATACAAATTAGCTTATCAAGCTATCTTCTCATTCCTCGTTACTGTAACATTCTATAGTGCGTACAAAAAACAAAACGTGTTTTGGTAAACATTCAAAGTGAGACAATTCATTTTAGGAGTAGGCAGTAATGAAAATAAAATTTGTGTAATTCATTTCAACAAAATTACCATGGTTGATAAACCACCACCACTTGGCAAATCATGCTTGTTGTGGTAGAACGCTTTCCATTTCACCAACAATAAGGACACAAGTAAAACATATCACACTTGTTTTTTAAAGTCATCCTGGGCATCTCTCGTCGTGGGTTAGTTCATTGTATTGTTATTATAAACAGTGTTTTGTTTTTTTGTTCGCACTTATATATAGATACTTTATTATTCAATTTATTCAATAAACATATGGCATGACACCCAACAGTTTACAAGTTATGCAAATATTACAACATAAGTACAATACAGGAGTAAATTTATATATGGTATGAACATGTTAGATATTATAAATCGGTAATGGCGTATATATAAATATAAATACAAAAACAGTTATGATGAGGAAGTGCAAAACACAATGTAGCAACGATCAGATAAAGAAGAATATTTAAACATATTAAAACATATTTAAACATATACAACACTGTCTCGTAATTTAAAACTTTTGTAAATATAAACAGCTAAGTTTTAAATAGTATTAGGCCACAACAAGTTGATCAAATGTTCTACGGATTTTTCTGAAAAAAAAATGGGGGGAGCGAGCGAGCGAAAAAAAAAAAAAAGACTTTATTCACTTGCTTTATATAGCGGTTTGACCAAATTTTTATGAGCGAGCGAGGAAACAAAAATATTTTTTTGTAAAAACCGTCAAAATTAAGGTGCGAGCGAATCCATAGAACATATGATCAATTTGTTGTGGCCTTAGAATCGATAGATGTAAACAGTTGTATGAATTTTGGTATATTTGGACGTTTCCAGAAGTAACAATCTACATTGTAGATATTATGTGTATAAATATTTGTATTCACTTCAATAAACATTTTTTAAACCAAAAGTATCGTTCTGAAATGCTCGGCTCTGTTCGGCTCTTTTACTATAACAAATATTGTGCAAATCAAAATTAATGCGTTAACCGTTGTGAATGTTTGCTGTTATTTAAAGATAACTCATGTATTATAAGCTCGTTTAGGATAACTTGAGACAAAATACAACGATACCATTTTATACACAGGTGGATTTAAGTTTAGTACACGTAATTATGGACTATTATCAGTGCGTTTCTGATGTATTAAATTTAGTACGAGAACACACATTCCACGAATACTTTCATTACACAAAATCAGCTGTCCTCCCTGTTTTATGTAATACCTGAGTCCAAAATATGTAAACAAACTGAGTCGTTTGTCTCAAGTTATCCTAAACGAGCTATAGTCATTGACAAGTGTTAAAACTATCGTAGGTGGTCCCAGTGGTCTAAAGAAAAATAAATGAAACGCACCGCGTGTCTCTATAATTCAATTATAAGCGTAAAAAGTGATATCCTATGACTGGCCAACTGTTTATTGTGGAAACTATATGTACCAGCTTTTCCACCAAGGAAAATTGTGAGAAAGTGACAAATGTTTAACACTCTTACACATGGTCCAAAGTGCTAAACTTACAACCGAAAACGAAAATTGGCTCTTAATAGGGAAACTGTGGCTGTCGGGTGTCTATGGTAACTACAAATAATAATATACCATGATAACCTCCGAGTAAATCAAAGAAATAAATGACTCAAACACACGTTTTGTTTATAAACGTGATTATTAGCCCAATAAACGTATTGCAAATGCATACGTTAAATTGGCAGACGACACGTGACTGTCACGTGCCAATCTCGCGCGTACTTAACAGACGGTACGGATGAAATACTCGTATGGAAGTGATGGGTTTTATTCACACGGCTTAATACGTTTTGGCTAAATGTCAGTCCGATGTTTTAATACTTTGACTAAGATTTAAAAACAGACAAAAGTAAATAAATGTTCTAATTTGCTTTTATCCGCTGCACCTGTGGTGTAGTTTCTTTCAGTTGTTACTGGTTAGACTTCTAAGTTGTTACTGGTTAGACTTCTAAGTTATTACTGGTTAGACTTCTAAGTTGTTACTGGTTAGACTTCTAAGTTGTTACTGGTTAGACTTCTAAGTTGTTACTGGTTAGACTTCTTAATTGGTATTAGTTAAACTTCTTAATTGGTTCTGGTTAGACCTCTCATATTTATCGCTGTTTTTCGACATCCAAATTGATATTCAACTAACTAAAGTTGGCAATTTACACTACTTTATTTCAGTCTTTTTTTCTATTAACATTTATATACTAATTATATAACAAAATATCTACGAAATGTCTTGAACCAAAATTTGTCTAACCTGTCTAAACCCGTTCACACGGGTTATCGAGTATATATACTCAGTGGGATCCGACGGATCCTAGTCCACCGGATTCTATTTCGTCGGATTGGGACCCGGTGAACTCTTTGACCTTGAATCCGATACACCGGACATAACCATGGCAATATTCGCTATTTGCGACAGTCCCTCCTTTCATTGATTTATGCCGTACGATCATATCTCACTCAGTATATGCAAAATATAACATTATTATATCATTTAATTTATTCATTCAATTATGGTGGCATAGAGGTGACATGGAGATATATTTATTTTTTTAAGTGGCCACGTAAAAAAATAAATATACTCATCGCCGGATTTGTTTTAAATGGCCACGTAAAAGCTTTACGTGGCCACGTAAAAAATAAATAATATTATTAGTATTAAATTAGTATTTAATTGACACAAGACACTCTTTAAAACTCTGGAAAACACTGATAACATTTGAATAACATTTTAGTATCGAACATCCTTAAACTACGATGTTTAGATTAAACAGTCAACATAGATTGTTTTGTTTGGTTTTATTTGGATTTAACGAGTGTCCTTCCGCTCCATAAGGACTAAGGATGCATTATATGCAGACCCCAGGATGTGACTCTTAATCCCTTAAATACTTGGTCTTTTAATCTTAATTGAGTCAAAGGTTGAAAAACTCCTGATATAATTCATATCCGGATAGTTTCTTATTAGCCAAAATGTGTTTTCGTGATTGTCTTCTTATTGCTAACTTCTGAAAACCGGAATCTTCTGAATACTGGATTTTTTGGTCGGTCCGGACAAGGTCCGGTTTTCAGGGTTTTTACTGAATAAATTTACAACAACACCACTGAGTGACGTCATCAATAGGCTTACTTATTACGTAACTAGTTAATCACTTATTCGTCATTTCAGTTAATATATGGTTGTCAGGTGGCCAGGGCTTGAATTTAACAAAAAATGGACTTGCACATGTTTGCAAGTTGATTTTATTTCTACTCGCAAAATGAAAAAAAACACCCGCATTTTTCCAAATTTTTATGGCATACAATTTTATTAAAAAACTACAAACGTACCAAAATTTGATATTGGCCCTATTACATGTATATCAACCAGTCAGAGCACAGAAATTTGTAAATGGACCATGGCAATTATAAGATTTTGGCCCTGTTTTGAGTGAATTTGGCACTTTACAGGACAAGGAACCCCACATAGTTATTTAATAAACGATATTAAAAATTAGTTAGTTCATTGCATGATTAACATTACATGTATATAACATTTACATCTGATATCGTTTCAAATACTTTGACCATTCGAGTGTAAAACCATTTGATACAATTATTTTTAAATTATTTGTAACTTCATATAATTATATCTCAACTCATGTGTTTTTCATTCATGTGTGTCGCATGTTTAAACAACAAGAAAGGGTCCTGAGAAGGGGCGGATCAAGGATTTCTTGAAGGGGGTGTCGGCGATACGATTTTTGGAAAATGGGGTTTAGGGATTTACCACAAATGAGTTTGTTTTGAAGTTTTGACGAATGAAGAAATAATTTATCCGCCTCTTTGAACAAATTTGCTTTTTTATGTTAAAAGGGGTCGCCCAACCCTAGCCCCCTGCACCCGCCAGTGCGGATGTAAAGCTAGTCCGCCCCCGTGAGTCTCAATGTCGAATATACCAATAAATAAACTGTAGATTAAGTTGCAAGTTTCTTAATTTTGCAAAACAATTTTAAGCTTGAAAATAAGGTAAATATTGACAAACGAAAAATGCAATTCCTTAATCAGGAATTTCAATAATTCTAAAGGTGCGTCAATTGAATCCGAACAAGTATTTTAAACGCCATTCAGAAATATTTCCATTCAATATTCAGTGTAAACTCGGTCATATTCTTGAGCCTATTGAAGAAGTCTTTTAAAGTTTATGGTTAAATATTAACGTATTATTTATTTAACTAAAGACATTTAGTATACAAGGGTCTATTATTCTTCAGCTCGACTAAATAAAACCACAAAAGGCGTTGAAAAAAAATGTACGAGTATGCGAGTCTACAGATATACGAGTTAAAGCACCAATACCAAGACTAACAATTCCCATGGACTGCAAAATAAGACCAAGCACTGGGTCGACGCAAATGTTTGGACAGTACATCTTGTGCAGAGCGGCCTATTTCCGAAAAAATCCTCCGCTCAACAACAGCTTTTGATATTTCCCACAGGCATAAGTTTAATTGAATTAAACTCAGCAACGACCTCTAAACAGTTACTTACTTATGTCTCTTTCCAGAGGGTGTTGTTCTAGAGAGGTTGCACTGTAACATCATGTCAAATTATACCAAGAAAAAACGAATTGTAAGGAGTAGTTTATGCTTTAAATGTTATGTTATTTCTAAATTTCAAAATGAAAGTAGTTCGTATCTGAAAGTAGAATGTGATATTGAATTTCTAAAATTGATTCCATCTTGTTTCGGATTGATCTTAGCGGTTTGCTAAACATACCCTTAATTGGTATAACTTAGCTATGAAAATATTTTGTTTGAAAATAAACGCGCAATGAACAATAACAAAGACATGCATGGATAGAAATGCTGCTCTCGTTTAAAAGGAACATCGTTAATCAAAAAGAGCACTAAGTCAAGTTTAAATTTGAAAAGACAAACGGTTTGACAGTTGATAGTGTCTTTAATGATTGTTATGTCTTAAGGCTTCACAGTTTTAAGACGGTCTCTCATATTTGCTTTAAATGAATGCATCGCAGTATAGGGCCTTTAACAATTTACGATATCTTAGCCAATATAATGTCTTAATTTTCTATCGGCATTTTTATGAATAGGACATTTTTTTTCTACTACGGTCTTTTTGTCAATCAGTGTTGTAGAACCATTCCTTCTTACATAATAGGTCAACCATAGCAAATCGCGATTTAAGCGGAAAACGGTCGTAAGTCAATATAAGAAAAGAGTGAGTTACGACCGTTTTGTGCTAAACCCGCGAAATACATACAATAATACATAACTTGTTAATCAACTTGTCAGCACGTAGTGTATCGTACATTGGGTCTACAATCAGGGTGCCACGCCTTGTGCCTAGTCGAACAAATCTACGGATTATGTGATTAACGGATTTTCAACATACCATTAGAGTTCTTTAGGTCATTGGTAATCATATTTGATATCCGGATAAGCGATTAATTGCGGGTTTGACAAATTGACAATAAATCCGGGAGAGCAATTTCATTTCATTTGAATCATTGTAGTAAAAGTGAAACAGCCAAAAGGAAGTAATGGACTGCAGTGCGCGTTTCGGGGCGTGGTCTTTGATCATAATATATTTAATTAAAAGTAAGTTTATCTTTTTTGTCACTCTTGTTAATACAAAATAATGTAAAATTAGTTTATTTTTGTTATATTATTGTTAAATTAAATTTTATTGAGTAAAATGTTTTGTCTACATTTATATAATGAATAATTTTGAAGTACTGCGTAGTTTCGCTAGATATTGAGACAATCAAATTAAGTATAATTATTTTTGAATAAACTATGGCTTATTTGACCATTGAATTCTACAATTGTTTTGTCAAAAATAGCGATATAGTCTTGAAGTAGAGGCATTGTTACTCTAATTAAGCATTTGTTATATAAAAATCGTCAAAAAGTCGCATGGTTATGCAATAACCCGGGTGGTCTGTACAGCAGATTTTAGATGTACAGTTGTTTTACTTCATTTATATAATGCAACTAGTACATTCGTTTAAACGATTAACTATACTTAACGAAACTTCTAAGTACCCCGATTTCAATATTGTAGGAATTGAAATGTGTTTAGGAACGACCTGTCGTTTTCCATTATAGATCGGACATAAATGTTGGTAAATAAAAAATTTCTACAATATGAAAATCGGGGTACTTACGAAACTAGTTCAAACTTCATAATCGTTCCACCTGTGACATTTTCTAGAAATAATAAAAACTTAACTTTAATTTGATCCAATCATGGATTATCAGCCACTGTCTTGGTTGACCTTATAAGGGCGGTTAAGGCAAATTGTGATACTGTTCCCGATACGACGGCCAGCGCTTCTAACCAAGTTTTCCTGGAATTTTGTCTATAACATATTCTCACAAGGCTGTCAAATTATCCATGTACATTTTTAATGAGGGAAAATTGACATTATTGGAAGGGTATAACAATCACATGTGGAATTAGAACCCACGACCCCTTCGGGAAGCTAGGATAGAAAAAACGGCGCGCTACACACTGTGCTAGGGTCCCGGGCTTATGACGTTTGTACCCTCAGCATTGCATTTTGTCAGAAACATGAACACACTGTCTCTTATTTCGTGTTTAAGGGTTTGAATTCTCTAGACGCCGATGAATACCCTTCACGCTTCAAAAGACTGATAAAATATTGCGTTCTATATCTAACAAGGAAAATTAAATATCAAAGATGAAATGTATATTTAACTACATGTACAAAGACCCATACAGACAAGGCTCCATTATGAAATTTGTCAATAAATACATGTATGTGAGTTAGTTTTGTGATAATGTAATTTATATCTATTGCTAACCTGTTTTGGGGGAGTATGGGGTTAGTGCACCCTAGAACATGGTTCTTACTAGGGACGTGACGATACAGTCGTCACACGATACGATACGTATCGATACGAAAGGAGACGATATGATTATTTACGATACGATACGGGTAGTTATTGTAAAAATATAAACATTCATTTGACAAAAGATTTGATGGTTTTGACCAAGCAACATGTGCAGGGGCAGTAAAATCGCATTAAACATTAGGCTCAACATAGTTGTTGTTTTCGTCGGCCATATGTAAATCTTGAATACATACGCTGTACTACTTGCGATTGTTTTGTTTATTTAATAATAAACTAGCCAATCGGTGATCGTTTTACAGGATTACGAATGTCTGGGTCGTATCGCGATATATCACGCTGAGCCACTATATGTATCGTGGTCCGACGTATCGATATTGTATCGATATCTCGCCATATCGCCTCATCCTCAGTTCTTATCCCCGAGTAGCAATTATTATTCCATTGTACTATCCAATGCGGAAACCCTCTAGGTTCTTGATTCGTTATTTGTTTGTGACGTCATTTTATAGCAAAAGTTTGAAAAATCTAAAACATTTCCCTCTTTGGTTTTTGACTGTGTGGAAGGTATCAGGTTGTAACTGCCGCTGTTCTTAATATATTTGCTAACACCTTTTTTCAAAGAAGTTTTGAAAGAATTCCAGGAATGCAATCTCGTATAGGCTTGCTCAAATCGAAAAGACGAGTACCCAAGGCGTGTCTTTTGCTCCATATTCAGAGCGAATTGCGGTTTTTATCATGTTTTCAAGCATGTATCATATTTCATATTTCTCTTTACACTGATATTGAATGATTCCCACTGTTGAAAAAAGTCACTGTGGCCATATTGCATTGAAAACTTTGACTCAATTTATTATTCAAAACTCTTAATGAAATATGAGATTTTTTTCGAAAACAACATAATGAATTTTCCTCTACTCGTAGTTTTATTTGCATTTAATCGGAATTAAACGAAATGTGTTTTTTTTTAATTTTAATTTTAATGCACATCATATTCATGAATGATATTTCATCTATTGTAAAATTTGTATTGAAATACCTCACAAAAAATGTATAGACCAACGCAATGATTTAGCAATAGTGAACATCATAACATATTGGGGTAACAAATTACATCCGCGATTTGCTTCGACTCAAAATTCAATTAATGAACACAATATGAATAAATAATAACTTCTTTATAAACTAGAAATTTACTGATACCTTATACATAAAAAATGAACACAAAGCGATATTTACGGTAGCAAAGAGGTGACATGGAGAAATATTTAAAATACCGCTACTATTACGTGGCCACGCAGTAGCTTTTACGTGCGCACGCAATAACGTTTACATGGCCATGTAATAGCTTTACGTGCGCACGCAATAGCTTTTACGTGGCAACGTAATAGCTTTACGTGCGCACGCAATAGCTTTTACGTGGCCACGCAATAGCTTTACGTGCGCACGTTATAATTGACCAATGAGAGTTGTCGAAATTGGCGGCCATTTTTCATTGGACAATTATTACGTGCGCACGTAAAAGCTACTGCGTGGCCACGTAATAGTAGCGGTATTCTAAATATTTCTCCATGTCACTTCTATGCCACCGTAGATATTTGTACATGTATAAGTATTTTGTATAATGAATAGTAGATAGAATATACAGTTCCCACCAAAAGTTTGGAAATTGACTACAATTCTTAAATTTTGATAATTACTTTTGTTCAGAGACGTATAGGTCGTCCACGTAAACATTGCGTATATAAGCATTGTCGGTTTCATTGCACAAAAATATTTAGGGGGGATTTATTTTTACAAATTTATAGTTCAGTTAGTTTACATTTATTTTATAAACATATTATCATATAAAATTTACAATGTGCATAAATTATTATTTAAAATAAAAGTTAGATATCAAAGTGGTATGTTTAAATCTTAAAATTGCTGTTCATGTATTAGCTTATTCACCTATTTAGTGGGCAAGTCCATTGTTTAAAGTACAAAACACGCATGACCTAGAATACGACCTGTAGGTTCACTTGTCCCAAACTTTCACAGTGGCGTTCAAAAGTTCTGTGACAAATGATAAACGGAGCAAATGCACAAACCTCTGCACAACGGTGGCGGTTTTTGTTACTATTCATGATTTCTAACCATATTTAAAAGTCAGTATGAAATTAAGATACAATTCGGACTGTGTTTGCATAAACATTAAGTGCAATCTCCTACCTACGGAATTCCAAACAGGTCTTTGAGGATGACTGTTACTATAGGTGCCAGACACATATGAGCAATAGCTAAGTCGTAGGAGACGCGCTTAGGAAACGAGGGATCACAGGTTCGAACCCCACTAGGGGGGCACTGCTCATTTCCTTGAGCAAGAAATTAACTTGCCTTTGCTTCTCTTCACGGAGGTGTGAGTGGATGGGTATGAATGAGTGTGTGAATGTCATTGTTGTTACGTGACAAATTACTTTATATACTTTGATGTATGTGTAATAAGATACATTATATGTATACGTTACAAAATAAAATATACGTTCTGTTCTGTTCTGTAAATAAGTATCAACTGGGATGGAACCAAAATGTCGGCTGCACAAAGCTGAGTAAAAGACTCCTATGAGAGACTGATAGATAGAGAGATAAATATCTGTGCCCCAATGACCAGGGGTAGTACATGTAGCATTAAAGTTGATTAACGTGACTATTTAATGAAACTTCTTTTCATAGATATTAGTAGCCCGATGACCAGGAACAATAGCAGTAAAGTCGGTGAATTTGATTAAAAAATTACTGATCATTTCCTTAAAATGAAAATATACTCTCTACAATGTATAAGTGGAAAACTGTGACAGGCACCGGTGACTATACCCTACCCACTTGTTTCCTAATTAATATGTTCATCGTCTATGCGAGAAATTCTTAAACACTCCTATTCTAGTATATGAAAATATCAATGAAACCGCTTATGTTCAAAACGAAAACAAGAAGTAAATATATTTGATTTTTTTCAATACCACATACTTGTAATTTGGATCAATAGTATTTATTGAGGCGTAGTATAATAAACGAAACATAATAGCTGTTATAAATCAAACCAATTGTGAAAATATTTACATGTAAAGTAAAAAAATGCCCACTTGAAATTTAAATTCTTATAATATTATTCAATTTAGACTAATACATATTTGTACGCATGACAAATACCACAATGAGATTGTGTTTCATAAGGTGCGACCCAATATTTTCGGTAACTCACGATTACTTTCCGCTCCGCACTTTTGGTTGGGTCAACTTGACTTATGACCACTTAACGTCGGTCATTATAACTAGCCTAAAATTCATGGATCATTGTCTATAACGAGTACCCAACTACACTTCCATAAGGTCAACAACTTTACTATATACCTAACCACGGGAAGAAAATAGGCATTAATGTCCAATTTATTGGTAGGTATAACCAGCTCGAGAATTATTTTGCATAACCGTAACATGCGCTTCGCCTCGCGTAGGTAGTAAAAACCCAAGCCGCTAGGGTAGACCTCCACGAATCCTTCCGAGATTATTCATTAATAAAAGGTCGAGATGTTCCGAATGATATACTGATCGATGAATTCATTTAGTGTCTTTAATTAGAGATCTTGCCGACAGCCTTTTTTATTGGACAAATAAAACTATAATGTGTATTTATATACATTGCATATGTACTCTCTTTCAGGTGTTGTCTTGCAAGGTACCAGCGTAGCAACCGTAACAGAATGTAGTGCATTGGGTACACAAAGCGAGATACCAGGTAAATAAAACGATATATACGAAAGTCAACATGCATGTAGGGTATTTTTATCAAATTTTTGTGACGTCACTTTTTTATCTCAGATGACGGCATTACTTAAGACACTTCATATGACATTTTGATCAATACCGTAAGACCGTTGGTCAGAAAATTTATCATTTATGTAATTTTATGTAATAAATGGATCCATTCAGTAAGTAAATAATAGGGCTCTACACCGGTAGACGATATATACCGAATGTTGGTATTGTAGGTTTGATAGATATATCGGATCGAACGTTTCCGTATCGAACAAAATATCGATCAATGACGGGCAAATAAAATCCATGGCCTGCAAATCAGTTGATACATTGTATCGCCAAATCAACATTCAGATTCGGTTTGGACCAATCTGTGGACGAACAATCTTATAATTGACAATTTACATTCCTCCCTGCAAACGTCTTACACCTGTTACGTTATGCCTTGTTCTCTTAAATAAAAGGGAAGTAACTGCTGCGGTTCTGGGAATCTGTATTCAGTGCTTACAGTGCTTTGATCAATATAACCGGTGCATAACATAAATAGCCTATTTTCTATTGTTTAAGTGGCACAGATGTGTTATGATTCAACAGTAACAACTAGTCAGTTTGTATATCTGGATGGCTTATCAGCAGAAAATGCTTTACAAGGTACAGTGGGGGCAGCACAGTGCACTTGTACCATGACAATAAACACTGTTGAAGACCAAGATGCTAGGTGAGGACATTCTGCTAATCTTATTGTCATATATTTCAGTAAATTCCACTATTTTGAGACCCCGCCCGTCTAGCTCGATCGGTAGCACACAAGTCTACTAAAGGGGCCATTCGTTCGATTCCCGGGCGGGGCCTACTTTCGTGGAGCTTGGTCATGTAATAATTTTCTACGGCCATTCTTCCTCTTGCCTACCACCGATTCTGAATCATATAGGGCAGTAGACAGTCAATAACTGAAGTATGCGCCTAGAAGTTGGTTAACAACTAAATCCAAAGATTTTGCCTATCCAGGAACAGTGAGTAGGTGGACCTACCGCCGTGATATAATCTACAGAATGTGTTGCTACGGCGTTAAACCCAGCAAAAACTATTTTGAGCTTTAAACCATCATATTACAATAAAGTTCCACTTTTTTCTTTTGAGTTTTAAAACACCATATGACAGCAAAGTTCCGCTATTTATTTTGAGTTTTAAAACACCATATGACAGCAAATTTCCGCTATTTATTTTGAGTTTTAAAACACCATATGACAGCAAAGTTCCGCTATTTATTTTGAGTTTTAAAACACCATATGACAGCAAAGTTCCGCTATTCATTTTGAGTGATTAAACATCAAATTTACACCCAAGCCCTGAACTAGTGAAAAGAGGTTCGAGAAAAGTGATAATAACTTAAATATTTCATATAACGCTGCCAGTGAATTATTTTGCCATTTACTATATAAAAATTCATAAATCGAGCTAGCGATCGTAAAACGTAAGACAGTTAGGGACTTTTGTCAGTTATCTTTCCCTGATAAATTCTGAAGCAATACAATTGGTACGTATGTACTAACAATTGGAAATATCTAGTGCTGCAACGATTCACCGGAAAGTCGATTCGATGCGATTCGATTATTTTTTTCCGATTCGATTTTTTTTCGATTCGATTCTTTTATTAATACAATTTACTACAAATATGCATTTATACATATATTTGAGCTTAAAACTAAATAATATTAATTAAATAAAATTGTTACTAAAATTGGATAACACGAAACTCGAAAATCTGATAATTAATATT
This sequence comes from Mactra quadrangularis, assembly GCA_025267735.1. Classification (NCBI taxonomy): domain Eukaryota; kingdom Metazoa; phylum Mollusca; class Bivalvia; order Venerida; family Mactridae; genus Mactra; species Mactra quadrangularis. The sequence goes on along the minus strand of CM046309.1, from coordinate 54,907,882 downwards.
TACTTAATTCAAGTACGAAATGGATTGGGTACGAATGTAAAGGTCGCGAAAATGTATTATTAATGTAATATCGACTTAAAACGTACAGACAGCATGGATCATAAATTGTAGAAAGATGCAGTTCTTGGTATACTATTGTACATATTAGTTAAACATACACTGTACATGCAAAACTATTTAAATTTGAATAAACTAACAACAAAACTTGGCTTGCTCATGCGGAGCCTTAAATCTTCTAGTTTGTCAGAACAGGTAAAATTCAATCACACCGACCCAATCGGGGCATATACTATAGAATGTTTATTTGGAACAGAGTTTCCAATCATGCTACATAAAATCGTAATGGAAATTTAACAGAAATGTAACTAAGTGAAACCCAGTTTCACTGTCAACGTATACTTTGATTTTTAGGCGCGCCTTTGCTTTTATCGTTATAACTTATGTAGACACTTTTAAAAGTCAGTATCGAATCGAAACTCGCGGGTCCCGAATCGAAATCGAATCGGCACCCTTGCAATCGAGTTTCGATGTATCGAATCGAATCATAGACCTTTCTTAATATTATGCTCATGAATAATTCATGAGGTAGTGAAAACGAGGTTAAGATGGGTCAGATGTAAACAAACCGATAAGCCAGCATGGCTACATACAGTGATCGCGATACAAGTATTATTCCAGACTTAACATTTGCTTTTGTGGAAGCCTATATTAAATCTAACAAACATTCTTCGGGAAATAAATCAATAAATAAAGGTTTTAAATTCTACAGTGAAGGATATATCCACAGTCTTAAAGGTAAGAGTAATAAATTTCTATCTCATTAATATCTCGTGAATTCAGAACTAATTAGGCCAGCTGAATCATACTGTGAACAATATTGTTTGATTTATTATGGCTATTATGAGGTGAATTGGATAAATTTATGAATAAGATATAATATATAAACTCCAACAACTCTATCTTTCCAAAAGACTTGCTACAAAGATGCACTTATCTAAGATAGTAATGAGCTTAATACTGGCCTGCCCTGACTAATTGTTTATTTACCCATAGTGTGTTACTGTAGATCTTATCTGTAAATAATAACATTGGCAAATCAACTTTACATTCCTTGCTTAGAAATTCATGCAGTAATAGCAATAAAACTATTTATTTATTGATCTCATTGATATATTGCTGATGTGGTAATTCATTCTATTGCTTGAAGTTAAAGTTATGTTGGGCTATAGTATGGTACCGTATTTATTCTAATTTCAGTTGAACCTATAGAATATGGATGTAAGGTGACTGGAAAATGTCATAAGTCTCAAAGAAAAAATGATGCTCCCTATAATGTTCAAATTGCACTTTCTGGGAACTCTGATGGCCCATCTGTAAAGAAAGCAACATGTGAGTGTGCAATAGCCCTCAGCGAATGTTGTGGACATGTTACAGGACTACTTTATCAGATAGCCAACTATAAAATTCTTGGCATAAAGGCACTTCCAGAGGACATTGCCAAAACATCATTACCCCAGACGTTTCACAAACCAAGAGGGCAAAAAATATCTGGAAAAGCAGTCACAGATCTTGAAGTTTGTGGATATTCCAAGGTTCGTGATCCCACTGAATTCCAGGACTCCGAACTGAGAACTGTAAAGTCAACTTTGTACAACGCCATTAGAGGAGATCCCACAGAGTTTGCGAGCAAATGTAATGAACTTGGACATGCTGATAAAGATTTGCTTGTCCTGCCACTGTTGAATCAGCCAACTGTCTCTGATGTTGTGACTAAATTTGGGTCTGTACCAAAAGGGTCAGTCCTTAGCTATCAACAAAAACTACATGCCGATTACATATTGAATATTGTCGTTGGAATAGGGTTCCCGCAATTTCCTGTTAGAAGTGTTGTTTCAAATAATTACAGCCTCACACAGACGGTGCATTTAGATGGACTCAAGTTGTGCTATCGTGAAATTAACAAATTTGAAGAAAAAACAAGATTACAAAGTCAAAATTCTTTGTGGTTCAAACTACGCCGGCATAGGTTGACAGCTTCACAGATTGGCTGAATATACAAAAGAAGAAAAGATGAACAAAGTCTTGTGACACAATTGAAATCTACAAGAAGAGATGTCACATCAGCCATGAAGAGAGGGATTGCCTCTGAACCGATAGCTGCCAGAAAATATTCAGGCGTAACGGGTGACTCTGTAAACTTATACCCATGTGGTTTGGTAATTTGTTTGTCTGCACCATGGATTGCAGCTAGTCCGGATAGAAAAGTTTACAACCCAATAAGAAGTCCTCCGTTTGGTTTACTTGAGATTAAATGTCCAGTAGTGACAAGTGTTTTGGAAACTAAGTATCTAAAGAAAGATCTCTCAGGCTCTCTTTCTCTTAAAAGGAACCATGACTATTATTATCAAATCCTAACACGTGACAGTTAGCTTGCACAGGTCTTGAGTGGTGTGACTTTTTTGTATGGTGTGAAAATGACTATCATATTGAAACAGTATATTTCAATTTGGATGTATGGGAAAGGGTGAAAATAAAATAGACTCATTTTTCTTTAATTACTTTATTTAAATAACAGTATTTGATTGACTTGACCATGATTTTACGATAGGTCCTTTAAAATTAGATAATATACATACAACTGTCCACAACTGGTTGGCAGAACCTATCGATACTATTTGAATAGGAGCATCAAACAAATGATACTCTTTTATCCTTCGATTGACTCTCTCAATGTGTATTCTCAATTTCGCTATTTCTTCAGTCTCTTTAATTTCTGTTGAGCTAAACTTTCTCTTATGTTGCAAAAATGGTGGTATATTCAATGTAACATTTTTTTCTTTTAATAATTTATTTAGAGTAAAACCCTTATCTGCCATGACATCATCACCAGGCTCAAGAAGGTCCAGTAAGCCTGACAGCTGTGTTATTTCGACATCAGACATACAACCAGTAAATAAATTGGATACAAATGTGACCATGCCATTAGGTGCAATACCCAATAAACATTTGAATGTACATGTTCCTTTGTAATTCGAATAAAATTGTGAATTCAACACTAAAGATGATGGTATTTGAGTTCTGATTTCTGTGCAGTCAATTATGACTCTGGTTCTAGGGTAGATATCTTTGAAACATTGAGGCATTGTGTCATCAACCACTTGCCTTGACGGCCAAATTGGGATTCTACCCAGGGTAAGGTACAGAAAATTAGCCCATGTGAGAATTTTTCTGCTTATAGTTGCAATAGAACAGTTAAACCTAACACTAAGATCTTGTTCAAGATGTCCTACTCTTAGTCTACACATAAACATGAAAAATTCATCAATGAGTAGCATCTGCCTTGGCCTTCCAGCTAAGCTGGCAGTTTCAACAGTTTCATAGTACTTGCTCCTCATGTTTACAGCTGAAGGTTCAATACAGTTAAAAAACGTTAGAAACATCATGTACGAAGAAAATCCAGTATAGAATTGGATCATTTTGTCATTTTTACTGAACCTTGACACTCCAAAACGCTCCATTGTTAACTGATTTTGGAGGCTTTCACATTCCTCTGTTTTACTTTCAAGTTGTTCATGAAGTTGCTTGATCTCAGTTTGTTGTTCTATCCACAAAGGAACAGCTGTAAATGTTTCTTCACTGGTTGATGGCTGTGTATCTACACTATCACCACTTTTGAATCTAATAATAGAAATTAACAATGATAAGATAACTTTTTAGATTTGAAATCATATTATGCATCAGATACATAAGATAGTAAAATATATCAAGTGCGATTAAGTATCATGGATGAAATGATACATCAACATTAGTTTCCTTATGAAACAAATAATATGTCCCATGCTATCGATACTTTCCTGTAAACTTGTAAACTTATATAATTTGCAAATACAATGCTTGAAATATATTGAACTTCTCTTCCATGTAATACATTTACACTGAAAATATATTTTGGCTGTAAAAACAAGTATTTCATATCATGTACATAAATTTGATCATACCGTTTTGAAGCTGGAACTGATGTAGAAAGATCTTTTCTACTAAATTGTCTCCGTGGTGTCTTTTCTTTGGACCATTCAAAGAGGCTTGGGACACTGCCAATCTTTAATCTTCTTCTTAAAGGAGTCACACCAGTGTAATCTTCTTTTGTGAAGTGCTTTGGAACACACAACAGTTGATCCAGATATCTGAATAAAATTTACATGAAAGTTTACGGTAATATTGGAACAGATGTTGTACAATTGTTGCTTGGTAGAACCTGCATTTAAAATCTATTTTCCTTTTTCCAATTTAAATTATAATGAACTACTGTGTAAAATTTAGGAACTAATGATAAATATCCAGAAAAAAGAATTTGATAGACTTAAAATAAAAAAAGTTTTACTTTACTCTATTTACCACAAGAACATAATTCTATAAAAATTACCTGGAAAAATTGCCCAACATCTCGTCTTATTTTTATTATCCATAATTTCCGTAACTCCTCATCTTTTGGAAATTTGTGGAAGTTTATATGAGGATCATATCTTCCATTTGAGTTACATCCATAAACACAACAATGATAGTTGTTAACTTTGATTTCTCTGACTGATACCTCTTGACCGCCTTCTGCCATTTTTACTACTCAGAGAGTTGTTTACATCTGACCCATCTTAACCTCGTTTTGAAATTCATGCATACATATTGAGAATCCTCTATTGCAGCCCTAGAAATATCGGATTTTATTATTGAATTTCTATTTAAGGATAACAAAATATTTCATCTAATATCTTTCTTGTTAATTAAGATATTAACAGAAGTGATGAAATATAGATAGTTTCTTAGCCTAAAAATACTTAGCTTGGATTTCAAACAAATTAAATGATTTACAAAAAAGTTATTTAAGATTAATTTTGGCAAAATGACATAAAAAAGTATGAGAAAAATCCGAGTAATCCAACTTATAGGACCAACCTATTTGAAGAGTATACAAGGAAAAATAACTGACTAAAGTCCCTTATAACAGTTCTCAGTATTTATTTACAGTGTCAACTTATATAATCAAACAACGTCAGCTTCCACAAGTTCAGATTGTGGTACAAGTTTGACCTTCACAACAGACAGCTCACCTCTCACCTTTACATGTTTAACAAGAAATAGTCGTGTTTCTGGATCAACGTCAACTATAACATTGTCACGTGATAGCACTGCGCCATCTGGTGGATACTCGTACGGATATTGTTTTGCAATTCTTCCAGGTAATCTTTGTCGGTTATCCTGCGTTATGATACATTACTCCGCGATGCTGCGTTATGTCCAGTGTGCTACTTGGTTAAGACAATCTCGTAATTATTAATAATTGATAAGGCAGTTTCATTTGTTCCGCAAGGAAACCACTGTGGTAAACTAGCCATTGAAATTAAGTTTTATCTCTAAGGTTTGGTTAAACACAACACGGGTCTGTAAGAGTACCTTCCCTTTGATAAGTTAGTATACGAGGGTTTAAGTATGCAGCCTTTATGTCAAGGAAGATTTAAAGTCTACAGTTCATAACATAAAGGTTGTATTAGAGATCTAGCTGGTCTTAATATTTGTAACATAAAAATTTAAGGAAATATATATATTGAAATATAACTATTTTAATTTTGTCAAAATTTCAGGCCAGAGTCAAACATTTCGAAAAAATAACTATTTTGATTTTGTCAAAATTTCAGACCAGAGTCAAAACATTTCGAAAAAATAATTATTTTAATTTTGTCAAAATTTCAGGCCAGAGTCAAAACATTTCGAAAAAATAATTATTTTAAGTTTGTCAAAATTTCAGCCCAGGGTCAAAACGTATCAATATCCTGTCAAGCGTTCGATGCATCAGGATCGGTGTCTACCACGTCATTGACAGGCAGTACTCCACAAGGAACAACAACTAACAATGTGCCAACTTTAGCCCCAACTGGACCACCAACATCAAGTAGTGCACAGACTGCAACTCAAACTACAGTCACAGGATCATCTGACATTACACAATCTACAACAACCAAATCATCGACAGTATCAACCAACCAACCTACAACACGTACAACCATACCAACAACTACAAGTTCTAGTTCTGCTACAACCTTAGTATCAAAATCATCAACAACAGCCTCAGTACCAACACAAACTGATACAAAACAAACTTCTAGCACGCCTTCTGAAACTCCATCAACTTCCAAATCAAGTACTGATGTGCCATCAACTTCAAGCACATCAACTGAAGGGCTAACGACTTCCAAATCAAGTACCGATGTGCCATCAACTTCAGGCACACCTACCAAAGGGCCATCAACTTCTGGCACGCCAACTGAAGGGCCATCAACTTCCAAATCAAGTACCGATGTGCCATCAACTTCAGGCACACCTACCAAAGGGCCATCAACTTCCGGCACGCCTACCAAAGGCCCATCAACTTCCAAAACAAGTACTGATGTTCAGTCAACTTCCGGCACACCTACCAAAGGGCCATCAACTTCCAAAACAAGTACTGATGTTCCATCAACTTCCGGCACGCCTACCAAAGGGCCATCAACTTCCAAAACAAGTACTGATGTTCCATCAACTTCCGGCACGCCTACCAAAGGGCCATCAACTTCCAAAACAAGTACTGATGTTCCATCAACTTCAGGCACACCTACCAAAGGGCCATCAACTTCCGGCACACCTACCAAAGGGCCATCAACTTCCAAAACAAGTACTGATGTTCCATCAACTTCCGGCACGCCTACCAAAGGGCCATCAACTTCCAAAACAAGTACTGATTTTCCATCAACTTCCGGCACACCTACCGAAGAGGCATCAACTTCCAAATCAAGTACTGAAGTGCCATTAACTTCTGGTACCCCTACTGTAGAACCATCAACTTCAAAATCAACTACAAATTTGCCGTTGACTTCAGGAACGACAACTGAAACACCAGTGAGTTCAAAATCAACTACAAATATGCCATCAACTTCAGAAACGACAAAGACCCAAAGACCACTGACTTCAAAATCAACTACAAATATGCCATCAACTTCAGGAATGACAACCGAAAAACCAGTGACTTCAAAACCAACGACAAATATGCCATCAACTTCAGGCACACCTACCAAGGGGCCATCAACTTCCAAATCAAGTACTGAAGTGCCATTAACTTCTGGTACCCCTTCTGTAGAACCATCAACTTCAAAATCAACTACAAATTTGCCGTTGACTTCAGGAACGACAACTGAAACACCAGTGAGTTCAAAATCAACTACAAATATGCCATCAACTTCAGAAACGACAACGACCCAAAGAACAGTGACTTCAACTTCAAGAACGACAACCGAAACACCAGTGACTTCAAAACCAACTACAAATATGCCATCAACTGCTGGAACTACAACTGAAACACCAGTGACTTCAAAACCAACTACAAATATAACATCAACTTCAGGAACGACAACCAAAACACCAGTTACTTCAAAACCAACTACAAATACGCCATCAACTTCTGGAACGACAACCAAAACACCAGTTACTTCAAAACCAACTACAAATATGCCATCAACTTCAGGAACGACAACCAAAACACCAGTGACTTCAAAACCAACTACAAATACGCCATCAACTTCTGGAACAACAACTGAAACCCCAGTTACTTCAAAATCAACTACAAATATGCCATCAACTTCTGGAACGACAACCGAAACACCAGTTACTTCAAAACCAACTACAAATATGCCATCAACTTCTGGAACGACATCTGAAACACCAGTGACTTCAAAATCAACTACTAATATGCCATCAACTTCAGGAACGACAATTAAAACACCAGTGACTTCAAAACCAACTTCAAATATGCCATCAACTTCAGGAACGACAACCCCAAGCCCAGTGACTTCAAAACCAACTACAAATATGCCATCAACTTCTGGAACGACAACCCAAAGTCCAGTTACTTCAAAACCGACTACAAATATGCCATCAACTTCAGGAACGACAACCCAAAGTCCAGTTACTTTAAAACCAACTACAAATATGCCATCAACTTCAGGAACGACAACCAAAACACCAGTTACTTCAAAACCAACTACAAATATGCCATCAACTTCTGGAACGACAACCAAAACACCAGTTACATCAAAACCAACTACAAATATGCCATTAACTTCAGGAACGACAACCGAAACGCCACTGACTTCAGAATCGACAGAACAGCCTGTTTCAACATCTGAAAGCCAAACTAATACAGCCGGAAAGCAGAGATCTGATGCAAAAGAAACACCTAATAACGTTTTTCCATGTACGTATCACTATAATTAATTTAATTGTAAGTATTGTATAAACTCTACAGAGTGGCCCACTACAGAACAAATTGTCTGCAATGTTTTTGATATTTCCCTTAGGTGTAATTTTAATTGCATTTAACCTCTGAACAACAGCACACCTTAGGCCCTCCCAGTGGTGTTGTCCAATAAAGTTTGTACTATACTATTGTTTTTCGATATTTACTGCTTTAATCTATCTATGAATGGCATTAAATAGTTGAAATGATTAGACAGAATGACAGCTGAGTATGAATAAAGTTCCTAGTGCGTTATTTACGTTATAATAATCCATAGTCCGAATTGAGATCGAATCCATGACCTTCTGAGTTGTAAGCGTACAATCTACCATGTCACAATAATAGCTAGTTTGAAGGCAAGTGAGTACAAACGCTTTATCATCCCTCTGCTACGTAATAATTCATGACATTATTTTTAATTTACAGATGGAGCTGTTATTTCATCTAGTATCGGAGTGGCTTTAATAATCATCGTGGCTATATATTTGGCTTGTATGTAAGTATAATTATTATTATTATTATTGTTATTATTATTATTATCATCATTATCATTATTATCATCATTATAAATATCATTATCATTATCATTAGTAATCGCATTTGTGTAGCGCTCTTTGCATAAGCGCTTCACATATATTTTTTTCTGACCCTTTCCCTAGTCTACTCTTCAATGGTCATTGGTCAAGGAAAAAACCCAAAAGCTATTGTTTAATGGCATATCATACCGATTGCAAGTATTTATGCACTAATATTTTTGTTATAGGGAAGTCCCGCTTTAAATACCACTTCAGTTATTGGAAAATCAAGCGATTTTTTGATGATTTTTTAATCACATGTGCTTTAGGCCTCAACAAGTTGATCATATGTTCTATGGATTTTTCTGGAAAAAAATGGGGCGAGCGAGCGAAGAAAAAAAGTCTTTATTCACTTGCTTTATATAGCGGTTTGACCAAATTTTTATGAGCGAGCGAGGAAATAAAAATATATTTTTGTAAAAACTGTCAAAATTAAGGTGCGAGCGAATCCATAGAACATATTATCAATTTGTTGTGGCCTTATTTTAGAAAAATACATTTCTAAAATAATACTTTTCCGCTACTATTTTGTTGGGTTTAACGCCGTAGCAACACATTGTATAGGTCATATAACGGAGGTCAGTGAACTTACTCATTCCTCTTGGAAAGGCTAAATCTCTGGATTTAGCTGTTAACCAACTACTAAGCGCATACTTTTGTCAGTGACTGACAACTGCCCTACATAATTAAAAATCATTGGTAGGAGGGAGAATGGCCGTAGAAATAATTTCATGCCCAAGCTCCACGAAAGTATGCCCCGCCCGGGAATCAAACCCACGACCCCTTGATCAATAGACTTGCGTGCTATCAACTGTTTCCGCTCTTAAAACCATTGATTTTGTTGGTCATAATACTGGAACATTCAGTAAATAAATATGTCCACATTAATCAGTAATAAGAATTTTTTTACTCTGAATGCTCTGCATTAAATTCAAATGACTTTGTTTACCGATTGACTCATCTTTAATGCATATTTTGAATCAATGATTTAAATTAACATAACCTTTTAAAACCTTTTAGATAGAGAAAAGTAGTCATTTTGAGCGCATTTTGACTGTCATTCAATTATTTATTTGTAAAAAAATGGTGAAAATAAATATGGAGTTTTTACCCTGGAAGTTGTTGTGTAGATCATGTGGCTACATATTATATACCCTGTTTATCCGATTTAGAACTATTGTATTGTAAATATTTTACATTATAAGTTAAATGTCTATACATTTATATTTTCAGTAACAGAAACCAAGAGTCGTACGAAATGGGCTCAAGTGCACCATTTAATACATCGGCGCATAAAAGTTCCACAGTATCAAACGCCGGAAGTGACGATCCGGAAAAGGTTGATCCTGACATCAATCCCGGAAATGACGACATTGATATATCCATGATGGAGGACAAACCGGACACTCCGGAAAGTTACGCGCCTTTATCCACATTTTCAGTCGAAAATCAATCTTTTAAAGTAGAGGAGGAAGTAGACCACCCATTGCCAGATACAACAGATAATACTAGTGATACTCAAAATGACAAACAAGAAGAAGCTGTCAATGACATGATTGATCTATTAGTGAACCCTGATTCTTGATAAGTTGATAAGGAAATATTTGACCTTGACATTGAAAAATTCAAATTGTCCCAGAGACCAATTATATGGAAAAGACGAATGTCTTTTCCACTTTAAGGTATTGCGAGAGTTTTTGGCGGATTAATTTCTGTATACTGTCCAAACTGAATTTTGTGTCGATTACTTCCGGTTTCAAGTAACCTCCCTTTGGTTCTTCAAAAATCATATAAAAGGGAGATAACATACCCTCATTTTTTTATTGTGGTTACTCTATGGTTACACCGTAAGTGTGCGCAATAAATTAATTACCGAAACGCAGTATAATAAACAAGTTGGGGAATGAAACAGAAATTCACAAACACTATATTACAACAACTCGTGCCTTCATATTCACAACAACTTTGTCTCCGGAGTCACATGTACATATTTCATTATATTTGTCTTGACTTACGTCTTCCAATTCTTTTAGTTTCTTAACACGATAAGAATATTTTCTGTCGTGTGTTAACGTACTATAAGATGTAGCTTCGTACACTTTTAGTGTTTATATAATAATGTTTTAAAATGCTGTATACATAGCGTGACCATTGTGTGCCAAACATGTATTCCATTTGTTGCTATATAGCAAGAGATTTATTGTAAAAATTATGGACTTTTGTCAGTTAGTTATCTTTCCCTGATAAGATCTGAAGCAATCCAATCGGTAAGTAGGTCCTTACAGTTTGGAATCCTCGGATTTTATCATTGAATTCCTATGTAAGGATAACAAAATGTTTCATCCAATATATTTCTTGTTAATTAAGATGTTGTCAGAATTGATGAAATTTAGAAAGTTCTTTACCCTAAAAATACTTGGCATGATTTACAAAAAAGTTATGTGAAGATTAATCTTGATAAATAGGCATAATAAAGTCAGGGTAAAATCCGAGTAATCCAACTAATAGAACCTACCTATTTGAAGAGTATACAAGGGGATATAACTGACTAAAGTCCCTTATTATATATAGTCCATTTTTCTCAACTGTCAAAGCATGAATGTTTTCATGGAAACCAAGTGTTGTCTCTTCAACAATATTCGAAAGCGACAAAGTTATTTTATATAATTTTACGGTGAATGAATACAGCTTATTCAACACGCACGCAAGCGACGTTGACTCAGTCAGCAGGCAAAAACTGCTTAGCTATTAGTCTATTCCACTCGAACCTAATCGAGTCTATCGAAATATCATAATTGTTAGCTGACAAAGATTTTAGCACACGGTGACTGTCAAATTATTCAAGTTTTGAACGTTGAGAAAAAAGGACAATACTTATGCACGATTTTACTAACACTGTACATTGTTTTACACTAACATAATACTCATAATCAGAATATTATAAAGTGTTCAAGAGTTTTACTGGAAAATGGTTTGTTCATATACACTATATAAATATAATGTTTGATAATTATATGATTATATTTGTTGCTTTTTTGTTGTTGTTTTTTTTCCGCTGTAGCAACATGTTATATAGGTCATATTACGATTATGATCTGTTCATCAACTTACAACAAGTAGCCATGCTTTGTACAGGCAGAATTCCCACAATGCTCATTTACAGTCAACTTACAGATTATTTGAAACCATGATAAATGAATACAAAACAAACACATAACAGTGTTCATTCATTATACTATGTTAAATGGGTCCAGCTTTCCTCACTTAGTACGAGGTAAACCAAACTTATCAAGCCGGCCACGACACGATCACACGTTGCTATTACATTGTATATTATTTCGATAAAGGGAAATAACCGCTATTGTGAGTTTGAAAGTAAACCTAGTGATTACTTCCCTTGAATAGTTTGCGCAGATAGACCTGAGACAGAATAATACATAAAACACTTCAGTAACTACCATATGTTTGACTATATTCAAGTATGTAAAAGATCCTTAAATTGAATATTTGTCTAGTGTTAGTTTTTAATAATAAAAGTCTGCCTCAACTCAGTGTTTCAAAGAGCTGTAGGTGTTTTATTTGTGCCTGATTTTTTATGATACCTACACGAGGCAAAGCATAAAGTGTAATACAATATATTTTGCTGCGCACCACATCTTCAACGTCATTAGTATACTTTTTGCAAACATGCTGGAAACCTACCAAAAATATAAAACTAATGCAGCTTTATCTAGTTGTTATTTTAAACTACACTAAAGTACATTTTATTTAACTGTCAGTGGCGCAAACAATAACCCCGCTGAGTTGATTATTTACTACACTGTACAGTATTTCCGAACTAGGGTAAAGTTTTTAAAACAGTCGGGTTAATTTATACGCCATAGACAGTTGATTACAATTCACAATTACTAGGGCTGCGGCGAATATTCGCGATCCCGACCAGAAAATCGAGTACGAGTATTCGTCATGTCCAAAATCGTCGGATCGCGATCTTTTTTGGAAAAAAAAAGAAAAATATTTTCAGCTTAATTACAACTGAAAACGACTCGCACTTCTAATGTAAACTTAAATTTATGCAGGGACCGAACAATCTTGTGTCAAAATTCGATTGATACACATTTAAACAAAATGTTATCACTGAAAATGCCAATAAAACGTCTGGCAATAGACATATTTGGACCACATGGTTTTCCTTATAGTAAAAACTCCTGTAATTCTTCACTTACTCGTTTTATTACATGAATTCTGTACGGTTTTTTTTATTAACATGTGATTCGTGGTTCGATTCGTAAATCGCTACACATGAATCGTGGTTCGGATCGGATCGCCATCTGCTCAACGATCCATAGCCCTAACAATTACACAAAGATAATAAAAATTATATAACAAATGTCGTCATTTGAAGCAGATATGTTCAGTCAAAGGGAGACAATGCTATGGATATTTTACCATTGCGTCTAGTTTATATACATGAAAGTTATCTCCCCTGATATATGAATATACAAACTAGTCCACGAAACGCACGAGAAGTATGTGAATTTCTTGCTTTAAATCAGCCTGGTAGCTGAATAAACGAAATCAATTATAGAGTAGCCTGTTCAATTATCCCGAACGTTCCAAAACGCTCCGTAACGGAAGTGTCGGAACAACTGAACCCAGACTACTCAACCCGAGACAACTCAATCCCCTACAAACGGACTGAGTTGTCCCAACTTTGAGTTGAGTTAAGCACAGGTTGAGTTGTCTTCTGGTTGAGTTTTCCCGCACCCTTAACGTTAGCTTACAGACGTTTCCGAACACGGGGCAGCTGTACAGGGTATGTAGTCCGGCACATGATCGTCAAAATGTCGACAGATTCATGTATTTCGTCAAAGTCTTCAAACAGTAAAAAAAACAGGAAAAGTTTAATAGTGCATAAAATAATTAAAACCTATTTTTGTCCAAAAATACCCACTTAAGTCTGTAATTTGTAATTATTTTATAAATCCAATGTACACATCATTTTCGCACATGACCTAGTTTACAGCTCAATTCATTTCAATCTCCGTAAACAGATATCCTGTAGAGCATTGTCGTACAGGATCTCTACTGTCTCCGTGGAAGGTCACGTCGAGATGAACTTTATGTCGACCAATCAATGCGTAGCTTTCATCTAGACGAAACACTATTAATAACATTTTGATTTCGTAATTTCTATTTTTAGACCAAAGTTTGCAAGCTAATTTAAACAGCGGTATTATTCACAGTCTGCGATTGGACGGCTCATTTCGTAAAATTGCGTGACGTAGACGATGTAAACAAGTTACGTATCATAACAATTTCGTCATGAATATCATGAGAAAAGGTCACCTGAACGTGACCTTCGTTTGAAAAAGGCCAGATCTAAATTAGCGAGTAGGCGAGCGGAAAATTTTAGATCGGGTTTTAATCAGATTGGATACATTTATTATGTATCTAGGATTTAGAGCTATCGATCAAATCACACAGGACCAACATGCATTTATTTGGGAAAACAAATGAAATACACGTAATTTTTTATGCTCTATTTGATGTAATAAGGGACTAAGTCAGTTATTTCCCTTGTATACTCTTCAAAAAGGTTGGTCCAATAAGTTAGATTACTAGGATTTTACCCTTACTTCTCAATGTCAATTTGCCAAAAATTAATCTCAAATAACTTTTTTGTAAAAAGTTTAATTTGTTTGATATTCAAGCTAAGTATTTTTAGGGTAAAGAACTATCTTAATTCCATCACTTCTGCCAGAGACATACTTATCAATGTCTCCGCTTCTGCTAATATCTTCATTAACAAGAAAGATATTAGATAGAATATTTTGTTATCCTTACATAGAAATTCAATGATAAAATCCTCGGATTCCAACTGTAAGGACCTACTTATCAATTAGATTGTTTCTGATTTAATCAGGGAAAGATTACTGACTAAAGTCCCTAATTCAAATATTTATTCCTGGAAAGATAAATAAACGAAAACCAAATTTGTGTTCATCTTATTATTTGTTGTTGTAGATCACGTGACTAAAGGCCCTGTCATAAAACCCCTAAATTTTTAAATTGACAAGCTGACTGGTCATTTCAACAAACGCTCAAACAATCAAATCATTAAAAAGTGAAGTGAAAACAAGTGTCAACATATTTGTTGTTGAAATATGCAAGAAAAGTGACAGTAACTAATTTCAACGTAAAATCGAAGTGACCCCTAATTCATGTGTAAAACAATTGTATTATTGTTTCGCCAGACAAGCGAGTTGTTTAAAATGACCCTAGGCTAGTGAGTATTTTGTCAACTATATGACGGACAGTCATACTTTTATCTGCGGGTCTAAAGATCTTCATTATGCACGTGACACCACGGAGATAATAAACGTCCAATACGTCATTGATCGCCAGACATCACTTGTATATCATAATCGAATATACTGACCGATGAAAAAATGTTTAATTATCATAGGTGACTTAATGAGGGAATGTGTACTTTGATTTGATAGTCTCGAAAAAAAATATTATTTTCGTGAAATTTTTATCACCGAAAATAGTACTTCTAGTTGACTTTAACTTTTGAATATATTTCTATTTTCAATATATTTGAATATCGATTTAGCTTTTTTATTAAAAGAAAAGAAACTGTAATTTTAGAATTTTGATAATTCGTATTTTATGGAAAAATTGATAGACTGAAAATATTGACATATTTCAACAACGACAAAATGGTGTGAGTTGAACTCATATAACTTAAATTCTGTGGAATTTTTACAGGGAAAATAATAGTGTTTCAGAGATTTTTCGGACATTTTCTACTTCATAGACATTTGTGTATCAAAATGGAGAATTATATAATTTGTGTTTTTATACTTGTGTGTACAGTTTGCATTGCACGAGGTAAGACATTTTATCAGTCTGTTCTTAGCAACATTACATAATAAATTTATTCATTCTTTTTAATATTGATAAAAAATATCAAATACGATTTCTCTCAAAATAAGAAAATCTTAACTCATTTGCATCACCATTGATTAGGTGTTTACAGTAAAATTCCACAATCAGAGGTCTTTTTCACAAAATATCTTGCGATAAAAATCATCGCAAGTCAAAAAGAGAAAACATTCATAGTACCTTCATTCTTTGTCCAAGTCATAACATTATTTAATTATTAAGAATAATGAATATTTTTTTGAAATTCGTATCATTACATGTAGATTCTATATGCTTACATATCATTAAGGCTTTAAACTTTAAAAACTTTTTGAAATTGACTTACGATAAATTTTGTCGTAAGATTTTTTTGTGAAAATGACCACGGAGCCAATGAAATCTATTATCTTGATAACAGAATGGTCTTAGTAAGTTAATATGTAATTAGTAGGAATCCTTGATTTTTCAAATTGCGCATTTTGGTCTTGAAACATCGATCGTTAAAAATCGCATGATTTTTTTTCTCAAACCAAATTGGTCGTAATTGCGGGACTTTATTGTACATACGCTGTATTTTTAGCTAAAATATATTACCTGTGCAAATCTGAAAATCCTGCAAATTTATTTTGGGCCCTAAACCATGGGAGCATTCTGCCACTTTTTATTTCATAGATAGAACACATAGCAAAGTATAAATCCAGATTTGGCATTATAATGCTGATCCAAGCGAAAATGTGGACAAAAATACTTAAAAAAATATGTAATAAACTTCCAATTTTTTGAGAATGAAGAAAAGAGAGAATTTTCCAACAAAATGTTTTACTTTTGATTTAAAATTGAACCTATTTCTCATTAAGGTATCTGAATGAAATATTAAACTTAAATAAAATCGGATAAAAGATAAACATATGTACAAGCATGCTTGCCAGATTTCCGGATCAGCATATGTATTCTGCCCTGCGTTCAGTTACCGCGAGCGTTACAAAACGTTCCGTAACGATACATTCGGAACTCTTCGGCCATTCGTTGCGATTAATCTCGGACATATTGAGACGCTATTTTGAAACTACCGGTGTTACAGTATACAAATATACGATCGTTTAGGCAATGAGTGATGTTTCATTTTTAGTCCGTAAATTTTGAAACATCACTCATTGCCTTAACGATCGTATATTTGTTTATTATATTAGATTATTCGTAGCGAATGGCCGAGGAGTTCCGAATGTCTCGTTACGGAACGTTTTGGAACGTTTAGGGTAATTAAACACACCACTGGTCTGTTGTATTACATGTATAAGGGCAGTCAAAACCGATGGTTCGGTCTAACTGTAGGGATTTTTTCTTCGAGTTTGATTATCCTAAAAGTTCGCGTCTAAACCCGAGACAACTCAATCCTCTACTAACGGGTTCAGTGTCCCAACTTTGGGTTGAGTTATCCATGAGTTGAGTTGTCTTCGGGTTCAGTTGTCCCGTACCCGTAACGTTCGCTAACAGTTGTTACTGAACACGCTGCAGGCTGTTGACAATGAATGATATTATTGGGCTTGTATTGCTTATCATAATTGGGTCACGTCAAATGTTTAGAAAGCCATACACGTCAAAGCTTAAAATGCAACCTTAGCCGATTCACGTTCGCAGCAATCAAACCACACTCTTTCAACAAAAATTGTCAAGGATTCTCTGTAAGGCAATACTTGTGTGATCCCTGAGTAAAGAAAGTAGCCACAAAAAAATTTGCAGAAAAAAAGCTAGTTGGGTAATCCAACCACCAAAAATTTAATGAAATGTTGAAAATGACATTATATCCATCACATTCACTGCATATGGCTAGATGTTTCTTATTATATTTCAAAATAAAAAAAAATAGACAAGTTTTAAGTTTCTATACAAGCACATGTATGAAATGTATTCTATAAACATCATATTATTTGAATGCGGAATTTATCATTCAACATGGAATTCACTAGATATTTTCTTAACAATCTATTTTGTTCAACATACTCGTATAATCGGTAAGGTCTTTGCAATACTCCATGAAATTTGATGTGTATTGATCATTTTATTACTTTTATTACCATTGTCTATTTCAGTTCAAAGTCAAGCATGTCCAGATGGTTTAAATGGTAAGTTTATCAACATTCATTTATTCTGGCGAGGTCATAGTTTCGTCGCCTTAAGAAAATATATGAAACTAATAATGCATAGCCATTTTCACTAACTTCATTTTACTAACCATGCATATAATTCATTCAACTACGAAACCCATAATTCCATCATTTTTGTTGATTTATATTTATATATTTGTTTAGTTTTAAAATAATTGAACATATTTGGAATCTAAGAATGGCAACTATATAATGCCCTGAGATATACAACTTGGATTTTTAATTTCAATTTGTGAGAAGTACTGCCACCAGTGACCCCTGATAAGAATAAATCTTATTGTTTGGAAACCTCTCAACACTGTCTTATTTGAATATGGAATGTATCATTTAATACGGAATTCACTATGTTTACATTCGATTGACTGATTTCCGAGTTGTATATAGAGCGTGGAAAGGTAACTACGTAACTCGTGAACCAGTCTATATATGACAGGTATTTGTGACATCATTTTGAAAGTCAGGTTGCGGCACTCTTTGAATTTTTACAGCAGCATTTCTTATTGAAACAAGTAAGTTTATCTTATTTTGTACATAAATTGAGAAAATTACCAGCAATTACTTGTATAATGAACTAGAAAAGAAATAAACTACAATACGAATAGGCTACATACAGTCTATTTTGTTGAACAAAATGAACTGTACAGCGAATATAGTGAATTCCATATTAAATGATACATTCCATATTCAAATAAGACAGTGTTACTCATACAAGAGTTTCCATTCTATATCGTATGACGGATTTTGGGTACAGAATAAAACAAGAGCTGTCAGAGGAGACAGCATGCTCGACTTAGTAAGTGTTTGTCACAGGAGATGTGGTTGATGATAAGGAACATACATATTTTAAAATTTGAAAATATAACCTTAACAAATTCAAAGAAAAAAAAAGAAATAAATAGAAAACTATAAGTTCAAGGGGGATAACTCTGAAAAAATGTATAAGGAGTTATGAATCTTGTCACATGAGATGTGGTTGATAATAAGGAACATATATCTAAAGTTTGAAGTCAATACCTGAAGAAATAAAACAGTTGCAGTAAAAACAAACATTTTTTAAAGAAAACTCTAATTTTAAGGGGAGATAATTCTGAAAAAAAAATATATTTGGAGTTATGAACCTTGTCACATGAGATGTGGTTGATAATAAGGAACATATATTTAAAGTCAATACCTAAAGAAATAAAACAGTTGCAGTAAAAACAAATATTTATTAAAGAAAACTATAAGTTCAAGGGGGATAACTTTGAAAATAATGTATACGGAGTTATGAACCTTGTCACATGAGATGTGGTTGATAATAAGGAACATATATTTAAAGTTTGAAATCAATACCTAAAGAAATAAAACAGTTGCAGTAAAAACAAACATTTTTTAAAGAAAACTCTAAGTTCAAGGGGAGATAATTCTGAAAAAATGCATTCGGAGTTATGGACCATGTCACATGAGATGTGGTTGATAGAAAGTAACATATATTTAAAGTTTGAAGTTAATATCTTAAGAAATAACAAAGATACAGAAGAAAGTATTTTACTGCACAAAAACTTTAATCTGTGCACAAAAACTTCAATCAGTTCAAGGGGAGATAATTCTTGAAAAAATGTGTTTGGAGTTATGGACCTTGTCACATGAGATGTGGTTGATAGTAAGGAACATATATTTAAAGTTTGAAGTTAATATCTTAAGAAATAACAAAGATATAGAAGAAAGTATTTTACTGCACAAAAACTTTAATCAGAAGTGTGGACGCGGACGCGGACGCCGACGCCGACGCCGACGCTGGGGCGAGTGGGAGAGCTCTACATTACTTCGTAAAGTCGAGCTAAAAATCCCTCCAAGACTCAAGTTTACGTTTTCAATGATATAACTCTAAAACAAAACAGACCATTAAATTCTTTATGTAAAAAATATTGTGTTGACAGCCCTACTAGTGAAACATTTCAGAGTTGTGTCCCCTTAAGGCGAAAAATTCTCATCGTAGGTGTTGAAACCGTAATATTTTCCAAAATAAACTACGAAACCTAATCATTACTTCATATAAGAAAAAAAGTCAAGGCCTACTCAAAATAGTCATCAAGCTTTCATATGAAAATTATTGTCCGAGGCATTAGTGTTTGACATAAAACAAATAAAACAAATGGACATAGTGTATTGAACATGTCACTGGTCACAAATAAGATGACCAATTGGATAACTTAATGTCCAGCTATCTATCAATGTCCATATTGACAGGTCATTTTGTAATATTTGACTGACCACTCGATTGTCCACTAAAAATGTTCCTATATATAAATTATACACAACGCATGTTATCATGAAAAAAATACTACGATCGTTTTTTTTTTTCGCAAAAAAAATTAATAACATAGCCGCTAATTATTAAAGAATGTCAAAACTTGTAGCTGTTTTTTTTTGGAATGACTTGTGATATTCATTGCAACTGAAAAACAAAGAAACCTCAGAAAAAGGAGCTTTAGGGGCTTTTGAAAACACCCAGGAAAATCTAAGAACATTATTCCTTTTCAAGAAAGGACGATGACTTGTCACAGTAGCCCGCTGAAAGGAATATCATTAGTAGGTTTTCCAGGGTTTTTGGAAAAAGTATTAAACTGGCTTTGGAGATGTGATACGCAGCAAAATGTATTCAGCTTTCTGCTGAATGGCATCGCATAGGTACCATGGAAATCTGACAAGAACTGAAATACCTACAGCTCTTTAAAACTCTGAGTGTGAGACGAATCGTTCATTGTTTTCTTCTTGAAACATAGCATTTATGTCATAGTCACGTGGTATTGCCATCGTGTATCAAGTCGTCACATAGTCGGATCTAGCGGAAGGGGGGTCAGGGGGGTCCTGACCTCCCTGGATTTTCCAAAATGTGTGTCAATATGGGTGTATCGCCAAATTATTGTAATGGTGACGAACACCAACATGTTCTGCCAATACAATGTTCTGTTCTATTCTCGCCATTGTTAAGACAAAACAAATTCAAGATTAATGTCAAATACCACACCTTAAATTCCTTATTAATGATTAAAAATAAATGATTAATTAACCCCTGATTAATCAATTAAGTGTAATAAATAAATCATTAAATTAGAGTAAAAACATTTCTTACATTACAAATCATTTCTTATATTATCAATGCACATTAATTATGTTCATATTTAGTGATAGAAAGTATCACATTTTCAAAGTACTGTAAGGCGATCAAAATGTTCTTAATGCGAACTGACTTTGTCTGAAACAAAACTTTGAGCTGGAAAAAGTAAGCATTGTCACTTTTACATCGAAAAAAATACCAGTGAAATATGTCCCAAATAAGGGTCCTAATCAAATATGATACTTTTAGTATGAAAACCCATGAAAATGTATCATATCGCAATTTCTATATCGCGTCTCGTATCGTATAACAACCCACTTAAAGATACGCAGCAATAAAAAGCAATTAGTTGTGTTAGCCATCAATAACTAGCGGTTACCTCGTGACTATCAATAGCGACTCATCATTTAGACCAGCCATTACAACATTCTTGCGGTTTAGTCACTTCTTAATACAATTATTACGATATACCATAATAAACAAAACTATATAATACATTAATAAAATACAATATAGAACACTATATCATAATCATTAATTAATTGATATTTGTGGTCTTTGTTTGGTTTTCTAATAAAAAAACCCTAACCATTTATCATGAGCGATCATTTATTCCGTGACTCAACAAACACACAAAATTTGTTAATATTTAATTAACAAATCATGCTCCTGTGAGTAACTACTCAGATGTATTACAAGTTATTATGACAGGTTTTCATGTAACAACGCCCTGTAACTGGTTGAAGTACAAGTTTTGGTGATTTTGCTTCATCAATGCTTGTGGTATTTAGACAGTGTTGTTAATTGTTTCAGTTACCGTAAAATGTCAGCTGAGTATGACTGTTTCGCTTTGAAAATCTTTTAGTCATTTGACTGGCGTGTAAATGATTGGTGAATTGATATATAAATTCACCCGCCGTCAGATAATCTAGTAAAATGTGCTCATTTACTTCAAAACTTACGATTTAAAAATTCAACAAATTTAACAAATTTCAAAAGTAAGAATTAGAACAACAAAAGTAATATTACTATTTTTCTATACCTACACAATTTAATTCAAATGTAACATAAACGTAATAAATGCTCATTTTACCAGCGTTGACATATCAGTTATTACAGTTAAAACTGCCCATGCATTTATTTCTGTATTTACTTGAATTAAAACTTTTCTTAAAATCTCATAAGTTGTATTGAAACATTTCAGAAGCAGTAAACATGTGTTCTGATAATGACAATATTAGTCGAAAGTAAATTACACCAGTCAAAGATGGTGACTTCATGTATAAAAACCCACCCTGTTAGCAATAGTAAAGATGACTTTAGTTCTCACAATATTTTTAGGTCATTTTGCATTAATTACACGTATTTACAAATTAATTAATATTCTTTGATTTCTTAACAAAATTATAAACACTGACAAATATTTTTAAAAACATGTCAGAAACCAAATCTGTATACGAGTAATTTAACTCTGACATGTTGATGCCAAGCAAATGTGCATATGTGATTATCCTTAATGTTTAACCACCTGTTAAGACTCAAGGTTTTACCTTAATAAGAATTTCAAATTTAGAAAAGACCATTAACCATTATAGATAAGTACACGTATAAGAATTGAAATGCTTCACCTCAAATGCCATATACATGAACATATATGTAAAGACCGTTACAGATCGAGGACAACAAATGCCCTTCATCATTTTACTTGTAACATGTGCGTCTTTATTGTCAAAATGTTCACCCCTATCCATATATTACTGCGGAGCTATCATTCTATTGACAACTCTTAGTTTGTCCTCACAAATAAAGTCAACCAGGTGTTGTAACGCTGTATAACCCCCCTAAACCAAAATTAGAAACTGTATTAACATATTACACAGAGGCGGATCCAGGATTTTTTTCTCGGGGAGTGGTCCAAACTTTTTCGAGGGGGGAGGGGTTCCAAACTTTTTCGAGGGGGGGGGGTCCAAACTTTTCAACCACATTATACATTGTTTGCAGAATAACGCAACATATTAATAATAAAAACTATACAACCATTTAATCTTCATGTACAGTATATTAAACACAAAGGCGTACGAGAGAAAATTGTTTCTTGCATCTTAAAAATGGCTTACAGTTAAAAAATGCACTCATGCACAAGTACATTTTGGAAAATTCGTAAGGGGGGTCCGGATCTCTCTGACCCCCACTGAATCCGCCTATATTACGCATAATATGATGGTCAGTTGTCTGTAGCGTAAACTAGTATCGTAAATTACTACTATTGTAACTTCATTGACAATAACGGTAACATCATGTTGTGTTTCAACCATTCTAAACATTTGATGTATTGTCTCGTCTGATCTAGACAGATATGCGGAAATTATATGATTATTACTTTAGATGCTATAAATAAAATGGTTATCACCTTTTAATAATCTCATTTGATACTAAAGAGGTTTTTATAGAGCAAAGCAGTGTGCGACTGCTTTGTAGTTAAACAATTCTTGTTCGCATTAATTTTGGAATTTGGCTACTCATAAATGCAATACCTTGTATAATTTTGATGGCCCATTTCTTTCACCCTAAGCTAAAAAACGGGGCTATGCGTTAGATCCGCTTTTTTGTATTGCCCATTTTAATTCAACCCAAAGACCACTGGAACTGTTATATCAGATTACTAGTAACCGTTTTATTTCAACATCTGACAACCTCCAATGCGGCGACAAAGTCTTTCTTGGTGACACTAATAACAAGGTTTTAGAATTAAAAATTGCAACATATAATTTCAACATCATTCATTAAACATTTCAGGAAAGAGCTAATACACAGTTGATCAAAAATAAAAGGCTACTTGACTCATGTTGGTGTCTTTTCTTGGTTTTAGCAATTAATATTAAGAGCTAAATATTTATTTCTATCTTTTATCTTATTTCAGTTGCCAACATGTGCATACCTGGATCATATACCAGTGATCGTATATTCATAGATACCACAACTTACAATACATTTGTTAGTAACTGTACATGTTCATTTACTACAACATCTAATGTATTAAAACTGGTCACCTACGTTGCTCCTAATTACCCACAATGTAATTCTGCTATCAGGTAGGTCATTATACATGTATATGCTAATTAGATGTCATTCTGACATTTCATCGTCTTAGTTATGTAATTGTTGCTAATTGTCATTACAGATCTACTTTCATTTACATAACAGTTATAGTACAAATTTGGATATTTTCGACTTCTTTTGTTAATTCTGTTTTAGGGTTTAAAACTATGGCGGTTGGTTTTAAAAGAATCCAACATGAAAAACAAGATCATTTTCATTGTCTCAGTTGACATGAGTTTGTGTTTTATTCAGATTTATGTTAGTTTATTAACAATTATTTTTAGCAAGCTACCTGTCTATCAGAATGGACTTATCGTAACAATACAGTTGTCGTAAATGATAAAGTCGCGATTTACCGTAACTTTCAAGAAGGCGATTTTTATTTACGAAGTTCAGAACACAAAACTTGATTTGATGTTTCCTTAGTAAAAACTCTATATAAAAAGACATAATAAACAAAAAAAAATCCGTGTGGTAAATTTGTGTTTTTGACTGTCATTTGCTTATCCAGCTTTTTGTTTAGGAATTTTCAGACCACGAAACATTATTTCTGTTTCAGACTACAGTCAGAATCTGGTAACAATATGAGATTTGAGTGTTTAATATCAGGGACATATTTAGATACAACCATTTACAAGAGTGGTGAAGCTACCTTTGAAAATTACGCAAACTTTTACGACAATAATTATTGTTTGATGCTTGAAGTGGCTGGACGTAAGTACTTATTCTTAATACTTTAGAATTGGTGTAACCTGTCTGACAAATGTATTTAACGCACTTAGTAAATGCTTGCTCAAAAATGTTACCAACCATGTATAAGAGCATCAGCGAGCAATAGTTTGTCCCAAATTGTAACCAAAGTTATATTGTTTAAATTTTCAAATTAAATAGTGTTCATTTGTGGTACATTCATTTTACATAGTACTTGTATACCATTGAGCTTATTTGGAATGAATAATTATTTTCATACACATCAGGATTAATTTCAAGAACAGACTTGAACCAAATAACAGACAATTATGCAGCAACGTTAAAACGTGTATGTGCAAAGTGTGTTGACATAAATTATAGAACTTATAGCTGAATCAGGCCATCTACAGCAAAAACATTTTATGCATTTGTCAAGTTACATTCGTATTACATACATGCTTTGTTGGTTTCATTTCAGAACCAACAGACTCGATAACTGTTACGTGCAGTGCAAACATTCCTCCAGAGTTTTATGATACAACAACTGAACAAGATCCTGAATTTATGATAGATCCCTTAGTTAATGACGTCACAACAACTACAGCAAGCCCCGCTATGAATGACGTAACATTATCAAACATTGATACCACCACAAGTCAGCCACTAATGCAAAGCAGTACCCCTTCCAGTGATGCAACAACTTTAAGCCAAAATACCGCCTCCAATGAAACAGCCTTGTCAGGTTTAGATATGCTTAAAAATGACACGCCTACGGTAAATGTTAATGGTCTAGTTAATACTACAAAGGAAGAAACGCAAACAATGCTTACAATTGAAAAGACAACTACGACTTCTCAGATCATCGTTTCCAATGATAATCAAACAGTCAATAATTTGATTGAAACAAATGAAGCTACTTTATTAACAACAGTTTCTCCAATAGTCAAAACCACATTCATTAACACCGAATCTAACACAAAATATGCTACAGAAACTCTTACAACAGGCTCTACACGGATTGCAAAGGAAGATGTGACTGCATTAAGTTCTACACCGAAATCTAATGACATGGCTATTGATGTTAGTGGTAATAAGTCCGATGAACAACCAAATGTATCAGTAGCAAATGAAACAGTTTTTGTTCCTTCAGAAAATTATACCAAATCCCAATATATTGGACTAAGTGAAATTTACAATAAGACAAATGTTGCTGAATCATCCGATGGATTACCAAGTGCTTACAAAAAGGTCGTTAATGTTCTGCCTGTAGATGAAACATTGTTGTTAGACATCGCCACAATGAACGATACATCAGCGGACGACCAAAGAGTACAAAGTATGAACCAAAGTGACAATACCACTGTGCTTGAACAAACCACTGTTCTAGATATGGTAGTCGAAGAGTTACCCATTGAAACGAATAGTACAATAGAAACTGTAAATCAACCGGAAGCTATTACTCTAACTCGTCAAGAAATCTCAGAAAATTTTACCATTATTCCAGCTGCTGAAGTAAACATTAGCGCCATAGACTTTATGATTGATGATAATAACACTATTACAGTAAACAACTTGCTAAATTTACCTGATACACTTATAGAAGACTTAAATATTACGACAAACGAAACAATTACTTCAGCTAATGAGTATAATAATTTTACAGACGACGCTAATGTCACCGAAACTTCTACAACAGATGCACCAAATATCGTTACAACTGTTTTAAAGGGTACAATTCTACTTCAGTCTGGAAATGACAATTCATCAAAGGTCATTCAAAACATAAACAATGTAACAAATGATTTGATGGATAATGTATTAAATCGTGTGGAAACACAGCCAAACCCTTCTACATCTAAGTATGACATCATCTTCCATTCTACTACAAGAGTTCAGTCAACTCCAGAAACAGTAATGGAAGTGTCCTCACCTATGTCTCCATTCAAAGAAAACGCAAATACGGCTGCTATCACTCCTCCAATGGATTTGTCAAACACTTTGGTTCATGAGCAAATCAATCTTAGTCAAAACTTTGGTACAAATGAAACCGAGGTATTTGATTTCCAAGGGAATGTAGATTTTAATTTTCCATCAACAAGTGCGTTTGAAGAAGCAAAATTTGAAAATGTTACTTTTACTAATAACGTCCGTTTGAAAAGTTCACCTTTTACAGCAAATGAACCACGTATTATTACCGAAAATGCTGAACCAATATTACCTATAGAAAATATCACTATAACTGGAATGGACATTTTACAAGCAAATGAAACCAACGCCACTCCTGGTGTATCTAATGTACAGTTTGCAGCCAGCAATCCAACTACAGTTGAATCAAACATTGAAAGTGCAGCAGATAATCACACTGAATCAACAGCAGCGCATACTGATGGAGCAAGCACTACGCAAAAATCTTTATTAATGACTAAGTCAAATACTCAGACTGATAAAGAAGCAACATCTACGCCAATGCAAACTAATATCAACCAGGTGGACACTACTTCGAACGTAAATACTGAAGCTTTACAAGTCACTACCACTTCAGTTGACCCAACAATAGTAGACAAAGCAGATTCAATACTATCTCAAACAGTTTCTGCTCTTGATTTGAACAATAATTTTCAAGGTGCTGAAACAATAACATCTACAAAATCTCAGACTTCAGATGTTCTCAATACTAGTGCTTCTCCACTGATCAATAAATCCACAACACTTCCAAGCGCAACACCAATAACAGATAACCAAGATCCTGCAATGTCACAAACAGTTTTTCCTTTTGATATGAATAACAACTTCCAGGACGCATCATTTATTGTATCAACAGAGCCGCAATCACAAGGAAGTCTTAAAAGTGGCGAGTCTTCTATAGTGACTGAAACAACACCTACACTAAGTAGTGTAGGATCTAATGATGGAGCTGCAGCTATATTAGTTGACAACTCAAGTTTAGAAAGCACCACAGTCACAACAAGCCAAACAGAAGCAGCAGCTCAAATAACGTCAACCCTCGCGAACGGAATAGAATCAACTGAAAACAACTTGGTAAACACAAATGCCGACCAAATTTCCTCAGCAAGTACTATTGGAAGCAGCCAGGTTGAAAAGATGAATAGCAATATTCCATCTGTGGAACATATATCGTTTGTACAACCTCCCAAAAGCATAACTAAAGCTGAGTATGAAGCAGCACTAAACACTTTACAAGAGTCATCAACTGTTGTTAGTACTGTCACCGCTGAAGTGGCTAACAATGACACTCCATCAATAGAAAGTATATCAATTGTACGACCATCAAAAAGTATTACTCAAGCTGAATATGAAAATATTCTAAATTCTCTACCGGAGACATCAACTCTTGATAGCACTACTCAAACTGAATCGACTAACAATGAAACTCCATCAGTAGATAGTATATCAAAAAGTATTACTCAAGCTGAATATGAAAATATGTCACAATATTTACCAGAGTCATCGACTGTAGAAAATTCTAGTCCAGCAGATCAAATGAACAGCAACGTTCCATCGGTTGAAGATGTTTCTTTCGTACAGCCGTCAAAGAGCATTAACCAATCGGAATATGAAGCGATAGTAAATGCACTAAACGATTCAAGTTCTGCGACTGTAGACATTAACAGTGGCACTCAAAATGACCAGTCTATGTCTATGACAACAGAGAGTAGTGTATCAACACCGATCGTAAATGGTCCTACTAAAGCTGACCACATCCCTACTACAATGAAAGACAATGTTGCTGAACTTACAGATCCATCATTCACTGAACAATCAATATTACACAAAGTAGAAACTACTGCATCTCCCAACGAAAATAGTGATAAAATAGCAACAAATCCTACGACCATGACTGTCGATATAAACCCCACAGTAATTGTAGAAACGATGGTTTCTGATCCAACAATTAATGGTGTAACTCAAGGTTTTGACTTTGGAGGGTTTGTTACTGATGCTCCTCTAAACGTACCTCAAGAAACTCCACGCAATAACGTTAATACACCGACATCACCATCAACAAACAATATTATCACAGAGCCGTCTAATATGGATGACTTTTCATTTTGGCAAGGTTCAAACACTGACACAAACACTAACATTGAAGGTTCTGTAAGAAGCGTTACATCAACATCAGTTCAACAATCTACAACGGCTAAAACAACTATAGTTCAGGCTACTACCGAAGCAAACTTAGTTACAGAAGAAAATGCACCAGAAAGTAGTAACTCAAATGCGTTAGAAATGCAAACAACTAATGAACCAATATCTACAGAAGCAAGTATAGTTGCTGCTGAAGAGATTTCCCCAGTACACAACAACCCAACTGAATTAAAGTTAACAACACAAAATGAAACAGTATCAACAGAATCAAGTATAGTTGCTGATGAGATTATCCCATTACACAACAACCCAAGTGATGTAACTTTGCCAACACAAAATGAACCGTTATCTACAGAGCCAAGCTTAGTTGAGGAAGTAATTGTTCCAGTGGGCAATAACCCAAGTGAATCAACTTCGCCAATACAAAACGAACCGGTCCCTACTGAACCAGGCATATTTGAGGAAGTTATAATTCCAGCACACCGTAGCGTAAGTAAATCGGTTGTTATACCTGAAAACAACGATGCCTTTGATGCCACTAATATTTTATCAGAAATCCACAACTTGAATCTACAGCAAGCTGGTGTTGTACGTACAACGGATGCAACTTTGGTAACGACGGACGCATCTGTCACAGAGAGTATGGCAGTTGAAGGGACGACAATAGGCGCAAATTTCGCAAATGAAAAACAAACTACTTCAAGTGATCTAAGCTCAAATCAGCAACCAGAATCAACACATTTGGACCAACAAAGTACAACATCAGAACCAAGACTTGATGAAAGGTCTATACAGTTGACTGGTTCTACTGACAATGTTGATTCAAGTGGTACAAAGAATGTACCAATTGCTACTGCTGATGTAGTAGACAAAACATCTGAGAAACAATTACCTGGCAAGGAAGCATCCACTTTAGCTCCAATCGTTCCTAATAATGAAGTAGCGTCGCCAGAAGAAGAGTTCAATGTTGTCCAAGAAACAAGGGTTGTTACAGATGGTCCAACTTACACTGGTGACAGTAAAGACAATGCTAATGGTAAAGAAATGAATGTTTCATTTGATAGAGAGAGTAATGAATTACCTTTAGACGTAGATAACAATACTTACAGTAAGTGATACTTTTGACCGTTTATATCTTTATAGACTTAAGTATCAGGCATCAACCTTTAGTGCTAAGACTGTAAACTGAGAATTGCTTTCATGTAACCAACAATTCAACAACTTAAACCCCTTAATAATGCTCTCTGTCTTGTTTCTGGTATTTAGTGCCGTTTTCCACATGTAAGATTCGACATTGTTTTACTGTTTTGACACTATCAATAAAGGCATTAATATAACTTGTTGTTACTCATTATGCTCACATATTGATGTGACCAGAACTTGATTATTCTCATTGACTTTTCATTTAACATTAACGTTTCTTCAAATGTATTTGCCACATATGTGTGAGCAGCAAAGCATTTGGCAAATCATTTTTTTCAAATAAAGTACACGTAAACAACTGTTTTTCAAACTGTGGTTATGTATTATTCAAATTACAATTTAAATACTTATGCAGTAATTCTGTCATTACGGTAGGTTTCACTTCCATCAATGGTAGACAATTTAAACATTTATTTACCCTGTTTTCTGTTTCAGTTATTGTAGTAGGAACGATAGCCGGATTGGTTGTCATAGCTGTGGTTATAGTAGTAATTTGTCGAAATAAAAACAAAAAGTACGTAAGATTTTAGCAATTTAAATCATTTTATTTTATGTGGACCTTAGTCAATTATTTTTCCTTGTATACTTTTCAAATAGGTAGGTCCAATTAGTTAGATTACTCGGATTTTACTCATACTTTTCAATATCAATTTGCCAAAATTAATCTTAAATAACATTTTTGTCATAATCTTTTTATTTGTTTGAAATTCAAGGCAAGTATTTTTAGAGTAAAGAACTATCTAAATCTCATCATTTCTGTTAAAATCTTCCGAGGCTTCCAACTGATAGGACCTACTTACTGCTTCAGATTTCATCAGGGAAAGATAACTAACAAAGTCCTTTATTGTACAGTATGATAATGTAACTGATGTCAGATAGTTTTCAAGTTGATTTGTAACTTGTGTCACATAATGTTCAAGTTTATATAGACAAGTGTGTCTTATTTTTTTACTATGAGTCGCCCTTTTATCGTCGAATAAATGATGGGAAAACGCGATTGCAGACTCACGATAAGCTTAATGATGATGAAACTAACGAATTACTTATATATTTGGCTGAGAGTGAGATTGGTGGAGAGGTACCTCAGGTCAAAACAGAAAACAAGAATTTGGTTACATTAGGCGGAAATCTTTGTTGATACGCCCATAAAGTAAAGCTACTAGCAATATTGTGATCTAAAATGTTTTCAAAGATGCAAATAACAAATGCTTGACCTATTTTGTATTATTTCCATTTTAGGCAATCAGAAAAGGTTAACATAAGCGGAAATGGTATTGACCCAGCAAGTCATCAAAATAAAGCGTTTGATAATCAAGTTGAAGATCCAGAGCAGGGAACCAGTGGTCAAGAAAATAGCCCAGAAAGTAGTCCGAATGGAGAGAGTATTCCTCCGCCGCCACCAGAAACAATACAACATTAAATTTATTTGTTATGTAAATTGTGATATATGTAATTAAGTATGCAATTGTCTTAAAATATACAAATGTATTTGACACACGTATAAAGTCTTGGCCATACTATAGTCCAACAGCCGTGTTAAAGTATGTTTCAATCGCTATGAATAAAGTCATAGTTTCTTACATTAATTGTAAACAAAACAATACATCCTTGTTTGGGATTGGCTAAATTACAGATCACCTATGCTTCTGTTCTCAGGGTAATGCATTAGTCATATGGAGGGACATAGTTCCCAACCTCTGTATTCTACAACTTACGTCACGTGATAAGGCTTTGTCTTACAGTACCAACTGAGACAGGTCCTTATTAAATATTAAATAAAATCTCAGCTATTCTAATAAGTAAAGCTCCGCTATAAGAACCATAAAAATGAATTGTCTTAAAGCGGAAAGGTCTTATTAAGCAGACTTTTCTCTTCTCAAATACAACATATGAGAAATAAAACATTGTCTAAATTCGTTAAAATATTAACATATTCTAGGAACGCATATCTGTAAACAATGACCTGCTCAAGGATTCTAAGTGTGATGTTTAGTACAAAGGGCGTGCCTTATCAATTTTCTTGACTTACGCTCAGGTGAGCGATTAATGTTTTCGTGGATGTCTTGTTTCATTTTCTAGCTACTATACATGATGTAAATATATATTTTTTGTTATGTAAATTGTTTGTATGTTTGTACATTTTTGTATTTATTGTCAATAAATGTGTTAAATGTCTAAATCATTGTTTTGTCCTTTATTTTACCACTGATAATTTGTTTAACTTTATCTGGATTCAATTTTACCCTGGGTAACAAATGGCGATCATTTAACGACAATAGCGTTCATACATGTAGCAACCATTTGAGATAGTGGCGTTCATAGCAACCATTTTACAATAATAGCGTTCATTCCAACCATTTGACGACAGTAGCGTCTATAGCAACCATTTTACGGTAGTAGCGTTCATTCCAACAATTTGACATTAATAGCGTTCATAGCAACCATTTTACGATAGTAACGTTCATAGCAACCATTTGACGATAGTAGCGTCTATAGCAACCATTTGACGATAGTAGTGTCCATAGCAACCACTTTACGACAGTAGTATTCATAGCAGCCATTTAACGATAGTAGCGCTCATAGCAACCATTCAACTATAGTAGCGTTCATAGCAACCATTTGCCGATAGTAGCGTTCATAGCAACCATTTGCCGATAGTAGCGTTCATAGCAACCATTTGCCGATAGTAGCGTTCATAGCAACTATTTTACGATAGTAACATTCATACCAGCCATTTGACAAGAATAGCGTTCACTCCAACCACTTCACGATAGTAACGTTCATACCAACCATTTAACCATAGTATCGTTCATAGCAACCATTTAACTATAGTAGCGTTCATAGCAACCATTTAACCATAGTAGCGTTCATAGCAACCATTTAACCATAGTAGCGTTCATAGCAACCATTTAACCATAGTAGCGTTCATAGCAACCATTTAACCATAGTAGCGTTCATAGCAACCATTTAACTATAGTAGCATTCATAGCAACCATTTGCCGATAGTAACATTCATAGCAACCATTTGACGACAGAAGCGTTCATAGCAACTATTTGACCATAGTAGCGTTCATAACAACCACTCTACGATAATAGCGCTCAGACCAACCATTTGACGATCGAAGCGTTCATAGCAACCGCGTTATAATAGTATCGTTCATAGCAACCATTTAACGATAGCAGCGTTCATAGCAACCATCATTATACGATAGTAGCGTTCATAGCAACCATTTAACGATAGTATTGGTAAATTTTATTCAGCTGCTAGTGACGCAGCATTAACCCTACTTATTTATAAACTCGTTACAGTACTTCTGTACATAATTTAAATAAAAATGAAATCAGTATTTATGTGAAGAAATACCGAACAATTTAAATATGTGGGGTTAATGTAAGCGCCACTAGCAGTTATATAAAACAGATTAACTTTGCTGAGGCTAAATGATCAATCAAACTCAAATAACTAGCCAAAGAGTTTTGTTAATATACTAAATGCTAGCATTGAAATGTTGTTTAACATATAACCTAGTTTAGCGTATTGAACTTAGTTTTGATATATTTGAATTCATAATTATGCAAAACTGAAAACAAATATACATTAGAAGTTTATTCATGATAAACATGAATAGCGCAGAAGACTGTGTGAATTATAAATGGTTCCCGATTCTTTACAATTTAATATATCGGAAGCCCGGGAAACAGCGCGTCTTTAAAATTTAGTATAAAACCCAATGGCGTTTTAATCTGATTAACCCACCGTTAATTAAATATTGATGTTTATAGCGAATAAATACAGGTCTACTGTATTTTCTATAGAATATATCGTGGGTTGTCCGCAAGACTGTAGTAACTCGATCTTTAACACAGTGCACTTACTACAGTATTGCGGGCAATCCTCGACATGATTTGTGAATAAATGTTATAAAATGCTATCGAGGTTAAGCTATGGGTCAATTTTAAACTTTAAACATCTGATGATAAGTTGTAAATAAATCGATCATATTGAAGTATCGATCTTAGAGAGAAATGATTTAGTAATTTGAAATCTGTGAAATTGTGTTGGATTTAGCACTATATAATGATAATGGTACGTATAAATTGTTATTATTACACACTTGAAGGTAAATTTAGGAATAAATCTTTCATTAACCCGGGTCGGTAGCGCAGTTGGTAGCGCGCCTGGATTTCGAATCTAGTGTTCCAAACGGGGAACTGGGTTGAATATCACCATGAGAGGTTATAACCTTCCATGAAAATTTGACTATGTCAATTATTCTCCATTAATAAGGTATATGGAGAAGTTTCCGGCCTTGTTAAAGGGTAGATGAGTACTGGTTATAGACAAGGGTACAGGAAAGCTAGGTTAGGTGCGCTGACGCGAGATTTCAAACCCTGACGCGCTACCAACTGCGCTATCGACCCGGGTTCGACTAAAGTAAAAATATTCCCATTTGGTCTCGAGAATATGAATAGTTAGCATCAAATTATTCACATAAAATTAAATCGAACTGTAAACTGGATCATTTGAAATAAAATAATTTGTGCATAGGATTCAAAGTAAACAAATACAATTTATAAGTTAACTTGGCCAGTTTCGGACAAAGACTTGCAATCATTAATTCATGCACTATTTGAATATTTTCTATTATTTGGCTGCTGTGTGAATTTGATGAAAAACAATAGTTTGTTAAAATTTTGAAAATTAAATTAAGATACACCATTTTTGGGGGTTTAACGTCGTAGCAAGATGTTGTATAGGTCATATAACTGCGGCCAGTCAATCTACTCACTGTTCCTGAAAGGGTAAATCTCTAGATTTAGCTGTTAACCAACTACTAAACACATACTTTCGTCAGTGTCTGACAACTGCCCTTCATAATTACCAATCATTGGCAGGAAAGAGAATGCCCGTAGAAATAATTGCATAACCAAGCTCTACGAAAGTATGCCCCGCCTTGGAATCGAGCCCACGACGACTCGATCAGTAGACTTGGAGCTTCAAACTGAGCTAGCCAGGCGCCTTGAGATATACCATTTTAACCATATATAACATTCAACAAACAAAAGTTTAAAACAACCAAGCTTTTTCCAAATTGGATCCCATGTTAAGTAATAAACCGCCATGGAAAATCTTGTTTTAGCTCTTGTAAACTTCTTTCACATTGAAATAGTTCAATATATGCAAATATATTCAATAGTGAACGATCACTATAATGGAAATCTATGCAGAAACCTATATTCAGTGACCTAGACATGAACATACCCCTGTGTCTGTACAAACTTGTAAAAACCATTAAAAATATAATACTCATAGAAATTTTCATTTCGTATTCAAAAGTTATTCTATTTGCAACACAAAACCAGGTGAATAGTATTTATTAAATGACATTATATTTATATTAAAGAGACTGGTTCACTGCTTTGGTTATTTGTTGATATTTTAAAATCACCTGTCAGGGTGTGAAATCGTGATAAGAAAAATAGTGTGAAATATCGTAATGAAAACTGACCAATAGGTTGCAAGAAATATAAGATAAAAGCCTGACAAACGCGCAAAAATCACCAATACAATTCCTGGCGATGCACAAAACACAACATAACAGAACTGTGGTGCCTTTCACAAAATATCTTACGATGAAAATCATCGTAAACCAAAAGCAAGAAATATATCGAGGGCTTGACGGAAAACTGTCGTAACTAACATTTTTTTTCAAAAATGACTTTTTGATAAATTTGGCTTTAGAAATGCCAAATACGTGTTCCTACCAAATTTCATCAAAATATTCCATTTATGAAGTACATAAGAATACTTAGTTCCTAGTAGTGATGGAGAATCGGACAAAAATCATAATCGATAATCGAATTGAATCAAATGAAATTAATCGATTAAAAATCGATTAATAATCGAAATTTGTACAAATGCTTAATTTATCTCGACAAAAGCTTTCCTGAGAAAATACAGGGATTTTATATTAGAAGTAGCATTAAATCTCTAAAAAAAATAGGAAAAACACTTCATTCAAGACAACATCCTTTATTTGCTTAAAACAAACTATATTTGCACATGATTAATTTCTTTGAAAACATTTTAAAAACAAAGGAAAATATAAAAATCACAATACTACACAATACTATTGTAGCAATAACAAGCCAAATTTTTTCTCTCATAAAATGCCACTTGTCATACATCATTGGAAAGGCCTTTTCATCAGAAAAACAAAACTAAAAGGCATTTTGAAGTATCTGTTTTATTAAAGAGATTACATGACATTATATGCGACCACCCTCGGTAAACGTATATATGAAAATCACAACAATGTCACTTTCCAACTCATAAAATGCTTAAATGAAATTTAAGCAATAAAACTAGTGTCACCAACTTTAAACAATAATTTCTAGGTTATTCTCTTCAAATTCCTCCATCATTTTGTAAGAATACACAGTCTCATCAGATTGATCCTCATAACATATGTTGTACCAGTCTGGGTAACCTAGGACCTGAAAATCTGTCACATTAAATGTTTCTTTTCATTTTCTTGCAATTATTAACTACTGCAGCAAAATGAATTGTAAAGATAATACATAGGCATAATATTTAACAATCACTAGTAGTAATCACTACTGATTGTGTCAGAAAGATGGAAAATAAAAGAGATGCTTATAAAGAATGTATCATAGTGATTTTGTGAGTTTAGTCAACTTAAATAACTGGGCTTCAATTGTATATTTAGAAAACTGGACTGGAAGGCAATTTAAATTAAGTGCCTAAAGGTTGTGTTATATTGCAGTCAGGTGGCTGTGAGTTATCACTGTTAGGTGGTAGTGTGATATTGCTGTCAGGATCAGTTTTCTGTATAATGATCATTGGTTTAAAAATGTTCATTTAAGTTGATACACCAAATATGACTTGGTAAGGTTAAACATGAAAGTAGTTGAAGGTAATTATTATAGTTCATCGCATATACTTATTTGGAAAATAATACTAAAAAGCACTATACTTAAAGCAAACAGTGGATTCGAATACTTGGTTTGACTAAATACTATGGGTTATATGTTCCAGGCACCAGCTTAATTAGTATTCAGATATATGAATCACATGTGATTCACAGATATTCCTTTTTTAATGCTGGGGTTAATATATTCATTTTTTTTCAAATATATAAGCACCTAAGTTTCTCAGATCAAATTCATGTTTTTGTGTTATGTTTTAGGGACTGAGATTTCTGGTATGTTTGGGCAGTCTTTCACTGTGTATGTGGCTGTTCCTTTACAAGCCCTTTCATGATATTTTAACCAAACATTTGATAATATTTACAAACACTAAAACCTGAAATAAAACAGTAATCATCACTAACCATATATCAGAATTTTGTGTTGAATATGACATCAAAAAATAAAATCATTCCCATGGACCTCGTAACAGTCTTCAGTAAAAATAAATTATGACTAAAATCAAAAGAAGCAACAAGATCCTGACTTGCAA
The DNA here is from genome assembly GCA_025267735.1 of Mactra quadrangularis. Lineage (NCBI taxonomy): Eukaryota > Metazoa > Mollusca > Bivalvia > Venerida > Mactridae > Mactra > Mactra quadrangularis. Next base: position 54,870,210 of record CM046309.1, on the reverse strand, counting down.
ACAGATCCTATCTTAAATCAAATCCATTCATAACTATTTAAACTGGAAAAAGAAGTACTACCCTGATAAAAATGGCCAAGTCAGGAATAATACTGAAGCAGAAGCTCTAGAGATTTAGCCTATCTAGCAACAGTATGTTAACAGGCTGCAGTGGTTTGATTAATTGATATTTACAATGAGTTGCTATGTGTTAAACCCTGCCAAAATACTTTACACTCCAACTGAGATTAAATTCATTCATTAAGAAAATTGACCCAATGTGTGCAAGATACGCAGTCACAACTTATATAACATTTTGTATAAAATCCATGTTCAAAAGGTACTGAAAACCACACTGAATTAGAAAATATTTCTTTCAAAATCCATAATGCAATTAACGACTAAACATAATGAATACCCAGTACTTTCAGTGCTTTGATTATTTACGTCAGCGTCGCGAAAACCGATGACGAAATCTACTGTTGATCAGAACGTTATGAAAAAAGAAAATTACGACAAAAACACAGGAAATCATAAATTTCTTTCATGGAAACTACATAATTAATGAAATGATTTGTCTAACAAGGTTAAAGGGTAAAATGCTTCGATTTTTGGCAAAATCAGTCTGCTAAGGTAAGGACTTTTTTTGTGAAGAGTGCGAAGGGAAGTACGTAATTCTTCCAGTGCTCTAAACAGGTGATCACAGGGTAGGGGCTTTCCGTGGGAAATCGCAAAAAAGCGCAAGCATAGATGTGCAAAAGTTTGGTACCAAATTAAAGGTCTGGAATTAAAGAATGTTTAAAAACAGGTCCTATGAGGTCCTATTCATATGCTCAACCGGTAGAACCGGTGGTCAAAGTTTGGTGATTTTCGGACACATTTTTAGACGAAAATTGTCTTTTTTTTTTAAAAATCATCACTTACCCCCAGTGGGACCTCTATAGAGCTGAAAACCAGCTTCTTTAAATGAATTTGCTTGATACTGCTTTATTACAAATAAAAATGTTCACCCATGAGACGCGAAGCGTAAACAAAATGGCGACCGGCTTTAAGAAAAAATCCAGTTTCAGTCAAAATTACGTCAATTTTACACAATGATAAAATATTAACATAGTGTGAATTTTACATCAGATATTAAGTACGATCTTTTAGCTTTAATAAAATATATTTAGTTTTATCAACAAAAAATCATGCAAATTTAACTGTTAACCATGATACGGTTACAATGGTTATAGATAGGAACTGCTAAAGCGTATCCATCGCTTGTCATTGCTAACAATACTCTCAAGACTTAAAAGATATGATCATGATTTTAAATGGTTTTTACTGTATTATAAAGTGAGGTAAATTCATATGCTTTCAATTTAAACCAGCAAGTATAGAGTATCTGAGTCAGATAATGTTATACAATAATTGTTGGTATGAATTTTGTTACACAATGCCATTTTGAAACCGCTAGCAGTCGTTTGATTTATCCCTTCATCATCTAGAAATATCTTTCAGTAACAGTTTGTTTTTCACAATATTCATAAGCAAAAGATGTTGGTACAATTGTTTAATAACATAATTCACAAATAAGTAATTCGTTCACATTCTGTCTGAGTGAATGAATATGTGTTCTGATAGATTTGTCCAATGCTATAAATGTCCATTCAATTAACTTTTTTTCTGAACAAATTCATTCAAGATGATTTAAAAGTGATACAGGTAAAATAAAAATAAAAATGTTAGTAACGTGTCGGTTACGAAAATTATTGAGGACGAATGTTTCACAAAGCAGAGCGTTATCCTATTAACCACCCTTAAGGATGGATTTTACCACCATATTATGGTGAACCATCACGAAATAAGCTAGCTTGGTTCAGTTTCTATGTTTATTGGATTCTAGTGAGTTAATTAATTTTAAACTTCATTGATACGACATAAGGAGAATAAGACCATATCCGGCTATTGAACTTTTACCATACCTCACAGAGTTTCCCAAAGAGATTTGGTCGTAAATTCTAATTAGGTAATTGACCTATAAATCGTAACAATTTGAGTGAGATGATTTATAACACATCTGATGTACCAAACGTCTGTTATTAGCGGTATCAAGACTTGTACATTACGTCATCAATAAAAATAGACAACTTTTTGTAAATTGCTATTTATCTTTGAAATTTGCCGACATTCGTTCAAATTCTTGTTTGATATTTGACATGTGAAGGACGGGTAGAACAGCGAGTTTGACTTAGACTGATAAGTTATTTACTAAATAAGATTGAAAGTTAAAAGTTACCTCATTGTCCCTTGTGTACAAGTTCAAACTGAGGTCGAGTGCGGCAAAATCTGCGGTTCTGAAACTACCAGCGACAATCGATTTTCCTTAAAGAAAATCGATTGTCGCTAATGTAAGCGCCCAGCGACGATTATTCGATTCTACTCGATCATCGTGACATCACTAGTTCCTAGTTCGGAATAACTCCCAATTTCAGTGGAAAACTGTTGTAAGTCAAAAAAGCTTGTAAATTCACAATAATTAGTTTTTGGCACAGTGTAAATTACATAAAACAAGTCATTTCTTACCCACATATCAAAAAAATAGTTACAGAATAACGAAAGAGAAAAATGTAATGAACAGTTTTTTGCTTCTCCTGAAAAATTTTGAAAAAATGAGTTACGACAGTTTACCATCAACCCTCGATATATAATACGGTCATTTTGTGACCAATCAATTCCAAATATTATTGAATTATGTAGAATATTGTATACATTTCGAATATCTAATCATGGTTATGTTCATTATCCGTTTATCTTTGAAATGCATATTTTGAAATGTAAATTTATGAAATTGACTTACGATAGCTTTTTTCGTAAGAACTTATGTAAGAAGGTACACTGTTCTGTCATATACTAACAGAGTAAGTGTGTAAAATAAATTCACAACATTCTACAATAATGTTTTTTTTGCACTCAAATTGACATTATCTGAACATCGCTTTACTGTTTTCAAAGTGTTTCTTTACAATTTTGCCAGCTTTAGAAAGTTGATATTTAAGTTAAAAATTGTGAACTAGTAGCTTTAAAAGTCTAATCAAAAGTTTAGTGCGATTTCTATTCATAGCATTATCACCAATCGATGTTTCCATAGACTACAAACATAGTAGAACTCAATACAAAAACATTTAGCTACTAACATACTATATAATATATGTCTTCATGAATATTAATGAAGTGTATTTCATAAAAGCTTAGGTCAAAATATTAAAAATTAGTTTTATTTATATATTTTAATATTTAATGAAGGGTTTAATTTTTTGAAAAGGATTTAAATAGTGTGATGTAGTTTGATTGAGAATTATTTTTAAATAAAATCTAGGGATTATAATATCAAATAATCCGGTGCAAAGTTATAAAGTTATGTCATAGTTTGTCCTACATTGTTACACACTGACCTGTTAATCAGATTGGCTAAGTAACTACTTTCAAAAAAAATTTAAATTGCATTTAAAATAATAAGTGAGTCAAAAGTATTCAAATATATTCTCAAGGAATTTTTATTTGGAAATGCATTGAATCATTTGCGTGGTAAGTTAATTGTATTTACTTAGCAGATAATTATAAGATCGAAATTGTTGTAGGAGCTGTGGTCCATTGATATGACGCGCGAAAATGTCGAGAGATTCCAAGTCCGAACCCCACTACAGGCAATGCTAATATCCCTGAGCAAGAACTTTACCTACAACTGTTTCACTCCAGCCAGGTGTAAATGGGTACTGTGATAATCACCTGCTTGAAGGTTGATTTCAAGAAACTTTGCAAAGCGATTTGCTTACATATATGTTACCAGGTAAAAGACACATTGAGATGTGCAATATAATGATATAAGATCGGTAATGTCAATGTTCGTTTTTTTATTTTTCAGCCACCAATCATGTGTTGAAAAAATACAGTGTAGTAACGTTGGTTTAACGAAAACTTCAGAATGGCAATCAATCCAGAACGTTTGCAGCCACTAGGCAAAACGAACAGTTTTCTCGGTGAAGTTTTCCGTGCTCCTGCAGCAATGCTACCACTAGTGGAATCTATAAATGAAGGCAACATACAGAAAGTAAGAACAATAGTTGATGAATTAAAAACCAAACAACAAGAAAAACATCTACATGACGTATTAGTGGAAGATGAAACCATTTTACACCGTGCTGTTAAAATGCAAGCACAGAAAGAAATTATATCTGCTCTTGCTGACACTGTACCTGAGTTATTGAGTCATTCAAGAGATGGCTCCGAGTTATATCAGGGACAAACTGCTCTTCACATTGCAATCACAGGTCAAGACCTCGAAGTCGCTGAAGAACTTTTAAAACATGGAAAAAATCGTGGTGTGAATGAACAAATATTAGCCACGTGTGCGACTGGGTCAAGATTCCAGAACACTGTGATGTTAGGAGAACTGCCACTCTTTGTTGCTGCTTTAACATTAAATACTGTCATGTTTGACAAGGTGCTATCGTATGGTGCTAATTTACAAATTCGAAACACAAAAGGTGAAACTGTTTGCCATTGTCTTATAAAATACGCACATCTATACCCTGAAAAGATTGCAGACATTATGAAAATGGTTGAACATATTGGAAAGATAACCACTAGTGGATCTGGTGATGCAAAAATAAAATCACATTCTTCTAATGTTTCTAAACTTAGCTGTATATGGCTTCTGCCAAATAATGATGGACTTAATCCTTTAAAACTTGCAGCAAGGCTAGGACAGCATTTGATATTCAAATACATAATGGAACTGAAAGACGTGTATTGTTATGTCAATTCAGAAGATGGTCTATTTGACGTTGAATTGTACGATGTAACAGATATTGATAGCATTTCAGAGTTTAAACTGGAACATATTATACCTTGGTACGATGATGCAGATATGGCAAAGGAAAAAGTTGATGCAACAGAACCCAGTCAGCCAACACGTGTTAGTAGAGTACCATCATTAGAAATGATTTTTGACAACGATCCAACTATAGTATTTAAAATTATAGAGTTATCACCTTTGCGTTATGTTATCAACAAGAAATGGTCTTTCTACAGATGGTTTCTGGCTGTTTGGGGATTACTACATATATCGTTCATGATAGGTTATACTATATACTCAGTACGCCGATCAACCCCAGTGTTGACAAATAATGGAACCAAATTCGAGGGTTACCAATATGGAATGTGGAGTGATGGATTCCTGATCACATATGCTGTATTGAGCCTACTGATAATGTTTGTTTACCTAATGCAAGAGGTAGTTCGTATTGTAAGAGGACATATGCCATGGACTTGGCACCATGTAATGAACTGTTATCACAATGGTCCTTTGAGAATTCTCATGGTTCTCTTCACCATCACCATCTTGATCGACGTTATTTGGAAATCACTGGATTCAGATTATGGCGATTTCTTTATGGTCATATCAATGATATTAGGCTGGTGGTTTTTAGTCTTCTTTCTCCGAGGCTTCAAACAGTTCAGTTTCTTTACCGTGATGATACAAAAGGTGCTAGTGGGTGATATGTTTAGATTCTCAATAGTAATAGGCATGGAACTTGTTGCTTTTAGCGCCGGAATGTTTATTGCTTTCCGTGGTACTCCACGATTCGCTGGGGCTATTCCTGAAAATGAGAACGTATACGAATACAACCACTTGATTGTAGCAATGTTTAAAATGATGTTTGGACTGACATCTCTTGATGTGCTATTTGAAGCAAGGTATCCATGGTTTGCTGTATCCTTGTACGTAGCTTTTGTATTACTGACATTTGTGTTAATGATAAACTCTTTGATTGCTATGATGTCAAACACATGTAGCGTTGTATCAGAAAATCGAGAACTTCAGTATCGTGTGCAGCAACTTTCTATTATTTTATTCTTTGAGAGCGTTTTGCCAGTCCGCGTCTTAAGAATGGCGGGAGAGTCTCGTGTGTGTGATTGGTTCGATGACAAAACAGGTCACATTGTAAGAAGAAATCGATCATTCATGGAAGTCCGGTCACTCCATGAGGTTATGAAGAATAAAAGAAGACAAAGGCTTAACACAGACACTATGTTAGAAACGATCTTCCACACAATAACCTCTATTGATCTACCTAAAATAGGACTGTTTGACGATAATGACGCTAAACCAGAAAAAGAAGCAGTGGTAGTCCATCGACAACCACTGGAAAATGAGAACGCAGTTACAAATCCAGCAAATGTTAATGAAGTTGATGCTGATGACGACGAAAGTAGAAGACGGCGTAGACAGAAAAAGAAAAAGAGGAGATCAAGAAAACAGGAAGGCGAGGAAGAATGGACAGAACCCACAGATAACGGAACAGTAAATAATATACATGTCCATACTCGTGGAACTAGACAACAAGGAAATGGCAATGAAGAAAGTTCCTTACCTACAGTTGAACTATTGTAATTTTGTCTGGGACAAGAGAATTGCTTTTATTTTATGCTAATTGGGCATTACAAAAACATTCATTGACTCTTTTGTTCTGACGTATATGGTGGTGATTGTCGTATTCTCGTTTCTTCGCGGCGAAGAAGCGAAATAACGAACAAACGAAGATATGGATTTGTCGATCTTCGTCTTTTCGTTTCTTCGCCACGAAGAAATGAAAAGACGCAGATACGACAGATGTAAGACGAAAACACGACACACTTTATGTGTCGTATTGTTGTGTTTGTTTTGTCGTGTGGTCGTTTCTTCAAGGCGAAGAAACGAAGAAACGAAAAGACGAAGATACGACAAACTATGGATTTGTCGTGTCTTCGTGTTTTCCTTTTTCGTTTCTTCGCGGCAAAGAAACGAAAATATGACATGGCATAAATTAGTCACCATAGACATAACGTTCTGATTCTGACAAAGCATTTAGTTTACCATGTAATTTTCAACAAGAATAAATCGAGCGCGCTATCCCGAAATTGGATTTGTTTTTCATATACATGTACAATGTATTGTTAACATCGAAGTTTGAAAACCTATATTATGACCAAGGTTATAAATGCTCTAAGCTTCATGTACGGGTGGAAAACAGACTTCTTGTTAAAAATAAACGTATCTGTATCAGTTATAATTATCATAGCTGTTTTTGTCATTTGATTTACAATGTAGTTAGGAAAATGCGGCAGTCATGAAAACCAGAAACCGAATTAGATCAACAGATACAAAAGAAATGCACGTGATATATGAGACCTAATTTATCAATGACACCACACGCTTCACACGAGCTTTCAGAAAATTTTAGTTTTTGATTTCTCCATTTATAATTTTATCTCCAAACATTTAACACAAAAATTGCGTCGTATGATTTTATAAAAGTAGTTGACTGTTCATGAATTATATTTCTCCATTTCTCTTATTACTAAGTAGAACAAAAAATATTTATATAAAAGAAATATTTTTTCCTTAATAGTAAACATAATCTACCAATTTTCATAACCTTGGGTTTTATGCCATGTTTTTGTAGATAAAAGTGCTTCAGTGACTAAATCTCTACTTAAACCACTGGACTACAGCGACAGCTAAACGCCATCGAATTCAATATGTCCCATAACATCGAGGATTTCATTACATCTTCTAGCCGCGGCTGTGGCGTAGTGGTTAGCATGTCTGACTTCGAATCCGGGAGATCGCGGGTTCGAAACCCGGTCGCGGCAGGTCTACTCTATACATGAGTTGTCGGCCTCGTGGTAGGGTAAGTTAGTACTGGTGATAGAAAAGTGTCCAAGAAACCTATTGTAGGAAGAGCTGGCCGTCGTATATATGACCTAAATATGTATTGAATACGACGTTAAAAAATGCATATACAAATGCATATATAACATCTTCTAATAAATAAAGTTATGGTTGTGGTGTGTTTATCATAAACGTTATACAAGTATCGTCCTTTTCCTTTATGTTTTTACGCATAGTAAATACATGATTTTAGTGATATGTTTCGTGGGCGGATCATACGGGCGGGTCAGGGGGTCCGGGAACCTCCACCCCCCCGGAAATTTCCAAAATATACCCGTCCATGAGTGTTTTTATTAACGGTTAGCCATTTAAAAAGCAAGAAGCAATTTTCTTTTGGTCGCTTGGCTCGCCTTTGTGTTAAACATAGGTCTAATGGTAATTTAGTTTTTATTATTAATAATGTTGCGGTATTCAGCAGTGTATTATGTGGTTGTGGTTCGAAAGTTTGGACCCCCAGAAAAAGTTTTGACCCCTCCTCTAGTATAAGTACTGACCCCCCTAGAAAAAAATCCTAGATCCGCCCTGAGTTTTACCACTGCAGATCAGTAGATTTTACGGTTTATTGGTCCAATGAACTTAATATACAAATGTGTTTAGTTTATTCTTTGTAACCATACACGTAATGCATTATTAAACACGCCAAATATGTCTTAAAATACGCTAAATTCCTCTACTTTTTTGTTTAATAAGGACACATGTCTAGTATTATTTCATGCATATTTATTCACTTAAAACAGTGGATATTGACATTTAAAATAAATATAAGGTGATGCAAGTACATCGTTTTAGTCATTTAGTCAAACCCATATCAGCATCCTTTATAAATCGTACATATGAACATTTTTAAATGTTTAAGACGCAATGTCAATAAAATAAGTTTAAAGCGCTTAAAGTAACTAAACTTATTTAATTTTTACAGAACATCAAATATTTGTTTTAATGGAATAATTAAATTACAAAATCAACGTGAAGCCATTTCTATATTGAAAATATAAGCAACAGAACCTCCGCTAACAACATCATAAAAAAACTTAACAAATAAACATGTACATTGTTTAAATTCAACCGTCAGAGACACAACTAAAGACCTATAAATAAGGAAAATGATATTGCACATATAAACGAAATTAGCTTCATAAATAGAAAAACAAACAAAAAAAGTTTAGTTAGAAAACGAAAAAGTACAAATAGAAAAGATTGTATACAGATAAATGACAGCCACGAAAAAAACCACCGAGAAGACGACGTTGGAGTCAACTTGATTAACATTAAGCGAACAGCAATGATTTCTAAAGTTTCCAAAGATTATACTCCTGAAATCTCTCCTTTTTGCTATCATGTCCAACAATCCAATTGTTATGTACAACAATGGCTCTAGAACGTTGTTCTTTGGTGTGATTTCCGAAATAGTCTCGCCCGCTAGGAAACAAAGTGGTGTTAAGCACTTTATAATAAACTTTAGTATCATTAGAGTTAACTACCAGATTAAAAATACGCTGATTAAGAAATGATTTGCCCACTAAACGATCATGCCACTCTTCCATTGCCCTAGTAGTCCGATTGTTACTTTTAATACTCATAAAACCAGTACATAACTTAGTTGGTGAATCTCTAAGTATATTCATGTCAATTGATTGATCAAAATACGGTCGCGGATCATCAAGCCAGACTATATCCACATCTGAATAAATTACATTCTTGCCACTTCGAAGATGATTCAAGATATGCATAGGTCTTGTTGAAACCAATGTCCTGAACATAGGTAATGAGTAATTCACTGCACCAGATATATTCAAATTACTTCTTAAAACTGTACAAAACTGACACACTTGTTTAACCTTTGGAAATACAAAGTCATCCTCGGCTACTACTGTTACTGGTATATGTATATTCAACTTGACAAAATACCACAACCAGTTCAAGAAAAAGTCAAAATATCCATCGTTAACTGTTACTAAAATAGTCCAGTCAGTGTCCAAAGGTTTAATTTCTTCTTCAGTAGATTTAACAGCCGGTTTAACTCTTGCCACTTTGTTGAATTGTTCAAAAGGTGACATTGGTGGATCTCGATAGTTCAGATGATATCCAACATTGCTATTGAAACGAGGTTTATCCGTAACATTTAAAACTAAGAACACATATACCATTGAAAAAACAACAAGCCATTGTAAGCCTGACTTAAGAGTACAATTACAATCAACGGGTCCCTTCAAGAAACGCTTAGACTTCTTCATGATAGAGGCGGTAGGAACATAGTGAGTTTCAAATTCTGTCCTTTAACCAACATCTAGTTTTTCGTTGCAGTTAGATTCATAATGTACTTAAAGTAATAATACACACATGGTTGATTTGTTCGTTCAATGATTTAACACCCACATTGTTGGTTTGCTCGTTCAATGATTTAATAAGCCAACCGTATCGGAAAGGTAATTTCATCTCAACCGTATCTAGATTAATATTTTCATAAATCTTTTTTTACTGGATTTAACGCCGGTGTCAACACAATTTAGGTCATTTTACGGCGTCCAGCGCACCTTACCTAGATTTCCTGGACCCTAGTTTATAACCAGTACTCACCTACCCTTCTACCAGGCCGGAAACTTCTCCATATTATCTAATATATGGAGGAAAATCGATATTATTGTCAAATTTTCATAGAAGGGTATAACCTCCCCAGATGGGATTCGAACCCGTACCCCCTTCGGGACAGGAGATTCCCGGCGCGCTACCAACTGCGCTATCGACCCGGGTTATTCACAAATCATAATATCAAACGTATACTTGACGCTCTTATTTTATTTTACGTTAATGACGCTTGTAAAACCAGCAGCGTGTTCAGTTAAGTTGAACGTTCAAAAACGTTTCGTAACGGAAGTGTCGGAACAACACAACCCATAAACAACTCAGCCCGAGACAACTCAATCCCCTACTAACGGATTGAGTTGTCCCATCTTTGGGTTGAGTTATGCACGGGTTGAGTTGTCTTCGGATTGAGTTCTCCCGTACCCGTAACGTTAGCTAACAGTAGCTACTGAAAACGCAGCTGGGTAGATGTTACATTTACCTAAGCACATAAATTTGTAATTCATCCAAAAATTACTTTCTTCAGTAAGCATTTTTTTTCGTTTATTTTTAGTAAAATATTTTAGTTTTTTTTTTAATTTTTGCATTAAATATAATATTAAATCTAGTAGTTCCGATGAACAGTTTAACCATAATGATCCATTTGTATATCATCATTGAAGTGTTACAATGATTTTAAAGCGTTTGGTCATCTCTGGATGGCTTTATACACTTAACAAAACTTTAAGAATACATGTATATTTGGGCTCGTATCTACGTATTACTAAGTGCTTGTCCGATTTAAGTCAAATTTTCAACAAATATGGTTTAAAGACGGATAATTATTATTATGTTTATTTCATTTTTAGTATTCGATTTTAGCGCTAAACCATAGAAGAATTGGTGTTTAGTCTTGGAAAGGAGACCTGTCACATCTCTTCCGAGTAAATTTCATAAGGAATCCATTGAGTTTGATACCTTATATTTTTTACAAAACAAAATTTTGGCTTTTGGCTGGAATTTTTGTATTTGGGGTTTTTATGATAATTAGAGCATGTTAAAGTAAAAACTGATAGTAATTTGGTGTTTTGTAATGCGATGGGCACCTGTGGTACAAACAACGTTTGTTACATATTATTGCTAAATTGCACGAACTATTGAACAAATACTATTGGACTTTGTACACACGTTTTCATTGGAACGGTGAAATGAATTCCGGATATAGTCTGACAATAGACTGCATAATGTGCATAGCGAAGTGAAACTAAAAGTTGCATTGACGCTTACCATGCTCTGAAGCTTTAGAAATAATCATGTACTCGAGTAATGTATCATGCAGGAATTGTATCAAGCTTTCAACTGATTTACTGGTGGATCTTGCTGTTACAAGTGTATTATCTTATTAAGTGTCACAACATTTACCTGTGAGCTGTTGATATTATGGGAAGAAGGATATGTAAGCGGCCAGATAACTCTATCTATCTATCTACAGAGAGGTCCTGGGTTCGAGTCCCGGTCAGCCTGTATTGTATATTTTTCTTACCCTGTGATGATTTTTCGCCCAACGTGGGACCGTGACATTCACTTGGTCAGTTGAGAAATGCTTGTAACAAAATAAATGCTTCTTAAACAGCCAAGAATTCTGACATTACTATTGAGATTATGTCACAGCACTTACCTGTTCACATTCTGGGAAGGAGGATATGTAAACGGCCAGAAAGCATAGTCAGGAAAGCGCTTAACTTCAGCGCTTTTAGCGCTTTGATTATATAATGTATTTCAGCACAATAACACATGTAGATTTTATACTGAGTTTAGTAATACAAGACGATAGTATCAAATCATATATCAAGATGGGGATGCAATTAAAAAAATCAACGAATCAAGGTTAATATGATATTCTAAAGTTTATTTAAAAATTGTTTAAAGGGATATACATGCAAATGACTGTGCCAAAAGTATAGAACAAAGTTTAGTGTTTAAAACAGCATTAAGAACATAAGACATCACTTTCTAATAAGATTTGTCACTTATAACATTCAACTAAAAGAATTAAAACATGAGGCATACACATTGTTGAAAACGAAAGTAGGGTACTGAGGGAATCACCAAGCTATTTATAGATTTGTTAAATGTCGTACTTGCTTAAATTAAACTTTTTTATATGTTAATTCATGACCTTTCAACATTCTTCGGCGGTTAGGATAACTTTTAATAGAATTATACTAATGTTGCACAATAATAACAAGCTCTAATATCTTCTCATCAGTAAAATTAATTTATATTTTAACACTAATCTATTTTTAGCTAACCTGACCCACATGGGTCTATTTAGGAAACACCCAAAATATTCGGAGAAAATAAAGAAATATATATACATGTAATACTCGTATATACATTAAAGGGATTAGGGGGCATAAGTTTAACTTCATATTTCTTGATTTTGACTTATATTTTTTATAAATGTGAATGCAACAGACTAGGGCTGTCACGATACGCCAGAAGCGTACCGCGATATATTGCAATATGCTGTCACCGTATCGCGATACGTACCACGATATATTGCAGGCTTTTAGATTCGTTGTTCCTCAGCTGTATTTAGCAGAAAAATTGCAAATCTTCTATGCAGCTACTGATAGAATCTAGCCTCTTCAAGTATTTACGGTCATTAAGGACTGAGACACCCCCAAAATCGGATAAATTCTTGCAACTTCAGGTTAGATGGAATGAACAATGGAAATACTGACGTTTCGCTACTTTTATTTCGCGAAGGGAATAATTTTCCAATGCAATAAAAAATATCACCAAATACCGGTATATTAAAATCGTACCGCGGTACGTATTGCTGCAGATGCGTATTGCAATATACCGGTATATCGGTATATCATGACACCCGTAGTTTTATCACTCTTGCCAAAGTTGTGAATATAAATATAACAGTCTAAATTATGCGAAAGTGAAGCACAATCCTAGTAAGTTAAATTCTGTTGATGGTCACGAAACATGTACAGTACCCACCAAAAGTTTGGAGACAAAAGAAATTTACTACAATTCTTGAATTTTGATGATTATTTTTGTAGAATCACTTTTTTAACATATTTTAGTATGGACTGTAATATCATAAAAACAAATTCCATGTATTCAACACATCTTTAATACTTAGCACCTGACATCCTGAAGCCTCGAAAACCATGTTTATTGTTATTATTTTCCATAACATAGCTTTTATGCTATTTTGTAGTCTCAGTTATAATTATAATTAAAAAATAAAGCAAAACTAAAAACCATTAAAACCAGTGATTAAATTTTAGATAAATACTATTTAGTAAGCCTACAAAGTGAAAATGTCTCCAAACTTTTCGTGATTACTGTATATTAAACAGATATACTATTACAAAAGTGGTCCCTACACTTTCCAAAAGTTGTGTTCCTTAAATCGTTTCCTCTTGTTAGTGGCTCCCTTTATATAATTGTTATGTACAATAATCGCTTGGGACCGCTGGTCCTTTTTCAAGGGGTTAAAATAGTTCTTCCCGTTAGGAAAAAGAGTAGCGTTGAGGAAATGAAAGCTAGCCTTCGTTGTTTTAGAGTTTATAATCTTATTAAGAGCAGGCTGGTTTACGCTTGGCTCATTGGCTAACCGCTCATGCCATTGTCTTATGGCATCTATTGTCCGATTGTTGCTCTTGATCGCCATCAATCCCGTACAATAGCTACCCGGAGAGTCTCTCAGTATATTGATGTCAGCCGTCATATTGAAGTATGGTATTGGATCATGGAGCCAAACTATATCAACGTCGGAATATATTACTTCCTTGCCGCTTTCTATAAGGTTTAAAATATTTAGTGGTCGCGTGGAGACCATTAAGCGATATAGAGGATGATTATAAATCGCTGCGTCTGTTATATTTAGATTACTCCTCAAAACTGTACAAAGTTCACACGCCTTTACGATCTTTGCAGGGACAATATCGTCTTCCGCTACAACAGTAATTGGCAGATTTATATTCAATTTTAAGTAATACCACAACCAGTTCTGGAAGAAATCAAAATATCCATCATTAACGGTTACCAAGATAGTCCAGTCCGAACTCACTGATTTCTTTGGCACTTCATTCAATTCAGCAGATTTTGTATTCACAGCTTCTGAAAATTCTGCCTCTGTTCGAACCAGTGTTGCTCCTTTGTCTTTCAGAATGCGTTCAACATTGTAATGAAAACCCACAGCATTAAGCATACTTGGTACACGTATTTGCTGAGAAACTGTCACTATACACAAATATATCACACCCAAAATTAAGAAATATTTAATAGCTGACAGAAGAGAAAATGTCCTGAACAGGCTTACCGTTCTTTTTATAAAAGAGCCACTACAAACCTTTATGTCCTTTTTCAGATTTGAGATATCCATGTTAAAGCATTTAAACACCTAGATGCTTATATTTGTATTTTAAATAAAGAATTAAAAACAGTTAAAGTGAATTTAAAATACTAATTGAAGAGCGTTTTTAGACAAACATCCTTTCTGTGTCTTTGCATAAACGTAAATTCCTTTTATGAACTTGTTTGTTATTTTAGTTATGTAAGAAATACTTAAATGCACAAATGCGTGCAACGCCACTAGATACGGTTGATAAATATTAGCCAATCAGCTTTGAGAATTAAAGCATGTTTGATTCAGCCAAGCTCTTTTTTGTCTCATCTTTTCTAACATATTCTATTTCATTATTTAAACGAAATAAAGACGACATGTAAAGAATATGGAAGGATCATAAATTTAGCTCGTATACTTTCAATTGTTAAAATTTAAAATTTATGTAAATTTGTTAATATTGAAGTGGCGACGAACAATGCTTCGCTACGTAGCGATTTACTACGAAATATTCTGCTACGAAGTATCAAATTGAATCGCTACGTAGCGATACCGAGTGCATGTATATGTACGCTTTTTCATGCTCGAGTTTCATTCGAAGCACCCTTGCTTTTTAAAATGACTGCCACCCATTGGGAGCGGGTTTCTTGTGCAAATATACAAACATATGCCGTATATAATGCATAAATTTCGTAAAAGCAGTTAAACTAAATAATTGTGGTGATAATTGATTTTGGATATTTTTCATTTGTTACAATTCAAAACGTTTGTTTGTGTCAGTCGCCATCTTGGATTTGCTAGCTCGGAGCAAAGTCGTTATTTAGAACTTTTATACTACAAAGAAGCTCTTTAAAAAGCGTTACGTAGCGATTTCCTAGCGGAACAAGCCCCATGTTTTTATGCTGTTAGAAAAAGATATGTTCTGTTGAAATTTAGTATTTACTATAATGGGCGTATCTTTTATGAAATATGGGTAATATTTTTGTCTGGAACAAATATCGTTTCAAACACCTCAAATATTAAATAACTTTGTACATAACAAATTAATTTTTCACTTACAAATGATATTGTATATATCGTATTTCAAAATGAAAGTAGATCAAAACCGAAAGTAGAATTTGGTTGTCGATACTAAATCCGTAAGTAATGGTAACAATACGAGTATATGTTTAACTTCAATTATCCTGTGATTCTTTTCGTTCGTGGTTGCAATCAAAGCTATAAGCACAGAACGAAATATCTATAAGTAGGTATGTTTCGACGATAATCGTTGGTAAACATTTTATATTAAGCTATATAAATGAAGATGGCTGCATCAAACTGTTTTTTTTCTCTCTTAATACCATCTTAGGTTTTCCATAAGCAAATATACATGTAATTAACAGTTTTACTAAAGACGCGATACAGTTAAAAACTTGCAGCTGACAGCAAGCACGTGGTATGTAAGAGTGCGTTAGGTAATTACGTCGTTCATTTACATTGTATGGAGCACAGGCGGCAAGCACGGTCTCGGTCCCGAAGACCCGAATCACTATATTATATATACCATTCTGTACACAAACGGTCTGACTGACCTTTGTACGGAGACGCCGAGCATCATGGGAAAAACTGTTTGTTTACCTGAAAACACGTGGCTATGTTTACATTCTAATAATTCCCCCCTTCAAGTATACTGGACAAATAGAGTACGTATTTTGAGTCTACTAAATAAAATTTAACTATTCAACCAACTATCCTCATTAAATTAAACTTTTTAACCGGTAGTTAAACCTCCATCATAACGTGTTTACATCTGTCATTTTTTACACAGACATTTGAAATCGAAAGTAGAATACACTGTTTAATTATGCATCTGTACCTTTAGAGGTTTAAAAGTACTTTGTATCCCTGTAGCTATAAGTGATCATTTATTTTACATTAAAACAATGACTTTTTAAAATAAACGAAAAAATCTAACGATTTTGTCTTCATGCGCCGCACTATATTCTGTTGCGTACCAAAACCAACGAATTCTGGGAAGCGTTGTGCGTTGTAGCGCCGGGAAATGTCGCATCGCCGGGAAACGTCATAATCTACGGAAAATGTCGCACCGTCGCCGGGAAATGTCGCAATCTGCTGAAAACGTCGTAAACCCCACTGCCGGCATATGTCGCATTGTTGACGGGAAATGTCGCAAAAAAATTCGCTGCCGGTATATGTCGCAACATCGACGGGAAATGTCGCAATTATTATAAATGTCGATCATGTCGAATCGTAGTAGAAGCTTTGTTGGGTCTTCATAGGCGTAGTAGGGTCGAGGTAGTGTCTTTATGATCGGGGAGCACTACGCTCCTAACACGCTTATTTTGGACATGTTCAAAACAAGTGTAGTAGGATCGTAGCAAACAAGAATCAGGGTAGAAGCGTATAAGGAGCGTGGTAGACGCAGCGCAGCACAATTGTACCAGCAGCGGGGAAGGTTGGTGGTGAGGTCTTCTTTATAAATTAAATACAATTCAATTGATTGTAGTAAAAGCGTATACCAGTAACATCGTCGTACAGTCTTGTGCAGTTTGTTTCAAAGCGTTAATATTAGAATGTTAAAATGTAGCATCATTTGTAATGACGATCATTTGTACAGCTTTTTACATCTAACTGGTTAAACATCCCTGTAAATGAAAAAAATTACGCAAGCTCAATTTCCATTTAAATTTGTTTTTTGTTAAAACAAAGACAGATAAATAATCACTTATACGTGTTTCATGTCGAAAATAAAGTAAAATACGTTTCAGAAACCCAAAAGATATGCACATCATCGCTTAACCATACTAAAAGCATAGTAGAATCCTAGTATGATCAGCACCACCGAACTTGTTCGTTGTGGTAACGTTGTACAGTCGTCTAGAACTTCGTAGTGTCGTATTATGATCTTGAATGTCGTAGTAGAGGCGTACCGTAAACGTAATAAACTCAGTAGATGGACAGCTGAAGTCTGTGTAACATCGTAGTAGAAGCTGGGTATAGCAGCGTATAAGACGTAGTATCACCGTAGTGCTTTTGTACTAAAGACCATCAACTGCCAAAATGCTCAACGTTGACCCTGACCGACGCCGATCAGCCACGATCCATATTTTTTTCCAGATCGTGGTATGATCGGGATGGTCGTCGTACAGTCGTCACTTTGTGGGAACGGGGAGTTACTTAATTACAAACTCTGTTATGGTAAAATCACAGTTGCTTGATTAAAACAATGATCAAGACAATGATTAACCATTAACGATATACATGTATTGATTAATCAAAATAATGATGCATTAATACCTGCATGACAGTGACGGTCTAGGAAAAAATACTTAGGGGGATTTAAAGCTGAGTTTTGCCCATGTTTGAAACAGCTGAGTGCTTTTCGGGTTTATTTATTTACTGGTCGCTTCTCAGCCAACTTGGGAGCTTTAGCCCCAATCAGCCTTCCAAAAACAAATTAATAATAATAATAATGGATCTATATAATGATCCGTTTATTGGCTCATACTTTTAACTGACTTTATATTTACTCTTTGAATAACGTCACATTGACTTTTTCGAAATTCGCTGATCAACATCGATTCATTAATTTAACGCATTTGTCGACAAATGATCGTTTCAATCGGTTTTATCATAGATAGATAGATAGATTTATTTAGGTATTAGCATAATACAACATGACATATGTAATTTAACAATACAATATGATACAATAGTAAAAAATACATAAATATTAAAGTTAGATATACATACATATATACATTGTATATATTAAACCATGTCATAAAATACCAGCACCAGGGTTATCACAAAAAAGAGTGAACTCTTGTTTCCATTGTGGACCCTCATGTGGTAGTATGACTCGGAGAGGCGAAATTAATGTTAACAATAAAAACATGTTCACAGTAATACTAAGGTATCATATCACAGAAAATTGAAACTATTTAATAGTTGCACATGTTACACAGTAAAGTTTATCACAAATGTACAAAGACAGAGATCTTAAAAATTGATAGACCAATACCTGGCTAGGAAAATAAATAAAAAACACATTACTTATGTAGAAAATAATAAAAAGTTGATGTGAAATTATATAAATATTTTATGAAATTTGCAGGAACACATTATTTAAACTACTTTAAAAAGCAAAAAGTTTTTTACAGAATCTTTAAAAGGTTTATATTTTGTTAAATTAGAAATATTTGCAGGCAAGTTATTCCACAGCTTGGAGCCAATGTAACAGAAAGATTTAGCTCCTGAATTTTTTACTCTAGGAATACAGTATCCGCCCTTGGTACTTAATCTTGTGCTGTAAGAGTGTACAGAAGTTTGAGATAAAAAATGTTGTTTCAGGTACTCTGGTGCAATGCCATGGTTAATTTTATGAACATGGCACAACATTATTTGTTCAACTCTACTCTGTACCGGTAACCAATTTAGCTTAATGAAATGTTCCGGTCCGATGTGCGCCCGGGAATCAAAATTAAATATAAATCTAATTAGTTTATTTTGTGTGGTTTGTAACCTGTTTTTCAAGTTTTGCGTTATGCCATTGTACCACACAGAGCAAGCGTAATCAAAGTGGCATTGAACTAACGCTGTCACAAGTTGTTTTCTTGTATGAAAATTAAGAAAATCTTTTTTACGATACAGAAATTTAAGTCGAGCATTGGCTTTCTTAAGAACTGACTCAGCCATAGATTGGAAAGACAAAAACTGATCAATGGTTACACCAAGGTATTTGACAGAACTTGTAGCATTAATGTTTGTACCATTACATGAGATATTGAGGTTTGTTTGTGATTTAAGTTTTTGTTTAGAACCAAAAAGTATTGTTTCAGTTTTACCAAGATGTAAAGACAATTTATTATCAGTTAACCACTGACTTACTAAAAGAAGATCATGAGACAAAGCTTGTTCAACATAAGATGTGTTCTTTCCAGATACAAGGATGGCAGAATCATCAGCATATAATAATAATTTGTTTTTTACTACACTGGGCATATCATTAACATATAAAAGAAATAATAAAGGACCAAGGATCGAACCTTGTGGAACCCCACATGTAACAGTTGAATTACCTGAAAAAGTTCCAGACACATCTACTAATTGTTGTCGTTCAGACAGATAAGACTCAAACCACCGACAAATCCCGTTACCCAAGCCACATGCTTTAAGTTTGGTTATAAGAATGGCATGATTGACAGTGTCAAAAGCTTTCTGCAGGTCCAGCAACACCATGCCTACAACATTTCCTTTGTCATTTTCAAGACGGATGTAATCTATTAAATGAATTAGACATGTATCAGTGGAGAAACCACCCCTAAAACCTGACTGAAAATTGTAAATTAAATGTTTCTCCTTTAGATAAGAATCAATTTGATCATAAACAACTTTTATTTATCAATGCTTGATGCGCAACGTTTATGACAACGTATACCCTTGTATTGTTATATACTGTTAATAGTGTTCTGTCATGCATGCATTTTTCTATTAGTTTTGTACCAATTGTATTGAAATCTGAATTACCGTAATGTCTTATCTCGTCAGTAAATCAAAATTTAATAAGAGCTGCGCCTTAGTTAAGCTACGTCTATTTTTATAAAATGATTGACTTACAAAACAAGCATGTGTTTGATGCACATTAAATCATGTTTATGGCTTTTTAAAACATGTGTTATTTCACGGCGTCTCAACGCCGTGATATTGTGGTGGGTAGATTTCGGTGGCAATGGGCAAAATTCACGTGACAAAAATCCTTAAAAATCCTTTCGATTTCCACTTCCGACATTATATTGTTTTTTAAATGCAATCATTGTACAGCCAATTACTGTTAAAACTAAAACAGAAAATTTATAAAAGCATTTTTTTCAAAACCATGTAAATAATATTTGATCAACACTCGAAATATCAGGGGTTTTTTTATCACATTTCCGCAAATCCTTTCGACTTACTAGCAAAGCTTCATGGGTATTTTTATTTGTTCGAATGGATTTTTTTCGTCTCCGAGTAATTGTTTTCACGTGTAAAAGTGTCATTTAGACCTTACATTTCTAAGTTTTCTATATTTGCTGTCATGTTATTTTATTTTGTTTCTTAAAAAGTATGATTTCTATTCCGAATAGTTTGCATTTTGTATTTAGGGGCACTTTTTCGGAATTGAACTTAGTGTAAATTCCTTTCGATTTTCCCACAACAACAAGTCTTGCGTAACAAAGAAAGGTACGTATCTCACTAATATTAGAAGATTTTGTTTTTTACAATCATAATGTTTGTAGGGTTATTATATTGCAGCATAATACTATATGAGATTATAAATCAGGGTGGTGCTATTTCATTGCTTTTAACTTGGTGTTTACAGTATTCTTTGCGTGCCGATCTGAGAACGGATTAAGTAGTTGGGTTTTCGGATAAGCGAATCTGGACGCTGTTTTGCGTTGCGACACAAGGGGCGCACTGTAGAACCTGTCACCCGAGCGTTACTTTTACATGCATGGCAGGATTTTAATATAACTTTGCACAAATGTTCCCGTATAGTTTAGATTTAAATAAAGACTAGCGAGCTTGACGTTCTGTTCTTAGACCTAAATATAAGACCCTATGTAACTTTTTTTATCATTTAGACATTTTTATGTGACTGTTCTGTTCTTTGCACATGTTGTTACTTTTTTAATATTTTTATAACTATTCATTTGTCAACATTGATGAGTAATTATTTCACGGCGTCTCAACGCCGTGATATTGTGGTGGGTAGATTTTGATAGCAATGGGCAAAATTCACGTGATAAAAATCCTTTCGATTTCCACTGCCGACAAATGTATTGTCTTTAATGCAGTCATAGTACAGTCCATTTGCGTTAAAAGTTAAACAGAAAAAGCATTTTTTGGGGGAAACCATATAAACAATTTTTCTTGCAACAATGCAACACACGAAAAATCAGTGTTTTATATCAACTCATTTCCGCAAATCCTTTCGAATCACACGTAAAGTGGAAGGTATAAATCACTATGGTATAAATCGCGAACCAACCGGACCAGCAGACCAGTTTAGTATACGGATACAGTTTAACAAATATGCGTATCATAATGTGTGTACAGTACATATATAATTGATATTTGCCAATATTTTATTTAAAAAGATAAGATACCAATATCGAAATTATATTTTAAGAAAGAACTTTGCAGACTTTAACTATTAAAAGAATCGTCGATTGCTTCATCACATATTGTTGTAAATAGTATACATTTCAACTGTTAGAGCCTTTATCATTTGAAAACTAATTTGATATGATTCAAATATAATGTTTTAATAATATATTTTTTTTTCTTTTAGCCGACTGTATAAATAAAGAAACGTAATCGTGCAGCATTGACTTTTAATTCTTACTTTTACTGAGTTCTATTGGCGATCTTTTCTAACTATGATTAAGTGCAGCAGACCAGTTAATTTTAAGAGCGTAAGAGTAACGGACCATGGAAAGTTATAGAACGTTCCACAACGATACATTCGGAACTCCTCGTCAATTTGCTGTGAATAGTCTCGGACATATTTGCACGCTATTTTGAAATGTCCGGTGTTAAAGTAAACAAATGTATGGCCGAGAAGTTCCGAATGCATCGTTATGTAACGTACTGTAGCGTTTTGTATAATTGAACTTGCTTCTGGTTATAGATCGAGCAGATGTAAGATTATTTTTGCGGGCTTTATTTAATTATGAAAAGTTTGGTACTATATTGACGGACTATTGACCAGACGTATCACAGCAGCGGACCAGGTAATTTTAATAGAGTTAAAATGACGGACATTTACACCTAGGTGAAAAGCTCGCCAGTTTTTAATTTGTTCGAATGGATTATGTTTTCTCGAGTCCGAGTAAATTCATTATTAAGAAAAACGATTTCTATTCGAAATAGCTTGCCTTTTGTAATTAAGTGCATATTTTTGGAATTAAAATACATGTTAAATCCTTTCGTGTATCCGGCAACAAAATTCTTCCGTAACAAGTAAAGGTATGACTACTCTCTAATACACCGGTTCGAAAGATTCACTTGCTGACTTTCTACCTCTGCTTAAATACTATGCGCTAACTGATATTTCTACTTCAAGGCAGAGACACACACATTTAGATTGCATGACTGTCTCGTGATTAAAAAATAAATGCAAGAAATGTTCACGCCTGTAATATCAAAATGTCGAAGTTCAAAGATGTTGGACAGTTATGCATTAGTTAGATGATTGGTTACATGGATTGGTAAGAACAGATCCGCAATGTAAGGAGCACTTGACTAAACAGAAGCGATAATTCATGTAAATAGCTTCTGTTCTGAAAGACTATGTTTTCCCTTTTGCCGATCTTTTTAAGCGTCATGCAAATATGAATTACTGGAAATAAATCCAACTAAAACCAAACATCCTGTCGGCATAAAGTTGGTGTCTAGATCCAGACCATTCGCGTACTCAAAGGTTGTCAAGATTCTCGATCTAACTAGTATCGAGAATCTTACTAGGCTCTTGGAATGAGAGTGTTACATTTGAACAGGAAAACGTTTTATGACAAGTTACCTTTTAATTACTGAAAACCCTTAACGTGACAATTCAATATAATGCTTTTGAGTTACCTTTAGATTATACTTAATAATTTTTGTTTGCCGTGACAATCCCTTTGCTGCATTCGCAGCAATTTTTTACTTGTGATAACAGTAATTTAAGTCATATGATATTAGCATGCACATTTATTAGAAATTATATACATACAGGAAACACGTGCTTGCTTTGTCCGTGTATCGTTAGGATGGTGTATTTAAACTGTGTTGGTTTGGGAAAAATTACAACTCTTGTCAAGGATCTGACGCTCTAACATGTGTGTTGCCCTTTTGTGAAACTGCTAGTGACCATGGCATAGCAAAAGACGTGTGTTTGAGATTTTTATTTTTAAGGTTCTGGAACTGTAACTAACTTCGGTAAACTTCGACGCTCGGTATAATTCGGTTTTACCCGAAAAGCTGTCGTCGTCAAGTTTCGTGATAGCTATTTTTAGTAATTTTCACCTCGTGACCCGGTTTTCCATGACGTCATAGCGTAACATATTTCCGAAAATGGCGATACCAGAAGCTAGACAGCGTGATCGTCGAGGACGTTAATGTAAATGCACAGGAGCTTGACATTTTATATCATACTACGAAAATTTCCCTCTTATATATATTTTTATTATATGTAAGAGGGGAATTTTGATTTCGTAGTATGATATAAAATGTCAAGCTCCTGTGGTAAAAGTAATGGTTTATCGACCAAACAAAGTTACGTCGTATAGGATCATAACAATTGGGTTAATTATGTGTGTGCAGGAGTAAAATGCACTGTTTTATTTTGTATTTGCGATTTAAATTGCCATCACAACCGCTAGATTCTAGAAGATATCACCTCATATACCGGTACGAATACTATGACGCACAACACATCGCCATATTCAGCAATTTGAAAGGCGGTAGATTATAGTGAGGCAGGGGCTGATCCAGGATAAGGTTAAGCACCGAGAAAATTTGCTTCATATTACTTAAAAATTACTTTCAAGCAAGAAATACACTAATGGACATGTACATTTTCTAAATTCTAGGGGGGGGGGCAGACCCCCTGATCCCCCCGCTGGATCCGTCCATGTGAGGCATATGAAGACAATATCGTTGTACTTTTCTGTCTTTTAAAAAGTAATAATACAATTATCAGCATTATTTGAAAGCTAAGGCTAAAACTATGCCAACATTACTAAGTCTGGTGTCAAAATGTGTATGCAAAACTATTGCAGAAAACACGACAGGATTAGGTTTAACCCTTAACCGCTCAATCCTGCATTTTTATGTGTCTAGACCCCCCCTCCAAAATGGCTGCCACAGCCTTGAAAATGGTGTTTTTTAACTGGAATAAGTGAATTTCACTTACGGATAATTGTCTCCAAAAATTGAGCTTTTTTCGCGCGCCTCCCTCCGAAAAAGTTGTCTCAGGGGGGTTCCGAAGGGGGGATGCGTCCCCCTTTGTTGCTGGGGTTTGAAGGGGGCGCAACGCCCCTCATAGCCAGAAAAAAATCGGGGTCATTGAGTGCAGAAAAATGGCGCCAAATGCTGATAAGAAAACACGTTTTCAGTATCTAAAAAAAGACCAGGCACATTAGACCTCAATTTTGGAAAATATTACTGTTTGAAACGCAAATGTGGGGTGGAAAAAGAGCGAAAATTGCATTTTTTGCCGTTTTTGCCATGGTAACGGGGATCGGGGCTCAACTGGGTTTTTCTGAAAGACATTCACCTAGGTAATAACTTGGCCAAGTTGCATATCTGTATGATAATTAATAATGAAATTAGAGCCACTTGAAATAGCCCTTGCGCGTAATGGTGAAAAAATGGCTACTTTTCACACATGTCGCAACCAGTAAAGGGTAAACAAGCCTGCTTAACTTTCTCTGATATTTCTCTGGCTGGTCAGAATGGACTTTTAAATGTGTTTATGAGTCAAAACTGTGATAGTCAACCAAGAGTCTCTAATACAAAAAGTGTTTGACTACGTTATGCCTAACTAGTCAGAATTTTTTACGAAAAACGTGTTAAGTTGTAAGTTTCTATAATATTTCCCTCAAACCAGCAAAAATCAGTAAAGAGAAGGTTTTATATGATAATCCAGAGTTCTAAATTCATATTTCTATATCCAGTACAAATTTAGATGATAAATTTCAATAAAAGAGTATTATCTGTAATTTACCATTTTGACGTATTTTCTTCGCTATAAATTCTCTTGCAGTTTCATTGTAGTAATCTTATATAGATTCTTATAAAAAATTTTAGAAACGGTAAACTTTCTTCAATATTTCATATCTTGGGCAGGCAAGACTGCAAAAAATTTTAAAACTGGTTGCATGTGTCAAACTAAATTTAGACTTGAGATATAAGCTTTTAAAGATAGAGTAATTTTTTGAACACTCTCAAAAACTCGGATTTTTGCTCGGGGGTACATGTATACAAAGCACTATATTTTTATAAGTATTTGTCCAAAGTGTACTTTGATTGTCCTGGATTATCATGATATGATTGTGTAACAGGAAAATTGATTAAAATGTGAATATAAAACTGAAGAATTTGAAAAAAATCTGTTTTTGCATTTTTGTCTCGGCACAATTTACGGTCTCTTCGAAAATCAAGGGTTACGTTATAAAAATGCACATAACTTAAGTTACAAACGGTAAACTTCCCTAAAAATTCACCATTCAATGTCTTTAATAGTATAGATCCAAGAAACAATACCATTATAAGGATTGTGGAAGGTCACCATTACAGTTCCAGAACCTTAAGAACGGTTCAAATTATACATCATTATGTATCGGTGTGCAAGAAAACATATTCAATATAAAACAAAATAAATCTAGACATTGCATGTTACAAGCGTTATCAAATTTACAAAACTACTTAGTTAGCTATAAACAAAATCAACCATTATAAAAACAAAACACACTTCAAACAAGCTTATGAATAAGAACAAGTATCAAAAACTGTATAACTGTGAACGTATAAATGACGATAATGATTGTACGTCATTGAGCGACCCAAAACATAAGGTAACATACTCTGTCAAATCTGACTTTATGTAAAATACTGAAAACTATGGTGGCATATTTCTGCCACCAGATAACCACATAACCTAACTAGTTAATTAAGTGGTTAACTAGTTACGTAACTAGTTAACCAGATAATTATCTAGTTAATTAAGTAGTTAACTAGTTACGTAACTAGTTATTTTTTACAATAAAGAAAATATCATAACAGAAAAAAATGCAAGTTAGTGCTTACAACTGCCATTGTGTATTATTTTACCAATTTAATGTTAAGTGATTATCTAGTTACGTTAACTAGAAAACCACTTAATTATCTAGTTGATTATCTGGTTAACTAGTTACGTAACTAGATAACCACTTACCAGTTAGCGATATTTTGTATAAGTGGTAAGTGGTTAACTAGTTACGTAACTAGTTAACCAGATAATTAACTAGATAATTAAGTGGTTTTCTAGTTAACGTAACTAGATAAACACTTACCACTTAACTATAATCGCTAAGTGGTTATCTAGTTACGGTAACTAGATAATCACTTAATTATATAGTTAATTATACATATTAATCTTATTCATTTAATGGCCATTTATGAAGAATTTCTGCATATGGAGATATGGCAACAAGAGATATAATATTGATTAATATCTTATACAAATGCAACCTTGATGACAAACACTTATAACGTTTTATATCATAATTTCCATTTAAAACCATATTTTTACATAAGATTAAAGCACAACATCTATTTCCAGTAGAACACTCTTTGACTTTGCATGCATACTAGTGTATCTGGTTGAAAAAAAGGTTATTTACTGCTCACGTCCCTCTAACCAGAAAGCCACACCTCCTCTAATCTGAGATCCTGGATCCGCTACTTATGATTTCCCAAATTCAATCAAACAAAAAGTCCACATCACACAATCAATAAACATTTTACAAACATTTAAACCAACGAGTTTACATTTTAATTCAATAAAAATCGTTATAATCGCATATAAATTCAAAATCATCAAAATGCAATATTAATCATTATTGCGACATTTCCCGTCGATGTTACGACATATACCGGCAGCAATTTTTTTGCGACATTTCCCGTCAACAATGCGACATATACCGGCAGTGGGGTTTACGACGTTTTCAGCAGATTGCGACATTTCCCGGCGACGGTGCGACATTTTCCGTAGATTATGACGTTTTCCGGCGATGCGACATTTCCCGGCGCTACATGCGTCTTAGTATAGAGGTGATATCTTCGCCTTCTATAATAGAATGTATATATACATAATATATAGTGATTCGGGGCCGGGACCGTGCTGGCCGCCTGTGGTATAGAGCATACACTACAAATGAAGCATAATGAACATCGCCGAACATATCTTACTGCATGACTTTTATAAGAAATGAAACCGAAGTGTAACGCAAAGGAAAATAAGCGTCTAATGTCCCTTATTCTACATATCTTACTGCATGTCATTTTATAAGAAGTGGGACCGAAGTGTAACCCAAAGTAGAATAAGGGACAATAGACGCTTATTTTCCTTTGCATACTCTTCAAATAGCTATGTCCAATCAGTTAGATTACTCGGATTATACCCTTATTTTTCAATGCCAATTTGACACAATCAATCTAACTTGATTACCTTTTTGTAAATCATTTAATTAGCTTAAAAACAAGCAATTGTTTTTATTTATTGTTTTGCTGCAGAACTATCGCAATTTCACCACTCTTGTTAAAACCTTAATTAACAAGAACGATATTTGATAAAATGTTTTATTATCCTTTCAAAGGACTTCAGTGATAAAGTTCGAGGCTTCCAACTGATTGGACCTACAAGCCATTTGGATCGCTTCAGACTTTATCAAGTAATGATAACTGACAAATATTCCTCATTGTTATAAGAACGGTTGTCATTTCATATGATAAATATGAAAACTAAATATTTATAAAAATCGTTTGCTAATTTCTTTGATGGACATGAATATAACACGTACAAAATACAAATGCTCAATTATAGCCTAGAGGGATGTTGCAATTTACCTGCATAAAGTAAATACATGTACTATGCAGTATAAAATATGATTTGTAAGATAAATTCTATAAATGAATGTATGTTTTGTACCTGTCAATACTATATTATATTGACCATGTTCTAGACACGTTTGTAGCTATTTATTACTTGTTTAATGGACAAGCTTGTCAATACGATGTCAAGCATGTCAATAAACTTAACTACTGACAGAGGGGGTGAGGGTTCAATTCCCCTAGAATCAAAACAAGTTAAGTTGGAGTATCGGTGTCTGTCTTCAATCGTTTTAATAGTCATTTCAGTGTAATCATACATGCTTATGTACTTTTGATGGTTGTAGGTGTTCATTGAATAAAGGGAAATAACTGCTGTGAAGAATTCGGCCATTCGGAACTACCTCGGCGTCCTTCTACGCAGATATACCTTCGTAGATGAGCGCCGAGGTTGTTCCAAATGGAACTCTGTGAACGACGACCAGCTTTGAGCAGGAAAACACACTAAACGTAATACACGTTCTTAGAAAAAGATTATTTTACAAAAATCATATATGCTGAACAGTACTCATTCGCTTTTATTAGATAATGAAAAATACATGCAGCAGAAGAAATAAAAAATACAATTGAAATTTTTTATTGAAAATAAGCATTTAGGTATAAAATCATACATACTTAAAACATTTTCTTAGAAAATATAGATGGTAGAACTATGATTAAAGCACATTTAAAGAAAATTGCACAAACAAATCAGGAAAAATCAAATAAAAATGTAAATTATTTAAATAATAAAATATACAATATAGTAGCAGTCGTCCGATGGTGGGACGCACGCTTAGGGATCGAGGGGACTCTGGTTAGAACCCCGCCTAGTAGGCTGCCCGATTCATTAAGCAAGAAATTTACTTTCTTCACTTCAATCAAGCGTGAGTAAGGTACCTGCGCGGGTGGAATAAAAGCAGTGTTTTCAAAGTTCAATTTCTAAAACCTATACTACTCATAATACACTCCGAAGATAAGAGCTATTACAAATAAGTCCTTGTTCTTATACGTAACACAAACTGAATTATCCGTAGATTCGTCCCATACACAACGACTCGCAACCTCCACGCCTTGGTCAGCGTTCTGTCCGACAATAACATTCACTGAAATCTTGTGTCGAGGAAAACTCAACTCTTTCATCTTGTCTTTGACCTTCTCAGATATCATGCAGGTCAGCTGACTTGTGACGTCATGATCGTAGGTTTGGTCTTCCAGCATAACATTCAGCAGCTCGGTGATGGCTTTACGTACCTTGCCTGTAGAAAACTCCGTACCTTGGTCGGGCTTCATTTTGTACGTGTTTTCTTTCTTGACGGTGGGTTTTAACATGTCCGCAGAAATATCTGACTTGGCTCGAATCGACAGTGTCATTCTACGCATGCTAGTTAAAGTCTTTGCCAATCCAAATTTCGATGCCCGTCTGCCAGACATATCGGGAAGTTTTAAGCCTCCAGCCGGCTCTTTGTTTATGGATTCTTTACGAGTTTTCCACATTGCAAACACTTCGTCTGTATTCTTCGAGGAGACCTGAAAAATGTGTAAGAAACAATTCAGAACAGCAAGAGTGAATCAAAGTAATGAAATACAGAAAGACTTACGTGCACATTGAAACCTAACAGATCCGTACCAATGATTAATCCGTACACAATAGATTCAAGTACGAATAAAGCAGCGCGAAACGCGAAATAAGTGTTTATATTACACTGTATCACTGGCATGTATACTGCTTAGCGTATTAGCGAGATTTGACTACGCCCCTTCCACACGCTTATCATTATAAGTGAACACCTGTCAATGATCAGTGAAACAATGAGGAGTCAGATGCTTTTATCGCCAAAAATGACGGCGTAGTAAACCAGAGACACATGTATCACTCCGCAGGTTAAACTGGTCAGGCATTTTCGTCGATAGTTTTCGATTTATGTTATAACTTCAGTCTTTCACGCAGCTAAAAAAGCAAAGAGGTGTATTTCTTTGGATTTTCAAATTCTTGAATATAAAATGACACCACAAACAAAAACTATATAGAAAGAACCTATGGGGAACGAACAGCAGAGATGTAAATGCCACTCGGGGGTTCAAACAAGAGAACACTAAATAAATATCACATCATACAGAGGGTGATAGCCTCGGTTGACATTACTAGTCTCGGGTGAACATTCCGTTCTATCACCCTCTGTAGGATTTGATACTTATTATCAAACTAAACAACAAAGTTATGCATAAAGCGTTGATTTAACTTGTTTTATTTGCTTTTGATTTTGAAGACACTGACCGTTAAGTTTGTTGTTCAAATTGACCGGCTAAAAACTGGGGTCCAGTTATGAGCAAACTCCAACGCAGTAGTCTCCCATCGGTTTAAGCGGACGGATAGGTAATTCAAACTGGACGATAGGTGATGTCCAGGGGGTGTCATTACAGATTATCACCCGGTGACGTCACAATAGGCTATATATTAAACAGATCACGTGAGGTATATCAAAACAAATGTCACATGAGGGTTGAATTAGATATATTTTACCTTTGCAATGCCCATGCCTTAAACGTTTTGAGAAATTTTAACTTTGAAGACTTACTTCTTAAACCTCAAAAGCTTTGATCGTCATTTTGATAACCGTTTACTTTAAGATGCTTTTCAGTTTTGATTTTTTGTAATAGTTCTATGCATAGTTGAGACGGCGAACTATTTATACTGGGTTTTACGCCGTGTCAACACAATTTAGATAATTTTACGGCGTCCAGCGCACATAACCTAGCTTTCCTTGACCCTTGTCTATAACAAGTACCCATCTACCCTTCCACAAGGCCGGAAACTTCTCCATATACCTTATTAATGGAGGAAAATTTTGAAATTTTCATGGATGGGTATAACCTCCCTGGGTGGGATTCGAACCCGTTCCCTCTTCGGGACACAAGATTCCAAATCCCGGCGTGCAATAAACTGCGCTATCAACCCGGGTTTTTGAGACGGTAAAGGCAGCTAAAATATGTTTTGAAACGCAATATATAGATTGATCAAGGATTATGATACAAAACATGGTCATACTTACACTTTTAATGGCAGAATCAGTTGGAGTCGCCATAACTTTTCAATGTTGTATCTGAAATAAACATTTTACTAAATAAACAATTTTAAAACATTGTTATTGTTCGTTTTTTCTCAACTGTCAAAACATGAATAATTTCACGGTGAATGCGTTTGTTAAAATTATTGTCGTAATACACCCATGAGTTTCCAAAAGTGTGTATTATGATTGAGTAAATCTTCTTATGCCGTATGATATGTTTTAGTCAAGCTATTTTTAATAACAATTAGGCAGCCAGTACAAAAACAATGCATTCAGTCACCGTGAAATTATTCAAGCTTTGACAGTTGAGAAAAAACGGACAATAAAAGAATATCGTTTGTTAAAAACTAAAAGTTGTATCAAAAGTTTGATGCTGTATGTACGTACTCCAATTGCTAAAGTAGTCTTGTAACTCTTGTTCGATGAGCTCTGTACATTTATTTGATAAATAGTGAACCTTATGGTTAAAATAAACGGGGCAATTGCAGTTTACCGGTACGTAAAAAAATCCGCGAATTTGTAGTGTTTATTAGTAACTAAGCCTGGCATATCATTAAAGCTAACAATCAATGAAAACGCAGGATTTCATGTTATATCAGGGGCTACCGCCCCCGAACCCCCGTTTTTTATGTTTTAAACGAGAAAGAAGCAACGGAAGTGCATCTGCTCTGACTGGTTAGGCATGCGCAGAAGTGATAAACAAACTCGTACAGGTAAACTGCAATCTAGCCAAATAAACATATACATTGATGACGTCATGACGTCGACGTTTTCCCGTATTTTTATGCGCATTAATAACATGGATCTAAGGACAATCTGAGGCTGTACAAACTTTTATATATTCATTGTAACTTACAAATGAATAAGATATAAAATATTGAAATGGGGACACATATTATGAAACACCCTGTAGATACACTTAAGCGTTATATAGAATGGCGGAGGCGCGACCCACGGACCCGGAAGCTTGCGCCTAAGACTCGGGTGTCAGCATTTCTGTGACATAGCGATCAAGAAAGAGTACTATACGAATCTATATTAACTATGTTTTCAAAACACATCAGCCAACACAAGTCTGCTCTCATGTCCCAAAGGGGTGCTAGTTTTAGTCTCACTCGGGTTGGATATAACCTTTTATGAAAATTTGACAATATTCCTTCATCAATAAGGTATATGAAGAAGTTATAAGTTTTGTGTAAGGGTACGGCAAGTTCTTATAGGGTTTAACGCCGTGTCAACACAATTTAGGTCATTTTACGGCGTCCAGCGCACCTTTCCTAACTTTCCTGGAACTTGGTCTAAAACCTGTGCTCACATTCCCTTCCACAAGGCCGGAAACTTCTCCATACACCTTATTAATGGAGTAAATTTGACATTATTGTCAAATTTTCATGGTAGGGTATAACATCCCCGTGTGTGATTCGAACGCGTACCCCCTTTGGGACACGAGATTCCAAATCCCGGCGCGCTACCAACTGCGCCACCGACCCGGATTGATACGGTGAGTACTGGTTATAGACAAATCCAGAAAAGCTACCGTAGGCGAGCTAGTCGTCGTAAAATGACCATGATTTGTGTTAAATTGGCGATAGGCCCAATTGAAAAAGAAAAGCACAAACTCCTAATTTAACAAAACAGCTTTGATTTTGTATCGTTGCCATGCTAATTTGGCCGGTCTAAATTCAAGCACCCGGCTTGCTTATATGAAATTATGAAAGTTGAAATTTCTCATCGTACAATTGTTATAATACAAGTGATTATATTATTCTTACCTTTTTAGCAATGAATATCTGATGAATAACTAAATATCAGCGTCCGAATCACTTTAGAAAAAAGCAAATGTATTTCATTAAATGAATTAAAATCAAATCATACACATGGGTATATCAATATATTAATTCACAACTGCCTTTCTGTTTTATTTAAGTCCAATCATAATGTATAAACTACTTAATTGATTTAAATACATAGATACGATCCTAGATTTTAAATTCAAGTTTCAATTTATTTCTTAAACTCCTAAACTGATTATTAGGATTTAAAATATGAAGAAAAGGGACACTGGTAAGAAAATATTTGGTTCCTGAAACTTATGAATTTTTTTCGCCCATTGCCTAATATAAAGAATTTCCTTTGCCTATTCTTCAAAACAAATTTGTAGTGTCTTATATGACGGGCCAAATGCGACCGGCGTGGTTCCAATTCAAACCATGTCAATGCCGGCTGCATTTGGTCCTTAAAACCTGTTTATACAGGACGTGCTCGATTGGAAATTCAGAACTGGGAGAACTCCAATCGAGTGCGTCTGTCAGCGTTCTACCCATAACATCGAATTAGGTTGTGTGAACGAAATCGGTCGCGGTTAATTCATAATCAAGATGGCGGCGGCATCACTGCAAACATGTGAGTTTGGTGTTTGAAAGCGAGTATTGTATACTTTTGACCGATTGTTTACGATGAAAATCTAACTATTTGCTATAAATAAAGTAAAACCCGAGTATATTTCATGCGGATATTGCCTTTTGATTCAGTTCCGACATCCTATTTCACTTGTTTGGCAGATTCTTTGGAAGAGTCGGAATTTGATTCTCGCACAGTTTCGACAGCCCAATCGAGCACGCCCAATGTGTTTTATTTGGAATCGTGCCGACCGCTTATATAATGATTCGTCTTAAAACCGTGTCGATAGCTTATATAGTGTTTTTGTAGTCGCCTATATAGTGGCTAGTCTCGGAATCTTGCCGTTGCATTCTAAATCCAATTTGTCACAATAACGTACCCCAAGTTTCTTATTGTATAGTTTACATAAACTCATATCAAAATCGCGATATTTTTTCCTATCAAAGGGAAATAACTTCAACAAACATGAGTCATAACCCAAATGTCCGTTCTTTTTCCTTTTAGCCAATTTAGCATCCCCTTCAAGCCCCTAATATTTATACATACAGTGGTTACCAAAAATAACGTTACACTTGTAAAAAACTGGGTTTTCATTGACGCAATATTTTTTATTAAATCTTATTTCAGATGTATTTATGCATGAAGATAGGTATTATAAATTGTATCTTTTGAAATGGTAGTAATTATACTTAATATATACAATTTTAATCCAATCGAATCTATTTGTTAAGTAATGTATTGTGCATGTTTTTAATCTTACTTGGGTGACAAGATAAGCCTTGATACGCTGGGTGGATGTGTGACATTTTTACTGGGTTTAACGCCGTGTCAACATAATTTAGGTCATTTTACGGCGTCAAGCTCACCTAACCTAGTTTTCCCGGACCATTGTCTATAACATGTACTCACCTACCTTCACAAAACCGGAAACTTCTCAATATTATCTAATCAATGGAGGAAAAATGATATTATTGTCAAATTTTCATGGAAGGGTATAACCTCCCCGAGTGGGATTCGAACCCGTACCCCCTTCGGGACTCGAGTTTCCAAATCCCGGCGCGATACCAGCTGCGCTATCGATCCAGGTTATGGATGTGTGACATACATTTGCACATTGAAAACAGACTAGTTATGTATCTAGTCGATTTAATTATCTAGTTACATATGTATTTATCAGAACAGTCCAATCTAGTGTCCTGAAGGATTGACGGGTGGGAATCCCACCAGGGGGGGGGGGGGGTATCACTTATATCCTTCCATAGAAACATGACATTGATGCCAATTTTCCTATATTAATAAGGTACATTGTATATGGGAAAGTTTCCAGCCCTGTGGAAGGGTAGGCGATTACTGGTTATAGACAAGGGTCTAGGAAAGCTAGGTTAGGTGTGCTGGACGCCGTAAAATAATCTAAAAATGTGTTGACACGGCGTTTAACCCAGTTTTAAAAGAAAACCCAGAACAGAAGTGAACTAACATTTGCACAGTAATTATTGCTTTACTTTGCTTTCCACTAGTTTCGATGTGACAGAAATAAAATTCCAATATTTTGTTATTGGCCTTTTATTGTTATACATGCATGATTAAATTTTATTGTAATGCATAACTTAGATTTCTCAAATAAACTATTGACCATGTTTTCGTTAATAAGTAGCGATACAATAGTGGTTGACCCTTCAACCAAAGAAAATGTTTACAACTTTGGTTGTAATCGCAATCATAATCTGTTAATGCCCTTGTTGAAATTCAATTGTTCAAAATTAAATTCGAGTTTAGTATACGCAATATTACCAACTGTAGTTTTGTGTCAGAGTGAATCGAAGTAATTCGATGACAAGTTCCAACATACTTCGGTTTAGTTTATATTTATTTATTTAAGTTTGATAGGGAAACCAGTTTTTTACAACTTTGATTATTCACTTTCTTCGAGTCCGCTTCCTAGTATCCCATTACTGAGCTAGTAGGATAAAATTATTTGCTCATAGAAACAATGGGAAAGGTTTTGGACGTGATTCGAATCAACGCGATTTAAGAGCAGTGGTCAAGTGGATAGACGAGCGCTAAGGGATCGAAAGGTCCGGGTTCAATCCCCTCTAGGGTCACTGCTAATTTCATTCAGCAAGAAATTAACCATCAGCTGTTTGGATCCAATCCACCCAGATGTAAATGCACTAAATGGATACTGTGAGGAATCGCCTGTCTGAAGGGTAACTCCTCACGCGTTACTATTTTCTATTCAATATTAAAGGGAAATAATCGATGTGGGAAGTTTGTCAACATTAAAGTTTAAAATTAAGATTTATTTCCCCTGTTTTACAAATATCCACCTGGCATGATGGTTCTCTATTCACGGTTTTCCAAATGTCTCATAAGAAATAATCACCTCAGGCTTAATTTCCTATTGTTTCTACGATAAATTTGTATATTTATGATTACTCTCTTTTTGGTACAGTACGCTCAGTGTTTTTTTCACCCCAAAATTTAGCGATGGCTTCTACATAATGGATCCACCATACACATACATCAACAACCGCAACCATATATATGATATCAGATGAGAACCCTCATATTGTATATACAATTAGTTTTTAGACTTTTGCGATTTCGCCGAAAGGCTTAAGTTATACCACACATCAAAAACTATCGACGAAAATGCCTGACCAGTTTAACTTGCGGAGTGATACATGAGTCTCTGATTTACTACGCAGTCAATTTCTAGTCGATAAACGTTGAGTACCATCATCTGACTCGTTTGTTTAATGTAATTCATTGTTTCACTTGAAGTTTAAGTTGTTTTACAATATTGAACCATACCTATCATATATTGGGTAAAATGTACTTCAAGATTTTGAATGGTAAGATGAGAAAAATAAAATGAACGCTGGTCATTTTTTGAGATTTGTACAATTTCACTTTTCTGTTACCATGGTAACCAGAGTTTTATATGGGATTCCATGAACTATTTTAAAAGATCCTTACGCCAGGAACATTTCTGCAAAATTTTAGCAAGATTGGTATCATGGTAAATTTGGAGTAAATGTCGTTTGAAGGAACGTGCTGACAATGAATGAACTATGGCGGCCATTTTGAATTCAAAGATGGCTGCATTTCAAAAGTTCAATTTTTTCAACTGTATATTTTTTAACTTTGTTATATACTGGCATAAAATGATACATTATATACGGTTTCAATTAACATTTGACCGATTTTATCTCAACAATGGTCAAAAAGTGTAACTGAAAGGAAAAAGTGGTGGCCATTTTGAATTGACCTTTTGAAGGTCAAGGACGCAAGCTACAGCCGTAGTAGAGCAAAAAATAGAATCAGCATACCTGAAATATGTTAATAATAATAATAATATTTATTTGGCATAGTGTACACATAGCATAATTACATCAATATATATCACAGCATGTTGTAATTAACCATGACAAGCACACCAACACCAGGGATAGCACACAAAAGGGTAAGCCCTTATTTCCATTGTGGTCCCTATGCTAAAACCGTTGACTACCTGCTTGAACAAAAAATGCCGTCAGGACTTTATTTTCATGAAAATCAAACCAGACTATTACAACCCCTTATGATAAAACAATAAATGTAATCTCAGGGCCGTCATGAACTGCACTGCCATTTTAATGAAAAAACGAATAACAGCATATACATATACAATTGACACACTTGTTTTAATATACATGTCAATGAAAAACACTCAACAGTACAAAAGAAGTGTTATATACAATGACAAACAAGAAGATATTGAATCAAATGACATGACCATCTCGTTTTGACTAAATAGGTTAAATACAGTTTTGTCCAAAAGTCCTTTGACAAAATCCAATTTTTAACCAATGAGGGACTTTTGTCAGTTATCTTTCCATGATAAAATCTGGAGCAATCCAATGGTAAGTAGGTCCTATCAGTTGGAATCCTCGGATATTATCATTGAAGTCCTATGTAAGGATAATAAAATATTTCATCAAATATCTTTTTTGTAAATTAAGATATTAACAGAAATGATGAAACTTAGATAGTTCTTTACCCTAACAATAATTAGCTTGATTTTGAAACTAATTAAATGATTTACAAAAAAGTTATTTAAGATAAATTGTGGCAAATTGACACTTAAATGTAAGGGTAAAATCCGAATAATCCAACTGATTGGACCTACCTACTTTAAGAGTACAAAATGTATACAAAGAAAATAACTGACTAATGTCCCTTATTCACATCAATCTACTCATGAAAAATGACAAAAGAGTCATATAAAATACATAATCAGCATTAATTACTTTTATCAACATTAGCTTTAGGTATATTAAAATTACAGTCCATTCGCGTTCGCTCGAAATCGGACGGGACTTCAAAAAATGCTCGAGCGAACGCGATCTCGAGACTGTACCTGCATGGCTCATAATCGAATTTTCTCAAAATATCCTCGAACAAAGAACTTTTGGGTGGCACTGTACATTTAAAGGTACTAGTTCATAGATTTGGTTAAGATTTTTCCATATTTTCAAAATACCATTCAGTGTCTGTATTAATTATGTCAAAAAATAATTATTACCAATTTAAGACAAACTGACCTATAGGTTGCAAGAAATATACAATATTAGTCATAAAAATGCACTAAAATTGTCTATGCCGTGACATACGGGGTAGATTTTACTACTTGAAACACCGTCTTTGTAGTTGTATGTTAATTTACACTAAAAATGTCATTATCAAAACACTAATTTCCTGCATCATAAAAATGTTTCCGTACAATTTAGATAGTTTCAGAAAGGTTGATATTTAAGTTGAAATCTGTGAATGAATACCTTTAAGTTGTACCATAGGTTATTAACAATCTTATCCGGATCACCACCGCAATCTTCTACGAAGATATACATGTATTTCCTGTGAAAAAGAAGCCGAGGAGTTCCGAATGTAACATCCCGTCTATGGCATACCGTCTATTCTAGATATACGCCATAAATTAGAGCCATAGCAATAATAGTATCATTTCTATATGTCACGCATGAGTAATTGTCCACTTTGGAGTCCCATAAACAACGGCTTGCGGCCTCTAATCCTTGACCATTGGCTTGAGAGATGACCACTTGTACAACGATTCTGTATCGAGGAAAATTTAAAGCTTTTATTTTTTCTTTGATAAGATTTGTAATTTCCAAGGAAAGTCTGCCGCATATGATGTGGTCATATTTTCTGTCACCAATCAGATCTTCCAATACCTGAGCCGCGACCTTCTCGGTCTCAGAAATAGCTATATGCTTTCCTGAGTCCGGACCAAGCCGGTATGAGTTTTCGTACCGTATTTTGGGTTTTAACGGCTCTACCTTGCCAGTTGATAAGGACCGAAGCCTCATCATATTGGTTATTCCACATGCAATATTTTTGAATGTGCTTCGTCGGCGTTGCAATGCTGCCGCAAACGCGGAATTGTTAGTTTTATCACTCTTGGCGTCGACGGATTCTGATGGGCGTCTCAAATTCTTGAAGGACACGCCTTCTTTCGGTGAAAGGTTAGTATCCATAGTGTCCTCGTTTGTCTGTCCCTTTGCTATTCTTAAAACATGAACTAATGCAGAACCAACATCACCGATTGTATGTCGCTTTTTCAGAGCGTTGTTCTCCGAAGGTGGATCGCACTGAAAATATATACAAGAAAATAGCGTTGACTTTTTCAACTTGTTTAGTTTATTTGGTTGGGGTTTAACGACGAAGCAACTCCTTGCATAGGTTATATCACGTTGGTCAGCCCATCTACTCACTCCTCCTGGAAAGGCTAAATCTCTGGATTAAGGTGTTAACCAACTACTAAGCGCATTGTTTTGTCAGTGACTGGCTACTGCTCTAGATGATATAGAATCAGTGGTAGGAGAGAGAATGTCTAAAAGTTTTAGTCATATTCAACAGTGAACTTCACTGGATTATTAAGTCAATTATTTATTATTAGTTTATTACTCATCGTTCTCAATACGCCTTTTTTTAAATATTGAATTTTTAACGTCGTATTCAACACATGTTTAGGTCATATATACGACGACCAGCTCTTCCTACTATAGGTTTCCTGGACACTTTTCTATCACCAGTACTAACTTACCCTACCACGAGGCCGACAACTCATGTATTGGGTAATACTACCGCGACCGGGCTCGAACCCGCCATCTCCGGATTCTAAGTCACACATGCTAACTACTACGCCACAGCCGCGGCTACTTTGAATATTGAACTTCTGGACAAGTATTTCTTCCGATATCAATTGTCCGATGAATAGAAGAAAAAAGTAGAAATGCCACACTCCTGATATGTAAGTTAAAATCTGGTGTATTTACCCCTTGGCTCTGACTGCGATCTCGAATCTGAGGTTCACTCAACGTTGCCATGGTAACGTATATACAATACGAAGAATATTCTGAAATGCAAGAAAAACACAAACGTGACAACAACAATAATGGTTGACATACCTTAGTTGAATTTCCATTTTTTTCAAGAGAATAATATTCCTTTGTCCTTAAGTATGCCTTCCAATGGAAACTTAAGTTTTCAAACAGTGTCGCTGTTCTATAATTTTCAACTACGATATTCTTAAGATATTGAAGAATAAACAATGTGTCCTGGTGCTTTCAGCAATAATATTATACAACTTTTGACGAATAAACAAAGATTTTTATTTCCACAGCGTAAGAGTGTCAATAGTTTTAAGCTTAAAGCCTCCTTAGTGTTAAAGTCGATCACTCTAAAATCTCATTTGTTCAATGACGTTCGTGGAATATAGTAACTGCGTAAAATGCTTTCATCAATAATGAAACACTCATTTGTAACAAATAAATAAGCCATTAAACAAGCGTGTAAACTAATCAAAAACTCATCAAGTATCGTTCAAATCATTAACATGAAAATCAATACTCTAAAGGTTGTCCCAAACCTTATTTCAACTGACTGAAACGCTTGGAATAAAGCACGAAATTAGAATCACCACAG
The DNA here is from genome assembly GCA_025267735.1 of Mactra quadrangularis. Taxonomy (NCBI): domain Eukaryota; kingdom Metazoa; phylum Mollusca; class Bivalvia; order Venerida; family Mactridae; genus Mactra; species Mactra quadrangularis. The sequence continues at coordinate 54,829,424 of CM046309.1, read as the reverse complement.
CATGAATATGTTTTCATAATTAAACTATAATCATGTAAATATATAGAATGCAAAATGTATTTGATATTTATAATGGGATTTCGCCCTTAACAAAGAAAAAATAAATTAAAATATGCATAACACTTAACACCTTGTTCCTATGTATAGTTCCCCCCGAAAGTTTTCGGACAAATGAAATTTAAAAAAAACTGAGCAAGTTAGCCGCAAGTAAATTTGAATCATATATTGATAAACTAATTGTCTGGTTTGGTTCCCAGTCTAACTTTGACATGTTAAGGTACGTCAGGCAAAGCGTGATATTGGCCGCGCCCTATGTAGTGTATTAGGTATTGGATAATTATGTTTTCAAATGAACCTTTCTTACTACACAGGTTTAAATCAAAGGATCATTGTACAAGAATTACCGCGGATACCTATTTTATTTGTTCAGATATATTTATGCTAAATAAAGTATCCGAAACTCTAACGAGACTAATCCACGTCCGAATTGCGTTCACTTCGAGACATGTTTTTGATAATTGTTCGGTAAATACAGTGTATACGTGAAATCAGAAAAATCGAAATCGAATGACCTATATAATACCGAACTCTCATTAAAGTCACTATCGTCAGCAAATGATCATGCAAGATTAAGAAAACGTAAACGTAAATTTTGGTACCTGAATAATAACTGAGGGGGCGGCCATTATTACGGTTTGCCTGACCCGATAACGATAGTAATAAGGGACAGGAAATCCAGACTAATAAACTAATAAATGCTGATTTTGAATTTTGCATAAATTACTCTTTATTTCTTTCGCATGCATACAAGTGAACTCTTTTATCTTTAAAGCAGGATTTCGTCCTAGACATTTTGAAGGGTACTGTATATTTATATACAAACACATATGGTACAGTAATCCAAAACATACGTTCGCGCAGTAATGCCTCTTGAAAAATTAAACCCTTGGTAATTAATAAATATTTTAAATCATTTTAAACCAAACTGTTTATTCAATTTTGGATGGTATACATATATACATATTGTTTAATTCTGTTCAACTGATTGTGGTCAATACATTAACCCCACCGATTTAAATGCTCACTTCAGTACGTCTGTACTTATTATCAATTTAAATTATCGAGGTTAATGTAGGAAAATGACAGTTGCCTATGTTTTATTCAGCAACGAAATTTAAAGAACTGTAAGTTACTTAAATACAAAAACAAATATAAACAAATACAATTAATTAATAAAAATACCATGCGGGTTAACAATCCCTACACACTTGTCAAATTTATTGTTAAATTAGGCCACAACAAATTGATCATATGTCCTATGGCAATCTCCGTAAACAGAGATCCTGTTCTACTTGCGTTGTCGTACAGGATCTCTACTTAGTCAATGCAAGGTCACGTCGAGATGAACTTTGTGTCCACCAATCAATGCTTAGCTTTCATCTAGACGAAAACACTATTAATCACATTTTGATTTCGTAATTTCTATTTTTAGACCAAGGTTTGCATGCAAATTTAACAGCGATATTATTCACAGTCTGCGATTGGGTGGCTCATTTCAAATTGCGCGATGTAGACGATGTAAAAAAATTACGTATCATAACAATTTCGTCATGAATATTATGATGAGAAAATGTCACCTGAACCGGCTGAACGTGACCTTCGTTTGGAAAAGGCCAGATCTAAATTAGCGAGTATGCGAGCGGTAAAATTTTAGATCGGGTTTTAATCAGATTGGTTCTATGGTTTTCGCTCGCTCATAAAAATTTGGTCAAACCACTATATAATGCAAGTGAATAAAGACTTTTTAAAGAAATTTTCTTCGATCGCTCGCCCCATTTTTTCCCCAGAAAAATCCGTAGAACATATGATCAACTTGTTGTGGTCTTATATTCTACTGTCGGTGGCGCATACACTGAACCCCACTGATTTAAATACTCAAAGCAGTTTTTTTGCACTCGCGATCGATTTAAATCAGCGAAGTTGAAGTTTGCGCCACTAATAGTTGAAATAAAAATTTACAAAATCACTTTTAAATACATTATGGACGTTTTTTTTTTTTGAATGAAAATAAAGAAACCCCAAACATACCAATCAGAATAAGATGAATAAATCCAAACACACTGTATATTCAAACACCGCACGTACTGTTGTTTCCGACGACGAACAAACTACACATTTGATATTATATTTCTTGCGGTCAAAAATCAAGATTTTATTTCGCCATCACGTGACCATTAATTTATGTAACTTTATTCCACCAGATTAATAAATTATGCAATTTTACAACTAAATATCGTTAAATTATGTAATTTTATCGAATTTTTGGCATCATAGAATTCAAGCTTTTTATTTATATCATTAAGTGACATTGCGTGGATAATATTGCACATAACTGATAGATTTTATACGTAACACTTTTGTAATATATTTAAATGTATTTAATATTTATATTTATTTATTTTTGTAAATATCTCAGTCAGTAACAGGCTATCACAATGTGATTATGGATTATCCAGATTAAAGAGACAGTACAAATCTATTTTTGTTTAGAAATCGTTTTATATTATAACAATCTTAAAGCATTAATACGTGTAATGTTATGCAATGTGACATGGTAACTAATCGTTTATTAGCCGATAATCTCGTCAGGTTTTTCAGTTTTTGTGAAGAAGGTTTGCGGTTGTAAGTTAGAAAAATATTCTGTATTCGATCATCGTCATTAAATCATCTCACCATCACCATACTTATCGTCATCATCATCTCGATTCCGAATTAATTTTGTTTCTTTGTTTTGTTGGGTTTAACGCCGTAGCAACACATCGTATGGTCATATAACGGCAGTCAGTCAACCTACTCACTCCTCCTGGAATTGCTAGATCTCTGGACTGAGCTGTTACCCAACTACTGATCGCATACTTTCGTCAGTGACTGACAGCTGTCCTACACAATTAAGAATCATTGGTAGGAGGGAGAATGGCCGTAGCAATAATTTCATGACCAAGCTCCACGAAAGTATGCCCTGCCCGGGAATCGAACCCACGACCCCTCGATCAGTAGATTTGCGTGCTACCAACTGAGATGGACTTCGCAATGAATATCCATTAGCTGGAGGGTGGTACTGGTTCGAGTCTCATTCGCTTGAATAGAAGTTTCCATAAAAATTCGACAATAATGTCAGTTTACCTCTATTGATAAGGTATATGGAAAAGCTGTCGACCTTGAGGAAAGTGCATTTTGTACCCCGGGGTTATCAAGATGCTAGTATCGAGAATCTTATACTATACTCTGGGTACGAGAATGAGGAAGGGTGGACGAGAACTGGTCAGGCATATAGTGAAGCAGATCGCTGTAAAATAACCACAGTGTGAGTTAAAACAGTGTCAAAATTTTAAAAACAAAGTTATACAACATCAAAACAGAAAACCCTGCCCGAAAAAAACATCGTAAATTTCCCCCACGTGTTTCATTGAGGACAAATATCAGGTGATGTGAAGTTCAAATTGTCTGATCACTGATACGAGATAGACGTGGTACGATTTGTTTGTCCTTTCATTGAGAAACCACTCAATAATTCACTGATGTTCCCAATGATTTATATTATACAAATAGAGTAAAAGTTCATACAGCCATAAGTTATCCATGAGATCTGGGTAAAAAAAGACACGATAAACAAATACATGAGTAATCGGCTCATCGTTGTGGCCTTATAAAACCGGAGTGAATGTTTATAAAAGCGTAGATTGCCTTGAATCAGCTGACAGTGACAGTGATATTGATACTGCTATTATTGATACTTATTTTGACTCTGACAGTGGTACTGTTATTATAAATATTATTGATACTCATATTGAATATTGAATTTGATGAAAAATGGAGTATAAGATGATTGCGCATGCTATTGGTGGAATGATGTTTATTTCTGCATTAGGTAATTGTTTTTGAACTAATATTTAATTGTATTTCTGTGGCGCTTTTCACAAACATTTTACGATAAAAATCATCGTAGGCCAAAAGCAAGAAATAAATGCAATAGGTTCATTTTTGGTCAATTATTTCCAAAAATTATTGGATTATGTAGAATATGGTATAGCTTTTGAATATCATATCATAGCTATGTTTATAATCCTTCTGAGTTTGAACTACAAAATTTATGAACTTGTCTTACGATAACTTTGTTCATAAGATTTTTTGTGAAAAGGTAAACTAATTCATTACTTTTCTGCATATTATAATGTACATGTATACTGGTTTTTTCATCTACGGGATCAGGACATTAAATATAGTCATCAATTCCTGTACCGTTTGCATACGCAATAAAAACCGGTACATATTGCAATATATAATATTATATATATTGCAATACGGGTCTTGTGTATTCCTTTGAACTAACCAGATCATTGAATAATGATCTATAAACAACAAAACAACACTTTTGTATAACGTGTATTTTAGCACTTGGGCAAGTGGCTATATACTATTAACATATATGTACATTCGTATGACAAACTATAACGTAAGCTAACGATTCCATGGCAATACATATTCAATAAATGTATTTAGTATTCATACATATTAACTTACAATGATAATACATATGGTAAATCGTTCAAATAAAATATTAAATCTTAAAGATGTTTCTTAACAAAATTTGATACATATTTTTATAAAATAAACAAAATTGTGACTGGTCAGAATAGCCGCCTAAAGCTGAATGTCCTTTCAATAACATCAAAATCGCACGATAACTTGTGCGATGAAACACATTGTTTCATTGGTTGAACATCTTCATAACAACTTTGAATTGACTAATCAAAGATCTTAACATATCAAAGGAAATTATTTTCCGCCTAATGCGCTTCGCTTAACCGGCAGAAAATACATTTGCAATATATTGCAATACGTGTTTTGTGTATTGCAATATATTGCAACACGGTTTTTACCGTATTGTTATAACCCTTGTTATTCTATTAACAATAATAAAACTCATTAAAACCACTCGTATTCAGAGGCAGTTACTTTTAGTTAATTTTGATATTTTAATTGCATCTGTCAGTGTCTGTTATTGCATTAAGAAAAAGAATTCTTGATTGTTTGAGGCAAATCGAGAAATATATTATAAAAGTTACAAAAATACGCTAAAAATACCAAAACTGTTCCTAATGTAATTGGTTTTTATTTGTTCGGGACGTCAGTCCTGAACAAATATATGTACCATAATTCAGACCCTTTCCCACTTTGAAAATTTATCGAATCCAGAAGTAGACTACTTGAGGACTACATTTATTTTACATACAGATACAGTAAAATAAATGTGCATGAATGAAAACTTATAAGCGGCTGTTACTGAATTGTTTTAAGAATGACGCCTTTGACTTGCGGTGATAGTGTGAAAAAATCAGTAGTGAGTTCGACTGTCCGGTTTACCTGTTGTATTTATAGGTCGATTGTATAAAGTGTTTTGAACCGGAACAGTGCTGGTCTACCTATCAAACTAATATCACTGAACTGTTCTTTGTGAACTAATGTTTTGTTGGAGCCGGAAATCTAATTCCACTTCAAACCCGAACAAATTCAGTGCCTTCAGCGCTTTGATTTATTCATAAAGCCACCATCTTATACAGTTGTATAAGAATTTTGTACTACATTTGCACTGTTTTAAAATCGCCATTAGCAGAGCACTGCTTAACTTATTCATTAAAAATCTAATCAATTTTGAGTTTGTTTTGTTGATATCTAATTTGAAATTTGCGCATGCACCTTCAATATATATTTGCATAATTATATTAGATATTTGATTTAAAATTAATAGGTTCTATTATTACTCTATCATATTTCATATTCAAATTCTTCCGAGTGACAGACGCATGCATTCCAATTTTAGCTTCAGTTTTTTTGTACGTTAAGAATAGGAAAACTAAAACTCCATTATGCAATTTATAAACTCGTTTATGTTTGCAAATATGTGCAGGCTTAATTGATAATCAGGTTACAATGAAAACAAAACTACGACGCGTTCATGGTGCAAATATCACAACCCAAAATTTTAGTTCAAATGGCGCATGAACAAATTCACTACAGTCTCTATTGTCCAAAAATTGATTTCACGTAACTATAAATATGAAGTTTACTTGTATCTATCTATCAATATTTCTGGGGAGTCTTTTACTACGCTTATTAGCGCAGCCCACATATTGGCACAACGGAATTATACCACCCTCGTAGGTTCCAATTTACACCTGGGTGGAGAGAAGCAATCGCAGGTAAATTTCTAGCTCAAGGAAATTATCAGTGCCCCTAGTGGGATTCCTACCACTGGACTACTGCTCCTACAAAATAATATCTGAAATGGAAGCTCAGTACTCATGAACGAGCGCTTGGGATTCTCACTTTGCTCCATTTTACACTTACTGGACATTGAACTCAAAGTACTTGTACACTGAATGTACTTGACTTGATTGAACGGTGGACAGTAAACAAATTTTAAATTTATGAGGCGGGGTCATCCGAGTTGTATTTCAATTTAGATTGATAGAAGGCAAACAGACTTGTAACAGTGACCCGAGCATGCGACCATCGTTCAAAAGGAATCGAAGACCACATCAGTACGGATTATAAAACAATGTTATCACCTATCTTAATTATGTTTGTGTTTATTAAACAACAGAAACCTGTACTTTACCGAAATTTTAACTTAATTCATTGGCTGATATTGTTCCCGGTGCTACGGTGCCCGCCAAATGTTTTTAGACAATGGAAAACATACTAAAATTATCAATTTTCCATTGTAGTTTTTTTAGAACCATCAATATTGATATATTTAGAATGGGTTGTAATAAAATTTTAACAAATGTCATGTACGGGGAACATTTATAAGATTCAGCACCAATCTCCGTAAACAGATATCCTGTAGACCGCTAAATTAGCGAGAAGGCGAGCGGACAATTTAGATCTGGTTTTAATCAGATTGATTCAGTACATGACAATCCAAAACCATGATCATTGCAATTCTTCCTTAAGTACTTAAGTAGCCGAAACTATGAATGGAACAATAACAAAAAGGAAAACTAAAAGCCATTTCAAAACAAATGCTATCAAATTTTCGGTAAAAGCTATGTAGTAGGTCTACAAATTGGAAATGTTTCCAATGTTGTTTTTTTGGGAAGGGGGGGGCATTGTATAATGTTACATAGCATGTCTACAAGTAATCAAAGTATTGAAATACAGAAAGACTTTCGTGCACATTGAAACCTAACAAATCTGTAATGATGATTACTCCTTACACATTAGATTCAAGTACGAACCGAACTGGGCAAAAATGCTGCTGAAGTGTTTATTATATCCTGTATAACTGGAAAATACTACTGCTTAGTGTATTAACAAGATTTGATTCCGCCCCTTCACACGCTTATCAATATAAGTAAACACCTGTCACTGACACTGAAATAAAGACGCGTCAGTTGATTGACGGAACTACTTTTATCGCCTAGAAATAAACTGTGTAGTAAATCAGAGACACATATATCACTCCGCAGGTTAAACTGGTCAGGAATTTGAATCGTCTATAGTTTTTGACTTGTGGTATAACTTAAGTCTTTCGGCGAAATCGCCGAAAGTCTAAAAATATCTCCAAAGTTAGGAGAGCATCGTATAAAGTATAATTATACATGTACTAAGTTAGTAGGTCTTCAAAATGTGTCACCAAACTGTTTGTGGGCACAGTAAAAAGTTATAAAGTAGGACAGCGAAGAGAAAATGTCGCCAAACTGTTTGTGGGCACTGTAAAAAGTTATAAAGTAGGACTGCACAGAGGAAATGTCTCCAAACTTTGGTGAGCCCTGTATTGGTTTACCACCGATTTGTATCAACTGTAGGCGTTTATGTCAATATGATATATGATATGTAAGGTGATTGAATTAACTCTTTGATTTATTATATTTATTATCACTGAACTAGTTTTCGACAGAAAAGTCAGTCAATGGCGGGTTTCTAATTCACTGTTACAAAACACAATGAGTAATAATTTATTGAACGCCATTTCAAAATAAACAAATTTTGCCACATAAGGGAAATCTTTCGACCCAGGTAAATGAATGAAAATGATGTTATCAAGTCTAAGAACATCTCTAGTATACGTAATTAAATAATACTACTAGTAGTAAATAATTATTATGTTATAAGCGACTTTTTCAATGAATGTTGTGTGCATTAATGAAGATGATGATAATGATAATGATGATGGTGATGGTGGAATTGATGATAATGCAGCTGCTGCTGCTGATGATGATAACGATGATGATGATGGTGGTGGTGGTGATGATGATGACGACGGCGATGGCGGTGGCGGTGGTGTTGCGGTGGCAATGACGATGACGATGATAATGATGATGATGATAATGATGATGATGATGATGATGATGATGATGATGATGATGATGATAACAAATGTAATAATGATAATAATAAAATTAATGTAATAATAATGACCATTATAGCAACAATTACAACCTCATCATCATAATAATTAAATGGCTTTCAACAAATGGACAGAGAAAAAAACACAATTTGAAAAGAAATAAATAAACGGATTCTTTTAAGTTTAAAAATACATGTAGTTAATTTATCGCGCAAAGGTTAAAAAGTAGGACTGAGCAGCATGCGCGCTCACGATTTCACATTCAAGCAGTAAGCAATAAAAAAAATATTTTTGTTGTTGACAATTTAGTCCATACACAAACATTTAATCTGATTTATTTTATAAACCTAAATTATTGACAATCGACCATAAAGTTTGTACTAATACCAATGTAAACAACAATCAAAACAATTTACTTATAATCAAAGCGCTGAAAGATATAGGCGAATATCTCGTTCAGTACTTAAAATGTAAAACCTTTAATCTCGTCATAAATTTTATCAATTTCAATTGAAGAAGGCACGATTGATTTGAAGTGCGATATATAGCCGTTTTGCACGTACTTGATTATTGAACTTGATGTACTGTCGATCCCTCAAAATGTACACAGTTTATAAATTAACGAAACAACGACAATCTTGAATTAAACGTGTTAGTTGTAAATTAACTGGTGACATCATTAACTAAAGTAAAAATACAAAATTTATTTCTTACCAATGACCATTGACCAACATCTTCTCATTTTTTTGACAATTCGGAACGCAACCAAGATTGTCTAATTAGAATATAGGAATAGCCGAGTAGTTAAGGAAATATCCGAATCCAATTAGTTACGGAGATAGTCGAGTAGTTACGGAAATATCCAAATCCAAATATTTACGGAGATAGTCGAGTTGTTACGGAAATGGCCGAGTGGTTACGTAAATAGCCGAATAGGTACGATTAATTCTTAACATTTAGAATCTGTTAACTCTATTCCAGGTATGGTAGCAACAAACACAGTAGATGCGAGCGTCCAAGAAACAAAGCCTGGATCATTCCTCACAACCTTGCTGAGAGTAAAGAGATTTGATTTTAACATGTATGGTTGTGGTAGCTGTCATCCAGTCATGCAGTGTAGGCGGGACTCAGATTGCCACGCCTCACATGGCAGACAATACGAATGCGTGTACCAATGTTGCTCCTTCTTGTGTGTCCAAGTCGATGATCGGGACGATCAGAGAGGCGATGGAAAACGCCAATCAGACGGTAACGGACAAAACCCTAGCCGCAATGATGTAGATCAGCCTCCAAATAATAAAAATGAAGATGAAATTGTACAAGACATCATGGAAACAGCAACTATTATTATACATGAAATGTCGAAAGATAATGTAACAATAGAAATTACAGATGGTCAAAGAAATGACGGGTATGACGTCACTGATGATGTCATGAATCCGTGAATGAAAATTTAATGATTTTGTTCCTTGGTTGTGAATGTTTAATGCACCCAGCATCAAACACTGGCAGCATAGTTTGGTCTTCTTGCCAGAATATAACTTTTGTAAGAGCTTTTTAGCATCGGCTCTGGGATATTTTATATCCACAAAACAAAATGTTTCAGGCGATATTTGTCGTTTGTCATTCATGTTTGATTTTCATTCATTTTTGTGCCCATATATTCATGACTTAAACCATTACATATCACATCAAACATGTACATAAATAATTCACTTATATTATAGTACGACAATATTAGCCTGAGCTTGACCTTCATGCAAGAATATATTAAATGCAATATGTACAATGTATTGTCTATTTTTGTCTTCGTTTGTATATTGCGCTTCATCGGTAGCTTTCGGCAAAATACATTAACTGAACAATTAATTTTGTTTTCATAAGAATAAATACTTTGAAACTGTGCCACAATATTGCAGACTTGCGTTTTTCCCAATTAACTAATGCTTCCAAAAAAAGTACAATAATATGCCATGTTTACAAAATTGATTTATAGTCACATAGGTTGTCATAAACACGTGTATAACCGTATACACATACGACGAATCACGATTTAATGTAAGTGAAGCGTGTAATTATTATAATTAAGGTAGTTCAAGCTCAGGTTAATATTGTCGCACTATAAAACCAGATACATATAGACTATATAATTTGCTCAAACATTTCTTTTTTGTGCGTAAATATTGACCCCAACCTGACCTTTATGCAAGAATATTCATTACATTGAATACGAATGTAGTAAAGGTCGTTTGCGTTTAAGCTGGACCCCTAAAATCATGAAATATCTCAATAACTATCGGATGGAATTAACTCAAATTTTGTATGTGAGCATAACTAGCATTTTCCTTCTCAAATCCAAAAATTCAGAATTTTTCTTTAATTACATAACATACTTCCCATGGACATGCAATGCAAATTTTGAAGCCAAAAAGAGACTTTTGTTAAATGGGTATGTTCCATAATCAGAACAGCCACATAACTGTAGATACAAAATAATAGCTAAATATGAGGCCCGGTTAGAAATTTTATTTGATAACAAAGTATAACAGTATATACAAACTCAAATATCATCATCACTGTCGTCTGTATCGTCAAAATCTATACATATTCTACACGTACGATTTTAAAGACGGGCCTCTGCTTTACAATTCAGTAGACCGTCGAGTGTTTATTTAAGCGACAAATTTACAGTAAACACACGGGACTTAGAATAAATACACTGGAAGTATGACAATGTTATAATCAGAACAGCTTACTATACCTCCCGCCGGATTTTTGATAAAAAATTCCAAATATTTTGCATTATACCTTATGGAAAACTTTTTTATTTATCTATTAAAAATTCTGAAAATTTAAATCCAAGAAGGAAAAATTGTATTAAACTTTTTAGCAAAATCGCTGTTATAGTTTAAAAGATATTTACGGCAAATAGGGGTCCAGCATTAACACAAACGACCTATACATTGTATTAATGCTCGATTACACCGTAACCGTGAGGATTATGAGTTAAAACTTAACACAGAAACATATTGTACTTCTATAATTTTACGATCACTGTCGAAGTGTAGAATAGGCGTGGTAATGACTTTCGTCGGGATATGTGTAGATAATTATTAGATGCAAATGTGAAAGGTCAGGTCGGGGTCAATATTTACGCACTATACATTATATGTACATTTGTATTTTAGAATACAAGACGCTATATCAATTCCTTCAATAATGCTAGTTGATATTGTAGCGTTGATTTTTGTAGTTTGGAGGTTTGTCTTTTCATTAACCCCTTATAAACACTGTGTTCAGAACTTCAAATCTATCTTGTTTAAACTAAAGCCTTGCCATAAGCAAATTCCAAGAAAAGTCGAGCGTGTCTTCCTAGGACTACTCTTGTTTTATATACATGCATATTCATGAACAATGTTTATACCTTTTCTATTATACTATATTGTTTAATTACTGTTATATTGTTATATTAAAATAAATGTTAAATAATATCATTATGGTTTGTACTCGTTTCTACGACACCCGTTTCTCTCCATGGGCGAGTGGTTAAGTGGCTGACCTCAAAACAATACAACCTCTCTCGGATAGACGACCGTGGGTTCGAGCCCGTTAAATGACACATAGATCCTTTTTATAACACTGAAAATGGGTGTTATACAAATTGATTACGTATGAGAAAAAGCAGGCACGTCACGTCATTTCATAAAAAATGATGAAATAGTAAAACAGGGTCGGAAGAAAAACATACTTTGAGGATGTATTTGTTCTGATAGGGTGACCAACACTGAACACAAAAAACTCTCATGGAGTCAACACCGTGAAAATGGATTGAAATTCATTTCCCAAAAAAGAATTCAAATATTATAGAGTTCAAAGATTTCAAATTTGCGTACATACGCACTCGTTCTTGTTTCTTAGTCTAAAAACTATGTTAAACCCAAAAAAGCACTCGAAAAGTCAAGGGTATCATCCATAGACAACTCTTGTTATATAATAAGCCCATAATTTCATTGTCAAGCTCAAGTTCATTGGTTGTTTAAGTGTTTCATAAATTATGATCAAAGTGACTTTATATATACAACATATTTATTGCTCAGCGCAAGCTTATTTAAACTACAGTACCCACCAAAAGTTTAAAGACAAAAAGAAATTTACTACAATTCTTGAGTTTTGATGATTATTTTGCTGAAGCATTATTTTTAATACATTTAAGTATGGTGTGTGATAAATTGAAAACAATTTTTCTGAATGCGACACATTTATAAGATTCAACATCTGACATCATAAAGCCTCCAAAACCATGTTTATTTTTAATTATGTTCCATTACATAGCTTTTATGGTATTTTTGTAGTCTCAGATATAATTATGATAAGTATCAAAAAATAAAGTAAAACTACTAAGCATTTCAAAATAAACAGTTGCCTAAATATATATGTAGCTATTCAGTAGGCCTTAGGGGTGTAACAATATGGTAAAACCCGTATTGCAATATATTGCAATATGCAAAACCCGTATTGCAATACATTGCAATACGTATCGGTTTTTTAGCAGACATGCGAAGCATAAATTAATGCACGTGCATAGCATTCGTTACACGCAAATGTGTAATTTTAAATGATCTTGTATCCAAATTATTTGAAAGACTTTTGTAAAATGGATTATATGTTAAAAAATGCATATTTTGAAACGGACTTTCGAAGATAATTATTCTCTCATTAGACGATATTACCATTTAAAAGCACAATAAGATTACTTATCTTAACATCACTTTCAAATATTCAAATATCAGATTGTGATAAAACAATCAGTACGGCACATAACTACAAAAACCGGTTCAGGAAAAACCAAACCGGTTAACAACCGTCAGAATTCGTATTGCAATATTAACCGGTATATCGGTTAACCGTTACACCCCTAGTAGGCCAACAATCAGAAATTGTCTCCAAACTTTTGGTGGGTACTGTATGTATCAATCAAGATGGATGTAGACTAGTTTGGCATTGACCCATCAACACGTTTCATAAATCTTTTAAAGCGGTCAAGGTTACTGTGTTAAGTAAGAAGGAATAATTTATGATCACATGACTTTTAAAAGAGTTTCTTCCGCTCAATGGAATACAGGGTATATACTCATGTGATCTTAAACTAGGAGGGGAATTTTCGTAGTATGATATAAAATGTCAAGCTCATGTGGTTAGATTAACGCGATGACATGCATTTACAACCATACGGTGAAATATAGCCCCCCCTTAGACCCCTCTACAACCCAGGAATCCCATCTTTAAACTAAAAAATTAATTCACATACATGTACATCATATGATCTCAACGAAAGTTCAACATCAACAAAACATTATAAACATTTAATGAAATTATAGCAACAAACAATTATGTACTTTTATGAGAAAACAATATACGCCTTTGTGAAAGGGTCCCAAGCAGTATTTTGAATCTCAACTTGTGTATAAATTATAATGCTAACATTTTGAAGAAAAAAAAATCGTACATAATTCTTTACAGAACAATACCATTCATAATACTTTTAAAGTATTTTTTCATATTATAAAATTTATTTCTATTTTATTTATTTTAGTTGGATTTAACGCCGTATCAACTTATTTTAGGTCATTTTACGGCGTCCAGCGCACCTACCCTAGCTTTCCTGGACCATTGTCTATAACCAGTACTCACCTACCCTTCCACAAGACCGGAAACTTCTCCCTATTATCTAATCAATGGAGGAAAATTCACATTATTGTCAAATTTTCATTGAAGGATATAACCTCCCCGGGTGGGATTCGAATCCGTACCCCCTTCGGGACACGAGATTCCAAATCCCGGCGCGCTACTTATTATAAAATAAAAATGCATGACAATACACGAGAATGCACAAGAATGTCCAGAAATCAATGTTTACGTTTTGAATTTTGAGTAAGATAAGAATGTACACTTTACAAATTATATAGGACCAAAATGAGACAAGCATTAGGAATTCCAGGATTTAAACTTGGGACCCTTTGTACAACAATAAAACACAAGAAACAAAATACATGCACAAGAAACTATGAGCAGGGTACTGAGTACTCACACTACAGAATCGACTGGTTTAAAATTTGTATTTTTGTAAGCAGCTAGCTCGCAGCTTCGAATAAAATAATTTATAACTTGATATAACTACTCGGTTTCATACTTTCAGTCAAAACGGACAGGCCTTGGACATGCCATGCATCAACTGTTCAGACCAGCATGTGACAGCCATGATTCAAGAAATCGGGCAATCAATTAGTGCTAAAATGTTCGACCCTATTCATACCATTTACACCAAATAAAGTTCGCATTCCAAGGATTACTAAACCTATGGAGGGCTCACCCAGGACAAAAGGACTACAATGAAAACTAAACTTACAGTAGCGGCTCCTTTCTCTTGATCTTTAATCTTGATCCGAGTAGAAAATTTTGTGAACCTACCGTATATAGGGTCCGTATCCATCTAAAGCTGGGGCCACACTTATAACACTTATAATAATAGCGTTACTAACATATCTGCCGTGCTCTAATGTGTAAGAATCCATCTAAGCCATCATCATATGGTGGTGCGGAGTCAGAGCAAGTAACAGACAAGAGAGGTCAAGTTGTCTTTAAGATCAACCAAGATCGAGTGGTCTCTAAAATCGAACTAAGATCGAGTGATCTCTGAGATTGGGCTACGGTCAATTGGTCTCTGTATAATCGAATCAACCATTTGAAAACAGACGCTTATAATAAGAGCACAAACTACCAAGCAAGAAGGCAGCATGGTAGAACTAAACAGGTTTCAGGATATAAGAAATAAAGTCATAATATCATTGAGCCGAGTGATTACAATGGTTCGAAATTCCGTCCTAAGTTCGAATCCTAAATATCCCACAGGTCGCCATAATTATGCCTCAATTACTGGGTTGGTCAAGCGGTCAACATATGCATTGAAGCAATTCGAGTGACTACAGGATAGTCAGTACAGCACAAAGTTTCTGTTTAGGTCCAAAACGTGGTAAGAACATGACGGCAGTTATGTTTCCAGCAGACCAACGATTTTTAATCGTTTGGCAAAGGCAGTGATCAATTTAAAGCCGTTTACAACTATATCACTGAAAATAAGCCTCAAATTCACAAAATTAAATAAAAAACTTACGACAACCAATTTCTTCTTCTTGGCGCCGCGGGTAACTTCTAAATCTACACAAATTTTCAGTGCGAGAATTTCGTGGTTTTCGTTACCACGTGACGCGTAAAACTTTATTTAGCCTAGCTGAATTTTACTTCCGGTTCCGGTGATGCATGGGTCACTATTTTTCTGTAAAAGAAAATAAACTTCATTTTCACTTACTAACATCTCAAATTCTATCTAGGAGAGGTAATTTAATGTAAAAAAGGTCATTGAACACAGAGACCATCGGACTGGCCTTTCTCCCATTCAAAAATTGTTCGTAATTTTGCTTTTTATATTTTGTCACATATTTTCGCGACCTCTTTTTCCCGGTATTTTTTTTCCACTTTGATTTCCTGCACTATGTGTTGGAAGACTCTGTGTTTGGTGGGGCTTATTGCCTTTATCCTTTATATATCTAAAGCTACATTTGTTTCCTATAACAAAAATGGCTTTTGTTTTGAAAGAAAATCCTTGAAACTAAATGGATATGCACCTGATGATGTGAGTTCAAAGAAAATTGCATTGTCTCTTACAGCTCATTGCACCATTGTTGGTAATTGCAAAGCAATTAAATTTTCAATTTTTTTCTCAATATCAACTAGAATAATTTCAAAACGTAAAAAATTCCTTGGTGATAGCAAACTCTCTCTTATGTACATTTGTCAAATCCTGATATTGCTAGCTTTTGACACCCAACTAAACCCAGGTCCAGATAGAAATGACATGTGTGGTGTTTGCAACCTACAAGTGAAATGGCATCCTGATCGTGGTATTTTATGTGAAGATTGCAACACATGGTTCCATGCAGAGTGCCAGGGTATGAGTTCACTTGTATATGAATATCACAGTGAGCACCCTGATGAATACTGGCAATGTCTGAATTGTGGCATTCCACATTTTACATCTTCGCTGTTTGAAAGTTCTTCAAATCATGTTACAAGTGATAATCCCTCACTAAATTCCACTGATAAATCATGTCTGTCTCAAAATAGTTTTAATCAAGGTTCACCTATGAAATCTAGCACCCCTGTGAAGCAAAATCAATCACCAAGACATAAGAGGGTCAATGTAAATGTAAACCAATCATCTAATCCACAACATCTTAAAATTATTACTGTGAACTGCCAATCTGTAAAAAAGAAACAATTAAGTTTTCTTTCTATGCTTCAATCTGTAAAGCCAGACATTGTCTTGGGGACCGAATCTTGGCTAAAACATAAAATAAAAGACCAAGAAGTCTTCCCAGATGGGTACAATATCTACCGAAATGACCGAAAGAGAAGAACAGGGGGTGGAGTATTCATTCTTGTTGCCAAAAAATTCACTAGTTGTCTTATGCCTGATCTAAACTCCGCTTCTGAGTTACTGTGGGTAACTGTCAAACAAAAGGGTAAGAAAGACCTCCATGTTTGTAGTGCTTATCGCCCAGAAAAAGACTTAGATTGTATTAATGAGCTTGATAGAACTATATCATTCATAGATACAAATAACAGCACTGTAATTGTAGGCGGTGATCTAAACTTAGGTGATATAGATTGGACAACACATTCAGTTAATGCTGGTGCCTCTAAACATGCAGAGAGTCACAAATTATTAGACCTTGTAAATAAATTTTCATTTACTCAGTTGATTCAAGAACCAACAAGAATAACTGAAACTGTTAGTAACTGTCTTGACATCATTATGACATCGAATCCATCACTTATAGAAAATGTTAAAGTGATACCAGGCATTAGTGATCATTGTATACCATACATTGACATGCTTGGGTCAGTCAGAATAAACCCAAAAGAAAAACGCAACATATTTATTTTTGATAAAGCAAATTGGACTGAATTGAAAAATGATCTAAAACTTTTTGCACAGGATTTCCATCTCACTGCTGGTGAGCATGTTGAGAGTATGTGGACTTGTTTTAAGGATAAGCTCGATTCCCTTTGTAACAAGCACATTCCATCTAAAATCATATCTGGTAAGCAGCATATACCTTGGCTTACTCCAGAAATAAGAAAACTTATGAAATCTCGTGACAGACTTTATTGCAAAAATAAAAAGACTAAAAGGCCAGAAAAAATTAATAAACTTAAAAAACTAAAATCATTAATTCAAAAGAAAACGAGAAATGCCTACATGAATTATATGAATAACATAATCTGTGATAAATCTGAAAACAAACATGGTACCAACAAGCGTTTCTGGGGGTTTATTAAAAGCCTAAAAAAGGACTCTTCAGGAGTTGCTCCTCTTAGAGAGAATGGCCATATTAAAATTACTCCTAAAGAGAAAGCAGATGCCCTTAATAGACAATTTTCATCTGTTTTTATAAATGATACGTGTCCAATGCTGCCTGATCTTGGACCTAGCCCTTACCCTGACATGCCTGAAATCATTGTGTCTGAAAATGGTGTTTTGAAACTGTTGCAGAACCTAAATATTAATAAGGCAGCTGGCCCTGATGCCATTAAACCTCGGATATTGAGGGAATGTGCCCAAGAAATTGCTCCGATTCTCACTGTCTTGTTTCGGAAATCTTTAGACACTGGATTTATTCCAACTGATTGGAAACAAGCCCTTGTAGTCCCTATTTTTAAGAAAGGTGAAAAATTCCTACCAAAAAATTACAGACCAGTGTCTTTAACCTGTATAGTCTGTAAAATGATCGAACACATCATAGTCAGTAATACATTAGACCACTCTGATCACCATGACATCCTAGTTGATAACCAGCATGGATTTAGGGCAAAGCGGTCATGTGAGACCCAGCTGGTTGGTTTCATACATGATATGGCTAAACAAACACAAAAACACCAAGTTGATGTGGCTATAATGGACTTCAGTAAGGCTTTTGATTTTGTTCATCATGGCCGCTTATTACACAAACTGAAACATTATGGCATCCGAAATAGGACATTAAACTGGATCCAGGCATTTCTTGGTTATGATGGTTCACATCGCAAACAACAAGTCATAGTAGATGGTGCTACATCAGACACAGCAGAGGTCCTGTCTGGAGTTCCTCAAGGATCAGTGTTAGGCCCTCTTCTGTTTTTGTTGTACATAAATGACCTCCCAAGTCAAGTATCCTCAAATGTCAGGCTATTTGCTGATGACTGTGTCATTTACCGTCACATCAAATCTAAGCAGGATTCCCTTGCTCTACAGGAAGACCTGAACAGCTTGGCAAGGTGGGAGGAAACATGGAAAATGGCCTTCAACATAGAAAAATGCCACATTATGCACATAACCCGCTCCAAAAAACAACATGATACATTATATACTCTCCATGATCAACCTCTTCAAACAGTTAATCAAGCTACCTATCTTGGAATTGAAATTAAAAATGATCTATCTTGGACTCCCCATGTAAACAAAATAACTAATAAAGCAAGTCAAAGCCTAGGATTTCTCAAACGAAACATCTATTGGGCAAAACCTGAAACTAAGGCAGCAGCATATAAGTCTCTAGTCCGACCAATATTAGAAAACTGTTCCTCAGCCTGGGATCCATACTTACAAAAAGATATAACTAAAATAGAAAATGTACAAAAACGAGCAGCACGCTTCGTAACAAACAATTATAGTAACACCCCTGGCAGCATAACACATATCTTTCAAACCCTACAATGGACATCTCTAGAAAAAAGAAGAGAAACTAGCAGACTAACATTATTTTATAAAATTGTAAACAAACATGCAGCACTAAATATCAACAGCTATCTTGAACCATACACCAGGCAGTCTAGACACTATCATAATCAGGCTTATACACCTTTAGCCCCCAATACAGATATTTATAAGTATTCGTTTTTCCCCCGTACAGTGATTTTGTGGAACTCTCTCCCACAGGATGTAGTTAGTGTTGACTCCGTTAATGGATTCAAATTAGCACTAGCTACATCTGTTCACCCATAAGCACAATATATTCTTTTATCTTTTAACCATTTACTAACCGCCTTCTGCACTTTTTCTGTACATAATGCAGGTCATTAAGGTTTTTAAATTATTAACTATAGGTTTTTGCACCTTTTTTATCACAGCTCTAGTCCAACTGGGTGGATTGAGTAGCTTGGAAGGACTAGAGCTCTATCTTCTTTATTTTAACTCCCATGCATGGCCATAATATTCAGAATTGAATGTTTGCCATTATAATAGATGATGATGATGATGATGAATTATTTAACGACGTGTTAACACAGAGTTCGTGCGAATTATAAAATAATTTAAATCATTGTATTTTTTACTTTTTTGGCAGTAATTGTTTTTTATAGTATTTAAAATGACATCATGGTGGGAATACAACTGTAGTCCCCAAGGAAAATATATTCGAAATCCTGGCGCGCTACAAACTGCGCTACCAACCTGATTTTGATATTTTGGAAGAGTACTGAAAGTGGGACTGCAGTCTGAAAATAGTTCTTGTGGATCTTTCTCAAAGGGATATACAGGCAAATGACTGTGCCAAAGGTATAGAACCAAGTTTAGTCTTTAAAACAGTATTAAGAACGTAAGAAATCACTTACTAATAACATTTGTCACTTATAACATTCAACTAAGCGAATTAAAACATGTTGCATACACATTGTTGAAAACGAAAGTAGGATACTGAGGGAATCACCAAGCTATTTATAGATTTGTTATATGAAGTACTTGCTGAAATTAAACATTTTCATTGGTCGCTTCATGTCTTTTCAACATTCTTAGGCAGTTAGGATATTTTTTCAATAGAAATATACTTATGTTGCACAATAACAAGCTCTAGTATCTTGTCATCAATAAATGCATATTTTAACACTAATCTATTTTAGCTAACCTGACCCACGTGGGTCTAGTTAGGAAACACCCCAAATATTACGAGAAAATAAAGAAATCTTTTGTCAAGTAATATAACAGTGTGTATGTTGCATTCACAGTTATAAAAAATACCGGTATCATTCAAAATCAGGAAATATGAAGTTGAACTTTTGCCTTGCAATTCCTTTAACAGTGTGATTTCAAATCTTCAGAGCATAGAAACAATGTCAATTACGTCATACTCATTGTGGAGTACAAGAGTTTTAATTCATATGTCCTAGGTTTGATTCCCATCCATGGCAGGTTATACAATGTCATTAAAAACTGTGGATAAACCATTCTCCACGACAAACTTTTATCAGCACTGGACATATGGTCCAGCAAAATGAATTTTTACTTTTTTTTCCGTATTCAACACATATTTAGGTCATATACACGGCGGCCAGCTCTTCCTCCTATAGGTTTCCTAGACACTTTTCTATCACCACTTTCTCTACCACAAGGCTGACAACTCATGTATAGGGTATGACCTACCACGACAGGGCTCTAACCTGCGATTTCTGGATTCGAATTTTTTTGCTGAATCAAAATAAATGTAGCCAATATGTTGATTTATGCAGTTCATATTAATGAATTGGCATATATCCTTAAATTAAGTAAACAATGCATCAAAAATAACAATTTTTATTAAACATGGGAAATATAAGCCGTAAAAAGTTAGTGGACCGTTGGGGCACTGACATTCTACAAGTCAATGGATCATAGGCAATTTTGGTGGACTAGGCCAACGGTCCACTCGCTATTTTCGGATATTGTAGGGTAGAACTCAACTATCTACTAAGGTTTTGGTTATAATTTGAACCAATCTCTGTAAACAGATATCCTGTAGAGCATTGTCGTAACAGGATCTCTACTTTCTCCGTGGAAGGTCACGTTGAAATGAACTTTGTGTCGACCTATCAATGCGTAGCTTTCATCTAGACTACACTATTAATGACATTTTGATTTCGTAATTTCTATTTTTAGACCAAGTTTTGCATGCTAATTTAACAGCGGTATTATTCACAGTCTGCGATTGGGCGGGCTCATTTCAAATTGCGTGACGTAGACGATGTAAACAAGTTACGTATCATAACAATTTCGTCATGAATATCATGATGAGAAAAGGTCGCCTGAACGTGACCTTCGTTTGAAAAAGGCCAGAACTTAAATAGTGAGTATGCGAGCGGAAAATTTTAGATCGGGTTTTAATCAAATTGGATTTGAACTGACTTGAATCTGTCTATTCAATGATGACAAGTTTAACTTTGTAACCACTCAGCCACTCCAGATTCATAGGGTTCACTAGTTACTTGGTAAGTCGCCTGGCTAGCTCAGTTGGTAGCACGCAAGTCTATTGATCGAGGATGTAGGTTTCATTCCCGGGTGGGGCATACTTTCTTGGAGCTTAGTCATGAAATGATTTCTAAAGTCATTCTTCCTCCTACCAATGATTCTTAATTATGTAGGACAGTTGTCAGTCACTGGCAAAAGTTACTGTATGCGCTTAGTAGTTGGTTAACAGCTAAATCCATAGATTTAGCCTTTCCAGGAGTGAGTAGGTTGACTGACTGCCGTTATATGACCTACACAATGTGTTGCTATGGCATTAAACCCAACAAAAACAAACAAGTTACTAGGTACGTACATCTGTCAGTGACTGACTACTGCTCTACATGGTCCGTCACCCGTGGTAGGATGAGAAATGGCCATAGAAATTATTTCATGACCAAGCACTTTAAAAATATTAACTTTCATGGAATCGAACCTACAACATCTCTATCAGCAGACTTGCGCTCTATTGACTAAGCAAGCCGTCATTACATAAAACACAAACAAGTTTAGAGTGATGTATACTTTTATTACTGGACAATTGTTATATTTCACACAGTGACTATGATAAGTAACAGTTAGTGAAAAAAAACATTGCGAGTATAGTCTTTAATAAGGCCTAAAAAGATGTAGGTTTCTGGTTTCATCTATCTAAAACAAGAAATGTAATGTGGAAACCACATTAAAGCCGGATTAAAAAACTTTAACACAACAAAAACAAAGGGAAATTATCAATAATAAAAGCAGATAGAGCTGCGGTTACTTTCTAATTCTGTTCATCACATGGTATTTTATCATTGCATGAAGTTTCATAAAGATCTGACAATAAATAGCAGAAATATATGCTAAAGAAAAACATTTAATGCAATTGTTATCGGCATCAAACACCCGCCCAACTCCCTGCCCACCGGTTTTTCACCAAACTATTAGCGGAATTTTTCGTTGAAAAATCCGGCAAAGTGTTGTCAGAAGTTAGGCAATTTTTGTCAATAGTTTTTCAAAAGAGATTTTAAAGGTTCCAATTAGGGTCCACCATCGTCAGTTATTCCACGATATATTACTGGACTATGCTGCCAGTCAAATTGCCCACGGTACGCATGGAGTGTTACAGAAGAAAGTACTGAGGTTGATGTCAATGGGGTCCCTATTAGGTTAAAGTTTTCCTTATTTGATTGCAGAGCCCCCTTTTTTAAATCTAGAAACATTTCCCACTTGCTTTTTGGCCGAGTAGTATTTCAAGACAGTTGCTGTTAACTATGCCCATTCTTTTAAACCAGTACTGCAGTTCTTAATTCACAAACAATACAAGAGCTTTCACTAGACAAACAAGTAAATCTGTGAGCTAATGCTCACTAGTGATACCCCCGCAAAAATCTAAAAATATGTGACAAACAGGAAGTAGATGAGCAAGGAGCATGAAATCGCTTTACACCACATGGGACTATGGGATGAAGCAATATGCAAAGTATTAGGCTGCTGCATGTTATAGTTGCTGAAAAAACTGCGACGGAAATTTTGTAACAGACGCACGCACGCACAAGGGTAAAACAGTATACCCCCCTCTTCTTCGAAGCGGGGGTATAAAAAGATCATGTGTCAGGAATTTTATTACTATACACTTGAATCTTCACGTGCATTTCTAAGTTTTTTTAACAAAAAATTAATTTTGACTTTAAATATATTCAGGTCAGATGTAAAAAAGGGTCAGTCGTGAAACCAGAAACATAGCTACTTGTTTAGGCCTAATATATTGTTTATATAATGGTACAATATTGTATTCTAATGAGGATATAATATTTCCCATGGTTACAGCTCATATATAAGGTCATGCATTAGGGCTGTCATTGATTATGATAGAAATATTTGTAGCCATATATTGAAAGGCAAGTATCAGTCATATATTGATATATTGAGACTGAAAAGGTGTATGATAGAAGCCACTAGAACTCCAGTATATATATACTATATAATGCCCTCATGATGTTATGCGTGATGTTATCAAAGATGTTTCAGACATAAAACAAACTATAACCAACTGTATTTACAGAAAACATGAAAACTCAGAAATATAAAATAATTCCTTGACTAGAACCTTGCAACTGAACTTGTTATTAAATGGTTTGTATCGATACTCCAATTTGCAAAGTGATATCAGATCGTCTGTCAAGAATTGGTGATACATCAATATTGTAGTTTCCAATAACTGCCCTATCATGCATATTTATATATGTTATCGAATAAGTGATTTGATATAGGCCCGTTTTTTTCCCAAAGGCATTTGTATTGGCTCGAGGCTGAAGGCCAGTACCTAAGCAAAAGTGCAAATATCTTCCTTAAAACACACTTGCCCTGTTTAATAACATCTAAATACTAAACAAAAACTTGTGTCATTAAAAAGAAATATATTGTGCCAATTTGACAATTTTTTAAAGGAATTATAATATCAAATTATTAATGGTAAATATTGAATTTTCATCAAATAACAACTATTGAAGAAAATAACATATAAACAAGCATGCCCAAGCTGCCATGACCTAATACTGGTTATAAATCATTAGAAAGCAAGCTTTGAGTTATTGTCAAAAACCAACAGTGCTCATACATTACATATATTATCATCAACAAATTATACCCTGGGTTATTGAGGAAGGCTTTGAGTTGGTTTATGTAATGCCATGTCATGTATGAAGCTTTATGCTGTATTTCAACATTTTTTTCATTTCATACTGTTGCCTTCAGTCCTCATACCCTGGATAGACCTATTAAGATCTCTTGCCTCAAGCTTTACCCCTAACAGGTCAATTTCCAATTTTATGTGACTGGAACCCCTTCAAAATGGCCACAAAAGCCTAGAAATTGGTGTTTTTTAACAGAATTTAGTGAATTTCACTTTTAGGAAAATTTTCTTCAATAATGACCTTTTGTTCAGCATGTATTTTTTAATCATGCATTTAAATTCTTGGACTAAAAACAATATACTTATCATCGCCTAGATGATCATGGAGCTACCATTGGTTTACAACAGTCTCCTCGTATCACGTGACCCTTCACCAGTCATGTGATCAAAATCAATCAGCTGAAGGTGACGTGATGTTACCGAAAATTTCAAGGTAAATAAATATTCACTCTGAGTTGAAGAAAATTAACTCCATCATGGATTCATTTTGGGTGTGTGACCAAATGGTAGTTTCAAAATGGCGCTCAAAATACGTCCGAGGTTATTCCTAGTGAATGGCCGAAAAGTAACAAATGTGTAAATTAATGCCCCAGAAAAGGTTACATAGAGTATTGGAAGAGAATTGAGTTCAGCAAAAAATATCAACAAAATGGCAGTTTGTTAGTACCCTGTTTAACACTATATTAAGCAAAAAAAGTGTTTACAAATATGGCAGTTTTGTTGTACAGTAAATGCATATCATACTAAAACAACTATTCATGAACCAGGGCTTTTTTCCTTATATAACAGGGGCCATTTACAGGCGTCTTCCCCTTCTAAAATTTCTTTGAAATCATGCACTTTTCCCTAAATTTTGAGGTAACCTTTGATTTTTCATTCTCCTATCAATGAAACTGCGATAAAATTTCCCCCAATGTTCTATACAAAGTAAGGCCCAAGGCCCCTTCCACACATACTCAAAAAAAGCCCTGCATGAACAACATAATAACAAAAATACTCCCATCATTAAACATGGGTGAAAGTTCAACATTTTCAAAATCCTGAAATTTCCAAATTTCATGTTTTTAAGGCCACATTACCATATGGAAAGAACCCTTTCTCTGTTCCAAAAATCCTGAACTTCAGGACCATCCTGAAAACTTTCACCCATGATTAAATAATTATCCCTCTAAGAAACATATCAAATAAAACTATAACTACAGAATTACTTAGTGGCATGGTTTAAAAATAAACATTTGATAGTGCATTCAAAACAGTGGCTCTCAAAAGTTTGGAGACAAAGGAAATTTAATAAAATTGTTTAATTTCAATAACAGTTTTTGTATAACTACTATTTCTATTATATGAAGTCAGGCTGCTGATAAAATGAAAATAAATTACATTGACTTTATAATGCCTTCAAAACCATGATTAATCTACGTCTTTTACAACATAATTTTTGTGCTTTTTTTGTAGTCTCAAATATAAATAGAACATTAACAAAAAATTAAAGCAAAACAAAAATGTTCAAAAAAGGATCTTTTTTTTAAAAAGCTACTCAGTAGGCCTTCTAAGTAAAAGCAGTCTCCAAACTTTAGTTGGGCATTAGTACAGGTAAACAAGTATACATTTTGTTTCCAAGATTTCAGTAAAAATTTTAACATCAAAATATATCATTAAACTATAATAAACATAATATAAAATTACTCACACAACCACTTCAGTAAAACATGGTTTATACTGACTTCTCTAACAAAAATTTAAGGGCTTTTTCAGGACCTTTTTTCTTAATTTGGGGCTTCTTAACTTTCTAGGGCTGTATTCGGATGCCTCAGACTTATCGAATTAAGCCGAATTAGTGATCATCACCGAATCGATTTGTTGCAGTCAATTCACCCCTGAGTCAATTCACCCAAAATACAAAATTATATGTTATGAAAGATATTTAATTTGGCACTCAATTGCCTTGTAAATCATTTAGATTTTGAATATTTAAATATTAACAAACCTAATAGTTTCAAACTAAATTTAGGGCCAACAAAAAAGTAATTTAGAGCCAAACAGTGCAAATTTAGGGGCTTTTCAGGGCCACCCATGCAATTTTGGTATTTTCAAGGCAACTTTCAAAATTTAGGGCCTTTTCAAGACTGTATGAACCCTGTAAAACTACTGGTTCGAAACTCACTAGGGCACACAGGTTATTTCCTTGAGCAAGAAATTACCTACAGTTGTTTCACTACACCCAGGTCAGTGTTTATTTTGGGTCAATTTTATAGCCGTTTATGGGCTATATTCCCAATCTAAAATCATATCTTTTTTTCCCCAAATTTCAATCCAAAATTCCCAATTTTAATTTAAAAAAAGATTTATGAAAAAAGACAGTTGTAAGTATGTTTCATTTTAAAATTATAAATTCCATTAACCTTTCTTTTTAATGAACTAACTAACATAATGAAAAATGAAATTAAAAACTTTGTTAAATCTGCTTTTGTTATTAAATTTACATGACATTTCATCCCAATTTTAACCAAAATGCTGATAAAATTCCCAATTCTAGGGGTATGGGTCATATTCCCTAATTTGTGGAAAAAACCATTGCAGGTGTAAATGCGAACTAAGGGGGGGGGGGTCACCTGCCAGAAGGTGATTTCAATGAACAGGGGTTTCAAACTAAACATCATAACATGATAAAAACTAATACAAAACAGACAACTCAACTCCCATGATTTTCAATGATAGAAAATTGCACAGTTTAACAAAAATAAATGAACTCCAATCATTAACAAGCAAAAAATACAAGTAATTTAGCATAGCTTCAAATACATGATAAGCCTTGTTAATTTGCACTATACATGTACACATGTAGTTACAAAATCTGTAAAAATTCTCAAAGATTTGGGTTCCTACCAAAATGCAATAATTTGTCACCTTGGCTCAAAAGGTACTGTAGATCAATGGTGTTAACATAAACATTAGATTTTCATAAATATTGACGAACATAACTGGCTGTAAATAGGAATCAAAATGGCTGCCAATTAAAGGTACTAGTTCACAGATTTGATTAAGATTTTTCAATATTTTCAAAATACCATTAAATGTCTGTAATTGTGTCAAAAAGATAAGTCTTAGTATTTTAGGACAAAAATGACCTATAGATTACAAGAAATATACAATAAAACTCACAAAAATGCACTAAAAGTGTCTATACTGTTACATGTACAAACAGGGTAGATTTTTACTACTAGAAACACAATTGTTTGTACTTGTATGTCAATTTGCACTAAAATTGTCATTATCAAATTACTAATTTTCAGCTTAAAAATGTTAACTACTTGAAACACCATCGTTTATACTTGTATGTCAACTTGCACTAAATTGTCATTATCAAATCAGCTTAAAAATGTTTCCTAACAATTTTGATGGTCTGAAAAAAGTTGATGTTTAAGTTAAAATTTGTGAATGAGTACCTTTAACCAATTCTTATCAATCTCAAGTATACTATTAACTAGCTTCATTTTTCAGTAATAGTGACAGCCCTTTTTCAAAGAGTCTTATAAGCTGGGCTACAATAATACCATTATAAAACTAATAATATTATATTTTATTATAATTAAGTAGGGCTGTCACGATACGCCATTAGCATATCGTGATATACTGCAATACGCCGACACGGTATCCCGATACGTACCACGATATGTTGCTGGCTTTTAAATTTGTTGTGCTTCTGCTTTATTTAGCAGAAACAATGCAAATTTTACATAGATTTGTAGCTACTGATAGTGGCTAGACTCTTTAAGTATATACGGTCATTTAGGACTGTAATGTGCCCAAATCGGTTAAATTATTGTAACTTAAGGTTAAATTGAATGAACAATGGAAAAACTGATGTTTCGCTATTTTCATTTCGCGAATGGAAGAATATTCCAATGATTATAAAAATATCGCCAAATACCGGTGCCTTAAAATAGTACCGCAGTACATATTGTCGCAGCTGCATATTGCAATATACCGGTACAACATGACAGCCCTATAATTAAGTCTAATCTAATAAATGGTCAAAAAGATAACTGTATAACAGTATATTAATAGAGTTAAAATTTCAATAGAAAATAATTAATATTAACACAGCCTATATTGTGTGGATACTATTTTTCAGTATGAACCAAGTTATCTTACTTTCCGGGTCATGAGAGAAAAAGAAAACCTAAACTTCCTTCGCATTTTGTACGATTTCCAAATAAAAACTATTTCAATCACTAACAAATTATATAGAGACAAAATCCAAGCTAACCACAACAAATATGAATAAGTGAAAAATTCTAGACTAAAATATCTAACAGAGGGTCTATCGCAGCATAGGTAACAATGGGTCAAGGTCAAGGTCGAATGTTTTTTCTCAAACAAATTCAACGAATCGGAAACACTAAGTGAGTAACATGTATTAACAGAACAACTATCCTTAAGTACACATGTACTCTCAGAATGACTTTCTTTGAGTACACATGCACTAATATGGTTATAAAGTGAAATGACCTTGACCTTTGAAGTGTTGCTATGACAACTGATAGGATCACCCCTGTTGACACACCCCTAGATAACAGGACGGCTGGTGAAGAAAGTGTAGGTGAGGTTGTAGTTCTTGAAGCTACAGAATTGATGATCCCTACGACAATACTTAGTCTGATCAAAGAATTCATCCAGGTCCTTGTGACTATCTTTGGCTGTAGATTCCTGTAAAATAGATACAAGAAATGTAATGTGGATACCACATTTAAGCCAGATTTAAAAACTAACGCAAAAATTACAAAGGGAAATAATCCATAATAAAGGCAGGTAAAGTTGTGGTTACTTTCTGATTCGGTTTCATCACATGGTATTATCATTGAATGAAGTTTCATAAAGATCTGATAATAAATGGCAAAAAATTATGGAAAAGAAAAACTTTAACACAATTGATAACGACACTGGATGCCCGAACGCCCGCCCGTCCAACTGTTGAAAAATCCGGCTAAATATGCATGTCAGCACCTCTAACTTCAAATTCCAGGGCACTAGACAACTTTTGAGGACAGGTACCCATACCTTCAGAAAGGCGAACTTTGTGTCATTTCAAGACAATACGGGGAATTTTCAGTCAACTCATAAAGGTGTACAGTTGTTACTCTAAACACTTTACCATTGATTTAAATAGTTAGTATAGATTGTGACTGTAGAATGACAAATAAAACAATTGACCTGAAGCTGTTCCTAAACTATCTTTATTCTCCATACTCATTTTTTCTTCTTCAAATTTTTTAGGGGAATTTTTATCTGAGATAGGGGAAAATCATATGAATTTAACATATTCGGCCCCAAAATATGCCAAACAAGTGCCCTGAATCCTGGGGTTGACATGTCAGTTTTAGTCATATCCAGCTTAACCTACACAAATTTCATGAATGCAAGACATTTTTAAGATTCTCCAAAACCATGATTAACACAACTCTTTCCATTATAACATAACATTTGTGTAGTCTTAACTATAAATCATGGAATCATGACAAAAAAACATAACTTAAAAGCATACCAAAACAAGTAAATCTGTGAGCTAATGCTCACTAGTGATACCCCCCGCTGTGAGAAATATGACTATCATAATGTAACTTTCCTTTAACAAAATCTAAAAATATGCGACAAACAGGAAGTAGATGAGCAAGGAGCATGAAATCGCTTTACACCACATGGAACTATGGGATGAAGCAATATGCAAAGTATTAGGCTGCTGCATGTTATAGTTGCTGAGAAAACTGCGACGGAAATTTTGTAACGGACGCACGCACGCACACACGGACAAGGGTAAAACAGTATACCTCCCTCTTCTTCGAAGCGGGAGTATAAATAGGTTATATAATTTTCGATAAAAGCTATTTAGCAGGCCTACAATGTTAAAATGTCTCCAAACTTTTGGTGGGAACTATCATAATATGTTTATAGATGTATATACCAACACAAAATTACCTTGTTAGCAAAAATAGTCATCAGTACTTTGCCAGGCTTGAAAGTGCTCAATACACGCTGAATAAGTCCAGTGTAGGATTCCTGAAATAATGGATTGAGGCAATCAGAAAAAATACTAAGTCGGATAACTGAAGTTTGATAAACAGCAATAAGTTTTATGTAGTTACTTCCCTTCTTTATTTGACAAAGCATTTGAAGAGGCCTTCACAAATACTCGGTCAACGTCAGAAATTATGTACAGTCAAACTTGGCCATAGGGGAAACTGATTAAAAATGACTACTATTGACAGGCAACTATTGCAGTCTTCGAATTTAGCCACCAGACCGAAGACCGAGTCCGTCTAAAACACTGACGGTCCGGTTAAAATATACAGATCACAAGACCGACTGTCTGGTGGAAATTTCAGTAGCAATATTACTAAAAATGCATAATCGAACATAAAACTTGCAGTTGCAAGTAAGTTAAGCAATTCTTTATTCAATGATTATTATATAATGATATCATATATGAGGTAAAAACATAAGCAGTGCAGTCTAAAATAACATATTAAAACAAAATATGATTGGTAAGCCTTCGGTCCGGTAAAAGTCTTTTCGGTCTGGTAAAATTTTGACGTTTACCAGACCGAATGTCTTGCGCTTTAAAAATTCATTCGTGAAGACTGCTATTGTATAATGGTTTTCATGACAAAAAACAGCTATAAGTTCACAGAAAATAGAATATATTTGTTGACTTTGGTATAAGATCAACACTAATGTTTTAGGACAAATACATACTTTTTGGGGAGAAGAATTGGGTTTAATTACGACCCCAAAATGGCCTGAGTAAACTTGGCTTTTGAACCATAATATTTGCACATACATACCTGTGGGACATTACTTTCAAAGCTCACATAGGAACAATTAGGTTCAGGTGTAACATGAATTGTTATATACTGTCCCTGAAAAATAGGAGATAAAAACCTTAGCTAAAAGACATGGACTTCAACATAGCTATGAAATGATATATATATTGTAAAATAATCAAGCTTACAATTATCTACCGTAAATACCTAGCTTAATTTATTCTAAATGTACAATTAAATAATCACCAGGAGTAAAATATTTTTTTATAGATATGGCTAAATAAATAAAAATCACCCATATTCAAGATTATTTCATATATCAAATAGACAATTAGGCCCTAGGCCTTCATCAGTCAATAACATTATAAAGGAAATGATGTTAACATGATACATCATGTGACATTGTTTAGCGGATATGGCTAAAATGTGATAACAACATGTTATGTATGTTAAAATATACTCAAAAACATAATAATGGATCTTTCCATGACCTTACCTATTAGCATATTTAACAAAGGTTTACAGTTACATTTTGTCCCCCAAACAAGGTGTCAACAAAAGAGCACATGGTTATGTTTGTGGGTAAATGAATTGTTATTCAAATAAAAAGGTCGCACACAGAAAGGTCCATTTAGGTAAAGAAACGCTTGTGCCCCAGTGTATATAATCAAGATAACGTTACCTCTTGTAGAAGACCATTCATAGAGTAACCACAAGGTTCAAACAAGAAGTCATCTATCTTGGCTCCAGGTATCAGCTTGTCAATACCAGATTTCTGTAAATATAAACATTCATACTTAAAACACTACAACACAACAACGTTAAGATACTTAATATAATTTCACACATGCATTGTATAATGCCTGGAGTAAATAGTAGGGAAAATTGTACTTCAAAGACTTTGTATGGGAAGAAAAGGAAAAAAAACATCTTTGTACTTTGAACTGATAGTATTTGCCAGTAATACAAGGCAGAATTAACATTTCGCATTGTGTAAGGAGCAATCATAAGTATGGATTTGTTAGGTTTAAATGTGCACGAAAGTCTTTCTGTATTTCAATACTTTGATCCAATTTAATGGTTTTCCATCCAATCATAGACCTTACAAACAAAGTTTACATATTATTGCTGAAAAGCAAGAAACATAAATTAAATTCTTAACATAGGAATGTCAGAACAGACCTTATTTCGAACTCCAATTTATTAATTTTACATCCATGCACTGGCGCTACAAAGAAAGTTTTTTACACATTATTGCTGAAAAGCACCAACACAAATTAAATTCTATTGTTTTTGGTACACTCATTTTCATTGTAATGGTGAAAGCTTGTTTGTACCACACGGAAAAAGCAAAATATATGAATTCCATATACAGTCTGTTATCCAATTCAATGACGAGAATTCAATTGATAATCAATTGCAATTCCAAGAATCCCTTGATCATTTTTCAGTTCAATTCAAAGTCAATTTATACAGCACAAAAATTTATATAGAGTATACATATATATTCAATTGCACTTCACAATTAATCACATAGAGTTCACATTTAATCATAGTTTTAAAACATTTCATGTTTATTTATGAAATTAAGAGAATAAATAAGTTTTAAGATTTTTTTTCTGAATTTATCTTCTGATGGTATGTATTTTAAGTCATGTGGGAGAGTGTTCCACCTCTTTGGGCCAACAACATGAATTGACCTATTGGCTATCTTGGTCCTATTTCTTGGAACAGGTAACTGAGCACTGCCAGATGATCTTAAGTTGTATGTGATGTTTGAATAGCAGAGAAGCTCTGTTAAGTAAATAGGTGCTGTTTTGTGGACTATTCTGTAAACAAGTACTAAAACTTTAAACATTATCCTTGCTTTTACTGGCAACCAATGAAGAGTTTTTAAGATTTCGAGACTGATATGTCAAATTAGAATTAGTTACTAATCTAGCTGCATGATTTTGAAATTTCTGTAATCTGTCTATTTGATATGCTGGAATTGATCATTCTTGTATACACACTAGACGTACACCTGATTCATTTTGTTCAGTATAGAAAAAGACAACTTGCTGTTTCTTTAGGCCACAACAAGCATCTTAAGTCTGCAGGGTATAAATGATACTGAAAGAAATAGGAAAGAGCCTGACCTAGTGGTTAAGACATTTGACTTGTAATCATTGAATAGCCAGCTCTGTCTTGGTTAGAATCCCATTCAAAACCTACCCCGTTGTTTCCTTGAGCAAGAAACTTTATCCTACTAGCTCAGTACTGGGGCACCAGGAAGCGGACTCAAAAGTTGTAAGAACTTGTATCACAATCAAGCTAAAGTAAATCAGTATACGGAAAGACAGCAAACAAGTATTGTACTCACATGAGTGGCATCTTTCCCATCCTTGCTTACTTCTCTTGTAAATACAGCCATCTTTTCTGGACATAAATCCCACATCAGTAAGTGACAAATGTTAAGAAAACTAATTAGGTAAGTTGATTAATTAAAACAACATAATGCAAACAACGAAATGATGCCCCCGAAGGCAGGGGCGGATCCAGGATTTTTTCTAGAGGGGGGTCCAAACTTTGGCACAACAACCACATTATACACATTTTGCAGAATAATGCAACATACATGTATTTATATAATACAAACTAAACAGCATTAAACCTATGTTAGGCACCGAGAAAATTTGCTATGTGCTACTAAAAAATGACTTACAGTCAAGAAATACGTTATTGGAAAGGTACATTTTGGAAATTCTAGGGGTGGTCCAGACCATCCCCCCTCCCGCTGGATCCACCTATGCCCAAAGGTTAATGCATAAAATATGTATAAAAAGATGTGTTCATTGTAAAATTCAAAAATTAAATTTCTGTATTAGCAAGAAAATTATTATTATTATTGGTTGTTTCACACCTAGTAATTATTCTAAAGCAGGGTACAGTACAGCACTTTGTCCTTTTCCTAGTCCTTATTCTCTCCTGACCCTTTTGCTTCTCCCTATGCTGAATAATTACATTCAAAGATCAACCCTCTGAAGTGCCCAGTCCCTTTTATTTCTCCTATCCCTTTTTCAGAGTTATTAAATAATCACATACTCCAGTCAACAATACATTTAAATGGAAGATAAATTTAAATTGAACTTTAACTATAGAAAGTGCTTCTATCAAGTGACAACATTTGATGAAATAACGATCAATTTTCAAAACCAGTTTGAAGAGAGAACAATATTTTCAAATTAAGCCATTTATTTTGTTCTGTTGCCATGGTAACAGACTTCTCAAAATTGTATCAAAAATCCATTTTGAGAGCAACCTTTTTATTTGAATAACAATACATTTACCCACAAATATAAGCATGTGCTCTTTTGTTAACACCTTGTTTGTGGGACAAAATATAAGTAATTACTATAGACCTTTGTTAAATATGCTAATAGGTAAGGTCATGGAAAGATCCATTCTGTGTAAATATACATTTCTCTATCATAAATCATAATATGAGCTACCTTCAGCTAAATGGCCAAATTTGGGTGTAAATGCACCTACTCCTTTCAAATGTAGCATATTTCTAATCATAAAACACAGATAATGGTAAATAAAAAAGATATTTCTACAGTTTGATCTGGTTGAGATACACCTACTTCATCAAGTGTATACAAATACCAACAATCACGATTGATACGTCCTAATGTGTACGCTGCACCATCTAAAATAGATATAAACATAAAAAAATATATTAGGCCACAACAAATTGATCATATGTTATACCGATTTTTCTGAAAAAAATGGGGTAAGCTAGCGAAGAAAAAAATGTTTAAAAATCTTAATTCAGTAGCTTTATATAGCGGTTTGAGCAAACTTTTATGAGCGAGCTGTGAAATAAAAATTTATTTTTTTGTAAAAAATCGTCAAAATTAAGGTGCGAGCAAATCCATAGAACACATCATCAATTTGTTGTGGCCTTACACTATATATTAACTCAATTTTACTTTAAAAATATATACACAGATAAATAAATGAGTCTAACGTAAAAACTCTATGCCATTTTGCTGAAGATGCCTACGGACATTTGCGAAAATGCATCCACATCCAATTTCATTCCACAGCAATATTGGAATACGCCAGAGGTTTAGAAACAATACAATATTATGCAAAAGTTCTTTTGATTGGTTCAAATATTTACTTAAACAGACACTTATTTCCTAATGAATGCTTCAGTAAGAATGTAGTTTTGAAAACACATTGCGCTATAAGCAAAAACATACCTTTACTCCTCCGATACCCCAGCAAGTTTTAAAGTAACCACAACAATTTTGACCTACTGGTCATAAGGCCCCACATTTTTATATTCTTGACAAAATACTGTCTATGAACTTACTTTCAAACAAAGAATCAAGATGTTCTACTTCATTCTCAAATGTACGATGTATACCATGTTGTTTGTCTGGCTGCATAAAATTCTTACGGGAATAAAATATGTCCTGTAATAAATATATACATAACTACAGTATTTATTTATATATACTTTATTGGGTTTAACGCTGTGTCAACAAAATTTAGGTCATTTTACGACGTCCAGCGCACCTAACCCAGCTTTCCTGGACCCTTGTCTATAATAGTATATATAATAGTACTCTCCTACCCTTCCACGAGGCCCGGAAACTTCTCCATATTATCTAATCAATGGAGGAAAATCAACATTATTGTAAATTTTTCTTGGAAGGATATAACCTCCCCGGGTGGGATTCGAACCCATACCCCCTTCGGGGCACGAGATTCCAAATCCCAGCGCGCTACAAACTGCGTGATTGACCCGACTTAACATAACTACTGTAATTTAGTGATAGTTTATATTCCAAAATTTATATGTTTATCCAGCCAAATAAAGTTTGTATACGATGCATCGATGCATAACAAAGTAATTTTACATGTTATTGCTTTAAGGTATTGTTTTTAAGCTAAAATAAATGTATAAATGCTTATTTGAAGTAAATTATATCAATAAATAAATCGAATAGAAAAAAATCGAATCAAAAGAAAAAATTTCGAATCGCATCAAATTGCCTTTCAAGTGAATCGTTGCAGCTCTACTTCAAGCTAGCTTTTATGGTCAAATGGTAGTGTTTGTACTTACAGCAATGGTATCAAACCCACAAGATTCTTTTACAAGTTTCAGCAATGGTTCAATGGCCAGTAATAAGGTTGTAGTACCACATGTCTTTAGAATGAATCTTCTTTCTGTCACAAACATACTGCTCTCACTACAAGTAATATACAAATATATTTCAATAAGTCAGTGCAAAACCAGCCTAACTAAATCAAGAGCTGTCCATAAGACTGGTGTAACTCATTCTTTTACTAATTGTAGTACATTGTACAGAGACGTTCTGCTATTGGGACCACCAAAATTGATGGTTTAATCTATATATAAGAACCTTTTGTTCTTAAATTAAGCATTTGGTGCAATCATAAACAAGAGCTGTCTGTAAGACAGCGCTCTACTTTTCTCAGTTCTTAGGAATATGTGTTATGGGTTTTGATAGTAAGGTGGAAGTAGTGATGATGAAAAAGTATTCCAAGTTTGAGTTGAATATCTTTGATAGTATTGAAGTTTGTAAAAACTTTAACTTTGGTTTTGGATGTTTTCTAAGTAAAAAGGGGGCTAAACTCCTAAAACAGAGGAGCCAGGGTTATGGGCCATGATAGTAAGGTGGAAGTAGTGATGATGAATAAGTATTCCAAGTTTGAGTAGAATATCTTTGATAGTATTGAAGTTATTTAAATTTGTAAAAACCTTTAACCTTGATTTGCAACGCCGACGCTCGGGTGACAGTATAAGCTCTCATTTTCTTTGAAAAGTCGAGCTAAAAATCACATGATTTTGCAGGATGTTCTATGAATACTATAATAGCCAAGGTCAGCTGAATATGACCTGTACTGCTGGTTTGTCAGATATAAAATAAGGAAGTATGTAAGAAGATAATTTTAGATTTAGTTTTTACTCATACTTTTTGACAATCTCCGCAAACAGATATCCTGTAGAGCATTGTCGTACAGGATCTCTACTATCTCAATGGAGGGTCATGTCGAGATGACCTTTATGTCAACTAATAAATGTGTACAGCTTTCATCTAGACAAAACACTATTAATAACATTTTGATTTCGTTAATTCTATTTTTAGACCAAGGTTTGCAAGCTAATTCAACAGCGGTATTCACAGTCTACGATTGGACGACTCATTTCAAATTGCGTGACATAGACGATGTAAACAAATTACGGTTCATAACAATTTCGTCATTAATATTATGATGAGAAAAGGTCAGCTGAACGTGACCCTCGTGTGAAAAAGGCCAGTTCTAAATTAGCGAGTAGCCGAGCAGCATGTTCAATCACGCGAAAATCCGCGTATTTCACGCCAAAAAAGTAAAATTCACGCGAATATTCAGACCCTATCGGGTACGAATATGCGGACCGAAATATATCATAATGTAACGAACGGTAACTCTGTTAAGCTTATTACGTTTTTACTGGCATTTAGCCTTTCCCAAAATGACGTCAGCAACGCGAAGCCGATTGTTTTTGTTTTTGTCGCTAATAAAGAATCATGGCGTCGATAGTTTTCTGCTAGTGAGCATTGACGACGCGATGATTCGTACCAATATTTATGTCCAAACAAAGGAATTTAACTGATTGTATTGCCAAATTAAAAAGGCGTTAATCTAAACTTTAATGATACGATCAGATTTGCGAACTAACGATGAAGTAGCACTTAATCTTAATGATTTGTTGTCGACTAGTATTGCACACGAGCGCGAGCACCAGATTCACTTACAAAAAAAATAATAAAGGAGGCTACATTACACGATTTTCACCCGCCATTCGATTGTATTGTGTTTATCTGGGCTGTTTATCATAAACTAATGTGGGGTAAAGAAAAAGATGACCTGGATTTGCCGAAACTATGTTCGTTTTTGGGACGAATCATCTAAAAACAAATGTGACTGGGGTGGGGACAGATCGTCTCGTCGGAGAATAGGGGAGTAATCGTCTTGTACTTTTGTCCAAAAAAATTTTTTTAAACTGGTGTACCCACTTTTATTTCCTCATACCCACATTTTTCAACATTGGTGGGTACAATACCCACTCTAAAAAAGTCACTGAACATGCTGGGCGAGCGGAAAATTTTAGATTGGGTTTTAATCAGATTGATATTTTCATTACCTGAGAACATAAGAATCCATGTCTTCATTCCTGGTGGAACTGATGATTTCACATTGAACCAACTTCAGTAAGTCTTCCCATTTTTGCCTGAAATATAAACAGTATTTAACCTGGGTCGATAGCGCAGTTGGTAGCACGCCGGAATTTGGATACTCGTGCCCCAGGGTGAGCGGGTTCGAATCCCACACGGGGAGGTTATACCCTTCCATGAAAATTTGACAATAATGTCA
The DNA here is from genome assembly GCA_025267735.1 of Mactra quadrangularis. Lineage (NCBI taxonomy): Eukaryota > Metazoa > Mollusca > Bivalvia > Venerida > Mactridae > Mactra > Mactra quadrangularis. Next base: position 54,790,725 of record CM046309.1, on the reverse strand, counting down.
ATTTTCCTCCATTGATTAGATAATATGGACAAGTTTACGGCCTTGTGGAAGGGTAGGTGAGTACTGGTTATAGACAATGGTCCCGGAAAGCTAGGTTAGGTGCGCTGGACGCCGTAAAATGACCTAAAATTGTGTTGACATGGCGTTAACCCCAATAAATAAATATACAGTATTTATCTATACATCAATATATAAAAGGGCAAGTCATTAATTCTTAAAGTAGGTTGCCAGGCATTCCGAAAAGTGCCAGTCCTACAAACCTGACTGGTAAAATTCCAGTCAGTCAAGTAAAACGTTTGTCGTAGCCGGTCCCCATGTCTTGTATAATTAATTTTTTTCATTAAAATTAGAACAACTATCAACTTTTTTATTGTATTTCTTTGTTAGTATTGAACTAATTTTGATCAGTAATATTAATGTTCAAATAAGTAATAAAAATTGTTATGTGAAAAGATGTAAAAATCTCTCATTTTGATGATTTCTTCCGGTCCAGTGAAAACTGTTTCGGTCCAGTGATTCTTCAAAACACTTTTCGGTTGGACAACCAGCTATATATTTCATTTGTCTGAACTAAATTTTTGCAAGCAGTAACATATTGGGGGGAACCCAAATATAGGTTGTCATGGGAATCGGCCAACCATTAAGGTCCACCCTATTAAAAGTCCAATAGTATTGACAATTGCGATAAGGTCGAGATTTAATACATTTAATGTATTAAATCTCGACCTTATCTCACACCAGCTTAATTTTTACCAAGATCTAAACACTCAACAAGATTTCTACCATATTTCACATCAACTGGCTGTTACAAACATAGCTTCTTCCCTAGATGTATACCATTATGGAACAATCTACCAGCAGCAGTTGCTGAGGCCCAATCTTTGGAATCCTTCGAGAGTGGGCTCTCAAAATTGACCTTTTAAATGGGGACTTTTGTGCAGCAATTCTTTATAATTAGTGGTTGCTGGATACATTTTCTTCTTTATTTCTACCTTTTATACCTCTTTTATGCATTTGCCATTATTTTCTTGCCTGACTCTATAACTTCTTACTTTATACTATCACTTCTCTTTCATAACTCTATCTCTCTTAGCGCACCGTAAAAGTATTGTCAAATTGTTGACAGTTTAACGTATATATGTAAATGAAAAAATGTACGAGAAACAAGCTTCTGAAGATTTGGGATATAGAGCAACAAAGTACATGTTATATTTGGAAAAACTTGGACCAGCGATCAGATACCTTGTTTTTACATCAAATAAAAGTAAACATGTGAATGTTTTGATATAAATGGATAGAATATTGATTAAAAATATTTTAAGTATACATTTGTACAATACAGAGGCAGATCTAGGATTTTTTCGGGGGGGGGGGGGGGGGACTTTTTCTAAGGGGGGGGACTTTTTCTAAGAGGGGGGATTCTAAACTTTCAAACCACAACCACATAATACATTGTTTGCAGAATAACACAACATATTAATAATAAAAACTATATAACCATTAAATCTACATTAAACACAAAGGCGTATAAGAGAAAATTGCTTCTTGCAACTTTAAATGGCTTACAAATACACTCATGGCAGGTACATTTGGGTCCATGTATTTACCGAAATACAGCAGATTTCCCGAAATACAGTGGATTTCCCGAAATACACCCGAAATACAGTTGATAAATTAGGATAGTGCTGTAAAAACAATTTTCAAATGTTGATTATAATGCTTCAAAATACATTATATTATTAATATGTGGCCCAGTATGATGTGTTAATAATAAAATGAAGTGAAAAAAACAACAACATAAATAGCCGTAACAATCAATTATTACAGTATAGTGTAGAACTATTTCTGGTGCTATATAATAACAATTTTGACAATTCAAATATTTTATTGTTACTAATAATAATTTATTTTTCAATTTTAAGTATATTTCAGGTAAAAAAATTCCAATAAAAAAATATGTTAAGATTTCTAATGCAATGCACTTATCATAAGTGACCAGTTTCTAAGTGTATTTCGGGAATTGAATACTTCCCTAAGCCTAACAATAGATATGTAAGCATGTTCTTTAATATGCATTATTTTCTATTTTTAAGTAACACTAACAATAAAATATTTTGATTGTCAAAATCGTAATTATTTACCACCAGAAATACACTATAAATATAGATTGTCACGACGTTTTATGGTTTTTTTTATGTCATTTAATTTTATTATTCACACATCAAGTTGGGTCGTATTTAATAATATAATGTATTTTAAAGCATTATAATCAATATTTCAAAATTTGAACGTGTTTTTACAGCACTATACTAATTTATCAACTGTATTTCGGGTGTTTTTCGGGAAATCCACTGTATTTCGGAAAATCTGCTGTATTTCGGTAAATACATGGACCGGGTACATTTAGGAAATTTCAGGGAGGTCCAGACCCCTATGACCCCCCCACGTTGGATCCGCCTATGCAATATTATCAGTTTGATGAGCTGACCAAATTTTTGTACTGAAAGTTAAGATTGATGAATCGGTCATTTGACAATTTGACTGTAAACCGCTTTGAACATGTTTCAACCTAAATTTATCATCACTGCTTTTATCTTATAACCAACCCTATTTTAGTATTTATTTTCATCAATTATTAATGATTTATCTTATCTTCACATTTCATTGCCCTAATTACCACTTTTTGCACTTTATGGCACACCTGTCAACATCCCTGTGCTAGGTTATGACAGTATTTGAAGACAGGTAGTTATTGATTCATCCATTCTATTATAACACTAATACATGTACTCTTCCAGTCTTGGAAAATTACCAGACATTTTTGGCAGCAAAAATAGCTGTTAGGTTTCTGCATGTATATTATTATACAATATGCAGACATACATTGCAACATAAAAACAATTTCTAAACATTACTGAAGCATTCAATATGTAAAATAGATAAAAACATCGTGAATGTATTATCACATGTCAAATTGACCCCATTTCGTCCTGGATTCAGTGAAAGTCGCGAAATAATGTGACAATTGCAAAAAACAATATGCATAATGCTTTAACTAAATATAATAATCATACCGGTCTATAGTTCGAAGGTCAGCTTTTTTCCTACTATCCGATGAACAGAACCAAACTTCTAACAGCTTTTCAGTTCCCTCAAAAAAGCCGACTTCACCGGCACTCGCCATTTTCCTAACAAGGTGATGTCAAGCGTGTCGTCCCCAGGTTATTTCGTAATAACGCTGTTTCGCACTTTGCTACACTAGATAGTGTCATTACAAGTAATGTTGCGTGATAAATATAATACACGACTATTATGCATATTTAGTATTTGATTAAGTGTGAAAATGTCTGGTTTTTTTTGCATAGAAACGTTCATTTCTTACGTTTCTAGCAGAGGTTTCTAGGGGGAAAAATTGTCATAGTTTTTCGCTATTATAAATTGACAATTCTGATGATTTTCAGCTCAAATTTTGCATCACACAATATTGCGGTGGTGAGTCTTCCTATTAATAGTCCATGGGCAGACATAGATCTCTGGACCAAATATAAATTAAGTTGTAAACAAAAGCTAGGAGTTTAAACTTAAAAGCACTTATCTATAGGCCTATATACCAGATGGAACCTACATGTATATAGGTCCCAGATGGGACCCATATTGGTAGTCCAAATGGAGCCCGGTTGCAAAACCCATTTGGGACCCATATACATTGTACAATAGTTTTTTCTGACTGGGTACCAAGTGACCATTGGCTGACAGCTGCTCGAGTTGGTTCCCACTTGGTACAGAGGCGGGTGGATTAATGGTCCTATGTAATATTTCATGACCAAGCTCCACGAAAGTGATCGTATACATGTACAAATTATATGAAGGTCTCAAGTATCCTAATTTTTAGTCAGCCATTCAACCGACTTGAGCATCCTCGTACCCAAATAACTAAATGAAAATTTTAATTTAAACTAAGATTCTCAATCTCAAGAATCTTGATAACCTCTGGGTACGAGGATGCCGACTGGGCTGACTGGAAGGGCCTAAATACTTTGAACAAAAACTATTCATTATAAGTCATAATCAATTTATTGAAAACAAATATAACGATTATATGAAGTTATGAAGACATAAGGCATTTAAGAACAACACACTGCAATGGCTAGAACGCCTTCCTCGCCCTGGGCTTTAATCCGTCCGTTCACCGCCGTGCATGTATTTGTATCTGAAATTTGAATACTAAAATGTATCATTGGTGAAAAAAATATGAAGTATCTTACTCATGCAGCGGTCTGGATTCGACAAGTTTCCACTTTCAGCCATTTTATATGCCTACTCTGACTGAACTATTGTACACTCATATATCCATGTGCTGCGACAACCAAAAGTTTGGAAGCATCTCCCGACTTTTCAAGGTCGTGACTAAACATCTTGTATTGAAAATTGATAAAAGAATATTTGCAAATGCTTTTCAGTTTAGCTTCATTTGGTTATGGTTCTTTTTATAGTTGAGACAACAAGCTTAAAGTCTAATAAATGTGATGACGACTATATTACCGGAGGTAATCGAGCCACTGTACCGTTACATCCATTGTTCTTTCTGTGTGGGGAGTCTTTAACTCCGCTTGTGTGCGGCAGACACTTAATTTGGCCAAACAGAGCCATACCCATATGGTACCTGTTTACATGCGGATGGAGTGCAGCATGCAATTGCAGATAAATCTCTTGCTCAAGCAGTATCACTGGTCTGGTGCGGTTGTAACCCTGGAACCACCGATCCTTTAGCGAGTGTCACACCGCATTGGGGTCTGTGACACATTAAATGATTGTGGGAGTGAATCTATGCAGGAACCTTCTATGAAAATTCGACATTAGTGTCGATTTTCTTCATTAATGGAGTTCGTCAGGAAAGAGGTTTATGATAATTTTTTTAAAACCTTCATAAATTTGTTTATTTGTACATTTGAAGTAAAGTTGTCGGCCTTTTGGAAGGGTAAGTGAGTACTGGTTGTAAGCACTAAATTGTCCCGAAAAACTAAGCCAGAAGAGCTGACAGTCGTGAAATGACTTTAATTTGTGTTGACTCAGCGTTTGACCCAATAAAAATCCTTTTAAAATCACACACCGTTACCTCAGCGTAATGACTATATAATTTGTGTTGACAAGGCGTTCAAATGGAAAAAAATCATTTAAAATCACACACCGTCCAAAATGGTTCCTGCAGTGCGCCCATCCTCTGAATAAACTGAACAGCCAACCAAAGTCTCGCCTGAATGACAGGTAACGCTGGTCTGGTCACCTTGATTCAAACCACTGAATGATGATCGCCTTATCGCACATGCCAATGAAGGAGCTTGACAACAGGATCCGAATGTGAACACACCTTAAACATAATACAAAAATATGCAGTAAACACCATTCAGATTCCCATGACCTCAAATGCACGATGTGTGCAATAAATTAAAGGCACTAAACATCATTCGGAATTCAGAATTATGGGGTTGTATCTGCGGCCCAAACTTAAAAGAATGACATAGGTTTTGGGCAAAAGACTTCATTCGGAATTAAAAGAATACGTGATTTTCCCTGTGTCACTAACACATCACATGAACTAGACTTTGGGCTGAATTTTCACAGAGGTAAATGTGGATAAATGGTCTGAAATCTGTTATTTAATCAGGCTTATACATTTTTAGAGTTGATGATATTGTTCAATTTAAAATCTGGAAAAAGTCATATAAATATAACGACTCGTCGATATGCTATATATATCGTATGAACAAAAGAGATTGTACGAAAGTTGATCAATTAACATATTCTTAGACACATGCTGTATTTTCAGAAAACATGCACCTATAGTACAGAAAATGGTATTGATTTGAAAATTTAAAACAATGTAATTTAGTCCATTGTCCACGAGCGCGTCGTACGTATAGCGTAGAGTTTAAATTCCATATTTAATGCATTCTATATTAAAATATAGTGGTGTTTTCTTAATCATTTAATGACCTACTGTCAATTCCATCATTCTGTGCTACACATGATGTGTTTGTTGGAAATGCTCCATCCATGTTCCTGAAGTAAGTATAGGATGTACAACCTGTAAGAAAAACAAACAAACAGATGGTGATATAAACACGATTGGGAAACCCGCATGACTTCATACGGGTTTCTTTTACCAGGTATAGAAAAGCATCGCAAAGACAAGGGTAGAGCTTTTGCTTATCTTGAACTTTTATGTATTGTCCAAATATACATAAAGAACACAGACTGGCTTGAACTTGTATGGAATGAGGTATAACACAACACAGTTTAAGATTGATTGATAAGGACATTTATTTCAATGCCATAACATGAAAGCTAAATAATGCGCATAAGCTAATAAACTATATTACATGTAATTAAGTGTTTCTACCGAATGACAATCATCGACTTTTGTCTGGCCTTTACATAACAAAAAGAAATTATTTAAAAGATTTTATTGATGGATATCACCTAAAAGACCAGGTAAGCGATTACAGATGTGCACCATCTATACTCATACCATAATAAGAATGCATCGAGCCATGACAAATTGTGCAACAGGGCATATACGAGAATCTGTAATAAGTAACATGTTGGCAGTCAGTAGTACGATGTTGGGTAAGCCATTAATCAATACGGTATAGTATCAAACAGCAGCGTGCTCTGTAACAACTGTTAACGAACGTTACGGGTGGGGAAAACTCAACCCGTAGACAACTCAACCCATGGATAACTCAACCCAAAGTTGGGACAACTCATACCGTTAGTGTGGTATTGAGTTTTCTCGGGTTGAGTTGTCTTTGGGTTGAGTTGTCCCGACGCTAACGTTACGGTACGTTTTGGAACGTTCAGGGTAATTAAACACGCTTCAGATGACAGTATGTCACGTGGTAAATGTATTTTTCACTTAGAATGAAATAACACATATCTGTTTGTCGGTCAGTCGATCTGTCTGTTTGTCTGATCGTCTGCCTGCCAACCTGCCTGCCTGCCTGCCTGCTTGTCTGTCTGTCTGTCTACTTCTAGGTAACGAGAATGGTAAAATAATAATGTCGTATAAAATGTGATAAAATAAACACAATACCCATAGGGACAGTATTTGTAGGACAGATAGCTTCTATTTGATCCTCACGCCCATGACCTGATGGTCCGGCTGTCACATAAGTACATGTAAGTCCCATCTTACGACAACATCTAGCCATGGCTTGGACAGCTGGAAATATGTTTGACCGATATGAAAATAAAACAGTAGTATAGATATTGTAAGCAAACATTACCGATTTGGCAGGGAAAATTTATGATCAAAGTCAGACTTAAAGCTGTCACAAATAGTTCATTGATTCAAATGGCTTATAAATGTAATTATCGTTACATTGACATTTATACATCTTTTCATAAGTTTCATTAAAATGGAGTAGAGTGAAGTATTTCTTCGTTTGTCGGTACAAGGTACTTTACTTTATGTGAATATAGATGAATATATATGTTTTATTAAATTAAAATGTGATGAAAGCAAATAATTTATACGGTGTTATGTGAAAACAGCGTGATATTGTTCATAGGCGTATCCAAGGGGGCGGATCCGGCATACGCCTCCCATAAAATTGCCCAAGCAATTTTTTCTATTATAAAATATGATATTTATAGGAAAATACATAAATATAAACGTCAAAATTTTTCGCATGATACGCGTGCAATTAGTAACAAGACTGGAACTACACTAATACAATGACACAACATACAATAATTCAAGAACAATACTTCATAGTATTTGTAAGATTTTAACATGAACAAACGGCTGTAAAAATTATATGATATATATCTAGATGCTTTTATCGTATACCCTGGGAAAGGTCAGTTTAGGTTCTGTGCCTGAATTCCTTAGAAATGGGCTTTAGGGTCGCAGCAACCCTGGATCCCTGGTCATGCTTTGTCCAGGAACCATAGGGGGGCCCTAAATACAGTTCCTGGACCCCATATCTGCTTATTCATTTTCCGCCCCCGTCACTTGAGTTTTCCGCCCCCCCCCCACCGTAACTGAAAATCCTGGATCCGCCTATATGTTATTAACATAATACAAATAGTTTTGATATATTGTGTACATGTATAATAAAACGTCTGTATATTTTACATACGTGCTGATGATTGCCAACCATTTATAGCTCTACATGTTACTATACCATTAGAAACATGGTAGGATTCACCATCACGATAATTCAAATGGTCCTGAAGTAAAGAAAATCCGGGTCGGTGGCGCAGTTGGTAGCGTGACATGTTTTGGAATCTCGTGTCCCGAAGGTGGTACGGGTTCGAATCCCACTCGGGGAGGTTATACCCTTCCATGAAAATTTGACAATTATGACATTTTCCTCCAATAATAAGATATATGAAGAAGTTTCCGGCCTTGTGGAAGGGTAGGTGAGTACTGACTATAGAATAAAGGGTCCAGGAAAGCTGGGTTAGGTGCGCTGAACGCACGCCGTATTTAATGACCTAAAGTGTGTTGACACGGCGTTAAACCCAATAAAAAAGAAGAAAAGAATCGAACTGAGAAAACCCTATTAAAATTGAAGGAAAGTATACGACCGATCATTGTTACAAACGATAATTGATTACGAAATGTTGCTTTTATTGGAGTTCTTTATTCATTTCATGCAATTGCAACTAATACACTGTATACGCGGTTGTTCATGGTTTTTGGTAGCGTCATTCAAAATCAAAGAACGGATAGTACAGACGGGACAGTGCTACTGAATTTGTTAATTGTTATACAGTATACCGAATACAAATGCATATTATTTTGTCATATGGAAGAATACACTGTTTGCTATGAAAGCAAAGTTTCTTGGCTACAAGCTTTATGCAGATTTATCTACCGAATAACGTCACATGAAACAATAAAAATATGCAAATGAGATGAAATATTATTGAAGAAATGTTTCGTACTTGTGTTACACTAGAGCATCCAGTCATGACGTCACCGACGTCACAGGATACCGATGCAGTTTGGTCATCGCCAACTTGAGACAAACCAGAATATTTCGTGACACAGGTCAAGTCATTAACTCCAAACTGAGAGAAAGAGGCGTGTCCAAGTGTCTGGGTGTGTTCATGTGACACATGGTGGTTATGATATAGTGGGTCCACGGTAGATGGTAGTGGTGGCATTGTTATTGCATCTGCAATAAGATGTCAATGAAGACACATAGTCATACTTTTTAAAATGCAAGAAAGATTGAATTCGATCAATTTTCTTGAAGTGGCTTTTTGGCATTTGTCAGTGATTGTCAAGGGTCCAATGGCTTCAGAAGTTAGATTTCCAAAGCTTCGGGCGGGCCAGCTAATGCTTTTGATAGTTCCAAACCAGTAGACCATTGGAGGCACCCGGAATAAAGTTATATTTATTGCCCTTTTTGACAACTTTTAACAACTAAGAATGCCCAAATGCATGGGAACCATGCGTAATGCACGCAATCTGACAAGAATGTGATTCATTAATTACTTCATGTACAAATGCATATATATTTGTATAAAATAACTACAGTAAACTACCTAATACTCACTTCCACTTCCAGATACATCAATATTCCAAGTATTAGGCTGATTTCCTGTGGTTTTTGAAAGTTTGAAATGGAGTGATTCGATTGGTTGTCCATTATATTTCACGATGACGTCATAATCACCATAGAAACCGCGCATATTGATGTTTTCACTTCTACTGGACAATGTTGATGACATTTCTGTAGACCATGTTGATTTGGTCAAATTTAAGAAGCGTTGACCGGCTGCATTTATCTACAATTTAAAACAATGAACATTATTTCTTGAATAAGATATGCGTTAAATATGCTATCTACTTAAAAAAATCCTATTTCAAAACAAATCATAAACGTTTTCCAACCGTATCCATTCTCGTATTATCATATCTTAATGTACTAGTGTTTTTTATCATCATCATTATTATTATTCTTATTAATACTCCAGTTTGCTGCTTGATGCTATTGCTTGTGTGTGGGTGGGTGTGTGGCTGTGTGTTTGTGATGTGTGTGGGGTGTGTGCGGGATGTGGGTGAGCGTGTGTGAGTGTGGGGTGTGGGAGTGTGAGAGTGTGTGTGTTTAATTCATTATTGTGTGTGTATTTTGTTTAATGATTTTACATGTATATAATTATGTTGTTTACATTGGTTTGCATTGTTGTTAGATGACCTTCTGGTAGATAAGCCTTGCGCTTAAGGAGTTCTCATCTTTAAATAAAGACATTATTATTATTATTATTATGCCATGTACTTTACTTTTACTGAACAGTTGTAAGCAAACACATTAGGAACAGCAATATAAAATCAAAGACTTTCCACCGTGAAAGCCAACAAGTAAAGGGGTGCATATATTTTAGATTTTTTTAACTTTTACCATAAAAGGGCCGCAACAAAAAAAAAGAAAACGAAAAGCAAAAACCTAAGGGGTTTTCGCCTTAAATAGAACAGTGCAAAACCTTTACATGTATTATAAAAGGGAGGCCACAAACAAGTAAGAAAACAATTACCTAAGGGGTTTCCGCCATAGTAGCAAATTATTGCAAACCACTAGGTGATTCAAGCAGCTTTTTAGGTGAACCAACCTCACACTTGCCCCAACAGATTGTGAGAACAAATATTAACACATTTTATAATATATCTAATAAATCTAACCAATCGACAATCTGCATTTGTACCACGTGACCGTCCAATATATTCCCGTATTGGATCCAAAAAATATATATTATTTTCGTATTGGACGGTTGCGTACATGTGCACTAAACGGTGTGATAAGAATGGCTGTGATTGCTTTGTTGGGGATGATGGCGATGATTATTATTTCAAAGAAAACGAAAGATATATAATAAAAAGATTATTCATACCCAACTTTTAGACCCATCAAGACTTTCGCTTTATGATACAGCCATATAGCTCTGATTGTAGATACGTCTGTTTTGCGATGATATAATCTACAAGCCGTGACCCCATGTTGTGATCGATGAGATAAGATAAGGATCATAGGTCACGATTTTCAAGTCATATCAGGGGATTAAATAAATCCGTAGTAGACAAATGTTTTATATTGTGCAACAAGTGTAAATTAACAGATAAATGTTTCACAACTTTTAAGGTGAAATTTTTTGTATACAATACAGTCAGATAAAACAAGAATGATGATTGAAATAATTTTTTGATGATCAAAATATGTTAGAAAAGAGAATTATGTACCCATCTATCATATGAAAGAGCGCTATACAAATGCGGTATATATATATATATGAATTTATTAATTGCCCATCCGTTAATTTAGATATGCTTTATATTTATTGTTTTAAAAGCTTTAAATTTAAATGAATAGTTTTAAAACAATATTCAAACCTCATCGTTATCGTTAAGCCGCCAATAACTATTTTAACTATATAACTATATTGTTTCGTCTGCCGCTTTATTTTACTTGGACTAAAATGGCCATGCATTAATTTGTATAACAGTTTTATTTGTTTTAATATTTCACCTTTTTAATACAATCGTTCTACAATGATTTGTAAACTACATTGTAGTAAATAAAAAAGTTTTCAATGTATTAGCATTTTTATTAATATAGTGGTAGAGGTAAACTAAAAACAATTGATATCTTTCATTTATTCGTATGCCGCAATATTAAAGTAATATGTTTATGGTACTGTTTCAGTAATACGTAAAGTCAAGTAAATCTTCCCGAACAATAATTCTTTGAATAAATAGATAAATTACATGTATGTATTTTCTAACCTGCCTAGAATCTTAACACTTCCATTATAATTATTTCTGAACCTTTATTACAACATCATTTGGCAGATACATGTATATATACATATAGTGATCAATAAAACAGAGACAGGAAGTTTATCCTGTCATAAAAGTGTACCCGCTGTGCCTTGCTATGCGCAGTGTATTATACAATCACACCAGGGGTCCATAAATCCGATAGCGCTCACTATAAATTTAAGAAAAAAATACTTAAAAAATGCAAAACTTTTGGAAAAAAGTGCAAATGGGACCAAAACTTCATTAAGATATTTTAAATTTAAAAAGTGCTCCGAAAACTAGAAACATACGGCTTTTTCATGTCATTTGCACAAATTTGATCAAAGAACCGGAAAGGCTTAATTTTTCAACTTGTATCAGCATGGGTATTTATTTCCCTTCTTTGTTTATAGTAACGTGAGTAATTAAATAAAACCTTAAATGGGACCAAAACTTTACAATTTTACAACAAATTAAAAACAATCAAATGAAAAAAAAAGTTCAAACTTGATATCTTTAAAAATAAAAGAGTTATGACCGTTCAAAGAATTTTCCCCTGTACTATTCTATTGAAAATCGAATATCGACTTGGGATTATGTATGGGTCTAAAAGTTGGACATGATACATTTTACTGTACAATACGGCATATAATTATTTGGACTCGTACACATCTTGAAAAGTGATATTGGACTCGCCTATTAGCTCGTCCATTATGACTTTTCAAGCTGTGTACTCGTCCAAATATAATTATATCCGTATTGTACAGTAAAATGTATAATAACCTATAAGTATTGGTGAAGAGACTTCAACCCACCTTTACTCGACAATTTTGCTTACAATAATAAATGAAAACTACATACAAAAGTTTAGAAATGAAACAAATTAATGAGAAAAGACTGATTCAAGATAATTAAAATTCAAGGTAATTAAAATTCAAGGTAATTATAAACATGTTCGTGACAGCCATTAAATAGTTCGTGAAACAGTTTTGTACACTTGTTAGTTATAGAATAGGTTTAACAATCGTTATACATCCGGTATTTCCGTTGTTTTAGTAAAATACACTCGTCGTGCAGATACGATTACAATCACATACATATGTTCAAGTGATCGTTTAACTTCGGGAGTTTCCGTGACTTTCAGATATTTCCGTACACTCTAACATAATACCAAAAAAGTTCCGATTGCGATATGAGACAATTGCATTGATACATGAAAAAAAGTATACAGTGCCTTCTTAAAAGTTTGGCGACAAAGGAAATTTACTACAAAAAATGTAATGTGGAAACTACATTAAAGTCGACTTAAAACTTTAACCCAAACATTACAAAGGGAAACAATCCATAATAAAGCCAGGTAGAGTTATGGTTACTTTCTAATTCTGTTCATCACATGGTATGATATCATTGTATGAAGTTTCATAAAGATCTGACCATAAATAGCAAAAATATATGCTAAATTGATAAAACTTTAACGCAATTGTTTACGACATCGGACGCCCGCCCGCCCGCTCGCCGCCCAGCCGGTCGCCCACCCGCCTGCCAATGTTTCGCCAAACTATAAGCCGATTTTTTTCGTTGAAAAAATTCGGCCAAAAATTATTTGAATTTAATGGTTAAGTTAGTATAATAATTATTATAATACAATGTATATAGATATTGTACATTGTATTCAGTATGGTTTGTGCACATGCTGAATTTTGTAAATATTTGTAAACAAATAGCATGAATGCATCGCATTTACAAAATTCAGCATGTGACAATGTACATTTTGTAATTATTTTCCATTACATAGTTTTAAAACAACATTTGTTGTTGCAACTATAAATGGAACCATAACTTTTGGCGGACCCTGTAGATTGCAGCTGTTCAAAGAGTTGATGAAGTCTTCGGCTAGAACAAAAGCAGAGTATATTCAACAGGCAAGGAGTAATAAGTAACACCTTTGCACAAGGACTGCATAATGTCGTTGCATGTTACAATGTTCGTGGTATTTTTGTACAGTTCAGCATGTGCCATACTTGATATTAACATAAGGACTTATATTCTAGAGTTTGGCGAAGTGAACAAGTTCAACGATTCAGCCAACAGCACTCTGACAAATGCTTCAGCAAAAGGACAAGCATTTCAAGGAGATGTTTCCATATTTCTTACAGTGTATAGAGTGATTTTACATTCGCCATACATGATAGCTGGCTTCCTTTGCTGGACATGGTGCTACAAAGTTTGTAAGGACATACCAATGATGGTTGCAAACGTAATAGGAATATTGACAACGATTCTGTACCTGAATGGTACCATGGTGCAAACACTGGACTGGAAAGTGATGTTGGTTTTCATAGGAACATTGGTACATGGGCTAACAGGTGACAGTGAGGTGATGGTCAAGACATTTGACCATTACGTGCTAGGTCTCCCATCAGAAGAAGAACGGCGAACTAAACTTCAGCAGTTTTTTGCATTAAATTATTTTGGAGCCTGTTTTGGGGCATTTCTTGTGGCTGTAATGAAGTGTGGTTACACGATTGACTTTGGTATTGCCATAATGTTCTTTGCTGTGTCAATATTGTTTATTATTTTCGGAATGGAAAGAAGGAAAGCAGCAACTACATCAAAACCAGAAATAAAAGACTTTGATCAAAATACAAAATGTGGGCTTAATGTAATATTTCAGCATTTAACAACTGGAGTATGTCAAAAGAACCGCTGTGCAATAGTTATCATATTGCTATGTTGCATACTGCAAGGTCTGGATTACATAGCGCAAGTTGATTTGATACTCCTGTTCGTTTCTAACGAACCATTTAGATGGTCAACCGCCGGCTATTCATACTTGTTAGCACTAGAAAATTTACTGATCGGGTTTTCAGGAGCGGTCATATTGCCTGTGTTGTCAAACTTCGTGGGAATGAACGATGGTGATTTATTAATCCTTGGCATCATGTGTAAAGTTATTCGCTTCGTTTGGATGTCTTGGTTAACGCATTCGTGGATTATATATTTCGGTGCAGTACCTTTGGCTTTTTCATCTTCAACCAGAAATTGTATTTATGCAATTGCCAATGTCTACTTCAGAGGCAGTAGTTACTGCTCAGTCGTAGCAGCACTAGCAAAGATTGAAATGATTTCAAAAGTGACCGGAGCAATACTTTATCTTCATATTTATAATTTAACATATGAAGAGAATCCAAGAATGGTGTTTTTCGTATTGACTTTCGTGAATGTATTTTACATGTTCCTAGCATTTATTCTAAGATTATTATCCAAGGACGAAGAGTATGAAACACTTATATCAAGTTAACCAATTTTCGTGGAGAATATTTTATAAAACAAACTAACTTCTGTTAAAAATCAAAATCACCTATGAAAACTTTTAAAGGAAATCAGTTATTATATTCCTTTGATATAAACATAGTTCAAGGAATCAACGGTGTATGTTTTGGCTTGGGATTCGTGACAAGCCAATTATTACCAGTCCAGTGTCGTTACCACTCGATTACGAACGCTCCTCTTTCTATTATTTGTAGGTTGAACTACTATACACATGCATGAATACATAAATGATAGAATTTAAACTGTTTAAAGATGTTTGAAGAATAAAATATCTAATGTGTGCTGAATTGTAATTTAGTATAGTCCACTGTATGTATCGAGGGTTGCCCGCAAGACGGTAGTATAAGTGCTTTGTGTTAAAGAGCAAGTTATTTCAGTCTTGCGGGCAACCATTCATATACAAAGGATGTTTTGACTAATTTATATCATCATTGTTACCAATAACTGATTCATTATGAACAACGCCATTGAAAATGCAAGTTTATCAATATTTATACAGAACCTTTAAAAACCCGGGTCGATAGCGCAGTTGATAGCGCACCGAGATTTGGAATGTCGTGTCCCGAAGGGGGTACGGGTTCGAATCCCATCCGGGGAGGTTATACCATTCCATGAAAATTTGACAAAAATGTCGATTTTCCTCCATTGATTAGATAATATGGAGAAGTTTCCGGCCTTGTGGAAGGGTAGGTAAGTACTGGTTATAGACAATTGTCCAGGAAAGCTAGGTTAGGTGCGCTGGACGCCGTAAAATGACCTAAATTGTGTTGACACGGCGTAAACCCCAGTAAAAAGAACCTTTAAATAAACATTAAATGTTTTTGTTCGGTTCACTTACATACATAGCGTTTCCACTAACAAGTGCCCCTTCGGGTGAAGTTCCACCATGGTCCCAGAAACCCCACAGTATGATCCCTTCAACTGCAGGATGACTAAAGTAAGCTGTAAGAGCTGTCTCAAATTGATCTGCTCGAATATTCTCATCAGAGTTTTCTAGCGTCATTTCTGTGATCCAGAGAGGGTAACCAGTAGATGCTAGTTTGTCTAGTCGATACTGAAACGATACACAGTCACAGAGTATTATATAACTTATTTAATGCGAAATGCAAAAATTGTGACCCATTGAGCGAGGTCATTCTGACCCCAGGGACATAATTTAAAAAATCTTTGTAGGGGACTTAAGGTGGTGTCAATTGTTTGGGTCGCTTTTAAGCAAGCCGTTTAACTTAGAGGAAGACAATCATGCTTCTCGAAGCAAACCGTTTCACTTGGCAGATATTTTGGGTGTACGTCTACAAAATAGAGAGGGACTAGCTTGGAAAGCAGGTCTGTCATTTGAAGGAGGACTTACATGGGGAGTAGGGATGCAAATAAAAGAGACTTGCTTTGGGGTCAAATAAATGAGTTTGTTTGGAAAGTAAGTTCAGAAGGTCTGCCAAGCGAAAAAAATTTAAAAAACAAGTAAAACAAGTCTCATGTTTGCCAGAATTGTTTCCCTTTAAAGAGTTTATACATGTAGTATATTTTACACATATATATGATATGTACACATACGGTTTTACGATATACCGGTCTTTGGGTGCAACCCTGCTCTTGCCGTAAGCTTTATAACCTTCCAAATGCAAAAGTTACGATGTCTTTAAAATCGATGAGGTACATATGCGCCATAATAAAGATAAGCTATAAAACAAACCTTGAGTAATGAAGCATCTGGGGCAATGTTGGTTCGGAAATGACTTTGTACACCTAGACCATATAATCCACAATTTGCTGCTCTGAATTGGTTTGCTTGGTTAACATAATCCTGTTTTGAATATACACGATACATATATTCAAAAATTTAAAAAAGTAAACATGTAGCAAACATTTCAGGAAAAGCAATAGTAAACAATACATACTTTCTACATAACCAAACGCAAAGAGGGAGATTCCTTCGGATTTTCAATTTTTTTGACTCAATCCCAATTAAGATGGACATATGGGCATATTTTTTCCCCATTTTTTCATGTCATCAAATATGAGTTTTAGATCAATTAAAGGCATTGTAGACATGTTCTGTACGCAGTATAAAAATCTTTTCAGCTGGGCTAGTATACTTTTTTAGATATAGGCTGGTGAAAGGTCACACCTAGCATTAATAAATGTGCTTATGAAAATCGAACATGTGCTGTAAATTTCCCTTATTTAAAAGAAGTAATGGTCATACTGTTGAGAAATTCAATACGGTTGCATTCTATAAGGTATTATGTTTCGGAACAAATGATAAAGACTGAAGAGTAAGCCAGATACTTTCAGAAAAACATAAATGTTGAATACGCTATTTTCATTAGTTTTTTTGTTTTAAAAATGTCATTCATATCAACTGTTCCAGAACGATACAAACAAGTTAAATATAGAATGAAACTGTTTAAAATAGTTAGATACCATTGTCTTAGTGTTATAACAAAACGTTGTGTGCATGTGAACCACCACAAAGCAACCAATAAAGAATATAATTGTTGTCCCGTACGTTAGCAAAATTGGCTCGTACGTTATATACTTCAGTTTGGTCATCTAAACTATTGATAACTAAGTTAAACTGCAAGAATACAACTTACATTGTTGTGTAATTTGTTTTACAATTCAATGTACTTGTGTTTTACATATAAAACTACAATAATAACTCTCAATTACAATAATTACGCGAACCATTTTCATTTTTCCAAGTGAACAACATTCAACAATTTTGTGAAAAGTTTAACAAAGAAATATAGCAAACTAACGCATAAACTAATAAAAGCTTTTTAGTAGTGGGGTAACATGTGATTTACAACCATCAAATCATCCGGCAAATGCATGTTTAGACAATTCTACAGTGTCCCGTACGTTATTAAATAAGTAAGATAATGTATGAACCTGATCAAATTATTGCAGTGTGTGCTAAAATGATTCTAAACTTATAATTTGATCAAACGAGGCATTGTTTTAATTTATCATTTCAAAGTTAGATGGTATTCAATTAAGAACAATGCTAACTATTCATCATTTATTGCAAATAATAAGTACTATAACTTATTTTCCCGTCACTCTTGTTAGTTACTTTTGAACATCATCAATTTCATTATAATTGCCGTTACCATAATATTTTCGTCTGTGAAGATTAAATGCATGTTAATGAACCTTAGAAAAGCAATTTATCATAAATATTCAGACGATTACCAATTATTGTGTCACATTTTGTCCCGTACGTTACGGACTCGTACGTTATTTTTCATTTTGTTTTTACTGGTTTTTTGTGTGTCACAAATATGCACTTTAAATGAATTATAAAAACACTTTATAAACTTTTTATTTAATCATTGAAGATCAGTTCAATGATGAATTTATATATCTATTTGAAAAGGTTTGTTAGATAATTTGATTTTACTAATTGTCCCGTTCGTTACGTGGTGAAAATTACGATTCATTTTTTAATAAATGAGCTCATAAATTACCGATACCAATAAAATGTCAGCTAAAATGAATATCTTATCATTAGGATATAACACTATGGACTTTACTTACACAAAAATAGTTTGTAAAGAGTGCAATGCTGTGAGATTAATGCAGCCTTTAAATAAATGTCCCGTACGTTATCGGAGTTTGGAGACAACGTTTGTTGTATGAGGCGTGGAAAATTATTTTTGAATTTATATTATAATATGTGTTTTTCTTGAGGATTTAGTAATAATTGACATATTAAAGATATATTTAATTGGAAATCTGTCTGAATTTTTTAACAATTTGAAGCTAACTGTAAGAATTTGTCATTGGAGACATAGGGATTTTCTACACCCTAGCTTAAATAAGAGACAATATTTTAAAAAATCGAAGTTTTCTTCACGAAATATGTCGTTTATACTTTTACTATAGCACTATCACTTGTAAATATGCATTTCATTTACATAAATTCTGTAAGTTAAATTCCTGGAAACATGATAAACGTTGGAGACATCAAATGTACATTCTAAGTGGGAATGAGTCTTTTAATCAAAAGGAGGCCACAAACGGATAATGAACACAAGAATCTAAAGAGTTGGAACGTACAGTGACAAAATAAAAGTCACTGGCGGTTTAAATAAGGTTCTTTGGTGCACCATTCTCACACTTGGCCCCCAACAGGTTCAAGAACAAAAATAATAACAAATTGTCTTGGTGAAAAAGTTAATACACGACAACGCACAAGAGCTTGACATTCTGTATCGTAGTTCAAAAAATTCCCTCCTTGTTATAGTTTTTATTTTTAGGAGGAGGAATGTTTTCAAACTATTGTACAGAATTACAAGCTCATGTGGACAAAGACAGGGTAGACGGTTAGAAAAAATGGACTAAGATATTTCAGGGATTCTACATAACAGGGATTTGTAACGATGTGCTTTTTTAATTTTCAAAGTCGTCACTGTCTATAACTGCCAGCACTAACTATTCCAGAGTTTAAAAACTTGTTTTATGTTTTTGTACATGTCTTTCATGCAACTTGTGAATGTTTCTGAAGTTTTTGACAAAAAAATGTTGCAATTATGACCGAAAATATGACTTTAGGTGATGCAAAATGGGGCTAAAAATGGCAGATAGGCGGGGAAATACATTACTTTGTGAAACAGTCTGTGAGCCTAATTTACCTCAAAATCATCTAGAAAAACATTTTGCCTAACATTTATGGCAATTTGAATGGTACAGGTACAAAATTTCATGTGAATATCTTTATTTAAACTTGTTATACTTGCTTTCCGTATGGGCCGAAATAATAGCGACAACAGTGAAATTTGATGAAAATCTATTATATTTACTTATCGTTACAAATCCCTGTTACATAAAATCCCTGGGTATTTAGACAAAGTAAAATATACGTTAATCATAATATACACGTCAGAAATTATGTAGAAATTGTTAACATAGAATAAATGAAAGAACTAGCCTGCAGCATTATGCTACATACCAAGTGAAAGGTCAGTAAGTTGAAAACTTACGTCAGTAACAGATCCCATAGCAACAACATCATAATCATTTAAGAATAGTTTAGTATTAGGGTCAGCAGCATGAACCCATCTATATATATCCTGTGTAAATGTTGGATTACCACTAACTTCTTCATATAATTGTCCATGTAACAATTCATTGTTAACATCCCAATGTTCTAACCTGTAATTTTTAATATAAAGGTCCTTTAGTGTGAATTTCCCCAACAATAAAGGTCCTTTAGTGTGTATTTCCCCCAAAATAAAGGTCCTTTAGTGTGAATTTTCCCAAAAATAAAGGTCCTTTAGTGTGAATTTTCCCAAAAATAAAGGTCCTTTAGTGTAAATTTTTCCAAAAATAAAGGTCATTTAGTGTGAATTTCCCCAAAAATGAAGGTCCTTCAGTGTGAATTTTTCCAAAATAAAGGTCCTTTAGTGTGAATTTTCCAAAAAATAAAGGTCCTTTAGTGTGAATATCCCCAAAATAAAGGTCCTTTAGTGTGAATTTTTCAAAAAATAAAGGTCCTTTAGTGTGAATATCCCCCAAAATAAAGGTCCTTTAGTGTGAATTTTCCCAACATAAAGCGTTAATTGTGGATCTTTTACATCTGAAAAATTAATATGTTTTAAAAACGGTTTCAAAAGTGTCCACGGTTGATGCAAACCCCGTATAGTCAACTGTTTTTGTAAGTTAAAAGAGCAGCATGCACTATGAAACACTCGAGATAGATTCCACAACGACACTTACTGATCATATTCAGAACAATTTATGATACAATAACGATGACAATAGATTTGATATGGTTAAAACCGTTCCATTTTACATCACCATCTTATTTCTGGAAAATGTACATTTCACGCATTCTCGTTTCCAGAGTCTAGTAGGATTATCAATAGTTATTGAGAATCCTACTAGACTCTAGGAACGAGAATGATTTCATGTTGAAAATACAGGGTTCCTTCATTTTCAAAGGTTTTCTGGAAAATAATGGGATTTGATTTTTTTAAGTGATACACTACGAGGCCTGTGATGTAAGCATAAATATTCCTTTTTTACTTTCCAATAGTGATGTTAGTCATATAGTTCACTCTTTCTTGGATGATCTGTCTTAGTTGATTAGGAGACTTTGTTTCTATCCATTTACTGATCGAACTTCCATCTTCTAGGCCCCAGAACATATTGTGACCTCGTACTGGCATTCTAAAATATAAGGTTTAGTTCCGCTATAACGACATCTTTGGTTCTTGAAAGACCATGCATTGTTTGACGATTTTTAAGTTCAAATGTATAATTTAAGATAGAATTTGATTAAGTGCGATACATTGATATTGGTATGTACAGTAAAGTTCCGCTATAGCGACCATGTTAGCTATCGCAAAAATTATGATATTTTAACGATGTTTAGGCATTAAATGCATAATTAAAGAAGTAACTTTTCCTATTTTCCTAAATTAAAACTTGTCAGCTAATACGACATAAATTTTGATGGTATGAACAATTGAAATTAACAACAATGGCGAAAAAAAATTGGCACATACCCATTCTTTCTGAGTTCATTAGTAGCAGCAATTGCTTGGTCATAATTTGGTTTTCTCTGAAACAAATACAATGTTTATTTGCTATAGCTCTATTTAGACTTCGGCTATTATAAATAAGAATAATTAAATATTGACACAGAATAAATAAATAAAATACGTCTTTGATGTATAAGTTACTGTACATGACTGATAACAACGGTGAATTAGTTAACACTTTGGGCAATTAATGTAAAATCACTATTATCTAACCTTGGTTTTTCATTCCTATGGACAAGCTCTAATGTATCAAACTTACAAATTAACAGTGTTATTCAACGATAATTGACAATTACTTACAATCTTGGTATGGCTGCTTGAATTCATTTTCGCGTTTAGAAACGTACAAAATTTTTAAAACCAGTTTTGAATTTGAGAAATATTTAGATTTTATTGACAATGACAAGTACATATCTGTTTTAGCTAGATTTCGTTGTTCTTCACACAAACTGGCAATAGAGGAAGGGAGGTGTCGTAATATTAGTAAAAATCTGCGTTTGTTTAAATTGTGTAATAACAATCAAATTGAATCTGAATATCATCTTTTATTAATATGCCCAATTTACAATGAACTTAGAAAAAAATATATACATAAATATTTCTATACTTGGCCTAACTTGACAAAATTCCGCATTTTATTAAATACTACAAGTCGAACAAAAATTATAAAATTAGCATCATTTATACATTTTGCAACTAAACTAAGAACTACTCTAGTATAGTATGTTGTTATTGAAGAAACAACAACTTCGTTACAACTAATGTCCATCTTAATTCATATTGGTTGTTTTTTGTTCTGTATATTACTATCGAAAGATTTCAGTTTATTATATCTATACATACATGAATTAATCTTGGTACATGTCATCAAACATACAGTGCCTATCTTACATCCTGTTAAATACCTGTTTATATACATTTGTTCCTTTTTTCTCTTTGTACATGCAGTCAGTAAGTGTTTTGTCATACATTGTATATTAAATGTGCATGCTTTTCTTTTATATTTAATATTGTATATATATTATTTGTAAAAAATACTGCCAAAGTTTTTCTTGGCGATGAACATATTGTTTATGCCAATAAAATATTTTGACTTGACTTGACTTGCTATTTGTCACTGATGATTGAACTGCTTTATATAATATCACGTCGTGTTTATACCGCACGTAAATATAATGTCATGCAAAAATGTCTAAGATAATTCGTATTTATAATTTAATGTATACAGTATAACCTCTGCAGAGC
This sequence comes from Mactra quadrangularis, assembly GCA_025267735.1. Lineage (NCBI taxonomy): Eukaryota > Metazoa > Mollusca > Bivalvia > Venerida > Mactridae > Mactra > Mactra quadrangularis. The sequence goes on along the minus strand of CM046309.1, from coordinate 54,767,787 downwards.
GGACCTCTACAGAACAAATTCTCTGCACAACAACAGCTTTTGATATTTTGCTTAGGTGTGATTTTAATTGAATTTAATCTCTGCAGAGCAAGAACCTCTATACAGCAACACATGTTAGCCCCTCGCAGTGGGTGTTGTTCTATAAAGTTTGTACCGTAATTGTATTATGTATTTGTCATGTCACATCTCCATGTATTAAACTAACCCCGCTGATTTAAATGATATAAAATACTAAATTTAGTACTCATGACTGCAACAAATATATATTCCTATTTTTGTGTGGGAATTATCTAACACATATCGAGTATTTAAATTAGTGGGGTTAAAGTACGCACCAGTGATAAACGAACAAAATCTAACAATATATACATATAAATAGATCACCACAAATATATTAAAATCCTACCCACGAGGTTTCATCATGTCCATACCATTTGTATCCACCATTAGTAGCCCAGTTAAAGAACTGATAAAATCTACTTTGATACAAAGTGTAATCTGGGTTTGTTATGTAACTGTTTTCAGCGACAGAACCGAATGGAAACTCGTGTCTGGATAGCTTGACATCTAGTTCTACGAGACTAGGGTCTAAGTTGTCTGCAACACTCACACTGAAATGAGATAGAGAATATTCGTCAACTTCGATTATCCTTTCCAGGAGGAGTGAGTAGGTTGACTGACCGCCGTTATATGACCTTTGCAATGTGTTGCTACGGTGTTAAACCCAACAAACAAACAAATCAACTTTGGTGTGAGATCGATTTTTAGTGAGTGAGCTCAGGAAACTTATTTTCACGATTGGCATAGAAAGATTGAAAATGTCATTCGCTGAGCTCATATGTTAAAATAAAAAGAATCTTCATGGGCGTGCTAAGTCAATACTTGCAAACAAGTTATCAGCTTTCTTGTTGATAAGCTACACTTCAATTTCACGAAATCTTCCCCACTACAAATGGTAAAGAGTTTTCTTGATAAAGAGTAGAACAAGATCAACGCTGATTTTATGTACACATAAATCCGCCCTGTGTTCAGTAACTACTGTTAGCTAACGTAACGGATACGGGAGAACTCAACCCGAAGACAACTCAACCAGTGCAATACTCAACTCAAAGTTGGGACACACAATTCGTTAGTAGAAGATTGAGTTGCCTCGGGTTGAGTTGTCTATGGGTTGAGTTACGAAACGTTTTGTAACGTTCAAGATAACTGAACACGCTGCAGATTTATAATTTAAAGTTACGCTTTTTCAAAAATATTTCATACGAAGAACATTGTCTAAAACATGTAGTTCTGATTCTATTTCAAAAGAATGTAGATTCAGTGAAATTTAAATGCACCACGGAATCCTTGTTAGAACTATTTTCTTTCCTAATGATGTCGGAGGAATATTTGAAAGACAATCGCCGAGGATTCCCGAATGCTATTTACGGAGATTAAGTGAGCATCCATATTTACCTGAGGATGACGTCACCTTTCCTAATTTGTTCAATTCTCTGATGAGCCTCAGTTTTCCAGTTAGGATTGTTAGTTATTTCTGTCAATTCCATATCATCAACTAGAAATTCTATGCCAGGGTCTGGTCCTTGTATGTATACATTGACACTGTGAAATGCTAAAATAATCAAAGTGCTGGTAGTATTGAAGGGACAGTACAATTGAAAGTGTAACAAGAAATATCTTTAAAAAAGATATTCGGCGCTATGCTGGGTTCATTTTTAACGGTTTGAAGTATAAATGTTGGTCATTCACGGCGTACATGTATTAACTATAGGTCAAATGCAGTTTGTCCGAAATTGCAATTCAGCCTCAACTGACAATTTTTGTCCGAATATATTGCCACCTTTATTTGTCAATTTGGAAAATTTGTCCGATTCTAAAATTAAAAACATTAAAAACAAAAATTACTTCTTTCCAGAAAGACCAAACGATTTATGTTACTTTTCTGGCGAACATAAAACAATTTGATAGAAATGCTCAATGGCGGTCTACATAATTATGACAAAATGAAAACCCATTCCGAGCGTGCGCTGAGTCATATGAATTCACTGTTTAGTTATACCGCAAGGGGCGTACCACGACGAATGTGTGATCAATTAGCAAAGTGAGTCACTCATTATACACAGAGTAAATAGTCAGCAGCTACTGTACGTGCTACGCACCTGTTTATCGCAAATAGCCAATGGTGTCATGTGTTTTATCCATTTTTTTATACCGTAAAGGATTTTCATCGGACAAACCGCTATGGTAGAGCAAAATGTATTGTTTAAAATATAGGTCAAAAGTTGGCTTAGACAGCTGCGCCGAAAAACGCTGTTGGTGTTTTTTTACGCTATTCTAGAAACCTAAAACACCCAAAAATGTTTTACAATTGTAAACCTGTTTAAGCCAACCGCTTAAAATAGATTTATAGTCTTATAATCTATTTTTAGAAACATAATCACGATTATGCGCTCATTATCTTGGACAGAGATTATAAACATTTTGTCCAAGTAATCCGCATAGTATATTGCACCATTTTGATTCGGACTGACTTGGTTTTGTTCATAAGAGTCAATGTACTTGCTAAAACTACTGACGTTTAACCATGTCCAGTATTCAATAAGGCACTAAAAGAGTTACCATAAGGGCTTTGTCAGAAGACAAACGGTGCATCCCTCAGAACTATTTCTTACAAAGGATTTTATATAAACAAAACTTTAGTACCTTGTTAATGTGTACCCAAAACGATGGTCTTGGAGATGAAATGCATGTAAGGGTCCTTATTATGTCAATTTTCTCCCATATATAAAGAATATTGAAAAGTTGACGGCCTTGTGAAAAAGTATAGGTAAGTACTGTTTGATTTTTATAGACAAAGGTCCAGGAAAGCTAGTTTAGGTATGGTGGCCGCTGTTAAATATCCGTTATTGTGTTAAAAAGGCGTTAAACGCAAAAAATAAATAAAGCGGTTAGTCAATAATAAATACCATACTTCTGTAAGGTGATGTGAAATCTCCACCAAGACGAAACCAACCATCATCCGGGGAACCAAAACTGTGCTGTGCTAGTTGAACATACTGCTTATCATTACCTAAACGAGTTAATTAAAAAAATAACATTGTCTATGATGGCATAGTTATGCCACTTTATAACTAAATGGTCAATTAGCAAGTGCATTAATTGATTTACTAGTTAAGTAACTAGTTAATCACTTACCAGTTATATAAACCCGCTTTCTGTAAAGAACTTATCTTGTTGGGTTTAGTAAAATAGAGGACTTGCTTTTAGCAAGTAACGAAAACAAGAACCTAAGTGGTTTCAGTCTAAGAACGGACAGGGGCAAAATACTTGTCACAGGGTGGGGGGTAAAACCTGACAGACAGGCCTTATCCTTGCCAAAGGATTAATCAACGGCCTGTATAAACTAAAACGGTTGATCTATGATGACAAAATATGTAAGCGAGATGCTTTTATAAAGTGCAAATGTACTCGCTTTTAAAGGTACTTGTTCACAGATTTGGTTTAGATTTTTCTATATCTTCAAGATACCATTCAGTGTCTGTAATTGTGTCAAAAAATTAATTCCTATTATTTTAAGACAAACTGACCTACATGTTGCAAGAAATATACAATAATTTATAGTATAAAGTCACAAAATGAATTTAAAGAGTCTATACCGTGACATACGGGGTACATTTTTATTACTTGAAGCGCCATCATAGTAGTTGTATGTCAATTTGAACTAAAATTTTCATTATTAAATCACTAATTTCCTGCTTCAAATACATGCGAACAATTTTGATAGTTACAGAAAAAGTTGATGTTTAAGTTGAAATCTGTGAATAAGTACCTTTAATACTTACTATCCGTTGACCATTGATAAGCTGCATAGAATTCATATCTCTGCCACATTTTAGTATTGTTGTTTAATTGTTTGATATATGCACTCACAGAATATGGTATGTTCTGTTTCATTGATACTGTTTGTCCAGCACCCATCCAGTAATATTTCCTGTAATAGAACCATACTTTGTGCTAACCACATGATTGTTTAAACTTGTAAGAACCATACTTTGCGCTAAGCTCATGACTGTTTAAACTTGTTAGAACCATACACTGTTCTAAGCACATGATTGTTTAAACTTGAACATTGTAAGAACCATACTTTGTGCCAACCACATGAATGATTAAACTTGTAAAAATCATACTTTGTGCTACGCACATGATTGTTTAAACTTGTTAGCACCATACTTTGTGCCAACCACATGATTGTTTAAACTTGTTAGCACTATACTTTGTGCCAACCACATGATTGTTTAAACTTGTTAGCACTATACTTTGTGCCAACCACATGATTGTTTAAACTTGTTAGCACTATACTTTGTGCCAACCACATGATTGTTTAAACTTGTTAAAACTATACTTTGTGCCAACCACATGATTGTTTAAACTTGTTAGCACTATACTTTGTGCCAACCACATGATTGTTTAAACTTGTTAGAGCTATACTTTGTGCCAACCACATGATTGTTTAAACTTGTTAGAGCAATACTTTGTGCCAACCACATGATTGTTTAAACTTGTAAGAACCATGCTTTGCGCCAACCACATGCTTGTTTAAACTTGTAAGAACCATGCTTTGCGCCAACCACATGATTGTTTAAACTTGTAAGAACCATGCTTTGTGCTAAGCACATGATTGTTCAGACTTGTAAGAAAACTATGTGCTAAGCACATGTTTATAATAATTAAAATCGGGCTGTGTTAAATTTTAGTACATAATCAGACTTGTAAGGAACTAAATTTGGGCTTTGGCATGCTTGTATTTACGTGTGTTTTTGTCGCATAACGTACAGTTGACATTCAGAACATTCCATATCACGAAGAAATCAATTCAAAGCTGTTGCTATTAGACTACTGATTTTTTTATTCAACTGTCTGTGGCGCATACAATTAACTCTGCTGATTTAAATACTCACTACAGTACTTTTGTAATCACGACCGATAAAAATAGTAATCCATATATATGGACGTGGCTTATCGAATAAATATTTACTTTTCAAATCAGCGGGGTTAATTTATGCGCCACTGACAGTCGGATGAAATTTGACAATACAGTATAATGTCTGCATAGCGGTCCTCTACAGAACAAAGCCTCTGCACAACAACAGCTTTTAATTTTTCCCTTAGGGATAATTTTGATTGAATTAAAACTCTGCAGAGCAATGACCTCGTAACAGCAACATACTAAAGTCTCTCCCAGTGGGTGTTGTTCAAGAGAGGTTGTTCTGTAACAGACTGATATGAAGTAATCAAACATTGGAACATACCGTTCTGAAACTTTCATAGAATATGAACCATTATAAGCATCGGTAACCCGTTCTTCCTTGTAGTTCCAGGCGGTACCATATGCTCCCACCAAATCTGGATCTTCCATGCCTGGATTCTTGAACAAATTCACGCCACATTCTACCGGAATAAACACGGAGAGCGCGGTTATTAATCCAATCCAGTGAAAGATCGCCATCTTGTTTACTAAGTTAACAAAATGTGAACAATTATACTCAACTCTAATTTAAAGTCATTAATTAAGGTTTCTTTGTTCTATATAAAGAAGATAAGACCATAAATGAGTCAACGATGTCAGGATAAAGTCATTGACAATTTAGTTTAAAGGGATACATAGGCAAATGATTGGCCAAAAGTATAGAACCAAGTTTAGTCTTAAAAACAGTATTAAGAACGTAAGAAATCACTTACTAATAACATTTGTCACTTATAACATTCAACTGAACGAATTAAAACATGTGGCATACGCATTGTTGAAAACGGAAGTAGGATACTGAGGGAATCGACAATTTATTTATAGATTTGTTAAATGTCGTACTTGCTGAAAATAAACATTTTCATTGGTCGCTCCTTGTCTTTTCAACATTCTTAGGCGGTTAGGATATCTTTTAATAGAATTATACCAATGTTGCTCAACAGCAAGCTCTAGTATCTTCTCATCAGTAAATGCATATATTAACACTAATCTATTTTAGCTAACTTGACCCACGTGGGTCAAGTTAGGAAACACCCCAAGTATAAAGAAAAATTTTAGAAATATTTTGCCAATTTATATATCAGTTTGTCTGTTTCAATCACAATTATATAAATATATAGCAGAGCCAGGAAAATATTAACTGAAAGTTTTGCCATCATAATCCCTTTAAAACTGAAACGCATGTTTATTTTAGGAGCAGTGGTCTAGCAATAGGACGGGCGCTTAAGGATCATGAGGTTTCGGGTTCGAATCCCACTAGGGTCACTGCTTTTTATCTTGAGCAAGAAATTTACCAACAGCTAGTTGTTCTACATCGCCCTGGTGTAAAATAATTCGGCTAAACATGTACATGTATAAGGAAGCAGGCTTTAAACCGCACATTTTCATTTAACTCAAACCTATTTAGCGCTCATAAATTGTATTTTAGTAAGTTGAATAAACAAAACATAAGAGATCGGCGCATTTCCGAGTCAGAAATAAAAATTATGTAGTTTTTCTCCTAGGTACCTTTCCGGCCGCTTCATAAATAAAAAAACATCAAAAGTTTCTTTGATTTCAATCTCATATTGTCAAATAACATATCCAAAATTCGCTCTAAATTCCGTAACTCAAATTAACAAAAAGTCATTTGGTGTCTCAGATTTTATTGTTTAAGTATATCGGTGTATCAAAAGATTTAATATTTACAATGAAATCATTGAAATGATAATATTGACCCAATTCAAAGTCTGAAGTTGATACTTTTAAATAAATGTTGATTTTAACTTCTAAACAATTTAACCCTTACCCATTATCAGCTCGTTCTATAATACTTATTCTATTTATTTGTTTTATTACAAATATTTATTTACATCAACGTTTTTACATTTTCACCTAATTGTGACTTTTAGATGGTCTAATCGAAGCAATGACACAATACTAAGTATAGTCCTTTTTTCTCAACCGTCATTGTTTGAATAATTTCACGGTGACTGGATGCGTCTAGTGTTTTTGTAGTACTTTTCTGCTATTCAAACATACCCCATACTAGTACATGTAATGCAACTAACTGTTGTAAACTCTTTATGTATCTGTTTTGATTTAATAATACAGGTTGCTGCTTGTTACTATTGTTTTTTTTTCTGTTTTTTTTTCTTTTAATCCACTGATATTTGTGGTTGATATTTGTTATATGTAAAAATTGTAATTGTTATGTTAAATGACCTCCTGTAAATAAGCCTTGCGTTTAAATTGTATTCCAGTGTAATATAAGTGGTGCATACATTAACCCCGCCCATTTAAGTTCTCACTACAATATTTCTGTACTCATTATCGATAATCGAGTATTTAAATGAGCGGGGTTAATGTATACTCCACTGGAAGTTGAATAAAATTTACTAATATTACACCTTGAAGACATGATTTATACAATTAATAATTTACTAATCTATATCTGGCATAGTGGCTAAAAGTATCTTTTTCGTCCGTCCGCCAAGTGGTATAAACACTATGTGTTGGTTCGAATCCAATCAAAACCAATCCTGTTGTTTCCTTGAGAATTAAACTTATGGTGATAAATCTAAGTTGTAGGACCTTGATTCACAATCGAGCTAAAATAAATTAGTATACGAACACTATGTGCATTACGTGAGACCATAGTGACCAGGGTTCAAACACTTGGATGGTACAGTAAAGTCTTGCTATAAAGACTCATAGTAATTGCTAGACAACAAGAAATTTACGATTTTTAAGTCCCCAAGCTTCACTTGAGAAAACATAATGTTTCTATATTAAGGCAGTTCCGCTATTAAGACCGCCGATATTGTTGGTGGAACTTAATTCATTGTACGATTTTTATTATGTCCGATTCAGCTCGGAGTCTTCAAACTTTAGGTGTGCCGCCCTGTTTTATTGAATAGAAACGCCGTTAATATGGCAGCTAATTGTCGTAGAACAGCTCACAATCGACAGAAGTTGAATGTCCAATTCAGCTCGGAGTCTTCAAACTTGTGGTGTGCCTCAATGTTTTATTGAATAGAAATGCCGTTAATATGGCAGCTAGCTGTCGCAGAACAGCTCATAATAAACAGAAGTTCTACTTTTGAAATAAATACTTAACAACTTGTTAAGCTGAATTATCTTCCTTAGCCGAGAAATTGTAAGCTTATAAGCATACACGTCGATGAGGAAATACTGTTTCCATTCTAATTAACTACTTACAAAATACAAATAACATTAACAGAATTAGGATTCCATTCATCATAAGTTCCAGTTTATTCGTTAAAACGTATACAGTTACAGCTGAACCGAAGAAATTGCTTTAATCACCCGACTGTAAATAGACACGCAAACCATTAATGTTTGCTCAAAGTATTTAACCGTCTTTTCGCAAGTAATCGTGAAGGTATTAAGCCAAGTTAAAGCGATTTCTTTCCGTGTTTCCAAATGAAATTATTTGTATTTTCTTAAGTGACAAACATGGTTTCGCTAATATGATTAATTATTAGTAATTAAGTCGAAACGATGAAATTGTCACGTGCTTTAATGGTATTTAAACTAAGTGTAGCCGTATAATTCCATTAAAAGTGATATTTCTCGGAACAGGATTCATTTGAGGTAACTACTTTTATTTTCGATGTAATTTTAAGTAACTCATTTACTGATCTATTTTGTTTTGGATAATTTGAATTACCTGGCAGTGTTTGTAATCGTGGTAAGAAAGTTTATTTATTTATTTGAGTTAACGCCGTGTCAACACAATTTAGGTCATTTTACGGCGTCCAGGGCACCTAACCTAGCTTTCCTGGACCATTGTCTATAACCAGTACTCACCTACCCTTCCATAAGGCCGGAAACTTCTCCATATTTTCTAATCAATGGAGGAAAATCGACATTATTGTGAAATTTTCATGGAAGGGTATAACCTCCCCGGTGGGATTCGAACCCGCACCCCCTCGGGCACGAGATTCCAAATCCCGGCGTGCTACCAACTGCGCTATCGACCCGGGTTCCGAGGGGAAAACAAAGAAAATGAATTCTTGTTCTTGATATTTTGAAAGCAAAATGATATATTAATTATGAGAAATAGATCAAATAAAAGTAACAAAACTGCACTAAAATCATTTATACCCTTACTAATGGAGTAGGTTTCATACACAAAACTTTTACAGTTGTAAGTAAATTTGTTTAAAATTTGTACCAATCAAAACCATGCTTAACTGCCTCCAAAATTTTTCAATTCAATTTTAATAGTTTTGGAACATTGATTTTAGAGCAATCAAGAATGTTTAGTGAATTCCATGTTTTGAGGTTAAAAATCCCTAACTAAAAACTATGTTTTATGACAGCCGAATAATTCCAAAAATAGTTTTATTTGTTTTTACATTTTATATTTTACTGTGTTAGATATTTTGATAATGCCAACATAGACTATTTAGGCCATGCCAAATTGGAATTTTGTTAAGCGTCTACTCAAGTTTGACAAATCTAGGTACCTATTCAAGAAAACACACAAACCGAAAACGAAAACACATGTCTTTCAAGCTAGTATTCACACAAATAAGTACTCGGTAGTAAATGAATGATTATGACATCTATGTGAGATTAAAGTACATGTAATTCTATAAAAAAGTATATACAACATACACATGTACATTTTCATTAATCAAATACACAGAAACAAGGAACTATCAGTAATTCCTGAGATAAATCAGCTATCGAATATCGGAACAACAGAATTATTTAAGAAAATTTCATCAACAATTTTGTTTTTTTTGGATTGAGGACTCAAAAACCTACACGCACGCGGACGCTTAACAAAATTCCGGAATGGTATGGCCTTATGGACACATTTTAAATCATTATATTTCTATTATGCAAGGGAGGTAATTCTACAAACTAGCAAGTCATGTTTAATGTTTTTGTCAAATAGTTATGAAATTTTAAGTTATGGAGTAAATCTAATCAATGCAGAATGGTTAAAATATTGTAATGGATGAAAAATATTATGTTTTGCAAGCTTTTATCACACGTTCACAAAATTATTTTTTAACAGTGAGTGGAGTTAGGGACAATATACCTTAAGAAAATTTTTATACTCGAATACTATTATATTACTATCATTTTATTATGTTCAAAATGGAACTTCCGAGCATCAGTAGGTTTTATACACGTATACGTATATAATTATGATACTTAAAATATTTACGTATAAAGTTTTAACTTAAGTGACACTTCGTATAAACTTTCTATACCATAACCAGAGCTCGAATTTATCAAGATCTTGGACTCGCAAAATTATGCAAGTTGGTTTTACGTCAACTCGCAAAATGAAAAAAACAACTTGCATTTTTTTCTCCAAATTTTAACATTACACACAGTAACTATTTGTATAATTATGCAATGTGAAAGCAACTTAGCACTACATGTATATTCAACTACAGATAGAATAAGTGCAGTACGGTGGAATAAGCAAATATATCATATATGTTTTTATGGTGAATCTTTAATTATGTTATACCATCGATCAGTCTGGCTGTTTCAATGCTGATTACAGTCTCATTAGGTAAGACGGTAAGCTTTTTGCCCGTGATTTTAACTTGCGAAAATTTGCGAGCTAAAATAAACGTTACTCGCAATTTCAAAACCCACTCGCATTTTGCGAGTATGCGAGATTTAATTAGAGCCCTGTCATTAAATTTGTTTATTAGTCCCAACGTTTGATATTTTCAGACGAGAGCTTCTAACATGTTTCCAGAGAGTATTGAGCAGTGTGAATACATTATAGCTGGAAAATTGTCCTCTCCAACATGTCAGCAGCTAGGAATACCACATGACGTGAAACAAACAATCAGCTTCAACCATTTTGAACTAGACTCAACGCGCATGCGTGAAAATGACGCACCGAGGAAAGCCAAAGCGAGATTGAATCCATTTTCACCGTATTGCATGATACCACTTCCGGTGCCGTATGGATCGAGTCTATTTGATCCAACATGTTTGCGGCGACGAAATGAACGTGAAAGGGATCGTGTGAGATGCGTGAATGAAGGGTATCTCCGCCTGAAAGAGCACCTGCCAATTAACAATAAAGAAAAGAGAATGAGCAAGGTTGATACGTTGAGGTGTGCTATTAGATACATTAAACATTTAAAATCCATCTTAAAAGATGAAATAAAACTAAATTATGAGTCGGAAGGTTTCGATTTTAAAAGAGAAAATGTTATGGAGATGTGTAATGGAAATCGTTCTGATCTCATAAAGAATAACGCAGAAGACGAGAGTGACAACGAGATTTACTATTCGACTGATTCTGGAGAAACTTCATCTGAGAGTGACTATAAATAATAATGAAATAAAAGTATTGGTTGGTAACTGAAAGTGCTTAGGCTAATAAAAGACTTTAGTCAGTTATTTCCCCTTGTATACTCTTCAAACAGGTAGGTCTTACTAGTTGGATTACTCGGATTTTACCCATACTTTTTAATGTCAATTTGCCAAATTGATCTTTAATAACTTTTTTGTTAATCATTTAATTTGTTTGAAATTCAAGCTAAGTATTTTTAGGGTAAAGAACGATCTAAATTTCATCACTTCTGTTAATAATATCTTCATTAACAAGAAAGATATCAGATGAAATATTTTATTATCCTTACATAAGACTTCAAGTATAAAATCCGAGGACTCCAACTGTAAGGACCTACTTACCAATTGGATTGCTTCAAATCTTATCAGGGAAAGATAACTGACTAAAGTCCCTAATTATTAGTTAGTTTTGGAACAATACAATAATTTACATTAAATGATAAACGGACTTAAAAGCCACAATGTTCCTGTCGTAGGGACTAAAACGTTCGTCCGGATGAGCCATGATATTTGAATAACCCATTTCGGATAAAGCAGACTATTTTATTTAACTTAATATACAAAATTGTGCGAAATCGAACAATCAGATCGGATAAGGCAAGATATTCGTTAGATCCGAATACGGATAATGGATATTTAACTGTAGAAAGGCATTCACAATTTGGACCACAAAAATTGACAGTCTTAACAGCGGACTGGTCTTAGACTTTATATAGGGATCATTTCATTCTCAAGTCAAGCATTTCGGACTTGTCAAGGTCGCATGATATTACAATTAGGGCTGTGGATCGTAGAGCAAGTGGCGATCCGATCCGAACCACGACTCATATATAACGATTCACGAATCATATAACGAATCACTAATTTATGAAAAGGTGACAATAATTCATATAATACATCACACACATATACATGAATATACATATAAATATAACAAAAATAAGTAAAGAACTACGTACATAAGCTTTTATTACATGGACAGTCATGTAAGCGATGCAATGGTGGAAGTTCAGGTGTGCCGAAAATGTGCGCCATTTTTGAAATAAAAGTGGTGCACAAGCTACGTGTTTTCATATGTAGCGCAGCTCATTTCCGATGTCAATTTAGCTGAAAAGTTTCTTTTATATTTTGTAAAAATAAATTGCGATCCGACGAATTCGGAAGTGCCGAATACTCGTACTCGATTTCCTGGTAGGGATCACCAATATCCGAGCACTCGGATACTCGCAGCAGCCCTAATTACAATAACCAAGGTGGTTTTGATAGTGGAACTTTACTACGAAACACTACCGTGACGAACTAATGTCAGCTCAAGCTACAGTCCCATAAACATAAAAATAGCCGTGAGGGCACCTTACGGGCATCGTGCGATCAAGTTCAGCAAGGCCCGTACGAACTCTTGCGTACCCGTACGGACTGTTACATTTTTACCAGTGTCCGTGAGATGAGCCATGCATACACGTATCAGTTTCAGAGTCAAATGGTGAAGAAAATCGTGGCCGAGTAATGGATTAAACATACTTTTTTCAAGCTACGGCTCCCTACGAGTGTGTTGTTTTGTACCATGTGCGTACCGTCATCTTAATCCGCAAGGCTTCTCACGGCCTACGACTGTTTGCACGTACGGGTCCGCAACAAGCTACGATTTTATGGGACTGAGGCATTACTTGGCAGCAGTGAGACTGACACCATGGTTTTAGTTAATCAAATTATATAAAAAATATTTAACTTAGTTATATCGCAGGTAAATTGATCTAAATATTTAAAAGTCTTTCTGATTTCATTCCACTGCGGATTACCAAACCACAACATGATCACGTGTTGATCAAACATGCTCTGATTGGCCAAACCATAACTACATTCACTAAAATTTCTCATCGGTCACCTATTAGTTCCTTATTTTCAAATAACTGAAAAAAGAAACTAAGAACTTTAATAGCTATATTCATTTAGATACCTGTACTGAATTTCTTCAATTTGTGACTTTTTACATGAATACCTATATTAAAGACACACATATAAAATCACAATTATTGAGAATATGATAATATGATTTTGTTTAGAATATACCTGATAGATTTTCTTTTAAAAGACATAGACATAATTTTATTGCAAAAAAGACATGTGTCCATAGGCAATACAAACATATAATATGTATATATCTAAACAATTGTTTCCAATGACGATCAAATATAGTGTAGCTTACAATGTAATATGCAGTCCAACCAATAAATATAGGTATAAAAGTCCTTAGTTAATTTCAGTTATTTGAAAATAAGGAATTAATAAGGTGACCGATGAGGAATTTTGGTGAGTGTAGCTTTCGATGGTTTCTGAGATTCTTTATTCTACGTAATTCACAGCGAAAAGGGGCATGCATTTTTATGATTATGTAAATCAGTAGTTATGATACAATAGTATTGGAATATTTAATTTGTGTAGAAACATTTATTATCAATGAAAGTGCAATAAAAACAAATTAGCTATCAACGATGAGTGTTTGTTTTATTTTTTCTAAGTTGTGGTTTTCTGAAAATGATTAATAAAGACAATATTTACATCAAGAATTTACTGCTGTAGTTTTTTAACTGCTGACAGAATATTGCATAAGTCATTCCAATCTTACAATAAATTTATGTGAAAAAATAATTCAAGAAAGACAAATCGAATAGGAAAAACGACTAAATAATATTTGTAGAGTATCGATCTCAGTTATCTCCCTTAGGTATATAACTAGTGAAAACAGAAACTGTTGAGATAATTCCGCAGTGAACTAGTACGTTTACAAGAATTTATCTGCAGCAGATTTAGTAGAAAATAGTTTGCCTTATTTAATCTTGACTGACGACCGACCTCAACAAAGCAGACTGTCTCAGTCACAATGCAAAAAGAATACGTTAAAATACGATTTGTTCCGATTTTCCGCTTATTTTTCCAGGTTTAAAAGATTTCTTGTGCCTGTTGTATTACATAAGTAGCTATTACGTAAATTTCGCGATTTGTATCATATTAACCCTGTACTTTAATTCAATGTCAATATTTGTCTTGGCTTTTAGTATTCACACATCGATAAAAACGTCTGCCTTTAAGCAAGCACTATTGTCAGTTAATGATGCATCCCAAATAACTGCAATCAATCAAAGTAACAGAGGAGAAATCATTCGGAACACCTCGACGTAACGTTGAATAAATAATGTCGGAAGGATACGTAGCGGTCCACTAATTTCATAGACGTTTTGCTGCTTACGTCTGGCGAAGCACGTACCGGTTATTTAAATAAGTTTCCTTTCGTAAACACTCAAGGTTTTGCACAATCATATTTTATATCAGAATTTTAAACATGTGTCTAAATATTTTTTAGCGATATCATAGAGTCATGCATTTCAAATTTATGGACACAACCCGAGTCTTTTACAACGCCTAAACGATCGTGAATTTGTTTACTTCAACACCGGTTAAAAGCATTTTCTTTGGGCATGTGACGCAAAGGTAGATACAGAATGACGTCTAAATATGTCTGAGGTTATTCCTAGAGAATGGCCGAGGAGTTCCAAATAAATGGCAATGCAATACAAAGGAGCAGCTATCATTTTCAACGGCCCACCGTATTTGTACAAAATGAAACTAAATAAAATCATTATTAACTGGTTTAGTGGATCAAACGTCTATTACCAATACTATACTGTGGTGCTTTTCACAAAAATTCTTACGAAAAAAATCTTCGTAAGTCAGTTTCATATAATTAGCACTTCAAAGTCAGACGCATAATAAGCATAACCATGATATGACATTCAAAAGGTATACATACTTTTTAAGAATTTGTATAATATTTGGAATTGATAAGCCAAAACAGAGCATATTATTAATGTTTCTTGCTTTTGACTTACGAAGATTTTTTTCGTAAGAAGTTTTGTGAAAAGCACCAAAGGTCGTTAAATATAATAAGAACAGCTTAGGTAATGCAACAGACGCGATCAATCTGATAAAATTGCTGAAAAGCAAAGAATCTAAACAAATTGTCTGTTAACGTAATTGCATTAACATTGAGCTCCAGACAGATGCATTGAAGTGCAGTTTGTCATTATTTAAGATTTGATAAGAAAGAGAATTACTTATTAGGATACTGCCTTACTTCCTTTTAGAATCGTAATTTGTATTTCATAAACTAGCGAAGAGGGTTCTTCAGTTAAGCCATCTCGCCCATCTTTTATTATACACGCCTAGTTTTCATTTATTATCATGGCGCATTGGCTTCCTTCAGTTTATTACGTATGCAAATTTTATTTTCTTGCAATATGATACTCGCACAACAACGGTCATTAGCGAAGTGTCACAAGTATACATGGACGTGAAAATCAAAATTGTCTCTCAATAATTAACAATAATCATTAACAAATATATCACAAAACGAACATTTCATTAAAGTTACTTCATAAAAAAGCACACCAACAGAAACAACTATTGCAGGGTTGGGTCACGACAGACATGACATAATGCTGTTTGCAAGTACGGGTAATGTAACTCTGAGCATTTAAATGTAGGCAATGATTCTGACAAAGATTCCACATAACACAAAAACTATTAATGTGAGCTTTGGTTCATTTTCGGTTCAGTATATCATATGGCGTTGCAATCTTTGGTTGAATACCGTTATTGCATATGTAACTATAATAAGTATTACAATAGCCACTAAAGTGTGCTTATATAGACTCATTGTGGTCAATATATTCCAATATTGAGCTAGATTGCCAAAATATCGATGTCGGAACTTTTCCAAGTGTGCTAAAATCCATATCGACATTACTTCTAGTCATCTTGCATCAGTAGTCCAACAACGGCAGCTTTCCGCAAGAGTATTTTGTTGCGTAATAAGCAAGAAGTAAATCACACAAACATTATTAAATCATCCAATGATACAAATCTGATTATCTAGCAAATATCTAAGCAAGTGGCCGATATCTTCCGTAAGGCACACTGGCTCAGTTAAAAATCTCTAATTATCATCTGATCATGTCATGTCATAATCATTGATGATTTGTAATATCATATTCAATTATTTATTCATTATTGCTGACACCTACATACTGACCACTGAAGCAAACTGCACTTCTTATCAAATCCTCATTCTCCCCTGACATTTATCCGGTCAAAGCGTGGGACAAAGACATAAGTGACCTTCGGAGTACTATGTCATCAATAATTCAATCTTTATCATGCTATGTACAATCGTATGCAAAATATGATGTTATTATAGATTGATATCAGTCTTTCCCTTTAAAAATGTCATGTTTTCTACAATAATTTTGGCTCATCTGTAGCAGTATCTTCATTGTAACTCAAAATTCGTTATATTTGGGAAATATTTTTGCTTGTAAAAACATTATAAAATTCCCTAAACCTAACCGTATATTAGTAAATAGATTAAAAGATAAAGATTCTCCATTTAAATAGATATTCTTTAATGTGAAATATGTAGATTAATTGTATTGGTCTGTTAAAACTACCAACAGACTACGAAGCAAAAGCATTAAATAAAACTTACAACCCAAGTCATTACAAAAGTTGATACGCCAAGCGAATATAGATTTCCATGCAATCATACCAGGATCAAAAACAAAAGAACGGTTTCCATGTTTTGACAGCTTGTTATAGAACAAACGAAATCTCAGAATCACGATGTTTAATAATGAACATGATAAAACTGAGCTTATTAAACCTTATTCCAGAAACAAAGCAAAATTACATGAAGGCGATCTGTGTCCTCTACTTGAACTTAAGAAGTACACTCTGAAAAAAGTTAGATTGATTCTAGTACGTGATTGAGTCTTAGTAAATCACGAAATCTAATGAAGTTACGAGATAATGAGATTTAGATGGATATCTATGTGATACATGTCAACAATATATTACTTCCACGAGAGTTGTTTATTAAATAAGAAGAAAGCCATTTAACATCACAATTCTAGCTTCTCTCAAGATAGAATAATGATACTTTCATTGGATTTTATGATGTCCGCATCATTATCTATGTAACCTTAAATATTTTGATTAACTAACTTATTGACAAGTACTTGGTGGGAGTTTATTGTATATTCTAACACATAAGAAGCTTTGCACTTCTATATCCGCGATTTTCTTGTAGTCAGTCGAAGGATTGTCATCATGTTTGAATGTGAATCTATGGATTGCCACCCGGCTAGCTCAGTCGGTAGCGCGCACGTCTACTGATCGAGGGGTCGTAGATTCGATTTTCGTGGAGCTTGGTCATGAAATAATTTTCTACGACCATTCTCCCTCCTACCACTAATTCTTAATCATGTAGGGCAGTAGTCAGTCACTGAAGGAAGTATGCGCCTAGAAGTTGGTTAACAAATTAATCGAGAGATTTAGCCTTTCCAGGAACAGTGAGTAGGTGGACTGACCGCCGTGGTAGAACCTATACAATGTGTTACTACGACGTTAAACACAAAAATGTCAGTCAAGTCTAGGGATTGTGGTTTTAAGTACATACGTTGTGGTGTTTGATCAAGCAATATCTTCTACGACTATTCTTCATAAATTACATTTGTAGCAAGTAGTTCAGTTGTTACATGTAGCATCTAGCGAGGTGATGTGCTAAGCATAAGGATTACAAGTTTGAGGAAACGAATAATAGGCATGTACAAGAAACGCAAGTAGGTCACTTGGTCACAGCAATAGAATAAAAAATGCTGTTTAGCGGGGTGAAGCATCATAAATTAAAGTTTAAACATACATTTGGGTTGTAATTTTGTAATTTGATAGATTACACTTAAATAGAAAACGTTCTGACAACGCCAAATAAGAGATTAATAATTTCTTATTTACTTAATTGTGAATGCCTAGTACACTTAAGACATATTTATTTATACGAACATTATAGATAAAACTACTTATCTATAACTCAAACCATACTCGACATTTTTCTAGTTCATGAATCATAATCTCTTCTCAGGCATTTCTACGTTACTATAATTTGTCTCTAAACACCAATAATTGTTGCTTTGTATCACATGAAGTCATCCTTCATGAATAAAACATTAACTAGATCTATTGTATACAGAGGAAGAAAGATAATTGCTGGGTCAGTAGTTTTTCTGTTGCTTTAGTTGTTTACTTTAACCATCTATGAGTCTACTTATCTTCTTTGATAAAGATGGGTCAAGAGTTATATTTACTACATCGTGGATTTCATTTAGCATTAGCTTTCTTTGTAAGATTTTTTATCATTGTAGTCATTATGTTTGTTTCGCCAAATGATATATTTTGTTTGTTACTACCCTACCAAATCACTATGTCTTGCAATCAAACAAGTATCACAATAACCTTAATATGTGGGCTCATTTGTGTTACACATAATATTTAATTAAACAAGGAATTAGCCACAAGTATTGTGAGTGAAAATGCCATTTATTTATCAAATAACAAAATAATTTATCAAAAAACGTATGTACAACTAACAATAGCACCGAATGATAAATAATTACGCACAAATGAATGAAACTATATCATGCTTTATGTTACCACAAATGTGGGGTCATGCTGTGTTACAAAATAACAAAAATCCGTAAACAAAACTTAATAATAATGTTGCATTTTTAATATGTAACAGTTGTAAAGCATGCCTAATGAATATTCGCTCCAATGAGACATTATAGGTTTTAATATATTGTTGTAAAATAGTTCAATGTCTAACATGCATGAATAGTAATGAATATGAAATATAAAGCATCATGAACATTGATAGTCACTAAGGGACAATATAACTATTGTAACGAGTATTTTTCCAATAAATATGAAAAACAACGAACCTTGACTTATTGATCATGATAATTAAAATTTGACCTAATTGAATGTTTTCGTGTTCAACATGGCCTTTTATCTTTTGTATCTAACGCATATAACTCTTTTAAAGAATGAATGCCCCACTGACTATCTTATTAAAGCACGACACGTACGTATTTCACAAACGTTAGATGTTCTACCGACAAGCTTAGTGTTGCTTTTATTACATTGTGTATCATTTTTATCACATGTAGCATTGACGCTTGTACAAGTTTTCTAAATGGAATATTCGACAAGTATACTGTACAATGTATTGAAGATGTGGCATTATTTTATATACGTCGTTTTTTCTTTTGTTGCTGTATTTCTTTACTAAAATATCTATGTGTCGAATTATCTTCATTAGAGAATAATGATCAATAGTTATATTATATTAACAACGCCGTTTGTATTCAAATCATCATGTAAATACATGTAAAGTTATCGCGGTTGTTTTACTGTTGTGTATTAAACCCGCATCTTTATCAAGAGTCAATTACTTAAAATACTTGTAGCTAGTCGAAACCCCTAGTTAAATTATAAGGTCAAATTGGTGGGCCAATTTTTGAAAGGTGCTAAAGAGCAGACCTACTGTTAAGTTCTTATAACATAGTGGCATATATCTGGGTAGAAAAGTATGCTACAGTGTTATACGTCTGGATAAGAATTTATGTTTGTAACAGTCGATTTATGTTGGAAATGTAAGAAATATTGTGGAATGTCAAGATATGATAACAATGTAAGTTGATTGAAGATAAAATCTAATTTTACGATTTAAGGTACTACATAGTAAAAAAAGGACATGTAGTTAGACATTAATTAGAACGATACAAATGAAAGATATAAGATAGTGGCCAGAACATCATTCAATTAATCTAAGGACACAAATGAGAAAAAAATCTTAGTTGGCATTCTCTTGATAAATAACTCACTTAGATAAAATATATTGTTGACATGTTTAACATATATTTCACTTAAAATCTCATTATCTGTCTACGTGAATTGAATGAGGTCTTTACTAAATGCTGTTTCGTGAACGAGAGAAAATTCAACTTGTTCAATCTTAAACATCCTCAGTCCTAATCTGCGAACATAATAATAAATGGCTTACATGGACTTCGTTTGAAGATATATATTTATGTATTTTACTATATTTTTCAAAATGGCATGTTAAGTCAGCCTACGGTCTCATAATCTTGCTATTACTGCTACTGGTTTGCACACGAATATCAAACAAAAGTGTGGAACACAAATTGCACTACCATAGAACACAATACACTAGATGGGCTTATTACTTATGCTTATGATACCAAGAAAACCTTTTAACATTGTACTCAATCGTAAAATTCAATTAAATATAAATCCGGGATTAAGCTTGTACTTTCAATTAAAGTTTTCATAACCTTAAATGTAAGTAAATCAATTTGCATGCGCGATAATATTGAAGAAATCATTTGTGACAAATTCACAAATCAAGTTACCTATTTGGATGGCACATGTTTATTGAATGATCTGCACGAAAGTAAAGTCAAATTTAAAACTGTCTATTCTACTTTATGAAATAATGCAAATTGTTATCCAGTACAGGAAATTAAAACGTTACTCTGAATTTTAATACCCAAGAGTATCATTGAAGCCTCTAAATAGAATCTAAACAAATGGCCAATTCTGCACTTCAACAAATTCGTCTGTCTAAGAATCAATGTAAATCAAATTACAATAAAAGCTAACTTGTTTGCATTGTTATTGTTTGCTTCTCTTGGTTTTGTCAGATTTCCTGTGTCTGTTTACTTGTATCAGTAGAATTAGAATTAAGACGCCTCATCTAATCTGTTTTGATTTTTCATTTACAGTGTTCAAAAGTATTTCAGTTTCTATTCAGTTTCTTCTTTTTGAGAACTAGACTTAAATTTTATAACATTTTAAAGAACACAACGACTATATCAATCTAATATTAAAATAAACATTGAGTCGAAAGAATTGTAATTTGATTATATACAAATCGTTATGATAAACGTAGGAAACTTGTTTCTAGAAATATTTATCAATTCTGAAGTGGTCAACAGTACATACTGTATTCAAATTTATGTTATTTCATTGGCACAAAACAATATATAGAACCGTTTGCTCTAAAGATGTAATAGTGTTTGTTAGCTAATTGCAACTTCTAGAACCCTATAATTGAAGTACAATTTTTTAAACTTAATTTATAGCCTTCAAAAATTGTCTTAATATAGGAATCTTTTCTTTCTCATATCAAATATATGAGACATAAAATATCGTAAGATATCCTGCGCTTTTGCATTAACAATGTGGTTTTTATAGCAGAAATTTGTATAAAAAAGTCGGAACTTATTGAATAAAGACATTTTCCATACCATCAATGTATGTCTATTAGAAAGTCTTCCATCAGGATTTTGTCAGTGATTGTATGCATAGAAAACATAAAAATGAGATAATTGCAGACTTGCAAATTTTGATTCGTGAGCGTCTAGACTCTATGCAAAATAGCGTGAAAGAAGTTCTTAGCGTAAAAATCTGACATCTATGGTTTTTACAACAATGAATAGGTTAATCTGAGGAATTTGTTCAAATTGAATAAGAAGTTGTCTTCAGTACGTTTTAAACGTTGATAAATATTTTTGTTAGTCATATGGACAAATTAAATGATATATTAAACATTTCAATTGCTAGCTTTTCTATTCATAGTTCAATGTCATAGCAACTTTTTTTGGAAATAAATTGTTTACGTTGCCAATGGTTTAGAATGTAATGGTTTTTACTTTGATTGCGTGAGTCAGAATTTTAACGCAACTGTTATAAATTGGAACTGACTTATGATTTCTATTTCTAATTACATTCTGTGATTCTAATTTATTTCTAAACTAATAGTGCATGGAATATTGTGACTGCATTATGAACTAACAAATGCATACCGACATGTTTTATCCAAAGTACAAAGTAACAATAATATAAGTACTTCAATCATAGAATTTCCATTACCTACCTTGTATACATAATCGTAATCTTACGATTGACAATAAACTTGAAATCTGAACTAATGCCCAATTTTGCACATCAACAAATTTGTCTGCCTAAGATTCAATGTAAAACAAATTACATGTACGTTAAAATCAAATTTGTAAGCATTTGTTTGATTCTCTGTGAATTTGCCAGATCTCTTGTGATCTCTTCTAGACTGGATAAAACTTATGCTTATATATTAAAATATTGACATACATACAATGTTGTCTGAAATGTACGTATGATCGTTTTTCAGACAGTGGCATTTTAGTGCCATTATTATCATATAAATTGTGACAAAATGTTGACTTGTAACGACACAAAATGATCGATGGATAGTTTCATATATCTGTTATTTGTACTGTCAGTCCCAAATACATGTATGTACGTACTTTGTTTAAGTGCATGAATAAGTCAAATGCTTCTTAATTGTTCTTTAGACCATTCGGAGTATTTTTCTACTTCATGAATAAAACATGTAACAGACATTTCCTTTATCACTACAATATGTTTCCAAACACCTATAATTGTTTACATTACATAAAGTCATTCTTTGTCATAAATAAAACATCAGTTTTGCCCATTTCAATGAATGACCAAGCTGGGTACGCAGAACTTTTGTTGTTTTTCCTTTTTATATAAGCTTGTAAATTTCATTGCAACGATAACATTGTGTTTATTCATATTAACTGTTATTTCAACTTCGGTTTTTAATAATAACAAATCTGGAGGAATGTTTTGAACGAAGTACTCGATAATCATAATAAAAATTCCACTATTAGGACTAGCGAAGTCGATAGACCTTATACTTTTCAAATTAAGCATATGCAACTAGTCAAAATCGCATTATTTTGAAATACATAAGGTCTAAGCGGTGAACCTTCTCTAGTATATCATAACAACAAAAACAAACGAGCTTTTTTCTAAATGTATCTTTATTTCCTAATGACTTTGATAACACAAATACATCAGAACTCGCTTAACACCTTTTTGAGCCCATCGATATTGGGTTTAAGTTTTTATGCCGTTTCATCAATATTTTCTTAAATGTTCAACGTAAGTTACGATAATACTAAGATACGTCAGAAGTTAAGAATTTCTTAAAGCGTTTCATCAACGTCTTCGTAACTCTTTTCTTTAACTTTTCTTAACCTTTTGCGTAAACTGTAGAAATTGTAAAACAAAATGGCCGCTCTTTCTCTCGCTATAATTAATTTTTTATCAAGTATGAGGTCTTATCTTGTTGTGGGCCTAAAAAATCTTAATGATTTAGGATAATTTTCGAAGGGGAAGTAACCGATACTACTTTTCGGTAGATTACATCACCAAAGAATGACGAAATCCCGACGTGATTTATTGCATCATCTTGAATACAGAGTCTTGTTGACAACGAAAGTTTACTGCAGTATTTATCTGTACTGCTGGGCTTAATCAGTCAATCCATGTTCAATGTAAGTGCCATTTTGTGTAGTATTCATTGTAGATATTTACCGTGTATGCAAGTTTTCATATGTTATTATAAATTACAACTGAATCATCGTCATAATGCATCGTCTGTTATGTTGACATTTTCATTTCATAACATTGTATTTTTTCTGTCAAAGCGCAGCTAAATTGTTAAATAAAAGGTAATTCATGAATAAAAAAAGTACAAGGATGTCATTGCATATAGGTCAAAGCAAACGGTGTGAGGATAACAGTGAATGATTTCCCCAAAATCTGAGTCAGGACATTCGTACCCTTACCGATTCGTACTCGGCTACCAATCAGAAAATAACCTTCTGCATCAATACCGTGTGATGTAAAACTGTTTTATCATTCACTGAAATTATGCTGCTTGGAATTTACTAATATACATGTATGTATTATTCTATTAATTTTCCTAAAAAAATGTCTTATGTTGTTATATTTCAGACTGATGCCTGTGATGAAGGATGAAGAAATTCAAGAATACATGACATGTAAATGTATGTTGCAAACACTTGATGAAACGACATGAAATCATGATTATATTAACATGTGTTGCCATTTTTTACTGGTAGTACTTTGAGGTAATAATTGTTTTATTACTGGCTAGCTTTTTTATATAAAATGAATTTGTGGTACAAACATGTATTATGCATTAAATAAAAAACTAAAAAAAAGTATGTTGTCGTACATTTATGTCTTCATAATATTCCCCATTGAAAGCATCTTTCTTAATGAATAAGCCACTATTAAAATTAAAATGATGTATAAAACTTTTGATTATTTCATCATTGTTGTGTTGTTTTAAGCTCAAAACATTCAAAATATTTTTGTTATTGTTTTTCTTTATAAATAATGATAAAGAATCTTGAATACTTTGTTCAGATTAGTATGCTGTTTTTATAAACCAAATGCATATAAAAAAGTCTAAAAAGTAATATTTTTTTATTTCCTTAATTAGGGACTTTAGTCAGTTATCTTACCCTAATAAAATCTAAAGCAATCCAATTGGTAAGTAGGTCCATACAGTTGGAATCCTCGGATTTTATCATTGAAGTCCTATGTAAGGATAACAAAATATTCATCCAATTTCTTCCTTGTTAATGAAGATATTAACATAAGTGATAAAATAAAGATAGTTCTTTACCCTAAAAATACTTAGCTTAAATTTCAAACAAATTAGATGATTTACAAAAAAGTTATTTAAGATTATTTTGACAAATTGACATTGAAAAGTATGGGTAATATCCAAGTAATCCAACTAATTGGATCTACCTATTTAAAGAGTACGTATACTAGGGGAAATAACTGACTAAGGTCCCTTATTCTATTCTTAAAGTTGTAGGTATCCTTTTTCTCGAGCATTAAAACCTACCTTGTTGTATTTTCAGGTGATGCAAAGACGTAGCAAATTAAAACAATATATGTGGCTGTTGCAAGCATATATGGTACAAGAAACATTTTACCATTTGAATTATTAAATTTGTTGTCATGTTCATGTAGTTTTTATACTGCAGATTATATTTGCAATAAAAAATCAAAGTATATAACATTGTTTCTTTCACTTTCCATTATTGTTATGAGAATTCATTTCTGTGTATAACTTCACACACAAGACAATCAAGTATGCAAACCTACTCGTATGAATGAGGTTTCAACTGGAAAAATGCATTAAGAAAGATTGTTTTATGTTTCACAACATGTAAAAGAGACTAAATATAGATCAAACCAGGGTCTAGTATTATTGGAGTGTAAACCATGGAGTATTAAAAACCTACCAAGTTGTAGATTTATATTGTTTCTTGAAGAACCCAGTCACTGATATCATCATTAAAGCAAAAAAATCAGTAATAGATAAATATATACATGTATATATGCAAGAAACATCGTTTCTTGTATCATGAATCCTTCAATTGGTGGTTAGGAAAGGTTAAGCTAGATCTATTGCTACCTTATAATAGGGAAAATACATGTATATGGATAGTTATACAAGTTATCATTCCTTAGAATTCAATATTTTTCTATGTATTTAAGAGAAAAATAAAACCTTAAGGTTGGTTGTTGTGTTGTTCCATAACCAAAACAATTAACTGTATTGAAACACGCACAACACAATTTACTAGTGTTAGTAAAATGTTAATGTTAAGCAGTATAAAAAATCACCCTTGAGAAAGCTGTACGCCTTATATTGTTTACGAGTGATAAATAGAATTAATGGTTTGACGGTCATTTAATTGTTTTAAAACTTTAAAAAATAAGTGATATTCAATGATTAATACATGAGTACTAACACTGGTCAGATGCATTTTAAAAATAGAGTTGAAAATCTCCCTTTGTATGACGTCATACGAGGTTGTATTCGTCACAAGTAGACCCTATGATGAATTCATACTTAAGTGATCGGAGGATTTGATAAAACAGATTGAACAATGTGCAAAAAACTCATGTTTTTAGAGGAACTTCATTTCGTAAAAAAGCAAATTTCCTTGCCAAATGTGTACTTAAAGACAATATACGTCTTCCAACATTGTTCTACGACGAAAAATGCACCATACTCGAGTTTACTTTATGTTACAAGAGAAACGGAACCATCATTTCTAATTAATTAAGACGAGTTAAGAATGGCTAGAGGCTGTCTTAAGTTACGCCAGTATTTACGAAAATCTTAAGTTAAGAAAACTTTGATGAAACGCATTATTGACGTAGGTTACGGATAAGTTGGAGTTACGCCACTTCTTAAGTTAAGAAAACGTTGATGAAACGGCACCCAGACATTTTTCTAGTAGTGCGGATCTCGGGATTCGGAGCGATGAAAATAGTCACAAAATCAAGAGATAGATAGGAGAGTTTTTAATGAAAATATAAATTATCTCCAAGCATCGTGTTGTTATGTTAAGTAGTTATAATAGACAAGAAAAGGTTTACCGCCTTAAAGGTACTATTTTATACGACATACAGATATTTAATAACGATAAACAGCGGGGTTATTCGAGCCCATTATGAGAAAAAGATCAGCTGTAAGGCAAATCTATTATAAAAATATTCAATTAAGAAAAAGTTGACTATAATGTGTTTTAATAAATAGTTAACCCTGTTTCATTCACAGATTTAGATTGATCAAAACAATAAAAATGTATTCCCTTCAGAGCATCTATTATCACCACATTTTATTGATATTTTAAGTTCACAATACAATGCGGTGTCGGACATTGTCCAAGTAGTAACACTATAAAAATACAATATGCATCAACCCATACAGCTTCTATAATCAATTAAGAGATGAATATTAATGATATATTATGTAAGTTCATCGATAATTTTCATGTTTGAAATGTCAATTATGAATAATTTGTTGATATTTACGAGAGTTCATAATCACGCTAAAGTAACCATACTGTACTTAACACAAAATCATCAGTGAACCAAGATTAAAGACAGGTTAGTACTGTGATGTAGGAGTCAGGAATGTAAAAGAATGAGTGATGCTAAACTTCAAATAAGGATTAATGTATTTCAGTTTGTAACACCGCTTTTAGGGATTGGCAGTAGGAAGAGTTGTCAGCTTCGTATTGAAGAGCAAGTGTAACACAGGACTAGTAAGAGAAAAGGGTCCAGTAGGGTTTTCGATTTATCGTCTTCTACTTATGGTGGTGTTAATCAAACAAGCGGAGACAAAATCTAAGTTGGCACCACAACTGTTTAGCAAATGTCACGTGAGTATGCCAAACTCTGCCAAATATAAAGCAAAATGCTCGGAAGACCTGCTAAGATCTGATAAAAACTGAAAGTCATCAAATCTAACGGAAAGAGTATTCCAAATTTAGCAGACCTTTCGTAGTGCAAATCAAAAACTCTACAGGGCAATTGGTTTCAAGATAGAAAACCATATAATATAAATAAGCGGCCGATACATTTATACTGATTTTGCGAAAATTAAAATTGATTCGAGTACCACATGTTCTGATCTGTACATTTAATGATTATATCAATCTAAAGAGATAAGACGTTAGTTCAAAGTTCTGTTCTCCTTATTTAGTATATTTTATACCATGGTATGAGAATTTGTAATCATATCGTCGTTTATAGAAATGGAATGCCACCATGGTATGAAACTGGTTCATATACACATAACTATGATTCTTCCCAGAACAATATATTCCCTAAGCATTGTACGGTAAAAATCTTAATGATACAGAGCGCTTTAGGTCATTTATGTCATCGTCTCACGCTATGACCGGATAAATGTAAGGGGAGAACAATTCCTTGATAAGAAAAGTAATTATTATCAGTGGTCAATATACTCGTATGTAGGTGTCAACTATGATGAATAAATAATTGAATAGATGATATTACAACTAATCAGTGGGTATGACATATCAAATGAGAAGAACATGATGTACAGAAGAAGATCAGAGGCACATCAATAAAGTGAATTATTGAAATATCGACTGTTTAACGGCTGTTTTAGTACATTTAGATTTCTCGTATAACGGCTAAAATATTATTTAGATAAATTTATGTAAAACTGTAGACACGTATTGTACATTAATATGAATACATGTAGTTTTTTAACGTCGTATTCAACACATAAATAGGTCATATATACGACGGCCAGTTTTTCCTACTATAGGTTTCCTGGACACTTTATACCTCAAGTACTAAGGCCGACAACTCATGTATAGGGTATGACCTACCGCGACCGGGCTAGAACCCGCGATCTCAAGTTTCGCAGTCAGACATGCTAACCACTACGCCACGGGCGCGGTTTATGAATAGTTTTATCAAACTAAATGTATATCAAACAATTACGATAATTCCCACAACAATTTGAAGGACGATATTACTGAATATTTAGTTTTATAATACAAACTTTGAGAGGTCATTTATGGCATCGTCTCAAGATATCACCAGCTAACTGTCAGGGGAAGCAAGGCTTTGATAGGAAGTAAGTGTAATAAATCTCAGTGGTGAGTCTGAAGGTGACAACTTGAATAAAACAATATATAAGTGATAATACAGAAAGTCATTGGTTAGGACAATCGGATGATACAAATATTGTAAAGGCAACAAAGCAATTATAACAAGACGGTTTATGTGATATTTGTAACATAACCATATTGTTTGCTTCAGGTATTAAATTGCTTATGATCCAGAAAAACTGTATCTGCTAGACAATCTTAGTTTTATAGGCATCAGCTTTTCATCAAATGTTTGGTGATTGAATATCAATATGATTCACAAATTAAGCCTAGAAGTAGGTGCTTTATTGTGATCATGATTAACTAGTTCATCAAGTATAATAGTTAATTATTCCATTTATTATCCAGTCAGTCTGGTATACTCTGCCAGTGGACATAATGTGATGTTGTTCCTTAAATGAGTTTACAGATGATACTGACCTAAAGAGAAATTACATAAATGGAAAATTGTAAAAATAGTAATTGAATCTAAGAAATAATGCCAACCTTATATCTATTTCATCAAATACAATACTTGTATAATTACAATTGTATGTAAAACTATATATTTTAAGCTAATATGCATCATGAAACGCTACGAGACACAAATATGATAAAAATCGCATAAAACATGATTATATTCATAATTACCTATAAACCTTGTACCCATATGATCTATGAGTCGGATTCTTGGAATAAATTTGCGGTGAAATAACATACCAAGTCGGCTTATAATTCAATATTATTGTTCTGGAACATATCAATACTGTTTCTATAATTATGATAAATTACAGGTCAACATTAACTTCGAATAGAAATATATAAATATCTATAACGAGAGGTTACAATTATATTTCTGGCCAAAAGACTAGAACTTACTATGTCTTAGTAAAATGCTAGACGCCGTACCATCCATTTTCATGGCTTAGAGGTAAGTCTCTGAATGAAATACTATAAGTGCCACAAATGATTCTTACAACTAACCACTATGATTATTCACAATATCATTAGAGTTTATTCATAATTGATGATTGATATGACAAAAAACAACATAAACTAGTCTTCAGAGACTAATTTCAGAGAGATATAAATACCAAAGGAATGCTTTTGATTCCTGAAGTAAGGAAAGTACTGATGATCATAAATAAATAAATGGCGATAAACAATATTCATTTTTTTACTACGCATGTAAATATATACGAGTATATTGTAAACAATAACAACTGGAGTTTAAAAAGTAGTAATACATTGTCAATGGGTTTGGATGCCACTGAGGTATATAATGCTTTACAAAATGGAATCTGCATTGATTTGTGGTCATGGGCAGCATGTTATAAAAAAACTTACGATAATTTAACAATACAATATAGAAGGAGTTACGACTAAAATCGGTCGTAAGACACTTGATAATATGGGCCCATGGAGCGTAACAGTCATTCTAAAAACTTCATTTGTACGCTGTAAATGTCCACCTTTTAATGCTTCTGACAAATTCGCCGATTTCTGTGAACATAAACATTAGTTGGGAAAATATACACAAATTCCAACCATAGGCTTATTTAGTAGCGTACATTTATAGCTTCTGAATACTTACTAAGAAGCAAAAGTAATTACTGTTATCTGATAAACGGTTTCTTCATACATGGAGATGAAATGTCTGTTCTAATTAAATGAAGGAACACATTAATTTATTTACAAGGGTTTCAGATAACATTACTTCTTAACACCCACCGTGTCTTAACTCCTGCCTTTTAACACTAACCTTTACCTTGGAAAAATATTTATTGAGATCAAATACACATTCTAGATTCTCAATAATAATTACAAATGTATGTATATAAATGAGATGTAGAGCGAATTGCCTTAGCATATCGCTTTGTGTTCTGGTACCCTTAATTTGATGTCACAATCGTGTATTTCAGGAATGGTACCAGACAAAGCGATGCGTAGCGATATGCTTAGGCAACTCGCCCGTAGTTAAAAGTTGAATACAGGAATCATATACATAAAAATAAAATAAACTTTAACAATGGTTACGTATTACACATCCCTACATACATACGTACATATAATTTCATTTGATTGTATTGAAGTTGACAATTCAACTTTTGCCAGACAAAAGCCTTGTATTTATTTGGTTGCAAAAAGCCCTGTATTTATTTGTTTGGTGTTATAATAAACTGATGACAAATAACAAATGTCTAAACGTATGTAACTTCTAACACTCTGTTACTAAAGAGGCTAGACTATCAGCAATTGAATTACAAACGTCTATTAACCTCCCACTCTATTTTCAAGAAACTTTGTGTTGGACAATCTTCAACAGATAAAGGTGTAAATATGACGACACAGCTGTGTAATTACTGCTGCGAAGATCTTGTTTTAAATGAATTAACACAATACCATGTGTTTGTATAGTTATCGGAACTATTACCTTTAAAAGAATACAAAATATAGACACCAGCTTGCGAAAGTGGTATTTGTATGGTATCACCTTTCAATGATAGTAATTGTTTCTACTCGCATACTTTGTTTGTGTCAAATGCTATAATGTTTGTCATGTTATGTATGTATCTCTGATCACATCGAGGAATATTGACAAGACCGTAAAATGTTGTTAAGACATGAGTTGATTCATGTACTATTAATTCTTTGAATATTGCAAATCTCAAAACACTAAATGAAACAATTAATGAAATGTTTTGTAAAGAAATGTTATAACCATCTAATCGGTAACTCAGGACATACATGTTTTTGTATAAGTATGCACTGGACCAATAGGGTTGCAACGATCCTGATAAAAATTGTATGAACCATAAAAATTAAAAATACAAAAAAAACATAAAAATAGTTTTTTTAAATTATTTATATGTTTTGTTAATGAATTAATCACCCATTTATTCATACTTGTTACGACAACTTTAAATATACGAAGCAGTTTTAATGCATGGTTTTCATATAAACATATTACCTTCACGTCATCTGCAAACAGCTTATGTTCCTGGAAATTTTATGGTTGTGAAGCAAGCACAATTATTCATAATAGCCGCTGCGATATTCGATAGATCAAAATGAAAGTACTAATGAATCCATATCCATAAACTTATATCAATACACGAGGGTCTAGTTTCTCATATGCTTTCATAACTACAAGCGATTGACACAGATTTAGACGCTAACGGCATCCACAATTTTATAACTAAATACGAAGCAAAATTCGTGAAAAACAACCCCTGGTCATACATCAAGCTTTACGTTGGTTGGTGCGTACGTTCTCAATTGCCTTAAATACGAACTTTGTTATTTTCAGAGACCGGTGGCACCTACTAAAATATCTATTAAATTCTAAGTGAAATGAAAATATGTCTTGTAATACCTTGTATTATATTTTTTCCTTACAA
This sequence comes from Mactra quadrangularis, assembly GCA_025267735.1. Taxonomy (NCBI): domain Eukaryota; kingdom Metazoa; phylum Mollusca; class Bivalvia; order Venerida; family Mactridae; genus Mactra; species Mactra quadrangularis. The sequence continues at coordinate 54,735,727 of CM046309.1, read as the reverse complement.
TTAGCCATTAACAATTATAATATTTAAAGAAAACAAACCACATAAAAATTTGCACAGGTACTAAACATCTATAATTTCAATTAACTTGATTAAATGTGTGTCTCAAATTTAATACTGTTTATCAAAACAAGACAATTGAAATTCATGTCAGCAAAAATAACATAAAACCTCTTACTAAGACAAAGGGAACCAGAGACGATTTTAAATGTTTAAAGTAACTCCATATCTATTAAGTTATAGACAGTTGGATTTGTTGTAGTACAAATATCATTTAGGAGTGAATTAGGCAAACCACACTAATCCTCTTGAGTATTTGCATTATTAATGATACATTCAGTTCCAATACTGAATTGTAATTTGCATTTAAATAGGAAGATTACTCGGATTTCAAATTCTGGACAGTTTTTCTACTTATTTGCAAATTCCATCCACATTTATCAGTTCATAAATTTCTCAATATAAAATGTATGCAAATTTTATTTTGCTGCATGCTAATTTCGACAATTTTTGTACAATACGAGTAGCCATCATAAGATTGAGAATTAGATGCACTAACTATACTACATTATATTCAGCGCACAAATATGTACGCAATGTAATTGGAAACTGATAATGGCATTAGTATAGTGTCACAGCAAACATGTACAACGGAATAATACCTGCAAAAAATACTGTCCACTGTTACAATCAAAATAAGCAAATGTGATATCTGCAACCACTATTCTGTTTTCGGCTAACGTAACTACTTTCACAATCGTCATGCAATCTTGTATATATGTAACGATGTTTATCACAAAAGTTAATGCAAACTCTTTCATCTTATTCATTTCTTAACACAATTAGCCAGATTTCCCGAGCTTATAAAGTCAATTAAACCTCATACTCTAGATAAACATTCACCTACCAAAATAAGAGTGACATTACACAACTCTATATGTTGCAAAGTGTAATCAGAATATGTCACCTTTCTGTGCGACATTAACAGTTATAATCAAAACTTCGTTTCTTGAAAAAAATGACACTATAGATAAATGTGAATGCTAAAATGAAATGAATTATTTTATTCTATGCAATCGCAAAAAATATAAATAATATTTTATATTTGACGTTCTTCATAAGTATTACTGCACGTGTCTGTGGATTGCTATGCATTAATTTTACTTACTTCACAAATATGATTAACTATTTCCTAACCAAACCCAATCTGTCTTCATTATGTTCTTAATGTAACTAAACATGCAAATAGATAATCCACTCTACTTCATCTTTCATTCTTATTGCAGAAAAAAAATTCACTTTGACACAAAGATCATTATATTCGGAATACAGGAATTAAAAGTGATAAAGTTAGTATTAAACAGATTTCATATTGTATTACCTAATTAAAGCTAAAGCTCCTTTCTGTCAACTGAGTAATGGTATGCTTGACATTGATAGCTCTGAATTAGACGATCAATCTAACTGCAGACAATGCCTCAATGATCAGTCTATCATGAACCAGTGGATGATATTTCCGAGAAACTTAAAAGTGAATCAAATAAAACATTAGGTAGAAGTTCGACTTGACTGTAATCTTAATGTATTAAGAGACTAGAAGTTGCAATTTGATATCATTGTTATTGTATTCAAGTGTCATATTCGCTGTGAAGTTGCTATTCGCATAGCACAGAAAAGCTTTATTTTATTTCTTCGAACAATATTTGAAATATGAAAGTAATTTGACACAAGAAAAGAAAAATAGTCACGAGGAAATATTCGTTTTCTTGAATGGTAGAATCCAAACATCAAACAAAAATATTGTTAAAATGTACCTTCCATACTCCGGAAAGACAAACAAAGTCATTTATATCAATAAAACAAGAATTTCAGACAGAATAGTTTTACATAAATAAAATTGATACTAAAGCAAGCAATATGACAATTCTAATCACATTTTGCAACGCCGTATTATTCCCGAAGCATTGTGAAATATAAATTATGTATGGTATGAGATGCTGAAGGTCATTTATGTCATCGTCTCATGCTTTGACCAGATAAATGTCAGGGGAGAACAATTCCTTGATAAGAAGTGTAATTATTATCAGTGGTCAATATACTCGTATGTAGGTGTCAACTATAATGAATAAATAATTGAATATGATGTTACAACTAATTAGTGATTATGAGTAATTACTTGCTATGATTATGTTTAACAAAGGAATGATATTTCAAATGACTGAATTAATTAACACATCAACAGTTTAACCGTTTTTGTGATAATAATACAAGGGAAATTACCGAATTGATGTTGGCCATACAAATAATGTTTCATCTGGATCTGAAATACATTAGTTCTAATTTATGTCCAGCTAAGTTTTGAGTTTAAGAACGCGATTTCGAATATAGGTAAATTAAAGGAAATAGATTTGGATTCGTAAATGATACAGTTCTAGAGAACGACATTTATCGAAAGAACCATTTTTCTCGACATTGTTTCTTGCTTCTATGCCCATATCTCAAATATTTTGAAGATTATCGTTTTACAAAATAAACAAAAGAATATATCAAACACGAATATCATTTGAAACAGACGACCTATTTGTTAAATGTCTTCATAATCTTTAATATATACAAATTTATAGGACCTTTTTATTTATTTATTGGAGTTAACGCCGTGTCAACACAATTTTAGGCCATTTTACGGCGTCCAGCGCACCTAACCTAGCTTTCCTGGACCATTGTCTATATCCAGTACTCACCTACCCTTCCACAAAGCCGGAAACTTCTCCATATTATCTAATCAATGGAGGAAAATCGACATCATTGTCAAATTTTCATGGACGGATATAACCTCCCCGGGTGGGATTCGAACCCGCACCCCCTTGGGCACGAGTATCCAAATCCCGGCGCGCTACCAACTGCGCTATCGACCCGGGTTAAGACCTTTTTAAGATATTAAGAACAATTTGGTACATTTTTGCATTAAGGAGATGATATGTCGCTAGTTCACATGTATTATTCTATGCATACAATAAAATAATGATGAGCATGGTTGAAACAGTAAATAATATACTGGTTATACATGTCGCCTGTCCGAATGGGTGATGGAATATTAAATAGGTAATAAATATTATTTTCGATAGTTAAATGCTTTATTTACAACGCCACTAATTAAAGTTTCATTAGATTGGGTATGTAAAATATGGACTAACACGTTTAGTGTTTCAAACTTATAAACCATGACTGCTTTAAAGTGATGAATAATTTAAGTTGCACTATAGTTTCTTTTTCTTTTTTTTTCTAGGACAAAGTTTTCACTATAAAATATAATTGGATGAGTGTATTGAAGCGAAACAATTTGTTATTATGACTAAGTTCATACCGTTAGATCCCGTTATATCCACAGGTCGATTACCTATTGTTTCACCATTGATTTTTTGTCATTCCAATAATACAATAAAGGCTCTTTATCATTTTTTCAAATAGTTGTATTCAAGCGTGGGAGACAATATAAAGTAATATAAACCTTTTAAGTGTAAATAATGAGTTACCCTGACAGCTGTCGTGTTTTTACAGAACATATAGAGACCAAAGCTATCGGATAGTTTAATTATAGTTACAGCATTGTTACATTCAGTTGTCCATACAAAGCAAGTATTTAATAATGCGGCTTTGTGTGGAAGTTCGTTAGAACTTGGTTCAGTCTAGAAAGTATCAATTTAGACACATCATACAATTCATAAATTATAGCAAAATCAGAAAATAATTAAAAGTGTACAACTGGTGTTTATACAGTTATTGTTTATAATGGCAAATATCATTATTGTAAATATTGCGACTTTAAACTTAGAAAATTCTATTACAAGCCTATATTTATGTGTGAAACACTAGTTCAATTATATTTTTTACATATCAACATATAGATTTTACGATGTTCACGTGAACTATTATAAGAACATGCTGAATATCAAAGGGGTTGGTCTAAATCAGTATTATGGTGTGCATACATCACCATATTCACCTGTTGTATGGACAAGTCCATTATCAATAGTACGTAAACACACGTGACCTGTTATACAACATCTAGTTTATTAATATTAATTGATAACAGGCGATAAGTTGAACTTTGCATGTGAACATAAACAAATTACAAATAAAAACATTTAATTGTAAATGGTATCAATCAAATAAATTACTTAAGAGTCAAATGAAACACTTAGTATGATGCTTAGAATCCACTTAAAACATTCATTTGAAATAACTAACTACGGTATACAAGATTGATATTAGCTATTGATAAATTTGATTGCGATTATGATTTAACAAATTGTTTCTAAGATATATAACAAGCTCGTTTGACAAAACGGATGCAAACAACATGAAACAAGATATTTTATTGCTAAAACTGTAAATGAAAGCCAGTGGTGCTTTTTATAAAAATTCTTACGAAATAAATCTTCGTAAGTCAGTTTCATATAATTAGCACTTCAAAGTCAGACGGATAATTAGCTATGATATGGTATTCAAAAGGTATACACAATTCTACACAATTTGTTTAATATTTAGAATTGATAAACCAAAAAATGAGAGTATTATTTATGTTTCTTGCTTTTGACTTGCGAAGATTTTTTTCGTAAGAATTTTTGTGAAAAGCACCACATCTTTTCATTAAGTAAGGGTATCGGGTATAACCTTTATATTACATCAAAATTCACAATGACTTCTTTTTCCCATGGATCAGTTTATTCGTTGTAATCAACCAATGCTTGAAATAGCATACCAGTAATTTGGAACCACCACGACATCTCTCAAACTAAACATGTCCAGTTTCCAAAGTTCGAATCTTCAATTTGTGGTGCTATACTTTCAATGTTACAACACTATAAAATATCAATGAAACCAAGGATTGCCTGCAAATATAGTTGTATCATGTAAGAGCTATCATTAGTCAAGCAAAGGAACAAGCTGAAGCGAACCTAACATACGAATTTTTGCGAAATACATCGTGAAATATTTATCATCAATCGATATCATTCATCAATTTATGTAAAATAAAACAAATTAAGACAAATAGAATGGGATTTCGACAACGATTTAAGAGGTGATTCGGATAATACAATACTCGTTAAAAATGTATCCTTGTAATAGATTTCCTGAATGGGTTTCATGAGGAGTATATATACATTGTTATTAATAACTCAGAAAGCAATTTAACATTTGATTCAATTTTGATATAGTGTCGCTACGGTAGTAAGCGTTATTTTTATGTTGCCAAAACGTCGTATCTACCACTGTAACAATAAGAGATACGTCTTCTTTCCCTGAAACCTAACTTATATTCAATTAACGCTATTCACTCTCAGTAAATTTCTGACCCGGAGCTTAAAATGAAGGCAGACATACACCAATGTTACAATAAGTTTCCTGTATGTAGTTTTCACACGTGATCTTAATGGACCCATTAAATCAAGGGAGGCTACTCTTACATACATTGGAACATTATGAGATACAATTGTATTTGGTGGCTTACTGAGACATGACAAATAGACAGTGCCTTCTATTATTTATGTAATATATAGTAAAATACCGCTGTGAAGACCACTTTGGTTATTACAAAATCAAGCCAGAGTTTAATCCCAAATAATTTTTTAGACGAAAAAAGTCCCTATATTTAAACCATGTCGCTAGTTAAATCATCGATTTTTATGGTCCTTATGGTGGTACATTGATGAATACACACATAAGATATACTTAATATTAAATTAATGTTTACAAGTGTATGTGAAAAATACCACAGTAGTTCATGAAGAGAATGGACCCATAATGCCTTATTTAGGGTATTTGACTTCTATATTAAGAAATTGACATGGCCAAGATGTTGCCACAATGAGTATATAACTATGCTCTTGAAAAGTTGACATAGCCAAAATGTGTATATAATTATGCTCTTGTGGAAGATGACATGACAAAGATGTTACCAAATGCGTACATTTATAATAATGCTTTTGCATAAATTGACAAGGCTAAGATGTTACCAAAAAGTGTATATATCTATGTTCTTGCAGAAGTTGACATGGCAAAGATGTTGCAAAAATAAGTATAAAATTATGTTCTTGCAGAAATTGACATGGCTAAGATATTACCAAAAATGTGTATATATCTATGTTCTTGCAGAAATTGACATGGCTAAGATGTTGTCAAATCACGTATATAATTATGCTGTTTCAAAATTGACATCGCTTAGATGTTGTCAGAATGCGTATATAGTTGTGCTTTTGCAGAAGTTGACATGGCTAAGATGTTGCTAAAAGTATATAATAACGTTCTTGCACAAATTGACATGACTAAGATCTGCCACAATTTGTATATAATTATGCTGTCGCAGAAATTGTTATGGTTAAGATGTTGCTAAAGTGCATATACATTGTACAATGTATAATTGTGCTCTTGAATGATTTTTCTAACAACAGTTGAAGAAACAAACCATAGTCTATATTTCTTTTCTATTTGGCTATGTTTTCTCTACAACTCCTTTTAATGGCCACTTCGGATTCATTAAGAGCGTCTATACTTAGAGTATAGTAAAGTTCTTTTTACTTAAATATCCATTTTCTACTGTGTGTAGGCTGAAGATCAGTCGATTGTTTATTCATTGTTTCATACACCTAATTCATCACCACTGACGTATTTAAAACAGTCATACGAGAGATAATTGATAAATCCTCGGTATTCTAGTTTTCCTTTTTTAGTCGAACCACATTCAAATTCATTTCAAAGTTGTGAAGATTACAAAACTATACTTGCGAGGCGAGCACACCGCTTTGACACTTCCGGTATGTCAGAATAGATTATGTTCACTTACACCGACGCGACTAGCAATACGGACTCTGGGCATATACATCTAAGTGTAAAACAACTTATGGTTGTTTGGGTTTTAAGGCGCATCAACACAGAAAGGTTATATCGCACCGAAAGCAATTGATGATACTATTAATGTCAATAATCATACTGGTAAAAATATAAATAATATGTAGGAAGAATAAATGATACCATTAACAGCCAACTGTTGTCAATTGGTGAAACGGAGAGCTTCTTAGTAACAAATCTGACAACATTTAACATGGTAGTACACCAGAAACCGGACTTAGGTAAAACGTCGTTTCATCACAAATTATGATCCTCTACCAAATTATTGAAGGAAACTCGACAATATTGTATTTTTGTGGAAATGTTATAAACAGCTTATTTCAGTGTGTTTCGAACCAATACCCCTCAAAATAGATTCGATATCCAGCCTACTGTATCGAAGTTCGAAGTAAAACCTAAGCAAAAAAACGTTCCGAATAGACTATCTCATGCTTTTACAACAAGTCAAAATTTAAAAGCAGTCTCGCTGTCATAGATTTAAGATGAGAAAAATAACCAAACGTAACTCAAAAGATTTATATCTTTAAAACCAATATACCGCTGTGAGAAGTTCCACATAAGCCGACCTTGTCAGCACTTTTATATTGCCGGTTGTTATATAAAACCGTAGTTTTCTGACAAGCATTAAATAGTTCTAGCTTAGAGGTTTTAGGCATTATAAATAATACTAGCTCATAGGTTTTCTAAACTGAATTCATCCAAATAAGATGCATTAGGAAAAGAGCCACCCGACTAGTTTAGACGGTAGCACACACGTTAACTGATCAAGGGATCATAAGTTCGATTCCCATGCGGGGCTTACTATCGTGGAGTTTGGTCATATAAGTCTTATAGATCGTATAAGAAATAATTCCTACGACCATTCTCCCTCTTACCACTGATTCTAAATCATGTAGGGCAATTGTCAGTCACTGACAGAGGTGTGCGCCCAGTAACTGGTAAACAGCTCAATTCAGAGAGTTAGCCGTTACAGCGACGGTGAGTAGATTGACCGCGGTGATATGACCTATACAATGTGTTGCTATGGCGTTAAGCCCAACAGATATAACGAAAAAAGCAACATGTATTCCCTCTTATACATAGAATGTCATAATGCCATACAATATCAATATATATAAATAAATCCGCCTACAAGTGTCAAATTGTTTTGGTATGTGTTTCAATACTTAATCAAATCATAGCCGTATAATGTCATTAGCGTATTTCTATACATTTGCAGATATTGTGGGAAATGTTGAAATCCTGAAAACAAATCAATAGTTCGCCTCAGGAGATTTGCGTTTTTCTCAAATATCATATGCTTTTAAATGCAAAATCTCCGAATAAAGACTCGAAGCGTCTGAAAATGATGATTATCCTAAGTATCAAGGGATATCTCACTTGTGTTTACTTTTCAAACAACAAAATGTCACATTGAAATTCTTCAATCTCCAAGGATAACGATCGATGTAATCCTTCAATAACTTCTTTAAATGACGTCTTTTTGACAGTTAATTGAACAAAGACTATTTTTGTCAGTCCTTTCTGCATACGAGAATAAACCCATCACTTCTGTATGCTGACGATTTCATGTTCTTAAGCCGATACACGTAGAATACTCGTGAGACCTAGTGACAGAAGATAAATACATGGTGTTTTTTCATTGTATGACGTCATTAATTATCTTATGATGACGTCACTTGCCATATTAGTATTACATGTGTAATCGTCTACACCGACTAAAAGATCTCTTCGTACAGCGTTAAAAGCCATTGTGGTATGACATCAGACATTCCATTCGTATAGCGTATAAAACATTGATGTTATGACGGTAATTTGTGTATTAGTATAAATCCTATACTGCTCTGAGTGTGATGTAAATAGACATTTTATGACGTCTAAAATAATGTTTTATGACGTCAATTGTCAACTCTGCATGACATCTATTAGGCTCTTAGTATGATGTCAACTGTTCTATTATTATGACGTAAACGATTCGCTTAGTATGGCTTATTAATAGTGCACTTAGTGTGACGTCATTTTTTCTATTGTTATGACGTTGATGACACGCTAAGTATGATGTAAACTTTTGTGCTCTTAGTATGACGTCAGTAGTTATCTTTATGACGTCAATGGTCTACTTATAAATACATCTATAATGTTATTCGTCTAGTCATATTGGTATAACGTGCTCAGATGACTCAATAGACGTTTTAAATTACTCTAACTTTCCTCGTGGTGTGTAGCTTATACATTGTATCTTTTCATTAACCACAGTTATCGTTTTCGGCGCGATATGACCTTTTTGTGTTGGTGCGCCGTAAAACCCAAACAAACAAACAAAACAGTTATCGTTTACCTTGAAAGTTTAATTTCGTTCGGATTAATTGTTTTCGTACGCACCTTTCAAGCAGTTTGAGTCATTAAGTGGTGACATTTCACGTAACATTCGCACGTGGGATGTACTCGACACTTTTTTTCGACACAAGAAAATCCATGGTCGTTGGATATGCTTAGCACCATAATCCGGTATTAATGAGAGATTAAATTGTCAGGTCAACGACCTAAACCACTCAAGTTTGACTCATTAAACATTTATAGCGTAATCTGGGAAAGCTAGAAACCTGCAGCGTGTTCATTTACCTTAAACGTTCCAAAACGTTCCGTAACGATACATTCGTAACTCCTCGGCCATTCGCTCCGATTAATCTAATCTAGTAAACAAATATACGATCGTTAAGGCAATGAGTGATGTTTCAAAATTTATGCACTAAAATCGAAACATCCTTCAATGCCTAAACGATCTTATATTTGTTTACTTCAACACCGGTAGTTTCAAAATAGCGTCTAAATATGTCCGAGATTATTCGCAGCGAATGGCCGAGGAGTTTCGAATGTATCGTTACGGAACGTTTTGGAACGTTTAGGGTTATTGAACAGCCTACTGTTATTGTTAAGTATGTTAGTTTTGGTCTCACTGATAAATGTTCAAACAGCTCTGATGACAATGTATAATTTCATTAGCCTATGAAACTAGACACTTCGAATGTAGATTTCCGAAGGAGTATTTTGTTCAAAAATCTCAGGGGCTAGTTTTTGCTCCGAGAAATATCGACACTAATGTGGGTAGTCCACTATTTATAAGGTATATCGCTGGCTTAGTGCAAAAAAGACGTAACTCAAATTAAAAAAGAGTGATTTACAACCGTTTTGCTTTAAGCCTGCGATATAGAGAAGTTGTCGGTCTTGAGGAAAGATAAGTGAGTACTGGCATAGGCGGATCCAGCGGGGGACAGGGGGTTCGGACCCCTAGAATTTGGCAAATGTACCTGTCCATTAGTGTATTGTTTGCCTGCCAGTCATCTTTTAAGTATCATAAAGCAATTTTTCTCGGTGCTTAACATAGATTTCACGGTTATGCTGTTTTTATTATCAATATGTTGTATTTTTCTGCAAAATGTGTATAATGTGGTTGTGGTTCGAGGTTCGGACCCCCTCTTAAAAAAGTTCGGAGCCCCCCTAGAAAAGTTCGGACCCTCCCCTCCCCTCTAGAAAAAAATCCTGGATCCGCCCCTGACTGGTCATAAACAAATGTCATAGAAAGCTAGGTTAGGAGAGCTGGTCGTCGTAATATGAACATAATTTGTGTTGCTATGTCGTTAAACAAAACCAAAGAAGCTATCTAAATGCGGCGTACTTACAATGCACTTTTTAGAAAGCCGGGTTTAAAAAGGTATACAAACAGCAAAGGAGGTGATGTTTCATATTTTTGAACTTATATAACAAAAATGGACGCACAAACATATCACGAAAACAAAATTCTAAGAGGTTTCCGCCTTGAAATAGACACCAGAGGTGCGTTCAACAATGCGAGCGCTCGGGGCGACATCGAGCGCTCTCGCTCTGAACACGGGCGCCCACATCAGTGCTCGCGAGCGCTCACGATTCAGCTCTAGGGGTGTTTCGCTTAGATATCAAAGATGGTGGCTGGAAAAATTAAAAAAATTATCTCAAAGAATTATCCCTGAAAAGTTGGACGCAAATTTGTGTGTTACTTGTTCCACGTAACATATCCACGCAATGCATATAATATAATTTATTAGTAAATTGTATCATAATGATTCATATATGATTATAACATCTCATGTTTTAGCAGAAATAGTTGTACCCCAGCCCACTATTTTCAATAATGTGCTATTTGTCGCCATCTTGGATTTTACAGTGAGCGCTTGCAGTCGTTCAATAGCCAAACAATTCGCAAAGCAGGCGCTTGCTATAGCGCTCCCATTGTCGAACGCACCTCAGTTTCTAGGATGCACTAACCTCACACTTGCCACAACAGGTTTAAGAACAAAAAACAACTAGTTATCGTAAAAAAACAAACGCACGTGTGGCAAGATGAGATGACAATAGCTGACATTAACCATAACCATAACTAGTTAAGTTTAAGTTAATAAAGCAATACGCCTGAAGTTGATCACTTTATTAATAGGTTGATATTGATTTTAGTTAAAGTTTGTTTGTAAATTATGTTTTAAAACCAAGTGTTTTAATCAACTTACAGAATTATTTATTACAAAACTATTGCGTGTTGTAAGTCGTTAGTCTCTCCCTCTATCAGAACGAAATTTATGACGGAAATTGTTGTGGAGAAATTCCAGTTATTCGCCATGTTAAACAATGGTATAAGAAATATATCCCCAGTTCTAGTCCATTTTCTCTCATAGAAATGCTCTTAATACAGTAATAACTACCAGTTTCTTGTATGTTTTTCAACAAAATCCAGTCACTAATAGGCTTTTACAGCCTTCCAATGTTTTTTTCAAAAAAACAGATAATCCAACTTTCGTGGAAATAATTTGCGACGGCGAAGGCGGGGTATAATTTAATAATGTTGATGAAAATTCTCTGCTCTAAGAACATATTTTTTCTATGAGCTTTCCCGCAAGGAGAACTGTTTTGTTTCATGAGAGAAAATTAGTCTGAGAAAAAAACCCACAGTAGAACACGAACAAGTGCTTATGACAAATGAGAAGGAATGTAATGTTTTGTTTAAAACAATCACAATATCGCATGCTAGTGTTTGAAGTCATTTACTAACTATTTGCAATCTTTATTGCACATAATCCTTTACAATTTGCAGTTTCTTCCTCGAAATGCGGAGCTGTCTTGGAAATATTGATGTAGTGAAAACAGAGACCATAGCTCTTTGCTTAAACATGACTAAACAAGAACAATAGCTAATGATGTCGGAGTTAGCTTTTTCAGCCATAATATGTGAAACGTGTCGTTTATACGCATGGAAACGCCCACGCACGTGAGCTCCAAGTTAAATTAGTAAACAACATATCGATAAGTCAGTGCAGAATTAGTCTATATTCTCTTTTATTAACGAAGTTAAACTAGTTTTACACTACCTAATTTTTATATTATATATTAATTTCTTATACAGGAACAGTAATCTAGTGGAAGGACGCACGCTTAAGACGTAGCGCTCAATGTTGACGTACAAACGAAAAAACGCCATATTGCCGTGCTATATTATATCGCCAGAATGCTAAGCATTAACATATTTAAATGAGATTTAAAGCAGATTCTACATTTTTTTTCTATTTAGTGCTGAACACAAATATTATGTATAAACATTCAGAAAATGTTTAGTTTAATGTTAACGTAAATAAACGTCATTAAAAAGTGAAGTAAGATGTAACAACATTGACACAATTGCAAGAGAAAACTTGTTCGAAAATTACAAAAACAACGTTTTTTTTTCGTCTAATCGTATACGGAATGACGTGACATCATCTCTACAAGGCGTCAACACAAGCATAACTAAAAATAAAAAAGAACACACACGACTAAAAAGATGTGCGTTTAAAGAGCGTAGAGAAAAAGGTAAGATTTTGTTTTCTTGATTTGTAATCATGAAAATAACCGGGAAAACAGTAATACGTTGTTTTATAATATTAATTTCAATCGCTCAGTTAGAAGTACATTGTTTGTATGGATCGAGAAGTCCAGGGTTCGAATCCCACTAGGGGCACTGCTAATTTCATTGAGCAAGAAATTTACCTGCGATTGCTTCACTCCACCCAGGTGTAGATGGGTACCTGTTAGGGGCATGCACTGTATGCTGTGGCTGCAATCTGCGCCGTATGTAAACAGTATGTGTGTGACTCGATGATCGGTGAAGTAAATGTCAAGAGTCAACTTAATAGTGATATTAATATTAGACTTCAATAACCATTGATTCAACTTTAAGCTTTATACCTGGCAAACAATTATTATATAGTCCGGTTTTTTTCTCAACTATCAAAGCTTGAAGAATTTCACGGTGACTGAATGCATTGTTTTTGTACTGATGGCCTAATTGTTATTAAAAATATATTGACTATAGTCTGATTTTATTCGGTGAGCCGTGACAGGTTGGATGAGTCTAATCATAACCATGACGATAGGTATAACCAGTAAATACTACACTAAAATCAAAACAAACTGTAATATCTCAAGTATATATGCATGATATAATAATTCAAAATCATTATTCAAAATAGTGCAGTCGGTAACGAGTCAGAAACATATGGCCAATGCATTATTCTTACTGCAGTGGTTCGAACCTCACCGCCTCCACACTTTTTAATGTATTATTAAATTCATGTATAGTTGTCCGTATCATATAATGATTGTTGTGCTATAATTTGATTTTGTTTAATTTCTATTTGTTTTATTTCCTTGTTCTTTATTTTTTATAACTAGCAATTAACATTGTACCGAAAAATAATACATTTATATTATACATTCGACTTCAAATGCAGTGGCTGAATAGAAATCAAACTAGCATACAATCGAACGAATGTGCCAAAGTTACATGCATTCCATTTCACTTCTCTTTCTTATAAAATGCATGTGCATAGAATCATTTCTATAAGACACGGTCGAGACAGTTAAGTGTATGACATCAAAGTAATAACTAAGCGCAAACTCAGGCAAATATGCATATTCTATTTTCTATACAATTGGCTTCGTGCTGCACAGAGATTTCGAGTTGTACGTTTCCATGATTGCAAAAAGTAAAAAAATAAAAATAATAAAACAAATTAAAGGATACTTAGCAGGATTCGAACCCGGGGTAGCAAAAGCAATGTCTATCAATCCAAGTGTCTTACCGCCACGACTATTGAGTAACTTAAATCAAACTTGAATAATTATGATGAAGGCAGTAATCAGTTGGTTGGTTAATAAGCTGTGTTACCTTTTTGTAGGAATATTCCAAAAATCTATAAATACAAAAGTGCAGTCACGGCTCACCGGATAAAATCGGACTATAACACATATCATACGGTCATGAGTAGCTTTACTCAATCATAATACACACTTTTGGAAACTCAAAGATGTATTAGGACAATAATTTTAACCAAAGCATTCACCGTGAAATTATTCATGTTTTGACAGATGAGAAAAAAACGAACAATACCTAGGCCATAAACATAAAGAATGTCAATGACCGAGGCCATTTAACAATGATAAACTAAATGGTACTATCAATACAATTGATTAATTAATTTCATGAAATACTAAAACAAACAAGTCATATTTTTAATTTGCTTGAATACATATTTATTTCACTCGTCATGAATCAATATTTTGTTATATATATCATTAGGTATACATCTATCTAGTGTCGTTAACATCAGTACATGTAATATCACATTTATAATACATATAGTGCCCACCAAAAGTTTGGAGACATTTTAAATTTGTATTTACCTAATATATGAATTGCGCTTGAATTGGATCATAGTGCGGGAGAATAATGGACTTTAGTCAGTTATTTCCCCTTGTATACTCTTCAAATAGGTAGGTCCAATTAGTTGGATTACTCGGATTTGAATTTTACCCTTTTCAATATCAATTTGCCAAAATTAATAATTTATAACTTTTTTGTAAATCATTTAACTTGTTTGAAATTCAAGCTAAGTATTTTTAAGGTGAAGAACTATCTAAATTTCATCACTTCTGTTAATATCTCAATTAACAAGAAATATATTAGATAAAATATTTTGTTATCCTTACATAGGAATTCAAAGATAAAATCCGAGGATTCCAACTGTAAGGACCTATTCACCAATTGGATTGCTTCAGATTTTATCAGGGAAAGATAACTGACTAAAAGTCCCCAATTGAGCAGATCGTCAGCCTCACTCTTTCGTCCCATCCTATCTTGACCCAGTGGCAAGATATAATCAAGACGGTTGGGGATAGGTAGGATGCAGTGGATGGCCATCAGATAAAAACAAGCTTCGCCGAGCCCTTAAAGTGTTCCACGTCACTTAACGTTGCTATTTACCCATAGCTGGGGGTCTGATCGTTGGCACCAGGGCGTGTCCACACGCCAGTGTGGTGGCTATATATAGCGTTCATCGTCATCATGATAACCATTAATTGTTAATGCTTTTCTAGTTTTGCTTTATTTTTTGTCATGTTTCTATCTATAATTGAAACAATGACAATAGATTAAAGACTATTATGGAACATTACCATATTGATTGCGATTTTGACCGCTTTGGAATAAGAGATGATGAATCCTTTAAAAATGATGCATTAACAAATTGTTTTCAATTTATCACTCCTCATACAAAATACATTGAAATTAAAGTTCTGCACAAACGATCGTCGAGATTTACGATTTTTTTTCAAATTTACCTTGTCTCCAAACTTTTACTGGGCACTGTATTGTATTGTTATAATTTAACAGAAACATAAAATCAGTAAAACATAATAGTAACAATTGCCCTATTAATCACCAAACCTTGCAATCGAACAATTATCACAATAACCCTTATTTGTGTTACACATAACAATAACTTAAACAAGGAATAAGCCAACACATAACAATTATTTGATTCATACATAAACGCACAAAATATCATATCCAGTGAACAATTGCATTGGATTTTTATAAATAACTTTTCATACATTACACTGCATTTAATATATGAACACATTTTGATACTAACACAAAAATGTACTTAAAAAATCGTTCAAACTCACACAGCCGCGCGAATAGCTCAGTCGGTAGCACCCAAGTCTTCTCATTGAGGGGGGGGGGGGCATACTTCCGCAAACTTGGGTCAATTGTCATGAAAATACTCCACCCCCTACCACTAATTTTCAAACATATAGGGCAGTTGTTAGTCACTGATGTAAGTATGCGCCAAGTACATGTAACTGGTTGATAGCAAAATCCAGAGATTTATCTATTCCCAAAATGGTGAGTAGGTTAGCGCATGCGCATATAAGCCTTTTCAGTTAAATAGGGTGATGTTTAAACAAACTAAATTAATAAACTTTTATTTATTAAACCCAAAAATATTGGTTTGTAATGACACAGATTATACCTTTAGTTGCATTTTTACGTAAACCAGCAGCATTGCAGAGAACCGACGGTATCACCATTAATTTATTGAGCGCACACCGAAGTTTGCGCTCTTATATGAAATCGGTTTTGATTTGTTCCCTGTACGCGGAACTTCTCCGGGTTTTTTGTTTTGTTTCTATCTTCATGCAGTCAAAGTCACAGGATCAATATTAAACAAGAACTTGTAATTCACACAATGTCTTACTGCAACCTAGAGGGAATACAATAGACACATTTAACACCTCCATACATGACAACGACCTGAAAAGTCATTAACAATTATTGGAATCTTACATTAGATGTGAGTTTTTATGACCCATTAAACAAGATATTTAATCAATTTTAAAAACAATCCACTTGATGGGATCTCTAAACATAGCTGAAAGACATTTTTTTCATTTTTACGAGTGTTGTTGAATATAGCCCAACATAATTTAATTCGCTTGAGTGATATGTTAAAAAGTATTTTCGTATTCATGAGTGTTGTTGAATACAGCCTAACAAAATTTAGTTCGCTTGAGTGATATGTGAAAAATAATTATTTTCATATTTATGAGTGTTGTTGAATATAGCCTAACATAATTTGATACGCTTGAGTGATATGTGAAAAATAATTATTTTCATATTTATGAGTGTTGTTGAATACAGCCTAACATAATTTGATACGCTTGAGTGATATCTGAAAACGAATAGAGTTCTGCTGTAAAGACCACCTAGGTTGTTGCAAAACTATGCGATTTGAGACTATTTTTAAGTCCAAAATGCTAGATTTGAGAGAAAGGTCGCTATATTAAGACCCTTTCTGCTAAGACCGTTGATTTTGATTATTCTAAAAGTAGAACTTTAATGAACAGTGAAAATCAACATAAGTTGGAAATACGTGAAAACATTTTTAGGGGACTGGCTACTTTTCACTTATTTATGTGAAATATCAAATCGAGGGTTGCCCACAAGACTGTAGTAAGTACATTGCATTAAAGAGCGAGTTACTACAGTCTTGCGGCCAACACTCGAAATGTAAATCTGGTATGTTATTTTTTAGTGTTTGTTAGTAGGCGACATTTTTCGTAAGCGAATCGCCTTAAACTATATTTAAAGGAGCGAATTGCCTTAAAATGTGTGTAAAGAATGAACTAACGTCAACGTAATTAGTATCTTTGATCTGATCTCAACACTTCTACAAATCAGGCAGTGAACTAGGAGGGAAAAAATGACTCTTGTTTAAAACAAACGATATGAATATAGGATGAAAGGTGATGAAATTCATGATATACATGTACATGTATATAGATATAGAAGAGAAATTGATAGATGCCAAACAAAGTGTTCGACTCAACAGAGTAGTTCGACTGGATGCTATTCGAGTTAATGTACTTCTACTGTACAGTACCCATCAAAAGTTCGGAGCCATTTTCACTTTGTAAGCCTACTACATAGGTTTTATCAAGAATTTGATAACCATTTTTAAATGCTTTTTAGTTTTGACTAGTTTTTGTTATGATACTATTTGTAGTTGAATCTACAAAAGTAGTTTAAAATCTATGAAATAGAATTCTACATTGTACATTTAATTTGGTTTTGAAGGCTAAGGGATATCAGATGCTGAATATTATAAATGTGATGCAATCAAAAAAGTTGTTTTCGTGTTATCTCGTGTTAAAATCGTGTTAAATTTAAACTTATTAAAAATGATGGTTCTACCGAAAACAATCAGTGAAATTTATTCTAAACACATTTCCCTTGTCGGCAAACTTTTGGTAGGCACTGTATGTCTGATATACTATATTCATGATAATTAATATTAGGGATGTCACGATAACCCGGTATACCGGTATATTGCAATACGCAGCTGCAGCAATACGTACCGCGGTACGATTTTAATGTACCGGTATTTGGTGATATTTTTTATTTCATTAAAAAAACACCTTTGCAAAATAACAGTAGCGAAACGTCAGTTTTCCATTGTTCATTCCATCTAATCTGAAGTTGCAAGAATTTAACCGATTGGGGCGAGTCTCAGTCTTAAATGACTGTAAATACTTAAAGAAGCTTGATAGATTCTATCAGTAATTGCAAATAAGATTTAATACAGTGGAGGAACAACAAATATAAAGGCCCACAATTATCGCGATATGATGACAGGGTATTGCAATATATCACGGTACGCTTCTTGCGTATCGTGACAGCCCTAATTAATGTATTGATATTTTTTATTTTCACGCTTTAGAAAAACAGTTTGTTAAGATTATACATTATAATGAAAAATATAGACAGGCAAAGGCGACTAGAGACTCACAGGTATGAGGCAAACATATGTAACCACTTTGCTAAAATGGTAATGGCGAACTTCCATAAACTATATATTCTTTCATGCATTACGTTAAAATAAGGAGTTATTCGATAAAAAGTACGATGAAACTATTAATCTTAACATCCATCATTGTTAAGCCAAGTAGGGCTGTGGATCGTTGAGGAAGTGGCGATCCGATCCAAACCACGATTCACGTGTAGCGATTCACGGATCGAACCACGAATCACTGTTTATGGTTAATCATACAGAAATTCATGTTCATGTAATAACAAAAATAAGTGAAAAATTAGTGAAACTTAAATTACATTGTACGTCATGGAAATCCATGTACTCCAAACATCACTTTTACGCTTTATGGACGTTTTCAGTGATAACGTTTTTGTTTAAATGTTTATCAATACAAAGTTTGACATAAGATAATTAGGTCCCAACATAAATTAAAGTTTTCATTAGTAGTGCGGCTCGTTTTCAGTGATAACTAAGCTGAAAATGTGTTTTTTCCAATTTTTTTTTCAAAAATAGATCGCGATTCGACGATTTTGGACGAGACGTGACAAATATTCGTATTCGATTTTTTTTACGGCATCGCAAATATCCGAGTACTCGGATTCTCGCAGCAGCCCTAATGCCAAGTCATTTATACATGTATATTGCTATGTGCATTATTAATAGAATTAGAAATGGATGAATGCTCCCATGATAGTAAATTCAAAGTAGAGCATAGGAATATTCAACACCCCTGATTATACGTAGACTTAGTACAATGAAGCAAGAATTTCCACCTTAGAAAAGCAAGATCAATACATACATGAAAACCTTCAAAACTAAATGTCACAATAGAACTACGGTGGAAACTATATGGCCATTTGTCAATACTATTTTACTACTTAAATATTAATGTTAACTTGCGAGCAATGTAGTGAAATCTCAACAGTCGTTCTGTTGATGGAAATATGTATACACTTAGAAATATTGACTAACCTACTCGATCGTAACTTATAACTCTACAAGTGGAAGAATCATTTAAGTGGAAAAGTACTCTAATAATTGACATACTGAAAAATATTATATAAAATAAAAAGGCTCTAAGTACAGAATAAATGTTTCAACATTAATCGAATTGCAACATTTTCTTTATCAGTTTTTCTTCTCCGAAATTTTGGTGGACACTCAATAGCATTGTTATACTTAAACATAAACTTATAATTAGTAAAATACAACAGCAAATATTCCCTTACAATCACCGTAACTTACAATCAAATCAAGTATCACAATAACCCTAGTATGTGAGTTAATTTGTGTAAACAAGGAATAAGCCAACATAACTATTATTTGATTCATACATAAACGTATTTGGGGATGTACATGTATTAAGGGCCCTTTAAAGGTGATGTTTCGAACCCTTTAGGGAAATGTCTGGTTAACAGTGGCGTTATGTTACATTGTTCAGGACATGTCCGGTTAACAGTAGCATTATGTTATACTGTTCAGGACACCAACTTTCAATATCAAATAAATAAAAGAAATGTAAAATAAGTGATAAAAAATGTAAAACTAATTCAAATCATGAACTGTGAATGATGTAGGTCCAAAAAACATGAAATATAAAAGCTCAATAAAACAATTTAAAAAATACACTTACTCACTACATGTATATTACATGTGTGATAAATTTTATTTTGTTTTGTGTTATTGTATATACATTATGTACTTATGGTGGAGGGTTTTTTATTTTTTATAATATATCTTTTTGTACAACGCCTTTGAATATGTAATATAGAAATAGGCGTTTAATCAAATGAAAAAGTTTTAAGTTTAAGTTCAACGCGCAAACAGTAATATCTAATAATTATTATACAACTACATTGGATTTCTAAAAAGAATGTCATATATAAAAGTAAATTTGACGTATGAACACATTTAAATACTTATAACATAGAATGATTTTCTAAGGAATAATTTTCCATGAAATAACAGAACAACAAAAAGCCAAAAATACGTAAAATATTTGCTATTAGGAACCCCACGTCGGTATGCCTCGGACGACAGAAAACCTATGTCGTGGTCCCTTAAAAATAATAAAATTTCAAAACGAGGGTTTAACATTTGGAAACATAGCCCATTAAACAAAAGGGTCTATAAACAAGTCAGATGAACAAAGTTAGTTGCAACAGGCATACTACATTTTGTATTAGAACATACATATCGAAGGTTGCCCGCAAGACTGTAGTAGGTGCATTGCGTTTAAGAGCGATTTTCTACTGTTTTGCGAGTAACGCTCGATATAAAGTCATACATAAATCCGTAAGATTGAGCTTGCAAAATCATATGTATTATTTTTTATTAACCTAATTTATAAGACAGTTTGATGACATATTTTCATTATTACTTAGGACAATCAAAATGGATCGTCTAAATAGCAGAAAGGTCTTAATATTTGGACTTTTTTCGTCTTAAATCAAGTTTATGTGAACTTTTATTTCATATTGGCACATTATCAATTGTACATTCCAACTTATGTTTGCATTAATGTCATCTTTTGTATTCCCAAATCCCTTGTATTTATTTGTTTTACATGGGTGTAAGTTTTCAGGACATGTCCTGAATTTCAGACCTTTTGAAATTAAAGAAAGAGTTCATTTCTTATGAAAAAATCTAAATTCAAAATTTTAGTTATTTTTTATTATTTTTTTATAAAACACATATCTATGCAATAACTAATGTAGCCTTAACACAGCAAACTTACTGTGCTCAATATTAACTTTTCTATAGTTTGGTTTAACGACATAGAAAGACATTGTATAGGTTATATAACAGCGGTAAGTCAACCTACTTAACTTTCCTGAAAAGGCTAAATCTCTGGATTTAGCTGTTACTAGTTACTAGGCGCATTATTCCGTCAGTGACCGAAAACTGCTCTACATGAATTACAATCAAAAGTAGGAGGGAGAATGTCGTAGAAATAAAAATACTTCACTAGCAAAGTTTGAAATTCGTCTAACGAAAAGTTCTGAGTAAGTTAATTTCATTGATATTCGATTTTTTCACAGAAAATATCATCAAGTATAACCTAAAAACAATGTAATGAATGCATAAAATACTCACTAGAAACAATGAGGGTTCGTTAATGGCATCAATTGCCTGTAATAATATGCGTTTAATTGGTAACAGAGACAATGTCTTTAAAGATTAGTTACCATGGTATCAGCAAGATAAAAATGGTAAAAATAAAATTGCTGAATAGGGAATAATACAATGGAGGGAATGAGAACGATTTTTATGAGCGAAGTCTCAACAATGACTATAGAGTATACATTTATGTATTATTTTTATCGTTCGATTGACAAAGATCATATTACTATTATGTGTTTCATGCTAAGAATAAATTATTCAGACCAAAAATCGTTACAATAATAATAAGAAATGCAAGATTTTCTCCGATTTTGAACGTTAAAATATCCGTTTCATAGAACTTTTAATGTATGCAACTTAAAAAACGGACATTGTCGAACCATCTCGAATATTGACGGAATAGTCGATTACAAGTAAACACAAAATTCGGTTCAGCATTCGTAAAATAGCGTTAAATACCGCTTCGGAAATCAGAATATTTTGGTTGGCCAGTCATTAATAAGGATATATTTATTAACTACATGTATACGTATTTAATGATGCACAAATTTGTATTTGTACAAATCTGTTTTGAGCTGTGGTCATTTGAATGTTAATGACAAATAAATAAATATACATAATGAAATTGATGTGACTTAATCTGTGTGTGACAGAAGTACACACTTTAAATCTAAAAACTGTCTCTTATATTAGCGCTTCCTTATATATCACACGAGTAGAAATTCATAAAATATTTATATATGACTAACAATCACACAGCCAATAATTCCATAGTCATCATTTAGTTTGCTCAGTTTAACCCTTACAATGCCTTGGACAATTACAAAAAGGCTTTGCTACCAGCAATGAGCCAAGTCAGCAGACATAACACATGCTGTGTGACATGACTCTTTGCTGTTGACTACTTATTGTCGTCCAATTTTGTATCCTGCAACCCCTAAAATTGACAATGGACAGGTCTAAAAATTAAAGACGGACTAGTCCATTGTGGAAGTTTAGCATTGAAAGGGTTAAACAAAAGTGAAACACATCAGCAACAGCAACAACCCTATAACACATTTTTAACAAACGAATGATTTGCATAATGAAGTATAAACTATACTTACATAAATGTACAATTAACACAATTTCAGAAATTACTGAAATCGTACTTATATTTAGTTTTTTTTTCAGCCATTTTCACTAATAAATATCACCAAAAGAGGTAAACATAATAAATTAGATTACAAACTACGATTATCGTATTAGTCAGTAAATTATTCTATGTACAAAGTTTCAAGAATGCGACATCATTTCTCTAGGATCGTAAAGCTGGGAAAAAGTCACAACTATTGGCCTATTTGTCAGTCAGCTTTCCTTCGATGCAATGTGTTATGTATGGACACCACATGGTCAAGTATCAAGGAAATTTTTTCTTCAATGTTAGTCACCTTTTCTTCCAGCATTCCTTGCCGATATCTCATTAAGCCTACTGAATTTGATACTTCACTTTGTGCCTTTCCTAATTCTACAAGTGTGACCGAATTGTCTAAAAGTCTTCGTTGAGCAGCCCTTATTTCGCGTATATTATAGACAGCTTTTAATAGCTTGCGATGCTGAGAAACAATCGTTGATCCATTGTTTCCTTTCATCTTTTTGTATTTATACACAAACCAGCCTGCTCTCATTACATTTGCAGCGTTGTTTTTCAGCCTCTTGTCTAAATCAGCGTCAAGTACGAAATCATGGACATATTTTTCTGAGCGAGATAATTCTAATCGACGAGCCAGGACAGCCACAACTAAAGCAGTACATCCCGCCCCCATCATTCCAGTAAGGACGGCAATGCCCCGCCCACAATACGAAGTTGGGACTATATCACCATAACCAACGGACAGAAAAGTAACTGCTATTAGCCACATACAGTTTAAAAAGCTTGCATGAACGTAATCTTTGTAGCCATATTCTCCATACATTTCACATAAACGTAATGCCCAACTTGAAGACAAGAATGAAACCAGCATAATAATTGCAAGAACATATTCTGGATAGAGAGTCATCAGGGACTTGAATATAAAACGGAAATTGAAATGTATTCGATTAAGAGCGCCAAGTCCTTGCGATGAAGCGTCTTGGTACAAACGACTGTGAAGCATAATAGCTCGACATATGAGGTAGAAACGAAGAAACATTGGAAGGGAGAGAACAACGTCTAAAGGGACAATCAGTTTGCGTGCTTCTTGGCCGTCAGCAACTGTTGCATCCCAAGTAATACTGAATGATCCAGGTATTGGATGAACGCTACAAACTAGAAGTTCCATTATGATTTTAATTATTCTCCATAATGACATGGCTAGTCTCAAATCGTCCACGCCATTGTTCACTGCAAACAGTTGTATATCTAAATAATGGTACAGACAAATGGCCGCTAATAAAGATAATGTCAACGCCGATATTAACACCTTCATCAGAAAAGAGCCCACAGATTGGCGACTTAGTATGTTAGCCGCTGTAATCTCAGTTTCTATTATCATAACGCCGACTCCAAGCAATGCAACAAACAAACAAATATCACAAACTCTTTTTCTTTTTTGAAATAGTTCTTTACGTTTTGCTAACATTTTACCTACGGTTTCAAAACGAAACTTTCTTGGCACTTTCAAGCCAACACTGTTGATTGTTGAAGAACTCCCGTCGGAGTATAGTTTATTCCGACCATTCATTCCGACGAGTGGTATTTCAGGATTTTCAATGATTGTTGACATTGTAGAATTTTATCTAAATTCCAAATTACATCAAAGAAAACGAAACAAAATGAACATGTAAGACTGATGCGTTCCAATGGTATCACTTCGTCAATTTAGTTTTTCCATAGTCGAAATAGTGATATTCTTTCGGAATCGTTCAGCAAAACAAAACCTTATGCTTTTCAAGTAATTAACTTTAGCTAGGCTCCACGTATATCGTTAACAATGTCTAGATCCATCAACGAGTCAAGCTAATGTGACTAAATACGTTATAATATCTTAATTAGCATCAACTATTCATCGACTATGTATGTTCTGTGGCGACAAAACGATTCCGCTAGTTTTCGCTGCTTAAAAATACAACATTTTGTTAAAAACTTCCAGGTTTCAAATGCATAAATATTTTACAGCCTATTTTATATCTACATTTCTTTTTAGCCTTTTTAACAAAAGTCAGAAAGTTACAAATCAATTACAAAACAATAGTTTTTTCCAAGCATGAATATCAAACCATAGTTTAAAATACACCGTAACATATTTTCCCGTAAATCGACGCTCGTTTATAATATTTTCATTTTGTTCAATTTTACTCTCAAATTACAGCATTGTTTTGAAACACTTCTCTCCACACGTAAATTATTCAAAACTACAAAACGACAAAATCGTTACCGCAATCAACATCCGCAACAAGTGAAACAGTGATATCAAGTCCATTATATGTGCAACACTAATAGTAGCTCACTGTACCAACTTGGTTTTATAATACGATAGTGGTGACAGAGTGAGGGAGAGAGAAAATTATTGATCTTTCGCGACAAGTACTGAAACATAGAGTGGGAGAGAGCGAGCGAGCGAGAGAGAGGGGGGAGAGAGAGGGGGAGTGAGGGAGAGAGAGAGGGGGGAGTGAGGGATAGAGAGAGGGGGAGAGAGAGAGAGGGTGAGAGGGTGAGAGAGGGAGAGAGAGTGTGAGAGAGGGAGGGAGAGAGAGCGAGGTGGGGGGGGGGGCTTTGTGGAAAGAACGGTAGAGAAACAGTAGCTGTACTGCGTTCATTTGCTAAATCATTCTTTAACGGCCTCGTTTATGACATTAAGAGAAATTAGATGAATGTTTGTCCCACGCATTTATTGAATTATCCGACACCTAAATGTCATCAAGTCAATATCATTATGACATTGTTACCATATGACTTGAGGTTATATAATCACTCTGGATTTATTAATAGGTTAATTATATTAGTTATAGGAATTACGTAGTAGATTTAACTGTTATAGATCCTAATTATGACAGATTTGTCTTTTATTTCACGTTAAATTTGTCAGTTCTACGGTAGCATATTTCTGCTACCAAGTTACCACATAACTAAACAAACAAAGTAAGTGGTTAACGAGTTATGAAACAAGTTTCCCTGTTATAACCCATCAAAACTATCGCAAACTTAACATGTAAACTAGTTACAAAATCCTTGTTAATTAAGTGATTTTCTAGTAACGCATCTAGAGATAACTACATACCATTTAGCGATTTTATATAAATAAGAATTAACTAGTTACGCAAGTAGTTTATCACATAACCAGATAATTTTCTTGTTAACTTAGTAGATACATGGTGGCAGAAATATGCCACCATATCAAGCGAACATTGCTTATACATTAAACTTTCTACAGACATTGGTAAACTTGTTCAATCACATTTAAAAAAGTTCCGACAAACAGTATCTTAAATGTAATTTGCGGGTTAGAAAAATACATCAAAACATGAGTCTGATAGACCTTTTTTAAATTAAGCCCGAATCTTGTGTCTTGGTTCACCTTCTTTCACATCAAGTTCCCCAACAACAAGAACGGGTAACCTTTTCACAAAAAAATCTTACGATAAAAGTAATCGTAAGTCAATTTCATAAATTGTGCAGTCCAAAGTCAGAAGCATGATAAAACATGACCATGATATGATATTCAAAGGGTACACCAACACCTACATAATTCACGAATATTCAGAATTAATAGACCAAAGGAATTATTAGACCAAATTATGAAGGTTTCAGTTACTGACTTACGATGATTTTTCTCGTAAGATATTTTGTGAAAAGCACCACTGTCTATTAAGTTCATTATACAGTAACGTTCTGCTGTAAAGACCGATTTTGTTGTTACAATTAGGGACTTTAGTCGCTTGTCTTTTCCTGATAAAATCTGAAGCAATCCAATTGGTAAGTAGGTCCTTACAGTTGAAATCCTCGGATTTTATCACTGAAGTCCTATGTAAGGATAACAAATTATTTCATCCAATATCTTTCTTGTTAATGAAGATACTAAGAAAATTGATGCAATTTAGATACTTCTTTAACTTAAAAAACCAAATTAAATGATTTACAAAAAAAGTTGTTTAAGATTAATTTTGGCAAATTCACATTTAAAAGTAAGGGTAAAATCCGAGTAATCCAACTAATAGGACATACCTATTTGAAGAGTGTACCAGGGGAAATAACTGACTAAGGTCTTTTATTTTATCCGAGGTATGACAACTAGTCTCAAGTGCTTACTTTGAGCAGAAGGGAACCTTCTACTAAGACCATCGATTTTGATGGTCCCGATCATAGAACTTTACTGTATCATCACTTAGGAAGTTGTATGCTTTGTTTATGTATTGGAGTTAACGCCGTGTCAACACAATTTAGGTCATTTTACGGCGTCCAGCGAACCTAACCTAGCTTTCCTGGACCATTGTCTATAACCAGTACTCACCTACCCTTCCACAAGGCCGGAAAATTCTCCATATTATCTAATCAATGGAGGAAAATCGACATTATTGTCAATTTTTTATGGAAGGGTATAACCTCCCAGGGTGGGTTTCAAACCCGCACCCACTCGGGCATCGAAACAATTATTCTGTACTCCATTTTCTCTAATGATTCTTTGTCATCATGTACATATATCAATTTCCGGTGTTCTATTACCTTTCCATAATCAAATATCTATAAAGTCGCAGAAAAAATAACAATAAAAAACATTTCATAGTAGTCATTTAATGCGATATCAATAAAAATACAAATTTTGAAATTGATGTGACATAGTACACCAACCAATGTAACGCTGAGGCTACTATAACCACGCCCTTAGACAAATGGCTAATTTGCTTCATCAAGAAATTATTAGTGTCTAAAAGCATGCAACTATGTTTGTCCAAGTAATAAGTGTTTAACTAGTTGCTTATCCTTTCATTGGTGAACAGGTTATGAATATTAAGAAATAGGAGGTCCAGCGTAGTGTCATTAAAATTTAAGCTCTAAACGCATTGTCTTAAAGAGCGAATGCCGACTCCCCTAACCAACTATTTGCTCTATAGGTTCATTCACAGTAATCGTTACAACTGTGCTACCAGTTAGGGCTGGTACTCCATGATCCACGGCTTCAACTAGTACATTTATGATGCTTCCAGCGGTACCATTATTTAGATGTTGAGCCAATTGTATTATCCCTCTTGTAGAGTCAATACTAAATGTATTTTTGACGTCTCTCGATTGTTGCTCACTAAGTCGATACGATATCATCGCATTATTACCAATATCCGAATCAAAAGCCATGACGTTTAAAATCGGGTCACCTACAGGGAAATTCTCATAGATGTGCGTTGTATAGTTATACTTCTCAAAAATTGGTGCATTGTCATTAATATCGGTTATTCTGACATTAACAGTTGCTGTACCAGTCTGAGGGGGAATACCACGATCTACAGCAATCATTGAAAAAATGTAGTGATCAACTCTTTCTCTGTCTAAGTAGTTTGTTACCACGATCGTTGGTAATGATTGATTTGAACTTGAATCTAACATGGATGAATAAACAAATGGAATATCTTTTGGCAAAAATCTGTACCCGTGAACATTATTTCTGTAGCTATCCTTATCAACAGCTACAGCGTGGTCTAAGACCCATGTTGATCCAATGGCAGCCGCTTCTGGAATTGTAACATTTATTGATGGATTTGGAAACATTGGAGCATTATCATTCAAGTCCATCACCATCACAGTGACGTCGATTTTCTGGGAACAATTGTTCGGGTCATTACCTAAAATTGCTGCAATTTCAAACTGCATTGGACAAAAAAACATCGACGAATCTCCTTCGCAAATGACATCTCTGTCAATCCTATTGTTTGTCATCAGAATGCCTGTTTCAGAATCAATCGAGAAGTATGAAGAATCGTTGCTTGGAAGCATATGAAACGTTACGTGTTTATTTGAAGCAGGTTCACATGATTCGAATGTCAAGTTTACTTCAGATCCGACATTGGCTATGTAATATCCTATTGGTATTTCTTCAGAAATTATGAAATACTCGTAAAAAATACCATTTACAACGGTTATCAGACCGACAATGACGCATGCCTCCTTGAACATCGTCGATAAAATATAATTTGAATAACCTTAATTATATGGAAACAAAATTCGCTTGATGAGTAATACAGCCAATGGTGAAGACGATCTCGATTGCGTCGAAAAACACAAAGTCAAAAACAATTTCCTTCTTATCTTACTGTTTTCTAGTAAAGCGTCTGAACTTCGACTGATTTCAGTTTAAAAGTCTTAAAACATCTCCCTCGTTGAAATTTAGCTGTGTAAGAGGTATGTGGTTTTTACTGTTGCTGTCCTTCACTGTTTCAAAATCCTTTTCTAAATAATCGTTCTGCACATATTATGTCCACACTTTTTTAAATAAATATTTAATATGAATAACTAAAATTTGTTCATTAAGAATTAACAACACCATTTCCCTTCCTTACATGCATTTAACAATGAAATCATCCATGCGACTTCATTTATATAGTAAAATAGACAAACGGTTGTATTTCGTAATACGTTATGTTTATCTGTGTCAAACCGGATTCAAATTGTCTTATCACGTAGATTTGGTTAAATTCAACATCCTGTTTACAGTTAGCTTATCAAAAAAAAGCCAGTAGCGTGTTCAATTACACAAAACGTTATAGAACGTTACATTTGGAACTCCTCGGCCATTCGCTGCGAATAATCTAATCTAATACACAGATATGCGATCGTTAAGGCATTGAGTGATATTTCAAAATTTACGGACTAAAAACGAAACATCACTCAATGCCTAAACGACCATATATTTGTTTACTTCAACACCGGTAGTTTCAAAATAGCGTCTAAATATGTCCGAGATTATTCGCAGCAAATGGCCGAGGCGTTCCGAATGTATCATTATGTAACGTTCTGTAACGTTTTGTGTAATTGAACACGCCACAGGTTTGAAAGTTTACAAATAGCTACGTTGTTGGTTACCAATTCAGTCACGTTCATACGCAAACTCTGAAAACAAAGTACACTATCACCTAGTTAAAATGGGATGATGATATTGTTTAAGTATTAAGTCCAGTGTAATAAATAATGAGAAAATACGCTATTAAATTTCGCTTGTTATTTCAAACATCTTGGGTTTCTTATAATTCACGTACATGTATCTTCTTCGTCAAAAAAAGAACGTAGATTCTATTACATGTATTTACAAACTGCTTTCTAAAACGATAGGCAAACATCAGATTTTAAAAGCAAACTAATCAAAGGAACAAATTCTCTTCACGGACTTAAATCTCAGTAAAATACTATATATGTAGTTCATTTTGTCCTTACATTATTCTGAACATTTTAATCAAGCCGCCGATGGATCGCGACGTTGATTAAATACAACAAAACATATTCTTGTACGTCAAGTGCAAAAAAGAGAACATAACTAGTTAAATATAAAACAAAAAAGATGAAACCCAGAATAAACCTCCTAAGTCCATCCGTTTAAATGTACCTCAGTCGGTAGCATATGACTCTACTGATCGAGGGGTCTTGGTTTCGATTCCCCGACAGGGCATACATTCGAAGAGTTTGTAATGCAATAAATTCTATGGTCAATTTGCCTTCTACCATTGATTAGAATAATGTAGAGCAGTTAGCAGACACAGACGGAGATGTGTGCCAAGTGACTGGTTAACAACTGAATTCAGAGATTTAGCCACCACCGTTAAATAGCCTTTGCAATGTGTTTCAGCGGCGTAAAACTTAACAAAATATAAAAGATGAAATTATTCACTCCAAATGCGATGCAAGAATACAAAATCATTGCTTGCAGAGCAAATAATAAATATGGAAAATACATTACCTAAGAGTTGAACAACCTACCATTCATTAGACTAAGTGCTCTAACCTACATGAATGAACGATAGGCAAACACCAGATTTAAAAAGCGAACTAATCAAAGGAACAAATTCTCTTCACGGACTTTAATCTCAGTAAAGTAGCATATATGTAGTTCATTTTGTCCCTACATTGTTCTGAACATTTTAATCAAGCCGCTGATGGAACGCGACGTTGATTTAATACAACAAAACATATTCTTGTACAATGTATATCGAGAGGTTCATAAAGATACTTCTTAACAAACTGGTATGATATATTTTGTTTTTCTTGAATAGCGAACTCTACTTAGTTAAGTTATACAGCAATAACCAAAAGTTATTGTACAGATAAAATGCTAAGAAAGAAATGATAATGCAAATCGCAAGTAATGAAATCACAGGAAATGTAATGTGGAAACCACATTAAAGTCGGATTTAAAACTTTAACGCAAAAATTACAAAGGGGAAATCATCCATAATAAAGGCAGGTAGAGTTGTGATTACTGTCTAGTTCTGTTCATGGCATGGTATGTTATCATTGTATGAAGTTTTATAAAGATCTGTAAATAAATGGCAGAAGTATATGGTAAAGAAAAACTTTAACGCAATTGTTAACGCAACCGGACGCCCAATCGCCCGCCCGACCGGGTTTTGCCAAACTATAAGCCGACTTTTTTCATTGAAACATATGTTGATAAATTATTAATGCTGATTTTGATATATGCTCAGAGGGTTTTTGTTTTGTTTCCGTCTCACATTGGTAAATGAGTGTCATTTCATCATAAAACAGAAGGGCGTTCAGTTACAGCAAACGTTACAAAACGTTCCGTAACAATACATTCGAAACTCCTCAGACATTCGCTGCGAATAATCTCAGACACATTTAGACGCTTTTTTGAAACTAACTACCGTTGTTAAAGTAAACAAATATACGATCGTTTAGGCATTGACAGATGTTTCGTTTTTTTGTCCGTAAATTTTGAAACATCACTTATTGTCTTAACGATCGCATATTTGTGTATTAGATTAGATTATTCGGAGCGAATGGCCGAGGAGTTCCGAATATATCGTTATGTAACGCTCTGTAACGTTTAATATAATTGAACACGCTACAGAATTTTGTTTAAAGACTTTTATATGGCACGATGTTGAGATTCCTTTCTCCTGCTACCAATCTAAACATACTTGTTGTGTTGATCTAATAGACAATTTGGAATGACTGAACATCAACTAATGAATTAAAGAATGTTTCCCAAGATGAATGTCTACAATTTCATGTATTTTCTCTTGACTTGCTGGTTCTATGACTATTTTAGTTCACAGCCACTACAAATACTGCACTTTCCTGTCCATCAAGAGATTCGATGATAATGATAAGCTGCTACTCAATCATATTAAAGGTACTAGTTCACAGATTTGGTTTATTTTTCTGTAATTTCAAAATACCATTCAGTGTCTGTAATGGTGTCAAAAATAATTCTTATTAGTTTAAAACAAACTGACCTACATGGTGCAACAAATATACAATAAAAGTCACAAAAATGTACTAAAAGTGTCTAAATCTATACCGTGACATACGGGGTAGATATTTACTACATGTAACACCAACATTTGTAGATGAATATCAATTTGCACTAAAATGTCATTATCAGAACACTACTTTCAGGACTGCTTCCAAAAATGTTTCCATACAATTTTGATAGTATTAGAAAAAGTTGATATACAAGTTGAAATCTGTGAATGAGTACCTTTAAAGCCCGATATAAAATGTTCTTTTGTTGCAAACGCTTTATTTACGCCTGACGCACTTAAAATACAGGTTACGTTTAGTTCACATTTGCTACAATTATAATTGTCAAAATAACCATTTTTATGTATGAAAAGAAACACAAATTTTAACGCCATCTTATTATTCTGTTTTGACGTTGCTATGACGTGACGTCAACAATGGTGTTTTCTCACCGGTTCGCGCTTTGTATATATATATATGTATGTTTTTTGTTAATAAAGCGGAGTAGAAAAAAAAGTCAGTTCGGAGAATAGATCTCTCGATGTCAAAAGTGAAGCAAGTCTAACGAAGTAGACTTGCTTCCGATATAATAGGTGGCAGACCTTCTTGGTGGAGGCAGACCTTTGGAGTAGGCAGACCTTTTTTGTGGAGGCAGACCTTTGGTGTAGGCAGACCTTTGGTGGAGGCAGACCTTTTTGGTGTAGGCAGACCTTTGGTGTAGGCAGACCTTTGGTGTAGGCAGACCTTTTGTGTAAGCAGACCTTTTTGGTGTAAGCAGACCTTTGGTGTAGGCAGACCTTTGGTGTAGGCAGACCTTTGGTGTAGGCAGACCTTTAGTGAAGCAGAACTTCTTTGGTGAAGAGGACCTTCTTTGGTGAAGAGGACCTTCTTTGGTGAAGTGGACTTTCTTTGGTGAAGAGGACATTCTTTGGTGAAGCGGACATTCTTCGGTGAAGCGGACCTTCTTTGGTGAAGCAGACCGTTCTTATAGGCAGACCTTATAAAAAGGCTGACCTAGCAAAGACCTCAGAAAGATAGTCATAATATACTCACACAAATAGCTTGTTAAAGTATTTACACCGAAAATCTTGACAATTGGGGGCTCGTCCGGGATACTTTAGCAAGCTTTAGCAAGATGTATTATGACGAATGGTTGAGATTGGGTGAAAGATTAGGCTTGACAGGGGGAGATCTGCTGGCATTCGTGAAAGAAAAAGAAGGCGAATACATAGCAAGAGAGGACAGAGTTAGAAGAAGAGATGAAGAAAGGAGGCAAATGGAGATGAGTTTTGAGCTAAAGATGAAGGAGAAGGACTTAGAAATTGAACGCATAAAGTCCAACAAAGGGGCCAATGGCGAGAGTAATGATGTCCTTCGGCCGAAGATTCCAAAGTTCGACGACGTGAATGATAACATTGACGCTTACTTAGAGCGGTTTGAGAGGTTTGCTAAGACTCAAAATTGGCAAAAGGAAAGCTGGGCCATGAGTTTGAGCTCATTGTTATCTGGAAAATCATTGGATGTGTTCATAAGTATGTCCAATGAAGAAGCGAACGATTATGATGCTTTGAAAAATGCCATTCTAAAAAGATATCAACTGACGGAGGAAGGTTTCAGAATGAAGTTCCGTCAGAGCAAACCTTTGCCAGGCGAGTCGGTGTTTCAATTTATTGAAAGACTTAGAAGATATTTTTCAAGATGGGCAGACCTTGCTGGAGTTGAAAAATCTTACCAAGGAATAACTGAGATGCTAATTAAAGAACAATTCATTGAAGGATGTTCGACAGAGCTGGCGATATTCCTGAAAGAAAGGTGCCATCTTCGCTAGAGGAATTAACCCGTATTGCAGAGCAGTACATCGAAGCTCATAATGGGACCGCATCATTGTTCCAAACAGGACCGTCAGTACGAAGAAATAATAATGGTGGATCACTAATGAATAGCAAGGGTAGAAACGACGATGCAAGAGACACACGATTAAAGACATGCTATAACTGTAAACAGACAGGTCACTTGGCCAAAGACTGCAGATGGAATGATCAGAAGCCAGTCAAGACGTGTTATATTTGCAATAGATCTGGACATATTGCAAGAGACTGTCGACAGTTAAAGTCACCTAATACTACAAATGATCGTAAAGTAGCTGCTGTATGTGCAAAGGCAGACCTCAGTGTCTTAGATAAGAATACGGAGGATGGTAAATTAAAGCTAGCCAATGGAGAAACAGTTTCAATTCTAGCTGGTGCATGCACGGTGGACATTCTAGGAGAAAATAGAAATTTAGAAGTTAATACAGGGTTTGTAGGAACACATGCAGTTAAAGTCTTGAGAGACACGGGATGTGAGTTAGCTGCAGTAAGAAAACAGTTTGTCAAAGATGAAGAATTTACTGGTAAAGAAATAGTGATGATAACTATTGACGGCGAAGCAAAAGTAGTACCAGTTGCAAAGATTGTAGTGGATACACCTTATTTCTCTGGAGAAATAGAGGCCATGGTTCCTAAGTCATTAATTTGCGACTTAGTGATAGGCAATGTTACGGGGGTAAAAGACAAGCCTGATCCAGAATGGAAAAGATCCCAAGGAAACACTGTAGCAGCAGCCACGATGACCAGAGCTCAAAGCAAGAAGGCCAAAGAGCCTATAAAAGCCCTCTGTGTCCCCGTTCCTTCATGCAAGAAAGAAGTGGATATTGAGAAATTAAAGGAGTGCCTAAAGAATGACAAGTCTATAGTGAAGATATATGAATTGGTAGACAAGGAAGATGAGTTCAAGACCAAGTCAGGGGCATCGTACAAATATGCAGTAGACAACGGAGTGCTGATGAGAATATTTACTCAGAAGAATGGTGATGAAGTAAGGCAGATTGTTGTACCAGCAGACCATAGGAAAAGAGTGATGGAATTGGCACATGAATCAATTGTAGGAGGTCATCTATCTGCAAAGAAGACGGAAGACAGAGTTATTACAAGTTTTCACTGGCCAGGAATCACAAGTGATATCGCACGGTTTTGCCGATCTTGCGACATTTGCCAGAAAACTATTCCGAAAGGTAGAATAAAGAAAGTCCAACTAGGTGACATGCCGGTGATCGACGAGCCGTTTCGCAGAGTTGCTGTTGACCTAATAGGTCCAATAGTTCCAATATCTGACAGGGGCAATAGATATATCTTAACTGTTGTGGATTTTGCTACACGTTATCCAGAAGCAGTTCCTCTAGCAAAGATAGAGACAGAGAGAATTGCAGAAGCACTGCTCGAAATTTATTCCAGAGTAGGATTTCCAACAGAAGTGCTGAGTGACAGAGGAAGTCAATTTACTGCCGATGTAATGAAAGAAATTTGCCGGTTGATATCTGTCACACAACTATTCACAACACCATACAATCCAAAATGCAACGGACTGTGTGAGCGAATGAATGGAGTGCTTAAAAGTATGCTGAAGAAAATGTGTCAAGAACGACCAAACGACTGGGACCGATATTTACCCTCGGTACT
This sequence comes from Mactra quadrangularis, assembly GCA_025267735.1. Classification (NCBI taxonomy): domain Eukaryota; kingdom Metazoa; phylum Mollusca; class Bivalvia; order Venerida; family Mactridae; genus Mactra; species Mactra quadrangularis. The sequence goes on along the minus strand of CM046309.1, from coordinate 54,700,061 downwards.
GTTTGCATATCGAGAAGTGCCACAAGCTAGCACGGGGTTTGCTCCATTCGAACTGTTGTATGGAAGAACAGTTAAAGGACCAATGCAAATATTGAAAGATATTTGGACAAAGAGAGAAAATCCAGAACTCCAGAATACCTACATGTATGTTTTCAATTTGAAACAAAGATTAGAAGAAACTTGCAAGATAGCCAGAGAAAGTATCATGAAGTTTCAGAGAATATACAAGCATCATTACGACAAGAGAGCACGTAAACGTGTATTAAAGGTCGGAGATAAAGTTCTTCTGCTGCTGCCTACAGATAGAAACAAGATGATATTACAGTGGAAAGGACCCTTTGATGTTGTTGAAGTGATTAATCAGTTTGATTACAAGATCCAAGTCAGAAATAAGCAGAAGACATTCCATATAAACTTACTAAAGAAGTATGAGGAGCGCCCCAAAGCCATTGCAGCAAGTGTCGCAGTTATAGATGAAGTAAATGATGGCATCGATGGAGCAGTAGATGATGCAAGTCTGTTAGAATTTCCAGAGTACTCCAGTGAGCAGACCTACAGACAATGTTTTGGTGATTATTTGAGAAGACAGTATCAAGACGAATAGACAATGTTTATTTTTTATATTTTTGGAAGTATAAATACTTCCTTTAGGAGGGGACAATTGTCAAAATAACCATTTTTATGTATGAAAAGAAACACAAATTTTAACGCCATCTTATTATTCTGTTTTGACGTTGCTATGACGTGACGTCAACAATGGTGTTTTCTCACCGGTTCGCGCTTTGTATATATATATATATGTATGTTTTTTGTTAATAAAGCGGAGTGGAAAAAAAAGTCAGTTCGGAGAATAGATCTCTCGATGTCAAAAGTGAAGCAAGTCTAACGAAGTAGACTTGCTTCCGATATAATAGGTGGCAGACCTTCTTGGTGGAGGCAGACCTTTGGAGTAGGCAGACCTTTTTTGTGGAGGCAGACCTTTGGTGTAGGCAGACCTTTGGTGGAGGCAGACCTTTTCGGTGTAGGCAGACCTTTGGTGTAGGCAGACCTTTGGTGTAGGCAGACCTTTTGTGTAGGCAGACCTTTTTGGTGTAAGCAGACCTTTGGTGTAGGCAGACCTTTGGTGTAGGCAGACCTTTGGTGTAGGCAGACCTTTAGTGAAGCAGAACTTCTTTGGTGAAGAGGACCTTCTTTGGTGAAGAGGACCTTCTTTGGTGAAGTGGACTTTCTTTGGTGAAGAGGACCTTCTTTGGTGAAGCGGACCTTCTTTGGTGAAGTGGACTTTCTTGGTGAAGAGGACCTTCTTTGGTGAAGCGGACCTTCTTTGGTGAAGAGGACATTCTTTGGTGAAGCGGACATTCTTCGGTGAAGCGGACCTTCTTTGGTGAAGCAGACCGTTCTTATAGGCAGACCTTATAAAAAGGCTGACCTAGCAAAGACCTCAGAAAGATAGTCATAATATACTCACACAAATAGCTTGTTAAAGTATTTACACCGAAAATCTTGACAATAATATCCATGATGAAATCATTGTACTCACAGACTTGTGTTTTGTTTTTTTGTTTTTGTTTTTTTATATCAATTTTAACGTCGCATTCAACACATATTTAGGTTATATATACGACAGCCAGCTCTTCCTTATATAGGTTTCCTAGACACCTTTCTATCACCAGTTCTAACTTTCCCTACCACGAGGCCGAGAACTCATGACCTACTTGTTAAAATCGACTATGTATAGAATGTGACGCTAATCACCAAACATCGTCCAATCGTACGCAGACTCTATATTCTTATTAGGTTTATCAACATTTACATTTAGGCTATGCTAAGAGGGCGACTCATAACCAAACTTTCCGGGCATTTATTTCACCAAATGCTCCATTTCCTTCCACAAGGAGTCAAACACCTCTCCCAACCAAAAGGAAAAATCGATATTTCACAATCCCATCAAACAGTATAACCATCAAAGGAACATCCTAACTGGAAATCCTATTTTATACCACTGTGTCGCGGCTAAATTCCTTATGAAAACTCCTTGATTAACTGTCTTGCCTTTTTACTAGATGCGATTTGACAGAAAGTTCACAGACTAAATTATCATTTTAGCGTTTATTTAACTTTTTGATTCGTAAAAACACTAATGCATAAAAAAACAAGTTGACTGAATATATCAGAAAAATAGTTCAAGTTTAAGATGTTCTGACATATTCCCTAAAAAGAAACTTCAACTCACTACTTAACAAAATAATTTCATCAAATGTCATACACGTGTATACATCCTACAAGAAAAAGTAATGCCAAGAATTGTAGATTTCTTTAAAATGTTCACCCAAAAGTGATATCACACTTCATAACGTATATTCAATTGATTTACAAAACATTTTTTAACCCGGGTCGATAGCGAAGTTGGTAGCGCGCCGGGATTTGAAATCTCGTGTCCCGAAGGGGGTACGGGTTCGAAACCTACCCGGGGAGGTTATACCCCTCCATAAAAATTTGACAATAATGTCAATTTTCCTCCGTTGATTGGATAATATGGAGAAGTTTCCGACCTTGTGAAAGGGTAGGTGAGTACTGGTTATAGACAAGGGTCCAGGAAAGCACGGACGCCGTAAAATTACCTAAATTGTGTTGATACGGCGTTAAACCCATTAAATAAATAAAATAAAATTAAATAAATAAACAAAACATTTTCAGACTGTTTGGCGAAGCAACACGCTTTATAAGTGTTGAAATATATTGTGGCATCAGTTAAACAAAGATATAGAATGTTTTGTAGATGTTTGTAACATGTGTCTGGTTTTAGCATATCAGCAAATAAGCAGGCACAAGGGTTTACCTTACACGGGAATACATGCTGATCCCTGAATCTAGAGATCGTGTTTTACCGAATTAGACACTTTAAAATTTATTAAAGTTTTTTTGCAATAGGCCCTCAATGAAATGTACCAATATGTCAATGTTTTACTGCATTTGCATTAACATTTTATAAATGAATTTGATATGAAAAAATTAATCGTTCTGAACCCAACAGACATTATCATAAACTATTAATGTCATGTATCATTCTGTAAAAAGCAATCAGAATTGACGAATTGACTAATAATCAATTAGAATAAGAACTATTTTATCTATACAATGATCCAACGATCCTCACAGATTACTAATTACAAATTAATTTCACTAATGACGACCTAGTTGATAATATCATGTGTTACGTTCATAATAAAGTATGCCAATATTGAATGCTTAATATCTCTTGGGTAATTATACGATAATAGGACATATTTCACGCAACGGATTATTAATAAAATTTCTATTTTATCTTTGGTTGGGTTTAACGCCGTGGCAACACCTTATAGTTTATATAACACCAGTCAGTGAACCTACTTATCGTTCCAAGATTGCTAATTCATTCTCTAGATTTAGCTGTTGACCACTTTCTAGGCACATACTTTCGTCATTGACTGACAACTGCCCTGCATCCTTAAGACTCAGTGGTAAGTGGGACCGTGGGAGACTGGTCGAAGAAATCATTTCATAACAAAAATCCACTTACGTATGTCCCGCCCGGGAATGGAAACCCACGATCCCTAAATAAACAAGTAGTATAAGTTTCAGATTCAGTAAGAACAATCAATGTTTCATAATATAATCAATGTCACAGTCTTGTATAGTATCAGGGATAAGTCAGTTTACCTCGCAGCTCTTGTCCAGATGCTAAGACAAAAGACATTGTCTGTATACTTACACACTTGTAGTGATGACACTTTATGAATTATTCACTGATTTGAGAGAGTGAATTACCCAGGGAATACTATATATACAACAACATAACGATTTAACATTCTGTTATCTTGGAATAGATGATAGACAGTAAATGTTTATATCAACACTCATGGACGAGTAACAATGTTACAGCATTTACCAACTCTGAGCTGACCATGTGTTTGCTTCATAGCCGTAGTCTTAGTTTCAAACACAGCCTTAAAATCAATAGCAGATTGTATGTCCGACTCGATCAGAGTGTTTACCAACCAGCCTAATTACAGTAACGTTAATTTAAAGTCAAATCATTTCTTTTGCCTTAAAAGGCATTCTATTTTATGTGTACACTTTTTCAATATCCTTAATCACGGGAAGCAGTATTTACATAAGTGAAAATATATAGAGCTATCAATGTGTTGATATTGCTACTCTTTTTAAATGGAAATAAAATGCAAAAAGGAAATTCTGAAGTACGGAGAAAATCGTAACATGGCAGAAATTGCTAAAGCTGAGTTAACATATACTTTATACTCGTAAAAGAAGCTCAGTGCATCTTATCACGCAAAAGCTTTTTCACAAAAAGTTATCGCAAGTCACTTTTATGATATTGCTGTTCAAAGTCAAAAGGATAATATTCATAACTATGATAGTCGAAAGGTATAATGATATTCTACATTATTCATGATATTTGGGACTGACGGGCGAAAATGACAATTATTATTATTTCTTGCTTCTGACTTACGAAGGCTTTTATCGTAAGATTTTTTGTGAAAAGCTTTCTAGACTGCACAATAACTTAATTCACGAGTATAAAATTACGTATCAAAAACAACTCAATACAATGACAAAATACATCTTGATCTATTAGGCAAACAAAGATGACTACTGGAATGTCTCTAATATAAATGAACTACATGCCAAACAATTATATACGCACCAACTAAGTCAATTGAATCAGATAAGGACATTCCCTTTAACGGATGTTAACCTTAGTATACTATACTATCAATGTAATTAATTATGACGTCGTTCTGGACATTTTAACAAGCATCAGATGCAACTTAAGGCTGATTAGATACAACAGAACATAATGCTGTACGTCATGAAGCTTGGTAAGTAAACACACTACAATCTGGTCAGATTACTATTTTCCGTTTAGGTTAATTATATGTATACTTCGAATGGGAACAGAATGAGTAACAGAAAACATCCATGGATGTGGATGCATTTTAAACCAAAATATACACTAAATTAGAATGCGCATTATACGATTCTTTTGCAAACGGAAAATATATACTCAGACACAGCATTTGCTGTCAAAAGAAAAAGATCATATCATTTCACGTGGCCATATTGAAGAGATAAGGCAAGGAGATGGTAGTTTAGGGAGATATTACTGTATGCTACATGTTTATAAAAATATACATCTGTTTGGTATTCACTACGACAGGGACATTTTTAAAAAAAAGACATTTATCAAGCGGATAAATGTAAAATTCGTTTAATTCTATAAAATAGTTACAAAGCGACTCACATAAGATATGTACAGACTTAATTATATAAAATGTACAATGCATATGATGAATACTTGACATGTAAGTATCATTAATAATGCATTAATGTGAAGGCGCGGTTAAAATGTCATAACTGTTTGATCTGTTCATATCTTAAATGCCATCATTTTGTTTTTCAACGAAAAACGAGACATGTATTAGAAACATTTAATATTTTGGATTAATCTGACTTAATTACAGAAAAGAAACTACTTATTTCATTACTGAACAATTGAATGCCATCAGAGATGATTACATTGCATTATACAAGAGAGAACATTGTCTGGAATTGTCAATTTCGTTAGATGATCACATTACATCTGCTTATACCTAGAAGGAATAGTGAATGTCAAACTGACATAACGAATATAACCAACTATTGCACAACATATTCCATTAGTATTAGTATAATGTAGTATTAGTATAATGCCATGAGCTGTATGATTCGCAGATATACTTAACGAAACTTCTAAGTACCCTGATTTCAGTATTGTAGGGAATTCTTATTTTTCAACATAAATGTCCGATTGATAATGGAAATGTGTTTTGGACCATACTGATTATTGCTTTCGTGGTTTTCATGCTACTTCATCGATGCAAAATCATTTTTGTCGTGCGTAGGTTGATATGGGAAGATTTTCTAATCGTTTTGATTGAACAGACAATTAGCAATTAGAAGTTTTTTCTGCAAGTAACGCATCGTCTGGCAAAAGACTTATGGCAATTTCTCGTTCTTGAGGCGACATTCGAGCCATTTTTTTTTTTTTTCGTTGTGAATATCAACGCACTTATGATTTTCACCAATACTGACCACGTACGATTTTTGCACGATAAGCACGTGCGCATTTCCTCTTTTCAGCACATGCACGACAAAACCGATTTCCCATCCATTAAGAAGCATGAAAACTATGCAAGCAGACGACAGTATAGACCTAAATACATTTCTATTAACGTTCGAACATAAATGTTGACAACATTGAAATCGGGGAAGTTTCTTAAGTATATATGAGGAGATAAAAAATTGAAGCAAATTTATATGACTGCTAACAAATGTATTGTTGGTGAAAAAGAAAAGTCACTGACCAAAAATGCAAGCTTTCAAACATGAAATAATGATTTTTACATAATTTAGATATGACCAACAAATGATAAATATTGTATGGTTATCAAAACTATAAAAAGTTTGAATGTAAATGCCAGCCGACACTAACTTCGATTTGACTGATAATAATCAGTCAAAATTATTATAATGATAATAATAGGCGACGTAAAGAAACATACAACACAACTAATGATATCCACTGTCCTCCTAAAGATTTTTCACAGTACAAAAGATAGAATTGTTACAAATGCCAAGGTCAAGATTGCAGAATTATAACAGCATTGTTTATTGAGTTCATTATTCATGCAATGGAAACAAAATTTCTATGGGTACATTTCATTTTCGAGTTGCAGCAAAGCTATCTATCAGCCTCCAAAACTATGGTCAATGTACCACAATGAATCAATATCAAGTTTGAGATGATTTTGTAATTTCACTTCTAAATCAAAAAGTTTACAGATTATAAAAGCAAAAAAATAATATTTAACAATAATTTGCTTTTACAACTTCTTAAAACTCCATTGAGTACAATGCGAATTATAAATGTTTAAAGAAACAGTGTAGTTATATACGGTGTAGTTATACATGCGTTGTAAATACATTATAATTGTTATGACCTGTTAACAAAATTTAAAATAATATCAGATTAATGAGAAATGCATACGTCTTTCAAACAAATAAACATTCTAACACGTACCTAGCGGTCATCAAAGAAGATGAATGACTTTTCTACTTTATAGATTATGATAAAATTTAAAGAATGGCACAATTTTAGAATTAATTGATTTTGTCTGTTTGTTTTTGTTGGGTTTAACGTCATAGCAACACATTGTATAGGTCATATAACATCGGCCAGTCAACCTTTCCACAGTTCCTGGAAAGGATAACTCTCTGGATTTAGCTGTTAACTAACTACTAGGCGCATACTTTCGTCAGTGACTGACAACTGCCCTACATGATTAAGAATCATTGGCAGGAGAAAGAATGGCCGTAGAAATAATTTCATAAACAAGCTTTACGAAACTATGTCCCGCCCGGGAATCGAACCCACGATCCCTCGATTTGTACGTACTACCAACTGATCTAGCCGGGCGGCTAACTAATTAGGATAATAGATTGTTCACATATTGAAGAATTTTAGTACCACACTTAAAAAACGTGAAAGTCCTAAAATATTTGATAAGAAAAATATTGAATTCCCAAATCTTTTATGCCACGCTAGTATATGAAGATGATCAAAGATATAAAGAACACGACAATCATAGAATATGAAACAGCTATTGATTCAGCAACTGACAACCCAGCTGATTATATCAAATACTAGTAACAGGTTCATGATATATACGAGAAAATATGTCAACATTGTATGTTTTATATCTCTTGGGTGATTATCAGATAATAGAATATATACTTGGCGACGAATCGTAAGTGGCAATCGGTGTAATTCACTAAAACACATTATTATATTTCGTCACAAATTAACTAATTTAGATTATCAAAGTAATGATGATTTGTCCTATGGGGACATTCGTTATAAGTCGTATGTATTAGAGAATTGTATCCCTAGATGATTTATGATTTGTGTGCACTGGAAATCAAATTAATTTACATTTTATCAAATGTACTTCTTATTTGCTTGAGTTTTTGGCAAATTTATTTCAATACTCTCAACAGACAGATTGAGAACTTGAGTATCATTATGTTTCACTGAAGACAGTAAACAAAATAATCAAAAGAAACAAACAACTAAGTTAAAAAGGTAAACTGTCTAGGACACGGTAATCTTATTATAGCTTCAGTTAAAATATTCTGTTTAAATATCATATTCAAGTTTCATTTAATTGTAAATTAATTTGTGAGCTAACTACTCCATTGGATAAATTGCTTTATACCATAGACATTCCAAATTTACAACATCGTTATCAATTCATTTTATCCTTTAATGTACTTGACTATAGTTCTGTTTCATTAACCTGTCACAACTTCAATAATTACACGTTCACTGAATGTGTTATCATTTAATTTCTTTTAACCATTGACTCACAGATCCATATTAATAATTGATAATCTAACTATTTAGGCGGCGATTTTGAATATCGGGGCAATAACAAGTTCGAAAGGCGTTAAAACAGATTCAGTAACCGTGTAAATATCTAAATAGTGACATGTTAATAAAACAGAACTATACTTCACAATGCGTTTATTCTGACTAAAAGACTGACTGGCGTCACAATTAAACAAATCTGATATATTGCGATTTTATACATTTATAAAAGTCGTCATCTCTCGACAGGATATAAATATATATCTAGATACCATATGAGTCATTCAAACGATATTATCTATAAATACTTAAATGTAGAGAAATGATATTGTTTCGTATGTAAGCCGTCGGACACTAGATATTGAACAGAATAATAAATCTAGTATTAAAACCTGAACTTCAAGTAAAATAAGAAAACTTGATAAACACACACATCTCGAAACATTCTGACATGTAATTGACACAATCAATTTTAGAAATAATGAGTTTTCACATGAATTTTATGTTATCTGTCATATAGATTGAATAATTGAACATTCCCCCAACAAGAAGATATAACTATCTTATATTGAATTTAATCATGACATTCACTTCATACAAAACACAATAGCCATATGGATAGTTTTCAGTTTATATTTCTTGACTTCTTGAGATTCTAAAAGGAGTTGTGTAAAAGTCACAATACAGAAATATATCAAATACACCTCATATAATGTTATAACTGTTTTCATATATACATATCCATACATATCCGCTTTCATTGCATATCTCATGTACATTATTTACTGTTTATTTAATCCGCCCGGCTAGCTCAGTTGGTAGCCCGCAAGTCTACTGATCGAGGCCTCGTAGGTCCGATTCCCGGGCGGGGCATACTTTCGTGGAGCTTATGCATGATTTTATTTCTACGACCATTCTCCCCCTTAACAATGATTTTTAATTATGGAAGGCAGTTGTCAGTCACTGACGAAAGTTAACAGCTTAATCCAGAGATTGAGCCTTTCAAGGAGGCGTGAGTAAGTTGACTTACCGCCGTTATATTACCTATACAATGTATTGCTTCGGCGTTAAACAAAAGAAAAAAAATAAATTCTGTCTATTGTGATTCCTATGTCTTGGGAAAGAATATTAAATATAGCATCACAAAAACATTAACGGCTTGATACGTTACATTTGTCTAAATCTTCTGTCTGGGATACTAGCTGATTCAATTTATCCATATCTTTATTACATTTAATGATTACAACGCCCACCTTATTGTTCAGACTTAATTAATTATCTAATCCGAGAGCTTTTTAAAAATTATGAACTAGATGCTGTCAACAACTATGGTTGCACACTCATATTCAATGCCTTTTTATGCAATTCTATGAATCTTGTGAATTTTTTTTCTTGATTCACGTCAGTCAAATCAAAATCGTTACTAACAAAAACTGTAAAAAAAACCAAATAGATATCACAATAGCAAGTATGCTTGTATTTTAATTCAATAATAATATGAAAACAAGAAATAACTGATGAATTTTGTCAAATTCTACTCATCTGAAACTATTTTCAGGATTCACTAGTTTTGCATATTTCTTAAGTCATAGCACCAAATAACAAATGAAAGGTAATAGTTCACAGATTTGGTTATTTTTCTATATTTTCAAAATACCATTCACTGTATGTAACTGTTTCAAAACAAATTTAATATTTGAAGACAAACTAACCAATATGTTGCAAAAAATATACAATTATAAAAGTCACAAAATGCACTAAAATTGTCTATACCGTTACATACGGGGTAGATTTTTACTACAAGAAACACCATGATTTATATGCACTAAAGCTGTCGTTTTCAGAACACCACTTTCCTGCTTCCAAAAATGTTTCCATACAATTTTGATAGTTTTAAAAAAAGTTGATATTGAATTTAAAATCTGTGAATGAGTACCTTTAAACAGCTTAGGACGTTTCTTAAACGACAACTGGCAATAAAACATTATCGTTATTTATTCGTGTGTTTCAGAGTCAACTAACACATACGAACATTAAGATTATCTATTGCATTGTCTAGCTTTCTAGCACAGGTTGTTTCATTAATTGTATTACTAGATGTCCGGAAGTTACTGGTAAGAATATAAATTGACTTATCTATGATGATGACCATATACGCATTAGAAAAACTGACTTCCCCGGGAATCATTTATTACGTCGTTCGCGTTTTAACCTAGTAAATTGATGGCTATTATTAATTGTTATTCTAAGTTTAATATCTAAATAAATTAGTTTAAAAAATTGGTTTCATATATCATGCATTATTATCATGTGAGTTTAAACAATCGGATGGACAAGAACAATTATATTGCTTTTCATGAATTTCAATATGTTATTATATGGTTAAGGAAATGACAGAGAAATGTGATGTTTTAATTGTTGACGTATTATTTATGATGAAACTATCTAAAAATGTATTTATGTCATCTTAAGCTTCAAAAAGAGGATAGTTTTCTTTATCACAGTGCTTTATAAAAGAATTATGATAAGTATTTTGTGGCTTATCTATAAATTTCCATATAAAATGGACGCATATTCCTTAGTGAATCGTCGATAAAAATCACACAAAAAATTAGATGTTTCATAATTTCAAATCAATCAATTTTATTCAGAAACGCGTTTGTATGCAATAACTATTGCACTTAAATATACCTTTGTAAATATTATTTGCAGACGCATAATGTTACGTATGAAAAAATCCTACCAATACCAAATTAAAGAATGAAAAACTCTATGGTTAACAGATATAATTCTAGTTATTGCAATTCATTCTTATTGTAGGTTTATCATTTAGGAAATTCTACCAAACATCTAATACTGCTTTCAATTTCATTAACACATTCATGTTATAGTGTTGAAGCAGACCCATTGGGAGTTTTAAACATCCAATAAATTGTACAATGATTGTAAAACAGGTGGAAATGGGGATTTGTTTCGAAACATACAGACGTACTTCGTGATGTAATAAACTAAAGCCACAAGCATCACCTGATGTAATTATAGAACCAACTTTTGGTTAAAACAAGATAATTTATTTATAAAACTTAGTCTGTTGACATTTGTGAAAGATAATTCATTTGTAATGTTCATGTTTAGCGTAATTTTAAAATCCTGCTTCAGACATAGGTTTTCAAAATTCTGTTAAGTCACGAATGTATTTTAATTTAACTCCTTGTCACGTCAAGTCAGACATTGTGTCATATTGTGTAAAGCATTCAAATGAAATGGTTTTTAGCACGAAAGTAGAAACAGTAAATACTTTTACAGACAGACTGGATAGTCTCCTTATAATTAATTATTCCAAATATTATATTTGAGACAATATAGACTTATTGATATCACGTGACCAAAATGGCGACCAGTTTGAAATTTTTTCGCTGTGAGAGAAAATATTAGTTTTGTGACTTTTAAAATATTTCAAACGGATTTAATGTTTTAAATTTTGGATAAACTTTATGCTTGGAACATTGTGAACACATCTAGTATAAAATTTAGTGATAAATTGGATTATTTTTTGAGTAAATTTGGAATGAACATTTCCCGCGGATCAAACAAACGATTTTCTTTTTGAATGGCCATTACTCCTTGTGTTTATATATGTGTAAATAAACATTGACCTAGTGTTTATATTTGGATATATAGGACACATTCCTTTAGATATTAAGATGTCGGTAAGTTTCTCACAGTTAAATATTGAACAAGACAATGAAAATGGTGATTGGCAATTTGTCGCACGTGATAATAAGAGAAAAAGACACAACACTAGTGTATCTAATCCACCTTCACCTCAATCGTACGATAGTAAATTTATTAATGAAAACATTGATACAAAATTGAACATGATTTTTGAAGAAATTATCAACTTAAAACATGACCAGTCTTCTACCCGTAAACTTGTGATGGCAACCAACGAGTGTCTTCCAAAACTATGTAAAGAGATCAATTGTATATCTGACACTATGAATAAACAATCGTCATTACTTAAAACACTGGCCTATAAATCTATCGACGGTGAAGCACGTGGTAGAAGAAACAATTTGTTATTTAGAGGCATTAAAGAATCTAGAGGTGAAAATTGTACCGATGAACTATTCCGTTTTCTGGCTGATATATTACAAGTTGACACATCAAACATGATAATTCAACGAGCTCACAGACTTGGTCGTCCTCAAAATTCACAAAAATCACCTAGACCTCTTATCGCCAATTTTTTAAACTATTGTGACGTTGAATACATATTATCAAATGCTAAAACTTTGAAATTCTGTCCAGGATACTCTATTGATCGTGATGTACCCAAAGAAATAATTGAGGCTAGAAAACGTCTATGGCCACTTTACAAGGACACTAAACGCACTAACCCTAAGAAAAATGTGCGTATAGTATACCCTGCAAAATTAATTTGTGACAATATTGTGATACAAGATGAATTTCCTGACTGGCACAGCGTACTATCCCGTAGTAGACTGGTTGAAATCCCTAGTTGTGAGGGAGTGTCGTTTACTTCCGGTTGTGAGTTTTCACAAATATCTAGCTCAGGGCAATCTTATACACAATCCAGCTTTAGTAGCTTATTCGCAGAAGATAATGATGAGCTATCTATTATGGACCAAACAACATTAACAGTACCTGGTTCTCAGCCGTCGGTGATTTATGATCAACAAACAACAAGTGAGTCAACACAAAAATCATGCAAAGTGATCAGTCAACCATGTAACAATGATTCACAAACCAATAATACTGGAGTCACTCAACAAAGTATATCTTCAACTGAATCAAAATCTAAATCAAATAACAAAAAGTCAGCACCCAAAAAGGGTTGCCGACAAACAAATAGTGATAAATTGACCACATCAGTTCAGCACGAATCTAGATCAACAAGTCGTGCTCAACCTAACCGTCGTCGTGCGAGGACAAATTCCCTGCCACCTAGACGTAAACCAAACTCAACACAAGAGTCAGTAAATACTGGAAATACGGGCGTTAACCCCGAAGTACAAAACCCTGGTTCAGTGAACTTACCTGGCGGTACCGGCTAGGGGTCACAGGGGAAGGTGAACATTAATTGCGCACTTTTAAATATTCAATGTTTAGTGTCGCAAAGTTGTGACAAACTTATGTGTCCTGATGTGTTGGATGTGTTTAATTCGAACGATATAGTGATGTTCACAGAGACATGGTCAAATGAACTCCAGAATTTTCATGTAAATAATTTTACGTACTTTGCTTTGCACAGGGCTAAATCTAAGGGCTGTAAGAGAGACTCAGGTGGTATTATTGTATATGTACGAGATTATCTTGTTGATGAAAACTGTATTTTCTTTCAAAGTGAAGATGACATATTATGGCTTAAAATTAATGGCCAAAAACTATTGATTGATCATGACTTATATATAGGTTTATGTTACGTAATGCCTGAAGGTAGTAGTAGGTTTAATATTATCGAGCAGGGTTGTTTTGATAGATTACTTAACTCTGTCGCTTCTATACACAGCCACACTTATGGAAATTGTTATATTATTTTATCTGGCGATTTTAATAGCCGTACATCCGAAAGTCCGGATTATGTTACTCACGATTCAATTGACAGTTATGTCCCTTTACCCGAAAATTATAACGCTGATATCAATACTAAGAGATCATCACAAGACAAAGGGCATACAAATCAAAATGGCACTGCTCTGTTAGACTTTTGTAAGCAAACCGGTTTACGAATAGTGAACGGTCGTTGTGGTCAAGACTCTAACATAGGTAAATATACGTTTGTCGGTCACAGGGGATCTAGTTTAGTTGATTACGTTTTAGCGTCTCAGAATATTTTCGAATTCATTTCTTCTTTTAATGTAAATGATCCAAACCCTTTAAGCGATCATTGTTTAATTGACTTTTCTTTACAATTTTATACGACATCGCACAATCATGTAAATATCGAGGAGACTATAGTCGATAGCGAAAATACTAAAATAGACTATAAGTATACATGGTCGAATGAAAATAAATCAGAGTATATCAATAGTATAAATAGTGCTAGTTTTTTGAGTAAATTAAACGATCTAGCACATGAAGTGACGTTATGTTCTACTCAGGAGGACATAACGTCAAATTTAGATTCATTCTCGACTATTATGAATGATGTAACGAGCAATATATGTAGACACTCAATTAAACACACGCTTAATTACAACAATAATCTCTCAGTTCGTCGTGACAATATTTGGTTTAACGATGAGTGTGATGAACTTAGAAACAAATTTTTATTAACATTAAATCATTACAGAAAAAGTCCTAACGATGAAAATCGTATTCTTTTAGTCAATGCAAGAAGCTTGTACAAAAACACTCTTAATCGTTATCGAAAATTACACTTGACAAATAGAACTAAAACTTTAGAATCCTATAGATTAAAGAATGCTAAACAATACTGGAAACTTTTACGCGAGTCATCCCATATTAAAAGCCCCAATATACAGTTATCAAGCTTTGAAAATTATTTCAAAGCAGTCAATAATCCAAACGATCATTTCTTTAATCCTGATGAAGACATTATGTATTTTAATGAACGCTTTGTTAATGGCGAGTTCCAGCTCATGTTCAGTGAATTAGACACTAGTATTTCTGAGCGTGAGGTGAAAACCGCTATTAAAGAGCTTAAATCAGGTAAAAGTGCAGGTCCCGACAATTTGCTTAACGAATATTTTAAACATGGCACATTTCAGTTAATGCCATATTTAGTAAATCTTTTTAATATTGTTTTTACCACTGGAAATTTTCCGAATGCTTGGTCCGAAGGGTACATAATTCCGCTTCACAAAAAGGATTCAATACACAATCCAGAGAATTATCGCGGAATAACTTTATTAAGCGTTCTAGGCAAATTATTCACGCGTATTTTAAATAATCGTTTGAACCTTTGGGCTGAAACATATAACGTCTATGTTGAGGCTCAAGCGGGATTCCGTAGTAATATGGGTACTACAGATAATATTTTTGCATTACATGGTCTGTTAACCCACATGTTAAATAATGGTAAGCAGTTATACTGTGGATTCATTGATTTTAGTAAGGCTTTCGACTACATTGAAAGAAATACTTTATGGTACAAGCTTATAAAACTAGGTATACGTGGTAAAATGTTTTCAATAATCAAAGACATGTACACAAATATCAAATCAAAAGTTCGTTTCAATAACATGTTAAGCAATGAATTTACTTGTTCATTAGGAGTTAGACAAGGTGAGAGTCTATCTCCATTTCTTTTTTGTATGTTTTTAAACGATCTAGAAGAGCAACTAATAGCTAACAAGTTTGAAGGTATCGATATTTTAATGACCAAGATATTCATCTTACTCTATGCAGATGATATAGTTATATTCTCGGAAAGCGCGTCCGGACTACAAAAAGGTTTTGATATATTATACGAATACTGCATTCGATGGAAGTTAAAAATCAATGTTACTAAGACTAAAGTTGTTGTTTTTCGTAAAGGTGGTACATTGCCTAGAGATATTTGCTTCATGTATAATGGCGAACCCAAAGAAATTGTTAGTTCTTTTAATTACTTGGGTATTGTTTTTAGTCAAAGTGGTTCTTTCAATATGACGCAATCCACTCTTGCGGGCAAGGCTCTCAAAGCGGTTTTTAGTCTAAACAAATACTTACTTAACTTTCCTTATGTCTCTATAAACCATAGACTAGACCTTTTTGACAAACTCATACTTCCTATCTTAAACTATTCGTGCGAAGTATGGGGGTTTCATAGGGGCAATAGTCTAGAACGCGTATATATCCAATATTGCAAAACATTACTTGGTGTAAAAAAATGTACACAGAATGACTTTGTTTATGGTGTCTTGGGTCGTTTTGACCTAATGTACTACAGACTTGTTAAGATTGTCAAATATTGGTTAAAAATTATCTCTTGCCCGGACTCTAAACACTGCAAAATCATTTATGAACTTTTAAAATATGATGCCGAAAAAATGCCGAACAAAACTTCTTGGGTTACACTTGTGAGAAATCTTCTGTCTACACTAGGATTTTATGATGCGTGGGATGCGCAAAGCGTTGGCAACAATGAGTTATTTATCATCAATGTTAAACAACGACTTAAAGACACTCGTATCCAAAACTGGAATGAAAGACTTAGAAATTCTAGCAGAGCTGATTTTTTTCGTACAATTATAAATTTTGAGTGTCAATTTTATTTAACTAGCATAGATCAAATTAAATACAGAACAACCATGACAAGGCTTATAACATCATCGCACAAATTAAGAGTTGAAACAGGTCGCTGGCATAAGCCTCATAAAATCCCTAGAGAGAATAGGTTATGTACAAAATGTAACAAAGTTGATGACGAGTATCATTTCATACTAGAATGTTCCCTATATAATGATTTAAGACAAACGTATATTGACAGGCACTATAGATTTCATCCCAGTATGTTTAAACTTAAGCAACTTTTCGAAAGCAAAAACGATGCTAAGATAAGAAACCTAAGTGTTTATATTTTTAAAGCTTTTAAGATACATGAATCATACAATGCACAAATATAAGACTTTATATCCGTCGCAAAACACGTGATTGTTCACAAATAACTGATTTTTACCAAATACATGTCATATATTAAATTATGAGTATAATATATTATGTTTAGTACTTCACGTATTATACTCCTCATGCCTCTTGCAGAATAAGTAATCTATCAAAAACAACTCTCTTGCTTAAAGACTTCCTTAAGTCGAAGTTTGATTATTACATATCAACAGATTTTATATGTTAATCGGTTTAAACTTCTGAGTAATATATATGATGATTCCTTGTATTTGTCTCTAAACACATACAAATGTGTATTGTTGTTTGTCACAAATAACTTGAACATGCAAATTGTAAAATAACTAATATTGTATATATTACTGTTGGAATATATATTTTGACTCTGAGTATATATAAATGTACGATTTCCTTTTGCAAAATTGTTTTTGCAGAAAATTGCCTTATGTCAGTTACAATTATTATATATTAGTGCTGATATTATTTGATATATGTCAATTACGAGTATTATATGTTAATACTGATATTATTTGATATATGTCAATTACGAGTATTATATGTTAGTACTGATATTATTTGGTATATGTCAATCACGAGTATTATATTTTAGTACTGATATTATTTTTGGTATATGTCAATTACGAGTATCATATATAAGTACTGATATTATTTTGGTATATGCCAATTACGAGTATTATATATTAGTACTGGTATTATTTTGTCGGTAAATATGTACAAATGTGTGATATCCCACAAGCAACTCGTTTCTGCTTACAACAGCGATACAAAACAAGTATAAGTCACCTTCTCCTGCGTATCTGTCTAAGATATTTCGATATAATTTATAATATATAATATATTACCTTTATAACCTTTGTTAACTGTGATACCTGCTCAAGTTTGATTGAATTTTCATAAAATCAATCCTTTATAGCTTTATACAAAAGTACTACACTGCATATATATATATTTAAGTGTACATTGATCTCGAATGTTCTCTCTTTTTCAACTGTATGTTATTGATTACATGTAATGTCATTGTCACGTGATTGTATATTTTATGAAATTCATTGTATGTTCACGCGGGTCTATTGACCTATTGATCTGAAAATAAAATCTTCTTCTTCTTCTTATTCATCAGATAAATAATGGATAATATCATGACTAAAGCATGTCTGGTTGGGTAAATGTTGATTCGGCTATCAGCAACCAAGCATTCTTTGCATGCAAATTCAATGTCTTTTCTAGATTAAGTTTTGAATATTCCTTTACATACTTCAACCAGACATGTGATATATAATTTAATTAATGTAGCTATGTGGTAATGAAGAATGCATATCTTGGAATAAATTCGACAAGAACGAAAATTTATGAGACTATAAAGTAAGATAATGCACAAGTACATTTTGATTTGCATTTTCTATACGTGCGATTACTAGTGTCAGAATTGTTACAAGTTTCAGTTCAATATCTCTATCTATTTGTTAATTTATTAGGAATCGACACCTATTATGAACATTTTATATTAGATAGTCTCTTTCTTTCAAAACGCATTCTTACAGTGTAACATAATATGATTATCATTTTGTTTAAATGCGCCTTTATTTTGGTATTCCCTTATTGTCTACCATGTTTGTACATTTCACTGTCAAGTTATCCAGTTCAACATTTATGGTTTCAATACGTTAATATCACTTGAATATACCTTCTCAGAAGACCACAGACATAACAAACATCAACTAACACAATATATATCACAACAAAATGAGCTCCTAGGTAAACAAAACATTAGTGCCGGAAAACGAATGCAAATTTTGATGTTCTAATATTCGTTTTGGATATTTAAATATTCGTTTTAAAAAAGTTAGAAAAAATACTGCAAAAATATGTCAATGCCTCATATTACGATTTGTTTTGTTCGAATTTGTTTATTTGAATACTATGCTACTTCAGTTTATATAGAATTAACAATATTTGGAGTTTCAATGAAAACAATACGAATTAATTTTGATTAGCTATTTCTTTAAAAAAACATGTAGATTCTGGCGTTTAGATTCACTTTTCTTCACAATAATTAAATACAATTGTGTTCGGACACCATGAATTGCAACTTTGTAGAGGGATTAAACAGACTATTTTTGAAATTATGCGAGAATTTCGATATTCGTATATTCGAATATTTGCTGACGCTTCGAATATTCAACTATTTTTTCTGGCCCTAAAATATAAACATATTGATTGTAATATGTCATTTGTAATCATCACTGAACATCCTTTTGATATATTGATAACCTGTAGATCAACACTTGGTGTAAAAGCATGTCTTACGTATAGATATGGTAAAATATGAAACAATGTTCCTAAATTGAAATTTATTTATGCAACATGCGATTTATAATTGCAAATCGTCTGCAAGTCTAATGGGAAATTTACGAATGTAACTCTGAAAGCTTTTCGAAAATTGGTTTGGTGGTTCTTTTAAAAAATTATTTGACGCCTAAGTTTGATATATTTTTCTGTGACGCCTGCTTTATATTTATGCAAATACTTTTACAAATGGGAAGTATTCATGCAAATACGTTTATAAATGGGAATAGGAATGAAGCACTTATTTATAATATGAAAGTATTTAACAATTATTTCCAC
Source organism: Mactra quadrangularis (assembly GCA_025267735.1). Taxonomy (NCBI): domain Eukaryota; kingdom Metazoa; phylum Mollusca; class Bivalvia; order Venerida; family Mactridae; genus Mactra; species Mactra quadrangularis. Next base: position 54,680,356 of record CM046309.1, on the reverse strand, counting down.
AGTTCTAGGATAATTAAGTAACGGTTGTATTTCTTTAGAAAGTGAATGCACTGGTTAAACTATCTATAGAATCGGATTTCCAAAGCGATGTAATAAACAATAAACTTTTTATAGAATATTAAACAGAAGAAAACTATGATTGCCAATGGTGAATATAAGCATTTTAACTACATTTCATATCTACGTTTTGAATTGTAACATGGTTCAGTAAACCCATCCACTGTATTCCTAATAGGTATTTTATGCTGCAATACTATTGTATTTACAATTTACGAGAGTATGTATTATTCATATATTGGCTTTGATCACAAGATCTCTCAAGGGGTACTTTTATTTAGTATTATATCAAGTAATTTTAGATTATTTGCTTTAAAGTTAATGTTAGTAGAAATACAAAGAAAGTCTGCTCCACATATTTTCAGACTTATTGACAAATGACAACCTTAGAGTTGTAAAAAGATCAATATGTGCTAAGTACACCTGTGGTCATATAGTACACTAGATCACATTAAAATCACCCTTATGTAGAAAACCTAAATGATATACGTATAGGCAAACATGTGATTGCCGGTACTGAAGTGCCTAAGATCATAAAAACGATACAGAACATGTCCTTTACATAAACTTCCAAATAAATCAAATCATTTATTCACGATATGAATTAATAATTTGTTACATAAGCAAATATTCAGTCATTCAATGTACCTACATATTATATTCAGTAATATAATATTCAGTGTTTCAAAATATTTCAGTGCAATCAAAGGTTAAAATATATAGTAGACTAACGTAGTCAACATTAATTATTCAAAATCTATAATATCGTCCTTTGAGTTTACTCATGTTTGAAGGTTCAAAACATATACATCAAATTTTCGAACGATGAACCATTCAAATGCATCCAAAATTTGAACAAATCATTTCACATTGTTTCTTTGAACAACCTGTGCTTTGACAAGCATTTAAATTATTGATATAGTTGATATAGTTGCATCAATTTCATTAATTGCATGAATGCGAGCTAAATGCTTATCACCAAAATGTCACAAAAAATTGCAAACATAAAACTACATGTACAAATAACAGAAAACCATCGGTGCAAAATTATTCAAGTAATGTGTATATACTCTCTTTTTTCAGGATCGAATTATCCCACATGATAAGATATAAAATATTCAATTATTACCAAATAGAAAGGCGATATACTCGTAAACTCGCCCAGTAAGTTGTAAAATACTGTATATTCCGATATTTCCTTTGGCATTCGGTCATCACCATTGGTAATTTAATTTATATTCTTACAAGTATCTCCGGAATCTCCAAGAATTATTTAATTATATCAGTAAATTATTCAACGGGTGCTACAGGAAAACAAATCAGGCAGATATTTCTTATTGGCAGGACTTAATTTGCACAACAAATAGCTGTATGTTATCACATTAAAATTATGAGATTCTAATTTTGTCAAGTAAAACATGCTGATAAATATACTTTGTACTTGTTGACGAGCTACGGCTATTTGACGAGTATAAGTTACTTTTAAAGAAATTTTCTTAGTATGTATAATATATAAATATCAGCATATCATTTGTAAAAGTTGTATAACTAGCATTAAGCAGATTGTCATCATCAGTTATATGAATAATTTAAATACAATAAAAAAAAACTGATACAGATGTTTTGTTCTTTGTATGCTTGACACGTTTGAACTACCACGAATAGTAAAAAAGTTTATTTTTTCAGTTCAAAATGCAAGTAAAATTCACAATAATTGAAATAGTTATAGTATTGATTATCCATATCAATCTTTATTCTAACCTAGACCGTTTCGTCAGTGTCATTAGCCAAGTACAATTTAAGCCTTAATGCGTTTGGTTGCTATCTATTTAATATCTAATTTTCTATATATACAAGAAAATCTTGAATAATTTATAAGAAATTCGTAACATAAGAGGAAATTTGTCTCTAAAAAAGTGCACATGCAATATGATATATAAATATAGAAGTTTATCAGATTTTGATATTTTTCTGTTATGTGGGGATTGAAATTTGTAAAAATGTATATTTTATGGCAAGCAGTGAAAGTATGGATTTTCTCTTTGAGTGAATCACGATACGGTTTAAATATTTTAGATATTTTACGAGACATCTAAAATTTGTACAGTTATCTATACGAAATTCGCAAATAAGACGCTTGCGATCTGTTAAAGCACCAATAATAGCTTCATTTTTAACTTTGCAATATACTCTGAAAAATAAAAGTATTATAACGACGATATTGTAAATGTAATTAATTGATGATAGCCGTACATAGAGTTTGTTACAAAATCTTAATCTTTTACTTTTCATCTGCATCAATATACAATTTTATGGGAAGGGAATCTTATCAAATCGTGTAGGTCACTATGTTGAATGATTACTTTTTGTTATGCTATGCATTACGTGCACATAAATTAACAACAATTTTACATCCTGCATTTTTTGTAATAGCTTATCATTATTACGTCTTTAAGTTAATAACGTAATTACAATAGCGTGCACCCATTTTTATTTAATTGTTTTATTCTGTAATTAAACTGAATGGATATGGCCTTACAAATTGGACATAATCAAGTTGGTATAACATCGGTAGAAACTATGATTCGTGATACCAATGCTTAATATGAACTTAAAAAACTTTCTAACAAGTACATGCAAACTCACTTATGCCTATAGCGGTTTATAATATCTAAATGCAAATGTATATTATTTAGTAAGACACGATTGACATGAGCTAGAATTGCCATCCCAACAGGTTAACATTATTGTTAAACTATTCATTAAAGACAAGAATGTTTCGTAAGTTATCTAATAAAATATCAATGATATGATACAATGTATTATCAAATTACGTAAATTACCACTTACAATTTGTCGCGTTATATCTACTCTATTATCTGATAATCACCCAAGAGATATTAACCATACAATGTTGGCATAATTTGCCATATTTATTATGAACCTATTTCTTGATATAATTAGCTAGGTTGTCATCAGTTGAAAAATTGATGATAGTCAGAGATTGCTTTAAAATCGAATGCAGATGAAACAAAATAATGATTGCGCAGAGACATGAGAGTTATTTGTGTGGTTTTAGAGTATGATATGGAAAAAAAATCATTAAAACTTGGTACGAAGAAAATGTGCCAAACAAACGAAACAAGTTGATTCCCTAACATGCCATCATGAAAGGGGTTGCTACAACTGTCTATTTCAAATGTCATGTCTAAGACACATAAAATTGTCCTGACCATTTTTTTAAAAAGAGGAAGTTGTAATTTGAAATAAAACTATTCTGCATGCAAAACATTAGTGCACAAGACTTGGATTGACTAATGCTCCGTACTGTTTTTCTTGGCATTAATTGTATCGCTGATAAAATTGCAAGGTATAATCAGTTTGATACCATATAATAGGTTCTAAATCAAATTGTGATTTATAAAGCGAGCCTAAAGCAAAAACCATTAGATACTGTTTTTAAGTCAGGTTTTGTCAGGTGATTGTATGAATCACTATAATTCATTGATAGCATTCATGATCACGCCAATGGTTGTGCCAATTTGACATTCAAATGTGTAAGACACCAACTCTTGACATGACAAAATGATATAATGCAGTGTCTTTGTGTTTCCCTTTGTGTTGTCACCTTGGTCTAGTTCTTGTAATGCGAAGTAATTTTTATGCGCTTCATAAAATATTAGAGGTTTGTTAACCTTAGGTATTGGGGTCATTGTTGCATCTGGTACAATCAATTATTCCTTTTAGTTAACATAGTGGGTTAAAAATAATTATTTTACAGGCTCTTATTAGTACAAACACTTGAGTGAATATTCTGCTTCATTATAGCATCTGTCATTCTTTTGTGATGAATCTGATACGCCAATTTAATAAAACATGTGAATTTTGTCTACTATATATTAACTGATGAACTTTTACCCAGAGTATAAAATCATGCAATAAATTACGAGTAAAAATATCTAAAAAAAGTTCAATACTATGATTTTTATTCAAAACACATTTATAATGTTATTGTAATGTTGACTGACAATAGACTTTACTGGCGAAAAAACATCGGTAGCGTAAAAAACTGCTTGTATTATTGCCAAAAAACTTCTATTACTGAAGTACACTCATCTTTACCTTTAGGAAACGCACGAAACAGTAAATCATACTTGGAATTTCAATTATTCATATTCTTCTATTGATCCAGCGTATACTGATCCCAACGGACAAATATATTAATTCAACATCACAGAAAATAAATCATTTTATCTCCGAATCTTATTACATTTAAACATAGTAAAAAAGAGTGTTTTATTATGTAACTTACGAAAATAACACAGTGGCAGTTTTCAAGAAGAATAAAAACAAGTTACTATATCACTTAGCATATTTTTTCATTCCGTTGTTTTCTGTATTACCCAAAATAGCCCTATATTGCCAAACGAATAACAAACATTACCATGTTCTCGTTGTTTATGTACACATAATCTTTTTTTTAATCAAATATTCGCATTTACTAGACCACGTTTGTAATATTCATAAAGTAGTTCATTTAGAACAATATTATTGCAACAAGTATTAAACAAATGTCTACGTATTATTTTTCGAAATGAAAAGATGCTTCAATTGTTGTTATTGTACAATAAATTACCACGACAAATATTCATTTGATCTCATTTATGTGTGAAATCATCTTTGGTCTAACGAAGAAGGTCTTGTTCTTTATTTTTAGAATACTTCTGATTTTAAACGGGCAAGTTACTTCTGTAATTATTGGTCAATTATAAGGTAGACCAAAATCTAATTATTTTATAAATGGTTACATCAGCTACACAACTGAAATACTGATAAATTAGACGATATAACAACCGAGCTGTCACAGAAATTTGAATTCGAACAACATGGAAAGTAGATAAATGAATTATCTATAAAACATTGAAACCACATAGCACAAAATATACTTTTATCGTTAAAACTTCTTAACAACTAAAGTAATAGCATCTGTATTTTCAGAACAGTAAATATTTATATTCCATTATTTAAGCAATCTCTAAGGACAATATACTTATACATTTATAATCGAAATTTATCACTTTCTTGCCACAATTGTCACATATACACAATATATTCAAACAATGTTATCACAATATAACTTTAGAAAACAAAAAGTATAACAGCTTACATTTTGTAACAAAAACGAACATATTTTTCTTACATTTGTCCATTGTTGTTACTACTAGCTGTCTAGGGTCACTATTCTTATAGGGTAAATACATTTTGTTTAAATACACCATTTACTGTCAAGTTATCAAAACCCGATTTTTGAACAACAGATGAATCTAGGTCTCATTGGTAATTCATATATCCTCTAAAATAGACAGATTAATTACCAAAAGCAGATATTTATTTGTTTTACAACTTGGTATATAGTGTGGTCTGATTCCTTAACTTTGTCTCAAAAATTACTATAAGCATCTGTACCTCGCCGAAGACATTTCTAGTGTCACTAAATATTCTTAAATAAAAGGAAACTATTTCGGAGACAACATTAACGATTCAAGTGTTTAATATGATATAGATTGGTGGTGCCTCGCAGAATCTTGTGATAGATTCTTTTCATTTACTATTCATTGGAGTGATACAAAACCGCACACAGGAAGGGTTTTGAGAGGAAATTCAAATTACCTGATAAAACTGATTTGAAGAGGAAAAATTAAATGGTCGAATCAATACAGTCTGTAATAAGGAGTATAATTTACTAAGAGTCAACTATATGGATAAAGACTGAAAACATTGAATGTTTTTCAGAAGTATTAGGATAAATTCCAAGAATAAATTTAGGTTAAATAAATAGTCATTCCCTAATTGATAAACAACAATAAAACAGTATATTCATCTCTTGAAACAACAAGTTTTTGTTTTGTTTAATACATCAAGTAACAATATATTTCTAAATGAGATGTTTTTATACAAGAATCATCAAGAAAATGATCGTGTAAACGTAGAGTGGTGCGATACATTGATCTATTGTTTCTAGCTGATCATTAATCGTTCTCTTTTATAAAGTTGGCTACGGTGTTATTGATATAGGAAGCTTATTTTTCTTAGACATGGAAATTGGAAATAATCATTAGTTACAAAAACTGTCGAATTGGTCACCAGGGGGATGAATGAAATTGTGTATCGTGTCAAGTTTCAATTATTTTTAAGAAATTGAATTTGTCACGTAGATGTAACCTGGCGCATAATTACGTCAGTTCCTGACAATGGCATGAACATGATATATAATCAGTGGTAGAACGTTAACATGTCGTAGAAATTGCTCCATGACCGAGCTACATGAATATATGTACCGCCCGGAAATCGAACCCACGACCCCTCGATTTGTAGACTTACGAACTACCAACTGAGCTAGCCGGGCGGCTAACTAATTAAGATAATAGATTGTTCACATATTGAAGAATTTTAGTATCACACTTAAAAAACGTGAAAGTCCTATAATATTTGATAAGAAAAATATAGAATTCCCAAATCTTCTATGCCACGCTAATACATGAAGATGATGATTCTAGATATATGAAATACGACACTTATAGAATATGAAACAGCTATTGATTTAGCAACTGACAACTTAGCTGATTATATCAAATACTAGTAATAGGTTCATGATATATACGAGAAAATATGTCAACATTGTATGTTTTATATCTCTTGGGTGATTATCAGATAATAGAATGTACACTCCGCGACGAATCGTAAGTGGCAATTCGTGTAATTCACTAAAACACATTATTATTTTTCGTCACAAATTAACTTATTTAGATTATCAAAGTAATGATGATTTGTCCTATGGGGACTTTCGTTATAAGTCGTATGTAATAGAGAATTGTATCCCTAGATGATTTATGATTTATGTGCACTGGAAATCAAATTAATTTACATTTTATCAAATGTACTTCTTATTTGCTTGAGGTTTTTGGCAAATTTATTTCAATACTCTCAACAAACAGACTGACAACTTGAGTATCATTATGTTTCACTGAAGACAGTAAACAAAATAATCAAAAGAAACAAACAATTAAGTTAAAAAGCAAACTGTCTTGGACACGGCAATCTTATTATAGCTTCTGTTAAAATATTTTGTCATCAACATCATGTTCAAGTTTTGTTTAATCATATATTAATTTGTGAGCTAACTACTTTTTTGAATGTAATGTTTTATACCAAAGATTTTCCAAATTTACATTATCGTTATCAATTCATTTTATCCTTTAATGTACTTGACTATAATTTTGTTTTATTAACCTGTCACAACTTATATAATTACACGTTGACTGAATGTGTTATTATTTAATTTCTTTTAACCATTGAGTCACAGATCTATATTAATAATTGATGATCTAACTATTTAGGCGACGATGTTGAATATCGGGGCAATAACAAGTTCGAAAGGCGTTAAAAGAGATTCAGTAACCGTGTAAATATCTAAATAGTGACATGTTAATAAAACAGAACTATACTTTACTATGCGTTTATTCTGACTAAAAGACTGACTGGCGTCACAATTAAACAAATCTGATATATTGCGATTTTATACATTTATAAAAGACGTCATCTCTCGACAGGATATCAACGCTATAAATATATATCTAGATACCATATGAGTCATTCAAACGATATTTTCTATAAATACTTAAATGTAGAGAACTGATATTGTTTCGTATGTAAGCCGTCGGACACTAGATATTGAACAGAATAATAAATCTAGTATTAAAACCTGAACTTCAAGTAAAATAAGAAAACTTGATAAACACACACATCTCGAAACATTCTGACATGTAATTGACACAATCAATTTTAGAAATAATGAGTTTTCACATGAATTTTATGTTATCTGTCATATAGATTGAATAATTGAACATTCCCCAAACAAGAATATATAACTATCTTATATTGAATTCAATCATGACATTCACTTCATACAAAACGCAATAGCCATATGGATAGATTACAAATTATATTTCTTGACAGAGTTTCTAAAAGGAGCTGTGTAAAAGTCACATTACAGAAATATATCAAATACACCTCATATAATGTAATAACTGTCTTCATATATGCATATTCAAACATATCCGCTTTCATTGCATATCTCTTTTATGCTTATATATATCTTATATACTGTTTATTGAATACGCCCGGCTAGCTCAGTTGGTAGCCCGCAAGTCTACTGATCGAGGCGTCGTGGGTTCGATTCCCGGGCGGGGCATACTTTTGTTGAGCTTGGTCATGAAATTATTTCTACGGCCATTCTCCCTTCTACCAATGATTTTTAATTATGTAGGGCAGTTGTCAGTCATTGATGAAAGTATGCGCTTAGTAGTTGATTAACAGCTAAATACAGAGATTTAGCCTTTCCAGGAGGAGTGAGTAGGTTGACTGACCGCCGTTATATGATATATACACACACCAATTTGTTGCTACGGCGTTAAACCCAACAAACAAACGAAGGTGTTGTGTAAAAGTCACATTATAGAAATATATCAAATACACCTCATATAATTTTATAACTGCTTTCATATATGCATATCCGTACATATCCGCTTTCATTACATATAGATCTATCTTGTATATTTTTACTGTCCATTGTGTCGCCTTTGTCTAGGGAATAGTTATTAATTATAGCGTCACAAAAACATTAACGGCTTAATACGTCACATACACTGAATTGTCTAAATCTTCTGTCTGGGATACTAGCTGATTCAATTTATCCATATCTTTATTATATTTAATGATTACAACGCCCACATTATTGTTCGGACTTAATTAGTTATCTATTTCGAGAGCTTTTCAAAATTATGAACTGGATGCTGTCAACAACTTTGGTTGCACACTCATATACAATGCCTTTTTTATGGTATTTTATTAATTTTCTGAAAAAAATAACTTGATTTACGTCAGTCAAATCAAAATCGTTACTAACAAAAACTGTAAAAAAACAAATAGATATCACAATAGCAAGTATGCTTGTATTTTAATTCAATAATAATATGAAAACAAGAACAATCTGATAATGTTTGTCTAATACTAATCATCTGAAATTATTTTCAGGATTCACTAGTTTTGCGAATTTCTTAAGTCATAGCACCAAACAGTAACGAATTAAAGGTAATAGTTAACAGATTTGGTTTTTTTATATATTTTCAAAAGACCATTCATTGTCTGTAACTGTGTTAAAACAAATTTAATATTTGAAGACAAACTAACCAATATGTTGCAAAATATATACACTAAAAGTCACAAAAATCCACTAAAATTGCCAATAACGTTACATACAGGGTAGATTTTTACAAAAAACACCACGATTTATATGCACTAAAACAGTCATTTTCAGAACACTACTTTCCTGCTTCCAAAAATGTTTCCATACAATTTTGATAGTTTTTGAAAAAGTTGATATTGAACTGGAAATCTGTGAATGAGTACCTTTAAACAGCTTCAAGTCGTTTCTTAAACAACAACTGGCAATAAAACATTATCGTTATTTATTCGTGTATTTCAAAGTCACTTTACACATATCAACATTAAGATTGTCTATGCATTGTCTACCATTCAAGCACGGATTGTTTCATTAATAGTATTACTAGATGTTCAGGAGTTACTGGTTAGAATATAAATTGAAATGTCTATGAAGATGGCCATATACTCATGAGAAAAACTGACTTTCCCAGGAAACATTTATTACGTTTTACGGGTTTTACCCTGAGTGCATAACCTAATAAATCAGTCTATAAAATTGGTTTCATACATCATGCATTAGCATCATGCGAGTCTTAACAAAGCCAAATACAATAATTCCAGATCGATTGTATGAAATTCACTGTAAGACTTTCACGGCGCAAACGTTACTGGCATCAGTATATTTTTATTCGTATTTACAAGATTAATTATATTAGATTTATATGACTTAAAATTTCTAACAGACATCTGCCTTTTTCAAGAATTGTAATATGTTATCATATGGTTTAGGAAATGATAGAGAAAAGTGATGTAATTGTTTACGGAATCAGGGCTTTTTCAGTATTTGGGGAAGGGATCCGGGAACTTTTTTATATAAAACATTTGGGGAAATTTTGTAGAATTTTATAGGACAACAAAAAAGTAAAAGTCCAAATTTGAGGAAAACTGCATGCCGATTAAAGAAATTTCAAGAGAGGAAGGCCCATGTAAACGGCCCCAGTTATATGAGGTAAGACAGGTCTAGGATTATTTGATGATGAAACTGTCTAAAGTTTTTATTATTTTTACCATGTTAAGCATTTCTGTTAGTTCTTTTTCAATTTGTTTACTGCGTTTTTCGAGGCCTCTGGTCCAAACTTAACAATATCAATATTGATATCCCATGTTTTAACTTAAATTTCTTTATTTGATTAAACGCCTATTTCTATATTACATATTCAATGGCGTTGTACAAAAAGATAAATTATAAAAAATAAATAAGAATATTTAAGAATATTAATACAACCAGCTAACTGAATATCTAAATACCAAAGATATGTTGATCATTGATAGTTAAATGGTTATTAACCTAATATTTGACCAACCACGGATCCAATCATGTCGAGTTTTCTTTTTGTACTCATGTAACAAATCATCAATTCATAAAGACGATATTTTTATTTATCATAGTGCTTTCTAAAATAATTATGATATGTATTGTGTGGCTTATCTATAAATTCCCATTTAAAATGAATCAGTATTCCCCAATTAATTGTTGATAAAAATCTCCACATTACAAATGAGAGGTTCGCAGTTTTCATTATATATTTAAAACAGAGAAACATTGTGATTGGACTCTGTTGTAACTTTAGAAAATGTGGAGGCGGATTACTTGCTTCAATAATTAAATTTTTTGTTGGGTTTTACGCCGTTGCAACACATTATATAGGCCATATCAGGGGAGTGCAATGCAAACTTTGGTAAAATGCATCACAGAACAACACAAACTGACGATGGGTGTCAGGGCTGTGATGTTGGCTGTTTATGTTACTATTTCTTTTAGAATTTCTATTCAGTATTAGATAAGCATATTCATAAGTAAGATATTTCTAAAATAAATTTAAAGCAATGTCACATTCAGCAAATTTAAAATGACGCTTACAGTATGTTTATCCAACATTAGATGTTTAATATTCAAATCAACCATTTCTTTTTCAGAAACACGTTTATATGCAATAAAAATGAATTGCACTTAAAAGTACCTTTGTCCATATTATTTGCAGACGCATGTTATTACGTATGAAGAAATATCCTACCAATACCAAATTAAAGAATGAAAACCTCTATAGTTAACAGATATAATTCTAGTTATTTCAATTCATTTCTAATTGTGAGTTTATCATCTAGGAAATTCTACTAAACATCTATACTGTTTTCAATTTCATTAACACATTCATGTTAATAGTGTTGAAGCAGATCTATTGGGAATTCTAAACATCCAATAAATTGTATGATGATTGTAAAACAGGTGGAAATGGGGATTTTTTTTCAAAACATACAGACGTATGTCGTGATGTAATAAACTAATGCCACAAGCATCACCTGATGTAATTATGGTACCACCTTCTGGTTAAAACAAGATAATTTATTAATGAAGCTAAGTCTGTTGACATTTGTGAAAGATATTACATTTGTAATGTTCATGTTTAGCGTAATTTTAAAATCCTGCTTCAGACATAGGCTTTCAAAATTCTGTTAACTTAAGTCACGAATGTATTTTAATTTAACTCCTTGTCACGTTAAGTCAGACATTGTGTCATATTGTGTAAAGCATTGAAATGAAATGGTTTTAAACACGATAGTATATACAGTAAATACTTTCACAGACAGACTGAATAGTCTCCTTATAATTATTCCAAATATTATATTTGAGACGATATGGACTTATTCATCAGATAATTAATGGATAATATTATGACTAAAGCATGTCTGGTTGGGTAAAGTTTGATACGGCTATCACAACCAAGAATTCTTTGCATGCAAATTCAATGTCGTTTCTAGATTAAGTTTTGAATACTCCTTTACATAATTCAGCCAGACATGTGATATGTAATCTAATTAATGTAGGCTAAGGGATAATTAAGAATGCATTTCTTAGATTTGACAGGAGAGAAAATTTATGATCCTATAAAGGCCGATAATGCTCACGTACATTTTAATTTGCATTTTCTATACGTGGAATTACAAGTGTCAGAATTGGTTCAAGTCTCAGTTCAATATTTCTATCTATTTGTTTATTTATTAGGAATTGACGCCTATCATAAACATTTAAAATTAGATAGTCATTTTCGTTTCAAACGCACTCTTACAATGTAACATAATATGATTATCATTTTGTTTAAATACGTCTTTAATTTGGTATTCACTCATTGTCTACCATGTTTGTACATTTCCCTGTCAAGTTATCCAGTTTAAAATTTATGGTTTCAATACGGCAATATCACATTACGGAATATACCTCCTCAATAGACCACAGACATAACAAACATTCAAAAACACAGTATATATCACAGCAAAATGAGATCCTAGGTAAACAAAAAATTAAGAAACGAATACAAATTTTGATGTTTTAATATTCGTTATTGATATTCGAATATTCGTTTTTAAAAAGTTAGATAATATTGCAAAAATATGTCAATGTCTCATACATGTGTATTACGATTTCGTGTTTGAATTTGTTTATTCAATACCATGCTACTTCATTTTATATAGAATTAACAAAATTTGGAGTTTCAATGAAAACAATACGAATTAATTTTGATTAGCTATTTCTTAAAAAAACATGTAGATTCTGGCGTTTAGATTCACTTTTCTTCACAATAATTAAATACAATCGTGTTCGGACACCATGAATTGCAACTTTGTAGATGGATTAAACAGCCGATTTTTGAAATTATGTTGAGAATTTCGATATTCGTATTTGTTATTTATTCGAAATTTCGGTGACGTTTCAAATATTCGACAATTTTTCTGGCCCTAAAATATAAACATATTGATTGTAATATGTCATTTGTAATTATCACTGAACATCCTTTTGATCGATTGATAACCTGTAGATCAACACTTTGTGTAAAGGCATATCTTATGTATAGCTATGGTAAAATATGAGACAATGTTCCTCAATTGAAATTTATTTATGCATCATGCGATTCATAATTGCAAATCGTCTGCAAGTCTAATGGGAATTTAAAAAAAAGAAACTCTGAAAGCTTTTCGAAGATTGTTTGGTGGTTCGTTTAAAGAAATATTTGTCACCTAATTTTGATATATTTATCTGTGACGCCTGCTTTATATTCATGCAAATACTTTTATAAATGGGAAGTATTTATGCAAATCTTTATTAATGGAAATAGGATTGAAGCACTTATTTGTTATATGAAAGTATTTAACAATTATTTTCACAGTTCTAGGAGAAACGATCGTATTTCATTCGAAAGTGAATGCACTGGCTAAACTATCTATAGAAACCGGATTTCCAAAGCGATGTAATAAACAATGAACTTTTTACAGAATATTTAACAGAAGAAAACTATGATTGCCAATGGTGAATACAAGCATTTTAACCACAATACATATCTACCTTTTGAATTGTAACATAGTTCAGTAAACCCATCCATTGTATTCATATTAGGTATTCTATGCTGCAATACTATTGTATTTACAATTTACGAGAGTATGTTTTATTCATATATTTGCTTTGATCACAAGATCTCTCTCAAAGGGTACTTTTATTTCGTATTATATCAAGTAATTTTAGATTGTTTGCTTTACAGTTAAAGTTAATAGAAATAAACAAAAAGTCTGCTTCACATATATTCAGATTTATTGACAAATAACAACCTAAGAGTTGTAAAAATATCAATATGTGCTAAGTACACCTGTGGCCATATAATACACTAAATCACATTAAAATCAACATTATGTAGAAAACCTTAAATGATTTACGTACAGGCAAACATGTGATTGCCGGTATTGGAGTGTCTTAGATCATAAAAACGATACAGAACATGTCCTTTACATAAACTTCCCAAGAAATCGAATCATTTATTAACGATATGAATTAATAATTTGTTACATAAGCAAATATTTAGCCATTCAATGTACGTACATATTATAGTCAGTAATATAATATTCAGAGTTCCATAATATTTCAAAGCAATGATAGGTTAAAATATATAGTAGACAAACGTAGTAAACATAAATAATCACCATCCATCATAACGTCCTTTGAGTTTCGCTGATGTTTGATGTTTCAAACATATACATCAAATTTACATACGATAGACAATTTTAAATTGCATTCAAAATTCGAACAAATCATTTCAGTTTGTCTCTTTGAATATTATTAAACAGCTTGTGATTTGACCAGCATTTTTATTGATATTGCATCAATTTCATTAATTGCATGAATGCGAGCTAAATGCTTATAACCAAAATGTCTCCAAAAATCGCAAACATAAAACTACAATTTTTATTCAACAGTCAGTGCTTTGAAAAGTATTGCTTTATATAGTTGAATCAATTTCATTAATTGCATGCATGCGAGCTAAATGGTTATCAGCAAAATGTCACAAAAATTCGCGAAAGTAAAACTACATGTACAAATAACAGAAAACCATCGGTGCAAAATTAGTCAAGTAATGTATTATGTATGATCAAAGACCATGTAATATGATTAGTATTTCCTTTATTTTCAGGATCGAATTATCACACATGATAAGATATAAATTAAAATATCCAATTATTACCAAATAGAAAGTCGATATACTAGTATTATGCAGAGTGTCATAAAAAGTTCTATTAATAATTGAAATACAATAAAACACTGCTACAGATGTTTTGATCTTTGTATGCTTGACACGTTTGAGCTACCACGAATAGTTAAAGAGTATATATTTTCAATTCAAAATGCAAGTAAAATTAACAATAATTGATATAGTCATAGCATCGATTATCCGTATCAATGGTTATTCTAACCTGGACTATTTCGTCAGTGTCATTAGCCAAGTACAATTTAAGACTTAATGCGTTTGGTAGCTATCTATTTTATATCTAATTCTCTAGGTATACAAACAAATAGTGAATAATTTATTTGAAATTCGTAACATAAGAAGAAATTTGCCTCTTACAAAGTGCATATGCAATATCATATATAAATACATGTATAGAAGTTTATTAGATGGTTTTGATATGTGGGAATTGCAATTCCTTAAAATGTTTATTTTATGACACGCCGTGAAAGTGTGGATTTTTCTATTTGATTAAATCACGATACTGTTTATATATTTAAGGTATTTTACGAGACGTCTGCAATTTTTACAGTTATCTATAAGAAATCGCAAATTAGATGCTTGTCATCTGCCGAAGCTCGGATAATAGCTTCATTTTCAAATGTGCAATATTCTCTTGAAAATAAAAGTATTATAACAACGATATAGTAAATGTAATATATTACGTACGTAGATTTTGTAACAATTCTTTTAATTTTATCTGCATAAATATACAATTATATGGGAAAGGAATCTTATCAAATCGTATTACAAAACTATTTTTAATGATTACTTTTTGTTATGCTATGTATTACGTGCACATAAAACTGGCAATTTTACATCATGCACCTTTTGTGATAGATTCTCATTTTCACTTCTTAATTACGAAGTTACAATAGCGTACCGTGCACTCATTATTCTTCAATTGTTTTATTCTGTAATTAAACTGAATGGATATGTCCTTGCAAATTTGACATAATCAAAATGGTATAACATCGGTAGAACGATGTTTCACGATACCAATGATTAATATGAATAAAATAAAACTTTAAAACAAGTGGATGCAAACTCACTAATGCCTATAGCGGTTTATAATATCTTAATGCAAATGTATATTATTTAGTAAGACACGATTGACATGAGCAAGAATTGCGATCCTAATATGCTAACATTATTATTAAACTATTCATTAAAGACAAGAATGTTTCGTAAGTTATCTGATAAAATGCCAATGATACAATGTATTATCAAATTACGTAAATTGCCACTTACAATTCGTCGCGTTATATCTACCCTATTATCTGATAATCACCCAAGAGGTTTATAACATACAATGTTGGCATAATTTGTCATACTTATTATGAACCTATTTCTTGATATAATTAGCTAGGTGGTCATCAGTTGAACAATTTGTACTTTGAACCCTGTGATGATAGTCAGAGATTGCTTTAAAATCGAATGCAGATGAAACAAGATAATGATTGCGCACGGACACGAGTTCTGAATGGTTTGGGAGTATGATATGAAAAAAATAATTTCATTAAAACTTTTGGTTCGAACAAATGTGCTCTACAAACGAAACAACTTGATTCCCTAAGAGTCTATCATGAAAGGGGTTGCTACAACTGTCTATTTCAAATGTCATGTCTAAGACACATAAAAAATATTGACCATTTTTTTAAAAAAGAGGAAGTTGTAATTTGAACTAAAACAATTTTGCATGCAAAACATTCATGCACAAGACTTGGATTGACTAATGCTCCGTACTGTTTTTTTTTCTTGGCATTAATTGTATCGCTGATAAAAATGCAAGGTATAATCAGTTTGATACCGTATAATAAATTCTTAATAAAATTTTGATTTATAAAGCGAGCCTAAAACAAAAACCATTAGATACTGTTTTGAACAATTATTATATGTTATATAAATTCAGGTTTTACTGGGTGATTATATATGAATAACTTGTTATTGTTTATGATAATATTCATGATCACGCCAATGGTTGCGCTAGTTTGACATTCAAATGCGTAAGACATCAACTCTTGACATGACAAATAGCTATAATCCAGTGTCTTTGTGTTTCCCTTTGTGTTGTCACCTTAGTCTTGTTCTTGTAATGCGAAAATATTTTCATGCGCTGCATAAAACTGTTGGAGGTTTGTTAACCTTTGGTATTAGGGTCATTTTTGCATGTGGTAAAACTATTTCTATAGACATATCGGATTCCAAAAAACATTAACATGCTCTTAATAGTAAGAACAACTTCAGTGAAAATCTTTCTTTACTATAGCAACAGTCATTCGTTTCTGATACGCCAATGTCAATAAAACATGTGATTTTTGTCTACTGTATGCATTATACATAATGTCGGACATTTACTCAGAGTTAAAAACTGATAATCAATTACGAGTAAATAAATCTTACAAATTTTACGATGAATTGTATCCAAAACATAATAATAATGTACATGTAATTGTAATGTTGACTGACAATAATCTCTACTGGCGAAAAAATCGATAGCGTAAAAAAATGCTTGTGTTATTACAAAAAAAGCTTCTATTACAGAAGTACACTCATCTTTAACTTTAGGAAACGCATGAAACAGTAAATCAGACTTGGAATTTCAATTATTCCTATTCTTCTATTGATTCTGCGCATAATGATCCCAACGGACAAATATATTAATTCAACATCACAGAATATAAATCATTTTATCTCCGAATCTTATTACATTTAAACATTGTAAAAAGAGTGTTTATAATATAACTTACGAAAATAACCAAGTGCTAGTTTTCAAGAAGAATAAAAATAAGTTTCTATTGCATTTAGCATATTTTTATATTCCATTGTTTTCTGTATTACCCATAGTGACCCTATTTTGCCAAATGAATTACAAACATTACAATGTTCTCGTTGTTTATGTAAACATCATCTATTTTTGAATCAAATATTCGCATTTACAAGACCATATTTGTAATATTCATAAAGTAGTTCATTTAGAACAATATTATTGCTACAAGTATTAAACAAATGTCTACGTATTATTTTTCGAGATGAAAAGATGTTGTTATAGTATATTGAATTACCACGAAAAATATTTATTTGATCTCATTTATGTGTGAAATCATCTTTGGTCTAACGAAGAATTTCTTGTTCTTCATTTTTACAATACTTCTGATTTTAAACGGGCAAGTTGCTTCTGTAGTTATTTGTCAATTTTAAGGTAGACCAAAATCTAATTATTTTTGATAAATGGTTACATCAGCTACACAACTGAAATACTGACACAGTTATAAATTAGACGATATAACAACCTAGCTGTTAAAAATCGGAAAATTGCTTAACAACATGGGAAGTAGTGAAATGAAATCTATAATTACTATTAAACCACATAGCACAAAATATATTACCGTGAAAACTTATTAACAACTAAAGTAATAGCATCAGTATTTCCAGAACAGTAAATATTTATATTCTATTATTTAAGCAATCTCTAGAGACAATACACTTATACATTTATAATCGAAATTTATCACTTTCTTTCCAAAATTGTCACATATAAACAATATATTCAAACAATTTTACCACAATATAACTTTAGAAAACAAAAAGTATAACAGCTTACATTTTGTAACCGAAATGAACATAATTTGTATTTTTCTTACATTTGCCAATTGTTGTTTCTTCTAGCTGTCTCAAGTCATAATTCTTATAGCTAAATACCTTCCGTTTTTATACACTATTTACTGAGAAGTTATCAAAACCGGATTTAACAGATGAATCTAGGTCGTCTTAGTAATTTATATATGCTTTAAAATAGACAGATTAATACCAAAAGCTGATATTTAATTGTTTTACAACTTGGTATACAAATGTATAGTGTGGTCTGATTTCGTCATTTTATCTCAAAATTACCATAAATCTACCTCGCTGAAGACATGTCTAGTATCAACAAATACTCTCAAATAAAAGCAAACTATTTCAGAGACAACATTTACGATTCAAGTGTTTAATATGATATAGATTGGCGGTGCCTCGCTGAATCTTGTGACAGATTCTTTTCATTTACTATTCATTGGAGTGATACAAAACCGCGTACAGGAAGGGTTTTGAGAGGTAATTCAAAATACCTGATAAACTGATTTGAAGGGAAACATTAAATGGTCGAATCAATACACTCTGTAATAAGGAGTAATTAGCTCGAGGTATGATTTACTAAGAGCCAACTATATGAATAAAGATTGAAAACATTGAATGTTTTTCGGAAGAAGTAGGATGAATTCCACGATGAATTGATGTCAAATAATTAGTAATTCCCACAACTTGTAATTGTTAAACAACAATAAAACAGTATATTCACCTCTTAAAACAACAAGTTTCTATTTTGTTTGATACGTCAAGTAACAATATATTTCTAAATGAGATTTTTTTATACAAGAATCATTAGGAAAATGATCGAGCTAACGTAGAGTGGGTGTGATACATTGATCTATTGTTTCTAGCTAATAATTAATCGTTCTCTTTTATAAAGTTGGCTACGGTGTTATTGATAAAGGAAGCTTATTTTTCTTAGACATGGAAATAAGAAA
The DNA here is from genome assembly GCA_025267735.1 of Mactra quadrangularis. Classification (NCBI taxonomy): domain Eukaryota; kingdom Metazoa; phylum Mollusca; class Bivalvia; order Venerida; family Mactridae; genus Mactra; species Mactra quadrangularis. The sequence goes on along the minus strand of CM046309.1, from coordinate 54,660,900 downwards.
TAACCATTAGTTACAAAAACTGTCGAATTGGTCACCGGAGGGATGTTTGAAATTATTTATCGTGTCAAGTTCCAACTATCTTTAAGAAATTGAATTCGTCACGTATATAATACTTGGCGCATAATTTCGTCAGTGCCTGACAATTGCTTGTTCATGATATAAGATCAGTGGTTAGAGATTGAAAGGTCGAAGTAATCACTGCATGACCAAACTCTATATGGATATATGTACCGCACGGAAATCGAACTTACGACCCCTCGATCAGTAGACTTGTTTACTGTTGGAACACAAATGTTTGTTTCACATTAAAGATGACATTTCTCTGTAGAATTTTATGGAACGTTTTTAAAAGAAATCGTTGAAACAATCACCTGTCGTTTTATTATTAGATAGCCAACGTCTATTGGTGTTTCTACACTGTCAAAAAGTCTAATGTCAATTATATATTTATGCAAAAATAATACCGCTCAAGGGTTTAATATGGCGGTTTTTTTTAATCAGGCACTATACACTTGACACTTTAATACATGACAACCTTTCATTAGAATTTGATTAATATCTCAAATCTAATAGAAAAAAACCATTAAGACTAGATTTATGTGGTCACTGAATTTAAATGCTTTTATAAAAAAATCTCGGCAATCTAAAAGTGCATTAGAGTTACCATTTTTGATTTCGTCAATCAAATAAGATAAAAGTGCGACTATGATTGCAGTTATCTCATTTCACGCTTCAATATGTTCGATTGATATGAATTCATGTATCCTTTTTGTAAGTACGAGCTAAATTGGTTTCAATTATTTCATTATTAAATATGTAATCCAACAAAATAATCAGATAGAAACGAATCAATCCGCGGTGTTAGTCTAGACAATACCTCCCACATGATTATGAATTTATTATGACTCGTGAAATATTTTAGCAAGTTGTCAGTTTTAGCACACATCGCATCGTAGACAATGCTTTGTGCAATCAAGAAATGATGCAACTGATATAGACAGACATACCATTGACAGCAAGAATAAACTACCATATATCTAAACTTAGAGGGATGTCTCAGTAATATTTGCATAAATCATACAGTTAAGTTCCATTTTTAAGAATCGCTGGAGATAACTTTGCGCCTAAAAACTGATTAAAAACCTTATCAAAAGATTTAGCCTTTCCATGAACGATTTGTATAATGATCATTGACATATCAAATTCACTTTCGTGAAAAAGCCATTCAGGATTTAATGTCTAAAATAAGACCAAAAATGAAAACACTGAACTTATATTAGAAAGTAGAATAAGTTCAATAATTCAGAGTGTATAGAATTCAAACCAATGAGGACTGCATTGTCAATGATGTTCGTAAATTACGAATTCGTTCAAATATACAAGATATTTAGTCTAATGTAAACAAATCATAGGAAATAGACGGATTTATTACCATGCACTATTCTGTGAATCTTTCTCACTATTTGAAATTGATGGTTAGAATTTAACGTCAAATAATTGACAATGAAATTGACATGAATCTCACTTACTAACTACTGATAGACGTATTATTTACATTTATGTTGTCTTCGACGACATTGATGATGTCAATGCTTAATATGTTTGAAAGTGGCGGCATATCGTTTATTTTGGTATTAACCCGGATCGATAGCGCAGTTAGTAGCGCGCCGGGATTTGGAATCTCGTAAAGCATATAAGTAAAGCACATAGTAAAGCATATAAAGTATACCCAAACGAAAAAGAAACGCAGGGTAAAATAATATGGAATAACTTTTTATCGCCTTTGTGTAAGATGATGAAAATTGGTCAGATTATTATCAAGGCATCTATTTACTCAACACATAATGAAAAGTTACTGAAGCATGAAACGTTCAGTGTCACGTAATACAAGCAAAGAAATGCAAAAAAATCGTGCAGAATAAATTTGATAATTTCTTCAACACATCTTTTCATATCATCCAATAGTCTAGACATTTATACACTGTTTTCCGTATTAAAACTCCGTTTTAACTTTCTACGTTAACGGCAAGGCTTACTGACGTTCAGCGGGGTCAGGCCATTACGTTGCTAATGCAAGGTCAAACGCAACAGCAGGTGGCTATGCAGTTTGGCGTGAATGTTTCGACCATAGTGCGACTTGTTCGTCGACTAAGGGAAACTGGAAGGCTTGCCGACCGGCCTCGGACAGGGCGTCCGCGCGTCACGACACGACGTCAGGACAGGGCTATACGTCTCGCACACCTGCGTAATCGTTACGTTACTACCACTGAAACTGCTAACAATACAGTAGGCAATCATAACCGTCGTATTCACTCCCAAACTGTAAGGAACCGATTACGTGAGGCGGGTCTTCGTTTTAGACGTCCATGCATTGGTTTGCCTCTTACTCCTCCACGTCGCGCGCGTCGAATGACTTGGTTAGCGGCACATTCCCGTCGGAAATAACACAAAAAGTAAAGGTCAAAATCCAACGAAAATTTCCAAATTAAGTTCACGAAAGATAGTTCTTGATAAATCAATATCCCAATTTTAATATCATTCTTATAATTCACCATAAATCACCACTGAAGTTTACCCTGCGTTTCTTTTTCGTTTGAGTATATTATTTTCGTACCAGAGAATGAAAGAATGATACATTCGGTTAGATAATTCGGTGCAAATGGTGCAAAGATGCACTGAACTAATTTTTTAGAAAATGAATCATAGTCAAGACGTCGCAAATACAGGAAAATACATAAAGATTAAAACAATGAAATTCTAGTAATATCCAATGTTTGATATAAAAAACAACGATTTTTATGTCAACTGTTCTAAAAATCATACATATTTGATGTACATTAAATTAACCGAGTACAAAAAACTCACTCAGCAGAGGTTGACACTTGCCCTACCTGATAGGTAGAGAATGTTTGTACAAAATAAATATGCAATGACTAGACTCTACGAAGGTATGTAGGTCCCGCCAGGAATCGAACCAACAATCACTTGATTCATGGTCAGACAGATCTAACCTGGCGATGAACTTTCTTAGTGCAAACGTCTGACGTAATCAATTTTATGACAATCGTATACTTGTAAACGAACACACAAACGGTTTTGTTTCCCATGTGTGTCTGTGGAAGTATTCATTTTCATCAAATATCGTGTTAAAACAATTCAGATTGTATGACTTCCAATTTATGACATTAAAGAAGACTTGCACTGACTGAAATATATAGACGAGTATAGAGTTATTTGCAATAACGAGATGTTTAAAAGCTTTTGTCTGAAACAGGATTATCAAAATATCGAGACAGAAATTGCGAACGATAATCTATACTATTAAATTTGCGAGTTTCCTGTTTTGTGGAAGAAACTGCGCAGCTTTGAATAAATCTTTTGTGTGTCGCTGGAGCACCTATATACCGGCATATCAAGTTGACAATTCTTTTTTGACAAAGCCTCTTGATATTTGCAAAAACTGCCAAAAATCAACAAAAATAATGAGTTTTTTTTGTGTCTAAAAATAGTTATAGATAAAACTAAAAATAGACACGTCAAACCAAACTCCTCGCAGCGGTTATCTCCCTTTATCAAATTTAAGTAGCAAAGCGTGACTTAAGCACTGTGAGGAGTTTGCTAAAGCCCGTGCTTGCACGGGCTCCCATCTAGTACTTTTTAAATGTGTAAGCAAATTAACCAAGTGAAATATCTATCCTATCTGCACACTGAACTTCACAAATGGTTCTTAAATTCAAATATTTTCAAATGGGCAATCTGTATGTATGTATTACAGTAAATCCAAACACTGAACTTCAAATAACAAATTAATTAAAAGTTACATATAAATCAAATGGTCTGACTGGTAAGTTATTATCGTTTGTTTGCTAAGAAGTTAGCAAAATCATGCGATGATCAATTAAATACTTCTAAAACGTGAAAATAGATAATTAGAAAAGTTGCTTAAATTGTAAGGTTTTAAGCTATTACTACATGAACTACTTATATGGGTATCAGATGAAAATAAATATTTATTATTCTGAAAAGCACATTTCTGGTTATTTTTGCAATAATATATAGTCACAATGAAGTTTGATTTGATCTCATTTTATTCAACTTCCGGGCTCATGTCAAATTAAACATTATTCGACTATATTTGCAGAACCAAAAAAACAAACACTTTTTAAATTTCGTAATAATACAAGTGTCGTTTTAATTGTTTAGTTTAACACATCTAGAAATAATAGTTTCCTTAACCAACAATCATGTTTATGTAGAAGTGTTTAAAAGGATTCGTTCGACAGATCTATATCTCACACCTTTTACAGAGTTGGCAAAACTATAATTGCTGAAATAATCTAACGTGACTTAAACATGGAACTGAACGTAATTTATATGTTACAAGAACTATCGGAATGGTCAACTAGGGAATATAACATGTTTATCTCGGCTTGCTTCCAATGACTGTTCGAAATTAAATTCATCACGTAGATACTGTAGTCAATTAGTGCATTGACATGGTGTGTATCTTACAATTTTGTCACCTATTTTATTAGCAATTGCTTGGTCAGCTTACTCTAACTTGTTAACAATTATATGCATCATACGATTCTACTGACAATAATAACCAGTCTGTGTTAGGTCCAATGTCAATAGCAATTAACCATGGATGTTTGGCTTTAAATCAATCTGATTAAAACCCGATCTACAATTTTACCGCTCGCATACTCGCTAATGTAGATCTGGCCTTTTCCAAACGAAGGTCACGTTCAGGTGACCTTTTCTCATAATAATATTCATGACGAAATTGTTATGATACGTAACTTGTTTACATCGTCTACGTCACGAAATTTGAAATGAGCCGCCCAATCGCAGCCTGTGAATATTACCGCTGTTAAATTAGCAAGCAAAACTTGGTCTAAAAATAGAAATTACGAAATCAAAATGTGATTAATAGCGTTTTCGTCTAGATGAAAGCTACGCATTGATTGGTCGACACAAAGTTCATCTCGACGTGACCTCAAAGCGAAAAAGTACAGATCAAGTACGACCGTGGTCTACTGGATATGTGTTTACGCAGATTGGCTTTAAATACATGAAATTGGAATTCAATGATTGTGAAATTGAACTAATTTGAAAAAACAGACGTTTATATAAAACGTGTCTAGCAATATTAGGAAGGTCGTTACAGTTTACAAGCGTCTCTTTCATAAGTTTGTTTTCTGATAATGATATGCACATCAGCCTTTTTTGTTCCAAATACCACATCACTAATGCTAAAGACGAATGGTATATTACACAAATCAAAGTTTGCGTTTTGTTTAATAAATAGATATTATATTGGATTAAGTAGTTCACTATTATCAAATAAATTTATTTTAGCTCATTCATAACACAAGTTGAACTACTTAAAATATTCAATTTCGAGTATCGTCGTGGTCTCTTGAAAATACCGGAACTACAAAAATTCGATTTTTCGTTTTTTGTAAAAAGCTACGGCTATTTCAGTAAATGTTAATAGTTTCGATACGAATGCATACCTGCACTTAAGATATCTATCTGATGTAAAAATACAAAAAAAGAGTTTCCTTTCATTTGTATTCTTCACGGAATACTATTTTTTTCGTCTCCTGAAAACTTTGCTTTTTGTAGTTCCGGCATTTTCAAGTGACCACGACGGTATGTTTCCTGATTTCTAAATATTGAGCACTAAGTATACTGGTTCATACCCCCGAAATCAACAAGGTGGGTTATGAATTTGATTCAATTTAATGCATGTCTAGCTATCTAATGGTTATCTAAGCAACATCGTAATAATTTGGACATCCGCTTATTATAAAGTAGTTTAAACTGTATGCTGAGCCTCATGGCATTGAACAATTATCCCTAACATATAAGATAGCTACCATTGAATTTAGACAATAATACAAAGATTCTGAGCGCAAAAAATCGTTTAAAATGGAAAAAAGAACCATAAATACTACCAACGTCTGGAACTGCCGTTTGAAAATTTAGAATTCACTGACTGTAGTCATGAGATGTCGTAAAAATCTAATATATCAACATATGTTGACAGATTTATCTCTAAACATTGTACAATAAAGATGTCTCTTGATTGTTATGTACTGGAGGAATCTTTCAACATTTGTCTCACAATTAATATATTAAAAATAGTCTTCTTTCCCTAACATACTTAAGTCAGATATATTGTCAACAATATGACCAATGCCAGACTTCAATGCTTAATATGTTTTTGATTTAATGGGTAACGTTTGATCTAGATTGAACATGGGCTTCGAATACACTTAGCTACAAAATCTAACGAAAGAAAGTTAAGTCGAGTATCATCAATTGAGCTATTTAGAAATTGAAAATAAAAGTGATTGGTGATTGTAATTCTACTTTAGTTCTAGATTCTTGTACATCATACATGTCCGCATCGGTTTTGTACAACAATGTTAAGTAAGTTTATATAAAACGTGTCTAGCAATATTAGAAAGGTTGTTACAGTTTACAAGGGTCTCTTTTATGAGTTTGTTTTCTGATATGCACATCAACATGTTTTATTCATCATGATAATGTTTAACATTTAACAGCGTCTATTGAAATTGACTTGGTAAACATAGCCACCCATGGATAGGATTTGAAATGAGTTTGGAACTACTATTGAAGATCGCCCACGAGCCATTTGCAATTTACGACAATCCTAGAGAAACATATTCTGGTAATAGTTTAGTGTCCCATGTGACTATACAAGTATTTGTGAAATCATCAATTATTTTCAAATATCGTGGAAGAAACTATTTATATCACATATTTCACAACATATTACAATCTTTAAGACTTATGTTGACTATTTCATTTAGATTAAGATTACAAATATGGCTTGCTTTGACCTTATGTTGAAAGCTTTTGTCTGATACAAGATTAAAGAAAGCACTGAGAAGAAAAACGGAAATGTAATGCCTTTCACAAATGTCAAGAAAAGTCAGCTTAATAATTCATGCAACTTATTCACCAGACAGTTTTTCCAAAGGGAACTGGATGGAGCTTGGTCATGAAATTATTTCTACGGCCATTCTCCCTCCTACCAATGATTCATAATTATGTAGGGCAGTTGTATGTGCATAGTAGTTGGTTAACAGCTAAATCCAGAGATTTAGCCTTTCCAGGAGGAGCAAGTAGGTTGTCTGACCGCCGTTAAATGACCTATACAATGTGTTGCAACGGCGTTAAACCCAACAAAACAAACAAACTGGATGGAGCTGAATTATGGTTCTATCTTAAACATCACCTTGATTATTGCAAAAGAAGATGCTTTTAACAGTGAAATAGTTCTAACATAAGGTCTTTTTCTTCCAATATTAAGCATTTGGAACTTGGCAAAAAAATTGGCAAAAAAATGGCCAAAAAATTGGCAAAAATGGCCAAAGTGGTATATACTCGTATATTCTAACTTAAATTAATACTTTTTGATAAATGATAGATCATTCTTTGAGATTTAATCATTCAATACTTAAAGTCAAATTTTTCGCAGTTTTCGGCCTTGTGGAAGGGTAGGTGAGTACTGGTTATAGACAATGATCCAGGAAAGCTAGGTTAGGTGCTCTGGACTCCGTAAAATGACCTAAAATGTGTTGACACGGCGTTAAACCCGGTGAAAAAATTCACTCATCAAATTAGGTACGTCGTCTTAGATATCGTTGAAACGCCAAACTTTTTTTCGGCCACTCTTAGATTGGTTTATTATCTCTTGATATAATAGTATCTTATGGTCATCAACTAACTTTGGTATTTCATTAATATTTTACTAATTACATAGTTTATATGACCCATGTCTACTACATAAAGAATATGACTTAACCCATATTAATGGAATATGGAATGTATAATGTAACATGAAACTCCATAATTATACGAGTGTTCCCTTTAAATATCGTGTCCAACATTATAGCATATCGATACCATATTCCCATGGATGGTCTCAATTTTTTTATATTTTGTAATTCCGGCGCATGCACAAAATCAACATTGGATGTTCGGGTGGGATCTTGGATAAGAACGCAACTTTGCACCTTGCAAACATGGATTTTCGGGGCATCTAGCCTGATTCCCCAACGACCATTTGGCTGCCGTTCTACCAACAGTCCAATATTACTCATTCACTATTTTTTACTGTTAAAAAGCACTTTATTGCTCAATAATACTTAGTTTTATATTAGTCTTTATTTTATTATTTTATATTTTATCATCTCTTAACTATTTTCATTTTCATTTAAACTCGTATTTCCCAATTATGCATAGGATTGTGAAGCGCTTTTGAATATATATTCAATATGAAAAGAGCGCTATACAAATGCGGTATATAATAATAATAATAATATATTGTCACCAACTTAATATCCAACTGTCAGACAATACTGACGTCCCCAATGGTAAATATTATTTTGATTGAATGTATGATGCAAAGTTTAGATGAAATATTGATTTCATAGACTGCTTCATTACCAAGTTCGCTGTCTGCAAACTAAATTGTCTTGGATATAGATGAAGAGTAATTTAAATTGTACTTATTTATTTTACTAGATTTAACGCCGTGTCAACACAATTTTAGGTCATTTTACGGCGTCCAGCGCACCTAACCCAGTTTTCCTGGACCATTTTCTATAACCAGTACTCTACTACCCTTCCACAAGGCCGAAAACTTCTCCATATTATGTAATCAATGGAGGAAAATCGACATTATTGTCAAATTTTCATGGAAGGGTATAACCTCCCCAGGTGGGATTCGAACCCGCACCCCCTTGGGCACAAGATTCCAAATCCCGGCGCGCTACCAATTGCGCTATCGACCCGGGTTTTCTGCATGGTAGGACTATCATAAATGCGAAAATGATGGAAAGAAATGCGTTGATGTGCCACACAATGGCATAGTATTATAATGACGAGTTCAGTGAACTACTGAATTAATAATATTCCTGAAATTGAATCAGGTCCCAATTGTCTCCTGGTGGTCTTTCGTACAAGATTACATAATTTCCTATTATTATAAAGAGAATTAGTACAGGAAGGAACGAATAGGTATATTTATGATGAGATTGATAAGATGGCCTACGGCACTGGCATACTTCTCCAGATCGAAACAAGTGAAAATATAACTATAGGTCGCTTATTTAATATTTTACTTTATATTTTTATCTGCAAAACTCGATCATAATCTTAAGAACTTAATGTAATCCAGACATTCACAGTTTAGTTTATAATGTTGATACTTTTCCCAAAACAAAACAGTCTACGACGTAAGTTGGTGTTCGGAACAATACTTTTAGTTCGGGCAAACAACAATTTCTTTCGAGCAACCAAAGTTCTGCTAATTTAATGTGATATAGTGCTTGCTATTAAGATGATCTGTTCGGACTACCACTTCCATATCCAAATTTCGTAGACTGAACAAATATTACATTTATAAAGTAAAATTCAATGCGGAAACATCTTTAACGATACTTGTGTCGATTGTAATGCTTGAGCTTCTCTCGTTGAACGATTTCGTAAAAGACTTTAATAACTAAAAACAACTGGCACCACCATCATAATTATTACGTTCTGAAAGAAAGTTGGACAAAATTGATGCGTATTTCCTAACAACATTTATCAAGCGTATCAGTTATCATATAAATCCCTGTTTGACTTGCAGTTTCGCCACTAGACATCGCGTGCTGCATAACAAAAAATACAACAGTGAAAGTGATTAATCTCAAATTTTCCTTTTACTCTGCATTTGATAGTATTTTGCATCGTCAGTTTCTACCCAGCAGTACCATTAGTGTAATCATTGACGTAATTGTTATCTCGGCGATTCCGTTTCAGGTAACGACATGGTATGGTTAAAAATGATGATCACAGGACGGTTACAAATTACATTCACGACTCGCCGTGACCATGCATTATTTTGCCTATGTAAGTGAGATGTAGGTTTGTCTATTCCATTCCTTACGTATGATTTGTGTAGTTGTTCATGCTCGAGGTGTGTTCATCGCATGCAATGCACGATGTTTCCAATGCTAGTATCACTAGCAGGTTTTTCTTTGACTTTGTAGAACTATAGTCTATGTCGTAAGCCATGGTTCTCGTATTCAAATTAAGCCATTCAGGGTTACATTCAAGTCGCGGCAGGTCAACCCCTATAAAGCATTTTCGGTAATCATCTCATAAACGCTTATTTTTGTCAGCTTTTTTCTTGCAATAGCCAGACATGGGGTTATTAACAAAAATCATATTGGGACTTCATAACTGCGACCACGAGACGTTTTCAATTTTACGACAATTGTAAAGAAGAACACTTGCATGACAATAAAGTGCCCGCACTGGGTGTCTAAAATAGTATTTATCATCTTCAAAATCGTGTTAGAAACCATTAAGTTTGTCTATTTCACAAAATATGAAAGTCTGTCTGACTTGCGTTGGCTAAAAGTTAGATTAATTGCACAAATATACGTGACTTAAAATTTCGTTGACTAAATGTCTTACGACAATAGTTGTCTGCAAAAACCAAACCAAAACGCAAGAAGGAACAATGTTATTCATCGTACATATGTCAACAAAATCAGATCGTGACTTGTGAGATCATACGTTATTTTCGTTAATCAAGATGTTGAACATTAGTTAAGCCCTTGTTTGAACACAATGTAGTGTGACCTTACAAAATATACAGTTTTGAAAAATGACATGTAGTTATGTGTGCACGTATCATAAGACACTGGATTCATTAGTAACGTATATCTTATTTATGTCATGTATACCTTTTAACGCCCCATCCTTATTATTGCCACCTCCCCTTTAAAATTAATTAAACACTTACCTTCAGCAAACATATTCAAATCCAGTTCACTTACGGTTCCATAGTGAAATAATCCACAAACTGGTAAAATAAAAAGAAACCATTTAAGCACCAAGTAACACTAAACTTGCCTAACTATTAGTACTGTGCCCTTAATTATTGCAGTAAGCATTGTTAGTCATTCATACAAAATTGAAAACAGACTAAACAGAATCTAATGCATTGTACTGCATTTAGTCCGTACCCTGAGCCATGGACAAGTCATTATCAGACTCGGAAGAACTGTCATCTTGAGTACCAGACCGACTTCAAAGACCCTTAAGGCTTTACTGATGGAAACGTCATCCTGGTCAAACTTTCAAACGCGTCACTTATATCTCTGTCCTCGTTATCAGACAATGTTTGAAACATGATTTCTTAACATACATCAAGAACGATGGTAATGCCAAACTTTATAATTGGTTTCCGGGTAACATCAGGTGTGATAGATGACCATGCGTCTTTAATCCACGTCAGCAGATGTTTGTTTTCGGTGCATGGCGATTTCCAGCTGGTGTTAAGATGCCATAAGAAGTATTGAAACTTGACTACTTACGATTATCGCAGGTTATGTACATCGATACGATGCAAAAACGATATCATGGCTTCGGATACCGATCGGCTGGCTATAGCGCGTCTCTGGCATCAGAACAAAACGGGAAAAGTAATCTTCTAAGCACACATGCGCATAGTCGGCCTAATGGTTAGGTCTTTAACCCGATTTCGGTCGAAATCCGGGTAACACTACAATGTGTTATCAACAGTCCCAATAAACACTTATTCATCATGAAGCTAGGCGACTGTGTTTACAAGAATGTGTATTCCATTAGACATCAGAAGGCTGTAGACATGAAGTGCTCTCACCAGGTATGACACATCCCTTTTTACTTGTAACTGAAAGTGCAATTTTGTATAATGGTAATTTCTATAAAGATAAAATTGTATGTTTTAAATAATGCATTGTTCAGCAATGATATGACCTTTACAATGTATAGACGTTAAACCAAACTGTTGCTTTTCTTCTTTAATCTGCCAAGCAATTCTTAGGTTCCCTTGATGTCTATGAACCATATAGATTCTTTAGCAATCGCTGTGCCTCGTACTTCAGTGCTTTGTCCTGGCATTGCGTCAATAAGAAAACCGAAGTTGCATATTATTATATGTTTCAATTTCCGTGTAAATTAAAGGATGTCCAGTCCTAGATGCGCGATCTTGGTGTACTGAAAAAGATTTAACATCTCTTTTTGGGCACTACACTCGCATACGCCTTTCTGTCCACATTGAAGTACAAAAGCATGTATTTTGTTGCTTGGTGCTTTCTCTACAGCAAATTCAACACCTTTCAACTGAACATTAGCCGTGTACGTATTACGTGTGTTGTTTATTCTCCGAGGTTTCGTAACAAAGTAACTCATTTTACACGCGTATCACCAGCGTCTGGAAATTACGATCGAACGACGTGGTTAATTACGTCACACGTGTTATGAATTGTATGTTTCATAAGGATCATTTTGATATACAAAACAATACTGTTGGTGGACAGTACTAGAGCTATTTCTTTTTTTACTATTATTTTGCAAACCAAGATTTTACTTGAACCTGGAAGAATATTCTCTCATAGGCCTAATTATATAAAAGAACATACATTTTGTATATCCAATTTTGACACCTTCTAAACGTCCACCCCTTTGGAAAATGTAACGTCCCCCCCCGCCCGGGGGTCTATAATAGGAACAATACGATCAATGTCAGTGTTTAATCTTGATAATTAGTAAACTCAAATGATGAATTAACAATAAAAACACCAATGCATTTCGGTTTAATGTTACTTAAAAATTAAATCCATTATATATTATGTAGCTCGTTTAGGATAACTTGAGACAAAATACAACGATACCAATTTTATACACAGGTGAATTTAAGTTTAGAACACGTAATTATCGACTATTATCAGTGTGTTCGATGTATTAAATTAAGTAATAGAACACACGTTCCACGCATAATGACATGTTTAGGACTTCCATTACAGCTGACCACCCTGTTTCATGTAATACCCGAGTTCCAAATATGTAAACAAACTGAGTCGTCTGTCTCAAATTATCCTTAACGAGCTTATAGAAAAACTATTTCGTGTCAGACGAAAATCAGTTCAATACACACAATTACACTTTACACAAAAACAATGTTGCACGAGATTTTTACGCTCTGACAATCATTAAAAAAAGATTGGATATCACAAATCATGATCAAAATTAAGGGAGACAACTGTAATATTTCGCAACCTGTAACATAAATTACATCCCTTTGTTTATTTTACCACAATAACTTTAAATTGTATACCTACAAGCCTATATTAAATATACAAAAATAAAAATTGCATGATAATGTATAATATATGTTCATTTAAGTTGTAATACGTCAATAAAAGCATAAAAATGAAATATAAATAAAACAATTGATGATTTTTTATATTCAGGTATCAACAATGATTGTTACTGGACATTCAACGATCCTATATTATTATCGCTCACCTGAGTATATAAACTTAGGAACGAATTTTGCAGGGCCGTACGTGGTCCAGTGTCGTGCCTCTGATCAATATATAAAGTTAGTTCAACCCCTCTTTATCAGAAGCCACGGGGAGGGACTAAAGAGTGTTGCCGATCAGAGGTTGTTGCTTATGCAGATGTTTAATGCAAATGTATTGTGCGTAAAGTATGCTCGATTACACCATGGCTGTGAGGATTATGTGTTGAAATTTAACACATATATAGTGCGTAAATATTGACCCCGACCTGACCTTAATGCAAGAATATTCATAGTTATTAATGATCGATTACACCGTGGCCGTGAGGATTATGTGTTTAAATTTAACACATATACATACTTCTATAATTTTACGATCGCTGCCGAAGTTAAGAATAGGCGTGGTTCTGATTTTCGTCGGGATATGTGTAAGATAATTATTAGATGCAAAAAAATGATAGGTCAGATCGGGGTCAAACTTTACGCACAATACCAATCTCTGTAAACAGAGATCCCGTTCTACTCGCGTTGTCGTACTGGATCTCTACTTAGTCAATGCAAGGTCAGGTCGAGATGAACTTTGTGTCGACCAATCAATGCGTAGCTTTCATCTAGACGAAAACACTATTAATCACATTTTGATTTCGTAATTTCTATTTTTAGAACAAAGTTTGCATGCAAATTTAACAGCGGTATTATTCAAAGTCTGCGATTGGGTGGCTCATTTCAAATTGCGTGACGTAGACGATGTAAACAAGTTACGTATCATAACAATTTTGTCATGAATATTATGATGAGAAAAGGTCACCTGAACGTGACCTTCGTTTGGAAAAGGCCAGATCTAAATTAGCGAGTATACGAGCGGTAAAATTTTAGAATGGGTTTTAATCAGATTGGCACAATACTTAACGAAACTTTTCATATCGTAGGAACTTTTTTATTTTTCAATATTTATGTCCGGTTGATGATGAAAATATGTATAGGACTAACTATAATTAGGGACTTTAGTCAGTTATCTGATAAAATCTGAAGCAATCCAATTGGTAAGTAGGTCCTTACAGATGGAATCCTTAGATTTTATCATTGAAGTCTTATGTAAGGATAGCAAAATAGTTCTTCTAATATCTTTCCTGTTTATGAAGATATTTACAGAAGTGATGAAATTTAGATACATGTAGTTTTGAAGAGTATACAAGGTGAAATAACTGAGTAAAGTCCCTTATTATTAAGTACTCGTGTACGTCGATGTGCAGTTCAACTGCCTTATGTGAATCTATTAAATTTACTGTATAATTACACGCATGGCTTATTTTCTTGTAACTGAATCGTCTGAATCGTGTTCACAATCGTCTCCTTATTGATGTATTTATAAGATTATATAATTTCCTATTATCATGATGGGATAGAAAGAAAATGAACGTGCCTCCTAGGGATAAATACACTCGGATTAACTATGGAGGTATATGTCATTGTTTAATTGGTTATCTCGAAGTTGCCTAGAAACCAACTGAAAAGCGATGAGAGAATTTATTACATTTACTGACTGCTTATATCTCCTAATGTACAACATGCTCAGTAATACCCTTATATGGGTAGTCTCGTTTAAGTGGAATATTTCCATCGAAATACGAATGGAAACGTATATTATGTGATAAAGTGATTAAAACTGATCGTGCACGTACGTGTACGATGGTATTTGTACAAATAAAACATTTATTACATCAATTGTGAAACCAAACTCTCATTGTGATCTATGGTCACTCTCAGTGGCTAACCTGACACAGATAAACATCTGTAAAAAACTCTTAAAAACTGTAGCATTACTTGTTTCGCGGAAGTTTGACTCATTGTGTCACAAATGTAATGTAACTGTAAAAAATATAGTGACGCATCATATTCTATCTTGCCAAGCAAACCATGAACATAGGAAAGGATTGTGGCATTTGCTCATCGATACATTTGGTTCCGATAAATATGCGGAGCTGATAAAAAATCCGCCCAATGAGCAATGTGAGCAGTTGTTACAAATTACGTGTTCAACCAGTACATGCTCATTTCAGTTCATTGAACTAGTACATATCATAATGAAACTACCGTAATAGTCTTCTGTCTTATACTATGTAAATAATGTTAGTAATGTTTTGATTTTGTTGTGTAGCTCTCCAATATTGGAGGAAATAAAGTTATATAAAGGCCCCCCTATAGGTTTCGTATTCTACGCAATTAGGATCTACCTGTCTATTAGAAGGGGCTGGTAATCCAGACTACTATATGCACTACAAGGCTTACAGGAATATTAACCAATAAAAATATATTTTAATTGTATGTAAGATAAAACATCTGTTTTAAGTCTTGTACTCCTCCAAATCGATATGAGAAAAATTGAAGTATATATTATTTGTATAGTCGAATAAATCCTGTAGATTTTGTTTACTGCAGTATGGCATTTAAAATAAAATACCCATTTTCAATCAACTTCAGTATATGTAGTTTATTAATCTCATGTCATACTAGTAGACACCAGTGATGGACAGCACATAAATACTGACATTACTAAATGGCACGTGCATTCTATCTTTCAGAAATCGGATAGAATAAAATATGTGAAAGGGGAGACTATCGTGTTTATACCGTTATGGGTTTTCCGTACCGTACAAACGGTATTTATACAGAACAAAATGGCTGCGCCCATGGAAAATGGAAAAACACAAGAATTGTTGACAGATGTTCACTCTGGACTGACAAATTTGAGTGCTAAGACACATTTAGTCAGAGGAAAATACTTTTACTATCATTATATATGTGATAGATTGGATGACAGAGTATGTTGACTTTTGTAGTCGTTGATACAAAAAGTTAAAGCAAATGATATGCGTTTTCGCGATCCTGTTTCTACTTTCACTTTAGTTTAGCTATATCATGACATTGAACAGCATTTTTTTAATAAATAAGTAAGAATTGTTCTATCCAGTAAGCGTTCATACAGTCCTGTAAAAACTTCCATTTTGATTGACCGAATGTCCATTGCTTATGAAAAATCTGTTTAGTCGGACCAAATGCCCAGTTCTTATGTTATGAAAAATGAGTAGTGAAGTTGAAACTTGGAATGGTATGTTATGATTCTATAACAGGATGTAAATATGGTATATGTTCAGATGATTTGTGTGGTTGCTTTGGCAGTCAGTTTCTCTCAGTTGAAAGAGCATCTGACATGCAAGTTGGAGGTTGTGGGTTTGAACTTTGAGCCCCGCTTCAGGCATGTACCTTTTCTTCCTCTCACAAATAACATAATGCTGGACCTCCCATTCCTATATATTTATAATTCATTCACCACTGAAAAGTACTTGGACAAACAATGTCACATGTCTTTGGACTAAAATAATTACTTTGTTCAACAAATTAGCCATTTGTCTAAGTGCGTGATTATGGTAGCCTCAGTGTAATTCTCAGCCTAATATGATATCAATTCAAAATATTTTGATTTCAGGGTTGGGGATGCGGATATAGAACCCTACAAAGTTTATGTTCATGGGTAAAACTTCAAAAGCAAAAGGATAAAGGAGACAAGACTTCCAGTAAAGATATACCATCAGTGCCGAGTATACCAGAAATACAGAATGCTTTAGTTACCATGGGTGATAAACCTGAATCATTTATTAACTCTAAAGAATGGATTGGTTCATTTGAAGTTTGTTTGTGTCTGGATTACTTCTATGATGTAGGTACCGTAGTGAACAGTATTGATCTTTACTTATTTTTTGTTGCAGCAACATATTAAATAGGTCATATCACAGTGGTCAGTCAACCTACTCACCTTCCCTGGAAAGGCTAAATCTCTGGATTAAGCTGTTAACCAGCTGACAACTGTTCTACTTGATTTAGAATCAGTAGTAGGAGAAAGAATGGCTAATGGCATTATTTAATGAAGAAGCTCCATGAAAGTATGCCCACCCCTCGATCAGTTGACTTATGTGTTACCAACTCAGTAAAGCCCTTAATTTTTTAACACTTGGTAAAACATTGATTTAAACCCATCAGTCAAAGTATATTTTATTGTTGTATATTTCATTGTTTTCTTGCAGGTACCATGTAAAATACTTCATATAAATTCTGGTAAAGAGATACTCTCACATTTGGAAACTATAACGAATCATTTCAAACAATTTGGATCTCCAATAATGATGGGTATGACATTGATTTTTATATCCCACTCTTAGTATTGTTTTCTTTGTTAGCAGAGGATCATGGTTCAGTGGGTGTTGCAGAATTTCCTCTATTATTAATTAAGGTACATGGAGAAGTTGGCCTTGTGGAAGGGTATGCAAGTACTTTTTGTAGACAATGGTCCATAAAAACAAGGTTAGGTGAGCTGGCCATTGTGGACAGTTTCTGACAATGAAGTTTCAATACATAACCATTATACATGTTATTTGAGTCCCTTTTATTAATAGCTGCAAGAACCTGGTGAAAAAAGACTCCTGAAGATCATGTGACTATATACTCTGATAATTACTCACCGACAGTCCTGTAAAGTGTATATTACTGATAATTACTGCTGTTTTATCTTCAGGTGGAGAAAGTGATACATCATCTAAAGGAATACTAGGAGTATGTGAAGATCCTCCAGCACTTTTAGTTATGGTAAATGATTATAATTCAAATATTTTTTCCCATTTATCATTTGGCTATTATAATCATCATCACCATCATCATAATTATCAAAATCATCATAATTCTTATCATAATTTTCATTATCATAGTAATTGTCATCATAATCATTAATTCAATTCAACTATCTTACTATTCTACTGTGAATGCAATCATCAGGTCTTGAAAGAAACTTTTTAAGTGGGTTGTCCATTTTGGACTAACAACTATTAATTCTGCTTGCCCAAAGGAAATGTTTACTTGCCTAGACAAAGTACTTCAAATATAATTTGAGCATTATATGCTAATGATAATGAAATGAGTTGTATCATCATCTTGGAGCACATTCTGATTTATTGTGAAGTTTGAAAGACTTTTGGGATCTGCAAAAGGGTTCTGAACAATATATAAAGATACAGTCAACTCTCGTTATCTCGACTTAGTTGGGACCGTTGGAAAATAATCGAGATAACGAAAAGTCGAGACAAACAAGATAAACAAAATTTTCTAAGGGAGGTAATTCCGATGTCTTCAGTAGCAGTTTTACCTGTTCAGAGAGTGTAGTTTAGAATAATCGCTTTGCTGCAGCTGTGAATAGGGTTTTACCATACACTTGTACTCTAAAGGTTTTGTGACACTTTTACCGCTGGCAAAGTTCCCTCTCAACAAGTTATAGATCAAAATCGCGTATTTTCCGAAAATCTACTTTCGGTTTTTACTATTTCACTGACTTTTCTCGAAATAACGACTAACCAAGCGTATATTATTCAGAATATTTGTAGCCAGTCAGATAAATTGTGTGTATATATGTTTGACGTCATACACTATTTCGTACAACCACAGCACCGTCATCGTGTAAGTCGGCTTCTCTTTGATAATTTTGAGTAGTTGCTGATAATATCCAGTTGTGTGTGTGAAGAGTAGTTGACTATTACGTCACAAAAAAATATAGACTTGAACTACAAAAATGTCGGCATATCTTTTAAATGCGTGTCTTTCTATAATCGATCCATAACAGTTGTAAACATCGTTTTTCCAACAGGTCTGTAGAGGGATTAATTTATCATGCAAAGAAGATGCCGTACATTTATATCAACTTAAATGACGAAATATAATAATATAAATAAACGAAAAATATTTGTTTCTTGTTTTTATTGGACAAAATATCCATTAAACAAAATTAATGAACACAAAAAAGTAACGAGTATCGCAGTGTTTTTTTAAATGAAGCACATGATTGTAAGCACGCATTTTGATATCTTTACACTCAATTTTGACATCTGTCAATTAACACTCGACTTATTCAACGATGGTTTCATTCATGTCAATTAGTTTGTATATTTAAATGACATGTTAATTCAATATTGACACATTCTTTTAAACAGATTATCTATACAGTCGCTAATCGATAAACAATGGACGCGTGCTATTTTTCGCACCTCAACGGATCGCCGATAATATCTTTGTCTAGTCGACTTAAACATTATAATTTTATAGTAAAATAACACTTTGGGACTCAAATTTATAGTCGAGAGAGCGAAAATGTCGAGACAAAAAGATCGAGTCAAACATGACTTTTTCATATAGATATAGAAGGAAAAAAATCGGGACTTTTGATTTTCAATCGAGACAACGAAATGTCGACACAAGAGTAGTCGAGATAATGCGAATTGACTGTATGTTTAAATAATAAAATTCAGGGATTAGAATTTTGAAAATTTCAAACTATCACCCATGGATATGATTTTTTTGTTTTAATTATACCTGTCAGCCACAGAGCTAGCTCAGTCAGTTGCCCACAAGTTTACTGATAAAAAAGTTATAGGTTCGATTCTCAGATGGGACATACTTTTGTTGAGCTTGGTTATGAAATTATTTTTTTCTACCATATGGCAGTTGTTAGTCACTGATGGAAGTATGCAACTAGTAACTGGTTAACAGCAAAATCAATAGATATAGCCTTCAATGAATACAATGTGTTGCTATGGTATTAAACCCAACCAATAATGATTACAGGGCTCAAAAATCCACTTGTCGGCTCGTAAGTACGAGTAGAAATTGGCTCTGGACAAGTTCTGGAAATATTCGTTCTGCAGGACTAGTGAAATTTTTAGCTGAAAATTATGGAATTTTAAGTTTTAGACTGATATAAAACAGATCTGTCACTGTCAGGCAATGATTTATCACATGAAATGCTAAAATAATATAATAAATACAGAATCACTGTATTACAAATTCCATGTTTGTAACTGATTCATTCAAGATAACTATTTCCTTTTGTGATGCACTGGACGAGTTCATATTGCAGCAGGATGAGTGAAAATTTTAAGTTGCTTGTCCTGCAGGACGAGTTGCTTCTAGAAAATTTGTCGAGCCCTGGATTATTTCTCTATTTGCAGGATCCACACTACCATGGACCAACAGAATCTGTAGATTATTTACAACAAAATGGTTGGATAAAATGGAGATTGGTTGAAGACTTTATAAATGAATCATTCTATAATATGTGCTTACCTCAATTAAAATGTTCTGAGTTAGGATAATACATGTAATAACAAGACATTGTGTTTTATTCATATGATGTTTAATTCATGATAACTCAATGTTTTTACTTAACAAATAAGAATTTATAGTCCAGACCTATCACAGTTACATACATTCACACACTTGCAAGCTTTTAGTCCCACTCATAATATAAAATTTACATCATTCATAAAATTTACATGTACATTGCTACAAACATTCAATCAAATCAACTGGAATGGGTCAACTAGCCAATTCAGAACCATCTTTCATTCTCACAGCATAGATTTACAACAGTTTTACAGATAAACATACAAAGCTCTTCAAAAGTCCTTTGTTTTTAGGATACACGTGATTCTCATTTACACATGAAAAAGGCAAACTTAAAGGTACTCATTCACTGATTTCAACTTAAATATTAACTTTTCTAATTTCATCAAAATTGTATGGAAAAAAATTTTGGAAGCAGGAAAGTAGTGTTCTGATAATGACAGTTTTAGTGCAAATTGACTTATAACTACAAATGATGGCGTTTCATGTAGTAAAAATCTTCCCTGTATGTAGCGAGATATTTCTGTGACTTCTATTGTATATTTCATGCAACACATTGGTCAGTTAGTCTTAAAATGATAAGAATTATTTTTTGGACACAATTACAGACACTGAATGGTATTTTGTAGTTATAGAAAAAAATAAACCAAATCTGTGAACTAGTACCTTTAAGTGCCTTCTAAGCAAATATCAAAATCAGCATTTATTAGTTAACATACGTATGATTCAAACTATGTAACATGAATAAGCTTTTATTGTAGAGAAATAACTTGCAGCATGTATGGTCAGTTTTTCTCAAAAATATATTTGCCCAAGAAATACACGAGAGCACTCTACATAATGTTCAAAGCCTTTACAAGTATTATTTCAAGTAAACATTATAACCAACTTCTAGGTTTTCAATTAAATGTGCGAGTCAACAGCTAGGAACCAACTTCTAGGTTTTCAATTAAATGTGCGAGTCAACAGCTAGGAACCAACTCCTAGGTTAACAATTAAAGTAGCGAGTCAACAGCTAAGAATCATCGGTTAAAAATCAACAGCTAGGAACCAACTCCCAGAGTCCCATGCAGCCACTTGGCTCAATAGCAAAATTGATAACATCTCATCAGAGCCAACATCTAGTTAGATGACTTAGGGGTAAAAATCTTCTAAAACTAACTGAGTCGCTAAAGATTGGCAGCCTAGCATCAAGTACATCAGTCACACAGAATCTAACAGACAATACATAGACAATGGCAGTATCATAGCTCTAGAAACCGTCCAAATAAATATCTAGATGGGGTGGCACATAAAATATCTATATTATAGAGCGGATTGACCCTAGTGAACTTGTAAACAATAATCAAAAGAAGATTTGCTTTAACAACAACAGTCTAAAACTGGTGAGCCATCATAGAAGACCACAAACTTTTATACAACATTTTCATCCAAATTAACAAAACTAAAGTATGGTAGTGATTCCAATGAATTATACTTCCATAACAGTACAGTTTAACTCTGGTGTATAATGTATAATGTACCGTGCTTCAAAAAAACAAACATGCCAAGCACAAGGGTGTTCAACCCTTAAAAAGTTTTTCACATACATTTACCGTTCCATGCTTAATTATGATATGGTAGGGGTTCTTCAATGAAAATGTGCAGAGTAAAAAAAGCTTTACACAGTAGGGAAAATATGTCATCAGAATGGAGGTATGACATCATATAAGAGAAGGAATGATCATAATTTATTATGTTCTACTATATGTTCAAACTTGATTATTGCAAATCCACAAGATTTTTGATAATAAGTCCCAAATGCTAACTTTGAGAAGAAAAATGTCCCTACATAATAAGACCATTCTGTTACTGAGACATTTATTTCGATGATTCTAAATCTAATGGTGAAACTTTACTTTCATATAAGCACTAAAAACCAGATTGAATAATAAAGATAGTCATTCAGTAAGAATGCATAATTGAACACGATAAAACAAAAAAGACTCTCATAAAATCAATAACCTCTAGTTATCTAGATTTAACAAAACAACAACAATATATCCCTTAATATAAGGCTATTATCTCACGTTCAATGCATAATTCTAAAACAGTATAACTTCTCTTTAAAACAGTATAACTTCTCTTTAAAAACACCCACTGGGAGGGACTGACATGATGTGATTGGATGGTTCATGCAAATTGCATCACATCGGTGATGTAAACAAATCACTGAGCACAATGATCGTGTCATGAATATTATAAAAATGAAGGTCAGCTGAACTTGACACATACAGTGAAGTAGCCAAATCCAAAATAAGAGAGTGGACGAACAGATAAATTTAGATTTGGTTTTAATCAGATTGACTTCAGTCAAAGATATTTATTTTGTCAAATAAAAACCATGGCTTCATTAATCAACAAGGGACAGTAATATTATTATTTAATCAAGAGCAGAGTTCTCCCCCTTGATTTTTCAAGCATTAGCAAATTTCTCTCTCTTGTTTTTGTAAAATCATACTTGCCAGAGATGAAAAAACACTCCAATCTCTGAATTTGTGAGAAATTCAAGGCAGGATAAAAAAATTTCCAACGAAGTCCAGAAATACAAAAACATGAGTTCAACAAATCAGTTACAAAATCTCCAAAACAAAGATTTTCAATTTTTTATTCATTGTAATGCAGTTCTTGGAACAAGACCAAGTTCCTGTAAACACACAGTGGCTGATTGAGCTTTGGCAAGCTTTTTGTTATTACTAGTGATGGATGGCTGGTAGTCTGTTCCATTGACACGGACCTGAAAAAATAAACAACAATTATTTTAAATCTAAATCAAGATGGATTCCACGTTAATGGGATTTTAATCAATTTTGTAAAATGAAGACAATTTGGCCTCTAATTCAGAAGTTTAACCATTTGAAACTAAAATAATATTTTTTCTAATGAAAAAAATGATTCTTCTAAACTCCCATGCATTAAAATTTAACAATAAAAGATGAAATCCAGAACTCAAAATGTTTCTTTTCACCCACACAGACAAGGTTGAACAACCTTTTTGTTACACATTTTTGCTCAAATTGCATGTTTCAAAATTAATCTTATTTTTATCAGAACACATACAATGTACATGTATAGTAGAGTAATGTTTAATTTTCTTTTTTTGTTTGTATCGCAATAAAAAAACCCTATAAATTTTAATTCTGGATAAAGTCTTAACTTCTAATAAATTTTAAGTTAAAAGGGCGTTAATCTAGACCAAAATTTAAGAGTTATGGAACTTTGTATTTGCTCTTAAATAATAACCCCATAAATATGTGTGAATATTCAAGTTAATACATTTAGTAGATACAAAGACAAAATATCGCATCAAAAAACTTAGAATAGAATAATCTTTATTTTTGAGTTAGAGCAAATACAATAAATAACATAAGCTTTAGAAAACTTTTAAACCAATTTTATGTAAAACAACGACAAAATTAAGGTGTGAGTGAATCCATAGAACACATGATCAACTTGTTGTAGCCTTACCCCAACATTGACACAAGGCTTAGAAAATGTTGCAACAAAAAACAAATTAAGTAAGTGTTTTGTCAAGACCGACACACAACTCAAAAGAATAGCCCCACAACTCTCTAAATAGTCAAACTACAAATTATTAAGATAAAAGAGAGCACCTACCTTAAAAAGAAAGTCTTTTCTATGTGGTGGACCACTTTCATGTACTAGTTCATAATGAGGTGCTCCCCATCGTCTTTTGTTACATAACTCACCTAAAGCTGAGACAGGATGTTTACCTGAAAAATAATTTTGAGATTTTAATAATACGCTTTTGAACATATTTTCAATTAGAAAAGAACGCTATAAAAATGTGGTATATAATAGTAATAATAACAAAAATTAATGTAGAAGTTGCCAACTTAATTCAATAAAAAAATTCGGCCAATAGTTTGGAAAAACCCAGGTAGTTGGCCGTGCGTGTCATTAACAATTGCATTTATGTTTTTCTTTACCATATATTTCTGCCATTTATTGTCAAATCTTTATGAAACTTCATACAATGAGAACATACCATGTGATGAACAGAATAAGAAAGTAACCACAACTCTACCTGGCTTTATTACGGATTATTTCCCTTTGTAATTTTTGCTTTAAAGTTTTTAAATCCAGCTTTAATGTGGTTTCCACATTACATTTCTCGTTAAATTTTATTGAACGTTTATTTTTACATTACTTTACAATCACATTCAATTAAAGAGATATTTGTATTTATGTTCTAGGATAATCAAACAAATATCAAGTACATGTATTTAAATCAAATAAATAAGTTAATGTATGTGCCACTAACAGATGAATAGAATTTACCAATACTATTTTATTTATTTATTGGAGTTAACGCCGAGTCAACACAATTTAGGTCATTTTATGGCATCCAGTGCACCTAACCTAGCTTTCCTGGACCATTGTCTGTAACCAGTACTCACCTACCCTTCCACAAGGCCAGAAACTTCTCCATATTATCTAATCAATGGAGGAAAATCGACTTTATTGTCAAATTTTCATGGAAGGGTATAACCCCCTCGGGTACGAGATTCCAAATCCCGGCACGCTTGACCCGGGTTTTACAAATACTGACCTGATAAATCTTTTACTACAGGTATTTTAGGTTGACTACTTTTCTTTCCTTCACCATCAGTGACTAGACCTGCAATATAAAATATTTATCATTTATATATTTATCAGCAGTCACCTCTAAACATGGTGGACCAACAGACAAATCTTGTAAAACAATTAGAAGGTCTGACTAAATCTGCAGGTTTACAGGACAGACTGTCTGGCAAAACAGGCAAACAATTTGATCTAATTTACATTGTTTTCAATTTATTAAAGTACATGTAAGTAAAATGTCTCCAGACTTGGTTATAGACCGCTGTCATATAGGATCTCTTAGGTTCACTCGGAGGGTCACTTCTAGAAGACCTTTGTGTCGACCAATCAATGCATAGCTTTCGTCTAGACGAAACACAATTAACACCATCTTGATTAAGTAATTTCTATTTTTAGACTGAGGTTTGCAAGCTTATTTGACAATGTTGTTATTCACAGACTGTGATTGGTCGGCTCTTTTCAAATTGCCTGACATAGACAATATAAACAAGTTACTAAACATAATAAGAAATCGTCACCTGAACGTGACCCTCAAAACAAAACAGCCAGGTCTGAATTAGTGAGTAGCCAAGCAGAGAATTTTAGATTAGGGGCATGTTCCGCAAGGCGATCGCTAGATAGCGCTTTTTGAAAGCGATTTGTTGTAGCATAAGAGGTCTACGGAACGGTTTGCTTCAAGCTAGCATAAACAAAATGGCGACTTTCTCAAACAAAAAGTTCAGAATTGTAACAAATGAAAAATATTCAAATCAATTATCCTCATGAATATTCTATTTTACCACTTAGACGAAATATATGCATTAAATGAAATATAAATCAGTATTCTTGAAAAAGAAACACGTTCCTACAGGGGGCAGCCATTTTGAAATAAGCAGAAGTGTTCTGAATGATACGGCTACCAAGAAAAAACTTGCTTCGTTTCGCTAGCTAGCAATTCAATTTGCTCAATCGTAGCAAACCGTTCCATAGGAAATAGCTACAAAGCACTAGCTAGCGATCGCCTTGCGGAACGTGCCCTAGGTTTTAATCTGATTGCTACTAACTGCACTACAAACTGTGTTTATAAATAATCTCTACACATCTTACCTTTTCTATCAACTTTAAAATCTAACATCAATGGCTCCTTATTGCCTTCGTTGTTTTTACCAAGACCTTCTCCATGTTTCCATCCCATCTTTTGTAATAAAAACATACCTATACCACCACTGACTGGGGCAGCATTTGTGAACACATCCTTCAAGAATTAAAGTTTATACAATTAATATAAAGTGAACACAAATTATAGTCATTTTTAAGGTATAATGTAGCAGAGGTATAATATGGCACTTGCACTCCTTTGCATTCAAGCTAGCTCAATGGCAACGTGGTAGTGTTCGCTTACAACATTAGAAGTCGGATCATATCTTAATTTGGAAACATAGATTCTAATCAGGTTTCATTTGGAACCAAACGTGGCCTTTAAGGCAAGGGATAACAAGTGCCATATTATACCTCTGCTACAGTTATGGCAAAATATTAAAGTGGGACATTTCATAGAATATAAATACATCAATTTCCCAATGAAAAGAATAACTATATTGCTTTAGTATATACAGCTTCATAGACCTATGCCTTTGGATGTTTAATTAAGAAATCAAGCCTAGCCTTGAGTCAATATAATTATTTTAAAATCTGTGAGTAAAATATTAAAGTGAGATAAGAATGATTACATTCTGTGTTTGTGGACATAAATAAGGATGAATATCAATCATTTACATGTATAAATATTAAAAACAAAAGTTGAGGAGCACCCTGGCCTGCTAGCCTATCAACTAGGGGCCATAATTATCGAATGTGTTAGGATTGATTTTAATCGTAAATCGTTCTGTATTGCAATGATAAATTATCGTAAGATTTTGATAATATGATGCCTACACTCTTAGAGCTTTTTAAAAAACATTTAACACACATTTTCAAAAGAATGAAAACAGTGACCCATAGAGTGAGGCCAATTCTGACTGACCCAAGGGGCATAATAACAATTATTGCAGAGGACCTTAAGGTGATTCTACATGCCAAATATGAAAATTTCAGCAAATTTTATACAGTAAAATTATCAATGTAAAATAAGTATTATCAGCACATGATTTGTCTAATTTTTTAATAAGTGGTTGATTCTTTTTTTAACATGGATATTATATATTTTATATTGAACAATATATATTTCATACTGAACAATATGATCTACAAAAGGGACCATTTTTGTTAAAACGTTTGCCATTCTATTTAACAACAGAAAAAATATCATTGAACATACGTACTAAGAAAACAATTTGAAATTGACAGATAAGTTTACAGTTACAGTAAGATGTTCATAGCAATTCAATTTAACCAATAGCATCAACAAACTATACCCCCTATGTTTTTAATTGTTAGCTCGCTCAAATCTGATAAGTTAAAAGTAAGTATATAAATTATTAATCCAAAAAAGTGTATTTTTAGTAACAACAGCAACTCAAAAATTTTGCTAAGAAAAAAATTGGCTAAAATAATCTTGAATAATTTTATCCTAACAAATGAACACTTACACAGATTCATAAATACACCATTTTTTAATGTAACATCTTTTTTATGAAGAAATAACCCTCAAACAACAAACTTGAATATGAATTCACGAGAGCCTTCAATACTTACCATACCCTTATAAAGAGCAGTCCACGGACAGAGTGCGCTCGACTATTAGGGGGTGCTTGCATAAACAAAGTCAATCATTGATAAGCAATCCAATAGAGATGGTTAAAATTTAAAGTGGAGTCTTTTACTGATCGAAAGGCTAATATTTGCATGTTAAACTTCTACCTAAGAATTCCAAGAATAAAAGGGTTGTAATCGAGTCAAAATTCATGCTGGAGTAAGGATTATTTGTATTTGACCTCCAACAGAACTCTCTAAGGCATATATGAAGTTTCAAGTGAATCCTTTCAATTGTAAAAGTATAATGTTGAGCCTAAAATCATCACCAAGAAATTTCACAGTAAAAAGGGCCAAAGGGCCATAATTCAGTCAAAATGCATACAAAAGCTATAAAACTTAGTATTTGACCTTAAATGTTGACCCTGTACACATGTTTAGTTTCAAGGGTGTCTCTTCAGTGGTTTTCAATGATATAAATGTTACACCTAAAAACTATCCCAAAAGGTATTTCCCTAACACCATTACAAAACTGAGTACGCTAGCCCCACTATTCTCTGAAAAGTGGGGCTACAATGTACCAACTCTTATTTGTCTCAGTAAGCATAACGTAAATTTCAATGATAATTAGCTTCACATATAAAATGGTAACATGATAAACATAGTTATATATATGAATATTTAAATGGTCTGTATTTGAGAATAATACAGTACAAACAATCTATCTCACATCCATATTTTATATTTAGAATACAATCAAAGGATTAGCAGGACCAAACCACAGGCTGCCAACACAAATGAGCCCCTACCCCAAGAATCTTTTAATTACATACACATGTGTGAATAAAATGATTTTTGGGGGTGGACACTTTCATGCCAGCAGCCCTTTTTTAAATTCTGAAATAGCATTATATGAAATTTCCCATAATGTGAATACATTACACAGTGGATGAGCACACTATCATCAGATGTTTGTTGGATAATGCAGTCTACAAAATTAGTGGGCGTCAGATTGCCCGGGACATTCACTTTTTAGTTCAAGCAACCAACTATTTCTTTTGCACAACCAAAATTCTGCAAATGAGGTATAGTGCTTGCTCTTAAAATAATCTTTTTGGACAACCACTTTCATATCCTAATTTCATAGACTGTAATGCAATATAATATATTATCACTATTTTGTTTATTTAATAGTTATTCATTAACATGTTCTTATAATTAAGATTAATCACTCGCCAGCCCACTTCCTGGTCCCCCAGTACTGGGCTAGTAGGATAGAGTTTCTTGCTATCTCATGATTAGCAGTCCAATGTTGTAACTCAGGCACGCCTGCTTAAAGTTATTTCACAAGAAACCAGCACTGTCATGGTTATCTGATTTATCAATTTTTATTCCTTATCAGTAAGAAAAATCAATTTCAATTCTGGCATTGAGACTTTTTTACTTATTGACATTAATTTTCTTAATCACAATGAGAAAACTCCTTCCAATAATCAGCTTCATTGCTTAAAATTTTGATGAAAGGGTGTGACCAGTGTACAACAATCAAGCAGGTAAAATCAATACCTTTTCTTTTTTGTTTTACTTTCTTTTCATTAATCCATAATACCAAAATCCATAATAATATAAAAGAGCCCCCTCCAAAAATAGCTTTTATTATATACACTATATAATAAAATATTTTTTTTTGGATGGGGGCTTGTCCTACGGATAACATATAACAAATTTGAAACTTCTGCCACAAACCATAAAAATAAAAATAGCAAAATCAACAGAATGGGAGTAAACGACCATGAAAATAGAGATACCAGTCGACCCTAAAAAAGGGAGATAAACAAAAGTACAAAATATGTATGGATGTAAAATAGCGTAAGTACTGTATATATTCCCACTTACCACGTAGTTTTATATAAATCACACCTATATGTCATATAGTGTGTGTTTGGGTGTAAATCTGTCGCAGGGTAAACAATAACTTGTGTCTCATCGATTGTAACTTCCTCTGTACAAAATTTCATCCATTAAATAAACTTGTATTATAAACCAGGTACAGTGATACTATATGTCATAATTTGGGGTATGTACTCATTGTGCTTTAGTCAAATTGCATATTGAACTGCAGTAGAAGTTTCTAAGCTTGAACTTGGAAGGTTTTTATTTATTTATTTTTTTACGTCGTATTCAACACATATTTAGGTCATATATACGATGGCCAGCTCTTCCTACTATAGGTTTCCTGGACACTTCTATCACCAGTACTAACTAACCCTATACCACGAGGCTGACAACTCATGTATAGGGTATGACCAACCGCGACCGGGCTCGAACCCGTGATCTCTAGATTCGAAGTCAGACATGCTAACCATAACGCCACGGCCGCGGCTGAACTCGGAAAGTTCAGAACAAAAAGTTTTATTGAACCCGAGGGTTAACCCATCTTAGTTCAACATTATTGCTGCCCTTTGTCCCTAACTAGTTTTCCAGGGGCTTTTTTGTAAAGATAAATAAAGGAAATAGACTGGTGCTCGGTAAAGTGTTCAAAAGTAGTTTTAAAAAGCCAAGTTCAAGCCAATGAACTTTCACTGTAGTTTGTATTAAATTTAAAAGCACTGATACATTTTTTACTAGCTAAGGATTTCAGTATTTTAATGTATTAAACTGTCACACAAACTGCATAGAGTTTAAAGTCGAATTCCCCAAGTCAGGTGCACTTGTCCAAAGGTAGAACATACGCTTAGAGACCCAGTTGGTAGCGCATCAGGATTTGGAATCTCGTGCCCGAGGGGGTGCGGGTTCAAATCCCACCCGAGGAGGTTATACCCTTCGGAAAGAATCAAGTTTGCACCACTTCAGCCACTTGGAAATGAGTACCTGTTGTGGTTGAACAATCTGTAGAGCCACTTTGTCACCTTCAAACAAACAGAGTAATCGACTTCCCAGGAAAATTGATGAACAGGTACCAGTAGACCTATGTCCAGTGGTGTAGCCATTTCCTATGACACAGTTAGCTACAAAGTTGCAAATTGAATCACTAGCTAGCAATACAGAGCTAACAAGTTCTTTCCTGGCTCGCATATTAAAACTTTGATGAGGGAGTGGTGCATAGCAAGGGGTCATACTCAGCCTCTTCACTCAATGCAGTGTGTGTGAAACCCCCCAAAAACAATAAGACATTTATTTTCAAATTCAAAAATCTAAAAGCAGTCAATCTTACAGCTTAACACAGTCCGAAAGAATATTATGACATATAGATCATAGCCCTGGTTTATACTGCCATTCAAAACATTCACAAATACAAATATACCAAGTTAAAAAGGTACAACATAGTTACAGGAAAAAGAAAAAGAACATAAAAATAATGTAGTGAATGGCAGACATACAAGGTTTGAAATATCAATAAATACATCCCACAAAATGTCTCTATTTAGACACATAGTGTGGAATGCGGCTGAAAAAATACAGATCAAATAGGCCACAGAGTCATCTAGTAGAAAAATAAAATCTGCATTTGTCACATGTTTGCAATTTTCAACGATTTTTAATGATTTTTCAATGATTAATGGGCAATGTATTAATCAAAAAAAGAGAATTGCAGTTTGAACTTAGCATTTTTCAATGAATTCTTGATAATTTTTCAACGATAAATGGGTAATGTATAAAACAAAAAATAAAAAAATTGCTTTTTTCCCACATTAACAAATTTAACTGGCATAACAGACTGTCTTAAACAAATAAGACCAAATGTTAAAGAATTCTATAATCAGAACTATACATATATAATAAATCCAGTGTATGTACATTTCAAATTTTTGAAAAAAAAATGACAAAAAGCATTTTTCATTTTTCTAAGATGAAACTGTGGCCAATAAAGCTTGTCTCCACGCCAGATACCACAACTTGTGTAACCTGCAATTAAATCTAATAACCTTGTTTAGTTACGCCTGCTGTGAAAAACACAAATCCTAAGGCATTTAAAATCATTTAAGATTCTTAAAGACTTCATAAACAAAATGTTAACTACACTCGTCATCATTTAGTTTCAAAATGAAACAATAATTTAAAGTCATTTAGAGTAAGTAAGATAAGTTCTTGTAAAAGTTGAGTGAAATATTAATCTAATATCAGGATTAAAGGAAATAAAAAAATTCAAGTATTCTTTATAAATTCTATTATTAATATCGTTATGCTTACTTATTAATCAGTTTTAAGTCATGTAAATAGTTACAAACTTTAACAAATTCAGGCCTCCTAGCATGCTTTTGATAAAAATGAAAGAGTTAAAATTTAAAAGAATAACTTCTTTGAAAAAAGTCCTTCAGCGTAAATTTTCACAAAAATAAAGAGTCTATATGGTAGGTCTAGAATATGGTATATTCTTTTGCATTGCAAAAAGCTCTAAAAATGATTCCACAAGACAGTTTCTTAACACCATCGCACCATTTATAAATTTTATATGGTTAATATCTGTTAAGTTTTGGTAGGCCATCCAATTTTGAAGAAAATACAGAAATACAGGTTTCACATTTCAAATACAGTAATTTTTAATTTATATGTTAACTGGATAATTGAAAATGTCTTAAAGGAGTTTGGTAAAAATGAAAGTTTTCAATGGTTTTGCTAGGAGGCTCTGAATATTAAAAGACTTCAAAAGTAAATGTTACTTTTAAGGCTCAAAAACTTGTATACTAATCATTATATGATATAAATTAAGTGTACAACTCATAGACAAATGTGAAAATTTTTCTAGTATAGCAGGCGATAACTAAACAAGTCAAGTACATTGAAATGAATATTGATATACACAGTAAATGATAGATTTACCTTTTTCAACCAAGCTTGCCGTTTTCTATCACCCATTAATTCTTCCTGTGACAAAATACTGGCACCTGTGCTACCAATAAATTGTCCTGGTAAATTCTTGGACTGAGCCCATTGACTAGCCTACAAAACAAAACAAGAAATGTGATGAGGAAACTACATTAAAGCTGGATTGAAAAACTTTAACACAAATTACAAAGGGAAATAATCCATAATAAAGCCAGGTAGAGTTGTGGATACTTTCTATTTCTGTTCAATACATGGTATGTTATTATTGCATGAAGTTTCATAAAGATCTGACAATAATTGGCAGAAATATATGGTAAAGAAAAACTTTAACGCAATTGCTAACGACACCGGACCCCTGTCCGCCTGTGTTTCACCAAAATTTCAACCAAATTATTTTGTTGAAAAATCCAGCTAAAAATATTCATTATATACAATAACAACTCTTACACTTACACAGATTCCACATTTTCAGCCAGGGGCCACTTAGACCACTGACAGGTATATTTACTCTACTATGAGGTCTATCCATCTGTGAAGTTTTAAGTCAAGCTTTCATAGTATTAGGACTGATACTCAGGACAGAAATATGGAACCAAGGGCAATAACTCCAAAATTATGAAACAGAGTTGTGGCTTTTATGCACTGCAGTTTTTCACTATGAGGTCTATCCATCTGTGGAGTCAGTACCATGAATAGTATTTGGACTTATGCTCTAGAAAAGCAAAGTGGGATACTGCTGCTGCCCACCACTGACCCCACAACAGAAAGTAACCTCTATATGTCCCCTTTTCAGGAGACACAAAAATATATAGTCAAAATGATTTTCAGCAAAAAGGGTACAACTTTTTACTAAAAATTTCAGAAAGGGTGCAAATAAAAGAAGGGGTGTTAATTAAAGGCACTCAAATGGAAGAAATAAGGTAAGAGTATTACTTACTTGTTTTTGGGCTTTACTGAGAATGATTTTAGCTGTCACATCATTAGGATTTTCTTGTAATTTCTTCATGGCAGTCAATCTTTCTGACACTATAGACGTTATATCAACAGGCTGAAAATAGTTAACATATGAAACAAGGCATTCACTTAGAGTGTCTATTGCAGGGATTGACAGTAACTTTTAAGAAGTAGGCTGCCCAGTTGGCAATCTCCATAAACAGATATCCTGTAGAGCTTTGTCGTACAGGATTTCTCAGGTTCGCATGGAGGGTCACGTCGAGATGACCTTTATGTTGACCAATCAATGCATAGCTTTTATCTAGACGAAACACAAATAATAGCATGTTGATTTCGTAATTTCTATTTTTAGACCAAGGTTTGCGAGCTAATTTGACAGTGGTAATATTCACAGTCTGCGATTGGACGGCTCATTTCTAATTGTGTGACGTAGGCGATGTAAACATGTTACTAAACATAATGATTGCGTCATGAATATTATAATGAGAAAAGGTCACCTGAACATGACCCTCGTAAAAAACGGCCAGATCTAAATTAGCGAGTATGCGAGCGGAAAATTTTAGATCAGGTTTTAATGAGATTGCCCAGTTTGATGACCAACTATAAATTATTCAAGTCCAAACCAAATGTTTACTAGCCCATACACTATTTGAAGGTTACACATATATTCTGGTTGCCTGATCAGATATATAGTGACAAAATTTGTTGCCCAAACATTAATTAAGGGGGTCACAGTCAATCAGGGGTTTGGTAATGTCGAGCCCTGTTATACACACTCTGTGCATCTAAATCGTATAAAGCTCATAGGAGCTCGTAGGAGCAGTAGTCCAGTGGTAGTACACACACTTATGGATCGAGAGGTCCCTGGATCCAATCCCACAAAGAGTACTGCTAATTTTCTTGAGCTAGAAATTTACCTATGATTGCTTCACTCCACCCAGGTGTAAATGAGTACCTGCGAGGGTAGTATAATTTTGTCAGGCCAATTTGTCAGCTGCACTAAGCGGAATAAAAGACTCCGCCAGTAGATTGACAGATAGAATATACCAGTAGCCGGATGATAGCTGTAAAGTCAGTGAACATGCATACACACGAAACTTGGGCACTAAAATGCCATTACTAACTTTACTTTACTCATAGTATAAATACACAATCAATGGCGTGAGATACTGGGCGTGCTCAATTGGGCTGTCAGAACTGTGCCAGAATCAAATTCCGACTCTTCCACAGAATCTGCCAAACAAGTGAAATTGGATATCGGAACTGAATCAAGAGGCAAAATCCGTAGGAAATATGCTCGGTTCTTACTTTATTTATAGAAAATAGTTAAATTGTTATCGTAAACAATCGTTCAAAAGTATAACTTTAACAAAATTCGCTTTCAAACACCAAACTCACATGTTTGCAGTGATGCCGCCGCCATCTTGGGTATGAATAAACCGCGACCGATTCCGTTCACACCACCTATTTCGATGGAATGGGTAGAACGCTGCCAGAACACAGTTCCGATGCACTGGATTGGAGTTCTCCCAGTTCTAACAGTCTGAATTTCCAATCGAGCACGCCCATTGTGACTTCAGAATATTGTGCATGTTATATTTAGTCTCTAAAAACTTATTCCTTAAACTTCCTCAAAAAGGTAAAAAGCTTTAACTGTCATTTACATTTTATGTAATAAAAGTTAACTGTTCATCTAGCCAGCTTTTCAGGACACATTTCTGGTATCAGTTTTTGCCTATCTTTCCATAATGAACCGGCAACTTATCCCTTTACTAAAGAAAATCATCATAACTGCTGAATTGAAGCAAATGAACAATAAAATCACATGACAATGTATTTGTGGGGACAGAAAGGCAGTAGTCATTTTATAAACTACAGTATGTCATTTATTTTTTTTGCCTAGAAAAAGAAATTGGCAAAAATTACCTTTTCAGTATTTAGTGTAGATCCTGGGACAACAGACCCTTTATATAAAACATATTTAATATACCATGAAACTTACTGCTGTGGGAGGTTCTTCAAATACTTTAACTTCAGGTTTAGGTTTGGGCGGAGCTGGGGGAGGCGGCATCAAAGCTGGTACCCCGCCTACTGTATTAGATTTAGGCGCGACTTTAGCTGGAGGTTCTGGTTCCACTGGTACCCATTCTTTATCTCTGTGCTGGGAACCAGATGATACAGGAAATTGTAATCTTAGTTGAGCAGTCTGAGCAATTCTTTCCTGAGGTGTTGCTACTGGCAACTGCTTTGCATTCTGAAATATGAAGACAAAAATGTGAACCAATAGGCAAAAATATTCAACATATCAGTCTTTGAAATTAACAAGTGGACCATACAGTCACGGCCAAACATGGCCGACCAACAGACAAATCCTGTAAAAAAGGTCTATGTAGATCTTTAGGTTAAAAGGACTGACTGTTCAGCAAAATTTATATCTCTGACATTCACACAGTTTTCAATTCATCAAAACATGTTGGTGGTCTTCGGTCCTGTAAGACTTGGTTTTGTCCTGTAAATTGTGATCTTCACAGGACCTACTGTAAAAATAAATTTACAGGTTTGTGTATCATCAGATGTTTATGACCCCCACATACATCATCATTTAGAGAAGGGAAATCTGACGTGTAAGATTTAAACATTGTACCAGAAGTTACTTCTCTTACTTTAAAGTATTTAAAAGTCAAGTGAATACCTTAATATCAACAATAATAGATCCTGGTTCTTTAACTTGGAATGGATGATGTAACATATCTTCATCATCACTAACTCTTGTAGAAAGTTCTTCATCAGAGGAACTCTCATATGGATTCCTTAATTTCTTCTTCTCTTGTTCTTTCTCTTGGATTTTCTTACAATATTCTACAATAAACAACATGTATTTTTAAATTTTGTTCAATTTATAGTGGCACACAGATTAACTACACAGATTTAAATATGTGTACTTGATATTTGTACGATATTTCGGGGACATAACTACAGATGTCTATTTTATTGCGTGACATAACTACAGACATCTATTTTTATTAATAGTAAGCACAGAAATACTGTAACAAGTATTTAAATTGGCGGGGTAATGCATGTGCCACTGACAGTTGAATGAAATTTAACAGTACATTGTATATAGAAGGAGGTGAATTAAGATATACAGAGACACAGGCATTGTTTCTGATAAAAATTATTATATACATATACAAGGCACGTTGCTCCAAAAATAGTAGTTGTTTTACCCTAGATAAATAAGTGGCCAGTTTCTTCTTTTTGTCTAAAAATATTTCGCTGACTTATACATGTATGCATAGCTTTGCTTTTTCAAATGACACCAACATCTTTTGTATACTTTAAATCATTATTTTGTAGGCCAATCAATGCAGAATTTGTTCAAAAAAACTTCCGAGAAAAGTTCTTACCAGTTAATTCTTCCACTGATTTGCCTCCAGCTTTTATTGTAACATCAAGTTGTGGTCCACTTCCAGATCTAGCCATGGTAACAGCATTTTTACTGTAAAAAAGTTTTAATCAATAGTCAAATGCAAATGTGTAAAAAATATACTGGTTAAATGTTTGAATTTGTTTAGATTTTATGTATATTTTATTTTGTTGAACATTAACATTTGTTCAATTGCCTGAGAGGACACTAGCTATTTGTTTTACTTGCCCATACCAAATGATTAATAGCAGTAATGTAACCCGATAAAAATCCATGGTCCAAACTGAGACTCGAACCCACAACACCTCCAGTCGTAAGCCGACACTCTACCACATCACCATAAAAGCTAGCTTGAAGGCAAGGGAATTCAAGTGTCGTACTATACCTCTGCAACAGCTATAGGTTGCCTGAACCCAAATAA
The DNA here is from genome assembly GCA_025267735.1 of Mactra quadrangularis. Classification (NCBI taxonomy): domain Eukaryota; kingdom Metazoa; phylum Mollusca; class Bivalvia; order Venerida; family Mactridae; genus Mactra; species Mactra quadrangularis. The sequence continues at coordinate 54,623,355 of CM046309.1, read as the reverse complement.
TTGTCTTCAAGGGCAATCAGACAACCTTAAATGTCGAGCACTAAAAAATCATACTTACATTGCAATTTCCCTGAGTTTTGTTTTATCAATTTTCAATCTCAAATCCTCCATTCTTTTCTTCTCTTTTTCTATAAATCTGTCTCGTTCTCTATCAGGTGATTTACTTCTTGATCTACCTCGATCTCTCTTCCTGCAAAAAACAACATAAACAATGTGAGTGATTATTCATGAGCCAGTGTTTAATTTAGGTCAATTATAACTGTTAATGGACTATATTCCCAATCTAAAATCATATCTTTTTTTCCCTAATTTCAATCCCAAATTTTCAATTTTACTTGAAAAAAAATATATTTTTGAAAAAAGACAGCTGTAAGTATGTTTAAGCTTAAAATTATACATTTCATTCATCTTTCTTTTTAACTAACTAACTAACCTAATGAAAAATGAAACTAAAAACTTTGTTAAATCAGCTATTGTTATTAAATTTACATGACATTTCATCCCAATTTTAACCAAAATACTGATAAAATTCCCAATTCTAACAGAATAGGTCATATTCCCAAATTTGTGGAAAAACAAGTAAATCTGTGAGCTAATGCTCACTAGTGATACCCCCGCCAAAATCTAAAAATATGCGACAAACAGGAAGTAGATGAGCAAGGAGCATGAAATCGCTTTACACCACATGGGACTATAGGATGAAGCAATATGCAAAGTTTTAGGCTGCTGCATGTTATAGTTGCTGAGAAAACTGCGACGGAAATTTTGTAACGGACGCACGGACGGACGGACGCACGCACGGACAAGGGTAAAACAGTATACCCCCCTCTTCTTCGAAGCGGGGGTATAATAAATTGTGTGCTGTGACTGCTGTCCATCACAGGTGTCTACTTGTATGGCATGAGGCCAAAAACAACAGAAACAGGTTGATTGAAAAATGGGCATTTTATTTTTAAAATGCCAAAAACTAAACATACAAGATATATACAAGCCAAAATGGCATATCTGGAAGATCAATTGTAGAACTTAGTAAAGGGCAGGAAGAAAAACTGAGAGGGTTATTTTAGTGTTTGGGAAAGGAGCCTTACTTTATATGGAACAATTTGGGGAAAGTTTTATCACAAATTCATTTACAGAGGAAAGACGAATTTAAGACAAACTCAAATTGAGAAATAACTACGATTTCAAAGAAAATGGAACAGGGAAAGGGGCCAGTAAAAAAATAATATTAAATTTGCTCAAATATGAAATGTCTTCAGTTCTTCTCACTCATTTAGAACTTAAAAATTTAACAGGGCTTTTTCAGCCTATCTCAAGGGGCCGAATATTGGCCCCGTTCCCAATGCCAAATAAGGACCATTTTTCCCAATTTCAAGAAAAAAATTCCCTATCTTGTTAAATAATTATCTTTGAACAGGATTTTTTTTGCCTTTACAAAAGAAACCATGACTGCCGATATTTCATATAAAATTAAAATAACAAATACATGAGAATTTGCATTGAATGCCTCACTGGACTGTCAGAACAAACTCTTTAAAAACACTGCAACACTCTCAGAGACACCTAAGCAAAGCATGTAAAGATTTAATGCAGAAAAATTAATGATGAAATTTCCAAATTGGGTTGATTTGTCAATATTTTTTCCCAAATCGGACTATTTACCGCGTTAAAAATTCCCAATTTGGGCAGGGGCCTTTTTCCCAAAACCCCCTGAAAAAGCCCTGTTTAATTTATTCTTAAATTAACACTGTATACCCTACCCTTTTAGAAATTTGTAGGCATCAAAATCTCCATATTTACTCGTCCAAAATCTATCAGGACTCCTTGACCTAGATCTTCTACCCCGTGACCTTGACCTACGATCTCTTGACCTCGATCGTCTACTTCTAGAATATGACCTTCGACCCCGTGACCTAGATCTTGATCTTCTGTATTTTCTGTCACGAGATCTGGAACGTGATGAACGTCTTGATCTGTCTCTTGACCTTGAACGTGTACGAGATCTCCTTGACCTTTTGGGTGACCTTGACCTGAAAATGAAAAAAGGTTATCAAAAAATTGTCAAAGAATTCTTTTCCTGGCTCTATTTTCTTGGTAGGGAAGGAAAATTATGTTTTAACTTATTTTTAGTCAACTATTTAGTAATACATTACTAATAAATATGTCTCAGTTATGATTTTAAACAAGTACCGTAGTTCTGAATTTATAAACAATGCTAGAGTTCCTACTGAATCAGAATTCCTATGTTTACTTATATTTGTCAACCATTAGTGGGTTTTCGACCTTTCAAACAAAAATAAACCATTTTAAAAACCATAACTTATTAAAAATCCTCAAAGCATAGGGCTGTCACGATACGCCATAAGCGTATCGCGATATACTGCAATACGCTGGCACCGTATCGCGATACGTACTACGATATATTGTGAGCTTTTAGATTCGTTGTGCCTCAGCTGTATTTAACAGAAACATTGCAAATCTTACATGCAGCTACTGATAGAATCTAGCCTCTTTAAGTATTTACGGTCATTTTGGAATGTGACGCGCCCAAATCGGTTAAATTTTTGTAACTTATGATTAAATTGAATGAACAGTGGAAAAACTGACATTTTGCTACTTTTATTTTGCGAAGGGAAGAATTTTCCAATGAAATAAAAAATATCGCCAAAAAAAACCGGTACGTTAAAATCATATCGCGGTACGCATTGTCGCAGATGCGTAAAAATATTGCAATATACCAGATACCGGTATATCGTGACAGCCCTATCAAAGCAGGTGCGTTATAGGACTGGACTTGGCAGTCTTTTAAACTTAATATATTTATACAAACATAACATTTACCTTGACCTTCTAGCCACAGATCCTTTACGTTTCGATGATGAGGATTTATCTTTCCCATTTTCAGACACATCACTTTTGTCTTTCTCTTTTTTATGTTTCTTCTTTTTCTTTTTATGCTTGTCTTTTTTCTTCTTCTTTTTCTTTGACTTTTTCGAATCACCGTCTGAATCACTGAGAGAACCAGTTCCAGAAACTTCATCATTATTATCATCATCGTCATCGTTAGCATCAGGTTCACTGTCAGAGCTATCACTGCCATCTGATGATGATGAAAGTACTTCACCTGGTAAAATGAAAATCTCTGTCATTGAACTTAATTGAAACAAATGGAGAAGACATGCAACATAAAATTACTTTACATTATTTTTTTATTATATTACAACAAGAGCAATTTAAGGACAGCATGCTAAACAGTTTGGGTTGCTTGTGTAAACAAGATTCATATTTCATATCAGACATTCTGAAGTGCCTATCCGACGGACCTGACTGGTTATATTCCGGTCGGTCCAGAAACAAGAGCTGTCAGAGGAGACAGCATGCTCGACTTAGTAAGTGTTTGTCACAGGAGATGTGGGTAATGATAAGGAACATACATATTTTAAAATTTGAAAATATAAACTTAACAAATTAAAAGAAAAAAAAAGAAATAAATAGAAAACTATAAGTTCAAGGGGGATAACTCTGAAAAAATGTATAAGGAGTTATGAATCTTGTCACATGATATGTGGTTGATAATAAGGAACATATATCTAAAGTTTGAAGTCAATACCTGAAGAAATAAAACAGTTGCAGTAAAAACAAACATTTTTTAAAGAAAACTCTAATTTCAAGGGGAGATAATTCTGAAAAAAATATATTTGGAGTTATGAACCTTGCCACATGAGATGTGGTTGATAATAAGGAACATATATTTAAAGTCAATACCTAAAGAAATAAAACAGTTGCAGTAAAAACAAATATTTATTAAAGAAAACTATAAGTTCAAGGGGGATAACTTTGAAAATAATGTATACGGAGTTATGAACCTTGTCACATGAGATGTGGTTGATAATAAGGAACATATATTTAAAGTTTGAAATCAATACCTAAAGAAATAAAACAGTTGCAGTAAAAACAAACATTTTTTAAAGAAAACTCTAAGTTCAAGGGGAGATAATTCTGAAAAAAATGCATTCGGAGTTATGGACCATGTCACATGAGATGTGGTTGATAGAAAGGAACATATATTTAAAGTTTGAAGTTAATATCTTAAGAAATAACAAAGATACAGAAGAAAGTATTTTACTGCACAAAAACTTTAATCTGTGCACAAAAACTTCAATCAGTTCAAGGGGAGATAATTCTTGAAAAAATGTGTTTGGAGTTATGGACCTTGTCACATGAGATGTGGTTGATAGTAAGGAACATATATTTAAAGTTTGAAGTTAATATCTTAAGAAATAACAAAGATATAGAAGAAAGTATTTTACTGCACAAAAACTTTAATCAGAAGTGTGGACGCGGACGCCGGGGCGAGTAGGAGAGCTCTACATTACTTCGTAAAGTCGAGCTAAAAAGTCTGTCATAGCTGGTCTGAATGTCCAGTAAAATTTAATTTTTTAAAAATTAAAATGAGGACAACTATCGGCTATTTTATTGTATTTCTCGGTCAATATTGAACTAATTTTTATGTTTCTCTTCAGTTAAAAGTTAAAATAATATCTTATTTATGATAAGTCATGATGTTTTGAATTCCCCTTAATATTTCAATTAGTTATCGATCTATAAAAATTGTTGTTAATGACGTTTTGATGATTTCTTCCGGTCTAGTGAAACCTGATTCGGTCCAGTAATTCTTCCAAGATCACTTGACTGAATGTTCAGTAATGTCACTTTTCAGAATGTCTGTTTCTTATTCATACGCAATTCCATTAGGATGTCATGAATGAAATCTATAATGGATATTTTTATAGGTAAAAGTTATAACATTTGAATAAAAACTTCTTAGTATATAAATGGGGCAACAATTTTATCAAACTAATGCTAGAGTTACAGTTAAGCAACCAAGTATTTGACTTCCAATGGAAACCCTGTAGACATGTGATCTTTTAAGTGAATCCCTTCAGTGGTTTCAAGGATAAAATGTTACACCTAAAAAGTAAATACCAAGAAATTTCTAAGCATAAAAGGGCCATAATTCAGTTAAATTTCAAGGCAGAGTTGTGCAACTTACCATCTTCTAATCTTTTACCCTTCTTATGTACCTCACCAGACTGTATAAGTTCAGCACTAGTAACACTCAATTTAATACCAAAGTTCTTGAAACCAATAGTAGGCTTCTTGACTTCTAATTTAGTTTCCTCATCATTCTCGTCACGGACAAAAGGCTTAGGTGGTAAATGTGGTCCAAACACTGGTAACTCCTTGCCAAGTGCTTTATCCACTTCATCTTTGCTGCCCAGAGTAGCTTTAAACTCTCTAGTAGGTACACTTGTGTCATTTATAGTTTTATTAAGATTGGACAAGACTTTATTCTCATGTGTAGAGTCAAGTTTACTTTTTTCCATGTTAGACTTTTCTGAGATCGCAGAAGATTTTACTTTACTTTTCAACAAGCTTCCTAATTTTGTTGGATTGTCAATCACATTAAGTTTAGCTTTACTGGCAGTCTCAACTTGACCAGTGCCAGTGGTCAACTTCTTTTCAAGAGACACTGACTTTTCTAGAGGTGGCAATTTCTTTTCTAAAGGCAAAGACTTTTCTGGTGGTAATTTCTTTTCTGAACTTATATTCTTTTCGAGTGGCAATTTCTTTAGTAGCTCAGGAACACTTTTAGGCATATCAGGTGGCAGTGCAATGTTATTTATTTCATCATCCAAGAATTTATTCATTTCATGAACTGAACTAGCCGCTTTATTGTCATTTTCAACAGCACCACCTTTCTTTTCAGAAGATTTCTCTTTATCGTTTTCAATTTGTTTCAGTTTTGAAGCAATAAAATCTTTGAACAAATCATCGACGACAGTATCATCACCCTTAGCCGATTCCCTCTGTTTCTTGAACAAATTGAATTTCTCTATAGCAGTCATTTCACTTTCATTCACTTTCTTGTCCTTTTTCCTTTCCTTACTTTTCTCTCGATCCTTATTCTTTATACGATCCTTGTCTTTATGTTTATCTTTTTTCTTGGACTTTTTGGATCTTTTCTTAGAATAATCATCGTCATCTCTGTCGCTATCATGCTTCGATGATCTTCCTCTGCTGGATTTGTAGTCAGACATTGTGTCTTAGATAAACTCATACACATAGGTGTATCATTTTATTTTTGAGACAAAACTGGTACATAAATACATCATTGGACCAGGAGTTATCTGCAAGAAAAGAAGATTCAATCATAGCTTTTAATGACAAAACATCCAACAAAGATGATGTGAAATTATTGTTTATTTTTTTGTTTTACATCATTTGTCATGATATAGGTGATATTTTCCATGAAAAACAAGTTTAAACATTCACATTGCAAATACAAGAAAGCAAATCTCGGAATATCAAAAGTTCCACATTCCTAGACAACATTGCCAGGATAGACTGCAGTTATAAAATTTTCATCAGATGGATATACTCAGAGGTATAAATCTTCATATATTTTTGAACATTAATAAAAAAAAACCCAATATATTTACTGCTGCGACTTAACAAATTGTCATTGAAGCAAGTACTGTCTTATTCTAACTTCTACGCCTAATGGATGTGGTTGGGTTAACCCATTAGCAACGTGGCTGAGTTTCTCACCATCTGTGATAACCAGGTTCAATTTCAAGTCAAGGATTGTGGAACTTTCAGGGCTTTTTCAGGGGGTTTTGGGAAAAAGGCCCCTGCCCAAATTGGGAATTTTTAACGCGGTAAATAGTCAGATTTGGGAAAAAATATCGACATATCAAACCAATTTGGAAATTTCATAATTCAATTTTTCTGCATTAAATCTTTATACAGTATGCCTTGCTTTGGTGTCTCTGAAGGTGTTGCAGTGCCCTTCAAGAGTTTGTTCAGACAATTCAGTAAGGTATTCATTGCAAATTTTCATGTATCCATTACTTTTTATGATTCTTATTTTGATTGTACGTTATTATTACTTGCTTATTACTTAAATTCCTTTCGCTCTATACTAGTAAAATAATATGAACAAGAGCTGTCAGAGGAGACAGCATACTCGACTTAGTTAGTGTTTGTCACAGGAGTAAAAAATATGTATAAGGAGTTATAAACCTAGTCACATGGGATGTGGTTGATAATAAGAAACATATATTTAAAGTTTGAAGTCAATACCTTAAGAAATAAAACAGTTGCAGTAAAAACAAACATTTTTTAAATTTCAAGGGGAGATAATTCTGAAAAAAATATATTTGGAGTTATACACCTTGTCACATGAGATGTGGTTGATAATAAGGAATGTACATTTAAAGTTTAAAGTCAATACCTATAGAAATAAAACAGTTGCAGTAAAAACAAACACTTTTTAAAGAAAACTCTAAGTTCAAGGGGAGATAATTCTGAAAAAAATATATTTAGAGTTATGAACCTTGTCACATGAGATGTGGTTGATAATAAGAAGCATATATTTAAAGTTTGAAGTTAATATCTTAAGAAATAACAAAGATATAGGAGAAAGTATTTTACTGCACAAAAACTTTAATCTGTGCACAAAAACTTTAATCAGTTCAAGGGGAGATAATTCTGAAAGAAATGTGTTTGGAGTTATATACCTTGTCACATGAGATGTGGTTGATAGTAAGGAACATATATTTAAAGTTTGAAGTTAATATCTTAAGAAATAACAAAGATATAGAAGAAAGTATTTTACTGCACAAAAACTTTAATCAGAAAGGTGGACGCGGACGCGGACGCCGACGCTGGGGCGAGTAGGAGAGCTCTACATTACTACGTAAAGTCGAGCTAAAAAATGAAAAGTTATTTTTATTTTCAAACATAATGAAATATGTCTGAGACCTTGAATTATCTATAACATTTTTGTGCATCCCTGGTAAGTTGGTAACCAATGAAAGTTAGAGTATTGAAATATACTGCACAATGGGTTCTGACAAGGTGTATTGGAGTTAAATCAAATAATTTTGTAACTGTTTGTTTTTAAACACAAGCAGATCTGTCAGACGAAAATTCTTAAAACTAAACCAGTTGTTGACAAAAAAGAAAATCACTGTTATTTAGGGTTCATTTTGAGAGCACACGCACGAAAACGGAATCAAATTTTTGTTTGTGTTGCTCCCTGAGGCAACACTCGTTTAATCAAGATGAAAGAATATAAACAAATATTTATTTTATAACAAACGCGGATCAAAAATGTTTCAAACGAATTTGCGATCTTGCGGAGGTCGCGAAAATATATGACAATACATTGTAATGGTTTGTGTGATTTCGTTTCAAACAATAGAACATAAGTTCGTGCATTATAAACTTAATAAGGCTATTAAAAGGTAAATTGATGACAAAATTGTTAGTTTTGACTGTTATAAATTTTTACGTTGAATAACCCACAGTGCGGCGAATAAATTTCACTTATGTTTTTCACGGATAGCGGATTTCACGGGTCACCGATCAAAAGTAAACAAACGATCCGCGAAAGTTGAAATCTCGTGATTTCTTTTATAAAGTCCAAAGGCATCTTGTTCGAAGGGGAATTATTCAACGAGATTGGGAATTTTTTTCTTGAAATTGGGAAAAATGGTCGTTATTTGGCATTGGGAACGGGGCCGAATATCGGCCCCGTGAGATAGGCTGAAAAGGCCCTGACTTTTTATCCACCCAATTAACTTGAATGAAGTCAGAAGTGTTTGACAAACCTATGTGAAGCTTCTAAAAAAACTGTTCATTTACTGAGAGCCAGGCTAGCTCTCTGGAAAAATAAAGAAGGGAAGAGTGTGGTGATTAAACATGGCTATATATAGTCACTTCCAACAGCCTTGCTGTTGGGTTTTTCCATTTAGCAATGTAGAGGAGTCTCTCGCCAACCATTAGGGAGAATCAGGTTCTATTCCCAATCGTCTCTCAATACTTCAAGTAGAAACAGTTCTGACACTTGTGCTTAATTATGCAGCTGGGCCTTGTGGTGAATATAGGTGAAGCATGTAGTAGGCCTGTCTGCCTACCAGGTAATGAAAGCAGGAAAACAAGAGACCAGTCTATAATCATATCACTTTAAGACAAACATGCTACATCTGTTGTCAAAGCTTGATTCACAATGGAACAAAAGTTAATTTACATAATAAACAAATTTTACCCCACCCATCGCCATCGTGACAAAATAAAGATCAATTTTCCAGGCTAAACTTTATCGACATTAAGTATGATAAGGAAATGTATTTTGTTCATTACCTAAAAATCATCTGCATAACATTTGTCAATGGTGTTCTCAATAAAACAATGTGATTGGGACAAAGGTACAAATAAAAACAAAAAAAAACGTTTTTTCTGATTCTTAAAGACCGGTGTGCACATAAATTTCACCACGAGCAAATGTTTGTCCCGTAGATTCCTGATTTTACGGGCATAAATAATGGTTCGTCATTTCGGTAAAATTCATTAATTAAACTTATAAAAATATATGAAATCAATCTGTCAATAATTTTAAGACATTATGACGGCTGGCATATGCACGAATAAAAAATTTATACATTAAATAAAGAATTTCACCAACACGTTCCGGTACGGGAAATCTCAAACCCGGAAAAAACGGTCAAAGCGGCAGTTATACAATACTTAAATGTAAACACACGTGTGTGTGTTTTTATTTTCATTCCTGATCCCTTTCTCATCATGCATCGAGTTGTGTAAGAATATTTATATAGATTTTGATTATATGATATAAAATTTCTTTTATTTTGTAACTATTTCTTACATGAAACAAATAAAATCAAATTGTCATATATTTTCGCGATGTCATTTTTCAGCTTCATTCATAAATAACAGATATTTTTGGCATTTTGCCTTATGTTGATATTCCAACCTGATTTATTATATTTTAATAGTTATTGACCAAATTGTCAACCAGTGTCATTCTGATTTTTTATCAGATTGTGTCAAAGTAGTATTATTTATTTGTCAAAATCAATTTCCACTTGTTTTGTAGTACCTTTACTTGATGTTCTTTAACAGGGTGCAATCCATGGTCCAAACTGAGATCTGAACATCTTGAGTCGTAAGCCAACACCCTACCATACGCTATAAAGCTAACTTGAAGGCAAGGGTGTTCTAGTGCCGTATTATACCTCTGCTACATACACTCTTCTTTACAATTTGTCCTCAAATTCTTTGAGCTTGATTGTCTGTGCCATGACACAATTACCAGTGGATTAGTTTACTATGAGCACCAAATGTTATCTGATTAAAATCAATTGTCTGAACTGAGATTTAAACCCCTGACCTCTTAAGGCGTAACCAAATACTCCACCATGTTGCCATATAAGCTAGCTTGAAGGCAAGGAAGTACAAGAGCCCCATTATTCCTTTGCTATAATTCACTATTGATTTTCATTATCTTAATTGATGCACTGCAGAAAGCCCAAGACCCAAAGAGGGAAGAGGTTTCTTCAAGAACGTGAAGCAAAGATCTTTGAAAATCCTAAGAAGACTATGTTTGTTAAAGGTGGCAATACAAGCCAAGCTGTTACACAAGTACTTAAAGAATTGGTAAGCGTGAGATAATTGAATGATATCTGAGAAAAAATATTTTTATAATATTGATTATTATTTAATGAATATTAATGTTTATGTATAGTTTTTTATCCATGTAGGAGCAGATGTTCAGTGGGTAAATTTGTGCTAAGTTATCAAGAGGTTTGGTTCAAACTACACTAGGGGCACTGCTAATTTCATTGAGCGAGAAATTTATTTACAATTATTCCATGCCACCCAGGTTTAAGTGGGTATTATGATTGGTCAACTGCCCAAAGGTCTCTTCAATAATCTGGAATTATCATACAAAATATATTTATATGGAAGCAGACTTTAAACCACACTTATGACTTTTTCACTTTTTAAAGAAATTATTATCACCACTGCATGTAACTTTTTTATTTTATCTCATTGTTAATTACTTGTTTTATACTTTTAAATGTAATGACATGTTTGTTAACTCTTACCATGTATATTTGTTATTAATATTGCATAATAATATGTTTGATTATGTGTTTTCTTTTCAATGTTTTGTCTTTTTTCAGTACCAATTAAAGAAGGATAATGCAATAATGTATAAAAGGTAATTTAAGTCTTGTTAATTATCAGACAATTGTGTGCATTATTTTGTTTACATAATTTGTATTTTTTGCTTTTATTGAGCTTTTAAAGTTGCAACAAATATTGTATAAGCGATAAATGAGTTTTACAACTTTTAAACTTGATATTAAGATAAGAGATTCAATCATAAGTTCAGTCTTTGCTGAATTGAATTAAAATGTCAATAACGAAAATTTTCTGTGTTAAACTTTCATTTTAAGAATATGCCTTATTTTGATGTACATGTAACCCGATAAAAATCCATGGTCCGAACTGAGATTCGAACCCACGACCTCTCGAGTCGTAAGCGGACACTCTACCACGTCGCCATAAAAGCTAGCTTGAAGGCAAGGTAATGCAAGTGCTGTATTATACCTCTGCTACATACACTTATGATTAAGATGATATAGTTTATTACTACCTTTTCAATGTATTCAAATAAAATTGTTATTTCAGAAAGAACATCATGAGACCCTTTGAAGATGAGACACAGCTGGTAAGTATATAGTTTTCAGTCACTGCCAAACTCAATAGATTATTACTCGACTGTCAGTCCTGTGTAGATTAAATTTCTATGGGACCAAACCAAGTCTTACAGGACAGGACTCCTGTCAGGAGACATTTTACATATTTTGATGAATTGAAAAGTGTGTGGACGAGATCAAATTTTTTGCTAGACAGTCAGTCCTGTAAGCTTGCCGATCTAGACGGACCTTCTATTTTTTACAGGATTTGTCTTTCGGTTCACTATGTTTCCCTGTGACTGATTTTTAACAGTTTGTTTCTCAATTATAGATAACCCTTAATATTGATAATACTTGCTATTGTTGTGTAGTTCAATCATATTTGTTTAAACTCTATTGTGAAGCATGTTCTTCTTATTAGTAACTGTCGAAGATCATGTGACTATTTTGTGTTGTGTAGCTACCACATTCATGTACAAATATTTTGATTTAAATTTTTCACAAAAATATTTTTTGACTAACTATTTTATGAAGCTGTCATGTCTATGCAGATCTATGACTACTTCATTCTGTATTTGTATTTTAGGAGTTTTTCTCTCAAAGATGCGATGCCTCATTATTTATGTTTGGTAGTCATTCTAAGAAAAGACCTAACAATATTGTTATAGGTAAGACATAGCATAATCTGTATAAATATTTCAGTTAGTGTGACTTTAGTGAAGACACAATAATGTTTATTTTTAGTTAAACTTTTTTCGGAAAAATGCTGTCGCTCTGAGGAGTCAGGACCATCACTCTAAATCAACTATTTTAAGTTTAAGGCACCCAAGAAGAGAGACCACTATACTTGGACAACTCTGTTGATATAAAACTATAAAATTCCATGGTCTGAGCTTGGATTGAAGCCACAATATTTTGAGTTGTATGCAGACAATACATGTACCATGTCGTCGTAAAAGCTAGCTTGTAGACCAGGTAATACAATTACCATGCTATACAGGTAGTATTCTAGGTCATGTGTGTTTGTGTACTTTATATAATGGACTTGCCCTCTAAATAGGTGAATAAGCTAATGCATGAACAGCATTTTATTGATTAAAACATGCCATTTTTATGTGTAACATTTGTTTTAAATAGTGTGTATGCACATTGTAAATTTTATATAATGATATGTTTATAAAATAAGTGTAAATTAATTAAACTATAAACTTGTAAAAATAACTCACCCCTAAGTATTGGTGTGTAATGAAACTGGCTATGTTTATATATGCAATGTTTACGTGGACGACCTGTACCTCTGTTACATTCCCTCCCTCCTTGCCAGAATTTGTCCTTTTTGATGCTTGAATGTCAGTGGAACAATGTAAGGGTGTTACAACCAATTCCTGATACTTGTATTTTTAATAGAACGAGCCTGATTCAATCTGATTTATACTGAGCCAAAATTTTCAACTTGCCCGACTGTATTAATTTCCATCCTGGACAAATTTTCACCTATCTAAGGCTTTGGACAAGTACTTAGTAGGCTAAGGTGTAAATTGTCATTATAAGAGATGTGTACATAAATTATTTCAGGACGTTTATTCGATCATCACATACTTGATATGATAGAATTAGGGATGGAAAACTTCAAGTCCATGTACGATATTGAGGTAGGATATTTGTTGTTTTATATATAATCTCGTCATAATCTTGTCATAATGATATATGATATTGTTATGGTTAAGTATTGCAAGTTATATCTCTAAACATTTCTTTATTAATGTCAACAAAATATGGCTGTGACTATGTCTATTTGCCAAAGATATTTGTACACCTCTTTTCCATGATCAGGAATCACATGCTTTGTATATCAACCTGTGATGACAGATGAGCTCCCCCCCCCCTTCTCCTTCCAAAATTTCTTTGAAGTCATGCAATTTACTCCAAATTTAGAGATTACCATATGTACACGTAGAGATATTTCTCTCCTCTATCAATGACATTGTTTTATAATTCCCCAACAATATTCCATATAGTGCAAGGCCTCTTGCCCATCTCATAGACTGAAAATCCCTAACCAGTTACATTACATCTATAAATATATTTCAGGGACCTAAATGTTCTGCTGGTACTAAACCATGTATGATGTTTGTTGGTGAACAGTTTGATGTGGAACCTGATTATATCAGATTGAAAAACTTACTAGCAGGTAAATAATCTTATGATAAAACTTATTGTAAGTCAAAGGCAAGAAACAATAATAACTAGAACTGCCACCAGTGGCGAAAATACCCCCGCAACAGCAACATTTCAAGATAAAAGCAAGTCAACTTTGTGGAAGTCCAAAAGGGTAAATGTTGCAAGAAGCATAAAAACCATTAAAAGAATGGGATGCAAATATCAAATTGGAAATAAACAGCAAATTACGGTGTAATTCACTATAGATTTATGAAAAAGCAAAATGAACAGAGTTGTCATATTTCAAATGATTTTTTACATGAAAAAGAACACCATTTGGTCATTATGAATGTAAAGTGGAACAACAGACAAAGAGTGATCACATTAAAACTCATCATGAGTATGTTGTAACCAGATGAGCAAAATGTAGAATGTGTTTGTAATTTTTTGATAAATAAGTAAAAATAAGGCAATTGTAAAAATGGTAGTCAGCAATGTACACAATATAAATCAAACAATTAGTATTTACAATATCTTGTATCAAGAATTTCACAAATACCCCATTAGAAAGCTTAAATTACCGATCATTATTTTCACAGTAGTAAAGTTAAAATAATATCTAAAATCTCATGTAGCTATAACAAAATAAGATGTTTTCTTCTCAACATTACAGAAAAAATCAAGATGGCTATTAGTTGGTCCATTGAAATACATAAAAAAATAATACATATAAAAATTTCATCAACAAGAATTTGTCGGCACAATTTTATCAAAATGAGGTGAGAAAAAAAGATGTTTGCTGTACAAGATATAAGAAAATTCAACATGGCTGCCAGTCAGCCATTTTGAATTCCACTTAAGAAAACACCAAACACATCAACTTAAACAATTGCTAACTTTCTCAAAGTCTGTAAAAAAATTATCAAATCATTTGCTTTTTAAAAAGAAAAACTCAGAATGGCTGCCAATCAGCCATAATGAACTTGATAAAATATCAATACATCAAAAAAAAGTTCAAAAATAAGAATTTGATAAAAATAGCAGTACATAATGGACTTCAGCAATTCAAAATGGCAAACAATGTGGAATAATGCTATATTCAATAAGTTACATGACATAAAGCCATTAACCCTTGATTCATCTTCGTCAATAATATTTGCTGATCAATGAGATAAATAGTTACTAGGAGATGTAGAATTGGTCATACTATATAAACACATTCATACCTTCTCAAAAGAAAGAAAGCACCTTGACTGCCAGGATCTTAAATACATCCGTGACAAACAATTTAAAGTTAACTCACTTAAAGAACTTATTGAGTCTTTACCATCATATTTTCTAATCGCCGAGATCAAATAGTGATTTCGCGATGTAGAATTGGTCATACCAGATTAACACATTCATACCTTCTCACAAGAGAGGAAGCACCTAAATGTAAACCCTGTGATGAGCATTTCTATGTCAAACACGTTCTCTTTGACTGTTAGGATCTTAAAGACATCCGTGACAAACATTTTAAAGTTAACTCACTTAAAGAACTTTTTGAGTCTGTACCATCATATGCGATACTTAACTTTTTGAAGGAAATAAATGTATATAATAAGATACAGAGCTTTACATCATTAATATCGTTTTAATAAATAGTGTCATTGATTGCTTTCGGCGCGATATGACCTTTTTGTGTTGGTGCGCCGTAAAACCAAAACAAAACCAAACCTGAAGGAAATAAATGTTTATCATAAAATATAGGACGTAAAATCTTCATTATCTATTGAAGTAATAGTATCATCAATTGTTTTTGGCGTAATATGACCTTTCTGCATTAATAAGCCGTAAAATCCAATTAATCAATCAATAAATCAATCAGACTTCAGCAAGAAGAAATTGGTAATGAAATAAGCTTACTATACAGTTATTTAAACAAAGTCAAAATGGCTGCCAGTCTGCCATAATGAATTTGTATCCAGAGTAAATCCATGTACGAGTCAACTACATCAATAAAGACTTTGGAGCGAAATTTGGCTAAAATTGAGTAAAAAAAACCACATACATGTACTATACAGTAATTTAAATAAAAATTCAAAATGGCTGCCAGTCAGCCATATTGAATATAAATTGATGAAGAATAGTCATACTGATCAACTGTATCAGTGAGACCATGTATGCAATTTCTTTTCAAAATATGTATGGTAATAAGTCAATATAAGACTGTATTAATTTTGAAAAAAGGATGACAGCCAGTCCGCCATTTTGAATTGGAATTGAGTTAAAGTGTATGTACACATCAACTGTGAACGCCTGTGCAAAATTCTATCTAAATTAGTTAAGAAAAAATCTGTTGAGAAATAAGCATACAGTAATTAAACTAAAAAAAAATTCAAGATGGCCGCAAGTCGGCCATTTTGAATTGGAATTGATATAACATGCATATAAAAGTCAACTGTGAACGCCTGTGCAAATTCTATAAAATAAGATAAGAAAAAAATCTATTGAGAAAAAAGCAAACTATACAGCTATCTAATTAGATTTAAAATATATAACACAATTAATTATTTTAAACAAGTGAGGTATGTTTCTATAGTTACATGAGTTTTGTATACACCATTAAATCATGGTATATAACAGCTTCTATTCTAATACATTAAGAAATAAACATACTACAAATGTATTAATTTTTTGGGACAGACCACATATCCAACCAACCAACCAACCAACAAACCAACCAACCAACCAACCACCAGGGTGATTCCAGTATACCCCCGAAAACTTCGTTTGCGGGGGTATAATAAGGTCATTTTTTGGCCAATCAATTCCAAATATTATTGAATTATGTAGAGTATTGTATACTTTTTGAATATCATATCATAGTTATGTTTTTTATACTTCTGTCTTATAACTGCAAGCTTTATGAAATTGACTTACAATAACATTTTTCATAGGATTTTTTGTGAATAGGTGCTCTTATCGGAACTCCAATTTCTGGGTTTTCCATTCGTGCATAGGCAGTACAATTAAAGTTTAGTACATGTAGTTGCTGAATGCACAAAATGCAAATTAAGTCCTATTGTTATTAGTACACATAATTTCTTTGTAACTGTAATAGTTTGTTTGTACTACAAGGAAAACCCCAAATATTTAATTTCCAGGTATAGTCTGTCACCTTAAATTCTTTTTTTTGAAACATTGACGTATATGAGCATTTAAGCCAATTGACATAATTATTGTAATTGTCTGGTATTATTTCTACAGATTCATACTCAATATTGAATATATAGAAGATATTAACTTTATAATTAGTGTAAATTCAAACTTCTCTTTAAGAAAATTATCATTCAATGTCTATTTTATACATATATTTATTTCTATGTTCTTTTCTGTAGATTTTTTCCGTGGGGTTGTTATAAAACAAATAAGATTACAAGGTTTAGAACATGTTATAATGATTACAGCAAATGATGGTAAAATATATTTAAGAAATTACAAGTAAGTACCTCTCCTCCTTTCTCCTTTTATTTAAATATCATTTGCAATTATTCTAGAACTCATAAAAAAGCAGGGATGCAGAAATGATGGGTGGGGCTCACCAGAGGGTTGATGTTTCAAAATGATTATTTTTGCACAAGGGGGACCCAAAGGGGCAGTGCTTATTAGCAGATTGATTTTTCAAAGAAGCATTTTTGCATAGGGAGTAGCAAAAAAGAGCACCGAGGAAAGAAAAAGAGCATGGTGCTATTCTGTTAGAGAATAATCACTAATCAATAGTTATCAATTTATTGTGTGGATCATACTGCATTTTTATTTTAATCTTACCACCATAAATATTACCAGTGTACAGAACATAACCCTGAGGTTCATACTGTTGTTTCTATTTACAGAATATCATTAAAGAAATCAGGTAGTAAAACACCTCGTGTAGAGTTAGATGAAATGGGACCATCTATAGATTTTTGTGTACGAAGAACTAAGATAGCATCAGATGATTTGTATAGACGAAGTCTGAAACAACCCAAGAATGCTAAGGTAGGTGTCACTATATAGAATTTAGCATTGAGTCAGTTCCATATGAAATGCTTGCTAACATTTTTTGATAGAGCTTGTAGCTTTCAAATTCTACAAATGTTTTTTGCTTGAAGTTAGCAAATCCAAGAATGCGACTTCCACATACAAAACTTGAGAATTGTACAAATGAAAAATATATGACTCTATCATCATCATGCCTATTAACTTGAAAGGATTGATAAAATAATTTCTTCATTAAATTTAAGAAATGAAGAAATAAGTATTCTTAAAAATACTTTCATCAAGATGGCTGCCATTTTTAAAAGCAGGTGTTTTAAATGTTTTCTGCAAGCAAGAAAAAAACTTGCTTCATATTGCTAGCTAGCAATTCAGTTTTGCTACTTGAGTTTATCTTCAGGGTTTTCAATTGATTCTGGTGTCATTTGAAAGAGCAAAGCATTAGCTATATGCTTATGTACATTTGTATATATATCTGTGAAATAGAATTTGTGATAAGCCATTTCATTATATTATGACACCATTATTACTCTTCAATTTTCAGGCAAAGAAACGCAAGAACATATCCAGAGATGCTTTCGGTTCACAACTTGGACGTATACACATGCAGAAACAAGATCTAGATAATTTACAAACAAGAAAAATGAAAGGACTAAAACGTGGTAACCCTAATAAAGATAAAGATTCAACATCAAGCCCTAATAAAAAATCGAAACAATCGACTGAAACTGAAGAAAGTTGAGACAAGAAAATCTTAATATGAACTTCAAAGATTAGGGACTGATTTTGTGTAACTTGAAAATGAACTCTCGGCTCATTGCCTTAATTTTGTTCTCAATGGGTTTTTCTGTAAATATAGACCTAGTACCATCTTAAAAGCCTGTCCCCAAACTTATTTAAAGGCAGATTCCATAATTTTTAAATTCTGCTGAAATTAATCTACCGTTGTATGCTATTTGAGTAATATCTGACCAAAAACCAGTTTAGAGCATCATTTTTTAGAGTTCATTTTTAAGTTTAATAAGCTTGGTATACATCATTTCATGAGAAACGTGCTAACATACTAAAATGAGCAATTTGTAGTTTCTTTCTCATGAATATTTCCAACACACAAATACAGGTTTTGAAAATTGGGCATTTTTATCAGTGAGAGACGAAAAAATAAAGGAATAGTTTAATAACATCACTTAAAGTTATTTTTTTCTTCATTTTGGGAATGCTTTGGTTCTTATTGTCTATTTACTAAGTATGGTTGTGTGCAATGTTATTATTACCAGCTCACTGTATAATAAACATTCAAGTGGCCCAAGGAAGGGAATGAAACAAATGTTAACGAATAAAACCTTCAAAATCAATGCTTTCAGTGCTTTGATTTAAATGTGTGAACTCATTTTGTCGAGCATTCATTATTAGGTTGAACCACTTTTGAATACGTTTAAGACATATGCTTATAAGTTTGCAATTTTGTAGTCTGAGATGAATTTCTATAAAGATGTTTTTTTTGTATCTTAAATATTCTAACTCTAAATACTTTGGTTTATTCATAAACTGATAATCGTTATAATTTAAGCATTGCATTATTTACATGCATTTGTTCTTTAACATTATGAACTTGGATTTTGGCATGTGTTACATATTTGCATTTAGAATAATGCTTTTGAGCAGGAAAAAATTGTGTTGTTATATACATGTATGTTGAAAGAAAATAAAATATTTTCAATCCTAACAATACTTAGTTTGTCTTTAGCTATTAGCAATTAGTTTTCACCCAAACCCCAAGTGGTTTAGTTTTTATACGCCCGTTTTGAAAAAACGGTCGTATTATGTTATGCTGTTGTCCGTCTGTCCGTCCGTGCGTCCGTCCGTCTGTCCGTCCGTGGACAATTGCTTGTCCGGATGATAACTTAAGAAAGGATATACCTAGGTTCCTCAAATTTTATGTGTGGATAGCCCTTGGGTGGAGGAGGTTCCCTATTGATTTTGAGACCCCAGGGTTAAAGGTCAAGGTCACCGGGACTTAAAATAGGTAAAACTTGTCCGGACAATAACTGAACCACCAATGTACCTAGGTTCACCAAATTTAATGTAAAAGTAGCCCATGTGTCAAAGATGTTCCCTATTGGTTTTGGGGCCCCTGGGTCAAAGGTCAAGGTCACAGTGGCATCATATGGGAAAAAAACTTGTCCTGACAATAACTTAACAACCAATCTACCTAGGTTCACCAAATTTTATGTGAGAGTAGCCCATGTGTCAAGGATGTCCCCGATCGGTTTTGGGGCCCCTGGGTCAAAGGTCAAGGTCACAGGGACATCATATTGAAAAACCTTGTCCGGACCATAACTCAACAACGACTGTACCTAGGTTCACCAAATTTTAAGTGAAGGTAGCCCATGTGTCAAGGATGTGCCCTATAGGTTTATGGGGCCCCAGGTTCAAAGGTCAAGGTCACAGTGGCATAATATGGAAAAACTTTGTCCGGGCAATAACTAAACCACCAATGTACCTAGGTTCACCAAATTTTATCTGAGAGTAGCCCATGTGTCAAGGATATGCCCTATTGATTTTGGGGCCCCTGGGTCAAAGGTCAAGGTCACAGTGGCATCATATTGAAAAACATTGTCCGGGTAATAACTCAACAATGAGTGTACCTAGGTTCACCAAATTTCATGTGAGAGTAGCCCATGTGTCAGGGATATACCTTATCAGTTTTGAGGAAACAGGTTGAGTTTAAACCTTCAACCAGAAGATATCAAATTACCAAGCTGTGACTTCAAATGTTCAATCAATATGTTGATAAAGTCAAAATGGCAAACAATGAAACACTTGTCCAGGCAATAACTGAACCACCAATGTACCTAGGTTCACCAAATTTTATGTGAGGGTAGCCCTTGTGTTAAGGGTATGCCCTATTGGTTTTGGGGCTCCTAGGTCAAAGGTCAAGGTCACAGGGGCATCATATTGAAAAACCTTGTTCGGACAATGACTCATCAACGACTGTACCTAGGTTCACCAAATTTCATGTGAAGGTAGCCCATGTGTCAAGGATGTGCCCTATAGGTTTATGGGGCCCCAGGTTCAAAGGTCAAGGTCACAGTGGCATAATATGGAAAAACTTTGTCTGGACAATAACTGAACCACCAATGTACCTAGGTTCACCAAATTTTATCTGAGAGTAGCCCATGTGTCAAGGATATGCCCTATTGATTTTGGGGCCCCTGGGACAAAGGTCAAGGTCACAGTGGCATCATATTGAAAAACATTGTCCGGGTAATAACTCAACAATGAGTGTACCTAGGTTCACCAAATTTCATGTGAGAGTAGCCCATGTGTCAAGGATATACCTTATCAGTTTTGAGGAAACAGGTCAAGTTTAAACCTTCAACCAGAAGATATCAAATTACCAAGCTGTGACTTCAAATGTTCAATCAATATGTTAATAAAGTCAAAATGGCAAACAATGAAACACTTGTCCAGGCAATAACTGAACCACCAATGTACCTAGGTTCACCAAATTTTATGTGAGGGTAGCCCTTGTGTTAAGGATATGCCCTATTGGTTTTGGGGCTCCTAGGTCAAAGGTCAAGGTCACAGGGGCATCATATTGAAAAACCTTGTTCGGACAATAACTCATCAACGACTGTACCTAGGTTCACAAAATTTTATGTGAATGTAGCCCTTGTGTCAAGGATGTTCCCAATAGGTTTTGGTGCACCAGGCCCAAAGGTCAAGGTCACAGAGGCATCATATCGAAAAACCTAGTCCAGACAATAACTGAACCACCAATGTACCTAGGTTCACAAATTTTTATGTGAGAGTAGCCCAAGTGTCAAGGTTATCTCCTATAGGTTTTGGGGCCCCTGGGTCAAAGGTCAAGGTCACAGGGGCATCATATTGAAAAACATTGTCCGTGTAGTAACTCAACAATGACTGCGCCTAGGTTCACCAAATTTCATGTGAGAGTAGCCCATGGGTCAAGGATGTTCCCTATTGGTTTTGGGGCCCCTGGGTCAAGTTTAAACCATCATCCAGAAGATATCAAATTACCAAGCAGTGACTTCAAATGTTCAATAAATATGTTAATAAAGTCAAAATGGCAAACAATGGAAATAATGCTATATTTAATAAGTAACATGAATTTAGTTCACCAAATTTTATGTGAGGGTAGCCCATGTGTCAAGGATGTTCCCAATTGGTTTTGGGTCACAACTGGGTCAAAGGTCAAGGTCACAGGGGCATCATATGGAAAACCCTTGTCCGAACAATAACTAAACAATGATTGTACCTAGGTTAACCAAATTTTATGTGAATCAGCCCATTTGTCAAGATGTAATGTGTTGATAGCCCTTTGGTATTTTTGGTTCTGAGGCCCCAGGGTCAAGGTCACTGGAAGTTTGTATGGGAAAACTTTGTGTCGGTGATAACTCAACCATGGCTGTACCTAGGTTTCAAAATCTTTGCTTTGGATAGCCTTCCAGTTAAGGATGGGACCTATTCTGAGATCCCGGGGTCATTGGTCAAGGTCACAGGGACTTCATATGAGATAGAACACAGCATGGACTGCACACGGGCGTATAATGCCCCGCCCAGCGGAGCTCTTGTTGCCATTGTACTGGCAAATATTTTTTAATCAGCATATTTAACAAAGATCCTACTTGTTACCTTAGCCTCTCGGACAACTAGCTGATGAAGCCTTGCTGATCGGATGGGTGAACTACAATGTATTTACCAACTTGGAAGTCATAGCAAGGGTATATTTCCTTGCTGCATTTAAATGAATTGTTTTTAAAGACATTTTAGTTTCACAATCAAGCTTAAAAATGGGTAAACTTAATTTTACAAGCTAAACAAAAGAGGATACAATAAATGAACACTTATATCAAAGAGAAATGCATATTTGAGAGTCGTAATAACAATTTGACTATTCTAACCAGTAACAAACATTCTGTGAACATAACATGAAAATTTTATATGTAACACTTGGGACGTGTTTGATTCGCGAGATCCGAGTACTCCGATCACTGAAAAATTTAATCAAACGTTTCAGATCACACACACTCGGAGTACTCCAAATGGTGGAAAAGAGATCCATGTTTGAATGCGAGGATTGCAAATGTTGTTTTTGACCATATATTTTAACATATTTTGTGTCAGACCGTCATCATACTCTCTTGATAAGCATCCAGTAATCTTTTCTACAATCCTTGTGATTTGCTACAAAATTGGGACATTTGATTCATCAGTGCTCGCAGTGTAGACCGGAGTACTCAGAGTAGACTGAATCAAACATGCCCTTGTATATTCCCTTGGACTAAATTTGGACATAATATAAACTTTTTGGAAACCTCTATAAAACTAAAGCATTATTAACAGCTCGTTAAGTTAGAAAGAAAAAGTAAAGAAGAATTGCATAAATAAGAGTGACACAAAAACTTGTTATACATTGTACATGTATCTCTTTATTTCATATATTTGTATAGGGTAGGTTCCGCTATAAAATCATTAACATCATAGGATAAAACAGTTAAAAAGTCACAAACTCATGACAATTAGGGACTTTAGTCAGTTATCTTTCTCTGATGAAATCTGAAGCAATCCAATTGGTAAGTAGGTCCTATCAGTTGGAATCCTTGGATTTTATCATTGAAGTCCTATGTAAGGATAATAAAATATTTCATCTAATATCTTTCTTGTTTATGAAGATATTAACAGAAGTGATGACATTTAGATAGTTCTTTACCTTAAAAATACTTAGCCTGAATTTCAAACAAATTAAATGATATACAAAAAAAGTTATTAAAGATTAATTTTGGCAAATTTACGCTGAAAAGTAAGCGTAAAATCCAAGTAATCCAACTAATTGGACCTACCTATTTGAAGAGTATACAAGGGGAAATAACTGACTAAAGTCCCTTATTATTCTACAACAGTATATTGATGCGTCAGCACAACACTAGTTCAACAACATGTAAATAAAGAAGGATATAGACTAGATATGAGCTAGCCCGCTACAACCTCTCAATCAAAGCCAGGGCTCGAGTTTTACAAAAACTTGGACTTGCTAATTTTTTGCGAGTTGATTTTATTTCAACTTGCAAATGAAAAATGTGAATTACATTTTTCTAAAAATTTTAACAGAATACATAGTATAATTCATATATGCAATATAAAAACAACATAGTACTATATCTAATTTCGGATGGAACAAGGGTATTACTGTGGGATAGACAAAAAGTATCCAAACATGTCTTTTAGGCGAATTTTTAATTGATACTATTGATCTATCTGGTCATTTCTAAGCTGATTTTGAGCCTCATTAGTTTAGACTAATATTTCTGCGTCAATTTTAACTCGCGAAAATTTGCAAGTTAAAATTAAAGTTACTCATAATTTTCAAAAACCTCTTGCAATTTGCAAGTATGCGAGCTTCAATTCGAGCCCTGATCAGTACACTAGTCAGCTTCAAACTAAGATAGTCAAGCGGCTGTGAAGTTTTACTTGTACATTAATATAATGTATAATAGTTCATGATTCAAGGTCATGATAGTTTAATCACTCTTTCTTCACGACCTTTGATATCATCAAAGAATAATGTACTAAATGCATCATTCAACATTTCTGGGTATTCTTCTTTCCAACTTAAATAATCACAGGCAAAGTTTACTTCACTCAACATTGGTTGAACATACTTCTCACCTAGAATAGAAGAGTGGTACACTATACATTTAATATCAATCATTGAAATACATTTTAACAACTTAATATTATTTTACCATGAAATGCAATTGAAATACAGTAAATTATCGCCTGACAACCAGTCCACTAATATGATCAACTGCAAAATACAGGCAGTGTTTGAAAGACCAGAAACACTTCTATATATTTCAATGGGTTAAGGGTCCGATAATAAGACTGTCCCACTATTCCAAATTACAACCACTTTTTAGACCCAACCAGTCTAAAAGCACTATTTTAAGGTCCGACATTAAGACCAGTCAACACTTGTCATCGACATTTTGGGTGGGACAACCTATAAGGGAGTATATACAAATTGATTTTTATGACATGTATACAATTATGTAACAGGGATGCCAAGATACCTATTGCGACCACAATGAACTTATTAGCATGTATATCTGTCAGAGATATTATACACAGAATTTAATGTATCCCGCCATCATTTCACATCTAAGATGACATCTTTAGTCTTCTATTGTGATGTCATTTTTCATTTTTTCATATTTTCACTTCTATTGTATTTTTTTACACCATATTTCACCAATAAGAAAGAAAGCAAGAAAAAGCATATTTTTATACACATACCATTTTCATCCTTATCCCATTTTAACAATACATCCACACCATATATAGCTCTAGAAAGAGGAAAGTCAGTTAAACCTGCTGGTGGGTCAACACTAGTGGCTGCTTGAAATACTTGTAAAAACATCTCATGTATTTTGGTCTAAAAATATATAAGAAAAACATTATAATATTCATAAAGTGTTTCATAGTCAATGCAGGTCAAAAAATTAAAAAAGGCAACTCTTTCTATTTTACCATTTTTATAGGATAACAATGAGAACTGTCAATTATGTTAATAAAATATAAATCAAAATGTTTTTGCAATATTTTTTCAATAAAAAGTACAGTAAAGTTCCGCTAATAAGACCACCTGGTGATCTTACAGAAAATGGTCTTAATAGCGAACAAGTATGTTAGCAAGTATAACAATGAAAGACAAAACCAATTATGACAAAGGTTCTAATATTAAATAATACATACTTCAATTGTTTCCCACTTGTAGCCTGGATTCTCTTTTTCAAAAGGTTCTATAAACTGTTCTGTGTACATCTGTAAAATAATGATGTTTTCATTTAACAATATATATTATACCTTACATAAAATTGCTTCTTCATTACGTATATAAAACATAGCAGGCCCTTATAATGTGGTAGTGCCCGCTAATATGATAGTGGCCCTCTGATGTCATATGCAGTCAATATCATTAAACGCTTGTTTAGTGGCATGTGTAAACAAAGTTTATGCTGTAAGTTTGACCTATAAAATGTTTAACAATGTTTATTCTTTTGCAAAAAAATCAAGTGTTAAAAATTTGGGGTATAATGATAGGGACCTTACAGAAAGCCCACTAACATATAGTAACCCTCAGCCTTTTGGCTATTTTAGGGCTGACTGGTTGGTCACTATTGGACCAAGAGGCCCTCAGTGGTGTGTACTATTTCTTACATAGTAACACAAACAAAAATAGCAATATATGGTTGTGAATGTCACCTTTATTTAGTTATAACATTGAGGTCAGTTGTTCCACCCATGCTCTCTGGACAGAGCTAGATCTTCTGACTCAAGCTTTTAAGCTAGTACAAAGCACATACCCAAAAATATAAATTTTATTATCTAGTTTTTGTTTTTCATTATATGTATTTATTTATTAGCACAACATTTCATCTAAAGTGTGGAAGAAAACATGTCAATTTTTAATCTATTAGAGACTATTGATATCAAATGTCTTTATCTTTTTTTTAACATCGTATTCAACACATATTTAGGTCATATATATGACGGCCAGCTCTTCCTACTATAGGTTTCCTGGACACTTTTCTAGCCGACAACTCATGTATAGGGTATGACCTACTGCGACCAGACTCAAACACGCGATCTCCGGATTCAACGTCAGACATGCTAACCACTATGCCACGGCCGCGGCTATATATCAAATGTCATTTGGGTTTGAGCTGCACCCACAAATGTCAAAACTTAAGACTATTTTATTTAGAACAACTATATAAAAACATACCCCAGGTCTGTAGACATCATATTCATATAATCCAACATAAGTTAGATGTTTCAATAAATCATCAAAGTCTGTCAATTCATATTGCCTGAAAAATATAACAAAGATCACGCTTTAGCATTTCAATTGACATACAAGACTTTGCCAAAGAAATTAGACCAGCAGATTTTTACCCTTTTACAGTAAACAATTGTTGCCTAATTGTCCAGCAAGTTTTATTTAAGGCCTAAGAAAAATCATAATGACTTTCTTGCTCATAATGATTCTTGAAATTTAACAATGAACAATGAGAAGAGTGCATCAAAACTACTTATAAGCTGATTCATAAAGAAACAGAAATATTATGCTGCATTTGATACTACAGTCAAACCTGCCTTAGCGACCCTTTGTATAATGCGACTATCTGTCAATTCCGACCTAATTTGGCGTCTCCCGTGACATTTTCCTATATATTAAACCTGTATATTACGATTCTCTGTCTAATGCGACAAGCGACCTATGAAATCGAGGCTGAAAACGCATCCGACTCTGTGTATTTAGACCTTGTCAAGGGAGAGTAGGACTTTTTCCAAAGCAGGACCTCTAAGTGCCACAAAAACTTTATAAACGCTTGTCTTGTTAGGGCAACATGTATTTTATAGATTTTATAGGTTTTATAGATTTTGTACATTTTATAGATTTTAAAGATTTTAAACATTAACCTTTGTGTTGGATACATTGTACTTCTGAAGAGCTTGTTAAATAAATAGTGTACACAAAACTTGAGTTGTATTTGTACCCTGCGTATGGTGACCCTCTGTCTAATGTGACTTTTTTGGCTAACTCCGAGTGAAGGTCACAATACACAGGTTTGACTGTATTAAATTTATATACATTTAAAAAATGTACTCATGTTACAATCACCAACCAGTTAATTGAACACTTAAACATGAAGATAGTTATTTGTCAAAATTGATTGAGTTTTATACATTCTTCACACTGGATAAAATAGAAGTTTTATCTATTGTTTAGAAACACAAAAAAACATTCCCAATTCAATGCATGATCAATATAAAATTCATGATTTCATATTTATAAGGGTGTGACTGATTGGTTAGAAAAGTGGGCGAGGTATAAAAATCATTAGAATACTTACTTATGTCCCCGCCTTACACTGAATGGTTTATATACATATAATTTTAATGGTTTAACACTAGCCAGGAATAATAAGAATCTAAAATCTACTTTAACATCAGATTTGATATCTTCTCTATGTATGGTCACTGTATCTGAGATATATTTACAGGCAATCTGAAATAAGAACAATGTTCATACTTTATAACAATTTCTTTATACAGTCTGACAAAATGAACCTGAGTTAGAAACACCTTATTACAATAATTACATGCTTCACTTACATTTTAATTTGTAAGTTTTATATGTGTATACGATTATACCAATGAAACTATGGGCACGTTCCCTGGTACCCTCGATTTGGTGTCACAAAGTAAATACTTTTGGTGCAAGAAAGGTACCAGAGGAAGAAGCGCTATCTAGCGATTTCCTTGCGGAACGTGCCCTATATATATGTATATATGTTTATAAAAAATAAAGTTAACATACCAGTCAATACCTCAGTAGAATAAAACATTGGCAGTTTGTATCTCAATAATGACAATGTGATGGGTTCATCTCAACTCATATTTACTTGCATATTGTCAAATTTTGCCAAAAGCTTCTCATAAAGCAAGAATTACAAATGCAGACAAAAATACTAAGTTTAATATATTCTTAAAAGCCTAGCTCACGTTAAAATTTTTTTTTAATACATAACATGTATGTCAAATTTTATTCCAAAAGAAGTACTCAAGTATCATTTAAAAACAAGAGCAGTCAATGGGCAGCAAGCTGGACTATTGGGGTGCTTGTGTAAACAAAGTCAATCATTGATACATTGTATGCAATCCAATTGGATTGAAATATGCACTGGATACTTCCATTTGTTGAAGTTTTAAGTTTTGTATGCAAAACTTCTAACTAAATAAGGACAACAATTTAATCAAAGTTTACACTAGAGTTGCACAGCTTAGTAATGTTTGCAAATCTGCGGCAATTTTCACTAGCTTGGGCTTAAGACTAGTGAGTTAAGATAACGACTGTTATACACAAGAATAAAAGTACTATATGCTTCATACCTTAGGTCCAGTCTCCGCATCTCTTATAATCTGATTGATGTTATCTGTTACAGTAATGTTGGCTGAATTTGATAAATTCCAGGGTTTTAATATCCATACGTTATCTAAACCTCTGTCAAGAAGAAATATATACAAGTTAAGTAATAAATATCACCAGCAGTGTTCAACACTAACAGTGTCCCAGGATTCAGAGGATTCTAAAAACTGGGGAGGAATACCATGGCAACATTTATTAATTAAAGGTTAATATCAAATAAAGTTCTTAATAACACATGGTCGCCCAAAATTTATGATAAATTTCCTTGAAGTCCAAAAAATGAAATTCGAAAAATTGCATGATATTAACAATTAATATAATAGAAGAAAATTTCCAGACTACAGATGTACTTCAAGTGTTTTTAGAAATTTGAAAAATCATGTAATGAAAACTTAATTCAGCTTTATTAAATTCAATATCAATAAATGTTTTCATGTAAAAATGTTTTTCTATAAGTCAGGGCTCAACATTAAAAATGGTGCTATTGCCCCTGACAACCTATATTTGAATTTGGGCAACTTGTTACTGCTTGTAAGTTGTTTGTTTGGGCAAGTAAAGTACATAGCTGTTTGTTCGACTGGGCAATCTACTACAAAACTTAATGCCCAACCCTGTCTAGTAATATATATTAGGATTGTAGAATTGAAATAACTTGCAATTGTCTATATTTCATCCTATAATAAAACATAGGCGCTCACTTAATGAGCTTATTAAATCACTCAAGCTAGAGCATTTATAATCTAAGCTAGTGCCTACATTTTATCATACAATAAAACAAAGACAACTGTATTTTATTTCATAAATACAAATTTAATACATTACTTTTCTTCTCTGTGTTGAAAGTAAGAGACAAATTTATCAAGTTCTGTATTCAGATTATATGACACAGGTAACCATTTAGGTGAACCATCTAACGTCTCAGGATTAAAATCACCATTCCCTACACGTCTACATACAATAGGTAATAAATCTTTTACTGTAATACATTGTTCATCTGGAAATTGATTTATATATCGGAATCTTCCATCTTCATATAATGATCTGAAAAAAAAATAGAAAATGTTACATATTTTAAAGTAAAATAGCAGGTTACTACATCTAGACCTTTTTTCTATTCTCCCCTGTCATGTTTTGCTCCTTCCAATACAGATATACAGTAAAGTTCCGCTATTAAGACCAGCAAAATCAGTGGTCTAATAGCGGACCGGCCTTATTATAGAGACCCTTTTGTTCACAAATTAAGCATTTGGGTCTTAATTATTGTCAAAAACCCCTGATTTTGAAATAACAAAAGTGGTCTTAATAGCGAAACTTTACTGTAGTTACATCAAAACATCAACTCTCTGATGCACTCTGTCCCTTTTTCTGCCTACCTGCCCTTTTCTGAATTCTAGAACACAATCTCATTACAATGCTATTAATTTAGGGCATATCCAATTGTAACCTGCGTGCCCATTTGACCGCATATTTTTTCAGCTTATTAAAAAAATGTTAGTGTATTTCAAAAGAGCAAAGCCTCAGCTGCGCATGCTGGTTTAAATCTGTGAAATATAACAAGTTATAATGGAGAAACGGAACACTTATTGAACTTTAGCTAATTTTTTTTTAACAAACCATTTATGTATATACAGGGTTTTTGCCTAGGAGCCATGCCGGCTGCTTTTGTAAAATACCATATTGTCATTTGGCAGCCACCTACCTTAGAAAGGAGTAGAAATACCCAAGGAAGATCAATAGATAGATACCATAAGTCCAATAACCATGAGAAATAAGATTGAAAATATATTAAACACTATAACATACTTGTAATCTTTAAAACTTTGTTTTGTCCATATAATATCAGCCTCTTCACCAGTATCCACCATTTCAAATCTAGTATCAGTGAGTTCAGGTGCCTCGGGATAATCTAAACATACTTTTAACTTCCTATCTCTAGGTACCTCAGGTACTTCTGTAAGTTTTGGAACAGTTTCTCTCACTCTATGTGCCTGATAGAACACAAAATACAATAGTATAGAAAGCATATTGTTTAAATACAGTCAAATCTCGATACAACAACACTTGTTACAATGACAATCTCATTATACTGACACACTTTATGGGAACGAAATTTTAGAGTATGTTATTTGTATCCCTTATAACGGAAATTCATGTTTCCGACACCTACACTCATAACTGGCCCCTTAACCCTATTTTACTGCACAAACTTGACCCATTACTACGACAATCCGAGAAACTGGCTATCGATTTTCTAAAGCATGATTATGTAATATGTATGCACACAAATACAGTATTTGAAATGAAATGAATATTTTTATTTCTTATATGTTGTAAATAACTAAACACTAGTTACCTTGAATATACACATGTACTGAATTTCACATGCTAGTTATGGGTATACTTGCAATATATATACGTAGGTACAAATGCATGATGCCACCAACTACGTGAAACTGATTCCAAAATGTACATTGTCAGAAGAATTCATTACACTGACATATGCATTATAACGACAATTTTCCTGGGAACGAACTATGCCGTCATATCGAGACCTGACTGTATAACAAATAAGAGCAAGCCGGCCTGGCTAGATTAGTTGGTAACACAGGAGGGGTAGTGGGTTTAATTCCCAGGCACGACATACTTTTAGGCCATTCTCCCTCCTACCACTGATTCTTTATTATATAATGTAGGGCAATTGTCAGTCACCAACTGATGGAAGAATGCACCTAGTAACTGGTTAACAGCTATAGCCAGAGATTTAGCCTTTCCAGAAACAGTGAGCAGGTTGACTGTCCACATTAATTAGACTTCTAATGAGAAAAGTGGCCAAGTTAAACTGTCAATATATACAATCATGTATATAGAAGTCACATTAGCCGAATGACAATCCATTCCAAATTTCGTAGCATGGAGACCATTCATTTCAAAAGAATAAAATGTCCAAAAATAGTTTTAGTATATAACGAGAAATGTAATGTGGAAACCACATTAAAGCCGGATTTAAAAACTTTAACGCAAAAATTACAAAGGGAAATACACATGTAATCCATAATAAAGCCAGGTAGAGTTGCGGTTACTGTCTAATTCTCTTCATCACATGGTATGTTATCATTGTATGAAGTTTCATAAAGATCTGACACTAAATGGCAGAGACATATGCTAAATTGAAAACTTTAATTCAATTGTTAACGACACTGGACGCCCGCCCGACCTTTATGGAGATTGTTTGTTAACTCACATCAAAGAAAGAAGACTCTGGTTCTACTTGTTTATATGATATATTTTTGAAATCATTTGGTAACCATGGTAACAACATAGCTTTTCTTCTATCAGGTTCTTGTACGTTTGGTACATAATCTCTTGTTACTTCATCTGTAATATTTGGATTGAATATTATAATAATAATGATGAAAAAAAATATATGTTAGTGAATAAATGTACAATATTGGACTTCAAATTCAGGGCTGATATGATGTTCACTACAGCAATATAACCAAATATTCAGGCATTATGGGAAAAACATGACCTTAATTAAATACCTTGGCTATTATGAGACTCAGGCATTTTGATTGGTTCCGAATCTCATAATGGCCAAGTTTTCTCATAAAGGCCGTGTTTTTTCTTTCCCTTATTACCTAATAGTAATATCCTTTATTCATGGCATTTTTTCACAAATTGTACAGTTAATTAATAAAATTGTCAATAATTAAGTGTTTTCATTATGGCCTTGTTATTGGCTTCAGACAGTCATATTAGGACTGTCTTCAGCCAAATAACAAGGCCATTACGAAAACACTTAATTATTAACATTATGTAACAAAATGTCCGCTACATGAAATTCTAAGTTTCCAGAAATTAGAGGATATTTTCAAAGAAATCTTTAGGGAAAAATACAGGACTAATAAAATTGTCAGAGGATCTGGTTTTTAGATGATCCATTTTTAGAACTTTTAATGTAAATAAGTACTACCTCCATCGTCTAAGTCTGTGACAGGCCATATAATAGAATAAGCAATTTGTTGTGGTCCATACATAAAAGGTGCCATTCTAAATGTTGGTGAATCTGAATGTTGAATCCTAGAACCAAACTCATCCATCACATACCATACTGGTAATCTTTCATTACTTCCCTGAAATATGTTAAGATTAAGTTCAGAGTCTGCTTGCAATCACTTCAGGCAAGTGACCCTCACAGTACCCATTTCAGGCAAGTGACCCTCACAGTACCCATTTCAGGCAAGTGATCCTCACAGTACCCATTTACACCTGGGTTGAGTAAATCAATTGTAGATAAAATTGCTGCTCAAGAAAATCAGCAGTGTCCCAAGTGGGGTTCTGTGAAATAGAATTATTTATATGAGACACTTACCACAAATTGAACTTAATAAAAACTACATGTACTATTTTTATCAGAGTAATATATCTAAGTTTATATTGTGTTTTTAGCTCTTGAATTTAACTTTTATTGAGTATACATGTATCATGGTAATTCAATATTATTTTTGGAACAGTCCAAAACCTACTTGCCTGTAAAATTAATGATACACATAATATTTCATTTTGGAATAGCCAAATTAAATACATATCTCTCATATTTAGACACATACAATATTATGAGTATACTAACTAGTTAAACATTCAAAACTTACCATATCAAAATTTCCAATAGAGTATGTATTGTTGAATCTGAAAGATAACAACATTAGAAATTTACAAAAAAGACATTGAACATTATTCATGAGAAATCATGTCATTATAAATACTATACCATCAGATGGATGCAACACAGCTCTATCTGAATTTTTTTCATAAGTTATTCTATTACATTTTTAAATCAATTTCAAGGTATACATCTATTTTGTGCAGAAGATTCAGAGTAAACCATTACAATTCACAGGCTAATGAGAGAACTTTTTCAGCAAAAGAGAAGTAACTTATATTGCTTACAGTCTTTCTGACAAATTTCATCAGCACTGAACATTCAAACCACCATGATTGAATGTTTTATTGGACAAAGTTTACTAGACAAACATCTTTTAGCAATATGTTAAAATATGAAGCCTGTTTTATTGGACTAAATGAAAATCTACTAGGCATAAAAAAATTATCATATGTTTAAATACAAAGTCCATTTAATGATTTATCATAGTATATTCTAAAGTAAAAAAAAAACAATATTTATAATGATTTTTTTGGATTAAATATGGAAAATAATGGCTTTAAAAAATTGGTGGGCCATCTAACTACCCACATTCTAAACAGACTGCTATTTCCATGGACACAGTCCACTGGCTAAATTCTAAGACTGATTGTATGCAGTATTGATTCTTTTCTATTTCTTCCTAGAAATCGACAAAAATAAACATTGTATTATCTTTGAAAGTTCATGTGACTATACAACACTTACTTCCACATTTCTGTCATTATTTCATCAATAACATCTTTATCCTCTTTGTCTTCAGTATCAACATCCATTAAACCAGCCATTCTTTCCTTTAAACCAGGTACTTGAGTTAAATATTGTCTTGCTTCATGTAATCTATATGTCCAAGCATGATCTACAAGATATATGCTGAAATAGATAGTTTGATATTAGTTATTAGTTATATGTAAATTGTATAATTTCAAAATAACAGACAACCTCACAATGAACACTCAAATTTTGTTTTTGTTTTAAGTGTATCTTGACTTTGCAACTTCAGTGTCAAAATGTGCACAGTTTGTCATATTTGAAATTGACCTATGAATTTATTTTTCAGCGTATTCAAAAGATGTTGTCTCATGAAAGAGCAAAGTCTTAAAGGTACATTCATGTATAAACCTGAAAATTATAATAATTCATAATGGATAAACTAGCCACTTGTAGAACTTGTGTAAAAAAATCATTTTTTAGTACTTCACATATGTATATTCAGTGTTTTGTCTTGCTACCGGGCCAGCGACCTAGGGGTCAAATAGTCAACTCCTTAGAAAGGGTAAATAAGTTTTAGTAAGTACTGTCTAGAAAATCTGCTGATTTGAACTGTCAACCACAAAAAAAATACAGGTCACCAACACAGAAAAACATCAACATAAAGCTGTTAATAATACTATGAACTCTATTTAAATTTTCTTGAGCACTAGTCCAACTTTTAGGCTATACAGTAAACAGCAGTTATTTAACAGGCCTTACTGCAGTTGAGATATAACACACTTGTACTGCCTTGCATTCAAGCTTGTTGTTTATAGCAATGTGGTGTCTGCTTACAACTTCAGAGGTTGTGAGTTCGAATCTCAGCTCTGATCATGGATTTTTATTTCAAAATAATTTTTAAAATAAGTATTTTACACTAGCCTGAATCAATCTAACTAGCCACAGACTGCAGGCTAGTAGACTAAGATGATGACAGAGTACTTACTGTTTGCTGTCAATACACTCAACACCATCTTCAGAATTAACAACAACTCTCCAGGTATAGCTGTTACCATTTTCATTATCATTTTCATCAGAGCTCTTCAGAACACGTTGTATTTGAAATGTCTCACCTGCATCAAATATCTGAAAACATTAAATAATATAAAAGATGTAAAGACAGACCTGTACAAACATTTCAGATTGTTAATATAATACAACAAGTATAAAAATAAGGCAAAAAATCCTGTAATTATGACAACGGTCTGAAGAAATGACGTTGTCTGCGGGTTGAATTGATCCTATACTGAGTTACAGGTTAAATAATTGTCTCGGGTCGAGTTGTCTTCGGGTCAAGACTCTTAGATGTGCTGACCCATTAATATACTGCAGGCACTATTTGCAGATTTACATACCTATGAATGAAATGACTAAAATTACGGTAAATATTAAAGAGTTTTGGTTGTCACAGTCACAAACAAATGATGAATCGGTTTAATCAGATTAATTAAAAGCCAGCCCTGTCACTGTCAGCTTAGCCTTACCTCATCCTTCAATTTTTTATAAAGTGTCTCCCAGTACAGTTCAGGGACACATGAATTTTGAAGCTGATATTGATGAACAGCTAAAAAATCTTCATAAGTGAAGTCAGTCCCGTTGGTGACATTGTCCACAGACATATTTTGTTTATTTACAAATTTCTTGATCAAAATAGTGCGTGTGTCATGAGTTACTTCTTAACACGAACACCGTTTCGCGCGTGCGCAATCGAAGGGATCCGGCGTGCATCGATAACTTCCGGTTTGAAAGTCAACAAAAAATTTTGTTTGTAACGGCGCACGTTCACGTTTATTTCACTTATAAAGAATATTTTGAAAGTGAAAATGGCAGCACTTTTTGCCTGCACAAAGTGTCACAGCAGGCACCCGTTTGAACAACTCTCGAAGTCGGAACAACTTTGTAAAGTGAGTGATCAACAATGAAAATGTTTCCCGTTTTCTTTCAAAATTTAAATCGGTAGTGAATACAAATCACAAATTTTGTATTGTTTAAATTAAACATGAGTGTTCAGACTGTTTAATGTTATCTATTTTTTACGTTTAGTAACTTTATGTAAATATATCAATGCGTTTATTTTCTTGGCTTAGTTGTTACGCTTTTCGGACCAATGCCATTTAGCCTTTTAGTTTTAGGCACGTTTTCATCTTTGTGACTACAAACCATCCAATTTTTATGTTTAAGTTCAATGAAACATATTCTTCAATTGGGATGTTAAGAACCAGCCAGAAAATTCCTTACTTATACCACAAATTGTTCAGCCTTTTGCCATTTTTTTATGAATATATTCTTATTGTCTTCTTGAACAAGAAACATCATAATGTGAACTTATCTCTCTGACATTTTTTCTTAGTTGTAGTCTACAAAATTAGGATTTTAAAATGGTTGCCTGAACAAGTCATTTAGTAGCAAGAACTATATCTTGTTCTTAGATTTTTAGGTTGCCGATAAGAAATTTTTGGTTGCCCAAGCTAAAAAGTAGGTGTCCGGGGCTATCGGACACCCACTAATTTATTAGTTGGGTTTATTACCTTAGCAACAAATTGTTTAGGTTATATTACAGCAGTCAGTCAACTTACATATCGTCCCTGAAAAGGCTTAATCTCAGGATGTAGCTGTTAAACAAGTTACCTGATGCATACATCCTTCAATAACTGACAACTGCCTTACATGATTTAGAATAAGAATCAGTGATAGGAGAAAAAATGGCCTGAATCCAAAAAAGTATGCACCTCAGGAATCAAACTCACAAGTATAGGCCGCGATCAGAAGACTTGTATATCATCTTAAGCTTCTTTAACTTAAATCTTCTTTAAGACCAAGTCTATCATTCTAGTAGAGGATTGATGCTCTTTTATAAATGTTTAACTGTATCGTTAAATGCATTTATAATCATCTGTAATGCATAGACTTATAAGTTATTAATATTTATTGCAGGGTTGTAGAAATTACCAGCCAGTTGTGAAGTGTGTATCATGTAGAACAGAATTTTCGCCTGGAGAGTATGTAAAATATTTTTATATATTTGATTGTGAAAATAGTCGGTGTAATGGAAAATTTGACATATTTCGGAGAGAGTAAACATAATGGAATTCTAACATTCCTACTCTACCACAACTCGTTTAACTGGACTTGGCTTTAGGCAGAAGTCACTTTGTGATTATCAAGAATGAGACTAAAAAAACTCTTACTGTGAGTCTACCTGAAGTAAGATTCAAAACTATTAAATTTGCATTGCTTCAAATTGAGTTTATATTCATATTGTGCACCTGTATGATCTCTTAATTTTATAATATATTTGTCTCTTATATCTTATCATGTTTCATCAGTTGTTACATAAATTACATTTCTACTCACTATTTCATTTCAGGAAAGGTGCTACTAATCAAAATTGTAGACATTGCACTCACAATATAAAAGTTTATGGAGAGGTAACTATTTTCCCTTTATGTAGAATTCTGATAATATAAAACTATGCCCACAGAAAACTGGTGTCAAATTGTATATTCTATTTCTAATGTGTTCACTATTTCAGATTGTTGAAATCATATGAAATCATTTTGTATGGACAAATTTAAGCTACACTATTTCCTTATCAAAGGGAGACAAACTGCTTTTGTTAAAGTTTTTTAAATTGTTTTAGGTT
This sequence comes from Mactra quadrangularis, assembly GCA_025267735.1. Taxonomy (NCBI): domain Eukaryota; kingdom Metazoa; phylum Mollusca; class Bivalvia; order Venerida; family Mactridae; genus Mactra; species Mactra quadrangularis. The sequence continues at coordinate 54,585,487 of CM046309.1, read as the reverse complement.
GAACTGTGTAACATTTATGCAATATCTACGCATTGTAATTTTTTTCAGCCATCCATTTGTAAGTTTTGTAACTTGCTGGCGGCATTTGTAGACAGTAAATGTCAACGTTGTACAGCTTATGAGAAAAAATATGGAAGTCCATCACCTTGTGAACAGTGTAAGATGAAATGTGCTTTTGATAAATCAGAGAGATCTAAAGCAAAGGTAAATAATGGTTTGTCATTCGTTGATTACTTATTATAGAAAATTAAGACAACAATGTGAATATTCTACAACCAATTTACTATCAGTTGTTCCAACTATCACATTGTCAGAAGTGCTTTAAAATTCATTTCAAGAAAGCGTGTAAGACTCATTATATTCAATAAGACTCGTCATATTCAAATTAACTTGCAGTGTACATAATGAACATACAGATCAGACATACTGAAAGAGGGAACGAGAAGAAGAAGAAGGCATACTGAATGAATACCTTACCCTGATACATTCTTAGCTTTATTTAAGTCTTGCATGGAACTGAATATTTCATGCATTATACTCGCCAATGACAGCTTTTTTAATTATAATGTGGCTTGTTGCTTAATTCATACTATAAGGGTTAAATGGACTGAAATTTTCCAGTTTTTTTTGTAAGTGGTTGACACTTTTAGCTGATTTTAAAATCAGACATCAACAGGGATGGGGTACTCGTACTTGTACTCGAGTATTATGAGTACAAGTACCACTTTTTCCAGTACTCGCCTGTACTCAGGAAAATAAATTGTACTCGTACTCGTACTTACTCAAGTACTGAACTAGCAGTACTCGATACTCGTGAGTATTTCTGAGTACTGGCCATCTTATTTCTATCAAGTTACATTCTTGATTGATTTTTCTTTAAAACTACTTTAGAAATGATAATGCATAGTAATTGGTTATCTGATAACAAGTTTTATAGGTAGCTATTGTTATGCATATCAATGGGATGTCTGACACCTTTATGCAGTTTATACCTCTTCATAAATTGTTAAAACAATGTTTGTCACAGTTTGTTCCTCATATAGCTTATAAATCATCAGCTAGTTATAAGCATCACTCATATTTTTTTAAGTGAATGACAAGACAATTACATTCTCTGAAACAGTCACTTCTGTGGTGAAAAAACCCTGCACAATGTTTTGATATAAATTGAGATGAAATGTCATACAAATTTTATAACAATAGCTAATTCAACAAAGATTTTAGTTTTGTTTTTCATTAAGTTAGTTATTTAACTAAATAAAGATAATGCAATTATTTTAAGCTGAAACTTACTATCAGCTGTCCTTTTTTCAAAAATCTTTTGTTTAAGTTTAATTTGGATTTAAACTTAAACTTCTTCTTTTGATTAAATGCCTATTTCTATAAATACATATTCAATGGCGTTGTACTAAAGATAAATTATAAAAACTAAATAAGTAAAAACCCTCCACCATAATATATAAAATAACACAAAACAAAATAAAATTCATTATGCATGATGTTATATAGTGTGATTATGCATTTGGTTTTCATATATCAAGTTATAAGACCTACATTAATCTTAGTTCATGATTTGACTTTATTCATACATTTGTTTTTATTAATTTGATATTTACAATGTTGTCCTGAAACTGAAATGTGGGAAAAAAAGATTCGAATTTAAATTGAGAATATAGCCCTGAAACGGCAATAAAACTGTCCAAAAATATACACTGTTGCATAAAATATTTACAGCAACATTTTGACTGTCTTGTTTAAAATTGAATTTGAAGCTTGATTTGATGTTTAATTGAATAGATAAATAAAATTAGTCTCTTTTATTTATTCTAAAAATCTTTTATATGCTCATGCAAAACAATCTGGTACTCAAAAATACTCATGAGTACTTCAGTAATACTCGAGTACTACTCAAGTACTGAAGAAAAACCAGTACTCATTACTCATAAGTACAAAATTTGAAATACTCAAGTACTACTCGAGTACTGGAATCCAGTACTCGACCCATCCCTGGACATCAAGTAAGGATAAAGAGAAGATTTGAAAACTTATTTTATATTTTATTCCTAGTAACTTTGTATCTTTTCAGATGGATGGTAAAACTCTATGCTGGCTTTGTTCACTTGCTTATAAACGGGTACTAGAGAAAGCGAAGCAGCGTCACGAAGAGAAAAAACAGGGTCTAAGATCTAACCCTAGCAGTTATGATAAGTTAGATAAACTTGACAAAACTGAAAAAACTGAAAAGGTGGAAAATGCTAGTTCGGGTAGTAACAGTCGAGATAAAATCTCGCCGTTTGATAATGCTAGTAACTCGCAATCTAGTAAAACTCCTCAAAAAGATTCCAAGGCATTGTTGAACCTCTCAGTTGGTGAAAAATCTACCCCTCCTTCGTTTGCCTCCTCATTCGATTTCCTACGAGACCACAAAGATGAAAAAAGTAACGACTCAAGTGATGTTAAAGTAAAGACAAAAGAAGAGACACCCGTTAAAGAAGGACATCATAAGAAACATCATCATCATCACCACCACCACCATCATCATCATCATAAAAAACATAAAAGGTAGGGTCATGGTTTAATTTAGTTTATTGGATGAACTAGTAAATAAAGATTCACTTTACAGTAAGATTCATTTAAATCAATGAGGATGTTATCATTCCTGTACAATAACTTGGAAATTTAGATTATATGTAGGAGTTTGATAAGAATCTATCAGACAATGGGTTAAAGTATTTTGTTGTCAATGAGCAGCACAATCTTTGATATAGGCTGCAAATATATTGGGATAAATTTTAAAAAAGGTTAACATTCAGTTTAAAGACTGCTTCCATACATATAAATGTTCAGCCAACAACTTTTGGTAAATTTCTAGCTCAATGAAATTAGCAGTGCCCTAGTGGGGTTTTATACCCTGCACATCTCGATCCTTAAGCCCCTGTCCTACCACTTGAACACTGCTCCTACTATAAATATTGACTTGTCATACAACATTCACAACCCGGGTCGATAGCGCAGTCGGTAGCGCGCCGGGATTTGGATACTCGTGCCCGAGGGGGTGCGGGTTCGAATCCCACCCGGGGAGGTTATACCCTTCCATGAAAATTTGACAATAATGTCAATTTTCCTCCATTGGTTAGATAATATGGAGAAGTTTCCGGCCTTGTGGAAGGGTAGGTGAGTACTGGTTATAGACAAGGGTCCAGGAAAGCTAGGTTAGGTGCGCTGGACGCCGTGAAATGACCTAAATTGTGTTGATACGGCGTTAAATCAAATAAATAAATAAATATAACATTCACTGTTATTATTATTTCAGGTCACACAGTCCACGTTCTCCTAGTAAAAGACAACGTCTTGAGAACAGTGATTCAAATGGTGTGTCTGGCTCATTAACTCCTAACAAGACATCTGCACTGGTTACAGATAAATCACCCGTGGATCCTAATAGTTCAGAACATATAATTGCTATAAATAGATTACAGGAACAGCTTAATAATCTCAAAAAACAGCTCAGTATCAAAGATCAACAACTACTTGAAAAAGAGAAAAAGGTAATACGTTTACTTCTTTTTTTTTTATAGGGGGGAAGGGGGTTAATGCCGCAGCAACACATTGTATAGGTTATGTAATGGCCATCAGTCAACTTATTTACTGTTATTGGAGAGGCTAAATCTCTGAATTAAGCCGCTAACCAATTATTAGGCGCATACTTCTATCAGTGATTGACAACTGTCCTACATGATGAAGTATCAGTGGTAGGATGGAGAATGGCCAGGTCTTTTTTCAGAGGTTTTTGGGGAAAGGCCCCTGCCCAAATTGGGAATTTTTAACGGTGTAAATAGTCTGATTTGGGGTAAAAATATCGACAAATCAACCCAATTTGGAAATTTCATGTTTAATTTTTCTGCATTAAATCTTTATATGCCTTGCTTTGGTGTCTCTAAAAGTGTTGTAGCGCTCTTAAAGAGTTTGTTCTGGCAGTTCAGTGAGGCATTCAATGCAAATTCTCATGTATTTTTTATTTTAACATGAACTCTCGTGGTTTCTTTTGTAACGGCAAAATACATCCTGTTCAAAGGGAATTATTTAACAAGATTGGGATTTTTTTCTTGAAATTGGGGAAAATGGTCATTATTTGGCATTGGGAACAGGGCCCATATTCGGCCCCATGAGTTAGGCTGAAAAAGCCCTGATGGCTGTAGATATTATTTCATGACCAATCTTCACATTTGTATGCTGCATGTGGAATTACATAATTGTATTGTATTGTTTTTTACAGATGACAGAAGTAAAAGCTGCTCAGTATGAAAGTGAGAAAAGTTTTAGAACTAAATTAGCTGATTTAAGTAAGAAAAGTTCTGAATCTGTTGATCAGCTTCAGGTAGGTGTTAAAATTAAAGTTAGAACCGTCAAAATAGAGTGTTCGCTTACGACTCGAGAGGTCATGGGTTCGAATCTCAGTTCAGACCATGGATTGTTTTAGGATTGCATTTGGCCCCCAAGTAAATAACCCACTAGGAATTTTGTGGTTGCACCCTAATATAGTTCCAGAGACAATCAAGTTCCAAGAATTTGAGAACGAATTCTATTGAGCAGGGGGTTTATATAGCAGAGGTATAATATGGCACTCGTACTCCCTTGCCTTCAAGCTAGCTTTTATGGCAATGTGGTAGAGTGCCAACTAATTACTCCAGAGGTTGTGGGTTTGAATCTCAGTTTGAACCGTGGATTTTTATGGGTTACATTTGGTTTTGACTAAATCACTGATTTTTCCTGTATTGCTATGGGCTGAAACTATTAACAGTTGTGTCCCTTGGCACTCTTACTTAAGCCATTTTGGCTTTCAAATGACTGGTTCGGTTTAAACTTGTATTGCTCTGTGATGAAGAATTGTTCTCATTTTTTTCACGTTTCTTTTTATTGTCATTAAGGTAGTTCATATTAATGAAACTTCGTTTATACAGAGTTCACCAAAATCACTGTATGTTTTGTGTGTAAAGTTTGACCCCGATCTGATCTTTCACATTTGCATCTAATTATTTTCTACACATATCCTGACGAAAATCAGTACCACGCCTATTCTACACTTATGCAGTGTTTGTAAAATTATAGAAGTTTGTTTATATGTTAAATTTCAACACATACTCCCCCCCCGGCCATGGCGTAATCAAGCATTAATAGTACATTCGTATTCAATGTAATGAATATTCTTGCATAAAGGTCAGATCGGGGTCAAACTTTACGCACAATTTGAATGGTCCATTCAGCCACCAACATTTTGTGGCCACCATTGTGTTCATAATTCAATACAATCATATGATAGATAAGAAATTTCTTTATTTCTTCAGAGTAAGAATCGAGAACTTGAGAAAAAGAATAGAGATCTCAGTAAACAAGTAGCAATGCTATCAAAGAGTAAGAAGTCTATCGGTATACTCAGTAACAGCCAAAATAATAGTAGAAGTAACAGCCCAAGTCTTAGTTCTTAAATATAGTAGATATTTAGTTATTGTTGTCATATATCTATACATTATATAATCTCAAAAAAGGTCATAAAATAGTTCATTTTTGGAAATCGAATATATGGGTTTTTCCAGCTGAATAGGGTTTTATTTGTACTGGATGCATCGGTGCGTATCAAAGTTGTTTTACATATTATTGCTGAAAAGCATGCAACACAGATTACATCCTATTGTCCTGTGGACACAAATATTTAAATCAACTCGGTTCTGCATGGGTATGTCAGACTCGTGTACAATCAGTTTCTCAGCTGAAAAACCCCATCTACTTGAGTTTCGAATCCAATCTGTATGTAAACCTTTGATCTATAGTACTGGATTGGGAATCATCTAATTTGGCAGTGTTCCAACTCAATTTTAATTTTTAGGGAAAGTCTACCCCTTAGGTCATAAATTTTATGGGTTTTAGCATTTTCTTAGATCATATGAAGTAAATAATGAATTCAATAATCAAACTTATATTGTTATTGATCTTCGATTACATTTATGAAGCATTCATTGCATTCTTTTTGCACTTTATAACTTCAACTAATGAAAGGATTCACTTTAAATTTCACTCATCTCAATAAGATTGCATATCAATGATTGATTTCGTTAACTTGAGCATCCCATTTGACGAGCATGCTGTTCCTCGAAAGCTCTTAGTTAAGTGGTTGCAGCAAGTTTTACAAACTCCCCGCAGCAGTTATTTCCCTTTATTAAATCAATAACCACTGCCAACACAAGTAAATTTGTCTCTCAGAGAGACGAATACTTTTTTCATCTTTTCTGTTCCAATTCAATATTTTCTACAAATTGAGTCTTCTTGTAGTAAATTATGATGTTCAAAGTACATAAAAATAAAGAAATAGTTTTAATTAATAATTTGTAAAAATAACAAAGCATGACGTAAGCACTGTGAGGAGTTTGGGCATTCTATAAATAGGTGATATTACTAGCGTTACGTGATTTAAGTGTTGGCAGTGGTTAAGTAGCAAAGCGTGACGTAACCACTGTGAGGAGTTTGCAAGTTTTATTGTCTTGTGATAGCCAAGAAAATGCCTAATCCAGTACTATAGATCTATGTATATGAGTAATTGTGAAGTATGTTCGATTATATTGTATATGAAAGTTAGTCCCACCTTTGTTTAGTCCGTTATTTTTACGTATCATATTGTAAGAGTGTGGTTCTGTTGTGTTGAGAAAAAATGAAAATTTGAAGGATTAAATTGAAATGATTGACTGACTGTACTTGTTTGAAGGTTGTATTGTTTGTGTGCCAAAATGATTAACTGCCATCTATGTATGTACTTATCATATCATTATTGTGACTTATACTGTTCTCATGAAATTGAGAGAAAAATTTATAATTTGACATAATTGTGTTATCAATTTTGAACTGTTTGTCAAACTTAAACTGTATGAAACTTAAAATGAACCTCAAATGTTATATAAGTGAGAATTTTCAATGTCCCTCATTATTGCTGTCTGAATATTTTGCCAAGAATATTTTTTTTAATATAATTTTACAGATCAGACTGCAATAGACTGTTTTTTTTCTGACTTTAAATATGACCTAAGGCCATGCCAAATTGGAATTCTGTTAAGCGTCAACTTAAATTTGGCAAACCTAGGTACCTATTCACAAAAACACACAAATTGAAAACAAAAACACAAATACTTGTGGGGCAAAAACAATGCATTATAATCTTTTTTTTCAATGGAATTACATCCTCATAATATGAAACAATGGTCTGAGTTTAATATAAAATGACTAGTGTTTTATTTTTCACATAAATGTATATTGTATTAATGACGCGGTTATGATAAATTGCTTACGACGAATAACGTCGTTGCCGAACACAATTTTACCTGAATTAAAATATCGTATCGAATCAAGGAACATCGGAACTATTTAAGAAAATTTTACCTACAATTTTGTTTTTTTATTTTGATTGAGGACTCTAGAACCTACGCGCACACGGATGCTTAACAAAAATCCAATATGGCATGACCTAAATGCATAACTAGGATGAGAAGTGGATGTGTGTTGACTGAGTGTATGTGCTTGATGTTAGAATGAGTTGATATATAACAATTTAGATTTAAATTCATGGGCGTGTTGCCTAAGCATATTGCTAGGTATCGCTACGTAGCAAAATCATAGAAAAACAACTTGCTACAAGATATCGCTTCATTTCGCTATGTAGCGAAAGCTAGCGTAAAAAATCTTCGCTACCCGAGAGCGCTGTTACAAATCAAAATGGCTGCCTCTGCAGTAATGTGACTTCCTGTTTGACGACAATTTGTTTTATGTGTTTGACTGACTACAGATGAATTGAAATTAATAAATACTTGTAATTGTTCATATTAACATATGTTTTTGCAATAATCTTATACTTTTTAAAGACTTATTTAGTTTGAAATCGCCCGAAAACATGCAATTGCAACATGATTTGCAATAAACGTTTTGTGTATCAGCACAGGACGCCATCTTGGTTTGTGACGTAAATAGCAAGCCGTTTCCTATGAAGAGGAGCTACAAGAAAGCCCTTTTTCATAGCGATTCATAGCGAAATCGTTAGGCAACGAGCCCCATGTTACCAAATGATCATGTCTTCCAATAAGCTTTATTTTTTAAGAGTCCCAACTTACATTTCTATCTTCAAAATAATGGCATTTAAATTAAACAAATATAAATTGTATCAAATGATAAGCAGATTTTGCCAAATGTGTTGATCTTTGGGTTTTTGACAAATTTTTCGACAAACTTTACTATGATGTTGAACCTATCGCCTGATAATCTTTTATCAAATTCCCACTTACATTTATGGCAAATAAAAATTGTCAAAAACATTGTCCAAGAATAGTTTTATACTCTCTGCTTTTAATAAATTATTGATGTTTTGAGAAAGTTTGTGATTTCTTAGGTTGTATCGTGTTTTAGTTTTTGTTATACATGACACCAAAATGACAACTTTATAATTAAGATATGAACGTTTTGACGGAAAGTTATTATTCGGGTTGACAGGCTTTCTGTCTTGACTGGTCTGGCTGACTGATGGATTAAGAAGTCCTAACTGACTGTAATAGATTTCTTTGCTGTGACTGAGAGGTTAAACCTGTTTTTAGAAACACCATTGAAGTTACTAACATTTTATAAACCTAATGGGGAGTTTTAGTTTATGTGAAAGTATTCATTACATTTGTTTATTTTTATTGAAGATGTCAAAATGGCTTAATATATTTGTGTTTTTATCATTTTTGTTGGTGCCAAAATTGGTTCTATTATGATATTTTATTTTACACCTCAATCATATGCATTCAAGGCATTTTTCACCAATTTATCATTTTAATTTTTTTTATGTATTTTTTAATAGAAAACAAAACAGTTCTATTATGTGAAATTGTTTTTATGGTTTTATATTTGAAACACTTTTTATATCTGCTTTTAAATTTCGAAGCTAACTGATCAAAATTTTAATTAGTTTTACTGTAATTGTGTATATTATTCACGTTTATACTTTAAGCTGTGCATTTAGTAAATAATGCAATTATAAAAAGATTCTTTTAACTGCTAGAAATAACTGTTACCTCACTTTTAACATTCTGACAATGACTGACCAGTTGACACTAACTGCATCTGTAGTAGAGGTATAACACGACACTTGTACTCCCTTGCCTTCAAGCTAGCTTTTATGACAACATAATGGAGTGTCTGTTTGTGGGTTCCAATCTCAGTTTGGACTATTGATTTTTTATTGGGTTACACATCTTTGGCAATAATGAGCTATTTTCATCAGTACAAGCGCTGATAAAAAACTCGGTCCCAGATGTTTGAGAGCTTGTTTGCCTAGAATCGAGACCCAGATGCACAAGAGCTTGTAGGCCCTAATACATAGATGTGAGTTAATATTTATTTCTAGTATTGTAAAAGAGCCTTTTCATAATGAGTACAATACATATTTTAACCTTGCTTGAATCATTATTTTTATATTTGTGTTCCTTATAGATGATATTATGTTTTATTGTATATTTCTGGGACTTTTGCTCATGTAGAAGTAATTTGTTGTATCAAAACAAATGGAGCTTTTAGAAAGGGGCATTAATCTTGTATTTTTTATTTTTCAAAATTTTTGCCTAACAATCAGAATCATTCCAAAATGTCTCTTAATGCAAAATGCTTACTGCCTTAAACAATTTACATGACATAATATGATATGTAAATACCTGAATACATTATTCAGGTGTTCAGCACAAAACAGTCGTAACTTTTTATATTGAGTTACGACCGCTTTCCGCTAAACACTCGAATTGTATGTAAGTTACTTGCATGAAATTTATATTTTTGTGTATATAAACATGCTCTTTCTATAAATTTGACTAACTAGATAGAAAATGTTTATTCAATATACAAGATAATGAAACCAAATTATTTCTGAATTATGCTTCTGTTTAAATTAATATTTTTAGAACAAAATCACTGTGACATTTTATTGTATTTATCATGAACACCACTGATGCCAGTCACATTTATTTCTTTTCTTATTGTAACTAGAGTACTTTCTACAGTGCCATATAAAACTACCTTTACACCCCTTAAAATCGGGGGGGGGGGGGGGGGGAGTGTTCGTAAAAACCAATTTAATTTGATTACAGATGTACACATTTTTACGTCTTTATTTACATATTGGGGTAGTTTTACATATAAGGATTGAAATTATGAATCGTTACATTTGAAGATGTAGTATTGATATGAAATTGATATGTGATTGTTTTACATGTACATGCATTTAAAGAAATGATTTTTTTTCTTAAAAATTTCAAAGCAAAAAAAACATTTACGTTAGTGTTTGTATTGTAAAGGGTGGCACAGTATATAACATGTATAGAACACTATATATACAATAAAAAGTAATAATTGTATCTGCTTCATGTGATCATAAGTCATTTATGATGAATCTTGGTCAACAAATTTTTGTCTGTCATGGTTATTGTATCAGTTAAGTTTTGTATATCTTTTAAATGTAAAATAATTTTAAATGTATTCATTGGTGCATTATAATTTCTGTTCTGTATTATAAAGAGATATTTTTATTTTTACGTACTTATTTTTTAAACTTAGCTTTGCTTTTCTAATGAAATTCACTTTGATTAGTATAATAATGCTTGTTCAGCGTGATTTAAAGATACATTGTCTGTTTAATGCGACACTGCACTAACTCGGTTTTTATAAAATCTTTAGAAAGCCTAAAATCTTAGCTATGATGCATTATTATAATTAAGCAAAACTTTTTTTGGAGTTAAAGCATACATGTATTGTTATTTGGCCCCCAAAAAAATTCAAATCTGGTAAAACATTTTTTTATGAATATTATGGAATTATTATAAAAAACAATGTTTATAAAAAAATAATTAGAAAGACGCAAAAACTAAGTTTAAAAGAAAAAAATAATTAGTTAGGGCAGTGTTGCATTGAATCATTTTCATGTAACATTTTCATATTATAGTCATACCCTTTCATTTTATATCTACTATAACGTCAACCCATCCACTACAGGGGGAAGTTGATGGCTCAATGTGATAGGATACGCTTATACTGGTAAAAGAATATTCAGGAAATTTGGTTCATTTGAGCCAGCAACTGTGAAATGTTGACACATGGCATAATATCAAAATAAACTGAAAAATCTACTGTATATATGGTACTGAAGAGTAAACATATGTAGGGCTGTCACAATATACTGGTATATTGCAATACGCAGCTGCGGCAATACGTACCACGGTACAATTTAAACGTACTGGAAATTGGTGATATTTTTTATTTTATTGGAATATTCTTCCCTTTGGGAAATTAAAGTAGCGAAACGTCAGGTTTTTTTTCATTGTTTACTAATTTAACCTTAAGTTACAAAAATTTAACCGATTTGTGCGCGTCACAGTCCTAAATGACCGTTAATACTTAAAGAGGCTAGATTCTATCAGTAGCTGCATGTAAAATTTGCATTGTTTGTGTTAAATACAGCCACAGCCCAAGGAATCTAAAAGCCCATTATATATCGTGGTACATATCGCGATACGGTGCCAACGTATTGCAGTATATCGCGATAGGCTTATGGGGTATCGTGACAGCCCTAAACATATGCCACCTGAAAGCAGTCTACGAAATTAGGATATTAAAGTGGATGTCACAACAGACCATTTAAGAGCAAACACTATATCTTGTTGAAAAATTTTGGTTGCCCCAAAAAAGTGGTTGTCCTAGGCAACTTGACACCCTCTAATTTCTTAGATTGGTAAAGAGTGCAATTTTTAGGGTTTTATGAATCCAAAAAATATAAAGTTCTTATCTAGTAATGAAGCTGATGAAATACTGAAATTCAGGATTTGAAACTTGAACCATTAAACTTTACCTGTGTAATATATCGTCGTGGTCACTTGAAAATGCCGGAACTACAAAAAGCTAAGTTTTCAGGAGACAAAAAAAAAGGAAATTCATTTTTGCATTTTTTTACATCAGATTAATATCTTTAAGTGCAGATATGCATTCATATCGAAACTATTAATATTTACTGAAATAACTGTAGCTTCTTACAAAAAACGAAAAATCGATATTTTGTAGTTCCGGCATTTTCAAGTGACCAAGAAGATATATTTTTGTCATATCTTGGATAGTTCAAATCATATATTATATATATTTATTACACATGATATATTATTTTTTTGATATTACATGTTTACCGTTTAAATTTTGTAAGTTTGTGTAACTGTATTTGCCTTTTACCACCACTCTAGTTCTGATCCCATTTTAGCCCTTTTTTCTAGTGTACAACAAGTTTTAAGCATTTCATAAGTAGCATTCTGAAGGCTCCTTACTATTTTACTAACGATCAATTTTACTGTTTTTAGATCCGATATTTTTAAGGTATTTCAATTTTTATAAGTAATAAGTACATTTCGTGGACTTTTCACAAAATGGTTGTTACTCAATTAAAGAGTGAGTTACAACTGTTTTGCGCTAAGCCTACTATTTGTTTTAATGTATTATTGTATTGTATATTTCATGTGTTGTTATAAAATATTGGATTTTCATAGTCAAAAATAGATGAATAAAAAGTAAGTGTATAATCTTGTGTTAGTCCATATTTAGGGCACTTTCTACAAGGCGAGCGCTTTGTATTGCTACATAACAATTTACTATTGAATGGTCTACTAGGTCATGGTGTTAATCGATTTGATTATTATACCCCCGCTTCGAAGAAGAGGGGGGTATACTGTTTTACCCTTGTCCGTCATATTGCTTCATCCCATAGTCCCATGTGGTGTAAAGCGATTTCATGCTCCTTGCTCATCTACTTCCTGTATGTCGCATATTTTTAGATTTTTGTGGGGGTATCACTAGTGAGCATTAGCTCACAGATTTACTTGTTTTCATTTGTTACATTTCTGAACTTTTTGTATAAGAAAGTTGCCATCTTGGATTTGCTAGCTTGAAGCAAACCGTTCAGTAGACCTCTTATGCTACGAAAAAAGCTTTCAAAAAGCTCTAGCTTGTGATTGCCTTGTGGAATGTGTCGTTAGTCAATCTCCTTAAACAGATATTCTATCCACGGAAGTCTCAGGTCTGCTGGTTACGTCAGATGACCAGACTCAGACTGAAATATTGAACCGAACCTCCGGATGTCCGATTCGGATTGTTATTTCAGTTCCAGTTGACATCCCTACCATAGACCAGTGTTGAATGATTCCCCCAACATAACACAGGGGGTCACATAAAGATAACCTTTGCATAATATCAATGCATAACTTACATCTTGATTGAACACTATCAATAGCATCAGAATTTTTATAGAATTTCGTTTTTTAGATAAAGATTTTCCCAGCGATTTTAAAATGAGTGGTATTCTCATGGTAATTGTGAGGGGTGAATTTTAGATATAGTCCAACAGAATTAACCTGAGCTTGACCTTTATGCAAGAATATACATGTATTAAGCTCAGTATTTACAGTCTATTTTTGTCTTCGTTTGTAAATCACGCTATATTGGAAGCTTTTGGCAAAATACATGTACTGAACAATTAATTTTGTTTTCATAAGAATAAATACTATGAAACTGTGCTATAATACTGCTGACTTTTGGTTTACCCAAAAACTAATGTGTCCAAAATCAAAAGTATAGTGCGTACACATTGAACCCGACCTTACCTTTCTCATTTGCATCTAATTATCATTTACACGTATCCCGGCGAAAAATCAATACCACGCCTACTGTATGCTTCGGTTCGTTACGTATTTAAGATAAATTAAGACATGTATAAAGTATACACATAACGCATGCAAAACAACTCACAATTCAAATGCAATCATACGGGAAAGTCGTGTTCTTACATTTTTGAATATACAATGTAATTGATAACAAAATGGATGGGGGATGGCGGTTGTGGGGCTAAAACCCACAACATTTGAATTGGTAGCTAGCCTCATAGTATAATCATCTGGTCCAGTCCATGTGTAATTAACACTCATTGTACACTTTAAATGTACTTTAAAATTAATCCCTGTGTTATAATTACATTCGAGCCTTGACGATATAATCCGAGCACTAATACTTATTACTACATTCGTATTCAATGTAATGAATATTCTTGCATAAAGGTCAGGTCGGGGTCAACTTGTACGCACTGTACAATAACATGCCACTTTTAATAAATTGATTTATACTCACATTGGTTATTATAAACATGTGTATACGGAAACTCAGGATTTACGCAAGTGAAGTGTGTAATTATTATAATTAGGTAGTTCAAGCTCAGGTTTATTCTGTTGGACTAAACATGTAGGGTTTTAATCTGATAAGCATTTGGAATACATCAATTACTAGGTGTAACAAAAAGCAAAGTTGATTTCAAGTTGTTTTAATAACAATTGTAATTGGAAAACAAAGATAGAAAATTTCACAGCTTTAGTGCAAAAGTTAACAAAAAATGACATGTAATAAGATTCTTATTAAGAAGTGACAGATTCCTAAAAAGCAAAATTTCATAATTGGAACTCAAAATGTTTTTTCAAGCAGAATAATGTTTGTTAGTACTGGATGCATCTGTGAAAAGCCGCCTGGCTAGCTCAGTTGGTAGCACGCTAGTCTACTGATCGAGGGGTCGTGAGTTCGATTCCCGGGCGGGGCATACTTTCGTGGAGCTTGGTCATGAAATTATTTCTATGACCATTCTCCCTCCTACCAATGATTTTTAATTATGTAGGGAAGTTGTCAGTCACTGACGAATGTATGCACTTAGTAGTCGGTTAACAGCTAAATCCAGAGATTTAGCCTTTCCGGGAGGAGTGAGTAGGTTGACTGACCCCCGTTATATGACCTTATATGTGTTGCTAAGGCGTTAAACCTAACAAAAACAAACAAGCATCTGTGAAGAATCAAGTTCTTTCAGATATTATTGCTGAAAAGGATGCTACTTTGATTAAATCCCATGTTCTGTGTACATACATTTTTATTTCATCTTCAGTACACGGGAGTACATCCCGTACGAAGTTTTTTTGCAGGAAAACTCCATCAACTTTAATTCCAAATGAAATCTATTGCAAGGGCGTCGGCAACGGTCCGGCCTGTCCGGCCATGGCCGGACCACTTTTTTGGCCAGTCATGTTTCACGCAAATTACTTTTTTTTCATTTTTCGCCTTTAATTGTTGAACATGTCTAATCTGTTTAACAGGATTAATTTTTTTGACATGCGAAATCGAGTATCGATAACAACTGCCGATCAAATATGCAACGCTCGAGGGCATGATTATAAATTCGGTGACACTTCTGTCTATAAAGACGATAATTACCTAAGATTATCTACCCGCTTCTTTAATGCACCCAGAGACATAGATAACAGATCTAATTCCCTGATGCACCAAACGTTAATATATTTAACAATGGCGTTTTTTTTCTTGGCGTAGTAAATTGAAATTCGGCTCAAGTGAATATTTTTTGATGATACAATGTATGTACTAATTAAGAATACTTACAAACAAATCAGATTAAAGAATTAACAGAGCGGTATACATGTTAAGACTGTATATATATTTTGGAAACAATAGTTTGGTTGTTTGCTTTATGTGTATATTATCCAACAATATTCCGACAGACAGTGTAAGAATAAATATGCTGGAAAGGCCGGAACTGCCCATTCTTAATTTTGAAATTTTACGTTGTCATAATCAAGGATATACCTCTGTTACCAAATCAGCTTAAGACTTTTAAATTTCCTCAGCGTACATTTGGTCAGAAAAGTCCAGTTAAAAGAAGTTTTTTAGTCGTCATGTAGGTCTGGTGCCACCGCCTGATGAGACTCACTGAGGGGTCGAAATAGTTGTATTTTTCCTAAATTGCTGACATTCAAAATGAAAAATAATCGTCTCCAGATGCAATAAAATCCCATCTAGGGGTTGAAGAATTCCATTTTTTTGGGGGGGGGAGGTCCCCCGGACCCCCTTACGAGAGGGGAGCACCCCTGTCGTACTCTCCCCCTTCACAATCAATGGCCGGACCACTTTTTAAAAGCTGGCGACGGCCCTGTATTGAACTCTCTACAAAATTATAAATAGTTAGTACAGGAATTAACAAATCACAGTCATGGGATACACAGTGTACCAGTATATCATTAACTTGTGTTCAACACATTTAATCATCACATAATGTTTTCGGAATTATGAGGAGTCTATCGATCCAGCAACATCAATGACTGTTTTTCCTCGACCTTTTCTTTTCCCAACTTTCTCATAGGCTTCTGGAAGATCTTCAAATTTAAACACTTGATCAATAACTGGTTGAATCTATAACAAAAATAAACATTGCAAGTAAATCATCATGTTTAAATCATAGAATCAGGCAAGAAAATAATTGCAAGGATGTTTACTATTGGAAAAAGTGATGGACTTAATGTTAGGAAAAAATGTTTAATTTTTTTCATTAAGTACCTCAAAACAAAATTTAATGAATTAGTTTCAATTGAGGTAAATAACAAAATGCTAGTATAAAACATGTTCCATAGACAAGAAAAAACGTTTTCAGACGTAGAAAGGGAGGTAACTTTTTTCTTTTTTAATTTTTCAAATTATCTCCCTTTTATTAAATTGACATGCATTATCACATATATCCATTAAATATTAATGTAGAAAATGTTTTTCGCAGCCCAATTGTTGTATTTATATATTCAAACTAATTTGCAGCTGTAAAATATTAAATCTGAAATCTATACAAGCCATAACAATCGCTTATTAAGTTTCATATTTTATAAAAATTTATTACTATACAATTATGCCTTAAACTAATGAGTAAGGAAAATAATGGTCCTGTAGAAGTACAGGGCTCAGAGTAAAATCTCTGATGTATTTCTGAGAAGGCACAGGTCGCCCCCTTGTGACCCACATACTTTCGTGGGATGCTAGTGGCGTGTGATCTTGCCTGACAATCCTCAAAAAACACAAAAATTGATACGAAATTGTGATACCAAATCATGATACACAAATGTAATCATACAAATTTAATCGCATGTAATCACCAACTAGAACTCTTTTCAACAACAAATTAAATACAGTTTAGTTACCTGTCCATTCTCCACCATTGTTGCAATTTTTTTCAAAGCTCTACCATTTGGCATGAAAAATGCCCATCTATAATTAATACCACCTTTAGTAAAACTCTGTAATCATAAAAGGGAAAAATATATTTACTGATAAAATACATGTACAAATTTTTAAAAGTAAAAATATCCCTAATCCTGCTAAAAGACTTTAGCAGCATTCACATAGGTAAAGAACTTTTCCTAAGATCCTAAAATTTCTGAACTTTTACTCAAGCATACAATGATTTGCCATTGGCAATACATTACTAAATGAGTGAACATTCATGCAAAAAAATATGCCTACAAATAAAATCCAGGCAAGCTAGAGGTTTTCTAAATTCTTCATCAGGAGCAATTGGAATAATATTAAAGAATGACAATTCTATCACAAGCACATGCATTTTTCAATCTACATTTTCTGTGACATCATCTATAATTTAATATGGAGCTTGTAATAACAGCTGTTATAATTTACCCCTTCATTTATACATAATGTAAAACCTTATAGTCAAATCATTTTTTATATATGACAGAATCAAAATAACATGCAGTTTTTCTATACTTCATTGTAAAAAGTACATGACTTGATGTTCTGATCACAAGCTACTGGGATATGAGTTCACTCAAAACTATTTTATTATATGCACACATATTGCATACATGTATATAAGTGGATGTACAATAAAACAATTTAAGGGAACTTTTCCAGGCCAAAAATTCATTGGCTTAAATGAGTATTTTGAATAAGTATTAAAAGAGATACCATGCATCTCCATAAACAGATATCCTGTAGAGCATTGTCATTCAGGATCTCTAATACCGGTATCTCAATGAAGGGTCACGTGAGGTGACCTTTATGTCGACTTATCAATGTGTAGCTTTCATCTAGACGAAACACTATTAATAATATTTTGATTTCTTAATTTCTATTTTTAGACTAAGGTTTGCAAGCTAATTTAACAGTGGTATTATTCACAATCTACAATTGGACGGCTCATTTCAAATTGTTTGATGTAGACGATGTAAACAAGTTACTAATCATAACAATTTCGTCATGATTATTATAATGAGAAATCGTCACCTGAACGTGACCCTTGTTTGAAAATGGCCAGATCTAAATTAGCGAGTAGGCGAGCAGAAAATTTTAGATCGGGTTTTAATCAGATTGAAGAGATACTTACTTTAAAGAGATTCAAATTTAAATCAGCTACAGATTGAGCCAATCCACCAAGTAGACCATATTTATCTGTAGCAGGTAGTACAGGCATTACAAGACTTACATATTTAGCACCAGACCAAGATTTTAATACATCTAATGTGAAACTTGGTGTCTCACCTCCGAGGGGATCTAATACTACATCAACTCTGTAAATAAAATAATTGCATTGTCTTAGTTTTATGCATACACATGTTCTTAGACTTCAAAGCTATTACCCCTGGTCTTCTGGCTACTTGTATCTCCCTAGGGAGACTTTAACTCTGCTTAGTACAGCGGAAATATTGACGCAACAGATTTATACCACCCTCACAGGTACCCATTCACACGTAAGTGGAGTGAAGCAATCCCAGATAAATTTCTTGCATTCATGTATATAAAATAATAATTTTCCCTACTCCAAATAAATAAATTTGATTAGGAACTAAAATTGGTGGTTTTTTTATAGCAAAAAAGCTTCTTTTGTACTGTATGTACTTATGAGGAACATAGTTAAGATAAAAATATGAGTACAGTGAACAATCAAACTTTATTTGTGAGGCAAGCCTTTCCTCAGTTATATGTAAAATAACTTTGCTAAGAATGAATTCATCTTGTACAAACATTTTTTCGCTGGAAAAACTTAATTTTCAGTTTCGAACTATTTTGAATTGTTCCAGACTTTCAATGGCTCAGTGGGTCAAGGCATGAACCCTATTTTATAAAGGGTTCTTGGTTAAGCAAGGACAGAAATGAGAATAAAACATAAAACCTACTTATCTATAGACTGAAGTTGTGTAAGAATATCTGCTGATTTATAGTCTATTATAAGATCTGCACCAAGATGTCTAACTAGAGGAACAGCATCTGTAGAACATGTAGTTATAACATAGGCTCCCCAACTTTTCATCAACTAAAATATCATAGAATATACATCAGGGCTCGAATTTAAACTCTGCATTGAAACGGCCAGACAGATTGAAAGTATGGTCTTTGGCTCAACTACTCATCTGTATTGCTTCATGTTACAATGAGCTTCAGAAGTATACATCTTCGATATTCTTTGTCTATCCCACAATAACGCCTTCTATAGTTAAATATAGCACTCAGTTGTTTTTATATTACATATGTGAATAGTTACACCATTAAGATTTGGGAAACAATATGAGTGCCTCTTTCATTTTGCGAGTTGACTTTAAAAAAAAAAATTGGCCATTTTTTGTTAAATTCAAGCCCTGTTATATATAATGTACACTGTTGAAATATTACCGAATTATCAACAACATTACATACAATTTTAAGAGTAAATCCTTTGTTATATACTAAGTACAGCTATATAATCGTAAGTTATTTGATAATATGCTGCTCTGGAGCATAGCAGCGAAAAGAGGTATGCTATTTAGTATTGTAAAAGTTCAGTTTTACTGTAAATGGACTTTACAATCTAGCACAATACTGAACAAATAAAATTTTCTGAGATCTGAACATCTTTGAACACTATAAACAGGGGCGGATCCAGGATTTTTTCTAGGGGGGTCTGAACTTTTCTAGGGGGGCCCAAACTTTTCTAGGGGAAGGGGTCCGAAATTTTCTAGGGGGGGTCCGAACTTTCGAACCACAACCACATAATACATATTTTGCAGAAAAAATGCAATATATTAATAATAAAAACTACACAATCATTAAATCTATATTAATCACCGAGAAAAATTGCTTCATGATACTTAAAAATGTCCAACAGTCAAAAATTACAGTAATGGACAAGTACATTTTCAAAATTCTAGGGGGGGGGGGACCGGACCCCCCTGAAACCCCCCCCCCCTGCTGGATCCGCCTATGATAAATCCATAACTTAATTTAATTCCTCTTGTATAGTTTGTATTATAAGTTGATAAACTCATTAATGCAGTTTTTACTCTACATAATTGATTGGTCAGCTAATCATGGATCTGTTTACTTCAACACCTATTACACCATTTTGTTTGGGCATGTGACCCAAAGGTAATTCCAAAATGGCCACTTAATATGTCCAAGGTAACTCATACCGAATGGTCGAGCAATTCCAAATGCTGTAATTTGATAACACTGTACCTGAATAGCAAAAGAACCAATTCCACCAGCACCTCCATGTATAAATACTCTGAAACAAAAAGAACAAAACTTGAGTATTAAAATCCATATCACTTACACATACTTGTATACATAAAATGTATATGACAGTCACTACTTAGCCCTTTTTTAAAGTCCTTTTTTGTGACCATTAGGGCTGTCACGATATTCCGGTATATTGCAATACGCACCTGCAGCAATACGTACCGCGGTACGGTTTTAACATATTGTGATACGATGCTAGCGTATTGCAATATATCGCAATACGCCTCTGGCGTATCGTGACAGCCCTAGTGACCATAGTTCTATGGCACACTTGAAAGTTTACTACACAGTAAAAATCTCGTTCCTGTCCTTTTTTGCAGAAATAGCTATTTTGAAACATCGACCCTCAAATGTCCCCCGTCCTTCTTTTCTATCTTCTTGTCCTTTTCCGAGTTCTACATGAATAACTATGTTAACTAACATTTGCCTATATCTCACCTTTTCCCAGGAGTATTCTTAGAAGTTAATTCTCCAACTAGATGTAAAGCTGCCCACACTGTCATAGCAACATATGGTATAGACGCTGCCTCTATATCAGATAATGTTTTAGGTTTTAGTGAAATCTGAAAACAAATTATAACATAAGTATAGGTGAAACTTAGCATCTCAATGTATAGTCCATTTTTTCTCAACTATTAAAGTTTGAATAATTTCATGGTGAATGATTACACACTATCTCAATATCATGTGTGTTACACAAAGAGCGTTTGGTCACCGTGAAATTATTCATGTTTAGACAGTTGAGAAAAAACGAACTATAACAAAAGACTAGACTATGTATAATATATAGAGATGAATAAATATTTTTGGAAAAAAATCTATAATCGTTAAAACAGTTTTCAGAACATTAGATTAGAAATAATGATAAATAGTATTGAAATAAAAATTTGTCTTCATAGAAAATAAATACTTTCGAACTGTTCCACAGTATCATAGACTTATCTGTATTCCCATAAATGGGTGAGTTGACAATTCAAAATACAATAACATGCCATGTTAACAAAATTGGTTTACACAGATTGTTCATGTATACATTCCGTATATATAGCTCTATTAATCAAAGCGCTGAAGGCACTGAATTTGTTCGGGTTTAAAAAGTAAAATGAGATTTCCGACACCAACAACGTTTTTACACAAAGAACAGTTCAGTGATATTAATTTGATAGGTACAACAACATTGTTCCGGTTCAAAACACTTCAAACAATGGACTTATAGATACAGCATGTTAACCGGACAGGCGAAAACACTTCTGATTTGTTTTCGCACAATCACAATTAAAGGTATCATTTATGCACATTTATTCTACTGCATCTGTATGTTTAAACTAATAAAGTCCACTAATCTGACATCATCCAAAGTCATCAACTGGACAACTACAATCTTTAAACTTTTCCTATAGAACCATTCTATTACATTAGATGATGTAACATCTCTACTGACAACTGGCACAAACAACGGGTCGTGACTGAATAGTTGATACCATTCTATTACATAATACAACGTAAAGAGCTCAACTGAGACGCTTAACTCATAATAATAAGCTATAATACATGCGCTTCAGTATAAATCGATTAACAAGTGTATTTCAGGAATTATTGCGCCTGTCATAGCAGACAATCATTTTTGAATTGCTCTATACCTATATACTGAGGGACTACTTCGGTAAATTTTCAAAGTGGGAAAGGGTCTGAAATACGGTATATATATTTGTTTCGGACTGACGTCCCGAAAAAATAAAAACCAATATTCTGGGGCCCACACAGAACAACAATTCAGTGCTATTCTGCAAATAATTCCACCCCAATGTCATCCAGTTTCTAACTGGACTCTGCCAAATTTGTGCACTCTCAGGTTACCTCTTTTTCTCCTGCAACACAGAACTGAGCATGAGTACCATTTCTTTCTGCTGCCAAAGCACCCCATACCTGTAACAAGAAATATAGCATAAACAAAAATATGTAAGTCTTATAATTCAATAAAGTCAGACAATCAAAGACAGCAAGTGAGTAAAGTTGCAAACCATTTCATACCAGTCTTCACGAAATTTTACTCTCATCAGCACTCGACAATTGGTCCACAAAATAGAATTTTTCACTGGACAGAAAGATAGTTTACTGGACCATAAAATTCTAAGTGAATCATACAATATATGCAGCCCATTTTGATAATGATATACGTCTTGAAATTAAATAAACAACATATTAACTAATAAAGATTTTTTGGTGAATGTGGAAAAATGGTGGCAGTAAAATGTTGGTCAATCTCCATAAACAGGACCCCCCCCCCCTAGAAAAAATCCTGGATCTGCCCCTGAAGGTACATTGTACTAACTTACAGATATAAACCTAACCACAGGGATGCTGACAAATGGTTGACTTCAATATGTGACAAACCCTATGAAAAATCAAGATTCAAGAACTTAAGATAACTGGCAAACATTTTTTTGTAGTTGTTGGGTTTCTTAGCCATACATTGCTAGGCTTATATAATGGTGGTCAGTCAACCTTCTCACCATTCCTGGAAAGGCTACATGTAAATCTCTGGGTTTAGTTTTTAACCTGTAACTAGGTGCATAATTTCATCAGTGACTGACAACTGCCCTACATGATTTAGAAGTAGTGGTAGGAGGAAGAATGGCCAAAGAAATTGTTGATCAAGCTCCTCAAATGGCTCAAAGTATGCCCAGTTAACCTGTTACTAGGTACATAATTTCATCAGTGACTGACAACCACTGTAACTGCCCTACATGATTTAGAAGGAGTAGTAGGAGGGAGAATGGCCGAAGAAATTATTTCATGATCAAGCTCCACATAAGTATGCCCAACCCAATAATCAAACCTACAATTCCTTGATCAGTACACTTGTGTGCAACCAACTAAGCTTGCCGAGAGGCTGCAAATGTTCATTGAATAAATCACTTACTTGATCACCTGGTTTGTATTTAGTCACACCATGTCCAGTTTTTTTAACAACACCAGAAAAATCTCTACCAAGTATTAAAGGAAATTCTGTAGCACTTGAAGAAGTACCAAACCACTTTCTCATCTGATTTAATATTGTTCTGCCATATCCATCTAAATATAAGATAAAAATCTACAAATCGCAGGTTTAGCGCAAAACAGTTGTAACTCAATATAAGAACAGAGTGAGTAATGACCATTTTGCGTTAAACCCGCGAAATACATTTTACATCATTTCAGTCACACTTCCATTTTTCCCTCCAGGAAAAGTCCAATTGATTCTGAGAGGTCTGATGGTTTACTTTAAATCCTTCCCACAAAAATACATCAAGTGGTAACTCAGGTCATCTGCAAAAATATTTTGTGCAGACGATTCAGGATAAACAATAACAACTAACAGGCTAACATAGACATTTTCGGACGCAGTTATTTTATGCACTATTTGAATCTTCACTATTTTTGACTGCTTAGGACTTTTTTTTTCAGTATTCAGGAAAGGAGCCTGGTGTCTTTCTTTATATCGAACATATGGGGAAACTTTAGTGCAATTTCATAGAAAGGGGAACAAAAATGCAAGGTAAACTCCAAATTTGTGAAAAATTGTATGATTTATGTGGGGAAGGTGCCTGTTAACAGCCCCAGTTATATAAGGAAGAAAATGTCTGCTACTGCAGAAATTTTACAAAAAAAACAAGTGTTTATTATTATTTTGAATGTCACATGACTTACATACCCTGATAATGTACTAAATCTAACCTTACCTCTCATATTAACATCTATGGGGTTCACACTGGCAGCTTTCACTTCAATTAAAATATCTGTAGGCTTTTGAATTGTTGGTATTTTAGCTGTGTTTGATAAATTTAATTCTTCATTTCCTGTAATATCAAACAATTGTAAACAATTAACAAAACCACACACCTGGAATCCTGCCAGAGAGCTGAGAATAAACGCGTTCTTTCATACATGCACACTTTCTTGTAAATGGTAACCATTAAATACGTGCAATTTCTTTTATACATGATTGTAATTATCAAGTAACAATATAAACTGGTTATAATAAACTCCTTTATGGATTTCTGTTGTTTTTTTTAAATTTCTGATAGGAATCAATAGGGATTTTGATGATTACAATGATATAGCCCAAGTGTTCTGCATGAGATTTAGCAATATTTTTTATCAGACTGGCTAGGTTATGATCATGAGTCAATGCAATAGCTATAACTTAGTACCAGTTACTGATTGTCAAATCAGTCCGTAGGGCACCATCTTAATTAATATAAAGACACACATACATATAATGAAGATCAAAGGCAAAAATGTTCCAGAATCAACATTATGTATTTTCATTTAATTATCATTAACAAATAGGGCTGCTGCGAGTATCTGAGTACTCGGATATTCGCAATTCCGACCAGAAAATCGAAAAAGAATATTCTTCACATCCGAAATCGTTGAATCGCGATCTATTTTTTGAAATAATAAAAGAACATTTTCAGCTTAATTACCACTAAAAACAAGCTGCACTACTAATGAAAATTTTAAGTTAATTCAAAATTTTGATTGATACACATTTAAAAAAAAATGTTATCACTGAAAATTTCCATTAAACACCTGGTAATAGAAATGTTTGGAGTACATGGTTTTCCATTTAGTAAAAGCTTCTGTAACTCTTCACTTATTTTTGTTATTACATGAATTCCTATATGCTTCTCCATTAACTGGTGAATCGTGGTTCCATTCGTGAATCGCTACTCATGAATCGGGGTTCGGATCGGATCGCCACTAGCTCAACGATCCACAGCCCTATTAACAAAGATATTGTGAACATTTTTACTGAATTATTTATATTTCTGAATATCTGCACCAACCTCCATACTGGTATATCTGCCATGCTTTCATTCTAGGTTTAACTTTCTTCTTAGTATCCACCAAGGAGCTTGAATGTCTTACATATAATGTTGATAGACTTCTTATCTCTTTTGATAAAACATCATTTCTAGTTGCTATACATTGTAGACATGTCCATGATGAGGAGATGTTTAAAACTTTCATCATTTCGAAATAGTAAATATATTTTCACTGAAATAAAATATGGTGGATCAGCACATTTGTACATGATTGTAGTTAGTTTAGTTTTCTACTTACCCATGGATATGTATGAATATAAATATAATTTAAATTACATTAAAATTTTACAGAACCAAACCAAGTACCTATTTTTTTACAAGATTTGTCCGACATTCTGCCATGTTTTGCAATGACTGTGTTCCCATAGGGGATCCAGGGGGGGGGGGGGGCAGACCCGGTGTACGCCCCCCTAAAATTGCCCAAGCAAGTTTTTTTCCATCATAAGATATGATATTTATAGGTAATATATAAATATCAATTTTGTTTTCGCACGATACGCGAGCAATAAGTAACAATTAAGACTTGGAGTACATTAATACAATATGTGCCTGAATCCCTTAGAAATGAGCTTTTGGCTACCTCAAAATGGCTTACACTTAAAAAAATACACTCATGGACAAGAACATTTAAATTTCAGGGGGGGTCCAGACCCCCCTGACCCCCTGCTAGATCTGCCTATTTGCAGTGCATAGACAGTTCACAGTAGAGTTCTTTAAAAGGCTGTATGAAGAGGTAACGGCAATTCTCAATACGAAGGTTCATTTGGGAATGTGAATATGTGAAAAATCAACTTCAAATAAAACAGTTTTAAATGAGTTTTTCATTATTATGCATGTATCAGGGATGTAAATCTAATTTTCTGGATGCATAACTATCTTATTGCCTGTGCAATGGCCATATAAAGAGGGTAAGGTGTAAACATTTTACTATTCGCTTTTAACATCCGATTTTGTACCCTCATTGCAGACAGTAAAGGCGTACACGCAAATATCTTCTTCCGTGCAAAAAAAGTGATTTGGTTTTCAACAATTATACATGTCTTTGTCTAAAAATAAAATAATCGGCTACAATGACTTCTTAATGAGGTCATTACATGCCACTGAACTTTAGGCACACTTTTCAATGCTAAAGGTAAAATCAAGACTGTAATCATTGGTCACCATCCAATTGTTTTCTATTATTTGTGGACGTCACAATGATAACCAGCTGTTTCTTATACTTCACTTTGATCATTGGCACGTATATGTATAAAGAACAGGTGCAATGGTAACGGAAATTTTATATTGATTATATAAGCCTTTAAACCCTAGTCAAACCCACCAAGTCTTTAACTGAACGTACAAATGCGTTACTTTATAGTTGCATTTTATTTCTAAGTCAAAAAGCTTACACAAATACAACATATTTTTTCATATCATATGTTCTATATACATAATAAAAAAAAATACGACGAGAACAACAAACGCATTAATTATTTGAAAATTTGTATGCTTTTGTTCAAACAGATGACGTGGCTCAGTTGAAACATAAAACTAAGACACTGATTAAGAATGAGCGAGATCATAACTCGGTAAAACAACGCTTATCCGCAAAAACAACATAGTAACGGAAATTTTGTTCACAGAGATATCTGCCACCTGACATTATTTGATTTCTGCAATAATATTTAACAAAATGACGAGGACATGATTTAAATATGTTCGTATCTTTTCCATTTAGTAAACTGATATACATGTATATATGATACAAAGAGGATATTGAGAGGGTCCCGAGGAGTCATGGCCACTAACATGAGAAATAGATTGTACATTTGATACATTTATCTGTATAAAAGTGTGTCTTTGAGTTGGCAATGCAAACAATAAAGCTCTAGGCCATACAATTTACGAACTTGTTTTCAATATTTCATAATATAATTCCATGCTTAGCATTGAGTCCCTTTTAGCGGGCCAATATTCAAATATGTTGACCCCTGAGGCAGTGTCAATATTGTCATTGAACCCATGACTGGGGCTAAATTTGGAAAAAAAGGTGGCTGACCTTTATTAAATGCGTCGTGCAAAAGTTGATGACTGATGGCTTTAAATTTTGTCAATACAATTTTAAGAGACTTAGGACGGACGACGGACAAACATCAATCAGAGTAGATCACATTGAACAGATCGTGCTCTGGCTCTGATGAGCTATAATATAAAGATCTGCTTAACACTATTGTCTTATGGTACTTGGTCTATTTGTTCGATACTAATTCGTGTATTTTATTAACCTTTGGTAAAAATAGTAATGACTTGAAATCAATTTCAAACTTACAATGCTGTTTTATTACTGACATAAATCACAAAATATCCGTTACCACATAGTAACGGAAATTTGGTACACTTATAATCTCTGTCTGTCGTATTTTGATAATTTCTTGAAGTAAATCAATATTTGAATTTAAAGGCATATTTGTGCTCGTAGTTCATAACACACAACGTGTTACTTTCAGCTCAACATAGAACTTATATCGCAATTAATTAAAGAACTGTCAGCCTGTAAAAACCTTCATAATTAAACTATTTCTTAATTTATCTAACAAACTCAAAAATGTATTATTTTACCACGAGGCGTTCCTGAAGTCATAAGTGACATAAATATATGATGCAGTGACTGGCGCAATGTCCCCACGAAACGTATATGACTGATATTCCAAACATGGTAACGGAAATTTAAATCACGGAAATTTTAAATTTGTATTGAAATTACGTGGTTTGAGCTCTACAAAGTTACAAACGAAGAATTATTCGACCATCTATAAACAGTTATAGTCAATTGATGTATTTATCGTCATTATACCGTTTCAATACAGCTGGTATTTTCAGCAGCACCGGTAACGGAAATTTTGCTTATTTACTTTTTATTGACACCTTTGGCATTTGTCTTTCATGTACTTTCATATATCATTCATACCAAAGGTTTTTGTAAATTTATTTAATAATCAATGAAACTAAGATAACTTTTAAGCGTTGTTTATAACTCTGTGTTGATATTTTGCTTTCCAATCTAGCTGTGGCAGACACGGTATCGGAAATTTTATGAAAAGTATAAAGTCTGGCGACATGCACTCTACATTAGATATTTCAAAAATGTCTGATATACTGTTTTACAGAGCCTTTTAAGTACAAATTTCAATTGTTTACCAATGCATATGCATGCAAATTTAACTCTTTCAGTGGCCGTGTTCTCTGCAATTTTATTGCAAACAACACAGGGGTGGACTGGCGACAGTAACGGAAATTTAAAATAAGGGTCTAAAATGGCGGTTACGATTTTATCAACAGTCCGATTTTTGTAATTTTTTCACACAATCATTGGACATCTACTAGGTAATGGACGAAACACTAAAATTCATTTTCTTACTTACTAGCAGGAAGTTATGTAACATTTTGTCAAATGGACCTTCGTATTGAGAATAACTGTAAATAGTGTCTAGGCCAGTATCGCACATGTGGCCACACCAAGACTTGACTCTAGTCCACAGACACAGGTGTCCAATTTTTTCATCTTATTGTTTGAGAAATTAGTGTCACAGTCATGCACCTGTGTTCTAGACCTGAAACGGTTCTCAAAACTGAGGCGATACTTGGCACTTTTTAATATTGCAGCATACTGTTAAGTTTTATACATACTGTGAACTTTCAATAATAAAATCATAGTCAATCAACAGAAAAACAGATCAATTATCATTGACTTCGAGTAGATGATCAAAGTGACTCCATGTCCATGATCACTGTCAGTGCAGCCAAGTGAATCTCCAATTCTGCCAATTTCTGGCCTTTTTACGAGTTTAAAACTGAAGTCATGCATGTTTGACGATTCATTTTGATAAACAAACTACTTGCAAACACAATCCCAATTATACTTACACTAATTAACACACAGAACGACTCATTAACTTCGACTTTCGTAACATCAAATATAATGTTTACAACATGCGTCCTTCAACTTGACCTATGACCTTTTGCCGGCGGTGTCAGAGTAAATATTGTCACGTGTAAATTACCCGTATACATACACGACGCGTGTACAAACAGATTTGTGTTAAAATGAACCGTGCTGCTCTGTTCTGCTCTGTTCTGCACGTGATTGTATATTTTACCGATTTTTGTGAGAAAATTGATTTGGAATAAATCTGTGTCGATACAATTATCTATTTTCCTGATTAATTAATGAAATATTTTGATAAAATGTGATTTAGGAAGCACAGGTGTATAGCGTGATAAGCACAACCTGGCGACCGATAGTGTAACGACCAATAGTATCGACCAATAAACCTCGCCAGTTATCTTTCCTTGAAAAATTTACTATGCGTAAGATATACACTCCATCGACCAATAAGGAAGGCTACAGACCACTAAATAATCGGCTTTTATATATTTCTTTAACTAATTTATAACTGATTACCTACTGATAACAAAACTCATAGAGGTTACTAAAGCGGATTTTAACACAGTTTGATCTTTATTTTGTGTCCTAGGTTAATCTAAAATATTGTTGCCCTTTAACTTACCGGTAAATAAGTCTATAAAAACAAAAACAAAATGAAATGACCATTATAATATTGAAAGTCAAAATGCTTCCCCATAAAACCATGATAGGTATGAAGTACATAGAAATAGCAGTAAAATGACACCTTAAGCAAGGCTGTAACTTGGCCGTAAAAAAACTTACACCTTTTCAAGATGATGATTCTCACAGAATATTGCACATAAATGACCCTGTATGATAATAAAGTGGAAAATACTTGATGAAGAAGCTAATGTGACCCCATAAAACCATATAAAGGTAAGAAGAACATAGAAATAGCAGTAAAATGACACCATAAGCAAGGTTATAACTTGGCCGTGACAAAAGTTATATGAATTCATAATGATGATTCTCACAGAAAATTGCACAGAAATGCCCCCCTATTATAATAAAGTGGAAAATACTTGATGAAGGAGCAAATGTGACCCAATAAAACCATATATAGGTAAGTAGTACATAGAAATAGCAGTAAAATGACACCTTAAGCAAGGTTGTAACTTGGCCGTGAAAAAAGTTATATGAATTCATAATGATGATTCTCACAGAAAATTGCACAGAAATGCCCCCCTATGATAATAAAGTGGAAAATACTTGATGAAGGAGCTAATGTGACCCCATAAAACCATACATAGGTAAGTAGTACATAGAAATAGCAGTAAAATGACACATTAAGCAAGGTTGTAACTTGGCCGTGAAAAAAATTATATGAATTCATAATGATGATTCTCACAGAAAATTGCACAGAAATGCCCCCCTATGATAATAAAGTGGAAAATAATTGATGAAGGAGCTAATGTGACCCCATAAAACCATATATAGGTAAGTAGTACATATAAATAGCAGTAAAATGACACCTTAAGCAAGGTTGTACCTTGGCCGTGACAAAACTTATACATTTTTAAAATGATGATTCTCACAGAAAATTGCACAGAAATGCCCCCTATGTTAAAAAAGTGGAAAATACTTGATGAAGGAGCTAATGTGACCCCATAAAACCATATATAGGTAAGAAGTACATAGAAATAGCAGTAAAATGACACCTTAAGCAAGGTTGTAACTTGGCCGTGACAAAAGTTATATGAATGCATAATGATGATTCACACAGAAAATTGCACATAAATGACCCCCCTATGATAATAAAGTGGAAAATACTTGATGAAGGAGCTAATGTGACCCCATAAAACCATATATAGGTATGTAGTACATAGAAATAGCAGTAAAATGACACCTTAATCAAGGTTGTACCTTGGCCGTGACAAAAGTTATACATGTTCAAAATGATGATTCACACTGAAAATTGCACAGAAATGCCCCCCTATGATAATAAAGTGGAAAATACTTGATGAAGGAGCTAATGTGACCCCATAAAACCATATATAGGTAAAAAGTACATAGAAATAGCAGTAAAATGACACATTAAGCAAGGTTGTAACTTGGCCGTGAAAAAAGTTTTACATTTTTAAAATGATGATTCTCACAGAAAATTGCACAGAAATGCCCCTATATGTTAAAAAAGTGGAAAACACTTGATGAAGGAGCTAATGTGACCCCATAGAACCATATATAGGTAAGTGGTACATAGAAATAGCAGTAAAATGACACCTTAAGCAAGGTTGTAACTTGGCCGTGACAAAAGTTATATGAATTCATAATGATGATTCTCACAGAAAATTGCACAGAAATGCCCCCCTATGATAATAAAGTGGAAAATACTTGATGAAGGAGCTAATGTGACCCCATAAACCATACATAGGTAAAAAGTACATAGAAATAGCAGTAAAATGACACCTTAAGCAAGGTTGTAACATGGCCGTGAAAAAAGTTATATGAATTCATAATGATGATTCACACAGAAAATTGCAAAGAAATGCCCCCCTATGATAATAAAGAGGAATATACTTGATGAAGGAGCTAATGTGACCCCATAAAACCATATATAGGTAAGTAGTACATAGAAATAGCAGTAAAATGACACCTTAAGCAAGGTTGTACCTTGGCCGTGAAAAAAGTTATACATGTTCAAAATGATGATTCACACTGAAAATTGCACAGAAATGACCCCCTATGATAATAAAGTGGAAAATACTTGATGAAGGAGCTAATGTGACCCCATATAACCATATATAGGTAAGTAGTACATAGAAATAGCAGTAAAATGACACCTTAAGCAAGGTTGTAACTTGGCCGTGAAAAAAGTTATATGAATTCATAATGATGATTCACACAGAAAATTGCACATAAATGACCCCCCTATGATAATAAAGTGGAAAATACTTGATGAAGGAGCTAATGTGACCCCATAAAACCATATATAGGTATGTAGTACATAGAAATAGCAGTAAAATGACACCTTAAGCAAGGTTGTACCTTGGCCGTGAAAAAAGTTATACATGTTCAAAATGATGATTCACACTGAAAATTGCAAAGAAATGCCCCCCTATGATAATAAAGTGGAAAATACTTGATGAAGGAGCTAATGTGACCCCATAAAACCATATATAGGTAAGAAGTACATAGAAATAGCAGTAAATAGACACCTTAAGCAAGGTTGTAACTTGGCCGTGAAAAAAGTTTTACTTTTTTAAAATGATGATTCTCACAGAAAATTGCACAGAAATGCCCCTATATGTTAAAAAAGTGGAAAACACTTGATGAAGAAGCTAATGTGACCCCATAAAACCATACATAGGTAAGTAGTACATAGAAATAGCAGTAAAATGACACATTAAGCAAGGTTGTAACTTGGCCGTGAAAAAAATTATATGAATTCATAATGATGATTCTCACAGTAAATTGCACAGAAATGCCCTCCCCTTTGATAATAAAGTGGAAAATAATTGATGAAGGAGCTAATGTGACCCCATAAAACCATATATAGGTAAGTAGTACATAGAAATAGCAGTAAAATGTCACCTTAAGCAAGGTTGTAACTTGGCCGTGAAAAAAGTTATATGAATTCATAATGATGATTCACACAGAAAATTGCACAGAAATGCCCCCCCCCCTAAGATAATAAAAAGGAAAATACTTGATGAAGGAGCTAATGTGACCCCATAAAACCATATATAGGTAAGTTGTACATAGAAATAGCAGTAAAATGACACATTAGGCAAGGTTGTAACTTGGCCGTGACAAAACTTATACCTTTTCAAAATGAAGATTCTCACAGAATATTGCACAGAAATGACCCACTATGATAATAAATTGGAAAATACTTGATGAAGGAGCTAATGTGACCCCATAAAACCATACATAGGTAAGAAGAATATAGAAATAGCAGTAAAATTACACCTTAAGCAATGTTGTAACTTGGCCGTGACAAAAGTTTTACATTTTCAAAATGATGATTCTCACAGAAAATTGCACAGAAATGCCCCCTATGTTAAAAAAGTGGAAAATACTTGATGAAGGAGCTAATGTGACCCCATAAAACTATATATAGGTAAGTTGTACATAGAAATAGCAGTAAAATGACACATTAAGCAAGGTTGTACCTTGGCCGTGACAAAAGTTGTATGTATTCATAATGATGATTCACACAAAAAATTGCACAGAAATGCCCCCCTATGATAATAAAGTGGAAAATACTTGATGAAGGAGCTAATGTGACCCCAAAAAACCATATATAGGTATGAAGTACATAGAAATAGCAGTAAAATGACACCTTAAGCAAGGTTGTAAGTTGGCCGTGAAAAAACTTATACCTTTCAAAATGATAATTCTCACAGAATATTGCACAGAAATGACCCCACTATGATAATAAAGTGGAAAATACTTGATGAAGGAGCTAATGTGACCCCATAAAACCATATATAGGTATGAAGTACATAGAAATAGCAGTAAAATGACACCTTAAGCTAGGTTGTAACTTGGCCGTGAAAAAACTTATACATTTTCAAAATGATGATTCTCACAGAATATTGCACAGAAATGACCCTTTGATAATAAAGTGGAAAATACTTGATGAAGGAGCTAATGTGACCTCATAAAACTATATATAGGTAAGTAGTACATAGAAATAGTAGTAAAATGACACCTTAAGCAAGGTTGTACCTTGGCCGTGAAAAAAGTTATACATTTTCAAAATGATGATTCACACGGAAAATTGAACAGAAATGCCCCCTATGATAATAAAGTGGAAACTACTTGTAGAAGGAGCTAATGTGACCCCATAAAACCATATATAGGTAAAAAGTACATAGAAATAGCAGTAAAATGACACCTTAAGCAAGGTTGTAACTTGGCCCTGACAAAAGTTGTATGTATTCATAATGATGATTCACACAGAAAATTGCACAGAAATGCCCCCCTATGATAATAAAGTGGAAAATACTTAATGAAGGAGCTAATGTGACCCCAAAAAACCATACATAGGTAAGTTGTACATAGAAATAGCAGTAAAATGACACATTAAGCAAGGTTGTACTTTGGCCGTGACAAAAGTTGTATGTATTCATAATGATGATTCACTCAAAAAATTGCACAGAAATGCCCCCCTATGATAATAAAGTGGAAAATACTTGATGAAGGAGCTAATGTGACCCCAAAAAACCATATATAGGTATGAAGTACATAGAAATAGCAGTAAAATGACACCTTAAGCAAGGTTGTAAGTTGGCCATGAAAAAACTTATACCTTTCAAAATGATGATTCTCACAGAATATTGCACAGAAATGACCCCACTATGATAATAAAGTGGAAAATACTTGATGAAGGAGCTAATGTGACCCCATAAAACCATATATAGGTATGAAGTACTTAGAAATAGCAGTAAAATGTCACCTTAAGCAAGGTTGTAACTTGGCCGTGAAAAAAGTTATATGAATTCATAATGATGATTCACACAGAAAATTGCACAGAAATGCCCCCCCCCCCCCCCTAAGATAATAAAAAGGAAAATACTTGATGAAGGAGCTAATGTGACCCTATAAAACCATATATAGGTAAGTTGTACATAGAAATAGCAGTAAAATGACACATTAGGCAAGGTTGTAACTTGGCCGTGACAAAACTTATACCTTTTCAAAATGAAGATTCTCACAGAATATTGCACAGAAATGACCCACTATGATAATAAATTGGAAAATACTTGATGAAGGAGCTAATGTGACCCCATAAAACCATACATAGGTAAGAAGAACATAGAAATAGCAGTAAAATTACACCTTAAGCAATGTTGTAACTTGGCCGTGACAAAAGTTTTACATTTTCAAAATGATGATTCTCACAGAAAATTGCACAGAAATGCCCCCTATGTTAAAAAAGTGGAAAATACTTGATGAAGGACCTAATGTGACCCCATAAAACTATATATAGGTAAGTTGTACATAGAAATAGCAGTAAAATGACACATTAAGCAAGGTTGTACCTTGGCCGTGACAAAAGTTGTATGTATTCATAATGATGATTCACACAAAAAATTGCACAGAAATGCCCCCCTATGATAATAAAGTGGAAAATACTTAATGAAGGAGCTAATGTGACCCCAAAAAACCATACATAGGTAAGTTGTACATAGAAATAGCAGTAAAATGACACATTAAGCAAGGTTGTACTTTGGCCGTGACAAAAGTTGTATGTATTCATAATGATGATTCACTCAAAAAATTGCACAGAAATGCCCCCCTATGATAATAAAGTGGAAAATACTTGATGAAGGAGCTAATGTGACCCCAAAAAACCATATATAGGTATGAAGTACATAGAAATAGCAGTAAAATGACACCTTAAGCAAGGTTGTAACTTGGCCGTGAAAAAGGTTTTACATTTTTAAATGATGATTCTCACAGAAAATTGCACAGAAATGCCCCTATATGTTAAAAAAGTGGAAAACACTTGATGAAGGAGCTAATGTGACCCCATAAAACCATACATAGGTAAGTAGTACATAGAAATAGCAGTAAAATGACACATTAAGCAAGGTTGTAACTTGGCCGTGAAAAAAATTATATGAATTCATAATGATGATTCTCACAGAAAATTGCACAGAAATGCCCCCCTATGATAATAAAGTGGAAAATACTTGATGAAGGAGCTAATGTGACCCCATAAAACCATATATAGGTAAGTAGTACATTGAAATAGCAGTAAAATGTCACCTTAAGCAAGGTTGTACCTTGGCCGTGAAAAAAGTTATATGAATTCATAATGATGATTCACACAGAAAATTGCACAGAAATGCCCCCCCTAAGATAATAAAAAGGAAAATACTTGATGAAGGAGCTAATGTGACCCCATAAAACCATATATAGGTAAGTTGTACATAGAAATAGCAGTAAAATGACACATTAAGCAAGGTTGTAACTTGGCCGTGACAAAATTTATACCTTTTCAAAATGAAGATTCTCACAGAATATTGCACTGAAATGCCCCCCTATGATAATAAAGTGGAAAATACTTGATGAAGGAGCTAATTTGACCCCATAAGACCATATATAGGTATGTAGTACATAGCAATAGCAGTAAAATGACACCTTAAGCAAGGTTGTACCTTGGCCGTGAAAAAAGTTATACATGTTCAAAATGATGATTCACACTGAAAATTGCACAGAAATGACCCCCTATGATAATAAAGTGGAAAATACTTGATGAAGGAGCTAATGTGACCCCATAAAACCATACATAGGTAAGAAGTACATAGAAATAGCAGTAAAATGACACCTTAAGCAAGGCTGTAACTTGGCCCTGACAAAAGTTTTACATTTTCAAAATGATGATTCTCACAGAATATTGCACAGAAATGACCCCCTATGATAATAAAGTGGAAAATACTTGATGAAGGAGCTAATGTGACCCCATAAAACCATATATAGGTAAGTAGTACATAGAAATAGCAGTAAAATGACACCTTAAGCAAGGTCGTACCTTGGCCGTGAAAAAACTTATACCTTTCAAAATGAAGATTCTCACAGAAAATTGCACAGAAATGCCCCCTATGTTAAAAAAGTGGAAAATACTTCACCAAGGTGTCACTTTACTGTTATTTCATTGTACTACTTACCTATATATAGTCTTTTGGGGTCACATTTGCTCCTTCATTGGAATTTTTCAGGTTTAGTTACATGTGGGGTAGTTTCTGGACATTTTTGCAATGTTTATCATTATTTGAATACTTATAACTTTTTTCACAGCCAAGGTACAACCTTCACCGAGGTGTCATTTTACTGTTATTTCATTGTACTACTTACCTATATATAGTCTTATGGGGTCACATTCCCTCCTTCATTGAGAAGTTTTTAGTTTCGTATCATGGGTGGTCGTTTCTTGACATTTCTGCATCAATTGTCTTCTTTTGTGAACCAGTAAATGTAGTATTTTCAGATTTAAAAGGGACATTTCAGGCACAGTAATGTGGTCGATGGCAGGCCTGTTCCTCCATACATGTGACTTTTATCGCTTGAGAGAACATTGTAGGTATAGTTCAGCTAAATGATCTAGATCTACATGCTTTGAATGTAGTTATTACCAAGAAGCAAACAGTGTTTCTGCTGATCTGAAGGAAAAGATGTTTCTGCTGATCTGATTCATTAAATCAGTATATATTGATTTTCTTATACAGGGTTTAAAGAAACTTTAAGGGATTTTTGCCTTGTCTAACACACCTAACCTACCTTTTTATGATCCTCGTACTATGTACCAGTTTCTACACATGGTTCCTAACAGCTGGAATATTCTCCATTTAGCTTAGGCTTATTGTATATGTCTTGTTTGCATTAGAGGCTATTTCTTTATGTGGATCTTTCTTTAAAATAATATTATATAATTAGATGCTTTCTATTGTTTGTTCTCATTTATACAAAAATGCATAAGTATATTCAATTAAATATTTATTTCATGAAAATGTAATAATTTTCAGACAATATCAACCAAGATTGTAAACAATTAAGCCATCTGATTAGTTATAAAAACATAGCCTGTTCTTCGTTGTTGATCTGACATTGTAACATTGTAATATTTCATATTTGTATAAAGTGCTTCTTTAGCGTGAGGTTAACTTTAAGCAATACTTTTTTCTACTTAACAAGAGCCTTATATTATATTTTTAATGTACAAAACATTTTTACCTATTCTTTTATCATAGTATCTTTGACTTTTTAGAGATTATTCTGACGTAAATTAGAATGGAATTATTATGGTTGACTTTATACACCTTTATTTGCCTTGATGACCTTTATACATCGAAGAAAATAATTGAACAGAAAATAAATGATACATGCTTAGCATGTTAATTCTTAAAATGTATTAATAATTCATTTTAAGATGACTTGCATAAAAAAGGTCAAGGAGACATCTCAAGAGAGATTATTGTCCAAGTTAGTACAGGTCTGTGACGAGTCATGATGTGCCAGAAAGGGCATCGGCTCAACAGGAACAGCTGACAACTTGAGCGAATATTACAATTAGAATGTATTCTCAGCAAATGTGAAAAATCAGACCAGTCATTATTGATCATGGTCTTACGCTTTGACAAGTTCTCCTAACAAGATATATGTATGACCTACCTCAAAGAATTTGAGAATAAAGGATTTATATTGTATCAAGTCGATGTAGGTAAAAAATCAACAATAATCTATTCTGTTTATGTAAAACCTTTTCTGTACCTTGCATACAAACAAGTTTGGATTTCAAGCTGCAGAAAAATGTTTATTTTTTATTTTTTTCTTGGAATAATTTCTTGGTCTATTCGTATTAATTTACTTATTGTTTCTAAATCCTTAAATTGTTTTTTCTTCTTTAACTCATTACTACATATTGTTTGCCAATGTCTAGTGACTAATCAGATTGCTTATTTTATAAAATCTTGTCTTTCAGTGTCTTCAGAAACATACTTAATCATAAATTTATCATGCTGACTGCATCTGTTGTACTTATATATTGAGAAAATTATCTAAAACTACCTACCTTGTGAAAGCAGATATATACAATAAATTTCTTAAGTTATCTACCACTCGGTTACTATTTTGAAAGTGCTGGTCCAATGGACACGAAACCATGACAGCATTTGTTAATCCTAAACTGGTCAATCCGGCATGTTCACTTGTCTGGACCCACCCTTCAAAATAGCACCAATGTTCGGAAAAAACAGTCACCCAGGGAATAACTCAGTCAAGTTGCATTTTGTTCAGTAAATTAGTAATGAAATAAGAGCATCTTTAAATAGCGTTAAGGTGAAAGAATGGCCATATTCCATCCATGTTGCATCCAGTAAAGGGTTAATTAATTTTTAGTTTACTAGTTATTTTTTGTCACAACATAGTGGTAGGTAAACTTGGCTTTGACATTTTAACCCTTTCATTCATATTTATGGATACAGCATTAATTGCTTGGTAAAACAGTGTAGATCCAGTTTAGCCAATCAGCATCAGTACTGTCTGACCTGTATATATTCTGTTCCCCTTTTGATTTATTAGGTTGTTACTGATAAAAAGCAAACAATACAGATTCTAATCAGTCACAACAGATGTGTTGGCTATAACTATTATTGACCCCAATGGGCCTATATCATTCATTGTTTTATGGTAAATAAAAAGTTCACTCTTCATTGTATGGTTTATTGCAACAGAGTTATAAATGCTTTTTGATGAAGTAATGTGGATGAGTGTTTTGTCACAGATTTCATAATACAATTAAGATTTATTTAATTTTGTGATGAATGTTAGTACATGTATTTCCATAAAAAAAATATGGTAATCAAACTTGTTATCTTAACATTTAACAGTCAGACCCAGATGAATGATGTTATTTCAGTAGCTTTTGTTGTAGAAAGAATACTGTTTACTATTTAAGAAATATATCTTTTGACTTTTAAATAAATGTTATGTTTATGTATGCTTTCAGAGATACCACGATTGTGCTCATTGGTTTGAGAATGATCCAATTGCATCTGGTGAATTGAATTACCGGTATGTAAAGGAAGTCATCTTGGAAGCAAAAATTAAGGAAGAAATGCAGTGGAGATTTTATGTGGACATTCTAGACATAATCTGATTAAACCAGATCTAAAATTATACCGCCTATTTTAGATCTGGCTACTAATTATAACGAGACATGTACAGCTGGCTTTTTCATCCTTATGTTCATGAGGAAACCATTTTGTGTAGTGCAGTAAAAATTTGCCTTCATTATTGAAACATTCAAATTGCATTTTACATTTTTGCTCCGTCCAGC
Source organism: Mactra quadrangularis (assembly GCA_025267735.1). Classification (NCBI taxonomy): domain Eukaryota; kingdom Metazoa; phylum Mollusca; class Bivalvia; order Venerida; family Mactridae; genus Mactra; species Mactra quadrangularis. The sequence continues at coordinate 54,545,409 of CM046309.1, read as the reverse complement.
TTTGCCATGGTGACTGGGATCTCTCAGGAAGTAACTTGGCCAAGTTGCAGTCAGTCAACTAGTAATGAAACTTGACCATCTTGAAATAGCCCTAGGGCATTGAGGTGAAGAAATGACCACTTTTCATCCTTGTTGCATCCAGTTAAGGCTTAAACAAGCGTTCATTTCAACAGAGGTTAACCCTTTATATAATTATATGCACTTCATTGCATATGTGGACAGTGTAAATCCAGATTGTTTCCCTCAGAGTTTTCATATTAGATATTTTGATTCGGCCAAGTGACTTTTAGAAGGTTTGTGGCCCAACAATCCACCAACTTTTTACAGCTTACATTTTCCATATTCATTATAAAATCATTATTATATTGTTTATTTCATTTTATGATATGGACTGCATGGTTCAATATATGGCCATTTGCTGAGGTTTTATAGTTGACCCCTGCCTTTTACAATATTGTTGATTTTTAAGAATTAACTAAAATTCATCATTATGTTTTTATGATAACATGTTCACCAATATACACACTTTGCAGTTAATTTATTTTTTTTACCTTTGTTGCTTTTGTATTCCAAAAATAAACATAGTAACAAACTAGATGTTATTATTATTTAGACATATAACCTCAAAGTACCAGAAAGTTCTCCTGTAACAAATTGGTGTTTTATGTAGAATTAAATTCTACATTTCTGAACACTTACGATATGCATGTTTGTACATGAGCTGGTGCACAATGAAAGTTGCTGAAGTTTAGCATTTACTGACATGCAATTGATAATTACATAAAACCAGAGTATTTGTCTTCTAAATACTCGGCAGGTTGTGACTATCCCATACATGTTAGTCAATGAAGTCATTCTAACGAAACACTTGCTAGCAAATCTACCACCTGACAAAACATGGAGTTATCAGACAAACAAAATCCAGCAACTGGGTCCGAAAGCAAAGGTACTAATGTACTAAGTTGAAATCAATGAAGTGAGACCGTGCCTACCACCCATGCCAGATTTTATTGTGAACAAGGGAGCCTACTACGATAAAACTTTGTAACAGTTGTACAAGATTTGTCGTTCATATTAAATTCATAATGGGAGGTTGCGAGATGGACATGTTGTATCGAACAAGTTTTGATAACTGGTCAAATATAAATTCTCTGTTCCCCCAAAAAGCAATAAATGCATCTAAGCTTATCTGGGTAACTCTTGTACATGTATAGTACGACAATATTAACCCGAGATTGAGTATTTTCCACTTTATTATCATAGGGAGTCATTTTTGTGCAATTTTCTGTGAGAATCATCATTTTGAAAAGGTATAACTTTTTCACCGCCATGTTACAACCTTGCTTAAGGTGTCATTTTACTGCTATTTCTATGCACTTCTTACCTATATGTGGTATTATGGGGTCACATTAGATCCTTCATCAAGTATTTTCCACTTCATTATCACCAGGGGGCATTATATTGCAATTTTCTGTGAGAATCATCATTATGAATTCATATAACTTTTGTCACGGCTAAGTTACAACCTTGCTTAAGGTGTCATTTTACTGCTATTTCTATGTAATTCTTACCTATACATGGTTTTATGGGGTCACATTAGCTCCTTTATCAAGTATTTCCACTTTATTATCATAGGAGGGCATTTCTTTGCAATTTTCTGTGAGAATCATCATTTTGAAATTGTATAACTTTTTTCACGGCCAAGGTACAACCTTTCTTAAGGTGTCATTTTACTGCTATTTCTATGTTCTTCATACCTATATATGGTTTTATGGGGTCACATTAGCTCCTTCATCAAGTATTTTCCACTTTATTATCTTAGGGGGTCATTTCTGTGCAATATTCTGTGTGAATCATCATTATGAATTCATACAACTTTTGTCATGGCCAAGTTACAACCTTGCTTAATGTGTCATTTTGCTGCTATTTCTATGTTCTTCTTACCTATATATGGTTTTATGGGGTCACATTAGCTCCTTCATCAATTATTTTCCACTTTATTATCATAGGGGGGCATTTCTGTGCAATTTTCTGTGAGAATCATCATTATGAATTCATATAATTTTTTTCACGGCCAAGTTACAACCTTGCTTAATGTGTCATTTTACTGCTATTTCTATGTACTACTTACCTATGTATGGTTTTATGGGGTCACATTAGCTCCTTTATCAAGTATTTTCCACTTTATTATCATAGGGGGGCATTTCTTTGCAATTTTCTGTGAGAATCATCATTTGAAATTGTATAACTTTTTTCACGGCCAAGGTACAACCTTTCTTAAGGTGTCATTCTACTACTATTTCTATGTACTTCTTACCTATACATAGTTTTATGGGGTCACATTAGCTCCTTTATCAAGTATTTCCACTTTATTATCATAGGAGGGCATTTCTTTGCAATTTTCTGTGAGAATCATCATTTTGAACTTGTATAACTTTTTTCACGGCCAAGGTACAACCTTTCTTAAGGTGTCATTTTACTGCTATTTCTATGTTCTTCATACCTATATATGGTTTTATGGGGTCACATTAGCTCCTTCATCAAGTATTTTCCACTTTATTATCATATGGGTCATTTCTGTGCAATATTCTGTGAGAATCTTCGTTTTGAAAAGGTATAAGTTTTTTCACAGCCAAGTTACAACCTTGCTTAAGGTGTCATTTTACTGCTATTTCTATGTACTTCATACCTATATATGATTTTATGGGGTCACATTAGCTCCTTCATCAAGTATTTTTTCACTTTATTATCATAGGGTGGGGGGCATTTCTGTGCAATTTTCTGTGTGAATCATCATTATGAATACATACAACTTTTGTCACTGCCAAGTTACAACCTTGCTTAATGTGTCATTTTACTGCTATTTCTATGTACTCCTTACCTATATATGGTTTTATGGGGTAACATTAGCTCCTTCATCAAGTATATTCCACTTTATTATCATAGGGGGGGCATTTCTGTGCAATATTCTGTGTGAATCATCATTGTGAAAATGTATAAGTTTTTTCACGGCCAAGGTACAACCTTGCTTAAGGTGTCATTTTACTGCTATTTCTATGTACTTCTTACCTATGTATGGTTTTATGGGGTCCAATAGCTCCTTCATCAAGTATTTTCCACTTTATTATCATAGGAGGGCATTTCTGTGCAATTTTCTGTGTGAATCATCATTATGAACTCATACAACTTTTGTCACGGCCAAGTTACAACCTTGCTTAATGTGTCTTTTTACTGCTATTTCTATGTACTTCATACCTATATATGGTTTTATGGGGTCACATTAGCTCCTTCATCAAGTATTTTCCACTTTATTATCATAGGGGGTCATTTCTGTGCAATATTCTGTGAGAATCTTCGTTTTGAAAAGGTATAAGTTTTGTCACGGCCAAGTTACAACCTTGCTTTATGTGTCATTTTACTGCTATTTCTATGTACAACTTACCTATATATGGTGTTATGGGGTCACATTAGCTCCTTCATCACGTATTTTACACTTCATTATCATAGGGGGGCATTATTTTGCAATTTTCTGTGAGAATCATCATTTTGAAATTGTATAACTTTTTTCACGGCCAAGGTACAACCTTGCTTAAGGTGTCATTTTACTGCTATTTCTATGTACTACTTACCTATGTATGGTTTTATAGGGTCACATTAGCTCCTTCATCAAGTATTTTCCACTTTATTATCATAGGGGGGCATTTCTGTGCAATTTTCTGTGTGAATCATCACTATGAATTCATATAACTTTTTTTACGGCCTAGGTACAACCTTGCTTAAGGTTGCATTTTACTGCTATTTCTATGTACTACTTACTTATATATGGTTTTATGGGGTCACATTAGCTCCTTCATCAAGTTTTTCCCACTTTATTATCATAGGGGGTCATTTCTGTGCAATATTCTGTGAGAATCATCATTTTGAAAATGTAAAACTTTTGTCACGGCCAAGTTACAACCTTGCTTAATGTGTCATTTTACTGCTATTTCTATGTACAACTTACCTATATATGGTTTTATGTGGTCACATTAGCTCCTTCATCAAGTATTTCCCACTTTATTATCATAGGGGGGCATTTCTTTGCAATTTTCTGTGAGAATCATCATTTTGAAATTTTATAACTTTTTTCACGGCCAAGTTACAACCTTGCTTAAGGTGTCATTTTACTGCTATTTCTATGTACAACTTACCTATATATGGTTTTATGGAGTCACATTACCTCCTTCATCAAGTATTTTCCACTTTATTATCATAGGGGTCATTTCTGTGCAATATTCTGTGAGTATCATCATTTTGAAAATGTAAAACTTTTGTCACGGCCAAGTTACAACCTTGCTTAAGGTGTCATTTTACTGCTATTTCTATGTACTTCTTACCTATATATGGTTTTATAGGGTCACATTAGCTCCTTCATCAAGTATTTTCCACTTTATTATCATAGGGGGCATTTCTGTTCAATTTTCAGTGTGAATCATCATTTTGAAAATGTAAAACTTTTTTCACGGCCAAGGTACAACCTTGCTTAAGGTGTCATTTTACTGCTATTTCTATGTACTTCATACCTATGTATGGTTTTATGGGGTCACATTAGTTCCTTCATCAAGTATTTTCCCCTTTATTATCATAGGGGGGCATTTCTGTGCAATTTTCTGTGAGAATCATCATTATGAGTTCATATAATTTTTTTCACGGCCAAGTTACAACCTTGCTTAATGTGTCATTTTACTGCTATTTCTATGTACTACTTACCTATGTATGGTTTTATGGGGTCACATTAGCTCCTTCATCAAGTATTTTCCACTTTATTATCTTAGGGGGGCATTTCTGTGCAATATTCAGTGAGAATCATCATTTTGAAAGGTATAAGTTTTTTCACAGCCAAGTTACAACCTTGCTTAAGGTGTCATTTTACTGCTATTTCTATGTACTTCATACCTATATATGGTTTTATGGGGTCACATTAGCTCCTTCATCAAGTATTTTTTCACTTTATTATCATAGGGGGGGCTTTTCTGTGCAATTTTTTGTGTGAATCATCATTATGAATACATACATCTTTTGTCACTGCCAAGTTACAACCTTGCTTAATGTGTCATTTTACTGCTATTTCTATGTACAACTTACCTATATATGGTTTTATGGGGTAACATTAGCTCCTTCATCAAGTATTTTCCACTTTTTTAACATAGGGGGCATTTCTGTGCAATTTTCTGTGTGAATCATCATTTTGAAAATGTAAAACTTTTGTCACGGCCATGTTACAACCTTGCTTAAGGTGTCATTTTACTGCTATTTCTATGTTCTTCTTACCTATATATGGTTTTGTGGAGTCACATTAGCTCCTTCATCAAGTATTTTCCACTTTATTATCATAGGGGGTCATTTCTGTGCAATATTCTGTGAGAATCTTCGTTTTGAAAAGGTATAAGTTTTGTCACGGCCAAGTTACAACCTTGCTTAATGTGTCATTTTACTGCTATTTCTATGTACTTCATACCTATATATGGTTTTATGGGGTCACATTAGCTCCTTCATCAAGTATTTTTTCACTTTATTATCATAGGGGGGGCATTTCTGTGCAATTTTCTGTGTGAATCATCATTATGAATACATACAACTTTTGTCACTGCCAAGTTACAACCTTGCTTAATGTGTCATTTTACTGCTATTTCTATGTACAACTTACCTATATATGGTGTTATGGGGTCACATTAGCTCCTTCATCACGTATTTTACACTTCATTATCATAGGGGGGCATTATTTTGCAATTTTCTGTGAGAATCATCATTTTGAAATTGTATAACTTTTTTCACGGCCAAGGTACAACCTTGCTTAAGGTGCCATTTTACTGCTATTTCTATGTACTACTTACCTATGTATGGTTTTATAGGGTCACATTAGCTCCTTCATCAAGTATTTTCCACTTTATTATCATAGGGGGGCATTTCTGTGCAATTTTCTGTGTGAATTATCATTATGAATTCATATAACTTTTTTCACGGCCAAGGTACAACCTTGCTTAAGGTTGCATTTTACTGCTATTTCTATGTACTACTTACTTATATATGGTTTTATGGGGTCACATTAGCTCCTTCATCAAGTATTTTCCACTTTATTATCATAGGGGGGCATTTCTGTGCAATATCTGTGAGAATCATCATTTTGAAAAAATATAAGTTTTTTCACGGCCAAGTTACAGCCTTGCTTAAGGTGTCATTTTACTGCTATTTCTATGTACTTTATACCTATATATGGTTTTATGGGGTCACATTAGCTCCTTCATCAAGTATTTTCCACTTTATTATCATAGGGGGTCATTTCTTTGCAATTTTCTGTGAGAATCATCATTTTGAAATTGTATAACTTTTTTCACGGCCAAGGTACAACCTTTTTTAAGGTGTCATTTTGCTGCTATTTCTATGTACTTCCTACCTATATATGGTTTTATGGGGTCACATTAGCTCCTTCATCAAGTATTTTACACTTCATTATCATAGGGGGGCATTATTTTGCAATTTTCTGTGAGAATCATCATTAAAAAAAATATATCCTACAGAATCATATGTTTTGTAATATTTTCTGGTCAACTTAATAAAAAATAAGCTTATTTTAACTAAACCGTGTGAAGCCGTAAGAATTTTAGTGGTGTTTAACCCTGGCAGTATACCGGAAATGGAACTAGTGTACACAGTCACCGGTCATCAGGCGGGGTAACTCCTTCTTATCGGTCGATGAAAATTATTGGTCGATGTTATTGGTCGCTAGCTTGTGCTCAGTGTATAGCGTAGTATTATGTTTAATATACATACATAATTATATATATGTATAAACGTGCTTTGAGCTACATGTAGGTCTCATTTTTGAATCACAATATGTTGTCTTCAATATCATGGAGGAATAAAATTAAGACTTTAACCATTTTTATGGCATGGATAACAAAGGTAAAGTTTGTTTATTTAATCTTTTCAAGGACCTTATAATATAGGCCTATAAAATATTGGGTCCATAATCATTTGAATAATAGATTAGAATAGAGTTAATAGTATAATTTATTTGTATATAATATTATTTACAAATATGTATTGTTCTACTTTGAGTAGGGTATATTGTACATTTATAAATATGACGATAAGATTTTTTATTTTGACATAAATTCTCAACTACAATCTGTCAAAAATATCTCAAAGTTGGGCTCATGTTTTAACGTAGACATATTAATTTATCTAAGCATATTAATCATAATATTCACTAAATTATGCGAGTCAAAACTAATCTTGACGATTGCATAATTGAATATAATTATATAATTATGTATTATTATATAATTCATATAATTATGTATTTGTCTTAGCAATTCAGCTAAAGTAGATTAACGAGAACTTGTGTAAATATAGTATTAATATTATTCGTTTTATTTAAAATAAATGCATAATTATCAATCAATCAGTACGTACTGTGCTAGAGTTATAACTCGTTCTACATATATAGTAAAATAATACTAGTTCAACCCTGTCTGTTTTCCCAATTTTGGACTATACACAAACTTATATAATATAATATTATCATACATGTAATTCGTTAGAATTTATATACCAACGCATCAAAATTATACTATCTTAATCATATGCTGTTGTTTAATAATATTGTGTCGAATGTGTGTCGAAATTCTGTTGATTGGGAAGAGTACTGTAACGATTTTTTCTTGAACTGTAGTCCATGTCTTATGTCATTTTCTATGTACCTTACTTGGTTTGTAAATATAAAACCGTCAAAAAATACACTCGTACTTTATATAAGTTATAGACCGTATAAATACTCTTTTAAATTTCATTTCGTGTTTTTTAATGATTGTCTAATATTTTTCGGAATAGATTTTACACCCACGTATTTTTACGATGTATATCTTTTTTTTCCAAAATCATATTAAATCGTAGATTAATCACTGTGACACAGTTCGGTCAGTTGGAAATACAACCAAACGTTAGTATTACTATATTATACGTGGATAAATGTGACCTGACATACTTTCTGAACTATGGTAGCTATCTAAATTTTAAGACATAATAAAACTTATCTACGTGTATGTCACTGGTCTACAGATTTCCTAGATTACATGTGTTTTAATGTACTTGTAACTTTTGTATTTGTATTATTATATTGTTGTAAGACTTTTCATGGATGTGTATAGAAATTTTCAAATTTGTTAAAGATTTTAACTTAAGTACATTGTTCGAAAACTTACAAAATAGTATCATAGAACGTCCTGGAAGCAGCGAAGCTGAGTTCTGATAATGGTAGTTTTAGAACAAATGCACACACCTGTAAAATAAAATATGTTGATTTTATGTATAAAAACCTAAAAACATATTCCGTTAGTAACGTTATTGCCGATTTTAGGGCGTTTTGTGACTTATAATATATTTCTAACTATCTATAGATCAGATTACCCTAAACAGCTAGAATTCTATTTAAAAACACAAATGTATACACTAGCAGATTCAAGTAATTTTAAAATAAAATGCAAATCTGTGAACAAGACTAGTATATTTAAGCGAATAATTTCTGGTTGTAAATCGAATCATCAAAATGTTTGGTTGTAAATCGAATCATTAAAAGTTTTGGTTATGAATCGAATCATTAAATTTCTCGCTTGTGAATCGAAGCAAGGTGAATTGAATTGCATATAAAAATACATTTAATGGTTAAAGTATGTAATATTTAAATTGAATCGAAACTGTCAATGCAGAACACATATTGATTCTATTATACAAATCATTTAATACAGAGCTTACTTATTGATATTGAAATGTAGGCTAGGACAACACAAACATAAGATTGTAAAATGACCTAGTCAGTGGTAACCTTTTCCTAGTCCAGTAAGGGAAGTTTTATCAACAAATATGACTTTTTTCGTAAGAATTTTTGTGAAAAGCACCTCTGCTGTTTCCAGAATGTGAATAAATTTAAGTCATGATAAATTGTCGATGATTTCCTAGTGAGCTTTTGCATGAACCACTCGAGTTAAATCTTCTGAATTCAAACGCTTTAAAACCATTTTACAGGTTTTTGATTGCATAACGACATTTTATACATTCTTTTTCATTCATTAGAATCCTTATGGACATACATTAATCAAGGTGGTAATGGTTTGCTCCCCGACTGAGTTGAGAGTTCAGTCACTGTGTTCAAACGAAAGGCTTTTGACTGACAAAATTTGACATTTATGCATGTAAGCACGCAGACGAATGGCTCGACACCGATCCATTGAAGGCAAAAGTTCCTGTAATGGATCGGACTTTGCGATTCACGGTTCCGGCAGCCTTTGCGAGACCATATTGGCATCATTGTATATATAGAAGGTGAAGATAAGACCGTTTGTGTACATAGCGCATTGGTATATCTTAGATAAATTATTAAAGGTACCGTTTGTGTACGAAGAACTTACTCTTACAGTGGTGCTTTTCACAAAAAATCTTACGGAAAAAGTTATCGTAAGTCAATTTCATAGTATTAGCACTTCAAATTAAGATGGTAAATTTATGCATAATTATGATATGATTTTCAAAAGATATACACAATTCTACACAATTTGAATAATATTTAGAATTGATGAGCCAAAAAATGAGCGTATTATTGATGTTTCTTGCTTTTGATTTACGAAAATATTTTTCGTAAGACTTTTTGTGAAAAGTACCACAGGTTTTCTGTCAAAGTGGCATGAATTCTACATGCATGTACCATTCTTACACACGAAGGTTGGTTACATCGAGAATCTTGATAATCTCTAGATACGAGAGTGGTATATGTGTGCTGTTAAAACTAAAGCTACAGTCCCATAAACATAAAAATAGCCGTAAGGGCACCGTACGGGCGTCGTGCGATCAAGCTCTGCAAGGACTCGTACGAACTCTTGCGTACACATACGGACTGTTACGTTTTTACTAGGGTCCGTGAGATGAGCCCAGGATACACGTATCAGTTTCATAGTCAAACCGTGAACAAAATCGTGGCCGAGTATGGATTAAACTTGCATATCTTCCAGCTACGGCTTCGTAAGGGTGTGTTGTTTTGTACCATGTGCGTACCGTCACCTTGATACGCAAGGCTTCTCACGGCCTACGACTGTCTGCACGTACGAGTCCGTAACAAGCCACGATTTTATGGGACTGAGGCATAAAGGGATAACATATAATGTTGGATCACGTTTATCATGTAAATAGATGAATTACATTGTCAAGTAGATTTATCATTGGAAAGCACACATGTTACCTACATAATGATCTTCCATTTTAACCTGATGTTTCCTTAAAAATGATGTTGTTGATTAATTGCTCATAATTAGCGCTATACGTATATCGTATGTCTAGTTCAGTCAGGCGGATCAATGCAAGATTCTGCGTTTCAATCTAAACCATATACATATACATGTATACAACATGCACTTTAAGTTTTGTATGTATTCAATGCAAGGTTCTTGCCTTTCAATAAAAGATTATTTATTTATATAAAACGTGAACTTGTGTAGTTATTCAATGAATAATCTGCATTTCAATAATAAGTCATTTACATGAATTGCATATTACATGTATATATACAACAATGCTCTGCTAATTTTGAACATAGCAGAACATGTCCACCTGTGGTGCTTTTCACAAAAAATCCATACCCAACTTTTAGACCCATCAATATTTTCACTGTTTGATAAAGCACTGACAGTAGATACATCAGTTTTGCGATAACATAATCTACAAGCCTTGACCCCATGTTGTGATCGATAATGTAAGATAAGGATCATAGATCAAGATTATAACCATATAGATTTCACTTTATCATTGGGGGATTAAATTCCTTGTAGACAGATGTTTTATAAATTTGTATATTGTCCATTGTGCATGAGGTGTAAATTAACACTACTTTAGTGGTAACATTTTGTATACATGACAGTTCAGTTGAAACAGGGATTTTATACAACAAATGTGTATATGTTATATTAAAAATGTAATATAAAATCCCTGGTTGAAACAAAATTAACGATTGAAATAATAATAATAGTATTCATTTATCAGAGAGATATGAATATATTAAAATGCAAATTATATACATATAAATATATTATAAGCAATAAAGGAGTATTTTCTAGTAAAATTATTTTAAAGTAATATTATTTTTATAATACTGATTTCATCGATTCGCATAGTTGATAATCAAATCTACCAAAAATTACATTTTCTTAACTATCTAGAATAATATTTTTTTCTAAACCTTTATTGCTAGATCATGTGACAGATACAACTGATTAGCAATGAAACAGAGACAGGAAGGTTATCCTGTCATAAAAGTGTACCCGCTGTGCCTTGCTATACACAGTGTATTATACAATCACACCAGGGGTCCCTATATCCGATAGCGCACATTATAAAATTAAGAAAAAAATATATGAAAAATCCAAAAATTTTGGAAAAAAGTGAAAAACAGACCAACACTTCATGTAGATATTTTAAAAATAAAAAATGCTCCGGAAACTAGAAACATACAGCTTTCTCATGTCGTTTGCACAAATTTGATCAAAGGACCGGAAAGGCTTTTTTTTAAACTTATATCAGCATGAGTATTTCTTTTCCTTCTTATTTTATAGTAACGTGAGTAATCAAATAAAACCTTAAAACAGACCAAAACTTTACAATTTTACAAAAATATAAAAACAACTTTATGAAAGAAGAAAGTTTAAACATTTTAGCATCATTTGCACAAAATTGATATCTTAAAAAATAAAAGAGATATGGCAGTTTAAAGAATTTTCCCCTATACTTTTCTATTGACAATCGAGCATCGAATTGAGATCATGTATGGGCCTAAAAGTTGGACATGCTTACGAAAAATATTTTCGTAAGTCAAAAGCAAGAAACATCAATAATACGCTCATGTTTTGGCTCATCAATTCTAAATATTCAAATAGTGTAGAAGTGTGTATATCTTTTGAAAACCATATCATAATTATGCTTTTTTACCATCTTACTTTGAAGTGCTAATACTATGAAATTGACTTACGATAACTTTTTCGTAATCATTTTCGTGAAAAGCACCACTGATGGTCTTTTTATAAGGAATGGAACGGAAGCGTAACCAAAAGTAGGATTGTAATAAAACGACTTTTATATAATAAACTCAAAAGATAGTTATTAAATGGCGTTTGACTCGGCCAGAAAACGCCAAAACACTATGAGCATGCTTAAAAATGTGCGACTGGACAACGAGGCCTTGAAACACCGAAAACATGAGCATGCCGCCTTTATATTAGTATTCAAGTTGCCATTCCATTCAACTTAATATATATTTTTCAGGGGCTATACTTGGAGGCATTAGGCCCAGCTATGATCGATCTCAAGTTGATATACTCTACAAACTATGAATCTATCACAAGAGCTGTATCAGGGCGTGGTGCAGGGGGCTTCATAGGGGCGGTGCTTGGTGCGTTCGTAGTTGATAAATATGAGAGACATCTTGATCTATGTATGGGTATAGGAACTATGATATGTGGTGTAAGTGTTCTACTGGTGCCATTGTTGCCTTCCATTGATTACGTTTGGTTCTTGTATATACTGATTGGTTGTTGCAGCTGTATTGTCAATATGGGTAAGTGTATTTCTAATTTGCAATAGTTATTTTAAATGATTTTAAACTCATGTAATGATTTAGAACGCTGAATTTGAAAGGCCGCTGATTTACTTTATTTGAAAGTTCTTAAAACTTGAATTAATCAATTTCTAACTCATATACTGTTAAGCACGTTGAATTCAAATGGCAGCGCACAACGTGGACCAGTGGTAGGACGGGTGCTCAGTCTCCCCACGAGGAGCAATGCTAATTTTTTAGAGCAGAAAATTTGCATACAGTTGTTACACTCCACCCAGGTGTAATTGGGTACTGTTAGGGATCATCTACCTGTGAATGTGATTTCAATGATCAGGTATCATCGTACGAAATTGTAAAGTCAGCTAAACATGTATATTGAATCCGACCTCAAACAGCACTTTAACATTACCTAAATGAATATGCGTTTGTTTGAGACATGTACTTTGACTCACACTAATGACTAAGTGTCCCGTGGTATTGGCATTGTGATATTGTATGTTAGATATGATATAGGCCCGTTTTTTCCCAAGGGCAGTCGTATTGGCCTGAGGCCGAAGGCTTAGGACAATATGACTGTCCCGAGGAAAAAAAAAACAGGGCCTATATAAAAAATAATTGATGGCAATATTATCAAATAATTACTTACGGACCTGTTTTTTATATTGGCCCTGTTTTATCAACCAGTCAGAGCGCAGAAATTTGTAATTGGGCCTGGGCTAATAAGTATTTTTGGCCCTAAAACAGATTTTGGCCCTGTTTTCAATGCAGTTTTAGTAAACAGGTTTTTCGTTGTGAATTCGGCTCTTTAGAGGGCAAATAACACATAGTTATGTAATAAATGTTTGTTATTTTCTGTTTACAGCTGGGACTAGAATTGCTCTTAAGATATGGAGAGATCGAAGTTCGACTGTTTTACAACTTCTACACATGGGATTTGGTGTAGGTGCTTTACTAGTTCCTCTGTTGTGTTACCCATTCTTGGCAGTCGTAGAACCAACGCATGATGACAATGGAAACAAAGATGGCGGCTATCACGTGATCAAAGAGTCACGTGTTTACATAGCTTTTGCTATCTTAGGATTATTTACGTGCGCTGTTGCCATTCCATTTTTTATTTTTCAAATTACTGACGAATCGTCAACAAAATTAGATAAAAAGGACTCAATCCCTGTAATAGAATCTAAAACGAAATCCGTTTTAGAGATTATAAATCCGGCGACTTACGCTAATGGAAATTTTATGATTGGGCTTTCTACATTGACGTTTCTTTCAGTGTATTATTTTAATTTACTCGGAGGAGAAAAAACGTTTGCAACATTCACAAGAACTATATCAGTTGACGTGTTCCATTTGGAAAAAGCTCAAGCCTCTTATTTAAATACTGTATTTTGGTTAAGCCTCACAGTGGGGCGATTATTTGGCTCCGTTGTATCCAGACATGTGCAGGTAAATAAACTAATCACTATGTATGTGATATTATATGCATGTTCGGTTCTAGTATTGAACTTAATAGGTCTTTCAAGTGCCTCTTCTTTCTGTGCAGTAACTATGTTTATTGGTGTAATGGTTGCCCCGCTCTATCCTCTCGGAATAGCGTACGGCAACTCCCTAATAAACATGACAGGGTTCTGTTTAATGGTCGTCGTGTTCGCTGGAAGTTTTGGAGACTTCGCTTACCTCTGGGCTGCAGGAGGCATCTACGACACATATGGTGCAGGGGCTATTTTTCAAACTACAGGTATTGCGGCATTTTTTATTGCTGCCTCTGTTGTGATTTACGGTATGTTTGTTAGATTTATAAATGTTAGCTCAAAATAGTATCCATGACGACAAGACAACAATTCCAAGTTAATTTTCAAAAAGAAATGTGTAAGTTTTATTATTTAACTTACCGGTGACTTTGCCTCTTTTTAGCTCACCTAAGCACAAAGTGCTCAATTTGAGCTATTGTTGGGAATCTAGATGGCGTGCGTATGTGCGTCCGTCCGTCGTAGGCATTTTTTTAAAGACGATCTTATCATAGACATTAAAGCTTACAGTTACAAATTTGTTCATTTAGCATCACTTCATTTACCTTTACTAAGTTTGTTCAAGTTATTCCGCTGGGGGTACAATTTGCCCTACTCCAGGGAAACGGGTTACATGCATGCAGCTAAATATGAAAGTGTTTAAAGATTTTTTGGAAGATGCCCCTAGAAATTAGTACTCAGGTGAGCGGTCCCGGATCATCGGGACCCTCTTGTTCATTTATTGAAACAATGCAATTGTTAATGCGTCATGCCAGGAATTACGGTTTTGATATGAAACGTATTTTGTAAGGCTGTCACGATATACCGGTATACCGGTATATTGCAATATGCAGCTGCGACAATACGTACCGCGATACGAATTTAATGTGATATTTTTTATTTTCATTGAAAAACTCTTCATTTCGCCAAATGAAAGTAGCGAAAAGTTAGTTTACTATGGATCATTCGATTAAAGCTTAAGTTCAAAGAATTTAACCGATCTGGGTGCGTTTGGAATGTTCCCATAACTCTAAAAATGTCCAGTTTTTGCTTTAGTCTGCTACAGGCACTAACCCTAAAAAATTCTATAACCTAAATTTTATGCAGCCGTGTCTTTTGTTTGCAAAGCAACATATCGTGGTACGTATCGCAATACGATGCAAGCGCATCGCAATATATCGCAATACGCTTCTGGCGTATTGTGACAGCCCTAGTGTTTTGCAATAATTCACCATGTTATATCATATGTACAGTAAAGTTCTGCTATGAAGACCACAATAGTTATTGCAAACCAATCAATTTGTGGCGACTTCAACCCAAATGCTTCATTTTAGAAGGAAGGTTCTTTTATTTGGCCCCTTTTATTATCAAGAACATCGATATATTGTGATGGTCCTTTTAGTAGCACTTTACTGTAATTTGTTAAGTATAATTATATTGTGCCTCTTTACATTGAGTATTCAATAATTCTAATCATGTGATATTTTAGTTCTCATGTGACATATTCAATACCTATGTGGTTTAACTGTAAACTCATGTGTCAGTAGTCACATTATACGAAATATCATCTTTTTACAGTAAACATTTATTTCTTTATTGAATCATAATATTAAATGTATTTAAAATACTCCATATACAATTATTAGTAGTGCACTTTTGTATGCATTCCATATTGACCTTGTGTCTCAAATAAATTTATGAAAATCTTTCAATATTTTGTTGTTCATTTTGTATTTGTAATGTGCTTCGGCTGATATAGTACAAGGTGTCTGTTTACAATGAACTGTATATAATATACATTATATTTTCCTCAAGCTACTTGGCTTAATGATTCGTAAAATAATATAAATGTATATTTACAAGCCATGAAATATGTACATATATAATGCAAACAACTATACAACATAACTATAGCATCACAAAACATTAGATTGATATAAATGGCATAAAGTAACAATCATGAATCAAAAATAAAACAATATTTATGATACAACGTTAAGCAAGCATCAACCCAAATGTACATATATACCAGGGGCGGATCTAGGATTACTTTTCTAGTGGTGGGATCCAAACTTGCGAACTAAAACCAAATTTAACACATTTTGAAGAATAATGCATCATATAAATAATAAAAACCTAATAACCACTAAATCTATGTTAAGCTCCGAGAAAAATTGCTTCATGCTACTTAAAAATGACTTACAGTCAAGAAATACACTAATGGACATGTACATTTTGGAAATTCTAGGGGGGTTCGGACCCTCCTGACCCCCCTGCTAGATCCGCCAATGTATACAAAATTATATGATATGATCAACGATAATAGACAAATAGTAATAAATGATATAAGATTATCAAGTATAGACGAATGGATGCATAGGCGGATCCAGCGGGGGGTCACGGGGGTCCGGACCCCCCGTAGAATTTGGATAATGTACCTGTCCATTATTGTATTTCTTGCCTGTAAGTCATTTTTAAGTACCATGAAGCAATTTTTCTCGGTGCTTAGCATAGATTTAATGGTAATGTAGTTTTTATTACGAATATGTTGCATTTTTCTGCAAAATGTGTATAATGAGGTTGTGGTTCAAGGTTCGGACCCTCCCCCCAGAAAAGTTAGGACCCCCTAGAAAAGATCGGACCCCCTAGAAAAAATCCTGGATCCGCCCCTGAACTGGAAAGGACATAGACAACTATGACAGTCGAGCTTCTCACTTTTAGTTCAGGGAAAATTTACAGATCTAAATAATACAAATAAAACAAACAAAAACAGTATCATCAAATTTCCAGTATATAATTATATTAGTGATTTAACCTCTGCAGAGCAACAACCTCTCAACAGCAACAAAATTTTGTCCCCTCCAGTGGGTGTTGTTCGAGAGAAGTTGTACTGTATATCTTTCAATTCATCTCACTACGCAGGGTCAACTGCATGCAGGGGATTGTGTTGCGCCTAAAATATAGTTTGGAATATAGTCGTGGTTATAATCTTGGTACATGTAACAACTCGAGCTTTTACGGGCTTAGCCATGTATTTCCAAGATTGAAAGAGTTACGCATGGCACTAGTGTTAAAATACTTCGATAAAGGATTTGGTTTGGGACGTCAGCACAGAAAATGATATTTGGACATCCGCACAGAGGGTAGTCTAAACCGAGAATTTTACCATCCCAAGGTTCCCGCCTGAGGATATATTCTCGGGGGGTTGGAGTGCATATTAGAAATGATTGGTTCATAATTGAATCATCTGACAATAAGTCAAAACTGAACATTTGTTAATATATAGTGGCAATAAACGAGAAAAGCAGTTACTATTGAACAGATCTCGATTTACAAGCATTAACTTTAATGACTTTCGCAAACGGATACAAAAGCAAATAATCAGCAAAATTTTCGTTCAATAAAGAAATGCCTTCGTGGCGCCAAGTTTCACATTCACTCTCTTATTTCATCCGCTTCAAGTATTGGTAGTACGGTAACAAAAATACTGTTCACATACTAGAAGTGAAGCGTTAACAACCGAAGTATTGGTAAATGCTATCCATACTATCACAACCTGTCTGTATTTTATACTCATCTAGACTACTTTGTACAGTCTGCCTATACTAAAGTATAGAGCAGTACAGGTTAATAGTGTGCTTTATAATGTATGTCTACGTGTTCAAATAATATTTGTTAAATTTTAACTATTTGTGTTAAAATTTGCCACTTGGGCGACTATATTGTATTGCAAATGCTGGTTGGCCAACCCATCCGTGAAAGGTGTTTTATAATACTTATCTTTCGAAATGGATTCAAATTACTTAAACTGCACATGTACGTCAAAGTAATGTCATGACACGGAACACAGGTACGTTGTTTTGTTACTAAATTTATATCAAAACGTGAGTTATAAGGTTTGAAAAATTGAAATATGTCATTAAATATAGAGTGCATATCTTATATAAGCTATACGAGCAGTTTATTAAACCGTATACAACTGTGAAACATTTATGGTTGACCAGCTGTTGTTATGTCTTAAACATGTATATAATGGCTTAAGAGCGATAACAGAGATCTGTCAAACTCTGTGGAGACTGTTGCACCGTCTTCTCAACGGATCCTTAGTCGGCATTTACTAAGACGCTCAGTCAATCAGTGATTTTGTGTGGACTATTTTCACTTCTACTCAAACTTAACTTTATTATGTTTTGATATAGATTCTAACTCGATTTCATGATAAATATAGATCGTAAAGGTAGACTACTCCACGTGGTAAATTCATGGCGATTTGTAATGTTGGTTTTTACGCTTCTAAAACTGTTTGATAATTTCTAAAATGTAGGTCGAAATCGTAGAGGCACTCGCATGTAATCTATTAGTCTATGATTAGAACGTCTGGTCGGAGAATAAATGGTAATTATATTATATGAGTAGCTATAGACAGTGAAATTAAAGATCAATACACACTGTTTGACATTGTACATATTTATAGTTGTATATTATATTGAATCTTATGCTTGAGTGGTAAAATGTAACAAGACTTTCGTTGTATAGACTTAACCACTTGACATGCTTGAGAGCGAGTATAAAATGCGATTAAATTGTATACGTTACCCCAATCTCCCCGTAGCGGTTATTTCCCTTTATTGCTAAGTATAGCAATGCGTGACGTATACGTGGTAAGAAGTTTGACGTTAACCTGGCTGATTTAAATACTCTCGACAGTATTTCGGTCTGTACTTACGAGTCACAATTAATAAATATACGTACGGGGATTATCTGATAAATATCGAGTATTTAAATCAGTGGCTGTTTTTGTATGCGTCACTGAGAAACAATCGTCCAGGGAACAATATGGCCTAGTTGCATCTAGCTGTCAGTCTATAACACTAAATTTAGTGATAAAATAAGAGCATCTTGCAATAGTCCACATGGGCATAAAGTAAAGGAGAAAAACTGGCAAGTACTCGAATATGTTCCGGCCAATAAAGCAAACACACTGCAGAGGTTATATCCCTTTAATGAATGTATAAAATAGAATACGTGACGTAACCGCTGTGAAGACTGAGGAGTCTGCTAATAAAGGGTAACCTTATACACCCATGTCTAAATATAGAACAGATCAGAACAAACCTGTATTCCTTAAATCATGATACATCAGTAATTATATGTACAGTTTTTAAACCAAAATATAAAAAGAAGAAAAATTACATTTATATATATAATACATGTATAATACAGTATATACATATACACAATGTACATGTAACGTTTCTTCATTTTATATTTTTGTTTATAAACATAAAATATTACCACTTCTAAATACATGTATATATATATATTTATTTATTTCTTATCAGACACTAGTATCAACTGATCTTACATCTCTCACACAAACTGGTCACCAACAACAATGGTGTCAAAAGAAGCCGTCAAAGTCTTCTGGCTGTTTCTAGTATGGTGTTCATTAGTAAGTATTCTATGTCATACATTCACTCGAATTAGATATATTCTAAGTTCTATTCATTGATCTATCTATTTATACTTGGTTTAAGGCAGTATCAACATATTTTAAGTTCAATTTATTTATTTTTACTTGGTTTAAGGCCATATCAGCATATTCTAAGTTCTATTTTTACTTGGTGTAAGGCCGTATCAACATATTCTAAGTTCTATTTATTCATCTATACATATGTACTTGGTTTAACGCCGTATCAACACATTTTAAGTTCCATTTATTTATTTATACTTGGTTTGACTCCGTATCAACACATTTTAAGTTCTATTCATTTATCTATACTTGGTTTAACGCTGTATCAACACATTTAAAGTTCTATTTATTTATTTATACTTGGTTTAAAGCCGTATCAACACATTTTAAGTTCTATTTATTTATTTATACTTGGTTTGACTCCGTATCAACATATTTTAAGTTCTATTTATTTATCTATACTTGGTTTAATGCTGTATCAACACATTTTAAGTTCTATTTATTTATTTATACTTGGTTTAAAGCCGTATCAACACATTTCAAGTTCTATTTATTTATTTATACTTGGTTTAAAGCCGTATCAACACATTTCAAGTTCTATTTATTTATCTATACTTGGTTTAACGCTGTATCAACACATTTTAAGTTCTATTTATTTATCTGTACTTGGCTTAACGCCGTATCAACACATTTCAAGTTCTATTTATTTATTTATACTTGGTTTAAAGCCGTATCAACACATTTCAAGTTCTATTTATTTATCTATACTTGGTTGAACGCCGTATCAACACATTTTAAGTTCTATTTATTTATCTATACTTGGTTTCACGCCGTATCAACACATTTTAAGTTCTATTTATTTATTTATGCTTGATTTCACGCCGTATCAACATATTCTAAGTTCTATTTATTTATTTTTTACTTGGTTTAACGCCGTATCAACACAATTAGATAATTTAATGGCTTTCAGCGCACATAACATAGTTTTCCTGGACACTTGACTATAACCAGTTCTCACAGGTCTACCCTTCTACAAGCCTGAAAACTTCTTTATATGCATTATTAATGGAAGAAAATTGACGTTATTGTCAAATATTCATGGATGGGTATAACCTCCCTGGTGGGATTTGAACCTGTACCCCTAGACACTAGATTACTGTTAATGTTCAAAATATCATTTAAATCGACGACTTTCACTTTTTTGGTAGGAAAGTGTTCAGGTTCCATAATAACGCTTAATCATAATTATGAAAATATACAAAATTCCACTTTCGTTACTCTTTGGTTATATTCGTCGTAAAATGAAATGCAGTTTAGTATGTTCGGCGATAAGTTGAGCCTATGTTGAATCTATATTTATGTTGCTGTATTCTGTGTTTATGATGTCATCAACCGAAAACATTTATCTACTTTCAGGGACTGTATTTGGAAATTCCAGGTCCAACTTTAATAGACATCAAACTACTCTTTAATTCGTCATTTGAAGATGTGTCCAGGTCCGTTAGTGGGCGGGGCGCTGGTGGTTTCACCGGCGCTGTGATTGGTGGAATATTTGCTGATAGATTTAGCCACGCCTTAGACTTATTTGTTGCCGTATCAGAGACAATCGCCGGCTTTGCAATAATGACCGTACCATATTCATTCAGTGTACATACTCTATGGTTTCATTACTTCACTTTGGGTATCTGTGGAGGAGTTATTGGTATAGGTAAGTTTTCGTTTTCAGTTGCCGTATTTAAAGCCGTAGCCACACATTGTATAGGTTCTATCACGACGGTCAGTCAACCTACTCTCCGTTCTTGGAAATGCTAAATCTCTGTATATTGCTGTTATCCAGTTACTAGACACATACTTCCGTCACTGACTGAAATCTGCCCTAAATGGTCAGCAGTAGAAAGGAGAATGTCTATTTCAACTATTTCATGACCACGTTGGACACGAAAATATGCCCCGCATATATTATATAAAATTAAATTCTGTTTTATATGTTATTCATACTAAATATCTCATTATTTTTTCCTGCCAAGATGAAGGTAATATTCGAATGTTATAGGTATAACGATAGTGATATATGCATTGAATCACTTTATTGGACTACTCGTATTAATCTATATAATTCATATTATGAAATACAGCCTAGAACTTTGTTCAAGTGACACATGAGCAAAACTCGTATAGTCTGTATATAGACTGATAGGTAAAATAGTGAGCTTTATTTGTATTATGAATTGGAATTTAGTACATGCACCTTATAGATACACTTTGATAATATGAGTCACCAAATTATACTAATAAATTGTTGTAGAATGATTGATTATTTGGTAAAACAAAGAGATTATAAAAAATTACAGCGAGTCCAGTGAATTCCGCGTTATAGAAAGCATTCTGCTTCATGTACAAATGTATGTCCAAATAACATGGTGTCAACACCCCTGCCTGTAAACATGTAATGTACGTATTCCAATATTTATATATTTCAGCTGGAGTAAGAACTGTGATAACAATGTGGCCTGATGATACGGCTTCAACTTTACAATTATTACATGTTGGTTATGGTATGGGAGCCTTATTGGTTCCCCTGTTAGTAAATCCATTTCTTGCCATCATAGACTACACAAAAGCGAACACTGGGAACCAAGAATCAGATAATTTAGTAGTTATAGAAGAAACTAGTGTACAATATGCTTTTGTTAGTATTGGCATAACTTCACTTCTTTTGTCGATTGTATTTTACCGGTATCATTCGGAGCGACAATCGAGTCTAGGCTATAAACCAGTTATTACGGACTCAAGTACGGTTGACACTAAAAACTTGTCTTTCGGAGAGATGATTAATCCAGCAACTTATGCTAATGGACAATTTAAGTATGGATGCTACATTCTTCTAGTTTTATTTGTGTATTTTTTCTTCATGGTAGGCGGAGAAGAAGTATATGCAAACTTTGTTAGATCTTTTTCTGTGGAAGTGTTTGCCTTTTCAAAAACCCAAGCATCCTACTTAAATATGGTATTTTGGCTTGGGTTAACTATTGGTCGCCTATTTTGGGCTGTTGTGTCGGGTTACTCATCAGTAAAACGTATATTTGGTATCCAAGTGATACTTCATACTATTGCAACAACTTTACTGAACTTATACGCTGCATCAAGCCCTGTGATGTTATGGTTATGCACAGCCGCTGAGGGGTTCCTAGTGTCGCCTTTATACCCCGGAGGAATTGCATACGGAAACACTCTAATAGAAATAACAGGTATTATACTTATGGTGATGAATTTTGCCGCAAGTTTTGGTGATCTGACATTTATTTGGGTCTCTGGAAAGATGTATGATTCATTTGGACCTAGATCGGTACTATACGGACTACAACTTGTAGGCATTGTATTACTGGTGTGTCTCGTACTGCTGAGGATTGGAGAGAAATATACTAAACATAGACAAAAACAAATTATAATTAGTGTGTGATTACTGTTATAATAATTATTTAATGAAAATAATTTAGTGAAATACATGTATACGGTTTGATGGTATATTTTGCGTCATTAAGAAATCTTATGACTTCTATCAAACTCCCCGCAGCGGTTATTTCCCTTTGTTGGCTCAACAAAAAAGTTTAAGTAGCACAGCGTGAAGTAATCACTGTGAGGAGGTTTGGACACTGTTACTAAATTGGACTTATCAATTCATTTATTAACATATTTTCAGTTTATTTTCTTTTATCTATTTCAATTTGGTGAAGAAACCATTAATTAAACTAAGTCAATCTTCCATTTCGATGCTGACGCTACAAATGTGTCAAACTCCTCACAGCGGTAGTGTCCACGCTTTGCTATTTATTCCATAAAGGGAAATTACCGCTGCAGGGAATTAGCCATTGTGCTGATATCGTAAATCAATAAATTCGTGATGACCAAAATAAACGTGAAAATATCAACAAGCACTATATATGTACATGTGTTATATTTTATCATAATAACATGCCAATCGGGTAAACCTTTTGCATCGATATTATATTGTTTCATATATTACATCTTTAATAAAGAATTAGTATGTAAGGTTTTTACCCTTTATCTCACCGAAGAGAGAATGTTGAATTGTTGAAAAAATCACAAAGCTTTCAAAGTCAATAACAACTGAACAAATAACAAAGATTTGTAGATCTTTAACCCTTTATTCCACAAATTATACAAGTCCACAAAGTTGTCACAGAGTTAATCAGTAAATGAATCTAAGCACAAAGTACACAAAATAATGATAATATAAGCAGTAAAAAAGTAAATATCACAAGTGTAGATTTCACGAAGTTTGGTAATTCTTATTTTCTTTTAGTTACATGTACTATGTTTATATTGGTTTTTTATACAAAATAGTTTGCTATATATAAGCAGTCCCTAATCATAGTAGGAAATTAACAGATGTTGGCATTAATTAATATATTTATTCAAAACTATACAAATATTATGTAATCTAGTGTCTTGATCTCTTTAGCCAACACATTTAACTGTGACCAGACAAGGAAATATATTAAAGATATGTATTTAATGCAAATGGGACACTTGTCACAGGAAAGATTATCAATTGCCACATGCATGGCTAAAATGCTAAAACATATGAAGAAAGCAATATTTACAACAAGGATTAACAATGCATTTGTTTAAAACAGCGACATAAAATATGTGATGAAAATCAAGATATGTAGATAAATAAACATGTGGTCAGTTCTAAGGCTGTCACGATACGCCAGAAGCGTATCGCGATATATTGCAATACACTAGCAACGTATCGCGATACGTACCATGATATATTGTGTGTTTTTAGATTTGTTGGGTATCTGCTGTATTTAACAGAAACATAGCTAATCTTATATGCAGCTACTGATAGAATCTAGTTTCTTTAAGGCTATACGGTCATTAAAGACTGTGATATATGTTGTGCATATAAAAAATATTCTTAGGTTGAAAGAAACAATCATCCCATAGCTGATGAACATCCTAGCAATCAAGGACGCCATGCTTGTTTAACAACTTCATGTCCTGAAGTATTCGATTCAAGAACATATTTTGCACAAGTTCCGTACAACCATTCGAACATGCCCCAGTCGGTTAAACTACATGTTATTTAAGCTTAGATTGAATGAATAATGAAAAACAAATAACGTTTTGCTACTTTTATTTGGCAAAGGGAAGAATTTTTCAATGAAATAAATAATAACACCAAATACCGGTACGCTAAATTCGTACCGCGGTTCGTATTGCCGCAGCTGCGTATTGCAACATATCGGTAAACCGGTATATCGTGACGGCCCTAGTCAGTTCATTTGTTATAACTGATTAAGTTGATAATGAATATTATAAAATCTAGTCTCGAATTATGTGCAAATTATATGATAATAATTTATAGAATACATTTAAATAATTATGAAATCATTACTAAAATTATATATTATACAAAGAAAAAAAAAACAAATATTGTATATTGAAAGTGAGACATAAAATTCACCTATCTTTTAAAGCATAATATTACCTTAAATCGATTTAAGTGAAATTTTCTAGTGAAATACATGTATAAATTTTGATGGTATATGTTGCGTCATTAAAAAATCTATCAAAGACTTCTATCAAACTCCACGATGCGATTATTTCCCTTTGTTGGCTCAACGAAAAGTTTAGTAGCAAAGCATGACGTAAACACTGTGAAGAGGTTAGGATACTTTGTAACTGTTTTTATGTTTTTTTTTATGAATTAACAGAATTGTCTGTATTGATTCCAAAGATTATTCCACATGTTACATAAATAGAGTAGATCAAAAATACCATAGCGAGTAAACAACCTACAACTGTCAGACATGCTGCAAAGTTGAAAAAATGGAAATCCCAATTTTCCACGTACTGGGGACATTCCTCTGTCCTTTCTTTGTAATTATCAAAAATCCAGGAAGTCCCTGAAACAGTATAGATAGATATATGTTAACTACTATTTAGATATAGTGCGTAAAGTTTACTTTCAGTGGTTAGAAAACTGAATTTCTTAAACAGGCTTTATTTTTCCCATTACCATTTAAAACATATTTGATTAAGCAATTTGGAAAAATGACAGTAATACATTGAAGTCGCCTGGCTAGTTTTGTTGGTAGCACGCAAATCAAATTATCGAGGGGTCGTATGTTCGATTCCATGGCGGAGAATACTTTCATTGAGTTTGGTCATGAACTAATATCTAAGTACTTGTTTACATGGAGGCTAGATCAGAGAAAACCCCTATCTACATTAATGCGACTAAAATCAGAAATGAGCGAAATTAAGCATAAAAAGGTGCATTTAGTGAATCCAGGTAGTCTTTTCTTTACAGCTTTGACGTTCATTCGTAGCGCGTATTTTGGTCGCCGATTACAGAGATTTTGTTTGTTTGTCTAAATTGTCTGTTTTTGTTTTACTGCGCACCAACACAGAAAAGTCATATCGCGCAACGGAGTCTTTGTGAAAGTAAATACTTTGAAATACGGAGATTTGTGAAAGTAAATTCTTTGAAATTGGTCCACAATATCGCAGAAGTTCCCCATTAGCGAATGAGTCCAAAATAAAAAGTACAAAGAAAAAACATGCCGCGTTTACAAAATTTATGTATACATAAATTTAAATGAGCACTTCATTTATTCTTGCGAACGCGGTGTAAACGTCATTAAAACTTACCTACAATGAGCCAAATGACAAAAAATATTGTCAGTATTAACAGACATATATGAACAACCACATGTTTGGACGCTTTATCCGTTGGTCCTTTGTTGAGAACCCAGATGATGGCAGAGTAGAAAACACATTCAAAACATGCTTTCACAAACAAGTACACAGCAACATAATACTGATCCTTGCAATCAGAAGTAAGTTTGACTGCACCTAACACAAATAAATTTATTGTGCAAGTTATTATTCGTTTATTTTAGATAATTATTTTGGGGGGATATCAAATCTACTGTCCCGAATGGAGTACGGTTTCGAATCCCTTAACTGTTTCATAAATTAAGTTTAACCGTAGTTTAAGGTCAGTGATATAAAATTATGTTGCGGAATCCCACCGGGTAGATTCACCCTGGTATATGGAGAAAATTCAAACCATGTGGAAGGGTAACAGACAAAGGTAGATTATATGTACTGGGAGTTATCCAGTATAAAAAAAGATATTTCTATATACATGTATATAATCCCTAACTTAGATTTGTATCTATTCAGAAAAAAACGAGTTAGTTCCAACTCATAAGTTTAGGCTTTACTTACGAGATGACGTGGTGGATACCCTTTCATAAAATACGATATTTGATTCAATTTGCTCCGTAGCAGTGAAATGGTCGGCACCACATGGAAAGGTGAAAAAGAACATTTGTATTTGTAATGAATTATCAAGGTAACCTGGCTAGGTAAGACGGCCATTGTAACAACATAATTCAAAAGTGTTGATAGCGCGTAAAATCCAAATAAATACTCACCAGCTATAAATTCTGAGAAAGTCATTAAGCCTGAGACAATCAAAAAGAACAATTTTACTGAAATAAAAGAGTTGAAATTATCGGATCATTCCTTATTGAGTAATTAAGGATTGGTTTTAATTGACAGATACATACATGCAACCGCCTATCTGACTAGTTCAGTCCAAGTCCAAGTCCAAGTCCAAAACTGCTAAACAGGGTGTGATGGGTTCGATTCTCGGGCGGGGACATTCTTGGTCGCCACATCTTTGATTTAAGAACCATTCCACAGCACTCATATAATACAAGGGTGCGTTTAAAAAAGTGTTACGTAGCGTTTTCCTTGCGGAACGTACCTCCGTCATCAGTGTCGGGTTTTTTAGTTTTCTTTTGAGATTGATCACAATATGAAGTCCTTGTTGGTCACCTATTTAGCTTTGTGGTCGTTTTATCAGCGCTTGCCGTATCGATATATAAATCAAGGGAACTGATTTAACAGTAAAACCAGCTAATTTGCCCAAAGCGGTTCTACTTTGGCTATTGATCGGTTATACCCATGTCGGGCTAATACCGGCTGCAAGTTAGCTTAAGAGCGGTAAATATAGCAACAATATCGACATCGGTTCGTCAAAGTCTGAAATATGAATGTTTGCATGTGAGTCACCAAAATGTCGGTAAGGATTATGCAATCATCATTATTTTAAACAAATACACCATAGAGCCTTACTTGTTTTAATACTTTCTTAAAATATCTGAATTGAACAAAAGAGACTCTTGTTACATACTTACCAAGTATTCTTCCATTAAACAATTTTTCGAGGTATTTGCTGTATGTAACGTTCGCTGCAAAAAAGTATTTAACAGTCTAATTGTTGAACTTAAAAGTATATTCATTGTAACATGTTCTAAATCGACACTCAATTAACCCCAGGTTGAAATTGTAACATATAAGTTCATACCTTTATCTTTAATAATATTAGGTTTAATGATATTGCTCAATTTGCATAGCTTAAGCTGCTTTTAGTTCTTAATTTAGAACATTGAGTGCTCAGTTCAAAAGAATCGATTATGATTAACATGTATGTGTAATCTATGATGTCACATAAATTCCAAAAGTGTATAACTCATCGTTTGTTCCTTCATTTATTTATTGGAGTTAACACCGTGTCAACGCAATTGTAGGTCATTTTACGGCATCCAGCGCACCTAGCCTAGCTTTCCTGGACCATTGTCTATAACTAGTACTCACCTACCCTTCCACAAGGCCGGAAACTTCTCCATATTATCTAATCAATGGAGGAAAATCGACTATATTGTCAAATTTTCATTGAAGGATATAACCTCCCCGGGTGAGATTCGAACCCGCACCCCCTCGGGCACGAGTATCTAAATCCCGGCGCACTACCAACTGCGCTTTCGACCCGGATTTTCATTTATTGAAAAAAATGACGCAATATATGGCCTAATTTTGTTTTCTTTAGATAAACCAGTAATCGTTTACCCACGCAAAACGAAACAACATGTGATGTGAGCAAAATCTGAAATCACTACAGACTGGCCTGATCCATTAAGGTTTTTAAAAATTACATATTGTATGTTACATAATGATCTTTAATGGATTTGGGGTTTGCAAAATGGCCTTTTCTCAATTTTTAATTGAACAAAGAACTTTTGGAGAGTACCTTTATAACGCTGAAACGAAATGTTCATAAATTTGGTATTCTTAATATATATATTTAGAATTTTTGCTTACTGATTGTAAATCTATCACTTAGAATATCAGGTTGTGTATTTCCGTTACCAGTTGGTCTTTCGTTTTGTCTATCATTTACATTTTGTTGTGATTGTTCTGTTGTCTTGGGACTCGGTTCAGCATGCTGTTGAGAGTGTCTGCTGTTATCTTGTCCTGTATCTGTATCGATTCCATAAATTATTTTACATGTGACATAAAGAGAGTAGATAAAAAATACCACAGCGAGTAAACAACCTACAACTGTCAGACATGCTGCAACGTTGATAAAATGGAAATCCCAATTTTCCACGTACTGAGGACATTCCTCTGTCATGTCTTTGTAATTACCAAAAATCCAGGAAGTCCCTGAAAGAGTATAGATAGATATATGTTAACTACTATTTAGATATAGAGTGTAAAATTTACGTTCAGTGGTTAGAAAACTGAACTTCTTAAACAGCTTTTATTTTACCCATTACCATTTTAACATATTTGATCAAGCAATTTGGAAAAATGACAGTAATACATTGGAGCCGCCTGGCTAGTTTTGTTGGTAGCACGCAATCAAATGATCGAGGGGTCGTATGTTCGATTCCATGGCGGAGAATACTTTCATTGAGTTTGGTCATGAACTAATGTCTAAGTACTTGTTTACATGGAGGTTAGATCAGAGAAAACCCCTATCTACATTAATGCGACTAAAATCAGAAATGAGCGAAATTAAGCATAAAAAGGTGCATTTAGTGAATCCAGGTAGTCTTTTCTTTACAGTTTTGACGTTCATTCGTAGCGCGTATTTTGGTCGCCGATTACAGAGATTTTGTTTGTTTGTCTGTTTTGGTTTTACGGCGCACCAACACAGAAAAGTCATATCGCGCAACAGAGTCTTTGTGAAAGTAAATACTTTGAAATACGGAGATTTTGTGACAGTAAATTCTTTGAAATTGGTCCACAATATCGCAGACGTTCCCCATTAGCGAATGAGTCCAAAATAAAAAGTACAAAAAAACATGCCATGTTTACAAAATTTATGTATACATAAATTTAAATGAGCACTTCATTTATTCTTGCGAACGCGGTGTAAACGTCATTAAACTTACCTACAATGAGCCAAATGACAAAAAATATTGTCAGTATTAACAGACATATATGAACAACCACATGTTTGGACGCTTTATCCGTTGGTCCTTTGTTGAGAACCCAGATGATGGCAGAGTAGAAAACACATTCAAAACATGCTTTCACAAACAAGTACACAGCAACATAATACTCATCCGTGCAATCAGAAGCAAGTGTTACTGCACCTAACACAAATAAATTTATTGTGTAAGTTATTATTCGTTTATTTCAGATAATTATTTTTTTTGGGGGGGGGATATCAAATCTACTGTCCCGAAGGGAGTACGGTTTCGAATCCCTTAACTGTTTCATAAATTAAGTTTAACCGTAGTTTAAGGTCAGTGATATAAAATTATGTTGCGGAATCCCACCGGGCAGATTCTACCTTGTATATGGAGAAGATTCAAGCCATGTGGAAGGGTTACAGATAAAGGTAGATTATATGTACTGGGAGTTATCCAGTATAAAAAAAGATATTTCTATATACATGTATATAATCCCTAACTTAGATTTGTATCTATTCAGAAAAAACGAGTTAGTTCCAATTCATAAGTTTAAGCTTTACTTACGAGATGACGTGGTGGATACCCTTCCATAAAATACGATATTTGATTCAATTTGCTCCGTAGCAGTTAAATGGTCGGCACCACATGGAAAGGTGAAAAAGAACATTTGTATTTGTGATGAATTATCAAGGTAACCTGGCTAGGTAAGACGGCCATTGTAACAACATAATTCAAAAGTGTTGATAGCGCGTGAAATCCAAATAAATACTCACCAGCTATTAATTCTGAGAAAGTCATTAAGCCTGAGACAATCAAAAGGCCACATTTTATGTCTGAAATAAAAGAGTTGAAATTATCGTATCATTCCTTATTGAGTATTTCAGGATTGGTTTTAATTGACAGATACATACATGCAACCGCCTATCTGACTAGTTCAGTCCAAGTCCAAGTCCAAAACTGCTTAACAGGGTGTGATGGGTTCGATTCTCGGGCGGGGGCATACTTGGTCGCAACATCTTTGATTCAAGAACCATTCCACAGCACTCATATAATACAAAGATGTGTTCAAAAAAGTGTTACGTAGCGTTTTCCTTGCGGAACGTACCTCCGTCATCAGTGTCGGGTTTTTTAGTTTTCTTTTGAGATTGATCACAATGAGAAGTCCTTGTTGGTCACCCATTTAGCTTTGTGGTCATTTGACCAGCGCTTGCCATATCGATATATAAATCAAGGGAACTGATTTAACAGTAAAACCAGCTAATTTGCCCAAAGCGGTTCTACTTTGGCTAATGATCGGTTATACCCATGTCGGGCTGATACCGGCTGCAAGTTAGCTTAAGAGCGGTAAATATAGCAGCAATATCGACATCGGTTCGTCAAAGTCTGAAATATGAATGTTTGCATGTGAGTCATCAAAATGTCGGTAAGGATAATGCAATCATTATTATTTTAAACAAATACACCATAGAGCCTTATTTGTTTTAATACTTACTTAAGATATCTGAATTAAACAAGAGAGATTCTTGTTACATACTTACCAAATATTCTTCCATGAAACAATTTTTCGAGGTATTTGCTGTATGTAACGTTCGCTACAAAAAAGTATTTAACAGTCTTATTGTTGAATTTAAAAGTATATTCATAGTAACATGTTCTAAATCGACACTCAATTAACCCCAGGTTGAAATTGTAACATATTAGTTCATACCTTTATCTTGAATAATATTATGTTTAATAATATTGCTCAATTTACATAGCAAAAGCTGCTTTTAGTTCTAAATTGAGTGCTCAGTTCAAAAGAATCGGTTATGTTTAATATGTATGTGTAATCTATGATGTCACATAAATTCCAAAAGTGTATAACTCATCGTTTGTTCCTTCATTTATTTATTGAAGTTAACGCCGTGTCAACGCAATTGTAGGTCATTATACCGCATCCAGCGAACTTGGCCTAGCTTTCCTGGACCATTGTCTATCACTAGTACTCACCTACCCTTCCACAAGACCGGAAACTTCTCCATATTATCTAATCAATGGAGGAAAATCGACTATATTGTCAAATTTTCATGGAAGGGTATAACATCCCCTAGTGGGATTCGAATCCGCATCCCCTCAGGCACGAGTATCCAAATCCCGGTGCGCTACCAACTGCGCTATCGACCCGTGTTCTTCATTTATTGTTTATTTATTGGATTTAACGCTGCATCAACACAATTTAGGTCATTTCACGGCATCCAGCGCACCTAACCTAGCTTTCCTGGACCATTGTCTATAACCAGTACTCACCTACCCTTCCACAAGGCCGGAAACTTCTCCATATTATCTAATCAATGGAGGAAAATTGACATTATTGTCAAATTTTCATTGAAGGATATAACCTCCCCGGGTGAGATTCGAACCCGCACCCCCTCGGGCACGAGTATCTAAATCCCGGCGCGCTACCAACTGCGCTATTGACCCGGATTTTCATTTATTGAAAAAAGTTACGCAATATATGGCCTAATTTTGTATTCTTTAGATAAACCAGTAAGCATTTACCCACGCAAAACGAAACAACATGTGATGTGAGCAAAATCTGAAATCACTACAGACTGGCTTATCCATTAAGGTTTTTATAAATAACATATTGTATGTTGCATAATGATCTTTAATGGATTTGGGGTTTGCAAAATGGCCTTTTCTCAAACTTTAATTGAACGAAGAACTTTTGGAGAGTACCTTTATATCGCTGAAACGAAATGATCATAAATTTGGTATTCTTAATATATATATTTAGAATTTTTGCTTACTGATTGTACATCTATCACTGTGAATATCAGGTTGTGTATTTCCGTTGCCAGGTGGTCTTTCGTTTTGTGTATTATTTACATTTCTTTGATATTTTTCTGTTGTCCAGATACTCTCTTTATCGCACAGTTGAGAGTGTCTGTTGTTATCTTGTCTTTCAGTTTGTGTATCAATTCCATTTCTTTGATTTTTTTCTGTTGTATAGATACTCCCTTCATCATATAGCTGAGAGTGTCTGTTGTTATCTTTTCTTTTAGTTTGTGTATCATTTCCATTTCTACGATATTTTTCTGTTGTCCAGAGACTATCTTCATCATTCAATTGAGAGTGTCTGTTGTTATCTTGTCTTTTAGTTTGTGTATCATTTACATTTCTTTGATTTTTTTCTGTTGTCCAGAGACTCTCTTCATTACTTAATTGAGAGTGTCTGTTGTTATCTTTTCTTTTAGTTTGTGTATCATTTACATTTCTTTGATTTTTTTCTGTTGTCCAGATACTCTCTTCATCACTTAATTGAGAGTGTCTGTTGTTACCTTTTCTTTTTGTTTGTGTATCATTTACATTTCTTTGATATTTTTCTGTTGTCCAGAGACTCTCTTCATCACTTAATTGAGAGTGTCTGTTGTCATCTTTTCTTTTAGTTTGTGTATCATTTACATTTCTGTGATTTTTTTCTGTTGTCCAGAGACTATCTTCATCATATAGTTGAGAGTGTCTGTTGTTATCTTTTCTTTTAGTTTGTGTATCATTTCCATTTCTTTGATATTTTTCTGTTGTCCAGAGACTCTCTTCATCACTTAGTTGAGAGTGTCTGTTGTCATCTTTTCTTTTAGTTTGTGTATCATTTCCATTTCTTTGATATTTTTCTTTTGTATAGATACTCCCTTCATCATACAGTTGAGAGTGTCTGTTGTTATCTTTTCTTTTTGTTTGTGTATCATTTACATTTCTTTGATTTTTTTCTGTTGTCCAGAGACTATCCTCATCATATAGTTGAGAGTGTCTGTTGTTATCTTTTCTTTTTGTTTGTGTATTATTTACATTTCTGTGATATTGTTCTGTTGTCCAGAGACTATCTTCATCATATAGTTGAGAGTGTCTGTTGTTATCTTTTCTTTTAGTTTGTGTATCATTTCCATTTCTTTGATATTTTTCTGTTGTCCAGAGACTATCTTCATCATATAGTTGAGAGTGTCTGTTGTTATCTTTTCTTTTAGTTTGTGTATCATTTCCATTTCTTTGATATTTTTCTGTTGTCCAGAGACTCTCTTCATCACTTAGTTGAGAGTGTCTGTTGTTATCTTTTCTTTTAGTTTGTCTATCATTTCCATTTCTTTGATATTTTTCTTTTGTCCAGATACTCTCTTCATCACTTAGTTGAGAGTGTCTGTTGTTATCTTTTCTTTTAGTTTGTGTATCATTTACATTTCTTTGATTTTTTTCTGTTGTCCAGAGACTCTCTTCATCATATAGTTGAGAGTGTCTGTTGTTATCTTTTCTTTTAGTTTGTGTATCATTTCCATTTCTTTGATATTTTTCTGTTGTCCAGAGACTATCTTCATCATATAGTTGAGAGTGTCTGTTGTTATCTTTTCTTTTAGTTTGTGTATCATTTCCATTTCTTTGATATTTTTCTGTTGTCCAGAGACTCTCTTCATCACTTAGTTGAGAGTGTCTGTTGTTATCTTTTCTTTTAGTTTGTCTATCATTTCCATTTCTTTGATATTTTTCTTTTGTCCAGATACTCTCTTCATCACTTAGTTGAGAGTGTCTGTTGTTATCTTTTCTTTTAGTTTGTGTATCATTTACATTTCTTTGATTTTTTTCTGTTGTCCAGAGACTCTCTTCATCATATAGTTGAGAGTGTCTGTTGTTATCTTTTCTTTTAGTTTGTGTATCATTTCCATTTCTTTGATTTTTTTCTGTTGTCCAGAGACTATCTTCATCATATAGTTGAGAGTGTCTGTTGTTATCTTTTCTTTTAGTTTGTCTATCATTTCCATTTCTTTGATATTTTTCTTTTGTCCAGATACTCTCTTCATCATATAGTTGAGAGTGTCTGTTGTTATCTTTTCTTTTAGTTTGTGTATCATTTACATTTCTTTGATTTTTTTCTGTTGTCCAGAGACTCTCTTCATCATATAGTTGAGAGTGTCTGTTGTTATCTTTTCTTTTAGTTTGTGTATCATTTCCATTTCTTTGATATTTTTCTGTTGTCCAGAGACTCTCTTCATCACTTAGTTGAGAGTGTTTGTTGTTATCTTTTCTTTTAGTTTGTCTATCATTTCCATTTCTTTGATATTTTTCTTTTGTCCAGATACTCTCTTCATCACTTAGTTGAGAGTGTCTGTTGTTATCTTTTCTTTTAGTTTGTGTATCATTTACATTTCTTCGATATTTTTCTGTTGTCCAGAGACTCTCTTCATCACTTAGTTGAGAGTGTCTGTTGTCATCATGTCTTTTAGTTTGTCTATCATTCATAATTCTTTGTGTCTTGTCTGTTGTCCATACCCTTGGTCTTTTATGATACTCTTGCGTACAGTCAGATCTCGAAAGAACGGTATCCTCTTTAATGACAATCTCGGAATAATTACATATGGAAGTATTCACAACACTGACATCTGCGTTAAAATGAGACTTTTTCTTGAAACGAACGATGTCGTTGTATCGAAATTCGACTGTATATCTGTTGTTAACTTGTCTTTCATTGTGTACATTATACATATTTTGTTGTGACTCGTCTATTGTCCAGGGTCCCGATCTTTCTGGTATATGGTTTCTTTGAGCGTTTCTTTCTAATTCTCTATGCTGATCAATAAGTGACGCAGTCCTGTAATTTATAATATAAATAGCGAAATGATATGTGTTCTAGTGACATACTGTCTAATATAAACCATCAGCATATTGTTGCATAGGAACATTGCAAGCCCCAAAATTGATCCACTAAAGAATATACCAATGTATTCAGTAAATATTGTGGTTACACCAAACATTGGATGAAAATATTAGCTTTAATAAGCAGTCAGTTGAACATTCCACAGTCCAGTCTGAGGTTCAAAAGTCCCCCGGCAATCTCCAAAACCCGAACCCAAAATGTTGGTCGTTAACTAAGCAAAGATGACCAAACATCATCATTTTCGCCCACTCTGCAATTATTATGTTGCGCTTTTGTAACTGGGGTTAAATGCACACTGTATCTATTGGTTATACATTTAAATCTTATACATATTTCATTGAATTATAATAATGATAAACCTATCATTGCGTTACTACACAGATCCTTATAAATTCCTTACATATTGAAAACGATAAATAAACTTTCAGCTTCCCAATTTTATACCCTAGCACGTAAGCTCAAGTTGTTTTTTCAACAGTATGTGTCGAGGTGATCTGATACATGTTTATCACTTCTCAAAATCGCCTCAATTATACTACACATTGTTCATAGTGTATTTTTTCTAATACCTATTTAACGAATGGACATAATGAATATTGTTTAATACAAACCTTGCGAAATCCAATTCACTTGGGTTGCTGCTATGCTGAACATTCTCATACTCAGAAGATATCACTCGATCTCCCTGAAGTCCTGCAATAAAACGGCGCTGAAAAACAATGAGCTATTTCTGTGAAACGAAGATATATACATGCACCAGCATATTGAATGTTTGTTAAGATAATAAAACCTCAGACAGTTAGAGTGTCTTAGTTACAAAATACTATTTATACACAAAAATAAACAGATAAAATAACAACTTTATTCTGATAAAAATATGAAAAGTACATGTTGTATATCAATTTACGCCCATGCGCAAAGGCATGTGCCATGTTTGGAAACGCCGTTAACTAAGGTCCGTGTAGTTATTTACCTGTTGACTATTCACAAGTTTATTCGCTCAGTGAAATTAATGTTTTTTGGAGAAATCTACTTATTCAGAAGTCTTTTCGCATTCATTGTACATAGCAATACATTGAAATACCTTTTCGGAAGACGACTATTCACAAAATCCCAAATGGAGAATTGTCTATTCTTAAGTCTATTCATAAGACACCAGAAGTCAATTCATGGAGTTCGAATAGACATGCGCCAATTCAAGTCTATTTAGAGGTCAATTTGCGAAAACACAATAATGAATTAGAAATATTTCAAAAGTCTTCAACCGAATTAACGATAAGAACAAGAGCAGTCCACGGAGAGCGCGCTCGACTATTCGGGGTATTCGTGTAAACAATGACATATGGTTTGCAAACCAAGATACAAAGTTGCTCAAAAAACTTTACCAAGAAAATTCTAAGTATAAAAGGGCCATAATCCAGTCAAAATTCATGATAAAGTTATGTAGCTTGGAAGTTGATCACCAATAGTAACCCCGTAGACATGTGTAAAGTTTCAAGTGAATCCCTTCAGCAGTTTCAAAGATAAAATGTTGCACCAAAAAACTTAACTATCAGTATAAAAGGGCCATAATCCAGTCAAAAGTCATGATAGAGTTATGCAGCTTGGTAGTTGACCTTCAATCGTTATCCCGTAGACATGTGTAAAGTTTCAAGTGAATTCCTTCAGTAGTTTCAAAGATAAAATGTTGCACCAAAAAACTTAACCAAGAAATTTCTAAGTATAAAAGGGCCATAAACCAGTCAAAAGTCATGATAGAGTTATGCAGCTTGGTATTTGACGTCAATAAGTAACCACGTAGACATGTGTGAAGTTTCAAGTGAATTCCGTCAGTAGTTGCAAAGATAAAGTGTTGCATCTAAAACATAACAAATAATTTACTAAGTATAAAAAGGCAATAATTCAGTCCAAATTTATCCAACAGTTATGTAACTTGGTATTTGAACTCCAATGGTAACCTCGTAGACATGTGAGAAGTTTCACGTGAATCCCTTCAGTAGTTGCAAAGATAAAATGTAGCACCAAAAAACTTAACCAAGAAATTTCAAAGTATAAAAGGGCCATAATCCAGTCAAAAGTCATGATAGAGTTATGCAGCTTGGTAGTTAACCTCCAAAAGTTATTCCGTAGACATTTGTAAAGTTTCAAGTGAATTCCTTCAGAAGTTTCAAGATAACATGTTGCACCAAAAAACTTAACCATAGGTATACAAGGGCCATAATCCAGTCAAAAGTCATGATAGAGTTATGCAGCTTGGTAGTTGAACTCCAATGGTAACCTCGTAGACATGTGAGAAGTTTCACGTGAATCCCTTCAGTAGTTGCAAAGATAAAATGTAGCACCAAAAAACTTAACCAAGAAATTTCTAAGTATAAAAGGGCCATAATCCAGTCAAAAGTCATGATAGAGTTATGCAGCTTGGTAGTTGACCTCCAATAGTAATCCCGTAGACATGTCTAAAGTTTCAAGTGAACCCCTTCAGTAGTTTCAAGATAAAATGTTGCACCAAAAAAATTGACCAAGAAATTTCTAAGTATAAAAGTGCCATAATCCAGTCAAAAGTCATGGTAGAGTTATGCAGCTTGGTACTTGACCTCCAATAGTAATCCCGTAGACATGTGTAAAGTTTCAAGTGAACCCCTTCAGTAGTTTCAAGATAAAATGTTGCACCAAGAAGATTAACCGAGAAATTTCTAAGTATAAAAGGGCCATAATCCAGTCAAAAGTCATGATAGAGTTATGCAGCTTGGTAGTTGACCTCCAATAATTATCTCGTAGACATGTGTTAAGTTTCAAGTGAACCCCTTCAGTAGTTTCAAGATAAAATGTTGCACCAAAAAACTTAACCAAGAAATTTCTTAGTATAAAAGGGCCATAATCCAGTCAAAAGTCATGATAGAGTTATGCAGCTTGGTATTTGACGTCAATTAGTAACCACGTAGACATGTGAGAAGTTTCAAGTGAATTCTTTCAGTAGTTGCAAAGATAAAGTGTTGCACCTAAAACATAACAAATAATTTACTAAGTATAAAAAGGCAATAATTCAGTCCAAATTCATCCAAGAGTTATTTAACTTGGTATTTGAACTCCAATGGTAACCCCGTTGACACGTGTGAAGTTTCACATGAATCCCTTCAGTAGTTGCAAAGATAAAATGTTGCACCAAAAAACTTAACCAAGAAATTTGTAAGTATATAAGTGCCATAATTTAGTCCAAATTCATCCAAGAGTTATTTAACTTGGTATTTGAACTCCAATGGTAACCCTGTAAACACAAATAAAATTCTAAGTGACGCCCTCCAGTACTTGCAAAGAGCTTAAAGAAACGAAAATGTTGCACCTAAAAACTTAACCAAGAAGTGTTACGCCGACGCCACCGCCGACGCTGACGCACAGCTGAATAGGATAGCCCCATTATTCTACGAATAGTCGAGCTAAAAATGCCTATTCAAAGGTCTATTGAAAAGTTTATTCGCATAAACATAGCAACGCATTCAGAATTATCAAAAAGCTTTATGTAAAGTGACCAATAGATAAAACTAGTTGTCTATTCAAAGTCTTTTCGCAAAACATAGTCATGCATTCAGAAGTTTATTCGAGGAGTGTGAATAGACAGCTGTCTATTCAAAAGTCTATTTAGAATTATATTTGTGAAAAATAGTGATGCATTTCAAAAGTTTCGAATGTCTATTCGTGGAATGGTAATATATAGCTAGTCGTTTTGTGAATAGACAGCTACGTCGAAAAAAATGGACATACAATGGTCTTTATTTTACAATCGTTTTTAAAATCGTTTTATGACGTATCCACGGGTAAGATGGAAGTTAGATCGTATAATATGTGAATCAAACAAAAATGGAAAGGAAAGACATTAAAATCCCCGTGCACAGATATCATATGAATAGCCGTCCTTGGATCTGCCAACATTGCACAGGGCATCATGTTTGGATGACCCATGAGTCGATTCAATCTATGCGCAGCTGTTACATTGACAAAGCTATAAATAGCAGAGCAATTTCGTTATTTTTATGTACGAGTTTTGCGATCTCATTTGACGACGTGTGTTCTTGGATGATTACTTGTGAATTGCACCACGAAGACGATGTAAACTAGTTACTGAGCACAATAATTGCATAATGTAAGGTACGAATGTAAACCATATTGGTTCAAAATAAGCGAGCTCGCGAGTGGAGATTTTTATAGTAAGTTTCTATCAGATTGACATTCTGTATGTAGTAACTTGCATCAGCAGACTAGTCCTTATTTCACGGCGTCTCAACGCCGTGATATTGTGGTGGGTAGATTTTGATAGCAATGGGCAAAAGTCACGTGATAAAAAATGATAAAAATCCTTTCGATTTCCACTGCCGACAAATTTATTGTTTTTAATGCAGTCATAGTACAGCCCATTTCCGTTAAAAGTTAAATAGAAAAATCATTTTTGGGGTTATCCATATAAACAATTTTTCTTGCAACAATGCAACACACGAAAAATCAGCGTTTTATATCAACACATTTCCGCAAATCCTTTCGAATCACACGAAAAGGGGTAGGTATAAATCGCGAACCAACGGGACCAGGAGACCAGTTTAGTATACGGATACAGTTTAACAAATATGCGTATCATAATGTGTGTATAGTACATATATTATTGATATTTGCCAATATTTTATTTGAAAAGATAAGACACCAATATCGAAATTATATTTTAAGAAATAACTTTGCAGACTTTAACTATTAAAAGAATCGTCGATTGCTTCATCACATATTGTTGTAAATATTATATATTTCAACTGTTAGAGCATTTATCATTTGAAAACTAATTTGATATGATTCATATATTTTAATAATATACCTTTTTTCTTATTAGCCGACTGTATAAATAAAGAAGCGTAATCGTGTAACATTGACTCTTAATTCTTACTCTTACTGAGCTCTATTGGCGATCTTTTCTAACTATGATTAAGTGCAGCGGACCAGTTAATTTTAAGAGCATAAGAGTTACGGACCAGGGCAGGGTTGAGTTCAGTAACTGCGAACGTTATAGAACGTTCCGCAACGATACATTCGGAAGTCCTCGTCCATTTGCTGCGAATAATCTCGGATATATTTGGACGCTATTTTGAAATGTCCGGCGTTAAAGTAAACAAATGTATGACCGAGGAGTTCCGAATGCATCGTTATGTAACGTACTGTAGCGTTTTGTGTAATTGAACTTGCTTCTGGTTATAGATCGAGCAGATGTAAGATTATTTTTGCAGACTTTTTTTAATTATGAAAAGTTTGGTACTATATTGACGGACTATTGACCAGACGGACCAGGTAATTTTAAGAGAGTTCAAATGACGGACATTTACACCTAGGTGAAAAGCTCGCCAGTTTTTAATTTGTTCGAATGGAGTATGTTTTCTCGAGTCCGAGTGAATTCATTATTAAGAAAAATGATTTCTATTCGAAATAGCTTGCCTTTTGTATTTAAGTGCATCTTTTCGGAATTAAAATACATGTTAAATCCTTTCGTGTATCCGGCAACAAAATTCTTCCGTAACAAGTAAAGGTATGACTACTCTCTAATACACTGGTTTGAAAGATTCACTCGCTGACTCTCTACCTCTGCTTAAATACTATGCGCAAACTGATATTTCTATTTCAAGGCAAAGACACACACATTTAGATTGCATGACTGTCTCGTGGTTAAAAAATAAATGCAATAAATGCAACAAATGTTCACGCCTGTAAAATCAAAATGTCGAAATTCAAAGATGCTGGACAGTTATGCATTAGTTAGATGATTGGTTACACGGATTGGTAAGAACAGATCCGCAATGTGAGGAGCACTTGACTAAACAGAAGCGATAAGTCATGTAAATAGCTTCTGTTCTGAAGAACTATGTTTTCCCTTCTGCCGATCTTTTTAAGCGTCATGCAAATATGAATTACTGGAAATAAATCCAACTAAAACCAAACATCCTGTCGGCATAAAGATGGTGTCTAGATCCAGACCATTCGCGTACTCCAAATTTGTCAAGATTCTCAATCTAACTAGTATCGAGAATCTTACTAGGCTTTTGGAACGAGATTGTTACATTTGAACAGAAAAACGTTTTATGACAAGTTACCTTTGATTACTGAAAAACCTTAACATGACAATTCAATATAATGCTCTTTTGAGTTACCTTTAGATTATACTTAATCATTCTTTTTTGTTTGCCGTGACAATCCCTTTGCTGCTGCATTTAGCAGCAATTTTTTACTTGTTTGTATATAGTTTTGTATAGTTCAATAGATAAAATATTCACTATATAAGGATAAGTACCTGAGATTTTATTGTTGTATAATTATCATTTCTGAAACGATATGAAGAGATTGCCGTCGGCTGCTGCTGTGGAACATTTGGTGCAAAAATTGGTTCCATTAGCCGTTCAGATATTATGTTTGTTGGAAATCCAGATATTCCACCACGTGGTAAAAGGTGTTGGGTCCAGCATACAGGACAGCTAATTTCATTTCTTGCAATAATAAAAGAATGATATGATGAAAGCTTGATTTTTTATAATGTCATTAAGAAAGAATCCATACAATTTCACATGGTTAATTTGTATAGCGTAAAAATAAAAACTTAATTTGGTCTTCAAAATTAAAATATAATGAATGTAGTAAAATATTTACCGATTAGAACTGTGAGATCTGTCCAAACATGGTAATACTTTAGGTCTTGTAAGTTTGCGCTTACATATTGGACATTCTACCTGTCTCCGAATTTCACTACTGGTCATTTAAAAATCAAAATTTTATTAATCTATAGGCTTATTTTCAACTTCCCCCTTTCATTACTTTAAATTTAAATATAACAATTGAGCTGCTAATTCAATTGATCGAAAAGTCTTTCCCCCCGAGACAATTTGAAGAGATGCCGGATAGTTAAGAATTAGAGTTTGGTATTTGGCACTAAAATGTTACTGAACAAGAATACTTGCTATCATCAAAAACTTTGTTGAAACCAGTTTAAATTCGTGAAAAAAAACAAACGAACAAAACAACATTCACAATTACAAAAAGAAAAACAAGAAATGTAATGTGGAAACGTCAATACAGCCTGATTTAAGAACATAACGCAAAAATTTCAAAAGGAAATGATCCATAATAAAGGTAGGTAGAGTCGTGGTTACTTTATAATTCTGTTCATCACACGGTATGTTATCAGTGTATGAAGTTTCATAAAGATCTGACAATAAATGGCAGAAATATATGGTAAAGAAAAACTTTAACGCAATTGCTAACGACACAGGACGCATGACCGAAACCGCCCGTGTTTTACCAAACTAGTAGCCGAATTTTCTTGGTTGAAAAATCCGGCTAATGATGTCAGTAATACCGATGATATTTCTTACCTTTAATTTCGTTAAATCTGAATAGGTATTTAACACCTCCGACGTAACTAGAGAGATATCTTCCTTTTTTGTAATTCCTTATTGAACCGTATTTTCAATTTCGATTGAGAGGTATATTTTCCTCTACTAATACTAGTTTAATTTCAACGTACGCGCGTAGATATAAGCAATCTAAAAACTATTTATGGTGCACACTTCACAATATGCGTTAAATTAAATTATATTTGATTAGTAATGCCTTCTGCAATTCTTCTTATGTAAATAGTTATATTATCAGACAACCTAAAGCTTAGACGCATAACTGAGCAAACTTGATAAAACGAAGTCTTAATATTACGTATTTTCTCATAGATCCTTATTGTTTCAATTAAGGACATAGAAAGGTTAAATAATACATGCATATCATTTATCTATTCTAAGAACCGTAATAAAACAATTATAGGAAAACAATCTGATATAAAAATCTTCAAACAATGTATTGTCTATAAAGATTTTTAAACACTTATTCAACTTATCTTGGTGTAACTTGGCTGAAAACCAAAAAGCGGTATTGTTCGTAAAACAAAAGAAAAATAGACCAAATGTTTTATACGTTTGTTACGACATCTTATCGTGTTTTGATCACAAAATATTTGGAACACAAAGTATAGTTAGACATACACAGATAAAAAAGGCGACTTATTATTATTTACAACAAAATGTCGAAATATACCAAATCATTCCATGCGCAGTGTCAAGCGCAACATTATAGTATTACATATTAACGTACAGTTTAAATGAATAATAAAAAATTACAAAAATATCTTGTATAATTTCCTATATCGACGTCAATACTATGTTTAATTGTACGTTGAATGACGCATGTCTAGCTGGTGTAACAATGGATAAAACAGTATTTCATTTGCGTCTCATATGTCAAAACACATAGAAACAAAATCTGTGAGCTACACATGCTATTCATTCTCGTACCTTGAGGTTACCAAGATTCTTGAAGTAGCAAGTATAGGGAATCTAAATAGCTTCGGGGCACGAGAATGCTTGTATTTAGCCGGCACAAAAATGAATTAGCATGCTCTTTCCCTGGCATGCCTTGAGAACATGAAAAAGATTCCTTTGTCGTCTAACGTACACATTTTATCGAGGGCCGAACGAAACACTTACGTAACTCTACCTAGAAACAAAGGGGGTTGCAATAGTGTTGCCTCTATATCATGACTCGCAACGTCCCTGTGTCAATATTGAAATTTACGATTCACACATTTTTAAAAGTACATTACAGTAAATGTAGTTCTGTGTAAAGTCAGAAAATAAATGTAGAAAATAATACCGAAGACGTTGATACTGGAAGCACAATAATATTATTGATGGTAGCCTAACTTTATTATCTCCATTTACTAACGTGTTTTTTTTTTTTTTTTTTTTTTTTTAACGTCGCATTTAACACATATATAGGTCATATACACGACGGCCAGCTCTTCCTTCTATAGGTTTCCTGGACACTTATCTATCACCAATAATGACTTACCCTACCACGAGGCCGACAACTCATTTATGGGGGGGGTATGACCTGTCGCGACCGGGATTCGAACCCGCAATCTCCGGATTCGAAGTCAGACATGCTAACCACTACGCCACGGCCGTGGCTATTTACTAACGTGAACCTCTTCATCACTCTCCAAGTTCTCACCAATGAGAGTTCTGTTCCCTTTCAAAACATTAGCCAGCAATATTGGGTATTATATTGGGTAGCAAGTAATAGTGTACATGTTGCAACATTATCAATAGCTTACTATATTTATGAGACCTGGGTCGATAGCGTAGTTGTCGTAGCGCGCCGGGATTTGGAATCTCGTGTCCTGAAGGGGGTACAGGTTTGAATCCCACCCGGGGAGGATATAATCTTCCATGAAAATTGACAATAGTGTCGATTTTCTGCCATTAATAAGATACGTGTATGTAGAGAAGTTTCCGGCCTTGTTGAAGGGTAGATGA
This sequence comes from Mactra quadrangularis, assembly GCA_025267735.1. Lineage (NCBI taxonomy): Eukaryota > Metazoa > Mollusca > Bivalvia > Venerida > Mactridae > Mactra > Mactra quadrangularis. The sequence goes on along the minus strand of CM046309.1, from coordinate 54,500,418 downwards.
GTACTGGTAATAGACAAGGGACCAGAAAAGCTAGGTAACGTGCTCTGTAGGGCTGCAACGGTTCACCGAACTACTGTGAAACCGTAACCGAAAGTGGCCGGTACGAGTGTACCGTACCGTGACATAAAATCCGAGTGAACGGCAGTCTTCTTAAATACTGTCTAACATAATTTCCTATTGATCATAAACAACAAATATTCAAACAAATCTCATTTCAAGGCGAGAAACACAAGTTAAACAAATTGTTGACTCTTTACGCTAAATATTGGCAGGTTTTGAAAAGATTAAAATTCGGTGATCAGGGGAAATCAATTTTCTTAAGATTTAAATTAAATTTACCATGACTCCCATTGTTTTATCGCTTTATTTTTAGAAAATTCAAACATTACCTTGTTCCGTTTGTATTTTTCTGAACAAAAAAATGACCAAACTATTTTTCAACGAATTTTCGTATTTTATCGATGCAAGTGTAAGCAAACGGTCGTTTGCTAATCGTGAACGGAATAAAAGCCTGATGTTGTGTATTGATATTAATGAATTAAAATGCGTTGGTGGTTTTAAGACGTGCAATTGTGCGATTAATGCTTACAATTTGAAATCGCGCATATTTTCGGCACTTACTGAAAATCGGCAATCCCCTACTGAAAGTGAATCCCTTATTTAATCATGAACAAATCTTTAAAACTAAACAAAAATAATTTCAAAACAAACTTTATTGTCATCATTTTACTTACGAATTATGATTTATTCATCCTTTAGTATTCTTTGTCCCTACATTCATACGGATATCATGTAATATATTTTCGCAATTTTTAAATTTACATAAGTAATGTAATAAGGTTATTACATGTAATTGTTCTTCCTTATATAGCAAAAATGCTTCAGGAAACGACAAATTCAAACAAGTCACTGTTTTCGGGCGTACGAAGTTGAAACAAATCTCCAAATAACAGACGTTTCTTCGTCAACAATATTTCTATTGGTAAATTTCATGATGCTATCGTAGCTATACTGTATTTATTATTGACATCGTATCAATATCGTTAACAGTTAAGATAGCTAACACCTATATGTATGTCATATGAATATGTTCAGTTTGTTAATTAATGAGTATTTCAAATAAGCAAAGTACAGACAAGATGGTTGTATAAACATGTTATCAAATTTAAAAAACTGTTATCGTTACTTGTTGTTTTATTAAACACAATTATACAAAAGAATCTTTGTCATAAATTACCAAAATGAACATTTACAGCCGTACCTAGGTACGTACCCTACCGCAACTTGGCTCAAGGTACACAGCCCTAATGTTATCATCGGCGATTTTTTAAGTCAGTTTAAAATCACAAATTAATTAAACAAACAAACTAACAAAAGTCAAATAAAAAAAAGACAATAGTAATTTCTTAAGACTTACTTTAATTTGCTTAAATAAAATCCTATAAATCCTATAGGAATGTCACCTTCGACGATTCTAGAGGCAACTAACCTCAATACTTCCTGATCGGACTGTTTGATAGAAATTTAAAAACCTAGTTCGCTTTTAGAGACAACTATCCTATAAATGCTTTCTGATTTAACCACTAAACTATGCTCATCGTCGATCCGTAAGTATCGTTTGGAGCAATTGAAACTGTTATGAATTTCAATGTACGAGTTAGACCGATTATAATAAATTCTTACGTCAAACGAATTGCAACAAAAGGTTCTTTAGCGTAATTCTACAGCCAAACATAGTGTAGATTACCAGTAAAAACCCGAAAAAATCCAACCACGGGGTTTGGAGAAAAATGGAATTGAATAACGCATTCGTAAGGTGGCTTCCAACGTACATCATACTCAGAAATATTTTTGGTAAACGGTGTCAATGTAAACAAAAGTTTTGCGCGGAAAAAAATAGAAATTTGGTTTAAACCAGATCGAAATATTAAACTTCCTGAACTGCCAAGCATTCAGTTACCGCGAACGTTACAAAACGCTCCGTAACGATACATTCGGAACTCCTCGGCCATTCAATGCGAATAATCTCGGACATATTTAGACGCTATTTTGAAACTACCGGTGTTAAAGTAAACAAATATATGATCGTTTAGGCATTGAGTGGTGTTTCGTTTTTAGTCCGTAAATTTTGAAACATCACTCATTGCCTTAACAATCTCATATTTGTGTATTAGATTAGGTTATTCACAGCGAATGGCCGAGGAGTTCCGAATGTATCGTTATGTAACGTTCTGTAACGTTTTGTGTAATTGAACACGCTACAGGTGTGATAATTTTGAGTTGTCATATGACTTTATTAAGTTTTTGTTCAATATTAAGGCCACGCATGTTGAAATATCTTATATTCTAAAGTTTGTATAATGATTTCTCGAGTTTTTTAAATATTGCGTTTAGTCATTAAAACTACGCATATTTTTTTCAATAAAATTGTATAAACCTCCATAAATAAACATTGTATACACACATTTCGGTTTAATGTGTAAATTTCGTACGCAAATCATTTTTTGAAAATATTCAAGGTCGTTGATAAATGTGTCAAAAATAATGTACGGAAGCCTTTTTATGATAATTTTTGGCGTCAATAAAATTAAGTAATTGCAATCAAATAGTCGAAACTTATATGGAGATAGGTAAAAAAATAATATGTTTTAATTTTAGGGTATCATTATTATTATTATTGTTATTATTATTATTATTCAACAAAGAACAAAATTCTTCTTTCAATTTATTTAAAACATCAACTTTAGACGTTGAGATGCTACCATCATTTAAAACAACCTCCATTGGAATGGATTTTTACGACATTGACTAACACCAAAATGACCTAAAGACCTCCAAAACTCTGGATTACCAGTATTACACTCATTTAATAAATCATTTTGTAAAGAATACCAATACATCCTTTTTGCTTTTTGTACTTGTTTATCAAACAATTTACGTTTACTTACAAACAAAGATTTAAGCCTTGACTTACAACTTGAAATTTTACAATTCACCCACTCACGTTCAGCCTTACACATATCAGTCCATAGTACTGTTAAGTAATCAGACCACCAGGGCTTACTAACTCGACGTTTTTTGTTGGACAAACCTACTGTAAAAGTTTTATAAGGAACATTTTCATACATATTTACTTTTACAATATTACAAAATTGATCATAAACATGGTTTATATCATCTTGAGATTTTATACTTTGCTCAAGATTATCAATTACAGAATTAATTTGCAATAAGGTTTCAGTATCACTCATAAAATATGGTGGTATACTATCAACATTAAATTTAACAAATGTCTTGCTAGTATCCGAACAATCATTATATACATAGTGATCTGCCACGTTATACAATCTAGAGAGATCAATAGACCAAGCAAGCAATGAATGATCAGGCATACATGTAGGTACTAAAGTTGCCAAATTACCAGCCTGATTAATAAGATCAGTGACTCTTAATACAGAAAAGTCTTTAAATATGTGTAAAGAATCGTATGGAATGATACAGTAGTCAACTACAGATAAACCTGTATCTGTATGATGAGCCACGATAGACATTAAAACTAGTTTGTTTGTTTGTTTGTTTTGGTTTTACGGCGCACCAACACAGAAAAGTCATATCGCGCCGAAAGCAATAAATGATACTATTATTTCAATCGATATTAATGATTTGAAGTCCTACATACTTTATTATATTCATGTACATTCATTTCTTTCAAAAAGTTAAGTATTGCATATGATGGTACTGACTCAAAAAGTTCTTTAAGTGAGTTAACCTTAAAATGTTAGTCATTTATGTATTTGAGATCCTGACAGTCAAGGAGAACATGTTTGACATTGAAATACTCGTCACATGGTATACATTTAGGTGCTTCCTCTCTTTTGAGAAGGTATGAATGTGTTTATTTGTTATGACCAATTCTACATCGAGTAATCAGTATTTGACCTCGTCGATTAGCAAATACACGTACTTTTGAGGAAGATAAATCAAAGGATGGCTTTATGTCATGTAACTCATTAAATATAGCATTATTCTACATTGTTTGCCATTTTAACTTAATTAACGTATTGATCGAACACTTGAAGTCAGTGCTAGGTAATTTATATCTACTGGCTGTAGGTTTAAAGATTCTTTAGCTAAAAAGTCTACTTTTTCATTCCCATGTATTCCAATTTGACTTGGCACCCAGCAGTGGTGTACTATTTTGATTTTAGAATATCATGTAATTTTAATTCGATATTTTTTAATAAGTATATTGTCTGAACTACGGCAATAAATATAGATATCATCTTTGTAATGTCGATTTTCTCTCGGATTGTGACACTGCTTACTATCGATTTATCAATTAACTTTAAACTTTAAATTCTGGCGTAAAGGGAACAAACCCAATTACAAATTTAGACTCCCTACAAGGGAGTGAACTTCTATTTTGTACGTAATATTCTCCACATGAATAAGTTTGTCTAATCTATGATTCATATAAAATGTCACATAAATTCCAAGTTTGTGACTCATTTTTTGTTTCTTCGTTTATTGCAAAAATGTAACACAATATACATGAATGACATGATTTCTTTTCTTTAGATAAAACAGTAAGCATTTACCCATGCCAAAAGAAACAACATGCCATGTGAACAAAATCTAAAATCAACACAAACTGGCTTATCCATCAAGATTTTTTATTAAATTACATATTGTATGTCACAAAATGATCTTGAATTGATTTGCGCTATGCATGAAGACATTTTCTCAAAGTTTCATTAAACAAAGTACTTTTGGAGAGTACCGTAAATTCGCTGAAACGAAATGTTCATAAATTTGGTCTGTATAATATATACATGTATATTTAGAATTTTTGCTTACTGATTGTACATCTATCACTGTGAATATACGGTTGTGTAATTCTGTTTGTCCTTCGTTTTGTATAGCATTCCCATTAAGTTGGGATTATTCTGTTGTCCGGAGACTCCTTCTAGTGAACCACTGCAAGTACCTGTTTTAGGTCGTCCGTTATTTTGTATATCATTCACATTTTGTTGGGATTCTTCTGTTGTCTGGAGACTCCTTCTAGTGAACCATTGCAAGAATCTGTTTTTAGGTCGTCCGTTATTTTGTATATCATTCACATTTTGTTGGGATTCTTCTGTTGTCCGGAGACTCCTTCTAGTGAACCATTGCAAGTACCTGTTTTTAGGTCGTCCGTTATTTTGTATATCATTCACATTTTGTTGGGATTCTTCTGTTGTCCGGAGACTCCTTTAAGTGAACCATTGCAAGTACCTGTTTTAAGGTCGTCCGTTATTTTGTATATCATTCACATTTTGTTGGGATTCTTCTGTTGTCCGGAGACTCCTTCTAGTGAACCATTGCAAGTACCTGTTTTTAGGTCGTCCGTTATTTTGTATATCATTCACATTTTGTTGGGATTCTTCTGTTGTCCGGAGACTCCTTCTAGTGAACCATTGCAAGTATCTGTTTTTAGGTCGTCCGTTATTTTGTGTATCATTCACATTTTGTTGGGATTCTTCTGTTGTCCGGAGACTCCTTCTAGTGAACCATTGCAAGTATCTGTTTTTAGGTCGTCCGTTATTTTGTATATCATTCCCATTTTGTTGGGATTCTTCTGTTGTCCTGAGACTCCTTCTAGTGAACCATTGCAAGTACCTGTTTTTAGGTCGTCCGTTATTTTGTATATCATTCACATTTTGTTGGGATTCTTCTGTTGTCCGGAGACTCCTTCTAGTGAACCATTGCAAGTATCTGTTTTTAGGTCGTCCGTTATTTTGTATATCATTCACATTTTGTTGGGATTCTTCTGTTGTCCGGAGACTCCTTCTAGTGAACCATTGCAAGTATCTGTTTTTAGGTCGTCCGTTATTTTGTATATCATTTACATTTGGCTGGGATTCTTCTGTTGTCCCGGGTCTCCTTTGAGCATACTGTAGAAAGTAGCTGTTGTTAGCCCGTCTGTTATTTTGTGTATTAATTATATTTCGTTGGGATTCTTCTGAAGTCCGGGGACTCCTTTCAGCATACGTTAGAAAGTATCTGTTGTTAGATCGTCTGTTATTTTGTCTATCATTTACCTTTCGTTGTGACTCGTCTATTGTCCAGGGTCCCGATCTTTCAGGTCTATGGTTTCTTTGAACGTTTCTTTCTAATTCTCTCTGATTATCAGTAAGTGCCGCAACCCTGGATTGTATAAATGCGAAATGATATATATTCTAGTGACGTACTGTCTAATATAAACGATGAGGATATTGTTGCATAGGATCATAGCAAGCACCAAAATCGATCCACGAAAGAATATACTAATGTATTTCAGTAAATATTGTGGTTACACCAAACATTGGATAATAATATATGCTTTAATAAGTAGTCAGTTCTACATTTTACAGTCCAGTCTGAGGTTCAACAGTCCCCCTGTTTTCTCCAAAACCCGAACCCAAAACGTTGGTCTTAAACTAAGCAAAGATGAACAAAGTTTATCATTTTCGCCCACTCTGAAATTATTATGTAGCGCTATTGTAACTGGGGTTCAAAATGCACACTGTAATTTTTTTGTCATACATTGAAATCTTATACATATTACATTATGATAAACTTATCTACATAGATCCTTATAAATTCCTTAAATATTGAAAACGATAAATAAACTTTAAGTTTTTTCAGCAGTATGTGTCGAGGTGATCTGATACATGTTTATCACTTCTCAAAATCGACTCAATTAAACTAAACATTTAAGTGTAATTTTTCTAATACCTATTATACGTATAGACATTATGATAATTAATTAATACAAACCTAGCGATATCCAATTAACTTGGGTTACTCCCATGCTGAACATTCTCATACTCAGAGGTTATCATTCCATCTCCCTGGAGTCCTGCATTAAAACGAGGCTGGACAACAATAAATTATTTCTGTGAAACGAAGATAAATACCGGCATATTGAATGTTTGTTAAGATAATCAAACCTCAGACAGTTAAAGTGTCTCAGTCACAAAAGGCTATTAATACGCAAAAATAAACAGATAAAAATAACAACTTTATTCTGATAACAAAATATCAAAAGTAGATTAGTTTATGCCCATGCGCAAAGGCATGTACCATATTTGGTTACTCCGTTAACTAAGGTCCGTGAAGTTATTTATTGTCTGTTCACTATTAAAAAGTTTATTCGCATAATAATGGTTTTTAGAGAAACTATTTATTCAGAAGTCTATTCGCATTCATTATGCATTGTATACATAGCAATACATTAAAATTATTCGGAAGACGACTTTCACAAAATCCCGAATTAAAAATTGTCTATTCTTAAGTCTATTCAGAAGTCTATTCGCAAAATATGCCTTTGTATTCATAAGGCTCTGGAAGTCAATTCAGGGAGTTCGAATAGACATGTGCCAATTCAAGTCTATTTAGAGGTCAATTTGCGAAAACATAGTAATGCATTAGAAATATTTCAAAAGTCTTCAACCGAATTAACGGAAAAAGCACAGTGATTGTGTCATGTGTAGTAAGCGAAATAAGCGAGTTCGCGATGGGAGAATTTTAGAGTAAGTTTTCTATCAGATTGACATTATATCTTCTGTATGTGGTAACGTGCTTCTACGACCAGTTCTTATTTGGAGTTCTGTATAGTTCAATAGAAAAAATATTCACTTTATAAAAATAAGTACCTGAAAAGTTATTGCTGTATTGTTATCATTTCTGAAAGGCTGTAAAGAGGTTGCCTTTGGCTGAAGAGGTGGTGCTGTCGGCTGAAGAGGTGGTGCTGTCGGCTGAAGAGGTGGTGCTGTCGGCTGCTGCTGTGGAACATTGGGTGCAGGCATTGCTTCCATTAATCGTTGAATCGTTATGTTTGTTGGAAATCCAGATATTCCACCAAGAGGTAGAGGGTGTTGGGCCCTGCATTCAGGACAGCTTATTATTTTTCCACTACTAAAACATAAAATTCAATAATGAAATTGTGCACTTTTGTCAAGTATATTTTTGACAAATTTATTCTGAAAAATTCATACAATTCCATACATTTTATACAAGTAGGATCTTAATGTATGCCTACACTTGTTAAGAGCATAATTTAAAGGTATTAGATATAAAGTAGTTCAATGGTCTAATTTTATTGCGTAAAATAAGAAAGAATTTGGTCTTCTCAACTTATAGCATAATGAATTTAATAAAATATTTACCAATTAGAACGGTAATGTAATACTTTAGGTGTTGTAAATTGTTCCATACATATTGGAAATTCTACCTGCCTCTGAATTTGACTATTGTTCATCTACAAAGCAAACGAAAATAGTTCAAATACATAACAAGTTTCATGGGAGTTATAAGGCATTGTTGAGGAGTCCATAGACACGAAAAAGAAATCTTCTTGTCGAACACCATAGAGCACAGAGCCTAATTGTATGACAAGCGGCATTACCATATGATCCTTTAAATTGATTGTTCAAATTATGCTCCCTGGCAATATTGGCCCTACTCCAGGGGTCAATAAAATATATGGATCAACCATTTTCTTCTTGTCTGAAACCATTTCGTATAAAGTTTCCATCTTTGGCATGTATCATTCCCTTGAGACTCGACCCAAAGATAGTTCAAATTATGACACAGGGGACGTAATTGGACCCAGTGTTAATTGTATTCTGGAAACATATTATAGAGTAATTTTACAATTGAGCTAGACGTACGTTGTTGGGTATTTATAGATCTAGATCTTAGGGCTAACAGATATTTAAATAATAGGCTAAATCTAGATTGAAATGAATATCGTACGCAATGAAGTCATTTATGAAGCCACTAACTATTCTAACCTATCCAGTCTGAGTGCCAAATCGTAGTCAACGTTTAAACATGTTTTATCTTATATTTATGAGACAATTAAAGTCGTATATAAATGTATGTGGAGGATATAATCAGAGACATAGATAACAGAGATTAGAAGATATTGGAAAAAAGCCGATTCGTCCGTAACGTTATCGGGTTTGGTTTAAAGTTCGGTCGAACCGTACTTGATAATTCCGGATAGTTGGTACGGAGTTGTCCTTCTTTTTTTAAATTGAAATATTTCAGATAGATTAAAGTTAATTACAATATTTTATCTTATAGGCATATAACACTTGGAATTAGTAATCAACAAAATGTAGGTCACATATGGTGTATATTACTCCTCCTCTCAGATATTCAATCTAATTAACAAAGCAATAACAGTGTCACAATCAAAGGAAACAATACTGTCTTATCAGTGAGAGGGCAGTACAATTAGCAACTTGGAAATTGTACCCTGGTGTTTTATGACCCATGACATGTTTGTACAACGGTTTGCTTTAAATTATTGTAATATTAAGTTAGATGGTTAATTACTTATTATTTGTAAAAATAAAACAAAACTGAACAAATGAAATATTAGAAGCTATTCTATTTAATTTCTTTGTGATGTGTGACATTACTTATAAATTTGGTAAAACTACAATGTTTGTTAATTTTTTAAAGATTGAAAATTTGAATCTAATTTTAAATAAAATAATTTTATTTAATCAAATATTCAAATTCTTTCAACAAAAATGTATGAGCAAATTTAAATAAATAGTAAAATAATACACAATATACTTATACATGAATGATTTTAATATTGTTTATTATGTCATGTTTGTCAAAATAGTATACATTATGATTTCAATAGGTGCTAAATACCTGTCCCCTAACACCAACAATGAAGCCACCCCTCAGTATGATAGACTATGACATGTATATCATATGATAATATTTATGTTATATTGTTGGCCAAATTCATGTTTTGAATAGTCAACAATATTATCTATACAAAATGTCTTCAGAATTTATCAAGTGGGATGAATTAAGTCTTGACTTATTACTTGGAGAGTATACAGAAGATAATAAAAACATTTCACCAACATAGAATTGTAACAATTTTTTGTATATAATTACAAATGTCAAAAATGCAGCAAGGCAATGACGACTATATCTGGGTTTCGAGGTCATATGACTAAAAAACATGAAATCCCTTTAAAATTAATCTATGACTTAACTAATAAACAATTATCTTAGACAAAGGAAACATCTCTAAGTCTATGATGATGTATTAAGTAATTTGAATAAATTAAGTTAATACGTTACTTGCCTATATTTTAAAGTACAGTGGTAATGCTTTTTGAAGATAGAAATTTTGAATCTGCATATTAAATAAAATGACAGATTCAATTTTCTTTATTCAAAGATATTTTACACAAATAAAATAGTGGTTAACTGAACATCAATTATAATATTGTGGCTGATGTCCTGCATGTGAAAAAAATTAAAGCATGATTCTCAACAAAACCTGCTAAAACCTGACCCCTAACTCCAGTAATAAAGCCACGCCTAAATACATATTCATATTATAAAACAATGAGTCAAAATTCTAAAAAAAAAATATCAAAAATATACAGACGGATCAAAATGACCATAATCAGGCACTGTCTCATGTGCCTACACAACCCCTTATAAAATCTTACATGTAATCAGAGGCTCTCAAAAACACCTCTCTCAATACTGTAGAAATGAAAGCCATTGTTGTCTCCATAGGCTAGATAATTGAAATCCTATATTAATTATTTACAGCGTCCAGCACACCTAACCTATCTTTTCTGGACCCTTGTCTTTAACCAATACTTACCTACCCTTCCACAAGGCCATAAACTTCTCCATATTGTCTAATCAATGGAGGAAAATCGACATTATTGTCAAATTTTCATGGAAGGGTGTAACCTATCCGGGTGGGATTCCAACCCGCACCCGTATCTTATTCCCTGATATAATTGAACAAATATATAATCCTTATTTAAGATAAAATAACGACTTGTAAGTTGATAAACGATTTCTTCATGACTAGAAAAAACATATTCTTACATTTTCAATATTAAATAAAGCACAGTCTTATCAATAAGATTGAAACTAAACAAATGTCGATAATATTTTTCTTTTTAATTTAAATGTAACGCGAGTCCTCAAATAAAACATTGGAAAGGACTACAGTCTTACAAGCTTTTAAAAAACACCCTATGGATGAAAAGGTTTTATCTTATTAGCATTACTAAAGTCATATGGATACTTCTCACCTATATTTTTCTGTTATAAAAATCACCTTCACATATTTTTTCAAAATGTCCCCTTTCTGCACGACAAAAGCACTGAATTTGCTGCGTGGACTTGACTGGACTTTTTTAATGTTCAGTGCCATTTTTCTAAAAATTAAGTTTTGCGATATCAAACGATTTATATAGTTTGCTTGTTATATTAACATTTTAAAAATGCTAGTTGATAAACGATGTATACCAAAATAAATCTATCGCTATCTATCTATTTATCAAAATGTTGTAAGCTTTATTTTAGAAACCACTGGTCGATATCGTTTGAACATGCTATTGATTTTGTTAAAAAATATACGGTGTGCATGTTGTGTGGCATTTTTAACCTAGTAACGAATATCAACATAAAAACTAAATTGGTTGAGTTCATATACCATGCTGTGACAAATGATTTTATTCATTAATACACCTGTGATGCTTTTCACAAAAATTCTTACGAAAAAGATATTCGTAAGTCAGTTTCATATAAATAGCACTTCAAAGTCAGACGGATAATAAGCATAACTATGATATGATATTTTAAAGGTATACACAATTCTACACAGTTTGTATTATATTTAAAATCGATAAGCCAAAAAATGAGCGTATTATTAATAGTTCTTGCTTTTGACTTACGAAAATTTATTTCGTAAGAATTTTTGTGAAAAGCACCACAGAAGTGCAGAGTAAAAAACACTACTTATGTGGAAATCTCCGACTTTATGGTGCTAAATTAGCAATTAGGAAACAACCTACCTTTTGCAATAACAGAAACACATTTTGGCACATAAGAAACTCTCCTGATATTAATTATGTAAGGAACTTTTCAAAATTAGACTAAATTAAGATAAAAAATCAATATTTAAAGGGATGAACATTCTCATCCTGGGGTCTGCACATAATGCATCCTTATGGTGCGGACGAAACCTTATAATTATTAAATCAAAACAAAAACAAGGGTTTATAACTTTTTCTGCGAGAGAACAGCCCGCCGTTGAAAAAGCGATATTCTGATAGTTGTGAAATACGAAAATGTACCGAGTGATATTAAGAATCGGGCGCCAGTCATTGTGAAATGTCCGCAGCTTGTAGCAATGGGTAGGGTCGAAATAAATCGGACTAAACAGCATCGGTCTGGACTTTTCAATTAATATGGTGAAGATAGTTTTATGCCAAACGTGGCGTACCTTATACTCTGTACATACATTTCAATTGATTACAAAAACTCATTTCTGTCGACATTGTTGAATATGTGTTGGTACATTAAAGGTAAAACGTGACGAAGTAACGAGAAAGCATATTTTATTGAAAACAGTTTGAAACCAGTAATCAAACAGTAAAAAGCAAAAATTTAATTACTCACAAACTAGATATTATTAATTCATATTTCTTACCTTTGATTCGTTTTAATCTGAGTAGGAACGTACTATTGTCGATGTTTCTAGTGATAACTACCCTTTTAGAAATTTTGTACTTCCTGATTCATAGGTATTTTAAACAATTTTGAGATAAGAGCTCGACCAACAACGTACGTACCTACATTGGCATTTAAACAACTAAATATGATACGAACTTAAAATGGAAAATAAAGATCAAAGGTGCTTTTCACAAAAATTCTTACGAAAAAATCTTTGTAAGTTAGTTTCATATAATTAGCACTTCAAAGTCAGACGGATAATAAGCATTACTATGATATGATATTCAAAAGGTGTACACAATTCTACACAATTTGTATAATATTTAGAATTGATAAGCCAAAAAATGGGTGTACGTATTATTAATGTATCTTGCTTTTGACGTACGAAGATTTTTTTCGTAAGAATGTATTATTATAAGTTATTGTATTTACGCCAAACTATTAAGGAGTGACAATCTTTTAGTACATTACATGGGGGTTCCAAACGTTTATAAGCGGATAATTACATTCGCACGAGCAATTAGAGAGCTAATAACTACTTCAATAAAAGTAGATCGATTTACGCGTTTACAAATAAAAAATTAAAGTATATCTTATCCGGTTTAGTACTCTAAATAAACGATAATTATAGGAGACATTTCCCTAGTATCGTTCTCGTTTGTAGCATAATTCCATGTTATACCTTCCATCAAAACCTTATTTCTGACAGTGCTTTTAGCACTATGATTTCTCGTAAGACCGATAATCTTGATAACTTCTTGGTACAATAATGGCTAGATATATGCATCCAGTGAAGGGCCAGGGTGGTCCGGACCCCCCTTAAATTTCCAAAATGAACTCGATCTAAATGATAACTTAAAGGTATCTTTTTTCAGTCCCATGACTTTTTTTTTAAAAATTGTTTCAGCTGAAATGATAACGCATCAGATTCTTCATAAATGTTTAAGTGATAATTCAATCAATGACTTCGAAATTCTTCAACGATGCAATATTTGATCTATTATTGAACAGAAATATATACATTAAATTTCATTTTAACATTAATACTCATTTTTATAGAGTATTCATTCCATGATACCATTTGGGATCGAACTGTCTTGGGTCGAAATGTCTTGGGATCGAAATGTCACCGTCAAACCTGAGGTCGAAAGGCCTTGGGGTCGCAATGTCTGTAACTCAGACAGTTATCAATTTTTCTAGTGAAATGCATAGTTTTCAAAAGATCCATATCATTAAATATTAGTTCCGAAATTATAACCTCAAAAATTACATTTTAATCAAAGCGCAGAAGGCACTGAATTTGTTCGGATTTGAAAAATCAAAGTAGATTAAGTGCTTCAACGACGTTTGTATACAAAGGACAGTTCAATGATACTTGTTTCTTCGTAGAAAAAAAACATATATATACAGGTTGATCAAGTGGTGAGCCCTTTCTTTTGTATTGATTTTACCAACGCATAATAATAAAAGATGTGAATATTCGTTATAGTTAGTACGACTGGCCTTGGACATTATTTATGTCACTAAATTACAAACCTGTTTCGCCTGTACGACTCATAAGTGAATTTCTACAGAGATATTAATGTAATTAAAATACATGTATTATGTTGTAGGAAATATATATATATACGAGGTCATTCCTAGCACAATTCAGTGGCTCCAGGTTTGCAGTTATAATACATCCACATTTATTCTAATTCAATTTTAAGTAAAATAATAGAGAAAACTTTACCATTTAGATACACGGTAGGGAACCAACGTGACTTCATCAGGGCATTTTTCACCACATTTGGAATCTAGGTAGCTCGCCTAAGGTAAGTTTTTTGCTCTTTTTGAACATCTTGTAAACCCCCAGCTTACGATATACGACTGCTGCAGTATTTTTTTCTTGGAAAATTCAGCCGTTTTGGCGATATTTTGGCAACATTTTTCGAAGCGATTGAAATTGCCTGGGTAGCGTTCATTGTATTTCAATGGTTTATGTGTTTAAGTGCCTTAATTTGTGCTGCCAGTTAAGCACATGATATACATATGTCATATATTCTTCCAAAAAGATACGATTACAATCTTTGAAATGTGTTAGTTTGTAAAGTATGATAGAATGTGGATTTGATAACGTTCATTGTTCGTGGATTACTAGTACTTGATAACGTTCATTATAAACTTTAAACTTTTCATTAGATTAAACGCCTATCTCTATATTACATATTTAATGGCGTTGTACAAAAAGATAAATGATATATAAAAGATTAATAAGTAAAAACCCTCCACCATAAATACATTATGTACATGTATATACAATAACACAAAACAAAATCAAGTTTATCACACATGATGTAATATAGTGTGTAAGCGTATTTTTGTATTGATTTTACTGAGCTTTTAAATTTCATATTTTTTGGACCTACATCATTCACAGTTCATGATTCGACTTAATTTTACATTTTTTATCCTTAATTTTACATTTGTTTTTATTTATTTGATATTAAAAGTTGGTGTCCTGAACAGTATAGCATGATGCTACTGTTAACCGGACATGTCCTAAACGGTGTACATGTACTTGGTTTAACGCCGAATCAACATATTCTAAGTTCTATTTATTTAAACTTGGTTTAGCGCCGTATCAACATATTCGAAGTAATATTTATTTATCTATACTAGGTTTAACGCCGTATCAATATATTCTAAATTCTATTTATTTTTTAATAATGGGTTTAACGCCGTGTCAACGCAATAATTTACGTTATTTATCGGCGTCTAGCGCATCTAACCTAGCTTTCCATTACACTTAAACTTAAACTTGTTTTATTTTCTTAAACGCCTATTTCTACGTTAAAAAACATATTCAATGGCGTTTTACAATTACAACACATTTTAAACATAGTTACAATGAATACATGATTAACTATTGAAAATATCTTTGAAATAAATGGGTTTTTAGTCTTTTTTTGAAAACATCAATAGAACTACATTGTCTCAACCCGAGAGGTAGATCGTTCCAAAGCTGTGGACCTGCTGTCTGAAACCCTCTGTCATTAAATGTTTTTCTACTGTTACGAGGAACCTCATAGCACCCTACAGACGATGCTGAGTTCCTTAGTGTTCGTGTGGAAGTCTTAGTGGACAGGAGTTCTATCAGATATCCAGGAGCGTTTCCAACTGAGCAGTTATACATATATGTCAATATTTTAAATTCAATTCTTTGTTTTACAGGCAGCCAATGTAAATCAAACAATGCCTGTTTAGAGCTGTCACGCCTGTTACGACCAAGTACTAACTTGGCACACATATTCTGAACGCGTTGCAATTTATCTAATTCACTCCGTGTTATACCATAGAGGATTGCATTACAATAATCTAAATGAGAAATTACCAATGACAGAACCAACACTTTAATTGCATCTTTTGTAAGAAATTTACGGATACTTTTAATTTTAAAATAGTTGACCATTGCCGATTTGCACTTGCGTTTCACATGCTCTCTAAAGTTCAATGTTTGATAAAGAAACGCGCCTAAGTATCTAATGAACTCCTGCACTGAGATAGTATCTCCACAAACGTCAATTTCTTTGGTACTACATTTCTTTAATTGGTGGCGGTTACCAAACATGATAAATTCAGTTTTAGATGCATTCATCTTAAGTTCATTTCTGTTCATCCAATCATTGATATCTTGTGCACAATTTGTGAGGTTTTGAATAGCAGTAGCTTCGGCAGATGGAGTTGGCTGAAACCGGATGTTAGCTGTGTGATCATCTGCAAATCCGAAGACGGATATAGATGGAGGTACAATGTCAAATAGAGTCATACACTTGTCTATAACCAGTACTTACCTATCCTTTCACAAGGCCGGAAACTTCTCCATATACCATAACATTGAAGGAAAATTGGCATTATTGTCAAATTTACATAAAAGGGTATAACATAACATACATTTATATATGTTCGGCATTATTCATTAGTAGTAACAAAGTTTACCCTATTTTGAATTTATAATTACAAATGCATGTCGTTTTGTTCTATGTTTATGACGTCATAATCGACAAACATTTATCTATTTTCAGGGACTGTATTTGGAGATTCCTGGTCCAACTTAAATAGACATCAAACTACTCTTCAATTCGTCATTTGAAGATGTTTCCAGGTCTGTTAGTGGGCGGGGCGCTGGTGGTTTCACCGGCGCTGTGATTGGTGGAATATTTGCTGATAGATTTAGCCACGCCTTAGACTTATTTGTTGCCGTATCAGAGACAATCGCCGGCTTTGCAATAATGACGGTACCATATTCATTCAGTGTACATACTCTATGGTTTCATTACTTAACTTTGGGTATCTGTGGAGGAGTTATTGGTATAGGTAAGTTTTCGTTTTCAGTTGACATATTTAAAGCCGTAGCCACACATTGTATAGGTTCTATCACGACGGTCAGTCAACCTACTTACCGTTTTTTGGAAATGCTAAATCTCTGTATACTGCTGTTATCCAGTTACTAGACACATACTTCCGTCACTGACTGAAATCTGCCCTAAATGGTCAGCATTAAGAAGGAGAATGGCCTTATCAACCATTTCATGACCAAGCTCCACGAACGTGTGCCATATATAACTCAATATGTTAATAGTTGTCTTATATGTTATTCATACTACATATCTCATTTAATTTGCCTGCCAAGATAAGGGTAATATTCGAATGATATTAATATAATGATACATTGAAATACTTTATCGGACTATTAATATACATGTATATCTTTCATATTATGAAATACAGCCTAGAACTTTGTTCATGTGACACATGAGCAAAACTCGTATAGTCTATATATAGACTGATAGGTAAGATAGTGAGCTTTGTATATATTATGAATTCGAATTTAGTCCATGCACCTTATAGATACAAGTTGATAATATGAGACACCAAATTATGCTAGTTAATGAACTGTTGTAGAATATTGATTATTAGGTATAACAAAGAGATTATATAGTAGGGGTGTAACAATACGGCAAAAAGCGTATTGCAATATTCAAAACTCGTATTGCAATATATTGCAATACGTACCGGTTTTTTAGACAGACATGCAAAGAACGAATTTATGCATGTGCATCGTCTTAATTGGATCAGCATAACATGCATAGGTGTATGTTCAAATGATCTTTATTAAAATGTTCTAATTACTCGAGTAAAATGGTCTTTATGTTAGAAAAATGAGTACTATGAAACGGACTTTTGAAAATGTTTTTCCTCTCATTTGACTAAAAGTTTATCCTTTTAGGTACAGGAAGATGCTTGCAAGAATTCAACACATTTTAATACTAATTTAAACATTTAACTTTTAGATTTTGTTCAAAATAAACAGTGTGACATATAACTACAAAAACCGGTTCGAGGAAAAACGAACCGGTTAAAAACCGTTAGAATTCGTATTGCAATATTAACCGGTATATCGGTTAACCGTTACACCCCTATTATAAAGCGAGTTCAGTTAATTCCACGTTATAGGAAGCATTCTGCTTCATGTATGTCCAAATGACATGGTGTCAACACCCCTGCCTGTAAACATGTAATGTACGTATTCCAATATTTATATATTTCAGCTGGTGTAAGAACTGTGATAACAATGTGGCCTGATGACACGGCTTCAACTTTACAATTATTACATGTTGGATATGGTATGGGAGCATTACTCATATCCAACTATTTGTCATTTCGTAACTTATTGATTTTACTTCTCGATAAAATCGATAATTTATCAGAGCCTCCGTCGTTGCACTCGGTATTGTTCGGAAATTTCCGATATGACACCCTGCTGTGATCACAGATTGATAAAACTGATCAACCCCATCAATATATCACGTGATTGACACTGTATGACGTCTATTACCAACATTTGATATATATTATATTTTTATTTAAACGTATAAATAACAAACCCTGCAGTGCGCGGTAAGAATAAAAATATATTTCATGGAGTTTGATTTACGTTTCCTTTTATGAAAAGAATGACAATTTATAAATTATGTATCATACATATAATTTTCATTACACCTTGTGTGTATTTCCATTTGCAACAGCATAAGTAAACGTACATACTAATACTTATAATAAACATAAATAATTATTTTAATGACATTTACAAAAGCAATCAATAGGCATATTAATTGTACTAAAATACTGAAAATATTTAATATAATTTCATATAAAGACAAACATCTGGAACATCAATCAATATCAATAGATGCTTTATCCTTTAAAAGTATGAACACCAGCTATTTTTTGAAACTTCAGCGCATAAAACAGGCAGACAGCATTTAACAGATTTATTGTTTAAAAAATAAAAATCTAGATATCATTCTCGCTACCCTGTGTGTGTTTTACGACCTCGGTGGTATAATAATGATAGTAGTATCCTGTCATAAAACAAGGATCCTGTTTATATAGGGTCCTTGTATAAAATGACACCCGCTTAGATGTAGTTAAACGCACCAACAGGGGTCTAATAAGGAGTGTAATAAACTTAATTAGGGTTTCAAAATCGGAAAAAAATCATAATCGATCATCGGAATAATGGGACAACCCTTTTCGATCAATCATCGATCATATAATCGAAACATTTGCTCAGGGTTTTCATTCAGAATTATCGAAAAATATATGACAATACGTTGCAATGGTTTGAGAGATTTTGTTTCATATAATAGAATTATTAAATAAATCATGCACTATAAAGCTATTAGTGGTTTAGTTGTTGTTGATGTTTAATAAAATATTTTTTTGGACATTTTCAGTACTCATATAGTATAGAAAAAGTGCTATATATTGTTCAATAATGGCAAATTCCATGTTGCCGATTATAATCGATTATTAAACTTCATAATCAATTGTCTCCCACTTCGAATGAAACGATCGATTTTCGAATATGATCGATAATCGTTTAACCCCTAAACTTAATCAATGCATATTAGGTCGTATCTGAAAGACAAATTTTATAAGTTGAAAAAGCATTAAACTGTATGAGTAGGCAAATACATTTACAGTTTTTCTTTTGTTGTTTTTCTCACCTATGCGTAAATTATTTATTTTTATAAGTTTTATGAGCTAAAATTCATTTAATTTTTATTACTTATCTTATGAATTCTCTAGTAATGGAAACCTTGTAAATGTGAAGTTCTTCAATTAATCATTTAAACAGCATCGTTTTATAAAATTAAATGATGTATTTTTCTCTTCTTAAATAATTAGTTTATACGAAACAAATAACGAATTATACATTGCCATACGATTTTCAACTTTTGTAACAAGTAAACTTGAAATTAAAAAAAAATACGTTTTAATCTTGTCACATGTACCATATGTTACAGAGTAAAAAGAATTGTATCTGTAAAGCCCCATTTTCAAAAGTAAGAGTATTTTTACTGCAAAGAAAATAGACATTTATCATAACAAGCTTTTTAGACATATAAATGAATAATATAGCGTGGTCTTATAATTTTAAGTATCCCACTTTTAAAAAAAACGCAAAATGGTTTGAACAGTTTATTTTGTTTCTTAAATGCATGTTACATTTTAATAATTTCATGTCTGTAAAGCAGTTAGTGTTCAAGTTGACTGTTGATTAATATATCTTCATATTATGGCTTTGATTATAATGCTCGATAACAAATAATATATTTGACCGTTGATAAGATCGGTAGCGATAAAGCGTCATATTCTATCGGTCGTTCGGCTATCTTCGCCAGTTTCCGTATAGCGAAACGGAATCTCCCGAAAGAAGGAAAAAAACAATACTTACTAAACTAATTCGCTATTTCCCCCTACTAAATATTCTTCAAAAATTAAAAACCTATACCATTTATTAAAGAAAGGATCGTAGTAATTGAATCCGAGTGGGATAGAAAAGATTAAAAATAATAAAACAGAAATTGGACAAAACTTTGCTAATGTTGAGGTAAAAAAAAATCATTTTTGTATTGAAATGCATAGGAAATAGGGTTAACATTTTTAACTCAAAATTCCCCCAACTATTTATTTTTCAATTTTAATAAGATATATACCATAAGAAAGAGGATGAAATGAATTATATGAAACTGAATGGGATGGAATAATAAATACTTTAAAATCCGAGTTATATTAGATTAAGTACCAATGTCCTTCTATATTCTATATAGCGCGCACTAGCCTATTAGGCTTATCGATAAAGGACAAATAGTTGGATATGGGTCCCCCTGTTAGTAAATCCATATCTTGCAATTATTGACTACACGAAAACGAACGCTGGGAACCAAGAATCAGATAATTTAGTAGTGATAGAAGAAACTAGTGTGCAATATGCTTTTGTTAGTATTGGCATAACTTCACTTCTTTTGTCGATCGTATTTTACCGGTATCATTTGGAACGGCAATCGAGTCTAGGCTATAAACCAGTTATTACGGACTCAAGTACGGTTGACACTAAAAACTTGTCTTTCGGAGAGATGATTAATCCAGCAACTTATGCTAATGGACAATTTAAGTATGGATGTTACATTCTTCTAGTTTTATTTGTGTATTTTTTCTTCATGGTAGGCGGAGAAGAAGTATATGCAAATTTTGTTCGATCATTCTCTGTTGAAGTGTTTGCGTTTTCAAAAACCCAAGCATCCTACTTAAATATGGTATTTTGGCTTGGATTAACTATTGGTCGCCTATTTTGGGCTGTTGTGTCGGGTTACTCATCAGTAAAACGTATATTTGGCATCCAAGTGATACTTCATACTATTGCAACAACTTTATTGAACTTATACGCTGCATCAAGCCCTGTGATGTTATGGTTATGTACAGCCGCTGAGGGGTTCTTAGTGTCGCCTTTATACCCCGGAGGAATCGCGTATGGAAATACTCTGATAGAAATAACAGGTATAATACTGATGGTGATGAATTTTGCCGCAAGTTTTGGTGATCTGACATTCATCTGGGTCTCTGGAAAGATGTACGATTCATTCGGACCCAGATCGGTACTATACGGACTACAACTTGTAGGCATTGTATTACTGGTGTGTCTCGTACTGCTGAGGATTGGAGAGAAATATACTAAACATAGACAAAAACAAATTTTAATTAGTACATGATTACTGTTGTAATATTATTTAGTGAAATACATGTATACAGTTTGATGGTATAGTTTGGGTCATTACGAAATCTACTATCAAACTCCCTGTAGCTGTTATTCCCCTTTGTTGATTCAACAAAAAAGGTTAGTAGCAAAGCATGACCTAATCACTGTGAGGAGGTTTGGACACTGTTACTAAATTGGACTTATCAATTCATTTATTAACATGTTTTCAGTTTATTTTCTTTTATCTATTTCACTTTGATGAGAAACCATTAATAAAACTAGGTCAATCTTCCATTTCGATGCTGACGCTACAAATATGCCAAACTCCTCACATCGGTTGCGTCACGCTTTGCAATTTATTCCATAAAGGAGAGTTATCGTTGCGGGGAATATGCCATTGTGCTGATATCGTAAATCGAAAAATTCGTGATGACCAAAATAAACGTGAAAATATCAACAAACACTACATGAACATGTATTATATTTTATCATATGCCAATCGGGTATTGTTCGTTTTTTCTCAATTGTCAAAGCTTGAATAATTTCACGGTGACTGAATGCATTGTTTTTGTACCGGCGGCCTGATAGTTATTAAAATATCTTGACTAAAACATATCATACGGTATAAGAAGCTTTACTCAATCATAATACACACTTTCGGAAACTCATGGGTGTATTACGACAATAATTTTAACAAAGCATGAAATACCGCCGGATAGTGGTAATATTATGTGTACATAAATCAAAAGAGAAAACAAAGATATATGCGGCAAAAAGAGTACAAAATTCTGTATTCCGAGGTATAATACAGAACATGTATCCATGTGTTCCATGATTAAATGGCACAGTATATAAATCTATATATTTACTACATTATTTAATTAATACATTATTCGTTTTTACAATCTTAAAAATACGGCTTATTGACCTCTAATTACAGCAATAAATTTATGTTTACTAAAATGTATTCGCATGTCTATTACCAGGGTTTAGAAGAGAAGATAATTACAATGCAGCAACTTCTTGGAGAAACTCCTTTTAAACATGATATATAAATGTTTTAAAGAATAAATGAAATTTATGTATACAAAAACACGCCAGATTTGACATCATGCATTTAGCGCTTCGTATACGATAAACCCGATATAAATTTCTCAGTTTTGCGTTTTTGATATTTACCACGAGTCTATAGCAAATCTGTTCACGGAGACGTGCATGAAATATGTACGATACGTGGTTGTTTTTAGCCTGAACCTCATTTTGGGGAGCAGGTATTTTACAATGTCTTAAAATATAAATTAAGGATAAATGCTCTTCAAATTGTCCCCCAAAAAGCACGAAATTTCATTGCAGTACTATAAAACTAAAAATTAATACAATTTAGCACTTTCAACATTAGTAAATAAAAAAAGGAAGACTCAAGTAAAAGAAATCATGAACTGCTCCTACCATGGTCATCAGATTCTGGCGACTCCAATATACCACCGGCCTTCAGGCCGGCGGTAAACAAACGAATTCACTGTGAAATTATTCAAGTTTTGACAGTTGAAAAAAAACGAACTATAAACCTACAGAATCGATATTATATTGTTTCATAGTACATCTTTAATAAAGAATTATTATATGTCTTATCGTAGTATCGTGGTATTTAAGATTAACATTTTTTATATTTAGATGATACAAGTTGCTGCTGTCCAAGTGCAAATTTACCGCGAAAACAAAACAGAGCGCACTAAGAGGTATTTGTCCATTTAAGGCTTAAAGAACATGTGAAAGAAGAAGTGTGTTATAGTAAATCTGCCTCAAAAATGTTTTATTTACTATGAATGAACAGAATTATCTGTATCGATTCCAAAGATTATGACATAAAGAGAGTAGATCAAAAATACCGCAGTGATTGACCAATCAAAAATTGTCATAACGTATGCAAAGGTGACAAAATGTTTATTCCAATTTTCCTCGTACTGAGGGCATTCCTGTTTCATTTCTTCGTAATTATCAAAAATCCAGACAGACCCTGAAACAGTTAAGATATGAGTTAACTACAATTTAAAACTAGAGTGTAAAGTCTGATGCCAGTGGTTAGAAAACTGAACTTTCAAGACAGTTTTTTCCATCACGATTATGCTCATTACTATTTAAAAACATATTTGATGAGGCAGTTTGGAAACACGACAGTAGTACAGTGTCATTTTGAATTGTACTTGTTTTCCATGGAGGCTAGATAACGAATAAATCTAATATTAAACATTATTTCGTTATAAAGATGAACATATTTTCAAATCTATATAGTTTTAAGTAATAGTCTTATAGCCTCCAAAGCTATTAAATGAAGGTAAAAACATACACTTATTCATGAGCTAATTAAATGTGATATTATTTGCAGAAGATTCCTTGTTGCACATAATGAATGGTACATGCATTTAAATGAGCTTTTTAAATGTCATCATAGTAAATATAAACAAAAACTCACCTACAATGAGCCATGTGTACAAAAATATTGTCAGTACCAACTGAAAAATTTGAAAAACCAGATTTTGGATCGCTTGTCCTAATTTGTTCATGCCGTCCAAGAGTAGAATTACAAAGTAGAGCAAACATTCAAACCATGATTTCACAAACAAGTACACAGCAGCTTTATGCTCATCCTCGCAATTAGAAGCAAGTTTTAATGCACCTGACATAATAAATGTATATATTATTATGATTTGTTTCATTTTCAAGAGATATATAAGCTATTTCTTTTCTCCATTTATATCAAAGAAAGTACAAGGCCGTTTTCTGATAGGCATATTGCAATGAGTCATGACAAATAATACAATATGAATATATAATATATGTCGCATATGGATTGTCGCTGAAGGATATAGACGAACGTGAATAAGCTATCTTGGGTACGGGCTAGTTCTCCGCGACGTCGCCGTCCATGGAAATCGTAATAGATAACCGTCGCTCAAAAATAATCTAACCAAATTCGGCGACGTCGGCGATAATTGGAACATCAATAGAACAAGTACTGATAATAAAGTTAGGCCATGCCACATTGGAATTATGTTAAGCGTCAACTCTTTGGCAAACCTAGGTATCTATTCACAAAAACACACAAACCGAAAACGAAAACACAAATACGTGTACAGCGAAAACAATGCATTATAATCTTTTTTTTTCAATGGAATAACATCCTCATAATATGACACAATGTTCTGAATTTAATATAAATGACTAGTGTTTTAGTTTTCACATACATGTTTATTGTATTAATGACGAGATTATGGTAAATTGTTAACGACTAGTGACGTCGTTACCGAACACAATTTTCCCTGACTTAAAATGTCGTATCGAATCCCGGAACATCGGAATTATTTAAGAAAATTTTACCTACAATTTTGATTGAGGACTCTAAGACCTACGCGCACCCGGATGCTTAACAAAAATCTGATATGGCATGGCCTTATCCTTGAAACCTGTGAAAGGCGTTCACCGTATGCATGTAAAGCCTAATTAAACGGATATACAGACAAATGGCAGTGCCAAAAAATAGAACCAAGATTAGTCTTTAAAACAGTATTTAAAACGTAAGAAATCACTTACTAATAACATTTGTCACTTATAACATTCAACTGAACGAATTATAACATGTGGCATACACATTGTTGAAAACTAAAGTAGGATACTGAGGTATCATCAAGCTATTTATAGATTTGTTATTTGTTGGAACTGAAATATTTGCCCACTAATTTCTTTAAAGAGTGTTGATAAAGGCGTAAAATCCAAATAAATACTCACCACCTATAATCCTCGTTAAAGTCATTGGGACCAAAAGAAAAAAAAAGACTTTCATAACTGAAATAATAGAGTTGTAAATTCGAATCATCCCTTATTGAGTATTTCCTGCTTTGTTTTAAAATGATAATGAAACAAAAACAACACGTTTTTTTAGGTTATGTTTTAATTGATACATTCATGCAAACGCCTTCCCAGCATATTCAGACGGTAGCGCACAAGTTAAACTAATTGATGTGTCATGGGTTCGAATCCCAGGCATATTTGGTCGCCACATCTTGAATTTGCTAATTTGATGCAAGCCGTTCCGCAGAACTCGTTTATGATACAAAAATTGTTCAAAAAGTTTACGTAACGTTTTCCTTGCGGAACGTACTTCAGTCATCAGTGTCGTTGTTTTAGTTTTCTTTTGAGATTGTTCACAATAAGAAGTCCATGCAGGTCATCCATTGCGTTTTGTGATAATTTGATCGGTACTCACCGAATTGCAGGAAATTAAGAGATCAGATTTTACAGTACAACCATAGAATCTACCCAGCCAGCATGTTCACAGCGGGCCAACATAGGTTTAAGTTAGGAGTATCGGCAAATTAACCGATCTTTGCCGATATCGGGTAAAAGACGGGTTTATTATTGGGTTAAACACCGTGTCAACACAATTTTGGTCATTTTACGGCGTCCAGCGAACCTAAACTAGCTTTCCTGGACCTTGTTTATAACCAGTACTCACCTACCCTTCCACAAAGCCTGAAACATCTCCATATATCTAATCAATGGAGGAAACTCGGGTGGAATTCGAACCCGTACTCCCTTCGGAACACAAGATTCCAAATTCCAGCGCGCTACCAACTGTACTACCGACCTGGGTTATAAAAGACGGTTTAAGGGTTGTAAATGTAGTTGCAAATCCGAAGATGTCGAATCGACGTCGGTTGACCCATGAACATTTTCATGTTAGTAACCAATATGTTAGTATGGAATTTGGCTTTTTACTGCCCTTATTATGTTTTACTTACTTAATCTGTCTGAATTGAACACTAAAGACTCTGGTAGCATACTTACTATATTTTTTTTTATGAAACAATTTTTCTAGGTATTTGCTGTACATAATTCTAAAGCGCGCTGCAAAACAAAAGCCTTATTGTTAAACAAAGTGAAATTACGCAAGACATAACAATTTTTATTATATATAGTGCGTACAAGTTGACCCCGACCTTACCTTTCACATTTGCATCTAATTATCATCTACACATATCCCGGCGAAAATCAATACCACGCCTAGTCTATACTTCGGCTCATTACGTATTTAAGATAAAACAAGACATGAATAGAGTATACACAGCCCGCATGAATAACAACTCACGATTAAAATGAATTCAAACGGGAAGCTCGTGTTCTTACCTTCAGATTACAATTAATAATAAAATGGATAGGGGGGATGGCGGTTGTGGGGCTAAAACCCACACCATTTGAATTGGTAGCTAGCCTCATCGTATAATCATCTGATCCGGTCTATGTGTTATAAACACTCATTGTACGCTTTAAAAGTACTTTAAAATTAATCCCTGTGTTAAAATTACATTCGAGCCTCGGCGATATAATCCGATTGCTATCGAGATTTAATATTACATTCGTATTCAATGTAATGAATATTCTTGCATAAAGGTCAGGTCGGGGTCAACTTGTACGCACTATACGTGTAATAAATAAATCTTTATATTTATCTTACCTCGTACAGAATACTCGTTTTTCATTGGCCGAGAGCGGTCACGTGCTGACCATGTATTATCCCATATTAGTTCAGTAGATTCTAATATCCAGTCAGTAACAAAATTTAAATGATATAATATAAATGATAAATGATAAATGGGGGTACTCGGTAAGATAAATTCGTTACACAGTCAGTTACTGACCGGATACGGTGTGATACCGGGTCAGTGAATAAATATTGGGCTCGAGCTACGCTCTCACCAAATATTAATTTACTGACCCGGTATCACACCGTATCCGGTCAGTAACTGACTGTGTAACTAATAATACAAACACATACACATGAAGATACCCGTTTTCTAATAACCTTACTCAAAAGCAATGAAAATTTGTTTATATTTTTTGTCAATGCTTTTGTGATAAAAACAATTTACTTCAGACATGCAAAAAGAGACAAAGTGTCATCTGAACAAAATTTAGAATCAACATAAACTATGTTTTTATAATTACAATTGTACGTTGCATAATCATTGAATTATAATGACATTTTATCAAACTTACCACTAGAACTTATCTATGGTGTTTAAGTACATGTTTTGGTTGGTATACCTCCAAAACTTTATACTTACCAATAACCACTGATTCGTAAGCATTTCGTTCCAGCGAATTTACAGTTCTCTCCAAAAGTTCTTAGAACAATGTATTTTCGCTAATGTACAACGATAAGGTACGAAATAATATAAGTTCTTATGGTATTTTCTTTAATTTACGACGGAGCAACACATTGTTTATTTCATATTACGGTGGTCAGCCAATTTACTTACCGTTCCTGGAAAGTCTAACTCTCTGTATTTTGCTATTATTTAGTTACAATGCATACGATTTCATCAGTTTCTGACATCTGCCCTACATAATTCAAATTAGTGGTAAGAGAAGTCATTTCATGACCGAACTCCACAAAAGCATTTAATGCACGGGAATTGAACCCACGATTAATAGAATTGCGTGCTACCTGTTCGGGAGATAATTCAGAGGAGGTAATCGTGATTGTTATAGTATTATAGTTCTGTCGCTCGATTAAATACCAGAACTTATTATTGAAATAAATCAAGCATATCCTTCCCGCTTTCCCGTATGTTGTTCTAGAAGAGGCAAATGTCGAAATAAAACCTTGAGAAAGTTTTGCAGTGTTTTTATCGCTTCCTTTTTAGACCTTTCGAGATCTCCATAGAACATTTAATGGTAGAAGAGCGAGATAAAACTACTTTGGACTTTGTTTAAAATGTCTTTTAACGGATATTTTTGTCAAAATGAATTCACCTTTGAAGGCTTTGCCGAGCCACGAGGTCCAAGATGCCGACCATATGGCTAACACTTGTGAAAAATAAATTGCTTCGTTGAAATTGAAAAAGACTAAGCGCAAGGCTAGACTTACTCGTTTATGTAACAAATACAAGGACTTATGTGACGATGAAGAAAATGATAAATTTATTATTCGTCCAGTTGTTGACCAAATTGAATATGTCAAATTGAGGTGTTGGGACTTATACAGGAAACAATTGTTTTGTTTGAGTCATTAAAGAAAAATGAGGACATGTTAAAATTGGCTAGTGAAGCCGAGGCAGTGGAAGAAAGGTGTCAAAATTTACTTTTGAATTATAAACAGGGCATTATGTCTAATACCTCAGTGAGTACTCCTGTTGTTGTTAAAAATGACCATACTAGTGACATGTACAAACAGTTTTTATTCCTGTGTTTACTGGTGACAGAAAATCATTTGAATTTTGGTATAGTGCATTTATGTCATGTATTGATAGTACCAACGCCACTCCTAAAAATAAAATTCTCCAATTACGTCAGTACTTGGGTAAAGATGCAATTCATGCTATTGAAGGATAAGGTCACTCTGCAGTAGCTTACGAGGCAGCTAAATCCAGACTCGAAAGAAAATATGGTGGAGAAAGTCATAAAATTAATCGTTTTCTGGAGGAGCTTGATAAATTTCCACTTATAAGGTATGAAAATGCAAAAATAATAGAGAAATATTTTCTCATCTTTTGTGTACATGCAAGAGAACAACACTAGTGACCTTGAAAGCAGCTTCGTGTACCTTCAATTACTTAAATAACTACCAGAGTCAATGAGAGTACGCTTTCAACGTTTGCTTAGTGAACATTCAGAGAGTGAAAATATTACTAATTTGAAAAAACTGGATTTTAATAGATTCACAGTTTAGTAATACTGCTTTAGAAACCCATAATGGATGAGATAGTGAACAGGAGAATTCTGCAGTTCAAAAAACTTACGTTAGTAATGAAAGATTATGTAAGATATGTAATGGGACACATGGTGCATGTAATTGTGATACATTCAAAAATTTAATAATTGAAGAATGATGGGAAAAGCTAAGTTTTGAAACTGTGTTTTAAATGTCTTGGTGATAATCACATTGGAAAACGTTGTCGTAGGTCAGGGAAATATGGACTCAAATATGCTCAAATCAATATATCAGTTTGAGAACAATACCTGTTATAGTATCTGCAAATGAATATGATATCATGATGTATGCTTCATTGGATGACGGAAGTAGCGAAACCTACGTATATAAGGAAATTGCTGTTCAATTAGGACTTAGTAACACAATAGAAAATGTTCGAATAAGTACATTAAATGAAAGGTGTGAAAATACGGAAACTATGTAAGTCAAGTTTGAATTGAGTAGTCTTGATAGGAAAACTAAAGTATCCATGCAAGCTCGCTCTACCCAGCAAGTCACCGTAGCTCTTAAACCTGTGGATAGGAATAAACATTCGTATAAATTTAATCATTTGAAAGATTTGAAATTTCCATTAATTAGTACGAAATAAAGGATAGATTAATCAATCGTTTTGGATTATGCTGAACTATAAACATCAGTAGCTGAACAACAGGGTGAAATAGGTTCTCCCACAGCTAGACTAACACCGACCGTTAGGTTGGACATGTGTTGGAATGTATGACAGGTCCATTAAACATTCTGATACTATACATTCCATTCAACATTAAAGAGAGATAAGCTTGAAATTAACAACAGTTTAAAAAGTTTTGGGAAGTAGAAACCATTCCGACTAAACACTCGTTAAGTATTCAAGATAGAGATATTCTTGACAGCACTAGGGACAATTTAGAGTATGACAATTTAAATAGTAGATATGCAGTACAATTAACATGGAAATATGAGAAGCCACAGTTACAAGACAACAATGATTGTGCTTAAAGAAGATTGACAAGTGTGGAGAGGAAATTAATGAAAAATCCTGAACTAGATTCAGCTTATATATCTTTTAGTGATAGTTTTGAAAGCAAAGGATACATTTCTAAAGTTATGAGAAATTCAGAGGAAACGAAATGGTATCTTCCTCATTTTCCTGTACTTCGTCCAGATTAGTCCACTACAAAAGTGGGCTTGGTGTTTGATGCGTCAGCAAAGTTTGACAATTACTCATTCATGATGTTATTTATTAGGGACAAAAGTTACCAAATGAACTGTTCAAGTGTCGCTTCGATTCAGAATGAATGCCATTGCTGTTTTGTTATTTATGCTAATTTTGTTCGTTGCAAATCGTGTTGAATTTATACATTAGGAAACTTCTCCTAGTCAATGGCGTCATGTTCCATCCAAATAAAATCCTGCAGATTATGTTTTCGTTGACTCTTCTTGTACAGCATACAGAACGACCACTTATTGTACCGATAGAAGAACCAATAGATCTGAATTGATTGCAGCAAAAAGAAGGGTAGCTCCTTTGAAGCTACATAGAATACCTCGGTTAGAACTTATGAGTGCTGTTTTAGGGCTGGAATTGCCATTCGTTGTATGTTCTACACTGAATATTAGTATCGAAGCGTGTGTATCCTGCTCAGATAGTATGAATGTTTTATACTGGATTCGAAATCCAGAGTAAATACCGCTTTTGCTAATTGTTTAATATAGCATTATAAATATTGGGTTGATAGAATAACTAAATAACTGTAATAGTTTTGTGGGCTCTTTTGTATTAGGTGATAGTTTTAGTTTAGTTTGATGTTGCTGAATATTTCTTATTATTCTTGTGGTTTTTTTTTGTAATAGAATTGCGTTTGTTTGATGATGCTGAATTATCGGAACTGATAACATGCAAAATTTTGTTGAGAAAAATACAAATAAAAATTTGCATTTCGTATGGGATTCTAGACATTTAAAGTCATTGCTAAATGTGGGTTAAGTTTTTCAAATTAGTCGCTCGGATCATTGTTCATTCCAATTTTTGTTATGCAATGTTGTGTATATAATTAATAGAAGTTGATGGTGCTATGATCGTAATAGTAAAGAATTCAATGTATCTGCATCGTTAGACAATTTTGTCTTATGGTTAAGTTATGTCTTCTGTATACATATGGTTCGGTAGGTTTAGTATTACAACGTTTTAATTTTCTTGTTTTGTTTATGTATATCTCTGTATATTTGGCTAAGTAATACTTTGAAATTCTTGTAAATTTAATCGACCAACAAGAATACTGAAACTGTGTCTCTCAAATATTGAAGCATACTCATTTTATATCGTTAATCGTTAAAGTAATCAGATGTTGTTGAACATGGTTCATCAACAAGAAGGAGTATTTTCGGGAGATAATTCAGGGGAGGTAATCGTGATCGTAATATTATAGTCCTGTCGCTCGATTTAATACCAGAACCTATTATTGACATAAATCAAGCAGATCTTTTCCCGCCTTCCGGTATGTTGTTCTAGAAGTGGCAAGATGTCGAAATAAACTTGTGAAACGTTTTGCAGTGTTTAATCGCTTAATAGTAGTTTTTAGACCTTTTGAAGTCTCTATAGAACACTACCAACTGAGCTAGACGGTCGGCAGCTGTTAGTTACATCCTATACATACTATTACAAAATGATATACACTAGTCTAATGTTCTAAGTATACACCTTATAAATAATATTTTATTGTGATAACCACATGATGAATTTTCATACCAATTTTGCTAATGAAAACTGTATCTCGTACTATCTAATAATACTAAAAAAAGTCTAGTCTGAAAATCAACAAAAACTTTTCGTTTATCGACATTTTATTTCATTGGTGTACAATTCAAAAGTCACGAATTTCAACCGGTAACAATAAGTTGAATGGCTTAAATGGTAACAAATTTAGGAAATCAAAATCAAAACAAAAAGAGTATATCAGAAAGAAAATTTAAACACGTTAAACCGTTCACCGTTACGATTTTAATTTTAACCAAATAGGATATTATATTACAAAATCTGTTACATTTAAATCTGCGCGCCAAAACCATGCGCTTAGCCTGCAGATTAAAAGTTAGTTCAAATTAATGAAGGGAAAATGATGATCACTTGAGTAAGTTGTATGAAGGCAGCTAGAAATTATCAAAAAAGTTGGTATGCTTAAAGAAAATGAGACAGTTTGTATAATTTTATCGTTTGCATGTAAAACTGTAATAGTAATTCGGACTAACAGCTAAGTTTAGGACAGTTTAACGATAAAGTTTGGCTTCTGCTAAATTCGTTGAAGACAAAAATTTCAAATAGTTCAAGAGACATTTTGTCAAAATTTGCCATAAAAAAGTTAATAAACATGTGTGCCTCCCATACTGACGTGCAAGGTTCAAGCATTACGGTTGCGTATGCGCTCTCTGAAAGCGATAATCGAGTCAAATTTTCCTTTTTTCACCCGGCCTTTAACTTTCGACAAATGCTTGGATTTTATGAGTGAGTGTTATGTGATTTTCACTGACCATATTTTCTTTGCACGAGAAAATCATGAAAAACACATTTTCTTCATCCGGATCAATGATTTTGACATTGAACCAGGTTTCTTTATTCAAGGTTAACGAATGGATGATATGTAGTTAGAATACAATTAAGATATGACTATTTTTACCATGCTTATCTTATTATCAAAAAGTGTATATACATACTTAGAACTTTTGACGAGTGTAAATATCATTATATATATAATCATTTTCCGATCCTAAGCCTTTCTTAAAGTATAAATTAATGAAACATAAACTTGAAAAGGTTCCCAATTTTATGCTCTAGCACATATACCCATATTATGAATGGACATTATGGTAAATGTTAAATACAAACCTACCCAATAGGTTGAGGTTGCTATTGTGCTGAAAAAAAAATGAACATCTTTAAAAACATAGACAAAAAGACATGTTTGTTAAGATAATAAACTTCTAACAGTGTTTCAGTTACAAAAGACTATTTAGACACTGTATTACACCGATACGACTTATTCTTGACTCTTTTGTATAACAAATAATTAAGATTAGATCACATTAAAAGTATGCACTGTGACATGTCCAGTATTTTAATACTCCATTCAATCTTGATTGATAAAGAAATTTTGGATCGACATAGTACCATTCTCCTTCCTATAGACTATCAAAATTCTCGATACTAGATCGAGAGACTTGATAACCTAAGGGTACGAGAATGCTTAGTACACATTTTAAAGCGTTTTGTTACGCGTTTCAAAAACTAGATGAAAGTTTGATCACGTGTGATGTAATTAAACGTAGAAAAGAAAGCAGTAAACAGATATCATATAAACAGCTGTCATATAAGGTCTCTCGACCAGGGATGGGTCGAGTACTGGATTCCAGTTCTTAAGTAGTACTTGAGTATTTCAAATTTTGTACTCGTACTTATGAGTAATGAGTACTGTTTTTTTCTTCAGTACTCGAGTAGTACTTAAGTACTCATGAGTATTTTTAGTACCAAATTGTAATGTATGAGCATATAAAAGATTTTTAGTAGAAATAAAAGAGGTTAATTGTATCAATTAAACATCAAATCAAGCTTCAAATGCAATTTTTAACAAGACAGTCAAAATGTCGTTGTAAACATTTTATACATCAGTGTTTACTTTTGGTCAATATTAGCCGTTAAATGGGCTTTATTCCCAATCTAAAATCAGATCTTTTTCCCACATTTCAACCCAAATCCAAATTTAACATGAAAAAAAATTGTTGAAAAAAGACAGCTGGTCTAGTCCAGTAATCTTTCTTGTTTCCTCTAGTTAACTTACTAGCTCAATTAAAAACGAAACAAAAAACTTTGTTTAATCAGCTACTGTTATTGATTTTGCATGACATTTCATCTCAATTTAAACCAAAACACTGTGCAGGTTTTTTTTCACCACAAAAGTGACTGATCCAGGACAAAACAGAACTTATTATTATGTATTACTTATAAATGTAAACTGTGAAAATAAAAGCATTGTTCTGTTCTGTTTTGTTCTGTTCTTTTTGTTCTGTTCTGTTCTGTTCTGTTCTGTCCTGTCCTGTCCTGTCCTGTCCTGTCCTGTCCTGTCCTGTCCTGTCCTGTCCTGTCCTGTCCTGTCCTGTCCTGTCCTGTCCTGTCCTGTCCTGTCCTGTCCTGCCCTGTTCTGTTCTGTTCTGTTCTATTAACGTTCACAAGTTATATAAATAATAATATGTGAGAAGTAAAAACATATTTATATACATAGAAATATTATACTAATTTATGAGAAGGGTGTATACATTAAGAAAAAAGGTAGAACGAACGTCAATGTCGATAAAGCGTTATGTTATTTTCCTTGTAGATTGTCAAAGGAGTTACGGTAACGGTATTTCTATTAATGCTTCTGAAGTGTTCGGAAAAGTCTTCTAAAGTAGGGAATTGGCTTTGTTTTCTTTTAGGAGAAATTTTATTAAAATCCGCCAGTATTTTTAGGTTGCTTTTCACTCATTCGCCTGAGTTTAGTTTCCTGCTGTACTCGGTGTTTTTTAATAAAGTAATTCCTAGTGCGTTTATAAGACTTGCTCGCATTTTTTAAATTTAGTTTATTATCGAGATTATGGTACTTTGTATATGTGGTCCTTGTATTATTGTATTTGTTACGTGCGGCATGGCATTTCGGACCAAACCAGCGTTTAATATTGGCAAAATTATCCACATACCGACTTATTGGTGGGAAACTACGATTAGCGGCCTCACCAAATATGTTTGCTGGTTCGTGAGTCGACTCATCGATAGATTGTTTTGTGCACGGGCTATCATGTAATTTTTCTATTAGAGCGTTCAATTTCTGGACATCAAAATTGTCAACGAAATAGTCAGCTTGGTCAGCATTCCATGGGGGGAGAGGAACTGTTAGAAAAGGCTCAGGATTACAAAACGAATAGTTTGGATGTTGGATATTGAAATGTAGCGCGTTATGACCGTCCGAAAAAAGAGAGTTTCTATAAATTTCGTCAAGTCGTGAATAAATTCAAAACATTCTGCCGACGAAACGACATAATCAATAACGAATTTTTTAAAGGTGAGTGCTCCATTTGGATCAGAAGGAAGTCTGCCGTTTAAAATGAATAAATGATTGTTTCGAAATAGTTCAATAAATCTCATGCCTAATGTATTTGTCTTATTATCACACGATTTCCGTTCAAGCAGAATAGACAACTTTTCTAAGACTGTATGTTTCTTAAAATAGTTTTGTCGATCATCGACGGCAAAAAATTCATCTAAGAATGTGTACGTATGTGCATTGTTACGAAGTTAACAATATGTATTTACATAATAGGAACATTTTTCGGATATCTCATCTTACAATTGTGAAAACAAATCTTCGCTAAAGAAACAAGAGTTATCCGGTGGCACATACATGGCCCCTAGAACTATACAGTCATTAATATGAAAAAGGTTTTTATGAATTTAATCCAGAGAATGTACTCAAAATCGTTAGGTAAAACGAAGCACAGTGGGTTATTTCATCCTTAACATCAGAGAATGTTATGTCTTACCGTTCATTTTAAAATTTTCATTATGACTGATGTATATAAATAGCTGATTTTAACAATTTATAAGATATATGAGAAACAAACAGTGACAAACATTGTTTTTATGAAAAAATATAAACTGCAAAAAGGTGTCAGACATCCCATTGATATTCAATCAAGAATGTAACTAAATAGAAATAAGATGGCCAGTACTCAGAAATACTCATGAGTATCGAGTACTGCTAGTTTAGTACTTTAGTAAGTACGAGTATATACACAAGTACAATTTATTTTCCTAAGTACAGGCGAGTACTGGAAAAAGTGGTACTTGTACTCATAATACTCGAGTACAAGTACGAGTACCCCTGTCCCCATCCCTGCTCTCGATATTGCACAGGGGCGATGTTCAGATGGCATTTAAGTCGACCAATCAATACACAGCTTTCATCTAGAAACAAAAGCCTATCAATAGCATAATTATATCGTAATATCAATTTTGAGCCCGCATTTTGCACAATGATTGTTTTATAAACCAAAGGTCAGCTGTGCGTGACCCGTATAAAGAAGTGGCCAAATCTGAAAAAGCATGTTCGCGAATTGAGAATTTTCGATTGTTTTTTTTTATATCAGATAGACATATCTTATGTATTTGATACCATGCCACTACATACCAGTACTTGTTTGGACTTCTTTATGTACTATTGAGATAATTAATTATTACATAAGTACCTGGGAAGTAATGTTTCTATCATTCCTTGGTGACGCTGTCGATCTATCATTTGGGACGTTGGGAGCAGGAATTGCTTCCATTAATCGTTGATACGCTATGTTTGTTGGAAATCCAGATATTCCATCATGCGGTATAGAGTGTTCGACCATGCATTCTGGACATCTTACTCTATTTCTCGCACTAAAACATGAAATGATGTGATGAAGTTTTTATTTCGGTTTAAATATATTTTTGATTTATTTAATTTATTAAAAGAATCCAAACAATTTCAGATATTTTATACACGATGATGTAAATACTTGTCTTGTTGAACGATCCCATTTTTTTATTGTTTTTTTTTTTCGATTTATGAATTGATGAGTAACATACCTTTTCTATATACAATGTACTCAAAATGCTTATCTGTACACAATATTTTTAAGGGGGGGTACTGTATATGCCGGCAGCTTGTGACCAATGTTTAATTTGTATTGCGTAAAGATAATGATTTATTTGGTCTTCTAAACTTATAGCATAATGAATTTAATAAAATATTTACCCATTAGAGAGGTAATGATCCTCCAAACATTGAAGACAAAACGTATGCTGACATGGTAACATTTTAGGTGTATTATATCGGTCCATACATATTGGACAGTCTACCTGCATCTGAATTTCACTACTGGCCATCTACAAAGCAAAATTTGATTAATCTATAGGCTTATTTTCCACATCTCCCTTTCATTAGTTTGCATTTAAATATAACAATTGAATTGCTAATTTAATTGATCGAAAAGTCATTCCCCCGAGACAATTTGAAGAGATGCCGATAGTTAAGAATTAGAAGTAGTATAGTTCGGACAGTTGGGGAGATTTTGATGCGCTGATGCGCCATGACGTCATCGGTCATAGCGCAACAATGAGTCATATGAGGGATCGGTCAGTGTGACGTCATCCTATATTGCGCAACATTGAGTCATATTTGGGATGGTTCAGTGTGACGTCATCCTATATTGCGCAACAATGAGTCATATTAGGGATGGGTCAGTGTGATGTCATCGTATATTGCCAAATCTCCTGAAGGAGTGTACCAAAACATGACGGTATGATGACACAATGGTTATTTTTAGAAAACAATCACAGCCCCTCCCCTCAGTCTATCCTTAAAATGATAAGTAACGCTATGACGTATTTGTCCTAATTAGTTATTTGACTCATCCCCTCATCCTAGTTATAGCCTACACTCACCTTCCCTACCCTAATTATTGCGCTGACTCACACGCCTCACCCTAACGTTAAAGGTCAATCCTTAACATGACTACAGTAACCCTATGACCAATAGCTTAATTATAACATTGACTAACACGCCTCACCCTAATCTTTAAGGTCAATCCTTGTATAAAAATATTACAAACATCACTTACCTTGTAAATCTTATTGGATAACTTTGTAACATTTAAGTAGCGTCAGATATATAATTAAGTATTTACACATTTGAATCACCCCCGCACCCTAATTATAGCCATGACTCACCATTTATCCCCTCCTCTCGCAAAACGTGTTGGGACTTGTTTTAATGGTGTTGGGCCTAGACCCCTAATCTGGCATCACAGTACATATTGCATAATGATCAGTCATGTACTGTCAAATTACAGGAGTAATTTTGTCATAGAGAAAAACATTTTATTGAGGAAAAAAGATGCAGTTGTAACAATTAAATTCATTTTACACTGTTCACCAGCGAATTTACTTATATCATGTATTATCTAAAGTATGCATAAGTATTCCCTCTCCAAACTAAATAAGACCCTTGGCCACTCGATATGCCTTCAGAACGGATGTCGTTAAGTATTCGAAACTCTAGACCTCTTCAGAGAGGATGTTTGAACGAGTATCGGTCACTTGATTTTCCTTCAGAACGGATGTTGTTAAGTATTTGATAATAGGTTCATATATTTCTCAATAAGTGGCGCTTGTTGTCAATGTGTTAATTTAACTAATATTTTAAATTTTAGGTAATTTAATGTATTCACTAACACCAGGGTTCATAATTTATGAAAATAGTCAATATAATGATATTCAATAAAAATCAATATTATGAAAAACACCGCAACAAACCCTTATACATTACTGTATGTGTAATATACAATATACATGGTTAAAATGGTTTCCATTACGAATATAAACACATTATCCCTAATTTCACAGTAGGGTACGCTATATTGACCTTAGTAGAGTGGTCATTTCCTTAAATATAGTATTATAGTCATTCGCGCATTCTTAAAACCACAAGCGACTCTATGACCTATCCCCCCTAATTATAGTTTAGTATTGCCAGCTGGTGTTAATAAAACTACATTACATCGTATAAATAGTATTTTCTAAACTAAGGTCAAATGGGGTTATCGTTTAAAATTTTAAGCCTATAGGAATAGGTGTGAACAGCTGATGTAAATTACCCTAATTATTATCTACTCATACTTTGTATAAGCCAATAATATTCATTTGTCTATCAGAGAGTTACATAGAGAATTTTTAAATTCGCCCGTGTTTAAACCAGTCTTTATCTGCAGTCATTTTCGAGTTGAGTAATTGGCAATATACTGGACGCTGTCCACTGTATAATATTTGGCTTTTTTATAAAAATTGGCTCATCTCCGCTACTAATATAGTACAGCATTTATCCTGAACAAAACAAATAAAACTAATGTGGGCTCTTCGTTCGCCCGCTCGCAAGTCCGCCCGCCCGTCCGCCCGTCCGCCCGCCCTATTTTGACAGGTTTTGATGAAATTAAAGTATGTAAACCTTTAGATATTTCTATATTATATACTAGTACAATTATATTGCCAATTTACCCTGTTGCAAGTATTCGTTACTTTTGTTAGCAACTCATTCTCAATCATGATATAAGCTGTTTTATTTAAATAAAAAACAAAAACTCTCACTTATTTCGTATATTTATTCGTTATTGACATATTTATTTGTAAATGACATTAAAATGGCAATGTGTACTTTGTACAAACGGGTTACAGATACAGTATAGCCTCCACAGAGCGACATTCCACAGAACCAATCATCCGCACAAAGAACAGTTTTTGATATTTCTCTTAAGTATAATTTTAACTGTATTTAAGCTTTGAGCAGCATCATATTTTAGCCCACCCCAGTGAGTGTTGTCAAGAAAGGCTGTACTGCATTTAAAATGCGTAAAATTACAACGCTAGTGTTGGATTTGCAGTAATTAACATCAAATGCACTGACGATATCTTGCAACGTTGCTTCGGTATGTTTTATGACGCAGTATACATAATATTTATTGTTATTTAGGTTGTCAATAAAATTTTGTATGTATTAAAAGAATAAATATGACTTTGTCATTTGTAATTATTTTTGTCGCTGCGGCGGCGATCGAAACGCTTCGCTGCACTGTGGCGGGCGGACGGGCGGGCGGACTTGCAAGCGGGCGAACGAAGAGCCCAGATTAGTTTTATTTGTTTTGTTCAGGAGAAATGCTGTACTATATTAGTAGCGGAGACTAGTCAATTTTTATAAAAAGCCAATTATTATACAGTGGACAAGCCTACACTCACCTTCCCTACCCTAATTATTGCGCTGACTCACACGCCTCACCCTAATATCTAAGGTCAATCCTTAAAA
The DNA here is from genome assembly GCA_025267735.1 of Mactra quadrangularis. NCBI lineage: Eukaryota > Metazoa > Mollusca > Bivalvia > Venerida > Mactridae > Mactra > Mactra quadrangularis. Next base: position 54,460,127 of record CM046309.1, on the reverse strand, counting down.
TGACTGCAGTAACGCTATGACGTGTACGCATTTGACTCACCCCCGCACCCTAATTATAGCCATGACTCACCGTTCATCCCCTCCTCTCGCCAAACGTGTTAGGACTTGTTATAATGGTGTTGGGCCTAGACCCCTAATCTCGCTAAACGTGTTAGGACATGTTATGGCCATGGACCTAGGCTATATATACCAAAAATTTATTCAAACCAATTATTGATATACCTACCTTCGGAGCGAACGCATGTCTAGCAAGAGAGTCAGATTCGAAGACAAGATTCATTGTATATATTACGTTATACCTGAAGGTCATCGTCTTCGGTCAATACCTTCCAAGTCACGGAGTAAACGTATTAAAAGTCACCAGAACGAAAAGAAAAGTATACACGTCAAGTCAGTTAGTAATCCGAGTTTGGAAGCTCGTCTAATACCATGGCTACCAGAATTCAACTTACTGAAGAACAAACCAACCAATCCAACGTGAGGTTGTCATCTCGTTACAGTCAGCATATAGGGAAAGACGTATGCCTATTCGCATGACACTATTACAAGAATGTACAATTTACACATGGTTTCATCATATAGGAATATTTGTGGATCCAGAGGCATTGATACTGTAATTAAATAATATAGTGTATCATAATCGGCTTCATTAACTTAATAATAAATCCTATATTAAAAATATGTGCCTGTAACTTTCCAGCGTAGTTCTCTTAAACCCTCTTTCTACACGATGGAAGTGAAACACAGAACAGCCATAAGAAAATCATGGACTACTTTGATTCTTTCACTCACCAGTGATCAGACTATGAACATTATGGATTATTTAGTGGAAAATAACATTTTAAGTATGAGTATGAGAGAGGATATCGAATGTCAATTAACCACCGCAGCAAGAAATAGAAAATTACTTGACATTTTACAAAGGAGAGGTTCCAAGGCCTTTGAAATATTCGTTGATGCTCTTCTACAGAATAAATTAGACCACCTAGTGGGCGTTCTACAATCTCATGTCACAGTCAGCGTACAAATACCTCGTGCTCATCTTACACACATAAACTGCACCACGAACAATTCTGAAATAACACGTCAGCGACAAGTTACTAGAACTTTATCGAACGACGATAGAAACACTGAGTGTCACGTTTGTATGAACGAAAGCGTTTCAGTGGCATTGACACCGTGCGGACACACTCTGAGTACCAGTTGCGGGGATAGAATCCTGCGACAAAACGAGTGCTGTTTCTGTAAACAACGCGTGACGAGTTCAATTCGTATTTATTTGTGACTAATTTGTGCTCATCTATTACAGAAGGAAGTTTATTCATATACAGACCACTAAACTAGTTGAATATGTTGATATCGGTGCTGATTGCTGCTACTTTACTCAAAGAACTTAGACAATATTATTTGTTTAAAAGAGATTGTCGAGAAGCGACGGAACGATTACTATACTTTTTGGAACAATGCTTACAAGACTCACGTCACGTATATTCCACTATATTGTAATACAGTATACATAATATTTATTGTTATTTAGGTTGTCAATAAAATTTTGTATGTAATAAAAGAATAAATATGACTTTGTCATTTGTTATTATTTTTGTCGCTACGGAGGCGATCGAAACGCTTCGCTGCACTGTGACGGCGGCGGCGGTGGATAACCTTCGCTGCACTGTGGATACACTCATAAGGAGAAAGAAGAGAAATAAAATGGATTAAAAGATTCACATGTTTGATATTATTCACACCCACTCCACCTCCACTCCACATACACACACACTTCACACCGACTCCACTCCACCTCCACTCCACTCACCTCCACCTCCACTCCACCTTCACCTTCACCTCCACACCCACTCCACACACCCACTCCACACACCCACTCCACACCCACATCCATTCCACACGCACACACCACTCTACACATATATCCACTCCACCTTCACCTCCACTCCACCTTCTCTCCACCACCACTCCATCTCCACTCCATCACCACTCCACCTCCACCTCCACTCCACCTCCACTCCACCTACATTCCACCTCCACCTCCACTCCACCTTTACTCCACTTCCACTTCAACACCACCTCCACTCCACTCCACCTCCACAGCCACTCCACATTCACACACTCACTCCACACACGTAAGAAGGGGAGTTTTGGTAAAATTCTATATGCATTTAAAATGTTTACGTGCGCTGTATGCAATAGCGATTTCTCGAGGAAGGATAGTTTGGTGCGACATACTAAGAACATGCACCCGTCGCTACATAATGCAGAAAATCATCCAAAATCATCGACTCTGGGTTCAATTTCTTTCCAACATCCATTTTCCTTGGTAATATCAGGACCAAGCGGAAGCGGAAAGACGGAATGGACCAAATATCTTTTATTTTCAAATTTGATAAGCCCGTCAGTTGAAAGAATTATTTGGTGTTTCAGTCAATGGCAACCTCTGTACACCGAGTTGAAACGACGATTGACGCATATAGAGTTTGTTAACGGCATTCCAGACTATATCAACGAGCCTAGTTATCTAGACACAACAAAGAAGAACTTAATCGTTTTTGACGATTTGATGTCGGAAGCTAAATGCGACTCTAGAATAGCTGATCTGTTTACTAAAGGAAGGCATCACAGAAATCTCTCAATAATTTATCTCACTCAGAATTTATTCCCACAAGGTAAAGCCTGCAGGGATATTGCGCTCAATACCCAATATATCGTGTTGTTTAATAACCCCGTTGATAGACAACAAGTGTCAACATTAGCGAAGCGCATTTATCCCTATAAAAGCAATATATTCATGAAAAGGTTTCAACAGGCAACTTCCAAACCGTACGGATACTTAGCGATCGACTTGCGGCCAAATACACCGGAAGAAGAACGTTTGCGCACAGACTTATTCAAATCAAATAGTTCGGTTAAAAAGATCAGACAGGACGAGGATACGGGGGACACTTCAGAGATTGGAGAGAATAACTCGGAAAGATTACGTAATAACCCCTTCCTTAAGGACAGCGGCGATGACGGGGCTGATACGTCAGATAACGAGATAGGGGACGGGGACACCGGCGATAACGGGTCTGATACGTCGGATAGTGTCATAGGGCACGGTGTTGAAGATGGGCAATGGATCGCACCTCCCGGTGAACGTTAGAAAACTGTTGCTAAGCATCAAAGAATGGTACGAAGCGTATGGGAAAGGCGCTTTAAACGACCTATCAGAGAATCGCACAAATTGTCATTTAAAAATAAATTTGAAAGCTAATTACAACAGGAGTTATCGGACGAGGAGGCTATGCGCAGGGCAGCCAACGATCTACTTCCTAAATTGAGAAAAGAATTAAGAAGGGATTACGCGCAATTTTTGATTGATTTTCACACGCTACAGGAGGATGTCACTCAACAATACACGCTGCAATCAGCGAGAACGCTGAAAAATGAACACGATATGACATTGTCATAAACGGTTAAGCAAGCCATCAAACTCAGAAAAAATCTGTTCGAAGAGATTTGGCCTAATCACGACGTAAGTAATGATTCGATTAAAAACGCGTAAGAACGAATCACGCAAAGTTTACAATCGTGTATCGATTATTTACAATAATCGTTTTAAGTTTTTTTACTCGTCATGGGATCGATAGAAGTCTATGATTACAAACTACACAATTGGGTACCATATGTGGGTGATGCTGAAAAATGGTACCAACATTTTAAAGACATGTCTAAAGAACACGTACGACTGGATCATTTAGGGCGGTATGTGGTCGGTTCCGGTAAGGATAACAGGAAAGTCAAAGCCTTGGAAACGGAGCTTAAAGAAACCCGCGAAAAAATGAAAGAATTGGAGGAAAAATTACGAATGAGAGAACCTTAAGACCAGCCTGTAGTTCAGCTCGTGACTCCCGTAGCTCAAGCTGTTGAAATGGATAAATCGGAACTAAAGCGGAAATCGAGAACAGACTTAGGTCCAGAACCTAAAAAGAGCCGAGGTGTTACTGATTTGTATCAGTTTAATTACTAACCGGTATTACTATCTTGACGAAGCAATGTTGACAAAACTGCGATGGAAAACCAGACGCATATTCGAGCATGAGTATACCGTCATAAAACGTCATACCGAAGCAACGTTGCAAGATATCGTCAGGGCATTTGATGTTAATTACTGCAAATCCAACACTAGCGTTGTATTTCTACGCATTTTAAATGCAGTACAGCCTTTCTTGACAACACTCACTGGGGTGGGCTAAAATATGATGCTGCTCAAAGCTTAAATACAGTTAAAATTATACTTAAGAGAAATATCAAAAACTGTTCTTTGTGCGGATGATTGGTTCTGTGGAATGTCGCTCTGTGGAGGCTATACTGTATCTGTAACCCGTTTGTACAAAGTACACATTGCCATTTTAATGTCATTTACAAATAAATATGTCAATAACGAATAAATATACGAAATAAGTGAGAGTTTTTGTTTTTTATTTAAATAAAACAGCTTATATCATGATTGAGAATGAGTTGCTAACAAAAGTAACGAATACTTGCAACAGGGTAAATTGGCAATATAATTGTACTAGTATATAATAAAGAAATATCTAAAGGTTTACATACTTTAATTTCATCAAAACCTGTCAAAAAAGGGCGGGTGGACGGGCGGGCGGACTTGCGAGCGGGCGAACGAAGAGCCCAGATTAGTTTTATTTGTTTTGTTCAGGATAAATGCTGTACTATATTAGTAGCGGAGATGAGTCAATTTTTATAAAAAAGCCAATTATTATACAGTGGACATCGTCCAGTATATTGCCAATTACTCAACTCGAAATGACTGCAGATAAAGACTGGTTTAAACACGGGCGAATTTAAAAATTCTCTATGTAACTCTCTAATAGACAAATGAATATTATTGGCTTATACAAAGTATGAGTAGATTAGAATTAGGGTAATTTACATCAGCTGTTCACACCTATTCCTATAGGCTTAAAATTTTAAACGATAACCCCATTTGACCTTAGTTAGAAAATACTATTTATACGATGTAATGTAGTTTTATTAACACTAGCTGGCCATACTAAACTATAATTAGGGGGGATAGGTCATAGAGTCGCTTGTGGTTTTAAGAATGGGCGAATGACTATAATACTATATTTAAGGAAATGACCACTCTACTAAGGTCAATATAGCGTACCCTACTGTGAAATTAGGGATAATGTGTTTATATTCGTAATGGAAACCATTTTAACCATGTATATTGTATATTACACATACAGTAATGTATAAGGGTTTGTTGTGGTGTTTTTCATAATATTGATTTTTATTGAATATCATTATATTGACTATTTTCATAAATTATGAACCCTGGTGTTAGTGAATACATTAAATTACCTAAAATTTAAAATATTAGTTAAATTAACACATTGACAACAAGCGCCACTTATTGAGAAATATATGAATCTATTATCAAATACTTAACGACATCCGTTCTGAAGGAAAATTAAGTGACCGATACTCGTTCAAACATCCTCTCTGAAGAGGTCTAGAGTTTCGAATACTTAACGACATCCGTTCTGAAGGCATATCGAGTGGCCAAGGGTATTATTTAGTTTGAAGTGAGGGAATACTTATGCATACTTTAGATAATACATGATATAAGTAAATTCGCTGGTGAACAGTGTAAAATGAATTTAATTGTTACAACTGCATCTTTTTTCTCAATAAAATGTTTTTCTCTATGACAAAATTACTCCTGTAATTTGACAGTACATGACTGATCATTATGCAATATGTACTGTGATGCCAGATTAGGGGTCTAGGCCCAACACCATTAAAACAAGTCCCAACACGTTTGGCGAGAAGAGGGGATAAATGGTGAGTCATGGCTATAATTAGGGTGCGGGGGTGAGTCAAATGTGTAAATACTTAATTATATATCTGACGCTACTTAAATGTTACAAAGTTATCCAATAAGATATACAAGGTAAGTGATGTTTGTAATATTTTTATACAAGGATTGACCTTAAAGATTAGGGTGAGGCGTGTTAGTCAATGTTATAATTAAGCTATTGGTCATAGGGTTACTGTAGTCATGTTAAGGATTGACCTTAAACATTAGGGTGAGGCGTGTGAGTCAGCGCAATAATTAATGTAGGGAAGGTGAGTGTAGGCTATAATTAGGATGAGGGGATGAGTTAAATAACTAATTAGGGCAAATACGTCATAGCGTTACTAATCATTTTAAGGATAGACTGAGGGGAGGGGCTGTGATTGTTTTCTAAAAACAACCATTGTGTCATCATACCGTCATATTTTGGTACACTCCTTCAGGGGATTTGGCAATATACGATGACATCACACTGACCCATCCCTAATATGACTCATTGTTGCGCAATATAGGATGACGTCACACTGACCCATCCCTAATATGACTCATTGTTGCGCAATATAGGATGATGTCACACTGACCGATCCCTCTTATGACTCATGGTTGCGCTATGACCGATGACGTCATGGCGCATCAGCGCATCAAAATCTCCCCAACTGTTCGAACTATACTACTATTAGAGTTTGGAATTTGGCACTAAAATGGTAAGCTGAACAAGAATACATGCTATCATCAAAAACTTTGTTGAAACCAGTTTAAATATGTGAAATAAAAAAACAAACAAACAAAACAACATTCACAATAACAAAAAGAAAAACAAGAAATGTAATGTGGAAACCTAAATACAGCCGGATTAAAAAACTTAACGCAAACAATTCAAAAGAAAATGAACAAAATCAATAATAAAGGCAGGTAGAGTTGTGGTAACTTTATAATTCTGTTCATAACACGGTATGTAATCATTGTATGAAGTTTCATGAAGATCTGACAAAAAAGGAAGAAATATATGGTAAAAAAAAAACTTTAACGCAATTGTTAACGACACCGAACGCATGACCGCCCGTGTATTGCCAAACTATTAGCCGAATTTTCTTCGTTGAAAAATCCGGCTTATGATGTTAGTAATTCCGATGACATTTCTTACCTTTAATTTCGTTAAATCTGTATAGGTATTTTACACCTCCGACGTAACTAAAGAGACAATTTCCTTTTTTGTAATTCCTTATTGAACCAACAGTATGTTCAATTTCAAAATTAAGAGGTATATTTTCGAACAACTAATACTAGATTAATTTCAATGTACGCGCGTAGATATATGCAATCAAACAACTATATATGATGCACACTTCACAATATGTGTTAAATTAGATTATATTCGATTAGTAATGCCTCTTGCAATTTTTCTTATATAAATAGTTATATTATCAGACAACCAAAAGCTTAGACGCATAGAGCAAACTTGATAAAACGAAGACTTAATATTACGTATTTTCTCATAGATCCTTATTGTTTTAATTAAGGACACAGAAAGGTTTAATAATACATGCATATCATTTATCAAAATAGTCTCTTTTCTAAGAGCCGTAATAAAACAATTATGGGAAAACAATCTGATATATAAAAATCTTCAAACAATGTATTGTCTATAAAGATTTTTAAACACTTATTCAACTTATCTTGGTGTAACTTGGCTGAAAACCAAAAAAAGCGGTATTGTTCGTAAAACAAAAGAAAAATAGACCAAATATTTCATCGTTTGTTAGGATAGTGGGGCCGGTAATTTCATTTTTTAAAGATAGCAATGTGAGACCCTGCTTAAAATATGGTGCCATCAATATGATCATAGAATCAACAACAAAAACTTTTGTGTGACCCCATTAACCCCCCTGTACATACCCCTTGAAAGTCGGACACGCCCATTTTGCACAAAAATAACAATTTTTTATATCCAGCTGTTATAAATCAATTCTAATAGGATTTCAATATATCAATGTATAGGTTTGTTAGGCTGCTGAGTTCAAATATGAAGTCAAAATCTAAATTAAACAACTTTATATGGCGGATAAGTCAAAATGGCAGCCAAAATTACCCAAATTTTGGACATATTTGGGTATTATATTTACTGGGCATTGACTATGTTGAATCATGCCTGCAATATATCAATTTAAATGTGTTTAATGGTGCTGAGTTCAAATATTAACTCCAAAACTAAATTAAACAAGTAAATATGGCAGAAAATTCAAAATGGCTGCCAAAATAAATCACATTTCAGTTATAAACGGCACACTTTAAACATGTTACGCAATTTATGAATTAACTTTTGTTAATGAAATCTTAAAAGAAGACCAAAGTTATGACATTTGATTAAAACAATGATGTACACGTGTAAATATATTCTATTTATATATTCTATATAGCTGAGGTAGAGCTCTAGAGGTATGATTAGAGGTTAAGGTCTGAGAGGTCATTGGTTCCAACCTCACCAGCGGCACATAATATGATGTCGTGATTGAAAAATGTGTCTTTGATTGCTTTACTTCATTAAGATATTGTAGTGTCCGGCCCCCTTACCTGGTCAAATCTGTGTACTTTGTTAAGTATAAGCCAGTCTTATGTTATATTTACACGGTTTCCACTATATCTATATCACATCATATCCTTTTATTGTTAATAAAGTCATTTGCAACTTTAATTTAGTTAATGTCCAAGTTTAGTATGGTAACTATTCATTTTTCTAACAATAATTGTCAATTAAATACAGCGCGTGTCAGCCATTTGTAAATCCAATGTCTTCATCATTTTATGACGTCACGCTCGCGGTCTAATTCTTAACTGTACTCTCTATTATCGGGGGCGCGCTACGGGGTATTATATAATTAAAATGGCGATACTAATTGAATTGTTTAAATGCATGTATTTTACTTATTGAATCATATGTATATATATTTGTACGTTAGCCGACAACAACTTAGGCACTTTTAACACATAGGCTTATATTTTAGTGGGATCTTACGTTTAAACAGTCATTTTATGAAGTTTCCCAGTGCACACAGCCTTGTGTGCACATATTTATCGCTGTGTGCAGCCGTGGGTAGCCTCGCCCACGACTCGGACTGCACACACTGGCTGGTGTGCATCTTGGTTCCAAGAGGCTTGCTTTGGAGTTATTCGGGGACTCCTCATTTAGACGCGAAAGAAGTAACATCTAAAACTTTAACTTATTTTTTGGAACTTAGATCTATTTATTTTTGGATCTTTCATATTCATAATAATTCATTAAGGTAATCATTATTTGTTTACGGCGACGACTGCATTATATTGTTATACATTTAATCTAAGCTATTTAAATTGTTGATTATTGATAATTTCACGGTGTTTGCTGAACTCTGTTTCTTCTAGTAGATTTTTGTAAACTCTTAGATTCATCTTACATGTACGATAGCCATAGGAGTACTGGTTGTTGTTTTATACATAAATAAATACATCTTAGATTATCGTTGGCTCGCGTATTTCATTGCTTGTTTGATATTTATTTGAATGATCTTTCTCTATATTTTTGTTAAGGTTATTCACACAATAAACTAGTTAAATCATCAGAGTATATTTTTATTTTTATTTTATTTTACTATTAAGTGGAGTCCATTTTATTTCGACATTTTGTCCCCCCCCCACAACGGAGAGGCCAGGCTTAAGAGCCTATAAGTACTTAAATATAGAAAGGAGCAGCAAAGACTTAGAGTACAGTCACGAGGAGCAAGAGCACCCTTAGTCCGAAGCACAACAGTATTGATGTATATTTGCATAGAAAAAGTCTTGGCACTTTGGTTGCAAAATAGAGTTAAAATTCCCAGGAAATTTTATAGATATTAGTAACTAAATGATCATCATGGGTGATGGCTGTATGCTATCATGTAAGCAACTAAGCTACAATATAGATTGCAACTTTTTTAACAAGACTGTGTTATCTTGTTTAATTCTGAAAATATGATGAGGCAATTTCTCGGTAAAGAATGACTTTATAGCTTATCAGATTTCTAGATGCAATTCATTTTCTTTCTTTGTTTCTATTTTTATTAAGTTTGGCTTATGTATGTATCAAAATCTTCACAAAAAGTAAATGGACCAACAATTGCTTTCAGAGATTCAAAACATTTGTATTCTCCAATTTTCAAGTATCATAATAGCAATTGTGTCATTCCCTTTAATTCCGATTTGCAATTTTGGTTATATCACTATTAATTTGTTTATACTCACTTACATTTCAGAATTCTTTCAAATTTCTTTTTTAACTAGCCGTTAAAATTAATGATTGAGAGGATGGTGCTCAATTATTTGGCCAACTGTGCACGGTTGAAACAAATGCAAGACATTCCATGATAAGAAAACGAGATTGTGACAACCGAGTAAAAGAGAAGTAAAGAAAACAATAAATGAAATAGGCAATTTCTTTATGAGGTGTGGTTGATACAATCACAGCCAAACCAAGCAAAATGCAATTTGTTAATTAATTAAACATTTGAATCTCTCATGAATTCTAAAACATACAGGAAACCTTTTAGCTCACATTTCATACTTTTTGTTACTAATGAGAATTTATATATAAAGACATAAACTTATAAATACAAACAGGTAAAGAATGTTTTCTCTATAACTGAGGATGAGCAGAAAACATTTGGTACATTTTCAACAGATACAATTCTACACAAACTTAAACACAAAACCTTTAAGATTACATATTTCAACCAAATTTGCAGCTATTTCCCCTGGTCATTTGACAACTAGTATATTTATATTTATATATATGTGAGTTGCCTGATGATGTATAATTTAACCTTACACTATTGGACTAATGAAAATACATAAAGTAAAGGCACCAATTGGCGAATGATTCATCCCTTAATGAATTGAACAATTGCAAGTATATTTCTTGTGCAAGGAAATTGGTTTTGACTCTTGTGGGTTTGAACCAAAAATCACTCTATCCAGTAGTATCTTTATTTCAACTGGATCTTTGCTATAGCATTGATTACCAGTATACATTGAAAATGTGTTATTTTGGTTGTCATTTTGAATTTTTGTCCATACTGGGCTGTTTAAATTAGTTTTGACTTCATATTTGAACATATTACCTTAACAAACTTATAAATTGACATAATGTTAGCATGATTCAACACATTGAATGCCTAGGATAAATAATAACACGAATATGGTCAAACAAACTGGGTTAAATTTGGTAGCCATTTTGAATTTCTTGTCATATTGGTTCCTTGAATTAAGTTTTTAACTTCCTTTTTGAATACATCACCTTTAGAAACCTATTTCTGGATATATTTCATGTATGATTCAACATATTGAATATCCAGGATAAATAATTACCCTAATATGCTCAAAATGGGTTTAATTTGGCAACCATTTTGAATTTTTCCCCATAGTGGTTTTTTTAATTAAGTTTTTTTACTTCATATTTGAATTCAGCACCTTAAGAAACCTGTAGCTAGACATATTGCAGGCATGATTCAACATATTGAATTTCCTGGATAAATAAACTCCGGAATATGCTCATACTATGGTTATTTTGGTGGCCATTTTGAATTTGCAGCCATATTGGTTTGATAAATTTTGTTTTTGACTTCATATTTGAAATCAGCACCTTAATAAACCTACAAATTGACATATTGCAGTCCAATACCATACAACTTATTGCAATTTAATGTAAAAAACTGGTAATTTATGTGAAAAATGGGCGTGGCAAACCTTCAGAGGGTATGTACTGGGGGGAGATTCCTATATTGCCTAACGTACACATTATATCGAGGGCTGAACGAAACACTTACATAACTCTATCTAGAAACAAAGGGAGCTTAAATAGTGTTGTCCTCGATATCATGTCTCGCAACGTCCCTGTGTCCATATTGAATTTACTATTCACATATTTTTAAAAGTACATTACAGTAAATGTAGTTCTGTGTAAAGTCAGAAAATAAATGTAAAAAATAATACCGAAGACGTTGATACTGGAAGTACAACTGATGGTAGCCTAAGTGTATTATCTCCATTTGCTTGATTTTCTACTAACGTGAACCTCTTCATCACTCTCCAAGTTCTCTCACCAATGAGAGATATGTTCCCTTTTTAAACATAAGTCAGCAATATTTGGGGCAAGTAGCACTACACATGCTGCAACATTGTCAATAGCTTACTATATTTATGAGACCTGGGTCGATAGCGTAGTTGGTAGCGCGCCGGGATTTGGAATCTCGTGTCCTGAAGGGGGTACAGGTTTGAATCCCACCCGGAGAGGATATACTCTTCCACGAAAATTTGACAATAATGTCGATTTTCCTCCATTAATAAGATACATGTATGTTGAGAAGTTTCCCGCCTTGTTGAAGGGTACATGAGTACTGGTTATAGACAAGGGACCAGGAAAGCTAGGTTAGGTGCGCTGGACGCCGTAAAATGACCTAACTTGTGTTGACACGGCGTTAAACCCTGTAAAAACTATTTATGACGGTGACAACTTGGGCACTGATGTTCGAAGTTATGTCGCCAAAAAAGTACTCATGTCCCAATACTCGTGCAACTAGAAATAAAAGGTAAGTTTGTCGAAGTGTAATGATCGAGTAATGTTGAAATTAATCATAAACATGAATATAATATGACTTGACTATTTTCATTATATAAAGGTAGAAACGTGTGTTCATGCTTTTTTTGCCAAAGATTAAACACAATATTTTGCCAATGATGTACAATTTTCGACAAAAATGTAGTTAATTATTTTAACACAGAAGCAAAATCTACCTATCATACCAAAGCCGTCAGCCAGTCTACGCATCGTTCCTGGAAAGACTTAATCTCTGGATTTAGCTGATTACCAGTTATTAGGCATATACTTAGTGGAAAGGAGGGAGAATGACCGTAGAAAAAATATCATGTGTCATGACTAAGCTCCGAGAAAGTATGCATCGGTCAGGACCTCGATCAGTATACAATGTGCTACACCGACTATGCAAGCTGGCCATATATAAATATCACATTCTACAAAGGGTGATAGAACGGAACTTTCGCTCGAGACAAGAATTATGTTAACCGAGACTTTGTTGGATGTGATGTTTTTTTAACATACCGAACAACAAAATTCAGAAATTGTCAACACTTTGATAGTCACAAACCGTTTGAATTTATCTGTTTTATTTGCTTCTGAACTTGAAGACATTTTACTCCGTTTAAGTTAGTCGTTTGGTAAAAAGCAAGCATCTGCACAAGTGTAACGTAATTGGGTTACTATATTAACATATACCTTTGATGGTTGATTAGTTATATCATTACAAGTTTATATTGATTGTTCTGTACATGTATGTACTTTCATGATTTCATCAGCCACACATGTTTTAGTAAAAGGCCATTTAAGTACATCTTATTGCATAGTTTGTAAGTGTCCCGGAAATATACCGGCGATGGTATACATGAAATCTCAAGTTGTTCGTGCAACTACCTTGCCAACTATATTTGTTGAACGCACGATCTAGAATGACAGTCTAGTACAAGTTGAAGATGCTCGTGATAAGTTAAGTTGTTTACAAAATGGAATACTACTTTAGCTCATCACAAGTTCCCAAAGACTGCGCAATATTAACATGTTTTAACTAGAGTTTGGTGATCATCCACTCTGGAACAAAGAGTTTCCCATGGTCATCTGAGTGCATAGTACATCATATGATGTATTGCACCAGCCACACGTGATAGTTGCCTCAGCATTTCTAAGTGGCAATCGTGTATAGCTGTAACTAATCATAGTTTTTCCCAGGGCATGTTGGCCTTTCATTTTCTTATAAATACCCATGCATGCTCATTTATCATCAGACTATTACGATCAAGTCTCATACGAACCTGGGTAAAATAAATGTACTAAACTATACGAGTTTGTCTAACTTCTAACTACGTTACAAGTTATCAATTGTTGCCGATCGACCAGGATAAAACTTCACAACTTTGCATTTATCGAGGTAAGTCCTTTGCTTTTTATTGCACGAGAACTTTGGTCAACCAAGGGTTTATTCAGGGGTTTATGTTTTTTAATTTTGAAAATCGAGTGAGAAATTACTGGCACTTACGATTTTGATTGAAACGGTGTTATTTTTGTATTATTTTTGAATTGTAGAATTTAGACTTGTTTTGATTGCTCATTGCAAATTTTAAGGATTGTTTTCGAAAAACTTTTAAGTATATTATTGTTTGATTTTTTTTAAAGTTTTGTACTGGAAATAATAACATGGCTGGATTAAACGCAACAACTGTTTTGGCGTCTCTGGATGATGTCCACGATTTATTGGTAAATTCGAATTGTTATCGAGAATGGATACATTCACAAATAACTGATCATTTTGATACAGAGACTGAAGTATATTTGAAGCATAAACACAGGTATGATAAATTTAAGGTCAAATATAAGTTAAAAAGTACAGCATAATGACGTAGATGTACACATTTGCAAAAATACTAAACATTAAGAAAAATAAATAATGCGTGAAAATAAAACCTATAAAACAAACAAAAAAATTGAAAAACGAAACTGATTAAAAATAACAATACAAATTATAAAATGAAACTTATGAAATTAAAAGTAAATGAAACATGAGATTTATATTGATGAGCTGGTATATGCAGCCATTATTGAAATACTGTTGTTGACAGTAGAGTTGTGGCGTGTAGCGCCGGTCACAATTTTAGTGACGTTTTGATGCGAGTGTATGAACGTTTATCGTGGTGAATTTATCCTCTTTGTAAGTTCATTAAGGTCATTCCTTTGAATTAAATGTGCATTAAAGGTGCACGAGACACGTTTTTGTTGCTATTGAGGTGCATTTATCCTCGTTGTAAATTATTCAGGTAAAACCTGATTTACTGTAAATATGATGTTGATCATTGAAATTTTGTTTCGTGACAGTTTGATAGTGGTACGCGTTAATTAAAAACCATACAACCACATAAATTTCTTTGAAAATTAGAAAATTATGGAGATAAGACTGCGTATATATTTAAAACTTACCTGTCGATGAGAAGCTGTCATAAATCCTTAGATTTATAATCACAGAACTGAGTTAAGAACTCTTCTTTACACTGTGTTATACAATAAATGACAATAAACATTTGGAGTAAATATTTTATGTACATGTATGTATAAGTGTATCAATAATTCGTGAGTGTAAACGGATGTTAAAACTTAAACTAGATGTGCATTTTTCCTCACTTACTGTCAGGTCATCCCTGATGCGGATTACTGCATGTAATCGTTGACATTAAAAATTAGGCCGCGCTTAATGTAAATTTTATAGATTTGGTTCCGATCCAAATATGTTTGAATGTTGTAGCGTATAAATGTGAATTGTTATATTTAAACCTTTGTTTTTTCAGATGCACTCTGAAATGAAGTTCTTATGTTTAACACTCTTGATCGTTAGTCAATCTAGAACTTTTGTTGTTAGGGACAACGTAATATTTAATAAAGTAAATGAAGTATACATGAATGATGCACGTTGGTTAGTTACATTTGTACATGACCTAAAACCGTATAATAAATTCATTCATAAGGTTCAGAATGATGTGTATGAGACTAGGAATGTTTTGAATTCCATACTTGATATGTATAAATATGATAACATGACCGGTTATACAGAAACGTTTTTGAGTGTAGAAATCGAACTCGATATTCTCACAAACACTTATCAATCCATAAGGGAAAATTTCGAACAATATCAATCTTTAGGACAGAGTTCGGACAGAAATAAACGAAGCGTACTACCGATAATAGGACAAGCTATGTCTGTTTTATTTGGTACTGTATCAGAATCCGATATTAGCAATGTAAAATCTAATGTTAATAAGTTGGCACGCAATCAAGAGAAGATAATACATGATTTAAATGTAGGGTTATCTGTCTTGAACTTGACAAAACACATGTATCAGAAAATCACAAAAGTATAATAGACATTGTGATCTGTATAAATAAACTTGATGATAAAATCAAAGAACTGAAAAGCAGATTGGACCAGAAATTGTATCAACTAGAAAAGTTTTTAAGTACCTATTTGCAGTTACATTTAATAATAGAAGAAATCGATCTATCGATGCAAAATGTTATTACATATCTAGATAATCTAAAATTAGAATTAAGCATGCTTTCAATGAATCACTTATCAGTAAATACAACCACACCTAGGGTTCATTCCAATCATGCGCTCAGAGTGCTCGGAGTACTCCTATGTGCAAAGGAACGACAAAAGAGTGCGCTCCGAGTGTGCTCCATCCGCTCCAAAAATATAGGTGGTGCAGAGAGAGTAGTTGTTGTTGTAGTCATGTCGGCATGAGGCGGTTAGTGAAATAACACTGTATTTTTCTTAAGGTTATGGAGCAATTTTGACAGGGTTAAGCTTTAATGTCAATCAAATCAGTAATATGTTACTTTAATTAAACTTTTTGTAGTATTTTGGTGTGTATACTTAAACAGTTTTACGCTTTAGCATGGCAACAGTATGATACGAAAAGGCAAAACATTATTTTGAAAAAACGTCAATCTCATTGTAAAAACTCAATTTATCAACACTATAATTTAACATACAAGACCGATACAAAAGAAGCTAGCAAAGGCATTATATCGTCAACTAAAGCTTCATCCGGCTATCTGTCTCAAATAGTGTGAATAGTTGACAGAATAGTCGCCATGTTGGTTTTTCTATTTCCGATCTCGTTCTGGAGCAGACACGTTCCATTCAGCTACTCCACTCCGAGCACTCGGAGTGTATGATTGGAATGGACCCCTAATGAATTGAGATCGTTATTACTCGAAGTGCCAGACAAATTACCGATTAATTATAAATTACCCGGCGATCCTAAAACGAACATATGGTATTTTTATAACATACAACAATGTACTACATTTATGATAGAAGACAGATTTCAAATTATATTGGACATTCCTTTACTGAATTTAAAGCACGCGTTCGAAATATTTGACATTTCGAGTGTGCCAATTACATTACCAAATAGTAAATCAGGGCTTATTTTAGAATATAAGTTGGAGAGTGATTCCCTCATGATAAGTAAAGATAGGTCAAAATACGCATTATTAACAGAAGCTGAAGTGCATCTATGTAGAAATGACTTTGCACGTTTTTGTAATCCTAAAGTTGCATTTCGTCCGACTAATTTAGTCAAAAACTGTGTTTTATCGTTATTCATGAATAATATCAATGACATAGACAAACAGTGTACCAAAGTCGTTTCTCAGAGAAAATTACCATTAGCATATTTCGTTTCGGACGGGACATGGGTGATAACTACGGACGATACATTGACTTTTAACGTAAACGTAAATTGCATGGGACAACGTACTACTAGTATACACGTTAACCCTCCGACTGGTATCGTAAACTTAAATCATACATGTTATGCTACGAATGAATATACAGTAAAAGTTCGCTGGCTCGAAATCGAGGGGACATGGAAAATGATTCGAGAGAGCCAAGTGTTCGACCAGGCCGAATTTTGTCCAAGTACGACGTTATTACTTCCCCTTGTTTCGTAATTGTTTTTAAATTTGTTATCTCCCTTGGTTTAATATATAACCCGAACACACGGTTCATTCATGTGTCATGTATACGTAGTTAGTAATTACTGAAAATTAATTTGCCAACTACATATTTGTTGCGCATTGTTTTTACATTTATGAACATGATTACGATATAGGTGAGTAGTAGTAGATGAATTGATCATTTCTTTAATGTTGTTACATGTAAGTGAGAAAGGTTCGATGTGACCGGGTCCTCCAGTAAGTTTTTTTCCTCCGTTGTATATTCTGTTCTATCATTTTGATCCTTAATTTGGACTTATTTTTTACCGAAATTGCACGAACTTTTTTTATCAGTTTTTATAAATTTAAACTAACATACACGCTGTATATGCTCTAATTATTTTTTTTAGCGAGACCTTACTTACTCGTTTTATTCTTTATTTTTATTCATACCATAACATTTTATAATATGTGCCTTTCTACAAATTGCAGTCAACAAACAATTCTATTGTTAAGCAATTTTTATGCAATATTATGTATATTAATCACAATGTGTTGGGCAAATTAACATCAATTAACAAATCTATTGTTAAGCGATTAAAATCAATTAACAAATCTATTGTTAATGATTTTCACGCCCTCTTATTATCACGCGTCACCAACAATGACTACTGTCAAGATTTTACGGTCGATGTATGAAAATCTATTGTTCGAGAGAGACAATTGTATCCAAGTGTATTTGTAAACTACGGGACCAAGTTATTGGTTCGAGAGTTCGACTCAGTCCTGTTCGACCCAACAGAGGTTGACTAATATAGATATAGAAGGGAAATTGATCGGTGCCAGACAATGTGTTCGACTCGGCCAATTAATTCGACCCGGTGGTGTTCGAGTGAATGAACTTATACTGTATATACTTGCCAATATTCGATCAAAAACATTCCAACGCATTGTTCAGAGATCCGTTAGAGCAGTTGTTGACATTTAACAACATAACTAAATCTCACATTTGGAAAGGTTTAGACAGTAGATTGAATAATATTTCTGATTTAGAATTACCGGAGCAATTGAGTACAATGAAGCAGATACCGGTTGACGATTTGTTTGATAATATTATTGGTAATTATGAAAACATTGATGTTACTGATAGGTCTCCTCATACTTCATATATAATTGTATATATTTTGATAGCAATTGTAATTGCCAGTGCAGTATCATTCATGATTTATAAAATTGGGGTTAAAATTCGTAACAAAAGGTTGACTAATGTTCAAAGTGTTGGGAACAGTGAGAGGACGAACCCTACGAACCCCGTCATAAATTTAGAGCTGGTCCAATGCAGTAAGAAATAGTAGGCAATAATACTGTTACAATAATGAAGAAGTACAATTTGATAGCAAACAGACTTAAATTACTATGAGTACATGAACATTTAAAGTAGTTAATGATCCATGTTTCATGAATTTCATTCATTTTGGGAGTGCTGTACACCCTAAAGGTGTATGGACGAAATATATCTAAACTTTTAATAAATTGGGAGTGCTGTACACCCTAAAGGTGTATGGACGAAAACATATTTTAACAAAAACTCATTCATTTTGGGAGTGCTGTACACCCTAAAGGTGTATGGACGAGACAATTTTATGATACGTGTAGACAATTAAATTAAAATAAATCAGGAGGGCTTTACACTCTGAAAGTGTATTGACGAAGACCTAATAATATCCTATAAATCTTGTTATTACAGAAAACAGAATGAACGAAGAAATATTTTCCATAGAAGAATTAAAGGAACTTTTTGGCGATAAAGCCACGTTCCGAATAAGAGGAATAAGTAAAACAAAACTTAAACAGTCAGAATCAAAAACAGTGGACATAGCTACCAAACAACAGCAACAGACAACAACTACTCAACAACAACAACAACAACAACCAGACTTCAAAAGATTTAAATTCGAGATGCCATCTCCTAGGAAAGAATGTCAACTTAAACATAAGAGAGAAAAACTTTATACTTCCTCATCCAATAATGGTGATGACGTCAGTGATTGAGTGATGGTCGAATGTATGATTTTGAACGCTTAAAAGAATACAACACTAATATATATATATATATATATATATATATATTTATATATATATACATGTATATCAATTATGACTTAATGCATGTTACGTTTAAAGAAAGTGTGTGTGCTTCAAACACTTAGTGAAATGACACTTAACAATTAATACAAACATATGACTTTATGCATGCTACTTTGAAAAATGTGTTTATTGCTGCATGTTGTATATTGATTTATTGTTGATTATAAAGTTGATTTTACGCTACATTTGATTTTATTGACGTACCAATTTTGTATTTGTTTGCATCACGTTTAAGTCTTAAAATTAAGTCCTGGTAACATGGTCCAGGTTACGCACATACCATCCTAGTTCATGAGTACAGGATGTGTTGATTCAGTTTTATGTAATGATACATAGTTGATTTGAAACCCAACTGCTATATGTTTATACAAAAATGGTTATTTTACTTGACTCAATTACCCTTGATGCTTTGCTTTATTTTTCAGATGTCTTATGTCATTCATTTTGTTCTGAATGAAATAACTAATCAACTTATTTGGGGAGGCGTGTACCGTAATTGGGTTACTATATTAACATATACCTTTGATGGTTGATTAGTTATATCATAACAAGTTTATATTGATTGTTCTGTACATGTATGTACTTTCATGATTTCATCAGCCACACATGTTTTGGAAAAAGGCCATTTAAGTACATCTTATTGCATAGTTTGTAAGTGTCCCGGAAATATACCGGCGATGGTATACATGAAATCTCAAGTTGTTCGTGCAACTACCTTGCCAACTATATTTGTTTAACGCACGATCTAGAATGACAGTCTAGTACAAGTTGAAGATGCTCGTGATAAGTTAAGTTGTTTACAACATGGAATACTACTTTAGCTCATCACAAGTTCCCAAAGACTGCGCAATATTAACATGTTTTAACTAGAGTTTGGTGATCTTCCACTCTGGAACAAAGAGTTTCCCATGGGCATCTGAGTGCATAGTATATCATATGATGTATTGCACCAGCCACACGTGATAGTTGCCTCAGCATTTCTAAGTGGCAATCGTGTATAGCTGTAACTAATCATAGTTTTTCCCAGGGCATGTTGGCCTTTCATTTTCTTATAAATACCCATGCATGCTCATTTATCATCAGACTATTACGATCAAGTCTCATACGAACCTGGGTAAAATAAATGTACTAAACTATACTAGTTTGTCTAACTTCTAACTACGTTACACAAGGGAGGTTATTCGAATTGAATGGTTAAAATTCGGGTCTAGATATTCAGCAATTTTAACGCAGTGGTTTCCCATGGCTTTAAGAGGGCCGATAAGGTGATGTCGAGCGGGCCGATTGGTAATGAAAAGATGGTGACATTGCAGACTGTCACCCGGCGACGTTACATTAGACTAAATAGTACACAAATCACGTGAGATATATGATGACAAAAATTTCTTTAAGAAAATTTTCTTAACAAAAAAAAACTGAGTTCCAATCAAGTAGACACAAGTTTGCTCCATGAAGACACCCAGCACAGTTTGATTTCGTAAGATGCATTTGAGTCTTAATTATTAACAAAATAAAACACAATTATATTTAAATGCATTGTATTGTTTCAAGTTCACTGTTTATATCATATTTGTTGTTCAAATGTTTTCATATCTACGCGCATGTGCGAGGTCTTATCTTGAAATTGCCCAAAATATAAGTGATTCATTATTGATCTGTCTTTATTTTCGATCAGGAAGAATTGAAAGCGAAAGATTTCTCTAGAAACGTGGACGAACTTACATTCTTATACAGATTTAAATAAATTTAAGGTAGGTCTTTAGAAATTACATCATTTATTTAGTTATTGATACTTTGGTTTGTTTGTTTGTTTGTTTGTTTGTTTGTTTGTTTGTTTA
Organism: Mactra quadrangularis; assembly: GCA_025267735.1. Lineage (NCBI taxonomy): Eukaryota > Metazoa > Mollusca > Bivalvia > Venerida > Mactridae > Mactra > Mactra quadrangularis. Next base: position 54,438,697 of record CM046309.1, on the reverse strand, counting down.
TTTGATTAATTTGTGATTTTAAAATTGTTTTCATCAAATCAAGTATTCTCGATCAACTGAACACGTATTAATCCTAAATATCTGCATATCTTTATAGAATCGATCTTTTTCGATCAATTGAAATACCACATTTGGCACAAAACGAACAAAATAACATGAATTAAAGCTCACGGAGCTTTGCTGAAGGTTCTTATTTGTTTGAACTATATTCCTTGTAAAACGATTCGGCCATTATTCAATGGTAAGCGTCGGAGTCTTAATGTTACTCAAGCGTTTTATGTAATTGTTCTTATATCACCCCTACGTGTGTACCAGTTACACCAGCGTGTTCATTTTGACGGATGTCTTAGTAAAATGTATTTTCAGCCAAGTTTTTAGACTTCTTTGATAAATCTCAATGATATATAAAACACATGCGAACAGAAGTTTCACAATCTTGCGCCATTCGATTAAACAGAATGCCATCTATTGATGAGCGGCGTTCTGTTGCGTACAAACTCAAGAGACACATCAGGCACAAACATTTTGATTGGTGTGGCATAAAAGACAGTTTTGTTAAGCAACCTTGAAGTTACATTCGTGAAAATTATCTAATTCTGCCGACAAAAACAACTTCAATTTTCAAACATGGCAAACTTGAACGATTAAGGAGGAAAAAGGGTATATGGAAAATTTCTTTAAACAATTAATTATATTTTTGTCGTTAAAGATATCAATTTTTCTTTAGTGATGTTAATTAAAAACAATTCTCATATTTGGTGTTTTATAAATTTGCAAAACTATAACTTGTCTGTCCTTTTGAAAGATTATATTTGATGACTCAGGTAACGTTGAAAAAATAAGAAAATATTAGAGTTTTTTTTCGGTTTTAGAATTTTTCGTTCTCAGATCAAATTTTGCTCTAGATGTTTCATAACCCATGAGCAATGCAAGTCTTTTTTAAATAGATTAATATTAGTATTTTTTTAAAACTTTTTTACTTAAGTTTTGCATTTTTATACCGTGTGGGTCGGGCTTTACGACCTAAAGTGTGACTGTATATATATAATGCACGTATATTTCAAACACAGCACGTACCCTCGAACTTATGAACATTTCTATATATAGTGATAAGTAACGTTCATGTATGTGACATATAACATATATAAGAAAAGTCAATAAAAAGCTTTAAACAAATATACTTGACATACAGATTTATTACAATAATAAATGTCAAATTTTTCAAGTGTAAGATATTATGAATACACGTATATTTATTTTGTAATTATGCCAAGTGTCACACGTTCTCTCTGTGCGTGGTGTTATATATATGCACTTAAAGTAAAAATATCAAATTTCGAAATTATTTACATGGTTTAGGTTACCTTAAACGCATGAAACATCATATCGAACTATAAGGATTTATTTCGAATTTAAGCACAATTGCTAAAAAATATTTGCTTTGAATCTTTTAATTGAAAATGGAATTGTTACCACCAAATTTTACAAGAAAATGCAATTTGTCTTTGATATTATTTTTTTCATTTTGAAATTGTGAAATCCCACTTACAACATGTTATGGAGGTTTTATTTCTCAACTTGTCCACTTATCCTAATCAGTGACTCATGCAATACATATTATTTTTCTTAACATTCATACGGTTACTGATTTGTCTACAAAGGTTTCTATAAAATTACATTGTTAAGCGCATAAAACTCAAGAAGACAAAGAGGGACATTTTAGTTAAAGGGTTAAATCACTAGTGTCAAGTGTTTGCCACTTGTCCGTCCGAGGCGGAAACGCATAGGTTCGTGTTTTCGTTATCTATTTGTGGCCTCCTTTACAAAATAAATGTTTCGAAGTCTCAAACATGTTCTCTATTGCCTTTGTCAGTGTAAAAGCTCTGTATTTCTTTGTTGTTTGTTTGTTGGGTTTAACGCCGTAGCAACACATTGTATAGGTCATATAACGGCAGTCAGTTAACCTACTCACTCCATTTAGAAAAGCTAAATCTCTGGATTTAGCTGTTAACCAACTACTAAGCGAATACTTTTGACAATGACTGACAAATGCCCTACATAATTAACAATCATTGGTAGGAGGGAGAATAGCCGTAGAAATAAATTTCACGACCTAGCTCCACGAAAGTATGCACCGCCCGGGAATCGAACACACGACCCCTCGACCAGTAGACTACCAACTGAACTAGCCGAGTGGCTTCTGTGTTTCTTTGCTGTTGCTGCTCGTGATATGTTTTCAAACGTTTAGCACATATATTTCAGGAGACATTACTCATAAATTACCCATGTGCACCTTGTACATGTATATGTGAGTGTGTGTCTTGTATGGATAACTTGAAAGTCAGGAATTGTCTTATCATAACTAAAGCAAACAAAATACCGATTTAAATCACAAAATCAACTTAAAATGTTTTACTAAATGACTAAAATTTATTTGACTCTAAAACTTATATCAATTTAAGATAACTTAAGGCATTTTAGAGAAAGGAACATTTGCAGTTGTATGACAGTTTAACGCAAAATTGGGGCTGGGTATGTTTGGTTGGGTTTTTCGCCGTAGCAACACATTGTCATATCACGGCGGTCAGTCTACTCGATTATTGAAAACAAATCACTACGTCTTTGGATTTTGCTGTTAACCATTTTCTGGGTTCATCATTTCATCATTGACTGACATGCTTAAGACTCAATGGTAGGAGGGAGAATGGTAGAAATCTATCGTGACTTAATCTCTACGAAAGTATATCCCACCGGGAATCAAACGCACGACCTCTCGATCAGTAGCCTTGCGTGCTACAAACTGAGCTACAGTGCTCGACCACTTATATTAATCAAATGACGTATCCGTCGTGTGCGTTTTAGAGGAGGGCGAGTCTTTTGAAATGCAAAATATACAAGCGTTTTAACTAAAAGGAAAACTTTATAACTTTATTTATCTTAATAATTCCTCCTGTGACCCTTTAAGCGAATTACGCTTGCCAAACGCCAGTGGAGTGATTTGTAGAGGCTCTGCATATACGCTGCCGGGATAGAATGCTAAATGATCTTCAGGTGGTCAAATAGTTCGTTGGATGTTTTGATGTTGTGAGCACTAGCATGAAACTTTCTTTTTATGTACAACCACACATTTTCAATGATGTTTAAATCTGGCATCTGAGCTGGCAAACTCATCGTCTTTATTTATCAACGACCACGTATCGTTGCACCACATTCGCGCAGTGGATGGGGGCATTGTCATCCTGAACAAGAGCTCCGCTGGGCGGGGCATTATACGCCCGTGTGCAGTCCATGCTGTGTTCTATCTCATATAAAGTCCCTGTGACCTTGACCAATGACCCCGGGATCTCAGAATAGGTCCCATTCTTAACAGGAGGGCTATCCAAAGCAAAGATTTTGAGAACCTAGGTACAGCCACGGTTGATTTATCACCGACACAAAGTTTTCCCATACAAACTTCCAGTGACCTTGACCCTGGGGCCTCAGAACCAAAAGTTCTCGCCCTTGACCCAAAGAGTATTGATACATAAAATTTGGTGATCTTAGGTAAAGTTGGTTGTTGGACAAGGTTTTTCCTCATGAATTTTCTTTTGACTTTAACCTTTAACCCAGGGACCTAAAACCAAAGGGGCATATGCTAGACATTAAGGCTACCCTTAAATAAGTTTTGGAAAACCTACAATGTAGGTACAATTATTATTGAGTTACTGTCCGGAAAATGTTTCAATATGAATTAAGTCCCTGTGACCTTGACTTTTGTCCCTGGGGTTTCCAAATCAAAAGAGAACATCAAATACCAAAGAGCTATCAACACATTACATCTTGACAAATGGGCTGATCCACATAAAATTTGGTTAACCTAGGTACAATCATTGTTTAGTTATTGTCCGGACAAGGATTGTCCATATGATGCCCCTGTGACCTAGATCTTTGACCCAGTTTTGACCCAAAACCAATTGGGAACATCCTTAACACATGGGCTACCCTCACATAAAATTTGGTGAACTAAATTCATTTTACTTATTAAATATAGCATTATTTCCATGGTTTGCCATTTTGACTTTGTTAACATATTGATTGAACATTTAAAGTCTCTGCTTGGTAATTTGATATCTTCTGGATGATGGTTTAAACTTGACCCAGGGGCCCCAAAATCAATAGGGAACATCCTCGACACATGGGCTACTCTCACATGAAATTTGGTGAACTTAAGTGCAGTCATTGTTGATTTACTACACGGACAATGTTTTTCAATATGATGTCCCTGTGACCTTGACCTTTGACCCAGGGGCCCTAAAACCAATAGGACATAACCATGACACATGGGCTACTCTCACAAAAAATTTAGTGAACCTAGGTACATTGGTTGTTCAGTTATTGTCTGGACAAGGTTTTCATATGATGCCTCTGTGACCTTGACCTTTGGGTCTGGGGCCCCAAAACCTATTGGGAACATCCTTGACACACGGGCTACATTCACATAAAATTTTATGAACCTAGGTACAGTCCTTGTTGAGTTATTGTCCAAACATGGTTTTTTAATATGATGCCCCTGTGACCTTGACCGTTGACCCAGGAGCCCCAAAACCAATAGGGTATATCCTTGACACAAGGGCTACCCTCACATAGAATTTGATGAACCTAGGTAAATTGGTGGTTCAGTTATTGCCTGGACAAAAGTTTCATTGCTTGCCGTTTTGACTTTATAAACATATTGATAGAACATATGAAGTCACTGCTTGGTAATTTGATATCTTCTGGTTGAAGGTTTATACTTGACCCTGTTTCCCCAAAACTGATAAGGCACATCCTTGACACATGGGCTACTGTCACATGAAATTTGGTGAACTTAAGTGCAGTCATTGTTGATTTACAACACGGACAATGTTTTTCAATATGATGCCCCTGTGACCTTGACCTTTGACCAAGGCACCCCAAAACCAATAGGGCATAACCTTGACACATGGGCTACTTTCACGCCAAATTGAGTGAACATAGGTATATTGGTTGTTCAGTTATTGACTGGACAAGGTTTTTCCATATGATGCCTCTGTGACCTTGACCTTTGGGTCTGGGGCCCCAAAACCTATTGGGAACATCCTTGACACAAGGGCTACCTTCACATAAAATTTTGTGAACCTAGGTACAGTAGTTGATGAGTTATTGTCCAAACAAGGATTTTCAATATGATGCCCCTGTGACCTTGACCTTTGACCCAGGAGCCCCAAAACCAATAGGGCATAACCTTTACCCAAGGGCTACCCTCACATAAAATTTGGAGAACCTAGGTACATTGTTGGTTCAGTTATTGTCTGGACAAGTGTTTCATTGTTTGCCGTTTTGACTTTATAAACATATTGATAGAACATTTGAAATCACAGCTTGGTAATTTGATATCTTCTGGTTTAAGATTTAAACTTAACCCTGTTTTCCCAAAACTGATAAGGTACATCCTTGACACATGGGCTACTCTCACATGAAATTTGGTGAACCTAGGTACAGTCATTGTTGAGTTATTACCCGGACAATGTTTTTCAATATGATGCCACTGTGACCTTGAACTTTGACCCAGGGGCCCAAAAATCAATAGGGCATATTCTTGACACATGGGGTACTCTTACATAAAATTTGGTGAACCTAGGTACATTGGTGTTTCAGTTATTGTCTGGACAAAGTTTTTCCCTATAATGCCCCTGTGACCTTGACCTTTGAACCTGGGGCCCCATAACCCTATAGGGCACATCTTTGACACATGGGCTACTCTTACGTAAAATTTGGTGAACCTAGGTACAGGCGTTGTTGAGTTATGGTCCGGACAAGGTTTTTCAATTTGATGTCCCAGTGACCTTGACCTTTGACCCAGGGGCCCCAAAACCGATTGGGAACATTCTTGACACATGGGCTTCTCTCACATAAAATTTGGTGAAAGTAGGTAGATTGGTTGTTAAGTTATTGTCAGGACAAGTTTTTTCCCCATATGATGCCTAAGTGACCTTGACCTTTCATGCAGGGGCCCCAAAACCAATAGGGAACATCTTTGACACATGGGCTACTCTTACATAAAATTTGGTGAACTTAGGTACATTGGTGGTTCAGTTATTGTCCGGACAAGTTTTACCTATTTTAAGTCCCAGTGACCTTGACCTTTAACCCTGGGGTCTCAAACTCAATAGGGAACCTCCTTTACCTAAGGGCTATCCACACATAAAATTTTAGGAACCTAGGTATATCCTTTCTTGAGTTATCATCCGGACAAGCAATTGTCCACGGACGGACAGACGGACGGACGGACAGACGGACAGACGGACAACATCATAACATAATACGACCGTTTTTCAAAACGGGCGTATAAAAACGTAGTCATTGGTTGGGAAAGGTCGGGCTATGAGTTGCTGCCCAAAGGTGTTCGTCGAGGATTTAAATGTTTTTCTCTTTAATGATATTCCTGTCAACCTTTGCTAATGTACCAACGCCTTGGAAACAAATACATCCACATACCATAACTCTTACCAGGCATTGCTCACATCGTTTTAGAAGGTCTGGTTTCCAACCTTCTTCTAGTTTCCTTCTCCAAGACAAACTTGAACTTCATCAGAAAAAAACATACCTCCAAAGGATTTCAACAGCCCTCCACCTCTAACCCCGGCACCATTCCATCCGCTTCCTCCTGTTCCACATTTTGATGACAATCTTCTTCTTGTAAACAACTTTTCGATATCCAGCAAACCTAAGTCTTCTCCTAACAGTCCTTGCACTCACTTTCCCATCCCTTATTTCATTTAATTTTGCAGTAATCTCATTTAAAGGAGTCTTTCTGTCATAATTCACAAGCATTTCCAAGATACGCTCACCCCGATCCCCTTTAAACGTTGTTGTGGTCTTCTTTTTAAATTTTCAACACTACCAATACGTTTGAACTTCTTTACAATACAATCCGTTTAAGATCTAAGTATCCAATATATATTACTATTATCACTGATCCTTACAATTTTATGATTATTGATTTGACATCAGGGGTAAATTCAGGTCTCTTTCGACCCGTGTATCAGAGAATGTCACCAGCGAGATTGTTTGCAAAAAGACGCCAGAAATTTTCAGGCACTTTGATTCCTGGAACTGTGATCTTTTTAAGACAACATGACGTATGCGGGTAGTACTCTCAGTTTCCCTATTACTGATTTTTAATTGAGCTTTGAATTCGAGTGTTTCGATGACGTAACGTTAATGACGAATATAATTAAGTGGTCAAGTACTGACATCACTAATGAATAAAGCATTGTAAGATTTCAGAAATAGCAGCATTCAGACTCTTGAAAATAGGTAGACGGACTGACAAAGAACACTTTACCCCCTCCTGTGAGCAAAATCAGGAAAGTAAGAAGTGAACATTGGGTCTATTGCCTCCTTGAATATATGTATCTTTGTTTTGTAGATGAGCAATTCTCTAATTCGAAGACAGGTAGAATGTCCAATATGTCACGAACAATATACAACACCTCGAGTATTACCATGTCAGCATACGTACTGTCATCAATGTTTAGAAACCTATCACAGAACAGAAGGGTAAATATTTGAAATTATTAAATCAATTATACAATTATTTTAGAATCTATATAAAATATCACCAGTCTGAGAGTAATCATTATTTTACACAGTCACTTTACTTTCATTTATAAGTTGTAGAAATATTATTACATTTGTGTTTCTAAAACAGAGTCACCTTCTTATATTAGTAATATAATAAAATTAGCATATGTATTCATATCCGTTTCACAATGAATTACATAAAATTCACATAAAATTGCTGATGCAAACTTTCATTAAACAACTCTGTATTTTAGTGGTGGTAGTCAAATACGATGTCCACTATGCAGGATGTATCACAATGTACCTGATGGTGGAGTAGCTGGATTTAATGTGAACTTACAATCTTTACAAATAATAGAGGCATTAGATAATTTGCCAGTACAGCGATCTGCGTCTAATGAAACAAATCAGGTACTAATGCAGTAAAAAAAATAAGTGAATAAAAATTAAGTAATAAATTAAGAAAATGTATATCTCCAAATTATGGATAGTCTGCCCTTTGTCGAAGAAGAATGTACTTTTTATGGTTGCTTCACAATTTCACGATTAAACAATTGCAATGTTACGATGTCAAGTTGGGTTCACATTGCATTCCCTCTGTTGCAAAAATGTTAAAAATGAAAGAACAACATGAGAACGCAAAACTACGATGCAGTGCCGGGATAACACGTTATAATTGTGCGAAATTACCATACATCTTTAGCGTTATTTGATCGCCATCTTGACATCAACCTTCCAAGTTATCATGATTTTGATTAAAGTAAAATTAGCAGCAACAACACAAAAGGTATTAAGATCAATGGTACTGTTATTACCTCCAGCAGTAAGATTAATCTTACAATAGCAATAAGACATATCCTACTGTTGTTTCTGCAGCCACTAAGTTGTACATAATTAGATATTTATAATAGCGTTAAAACTAGATCTATTATATAGCCAAACGGTTCAACTATGTAGGAACTTGAACATTCTCAATGTGATATTCAACATTGATTCATTTCTTTTTTAAAATAGCCAGAGACACTCTATTTTTCATGTCTTATTGTGCAATACATGTACAAATGTACATGTATGAGCAATGATTTGTGCATTAACTTAACTGTTTCATATTTATTTAAAATACATGTAGCGTACTATTTTTCAGCGAATTGTGAATCCTGATGAATTGGATATCGCTAGGTATGTATCAAATATTTAGCATTATGTACACTCTTTGTACACGCCGAATTTCAAAAACGTGGTCTTACATTAAAGAAATAGGTAAGGCCATGCCATTTCGGAATATTGTTAATCGTCCGCACGCGCGTATGTTTTAGAGTCCACAATAAAAAAAAAAATATTGATTGAATTTTCTTAAATAATTATGTTGTTCCGGGATTCATGTACTAATTATTTGTGTGAATACTAGCTAGAATGAACATGCGTTTTCGTTTTCAGTTTGTCTTTTTGTGAATAGGTTTGTCAAACTTTAGTTGACGCTTAACAAAACTCAATTTAGCATGGCCTAACCTTATGATTGCAAAAAGAAATTTATTTATGAAAAGCCAATTAAGAAAGTTACGTTACGTCGAACAGAAAAAAACTGGTCGTCACGGTGTAACCTAAAAATTCGACTCTACTTCCCGAATGTAACTCATAATTCGTGGACCACCTGTAAATAAAATTGAACTAAAAACAGAGAAAACAACATTTAAAGACAAATATACAAGCTGTGAGAATCAACAAGAAAAATGCTAATACAGATGTGGTAAAAATAGATACATGTTATCACATGCTATTTTCAACTATGCTGCTTAGATTTGAGGCGGATTTTAACAAATGAGATACATCTTTTTCATAACACGGACATATGCTGATGAGTCTATGACAAAAACAATTAGAGCATATCCACTGTCGTGTAGCTGTGTACGGTGATCAACCAAGATGGCGGACCGAACGCTGGTGAAAAGGTAAACATATTTTATTTTCTCGATTTCTCTAACTTAATCCACATGTATTGCTGTATAATCAGTTGTATTCAACCAGGCATAGATTCCGGTGCATAATGTACAACCTGTTTTCGCTTGATATCCACCCAAGAGCTTATAAATGAATCACAAAGTTGGTCGATTTATGATTTTGAAATTTGAAGCGAGAAAAAAATCTTTTAAGTCTGATTCTGACTTTATTTGAGCTCTTAGATTCAAATCAATTGACAGAGTAGCGTAAAATGATCGACCGAGTTACTCTGTCCCCTTACTTTGGAGGAATATCCTCTCCCTTCCACAAAAACGTTCGTTTTATGAGTGTACACAAAGTGAGTGCAGTCGCCGGTGTATGGTGTAGTCAAAACGCACATTTTTGAACGGTGCGGTCTCAAAAAACTGTACGGTGGAGTCCTTCTGTACAATTTTGGTGTACGGTGTTGTCTCAATTTTTATTTTCAGTGCCAACTTTCATGAACGACCTTTAGTTCAATGTTAAGGTTCTGGAACTGTAATGATGACCTTCCACAATCTTAGTATGATATTGTTTTTTGAATCTATACTATTAAAGACATTGAATGATGAATTTTAAGATCTCCATACGTTTTATACGATACGTTCTATACGTTTTATACCATACGTTCGGTTGTTTACTATACCATTAGTTCGATACGAATGATACGATTTATTTCTTGCGATCAGTACGACTTGCTTGTATTTCTATATCTTAGTAAGCTATGATGCAATTAAAAATTGAACAAATTACAACCGGTTCTCATTCAGTATTTTGATTATCGATATTATTTAAGGCAGTGGCTAGAGTTACGGTACCGTAACTCTAGACCCAGGTTCTAGAGTTACGGAAGTTCCGTAATTGTAGACAACCCTAGGGTTGTCTAGAGTTACGGAAGTCAAATAACATGTGTATGTTTCAACTTTTTAACACCGAAAAACTTGTTTACATTCAATATTACACGAAATAAACAAATATTTACCGACGTGACTTATCCAATTGTTATTACACCCGCCATTTTGGATATGACTAATAAACTTACCGGATGTTTAATATACGGCGATATGACGTTGTCGTCTTCAAAGTCAAACTCCCCGCAGCGGTTATCTCCCTTTATCAAATCAATAACCACTGCCACCACAAGTTAAATTCGTCCCTCAGAGAGCCGAAAAACTGTTTTCATCTTTTCTTTTACAATTCAATATTTTCAATAAATTTAGTCTTCTCTTAGTAAAATATGATGTTCAAAGTACATAAAGCGAAAAAATAAATAGTATGAATAAATAACTTGTAAAAAAACCAAGATTAATTTTACCCTGACACCGGTTACCTAAAGTGCGTAAAATTGCACAAATAACAAAATGTTACGCAAAGTAAATATTAAATGGATAATTGCACTTATTTTAGTCATTTAATATATAAATGATATATCATTCAGTATCATATACATAAAGTTTAATCATAAATACTGAAGATTACTCAACAAAAGCATCATGTAAGTAGCGTGAGGTGGACTAAGGACCCTATTGGGTGGACAACGCAGCTCAGTCCCGACCTTGCTCACTTTCCGTTGTAATTTATTCATGAATTAAACAGTTTTTGGTACATGATGATATATTTCTATTTAATTTATCTTATTTCTTTGTCAGTACTTGTAAATCAACCAATTTTTTTATCATTCAATGTTATTTTTCGCTACATTCCGCCTAACACATTTTAGGCTTACCGTTATTGCCAGTTTAAATTTAAAACATTAGTCACATGGTACTACTTGCGTCACGTGATTCATGTGAAGGCAGTGGTTAAAGTAGCAACGCGTGACGTAACCGCTGTGAGGAGTTTGCTTCAAAGTGTCACATACTTAGTTTACTTTTCAAGAGCGATTTGTTATATAGAGTTGGATTATAATTTGGACCGAATATGTCAAATTTGGACAGAATGAATATCTTTTTATTAATTTTTTTTAATTGTCCTGTAAGAAAAAACGGCGATTTTCGAATGCAAAATCGACCATATTTTTGGACAGAATCAAAAGCAAAATGTCGTCAATTTGATAAAAAAATGTTGATAAATGAAATATTTTTACATTGTCACGTTTAAAAGCGGCGATCTTTACCTAAAACATTGACCAATTCATTGAATTTAAAAATCTCGATAATTTTCCCCAAGATTTGCATACTAAAGAATCACGGCATTTTACTTACAAGTATATTGTACGATAAGTATGCTAAGCTTTTTTTGGTGGAATTTAGCGAATTTAATTGAAAAGATAAAAAAACGCGATTTTTTTACTGGATAACTGCCGAGTTTTTAGTAAAATTGCTGACTTTTGGTTATGAATATGAATGGATATTGTTTAACCAGATCGTTTATATTTTCGTTAAAATTTTAAAGATTTGGTGAGGAATGACAAGCTGGATTTTTTTTTACAAAACATCGACTTTTTAAATATTCATTTAACGTTTTTTCCCCAAGTACTTAGCTCTTTTAATCAAGCTAAATTCCCATTTTTGTTCACGAAATTTAAATCAATTTAACGTTCGAAAATCGCCGACTTTCTTACTAGACACTTGCAAATTATTCACAATTAAAATTACTCTTAGAATCGACTATTTCCTATAAATATTTCCTTTAAACTCCGTACAAAATTATACATAATCAGTCCAAATTATAATCACACTCTATAACTTATCGCTCAAGTAAACTTATTATATGACACTTTGAAGACGACAACGTCATATCGCCGTATATTAAACATCCGGTAAGTTTATTAGTCATATCCAAAATGGCGGGTGTAATAACAATTGGATAAGTCACGTCGGTAAATATTTGTTTATTTCGTGTAATATTGAATGTAAACAAGTTTTTCGGTGTTAAAAAGTTGAAACATACACATGTTATTTGACTTCCGTAACTCTAGACAACCCTAGGGTTGTCTACAATTACGGAACTTCCGTAACTCTAGAACCTGGGTCTAGAGTTACGGTACCGTAACTCTAGCCACTGCCTTAAATAATATCGATAATCAAAATACTGAATGAGAACCGGTTGTAATTTGTTCAATTTTTAATTGCATCATAGCTTACTAAGATATAGAAATACAAGCAAGTCGTACTGATCGCAAGAAATAAATCGTATCATTCGTATCGAACTAATGGTATAGTAAACAACCGAACGTATGGTATAAAACGTATAGAACGTATCGTATAAAACGTATGGAGATCTTAAAATTCATCATTCAATGTCTTTAATAGTATAGATTCAAGAAACAATATCATACTAAGATTGTGGAAGGTCATCATTACAGTTCCAGAACCTTAACATTGAACTAAAGGTCGTTCATGAAAGTTGGCACTGAAAATAAAAATTGAGACAACACCGTACACCAAAATTGTACAGAAGGATTCCACCGTACAGTTTTTTGAGACCGCACCGTTCAAAAATGTGCGTTTTGACTACACCATACACCGGCGACTGCACTCACTTTGTGTACACTCATAAAACGAACGTTTTTGTGGAAGGGAGAGGATATTCCTCCAAAGTAAGGGGACAGAGTAACTCGGTCGATCATTTTACGCTACTCTGTCAATTGATTTGAATCTAAGAGCTCAAATAAAGTCAGAATCAGACTTAAAAGATTTTTTTCTCGCTTCAAATTTCAAAATCATAAATCGACCAACTTTGTGATTCATTTATAAGCTCTTGGGTGGATATCAAGCGAAAACAGGTTGTACATTATGCACCGGAATCTATGCCTGGTTGAATACAACTGATTATACAGCAATACATGTGGATTAAGTTAGAGAAATCGAGAAAATAAAATATGTTTACCTTTTCACCAGCGTTCGGTCCGCCATCTTGGTTGACTGCACCGTACACAGCTACACGACAGTGATATCTGATAGGGCATATTGAATGTGTAGGCTTATCTTGTTTATTTATCTTTAATGATATTGCAGAGAAGTATGAGAATCTCCGAGTTATTGTACGTAATTACTAAACGACAATGACACAATTTATACATAATTCTTATGGCGTTGGTATAATGTTTATATTTTGTGTTTGCATCCGAATACTTTATAATTAATATTAATCATGATTTTGTTTTGTTTACCACTTTATGTCCTTGTTTTGACAATACATATGTTATAATATTGGTTCTTATCATTTTTCTCCTAACATTTTATTTAACGTTCCGATTTTTTGAGTCGTAAGTTTTACTGTATCCTATAAAATCATTGAAAAAACAAGTTAATACTTGCATAAGTTTCAGGTTCGTGTATATGGTTATAAATCTAAGTTATGTATGTACTTCTTTTAAATTTGCCTATAATTCAAACTTTATCTAGATAAACAAGCAATAAATTATTTTATAATACTTCAAATAAATTTGCGGGCTTTTGATTGGCTGATAGAGTCCGCGAAAAAATCCATATACACCGTGTGTGAGTTCATATACACCGTGTCCCCTCGGGTAACCTCTCAAAATAATTCATATACTACCTGAGCCATCTCGTCGCTGATTGACTGAAAATACATCACATTCCAAATATGAAACGCGTCAATATCAGATGGATTATTTTGAAGTTGAAAGCCAGTAAACTAACGTCCATTTTTTCAAACAACGATGGTTTATAGGAATTATTGTCTAATAATTAAAACATTTTATTGTAAATTTTGTTGAAGAACACGCAAAAATATGCGTGATCGCCAAGAACTAGTTCATGTGTACGACTTCCATATATGGCGAATGCGCAGTAATACACATTTGGTTAACATAAATTCATAACTTATGTCCGCCATTTTTTCATCGGTTGGAAACTGTTTTCTTATAAGTCATGACATGAATGCGCAAGTGACACATAATAATGAGCTGTACTATATAAAATAACGTTTTACACAAGGTTTTTAACATGAAATACAAATCTTTTACTTACAATACTCTAAACTGTAAAGACAAAATTTGACTCTTCCGATCAAGGCAAAGCTTCTTTTTCATTCGCGTGATTCTGTGACTGTGTGACGAAATATCCAGTCATTATGCAATTAATACAAAGGTTGACTTGCTTCACACTCAGGCAAGCCAAGCTTTGCATTAAGTTTAAATAATGAAACTGGCTGTCAAACAATCTTCTCAAATTAGAATCTACGTAGTTTCTCACGACTCTATCTTCGGAAAACCATTTCCATCGAACCATCGTGCCATACATTATACAGTTTATCCCGTCAGCGAGTAATTCCTTGATACATTCCATATATCCATATCGCCTGTGTGTAATTTTTCTTCTTAAAAAATCATTGTACTTCCCGATCTTTAAATCCACGGATATTGTTAGTTTAAACGTCAAATAGCAAATACTACAACACATCAAAACATGATCGCCACTATGACATCATGATCAAACGTAGATCAAGGTCAATAAGCAATGGGGTGCGCAGCGGGGAAATCGAAGTAAAAACCGCATTTTTTTGGGGTAAATTTTAGAGCTGTTGACGGATTTTAATTAGATTTGAAGTATTATAAAATCGTAATGAAGATTTCTGACAGTATATATGGGTCCTTCTACCCCTCGAAGCAACATATAACTCCTCGGCTAACGACTCGGGGTATATGTACTCTCGGGGTAGAAGGACCCATATACACCGTCAAAAATCTTTATAACTAGTATTATAACATAAAGAATTATGAAACTATATCCTTTCATGGGATACTGTCTACTTTTTAAGCGTGGGTATATTTGTATTTTGGACACATGCCATACTCCTACGCACCAAATTTCCTACAGTTGGTAATATTCAGTATGTACAACTCGAGAACATACACTATTTTATAAGTATATCATGCAGGGATCCACAGAGTAACGTTGGTAGAAATCAAGCAAGTGATGGAATCGAAGTCTGGGCAACTGAAGAAAGAGTTGGGACAAGTAGTCAAAATGACCGAGACATCAACTATATAAATACACAACCGGATAACCCCAGTGCTTGTTGTACATCTGGTAATGAAACATTTATATTTTAATCAATGCTATATATTTTATTCGGTAATTGATGAAATAAGAATATGATTTCTATAGCTTTTTTTACAAATAATTATAGATATATTTTTTATGTACACCGTTATAGCATGTCATACATGATAAAACATACATGTACATACAAGTTACAAAAAAAAACCATGTAAGAATTACTGAATAGCCATATCTAACAACATTATATATTAAGGATACGACTCAAAAAGAGTTAAAACATTAACTCTCCCCTTTTGGTGCTGGAGTTAAAGTATTGAGAGACATATGAAGACGCTAAGTCAAAGAGACAATAATCAAATACAATAAATAAAATGTAAATGTAATATTTATTTACAAGCTGGTAATATAAAGTACTAGACAGAACTAAATTTAATATGAGTTTAATAGGCATTGCTTAGTTGTGACTCTGAAATTACTTACAGGCTAAATATCTCTATTACTTTGTGGAATATCATTCCATGAGAAGACTCTACATAATCAAATGACATTTTACCAAACCCATTGACCTTGGGAATATTGTACCGGCCACAGTCAATTGATCATCCATTTTATTTCATTTAACCCTAAATCTAGTGCAATTATATTGTATTGAGCTAGCTGGAACAAAATGCTCTCTCAAATAAGCTAGGCGATAATTAGAATTAACTAATATAGAGTTTAGAAATTAATACTTTTTTTCAACTGGTAACCAATTGACAAAAGAAAATGTTTATTATCAATATGAGCCTTGGCATCTATGTCCGTAAAAATCTTAAGAATCTTAAAAATCAAAAGCTTATTCTGAGTAACCTGTATTTTATTTTAAAGTTTTTGTAGCTAAATTTATACCATACAGTAGTAGCATAATCAAATAAACAATGAATAATTGCCATGACCAACAATTTATTGCAAACAAGTCACTCACCAATTGGATGATTTAAGCTCAAAACTAAGAACAGATTTTATCTGGGCTTTGCTTTTTCCTGACACAATGATACCTTTATATCCGTCGAGTCATACATTACAAATTCCTATCAAACACTGTGAAGCCTAAAGCTGATCAATCTTGTTTCTTTGTAGGGAATATTAGACAAATATACAGTGTTTTCATCAAAAGAGTATTCACTGGTAGTCGCGGTGAGTATGAAGTAAGAGTATTTGTGCTATAGTTTTTTTGTATAATATGATTACTTTATTCAGGTCACCGAAAAGCTAAAATAATCGGCAGTATGATACCCTTATTGGACTTCTTCAAGTGAGTAATCTCATATATTTCTTTTACAGTGTTCTACATAGTATTCTGTGTTTTTACTTAAACATATTGATAAATATTCAACAAAAGAAAGGTTTCAATCAAAGTAAGGCCTATTACAAAGAAGATTTTAATTTAAAAAAACCCACATTTTTCTCACGTTTGATTATAATGAATCTGATACAAAATTGCTGAATATCCTCTATACTTAATTTACAAACATCAGTCAGACATGGCATCGAATCATTCAATTTAAGGTCATTTAACAGAAAAAAAACAACTCTTTTTCAGTATTGTTTTACTGTATTGGTAACTTGATTTTGATGACTCTTCCAAAATTTATAGGTGGTGAGTAATTCAATTTGAAATTTTATTTTACGTCGCTCATCTACACAATTCATTAGGTTATGTACGTTGGTCGACTCACATTATCAGGTTTTCTGGATATTTTATTACAAATAATTAAAACCACATGGATATGGCATGCGACCTTCCTTTGACTTTCAAACATACTGTACATATACGTGCATGTATATACAAGGGGTAAAGACTGCATAAAGTAGACCATTTCTCATTATACACGTGGCACGTGATATATGTGACACGCAAAAATACTCATAGCCTGGTGGCACTAGCTGTTACCACACCATTCAATAAATCAAAAATAACTCTTCACGAAGGTATAGTTTCAAAGCCGTAGTATACTAAATAAATATTAACCTGACGTTGGTACCCTCATTGTAATAATTTCACGCTTCATTGTCTGTCTATTTATACCTTAGGTAGATTCCGCGTATCATTCATACGAAGAAGCACGTGTTAACTGATCATGTACTTCATATAAGTATGTAATTGTTTGTGAGTTATAAGGAATGACTATATAGCGCCGATGATACCGAGATGGACTGTGAACTACTGTAGTTAAGTATGTGTTGGTTCGAGCCCAATCATGCGCAATTCTTTTTCATTTTTTAATATTTGTACAAACAAAATATTGTTAAAATTGTCCAAAAAATGTGTTATTTCATACACTCTTTTATTTTTTGTATTTTTATTCATCTATAATTTAAGTTTTATTATTTTGTAATTAGAACTTATCACATTTGATTTATTACATCAATTGCACGACAAAATACAGAAATACAATAAATATCAATTATCATCTTCGCTGCAATCAGATGAATCGTCTCTGAGATCGATGACTAAGTTGTCCATGTTCATGTCCACAGCATGATCGTTAATCCTGCAGGTTTGTATGTGACGTTCCACGTGATCGCAGACAGCTCTCCATTTGTCAGCGCCAATCTGAGCAAAGGCAGTGTTTGTTGTGTGTAGGATGTCATCATATCTGAAAATACATAACTAGTCATAGATATTTAGGCTATACACATATAATTATATACTCCGAAAATCATAGGTTTCCCTGAACCACCCGGTCTGATCAGGATGTATGTTTTATTTAAATGGTGTCAATCCGGAGAGACATCGCTTCATAAGAATTAGTTTTTTTATTGCAACCTGTTATTCTGCCTAACAATGCTTTTGAGCTGGCTCCACATCATCTCAATGGCGTTAAAATCAGGATGATAAGGAGGTAGTCTCAACACCTCATGCCCGTGACTGCGAAGAAGCTCGTCAATGCTAAATTGTGGTTGCGGTTTGTTAACACGTGCAAGATCAAGCAGCTCGGCCCTCAGCATATCTGGTCGGAATGGAATGCCCTGGTTAGTCAACCAGTCCTGCAAAACAAAACAAAAAAATCTTAATTAGATATTCTAATAGAGTAGTATTCAATGAAAATTATAGTTATGTATAATAGTTTATATATATTCGTGATAGGCATATTGCTGAAATTTGCTAAATATGACTAAATTGCTTGTATGTAATGTACATAATTATGAAATATATTTACTGGAAGTTGGACATTTGTTAGTTCTCATGCTGTGATAGGAAGCATTATCCATGACTATAGCACTGGGCTGGTCGAGATTAGGAATAAGTCTTTCCTCAATCCACTTCGTAAAATTACGACCATTCATTTCACTGTGGTAGTCACCTGTGCGGGAAATAGCTTTGTATGTCAATAACGCACCTGGAACAAATCAATTCCTACCCCCAGCATGTACCACGATAATTCGCTGACCTCGATTGATGGGGGATGTAATTCCTGACGTGTCATTTCCTTGCCAGCATTTATGAGACGAATATGACGTATCAATCCAGGTTTCATCAATGTATATGAGTTCATGCCCGATATTCTCCAACTCTTCCTTGCGCCGATAGAACTCTAATCGCAGCGCCACAATGTGCTGACTTTCAATCAATGCCTTGCGATTGTCTTTTGTTCTTCTCCAACGGTACCCCATCTCATGCATCGATTTCCAAAAAGACTGTTTGCTGCTTGAAAAGTCAATGTCGTCTTTAAGAACTCTGTAGAGATTCTGTAGAGTCGGGAGTTGATTCCTGACGGTATAAAACTCAGTTATTTTGTTCCGCAAAACTGATCAGTCAAAGTCGTCCAGAGGCTTGTAAGGTCCGCAATCCCCCTTGGCTTTCTTCGGTGACGCCAATGTTCCACACTCTCTCTTTTCCCGCCGAATCCACTCGACTGTACTGCGACTCACACCTGTTAACTTCGCCGACCGGTCCAAAACGATCCACCCTCGCTGGCATAATTTTCAGAGACGTTGTATATAATTTCTTTAGTTTTAAAGGACAAAAAATGATTCGACTTGTGTTCAGCCATCGTGCTGACTGAGACACTAAAATACACACAGCGAGAAGGGAAGTTAGAGAGGTCGTGTCGCCAGCTCATATTTTAAATAAAACACAATGCACGAGAAAATAGTCGGATATATGTATACTTTAAACGGTACGATGTATTGCTCTTTACTCACTTCAATTATTAACTCGCGACTCGTTCAACTGTATCAGAAATACCGGAGATTATTGAGTCAGTCCGACATTTCTCGATGGGAGGCCGATTATTGATTTATACCGCGTCATCTCGATTTAATTTTATTCTGCATAAAGGTTAACGTCAGGTTAATATTTATTTACTATAAATATCGTTTATTATCAAAACTATCAAATATAGTACTAAATTAATATCTCATTCTACAGAGGGTTATAGAACTGATGTTCACCTTTGACAAGTTATGTCAACCTCGGCTTTATTATCCTCTAGTATGTGATATTTATTTTATCATACCGAACAACTAAATTAGAAATTGTTGTCAATTTAATGGCACAAACCATCTTATTTTATCTGTTTTATTTGCTTCTGACCGTTGACATTTTCACGGTGACGAACCCACGTGACTTCATCCGGGTATTTTTTACCATATTTGGAATATAGGTCACTCGCATAAGGTAGGTTTTTTGCTTTTTTCTTACTAATCACGTAGTGTTTTTTTTCCAAGAATACGCACATAAACCCCCTGTTTACGAGATATGATTGCTGCAGTAATTGTTTTCCTGAAATATTTAGTCGTCTTGGAGTAATTTGGTACACAAATTTCGATGCGATTGAAATTGTCAGGGTAGCGTTCATTGTATTTCAACCTTTTATGTGTTTAAATGCCTTAATTTGTGCCGACAGTAATGCACATGGTATAATTATTTCATATACACTTCCAATTAACCCTCTATAGACGATAACGATCTTTGAAAAGAGCTAGTTTGTAAATTATGAGAGAATGTGGATAATGATAACGTTCATTGCCCGTGATTTTCCGGATAACGTTCATTTCCTACGAAGAGTTGTCCAATTTACTCACCAAAGTTTCTTAAAAATGACCTAAATAGTGCATTGCATTTTATGACTACGTACAGGGATGTATCACGTGACCTTTCTTTGATTTTCAAACATTATACAAATTGCATGGGATACAACTTAGAGTTTATATACATATGCAAAGGATTCAACATAAATTTTAGTTGACCACTTAATGTAGATTAAATACAATGACTTTTTAGTGACGCACAAAAAATACGTATACCCTGACGTGTAAAACTATTAAATAGGTCAAAAATTAAAAGTCAATGTACGAAGGTGCATGAATTCTATGATGACTCTATTTTTGCATAGACATTTTTAAATGAATTTACATTAGCAATCTTTCTTATTGTTCAACTATTATCTTTATGTTTTAAATTTCAGAAATGGGCAAGACAAAATTAAAATTAACACTTAATAGAAAAAAGATAGAAGAGAAAATGGATGTAGATCGGCACAATCAATTCCTAAAAAGCCAAGAGTGGTCCTCAGTATTGGCCTGACTCATTTGATGAAATTTTTGGACAAAAAGTTACCTCAAAGTATCACGATATAAATAATATTTCAATTGAAAGTCCGATTGATGCTGTTAGTAATACTCACCATGACGTTTCTTCAAACTGCGATGGCTTAATGAGAACAGAGATTTATTTTAAACAAAGTTACATTGAATATGGCAATTTATAAGGCTATTTTGATTAATTTCCAAAGGTATTATACTGAGTGTGGTTTTTTTTGTATGGCAGAGGGGATTTCTGCTAGAATCCATATTATACAATAAAAATCAGAAGTTAAGTGATAAAGTGTTTACATGGATCACATGGATAAAGTTCAAGTGTACATGGTATATACAATTGATCATGACTTTGTATGATTATTTTTCTTGTTTAATATTTTAAGTATGCATACACAAATTGGAAGAATTACAAGTTAGAAGTCATCTGACATGTCGTATATAGATAATATATTTGAAAACAGTGAATCTCTTCTTTGTTTTTTGTGGCTTTTCAATCTCAGTCATGAGACGGATAGTTAATCTGCTGAATCTGCTAAACGTTCCAGTTGTGTGTGAGCATTAGACTTTATTCCTGTTAGCAATTAAACGCAATTGTCAGAAGCTGGTTCGAACCCATCACATTTATCATTGAGAGGTTGCAGATCGGCCTCTAAGTCATTTATATCATGGAGGAAGTTAGTTCGATGTGGATTCTATTTTAGATTTGCATATATGCACTGCTATACCGTGGTCACATCGATAAGACACGTGATGTTGCATAGATGAAAAAACGCAATTCGTTAATCAATATAAACTTTTAATGAAAGAATATTTCACCATAGTAATATCTGTTGAAAAATATCCCTAAAAAAGTCGTGAACACATGCACTTTTTCAGTCTGCTAAATGACCATGGGCTAACGGATATTTCTATTTTAGAGTAAGACACAACCATGTTTAATTACATAACTGTCATTGGTTGTTCAATAGTTCAAAGTGAATATCATAAATCATGAATTTACTAATTTAGCATGTTCTCTGAGCTGAGAAGGGAGCGTAATCCAAACGATACTTCACTTTAGAAAGTGAACGATAGTTAAACATACTGTCCATGTGCTAGACAGTACCTCCCTATTTGTACATACATGTATGCTCAAACTTTTCATAGATAACTTTTTTAAAATCATGCTGTGTGATTTTTCAATTCTCTGCAACAAGCAAACGATAATAGGATCCCAGGGTAGGTTGCACAGTTTGTCATTCTACCTTATGTGGCATCGAATTTGGACTAACGTTAATAAATGAAGTCGACTATGACAGATGTTGAATGACTTAATCGATTAAAAAAAGTAACAATATGTTAACTCGTGGATGACGAATCTAATACTTCGAAGACGTCGCTGGTTATTCCTTTCCATGAAAATTTCAATTGTCGATTTTGCCCGCTGGAAAAATAAATTTATGGACATTTGTCGACACTGTGGAATGGTAGGTGAGAACTGGTTATATGCAAGGGTAAAGGAAAGCTACCCAAATCAATCAAACTTGTTACTTGTTAATTGTCGGACATACTTATGTCTAACAAGGTCTGCTCTAGATAAGAAGCCATTGCCACAACAGTAGTTTCTATACTGGCCATTGCATCTTCTTTCATGCTCATCAACACATTTTTTTGTTTTTGAACATATATCCACACATGTATGTAACACAAAAACGACATTGTCTGAAATATATAAAAAATAACATGATTGGATTAGTAAACAATTTGAGATTCATGTATATATTTTACTACTTCTGGATCGTCATCATTATCTTACTATAGTCTAGGGATCTTATTACCTTGAGTGTACGATATCTCATCATAGTTATAAATCAAAATAATCAGAGGTTTGCAACATTAGACTGTCAGCCGTTTGAAAATGACTCCTTCAGATTGAAGAGATACAGAAACGATACTAAACGATTCAGAGCGTATGTGTCACAATAGCGCCAGATAATGAGGGTACACTTTTACTGCTAAAGTACGTTGGCATTTATAAGACGTTCAAAGATCGATCATAGTTATGTTAATTGTTTAACAAAACAAAACAAAAAACTAAGATTCTAAAACATGCAAGATGGTAGTACGACACCGGGATTTAAAACGGCGTAAAGAAATTGCAATACCATGGATTGCAACTTGGTTCTTATTACGACTGCATATACTTTCTGTTTTGAAATATCTTTGATTGTGAACTTCAATTACTAAAATCTGCAAGGTATTTAATTAATTGGACTAATTATGTACCTTTTCATCTTTTAAAGAAACTGTGGTGAGTAAATTGGACAACTCTACGTAGGAAATGAACGTTATCCGGAAAATCACGGGCAATGAACGTTATCATTATCCACATTCTCTCATAATTTACAAACTAGCTCTTTTCAAAGATCGTTATCGTATAAAGAGGGTTAATTGGAAGTGTATATGAAATAAATATACCATGTGCATAACTGTCGGCACAAATTAAGGCATTTAAACGCATAAAATGTTGAAATACAATGAACGCTACCCTGACAATTTCAATCGCATCGAAATTTGTGTACCAAATTACTCCAAGACCACTAAATATTTCAGGAAAACAATTACTGCAGCAATCATATCTCGTAAGCAGGGGGTTTATGCGCGTATTCTTGGAAAAAACACTACGTGATTAGTAAGAAAAAAGCAAAAAACCTACTTTATGCGAGTGACCTATATTCCAAATATGGTAAAATATACCCGGATGAAGTCACGTGGGTTCGCCACCGTGATTTTTACACCTTTAGTTTGTTGTTTCGTAAAAGCAAGCGTCTGCGCAAGGGAGGTAACTCAAATTGAATGGCTAAAAACTTGAGTCCGGGTATCAACACACTCCAACACAGTAGTATCCCATTCTTTTACAATAGTTAAGCGGGCCGATATGTGATGCCCAGCGGGTAACATCCGGTGACGTCACACTAGGCTATATAGTAAACAGATCACGTGAGGTATAATAACAAAAATTCAACTCGAACGAGTTTGGATACACGGAAATCGACAAATCTAAATGAAAATCATAATGATTTATGCCACTTCGGTAAAAAACTAACGGCTGCAAAAGTTTGTTCCATAGAAAAAGATTATACTTGTTTGATTAAAATAAAAAATACTAAAACATATATTTTGACAGGTGCAGTAAAACTTAATTCTGGATGCAAGGATGAATCGAATGCCGCTGTGTACTTGTTCGTGAAATCATGGTCTGAATTGATACTGTACATAGCTATCATATGGTTTCTGTTCAAGGGACAGTTAGAAAATGCGCTACAAAATTTATTCATGCAATTTTGGATAATAATACATACAATATTTTCTGCCATATGGATAATTTTAGGTGAGGTTACACAATTTGCGTTTTTTTTTGTTACATTTGTATTTACACGGTGCCTGTAATAACAAGCTGACTAATGTCAGATTACAACTTATACTTGCCTTAATTTGAAAACCCTTGTCATTGTGTTATGCCTAAAAATATTTTGTTTATTATCCGAATCTGTAAACATGTTTTTGCTTTTCGAAATTATGTAGCAAGTTGGTTTACTATCAAACTGTGTGATTGCTATTCATTAGCCAATGTTATTCAGATCAATGTCTTATTACTCGGTTAATTAACACTTACATTTAGAAATAACGCACTACATGTACAATTAGAAACTGACACAGTATTTATATTTTGTTTCAGGAACCATCTGGATTTTTGGTAATTACAGAAACATGGAAAAGGATTGTCCACAGTACTTAGAAAATTGGGATTTTCATTTTATCAATCTCGCATTAGCTTTGACAGCTGCAGATTGGGTAATCGGTGTGATACTTTCGGTCTGCTCTCTGTATATAATATTTGATATGTTTGAAAAGCCAGATGAAACAGAAGCTTCTGAATGATATACTAAATTATCGAATATTTTATAAAAGAAGAACAATATGTATTCCAAATGTTCTTTTGTGTCTTTAATGAAAACATTCTGTATACCTGAGCACGTGTGTTCGTGATCATTTTAATTTGGCACAAATCGGTTTTATCAAATCTTTTTTCACAACAACTTTTTATTTCTTAAGGTATCAACTTCAAACTTAAAATATATGTTCCTTATCATCAACCACATCTCATGTGACAAGGTTCATAACTGCAAATACAATTTTTTCGGAATAATCTGTCCTTAAACTTAGAGTTTTCTTAAAAAATGGTTGTTTTTACTGCAACTGTTTTATTTCTTTAGGTATGACTTCAAACTTTAAATATATGTTCCTTATCATTAACCTCATCTCATGTGACAAGGTTTATAACTCCTTATATATTTTTTTTCTAAATTATCCCCCTTGAACTTAAAGTGTTATTTAAAAAAAGGTTTTTTTATGCAACTGTTTTAGTTTTATTTAAAAAAAATGTTTGTTTTTTCTGCAACTGTTTTATTTCTTTAGAAATTGACTTCAAACTTTAAATGTATATTCCTTATTATTAACTACATCTCATGTGACAAGGTTCATAACTCCAATTACATTTTTTCAGAATTATCCCCCTTAAACTTAGAAATTTCTTAAAAAAATATTTGTTTTTACTGCAACTGTTTTATTTCTTTAGGTATCGACTTCAAACTTTAAGTATATGTTCCTTATTATCAACCTCATCTCGTGTGACAAAGTTCATAACTACTTATTCTTTTTTTTCAGAATTATCCCCCTTGAACTTAGAGTGTTATTTAAAACATGTTTGTTTTTACTGCAATTGTTTAATTTCTTTAGGTATTGACTTCAAACTTTAAATATATTTTCCTTATCATCAACCTCATCTCATGTGACAAGGTTAATAACTCCCAATACATTTTTTCTGAATTATCTGTCATTAACTTAGAGTTTTCTTAAAAAATGGTTGTTTTTACTGCAACTGTTTTATTTCTTTAGGTATTGACTTCAAACTTTAAATATATGTTTACGTAAGATTGTCTCAAGTTTTTTCGAGAAACTGACTTAGTAAAAACTTAGGTTCACCACAACTTTTAACTTAAGTCCAAGCTTAAGTCTTGACTTATAAAAAAAATTAAGATTTTTTGTGAAAGTGGCCCCTGAACTCGTTTACTGTACTCTCCTTTGCATCGCTCAATAGTTACACTAGTTCACGTTCTACACTAAATGTAGAATATTAACTGAGCTGCGAGAGGAGCGTAGTTAACTGTAACATTCTAATCATCGACCAACTGTAATTATGTATCTTGTCTCGTAGTTAACATTTATGAAGTTAACATTTGAGCAATTATCAGATCAAAATATGTCATTGACACCTTTGCGTATCAGAGACATACATGTACATTATACAGAGTTCTATGGATACAAAGTGATAAGTTTTCATGTTAATATTATCATTTTATTCATGTGATTATTATATACATGTATATGCTGATGTATGTGACTTTGTAATCACGATTTCTATGTGTGTCCTTCATAGTTTTATAAGTTGTTACTTCATATTCAGCCATATTAAGTATTCACAGTAGGGTTTCTCAGGCGGCGTTTTCCATTTGAGGGTGTTGCCGTCTAGATAGTTTTTTCGACTGAACTTGTTGGTTATTTAGTGTCTTACTTACAATTTACTATTTTAGAAAAAAATGTTTTTGAATTTTATAGCATTTTAAAACAAATGCCCTGACAATCAATCAAAACTGTGCTTGAGTAATTTGTCATCCCTACAAGTTCAACCCTGTCTGTGAATGCTCATATAAATGTTGGGCAATACATAAATAGTATCACATTGTTTTTGTACTGTTTAAATGTATATTATTTTGTTTTCTTGATACTTATTTTTATAATTCTGCAATGTCTTTTTGCCAGTGTGTTTGTTTATTATTATGTATATACATTTGAATTTATATGTTCATGTACATGTATTTAACCTAGATTTTGTAATTATTAAAAGTTATAACATGTATTAGAGACACATTAAACATGCCCAACTATTTTGTTTTCAAGGTTTAAGTTTGACGCCTATTTTTCTTCTAGTTCTTTACCAAATTAAAGTCTATTTTATTGCAGTCCTTAACCAAATTGACGTTTAATTGCTTTGTAGTCCCTCACCATATAGTAATGTCTATTTTCTTTGCAGTCAATAGAACGTGCAAGTCTAGACAAATGAATCTTTAGTGAAACGGGCGTGTTTACTGTAGCATTCTTTTCATAAACTAATCAAAGTGCTGAAAGCACTGAAGTGTAGCGCTTTCAAATTTGGGTTTGACTGCATTTATATTATCGGCTTAGCTAAATGTTCATATGACCCAACATGGAAATAACGAATAATTATCTTTAATGGAAATATATTTGTTTCGATACAACACAACTCAAATGCAATAAATTCAAGTAAACTATATGCATCATAGGCAGTTCTAATTCAAAAGATTAAATCTTTGAAGAAAAGCATTTGCCACAAGATTGAACATACTAAAAATAGATTCTTTATCAAGCAACAACATAAACATTTGTCACTTGTTTATAAGTGGGGATGTTTGATTGAATGTTACATGTGATAGATTAAATGCTTTGTTGAAATTGTGCATAATTCTCTGTCAAAGAGTTTTCATGTCCACCTTAGGAATCCATAAATAGCTACATGTTAATTTATATGGAGGACACAATACCATACTTATTAACTATGGATAAACAAGTAAATCTGTGAGCTAATGCTCACTAGTGATACCCCCGCCAAAATCTAAAAATATGCGAAAAACAGGAAGTAGATGAGCTAGGAGCATGAAATCGCTTTACACCATATGGGACTATGGGATGAAGCAATATGCAAAGTATTAGGCTGCTGCATGATATAGTTGCTGAGAAAACTGCGACGGAAATTTTGTAACGGACGGACGGACGGACGCACGCACGCACACACGCACGCACGGACAAGGGTAAAACAGTATACCCCCCTCTTCTTCGAAGCGGGGGTATAAAAACACTTAATATATATGTATAACAAAGCGAATATATATCAATATGTATTTTAATAACTGGTCAAAAAGACAAACATTTGTATACTATATTATTGATAAACATCTACATAAAAAGGAAACACACAATGTACATACAATATCCAGCACCATCAAAAATTACCTTTAGTTTATGTGTAAGTGTTTTATTTCAAGTTTGAAGCACTATACATGTGATTTGACAATGCAACAATCTATAAGCTTTTTGTAATATTATTGTGACAAGGCGGCATGCAAGGTGTATTTCAGACTTGCCAATGGCAGTTACAGTTTAACCCTACAATATCATAACCTATAATTTGCTGAAATCACTTGCAAATATTACAAAAAATGATTGTTACAGTACTTTCAATGCTTTGATTTATTGACTAGATCAACTTCTTGAATATTCATACGGTTTGACTGCATGAAAAACATTTGATGATCGATTGCATGTGTAAATATCATCGTTTTACTTTAATTTATAAGATTTAACAGTTCAAATTTGCCGTTGATAGTGTATTTTGTTTTTACGACTTCTGTGTCGACTAAACAAAACCTCTTTGATCGTGATGTTTGAAATCGGCATATGACCATATTACTCGTCGTAAGCAAAAGATGTTGGTGTCATTTGAAAGAGCAAAGCCTTTGCTACACATGCATTATTAAATAAGTGAAATAAAATATTTGTAATGGAGAAACTGGTCTCTAAAAGAAATTGGTCAAGATCTACTATTTTGTAGTAATATATCTTATATGTATACAAGTACTTTTTGATTAGGGACCGCATGTGCAATAAGATAATTAAGAAGATAACTATTTGTTCATAACCAATGACTAAAATATCTTAACATTAGTATTAAACAACAGAATCCTTAGACTGTGAAGCGTAGGAATAAATTCCCGGAGTTCAATGTACAAATAACATGAACGCTGACAAACGACAAAATGTGCTCGTAAAAAATGGAAAAAATCTCGCGTTATAACTAGATTTAAACCTATTCAGCAAAAATGAATTAACTAATGTACAACCATGATTAGGATTTAACATCACAGGAAACATATCAACAGAAATATAGAGGATCAACTCTTTCGAAGGTCGCAAAAACTGGTTACGAAACGTACTGGATAAACAAACAATAATTTGAGCTCAGAATCCTAGTTCGTAACTTACATATATGCTAATGTGTTCTGTGTGTTGCCCAGAACACTAGCCATAGCGTGATTTACTGCTAGAGGCATGCGCCACGCTCACAAAACAGGAAACATGGAACGCATGTATGTAACTTTTGGTTTCAAACTGTAGTTATTATGTGTATTAAATCCCGGTCCGTTTCAATATAACTAGGATCGCCAATACATCTGCCGAGACCAGGTTAAATCAGTTACGTTAAATCATTAACAGTCGTACTAGAAACACAAGTACTACAATTTATGAAAATCGGTCAGGATACCGTTGTGTGTATCTGTTGTAAACTTGTCTTTCATGTGACTGTCTTATTGTCATAAGTCTCAACCTTTCAGAATACTGACGCGTGTATCTGTTGTAAACTTGTCTTCCATTTTGTCCATAATACACATTTGGTAGTGACGCCTCTATTGTCCTGGGTCTCGACCTTTCAGGATACTGTTGCGTGTACCTGTTGTCAACTTGTCTTAAATTTTGATCATTATTCACATTTCGTAGTGACGCGCCTGTTGTCTTTGGTCGCGACAATTCAGGATACTGTTGCGTGTACCTGTTGTCAACTTGTCTTTCATTTTGATCATTATTCACATTTCGTAGTGACGCGCCTGTTGTCTTTGGTCGCGACAATTTAGGATACTGTTGCGTGTACCTGCTGTCGACTTGTCTTTCATTTTGATCATTATTCACATTTCGTAGTGACGCCTCTATTGTCCTGGGTCTCGACCTTTCAGGATACTGTTGCGTGTATCTGTTGTCAACTTGTCTTTCATTTTGATCATTATTCACATTTCGTAGTGACGCCTCTATTGACCTGTGTCTCGACCTTTCAGGATACTGTTGCGTGTACCTGTTGTCAACTTGTCTTTCATTTTGATCATTATTCACATTTCGTTGTGACGCGCCTGTTGTCTTTGGCCGCGACAATTCAGGATACTGTTGCGTGTACCTGTTGTCAACTTGTCTTTCATTTTGATCATTATTCACATTTCGTTGTGACACGCCTGTTGATCTTGGTCGCGACAATTCATGATACTGTTGCGTGTACCTGTTGTCAACTTGTCTTTCATTTTGATCATTATTCACATTTCGTTGTGACGCGCCTGTTGTCTTTGGTCGCGACAATTCAGGATACTGTTGCGTGTACCTGTTGTCAACTTGTCTTTCATTTTGATCATTATTCACATTTCGTTGTGACGCGCCTGTTGTCTTTGGCCGCGACAATTCAGGATACTGTTGCGTGTACCTGTTGTCAACTTGTCTTTCATTTTGATCATTATTCACATTTCGTTGTGACGCGCCTGTTGTCTTTGGTCGCGGCAATTCAGGATACTGTTGCGTGTACCTGTTGTCAACTTGTCTTTCATTTTGATCATTATTCACATTTCGTTGTGACGCGCCTGTTGTCTTTGGTCGCGACCTTTCAGGATACTGTTGCGTGTATCTGTTGTCAACGTGTCTTTCATTTTCTCCATTATTCACATTTCGTTGTGCCTCTTTCATTGCCCTGCGGCTCGTTTTTCTTTCGGGTCTATGGTTTCTACGAACGTTTCTTTCTAATTCTCTCTGATTATCAATAAGTGACACAATCCTGGAATAATAATTACGAAATGATAAATGTTCTAGTGGCATAGTGTCTAAAAAGGATTTTGGTGCGTAGAAACATAGCAACAACCAAAGTCGACCCTAGAAAGAATGTGTTACTGTAAATCTGGTGTTAAAACCGAACATTGGATAATATGCTTTAATTTATAAATAAGTCAGTTTTACATTCTACAGTCTACGGCTCAATAGTTCAGCTGACTTTCTTCCGAGAACTTGGGACTCAATTAAGCAAAGATGACAAAACTTTTATAATTTACAATTTTTGCCCATTGTTGAGTTGACAGGGCCAACCACCCAGCAATTATGTTTTTGTGCTATTGTTGATGGCGTCAAATATACGACTCTCTAGCTATTTGGTTTTTGTTATTATGGATTTAACGCCGTAGCAACACATTAAATAGGTCACCTAACGGTGGTCAGTCAACCTACTCACCGTTCCTGGAAAGGCTAAATCTCAGGATTTAGCTGTTAACCAGTTACAATACAAATACTACCATCAGTGACTCACAACCACCTACATGATTATGAATCAGTGGTTGAAGAAATCATTTTCAGACCAAACTCCACAAAAGTATGCAACGCACGGGAATCAAACCAACGACCCTTCGATCAATAGACTTACGGGCTACGTGCACCAACAATGATGGCCAGGCGGCTGTTTGTTTTATCATATACGAATTTATATAACACAATGATATACATGTATATTTATAAGTATTTATTTATTTAATCATTTAACGATCCTTAGAGTTTCTTTAAGTATAAATTAATGATACATAAACTTGAAAAGGTTCCCAATTTGTACACCCTAGCTTTTATGCTTGAATTGTTTTTGTCAACAAGATATGTTTAGGTTAGCTAATACATATTAATTATTCCTCAAAAGTGCCATTATTAAATGATAAATTGTAATGTATTCACGAATACCCTATA
This sequence comes from Mactra quadrangularis, assembly GCA_025267735.1. NCBI lineage: Eukaryota > Metazoa > Mollusca > Bivalvia > Venerida > Mactridae > Mactra > Mactra quadrangularis. The sequence continues at coordinate 54,406,868 of CM046309.1, read as the reverse complement.
GTATGCCGTTTACACTAAGATTACTTAAACCATAAGTTTAACTGTTAAACCCACAGTTTTACAGACTTAAACATAGGGTTTAAGAGTCTTAATCCTATAATTTAACTTTTCAAAATTGACACCGTAGATTAAGACTTTAAACTATATGTTTAACTCTTAAACCCTATGATTAACAGTTAAACCCAATCTTTAATACTCTCAATCCTTTGGACTCGACTTTATTTCTCTTAAACATTAAGATTAAGATAAGACGGCATGCCATGATACCCATACAATAAATTAACATCATGTTTAATGTTTAATACAAACCTAGCAATATCCAATTCATCGAGATTGCTGTTTTGCTGAAAAACAAAGAGTAATTTTAAAGCAATGACTCGTTAAGATATTAAAACTTCTAGCAGTGTTTCAGTTATGAAAGACTACTTATACACTGTAATACATCGATAAATGATACTCCTTACATTTGTTTGCTCGTTTCCGTCATTGGGGAGCACGTTCCCCTGTGCCCCCGGCGAGTCCGGACATGATGCGTGTACATTAAATATGACATATAACTGGTCGTTTGTGCATTTAACGCCAAATATACAGCGCACTGTTGTTGCAGAACTGTCTTATTGACAATTATATCACAAGAAAAAATTGAAGTTTTGCATTTCCCTGGTCTCATATTGCAGCTTTATTGAAACTGGTACTCGATCATTTAATAAAGGTGCATTTATTTCGGTAATACAAACCGGTAAACCGACAAAACATGGCGTCGTAGAGTCCATTAGCGCATGCTTATTTGGATATTTGACGTCCATTGTTTCACCATGTGATCTCAAACACATCGTTTTGATTGGCTTAAGGCAACCTGTGTCAATTACCAAATGTTCAAATCTTGATGATTGCATAAGTCTCCGTACTGGACGGCGACAGTAAATAGACGATGAGAAGCGTTTGTTTGTGGCTAGCTGTATAATCAGAAAAAAAAGGAGTTTGCGTTTAAGCCTAGCCAATATGCTGCCCCCACGGTTATTTGAGAGTAATGTGCAGAGCAGTAAAACTGAGTAGTGCCGAAGCACATTATCAAAACTGAGGTGCGTTCAACAATCTGAGCGCTCGGGGCGACATTGGGCGTTTTCGTTCTGAATACGGGCGTCTGTGCAATTCCTCGCAATCGCTCGCGAATCAGCTCGAGAGGTGTTTCGCGTAGATATCAAAGATGGCGGCTGGAAAATTTCAGATTTTTATCTCAAAGAATTCTCTCTGAAAAATAGGACGCAAACGTGTGTATTACGTGTTCCACTTAACATATTCACGCAATATATATAATAGAATTTATTTGGTATATACAGTAAATTGTATCATAATGATTAGTATATGATAAAAATGTAAAAGATCTATTGCATCAGCAGAAATAATTGTCCTCTACCCGCTACATTCGATAATGCGCTACTTGATGCTATTTACAGCTGGCGCTTGCAAGCGTTCAATAGTCGAATAATTTGCGAAGCAGGCACTCACTCGAGCGCTCGCATTGTTGAACGCACCTCTAATTACATACAGAGCGCAACGCTGAAGCGTTTTGTGACGTGTTCACTAACTAGGTGGAAATTTGATCGTATCATGTGTGAATTCAACGACCATGGAAAAGAAAGCAGACATAATGCCTGTAAACATATATCATATAGTTCGCTGTCATAGAATCTTTCGATATTGCATACCGGGGTCAGGTTTAGATGACCTGTGAGTTGACCTATTAAGACGAAACACTACTGATGGCATAGTAATTTCTTAATATCTATTTTGTCACATAAACGGTGTATACCACAGGGACATGTAATGTGACCTTTTAACTGTTATTTGTTCGGAACTTCAGTCCTGAACACATATATTTACCGTATTTCAGACCTTTTCCCACTTTGAAAATTTACCGAATCTAAAAATAGTCACTCAGTATATATATAGAGAGCAATTAAAAAAGATCGTCTTCTATGGCAGGCGCATTTATACACTAGTAATCCGAACTATATCTCAAGCGAAAATATATTCGCTGTTATGTTGTGCGTCTCAGTAGGGATGATTTTGTTATCTTATGTAAAAGAATGGTATCAACGATTCAGTCACGACCCGTCGTTTGTCAGTAGAGATGATCGTCTGATGTAATAGAATGGCTCTAGAGGGAAAGTTTAAAGATAATATTTGATGACTTCGAATGATTTCTGAATAATAGACTTCATTTAGATATACAGTGTAACCTCTGCAGAGCGACTTTCGGCGGAGTTTGAAAAAACTGCCGCTCTGCAGAGGTGTCGCTCTGCAGAGGTAGACTTTTTCTACCGATCACGAAAACGGGCGTTTTCGGTCCGGAAAACTGGCCTTTATCCGTTCCGAAATGTAAATACAGCGCTTATCGGCAAAAGTAAAAAAAGTTTTAATAAGATTACAAAGTTTTTTAAATAAATAATTACAACGGTTGACAATTCCTAGCATGAAGGTTAGTTTTATGATAAAGAAAGCAATACACTAGAGAAATCGATTCTGTAACTGTCAAATGTTTTTATACTTGTCTTATGGCGAATACTATTTAGCATGAATTATCGTCGTCTTTTCGGGAGTAAATATCTGATATTGTCTTATACATCAAAAAATCTTAAAACAGAATTCATTTCATCGAAGCTTTTAATAAAAAGAACAATAACAAATCAGTTACATTTATTATCGTCAACTAGCTAGACGTATGTGCATCTGATACTTGATGACGCCAGCCTACCAAACAAAGCGCTCCTCATCTAAGGTCCGTTCGTTGGTGTCATGGAAACCATATGTCACTTGTTTATTAACCCCTGTTAGTCAAATGATTTAGCAACATGACACTTGAGGGTAGTGTTAAACGATTAGGGGTTTCGCTTATCGTTTAAATCATCCGGTTATAGATAATTATCGATTTTTGATGTAAACCTTGCTAGACTTAGTGTCGCTGTATAGAGGTAAAGATTAACTTTGGGAATTTATTTGAACGGCCGTTTACCGCTCTGCAGAGGTGTCGTTCATTAGAGGTAAATTATAGAGTAAAATCGACGGGGGGAATTCTAATTACCGCTCGTCGGAGGTTGCCGCTTGTCGGAGGTGCCGTTAGCAGAGGTTATACTGTACATACCGATGGAGTTAAAAAATGTGCGTGAATGATAACTTTTAAGCGGCAGTTGTTTAATTGTTTTAAGAAATGACCCCTTTGACTCGTGTTGATTGTGTGAAAGTGTGTGTTTGTCAGTCCGGTTTACCTATTTATAGTTCGATTGTGTGTTCAAAGTATTTTGAATCGAAACAGTTCTGTTCTGCCTATCAAACTAACATCACTAAACTGTTCTTTGGGTACAAATGTTGTTGGAGCCGGAGATCTAATTTCACTTTTCAAACCCGAACAAAGTCAGTGCCTTCAGCCCTTTGATTAAACATAGTCGGACGATCATATTTCGCTACTTTACCAAATGATTTCAATCTAAAAGCTCAAATGAAGTCAGAATCTGACTTTAAAGTTTTATTTCTCGACTCATTTATTGAAATCATACGAGTACATCGTACATCGATCAACTTTATGATTTATTTCAAATTTAAGACTTCGGCAGCGTATTATCAGAAATCTTACGATAATTTAACAATACATTATATAAGCATTTACAACTGAAATAGATCGTAAGACACTTGATAATATGCACCCCTGGTTTTTATCAGAATGACATGATGTATTCTGTTTGTGAACCGCACATGTAAAGTCTTAATTTGTAGTTGTATTATGGTCCTATAGAAAAAGATTCATTATATAGGTACCTGAGAATTAACGGTTGTATTAGTATCATTTCTGATTGGTTGTAAAGTGGTTGTTGTCGGTTGAACAGTTGGCGCTGTCGGCTGCTGCTGTGGAACATTGGAAGCAGTCAATGCTTCCATTAATCGTTGAGCTGTGATGTTTGTTGGAAATCCAGATATTCCACCACGTGGTATAGTGTGCTCGGCCCTGCATTCTGGACACCTTATTATATTTTCTTCACTAAAACATAGCATAATGTAATGAATTTTTGAATTTATTTCTTTTTTTAAAAAATCCAAACAATTTCAGATATTTTATACAAGATAATGTCAATACTTGTTGAATGATCCCATTTTTTTATTTTTTTTTTGTAGTTTTTGAGGTGATATATGTATATATGTACACAATATTATTATGGTGGGGGGCTGTATATGCCGGAAGATTGTGATACAGACAAATACTTTTGTGACCAATGATTAATCTTATTGCGTAAAAATAAGGATTTATTTGATCTTCAAATTTTAAGTATAATGAATTAAGTAAACTATTTACCCATTAGAACTGTAAGAGCTCTCCAAACATTGAAGACAGAACGTATGCTGACATGGTAAAACTTTAGGTGTTGTAAATTGGCACAAACATACTGGACATTCAACCTGCCTCTGAATTTCACTATCCATCTACAAAGCACAAAAGATAAAAACGACTCAATCGGTCAATTTTCCACGTCTGCCGCCTTTTAGTCTGCATTCAAATATATGTCACAGTATTATCATTTTGATAGCGACAGACACACCGATAAATTATTTGCCAATGAAAGATATTTAAATGACGAAAACAGTAACGTTGTTATAATGTTATATATCTCAAAGTTATGGTGGCTAAATTATGCCATGTCGCATTGTCGTCTTGCGGGGCGCCACACGAAAACTCGAAAGTACGACAAATTGGTATATTTGTCGTATCTTCGTCCCGCGGGTCGCCATTCAATAACATATCAACATTTTATATCATAAGCATATCTTTAATAAGAGGCATAATATAATAAATAGTTTATTGAAGACACCGACAGCAGGTGGTCAATTTCTCCATTTGTTATATAAATAATACGACCCCGGGTCCCGGCTCATCTATAAGCGATCCCGAAAGTCCCCCACACCTTCAATGGTAAGCTGAGCAAATCTATATGTTATCATCGGTAATTTTTTAAGTCAGTTTAAAATCACAAATTAAGAAAACAAAAAAGCTAAAAAAAGTCAAATAAAAATAGACAATAGTAATTTCTTAAGACTTACTTTTAATTTGCTTAAATAAAATCCTATAAATCCTATAGAAATGTCACCTTCGACATTTCTAGAGGCAACTAACCTCTATACTTTCTGATTGGACTATTAAATAGAAATTTAAAACCTTCTCACTTTTTGAGACAACTATCCTTTAAATGCTTTCTGATTAATCACAAAACTATGCTCATTGTCGATCTGTAGGTATTGTTTGGAACAATTGATACGGTTTAAAATTTCAATGTACGTGTTAGTCCGATCATAACAAATTCTTACGTCAAACAAATTGCAACAAAAGGTTTTTTGCGTAATTCTACTGCTAAACATAGTACAGATTACCAGTAAAAACCCGAAACAATCCAACCACGGATTTTGGAGAAACGGAATTGAATTACACATTCGTAAGGTGGCTTCCAACGTACACCATACTTGGAAATAGTTTTAGAAAACGGTGTCAATGTAAACAAAAGTTTTGCATGGGAAAAAATAGAAATTTGGTTTAAACCAGATCGAAATATTTAACTTCCAGAGCTGGTGTGATATTTTTGAGTTGTCATATGATATAATTAAGTTTTTTGTTCAATACTTTGTTGATATATGTTCAAATATCTTATATTTTAAAGTTTGTATAATGATTTCGCGTAAATATTGCGTAAAGTCATTAAAACTACGCATATTTTTTCTATTAAATTGTATAAACCTCCATAAATAAACATTTTATACACACATTGTCGGTTTAATGTGTAAATTTCGTACGCAAATATGTTTTGAAAATATTCAAGGCCGTTAATAAATGTGTCAAAAATAATGTACGGAAGCCTGTTTGGGTAAAAACACACACCCTTTTTATGATAATTTTTTGGCGTCAATAAAATTTAGTAATTGCAATCAAATAGTCGAGACTTATATGGAGATCGGTAAAAACAAGTAGAATGTTTTAATTTTAGGGTGTCTGTATGATGAGCCACGATAGTCATTAAAACTAGTTTGTTTGTTTGTTTTGGTTTTACGGCGCACCAACACAGAAAGCTCATATTAAAGCAATTAATGATACTATTATTTCAATCGATATTAATGATTTGAAGTCCTATATATTTTATTATATACATGTATATTATTTCCTTCAAAAAGTTAAGTATTGCATATGATGGTACGGACTAAAAAAGTTCGTTAAGTGAGTTAACCTTAAAATGTTTGTCACGGATGTATTTGATATCCTGACAGTCAAGTAGAACGTGTTTCACATTGAAATGCTCGTCACATGGTATACATTTAGGTGCTTCCTCTCTTTTGAGAAGGTATGAATGTTTTAATCTGGTATGACCAATTCTACATTGAGTAATCAATACTTGATCTCATCGATTAGCAAATATTATTGACGAAGATGAATCAAAGGTTGGCTTTATGTCATGTAACTCATTAAATATAGCATTATTCCACACTGTTTGCCATTTTGACTTAATTAACGTATTGATCGAACACTTGAAGTCAGTGCTAGGTAATTTATATATACTGGCTGTAGGTTTAAAGATTCTTTAGCTAAAAAAGTCTACTTTTTTCATTCCCATGTATTCCAATATGACTTGGTATCCAACAGAGGTGTACTATTTTTGAATTTAGAATATCATGTTATTTTAATTCGATATTTTTAATAAGTATATTGTCTGAACTAGAACAATAAATATAGATGCCTTGACGTTGTCAGGCAGCCGCAAGAATTTCCGTATGCAGCGCAACCAACTTTGTTTCCATCTTTGTAACCGTCAGTAAATAAATGTGTACAATCTTTGTATTTGTTCAAGATGTTTACGAAATCAGATTTAAAGGCTTCTTGGCTACTGTAGGAGATTTACGAAAATTTGATAGGTCGATATTTATGTCTGGTATATTGTAGGTCCACGGAGGGACATTTTCATCCAAGTTTTGCAACACGGATGAAGTGTTAATATTAAGCATTTCTAAGTCGTTCTTAACTCGCAGACCAAATGGTTTAATTTCGTTCGGGTTGTTGTCGAATTTACTAATATAATTTGGTTTGAAAATTACTTTTCGCGCCGGGTTTCTTTTGTTGGAAGATATTCGAGTTGCGTATTGTAATGATAGCTTTTGTCGACGTAATTTTAGTGATGGCTCGTTAGCTTTAGTATAACGATTTCAAACAGGTGAAGTTTTAAAGGCACCGAAGGTGATACGTAAGCCCTTGTTATGTATTGTATCAAGCATTTGCAAGTACGATCTACGTGCTGATCCGTACACTATTGATCCATAATCTAGTTTTGAACGAACAAGCCTGACTTCTGTATAATTTAAGTAATGTTTGGGTATCAGATCCCCAATCAATATTTGTACGTACTTTAAGTAGATTCAAAGCTTTAATACATTTTATTTTTAGCAACTTTAAGTGTGGAATAAGAGAGATTTTTTTATCAAATATAACGCGTAAAAATTTAGCTTCGTTTACTTCAGGTGTTTAGTAAACAGAAATGTTTAGTTCGGGATTAATATGATGTTTTCTTAATCGACAAAAATGAACACAATGTGTTTTGACTTGGAAAATTTAAAACCATTTTCTGTTGCCCACTTTTATATTTTATCCAAAATTCTGTTGTAATTGGCGTTCGATACTTCGAATATTTTTAGATCAATAACAGAGCCTTTTAAATACAAATTTCAATTGTTTACCAATGTATATGCATGCAAATTTTACTCTCAGTGGCCGTGTTCTTTGCAAAACGATTTTACTAACAGTCCTATTTTTGTCATTTTTTTTACAATCATTGGACATCTACTAGGCAATGGGCGAAACACTAGACTTTATTTTCTAAGAGTTGGAATTAAGCAATACGACCACCATAACGCTAGACCACAAGTATAACCGTTTCTGAGAAATAATGCAATAACTTGCCGGAACCTTATCTCGCCCAGTCAACATACGCGTGTGCAAATAGTTCCACCAGTGTTACGTGTAAAATTTACTGCGTTGTCAAAAAGAAAGATGCTTCAAGTCAGAGCATCTCCTGTTTCCCTTAGATGTTTAGGACATAGATCGTGCTCGTCGATTGATGATTTGCGGGTAAACAAATGACTCAAGTTGTTATACTTTGGTTAGCACGATTTCAGGTATCGTTTGGATTGAAGGGTTAAAAATGCGCTGTTACAAAAATAGTTACTTAATCAGTTAAATTAGAAATCGCATATTTTGACACTGTGCTATTGATAACCACCGCTTGTTGTCGAGGGATATGGTTTAAACAATTAAACCTCTAGCGTTCCGATCGATCCGGTAGACTTTATTCATATTGTGAAACTCGCTTTGCCAAATGTTGTTTTTCTGGTTCTGGATGCGGCGTACCTTATATTTTGACATAAATATTTATTGATCAACACAGTATATACATCAATATATGTCGGTTTATTAAGAATTAGACTTAGGACTATTACACTTTAATGGGGGTGGGGAGGGGGAATCCCGGAATCTAGGATCGTATAAGATATATAGGGAAAACTATATTTGTGTTGATCATTGATTTAAATATATTTAGAGCTATCTATTTACAAACTTGGAATGTGAAAAAATACATTAAAAGATATATTTATTCGTATTTTTTCTCCTTTTTTCTTAACTACAAATAATATAATACATGTAAATAGTTTTTCGATGACACCGACAGCAGGTGGTCAATTTCTCGATTTACTATATGTTTAATACGACCCTGGGTCCCAGCTAATCTATAAGCGGTTTCGGACCCCCTCTCACCTTCAATGGTAAGCTGAACAAAAATGCATGTTATCATCGGTAATTTGTTAAAGTCATTTTAAAATCACAATTTAAGAAAACAAACAAACTAACAAAAGTCAAATAAAAATAGAAAACAGTAATTTCTTAAGACTTACCTTAAATTTGCTTTAATTTAATCATATAGAAATGTCACCTTCGACGTTTTTAGAGGCAACTTACCTCTATACTTCCTGATTGGACAATAAAAATAGAAATTTAAAACCTTCGACGCAAAACTATTCTCAACATCGATCTATAGGTATTGAAAACTATTGTGTGGATGTATACGGCTTTAAATTTCAATGTACAAGTACTATTTTATTAGTTATAATCAAGCTGTAGACAATTTTCTCGTCACCTTATTATAAAAATATGTTAATGTATCCTTTTATTGTTAAATTTATTTGTAAATCGGGAGTAAATTACGTCATGTGATGACACTTTGTTAATTAGTTTTGAATGTGTGGAGACTCCACTAGGTTTGTTTTTCACACGTCCGGCAGTTAGATAAATGTTTGTGACACGCTGTTAATTCCTAAATTCGTTCAACTGTGACCGTTGTATACAGGTAATTTGACAACTGGGATAAGATAGAAAGACTATACAAAAGGTCAGAGTAGTGAGAATTTGTAGAGTACATTTGTTAATGTTGAGGGCATAGCATGAAATGTAGCTGCAAACAAAAAATCACTGATTTCTTTGTTTTAGTCATTCTTTGTTCAAAGTTTTGTTTTATTCATTTAAGTCACAACTTCAATAATGATAATGTGAATAATGAATTAAGGTTGAAAATAAAAACAATTTTAATTATTAATTCATGCTAAATTCGTTCAACTGTGACCGCTGTATACAGGTAATTTGACAACTGGGATAAGATAGAAATATTATAAAAAGGGTCAGAGTAGTGATAATTTGTGGAGTGCATTTGTTAATGTTGAGGGCATAGCATGAAATGTAGCTGCAAACAAAAAATCACTGATTTCTTTGTTTTAGTCATTCTTTGTTCAAAGTTTTGTTTTATTCATTTATAGTCACAACTTCAATAATGAAAATGTGAATAATGAATTAAGGTTGAAAATAAAAACAATTTTAATTATTAATTCATGTTAATTATGAACTCTGTCTCTCAAGTCTGACGAAACATTGCCCGTTTGTTCCTCCCTCCGAACAAAGGCCACCTGTGAACAAAGGCCACTTTTCTATTTTCCCTTGGCCGGCCGTTGTTCACAGGTTGGACTGTACTTGTCTTTTTATATAATTCATAGAAAGGCTGAATAGAGGAAAAATTCAGGCCATGTATTCACAAACAAGTACGCAGCATAAGATAAATCCTCGAAATCAAAATAAAGTTAACAATACATTGCTGTCATAGATATGTGTATTTTTTGTCACTTTAATTTTCATCTAAAAATTTAAAATTATTTTGCTCTCTCTTGATTTATTATTACTTGAATGGATTGTCATAATTTAAGACAGAATTCCCATAATAGCTGCTCTCAAACTTCGGGCGATGTCGGGTCATGTCGACAAATTACGTAAGCGGTTTTCGTCGGTATCGTTATAAATCGATAAAGATATACTTTTTTATTGCGTAAATGCTTCATTTTTAAAATATTGTTTATATTTTTCTTATATTACCCGAAAGATTATTAATTCTCCCAATTATTTGAAAAAAAATAGAATTCATATAAAAAAGTTTAAACCGGAAGTTTAAAAATCCATTTAAAACAATGGGCGAAAAGATTCGTCCCCTAACAGATTCGTCCCCAAGCAAATTCGTAATCAATAAGTTGTTGGTGATTAATGCATTTAGACAGTAAAATACCATTATTTTATCTTTAGGTCGTTAATAATGGTGTTAAAAAGTAAAGTATATACTGTAAAGAAGTGTTTATTTCATATTAGAATGGTCACTAGACTTTGACTTTTTTTCAAAAAGGGGGTCGATGTATTAAAATGGTATTTTTTTTGTGAAAGTTCTTTTTCTTTCTTTTATTCATTGCCATATGGTATAAGGTAAATTATTTAATGGGTAACATGGAGTGCAGAAATTGTTTTCAGAGTCAAAAGATAAGGATACGGACTTGTGATTTTTAAAGCCGGTGAAATTCGTCACATTTTTCTGTTGGGTCTCCCTAAGTTTGTTATATGTGTAAAAATACCAAGGTAAAGTTATTAAAGTTGATGTATTTGCATTCATTAAAGTATTGTGAATTTTATTAAACAACATTCACGAAAATAATTTGATTATTAAATTCATTTTTACATTTAAAAGACATATACCCTTTCAAATGTATAGTGTGATTTTTACTCATTACTCAATTTTCAAAAAAAACTGTTATAAAAAATTTATTTGACGGTAAAAAGTTAAGATATTTTGCCAGTGAATCTATGCTGTAATTCTGATGATAAATAAAGTCGCAAAAAGCGTTTTTCTTGATATGCGTATTGTGGGTATTCTACCTTTAAACAGCATTGTACCTTATTTTATCACATAAAAGTACGGCTTTATTGCAAAACCACCCGGACTAAAATCACCAAGTATTATTCATCACTTGTTATCAATTTTTCTTAAGCTATACAAGGTTTGAAAAAATAACAAATAAATTATTTAACAAACATCAACTTCAAAACAATACTTTAAAGCTGAATACTTATACGTTGTATTTGAGTATTCTGTTGTCAGATACGTGGTTTATTTCACGGCGTCTCAACGCCGTGATATTGTGGTGGGTAGATTTTGATTGCAATGGGCAAAAGTCACGTGACATAAATCCTTTCGATTTCCACTGCCGACAAATTTATTGTTTTTAATGCAGTCATAGTACAGCCCATTTCCGTTAAAAAATACATAGACAAAGCATTTTTGGGGGAAACCATATAAACAATATTTCTATCAACAATGCAACACACGAAAAATCAGCGTTTTACATTAACACTTTTCTGAAAATCCTTTCGACTCACATGAAAAGGGGCAGGTATAATTTGCCGACCAACCGGACCAACGGACCAGTTTACTATACGGATACAGTTTAACAAATATGCGTATCATAATGTGTGTACAGTAGATATATACAATGTAATTGAGATTTGTCAATATTTTATTTGAAAAGATAAGATTGATAGAGTTTTCGGAAATTACTCAAATGTAAATATATAAATACCAATATCAAAATTATTTTTTAAGAAATAAGTTTGCAGATTTTAACTATAAAAAGAATCGTCGATTACTTCATTACATATTGTTATAAATGTTATATACTTCAACTGTTAGAGCTTTTATCATTTGAAAACAAGTTTGATAGGATTCATATGTAATATTTTAATAATATACCTTTTTTTCCTTTTTTAGCGGACTGTATAAATAAAGGAGCCTAATCGTGTAACATTGACTTTTAATTTTTACTTTTACTGAGTTCTATTGACTATCTATTCAAACTATCTTACGATAATTTGACAATACAATATAGAAGGATATACTACTAGAATCGATCATAAGACGCTTGATAATACGGGCCCCAGCTGAGTTCAGTTACCGCGAACGTTACAGAATGTTCCGTAACGATACATTCGGAACTTCTCGTCCATTTGCTGCGAATAATCTCGGACATATTAGACGCTATTTTGAAATTTCCGGTGTTAAGGTAAACAAATGTATGACCAAAAAGTTCCGAATGTATCGTTATGTAAGTTACGTACTGTAACGTTTTGTGTAATTGAACTTGCTACTGGTTATAGATCGAGCAGATGTAAGATAATTTTTTGCGGACTTTTTTGATTATGAAGAGTTTCGTACTATATTGACGGACTTTTGATCTGAGGTACGTATCACTGCAGCGGACCAGATAATTTTAAGAGAGTTAAAATGACGGACATTTACACCTAGGTGATAAGCTCGCCAGTTTTAATTTGTTCTAATGGATAATGTTTTCTCGTGTCCTAGTAATTTTTTTCACGTGTGAAAATGTCTTTTGAACCTTATATTTCTAATTTCTATATTGGCTGGCTGGTTATTTAAATGATTTCTATTCGAAATAGCTTGCCTTTTGTATTTAGGCGCATATTTTCTGAATTAAATACATGTTAAATCCTTCCGTTTATCCGGCAACAAAATTCTTCCGTAACAAGTAAAGGTATGACTACTCTCCAATGCACCGGTTCGAAAGATTCACTCGTTGACTTTCTACCTCTGCTACTACGTGCAGACTGATATTTCCATTTTAGGCAGAGACACACGCATTTAAATTGCATGACTGTCTCGTGAGTTTGTTTTAAATAATTGTAACAAACGTTCACGCCTGTAATATCAAAATGTCGAAATTCAAAGATGTTGGACAGTAATGCATTTGTGAAATGACGGAAAATTAACAAAAGAGAAAGTAACCATTGATTTTTTAGAACGTGCATCTCTGATCTTTCACCTATAAACATAGAGCAACTTATTGAACTTGAATAAAGTGTACAAAGTGTAGCCACGAAATATGACGTAATACGAGGTTGCATTCGTCACTAGTATGATAATATCATATAAGGCGTTGTTTACGCACTCAACAAACGCGTATAAAATTTGCGGCTATATTGGAATTTGGTAAACGTTCATTGGCTGTTTATAGGTTCATAGTAAAGGTCAATATCATCGTTGGACCGGCGATGAGCAATTTGTATTTAACACTGGTTGCCTAAAGCCAATCAAAACGATGCATTTGAGGTCACATTATGAAAAAATTGACGTCGAAAAGTCAAATTAGGGGTGCGTGAATGGGCTCGTCGAAGCCATGTTTTGTAGGGTTACCTGCTTGAATTAATTACCGAAAAGACCTATATCAATGTACGAACGTGTGCCAGTTAATTGACAGTTGCAATATAAGACCAAGAAAAAATGCTTAACTATATGTAACATGTTTTATTCTTTCCAAAACGCGCATTTGTTGAAAAATTGCAAACCTAACTTCCCTACTTCGGGGCGAATCTAAATCAATGGTATTACATAGGGCGCGCTAATTCCTGATATTTCATAAATAGACTCACTGGTTTTACATATCTTTACCAGCCCCATGTTCAGTAACTACTGTAAGCTAAAGTTAAGGGTACGGGAGAACTCAACCCGAAGTCAACACAACCTGTGGAATACTCAACACAAAGTTGGGACAACTCAATCCGTAAGTATGATATTGAGTTGTCTCGGGTTGAGCTGTCAATTTGTTAAGTTGTTCTGATTCTACCGTTCAAGATAACTGAACACGCTGCTGGGCAAGCTAATTATTGTATTCTGAAATAAATATACTTTAGACGGTATAAGACGCTAGCCCATATCGCTTGACTGTTTTTACTCTATGGAGTATACACGGCTAAACGGCGGTTCAAGCATTTTTGGAAATGCTTATACTTGTAATTCAACACGTTTTAAAGCAGAGAATGAATGTAATGTATTCACTGAGCTGCGAAGGGAGCGTAAGGAATCAGCTAATACAAGGGTTTTACCCAATGTACGATATATATCGAATACTGGTATTGTAGGTTCTATAGATATATCGGATCGATCGTGTCCATATCAAACAAAATATCGATCAATGACAGTTATGCTTTTGTATAATTTAAAATCCTGGCCTGCAAATCGGTTGATATCTGTTACTTACCGTTCCTGCCAAAACTATTCGTCAGGATCTTTTAACTTTTTCTTTATTTATAACTTTCCGATGTGCACTTAATCCTGCCTGTAACACTCGAAAGAGGGATTGGCAGTATAAAGACATACAATATTTTGTATAGCAAATCAACATCCTATTACTTCTGGACAGTTCGGTATGGGCTAAGCTGTGGACGAACTTTCTAATGATTATTATGACACATCTTTATTTTGCCCGGAGACCAACGATCGCCCCTTATTATGCAGATCACTTTTGGGAACCAATAGTCACACGCGGTAAGAACAGATCCGCAATGTAAGGAGCACTTGACTGAACAGAAGCGATACATCATGTAAATAGCTTCTGTTCTGAAAGACTATATTTTCCCTTTTGCCGATCTTTTTAAGCGGCATGCAAATATGAATTACTGGAAATAAATCCAACTGAAACCAAACATCCTGTCGGAATAAAGATGGTGTCTAGATCCAGACCATTCTCGTACTCCAAGGTTATCAAGATTCTCGCTCTTACTAGGCTCTGGAAACGAGAATGTTACATTTAAACAGGAAAACGTTTTATAACAAGTTACCTTTTTATTACTGAAAAACCTTAATATGACAATTCAATATAATGCTTTTTTGAGTTACCTTTAGACTATACTTAATAATTCTTTTTTGTTTGCCGTGACAATCACTTTGCTGCATTTCGCAGCAATTTTTTACTTGTATGGTGCCTAATATGAGTAGGATGCAGTACATTAGTGCAGGTGAAAAGACACTTCACACATAAAAAAGCAAGATTCTGGAACGCTAGGCAGAACACTTTAACAACGTTCTAATCTGCCCATCAAACAACAATGAAGAGGCCATTGCTCGCCTTCCACAAGTAGATATAAACAATGCTCTTGATCTTCTTCCAACACAGATGGAAGTTAAGAAAGCAGCCAACCAGCTATTCAGAGGTGAAGCACCGAGAGCAGATGCAATACCAGCTGAAATCTACAAGTCAGGAGGACCTGCCATCATCAAAGAACGCACCACCATCTTCCAAGCTATCTGGAATGAGGAGCTAATTCCACAACAACTGAAAGATGCAAGCCATGTCCACATATAAAAGAGAAAAGACAACAGGCAGATCTGTGACAATCATCGTGGCATATCGGTTTTGTCAATAGCTGGGAAGATACTAGCCAGACTGATGCTTAACAGGCTACTGAATCACTTCGAACAAGACATCCTTCCGGAGAGCCAGTGTGGTTTCCGTGCTGAACAGGGAACAGCAGACGTGAACTTCGCAGCTCGTCAATTACAAGAAAAGTCAATGGAGCAGCATAAAGCTCTTCATCCCATTTGTTGACCTTACTAAGGCTTTCGACACTGTCAGCAGAGATGGCTAATGGAAAATCATGGAAAAATTTGGCTGCCCAGACAAGTTCATCTCTATTGTACGTCAGTTCCATGATGGTATGATGGTTAAGGTTATGGACGATAGTGATGAATCACAAGCCCTTCCAGTGACAAATGGTGTAAACAGGGTTGTGTTCTTGCACCAACTCTGTTCATTATGGTCTTGTCTGCTATGCTAACAGATGCATCGAATGACGATGAAGATGGAATCCACCTCAGATATAGGACAGATGGTCTATTTAACCTCAGGCGTCTACAAGCAGTGACAAAAGTGAAAGAAACTGTCATTAAATACTTTTTCTAAACTGACGACTGTGCTCTCAATGCCGCCACTGAGTCAAAAATGCCAGCTGAAATGAACCGGTTCTCAGACGCCTGCAATAACCTCGGACTAACTATCAGCACAAAGAAGACTTACATTACGTTCCAACCAGCACCAGGTGACTCATACAAAGAGCTTTGCATCATGGTGAAAGGACAGCGTCTTAAGGCAGTAGAATTCTTTACCTATCTTGGAAGCACACTTACAAGCAACGCGATTCAGTTCGAGGGGTGTTTCGCTTAGCTATCAAAGAGGTCGGTTGACCGAAATTCAGCAGTTATGTATCTCAAAGAACCATCTCTGCAAAGTAGGGCAAAACGCATGTGTTACTTTTCCGCATAGCATAAACACGCAATGCAAAGAAAATAAGTTTAAGTACTGTAAATTGTATCATAATGATTCATATGTAATGAAATATGTGAAAGACCTATTGTTTTAGCAAAACAAATGTTATTTTAAAAAAATGTGTTATTTGACGCCATTTTAGATTTTACAACGGCCCGTTGAACGGGCGCTCGCAACGTTTAACAGCCTAACAATTTGCGAAGTAGGCGCTAACTCGAGCGCTCTCATTGATGAATGCACCTCAGGTAGTATTAATTTGCATTCCACCTGATGTTGCGTTATGGCATGGCATTTCAACTAAGGTTTCACGTGGATGCTTTTATTTCTCCTGAAAAGGTGACATCTTAATGTTTTATTTGGCATTTGTGGCGGCATCTCTTGTTTGCTTTCCAGCATCATAAGTCCAATACACAAGCTCAAAACTTAACCGATGGATAGATCTCATAAGACGAATTTCCTTAGCATATCGCTACGTATTGCTTTGTTCCCTGGGACACATAATGTGATATCACGCACTTATTCCTTTTCTTGTAAGAAGGGAATCAGGGCACAAAGCGAAACGTAGCAATATACTTAGTCAACTCGTCTTATGAGATCTATACATCAGCCCTAAGTGAAGATGTGCTGTACATAACAACCATAACTCTCTGCTTCATTTTTAAGTTTAGCGCTTGCGCTAAACTTATTACCAGCATTCGACAGTCGTTTCAGGTTTCACCACCATAGGTCATATAAAAAGTAGTTCTGTTGAACTCTGTTTTACCACAACCACTAAGTTATCCTTCATAGTATGTACGAATTGTCTCTCTTTTACGAAATAATAGACCAAAATACATCACAAGGAACATAAAATCATTTGAAATATGCTTTCCCAAAGTTTTCATCTTGTATTGGGCAACTTTCACGAGGCGAGCGCTGATATGCTACTAAAAATCGCTTTCAAAAAGCGCTAGCTAGCGATAGCCTTGTGGAACGTGTCCCGTGTATATGCGCAACGATATCGAACTACTTTTATGACGCGGTCCACGTATTCACCAGAAACCCTAAAAAATAAAATATCCAATATACCGAAAAACTTTATAGATTACTTTTTTAATTGACGTGAAAACGTCGAAATAGTTCAAATGTCATTAATATAAACATTATCATTTATAGTTTCTTGTTTAAACGTAACTAAAATGCAAGATATAATTTAAAAGAAAATGATTTTGTTTTGTCTTTTTTTGTCTTTCGGTAAAGTCATTGACCCTTCGACCTCGAGACAATTCGTCCCCAAGACATTTCGCCCCAATAACATGCGATAGACATACCTACTCCAGTACAATACACGTAGTGTACTCTGACATATTCTTAATTTCATATTGACAAATTAATCAAATGTCAGATAAAAATATGGTAAGATATCACCAAATTAGTTTTACAGCAGAAACTTGTACGATTATTGCGCAGCAAATCAAACCCATTCTTGCCTCAGCGAACATATATAAATTTCTCATTTATGAGTAAATAAAGTCTGCTTTCATATTTGAAATACTTGATTCTTGATATGAAGTGGAAATTTGATGTAAGTTTCATCTTAATTTCTGCTATAAATGAAATTTTATTAATTTAATTGTGTTGACAGACTCGACATTCGGTAATATACGTTAAGCTAGCGGTCATCGACTTTAAAATGCGGGCCTTAATACAATACATGTATTTTAGTGATTCTGATTATTGTAAACACCATTTGAATTACCACATCGGCCAAATTTATTTATTTATGTTAGATTTGTCTATTAAGAACATTCTTAATAAGAATTTACTGTATGTTTACATTTATTAGAATGTTAAATAGATTTAGCTGATGCATATTGGACAACTTGTTCTGTATTATAATTGATGAATAATTGAGAGATCTTAATAAAAAGTACTTTTACTGGTCAGAAGTGATTATAATGGTAATTTAATTGTGTGTAGAAGATGTTTGTGAACAAAATGCAATTATAGTTAGATTCCTATAGATTTTCTAAACTAAACAAAATCTTTGTTGTATAAACATATGTTACATTCATACAAATGTATGAAGTAACAACATGTGAAATAATTTAGTAGGGATGGCATTAAAATGAAGATTGCGTAAAATAGTGTCAATCGGGTTGTATGTATTGCATTTTAAAATAAGAATCATTATTATACGAATATCGCCTATCGGCTAGTCCAATATGACTTTTGAAGCCGTGTACTCGTCCAAATATATTTCGGTATTGTACAGTAAAATGTATAATAACCTATAATTAATATCATCTGAGTTTAAATCATTGATATGTCGACAATTGATTGTCATAAGTTTTTGTTAACATGAAAATATTTGATAAATAAATTAGTCATTCATTTAATGATTCTAGATCATGATTTGTAAGACAATGCGGTAATTAGTTGGTACTCTCAGCACATGCTAATGTGTAGAATGAGGTTATAAACAATTACATGTAATGTTTATATAACGTATAACATTTAACAACAAATATACATGACTGTGGAGTGTAAAACAACTGAATTACATATAGCTTATATAAAAAGTTTAAATATTAAATAACGAACAGAAGAGAAAGATTTATTTATTTGGAACAAACAGTTTTATAGAGATTACGAATTATAAGCCAGGAAGTGGTCTACAACCCGCTTAGTTATTTAGTGAAACATTTTCCCAGTTTAAACATTTTTCTCATTTGTAGTATTTGAAATATTCTAAAAAGTGTACATATTTGGATAGGCAAAAGTGTTTGGTTGAAGAAGTGATTTTCCTTTTTGCGTAATGAAAATACATTGTTTGTTTTTGTTGGGTTTAACGCTGTAGCAACACATTATATAAGTCTTATAACGGCGGTCAGTCAACCTACTCACTCCTCCTGGAAAGGCTAAATCTCTGGATTTAACTGTTAACCAACTGCTAAGCGCATACTTTCCCCGGTGACTGACAACTGCCCTACATAATCTAAAATCATTGGTCCCTGAGGGGAGAATGGCCGTAGAAATAATTTTATGACTAAGCTTAACGAAAGTATGCCCCGCCCGGGAATCTAAGCCACGACCCTCGATCAGTAGACTTGCGTGCTACCAACTGAACAAACCGGGCGGCTTGTGAGGATATTTGAATCTACCTTAAAGTATATCTTAATAGTTTTTAAAACAATGTTCGACCTTGTAAAATCTGTAATTAAAACTTTTATTTGATGTGTTAAAATCTGGTTTCCTTTTTTTGCAAAAACTTGGCAGACAAAACATGTAAATGTTTTTGGAATCAATTAATTTGCCATATATAGTGTAGTCCGCATTCGTCAAAATAGATGTAATTGAATGTACCGATTCATACTTGTGACTGTTTTGATACAGTCCGTCATTATAATTTTATAGAGTGTAGAGGATGATTCATCATTGGATGACTTTATAGCCTACCAATATATAATTGCAGGTTTTTAAAGCTTATTGCTAAAGGTACCCGACCTAAATCCCCGCAAAGCATTACGTTTACGTTTGGGTGCCCTTTTAACAAATGTTAGAACTAAATAGGTGGGTTCAACTTCAAGTATTGTATGGAACCATACCAGTATGTTAAGATTTGTTGGGTAGGTACAAATATTGCGAAGTATACAACTCCCCTTATATAAGCATGCTCAGATTGGTTAAAAACCTCTTTCCACAGTTCACATTACAGGAGTAAGACATTTTACGTAAACTCCCTTCATGTGAAACAGCAATTAATATAGTAGACTCCTATCTTCTAGATGATTCAACTTTTTTCTCAGTCATGACAAAGAAGATTTTCATCACTCTAGGGTTTTATTCCTGGTCTTGAAAATAATTGTGCCTAACCCCAAAATTGAATGCGCTAAACTTCGGTGCTTTCAGCACTTTGATTAGAGTTATTGGCCTTTGTTGCAATTTCTTGACCGGTGCATAAATCCAATTCTATACTTGAAAGCTATTTAGTCAAAACTTTTCCTGTGGATAGATGTATTGATGTCATATTGGAGAAGTTCAGCGCGCAATAATCATAAATGTGCTTCATAACTACTGTAAGATATTAGGCCTTGGCAAATGACACTACATACAAGAATACGTATAGATACATACTCATAGCTATAATCTAGTAATGAAATATTATAAAGAAGTACAAAAATAATGTATTTGCAAAGTTAATACAATTTAAATGCGTACGATGTGAATACATATATATAGTTATTCCATGTATATATCTATGTAATGTTGTAAATCCAGTGAGTAAGAGTGTAAGTAGTACATAATAAGTATTAAAGTACATATATATGAATGATAGTAATTACATGTACAAATAATAAGATCATCCACTGTTGTTGCTTGACGTATCCATCGTGACCTTATTCATGTTAAAATTTAAGACCTTACAGCAAGCTGTGGTTCCAACTTGGTATACATGTTCAGCATACATGCATACTACTTGTTGTTTCAAAGCCGTGGTCATTCCAGTCATTAGATTAGGTAACCATGTTGGTACACAGTCACAGTTCAATAAGTGACTCAAACAAGCAGGGTCATGTATACATTAGGGCTATCACGATATACTGGTATATTGCAATACGCAGCTGCAGCAATACGTACCACGGTACGATTTTAATGTACCGGTGTTTGGCGATATTTTTTATTTCATTGCAAAATTCTTCCCTTCGCGAAATAAAAGTAGTGAAACGTCAGTTTTTCCATTGTTCATTCCATCTGACCTGAAATTGCAAGAATTTAACCTATTGGTGCGTGTCTCAGTCCTAAATAACCGTAAATACTTAAAGAGGCTAGATTCTATAAGAAGCTGCATATAAGACTGCAATTTTTCTGTTTAATACAACCCGCAATATATCGTGGTACGTATCGCGATACGATGACAGCGTATTGCAATATACCGCGGTAGGCTTCTGGCGTATCGTGACAGCCCTAGTATACATGGTCCATTTAATTGACATTGGGTGTTGATTCCGTGGTATTGGTAAGAAGCTTGAGCTACAGCCAAGGTTACCAAAATCAAAGCAATAATACACTTCTTTTTTTCAGATCACAGGTCAAGACATGACAATCATAATAAAACATATTTAACAAAATGGTAGAGAAATTTAATTGAAATGTTATATCATATAAAGTATACATGTATCTCTAAAACGATTAAACTTAAACTTTTTCAATTGATTAAACGCCTATTTCTATATTACATATTCAATGGCGTTGTACAAAAAAGTTAAAAAAATAAATACATGTAAGTAAAAACCCTCCACCATAAAAACATAATGTATATACAATAACACAAAACAAAATAAAAAAATTATCAAACATGATGTTATATAGTGTGTAAGTTTAATTATTCATTTTTTTCATTATTGAGCTTTTATATTTCATATTTGTGGACCTACATCCTTCACAGATCATGATTCGACTTAATTTTACATTTTCATCACTAATTTCTTATTTATTTCTATTTATTTTATATTGAAAATTGGTGTCCTGAACAGTAAAACATGATGCTACTGTTAACCGGACATGTCCTGAACAGTGTAACATAACGCAACTGTTAACCAGACATTTCCCCAAAGGTGTCGAAACATCACCTTTAGAGGGCCCTTAATACATCCCCAAAGGTGTCGAAACATCACCTTTAAAGGGCCCTTAATACATCCCCAAAGGTGTCGAAACATCACCTTTAAAGGGACACTTTATTAAGGTTGTCATTGCAGTCTTATGAAACAAGGTATAAAATGACAGAGAGCAAGGCAATCCTCATTCCCACGTCATGATGCGCTCACTCAATCACTTAGTATGTTTACCGTAATTGTATGGTGAGGCATTAACAAGTCATGTCAGTTTTAGAATAGATCATCGAAAGTAGAGAAATAGTGAGTTTTCAATCGTTTTTTGAATACATCCAAAGTACAAATGTAGGTGATAATTTGATATCATCTGGTAGCTTATTCCATTATAGCTTGGGACCAACTGTACTAAAGCTTCTGTCACTGAATGTGTTTTTTCCTTATTTATTGGTACCATAAAATTCTTTGGATTTTGCAGATCTAAGACCAGATCTGCTTTGTACAGGCTTTTGGAGAATTTCAGTCAGGTATGCAGGTGCAATTCCAGAAAAACAGTTGTACATGAAAGTACATATTTTAAAGTTGATTCTTGCTTTGACTGGTAACAGTGCAGTGAGTACAAAGCATCCTTTGAACTGTCTGATTTTTTAGCCTTAATACTAGTTTAGCACACATGTTTTTGAATTCGCTGACATTTGTTAAGATCACATTTTGAGATTCCATACAAGATTAGTTTAAAGTAATCAATGTGGGACATGACCAAAGATAGATCTAGTGTTTCTGTTGCTTCTTTATCCAAATATTTTCTAATACTTTTGATACGTAAATAGTTGAACATGGCAGTTCTACTTTTTGTTTTGATGTGATCTTTAAAGCTTACGTTTTCATCAAGAAAGGCCCCTAAATAGCGAATTGTCTTCACATATTTCATAGTTTCACCAGCAATATTGATTGACTGGGTTAAGCATTTTTTCAACTGTGCTCTGCTTCCAAACATGATAAACTCCGTCTTTGAGTTGTTCATTTTTAATTTATGTTCATTCATCCAGGAATTTATTGTTAGAGCACAATCTTCAAGATCAGAAATGGCATTTGCTTCTTCAGTCTGATTATTAGGACGGAATCTTTTGTTAGCAGTGTGGTCATCAGCAAAACCATGCACTGATATACGAGATGGAATGACATCAAATAAGGTCCCTGAATAAGTAAGATATAGCCACGGATCCAAACAACTACCTTGTGAAACACTGCAATCTAATGAACGTACAGATGATGAAGTAGTATTGACGTTGACTCGACATGCACGTGGGCGATGATATGAGTCAATCCAGCGGAGTGTACTATTCTGTAGTCCATATTGATTATTAAGTACTTCTAATAAAATGTCATGATCAACAGTGTCAAATGCAGCACTCAGATCAAATGCAGTTACTTCTAATTTCTCCATACCACATAGTAGGTCATTAACTAATCTAAGTAGGGCTGACTCACATGAGTGAAAACGTCTATATGCAGACTGATTTTTTGGAAGAAGATTATTCTTATCAACATGAGTATTCAATATATTTAAGGCAGACTTTTCTATTACCTAAGATAAGAAGGACAAATTGCTAATTGAAGATATACATCCAACTTATTTAAGATGGAATAGTAGTTCTATGAACTAAAGAATGTTTTGTCTTTTCAAGTCAAATTGTTTGATCAATAAGATTTCCTAAATTCATCCTCTAGTTTGTTACAAAATTTACATTTTCTTTCATTTCGTGTACCTTAACCATTTCTGGAAGTCTTAATCTCGGGCTTTAGCTATTAACCAATCACTAGGCACATACTCCAATTGATGACTGAAAACTGCCCAACATGATCAAGAATCAGTGATAGAGGAAGAATTGCATTAGGAATTATTACATTACCAAACTCAACACCCGGTAATCGACCCTACGATCCCTCGATCAATAGACTTGCGTGCTGCCGACTGATCTAGACAGGCGGTTGGCTATAAAAAGTGATGTATGCATATATGAATGAACTTATGAATGACTTTATGTACACGTATGAGACTTATTGTATGTAGGCATGGGCGGATCCAGCGGGGGGGATCAGGGGGTCCGGACCCCCCCCTAGAATTTAGAAAATGTACATGTCCATTTGTGTATTTCTTGCTTGAAAGTCATTTTAAGTAGTATGAAGCAATTTTTCTCGGTGCTTAACATATATTTAATGGTTATGTAGTTTATATTATCAAAATGTTGCATTTTTTCTGCAAAATATGTATAATGTGGTTGTGGTTCGAGGTTCGGACCCCTCCCCCGAGAAAAGTTCGGACCCACCCTTAGAAGAAAATCCTGGATCCGCCCCTGGTAGAAGATTATGAATGAATACATAATAGGTTTGCTGTAATAATAGATATATACACTGCCCTTCGAAAGTTCTTTCACGGTACAATTAATTAAATTTCTACAATTTTTATATTCAAATTTGAAGAATCATTGTATGATTGTTTATTTTATTAATTTTTACACATTTTTGGCATTCTATTTTTCTAGTTCAATATAAATTGTGAATGTGTGAAGGAACTTTTGGAGGGCATTGTATGTTCGAATGTATGCTTTGATAATGATTTGTTATTTCGGAACAACCTCGACGATCATCTACGAAGATATACCTCGGAAATCAGACGTAGTAGGAATACAACCAAGTTATAAGATCCGGCGACTGCCATTTTCATGTCAACATTTAATAATGAAAAAGTTACACGCTTTATCACATCATTTCATAAGTACAATGTCTCACACGTCGTACTTCTGTGTAGTTCAGACTTTATTACCACAGAAACCCAAATTCCTAGATTTACTTAGGAGATCGCCGAGGTAGTTCCGATTGGTTGATTTGTTAGCTAAAGGTTACTCACCACTAAATGATTACCGGAAGTTGTAATTTGCCGGAAAAAGACAGTGTGACATGCAGCATAATCATTATTTGAGAGTATCTGGTGTCCTCATTTGGGGTGATTTTTATATTGTAGAGTTTGTATGTCTTTGGCAATGCTTTTCCTATGAAACAATGCAAAAAATCAATGCATCTACTTTGTTTGCTCGCAGAGTTGTTAAAAGGGGAGGTAACTTAGTACGGCTTGTGATGAATGAAAAACATGAATATTTTCATGGTAGGAACTTTCAATCGAATTTTATTTTCTTATAAGTAACGTAACCTTTTTCTTATACTAATCATATTGTGTGGAATAGATAGATCTTTCAGCCTCTATATGGTTTTTGGTATCTTACACCCCTTGGTCATACTGTAATTTGACATTAAAACTGATATTTTTTATATACAACAAAGAAGGATTTTATTTAGTGGTGCGTAACCTTTAAACTATATATAAATGTAAAATATTTTGATATACATTGGCACTGTGCATAAAGTACAAGAATAAAATATCTAATTTAGGTTATATACATTAACACATAAATGTATTGTTCGTTTTTTCTGAACTGTCAAAACATGAATAATTTCACGGTGAATGCGTTTGTTAAAATTATTGTTGTAATACACTCATGAGTTTCCGAAAGTGTGTATAATGATCGAGTAAAGCTTCTTATGCCGTATGATATGTTTTAGTCAACATATTATAATGAAAACTAGGCCGCCAGTACAAAAACAATGCATTCAACCACCGTAATATTATTCAAGCTTTGACAGTTGAGAAAAAAACGGACAATATATATTACAAAAGCTGAGCAACAAACTCATATACAAAAGTAAGTTTTACAACTAAGTAACAATTTAATTAAAAATGGCAGTTGTTGCTGCCAAAATCAACAGATCTAACGAAATTAAAATGTACAGTACATTTATCATTTGTATTGAAGACGTGGAAGAACGTTTAAAAGATAAAAATGTTCGTCCTTCTGTAAACCTTTATTATTGTCAAATATATCTTGTACTATAGTGCGATTTTATCCGGTGAGCCGTGACAGGTTCGAAGAGTCCAATCATAACATTGACAATAGGTATAAACAGTAAGTACTTCATTGAAATAAGTTCGGACTGTGGTATCTCAAGTATTGCATTGTAGTGTACACCAGTAAACATCTTCCAATATAGCACAGTCTAGAAACGATAATGTAACATATTATGTCCAATCCAATAATAGCTGGTTAAACAACAAGTTGTGTTACTTTTCTGTAAGAATGTTCCAAAATTCTAAAAGTACAAAAGTGCAGTCACGGCTCACCAGAAAAAAATCAGACTATAACTAGCTTCTCCAGATCATTTTTTATCATTCTTTCCTTAAAATTGTATCAATTTTCTTCTCTATTCCAATTAAATACAACATAAAGAGAATAGATCGCAAACATCACTGCGATTACCCAATCCAAAACCGTCCAAACGACAGCAAAGTTGATAAAATGATATTGAAAATCTATTACGTGCAGATGACATTCATCTACCATTTTCTTGTACTTGCCAAAAACCCAATAGGTTCCTGAAACACATGAATACTAATCGTAAAACTTCGGGTATTTCCGTATGGTTAGTAGAATATACATCTCATTCATGTACATATAGGACTTTAGTAGGAGCAGTGGTTAAGTGGTAGGACGTGCGCTTAGGGATCGCGAGGTCCGGGTTCTATCCCCAGTAGTGGCACTGCTAATTTCCTTGGGCAAGAAATTAACCTATAATTGTTCCACTCCACCAAGGCGAAAATGGGTACTGTGAGGGATCGCCTGCCTGAGGGTGATTTCAGTGATCAGGAGTTATTGTACAAGATTGTAAAGTCGTCTGAACATGTACATGGAAGCAGACTTTAAACCGCACTTTAACTTTAGCTTTAGAATACACCAGTAGCCTGTTCAATTACACAAAACGTTACAGATGAATTCCGAATGTATCGTTATGTAACGTTCTGTAACGTTTAGTGTAATTGAACACGCTACATAAGTGCATCGCCTGAGTTATGAGTCAGTGTCAGTTCGCGAGAACGTAACAAATCATGTATATTAAATGTATGTCATTACGCTCACAGGGAATGGTCATGTTACCTCCCTTTGATTTTTCAAACATACCTTTTATATACATGTACATATATACAGGGGTACAACTGCGTTTACTAGACCACTTCATCTAGATTTATTATTTTGTGACTCACAAAAAATTACTAATACTCTCGTGGCACTTTAACCGCACGATTAAATCAATTAAACATAACTATTCGAGCTATGAATGTTAAATGTTTCAAAGCGCAGACCATTAATACGATTAAATTATCAAAAACATAAAAAACGGCACAACAATCTCAACTAGTTTGGAGACCGTTGAACAGAATGAAAATTTCTATGTTACGTCGATTTCAGCAGTTGTACTCCTTGTATATATGTACATGTATATAAAAGGTTTGTTTAAAAAATAAAGGGAGGTAACATGACAATTCCCTGTAATGACGCTGAGTATATCTTGTTAAAAACCGTATAAGGGACTTTAGTCAGTTATTTCCCCTTGTATACTCTACAAATAGGTAGGTCCAATTAGTTGGATTACTCGGATATTACCCTTACCTTTCAATGTCAGTTTGCCAAAATTCAATTGGATTGCTTCAGATTTTATCAGGAAAAGATTACTGACTAAAGTCCCTAATTAGTAGTAGTACAATACAGTTTACATGATTTTTTGGATAATGGAAAAAATGGACTTTAAATACTTAGTATTAAAACTAAAACGAACATGTTAATAAGCATAAAATGCATAGCATAAGATCAGATTTGCATGATGTTTAAGACGCCATTTTAGATACATGTATCATGTTGACGTAAAGTATATCCAAGATGGCGCTTTATTATGTACGAGGTCTATTGCATAGCATAAAGGCCGAGTTGATCAGATTGGCACACGTACTTATCACCCTTAATTAAAAGGTATTTGATTAGGCAATTTGCAGACAAAATGGTTAATCAGTGTCATTTTTAATTGGTTAGTAACCCAAAAGTAATACTGACAACAACAACTAAATTCCTACATTACTTAGAAAAGAAGAAAAAGTTAACAAATTTGGATAATACATGTATAGTCTGTAACACTAAAGTCATGACAATGTATTTGATATTAAGGTAAATACTCACCTAACATCAGCCATATGAATAGAAATAGCGTCTGTATAAACATCCAAATTTGTAGAAACAAATTGTCAAGCGCCGGTTGTAACATGTCTCTGAAGAGTACCTATAGGATAACAGAGTAGAGGAAAATTTCAGGCCATGATTTTACAAACAAATACAAGCCAGCATTAAATTCATCCTTGCAAGTTGAACGAAGCATTAATGAACCTGCCATAAATATAGGACTTAAGATGAGTTATGATCATTTTGTTTTTCATATAGCAATTGATGTACAGGTTAGTTTTCTATTCATCAAACTAATACACTTATTAGACAATATCTATACATAAGCCATATGAAAATTTAGTGACAATACAGAATCATACATTTTGTATTTATATGGTTCCATAGAGGATATCATCGTCGATATCAGTGTAAGATCGATTTATATTTCATTGAGTGAGCTCAGAAAGCATATTTTCACGAGTGGCGAATCCTACTAGACTCTGGGAACGAGATTGTGGAAAATCCTAGTATGCCGTCATTGTTTTTGAAGAGTATTTTAATATTTATTTTATCACGCGATTTCATTGGTAGAAGATTGGTCTCCCTTGCTTCATGCATATTCATGAGAACAAGATTTGGCCAGTGTTACGGAAGAACTGTGGTTGCCGACAATGGTGAGACGGCCTTGTACAATATACTAATGTGCGGCGTAAAATAAAAAAGAAATAAATGTACTTACTTATCACCAGTCTTGAGATAGTCATCACAATTAAGTGAACAGCAAAGTAAATTTTAACTGAAACAAGAAATATCTTTAATACTCTACTCTTGCCGTTCGATTCAAATGACGACTTTCCCTTTTTAGCAGATCTTCCGAGCATTCCGCTCGATATTTGACAGAGCTTGGAAGACACACAAGACAATCATGGCGGCCAGTGGAAAGCAATTGCTACAACTACATGTAAAGGATCTAAAATGGCTGAGAAGGACTCCAAAACTAGATTTTAAAATAAAAGGAAGTGCCAACAAGGTTAATAGTAATGCAACTCTTGTATGTTGCCCTCTCTCAAATAGTCGTTGTCAAAAAAAACTCCAACTCATATAATGTATGGCAGCTGCCATCTTGGATTTGTTCTCGGCGTTTCGATTTACATGCCTATTCCGGAAATAGAAGAACACTACCATAAGTAGGAGACGGCAAATCGAAACCCCTAATAGAAATATTACTTGACCTACAAAGAACATAAGCCACGAGGTTCGTTTCTGGGCTTAGTTCAATATAATTCACAATTAAGCAGAAGTCAAAGCAGATTATCCCCCTTGCCTAATTTATTTCATTCTTGTTGTCACATGATCTATATGAATCAAGTAGTCAGTGCACCTTTTCACAAAAATTCTTACGAAAAATGTTATCGTAAGTCAATTCCATAATTTTGCAGTTAAAAGTCAGGAGGATAACAAGATTAACTATAATATGATATTCAAAAAGTATACAATATTATACATTATACAGTATTATTTAGAATTGATTGGCAAAAAATTATCGTATTATCAATGTTTCTTGTTTTTGCCTTACGATGATTTTTATCGTAAGTTCTTTTGTGAAAAGCGCAGATTACAAAACACTGTAGTGCTTGCATGTACTCTTGTTACATACTCACCATACGTTATATAACGTTCGTCACTGAACATTCTTCTGAGAAATGTTGCGTAAAATCTTCTAATTTTTGCTACAAAGAAACAAGATTTACCAGTCTAAAGCTACAGTCCCATAAACATGAAAATAGCGTGAGGGCATCGTACAGTACGGGCGCCGTGCGACCAAGCATCGCAAGGACCCGTACGAACTCTTGCGTACCTCTAAGTACCGTTTTACCAGGGTCCGTGAGAGGAGCCGGGTATCAGTTTTAAAGTCAAATCGTGAACAAAATCGTGGCCAAGCATGGCTTAACTTGCATATTTCCAGCTACGGCTCCGTACAGGTGTGGTGTCTTAAGTTCACATTAGTATATTTAATAGGTAAAAGAACGCCAGGCAATGCAGAATAATGGCGGCGCTCAATGTATTGCTTTAGGTATTGGATAATTCGGTTTTCAAATGAACATTTCTAACTATATATGCTTAGATGAAAGTAACTTCGTACAAGATCAGTCATAAGTTGCATTTATGCTAAATAAAGTATTCAAAATTCTAAGGATAAATTAATATTCAACGTCCGAATAATGTCTACTTTGCAGACTTGGTTTTTGGTTAATCGTTCGCAAAAATAAAGTGTACAAAGGAAATTCGACTTTGCATGGCCTATATAGTACCGAACTCTTACCAAATTGACCATCTTCAGAAAATGCACATGCAAATAAAGAAAATTTTGTAACCTGAAGATGCCATGTGGACGGCGCCATTAGTGCGCTGTGTCTGACCCGATAACAATAGAAGTAAAGGGCGTAATTAGAATGAATAAAAACATCTTGTCATATGTCTATTTATCCCTGTAAACCAT
Organism: Mactra quadrangularis; assembly: GCA_025267735.1. Taxonomy (NCBI): domain Eukaryota; kingdom Metazoa; phylum Mollusca; class Bivalvia; order Venerida; family Mactridae; genus Mactra; species Mactra quadrangularis. The sequence continues at coordinate 54,376,116 of CM046309.1, read as the reverse complement.
GTGACATAAATAATATCTAATTATATAACGCATTACATGAAATTGCTTCTTCTGCACGTATATAAAACATACCGGTGTAATTTCACCTCTATACTAAGACGCACAACGCTTCCCACAATTCGGCGTTTTGGAACGCAACAGAATATAGTGCGGCGCATGAAGATAAAATCGTTGGATTTTTTCGGCTTTTTTTACGAAATCATTGTTGAAATGTAAAATAAATGATCACTTATAGCTACAGAAATATAAATCCATAGAAACAAAGTACTTTTAAACCTCTAAAGGTATAGATGCATAGTTAAACCGTGTATTAAACTTTCGATTTCAAATGTCTGTGTAACGAATGACAGATGTAAACACGTTATGATGGAGGTTTATCTACCGATTGAAAAGTGTAATTTAATGAGGATTGTTGGTTGGATAATTACATTTTTTGAGTAGACACAAAATACATACTCTATTTGTTCACTGTTCAGTATACTTGAAGGGGCAAATTATTAGAATGTAAACATTGCCACGTGTTTTCAAGTAAATAAACAGTTTTACCCATAATGCTCGGCGTCTCTGTACAAAGGTCAGTCAGACCGTTTGGGCATTCGGAACTCCTCGGCCCGATGATTCCCTACGAATAACCTCGGACATATTTAGACGCCATTTTGGAAAAAAACAGGTGTTGAAGTAAACAAATACACGATCGTTAAGGAGTTGACTTAAGTTTCGTTTTTAGTCCGTAAATTTGAAATTACACATTTCAATGATACCGATGAACAATATTTGGTTCAATTTAAAACAAATAACTATGTTTAGACAAAGATCTGAGTGTATACTACAAGAACTATTTTGTGTAACCGTTACGTGCTTCGCCTCGCGTAGGTAGTAAAATCTCCAAAATCCAGTGAAGACCCCCACGAATCCTTCCGTAATTATTCATTCATGAAAGGTCGAGGGTGTTCCGAATGACCGTTTGGGACAGAATGATTTCACCATACTGGCAGCTGGCCGTTATAGGTTACACACCACTAAATGATCACCGGAAGTTGTAATTTGCCGAGTGGTTAAAAGGGGAGGTAACTCTGTACGGCTTGTGATGAATGAAACCATGGGTGTTTTCATGGTAGGAACTTTCGATCGAATTTATTTTCTTATAAGTAACGTAACTTTTTGTAATACTGATCATTTTGTGCGGAATAGATAGATCTTTCAGCCTCTATATGGTTTGAGGTATCTAACACCCCTGGGTCATACTGTAATTTGACATTGGAAATGAGACTTTTTTTATATACAACAAAGAAGGATTTTTTATAGTGGTGTGTAACATTATAATGTGATAGTTTCCCGCTGACGCCACAGGTGACAGACCCAAATTTTCCTATACTATAATAAGGAAAATTTGAGTCTGTCACCTGTAACTATATATATATATCCAGCCGATATCATTTAACACTTGTTTAGTGGCGTATTAATCAAGTTGTAATTTTTACGGAGCGAAAAACTCCGGCACCGTGTAAACAAAGATTATGTTATAAGTTTTCACCTATTAAATGTTTAACAATATTTATTTTTTTGCTTTTTCAAAAAAATCAAATGTAAAAATGTGCGTATGATATAGGAAATTGTACACACCTGCAGGTCAAATAGTGACCGCCCAGTCAGTCCACTAACATATATTAGACCTTTGGCTTCGGTCCACTTTATGTTATAGAGCTGTCTGGTCGGTCACTATTAGACCAAGAGGCCCTTAGTGGTGTGTACCATTTCTTATAGAAAAGTTACTTGCTGAAGGTATGGTCAGTTGTCTTAATGTTTTTGTATATACAATTATGCTTTCAGTTTAGCCGGTGTGTTCCTAGATTTGTTTCCTCATATTCATACGAAATGTTTTATTACCAAGTGTACTTCTTATACAGCGGTAATAATGTTGTGAAATTTGATCGTAAATGTTTCTGTCACGTCGAGTATTATTCGGATAGTCTTGAGATTCTGTAGACAAAAAATTATTTTCTATTGACTAACCTCCGGTTCCAAGGTTTTCGTTCTGTTGATTAACAGCTCTTTCAATGCTGCATTAGAAATGAATAGAATAAACATTATTAAGAGTCGGAATCAAATACAATAAATAACATAAGCACTAGTGAGCCTTTAAAACAGACTATAAAAATAGCATATTGTATAAAATTAACAATTGTAAAAATACCTGTAAAACTGTAAAAAAAGACTATTTCAATTTATACTAAGGAATACATAAACTTTAGTTTCAAAGATAATAATAATTCAATAAGGGACTTTAGTTATTTCCACTTGTATACTCTTCAACTAGGTAGGTCCGATTAGTTGGATTACTCGGATTTTACCCTTACTTTTTAATGTCAATTTGCAAAAATTAATCTTACATAACTTTTTTATAAATCATTTTATTAGTTTGAAATTCAATCTAAGTATTTTTAGGGTAAAGAACTATCTTAATTTATCACTTTAGTTATTATCTTCATTAACAAGAAAGATATTAGATGAAATATTTTGTTATCCTTACATAGGAATTCAATGATAAAATCCGAGGATTCCAACTGTAAGGACCTACTTACCAATTGGATTGCTTCAGATTTTGTCAGGGAAAGATAACTGACTAAAGTCCCTAATTAAAAAGAATAAATAGTAAATTATTGTTTATATGCATGTCAGTTGTGACAGGCATGGTAAAAGGGAACCATATAATTATTATATACATGTATTTTCTTTACTATATAAGTTGTGCCATTCAATCAATCTCTCATACAGAGTTGTCGATCCTTACAGTGATCTCTATCTCTGTTAACGTCTCGGAAGTAGTCCCAAACACGTGATCGTTTAAAACGATCATGTGACAATTTTTGAATTTTTTCCATACGCAACAGACAAACTAACTAACAGATCACCTTTCTTGTCTTGTAGATGTTCAAAGGCTTGTCGTTGACAGTCCCTTAGCACTAAATTTTTGTCATAATTTTTAGCAATATCATCTATTGTTGACATTTTTAGCGGATGAGTTAGAAAGCCAAATTACTCAGAATAGGAAGACGTTTCACAAGAAAATAGTTCTTGTAAATATAACTCTTTAAAAATTGGATTTCGCCTATAATAAAATTCTATTTCACGTAAAACTTTAAGATAATATATATAAAAGACGAATTACGCTTTCGATACAAAATCTAAATTATATTACCATTTTACAAGAATCTTGTAAAACCCGAGACGTTTACAGAGATATAGATCACTGTAAGGATCGACAACTCTGTATGAGAGATTGCCATTCAATATGATAGATATATACATGTATTGAATACCTAGCACAAATCATACAGTAGTAAATAAGTTGGAAAAAATCTAAGACTTTCAATAAATGCAGTTACAAAACTGACAATTCCAATTTGAAACAAGATTTTTTAACTGGCTAAAACTAGCGCATTGTATAACTAGAACAGTATATAGCGTAGTATATTGTCTATTATACAAGTGTAGGGAATTCGGAGCGTAGGAATTTAACAAGTACCCATGGACCGTTGTATTGTAGACTACAGGGACGTAGCCAATGGAATGTTGAATGCTGGAGCCTCTATCAAACAGGTGAGTGGCTGTTCATGAAAATATCGATAGAGTATTGTTAAAATAGACGAATGCTATAATTTTATTATTCTCAAGTGTTCATCCCTATTTCAAGTTGCATGACACTTTAATCGGGTCTTTTCGACGATCGCGACTTTGGACGATTTAGCAAGGGGCCGGAATCGTTTCTTACTGACGCCGAAGACCAAGAACAAAGGTTACGAACTCGCCGACAGGATCGACATTCGTGCAATGTTTTATGGGTTTTTTTTCACTTATAAAGTTAACAAGGATTCATGCAAAGTGAAATTTAATACTCACCACTCTCTCTACACGAACATTTCGTGTCAAAATGTGTAAGCTACACCCTGTGTGCCGATTGAGTGCACCGGACCGTATCAAATTATTTTTTCCCACAAATCGGTAGAAAATGACACGAAAATCACCTCTGCAAAATTTAATAAGGATCCAATTGGCCCGTTATGAAATTGTCAAAATTTAAAAAGTGATCGGTTAGAACTTTTGTTCAGTGTATTATGTGACGATAAAAAATTAATTATGTAAATTGATAAGCTTACAAAATATATGTTCAATTATTTATGCTTAATTTGTTGGCGTTTTTTTGTCAACCACATATATCAATAATAGCTAATACATTTACATATAATTATACAATCTAACTGTGAATTGGAATGCATATTCGAACGCCCATACGTAATATTTATGGTGGCAGATTTATGCCATGTCGTATTTCGTTTCTTCCCGCGAAGAAACGAAAAAAAACGAAAACACGAAGACACGACAAATCCATATTTGTTGTATCTTCGTCTTTTCGTTTCTTCGCCGCGAAGAAACGAACACACGACAAAATACATACAACAATACGCCCGATAAAATGTGTCGTGTTTTCGCCTTACATCTGTCGTATCTTCTTCTTTTCGTTTGTTCGTGGCGAAGAAACGAAAAGACGAAGATACGACAAACTATGAATTTGTCGTGTTTTCGCCCTTCATCTGACGTATCTTCGTGGCGAAGAAACGATGAAACGAAAAGACAAAGATACGATGTAAGGCGAAAACACGACAAATCCATAGTTTGTCGTATCTTCGTCTTTTCGTTTCTTCGCCACGAAGATACATGGCATAAATCAGCCACCATAAATATTAGATACATACTCATGATTAGCCACTTCTTCCATTATTGTTGGCACTGAGCTGAAAAACAATAAACAAAGACATAATAAGTAAGTGAGTAAGTTACTAAGTCGATGCGGGGTGTTTACTGTTATCTAAAAGAAGTCGTAGAATATGTGATGTGACGTGATATTGCTCGTATTTTATTATCATATACCAAACTTCTTAAACACTGTTTTCATGTTCATTAACTCGTTCAAGAATCAAAATGGCTGTATAGCATAACAAAATAATTTATACAATATTTAAATCACAAATAAAAACATCAATGCTGCTCAAATCACAAATTCAATTCAAATGTAGATTAAAAATGTAAAAAGACTCACATTAAAATTAACTTCAGTTTAGATTTAGAAATCTGTACTTGTTCAATAACTTTATAACAGAAGTATTGAATAGAATAGAATTACCAACAGCCATTAAAACCTAAATCATCACGTGACCAATTATTCAGTATCTTCTATTTGTGAGAATATATTTAAATTCATAATTTCAGAAAATGATAACACGAGACATTAATAAACCCTTCTTTGGTATTGAAAATTTATCTTAAAAATGCATTCAATTAATTTTATAATGCATTCATATCATATATCAATTTTGTATAATAAATAGTCAATACCGCAGTTCATTTCATCAGATACATAGATAACTATCCATGTCTCTGATTTCATTAAATAATTTGTTTACATTTTGTGAGCGCGTTCAATAACATGATTTGGTGGGGTATGATATCGTTTAACCAAGTAGATGCACAGTGAAGAATGAAGATACCAAATATCGATGCTAGTTTTTTAAACGTTGTTTATTGTATGGCCTGTACATATATCATTAAATCAATATTTATTTGTATACATATATAAAATTCCAATACGGTTTATCACACATAATTTCTTAGACTGATAAGCCCAATTGAATACAAGACATATACATATTTACATGTTACAAAACAAACATAAAAGACGTACAATATGAAACATGGGAAAGGTACATGTGTATGGTACCATATTTGAACGATGGACGCACACAAAATATAAGGAAAATACGTTTCCATTTTTCCACGTGTTGGTGTTACACCAAACCAGCACTAGCTTTTTTTAGTTCGTATCACTCAATGTGCACCAATGTCATACGTATAACAGCGTGACAGTCACTGAACCATTTTGTCCAATGTATTACTAATGGACAAAAGTCGTGTCCGGTCTATAAAAACCATAATATTTTTTTTTGTTTGTAATTGCACGCTCATACATTTGGTATCGTTAGAAAGAGAATGTTATTATGCATTGAATAAAAAAAGAATTGTGAAATTTGAGCCAGTTCTGTCGGTACAGTAATGTGTTGAAAATTGACATCGAGGATTTGCAAGTTACAAATGATTGCGTTAATTCAGTTTTAAATGAAACCCTTTTTTCAATAGTGTGTGTGATCCCCATTAACCCGAATGAGTTTTCTGGTCTTCCGGCTAGATTCCTTCGCGAACTTGTAGCATCGATGCGTAAAAGGAGCACCGAACTCATTCGGGTTAATGGGGGTCACACACACTCCGGCCAGAATGCTGAAAATTTGTGCCAGAATTTTGTCATTTTATCAGTATTTCGAGCATAGTAACGTTCACATAAGATGTAGGTTTTGAGTTTTGATATTTAACAATTCAAGGTTTGGTAAACATTTTTTTGTTTTACATCTAAATAAATATTCTTTCGCGAAGACACAAATTGTGTTTAAGAATATTGATTTTTTAACATTGCCGAAAAGAATTTCACATTTTAACCACGCCAACGATAGTTTGTGATTGTTTTGGAGCCAAATGTTTAAGTTATTCCAAAACAGCTGTGTAAAGCAACAATAAAAAATAGGTGGGATATAGTTTCTGGAAACTGACTACAGAATGTACAATTCTAATTTTCACAAATACATACTTTAAAAAGTAAATTTTAAGTATATTTTTTTTTAATTTTAAGTGTAAAAGTAACTTTACACAAATCTTAATTCAAATTTCTTTTATTTCTACAAAAATATTTGATTCCAGGACTCGACACTAATTTTAAACTAGGTTGTCCGAATGGACAGTCATCTATATATTTTTATCTTGCCCAAACCATATTTTTTATAGCAATAGCACGTCGTCCGAACCCAACTATTGGTCGTCAGGGGCAACTTTTAACGTCGAGCCCTGGATTCTAAACACAGAAATGACCATTGAATATAATGAAATAAAATTTAATTCCTCTATATTAACAGGATTGTAAATGTCGGTCAGTAAATTGAATTAAATACACCGTTGTTTAACAAAATAAAGAAAAGAAACGGCAAAATAAATAATTAAAAGTAATGGCCGTTATCTCTTTCGGACTGAAAAAAAAACTAATAAACTTACCAAATAGTTTATAAGTTCCAGTAAATCAACTCGTGACAGATTAATGAAAGTTCCGCATAATTTTGTATTCAATAAATTACGTAAGATTTATTTATACATACATACATGAAGCCATTCGGAACACCCTCGACCTTTCATGATTCGTGGGGGTCTTCACTGGATTTTGGTGATTTTACTACCTACGCGAGGCGAAGCACGTAACGGTTACACAAAATAGTTCTTGTAGTATACACACAGATCTTTGTCTCAACATATTCATTTGTTTTTAATTGAACCAAATATTGTTCATCGGTATCATTGAAATGTGTAATTTCAAATTTACGGACTAAAAACGAAACTTCAGTCATCGCCTTAACGATCGTGTATTTGTTTACTTCAACACCGATTTTTCCAAAATGGCGTCTAAATAAATATGTCCGAGGTTATTCGTAGCGAATGGCCGAGGATGACATAAAGCAAAAATAAAGTAAAAATATGTATATATAAAATATACTGTAATAGTCCCCGGATCAAGAAATAAAAAAATTGTAAAAGTGATTACCGGATCTAACAATAAATACTTGAAAATATGTAACATAATTTTTTAGCATAGTTTAGTTTATTTGGGATATAAAAATACATAGGTAGTATATGACAAAGTAATTGAGCAAACAATTAGACATTAAGAAATAAAACACAACTACTTAAGAGGTTGCACTGACATTTACAAAATAAGAGCACATTCTTTAGTATAAAATGTTAAACTAAACAAAAAACTAATTTATCCCATTAAAATCTCATCATTTCATACCACAGCCATACAGAGTGTGTCTGTCATTTCACATTTGTAAATATTATCTTTTCTATCACTGGATAGTCCATAAAGTTTTACAATTTATTTCCAACGGGTTCCATAACAATTATAATGTGTCATAAGTCAAGATATTCTATTCAAGAATACAAATTTTACATGAGATGAAAGTTTTGGTACTATGAGCATGTAGACAATTTTTATGTTCTTACCAAAAGCAATAAAATTATTGTTTTCATCACTCTGATAGCAAAATCTAAAACTGTGTGTACACAAAGTTCGATCGATGCTTCATCCATTTCCACGCAATGAATCAAATGTTGCTTTGTAACATTTTTAAACTTACGTTTATGTTTAATTGTTTTAAGATCAAATGGCAACCTTTTCCAGTCTAAAATTCCTTGGTAAAGAAAAGTAGAGTGGGTAAAACTGATCACTTGTGGTACTGCAAAGATATACTCAGAATTTCTTGTTGTTAATTTTATACATGTATACAACAAATCAACTTTTTACAAATGAAAAAAGTCATGCATATGTATATAGGAGAGATTTACAACTACGTCACTGCTATCTGTTATGCGTGCTACGTAGTACACATTTTTTAGTAAAGTCGGACAAACACACTGCTGCCACGCTATGATTTACGTAGTAACTGAACAGAAAATAATGTTTTTAAACCTTATTTCTGCTAATTAAAAATGTCTTAGAAATTAATTTTTACTGTACAGATGGTTTACAATGGTGAAGCCTAAAATTGACAGCTTAAAATTCAGAATAAATTGTTTGATAAATTATATTTTTTTTATCATTAGATTACCTGATTTAACAATGAAGCATAGGTAGTAAATAAGACTATTTAAAGGGAAATCGTTGGAAGTGTTTCATGCGGCATTGTTTATCTATATCTTGTAAGAAAATAAACAAAAGTTAAGATAAGATCTTATCTAAATACTCGAGTACATTAATATTACAAACTTGTTACTTTCATGGTCAAGGAGATAAAATGTTCTAAGCATGTATGAAAAATTCTTTTATTAATATATCAATTTTAATAATGCAATAACTATCCTTTATAAAATATAATTAAGTGAAATGCTGTTATTGTATTTTTTGAAAATCCAGTGAATGCACAAGTATATAATTTATTATGTGTAGAACAGTGAAAAATATGACAGAAAATAGTGTAAATATTCAAGACATTTTAACGGGACACAATGTGCTGATATATGTGAATATGCAATGTTACATTCGTTTCTATTTTTGAGAATGAATATGTTACATCAACAGTTTCTATTTAGGATTTTTTCCATTAGAGGTATTTTTCTTGCCAGATTACATTTTAGTAACATGAAAAGTTTCTATCTTAGGTCTTTATTCTTTATTTATTGAATAGATTTTATCATTCCTTAGCTATCACAGAGTTTTAAACTTTACCTTCACAGAGAAAAATCTACATTATTTTTTTTATTTTCTTGAAGGGGTATGATATCCCAGAATCAAATTCAGGGTGCTATAGTAGACTCTAATAGTGTGGTTTTACCAAGGACAGTTCATATTATTCTATTACCTAAACTTTTTAAGAACTGAAAAAAAAAATGCATTTCAAAACAGAGGATTTCCCAAATTTACTGACCTGTAAGTGCCAACGTTAAGTAAATAGCCAAAGATGGATTTTATTGCAAATATTTTATCCATTGTGATGCTGATCGACACAATTTTTAATAACTGTATACTTGTTAAACTTACTTAAGCAAAGGAGCTTGCATTGGTTCTATAAGTATGTATGTTTGTAAACTAGTGACTCAATGTTATTCAAACACCAGTGTTAAGGAATATATTTGTTTTAAAATTAGCTTTTTGAAAATCTTATAGTGTATGTAATGCAAGTTTACTCATTATAATTTTTGTATCTATCATAATTACAACTGTTATGCTTAAGTACAATAAATTTGTTTTTCCTTGTGCTATTCTTATACCAAAAACAATAACAGTCAGAGGAATTATTTTAACAGGCAGCATACAATTTTATTTCTTGAACTTCTAGAAACAATATAACTTTAGTCATAAAATCATTTATTTCAAAATGAGGTTTTTTTAACAGATTTAAATTACAACACCATTTATCTGAGTACAGAAATCTATAGTAAATAAACAGTAGGTCGTAACAAGCTTGTACGACTCAACAACAGTAATTAGGGTCCGTTTTACCTGTGAATCTATTTTTAGAATATTTGAGAGTTGTAAATCTCTCCTATTAAAAATAATTTTAAAAAATCATCTAAATAGACTTTTACACTACATTATACAGATAAATTTATAAATGCCTACTTTTATAACAGGCAGGTTACAAAGGGAGTTAACTGTGATCGTACTTTTAACCGTTTTCAGTACGGTATGACGAATCTTTAGCTAAGAAATAATCTTTTAAGTTGCCTAGTGTTCGGATAGATCAGGTAGTTTTAATTTTGGACTGATGTTGTATTGTTTAACATGAGGATTCCACCTGGCATTGCTAGAATGTAAGTATATTGCTTATTGAAGCTTACTTATAAGTTAACACACTAAATATGTCTTAAAAGATGGCTGTTTATTACCGAAAAACGCTTTCTGAAATGTCATGCCCTTGAAATTGATTACATTTCGGATAACCATCTTTTTTCGGATAAAATCATTGTTTTTAATACTCATCTAACATGTCTAAGATTAGAACATGTTGGAATATCGTCATTTACGCATGACAGTTTTTGTTTGACGTACGTGTTTTAGATTCAAACTTAACACTACTAACTTTGTCTGATTCTCTGCTTTTTAGCTCATGAAAATTAGTCACTTATCAGGATTTTTTAACTAGACTAAAAAAAAATTAAGACAGATATGATTGTCAACATAAAATGTGACTCAATTTGCCACAATATTGACTGATATGCGGTTGGCTCTCCCTTGTGGTAGTCGGGACACTGAACTGCATCACAGCTGGTTTAAACCAACAGCAAGTCTGTTGCCAGTGTTGAAAGTGACTATATAGCCTTAAATACAATCACCACATGTGCATACATGTATGTATTTATCGAATGTGTATATTGTTATTTTTCAGACCCCTATGGAAGAGAGACATTCCAAAATATCCCTTGTATTACAAAGGTGATCCAAGTCCAAAAATTGTTCTACCTTTATTTTGGATGAAGGTCATACCACCTGAGAGAAAGATTCCTCCACACTATGTACATTTTCAAGTCCATCCACAGTAAGTACAGTTATAGCAGAGGTATCATACCGCTCTTGTACTCCCTTGCTTTCAAGCTTGGGTTTATGGTGATGTGGTAGAGTGTTCGCAACAAATAAGTTAGACATGGTTCAATCATGGTTTGGACCATGGATACTTACTGAGTTACATTTGGCACTCAATTTCTTTGAAATTGGTATGAACTAGTGTCCTCAACGGGCAGGGTTATTTGCAGGTATTTTACATCCCCTCAGGGTAATTTTGTTGGACTTACTCTCTAAGTTGCGGCTATATCCTCAGGATAGGGGGCTTTAATGACTGGCAGAGTTTTTTAAAGTAATTTTAAAAATTTGGTAAGCAGCGGTTGGGCGTAGTGGTTAGCTTGTCCGACTTCAAATCTGGAGATCACGGGTTCAAGCCTGGTTGCATTAGGTCAGACCCTATACATGAGTTGTCGGCCTTGTGGTAGGGTAAGTTCGTACTGGTGATAAAAAAGTGTCCACGAAACCTATAGTAGAAAGAGCTGGCCGTCATATATATGACCTAAATATTTGTTGAATACGACGTTAAAAAAAATTGTTTCTTTTCAGAATGAGTAAATTAGATATAAAACAATACTTGGAAAAGATTTACGGTGTACCTGTATTAAATGTAAGAACAGAGCTTAGGAGAAGGGATGTTATGGCCTTTTCAACAAAAGTTTCAAGTAGGTACATCTTTATTAGTCACACTATTTTTTCCTTATATAATGATGGCCATTTAGAGGCGCCTTCCCCTCTTGAAATTTCTGTAAATCATGCAGTTTTCCCCAACTTTGGAGTTTAACTTAAATATTTCGTTCCCCGAACTATGAAATTGTGATAAAATGTGCTATATAAAAAATGTCATAGGCCCCTTCCCCAAATACTGAAAAAAGGCCCTGTACAAGTTTCTGTCTCAACCGATTTGCAGGTTAAATGAAAAAATTTATTTTGCCAATTGAAAATTTATTACTACTCAAATCCCTATTACCAGACATTTTATGGACATTTTTCAGCTTTAACATTTTTCTTTCCATACTTATCAACTTAAATTTTGACAGAATATATTTCATTCCATACTTTACATACTCCTGTATAAATTAAAGACACATCATTACAATGTTGGAGAGAAAATCAGATGTAAAACTCTCGATTAAATCCCCAGGCCCTGAAAAGCAGGTAACGGGATGTATATCATTATAATAGTCAAGCAGGTGAATTTTTCCCTTTAACAAAATAAATCATGCTACTGATGCTAGTGCGTGAGACAGTGACCGAGATGAAAGACATCAAATAAATTCGTCAAAACTTGTTTATTTTTTATTCAGGTCAGGGACTTCTCGGAGAACAAAGAGAAAAGAGACATACAGAGGAAGATAAATATGCCTACGTTCAGTTGGTTAGTATTTGTTAGAAATTATTATTAGATTTTTTGTTCCTATTACTTTACACTGTATTCATGATTCCAATTTTGTCTTGCTGTCTACAGCCAAGCAAAATATAAAATCTGCAGCTAAGTACCATTTTCTTCAATGTCTAGAATTTAATCAGAAATACATGTATATAAATTAAGGGCCGGTCTAAAACGCAGACGCTTATGCAGACAAAAGGAATATAGAGTAAAACGCAGACAAAAGGAATATAGAGTAAAACGCAGACAATATAGATATATAGTGTTTTCACAAAATGCAGACGATATAGATTGAAAGGTGTGAATTAACCTCTTTACAGCTTGTCAGATTATTACATTAGTTTTCTTAGGCTAACAATGTAAAATAAGAGGTTAATAGAAATTATTTGATAATATTTACCATATTTTTAAAGATTAGAAATATGTTATTTATTTATTTATTTTAGTAAGATAATATTAAAAGAATAAATAGATTGTGTTAAGGGAAATGGTGTTTGATATCTTAAATTTTATTTGATTGAATTGAAATTTATATAGAATTAAATATTTAATAGATCTACAAGTTTTTATTTAATTCAATTAGCAGCATTTTAATGGGGACACAAAAGTGAAAAAAGAGAATATAACAGAACAGATTTTTTATTTTATTTATATACAAAGTCCAACAATATACAAAATGTTCATAAAATGGTAGAATGTTTAAATACATGTACATAAATCATATAAAGCAAAGTAAGCACTTATAATTATATGAAACTAAGTTATATAATAAGTTATATAAACATTATATACTTATATAGATCATTCTTATCAATAAGCATAGTATTGATATTTTATTGATATAATTGCTGAATTCAATAGATTTTATATATGTAAAATATATACATGCAACTATTATTACAAAAACATTTTACACTAATATAGGTACAGGATATCAATTGGAGAAGCAGAACATCACATTTTCATATATAATGTTAAATGATGTATAAACTATAAATAATACAATGTATAACTTCATTTTTCAAGATATTATGTCTTCCTTTTAAATATGATTTGAAATAGTTAATAGTGTATGTTGTCACTGAATCAATACTTGATTATTACAAAAGTACATTCACTCACAGATTTCAATAATGTCAATTTGTTATACAATATTATTTAACACAATCCACAGTTAAACAATTCATCAACATTTGAAATATTTGGAGGAGCATTTACACAAGTTTTATGATACCAAATGGAACAGTTGTCACACTGAACCATATCACTTATACATTCAGGCATATTACAAATGCAATAATTTTGTATAGAAATTAATTTGAATTTCTTTTTCCTCCTGGCACTAACAGTTTTTGAAGTAACTGGAAATTCTAACATTTTTTCATTTTCAAAGCAACTATACAAATGAGTTCTCATTTTCTTTGCATCAAAAATAGCATCAAAACATAATTTATTTTGTAAACAGTACATTGTAACAAAAGCAATTGCAAAAAGACCACAGTCCGTACTATTATCTTGTTTCATGACACTTGGAATATTCACATTAATGAATTTTTTATTTCTCCCATATATTTGTGACAATTGTATTTTTAAACCATCAGTTAAAATTCTTTCATCAGATCTGTCATTGCCTAAACTATCTAATAAATAAATGTTTTCATCATGATAAATAGATGCTACCCAATGGTCTTTATGGTTGTGATGTATCTGACAAGAAGGAGATGATGTTGGCTCTAGATAAGTTTTGTATTCCCACATATTTCTGTCATTTAAAAACACAGGTACCCTTTCAGTAAGTTGTAATCCGCCGATATTCTTACCAACTTGTTTCCTTAATAATTTATTTACAGCTTCCATATGATTCGAATTTAATTTGCCTGATATATTTAGTATTAAATTTTTGTCTTCCTCGGTAAGTTCTAATTCAGGTTTCCACATATCAGGGGGTGTATATTCTGGAACACAATCTTCACGACTTAAGTTTAATTCCATAAATTCTTCTTCGGATATTTTTGAAAGTTCATCTAGCTTTTTCATTTTGGTTGGGGTACAATTTGACATTTGGAATGAAAGTTTTCTTTTTTTATTAGTCTTTTGTGTTGATTTTTTCAAAATTGAAGCTGGAGTTGATGATATGAATGAGTTATTCTTATCGGCTGTTTTAGGTGTCTCACAAGTTGGTGTGAGAAGGAGAGATTTATCATTAAATTTTACCACAGAATCAGGTGCAGCATTTATGGTCAAGTCATTATCACCTATTCTTCCTTTTTTAGTCCCGCATTTCTTCATATGTTTTGGGCGACAATTTCTTCTAAGCTGTGTTAAATTGTACACTTTTTTGTCATTAGGTAAGGCCAATCCTATAGACATCATAGCAGCAATTATGTGGTAGCACCTACTAGTAGAAGGACAAGTGCATTTTTCTTTAGGATATAATGTAACTGAATATTTTGTGTCTCTAGTACCTTTAACCATAAAAGCACCCATTTGTGGGACGAGAACAATGTCATTATTTTCAATTACATTAATAGCTAATGCTTTTTGACTATCAGGTTTAGATTTTATAGCTTGCGGACCACAATTTTCAGGTTCAGGACTTGCATTTTTTGTGAGAACATTTGAGATATCGCCTTTGATAATGTCTATTAATTTATCTGGGTGGCATACATTTTTTGGAAGGATGACAGTGTCTGAATCAAGAGCAGCATATTGAAAGTTGTTTAGCAGTGTCCACTCGCTTTCACCACAGAAGCCACGAATCAATTTTGACAAATCATTTGATTGACAGTAATAAAAGTAAAGAACAATTTGATCAATGGTTTTTTCTTTATAGTCAATTAGTCTTTTCAGTTTAGCATTTAGACTTTCACTCACATTATTTGTTATTCCGGAATATGGATTATAAATATTTTTGCTTTCTAAGATCCACCTTGCCGCATGATGAATAATTGTGTCATAGAGATTTTCTTCAAAATATTGAATGAATGGTTGGCTCCATTTTTCCTTTAGTTGTTCATAAGTTTCTCTAAAAGCATCCAGACTAGAACAAGTTAGAAGTGTTCTTACATTATTTTCATAAGCCTTCCTGTCATCTACACCACCTCCATGCTTAGACAACCAGAATTTAATGTCTCTGAAAATATGATTCCAGCATATTAGAATTGTTGAATTTGGTATTTTAGATTCAAATGCATTGATAATGCCCTTTTCTCGGTCAGTTACAACATTTACTGTTTTTTGTGCTAACTGGGGAATTTTCAACGTTATTTCTTCAATAAATCGTTCATGGCATGCTTGAAATTTTTGTTCATGGATCATAAATGCAATAGGTATGACAGGTTTTTCTTTGAACATTGGATGTTGTATAGCCAAAGTGGAAACATAAAAATCGCCTAAGTTGAATGTTGTATCATAATATAGTTCAATGTCAATGTCTTTCACTTGTAACAATTTATTCAGCTTGGCAAAAAGTTCACTATTACCAACAAAAACTTCCAAGTCTGGGCAGGTTTTTATACTTAATATATAATCATAATCAAGCTGTTTTTCAAGTAAGTGTAATACATACAGAGAATCATGGGATAGTTTTGTTTCTAATTTGACTTTAGCCTGGATGTTTTTTATCTGTTTTTCATTTCTTGGCACTGTTATTCCATTCAAAGCTGCAGAGGGTGATTTTTCTGATAACATTTTATCATATACTTGTTTAGGTTTGTCGCTTAAGCAGCGTTGTGTAATATCTTTTATCACAGATGGTTTTGTCCGTTTGTATGGGCGAGTATTTGTTTTGCGTCCTGCATGTGGTAAATTTTGGTATACTGTTGAGTCACCATAATAAATAACAACTGTTTTATTGTTGTATTCGTCATCAATAAAACAAAACGAGTGTTTTTGAAATTCATCACTGACTACTCCTTTGTTGTGTATTTTAAAAAATGACCTTTCTACTTTCTTCCCATAACTATTGTATATTCTCTTCCCATAGTTTCTCCATGTATACCCATCACAGCGCCAATCTTCTTTCTTATCTAAGTCCCCAGAATCATCGTAAAGATACACAGAGCCAGCTTTAGGTCTATAAGGAGGCTCATTTGTTACACTTATATTTTGCACTAAAATGTCAGCAGCTTCATGGTGGGTGAGTATTCTGTCAGTAGTGCTAAACATTGGTGCTTCATTACCACCACCTACTAGTTTTACACAATCAGAGCTTAAGTGATAATGTCTACCTGAATCAATGAGGGCAACCTTTGATGGGCATTTTGTCCATGATATATGTAATGACTGTTTATCATTAGGTTCTTGTGGTGACACAGTTTTTTTATTCTGGTTTACTTGTTCATAAACATCTGACACACCTGACAATCTACACATTGTTGTTTTCACTCTCTTTGGAGGCCTAGCCTTTTGTATTGGTGCTGAGGGTAGGTCACATATCTCTTGAGTTGTTTGTTGTGATTGAATTGGTCTGTGGACTGGTCGTGCCATCTTTTTCTGGAATCTCCAAGAAAGTGGTTGGTACTTGGTAGGTAACTTTCTAACTGGCTTAGTGGATGGTAAAACAGCATGTTCAATACTTGAGACAAGTCTCTCTGTACCTTCAAAGCTCAAATGAAGCCCATCTTTACTAAGCAAATGTCTGGCAGCACCTGTAAAGTAAAGACGAATATTTATAATCATGAACTGTGTTAAATGTATGTGAACTATATTGTTCAGTATAACTACCACAAATGACCACCCCTCAGCAATAGTCACCTCGTAACAAAGGTCAATTCAAATTCACTCAGAATATTTTTTCAACAATAATGAATTTCTCAAGGTCACTTCCCAACTTCACTTCACTCTGTCGGTAAACAACTATACATAACTAATGTTACATTGTTATAATATGCACCGATTTGAAATAAATATTTGTATCTGGTATATACAAGGTATATAAACCTCACAGACTGCCAGTAAAAATTTTATTGCTGATCATTGGTATACAATATTCTGTACACATTGTAGATTAAATGTTGATTAATGTAGGCAGTTTGTATAATATAATAATAATCTTCCTTTACCTAACACTAAAACAAAATGTTAAATATATTTAGGTAATCAAGTCAATAGGCATCTTATCAATATAATTAATCAACATATTTCGTGAGTGACAAATAAACACCTGTTATGTTCATTGTTAATCAAAATTCCTGATCAGTGAGAGTCATTGAATGACCCATGCTGTTTTTGTCAAAAAATAATTACTGCTTATAGTAATAAATAATCTTGTTGATATAAAGGTGTAACAACCTGACATCTACCCCTTAATTAATTATTATCTAAAAGGATGATTGTCATTGGTTGATTAGTATTTAAGATTATCTTTATTTGCCCCGCCCCCAACATTTACCTTTTTATAAATTTCAAAGATACTAAAATAAAAAAGAAGAAATAGATAATATATTTTTAAACAGATATTACTTCAATAATTATTAGACTTTTGGTGATCTTAATTCATGTTAAGTTTTACTTTCACCATAGGACACTGTTAAACAATCCTTTTTATATTTCTAAACAACAGGTATAAAGGATGTCTATCAATTTCATAGTAGCTGTAAATGAAACAACCAAATTAACACATTGATACATACCAAACATTGTATGAAACTCTGACTGTACTATCATTTTCAGCCAAGACATTTTTGTTGACAATTCTTTTATACGCCTGTTAGTGACACCTGCTTCCCAGTTCCATTTATGTAAAAACTGTTGTGTTTGCTGGTACCCATGGAACAGATTCTGTGATCTTGGAAGAATTTCAGAGACCCACACTGTTGAACTGTAAAAATAATGATAGCAAATCTGAACAACTTATTACAAGGCAATATACCTAATTACTTATTATATGAACCCTGGTAGTAGTTGGTAGAGCGCCGGGATTTGGAATCTCCTGCCCAAGGGGGTGCAGGTTCGAATCCCACCCGTTGAGGTAATAGCCTTCAATGAAAATTTGACAATAATGTTGATTTCCCTTCATTGATCAGATTCAAACAATTCCATGGAATACTATTGTATCTTAAGTTACAATAGTTTTCCATTTACCTAAAAGGTTTTTGTGAGATACAATACTTTAACAACTTATGATTTTTGAATGTTATAGTAAAGTTATGGCTTTGATATTTTGTGAGGTTATGGGGAAGTATAAAAGGAAGTGAAAAAGACGAAAAAAATCACTTTTGAAAAAAGTAACAATGTTACTTATCAAATTAGCACATGTCTGATACTTGTGCATTGTATATACAAATTGTTCAGAAACTAACATGAAACTTGAATTAGTTTCTATGACACCTGAGCCTTTTTTCATGTTTAGGGGAAATGTGACGGGACCCTTTTTTAGGGGAAATAGCAATGATATGAAATTGAAGTAAAAACTTCTTCATTTTCAATATTTTGTATTGGAGAACAAAGAGTTATTAATCCAAGCTGTAAGAACTTGTTTCACAATAAAGTTAAAGTAAATACATGAATACGTGTTGAAAGTTATATTTTTATTTTATTTTTTACTGGGTTTAACGCCTTGTCAACACAATTTAGGTCATTTTACGGCGTCCAGCGCACCTAACCTAGCTTTCCTGGACCCTTGTCTATAACCAGTACTCACCTACCCTTCCACAAGGCCGGAAGCTTCTCCATATTATCTAATCAATGGACGAAAATCAACATTATTGTCAAATTTTCATGGAAGGGTATAACCTCCCCGGGTGGGATTCAAACCTGCTTGGGACACGAGATTCCAAATCCTGGCATGCTACCAACTGTGCTATCGACCAGGGTTTATAGTTATATATTATGTATAATAGTATAAATAAAACAAATACTTTGTTTTCTGTATTCCAGAGAGGTACCACGTTTAAATATCCTGATTTCTTTGAAAAAGGAGGTAAAACTGCATTAGAATATGATCAAGAACAGGTCACTGAACAGAAGAAAGAAAAAGCTGAAAGCCTTAAAAAACAAGTGAATCAAGGACTACCTCCATGGTTTATAAAATGATATGTCTATTAGGCTGTCAATAATTTAGAGTATTTTTACCAATGTTTAAATGTATTTGTGAGCAAAATGGTCGATAACTTTGAACAATTAAAATGTTGGACTGAATGTGCTGGAAAAATTGTGAGCAGTTTGTCCTATAACTTTGAACAATGAAAATGTTAGACCAAACATGCTGGAGAAAGGCATTATATTAATGCAGGCATTATACCGGACATTCAAGTCTTGCTAAGTCACAATCTTTGTTACAATCGAAGATTGTTCAGGCATTTGTGGGTCAGGAATAGAATCTATCACGTATCTGTGTTTATAAAAATGAGAGTTTGTATACAAGGTGTGGTGTGGAATATTTACTATCATGGGACCTAAATTTAATTGAGAGTTTTAATTATTACGATGTCTTGATGCAATGAAACAAATTGAACTTGAGAGTTAACATCGCCAATATTTGTTTCTTGCTCTGTTAATTCTCTATTTAACATTCAATTTATTTATAAAAATATGAGCAGGCCAAACATACTTGGTTTCACTTCCCTATTCTGCAATTTAAATTAATACTTTAATAAAAAATTGTCATTTTTTACGGAATTATCTCCCTTTATGAAATATAGCTCTGCAATGTAATTCCTTCATTTCTCAATGGATTTCAACCTTATTTATATCAAAGTGACATCATCATGTACTCTGTAACATGTTGTTTTGGAATTTGAGCAGGGGTTGCGAAAGTGATAAAAAACTGCCAGTCATCCGGTCTGGCATTTACTAAAAATTGCCAGTCCGGAAACAGTTCTGCCAGTCCGAAAAAAAACAACAACAATTTTTTCTTTAACTACTATCCGACAGCAAACATCAGGGATATTCCTAGGTCATATTTTCAGTGAGAGATTTTCTCCCATTCACAAGTAAATTATAAGTTTTTTCTGATTACAGTGGAAGAAATTCTCCGATTGGCCAAAAAAAACCCCGAGAATTTTCATTGTGGCATCAAAATTCAAAATTTCTCAAATCATATCTATATAAAGATCTTAACCCTTTAACCACTAATATACCCCGTTTGTGATTCTACATGATGTAACATACCAATTTTACTAATCCGGATTACAAATTTAACAGGAATATTCCTAGGACGCGATTTCCCGCACTAAAACGGCAAAAATCGCATTAAAAGTTCTTAAATGCGAGAAAATATCGCACCACTTTTCTAGACGCTATTTGGCGTCTAAAATTATCAATAAAATCGTGAAACTGTTTGACAAAAGAGTTTGAAATCGGCGGAAAAGAGTTAAACAAATTTTCATAGTATACTAAAATTAAATTCCCTAATTGATCGTCGATTGTTAATTCAGATATGAGTTGTGAAAAACAAGACCGCCCACGGCGATTACAAGCTAATTACATGTCAATTAAACTTAATTGTCGGTCACACGCTGGGAGATTAACTCGCCGACAAAAGTCTGTAGTTGTACATGAATTGACAAATACCGCTAATTTACGTAATCTAATGTTAAATATTTAACCAATAATCATCAATGTTTTAATAGATATAATTTTTATTGCAGTTCAGAGTCATTCAACTTTGCTTATCAATTTCATATCTAACTTCCATCTTGATTGAAAGGCTTATTGTTTTTATGCTTTCATCCTAATTTAACAAAAGATGCTGCATGATACGACATTAAGTGTAATTTTAACTTGTTTCCGCGGACGCGCCGTTAAAATAAATCCCCCAACATCGCCGAGCGTCTTAAAATAAAATGACTTGCTCGTGGCGCTAATAACGTAATTCTCTCGGACGAATATAGGTAACTTAGGCATATGCGAACGTAGTCACGCGTGTAAACATAACTTGGCGACTCCAAATCGAATTTATGACATCCTTTGTCGGCGAGTTAATCTCCCAGCGTGTGACCGATAATTAAATTAATTGACATGTAATTAGCATGTAATCGCCGTGGGCGGTCTTATTTTTCACAACTCATATCTTGATAAACAATCGACGATCAATTAGGGAATTTAATTTTAGTATACTATGAAAATTTGTTTAACTCTTTTTCGCCGATTTCAAACTTTTTTTCAAACAGTGTCACGATTTTATTGATAATTTTAGACGCCCAAAAGCGTCTATAAAAGTTGTGCCATATTTTCTCGCATTTAAAAACTTTTAATGCGATTTTTGCCGTTTTTAGGAATATTCTGGTTCACACTGATTGGGCTTGGTATGATTTCGAACCAAAGTATGGTACGAATTATCGGCGAAAAATGTCGTGAGAAAAAACGCCGGTCGGCCGGACCGACGGCTTGATCAAACCGCCGGACCGAAACGAATTTTTGCCGGACATGACCGGCGGTCCGGTGTTTTCGCAACCCCTGAATTTGAGTATTTTTACTTAATTATGCCCCTTAAGCGATATATTTAAAAATTATACCTTCTGTACCCAACTTGGTTTCATGTTCATCATTCAGAAATCAATGGTACTCGTGCATTCTGACAAATAATACCTTGGGTTATCAAGGATGCCTCATGGCAGGATAACCTTGTTTTGTGACAATTTTTGTTACTGATTGAAATTCGGAGAGTTAGATAGGCTACAGAGATATTACCATGTGCTTTTTAAAAAAACTGTTATGAAATGAACCTACTTCACACTTTTAAATGAATTTTTATGTTCACTTTCATACACAGTACTTTGACAAAATTATACAATTTTGTGCTACTATGTGTAAATAAATGCATTTAATAAAATAAAAAATGCAAATATGAATGCCTTTTGTTTCAATTAAAAATTAAGTAGAGAATGTATGAAAAAATTGAAATCGGTCGAAAGATTACTGCATACTAATTGAAGGAGACTGACTAGTCTTTGGCTATATGGCATTATACATTTCACTCAAACTGTCATTTTAGTTTGCCCAAGTAATGAGATTTTGGGAGTTTTTTAATAGGACTGGGTCAGCTTTGTTTATTAGAGCCACTGTAAATTGCTGAAACTACAGACTGCCAACTTAAACAACAGGACCATGGAGCTAAGTATCCTGAACTGCTCACCCAAGGTTCCTGGACTGCTCACCTCACCTGAAAGCTGGATTACTCAGAGGGCAAATAGACTCTTCCCCTCAACAGCTCATATATTTTTTTACACTAGATTTAACGCTGTGTCAACACAATTTAGGTCATTTTACAGCGTCCAGCACATCTAACCTAGCTTTCCTGTACCATTGTCTTTAACCAGTACTCACATACCCTTCCACAAGGCCGGAAACTTCTCCATATTATCTAAGCGATGGAGGAAAATCGACATTATTGTCAAATTTTCATAGAAGGGTATAACCTCCCCAGGTGGGTTTGAACCCGCAACCTCTCAGGCACGAGATTCCAAATCCTGGCGCACTACCAACTGCGCTATCGACCCGGGTTCCTACAACAGCTCATCTAGAGCGCTTCATGCTCGAGAGAGCTAAACACTATAGTATCGCCAAGATTTGGAGTAAAAAGAATAACAAACTCGAATAGCAATAAAGCACATTTAATGAGCACATCAAATAAATTATGTTTATGACAAAAATGGTATGGTAAGACAATTCAATCAATAGAATATTAGATGGTATTGGTAAATTTTATTCAACTGAGTGGCACAAACAATAACCCCACTGATTTAAATACATACATGTACTTACATCTTTATTGGCAAATAACGACATTGACATATGCCTTAGATCATTAACAAAACTTGTGGCAAAGACCACACATTTATGACAAGTATACATATCAAATACAATATTCAATATAATTGATTTAAATTATTGATATTGGTCTGATAATCCCTATACATACACAACAGCATTTCTGCACACACTATCAATAAAGACAGATATCCAGATTTAAGTACCGAGAGTATTGAACAAATATCAAGTATTTAAATCAGTGGGGTTAATAAATGCACCACTGACGGCTGAATAAAATTTATCAGTAAAATTGTAAGAAGAGAAATTCACCAGGTTTGTAGATGGTTCCACAAGGTTTTGATTTAAAGGTTAACAACAAGTGTCAGAATTTTATTATTTTACAGCAATGAAAATATATCTTTATATTTTCATACTAAGTTTTTATCGAATAACAACATTTCACAGTAAAGCATGAAAGAAAATAATGAACTAGTACAATCATTTGATACAGAAAACTAAGATATTTACATCATTTAATACATTTATCTCATTAGTACATAGTTTACAACACTATTAAATTTATAATACCATATGAAACTACAAATAATACTGGCCAGCTGATTAACTGAAATATGGGACAATTATCTTCCTTCTGTTGAGTTTATTCATTAATAAGAGTCAAATATAGACTCGAAATTAGGATATAAAAGTGGTTGCCCAAGTAGTTCATTTAGCAGTCGGCACTATATCTTGTTTGCAGAAATTTGGTCGCCTAAAAGAATTTTTGGTTGCCTGAACTAGAAATTGCTTGTCCTGGGCAACTGGACACCCACTAATTTCATAGACTGCAAATACCCATGGTTGATAAACTTATGATAAATGTTAATGGTTCGCCTATTGGTGTCGAATGATGTCATTCACAGTTAACGTAGAATTATTGTGAAAATTATTAAAACACTAGATGAATGTCATGTTGATTTTTTCAAACAATACCAAGATATAAGTCTATAATTCTAATAAATTGTGCACATGTTTACATCTATATGTTAAAAAGCTAAAATTGCATGTGATGATATGATATCAGAATACATTGTATATACGTGTATTTAACTTCAGAATATATTGTTTAATTTTATTCAACTGTCAGTGGTGCATACATTAACTCTGCTGAATTATATATTCTTTTTTATCATCAGTACAGCAGTGTGTTAAGTCACGACTGTTAGCAATCATTACGGGCATGGGACAACTCAACCGGAAGACAACTCAACCTGTGGATAACCCAACTTAAAACTGGGACAACTCAACCTGTTAGTTGGGGATTGAATTGTCTCGAGTTTACTTGTCTTTGGGCTGAGTTGTTCCGACCCCTACGTAAGGGAACGTTTTGGAATGTTCGGGGTAATTGAACAGGCTACTGAAATACTGTACAGAGTATTTAATTCAGTGGAGATGATGTATGCATCAGTGACAGTTGAATAAAGTGGAACAATTGCAGTGTATTACAGGATATATTCATAGACTAATACATCACAGTATTATAATGATACAAAACCAAGTCTATAACATAACTATACATGTACTTAGTTCACAGAACTTTCAAATATGATTGAACAAAAAATCTAATTAGCTAACACATTGATTAATTAGCTAGAATTAATCATGATCAATTTCTAACCATGTCAAAGACTGTTATTCAAATAAACAGATGGTGACTGTGTTCGTAATAAAAAAATCATATAAAATACCGACATAAATTCAGTACTAAAGAAATCTGCATTTTATGGAACTCCTACCAGTCAGGAAATTCGAGTTTCCACAAACTTCTAGTTTCATGTCAGTTGAGAAACAAAATAGAATAATTATGATGTACATGTTTACTAAAGGTGGGTTGTAAAATACAAGATCATACTATTTTAGAACAGTATACTCATATGATACAAGTACAGAATTTCAAAACCCTGAAATTTCAGAATTTCAAGATTTCAGCAACTTTTACCAAGGAAAAGTACCATTTCACAGGTCCTCAAAATCATGATTCTAAAAACCAATCCTGAAAACTTCAACCCCTTTCTCCGTACCCAGGTTATTATTCCTCAATGATAATAATTCATAACGTATGAGTACTGTGGGTTTCCGACGATGCTTTCACCCATGTACCATATAAAATAGAAGTTCAAGGGCTAGTTGCCTAAGCATATGGCTACATATTGCTTTGTTCCCTGGTACCGTTCCTACAACAAAATGAATAAGAGTGTGACATCAAATTAAGGGTACCAGGGCACAAAGCAATACAAAGCGATATGCATAGGCAACTGGCCCCAAGTCACCAAAATCGTAAGTATTTGTGTACAAACATTCAATATTTGCTCAAAACTCAATAGTAAAGATAATATAAAAGCATACCTATCTATATAAATATAAAACTATTGGCCAGTTTCCTGAACATATCGCTAGCTAGTGCTTCACCCCCTGGTACCCACACTTTAATATTACTAACCTATTCCTTTTGGTTTAAAAAGGGTACCATGGGACAAAGTGCTAGCTAGTGATATCCTAAGGAGACTGGCCACACATGTATCTAAAGAACCATATGTAAAATATCTGATTGTAAAATAAATAACATATGTAAATAATTGTATACTAAATAAAAACAACTACAAGGGTCTACCTTGAACAAAATAAGAAAAACTATTAAAATCATATTAAGTATCACAAGTGCAGTAAAAATCTAGCACTGTTTATGGCAAGTACAAGTACTCGTTCATTCTATTAAATATATGAATTTTAAACTCCTCACTGAACCTTTGAGCAAACAACTTCCATATGTTATTTTTTCGGATATAACGCATATGACGTAAAATATATAGTTTGATTGTAACTATGGTTTAATGCTGTGAAAAAAAATTATGATCATTTGACAGAGGCCAGCTGACCTAACCTTGCTTTCTTGAATCCTTTGTTTATAACCAGTATTTACTTACCCTTCCACAAAGACAATGATCTCTCAATATACCTAACAAATAGCAGAATATCGCCATTACTGTCAAACTTTTATGGAAGGGTATTAGCATCCTAGGTGAGGCTTGAACCAGCAACTCTTATAGGACAATAGATTTAAAATCCTGTACATAGTCAACTGCGCCACAGATATCATGACAGGTTGTAAAAATATCAAAAACAAAACATATCTTCACCAGGTATTAAAATGTATTGCACATCATTGAAACACTGTTTTAAGTTAAACATAATTTATACAACAAAATAAATAAGCACTTATGTATAGCACTGACTGTTTACCAACAACTTTACAACATATACACCTACATTCCTATCTAACTTCAAATGGTCTCCAAGAATTTTAGCCAGGTTTTCAATGAAAAATCCGGCCAATAGTTTGCCTAAACACGGGCGGGCGGTCTGACTAGTCAAGCGGCAAGTTTTTTAATCCGCTTTAATGTGGATTCCACATTACATTTCCTGTACTTTTTTACCTTAGAAAATATTCAAAATAAATGGCAGAAATATATGGTAAACAAAAATCTTTAACACAATTCTTTAATACACTAGAAATTGGCATTATGGGAATTCTACCTTAAATTGACATTCGTTGGTAATATATTCAGCAACCAAAAATAAGCAACAACATTAAATAGAAAAAACATTTACAATAATTAGCCTGCATAGCTGTTTTATCAAGTATATGGATTGACTGCTAATGAGACGCTTCATTCTATTCTCAGTGGAGAAATGTAGACAGTTTCCTAATAAATATACAATATTCTAGCGAACAGTTATACTAAATTTGTCCATTTTAAGTAGCATTAGTCTATCATGAATGGTAATTGAAAGTTTTCAAAATACTGAAACAGATGATTTTATGTACATTACATAGAGTAATTTATTCTAAAAATACTGAATTCAGTATTAACTATGAAAACTTTCATCCATTCAAGTCATAGTCTAATATCATGAAGTACAGAACAAAAACTTTGGCAGTTCTTAGCAGTAAAAATAAATGAATAGAAAATGTAACACAATAATATAATCGGTGGGATTTCAAACAAAAAAAAAACATCCTCCCATGACCATTCTAAAGCAGAAATGTAGGGTGCTGCACTCTGCACCTTATTACTCCTCCTATACAGAAATAGTTACTCTAAAACATCAACCCTCCGATGTGCACTGTCCATTTTCTCTGCCTCCATGCCTTTCCTGACTTTTAGAATAATCACTTTGCTTGCTACATAGGAATCTAAGCAATGAGCCTGCATTGATTAAACAGTATGACTGACTAAGTATTTACAAGGCAAATTGAACCTTGTTAGACTAGAAATAAAAAAAAAATAAAAAATTTAATTTCCATTCCAAAATATTTTGGCAATATAAATTATTTTCACTAACCTTTTACAAGCAAACATTTTATTAGAAACAAAAATAATATTCACTGAAATTTATAAGTCACAGGTGAAAGTACAGAATTTTCAAAATCATGAATGTCACAAATTCAGCATTTTTTTACATTGCAAAAGTACCATTTTTGGGTCTCCAAATATTTCAGGACCAGTCATGAAAACTGTCACCCATACAATAGTTTTTTTAATTTATATATATCAACAATTATGTAACAAGGTTGGTTTTATCATTGAAATTAATACTCATAATTATTGTTAACAAGATAAAAAGATAACTAACCATAGACGATCAGACATATAATAGCAAAAACATAATTTGCAAATTATTAAAAATATTA
The DNA here is from genome assembly GCA_025267735.1 of Mactra quadrangularis. Lineage (NCBI taxonomy): Eukaryota > Metazoa > Mollusca > Bivalvia > Venerida > Mactridae > Mactra > Mactra quadrangularis. The sequence goes on along the minus strand of CM046309.1, from coordinate 54,348,072 downwards.
ACAATCCTTAATGTGATATTGGTAAAACCAAAGGCAACCCACAGGGTCCCGATCCACCATGGAGATGACATGTATATATTTAATTTTGTCAGAGATGGGTCATGACAATGCTAGCCAACAGAGGATAAACTGGCCACAATGACTAGTTGGTGAAAAGACGTTTAAGAACGAATAGGAAACAGCAACTAAGGTGAAAAGGTATCACAACATGTATTTTCAAAAATGTAATAAGTATGACTACTATCTATAGATAACATATTTATATCATGAAAATTAAGTCAGAATTGCCTTTAACATTTGAATTCCTCAAACATTAACACAATGACTATAGTTTTCAAGAACAACGATTAACCAATAACATAAATGTTCAAAGAACTGGTACTTAACATACTAAATATAAGGCTACAGCAAGTTGATCATGTGTTCTACGGATTTTTACGGAAAAAAGGGGGCGAGCGAGCGAAGAAAAAAAAATATTAATTCAGTTGCTTTAAATAGCGGTTTGACCAAATTATTATGAGCAAGCAAGGAAATAAAAATATTTTTTAGTAAAAGCCATCAAAATTAAGGTGCGAGCGAATCCATAGAACATGATCAATTTGTTGTGGCCTAAAGTGCATTAACATCTTTTTTATGATCTACTTTAATTACATGTACTGAAAATATCTAATAAAACAATACAACTTTTTACTCAAATAACAGGACCAAAGTAAACTATACAACATAATATGGGAAGCTCAACACTGACTTGACAACTAAATGTCTATGAACAGAAAATTAACAAACAATAGAGACCAGGGTTTGACACTAACAGTGTACCAGAATTCCGAGGGTCCCAAAAAGTTGGGAGGAACTCCTCTGATATTAGCTGGGAATCCACCAGGATCCCTGAAAATTTGCATGTGTTTTTGCGTTTATAATTTTATGAATTATTTATAACAATTTGTGACTTCAAACATGAATCCAGTTTTTTTCTTCTATTTGAGAAATCCCAGATGCTAAGGAGGAATCTCTCAATTACTGATTCCTTAAGGATCCCTAGTAAAACAGTTAAGAGTCGAACCCTGGAGACGATTTAACAAATAAAAAACTTATGCATAAGATTTTGGTACCAATGAAATAATTGGTATTATTGATAGAAGATCAAATCCTGACATGAATCATGTCAGGATTTGATCTTCTAATTGATATTGGTGTCCATTCATGTGTGTTTAAATTATTCAAGTGAACAATTTACAACCACAAGAGCATAATAAGTGCCCTCCAAAGGTTTTTGAACAAATGAAATTTTGTGAAAAAGTGATCATTTTGCCATATCCCAAGTAATTTTACAGTAATATTTTATTGTAATAAAGGCAAGTCATATAACATAGTTTAAATCCTATTTTGATAAACTAATTAATGCTGATTTTTTATGCTCAGTTAACTCTTTGTTTCCTATACTAACTGGTAAATGCATTGTAATTTATCCTTTTGTTAAAGAATTCTTGGAGGGCACTGGATATTTATCATTGATAAAATAACAAAATATCATAATCATGATGCGTAAAGAAATCTTCAATTTTAACAGGCAAAATATTAGGCAGAAAGTCTAACATTGACTCTGCCCTTTATCTTCTCCATTTTATTAATGAAGACTTACTCAAGAACAATTGTAATGATCTAATGATATATGAAATATAATTTCTACAACAAAGATGAGACGTGAGTATGCATCACAAAGTCATTAAAGGAAGAACATCATGGTTTAATAAACATCAACGAATCACTAACTGGTTTATGTACAAGGTACCATAATAGACATTGATAATATACAAGTCAGAAACAAGAAACATTTCACAAATATCATCTTCAACTAACTTGCTTAAAGGTACTTATACACAGATTTCAACTTAAATATCTACTTATTCTAAAACTATCAAAATTGTATGGAAATATTTTTGGAAGCAGGAAAGTAGTGTTCTGAAAATGACAATTTTAGTGCAAATTGACATACAACTACAAATGATGGTGTTCATGTAGTAAATATCTAACCCGTATGTCACGGTATAGACACCTTTAGTGCTTTTTGTGCCTTTTATTGTATATTTCTTGCAACAAATAGGTCAGATTGTCTTAAAATAACAAGAATTGTTTCTTGTTGACACAATTACGGACACTGTATGGTATTTTGAAATTATAGAAAAAATAAACCAAATCTGTGAACTAGTACCTTTAACAAACAAGGCTGAGATGATAAAAATCTCAAAGTGTGTTTCTAAATTACCAATTAAAACCCACACAATTCATAAAAGATAACAACAAATATTGATAAGAAACCCAACAATGCAAAAACAAGTACTGCACATCAGAGACCCCAAAAAATGTCCATATGTATGGATGAAAGGTCAACATTTTCAAAATCCTGAAATTAAAGATTTCTAGCAGATTTCACAATTTCAGGTGCAAAGAATTCTTAACTTCATGATCAGTCATGAATACTTTCACACATGCATATAAACTTAAATATAGCATTACAATTTTGGTATAATTTAAACAATGATGTAAAACAAAGAAACATAAAAATGTTTCGACTTATTTCTAAGCACTATCCAGAGAACCTATAAAGAAAAATATTTAAAAAACTTGTAGAAAACTCAACAGCAGTGTAAAAAAGTAAAAATAAGTACCAGTATGTAAAAATATGCCCCTTAAATACAAAATTTGGGTAAGTATAAGAACAGAAACAAAAGTACATGCTTCTTTTTTTAAGTCAAAGAGATGGAGTAAATTGCTTGTAAAAAATATCACAGCCAAAATGGATTTAATTCTTTTTTAACTAGTACATTTCATATTTTTGTTGGAAAAGTGTGAATTTGACAACCGTACGTGATTAAATTTATACAACTGTCAGTGGTGCATACATTAACCCTACTGATTTAAATACTCAGTAACAGTTTTCCGTACTCAAGATCAATAAATAGTTACGATAAGTTATCTGTATCTATGTACAGAGAATTATCAAACAAAATATTGAGTATTTAAATCAGCAAAGTTAATGTATGCGCCACTAACAGGTGAATAAAATTTATAAAAACATGTATAATCTAACATGAAAACAATAATGACTCAACAACATTTAGATTTCTCAGTTTCTTCTTCTTCAATATGAACATTTTCATTTCCTCGTTTAAAGCCAGGTTTAATACCATCCCACCCATCCTCGATTTTCACTCGACCTTCTTCGAGTAGCTTGTATACATCTTTGGCTAATATCTGGAATGTCTCCTCAACATTATGTCCATTCTTTGCAGAGGTTTCTATATATTTCAGTCCATTTAACTGAGCAAACTGAGTTGCCTCTCTAACAGTAACTTGTCTTTCTGTGTCACAGTCTGATTTGTGTCCTACTATCATATACACAGCCTGGTGTGGTTCTATATGAAATTTGGCCTCTGCTAACCAACTAGTTATATTATCAAAACTTTGTCTTTTTGTTATATCAAACACTATTAACACACCAACTGAATTTCTGTAATATGACCTCGTTATTGACCTGAAAAACACAAATTTAATAATCATAGAGCAAATATATTTAATGCCAGAACTCAAATTGATGATTAGATCCAGCAGAAAAACCTTGTTTTTATGGGAGGTAGACGTGTGAAACAAAAGTTGAAATAAAAATATGTGCACATAGAACAAGATTAATTCTGTGTTGCATACTGTCAGCAATAATGTGTAAATGACTTTGGTCTGCACTGATGTATCCAGTTCAGACATACCTTATTTGACTGGGAAAAAAACAACATAAATTCAATTTCAATTTCCAAATGTAAACAATTTATCTATCAAAGAAATAAGACAACAAAGTTGTTGGCTTAAATTTTCTCAAGCACTAGATTAATTTATTGTTTTTTAATACACTCAGTACATGCAGTATTGCCAAAATTATCAACTAGTAGAGCTGTCATTGATTGGGCTCGAAGTGTATTGACGATATTGATATATCTAGAAATAAATATCAACAATACACCGATATATATTGTTCCTTCACTTCAGTACTATGCAGACCATTTATGTTATCATAAACTCATTATACATGTACATTTGTCATGAATGTTATACTTTCTGTGGACTAGAGCTATTTCCTCAATGGGGGTGCCGTCAATGTTTTATACCTATCACTTCATATTAGGACAGGGCACCTGTTTCCATTTACGATAAAAGGTTTGTTTCACATATTTGTCACTTTATAATGATTAACCACTTACAATGTATATATATTTACCTACATAGGCTTTATTGTAGATATTTCAAAATGCATATCAATTATTGATCGGAAAATGAATCTCCATGATACAGCAATATCATTGGAATCGATGACAGCTCTATCAACCCTACTGTAAGAAATAAGTATTCTCACTAGCCTAAATAAATTTACAGGTTAAGAACACTGTATGACTTCTAAAGTTATCAATTGGCCATCAATACAATACTATGGTCATAGCATCAAAAATAAATTTACAATACATGAAAATGACATTCAATATAGCATGATTAGGCTTTTCTAAATAAATCAAGCCTCTAGTCTAGGGTCAAATGAAAGTCTGGACCTTGGAAGCAATTTCCTTGGAATGACAATGCAATTCCCTAACACGTTCTTAAAAGCCAAACTCGTGGTGTATAAAAACCAAAACATTATGTATTGATTAATTCTTACATCATGCATAATTGCCAAAGCCCACACAGTGGCACCATGCATGAAAATATTGGCAGCCATGTTGAATTAATTAGGTCAAGTCTAAGAATTAACAATGCCTGAATTATCAGGAAACAATAGTAACTGAAAACAAACCGAAACCGTTCTTGACCAGCAGTGTCCCACAGTTGTAATTTAACTCTGATGCCATTCTTCACTTCCATTAATCTCGCGAAAAAATCAACTCCAACTGTGGGGTCGCACAATTCTGAGAATTTCCCATCCGTAAAGTATTTCAGTAATGAAGATTTTCCAACAGTGCTGTCTCCGATCAAAATCAGTCGAAATTGATAGTCAAATATAGGTTCTACCATTTTGTAAAATATTTAGTCAATAATTAGATTATAAACTAAATTAAAACACGAATAATTATGAGCTGTCTGTTACGCATTTCTTGCATCTCACTTGTAAACATTCATCACTTCCGGTCGATAATTGGTATATCTAAATAACGAAATGGAAAATTTTGAGCGAAATAGTGTTTGTAATGTATTGTTGAATTGTCTAAATGTAGTGTTGACTTGTCTAAATGTAGTGTTGACTTGTCTAAATGTAGTGTTGACTTGTCAAAATGTATTGTTGACTTGTCATTATGCAGTGTTGACTTGTCATAATGTGGTGTTAACTTGCTTAATGTATTGTTGAATTGTCTAAATGTAGTGTTGACTTGTCTAAATGTAGTGTTGAATTGTCTAAATGTAGTGTTGAATTGTCTAAATGTAGTGTTGAATTGTCTAAATGTAGTGTTGACTTGTCTAAATGTAGTGTTGAATTGTCTAAATGTAGTGTTGACTTGTATTGTTGAATTGTTTAAATGTATTGTTGACATGTCTAAATGTAGTGTTGACTTGTCTAAATGTAGTGTTGATTTGTATTGTTGAATAGTTTAAATGTATTGTTGACATGTCTAAATGTAGTGTTGACTTGTATTGTTGAATTGTCTAAATGTAGTGTTGACTTGTCTAAATGTAGTGTTGTCTTGTCTAAATGTAGTGTTGACTTGTCTAAATGTAGTGTTGACTTGTATTGTTGAATTGTCTAAATGTAGTGTTGACATGTCTAAATGTAGTGTTGACTTGTCTAAATGTAGTGTTGACTTGTATTGTTGAATTGTCTAAATGTAGTGTTGACTTGTCTAAATGTAGTGTTGACTTGTCTAAATGTAGTGTTGACTTGTCTAAAAGTAGTGTTGATTTGTCTAAATGTAGTGTTGACTTGTAGTGTTGATTTGTCTAAATGTAGTGTTGATTTGTCTAAATGTAGTGTTGACTTGTCATAATGTAGTGTTGACTTGTCTAAATGTAGTGTTGATTTGTCTAAATGTAGTGTTGATTTGTCTAAATGTAGTATTGACTTGTCTAAATGTAGTGTTGATTTGTCTAAATGTAGTGTTGACTTGTCATAATGTAGTGTTGATTTGTCTAAATGTAGTGTTGATTTGTCTAAATGTAGTGTTAACTTGTCACAATGAAGTGTTGACTTGTCATAATGTAGTGTTGACTTGTCATAATGTAGTGTTTACTTGTCATAATGTGGTGTTTACTTGTCATAATGTAGTGTTTACTTGTCATAATGTAGTGTTTACTTGTCATAATGTAGTGTTGATTTGTCTAAATGTAGTGTTGATTTGTCATAATGTAGTGTTAATTAACTTGTCATAATGTAGTGTTTACTTGTCATAATGTAGTGTTGACTTGTCATAATGAAGTGTTGACTTGTAGTGTTAATTAACTTGTCATAATGTAGTGTTTAGTGTAGTGTTTACTTGTCATAATGTAGTGTTAATTAACTTGTCATAATGTAGTGTTTACTTGTCATAATGTAGTGCTTACTTGTCATAATGTAGTGTTGATTTGTCTAAATGTAGTGTTGATTTGTCTTAATGTAGTGTTGATTTGTCTAAATGTAGTGTTGACTTGTCTTAATGTAGTGTTGACTTGTCTAAAAGTAGTGTTGATTTGTCTAAAAGTAGTGTTGACTTGTCTAAAAGTAGTGTTGATTTGTCTAAACAATGTCTTATTATGTCAAAAGGCAACTTGTTATTTTGTCCAAATGTGGTGTTGACTTGTCAAAACGCTTAATTTTAACCTTATTAATTATGTTCATTTGTATCGTAATCATTTCAAAATATGATCATAATTTGTCTAACAATGTCCTATTATTTCAAAATGCAGCGTCATAATAATTGTCCTATTGTGGTTTCGACATGTCTAAATGATGTTTGATTATGATAAAAGGTTGTGTTATCATGTCAAGATTAACTTAATGTTGACTTTTCTAAATCATATCTTAATTTGTCACAGTGTGATGTCATCATGTCAAAATGTTATGTTGACTTGTCTTAATGGTTTAATTATGTCAAATAATCATGTAATTATGTCCAAATGATGTGTGATCTTGTCTAGATGTCATGTTGACTAAAATCATGTTGATCTTGTTGTGTGTTTTTGTCTTTGTATCTGATTAATTTTGTAACCAGTAATCTTAAGATGTATTAAAATCATCGTCTGATCACAACAAAATATTTTTATATCTCCATTTCGTCCCTGTCCATTCTGCCCACGAAATGGAGGTATCGTTTGATGATATTATATTATCTTACTTGTTTCACTAGTATTTGTGTATTTTACTGTGTTACTTCTCATAATTAGTCATTTCAAATGAAATTCACTACCAAAACAGTTCTTAAATTGATTGATAACTTGACATCGTTAAGATAACACATTAACTTGCGTGGTGACTGGTGAGTATTGCTCAAGGCCAGTAATCTGTTCCTTTCTAAAGCATTAATAAATATTTATTACTTTTTGTATAGATTATTTTATTAAAATTACTGTCAATTCTCAGTAAAATAAATTTGTATTATAACTGCTGTAAAACAGTTATTTAGCTATTAAAACTACATTTCGTGGTTCATTTTGCTCACGAAATGGACTTCGGATTAAGATGTAGTAGGGCTTTGGTACATGTAATATATCATAATCATTAAAATATTGATTTATTGCTTGCTAATCTTGTAGTTTATTGTGTCAATTTTCAGCCAAAAGAAACAAAATTTGTGTAGTGTATTATATTACTGTTCATTCTCAGTTAAACAAAATCAGTATAATTATTGGTAAAAAATAATTATTAAACAATTAAATCTCCCTTTCGCCACTGCCTGCTCCTTTTCGTCCATTTCCCCCCAAATTCTATATTGCGTGTTTTAGTCATAACTTGTTTTGTCAAATAGAATTTCATTGGACGCTGCCGTAAACATAATAAACCAATCAGAGACGGTGTAAGAATTACGGTGTCAAAATGGAGGACGAGGTTATTTTCTGGAGTAATTTTATCAGTAATATTTAGTTTTCAGTCACTTTAAAGATTGAATCGTTGAAACGAGCATTTACAATCGATAGTTTTAGTTTTTACGTTTTCCTTGCTTAATTTTTATATGCTGTCACTTTGAAACAGTGACACATTTGATATGATGTATAAAGTTGTTGGCATTCTGAAATGGTTCTTCTTTCTACTAGTTTCAACTTCAAGTCAACCAAAAACATATTTTTGGTGATTGTAAGTGGCTTTGAGTCACTTCCAACAGGTTTGCTGTAGGGTTAGCCCTTTAGCATTATTGGAAACCCACGGTACTCATATGATATGCATATCGTTGATGTAATACCCTGGGTTACCAAGGATGGCCAGAGCTTTTTTTCAGTACTTGGGGAAGGGGCCTGAGGCCTTTTTATGTACAGAAAATTTGGGGAAATTTTATCATAAATTCATAGAAAGGGGAACAAAATATCCAAGGTAAACTCCAAATTTAAGGAAAACCGCATGATTTTAAAGACATTTCAAGTTGGGAAGGCGCCTGTTAACGACCCCTGTTATAAGGAAAAAAAGGCCTGATGGCCCTTTACTTTAGTGGTGCAGTTGAGTGCACGTCTCGTCTACCACATAGAAAAACCTGGTTGGATTCCCAGTCAGGGTACAAGTGTGGTTTTCATTCTCACAATTTATCTTAAACTTCAGTAAAACTTTCTTTGAAGCCCACTGTTCCCATTTTATTGGCTGTCTGGTTCGAAACCAAGCACTTAAAAATTCAATTGATGTTCTTTTACAGTGTCATGGGGATTAGAATTTAGGCTACTGTATCTTATGAAATGCCCATTTAGGTTTCATGCATTTTTCTTCCAAGTGCTTTACATACATATCTTATTTTATTTTTCAGGAGATAATGTTTCAACTGAAATGTGATGGCATCTAATGAACACAAAAGACTGATAGATGATGAAAGAAATGACACCCCACAAGAGAATAAATGGACATGGTTTAGACAGGCTTTATGTTCCAGGTATCTAGCTGTTCAGCCTGTTGTCTATGACTAAATAGTTTATTTATTTCAGCTAGAATGTGAAACAAATTATAACAACTTAGATTTATCCCTTAAATTGTGTCCGCTTCCTATTCCCCCCCCCCCCAGTACCGAGCTAGCAGGATGAACTTTCTTGCTGAAGGAAACAACGGGGAAGATTTTGAATGGGATTTTAACCAATATAGAATTAGCCAATGATTACCAGTCCAACTTTTTAAATGCTAGGCCACGCCTGCCCTATGACTTACATGTACATCACTACATGTGTATATCAGATTTATCACTTAATCAAATGTTGGAAGATGATAGATAAAAGACAATTATATTGCTTGATGAAATGATTGAGCAATTGCTATTACTCGTCAACGTTTTAGTTGGGTTTAAAGCCGTTTCAAAATAAATTATAATCTTGAACCAGGGATCCCTTTAAAATCACTAGATTCGAAAACTGGGCCACAGACCTAGGTCTAATGATTGAAAAGCTTCATATTTTGTTTCTGTGTGCATTAAAAGGCGTCACATAAAACAAATCTATGATTTTGGAAAACACACTAAATTTATTATGCCAAGAATGTATGGGCTTATTCATTGTAATAATACCTATTTTATTTACAATTTATATACATGTATACCATGTTACTTAGTTTCTCTGCTAATTTTGTGTTTTTGGTCACTTTCACCCTTACAGGACATCTTGACCTTTGGATAACCTGAAATTCTCTTGATTATGTCATGTTATGCACTGACTTGTTCTAGTGACCCAGTAGAAAAGATAACATCCACCTATTTATAGTTCAGTCATGATATTACATTGCTATGCAAATAATCTTGTCATGTGTAATAAACATATTTAAGTAGCTAACCAATTATAGAAATTTATTTATTCAATGATATTGTCTGTTTGCAATGTGTTGTAACTCATTTTACACATTTAATAAGGTATTATTTTTACACAACCTGTAGGCCTACCTAAATGAATTTAGAAATTATATACCATTGAAATTTTGGATATAATAATTAGGATAGGTAGACTCCCAAGTTTTATTGGTTTTTTAATGAGTTGAAATGGATTTTTATTATTGAATAGTCTTCCTCTTCCTGTCAATATTCCTGAAAGTAAATTCAATTTTAAATTTTGGTAAAACACTAAATTCTTTGTTTGAAAATTTATAATTTTATGCAAAAAAGACTCTATAGTAGGCAAGATTTGCTAGGTAGGGTCATGTTTCCTAAGGTCTAACCTTGCTGTTAGCCTATGACTGAATTTTTTTGCTGTATTGAATGTTCCATGAACATGTATAGCGTCGTCACTTGAAAATGCCGGAACTACAAAAAGCTAAGTTTTCAGGAGACGAAAAAAACATTATTTCTTAAAGCTGAACTATGAACCTCTGACATTTTTAATAGTTAAAAAAATTATACTTCTAATTGGCTAATGAGGATGAAAGTTTAACAGAACGAGGCGGGAAGACATCTACCGTTAGTTTTGGAAATTACTAAAAAAGAAAAATCAAAATTTTGTAGATCCGGCAATTTCAAGTGACCACGACGATAGCATGTCTATGATGACATCATACAGATTAATATCTTATTTCAACTTCCTGTTGTTGATTTCAAGAAAGAAACTTAACTAATAATGTATAAATGGCATACTATGTCTGGGGTCAACAATAATTGTGAAAAAGATATGCAAGTACATTATCTGTCTTACTTTTAAATAAGGGTATCTTGGATCACACTAAGAAACTGTGTCCTAGGTCAAATTGTACATGTGAATCGCTCTACTTAAAATTCATACTCATGACAACCAAGATTTATGAAACACATTATAAATCATAGAACACGTGTCTGGAGATATTCTATTAAATATATGTCCTGTAAGTGTATAAATGTGAAGCAAGTGATTTAAATCATGATTCTTAAACATTTGTTTGAAAAAGGCAGCAGGTATTTTTTCATTTATGAATTTTCATTTATAATTTGAGCCTATAATTAGCATTGACTGTTGGTGATCCCATGATACATTACTCCGCTTTACTGCGTTATATACTGTGGGTCATTTGGCCAGGAAAATCTCGTAATCATGAGTAATTAATGAAGTAGTTTCATAGGTTCCACAGGAAAACCACTGCGGAAAATTAGATAATGAAATTACGCAACCATTTTTTGAAAATAACATGTGCGTTGGTTTCTATTTTAAGTAAGAATAACCCATTATGACATCATTGTTATTGAAGGGTTTTTAATTGTAACATGCGTTTTCATTGGAAGAAGATTGGTCTCCTATGCGTCATGCATATTTGTGAAAATGAGATTTTGTCTGTCAAATTACCCACGGAACGTATGAAGTGTAACGGAAGAAAGTACTGTGATTGCCAACGATGATAATTAGTAAAGCTTAATTTAAAAATACTCCCTGGGAAGATTGATAGGTTGATTACAGTAGCCCAATTGCCAGGGATAATAGCTGTGAAGTCTCTGAACAGACATCAGAATAAAATTTAGATTATAAAATGCAATTTCTTTTTTACTTACTTTTATTATTTGTGTATTACAGGTATTTCCTGAAGGCTTTATTACTTGGACAGTTTATATCATTATTATTATGTGGAACTGCTGTAAGTACAGGATTACTACAAGAACAAGGTGTGAATATACCAACAGGTATGGTATTATAGTTATAAATAACTTACAGTTTGAGGGTTGCCCACAAGACTGTAGTAACTCATTCTTTTATGCAATGCACTTACTACAGTCTTGCAGGCAACCCTGAGTTGTCTATGTTTTATTGTATTATAAAATACAGGCCTGAGCTTTGATACACACAGGAATTAAATCATTAGTGCTTTAGCACACATTGGACATTTTCAAGTGGCGTTTTGTTGACATAATTTTAAAATTCACCAAACTAGTTTATATAGTGTCCATGGTAAAATCATGTGAAATTACTCTATTCCTTAGCATTTTTGGCATACTGTTATAAATATGGTGGTACACTAAAACTGCACCCATATTTTATCACAAATACTTACTGCAGTACTTCTGTACTCATTATTTGTAAAACCATTATAAAGTATATAAATCAGTGGGGTGAATGTTGTGCACCACTGACAGTTGAATGGAATTTATCAATAATTTCATGTATATACGTATTTGTAATTTATTGTTCATATTTTGAGCTCATTATGTACATGTATACAATGTATTTGTAATTTTATCATTCATATTTTCAGTTCATTACATGTACAGTGCGTAAATATTGACCCGACCAAGGTGTAATCGAGCATTAATACTACATTCATATTCAATGTAATGAATACATGTATTCTTGCATAAAGGTCAGGTCGGGGGTCAATATTTACGCACAATATATCTTTAATTTATTATTCTTTCTTTCAGCTCAAAGTTTCTTCAACTATGTCTTATTATGTTTAGTGTTTACTACAATATTGGTGTGTAGAAATGGTGGGAGATCATTTGGTACTATATTAAAGACTTGGGGATGGAAATATTTACTGATAGCTATAGTAGATGTGGAAGCTAACTATCTGGTTGTCAAAGCTTATGCTTATACCACTGTGACTAGTGTCCAGGTAGGTTCTTACACAGATTGGATAAAGTCAAATGGTTGGTGATTGCTTAGAGTCCCTGTGATCTGGACTAACTTAGTTGGTTGGACACAAGTTTACAGGTTATGGGGTTGTATGTTTTATTCCCTGCTGAGCATACTTTTGTGGCGCTTTGTCATGAAATAATTTTTATAGCCATTCTTCCCCTACCACTGAATCTAAATCATGTTTGGCAGCTGTCAGTCACTGAAGGAAGTATGCACATATTAACTAGTTAACAGCTACATGTATATCCAGAATTTGGCCTTTCCAGAGCAGTCAGACTAAAACATACAAATCTAAACTTAAACTCGTGGACACTTTCATCGTTCTTGATTTTGTTTTTGCTGTTTCTCTGAATTCAACTCAAGACTTTCCTAGTAACTCAATTGTTTATGTATGGGAAGTTTGTAAATATCATAATTTATAATACATGTTACACAGTTCAAACTCAGAGGCACTAAAAAAAAACTGAGCTTTTTATGATTAAACCATTAGGGCTGTCACGATACGCCAGATGCGTATCGCCGTATATTGCAATGCGCTAGAACCATATCGCGATAGGTAAACCAAATAAACGGCTTCAAAATACCTTTGTCCTTAAAAACTTATTCAACTGTTCAGTATTGAAGAATTCTATATAGGATTTTGTAGGAAAAGTGCCTATAGCTGACTGAAGAAAACTGGGTATTTTTAGAGTTATTGGAACGTTATGAACCCACTCAGATTGGTTAAATTCTTTGATCTTAAGCTTTAATTGAGTGAACCATGGAAAATTGACAGTTCCCTACTTTCATTTCGGGAAGGGAAGAATTTTTCAATGAAAATAAAATATATTGCTAAATACCGGTACGTTAAATTCGTACCGCGGTACGTATTGCTGCAGCTGCATATCGCAATATACTGGTATACCGATATATCGTGACAGCTCTAGAAACCATATAGCTAGTGAGACTATTGTTATATCAAAGCTGTATGTATTTATATTTCTATATTATTATTTCAGTTATTAGATTGTTTCAGTTTGGTTAGTGTAATGGTATTATCATACTTTGTATTAAAAGCTAGATACAAAATACAAAACATTGGTGGAGCTATTATATGTTTAGTTGGGATGATAGGTCTGGTTTTAACTGATACTTTAGTTGGCAAGAATGATAACTCTGGTAAGAAGGAAACACAATTTTTGTATAAGTTATTGTTCTTTAATTGTTACTTAAATATTATAGTTCGCACAAAATAACATTATGTGTTTGTGGGGGCATAGGGACATATTGAAAATAAAAGTTGTATAGTTCATTGAAATAAATTTAGTGTGGCGGATAAATGAACACCCTCTGAGTCAATCTTGCTTGTAATGGTAGAATACTTTACCATTACACCAACAAGACACTCATTAAAAGATTAAAATTGATACTATATAATGTTTCACTGTCATCCTGAGCTACTTGCCTAATCACATTATTGGAAGAGGTATATGTAATCTAGATTGGAAATCCTGCTTGTAGTCTACCGCATCATTTACCCGAGTGCACTGTTGGATATTCAATATATGAATGTTCAATATAATTATAATTTTTAGCCGGGTTTTTCAACAAAAAAATTCGGCTTATAGTTTTGCGAAACCTGCACAGGCGGTTGGGTGGGCCGTTGGGCATCTGGTGTTGTTAACAATTGCGTTAAAGTTTTTCTTCACCATATATTTCTGCGATTTATTGTCAGATCTTTATGAAACTTCATTCAATGATTACATACCATGTGGTGAACAGAATTAGAAAGTAACAACAACTCTACCTGGCTTGATTATTGATTATTTCCCTTTGTAATTTTTGTGTTAAAGTTTTTAAATCGGGCTTTAATGTGGTTTTCACATTACATTTCTTATTATTATTTTTTCTGTTGCCACCAGCTAGTTATGTAGTATTAGAAGACATTCACATCTTGCTGTGTGCTGCCTTACCCCAGTTTGAGGGATGCCTGCAGCTGTTGTTATATAAAAACCCAGATTTGATTGATTTATTGATTGATGATAATTCTCATTCATTGTCCTCTATTTCCAACAGCAAGTAATGCAGTATTAGGTGACATCCTGATTATTATTGGTGCTACATTATATGGTGTATCTAATATATGTGAGGAATATGTGGTTAGAACATTTGATAAAGTAGAATTTCTAGCTATGGTTGGATTGTTTGGAAGTTTTATCAATGGAATACAATTGTAAGATTATTATAAACAGTAAAGATCTTTATTGATTTTTAAGTCCCAAATTCTTAGTTTGAGGAGAATATGGACCCTGTATGAAGACCACTTTGCTATTGAGAGGCTCAATTTGGTGGTCCTAATAGTGGAACTTCACTGATGAATATATTCACCAATAGGGCTGCGGTGAGTATCCGAGTACTCGGGTATTCGGGATCTCGAACAGAAAATCGATTACGAATACTCGTCATGTCCGAAATAGTCGGATCGCGATCTTTTTTTGGAAAAAATAAACAAACATTTTCAGATTTATTACCACTGAAATCTAGTCGCACTACTTTTTAAAACTTTAATTTATGTAGGGACCCAATTATCTTACCACAGCCCTATTCACCAACATTGGTGTAAGATCAGCATCTTATTCACAGAGATAACTCAGAAAACATATTTTTAAGAGTGGGGTAGTCACAAGTGACAATGCCATTTTCTGAGCTCATAAATTGAAATAAAAAGATCTTATTCCACATGTGATGAATATTTTGTTTCTTGCATCTTTTTTCTGTAATGTTTTAGATTATTTTTTACTCAAATATAATGTGATATCATTTCTCCTCTATGATGATGTCATTTATCTATTGAGATGACATCATTTTAACCTAATACTTTCAATATGATGAAATATGAGACTTTGCAGTTGCTTTAAAAGTTAAAGTGCGGTTTAAAGTCTGCTTCCATATACATGTTCAGCCGACTTTACAATCTTGTTCAATAACTCCTGATCATTGAAATCACCCTCAGACAAGCGATCCCTCACAGTGCCCATTTACATCTAGGTGGAGTGGAACAATTGTAGGTAAATTTCTTGCTCAAGGAAATTAGCAGTGCCCTTAGTGGGGATCGAACCCAGGACCTCTTGATCTCGAGCGCGCGTTCTACCACTGGACTATTGCTCCTACTAATATATATTTTCATCATATAACAACACAATTCACCAGAAAGTAGGACAGAAATGTGAGACACTTTAAAAGTCATTGAAAAAATCCATTCGGAACTCCTCGACCATTCATTGAAGTAATTAACTCAGAAGGATTTGTGGGGGGAGGGGTACCCCCACAAACTGAGATTTCACTACATACATGAAAAAAAGCACAGGTGGAGAATGTAACAGTTATGCATAAAAGTTCTAGTAGTATACACACAAAGTTTTGTTAAAATATATTTCTATGTTATATATTTGACTAAATATTGTTCAGCGATATCATTGAACTGTGTTATTACTAATTTATGGACTAAAAACAAAACATCAATTATTGCCTAAATGATCATGGATTTGTTTACTTCAACACCGGTCAAAGCATTTTGTTTGAATGGCATCCAATCCCACCCGAGGGAGTTATACCCTTCCTTGTAAATTTGACAATACAGTCATGTAATGTCAATTTTCCTGCATAAATAAGGTATATGGGGAAGTTGCTGGTCTTGTGAAAGGGTAAGCAAGAACTGGTTATAGACTAGGATCCAGGAAAAATTTGATTGGCTAGCCCCTCTAACATAAAGTTGTTTGTGTTAAATGGCATTTAACCAAGTATAAAAAGGAAGGCTTTGTACATATCTTTCTCTATTACAGTGCAATTCTTGAGAGAGATGAAATTGTTACCCTAGATCTTACATCCTATAAAACAGGTAAGATGTATAAGAAAAATTACACGCCACTGAGGGTTTCCTGGTCTAATAGTGACCGACCAGTCAGCCCTATAACATATAGTGGACCGAAAGCTGAGGTCTACTACATGTAAGTAGGCTGACTGGGAGGTCACTATCAGACCAGCAGGCCCACAGTGGAGTGTATCATTTCTTATATTATACAGCACATTTTTAACACTTGATGTTTTGCACAATCAAAGGAATAAACATTTTTAAACATTTAATAGGCCAAAACTAATAGCGTAAACTTTGTTTACACGGTGTCAAACTCTGTGAAAATTACAACATGGGATGCGCGCCACTAAACAAGTATTCAATAATATCGACTTGATATGACATCAACCGGCCACTATCCCTTTTTAACGGCCCCCTGCTGAAATATATTAAAATAAGGCCTGCTATGTTATATATACGTTAAGAAGAAGCAATTTTATGTAAGATATAATATATTCAGGTATTGCCACAATATCCTACATGTGGTGGAATGATCAGACGAAACAAAACTTGATATAAAATGTACAGTCCTCACCAAATGCTTGGAGACTTTTTCACTTTGTAGGCTTTCCTAATAGCTTTTATGGAAAATTTGATTGCTGTTTAATTTGGAATAGTAACTAGTTTTGCTTTTTTGTTATGGTTCTATCATATTTATAGTTGAAACTACAAAAGTTGCTTAAAAACTATGTTATGGATAAGAAATAACATGGATCATAGTTTTTGGAGATGTCAGATGCTGATTATCATTCTTGTACCCAGAGGTTATCAAGATTTTCCATCCAGAATCTTTATAACCTCTGGGTACAAGAATACTGTTAATAAACATGTCAGATGCTCTTATAAACATAATGCATTCATGAAATGTTTGTAAACCTGGCACCAAGGGTACTTAGCAAGTTAAAAATAATGGTTCTACAAAAAAGCAGGGTTTGTACAGAGCCTTGAAAGTCCTTGAAAAAAGGTTCTTACTTGAAAAGTCTTTGTATTAAAGGTTACCTTAAAAAATGATGTAAAAGACCTTGAATTTAATTAAAACCCCTTGAAAATACAAGTTTTGCAGCAGTGTTTGCAGAGGCACGCATCTGTGCCATTGGCGCATAAAAAATATCAATGGCTTGGACAAAATCCAGATTAGCGCCAAGCACACTATTGTTTTTCTAGTCACTTGAAACTACTTAATCAAGAATTAATTATATTATTTTCATGAGGACTGTATATTCATGTATTACTTCACGGTCGTTCATATAAAATGTCCTGAGGATATTTTTTTTAATCTCCTTGAGTCTCGGTATGCTTGTCACCCTAGGCATTAAGGTAAAATTTGTTGAATACTTTTGGTTAATTTATGTCTGCGGTATGAACAGTTTTACCACAATTCCTCTTTGATTTCCCAAAGCTCAGTGATTGATTATGGACGCATTTTATACCTTAGAGCAAAATAAAGTGTATTGAGGGTTGCACGCAAGACTGTAGTAACTTGTTTTTTAATGCAATGCACTTAGTACTGTCTTGCAGGAAACCCTTGAAATTTATGTAGTGTTTCAATGCAGTTGTAATTTATGACTACTTATTGCTGAACATTACTCATTTTTCTTAGCGTTGTTTAAACCAGCCTGGCTAGCTCAGTTGGTAACATACAAGTCTTCTGATTGAGAGGTCATGGGTTTCAATTCCTGGGTGGCGCATACTTTCATAGAGATTGGTCATTAAAAAATTTCTACAGCTATTATTCCTCCTACCACTGATTATGATTCACGTAGGGCAGTAATCAGACACTAAAGGAAGTATGCGCCTAGTAACTGATTAACATTTAAATCCATAGAAATAGCCTTTCCAGGAACAGTGAGTAGGTTTATCAACCGCTGTTATATGACCTATACGATGTGTTGCTTATGGCATTAAACCAAACCAAAAAGCAAAAAGTTAGCAATTTTACAGTCATCACCTTAAAAAGTTTGGTACACAAGCCCAATTAATTATGCTGATATAGTAATGAACTAATTCTTCAACTAGCCAAACTGTATAAAATATGTAGTTTCATTAGCCCAAATTAATTTCACTGGTCCAAGGCTTGGAGCTAATGGGTTAGTTAAGACAAAGACTGGCTGATGGTATTGAAATTTGATTTTACATCCATGTACATGTATAATATTGTAGGGATGACACAATACAGTCATCACACGATACTATACATATCGATACAAAAGGAGACTATATGATTATTTACGATACGATACGGGTAGTTATTGTAAAATAACTAACATTATTTTACATATGATAAAAAGTAGTTCATCGGTTGAGTTGTCTCTACACGCAGATTGAGTTGTCCAAACCTCGGGTTGAGACGTCCACAGGTTTAGTTGTCAACGGATAGAGTTGTACCGGTTTGGTTTTCAAACAGCCGCAAAAATTATATTTCTTGAAGAATGTGACAAACCAATCAAATGCTGGAAATACAGTGGCTTCCACCAATTTCGATTGTCAGAGTGGTACCACATTATTTCGTGCTGTGCCATAATACGTAATGTGGCCAATGTATCGATATTGTATCGATATCACCATATTGTCTCGCCCTATTATATTGTAGGAGGGCTGTTTGTACTTAACTATTTATATTTAATTTAAATCATTTGCTTGCAAAAATAATTATTAGCTCAGTTGGTAGAGAGCATTGTTCAGTCATCACCTACATGTTTTTAGTTATGGGCTATATTGTAAACTAGCCTGAGTGTTTGAAATAAGTGATTTTCACTAGCCTGAATCAATTTTCACTGGTCCCTGGCTTCTGGCTAATGGGTTAAGGCAAGGACCCTATATGTTTATATAGGGTCCTTGTTTATATAAGGTTCTTGTTTATATAGGGTCCTTGTTTATGTAGTGTCATTGTTTATGTAGGATCCTTGTTTATATAGGGTCCTTGTTTATATAGGGTCCTTCTTTATGTAGGGTCCTTTGTTTATGTAAGGTCCTTGTTTATATAGGGTCCTTGTTTATATAGGGTCCTTGTTTATGAAAGGTCATTGTTTATGAAGGGTCCTTGTTTGTATAGAGTTCTTGTTTATATATGGTCCTTGTTTATGTAGGGTCCTTGTTTATATAGAGTTCTTGTTTATATAGGGTCCTTGTTTATATAGGGTCCTTGTTTATCTAGAGTTCTTGTTTATGAAGGGTCCTTGTTTATGTAGGGTCCTTGTTTATGTAGGGTCCTTGTTTATATAGGGTCCTTGTTTATATAGAGTTCTTGTTTATATAGGGTCCTTGTTTATATAGAGTTCTTGTTTATATAGGGTCCTTGTTTATATAGAGTTCTTGTTTATATAGGGTCCTTGTTTATATAGAGTTCTTGTTTATATAGGGTCTTTGTTTATATAGGGTCCTTGTTTATATAGGGTCTTTGTTTATATAGGGTCCTTGTTTATATAGGGTCCTTGTTTATATAGGGTCCTTGTTTATAAAGGGTCCTTGTTTATATAGAGTTCTTGTTTATATAGGGTCCTTGTTTATAAAGGGTCCTTGTTTGTATAGGGTCCTTGTTTATATAGGGTCCTTGTTTATGAAGGGTCCTTGTTTATGTAGGGTCCTTGTTTATATAGGGTCATTGTTTATATAGGGTCCTTGTTTATAAAGGGTCCTTGTTTATATAGAGTTCTTGTTTATATAGGGTCCTTGTTTATAAAGGGTCCTTGTTTATATAGGGTCCTTGTTTATATAGGGTCCTTGTTTATGAAGGGTCCTTGTTTATGTAGGGTCCTTGTTTATGTAGGATTCTTGTTTATATAGGGTCCTTGTTTATATATGGTCCTTGGGTCCTTGTTTATATAGGGTCCTTGTTTATGTAGAGTCCATGGTTAAGGGAATATTCTCATATTCAAGAGCTTGGCATAGGTTGCCCTGTTGGTTCCTCAAATTTTACTTGCATGAAACCTATAGTGGTTACTTGTCCAAACAAATGGTTCTTTAATAAAATTTGAGAGTTTTTAATATATTTTGGTTGCCTGATTGGATGACTAGCCATGAAAACTTGTTGATGAACCCAAAGTAATGTCCTCACAGTATATCAGAAGACCATTAATGTTTAGCCCTGTACAATTGTTCATGTATTTATGTTAATATATTTCAGTGGTACCACTCCTAGTATTTGTTATATGTTTATTTTTACTCTATTCTACAATGACTATAGTAATACAACTAACTAGTGCCACAACAGTCAATCTCTCGATATTATCTGCTGATTTCTATACTTTATTATTTGGATTGTTCCTCTTCAATTATAAGGTAAGAAAATCGTTTGGATTGTTCCTTTTCAATTATAAGGTAAGAAAATTTTTTTGATTGCTCCACTTTCATTTTAAGGTAAGAAAGTCATTTGGATTGTTCCACTTCAATTATAAGGTAAGAAAATCATTTGGATTGTTCCACTTCAATTATAAGGTAAGAAAATCATTTGGATTGTTTCACTTCAATTTTAAGGTAGGAAAATCATTTTGATTGTTCCACTTCAATTATATGGTAAAAAAAATAGGATTGTTCCACTTCAATTATAATGTAAAAAAAATATTAAGATTGTTCCACTTCGATTAAAGGTAAGAAAACTTATTTGGATTGTCCAGCCACCGGCTAGCTTAGTTAGTTGCACACAAATCAGCTGATCAAGGGGTCATTGGTTTGATTCACAAGTATGGCATTTTTCATGGAGTTAGGTCATAAAGAAATTTCTACAGTTATTCTTCTCACCACTGATTTCAGATCATGTTGAGCAGTTGTGGGTCATTGACAGAAGTAAGTGCCTAGTAACTGGTAAAGAGCTAAATCTAGAGATTTAGCTTTTCATAAAAGTGATTAGGTTAACTTAGTGACCTAAACAATGTCTTGCTACAGTGTTAAACCCAATGAATAAAATTATGTTTATAATGTGAACATTAAAGTTTTGCTATTCAGACTGCGATAGAAATTGCTAAATCATGTGGTTTTTGATGATTAAAATAGTATAGATAATTTATAGACTTGGTAATGCCAGCCTAATAACTTAAAAATGTTGCCCAAAGAAATTGAATTTGGCATTCATAGAAATACAAATTTACTATTCAATATGGATATATACGAAAGCCGAATGGTGTCACATAAAAATAAAATTATACTTTATCATAATAACTAGACAACTAATTCAGCGAGATAACTAATGTGTAATAATGAGATAATTAACTCGTGATAATGAGATAACTAACTCGTAATTACGAGATAATTAACTCCTTTGCAAAACCACCAACAACTCAAGATAACAACATCAACAACTAAAGACATATAATTATCTCGTATAATTTTATTTTTTATTTCTATGTCATTATGTTACACCATTCAGCTTTCGTACATTATACATGCATATGATATAAGTGTATTTATATTTTTTCAGTTCCATGTTCTATATTTTATATCGTTCACTGTGATAATCATTGGATTATTTATATACTCTACAAGTCCAGTTACTTCTAGCGATCAACATTATAATGTGACTGAGATACAGAACAGTGAATTAACTGAACCTAGTGAGGTCTGCGATGATGAACCTTGCCATGAGATTAAAGCCACTGTATGAAGATATGCTCATTTACTGCAGACATAGAAATGTCTTATAACTATAAAGTCTTCAAAATATAACATGCATTAGGGACCGAATAAACAGTTCAGACCATATTAATTGCTTCCTAATTTTAAGTTTTACAAATTGCTCATGTTTTAAAAGAGGGGACTTTTATAAGAGCACTCTATATGTTTAACTCATGTTTATGCTGGCATTGAATATACACTGCCCTCCAAGTTTCTTCACAGTACAATTAATCAAATAACTACAATATCAAAGTTCTAATTTGAAGAATAATTATATCATTGTTTATTTCATTCATTATTCAAGCAATAGAAATGGAATTTCTATCGGTACATTTTATTTTTTGAGTTGCAGCTAAAATTATCTACCAGCCTTTGAAACTATGGTCAACGTATCTCAATGAGCCAATATCAAATTTGTGATATTTTTGTTATTTCATATCCATAAAACAAATTTACAGACTAGATAAAGCAAATTGAAAATCATTTAACAATAAACTGCTTTTACAACTTTTTGAATTTCTATTAAGAACAATATAACTTGTGAATGTGTGAAGGAACTTTTGGAGGGCAGTGTATATGATCCAAAATAATTAAGTGTTTTACAAATATATGTTATTTCTTTAACGTTGTCTTCATTTTATTATTATAATTTTATCTTTATTAGTAAACAATTTTTAACAAAAAGTTATAAGGTTTTATTATTGCTTTTATTTGTATTGTTTTAATTTTTTCAACTCATCAAGCTCTGATCAAATAATTGTAATAAATGTACTTTACCATGTTGCTATTGTGTTTCTTTTACTATTCTTGCCAAGATCTTTCATGTGTCATACATGTTTGTTCACTCTTATTAATAAAATGATAACATGTGAAAATTGTCTTTTAATTTATTTGAATTTGTCTAGTGTTTTCACCTAGACTGGAACACGACTTATGCTATCATGTATGCCTTGGTATTGGCATCTGTGTCAATGTTAGTGCAGCCACGGATTTAGCCCTGGGCTTCAGGGCTGCAGCCCCACCCCCCCCCATCTCAGCCCAGAGATACGTTTTCCAGCTGGGCTGGTATTCTCTAATGCATTTATGGTCCGTAGCTGGTATTCTCTAATGCATTTATGGTCCGTAGTGTGGCCGTTATCAAAGCAATTAATTGCTATCATCCGGTTGTTAATCTCTTGCCTGGTGGCTTTGTTGATAGGTTAAGATACAGAACTAGATTGTATCTTACATTTAATCATGTTTTTAGTCTAAATAATTTTTAGTATCGGCCATTATTCCGGGAGCCAGACAAGTGGTCCCATGCCATTTTTGAAAGGGGTGGACAACTGGTCCAATGTTATCTCTGTTTGTAAAGGGTGGACATTTGGGGGTAGGCACGTGCAATAAGGGTCATTTTTGGGACGACTTTCATAAAGTGAAATTCACTAAATCCAGTTAAAAACACATATTTCAAGGCCCGTGGTGGCCATTTTGAAGGAGGTCCAGACCAAAAAATGCAGTATTGACCAGTTATAAGGATTAATCTGTGCTATTAAGGATGCAACAAAATAACAGCCAAAAATGCACCAGAGTGCATGATTTTAGACCTTTATTTTTCAAAATTTCCGGGGAAGCCCCCTGTACCCCCACCAACGGGAGTGGAAACCCCGCCCGTACCCACCCCAATTTGGGTCTTCCAGCCCCCCAGGCAGCCCTATTCTGTATCCGCCCCTGTAGTGTTGCTTGTGATTGAGGTTTTTTAATAGTAATAATACTTATTTGGCATAGTGTATTATCACTGTACACAGCAAAGTACAATATACATGTACAGAGAACATTCTTGTATTTTAGCGTAGCGTATGGTAATTTGCTATATGACAAGCATATCAACACCAGGAAGGAATAACACAAAAAGCATGACCTTACTTCTATTGTGGTTCAGTCTTATATCTTCAACACTGTCGAAGAAAATTTTATAAAAGTTGATTTGCTTATCATTCAGATCATTATCTAAACAATATTAAAGAGACGTAACTCTGGATGTATTTATTTATGAGTTACGCCCCTCTTATACTTCAAGATACGAGGTTTAAGTATAGTGCGTAAGTATTGATCCCGACCTGACCTTTCACATTTGCATCTAATAATTATCTATTCATATCCCGACGAAAGTCAGTACCACGCCTATTCTACACTTCGACAGCGATCGTAAAATTATAGAAGTATGTTTGTGTGTTAAGTTTTAACTCGTAATCCTCACGGTCACCGTGTAATCGAGCATTAATACTACATTCGTATTCAATGTAATGAATATTCTTGCATAAAGGTCAGGTCGGGTCAATATTTACGCACAATATATCCGAAATATTTCTGTGTTCCAAGCTTTTTTGTTTTAATTCAAGCATTGTTAAAAACAAATCTCAAAAGTCTAGGACGTCGTTCTTTGGTCTGCCCTTGCAAACCCCTCACAGTAGTTACGTCACACATTGCTACGTAATTATATTAATTATTCAATAAAGGAATATAACCCAGCCATCGCCAACTGCGTCCCATTCAGGGGCGGATCCAGGATTTTTTTCTAGGGGGGTCCGAACTTTTCTACGGGGGTCCGAACTTTCGAACCACGACAACATTATACACATTTTGCAGAAAAAATGCAACATGTTATTAATATTGTTTTGTGGAAATCATTATCTATTGTAAACATTGAAAAACAAAAAGTACCGTTACATGGATAAAATTAAAATACATGTACAATATAATTGATTTCGTTATATATTTACTCCTAATAAGTTTATATGTACAAAAGTAGAAAGATATACAGGCAAATGATTTGTTTGTTAGTTTGTTGGGTTTAACGCCGTAGCAACACAATTATAGGTCATATAACGGCGTTCAGTCAACCTACTCACTCCTCCTGGAAAGGCTAAATCTCTGGATTTAGCTGTTAAGCAACTACTAATCACATACTTTCGTCAGTGACTGACAACTGCCCTACATAATTAAAAATCATTGGTAGGAGGGAGAATGGCTGTAGAAATAATTTCATGACCAAGCTCCACGAAAGTATGTCCCGCCCGGGAATCGAACCCACGACCCCTCGATCAGTAGACTTGCGTGCTTCCAACTGAGCTAGCCGGGCGGCGTATTATTTAGTAACGCTGCAAATATTGTATACTAGCCATTGTTTTCGTGGATAACATCTTGCTTTAATATTGTTTTGTGGAAATAATTATTAATTGTAAACCTTGAAAAACAAAAATACCATTAAATGGATAAAATTAAAATACATGCACAGTATAATTGATTTCGTTATACATTTACTCCTAATAAGTTTATACGTACAAAAGTAAAAAGATATACAGGCAAATGAGATAACAGAAAGAACTCGAGCCCGCGTTTAAAAATCAAGAGGCTGTCTGTTATAAATACACTTCAGAAGTGTGATAGAGTTATTTCGAATTTTAGATCGAGAATCTTGATAACCTCTAAGTACCATTCGGAACGCATCGACCATTCATTGAATAAAGTGAATGGCCGAGGAGTTCCGAATGCTCTAAGTACGCGAATTATCTTGAAATACGTAGCCATATTGCGTTAGGATAAAAAAGTTGGCAAATTTTCGCACATGTCTCAAATAGTAAATGGTTAATGCATCATTTCTCATATCAGTGATAAGGGATCCTGAACTTTGTCCGAATTGTCGTTAACCTTTTATGCCGTTGTATACAAATAGTGTTGTATTTTTCTTGTCATCAATTTTACTGTTACACCAAATATGTTGTCATATTTTAACATACATCATAAATGTACGAAATAAAATATGAACAAAATAAAAATATTGTCATTTTATGGCATACATGTATATATAATGATACATTAAGACTTTAACATTTCCGGAAAAAAGACGTTTTAATTCATTGTATCTTTCATGACCTCCAATTGATCGAATCTACAAAAAATCGTGGAACAGTAATAGGTAATTGCTAGAACGGAGATCTATCTCTTTTGGGTTTGTAAACATGTATTTGGTCTTGGGTATACATGGGACATTGTTTGTAACACCTTTGCAGCATGACTGTTGGAGTCGGTGATGATTTGAACGTTGAATGTGTGAGTGTAGTGTAACTGAGGAAGCCGGCTTTTATGGTCAGAATGTTAGACGATCATCATTCATAATCATAGTTAAGCAACGGGCAAAGCTTTTAGTGGTTAAATTGGTGACCACAGGGATTACCGTGGGTTTGGTGGACGCTACTGTAGATACTTGAAGGAAGTGTCACAATAATACGTCTACCACAACTTGATTTCACTCAAATGGTTTTTTAAAAATGATTTCCGCAATGTTAGCCCATCGCATACATGTCAGGAGCTTTATAAGACACATGTCACTTGGAAGATACCACAATTCAAAGCTGATTAACATCGCTCGGTAGTGAAGTTGTGTTTTGATAAGATTAATCAAAATTGGACCGGTTTTGGAGATAATTACCAAAATGTCTAAAATGGTAAAACATTTTATATTTTAATCCATTGGTACTTCTATTTTCATTATAAATTGAAGAAGCACTGTAAGGACTATAAACATCGGTGGTTTTTGGATTTCAGAATTGGCTTAATACATGTATAGGGACATCTTTCTTCTGAAATTAAGCATTTGGAACTTAAAAATTGCCAACAGTCTTATGACATTGCACATTCGGAACAACCTTTGCGATCATCTACGAAGATATACCTTGGAAATCAGACGTAGTAGGAATACAACCAGGTTATAAGGTCTGGCGACTGTCATTTTCATATCAACATTTAATAATAACATTGTTACACGCTTTATCACAGCATTTCATCTGTGCAATGTCTCACATGTCGTATTTCTATGTAGTTCAGACTATATTACAACAGAAACCAAATTCCTAGATCTACTTTTTTACCTTATGATATCCGAGGTTAATTTGCGTAGAAGATCGCCGAGGTAGTTTCGAATGGACATTGAAATAACCAAGGTAGTCTTTATAGCGGAACTTTACTGTATAATTTATAACATGTAGGCCCTTAATTTAAAGTTTCATACATATTTTTAAGATCATTTACTAATTTCATATCGAAGTAAACACGAAGCTGTGAATTTTTCAGTATATTTTCAAATAATCCCTACCCTTCTAATATATATATGTGAATTTTCGAATTTTATTTTTCAATATTATGAAAAGTACGCTTATGTTTTTGACCTTGCCACTAACACAAACAGACATTGAATGATTGCTATAAATTTTAGATTTTTTGGCGTGTACTGAACTTGTTATTAATTGTGAAAATTTGGTCACGCTTTTTTATTTTTTTTATCATTTTATGACCATTGCGAAAAGGCATAAGTTCGGTCCCATTTTGTGCTAAAATATGACTGCAGTGAAACAACACATTTTGCAATTCTCAATGAAAACCTGCAAATTTCAGAGGACATTGCTTAATAACCACTTATACGAAAAGTTGCAAATTTTAAAGTACATGCATAATTTCATTTACTGAACTCCTTAAAAAATTTTAGTTTGAAACTATATGAATATAGGAAACGAAAAAAAAATCAGATTTCAAACAATGGTACATTCTTTAATTTTTCTTTGTGTTTTGTGCAGTTCGTGCTTCGATTGTTATTGGTAGTGCTTTGGAACTTAAAACTCGTCAAAAACGCATAATTTTGCAATCTGAATGTATCTAAATTCTTGGTATTCAGGATTCAGCATACATTTGTAATTGGCATGTTCTCATATTAAACCAACCTAACACTGCTTAGCGCTTTGTCTTCTGGTACCCTTCTTACACCAAAAAATCCGATAACATGTTTGCGTCGCAGCGATATCAAATCGAGGGTATCAGGGATTAAAGGTACTAGTTCACAGATTTGGTTAAGACTTTTTATTTTTTTCGAAATACAATTGAGTGTCTGTAATTGTGTCAAAAGTATAAGTCTTTATATTTTAGGGCAAACTGACCTATAGATTGCAAGAAATATGCAATTAAAGTCACAAAAAATGCACTAAAATTGTCTATACCGTGACACACGGGGTAGAATTTTACTACTTGAAACACCATTATTTGTACTTGTATGTCAATTTGCACTAAAATTGTCATTATCAAATCACTAATTTTCTGCTTAAAAATGTTCTCAAACAATTTTGATAGTTTCCGAAAAAGTTGATGTTTAAGTTGAAATCTGTGAACCTTTAAAGCGCTAGCTAGTGATATGGTTAGGAAGCTGGCAATTGGTTAAGATGTTGGATGATATCATCGTAAAGCTGACCGTATGTTAGTGTAGATTTCCCTCCTGTTACACTTCTTTCTGTTCCAGACTAGTACAGTGTTGATTATAGTCGCTTCTAACCTTCCTTCTTGATTTACAATCAAACTGAAATAATCTGACGCATGTTTAAATAATGCTTACTTTAAGTCAACACTTCAGATTTTTATGAATTCGCATTTTATACTTATAGATATGTATCGTGGCAGTAATATTAGTATTACAATGCCATTTCCAAGTTGGTGACTCGAAATGTAACAGGCGAGGACGAGGTTTGTTATTTCCTTTACTTAGATTTGACACCGTTTTATATCAACATTTTATAACAATTCTGGGTCCCATATCAATGATATGACGATGTATTTCGTTCGGAACTCCATGGCTATTTCCTTCGCAGCAAATTTTATCGGTTTTTTGAGTATGTGATATCATACATTTTTGTCAGGTTAATTTCTTGCTCTAGGAAATTAATGCAACTATTAGGATTGAATCCGGAACATCTTGATCCCTAAGCGCGCCCTACCACTGGACTACTGCTCCTACTTGACGAAGGCTCCACGTTGGCTTCCTTAAATAATTTGTCTTGGGTATTTATAGGTTCAAAATTATTAATATTATGAACAAAACAACACAGTTGAGCTTTAATCCTGGTATTAGTTTTCTGAGAAATTTTCTGTAGATATAAACATAGTTTTAGGGGAAAAATTGTACCATAACCACTTGTTATTGGTTAAAATTTGCCAGGCAATTCACTGAACTGTCTGCATGCTTGTGGCGTTTGTGGTGTTTTGTACGCATGCAATTCATTTGAATGAAATAAATAAAACGACATGCGGTTTGGTCACAAAATGAATGACAACAATCAGTCAATCAATTAAATGTGGCTAAAGATATACAGTAAATCACAAATTGTCAGATATACGCTGACTAGTCAAATTGTCGTGGTTTCTATGGTTGTATGTAGTATCATATGAAATAACCGTGGTTTCTATGGTTGTATGTAGTATCATATGAAATAACCGTGGTTTCTATGGTTGTATGTAGTATCATATGAAATAACCGTGGTTTCTATGGTTGTATGTAGTATCATATGAAATAACCGTGGTTTCTATGGTTGTATGTAGTATCATATGAAATAACCGTGGTTTCTATGGTTGTATGTAGTATCATATGAAATAACCATGGTTTCTATGGTTGTATGTAGTATCATATGAAATAACCATGGTTTTTTTGGTTGTATGCAGTAACACATGAATCAACCATCTAAATGATTAAGGACATTTAGCCAGACACATTGGCATTCTTTTCCCAGTTTGTTTTGTTTTAAATGGACAAAACTTGAATAGTGCGTTTCAATGAATCATTTTGTTGTAGGCTATTAGGGACTTTAAAAGTCGGTTATCTTTCCCTGATAAAATCTGAAGTAATCTAATTCGTAAGTAAGTTCTTACAGTTGGAATCCTTGGATTGTATCATTGAATTCTTATGTACGGATAACAGAATATTTCATCTAATATATTTCTTGTAAATGAGGATATTAACAGAAGCGATATAATTTAGATAGTTCTTTACCCTAAAAATACTTAGCTTGAATTTCAAACAAATTAAAGATTTACAAAAGAGTTATTTAAGATTAATTTTGGCAAATTGACATTGAAAAAAGGTCTTTCTGTTACAAATACAATAAAGAAGAGTAATTGAGCAATCTCGAACTTTAGATCGAGAATCTTGATTACCTCTGGGTACGAACATGATCTAGAAAAAACCATCCGATTGCTTTCGGATAAAATAATTAGCAAGTTTTCGCCCATGTCTCAATCAGTAAAATGTTAATGCATCATTTCTCATATCATGTGATAAGGCAGTCTGAACTTTTCCCGAACTGTCGTAACTTTTATGCCGTTGTATACATCGTTGTATATTTTTGTCATCAATTTTACTGTTACATTAAATATGTTGTCATAATTTAACATACATCATAAATGTAATAAAATATGGACAACATAAACTATTGACATTTTATGTCATATATATAATGATCCATTAAGACTTTAACATTTCCTGTGTAAGAAAATCTTAATTCATTTCACTTTACGACTCTCTTTTGATAAAAAACATGACAAATCTTACATGCAGCTACTGATAGAATCTAGCCTCTTTAAGTATATGTATACGATCATTGTGGACTGTGACTGTAACCAATCGGTTAAATTCTTGTAACTTAAGCTAGGTGAGATAGGATTAACAATGAAAAAAACTGACGTTTCGTTACTTTTACAATGTATGACGCGAAGGGAAGATTTTTTTTCAAGAAATAAAAAGTATCGCCAAATACCGGTACGTTAAAATCGTACCGCGGTACGTATTGCCGCAGAGCTGCGTATTGCAATATACCGGTATATCGGTATATTGTGGCAGCCCTACTAATTAATGCTCGGTGAATCGGTTTATTCTTAATGTAAGATATTGTCCCCAAAGTCTTTTTGGTAGGAACTGTATGTTTGTTCACGTTTAAACCATTGATTGATTCGACAATCAGATCCGTGTCCAAATATAAACGATTATCCTAATTCATTTTGAAAAAGTTTATTATAAAGGAGTTTTGCGCATAAATTTAGGTGATATATTTTAACTCTTTACTGGTCAGGACATGGCCGAAAATTGAGCAGTGTTACAACTTCATGCTATAGCGCTATTTCATGGGTGATTGTTTTTAAACCCCGATTCTAGTTACCATAGCAACGTTGGGACGGTGCAAGAGGCAAACATATATTTACATGCCTTCGCGGAGCCATTCTTCCTCCTACAACTGATTCTAAATCATGAAGGACAGTTGTCAGTCACTGACGGAAGTATGCGCCTAGTAACTAGTTAACCGCTAATCCAGAGATTTAACCTTTCCAGGAACGGTATGTAGCCTAGGTTGACTTGCCGCCGTGATATAACCTATAAAATGTGTTGCTACGGCGTTAAACCCGGGAGGCTACCACATTAAATTGTTATTGTCCATTGCTACGATAAATAGTTGAGGCAAAATGTCGATGACTGCACGGACAGGTCATACCATCAATATGTTAATGAACGATTTTTAATAGAAATGACTACAAACATGTAGTAAATAATTTGTATGAATAGGTCATCGCACCACCATCAAAGCCAGTAGATGTATACCAATGAGCATTTTACTCATATTTGTTATCGATGACAGCTAATTTAGTGTTTGTATACACCATTTGTTAGAAAATGGATATTAAATCATTACAGTGTTAATATAATAATAAAATAAAAATGTACATACATGTATATTGACAGTTTTATGGGACAATTTACAGGACAACCTCGATTAAAATAAGGGATTTGGGCACGATTCTCTATACAAATATATACATTCATATCTTAGTGGAAGATCGGCATGGTGTTCCATATGAAACTTTCTCAAAGGGAATATCGGAAACTGTTACTTGATTCCTATTTTCTTTCTCGTACCCAAGAGAGATATTGTTTTAATCTTCTTGTGCTTTATAACTTTTCATTTCATGGCAATGCCGAATGTCACCAAAATGAGAGCATTTGATTGGCTAGTTAACTGACGAAGCATCACTCGCCAGGTGGCGCTTGTCGTATACGTTTTTCGCGAAAATGTTTTGATTGGTTGATATCGCGCGGGAAAATGACGTAAGATCGTAAAAACTGGACAAAAACCACTGAATATAAGCATGATCCAATGCTAAATTGTATCGGGCCATCAACGGACGCCTACGTTGGCCAAATCTCATTTTGCCATTCGGCTCCACTTAGGGCCAACAACAATTAAACACATGACTAACCATGGCCAACAATGACCGCCATGACATACTGGAAAATGTCAACAAACCCAATGTATTTTGCATCATTAAAACGAAACCATGAATTACATATAAATGAACTTTAAGTACTATCTTTTGTATTCAAACAAAATATAACAATATAAGTATTTTGATTCACCGTGATAAATTCCGACCTTGTATTCAAACAACATGACAAATGTGTTTTATTTATGTACAGCATTATATGTACATAATTATGTAAATGCTGAATTAATATCATTTCACTGATATATTGTAAATGAATTAGCTCTAAAAATATAATCATTTTGACAAATGATAAAGTACGGAGCCCTTAAAGTACGGAGCCCCTAAAGTGACATTTTGAAATACTTTTTTATTATCACAACTATTTCGTTGAAACGTAATATTATTTCGTTTTTACGAAATATTATTTCGTTTATTCGAAATATTATTTCGATTTAACGAAATAATATTACGTTTAAACGAAAGAATTAATTCGAAAAACGAAATAATATTATTTCGAAAAAACGAAATAATTATTCCGAATGTCGTTTAAATAATATTATTTCGTTTTTTCAAAATAATTATTTCGTTTAAACGATATAGTTGTGATAATAAAAAAGGTATTTCAAAATGTCACTTTAGAGGCTCCGTACTTTAGGGGCTCCGTAATTAAGAAACACACTGACAGAATAAAATACAGAGTGTGGACCTGGTTTTTATCGCTTCCGAACGATACAGTTAATTCTAATAAACCATTCACTGTCTTGAGTTTTTGTCCCGCATATTATGACCACAAATGTGCTGAAATTGAAAATACCCGTTTATTTTGAGGCTTTTAGGCTAATTTTATATACGATAGGCAATCATTAGGAAGCAAATACAGCAAGTCGTTGGTTCGAGACCAACTATTGACCATTGTTCTTTATATGGGTCAGTATGTTACTGCTTAAGTCTTAAGCTCTGAAGTAAAGCACTGAACGATTACTGCATAGGCAAAATGTCTGCATTTTATAGCTTGAAATATCGAAAGGCTGAACGAGATTCAATGACTGAGTTACGCTAATAAATATGATATGTCCATTTTTACACATTACAGAAATTAATATTGCTGTTAAGCGAGTGACCATGTAATTGTACAAAGAAACTTAAACATTTGTTATAAGATGTATTTTACTTAACAACAAACAGTGGTTCATAACATGCTCATTTCCAATGTTATATGTCACAATGACGTTATGTACACCGTTTTGCATACCTTGTGTGAACTCAGGCGCACGTGTATGTAGTTCTGTTTGAAATGAGAATTTTTGTAAACTTTTGGGTCACATGCGTCTAAAAAGTTCACTGTCTTTATAAACCCATGCCTGTAAATTCATAAGATTTTATGCCTATAAATCCTTAAGATTGTTTTTGTGAAAACTTGTAAAATTTTATGTGTGAAGTGAGTTTTAATGTCATTTTTAAGTTTTAAACTCAATACTTAATGTCATATCCATTCTTTGTCATTTTGTTCAGTCAGTGTAACGCTTTGTATTTTTATTCGACATTTTTTGCCTAAATGCCTTATTGCATATGTTTCAATATTTAGAGCTAAGACCTTCTGTTTAAATTTTTGAGCTGAATTATGCATAGGCGGCCTTTTCGTACATATTCGTTCGTGGCTTCTAGCATAATGCTAATTTATACTACAGTGTACATTTTTGATATCAGCACGCTGTTGTCTGCTTCCAAAATGTTTCTATAGAATTTTGAGAGTTTTTAGAAAAGTATATCTATAATTCAAATGGAAGTCTGTGAACGAGCAGTAAGTCGAATGGTCGTGAGTTCCCGCAAGGGGAAGCTTGCGCATGAAATAATCTCTACAACTATCCTCCCTCCCTCATACCACTGATTCTAAATTATGTACGGTAGTTGTAAGTCACTGTCGAAGGTAGGCTCCGAGTAACTGGTTAACAGCTAAAAGCCTAATTCCAAAGAGTCAGCCTTTTCAGGAACAGTGAGTAAGTTGACTGACCACCGTGCTATGACCTATACAATGTGTTGCTACGGTGTTAAACCAAACAACATATTAACAGGTTTGACTATACAAGTTCATCTTTTAACTAATAAACGTCACATAAATTTCTATTTAACAACAAACGGGCGAACATCGACATGAAAAAATAAAAACATCGAGAGTCATAAAGCAATTAGTCTTGTGCGGAAGGAGGAGCGATAATTTTTAACATAGAGCAATAGGGCATGATATATAAACTGGACTCGATTGTCGATTTATCAATTATCATTCATATAGGCACAGGACAGTAGATCTAGATTGAATATTAAGTGAATTTCAAAGTGAGAAAAAAGTGGATAATATCAAAATTATTTTGTTCCAGTAAGAACTGACTAGTGCAAAATTGAAAGCTTTATAAATATGCATACTTCAAATTTGTGTAAAATGTTACTCGGACTTGTTTTTACTGTTTTAATAAATACAGTTTATTCACAATGGGGATGGCAGCTACCGTATCCTTATCAATGTGTGGAAAGACCCGGTAAGTATTTAACAAAAAATAATTGAAATTCAAAAAAATGTGATTTTTTACACAAGAGACAAAGGATGGAATTATACATTGTTGGTTTTGTTCATCGGGTATTTTTTTAGGAACTTGTTTACGTCAATGCAAAAACTTATTTGAATGAGAAAACATATATGCAACATTATATGCAAATTGTACATCGGAACATCTAAGAAATCACTGGAAAAAATTGGTTTGGCTAAAGGGGCGTAATTTGATATTAATGCCATTGTGCTAAATTATCTAGACACTGAAATTTCTGAAGCAATTTCTTCTGCAAGCTCTTTTAAAACATCCACTACTGTTTATATTTTAATAAAGATGATCATTGCATGAATACATGTAGTTCTAGAAGGATGTTTTGAAGTTTTTCTCTAAGACTAAATGTTACTGTTTGTTCTTCAACCTGTTTGGGTTAGTGAGAGGTTGGTGTACCCTAGAACCTGCCCCGTGTTCAGTAACTACTGTTAGCTAACGTTATGGGTACGGGAGAACTCAACCAGAAGACAACTCAACCCGTGCAATACTCAACTCAAAGATGGGACAACTCAATCCATTAGTGGGAGATTCAGTTGTCTCGGGTTGAGTTGTCTACGGGTTGATTTGTTCCGACACTTCCGTTTCGGAACGTTTTGGAACGTTCAAGGTAACTGAACACGCTACGGGTTTATTAATTTTGACACTGTTCGATCAAGGGAGGATCCCTTTTGGTTGTCGATTTCGTCATTTGTTTGCAGTGTCCTTTTATGAAAAAGTTTTTAAAAAATATAAGATTCTCGATTTTTTGCTTTTTGACACAGTGGGATGTATGTGGAGCTCCAATCTGATTAAAACCCGATCTAAATTTTCCGCTCGCCTACTCGCTAATTTACATCTGGCCTTTTTCAAACGAGGGTCATTGACATAGTAGAGATCCTGTACGACAATGCTCTACAGGATATCTGTAAACGGAGATAGGTGGAGCTCCTGATATGTTTTGGTATTCAGCTTCTTGTTCGCTGACTGCATTGGGCACAGTTAATGCATTTTTTACTAATTTAGTTATACGTGGTATTATTTATGTTGCAAACGACACATGGAATACATGTTCCCATCGTATCTCATTCAACGACTTTAAGATAGAATTTCGCTGATGCCAAGTTACGCTATTCGGGACATCTCGGTGATCTTCTACGCAGTATATTTGAGCAGAAAATGGCCGAGGAGTACCGAATTATTTGAAAACCACAAATTAATTGGAATGGTACAAATGTGCATTACAACCCATCGTGTTTTCAAACATTCAAAGGTTCAACTTTTATGGTTAGAGTTTAAATGCTCAATTTCATTCCGAGCACGCGCTCAATATTTAGTGTTATAGCATACGGTGTTTGTAACTGTTGTTTTCTCACATGCACGGTCAATGTTGATGCCCTCTGAGTTGTTTATCAATGATGTTGGTCAACGAACCGGACGTCCAAGTACATAATATGTATTAATGTACGAGTGATATTGACACTTTAATTTGCTTAAATCAATTAAAAGTAATATTTGATGGATTGATTATGATATTTATTAGGGTTCAAAAAGTCTAGGCTCTTTGTTAGTAAGTCTATATGTCCATGACAGCTAGTCGAACTCAGTCGTGAGCTATAGCTGTGTACATTGCTTGCTTGCTTATAGTCGTTTAGGTATGACCGGGTCTAAATTAGATTTACGAGTACGTATGAGTAGGGGCTTAGTCTTGACCTATAGTCGCGTAGGTGTGATCTGAGGTGCGTTCAACAATGCGAGCGCACGAGCGCTCGAGCGAGCGCCTGCTTCGCGAATTGTTAGACTATTGAACGACTGCGAGCGCTCGCTGTAAAATCCAAGGATGGCATCAAACAGGACATAATTGAAAATAGCGGGTGGGGA
This sequence comes from Mactra quadrangularis, assembly GCA_025267735.1. Taxonomy (NCBI): domain Eukaryota; kingdom Metazoa; phylum Mollusca; class Bivalvia; order Venerida; family Mactridae; genus Mactra; species Mactra quadrangularis. Next base: position 54,311,298 of record CM046309.1, on the reverse strand, counting down.
AACAATTACTTTTGCTGATAAATGAGATCTTTCACTTTTTGCATCGCTCAAAAAATTCACTCGATCACTTTCTTTCACTGAGCTGCTGGGGGAGCGTACCCGACCCCTCCTATAGAAAGTGCTTAAGTATAATCTCACCCCAATGACTGTAATACTTTGCAGTGTGATTTAATCTAATCATTATGATATCGATGTATGGTAATTTAATGGACGCTGTCATAATTAGCATTATCCATGTTAGTATCATAATTATATGTTCACATAATTGACCAAGATATTAATGTAAACAGAATGTATCGCTCGTTTAATTATGCGATGCGTTTATAAACATAGCCGGTTCCATTAACAACAATATGAGGGGTTGGAACATTTTAGCAGCGGTTATCTCCCTTTATCAAAGCAACGCGTGACGTAACCGCTGTGAGGAGTTTGACGCAGCTGCGGCAATACGTACCGCGGTGCGATTTTAACGCACCGGTATTTAGTAGCGAAACGTCAGTTTTTCCATTGTTTATAACCTTAAGTTACAAGAATTTAACCAATTGTGGCGCGTCACAGTCCTAAATGACCGTATATACTTAAAGAGACTAGATTCTATCAGTAGCTGCATGTAAGATTTGCAATGTTTCTGTTAAATTCATCGGAGGCATGTAAGGAATCTAAAAGCCCACAATATATCGTGGTACGTATCGCGATACGATGTCAGGGTATTGCAATATATCGCGATACATTTCTGGCGTATCGTGACAGCCCTGATATGCATCACTTATTCGAATAGGCAAGACCACTTATACTGTACATAAATATGCATGACCAAATATACGATCTGAAGTGCTCATAATATATATAGCACAAAAAAGTTTTCCTAAGATGGCGTCAAAACAATAAATAAAACAATTAATTAACCCCCAGTCTTTCATGTGTTGTTTATGATATTGATAATCAATCGACAACATGCTATTTGACATTCATTGATAGTTCATTAACATAAATTATTGGTAAACATGTACATAATCCATCAATTGATAATAAATTGACAATTCTAAACCTGGCACGTATAGAATGCAGCAAAATTTAGTTTGTTTTATTTTGTATTCCGTTAAATCGCGGTCATAACCAGTGGCGCCGTAGGCTCCGCGCAGGATTTAAAATCGAGTGTCCCGGAGGTGTTGCTAGTTTGATTCTCACCTGGGCTAATTATTCCCTTCCATGAAAACTCAACAATTATGTCAATGTTTATTCATTTATATGGTACATGGAGAAGTTGCCGGTCTTTTTGAAGGGTTTTTTGAAAAGGTTATAGACAAATGTCCAGAAAAGCTAGGTTAGGTGTGCTGGCTGTCGTAAAATGACCATAATTATGTTGACATGGCGTTAACGCCCATAAGTTCATTCCTTTAATGTGTTTGCATACCAGGGTTCGTTCGTACAAGAATAAACTAATTTTTGACAGGGTTTTTGCAAAAATATGTTTTTTCTACAAGAACTGTAAATAAACAGCCATTTATCAAAAAAGGTTTGTTTTCAAACAATATTGATGGTTGTACAGACTACACGTCTTGCAAAGCATGATGACTTTACATGGTTGCAAGGCCATCTTACAAGGGTTTACCAAACACAACAGCGTCCATAACGCATTACGATGTAAAACAACTGCTTGAAGTCAGATGGTCAACATGGTTTATCCATTATTTCATTTCCGGTCAGTTAAGGCGTTGACCTTAACATGGTCCAACAAAACATATGTTGAACAATGTTATAATGTTATTAGTTTGTATAAAACTCACGTCGTGCTTGACATGACAAGTTTACAGAAAAGGAAGTATGGAACGCCATTCTGCCATGCGAATAGCTATTCTGCTATGCGAATTGCTATTTGCGAAATGACAAATGCGAAATGACATTTGCTAATGATTATTGCGAAATGCTTATTGGCACAGGGTTATTTAGAACAATTGCCGCCATTAATCAGACCGCTGTCTTCCAGGAATGTAGGCAGTAAACTGCATTTCGCATTTATCATTAACAAATGTCATTTAGCAAATTGCAATTGGCATTTCTCAAATTGCATTTCACAATAATCATTTGCAAATGTCATTTAGCAAATTGCAATTGGCATGACAGAATGACTTTCCATAAGGAAGGAACATATTTCTTATGTTTGCATTTTGTTATGCATTATTATATTAGTCATAGTTTAAAGCTTTTGTTATTGGTTTGCCTATTTAAATCCGACCTAGTTATAATACTTTTCCGGGCGGAGCGTACTTTTGTGGAGTTTGGTCATGAAATAATTTTTACAGCCATTCTCCGTCCTGCCACTGATTATGAATCATGTAGGGCAGTTGTCGGTCACCTACGGAAGTATGCGCCTAGAAACTAGTAAACTGCTCAATCCAGTAATTTAGCCTTCCAAGGGACGGTGAGTAGGTTCACTGGGCATTAGGACAAGGGGACGTTCGGAAAACCACTCGGGTGATTCCGTAAACTCACGATCGTGTTTAGCGCAGCAATCGCCGAGGTTTTCCGAATGCGTATGTTTACTTATTGATCATAAGACCTAAAGCATTCATTACTTCATAGGAGGTCTTTAGTATAACAAATGATTTACATTTCATAATTATATTTATGATCTTACTAATAACCAATAAATTGTCTGAATAAATGTAATATTCATGATGAAATACACTGAAAGATTTTTACTATAAATTCATGACTGACAGTTTTCTAAATATAGAAATATGACATTTAAATTGGAGCATTTGTCTTGTAAAAAATAATGAATATGGCCATTTAGTTGTACACGTATAATAATTAAAATCATATACGTGTACCGTTTAAAAATATGACCGTAGTACAAGCAAAACATCTGTGCAAGTTTGAATATAATGAATTCCATGTTGAAAGTTCGTGGTTCATGTCAATTACGTAACAATTGCCTAGGACAGCCACCAAAGACGTTATCAATAGCAGCCACAGTTTACCGTGGGACGGTATACCGCGGATCACAGCTCGTCGTTTTGCGGTTCATACATTGGCGATGACGGTTCGTTCTTGACTATCGTCAAGGTCAAATATAAATTTCATGTATAACTGAATACAATCAGAGTTTTAATCAACTCCCAATCGGCTCAGTGGTTTTAGTGATAAGCGGGCGAAATTATAGGTAGCCTGCACGGTTCCGAGTCAAAACACCCGGAGCTGTGCCGCTCGCCTGTGGGTGGGTGAAATAGTCAGTTGCTAAATAATTTAGTAATCTGTTTTGCAAACTAAACTGTAGCACCCATACCATGGTGCGAATCTAACTGTGAGATGGGTGAACCGTGGCGGCCCTACCATAGCCAGCTATTGTACAAACTTGATGGTCATTTTGCAAGGCATCCTCATCGAAGATCGTTGCGGATATAATACATGTACACAATTTAGTGCAAGGTCCAAAACTTTTGTCTAGAATAAAAACCCTAGGATTTTGCAAACTAAGAATCCCCTTGTAGAAGTTTGCATTACAATTGGTATTCACGTTATTTGATACATTTAGTAGTCATACTTGAAAATCTTTTCTATTCTTTATCTTGGCGTATGTGTTTTAAAACACAGAATGTTGGCATGAAAGAGTCCGTCCCCCCTCAAAAATGCATTATGTATGTATATAGTATGATAAAAAAATAAGGGATACCCTTTCATGCCGACAGTCTGTGTTTTAAAGTAAAAGCTATAACTGTTTTATCTTTAAGATGAAATTGTTTCTCCCCCAACTGTATTTTCAGTTCAAGCCATATGCAGAATGCAGGCAAATCCCAATCAACCATTTGCAAGAGACATCTCTGGCATTGTGATTTTTACGCAAAGAATTGTAAGTAAAATTTGTTTCATTTTATATTTTAACATAGCACAGTTGTTTATTCGAACATGAATACATGTACAAGACTTAGTATGCTCGTATTGCAAAGAAGGATAAATGCCTTTTGCATTTGTCACTCGTTGACAATGGTGTGATTTCAGAATGAAGGAAATAGTTACCCCACATATTTCTTGGGCATAGAAAAAATAATGATAATGATATTCATTCTCGTACCCCAAGGTTATCAAGATTCTCGATCGAGAATCTTACTAGGCTCTGGGAACGAGAATGAATGATATTATGCACATCGCAAGAAATTGATGGTTTTAATAAGGAAATGGTTTTACTTTATGCCAGCATGGGGACCCTTTTAATCAAATTAAACATTTGGCATTAAGAAATCCTAGAAAATTGAATAATGTTTCGACAACCAAAGTGGTCTTAATAGCAGAATTCTTCTGTCCAATGTACATACATTGAGCCGTAACTAAGTTACGAAACTTGTGGCTCAACCCGATTGCCGTATATACATATAGGTATTTGTTATTATTATATTTGTTGTATTTTTGTAATTGTAAATATGTATTACGGGCAATAAAATAAGTTTAAACTAAACATGTTCACATAAACATATATGTATACTTAAAAGCCATAGTTGTATTGTCATATTATTTAACTAGACCATTTATGTCTAATAAATTAACATTAACAAAAACAAAACAAAAACGAAGAAAACTTGGCCTAGACTTTGACATATGATTTATTTTACAAAACAAAGATCATGTTTTATGATTGATGAGGTCATTTAATTCATTTTTGTATCATTCAATTTTAATTAATGTATTTATAGATAGAATGTCTTGTTAAATTGAAAACGTTCAAAACATTATTTTGACATACAAATCGCGGGTTTAGCGGGAAACGGTCGTAACTCAATGTAAAAAAAGTGAGATACAATCGTTTTGCGCTAAACCCTCGACATGTAATATTATAGCGATACAATAATCATAAATTATTAATCAGTTTTCTGTTTTGATAAATTCGAGCTAACTTAAATAATCATTGCGAATGTAGTTTGTGTCACGTGACTTAAGTCTAAAAACAAATTCGTTTGAAATGTATAATTTTACAGCATGCATATAGATTCTGATTGTCCCTCAGGCTTAACCTTTAAAGACCGAGAAAAACATTGGGATATAGCTTATTTTCAAGAAAAACTAAGAATACAGATACTTTGAAAATTCGATACAGTATTCGTGTCCATGTATTATTGTTGCGTGGCATCGACATAGAATGTAAACCAGTCCGTTCCCGAATCATTATTTTTTTCCCATTTCAAATGATAGCCTTTGCACCTTTTCACAAAAAAAATCTTACGAAAAAAGTTATCGTAAGTCAAATTCGTAATTTTGCAGTTCAAAGTCATGATATTAAACATAACTATGATATTATATTCAAAAGGTATACACTATTCTCCATTATTCAATAATACAAAATGTACTTGACATTGGCTGGCCTAAGAAATGACCATATTATTAATGTTTCTTGCTTCTGACTTGCGATGATTTTTATCATAAGATATTTTATGAAATGTATTACTGTGCAGCATATTATCAAAAATCTTACGATAATTTATTAATGCATTATAGAATGATTTACGACAAAAAGAGGTCGTAAGACGCTTGATAATATGCACCCCATATATACACATGTAATGCAATTAAGCATATAATTGGTCGGCGTATTTGCATCGTTTAAACAACATCAAAACATTTGTACCATTTCAGACATGTTATGGACACTACGCTCTACAAATCAAAGCCAGTATAAGTGGACTACCTTCAAATGGAAGCTGGACATATCATGGCTTCCACATACATCAATCAGGTGATATGTCTAATGGCTGTGAATCTATGGGTCCACATTTTAACCCACACAACACCGTCCATGGTTCACAGAGAGATTCATTTGAGTATGTTTACTTGTTTTATAAAACAATTACCATTTTCATCATTATCATAATCAATACTTTCATAATCATTATTATCATCACCATTAGTATTATCATCATCATTATCGCCAATATTAGCATTATTATTATCATCAGCATCATCATTTCATTAGTATTATCATTTAGGCATCGAAGGTTCTACATCCTAGCCACATTACTACTGAAGTTGTTATACATATATGCATGTATCTATAGATATGTCCTCATGCATGTTTTGGTGCATGTAAAGTAAACAATAAGAAAAATACACCTTTACAAAAGTGTAAATAGTAATGGATAGCACTGTATATTATTGACATCTTGAAATAACAATACATTTAACTGGAGTAAAACTTTTCAACGGTTTTAAAAGTTAAATATTACCATTAGGAAATCCATTCCCTTATAAAAAATTTAATTTGTAGATCCTCGGCTCTGTTCGTCACTCATATTTGCAGTCGGGGCAAACTTTATATAAATCGTGCATTCAGTGCTTTCAGTGCTTTGATTAAACTATATAATGTGGTGTAATCTTTATTGCAGTCGTCGTCATGTTGGAGATCTGGGCAATGTTGTAAAAGATCCTTATGGTAACATTCAAGCTGCCATATTTGATAACTTAGCTAGTCTTGTAGGACGTGATTCCATCTTACGACGAGGAATGGTGGTAAGATATCTTTACCTTTTATTAAAAACGTTTTATTCTGGCGCTCTTGACTTTATCAACGAATTATTTTGTTAGCAAAGAGAATATTGTTGTTTTTTACTTGGTACTTGATAGATTTTTTATAATCACAATATCCTTTTTTGATTCAAATGTCTCGCCCGGGGAGGTTATACCCTTCCATGAAAATTTGACAATAATGTCGATTTTCTTCCATTGATTAGATAATATGGAGAAGTTTCCGGCCTTGTGGAAGGGTAGGTGAGTACTGGTTATAGACAATGGTCAAGGAAAACTAGGTTAGGTGCGCTGGACGCCGTAAAATGACCTAAATTGTGTTGACACTGCATTAAATCTAATAAAAAAAGATTCAAATGTCTTGTTAATTTATGGTTAAATTTGCTGATTGTCTAGATCCTTTGAACGTGTATTTTGAACGTATATAGAACAGAACAGAACAGAACGTATTTTTTGTAACGTATACATAAAATGTATCTTATTACATATAAATCAAAGTATATAAAGTTATTTGTCACATACTTTGGGCCATGCCAAATTGGAATTCTGTTAAGCGTCATATCAATATTTTACATTCTCAAAAAGCGTTCATGACTCTGGTCGTTCCAAAACATCACACCAATCCTTTTTCATACAGAGATGGGAAAAATGTATGGTTACAAGAGCTGCTTATGTTTTGATGAGGGTTGTGCTTACGCTGTTGTTTTCGTTTGTCTTTGTGAGAAGACGAACATCCTGCATGAGTCGTACATAAGGTCGCAAGATCATGGCGCATGGACCTGTCTACCCTTTCATAGTAGAAAACATTTAGTAAAATCTAACACCACTTTTTAAATTTACTTTGGCTCTATATTAAAAATTCATTTTGCCTTGTTTCACTCAAAGAGTAATTTTGGTTAAAAAAGTAACTTTATATACAAACATAGTCATAATTATTACATGTCTATTTTCATTTTTTTTAAATAAATTTTGGTCTAAAAAAGTTTCCTAAAAAGTTTGTAGATAAAGTTACTTTTTAACCAAAATGATTCTTTGAGTAAAACAAGACAAAATGAATATTTGATATAAAGCCAATGATAATTTAAACGTGGTGTTGCCTAAAATCAAGTTGCCTATAGTGGTGTTTAATTTTACTAAATGTTTATACTTAGATATATAGAGGGGAAGACAGGGCATCGCGACATGATCGTGCGACCTTATGCACGACTCATGCAGGTTGTTCGCCTTCTCACGAAGACAAACGGAAAACAACAGCATAAGCACAACTCCCAACAAAACATCGACAGCTCTGGTAACCATGCCCTATTTCCCTACTCTGTATGAGGAAGGATTGGCGTGGTGTTTTGGAACGACCTGAGCCATAAAATGTTTCACCAAAAGATGGCAAACGCTTGGTAGTGTGTTTGACTGAACGTCAAAAGTACAATCCTTCATTGCGTAGTGTCATGTTTTGTACTACAGATAAAAAACTATTCAACGGTTTGCGAACTTTTTAGATTACCATGTCTATTAAATTCAATTTGACTTTAATACAAGTAGCTTCAGGATGGTATGTTCAGTGTTAATAATTTTACAGGTCACACAATTTCTATGTCAATTAAGGGCTTAAAAAACTCATTAGATCAATATTTCAAAATTAATATTACTTCCCTTTTCCCTCTTATATTCTATGCAGAATATTTAAAAGACATTATATTTATGCCCTTAGGGCATTCAATTGAAATATATACAAAAGAGTATCTACTCGTATAAATATATATGCAAGGGAGACAATCTAGTTTAGGATACAAAATCACGGTTGCTTCCCGTGACATTTGAATGAGGTTACCATGTATATAATAAGGCCATGCCAAATTGGAATTTTGTTAAGGGTCAACTCAAGTTTGACAAACCTAGGTACTTCTTCACAAAAACACATAAATTGAAAACGAAAACATGTCCATTTCAGCTAGTATTCACACAAATAAGTACTTGGTACATGTTGTACATGAATGTGTATGACATTAATGTGAGATTAAAGTAATTCTATAAATAAGTATATACAACAGACACATGTACATTTTCATTTTTCAATTACACAGAAACAAGGAACTATCAGTATTTCCTGAGAGAAAATCAGTTATCGAATCCCGAAAAAAAACGAATTATGTAAGAAAAATTCACCAACAATTTTGTGGGTTGTTTTTTTTTAGATTGAGGACTCTAAAACCTATGCGCACGCGGACGCTTAACAAAATTCCGGTATGGCAAGGCCTTGTACAGAATGCGCTCTTATAAATGTTGTGTTATGTTAATAAAGGATTGATTTCATGCAGAGATTTGAGTGTTAGAGTCACTTAATAAAGAGGCCGTTTTCTTCTGAAATTATGCATTTGGAACTAAATACTCGTCTGAAGTCGTATGATTCTGCATCGTCCATGGTGGTCTTTATAGCGGCATTTTATTGTACTTCTACAAAGGCCAGGATCAAAACAAAGATTACAGTTTTATTTTCCCACGAAATGTTCAAGCGTAGTTCTATGCTGTTGTTTCTAAATGTCTCATTAATAAATTTATTTACCACCGGCCTGAAGCACTTGCGTCCTTATATTCGATAAAATATTCATATTTATGCTTAAAACTTACATTATTGAAGTAACATAGAAAAAAACCTCTAAAATATCGTATTCGAGTCGTGCTCCGTCTTTTTATATTATTATAAGCTGTGGCATGACTCGAAATACGATTTTTAAAAGGGACCGTTTTTTCTGTGTCTTTAATAATGTTATTTTTAAGCATAAATATGAATATTAAATCGAATATAAGGACCCCAGGGCCAGTGACCTGAATGTCGGGAGTATAATGGAATAACACTAGTTCGCATTCGAAACACCTCGACCTTTAATTAATGCATAATTCGTAGCGAATGGCCGTGGAGTTCCGAATGACAAGTTTGATGACCATGGGTCATTCGGAAAACCACGGTGATCGTCTACGCCGTGAATTGTAAATATACGTAGAAAATCGCCGAGAAGTTTCGAACGCCCTTTAAGTGTACCATGTTAGAAGTGGTTATTTATTAATTCTACTTGTATTGTATTGTAGTTACATGAACTAGAGGACGATCTGGGAAGAGGAAATAATGACGGAAGTTTAATGACCGGAAATGCTGGACGAAGACTCGCATGTTGTGTTATCGAACCGTTGTAAGATCTACGAACACATATATTGAATAAATATTGCACAAATTATATTGTTTTCAAATTTGTTTTGCTGGAATGAATGAATTTGTGTTTTAATGAATATTTGCAATCCGAAACTCAAGCCTATAAATTGTATCATTTTCTGTTATGTCACTTCTCGTACACCTTACATGTAATGCACTGTGGTTATACGGTTGAATTTTATTCAACTGTCAGTGGCGCATACGTTCACCCTGCTGATTTAGATACTCGATATTTGTTCGATAAATCCGTGCGTTGCATTCAAGTACCCAGGGGTTATCGAGATTCTCGATCTAACTAGTATTGAAAATCTTAATAGCCTCTGGGTATGAGAATGGTACATTGATACGGATAACTAGTTTTGTCGATAGTGATGACATAAGTATTGTGGTCAGTATTTAAATATGTGGGGTTAATGTATGCGCCCCTGATAGTTGAATAAAAGTTATTAATAGTAATACACGTACTGTTGTTTGATTACAAACATGTATACAAAATATTTAATATAATAATCTAAAACTATATATTTATATTCTCCTAATATATGTCTGATTTTTCTTTGTGAAAATACTCGCTATGAGTCTGTATTAAGTATCTTATAAATATTTGTATAAATTGTTGTTTTGTGTCTTTTTTATTTCACGCTGTTTTCAATGTTTGTAGGCCTATTCTGTTTATTAAAGGCGAACGGTTCACCTAAGTAGGCCTAGTTTTCAGGCAGTTTTTGTTTACTACTATAATAATATCTATATATATAAATATATTTTACCATTAGCTACGAATCCTCCGCACAAACTTTAAATCAAGCGAGAAACTAGATAATGTGCAAAATAATTTGTACAGAGGATTCAGAGTAAGAAAATTACAACTCGCGTGCTAATGTGGGCATTATGGGACAAAAAATGTGCAGTTAAACCAATGAAGCTACTTGTACTAAACAAATTTATGACGACGACCAATAAAATGTCACCAAACAAAATCGTACATCAACAATCCGTATAGCCAATGACAGTTGATGTAACATAGATGATAAGATTTTCGACCAATCAAACACAAGATGACGTCGCGCATAGTGACGCCACACTCTCGACCAATCAGAACAATGACTAATCGTCGTAACGTCGTATTGTCGTTGCTATAGCCAACTTCATGACATAAAGATGATCCTGCGGAGAGATTAACAAAATGCTTAATTTTTTCAAAGGTACTATCTCTTGAATAATAAAGATTTAAATGGACAAAAATATACCGACGTCAAGTCGTTATTTTAATGTACCTGATAGTCGTGGTAACTATTCAGCCTCTGGAAGAAGATTTGTTACCGAAGGTAAGACAGCGGATAGTGACGATGCCGATCTTAAAGAAGCTGAGGCCTTGCTAAATGAAATAGATGAGTATCATGCTCAAAATACTAAAGTTGTCAAGTCAAGGGACGTCAACCAAGGAAGCCAACCAGATAGAAGGCCTAAGGTTACTGACGCGACTACAATAGTAAAGGAAGTTGATGATAGTAAAACGAAGCATACCAGATCCAAGGATGAATCATGTGACAGCATTGGCTTACATACTAAGGTAAAACACGCTGATATTCAAAATAATGTTTTGTCACCATTGTATAAATGTACTGACAAAAATGAGGGCAAACCATGTGTTGAACATAAAGGCTCCACTGCGTCGTATATCATGCAACCAATTGCGCAACCAATTGTTCAACCAATGGAAGAAATTGCAAATGGACGTGCTAAGGAGCACAACATCAAACTTAAAAATAAGAATTGGGACCGAGAAGTTGTAGATCTAACAGAAGTTCTGCAAGAAGCAAAATATATACAATCTAGCAGTAATGAAGATGTATTTAAGGCATCAAACCCTGGTGTAAATGAAGTTAGAAGACCTGCGTGTATTATTCTCAGTGCACCAACAACAGAAGTAATAACCTGCTCCAAGGATTCAGTTGGGGTAATGCCTGGCAGACTGCCTGGACAAGTTCCGAGATATAAATTCAGAGAAATTGCTTTTACCTCTGTGACTGTTATAGACAGTTTCCATAGTAACAAAGATGATAAAAAGGAAAAAAAGAAAAATGGATTTTTAAAGAGGCTGTGCTGTGGATGTTTTGGAAATGATCAAGCTGAAATAGATACAATTCTAGATAAAGCTTCAAAAAAGAAGAACGCCTCTTCACCAATTAAAAATACTGTTGATGGTCCAAACGCTGATGACAACAGCGATGATGATGATGATGATGATGTTGTAATAGACCATGACTGGTTTGATAACATTGAAGCAAACAATGATGATGATGAAAATGATGATAATGATTTCGTTGATATAATAATTGATGATAATGAAATCGATGTTAATGTGAGTGAAGAAAACACTATTGACAATGATTTTCTTCACTTTGATGGTAACATTGAAGTAAAAGAAACGCGGTGTAGAAGAATATGGAGGCGAATCAGAAGTTGTTTTGGCTAAACCAGAAAAAGACTTTATATAACATTGATCGATATTGACTTGATTAGACTTTTGTTTGGCAATTCGATTGTATGATTACATGAACACATGTCAATATATTTTATTTGTATTACTGTTTAATTATTGATTTAGAAAGACACATACATAATAAAGAATAAGTAAATAAAATGTTATAGTTTGATTTACTGTTTCTATATATATTGTTTAATTTATGCATTTTTAAAAACTGTGCAGATAATAACAGACCTGTCGTTAAATGACACGTACTGATTAAAACCACAATTCATGGGAGAAAAACAAAATACTTGTGTAGATATAGTGGACAAATTTCTTTCTCTACATATCATCATGTACATTTTGCAACGTAAACATTATAGTTTGTGTGCGTATAATTTATTCTAAAAATATAGCATTAGTTTATATCTATTTATTATATTAGATCTACTGCATGTTGCTCTTTTTTACTTATTTATATGTTACTTCACGCGCTTAATAATACATACGAAATTTATTTACAAGTTAAAATGTTCAAATCTCCATGAAGTGGGCGAAAATATCTTTATATACGAAGATTCAACTATTTGGGAATTTAAACGTGACCCGCATCATAATTTAGGGCGGGGCTTACAATGGTTGGTTGATATATCGACCTTTTTAGTTGTTGAAACATAACGGCGCGATTGTTGTCAATACATGTTTACAGAAATTTCCAGAATATCGAAGTTTGTTCTCAATATCGGTAAGAAACTAATTTTATTTATTCATATCTATTTTCTTTTCGATTAATTATGAAGTTCTTTATATTTCCTCATAATTTTCATTCCTTTAAAGTGTTCTAACATCGATTTTGTGAGCTTTCAATCGCAACTGTCAATATTTCTGGATAGTCGGTTTCGGATACTCTGATTTTGTTTGTACGATTTTAGCGTTCTGTTATTTGTGTGAGTTTAGCTGTTTTGGGGGTTTCTGTTTAATAATAATACTTTTAAAGATGTAGATAAACGAAACGCCACTATACTCTGTGTTCAATGTTGTTTTTTCATTGATAATAATTTTGTTGAACCACTGTTGTTTATGTTACCATGGTTACATATTTTGTTTTATTTTATTTGGAAGTTTACTACAAAGGAGGTATAATACTACACTTGTAGTCCCTTACATCTAAGCTTGCTGCTTGCATAACTGTGACTTGGCCCAGTCAAAGGTGTTGTTGCATTACAAAACACCAAATTATGCTCCAATTAAGAATCTATCATAAAAACACCAAATACTAAAGTTCCAGCCAACAGCACCTTTGGACCCAGTGTTTACAATGTTGAACTGGTTATCATTGGATAGCCAGCTAGAGTTTCCTTGGTTTGAATCTGATCCAAAACCTACTTTGTTGTGTGACGATCATTGGTACGAAGATACGGGTTTTAACATTGTCCAATGTGACGTCCAAGGCTTTTTCAGGGGGTTTTGGGAAAAAGGCCCCTGCCCTAATTGGGAATTTTTAACGCGGTAAATAGTCAGATTTGGGAAAAAATATTGACAAATCAAACCAATTTGGATATTTCATAATTTAATTTTTCTGCAATAAATCTTTATACAGTATGCATAAACAATTGCTTTGGTGTCTCTGAAGGTGTTGCAGTGCCATTCAAGAGTTTGTTCTGACAATTCAGTAAAGTATTCATTGCAAATTCTCACGTATCCATAATTTTTATGATTCTTATTTTGATTGTACTTGATTACTTCCTTATTTCTTAAATTCCATGCTCTCTTTACAAGTAAAATAATATGAAAAAAATGAAGTTACAGTATTGAACTACACTTCACAATGGGTTCTGCCAAGGTGTATAGGTGTTAAATCAAATAATTTTGTAACTGTTTGTTTTAAAACACAAGCAGATATGTCAGACGAAAATTCTTAAAACTAAACCAGTTAAGATATTGTTGACAAAGAAGAAAATCAGTTATTTAGGGTTTATTTTGAGAGCACACGTACGAAAACAGAATCAATTTTTTGTTTGTGTCGCTCCCTGAGGCAACTATTGTTTAATCAAGATGAAAAATATAAACAAATATTTATTTTATAACAAACGCGGATCAAAAATGTTTCAAACGAATTTGCGATCTTGCAGTGGTCGCGAAAATATATGACAATACATCGTAATGGTTCGTGTGATTTCGTTTCAAACAATAGAACATAAGTTTGTGCGTAATAAACTTAATAAAGGCTATTAAAAGGTAAATTGATGACAAAATTGTTAGTTTGAACTGTTATTTTACGTTGAATAACCCGCAGTGCGACGAATAAATTTCCAAACTCCTCACAGTGCTTACGTCACGCTTTGCTACTTGTTATTGATTTGATAAAGGGAGATAACCGCTGCGGGGAGTTTGATAAATTTTACTTATGATTTTCACGGACAGCGGATTTCACGGGTCACCGATCAAAAGTAAACAAACGATCCGCGAAAGTTGAAGTTTCGTGATTTCTTTTGTTAAGTCCAAAGGCATCTTATTCAAAGGGGAATTATTCAACGAGATTGGGAATTTTTTTCTTGAAATTGGGAAAAATGGTCGGTATTTGGCATTGGGAATGGGGCCGAATATCGGCCCCGTGAGATAGGCTGAAAAAGCCCTGACGTCAGTTCATCTTGGTCAAAAGATGCGATATTACGTCTTAGTTTTAAGACGCTCATTAAATGTAGTTGTACCAAAAAGTATAAAAGGAGGAAAATTAGTTGAATTAGTCAGTCTGCAGTTGGCAGCAGACTCGCACGTCCGACTCTCTGAGCTCCAGAATTAATTAATAATTATTTATCTACTTCCGGTTATATTAAACTGACTCTGCTAGTCATTACAATAGAGACAAGGTATGAGTATGTATTTTATTCAAGCCATCCTAGTAACCTGCACAGAGCATTGCGTTCTGTTGTAGTTGTGAAAAGTGACAGAGAATGAATACATTGTCTTCCTAGTACGACAGCTTGGAGCATTGCGTTCCAATGCATAGGAACGGGGACTTAGTTTGGAGCATACCTTGGTGGGAATCTATGAAGTGTTATAAAGGCCGTTGGCTTATATATGTTGAAGCTTTGTGAAGCCATTAGAGTACAAGTGAATGGTTTATCGCCTTCCTAGTACCATCTCTCAGAGCAATGCGTTCCTGAGGATAAGAAAAGGGACGAGGTCATCGCTTGGGACGTCTATGGCATATATGTATATTATTATGTTGAAAAGCTGGCGACACTGTTGAGTTGAGTTGATAGTAATAGTGATAATGTGTTGGAGAGCCAGCAATAGAGATTAGCTATTGGAAATAGCCTTGATGACTTAAGAGAAGCTTATGGTAGCCCGGCGTATTTTATACATCCCCACCCACTCTATATGTTTTATCCTGGTCATCGAATATATTGTTAATCGTCATCGACAGAGATGATCCACTCTGGTCGCTCGTCCACTTGATACATACACGAGCTTATGTAGATATTGTAGCTCGACTGCTTTGTCATTTGTTTAACAGCGTCCACCTCCATGTAGTTTATTAATATATTAGCGACGGAGACGGATTATCATGATCGCCCGTTCACTGGTTATTTATGACGAGCTTATAGCTCGGCTTCTGTAGAAAGTTTTGTATCATTTATGTTTGTCCTATCTACTTGTATGTTCTGTGCCATCATATATAATTATGGATAGCTCGGCGACAGAGACAGGCAACTCTGATCGCCAATACATTTGATAACAGGGACAGGCTTCAGAGAAGCTCGTCTATCATAGTTATCTATGTCATTTTGCAATGTATATAATTGTCTATGCATTTGTTTTATTAACGAACAATAACAGATAAAATATCAAGAGTGATGGAACTTTTTTTTCCGTTTGTCTATATTTGTCTTTTATGGTTGATCATGTTGTATGATATTGTTTATTATAGCATCACTCTTGCTTTCATTGTCCTATGTATATATTTGGTGATGTTGTTTTACGTGTATTACTTTTTGTCCTCATATTAATCTCATGCTTTGTGATGCTCTTGTTATATCATGTAGTGGTTTGATTCATGACCATGTATATCATTGTATTTATAGATATATGTTGTACAGTTGCTGTTGTTTAATGTGTCCTATATATCATGACTTGTACATATAACTTTTATATTATTTTACCAATCATTAAGCTAGGTAGCTCGAGGAAAATATATATCACATCTGATATACCATTTCATGGTATTGTAAATAATTATTTCTGTACGTCTAGTAGCCGGTGCACGTTACAGTTGAATCCTTGAGCTCGAAAGTGTGTAATCTAAGTTGAAAGAGATTTTTGCACAATAATTTATGAAGCTGACTGTTTAGTGAAACATACTACTGCCACAACTATTTGACTTCATTGTAGAACTTTGTGGTGTGATATAGTCTGTAATAAATTGTAGTTAACTGTCATCTGTTATATCAAAATATGTTGTTTTTAGAATATCTTCAAGTAAGGAACAATGGTAAAACTGGTTATAAAGAAGGGTGATGATGCTCAGTTCCTTTATGAAACAACTGTGGAGAGTCCAGTGGATGAGGTTTTAACAGAAGTATGTGCAATATACAATGGTAGATTAAAAGTACAAAGACTTTGTGCAGGTTAGAAGCTTAATGTATTTATTGATAAATTTGAAATAAATACTTGTATGTCAGTGGCTTTTGGCCTCAAAATGGGGTTGAAATCAGACCTAGGAAAACAATCAAAATATAACACAACAACCGTACTAGTGCTGATACTACTCAAGAAAATATAAGCCAATGACTGATATTATGACTGTTTACAATGGCATTCAGTCTTCGAAAGTAAGATGTAAAAGTGGTTGTCTAAAATAGGTCATTTTAGTAGCAAGAACTATATGTTGTTAGTAGATTTTTGCCAGAATTAAAAAGTGGTTATACGGGACAACCAGACACCCACTAATTTTCATAGACTTGTTTGATAGGGCTTAACGTCATGGCAACACTTAGTATAGGTAAAATGATGTGGTTGAGTCAGCCTAGTCATTGTTCTTGTAAAGGCTGACATTTATTTCTTGTCCTTTACAGAGATAGAAGATTTAGCCCAACATGGTATAACATTACCTCCTAACATGCAAGGTTTGACTGATGAACAAGTTAGAGAATTAAAGTTACGTGATGAATGGGCTGAGAAATGTGTACCACAGGGTGGTGTTAGAATAAATGAAGATAAAGTTGGCAGAAGAAATGGACAAGGTGGGTGAAGAATTCAGTGTTTACTTTCACTATTAAGGGAAATGTGGCAGTGCCCTTTTTTAGAGTAAATAGTAACAAAAATGAAGTAATGGGAAAAACTTTTATCCTTTGTTTTCAGTAATATAGATTATATTCACTGACAGAGTAACATTTGCTATTAGAGGAATATTTCTGTCTTCTTATTTCAAAGCTATTCAAAGGGTATTAAAAAATTAACCTGATGAAGACGTAAATGTCGAAACGTTGAATTTAAAATACAAATAAATATGCAGAAGTGTGAATTCTTCTTTTTATTACTTTCATGTCTTCTTATTTAAAAATTCAACTATTAAATTCACCACGATTGTATTTGCCTGTAAGGTTTTAATTATGATAGATTCTAAAATCTGAAAGGGGAGTTATGATAATTAATAAATTTTATTAAGAATGGCTCTGTATGTTGTATGAATGTTGATATTCATCAGTATTTGTATATTATTTTTTGTTTTTACAGCTCCTACACAACCAATGGTTGATGTATTAACTAAAACATGTAAAGAAGCTAAAGATTTAATATCAAAGGTAATGTTTGATTGACATTAATTTGTACACTTTTATTTAATTTATTTATAAATTAAGACTTGTTTTATATTCATTTATATGTTTGAGAATTTAAGTCTGATCATTCCTTTTAATTTATTCTAATCAAAGACTCCGGGTACTGTACTGATGTATTTATAGTGTTAATGACTAGGAGCTTTGCCAGCTGGCTATGATTCTACTTACCGGTATAAATGCTTCATGTTATATCCATATGTTAATAAAAATTTTCTGAACTGATACTGAAGTTCATGATTTAAAAAACTTGAAAAGGGTTCATTTCATATTTAAAGGCTTCTGAAATCATAAAGATATAGAAAATTAAAGAAATGTTGACCTTCCCCTCTTATATATGTATTTGTTTAATTTTCACAGAAAAAAGTACAATCCAATGATCCTGTAGTATTAAAAACAGTAACAGAAGCTCTAGACATACTACGAGGTGCTGTAACTATCGTATATCCTATGGGTTTACCTCCTCATGATAATATTAAGATGGAATTTGAAAATAATGAAGATCTCTCTGGAACACAGGTAATTATCAGAATCAAAGCTGGACATTAAAGCTTGTCCTTTTGCCCTTAGCGACTAAAAGAGTTTGGGCAATTTTTTACTGCCACTGAACATTTGGTACTGGCAAGTAAAAATATATGGCTGGTTGGCCAGCTGGGCAACCAACTGTAAAAAATTAATGCCAAACCCTTAGTAGGACTGTCACAATAACTAAGAGATAGAATCTGTTAATTAGTAGCATGAAATCCATTAGAATTGGTCAATAGTCATCTATTTTGATTCATATTAAACACCATCGCTGTTCATTCAAATTACTGGGTTGGAATTGGTTAGTGTATGAAAATCAATGCAGTCTAAAATTGATGTATAATACAGTAGAGTCTCACCTAACGACCGGTCCGATAATAAGACCAACTTCATAATACGGGCAGTTTTTGAAAGACCGGAATTATTTTCTATATATTTCAATAGTCGTGAGGTCCGATAATAAGACCGGTCCGCTATTCCGTAATACGACCGCTTTTTTAGACCCAACCAGTCTAATTGCACTCATTTGGGGTCCAATAATACGACCAGTCTACAGCAGTCGTTGACACGTTGTGTAACAACTTTTTATCGAGTATATACAACTTAATTGATTTTTGACATGTATACAATTACGTAATAGGTATGACAAGATACCCATAGTAACCACAAAATAAGTGATAAAACAGCGTCAACATTGATCAATAACAAAAGAATTGTTTGTAAATGTAATTGTCAATGATTGCAAATGTTTGATGAAGTGAAACGGCGATTAGTCCCTCAAATCAACTAAACTTCGTTGCGAATTAATTTTTGATAATTTAAGATTAATTAAAAAGAAAGTTAAACAGACGGACTGCGATAATTTATGATTTTTGTTTGAAATATCAAACTTAAATTAGTTAAGAATGCGTTTCGTCTGCTTACGTAAGCGTTCTTACAGAGTGTCTAAACAAAGAAAACGAAAGTAGAATTTCCTTTACAACTATGTGAAAAGTCGTCTGTCTCATTAATTTGCGTACGGTTTTGAGCAAATATGTTCCAGTTATCTGATTATTTTGCGTACAAATCTAATTTTAATTTGTTAAAATTAAAATAACTGCCAAAATTAAAATTAAACAAAGCATCGTGTCGGAAAGGTATAAACTCCAGTATACGGAACAGCACGATGGGTACAAAGTGCTGGGACGGTACGGACTTGGTGAATTTTGCGGTGAGGAAATTAAATTGTCAGTCAGTTTCTTGGTTAGATTATGAATTAACAAAATATCATTAAAAGCATAGGCAGATCTAGCGGGGGGGGGGGGGGTCAGGGGGGTCTGGATCATCCCCTAGAATTTCCTAAATAGACTTGTCCATAAGTATTTACTGACTTTAAGTCATGAAACAGTTTTTCTCAATGCTTAAAATAGATTTAATGGTTATGTAGTTTTTATTACTTAAGTGCTGCATTATTCTGCAGAAAGTGTATAATGTGGTTGTGGTTCGACCCCCAAGAAAAAATTAAGAACCTCCCCCCTTAGAAAAAAATTCTGGATCTGCCCCTGAAAGGACTGTGATTTAAACAGTGTCTGAAATTGATAAGTTAAATGCAGATGTTTGGAAAAAATAGCATGAATATTCTTACTTTCTATTTGTACATTGTAACCATTATAACTATATGAATAGTCACTGGCAACGTTAATAATTTTTGATACCTAACTGTTATACTCAATATGTAAATAGGTGGGTTCGCTATTAAGACCGACTCGCTATTAAGACCACTTTCTGTAAGACCGACAGGTGGTCTTATTAGAGGAACTTTACTGTACCTATTTATGAGTTAAATTAACCTAATCATCTTTTTTCTATCATATCAGGAATTTTGAAAAATATAATAATCTGATGTGTTGTCAATATTTTGGTTTGATTTCATTGTCAGCATTCAGCAAAGCAAATAAAATCTATTCTATATATTTGCTTCAATTCTATATTTTCAAAAATTTCCTATATTTCTAGATTTATACTTTTTAAAGAAATTTTAAACTTGACCATGTAAGGAGATCCCATGCCACAGCAGTCTATTGAAAATCTGTTACAGAATGGGCCCTAGAGGTATGACTGTAAAACCCATTATGTTATGCCATGTTTTCTAATATTTTAGGCATCCATGGATGTTATTGAAGAACAAAATGCTTCACTCTGGTTTTCTGGTAAAGAAATGCAACGTGGTAGACCACTGAAAGATTTTGTTGGCCGAAACGAGAAAACTAAAGTTATTGCTAAACTTCAAAAGGTTTGTTCAGAGTTTTTATGTATCAATTAAATGCCTGACGAAATATCAGTCAATTTAATATATTCATGAAAATACAGTAAAGTTTGGCTATAAAGACCACCTTTTTGGCTGTATGGAAGGTCTGTGGTTTTTTTTACTGTTGCTGTTTCTAATTTGTTTTCAAAGTATCAGAAACAACAACAATAATTTCATTTCATTTGTTATTTCAAAATCATTAGATTTTTGACATTTTTTGAGTCACAAATGCCTTACTTGAGAAGAAAAAGGTCCATGTATTAGGACAATTAATGAGTTATACTGTAAAGACCATGGATTTCTATAGTTCTTAAAACGTGTATATTTACTGTTGAGTGTTTATTTACACATGTATATTTAACTGTCATATAATTTTATTTTATAGAAAGGTCAAGGTGCTCCATCTAGAGAACCTGTTGTAAGTGAAGATGATCAAAAACAAATGATGGCATATTATTATAAAAAACAAGAAGAAATGAAGGTAATTTATAACTTATAACAATGTGTTGTTTTTTTAGGTTAATACATGACAGAGGGAGGTCTGAGGCCCTGCTTAAATAAATAATGCCCAAGAGTTGTGGCAAGAGAGACCTAAAACGATGTTAAATAAAGATATGATCTTATCAAAGGGAGACTACTCTTACAAACATGCTAAACTCTGAGATTCTGTACTTTTTCCTTCAAAATAGCATTACCTCCCTTGATGATGTAAATGATTTATTATATTAATGATTTTACAATAATTTTACTGTTTTAAATCAAATTTCTAATTTAAGACGTCAGCTATTTCCTGTTTAATTTTGTTAAAATTGACATTTAAAACTTTACCTTTATAAAAGCCTTTACTTTCAAAAAGGGTGCTTTTAGGCCAAAACCAATCTCTACATCAATTATCATTGGATAGCCAGCTCCGATTTAGTTCGAATCCCATCCAAAGCCTACCCAGTTGTTTCCTTGAGCAAGAAACTTTATCCTACAAGGTCAGTACTGGGGGACCAGGAAGTGGACTCGAAAGTGATTAATATAAGTTGTAGGAACTTGTTTCACAATCGAGCTAAAATAAATTAGTATAAACTTTACCATCGAGTGAATCTGAAACCAGCCTTAGCTGGTCTCAAGCCTAGCTGGTCCCAAGCCTGATTGATAAATAGTAAGGGCATCCACTGCTGTCAAAGTATCCAGCAAAAGAAGATCTTTTCAGTAATGTCTCTACTAGGCGCTTTAAATTATGCTTAAGCTTTTGCCAGGGTCTGCACATAATGCATCCATATGGAATAGACCGACCTTGGTGAACTAATAAACTCATAAAACAATCAGGATAACATATTACTTACAGTGTCCCTGAGGAATCCCTGTGATTCTAATTGGGAAGTCCATAATTGTTTTTCACAATTTGTGACTGCAAATCTGTTTCTAAAATCTTAGTCTTTTATTGGAAGAAATCCGTATGTTAAGAAGAAATCTCTGAAATAACTGACTAGGGATTGCTTCAGAACCCATGGTAAAATCAGCAAGTGTTAAACCATGATAACACACACATACTTATATCTCAATATTTTATTTCAGAAACTGGACAAAGATGCTGAAGATGCTTACTTAGATTCAGATTGGGCTGATACACAATCTTTAAAAAGAAACTTTCATGGTCTTAAAGATATAAAATGGGGACCACGATGATGTTACTATAAGATCTTACATATTTTCACCTCTCATTACCATTGCTGTATATCACTTTATTGTCAAAATGTTTCATATATGTATGAACTTTAATACTTTGAAAAGATATGACATTTCATAAACTTAATTTGTTGTTTATTGTGTTATAGTTGTTCGAAAGTAATCATCTCCTTAACCCACTAGCTCAAATCTGTGTGCCAGTGAAAATTACTCATTTTACATACCGGTAGTCCAATAGTTGATAAGTTTTCCATCTACTATATTACAAAAAACATGGGTAAAAGTTTTCAGTATTTATATAGATTTTAATATTTTGAGAATGAATTACTCTGTCACTGTGTAATTTATATGAATCTGTCCATTTCAGTATTTGGAATTGTGTTTTCAGTATTTTCAAAATTTTCAACTTCCACCCATGTAAATATTATATAAATTTGGCTATTGCTCAAGAAAAGTTAAGGAATGACTTAAAAGTTGTATATTTTGGTTTGAATGTACATTTTGAATTTGGAGTTGATTACATGTAGAAAATGTGTGATTGACTAATTATGCTTCATGAATTTGTTGCAAATTAATGTCATTTTATTTCAAATCTTACTTATGCAACTATGGCGTCATATTATCATACGACAGTTTTAAGTCCATTGGTAATATGTACCCCATAATTTTTATAAGTTGCTGCTGCATATATTTTACAACTTCCGTCCAGGTTTAAATGATATGTACTATTTATGTATCTGATGCATGTTTGTGTTCAACTGTCATTTTATATTACTATATTAGTATTTATTTTATGTCTGTGTTGTATTTTTATACATTAAATATTTATTGAAATGTAAATAGAAATGTACATTTGTTTTGAAATCCAGTTATTTTATCAAATAAATAAATTTGTGTTTGAAGTTTGTTTTCTACTACTCAGAACAAAGATTTATTTACCTAAGTTCTTGAACTTCTTCCACTAAGAGGAAAAACTTATTTTTCTTGAATTTCTTCCACTCAGCAAAAAATTATTTACCTTGAATTTGTCTACTCAGAGTGAAAATTTAAAGACTTTAAAATTTCAATGCAAATAGATTTTTGCCCTGAGTAGAAGAATTTAACTCCATGAATGATCCTTACACTTGTATACTTATTTAAATAGCAAATCATCATATTATCATGATTATCATCAGTTACAGAATTATACCCTTTAACTAAAAAAAAAAATTACGCATAACTGTTCATTTCAGTAATACATGGCCATCTTATTGTAGTTAACAAGTTTGCATAATTTTACCATTCTGAAACCAACTTTCATTGTTAATATTTCCCCTTTAAGAAAATGTTGTATTAAAAATCTTTGTTTTGACAAGGGAGCTAACACATGTTTTAAAAATTACTGGATTTTCTCCCTTGGAATATTTTGTGTACATTCCAAAATTTTGTATTTGAAAATTTGAATAAAGAAAGATCAACTGTTTTATTTCTTGTATTCTTTTTTCAACTCTATATTTTAGATTCGTATACTTAACTGTCTTCCATGATCTCATGCTTTCTAGTCCCTGGGTGGCCTGCATGGCCTCCATTCATCCAACATAATGATATACATAGCCGCCAGGCTAGCTCAGTTAGTAGCATGCAAGACTACTGATTGAGGGGTCGTGGTTTCGATTCCCCGGCGGGGCATACTTTCGTGGAGCTTAGTCATGAAATAATTTTCGCCATTCTCCCTCCTACCAATGATTCTTAATTATGTAGGGCAGTTGTTAGTCACTGACGAAAGTGTGCGCTTTGTAGTTGGTTAACAGCTAAATCCAGAGATTTAGCCTTTCCAGGAACAGTGAGTAGGTTGACTGACTGTGTTATATGACCTATACAATGTGTTGCTACATTGTTAAACCCAACAAAGACAAACAAAATGATATACATGTACAAATATATTGTGTCCAGCCTATTGTGCTTGGTTCCCTATAATATTAACATGGACATTCCAATCTCAATATTAACTAAAGATGTTGGTTATAGCCTTTAAGTTTCAGATAGGATATCACCCATCCAAGTATGACAATATAATGATTCCTAGTCATGTTTTCCTCTCGTTTGTTATTGTTGAGTTCAGCTTTTTGTGGCATCTAGTGTAAACAAAGCCTGTTGTTACAAAACTTATAAATGAAATCTATACTTATACCTCATTTTCATTCACAGATTGTTGTTGTTCAGTATACTGCATTGTAGGTTTGATTTCCCCTTGGGGCCTACTTTGGCAAAGTTTGGTCATGAAATAATTTCTACAGCCATTCTTCCTACCACTGATTCTAAATCAGTTGGCAGTCACTGACTGAAGTATGCTCCTAGTAACTGATTAACAGCTTAATCCAGAGACTTGGCATTTCCAGGAATAGTGAGTAGGCTGACTGTTACAAGAGTATGCCCTGCCTGGAGATTTGAACCCATGACCCCTCGGTAGGTAGCATTGTGTGCTACTGACCAAACTAGCTGAACAGCTCTTTAAAGACTAACAAATGGTATGAAAAGCGTTTTTATCATATTGATATCACCTCCTCTTCATTCATAGATAAAGGAATTTATTCATTAATTATTCACTTAACGGCTTTGTCCATGATATAATTAGTAAAGCTTGAAGCCCTATCACGTTTTATAAAGTCAATTGGTACTTAAAGTGATTAAACGTATATACATGGTTCTCAAGTAAATATATTAAATATAATAGCAAATATAAACTTGAAATTAAATCAAAGTTTGTTCAAAATTCGTCATTCTATGATATACTCGTACAGCATATGGGATAAATCTCAATGTAAACTATTTAAAATCCAGTCAATATTTAATCAATTTTTATTATTTATACAGTGTTTTAAATACAAACATTGTCTTAACAAATACTTGAAAAAATAATTTTTATAAAAAATCTGAAAATGGTTTTATTCTTTACACATTGTATTGTAAAATGGATTTTGTCTTCCTTTTTACTTTGGATAAACATTTGATTTTTGATACAAAGAAATTGTTCAAAAATCACACGTTACTGAAAGATTAAGTTTAAAAGACACTTTTTTCTGGAGTACAAAAAGAACAATTAATGCCCATAATCTCACGGTCTGCGTATTTATAGAGTTCTACATCATTCCCATACTAAAATGTAATAAGTATGAGTCATTAGGTCATTTCAATATCAAAAGGAAACAAAAGATAGTTTTATACCAAAAGGGGAAACATACGTGTAGAATTATAAGTACACTGATGTGTCTGTGCCGAACTAGTTTTACTAAAGCAAAGTAAAGACGAATGTAGACTATTGTTGCACTGACACTTTAACAACTCAGGATTTTTTCTTGGGGGGTTCCAAACTTTTTCTAAGGGGATCCAATTTTTTTCTAGGAGGGGGGGTCCAAACTTTCGAACCACAACCACATTATACATTGTTTTGCAAAATAACGCAACATATAAAAAATAAAAAACTTCATATAACCATTTGATCTACTATAAGCACAAAAGATAGCGAAGCGAGCTCGAGAAAAATTATTTATGTTACCTAAAAATGGCTTATATTTAAGAATATACACTCATTAACAGCTACATTTTGGAAATTTCTAGAGGGGTCCGGACCCCCTGACCCCTCCGCTAGATCTGCCTATGTTTTCCAATTGTTTCCCACCACTTAACTGAACAAGGTGAATTTTTTTAATGAGTGGTACTATGTTTAAAATCTCAATTTAAAAATAAATAATTAATATCAAATACTTTATTGGTACTGGCTATAAAAATATCAACCTAAATGTAATAATAAATAACAGTAAGTATCAATAAAAAAAACTAATCTACAAACAAGTTACACTATTTGAGCCATCGATATGAATGGTCTGAATAGCAGCATGGTCCAAACATGACGAGTAAGTCCAAAATATTTCATTGGAAAAGAAAAAATGTCCATGTATTTGAAAAGAAAATGGTTCCTATATCAAGACCATTCAGCTATTAAGACCATCGATTTTGATGCTTTTCATAGTAAAACTTTACTGTACTTCAACTTTAAGTCCAAGCAATGTCTCAACTTCCTTTCTGATTTTATTATGTTTATCTTGGTGACATTTTGCTATGACAACGGCGTTCTGCAGACGAATTCTTTCAACGGAGTCCCGAACTTCTTTTGGTATAAGCGTATGTTCTTTATTATATCTTTCAAGATCCTTACAGAATTTTTGTATCCGAAGCTCAACTTTCCGTCGAGCAATAGAGTTACTAAGCTCCTCTTGCGATAACCTGGACCCACTTCCAGTTGTTTTGGAAGCAGACGATATTCCACTATCTCTAAAAACGTGACTAAGTTCCGGTGACTTACTGAGATATTTTGTTTCCAACACGTGCACAAAAGCTCGCACTTGTACGTCAGAAAATAAACACGTGGTATGCTGTGACGTATCAGTCTCGTTTTCAGAACGTCTGCCGCAATATTTTTCAAATTCTGAAATTATTTTTTGAATAGTTTCACACATGACGCATCCGGTTTCTCCCTCTGAGGATTTTAATTGAGATCGCCGATTTCTCGTCGTGTTTTCATATGAATAAGACTTCGGTCTGTTACCCACTGTTGTTGCCGATTCAAGCGTTTTCATTCTGTTGAATATTCTAGCACTTTTAGCTCTGATCATTCGTTCGCTTTGGTTGAATTTTCTTTCAGCAATTTCTTTTTCCTTGATTACTTGAAAAGTCATACTTTCCAGTTTCGTTTGCTCTTTCCTGTTCAACTTATTCGCTTTATATTCAGCGGGCGTTTTGCAGACGACATCTCGGCTGCCTTGTATTAAAGCAGAAGGTCCAGATTTAGATTTAAGTTCAAGCGAAACATGTGATCCTACGGTTGACGAATTGTCACTCATGAATCTTTTGTCAAATCTTTCATGAGAATGAGCACTTCCCCACACGCTTGACGTACTCCTAGTCATGGTGAACGAGGCACTCTTGATAGAACCCATGGACATACCCAACCTATCCGTGTGACCGTGTGTGTTCCGTTGTAAGTAAGTCCAAAACGAAATGAAAAAAATGACAAATTAAAAGGTCATTATATACCTTTCTAATATTCCACTATTTGAATAAACAAATTACAGAATTAATTATTAAATGTCAACAGAAAATCTCTGGTTTTATTCGTGGCGACTAAGATATTCAAAGGATCGTCTAAAGTAAACACACAATCGTTAAAATTGTTTTTAATTTTTCTCCATACACTGGTACCAGGGTACGGTAATTTTTAAGTCCGCACAAATAATGTTGCCACTAACATCACTAAAATTTCAAACATTTTATTTACAAGGAAATATTAAGTTGCTACATCATTATCACTAAACTAATCAATTATTCATGCATCGCGTGATATGTAAATGCCCTCTGGTGGAATTAAATTGATGTTAAAATCGTTAAGTGTCAATTTTCAAAACTAGATGTTCTAAATCGGTCTATAAATTCCAACGCTGAAGTGAATAACGGATCGAAATAAAGTCCTAAGAACATTGGTGTATGTATTTATGTTTGTAAAACACTCACAGGAACACAAAAGGAGTGTAGAAGTCTTTGAAATGATTTATTCTGGCTATACATACATATTAATACAATTTCACACAAGCCTAATCCTAATTCCAAACACCACATCATTTGCAACAGACAATATTTATATAAATTGTGACTACGAATTATTTGTCACAGCGCATGCGTCATTTTTATTAATGGCGCACTTATTTTAATATAGATCGTCGCAGATTTCAATGAGTTCACGCGACGTGATTATTTAAGCATAAAAGAACTTAATTCTTACGTCCTGGAAACACTTTCAATTGTGCTTTATTAATATGTTTTAAAAGCTCCAAGTTTTTTTATCGTACGTAGATCATAGTATTAAAGGTAGACGTCCATGATCAGTTTGTCCAATTTTGTTATTCGTATCCAAAATTAAGGCACTTGAATTTCCAATTCCATGCAATAACCAAAAGGTGTACGCAAACATATCAACTAAAATAGTATAAATATCAAGTAAATTGTGTAACTTATAAACTATAGGTTTCTTTATATAAACTATAGGTTCCTTTATAAACTATAGGTTCTTTTATAAACTATAGGTTTCTTTATATAAACTATAGGTTCCTTTATAAACTATAGGTTCCTTTATAAACTATAGGTTCTTTTATAAACTATAGGTTCTTTTATATAAACTATAGGTTCCTTTATATAAACTATAGGTTCCTTTATAAACTATAGGTTCCTTTATAAACTATAGGTTCCTTTATAAACTATAGGTTCCTTTATAAACTATAGATTCCTTTATAAACTATAAATTGCTTTATAAACTATAGGTTCCTTTATAAACTATAGGTTCCTTTATAAACTATAGATTCCTTTTTTAACTATAGGTTCCTTTAAAAACTATAGATTCCTTTATAAACTATAGGTTCCTTTATAAATTCCTTTATAAACTATAGGTTCCTTTATAAATTCCTTTATAAACTATAGATTCATTTATATAAACTATAGGTTCCTTTATATAAACTATAGGTTCTTTTATATCACTGATAACTTTAAAACTGTCTAAATCAACATGAATTAATATAAGCTACAAAATGATATTCCTTCCTACAACGGAAAGAAACCAAGTAATCTGGACTTGAAGTTATGTTATTAAAGTAATTGAAATTCACAGATTAAACTCAATCGTTAAGCAACGCAATAGATCAATATCTAATTAAGAGGGTTAAAAAGATACTTGTGGCTGAGTATTGACATTTCGTTTATTTATAAATATAAACCAGCTGTGAATACTAAGATTATTCCAGTGAAAAGCTGTAAGAAGGCACTTACAGCACTGTTAGCTAGTTGCATTGTCGTACGATCGATCTAAACTGAAGTACAATGTACATTAATTTTGTATTTATTTTTTATACACTTAACTAATATCTATATTTATAGTTCCTGTGTTTTTTTCTTAGAACTTTTCAAATTATATTTATAGACTCTTACTCAGTTGTACACTTTTTCATGTCGGTCGTTAGCACAAAAGTGTACTGATCGAAAGGTCGAAGGTTCAATTCTTGGGCGGAGCATACTTTCGATCGTGGAGTTTGACCATGAAATAATTTCTACGGCCATTCTCCCTTCTACCACTGAATCTAAATCATATAGGGCAGGTGTCAGTCACTAACGGAAATATGTGCCTAGTGATTCAGCCTTCCAGGAATGGTGAGCAGGTTGACTGGCCGTTGTAACACGACAAATACAATGTGTTGCAACGGCGTTATACCCAACCAAATCTATTCACCAGTAAATGTAACCATCTATCAAATACAAAGTAACTATATGATTACTTTCTGATGCGCGGCTCGACCACCTTAAATAATTATACAAAAAAGAAACCCATTTTTTGATAGAAATTAATGAATTCTACTGCTGGAATGTGGCTACAATAGGGACAATAGGGTATCAATCAACAAATGTAACAATGGAGAGTAAACATACAGCCGTTTAGATTTAATAAAGTTTGCTCACTTAAGAAATGTTTTATTACCAATCAAACGAACATTTCAATAACCTCTGAATGTATTGCTTTTGATACACGATGTTTACAAGGCTTATTACAATTGACCATTCACATCAAAGCCAGGGTTTTGAAAGAATATTTCTAGGGCTGAAATCTCAATTAAAAGACATATGGAAAATTAAACCTGTCACTTTTTCTGCTTTGATAAATTCCCCAATGCATCAATTGTGATTGAAGAAAATCATTCCATTGAACTGGCACTAGAAACCTTTTTATTAAGAATAAATATTGGTTTGAATAGATTGAATTTAGGTACAGGAATAGTGACTACAGTTAATAACTACAGAAAAGAACATACTACATTGAAGTTGTTATGATATCATTATAAAACGATATGAGAAAATCTTCAAATCATGATGACGATGAGAAAATTATTACGTTTTTATTATACAGCGTTGTCCATTTATACCTTAATTTACCCTTTTGTCAATCATTCGGAACTCCTCGGACGTTCACTACGAAAGAATGGTCGAGGTTTTTCGAATGTTTTGTAAATGTGTTATTGTATAAAAAAATACCATTTTTTACCAATATCAAAAACATATCTTTACACTCAATGTCAAAAAAAGTGCACAATTAGGATTTGACAATTGATAAAAAATGAAGTAGGAGTTTAACATCTTTTATCATTATAATCTTTAACATTAACCTATTTGGAAGTAGAAAATACGCATCGGAGATTTTATAAAGGACTGTACTGAAAGTTGTCATGGCTTAACGAAAGGTAGTATAAATGTGAAGTAAGATACGTTAAGATTTCTAAAATAAAATTTCTAGAACCGATAGACAATAGCAAATCTAATAATGATTTATTAAAAGGTATTTCATAGTATGACGGTAAACTTTATGACAATTATTTATATATTTCTTATGACATGAAGTTCTATTTGTCCTTGATTAAACAATAAACACAATGATTGTTTTTTTTTAATTTGAAGGTGTTTCTAAATCAATTCGTTTTATTCAGGAATTACTCGCGCTAATAAAACAATAAAACCGTAGCACAGGAGTCAATGTAAGAACACACTAAAAACCCAGTTCTAATGCCGCTACTATGTTTCTAGTGTAAGGTTTAATCACTTAATTTGTACAAGGTAAATAATAACGTATCTTACTAAAAGATTATTGACATATATTTGAGGTAAATGTAATCAATAAGCAAAAATTATGCTAGCATTTGCTTACAAACACTTCAAAACGATAATCTAAAATTAAACTTAGTTTGTTTAGACAACAATCAAATGTTCACATTGGTAAACTTAAAAAGGTAACGTATCTTACTTTTTCAATTCACATAAGTTCCACTGTCGTTTATTTTAAAAGACGTTCTAGTTAAGGCACAATTTATGTTAAAATCAAAACAATGCTAGCTCTTTTGCTTCAAATATGTTTATTTATCAGAAAGGAGACATATCTATTTGTTTTTTCTGTAAACATTTATTTTGTATCTGTTAACGTATCTTACTCATTTATCAAAATCAGTTCATGACTTAAGAGTTCAAAATATATGGTCCATTTTCATATAACTTTACATATTATCTATTTCTTTAGACAGCTGCTGTCAGCTTTATTGCAACAAAATTGTCGATTTGTTTTTCAACAAGGTAGAGGTTCTACAATTTGTTTTAAAAGTCCAACTATCTAAATATATTTTCAACTTGTCCTTCTTTCTGCTGGTGTACCGTTTTGGACCGTGGCGTTGTTATATGAAATTAAACTTTTCGATTACATTATTTGCATAAAAAGTGTTTCTTGAGTTTCCGTGGAAATATGTCCGAAACTATACCTGCACCATTGAGTTTTAATTTGGTTTTAGATCCTGGTGTGCTGGACGATGTTTTGTTTCCATTAGTTTTAGTCGTATGGTAATTCCTTACAATCTGAATTCATGTTAAGACTTTTGCATTTTTTTCTTTTTTAAAAAAAGGTTCATAATTTTGTTTAAGCGCTTTCACCTGATCATTTCAAGACCAACTTCTGTATGCCGCTGACCTTTGTCTTAAAACTACAAGGTGGCCCTTTGTTTTTCTAGGTCACAAATTGGCATTTTCATAAAAAAACAATCTTGTTTTATCTATCTGTCGTGTACATTGGACTGATGTACTTGCTCAAACTATATTCAGAACTTTTTCAATATTGAATTTACCTGAAACCTTATTTTTCTTTCTCATTTAAACTTGTAGATTGTGCTGGGTGCGTAAAAGCCTCATTTGTAATGCATTCTTCTGTTGTTGTTTTTTCCTAAATCATTCGGAATGTGTTTTCTGCAGATAAATTTTCTTTTGTTGAAATACTCAGACATTTTATTGTTACTTTGTTTGATTTAGCATTTAATTTTGCTCCATATTCAGAAGGTATATTTGACCATTTGTCATTTTTCATTTCTTGTACCCTTGCTGGTATTAAGCTCTAGTCTATTTTTTCCTCCTGTACATTAGTATTTTAAGATACATAAGCTGGAAAGAAAGATACGTTAACTTTTACTACAATGTATAAGTTTTGTCAAATACTCAATGAAAGAAATGCTTTTTTTAGGTTTTATATCAAAAGTTGTCCATTTTACTTTATAATTCTAATAAGTTAACATCCTATAAGTTTGTATTTGCTTGTTATATCATGTCTTTTAAACAATGTAAGATACGTTAACATTGAGTAAGATACGTTGAACAAGTTTGTTCACGTCTGTTGGAATCAATTAGCAAATAAGACATGTACAATGCATACAATTGTTCTGACTTGTCTTTGTTACACATGAAAAGCAAGTTTAGCTGTCTTAAATATAGAAAATAACTAGACGGCTTCAGTTTCCTGGAGTTGTCATAAAATGCTTGATTGTTTAGTCATAATCGTCAGGAATACTTTACAACTTCTGTTTTGAGTGGAAATTTTGGTAATTAGCAATGCAATTGGCTAGAAAGTAAATCCAAAGATGATTTATTTTCGACAAATATTGAAATATCAGGTACGTGTTAACGTATCTTATGTTAACGTATCTTATTGACATTTACTATTTTTTACCATAAAGTAAGCATATCGCACTTTTCGAGGATGAAATTTCTCTGGATTATGCCTGCATGAAGTAGGCATTGTGAAATTAGGTAACTCTGCCTGCTTTCTGAACTAGCTTATGTGTTGTAACATATGGAAAGTTAACGTATCTTATCAAATCTTAAAGTAACAATTCAATTTTTCATTATTTAAAAAATATGGTTAATCTGTATTAGATCTTAGACGCCAAGGGCCTTTTTTATCTCTTACATTAACCACTTGGGAGTTTATATTGGCATAAATCCGAGTTAAATTGCCAATATTTGGACTTAATGCATGATGTCCATAACTGTTAACGTATCTTACATCCAATTTGGGGACACAGGAAAATAATTTTTAATTTTAGCCAATTTTTTTGTCTGATTTCGGAAGGTTATGTTTTCATTGAATTACCCCAAATGACCACTAATAAAGGTAACATTTGCAGCAAAACGGTATATTATTTCAAAATTATATTTTAGTCAAAACAAGTACCCTATGCAGGGACAACGCAAAATCAACAGTTTTTGTATTTTTGGATTAAAGTTTTCACCAGAAAGTATGTTCAATGAGGGACAAAACTCTTGTTGGAGGTACATATATGTTGTATACATCATCTAATGAGAAAAAATCTCAGATACCTTCTGTTTTTAAAATATGAGGGCGAAGGGACATTGAAAATGTGAAATTGTCCACTTTTTTTGACATTGAGTGTTTAGATACATGTACATGTATTACAATTAAAATTGTATAAAGTATCACTACCCCCCTCTTTTAAATGTTACAACATATTTCCGAACGCCAAAAATACATCAAACAATTAACTCATAATAACACGAAAATCATGGTAAAAAGAAACAAGAAATGTCTTTAAAAAAGACAAACGGCGTCGATTTAAAAACAAGAGGGCCCAAAGGGCCCTGGGTGCTCACCTGAGGAAAAGGTCAAAGGTCACAGAAGAGCCATTTACAGAGGACCACTAATGTTAAAACCTATTTTTTGACCCAGTGACCTACTTATCCAACCAATCAGACCTATTTGAACAATTTTGGTAGGGAACCACCCACGGACCATTCCTGTTGAGTTTGGGCAAATTATCATAAGCGGTTCAAGAGAAGATGTTGTTTGAACTTTTCCTTATATAATTCAATGTAATATTGTGATTCATGGGGTGGGGTCAATTTTGACCCAGGGGCATAATTTGAACAACTGTGATGGAGGACCTCTAGATGATGTTATATACCAAATATGAAAGCTCTAGGCCTTGTAGTTTCAGACAAGAAGATTTTTGAAAATTGCATTGTGAAAACCTATTTTTTGATTCCGTGACCTCCGTTAGTATTTGCTCATACAAGTTGTGACCACGCATCATCACTTCATCAACAACATTTGCAGACCAGTTTCGCAGACTTGGCACATGATTGCCTACCGTAAACAATATGACAGCCAATGCAATTGCCGTACACTGATAACCTGCAGCTTGTGAGCATATCTGACCTTGGTGAAATCGACCGTTAATAATCCTTACCATTGTTTTGATCTCCGTTGCCCGTTCAATGTTGTTTACTTCTAACCGCCTTCTAACCGCATTGCAACGCATTCTTTCCCAGTTTACACTATTACACTAAAAGTAGTTCTGGAATTAATTGCAATATATCTTTCTCTTGAAACCAGATTGCGTGCTGTATTCGTTTTTCATAAACAATACATGAAATTATACATCATTAATGCTACAAAACAAAAATTATGAATTTATTCTTAAAAGTTACGTACCAATAACTCTGCGGATTAATAAATATATGTGGAGCTGTGACTCTCAAAGTGTAAACCCCGGAAACTGGACGTAGTGAGGCTAACTTAATAATTATTGGGTAATATGTCAGACTTTTTACTAGAAACCGGTTCACATCTGGAGACGTAATTCATTTTACCCATAAAATATTGTGTTTGACACGTAACTTTTTATTGTTACAATATAAAAAAACACTTTGGAAAGCAATAGAAGTCTACCCCCCAAAAAAATAATCTACGAACGAAGCAAAATTTCGTAAAACACTGCATTACAATAGTGTGGCCTTTATTTTTTCGCGCGTGTCAGGGCCATCCAATCGAAGAGGGGATTTTCTCTGTTTCCCCCGTACGTCATTTTCAGTGCTTATAAAATCATCCAATAGAACGGCGGATTTCCGAAATCCCAGACAGACGTCATTATACAGAAATGTAGATCAAAATCCAGCTTAGACAGCTACGCCGAAAAATAAATCGTAATAACGAGATGCTATGTCTTAGTATTTTGTTATTACCAATTAAAAACTCGTTATTACGACTTCTCATCTCGTTAAATTGCAGGTAAACTAACTTGCTATTACGACTCAGTGTCTTGTTATAACGTGTTATATTTTCGTTATAACGACTTACCATCATTTTATTTTATTGTATGTGACACTATTCGACTTTCGTAGATTTTGAATTAGTGTCAGAAAATGGAGTGGTCTCCCTTAGGACGAAAATGTTAAATTACAATGTACATATGAACCTTCCCAAGACTTAGCGTTTAGATTATTTTAGATGTTTTAAGCCGTCTATCTTTCATGTTTCGTATTTTTGAATTAGTTAAATAATTATTATAGTTATTCAGGATACAAGGAACCGCTTGGTTTTCCATACAAAAATAAAAAATCGACATTATTCTCCGATTGTCATGGAAAAGCAAAACCTATTGCGGCCGAAAGACAGGGTTTTTAAAGGGAAAATATGTGATTTTAAAATTGTTTGTCTAAATAACCATATCATGGATCATATAAGATTTTGGATGAATGTATAAAATATATCCACATAACACACGGTACAAACCAGTTAAAACTAACAGGGCACACAATGCTCTTACACCTACTACAATAGAAACCAATTTCCGCAATCCACAATCCGGAAATCTTATGTCAACACAGAGTTTCTTAAGGAACTTGGACGTACCGGAAACTTAATTGACGTTCGAAAAATTTTGTTTCGCTTTCACATGAGCAATACTGGTGCGTTTAGACCATAGTTCAAGCACTCCCCATCTTCAATGTTTGTTTCTTTGTGTAAATATACATATATCATTATTACAAATCTCATTTCATTCATACTTAGAGTGACCGAACCAATGACTATTATACTAAATATAAACCACATTGCGCCGGTTGACATTACTCCACAGGCTTTCTAAGATGTACGTCAAATTAGTGTTGGAGCGATCATTTTCGCACATATTTTCGTAATAATGAATTTAACAAAAACAACTATAAGAAAAGTTTAGCAGAAACGTCAGAAATCCTTAGAAGCAACATTTTCGAAAATAATGGCAAGTCGTCATTCAGGTGTGACGTCAGCACGCGAGCTCTTCGCTATGAAGAAGAATATGGCTTACGAAGCTAAGTTTACTCATAGCCTCGATGCTTTAACTAAGGACTATATCACCAGGAAAGAGTTTTTGAAACAAGAAATTAAATCAGTTTACAATGATCTACAAGATGTAAAAATGTCTACTGGATACTCCTTAGATCAGGTAATTGTTACATTTTATTAGAATAGTAGTTAAAACAGTGAAAATTCGAAGTTTCGAAATCGGCTAGCTCGAATTATCCGGATTGGTCGAACTTATACATGGAACCAATATATATCCTTCATCTATCAATATTGGAAAAAAAGTTCTATAAAACTTTCAAGAAATAGAACGCATCAATCGAAGAAAACTGTTACATAGTTCATTAGTATCACACTTACTACAATGAAATTTTGAAGTTTCAAAATCGTCTAGCTGGGACTGCCCTGATAGGTCGAACAGTTTGCATTGTACCGATCTGTTTCCTGTATTTGTCTATAAAGAAAAATAGGGTTCTGGAAAATTATAAGGAAATAAAAAGCAGAAATAATTACGAATTCGTACGAGTCGAACACCTGATTTGCTCAAACTTATGTCGTGAAACTAATGATCATGCAAGACAATCCATCGCCTTAAATTTTCTCGAGCACACGTACGATTTGTTATGATACATTGTAAATGGCAAACTTATCAACTAGTCTGACTGTATGAAATAAGTATATTTCATTTGTCTCGGGCGTCATGCGAGCGGGTTGATGGCGGCAAGAATGTGGAGCTTATCGTGTATCAAATGTTGTATGGCAGTAACCATCAAACACATCATGTAGGCGCAATGGTTCAGTGGGAGGACGTGCGCATAGAGACCGAGCGATTCCGGATTCGAACGCCAATTAGGACACTGCTATTTTCCTTAAACAAGAAATTTACCTATATTTAAATTGTTCCACTCCACCCAGGTGTAAATGGGTACTGTGAGGGATCACCTGCCCTAAGATTCTTTCAATGATCAGAGATTAACCTACAAAATAGTATAGTCGACTGGGCATGTATAGGGAAGCAGACTTTAAACCGCACTTTTAACTTTTTAACATTTAACTTCATCAGTTTCAAACCAACCTTCTCTCCGATTTCTTTTAGATACGATCAGCTCATCCCAAGAATAGTCCATACAGAAAACCAAATGTTCCCAAGGTTTATCTACCGCCAATTGGAGTAAGACTTGTGAAGAAATACGTCGGTGTGGATGTAAAACGACAATCACTGTCTGATGTAAGCGTTGGTTCAAATAAACGAAGAAGTCTTGGCGATGTTCTTAATAGTGCGTTTGGTATTGAGACGTCGGACACTCAGCGTAGACCACGTAAAACGGTGAGAAAACTTGATACTGTAGATGCACAAGACAAAGACGCTATTGATGACATTAGTGAGACAAGTGAAGAAACAACAAGTGATGAAATAAAAGTTAAAGTGCAGGGTGATCGTAAAGAGACACCACTTGGTGGAATACTGAAGCGAGAGAAAAGTACACCGAATGCTGATCATGAAAATGATGGTCAAATAATTGAGCAAAATCGAACAACGTCGTTAGGGATTACACCTCCTTTGGTTAGAATAAGAGATGCCAGAAACAAAAGTAATCAATCTCCATTAGAGAGAAAAAACACTGAACTGAGCAATGATGTTCCTGGCGAGTTGAAGCCATTTGATAACTCTGTTAATCGATATGAAGATTTCGACGGAGATGAATATTCAAGAATAGAAACCAAGTATCACTTGCAAGAGAGGCGTTCCAGTAGATCGACATTCAGGCCAAGGAATTCTGCCCGCCTGCATGCGAGATCAAGCCATTTGTCTGAACACAATTTAAATGTGGCTGGAATAACCGGACAAGGAAATGTTAAGAAGAAAAAACGATCAGCTACAAAACAACGACTTGAAAATTTCTATTTAGATTACGGTGATGGTAAACTACACGACATTATGGAAATACCAAAGGTTAAAGATTGTTCCCGACCATGGTGCAATCCGCATTGTAAAACGTGCATCAACAGAGCTACGTCACGTCCATGTTTTGTTTTAATTCGAGCTGATGAAAACATCAGAAAGCGACTGATTCCTCAAGACAAAAGGCGACTGTCTATGTTCCCTGCTTTCAACCAGTCCCATCCTTCGATGGAAAAACATGAAGACCTGTCTGATGAAGTTGATACAGACAGTGATGATGACGTCACTGAAGGAACACTAAATGACGTCTCAGGAAGACGCTCAGCCAGGAATCTGTCGAGACAGTCTGGCAAACCTGCTAAACATTCTTACGACACTGAGTCTATGTCATTAGATATGGATGACTCTGCTCGTGTCAACAACGATACAGAAGGGAATAAATCAAATAAACAAATGAACTCAATGTTGCCGATACATATATCAAGAAAGAAAGGGTTTAATAAGAAACGGATGGACGAATTGGCAATGCCTAGGGGCGGACCACCGGCTGAAGTAAGATTCTCCAAAACGTCACTAAGAAGAAAGCGAGAACAACTGAAAGAAGACGAACGCACAAAGACTTTGACAGAATATGAACGAAGGAATCTAACTTATATCCAGGGGAAGATAACAGTATTTCTGGCTTTAATGAATGAACAAGAACTAAGCTCCAGAAGACCAAGGCCTTCTAATATGTATACGCATGCGCGTGACTCTGATATCAAGTTGTCGACATCTAAGATTCCTAACATTGGTCGAAAGAAAGGGGTCCGATTTAGTCCTAGCCCAAGATATCGTCTTCTTTCCTGAAAGTAGTAAACTACGTATGTCTTACTATGCTTGCAGTGGTGTGTTGGAATTTTAATGATATTTTAAGATTATACATTGTTTTATCGGGATATTCTTCAGATTACTCCATTGAACACTCGATGAATTTATACGAGCGTGGCAGATTCCTGGCACGATTATTGGTGGACTTTTATCATACACTTGTCTTCAGCGTACCCGTTCATTGACAGTAAACACACGGGTTTGCTGAAAACTAATAAGCTAATTTTATGGCATGATGTTGGAAAGTTATAATAATCTTTTTATAAATTTTATGGCATGGTGTTTCAAGTTATAATAATCTATTTACAAATTTTATGGCATGGTGTTTTCGAGTTATAATAATCTATTTACAAATAAGTATTCGCCCGAAATTATTTGGGCATATGGGCGAGTACAGTACAAATAAGTAAAAACTAAAGCTTTGAAGCCAGAGTAGAGAATGAACATTTACATATTACAGATAACATTAGCAATAGGACTGGTTCACAAGTTATAACAACATTAGCAAAAGGCACCCCCCTTGATAAAAAAATAGAAATGAGTATTTTAGTAATTGAGTGAAATGTACTACGAAATGTACATATAACTGCATTATCAACTCTGAACTTCAGAACGTCTTGGAAAGACTGCATGATTTATAGATAAATGTTTTTGTTAAACTTTGTTACGTAAAAACCATTGAATATAGCTGTATTTAAATATCAATGTCAATACAAGCAATTAAATGTTGACAAGTCGCTGTGCTTTTTTCTATAAACTTTATATAACTGATGAAACACTGACTTACTGTATAGACGAGTTGTCTTTTGTTTTACTGCTTACGAATGTCATTGAATGATACATTTTAAGAAGCAAAAGCAGCGTACTTTTAAAATCCATAATAATCGTAATTGTACGAATTAAAACCATTTTCGTACCTTGATTATCAAGATTCTCGATCTAGCGAGTAACGAGAATCTTGATAGCATCTAAGAACAAGAATGAAATTATACTGAATTTTTCATAATTTGATTCAGTTTCGACCTAAAGTTCACTCTCTTAGGGATGAAGATTCACATCCCAAGTTCTGCTGAAATCATATTTACATCCACATGGACTTGTTTATAAACAAACACGATGAATATAATATAAAGCTACAGTCCCATTAACAAAAATAGCCATGAGGGCACCCTACGGGCGCCGTGCGATCAAGCTCCGCAAGGACCCGTACAAACTCTTGCGTACCCGTACGGACTGTTACGTTTTTACCAGGGTACCTGAGATGAGCCCAGGATACACGTATCAGTTTTAGAGTCAAATCGTGAACAAAATCGTGACAGAGTATGGATTAAGCACGCATATCTTCCAGCTACGGCTCCCTACGAGTGTGTTGTTTTGTACCATGTGCGTACCGTCACCCTAATACGCAAGGCTTCCCACGGCCTACGACTGTCGGCACGTGCGGGTCCGTAACAAGCCACGATTTTATGGGACTGAGGCATAAGGCTCTGATAAAGCTCTGAGCACAATTTGTTTGTTTTGTTTGAATTTAATAAGGGTCGGTCCGCTCCATTAGGATGCATTATGTGCAGACCCTCTGAGCACAATATAATGTACCCTCATAAATATCGAATGGTCATCATCATTGCATAATTGCATCATTGTTTAACATAATTAAGGCGGGCATCTTGTAAAACTTCAGAACTTGTTGTCGTCATGTTGTTGTCAAAAACACTCTATTTCGATGACTATCAGTACATATACGTGTTGGCAACATAGATAGTATCTCTAATTTGTGAGAGTGACACCACGGCGACATTTCTTACCAACATTCGACCATCTGACTGCACTAAAAGTCTCTTTAAACAATGACATGTACGATGACAGACACTAAAAGTGTTATCATCGGTCTATTAAGTAATGCAAGTCTTTTTGCTGTATAGAAATATTACGCTGAAAGATGGTGTTTGATAAAAGAAGTGATGACATGTTGCCTTTGGGCGTATAAAATGTATGTTGAAGAGTGGAGATACATTTGCTTGTAGTAGCTTCAAAATATCAAAGTTCTCAAATAAAGACACGCACGTACTATTGAAAGCTGGTATAAAGTATTGTACTAGTGAAACAAGTTTTTGCAAAGCAATCATACAACAATAATAAAATCTGGTACTGTCGGTGAGTATGTTATCACTTTTGATGTTATATGAGAACGAAAGTACTGTAGTGAGTATTTAAATCAGCGGGGTCAATACCATCATAGCTATGATCACTGGTCGCCAGCTACTGCGTCTTACCTAGAGACCTTCAAGGGGGAGACTGACTGTCACCTGATGACAAAAATAATGTAAGAAACATCACTCCTTCTCCTTTATGCGAATGTGGTCAGATTGAATCGAATTATCATTTTTTCTTTGAATGCAAAAGATACACAATTTTTCGACATGAGCTCTTTACAAATCTTCAAGATCGTGATTTAACCCTGGAAACTCTACTATTTGGCGACTTTGATCTTACAGACAGTGACAACTCAAAAATATTCCAATATGTCCAGTTATACATAGCAAAAACAAGATTCATTTAGTAATCAAATGAAATTAGTCACTACTACTTCTCACCCCTCCCTCTCTTTTTCCTTTCTTGTTTAATGTTTCCGAAGTTCATCTTTTCATTTTTCTCAGATCATTTAAACGGTCTAAACCATGAAAAGTGTTTAACCAACTACAAAAGGAGAAAAACTCTATAAAAATTTTCTTCCGTTCTAATCCTTTCGAAGAATATCTTATTTACATTTGTGAAACTTATATATTTTTGTAATCTTCTGATATTCTGAGAATACATATAAATAAAAACTAAAATAAAAAATGTAACCTGTACAAAAATTTAATGTTGATGAGAGTTTAACTTTTTTTAACACATACAGTATATTGCCACCCAAGATGAGGCTGTTCTTTCATCAATGTACTACCATTTCCGGATACGGAAAACTGTACTGCATGAGAAGGAGAATAAGATTCTATATTTTACAAATAATACAAAAAGGATCTTAATCAGTTATTTCCCCTTGTATACTCTTCAAATATGTACATTAGGAACTCCTCGGCCATTCGCTTCGAATAACTATTCATTCATGAAAGGTCAAGGTGTTCCGAATGCAAATAGGTATAGGTCCAATTAGTAGGATTACTCCGATT
Organism: Mactra quadrangularis; assembly: GCA_025267735.1. Lineage (NCBI taxonomy): Eukaryota > Metazoa > Mollusca > Bivalvia > Venerida > Mactridae > Mactra > Mactra quadrangularis. The sequence continues at coordinate 54,268,818 of CM046309.1, read as the reverse complement.
TTACCCTTACTTTTCCGAGTCAATTTGCCAAAATTAATCTTAAATAATTTTTTTTGTAAATAATTTAATTTCTTTGAAAATCAAGCTAAGTATTTTAGGGTAAAGAACTATCTAAATTTCATCACTTCTGTAAATATCTTCATTAACAAGAAAGATATTAGATGAAATATTTTGTTATCCTTACATAAAAATTCAATGATAAAATCCGAGGATTCCAACAGTAAGGATTGCTTCAGATTTTAGATCTGGAAAGATAACTGACTAAAGTCCCTAATTATGTTATGAATCAGAAAAGCATTGAGCTGGCGGCCTGTGGCTATGACTATACGATAAATTAATGAACTCGGACCAGTAATGTGTACATAAATTGATAATTAAGTATACTCATAGGTTAAACATTTATTTATCGGCGATGATGTCTGGAGTCTCGACACTAGTCTCTAGTTAGTCATGTAATAATGTAAGGTCAGGGTTCAAACATAGATAATTTGTTTATGTTCACTCTGGTCACAGAACTTTATCATTCGCTATTTGATGTACAAGTAAATATTAAAGGTACTCATTCACATATTTCAACTTAAACATCAACTTTTTCTGAAACTATCAAAATTGTTTGAATCACGATAATTGCAAATTCTGTCAAAATCGTAAAAAGATGAGATGCGCGAAAATCCCTTATGGACTAATAAAAAGATTATTGGTTAAAACCACAGAGACGTGTTAAAAACAAAAAAGTTCGAAGCCCATTACAAAAACCATGATCGAGCTTTATCATGCAATAATGCAAAAACAACTTTATGTTCATGAATAACATTAACTGAGCACATAGACTGACACGTCTGACGAACTTACAGGAGTAAAAAACAATTAAAGATCTTTCTTCTTCTGTCGTATCATATATATATGATATGCCATACCTTACAATTTTACCTAGTGACTTAATACTTTATATTTTACACTTTCGTACTTGTAACCATAAATCCCCTGAAGAAACGGGACGGTGGTCCCAACACTATGTACCCTATCAAAAAAAAGAAAATGTCGTTTTTGCTCACTTAACTCTATTGGTAATGAAATACACTATTTGTTGGAGTGTCCTTATTTTTCAAGCACTAGACACAAACTCATACCGTTACATTTTAACATTACTAACAGTAGCAATTATAAAATTACAGAATTGTATAAAACATTAATTTCATCTAACGATGAGAAAACATTAATTAATCTCGCAATTTTTTAAGTCTTATTAATATTTTTTTTTCAAAAATAACTTACCATGAGGTACCAAGTGTAATTTGTATAACTATTTTTCATTTTCTGTATTCTATTAATATGATTATTATGATGTTTTGTAAATAATCCCATAAAGTGTTAGTTCTGTTCTGTTCAAGGTCTGAAGTCTTCGTAGACTGTAATGTTGAACTAACGGGGGGGGGGGGGGGGGGAGACACCCATCAGTTACCATTTTAAAATGCATAATATACATAAATGATCCTAAATGGAGAGTATAGCGATACACAGGGGTTAAAACTAATCATACCGTCGGCAGGGATGTGGCTAACTAAGTTGTCCTAGAGGGTGGGGCCCTAAGCTGGGCTAAACCTTACTCAATCTGGTGAATTTTTAATTCTTTCAAAATCGTCGATAAAATAACTAGGAAATATGGAAAACCCTAGTATACTAAGAATACAATTCAAAACATTGTCATACTTTTTTTACAAATAAAACAAAATCATCCAGGATTCATACTCAGTCTAGATCATATAAAAACGTTGAAAGATCAACACATACCTATATAGCAACAAGTTTTTGTTCTGTTCTAGATCTGATTAACAAATAAAGATATATAATGTTATGAATTTTAATGGTACAAATTAGTGTATTTTGAAAGAGTTCCAATGTACATAAGAAACTAATGACATCAGAGGGCCTAAATTCAACGACAAATGCAGCGTGGATAATTCATAGAACTAGATCTGCATAGATCTATATATGTGTGTATCGTGAATTCGTTCTAATTAATATCAAATAAATTCATGTAATTGTCAATATCCGGCTATACAAGTGTAAAATCGTGAATCACATCCATAGTTCATTACGCACATGCTTACAATATTAAACTCGTAATTCTATTAACCGTTCAACCATCATGTCTAAGTCTATTTACATACATGTATGAAGTGTATATTTAATTGACGCTTTAAAATCACTATTTTTGGTAAAACAATTAAATTAATGTTGTCACGATGTATATCCGGAGTCATACAATTCTTTGTAAACAGCCTTGAGCTCCGATTTCAATCGATAAGCACGCTACAGTGTCATACACGCGCGCCAGACGTATTACGTAATATATGTCTACGCACGACAATTATTGTCTGGACACTCTCCTTTGTTGGAGGTGAATAAGGTCACATTTGTATACTACATTACTGCGACGCGATTTCATTGGATAATCGAAAATCGGTAAACCAATCAAATTTGCGGTTTCATGTTGCAGACATCGAGTCTACATGAGCAAAATGTCGGTGGCTGGAAAAAACAGTTTGGACGTGACTTGATCGGAATTATTACCGCAAAAACATTATCAAGAGAGAAACCATGGTGCTATTTTCGTTGACCTTTGTGAGACAGTAAGTTAAATTGATTGAATATAAATTTATCATTTCAATGGATGTAGAAAATTGTAGGAAGGACGATGTTCGACTTGTCGACTAAGGCTGTTTTTTCTGCACTTTTACACATCGCTGTTCTTTTCGATCATCTTAAGTGTGTTTTTATGATATTTGTTAAAATTTCATCATACTTTATATTGATAAATGTTTTGCCATTGTAAATATTTATTGTTATATTGTGTTTGAGTGAGTGACAATTTGGCCATCTTGCCTTGGTCTACCCACTTGTTGACTGTTAACAATTCTTGGGCAGGTCAGATTGACTGTAAGTAGTGACTGTAGTCCTATAAATTATGGCTGTGTCTTTTTTTTATCATTTTGACATTTGAGTTTATGTTTTGAAGAACACTGACTGTAATATTAATAATCGTCAACATGAATGGATTGACTGCTTGTTTAATGTATTGTGTTTTAAGGGGTATCAAAAGCTGCGTACTCACGATAATCGTCGGCTCTGTGCACCGATAGGAATGACAACCGAATCCCTGGCTCGGATTCCACTTGACTTTCCAGGACGCGTCTCCGTTGCTCCAAGACGAAACGGGAAGAGAACTCTTCTTCGCGCGCATGCGCAGTCGACCGAACGGTTGGGTCTATGATCCGGATTTCGCCCAAAATCCCGGTATCACTACAAATGTAAAGTTTAAGTGAAGAGATCTCAATGTTGTCTAATTAGATATTTGGTTGGATTAAATGACCATGGTTAGATTCATTGACTGTCTAGGCTACCTATAATCTTCCTAAGGTAATTAAGTAGGAGAAAATTTTACGTTTAAGCTGAGAATCTAACACGATTCTCCTGGGTGGAAGATCAGCAGGGCATTAAAGGTGCGCAAAAGTCTACTGATCGAGGGGTCATAGGTTCGATTCCCGGGTGGGGCATACTTTCGTGGAGCTTGGTCATGAAATAAGTTTCTACGGCCATTCTCCCTCCTGCCACTGATTCTAAATCATGAAGGGCAGTAGTCAGTCACTGACAAAAGTATATAGTAGCATAGTAGTTGGTTAACAGCTAAATCTAGAGATTTAGCCTTTTATAGAAACAGTGAGTAGGTGGACTGACCTCCGTGATATAAACTGTACAATGTGTTGCTACGGCGTTAAACCCAACATACTAACAAGGGGCAGCTGGTTGTCAAACTTAACTTCAGTATTTGATGAAATTAATTGTACAGTCAATAACACAGACAGAATTATGCCCTTGATTTATCTATGTTTTAAAATGAGAGAATGATACTTGTGCAGTTGTCAATGACATTATCTTACAAATTTCTGTTAAATCATTTCAGTGGAGAAACTTTATACAACAGAAAGAATATAATACAAGGTAATATTTATAACTAATTAATAATTTGTATTGTTTTGTGCAACATCTTGGTCTGTGATGCTGTAGGTAACTAGGTTATATGCAAAATTTCTGTTTAAGTGTCGCAAAAGGCAAAGGGGTAGCTGGTTTTAGCCTCATCTAAGGTGGTTATACCATTCCATGAAAATTCAACAGTTACTTTGGTTTTGTTTCAATAATAAGGTATATGTAGAAGTTGTCAGGCTTGATGAAGGTTAGGTGAGAACTGGTTGTAGGAAAAGGTCCAGGAAAGGTAGGTTAGGTTCTCTGTAAAAAAACTAAAATGTTGGCATGGCCTGAAACCCAGTATATAAAAACAAAATTAGTGCTTCTCTCTGCAAACTTCAGATATCTTTTCTGTTGCTTATCTGCTGTCAACATTTCTTGTGGTGATCACTTTTGAGATTACATTTAATTTTAAAATATACTTTTACAACGTGATTGGAGTAAAATATAAGTAAAATAATTTCATTGACTGTTCCTGCTGATCTTAATGATTGCATTTAATTACAGGTCAAACTGATGTCCCTCTGTCGTCCCTTGGAGAAAGACAGGCAGAGCTAGCTGCTCAACGCTTACAGAATGATAGATTTACTCATGTTTTCTCTAGTGATTTATCTAGAGCTTATGAAACTGCCAGAATCATTTCCAGCGCTAATAAAGTGAGCAGATGTGATATCACTATAGACAAAAGGCTGCGAGAGAGGGTAAGAAATTTGTGGTATCTTGTTAGCCCTGTCTGAAAAAGTAATGTATTACTGTCTACACCTTGACCTACTACCCCGAAGACTTGTTAATATTAATTCATGCTGGTGGAAATCATTGATTTTTTTATTGTCTGGCTTTTTGATAAGTCTGCCCATTAAAATAAAACATAATGAATCAGGATAGTGCTCTCAGTCTTTATTTTCACTCCTAGGGGAAAGGTGGCAGGCCCTTTTTGAGGGAGAAAAGCGACAAAAACGAGATTAGGGAAAAAATTCCTTTACTTTCAATACTTGAGATAACATGGATCCTCTAACAGAGTAACGTTTCTGTCTATCTATATAAAATTTCAACTATTGAACCCATATTTTCATCTGTGATTTCTCTGTAATGCTTGAGGAATGGGCAAAAATGCTTTAAAAAAGTACAAAAGTTTTAGGACACTCGGACAGGGGAATTTATTAGCTAGGAAGGGGAAAAATATACTTTTTGGAGAGGGGAATGAGGCCCAATTATGGCCCAAAATGACCTGAAAAAACCACTGGCTCTTGAAAATTAAAGGCCTTGAAAGGAATTAAGGATTGTCATTGATGTTGACTTCATTACTTGTCCTAACTTTTCGAGTTATGATCACTAGCCAGAGTCAGATTTCATTTCTTTTTGGGTTTAGACAAAGTCCTTGTAAAGTAGCAACCAAGTCTGTAGTCTTGAGTAGCTCTCACTGTTGGAATTTCAAACCATGATATTTAGTGTGTAAGTCTAAGATCATAATGGGTTGAAAATGATTTGCTTTCGATTCCTATAATAAAATTGTAAGAAATAGCCACCCGGCTGGCTCAGTTGGTCACGTGGCACATAAGTCTACTGATCGTGGGGTCGTGTGTTCGATTACCGGGTGGGGCATACTTTCGTGGAGCTTGATCATGAAATTATTTCTATGGCCATTCTCCCTCCTACCAATGATTTTTAATTATGTAGGGCAGTTGTCAGTCACTGACGAAAGTATGTGCTTAGTTGGTTAACGGCTATATCCAGAGATTTAGCCTTTCCAGGAGGAGTGAGTAAGTTGAGTCTATGACTGACCACCTTTATATGATCTACACAATGTGTTGCTACGATGTTACACCAAACAAACAAACTAAAATTGTAGGAATAATAAGTGTTAATTTATCAATTAAACACATTTTCTCAGTTTTATATAATGTGTAGAATTGTGGAAAATAGAAGTCTGATCTTATGTCAGATAGATGATTGCAACAAACTTATTTCTATTTTGATATGAACTTGCCTATAGCAGAGGGTATTGACCAGGGTCCAGAAAGGCTTGGTCAGGTGCGTAGACCCTGCACTATTACCTAAATTGTGATAACGCGGCATTGCACCCAGTATGTATAAAAAATTAGAACTTGTCTTCGATGAATCATTATTAATTTGCAAGATGCATATTTGTACATTTATATTTATGATTCATAGGTATGACTAGTCCGAGTTGCATTAAACATGTCTGTCAACACTGTCTGATTAATTAATATGCATTATAAGTTGTTATTACACTATATATTTTTGTTTTTCAACATTTATGTCCGATCGATAATGGAAATGTGTATAACATCTAGGGATTAAACGATGATCGATTATAATCGGTAATTGATTGTTTCATTAGAAGGGGGAGACAATCCATTATGAAAGACTTAAGTAAATAATTGATTATTGCTAATGTCATAATGTTATTCAATTTTAAATTTCAATTGACAATTAGACATTCTAGTTTTAAATGATTAATATTACTAAAGAAAAAAATATTTCATGGGAATAAAACTCTTCTTAATTAAAACATGATGGGTACATTTTTACTACTACTTTGTTACTGTAAATCATTGAGATCGGTGTTGATATTCTTGGTCGGGGACATGGAATTCAACATTATTGGACAATATATAACCCCTACTGTATGGGTACTGAAAATGTCTAAAATGGATTTTATCATTAAACATTAACAACCACTAAACCACTAATTATAAGTTTATAATGCATGATTTAATCTTCTATTATATGAAACAAAATCACTTAAATAAACCAGTGCAACATATTTTCATGTATTTTTGGAAATCCTGAATGAAAACTTGAGTAAATGTTTCAATTATATAATCAATGATTGAAAAGGACTGTCTGATTATTTCCGATTATCGCTTATAATTTCTTTCCGATTTTGAAACCCTAATTAATTAGGATCATACTGTCGTGCAAAACCTTGCAAGCAGACGACAATATGGTCCTATACACTTTTTATACAAATTTCCTACAATATGGAAACTGGGTTACTTAGAAGTTTTGTTAAGTATATAACATCTTATATACTCTAAGGAACCATCATGAAACCTCTGAATATATATCAGATTTCCAATACACTGTCTATAATGTTGTTTTCAATTACAAGTATTTGTTTGTTGTTGTTAATTATTGGCAAGATTGTATTTCACAACTCTGTCTGTCTGCATTCAAACCCCTTAGTTATTGTTGTTACCCATTGTTCATTATAGCAAGACATTTACTTGTCAATTTTTAATGAGTCTGCATACTGTCCTTTAATCATGGATTGTAATGTCTGGCGTTTTCTTTATGATTGAATATTTTCTTCCTTATAAATATTAAATTTCCCTTTTCTGTGGTATGTAATTATAAGACATTCTGTTTATTTGTGGCTCAAATATTAATTTCCTTAAGGAATTTAAGATGGTTGATATTTTAGCAATTGTCTGATACTCGCAAATTGTCTAAGATGGTTTTTGTTTCCTTTCAATGTTTGTACTTCAAACTTTATTGTTTTTGTGGGGATTAATTTTGTTTTGACTGCATGTGCTATAAAAAGTATGTTTTAGACTTTTGATGTACGGTAAAACAACATTTATTTTGTTGGATTCTTACTAGTTAGTATATTCCGTTCATCAGATTATCTGCAAATGAAAATGTTGAATAAACAGACATTGCTAAAAACGCAAATCAAAGGAACAAACTTACTTAGTTGTTATCTAGTGATTGCATCATTTATTAATAATGGGAAATCTGACTCTTATTCGGGGTATACATGTTTAGTCATACTATCATCAGAATGTAAACTTGTTTTGTTTCACTTTTTTTTGCTATCTCTGTAAACAGATATCCTGTAGAGCGTTGTCGTGCAGGATCTCTACTTTCTCCGTGGAAGGTCACGTCGAGATGAACTTTGTGTCGACCAATCAATTAATCCCATTTTGATTTAATAGTAATTTTTTTAGACCAAGTTTTGCATCCTAATTTAACAGTGGTATTATTCACAGTCTGCGATTGGGCGGCTCATTTCAAATTGCATGACATAGGCGATGTAAACAAGTTACGTATCATAACAATTTCGTCATGAATATTATGATGAGAAAAGGTCGCCTGAACGTGACCTTCATTTGAAAAAGGCCAGATCTAAATTAGCGAGTATGCAAGCGGAAAATTTTAGATCGGGTTTTAATCAGATTGTTTTTTTGCAGCAACCATAAAATAGAAAATATTAAAATTCAAATAGTGCCTTAGATAACTTACTACAATTCTTAGTCCAAAAATGTCCACATTAATCTGTTTAACTTCTTGACTCTGAATCCTCTGCACATGTTATTTTTTGCAAATAATCTATTTTACCACTAGATTCAATTTTTGAGCAAAGAATCAGAACTGACAGGATCAGTTGGGATTTTGTAATTTGCTATTCGATGTCATCCAATCATACGACTGGAGAGAGAAGTCGGCCAAATACGAATTTTTGTCTTCCTTTCAGTTGTTGCATTTGAATTGTGGTTATAGACCTTGTTAAACAATTTGTTGGCAAATAGTCTATAGCTGATACATACATATACTGAAGTAGTTGACAGATTTTGACTAGACATATGATATAGGAATTTAAAATAAATAACATGACCTTTGAAAAGCTACAATAAATGGTTGTTATTTTACAGTATCATAATACAAAAACAATGTCCTTGGAAAAGTAATGTAAACACTGATGTTTGTTAATAATTATTTTAATGATGGCTGCGTTACAATTTCTGTAACAGACATCTTGTCGACCTTTGTCACACTGAGTCTGTCATTGGATCTCATACATTGCACGGGGATCACATTCCATTGACTTTTGTGTCTACTAAACAGCATAGCTTTTATCTTGACAAAACACTAATTAAGCACATGTAATAGCTTTGAAATGTTTGGTTTCAATCTCAAGATCAGAGTTTTTTAAGATAACTAGCTCAGCTGGTAGCATGCAAGTCTACTGATCGAGGGGTCTTAGGTTCCATTCCCGGGCGGGGCATATTTTTGTAGAGCTTGGTCATGATATTATTTCTAAGCCATTCTCCCTCCTACCAATGATTTTTAATTATGTAGGCAGTTGTCAGTCACTGACAAAAGAATGGGCTTCCTAGTTAGTTAACAGCTAAGTCCAGAGATTTAGCCTTTCCAGGAGGAGTGAGTAGGTTGACTGACCCCCATTGTATGACCTACAATGTGTTGCTACTGTGTTAAACACAACAAACAAACAAACTTAATTGGTCTTTTTGACATTGATCCGTGGTTCAATAATATCTAAAGTATCTCATTTTGTTTTACTTACAGAGGTTCGGTACTGCAGAAGGAAAGTCTTCTAAAGAATTATTACAGGCAGCCAAGAAAGCAAAGAAACGTTACATAGATTATACACCCCCTGGGGCAGAGACTGTCCCTCAGGTAACGTTTTTACTTCTTAAGAAAAAGTACACACCACTGAGGGCCTACTTGTCTTATTGTGACGGACCAATCAGCCCTCAATGTTTTACCATAAGGTCCACTATTTGGTCCCTTAAAATTGATGGGAACCTGGGTTGTTGGTGCAGTTGGTAGCGCACTGGGATTACACAATCTAGTGTCCCAAGGGGGTACGGGTTCGAATCCCACCTGAGAAGTTATACCACTCCATGATAATTTGACAATTATGTCAATTTTCCTCAATTAGTAAGATATATGAAGAAGTTTCCTGCCTTGTGTAAGGGTAGATGAGTACTGGTTATAAACAAGGGTCCAGGAAAGCTAGGTTAGGTGCCCTGAATGCTTAAAATAACTAAAACGTATAGACACAGCATTAAACCTAAATAGAATAATAAAATTGATGGTCTTAATAGCAGACTCTTCTTGATATTCTACTTGGGACAAGTTTAATAAGCATTTGTGACTTAACTATCATTGAAAACCACATGATTAAATGCAATAACCAAGGTGGTTTAGTTGCAGAATTTTACTGTCATTAAATAAGCAATAAATCTGAGGCAGAAAAACAGGAAGGTGATGCACACCCTGCTCTGTTCTGCTTTTCCCCCCATACTTTTTCCTACTTGTACGGAAGCTATGAAATGAAACATTAATCTCACTGAAGTACACTGACCAATTTTTGCATCCATGCCCTTTTTCTGAGTTTGTTTACAATTAACAATTGAAGTTTTAATGTTATGTTTATATGGGAATTGAATACTTAGTTTCACAGATCATATTACACTTAGAATGATTTTAATTAACTGGGTTTGCTGAGTAAAGAAAACGGTGTATATGTGATTCATTGAGTTTTTAGCCAGATTTTTCAGCGAAAAATATTCAGCTAATAGTTTGGCGAAACATGGGCGGGTGGGTTAGCTGGCAGTCTGGGATCTGGTGTTGTTAACAATTGCGTTAAAGTTTTCAATTTAGCATATATTTCTGCCATTTATTGTCAGATCTTTATGAAACTTCACACAATGATAACATACCATTGATGAACAGAGAAAGTAACCACAACTCTAACTGGCTTTATAATGGATTATTTCCCTTTGTAATTTTTTTAAATCCGGATTTAATGTAGTTTCCACATTTTATTTCTTGTTATACAATTAACTGCACTGAGATGCAACATTTAGGTTAAACAGGCTGGTTATGCTTCTTTATTGTTGCCTCATTTGATCAAGTGATTGGCAAGACTACTTTAAAGCCATCCATAAGAAGTATTTGTTGGCAATTTTTGACCAACCCTCTAATTTGCAGAGACTCACATTTTTTATCAACAATCCTAAAAAAATTCTGTTTACTTTGTGGAGAAGAGATTTCTCTTGCCACAGAGTATTAATTTAATGTGCATTAAATCTCTATGCTAAAATGCTGATTCTAAAATTGAGTTGTCAGATTGACCTTACTTGCTTGAAGAAATAAAAACATAGCACTTTTTACGTACCAACTCTGAAAAGTCTGGGTTGGGAAACTGCAAAGGAACACTTTTTGAAGATGCTCTTATTATGAATATCTAATGAAGCTAATGCTTTGCTTTTAATACATATTGCTCTTGACAAAATAACTTATATTTATTAAATATTTGGAATATTATAGGTTCAAGAAAGAGTCAAGACATTTTTTAAGGATCTATGTACGACATGCACCAATCTCTCTGAGATAAATGACAAGTCCTATACGCCAGCTAAGATTAAAAGACGACACGGAGGTAGCCTCGGTAGAAACAGTAGAAATCATAAAAGACTTCAAATTAGTGGGCGGAGTCAGTCATTCTGTGGTTCCGGAAACATTCAAAACTTTATTAACGAGATGAACCTGTCATCCGACTTTGACGATGACATCGAGAGTGACTTAAACGAGAACTTTTGCAACCAAAACAATTTCGTTTCTATGCACGACAGTGACGGCTCTGAAAAGGTCATTGAGGAATACCAGTATCGCGAATGTTTTCCAAGTAGTTCTGACGATTCGAATCTTAGCAGTGATCTCAAAACGAATGGCAGCTCTAAGTCAGTAGTATTAAGCAGTTCGGAAACTGATGATTTTTCGTCATCATCATCATCGGTGCATCAGAACGGTATGGAATCGGACAGCACATTGTCCGATCATCGACATAGTAAAGAATCATCATCGTTCCAAGACTTTGAAATCCAAAGTGCTCCATTGAACTTTTATTGTGCATTTGAGCCACCCAGTCCAATCAGGGCAGTGACTAATGACTTGAACACAAGTTGTAGCCCTGGTTCACATATCTGCCCCAATATCTCCCTGTCCTCTTCAGCTCAACGTTTGTCTAGTATCTCTAGCATTAGCTCTGGTAGAAATAGTAGTTTTGACGATACCGAAGGTCTACCAACGACGGCAGCAGATATTCTCATAGTTAGTCATGGCGGCTATATCAAGGAAACTATGAGATATTTTGTAGAGACTTTAGACTGTAAGATTCCGGGGATGAAAGGTCACGCTTTGAAAGTTTGTCCCAATTGTAGTGTGTCTAGATTCACTGTCAGCTTAGAGGAAGACTCTGATAAGCCATCATTAACTTGCATTTATATACATGATAAAGATCATTTAGTCGGCTTAGACACACCTGATGCTAAAGGTGAATACTGAATATCAAAAGTGCTACTGATAGGGTTTGACACTTACTGTGTTTACCAGGGTTACTTGAGAATTTACTGTTCAATTATTTTGATATTTCTCGATACAGTCCATAGCAACTTGGATTCCTTCAATAAAAGGCAACAATTTTGAATTCAGATTTGCAGTCACAAATTTGGATAAAAAAATTCATGGAAATTCAAATTCATATTTTTTCATCTTGATGGAAAGCGTAGCTTATTTCTGCAAGGTTTCCGAGATCCTTTAGAATCCTAAGAAAGTTGTAAGTGTCCTGTCTTCTGATAATATTATAGGAAATATGTAGGGCTATCACGATATGCCGGAAGCGTATCGCGATATATTGTAATACGCCGTCATCGTATCGTGATATGTACCTCAATATATTGCTGGCTTTTAGATTCTTTGTTCCTCAGCTATATTTTACAAAAAATCTTATAGTCTAGCCTCTTTAAGTATTTACGGTCATTTAGGACTGAGACACGCCCCAATCGGTTAAATTCTTGCAACTTCAGGTTAGATGGAATGAAAAATGGAAAAACTGAAGTTTCGCTATTTTTATTTCGCAAAGGGAATAATTTTCCAATGAAATAAAAAAATATCTCCAAATACCGGTACTATAAAATTGTACCGGGGTACGTATTACTGCAGCTGCGTATTGCAATATACCGGTATACCAGTATATCGTGACAGCCATAAAAATATGTACTATTTGGTAACGAATTTTGGAATTTCCTTTAGATACTAGCTGTCTTTTGCTAGCTGAAGTTGGCTGTATCTCACATATAGCTCTACTATTTTTGTAAAAATATGCAAACTTGATATTATTATAATGAAAATACATGTTGAATTTTGTACAAAACTGTTATATATGGTGATACAATATATTTACTAAAGGAATTGACTTCTCCATGGGTGCAAGTTTTCAGGCATATGCCTGAAGTTAAGGTTTTTCACAACAAAATTAGACAATGTTTTGCTATTAAATTATGAAGAAAAATGGTTTCAAATAACAGTTTTCAGGTTTTTCAAAATTTTCATCCTGCACCCATGCTTCTCAATCTACATGTTTTTAGTCAGTACTTTAATTGACAAGCCTGAAGTCTGGAATTAGTGAAAATTTATCGCATTTAGGCCACAACAAATTGATCATGTGTTCTACGGATTTTTCTGGAAAAAAATGGAGCTAGTAAGCAAAGGAACAAAATCTTTATTCAGTTGCTTTATTTAGTGGTTTGACCAAATTTTTATGAGCAAGCAAGGAAATAAAAAAAAAATTTGTGTAAAAACCGTCAAAATTAAGGCTTGAGCGAATCCATAGAACATAATGAACGACTTGTTGTGGCCTTATAAAAAAATAATTATTTCTCGTAGTCGGGCTAGTTGGTAATTTTGTGCTTTACTGCATAACATGAAGAGTCAGGCTAGTACTCTAGAAAATTGCAAAGAAATTAATGGTTTTAAGACCTTTATTTAAAATTTCAGAGCCATTATGGTTTGGTTTGACTACATCAGTTTTGAAACTTAGTAAATTTATTCAACTGTATTTAACTATTTCTTTCTGTTTATAAATCGGCACTATTATTTGTTTAAAAAAAAAAATATAAAAAAAATGGACGGTTTCTGTAATACATATATGTATGTATATATTTTATAAAACATTTGATATGTATATGTTTTATGAAAATTATTGATTTTTATGTTTTCTAAAAGTATTGTTTTTCATGCAAAAAAAATCAAATGTAGACATTTTTTGTCGGGCTGTCATGATTACTAAAAACTGAAATTGGTTGATAAATTTCTTGGAAATTGATAAGAATTGGTTAATCATGGCTTAGTGATTCATACTTGCTTTTTGTCCGTATTATTGGGGGTACAAAATGTAGTTGAAAAAAACACCTGATTTATAATGTTTAATTAATTGTTTACCCAATCACTTTAGATCATTTTTCTACACCTTGTATTTGGAATCAATTTTTATACATTGGGGGGCTTAGTGCAAAACGGTTGTAATTTGCTCTTTTTTAAATTGAGTTACGACCATTTTGCGCCAAGCCTGTGATATGCCTTTAAAGCATATAAAATAAAGTTTATTCATTGTTGAGTCATACTTTTTATTGATATCCTGTAATATTTTCATGGGTGAAAGTTTTAATACCGATTTCAGAATGTTGTGAATAAATTACACTAGGTACATTATATGAAATCTACATATAAGTATTTAAATAGTATGTTTTTGGTTTTATCAAAATCTTCACCATCCACTGATGTATTATATGGAACAACATGGGTGAAAGTTTTCAGTTAAGTACTCATTTCAGTATTGTGAGAATAATTTACTGTAATCTATGTATTTTTTATAAAATCTGTCTATTTCAGTATTTTGATGTTAGGTTTTCCATATTTTTAAGATTTTCTTCTTCCACCCATGGAACAATGATTAACCGATTCTGAGAATTGAATTCAAATTGTAGTTGAATAACTGGTCAATCATGGCAGTTCTACTTAAAAGTGTAACTTTAATACACACATGTAATTTACATAAAACAACCTAACAGACAAGTTGGTGCTTGTAGGTTTTTAGATGTTTTATTTAAAGGTTATTATAGAAGATAAATACAATGTATATTTGTGTTTCTAGAACTATAGTAGGATTATTGAATATAGTTTTAGTATCATTTAGCTTCACTTTCACTACAGATTTTTCACTTTAAATGTGGGTTGAAACTGGTACCAGCTCTTAAGTTAAATGGCCAGTATTATGATAGTTAAGGTTTTTGGTTCCTGTCTCAAGTAACTAATTCAGTAGATGGGTGAAAGATTTAAAGAGTGGTCCTTACATTCAGGGTTTTGGTAACTTTAAGAAAGGGTTCTTACCTTATGTAAAAGCAATTGAACTGTAGGTAAATTTCTTGCTCAAGAAAATTAGCAGTACCCTCTGTGGGATTCAAACCCGGAACCTGTTCAATCTCTGAGATTGTGTCCTACCACTGGACCTCTGCTCTTACAGCACTGATGCAGGGCTCAAATTTAAGCTTGCATACTCGCAAAATGCGAGTGGATTTTGAAAACTGCGAGGAACTTATTCTAACTCGCAAATTTTCGGGAGTAAAAATCGTCGCAAAAGTTTTACTGTATAAACTAGTAAGGCTCAAATCAGCATTAAAACGGCCAGATAGATTGATAGTATTAATTACAGATTCATTGTTAAAACATGTTGGGACATCGTTGTCTATCCCACAATAACGCCATTGTTCTATCTAGTTAAAATAAAATGTAGCACTATGTTGTTTTTATATTGCATATGTGAATAGTTACTATTTGTGCTATTGAAATTTGAAGAAAAAAATGCGAGTGATTATTTTCATTTTGCGAGTTGAAATAAAATCAACTTGCAAAAATTTGCGAGTTCAATTTTTTGTTAAATTTGAGCCCTGACTGATGTAACATAATAATAAATAAATTATGTGGTACTAGTTTCAACCCAGAACCTCTCACATCTATACATTTTATTTAACATTTGTATACATAACATTTATCATTATGTACTGTATCATTACATTTTAAAATTTACCTTAATTTGTATCATACATTAAATCATGTACAAGTTTTTCATATACATGTACTCATAACTAATGTACACAGTTTGTGTATATATACTATTATTTTGTATGCAATGTTTTATTTAAAACTTTTCTGAAAATCAACAGAACCCCTGTGTTGTGATTAACTTGAAAAATTTTGAGCTTTTATGTTTTATATGTTCTATGCTGTTTAATAAATTTGTTTATAAATTGAAACAGAAAAGGTGTGTTTGTATTGTCTGTGTTATGGTGTTTTTTCCAGGCCATTTTGGAGCCGAAATTAGGCCTTATTTCTCTCTCTCAAAAAGTATATATTTTTCAGTTCCTTGAAGCAAAGTTCCTGTCCTGAAAGTTTTGTTCTTATTTCCATTGCTCAAGTATCATTGAAAATACTCTAGAATATATAACTTCAATTGTTGAAATTTTTGAATAAGAAGACTGAAATGTTCCTTCAAAAATATTACTCTGTTGGTGGATCGCATCTAAAGTACCGGTATTGATGATGAAGGAAAATAGTTGTCCTCGAATTCAATTTTTGTTGCTATTTTTCCCTCAAAAACAGCCCCGCTACCTTTTCTTCAAAGGGTTAAAAGGCTGGTTTGCAATTCACATAACATTTCATGTTGAACTAATTTCAAGATGTGGTACTTTATGAAAGAGCTATTGTAAGATGATCCATTTTATGGATTGTGATTTGTTTGTCCTTTTGCTACAGTGATGAAGATCTAATTTCTTCATGGTTGTCATTGCTATAAGTGGAATATCATATTGAATGATATAATGCTATCCACTTAATGCTGGTTAAGGTTACACCAAAATAATACCAAGTTCTTGCTCAGTCAGATCTCATCTTTTTAACCAAACCATTTTATATGATAAAATCCATAGAAGTCGAGCTAGCTCAGTTGGTAGCACAAGTCTACTGATAGAGGGGTCATAGGTTTGATTCCTGGGTGTGGCAAACTTTCGTTGAGCTTAGTCAAGAAATAATTTCTATGGTCATTCTGCCTTCGACCACTGATTCTAAATCATGTAGGGCAGTGAGTTGTCAGTCAGTGACAGAAGTATGTGCATAGTAACTGGTTACATGTAACAGCTAAGACTAAGTTCAGAGATTTAGTTTCCAACTTTCCTGGAATGGTGAGCAGGTTGACAGAACCCAATGATATAGTGCGTAAGTTTAACCCCGATCTGACCTTGCACATTTGCATCTAATAATCATCTAAAAATATCCCGATGAAAATCAGTAGCATGCCTATTCTACACTTGAGCAAGTAACGTTTTCAGAATGAGTATACTGACTATACTAGGATATCGGTATCTAGCATTAATACTTCTATCATATTCAATGTAATGAATATTTTTGCATAAAGTTCAGATCGAAGTTAAAATTTAAGCACAATACGAGGTTAAGCTACAGTAAAATCTATGTTGACTATACTGGCTAAAAGAAATACAAGGTAAAAATATCATGAAATATAATTTATTTTTAATGAACAATTGATTTATAATAACATTGCCCGCAAAACGATCGTAACTCAGTCATTTCATATATTGAGTTTAACTGTTTTGCGCTAAACCTTCTATTTGTACACACATCATTCAAACAACGTCCAAAAATAATGAACAACCAATATGACTTTACATACATATAAGACAGCAACTTCGAGATTTCATATCTCAAGTGCTGTTAAAAGAGTAAGGCCAAAAAAATAACCTATGTTTAGGGCAATGGTCTGAAAAAGTTTGGTAGGCATCAAGCTTTTTTTAAACAGTAAATTGTGATTTTTTCAGTAACAATCTTGTCAATATTCCTGAAGGAGAAATTCAAAATAATACTTAAAGAGTTGGCGAGATTTGCTAGGTAGGGTCGGTCAGTTGCCTGTTCAATTACACAAAACATTACAGAACGTTCCGTAACAATACATTTGGAACTCCTCGGCCATTCACTGCAATTAATCTCGAACATATTTAGACACTATTTTAAAGCTACTGGTGTTGAAGGAAACAAATATATGATCGTTTAGGCAATTAGTGATGATTCGTTTTTAATCCATAAATTTTTAAACATCACTCGTAGCCTTAACGATCGCATATTTGTGTATTAGATGAGATTATTTGCAGTGAATGACCGAGGAGTTCCGAATGTATTGTTACGGAACGATTTGTAACGTTTTGTGTAATTGAACAGGCTACAGGTTGCCCTAAATACAGGATGTTTTAGGCCTTAGAAAACTACAATGTACAATGTAGTTTAAATATGCAAACATTGTCTTATGATAACAGTCATGAAAAATGTAATAATAAAACACACTGATTCTTACAACATAAACTATTTTTTTCATTGTAAATAAGGCTAACAGATTGTTGCAAGGAATTCAACACCATATTACAGGTATTTGTGTGTCTTATATTACTATATCTTAGGTATAGACCATATAGTTTGTTTTTTTCTCGACTGGCAAAGGTTGAATAATTTCATGGTGACTGAATGTGTTCAATTTAGACTTGTGTCCTGGTTGTACTTTCTTGCCAAACAAATGAGGGATTGACTCATCAAACAGCAACAAGCAGTTATGTTCTGTCAAATCACAAAACATGCTATCAGAAAATAAAAGTAAGACGAAAAATTTAACACAAAGTCACAATGATTTTTTTCCATCTTTCTGACAGTTGAGAAAAAATTAACGATAATGTTATAATGAAACTGAAAGTAAAGTGCTCTTTATAGCAAAAACAATAGTAGACTAAAGATGCAAGCATGAAATTAACACATGTTCAATAATTATGCAAGATTATAAACTCTACACTTTTATTACTTCAAAACAGGAGAGCAAATAATATGAGAATTGCCAATTTAACAAACAAATACAAAATGTATAATTATATTCTAAAGATAAAAGAGAAAGAAAGAGAGTATTGCAACTTCCAATAGAAATATATATGTATAATTAAATATAAATATATGACTTAAAACTAATATTATCTAATTATTGCAATATGTTGTTAGTAGACCTAGGTACTGTGTTAAGACAAATAAAGAAACTACTTAAACATGGAGCCAGTTCCCCAAGGAAATCACTTCATAATGCTTTTTGAAAGCGCTTTTTGTAGCATACCACCTCTACGTAATTGTTTTGCTTCATTTAGCTAGCAATTCAATTAGCTACATTGTGGCAGACCATTTGATAGGAAATTGCTACATAGTACTAGCCTTATAGACCAGTATTTAATTGCCATGTTTCTAGGAACATGTATATGTCATGGGAAGAAATAGCACATTAATTTTTGTTTAGAAAGTTTTACGAGGTGAATACTTAGAATCCCATCTGGACTCATCTATTTATAATTAATTTGAGCTATAACAAAATAATAGAGCAATCAAAATTCATTACCATTAAAAGAGTATAAATCTAAAGCTGATAAGAATCAATAATGTGAATTCAAACTTGATAAATATCTATGGTCTAACATTCAAATGACCACAGCATAAAGAAAGTACAAAAAAAATTGTCTTGGACAGATTTAATAGACATTGAAAGTTTGTCGTGGCAAAAAACAAAATGTGGGTCAACAGAAATTCAGCTTTCTCATATAGAATGATACAAAATATGCAACTCTTTAAAATGCAAGTTTGATTAAGTGAATGTACATGTGTACACAATGGATATATAGAGGATATTTGCTTATTTCGGTGTAAACTTGATTTTTATTTCAGGAGTGAGCTAAGGATGCAATATCTTAACAAGACATAGCCATGAGTGAAAATATAATATCATTAACTCATGCGTGAAATAAATAGATCTTACACAGAAAAAACATATTTTCTGTTTATTATATGCATTTCTTAGTTTTATTATGATATGTCATCAGAACGGCGCATCCAAATTGAAAAATAACAGATTTATTTTCATTATTTCAAAACAGTGGAATATCAATTTTTATTTCACCTTTATAAATCCTGGTATTCCACTGGAAAGCATATAATAAGAAATGATTTTTCTACCAATTTCGGCATTTTCAAAAGATTCTAATAATACATGTATATAAATAATTATTTTGTCAAATAAACATCATCAGATATAGCTTTTTAACTTGAAGCTCTTGTAACTCAAAAAAGCATGAAAAAATAAATATATCTAAACAAGGAATACAGCTCGAGGGTTGCCCACAAGACAGTGGTAAGTGCATTGCTTAAAAGAGCAAGTTACCACAGTCTTGCGGGCAAACCTTGAGCTTATATAAATAACACTCGGTGACACAGATTTGTATCAAGCCTTTGAAATCTTACACAAGAGGTCAATTACCAACTAGATCAAATTTTACATAACATAAGCAAAAAAATATCGGCGTGAAAAATAGAACTGAAATGTGTTGAGATATATTATCACCTTTCAGTACAGTTATACAATTGGTATTGATAATAAAACATAGTGTTTGGCAGCTGCTACAAACTACCACCATCTGAGTGAATGACCTTAGTGCATTTAGTTCACAACTATCACAATCTGATTAAAATCCGATCTAAAATTCTCAGCTTGCCTACACGCTAATTGAAGAGTTGACTGTTTCGTTATTTGTTTGTTTGTTTTTGTTGGGTTTTAAACGCCCTAGCAACAAATTGTATAGGTCATATAACGGCGGTCAGTCAACCTACTCACTCCTCCTGGAAAGGCTAAATCTCTGGATTTAGCTGTTAACCAACTACTAAGCCCATACTTTCATCAATGACTGACAACTGCCCTACATTATCAAAAATCATTAGTAAGAGGGAGAATGGTTGTAGAAATAATTTCATGGCCAAGCTCCACAAAAGTATGCCCCGCCTGGGAATCGAACCCACAACCCCTCAATCAGTAGACTTGCAGGCTACCAACTAAGATAGCCGGGCGGCTCGGCTGTTTTGTTACGAGGTTAACGGTCAGGTGACCTTTTCTCATTATCATATTCATGACGCAATCATTATGTTTAGTAACTTGCTTACATCGTCTACGTCATGCAATTTAAAAAGAGCCATCCAATCACAGCCTTTTGCATCTTTTATCTTCTAAAAATTATAAGTTGAATAAAAACAACAGAAATCAAGCTTGAGTTCTGTTCATAAATTATATGTATTGACGAATTTTATTAACTGTCAGTGGCACATACATTTACCCTGCTAATTTAAATACTCACTATGCACAGTATTTCATTACTCAATGTCAATAATGAAGTATTTAAATCAGCATAGTAAATGTATGTGCCACAGACAGATCAATTCAATTCACTAATACACTATTTACTGATTTTAAAGCAACTTAAACCTTACCATTCAGTCAATATTTGAAAAAGGTAAAACCAAGCTGAAAATTCCATCATCTAAGGATCACACTTGAAATTAATGAATAAAAAGGAGTTGCAACAAGGCACTGATGTACATGCATAGTCTGACAATATTAACCTGAGCTTGACCTTTATGCAAGAATATATATTAAACTCAGTATTTACAGTCTATTTTTGTCCTCGTTTCTGAATTGCGCTTAATCCGAAGCTTTTCGGCAAAATACACATACTAAACAATTAATTTTGTTTTCATAAGAATAAATACTTCTGAGTCACAATATTGCCAATTAATGTGTTTCCCCATAAACTAATGACTCCAAAATTAAAGTACAATGATATACCATGTTTACAAAATTGATCTATAGGTTGTTATAAGCATGTGTACAATCGTATACACGCATACAGAAACTCAGGATTTTATGTAATAGAAGCAAGTAATTATTTTGATAAGGATTAGTAGTTCAAGTTCAGGTTAATATTGTCATACATGTACTACTAATTATAATACTTGTCATAGGAATGGCAATTAATTTGTATTGTTATATCACAGATATTGGGTAATACAATCTCACAGATATACAGACATTCTAACATCAAAAAGAACAGATATTAAAGGGAACAAAATCCTGTCTGTCACCTTTTCAAAGGTTATTTAATAATTCTAACATAAAAAAATATGTGAATGTGAAATTTCAGTTTCACTTTCAGTTAGTTTTTTTTTTTTGGGGGGGGGGGGGGGTTAACGCCATAGCTACACATTGTATAGACCATAATGATGGCGGTCAGTCAACCTACTGACAATTTAGATGATCGCCTAGGTTGTTTGGAATGGGTTATGTCATACACGACAGCCTAGTATTAGCTAAAATGAATGTAATTAGTATTGCATTGAATAATCTAGATTTCTTTTTTTTTAATTATGAAATGAAAATAACCATACTCAATATTTATTGAAAATAATACACCCTGAATAAATGATAGGTTGTGTACATAAGATTGCATTGTGAAATATGTTTAGCATTCATGGGTGAAAATTGTCAGTATTAAAACTGAATTTCAGTATTTTTATAATAAATTATGCTATGTATTATAAATAAAACCTGTCTGTATTTTCAAAATTTGCAATTTTCACCTGTGAGAGTAGCATGGAAATTATGCAAAAACAAAATAAACTTGTGGAAAGTTTGAGTTTGCAAAAAGGGTTGTTACTTTATATCAACATTTTTACAATGTTACATAAAATCTTCAAAAATACAGATAACTCCGTTAAAATATTGTCTGATGAATTATTGTAACAGAATAAGTTGTCCCCCTTTCTTAAGAACAAAAACCTCATATATTTGTGATACAAAATATTCTGATGTTACATATTGTAAATGCAACATTAGGGTTAAATCCAATCAGAAATATACTTAAATGTGTAGAGTGCATACACCATACTTAAAAAACAATTTGAAAATATCAATTCATTAATATTATAAAAATTTTCTCCACCCAATATATAGGCAAAAATGTAAAAACAAGTAAATCTGTGAGCTAATGCTCACTAGTGATACCCCCGCAAAAATCTAAAAATATGTGACAAACAGGAAGTAGATGAGCAAGGAGCATGAAATCGCTTTACACCACATGGGACTATGGGATGAAGCAATATGCAAAGTATTAGGCTGCTGCATGTTATAGTTGCTGAGAAAACTGCGACGGAAATTTTGTAACGGACGGACGCACGGACAAGGGTAAAACAGTATACCCCCCTCTTCTTCGAAGCGGGGGTATAAAAATCAAAATGCTTAAAACTTGACTGCAATACCAGAACTTTTCAATACAAAAGCAATAGGAATACATACACAAATATAAACACCCAGAAGAATTATCACAACATAAACACAGCATATTGCATCCAGTCATCCAACAAAAATATAACACATGCAAACAATATAACATCAGATGAAAGTATGTAAAAATTATCACATCATTGTATGGAAGATATGTTGCAATTTCTACTCTAGGCATAATATTATAATACATAGAAGATATTTGTTTATTTAGATAGATTTTTATTTCACGAGTGGCTATATAATATCCTTAGCTCACAAGAGAAATAAATAGATCTTACCCCAAAATAAACAAATTTTCTGTGTTAATGTGTAAGTCTGATATGCCTCCAGAACACAGGGCATTCAAAACAGTGAAAATAACAAATTTTTTTTATAGTTTCAAAACAGTGGAATATTGATTTTTTCACCGATAAATCCTGGTATTCCACTGGAAAGCATATGATAAAATAAAGTTCCACTATTAAGACCATCCAGATCAATTGTCCTAATAGAGGGTCACCTTTACTTCTCATATAAAACATTTAAAACATAAACATTGACATGACTTGTAGGATTTAGCAATAATTCATAATTGGAACTCAAACTCATGGGGTTCTCCAGCCCAAAAAGAATTGTTTTTACTGGTTATATCCATGCAGAGCGAAGTTATGTTACATATTATTGCTGAAAAGTATGCAACACCAATTATATCCCATTCTTCTGTATACACACATTTGTATTTCAACTTTGTTCTGCATGAGTACAAACTGGTACAAACATAATTTTTCAGCTGCAAACCTTATCAGCTTGCATTCTGAATCAATTCTATAATGAAGGTGATCTTCATAGTAGAACTCCAGTGTATACAGTAATCAATGAAATCCAGTCATTGAGAGACAAAGCAACATACAATAAAACTATATACTGAGTAATACACAATAAAAACAATCAATGTATAAAATAAATGTATATATATGACTATGGTCTTCTATAAATAGATTTCTATTCTGTTTCTACTAACATTGATTATAAAGACAGAGGTATTCTGACAATAAAATACAAGTAAGTAATGCACCATAAAATCAATTTCAATTTTAAAAAAAATACTTTTTACTTTAAGTATATAGTTCACTATGTATATATAACATTTTTGTTAGATTTTGAAAAAGTAATTTTTATTTATAAATATATAACACACTCCATAGTGTTACAATGTTTATTGAATATCTATGTTTTCAAATCACTATTGAGCCTCAGTAAGTTTGAACACGTCAGGTTCATAATCAATTTTTCCGTCATCGCCTCGTCGAAGCGCTTCCTCGTTAGCTTCGCGTTCTTTATCGAACTTACTACCGTCTTTCACATGTTGTAAACGTACGGGATCACGATATGGATGAATCTGAAGGACAAATGTTTCCCAATTTACGTTCTCTATTCCAATCATACGAATCTCCGACATTTTCGTCTCAATATATTGAACTGGATCCTCGGGCCTTTCAATCATTAAACAACTGAGGAGACTTTCAAACATTTGTGGAATATGATGACCAGAGAGATAGGCTTTTGCCGCCTCTCTAGCATTTACAATTGGCTGTGACATTGTTGTTTTTTATACTTTATCACACTTTTATTAATACTGAGATGGCATTGGTGTAACTTGATCCAAACAAGATTGTCTTGGCAGCTGCAAAAAGAAAAAAGTACAATGTACTATGAAGTGAAGATTTGCAAAATTTTTTGTAAACATGTGTACATGCAAACAGTTTTAATTGCTTTAAATTTTCTCGAGCACTAGCCCGATTTAGTTTGATGAAGTGAAGGGCAAAATTATATAAAATACATAATTTTCACTAGCCTGAGATTCAGGCTAGTGGGTTCAGTTGATAACTGCATTTGTATGGGAAGTCATAGTTTGTGTGCGCACACTTATAGCTCGTTTAGGATAACTTGAGACAAAATACAATGATACCATTTTTATACACAGGTGGATTTAAGTTTAGTACACGTAATTATCGACTATTATCAGTGTGTTTTTTATATATCAAATCTAGTACGAGAACACACGTTCCACGCATTAAGACATGTTTAATACTTTCATTACACAAAATCAGCTGACCTCCCTGTTTTATGTAATACCTGAGTCCCATTTATGTAAACAGACTGAGTTGTTTGTCTCAAGTTATCCTAAACGAGCTATAAGTATCATCATGCATGAAATCTCTGGCCATTAAAATAATTTGTCCTTATTCCTAGATCTCAAGTTCAACACTTGGGAATCAAGCCATCCAACTAATTTGTTACAAATATGTACAACTGAATTACAATACATGTATTGAAGGTTGTTTTCTTATTAGGCTCATTAATAAATCAATACATGTATAAGAATGTTTACTTTTATGTATTGTAACAGCTTGTGGGATAATTTTCAGCTTACAATGGTTATGTTATAATCAGATGACACACACAATTTCTTAAGTATTTGTACTCAGTACTGGTGCATCTTGAAACCAAATAAAACAGGATATACTCAAGGATAGTTTATTTGTTACATCATATTAGTGCCAGTACACATGTACAAACAAAATAGAGGCATTTAAAGTAATTACATGCAAAAGGAATAGGATATAACTAAAGTGGCCCAGGAAGTTTAATCAGTACATTGTAAGTATTTGTGGAATAAATATTGAGCTTTTATGTAATTAATATTTTAAGTATCAATTTAATGAAAAAAGACAAAAACATTTGATTGAAATGGAATATATTCTAAATCATGCACATTTTTATGTAAAGCTCTCTTTTTGAATTAATCAACTGAGATAATTTAGATAAGGCATCATTTATGAGCTTCATGTATGTAAATGATCAACTAATCAATAATTCCATCAACTTTTCTGAAATCTTTTTCATTAAGAAACATCAACAAAATGGAGTTTTTTCATTTTAAAGTTAGTAAATTTTAAAATGAAACTGCCCTGGCTACATCAATCTGATTAAAACTCGATCTAAAAGTTTCTGCTCGCACCCACTAATTTAGATCTGGCCTTTTTCAAACTAAGGTCATGTTCAGGCGACCTTTTCTCATCATAATATTCATGACTAAATTGTTATGCTACATAACTTGTTTACATCGTCTACGTCATGCAATTTGAAATGAGCCGCCCAATCGCAGACTGTGAATAATACCGCTGTTAAATTAGCATGCAAAACTTGGTCTAAGAATAGAAATTACGAAATCAAAATATGATTAATAGTGTTTTCGTCTAGATGAAAGCTACGCATTGATTGGTCGAAACGACGTGACCTTCCACAGAGAAAGTAGGATCCTGTACGACAACGCTCTACAGGATATCTGTTTACGGAGATTGTGGCTGCATCTACGTTCAGACAAATGGACTGTCAACAACTAATTATTATGTTTTGGCATTAGTGGCAAAATAAGATAAAAGTGGAATGTAAAATAGGAAAGACTAGGGCTGCTATAAGTACCTGAGTACTCGGATATTGGCGAACCTGACCCAGAAAATCAAGTACAAATATATGTCACATCCAAATTCAACAGATCTCAATCTATTCTAAAAAGAAATGAAAGAACATTTTCAGCCAACGAGCAGCACTTCAAATGAAAATTTTCATTTACATTCAAAGCGCTGCAAACCATTTGATTATATAAAAGAACTGGAAAAAAACCAAACAAAGCATTAGCAAAACTTTGAGTGGTAATAGCAGTCTACGAAATTAGTGGGTGTCCGGTTACCCGGTTAGCTTTAGAATGCAGCAAACATCCGGAGTCCGCTAAACTAGATTCTATCCCAAAGTTCTACAAGCAAGATACAGTGCTAGCTTCTAAAATGACCAGTTCGGGCAACAACTTTCATATCCTAATTTTGTAGACTGTAATAATCAAGAATATTTGAAGTACATGGTTTGCCATAAAGTAAAAGCTTCTTAAATTCTTCTTTTATTTTTGTTACTACATGAATTCCTGTAAGCTTCTCCATTAACAAGTGAATCGTGGTTCGATTTGTGAATCTAATATTACACATGAATCGTGGTTCAGATCGGATTGCCACTTGCTCAACAATCCACAGAACTAGGAAAGAAAGAGGTTCATGTAGGGAATTAAAAGAGTTGGATAGAATCTAGTTTAGCGGCTGCCCCCATAATTACATAAATTAAAAATAAGCATCACTTACAACCCATACATATAGCATGAGTGCATTTTGTGCATCTTCTGATAATAACAGAGCGCTGCGCCGCGAATATCTATTTTATTTCCGGGGTCTAGATGTGTTCCAAATAGTTTTTGATGACCGCTTTCAGTGCCTCTCACCAGGTATTTCCAGCTACCATAGCAGTCCATGGAAACTCACCGAACCAATACAACCTACCCTTCATTGTTACTGAACTGGCAGCCAATCTGGGCATTAATATGTCTCAATGATCAATCAGGACAATCTGACAATGGCAATAGTTGACATGGCAGACCATGACACTAGCAGTGTTTACTTATACGTCCGTCTGTCAATAAAAACATAATGTATGTTCAAAAACAAACATTTACCATTGAAAATTACCTTTTTTACATTTAAACACAAACGCCAATCCTAAATTTACTCTTAAATTTTGACAAAATGATAGAATCGGTATCCTTGGTTTTTCAGTATACAAACTCATGCAAAGCTAGAATTATTTTAAATTGCGCCATGATTCGGATATAATTTAAATGCTCAGTCTTAAAATAAAAAAGTATCATTTCAAAATAATGTTATTTTTGATAAATGTAAACGATAAATATAATGTAAAAGAGTTTTAACATCGAATTTTTAATTCTGAATAAATAATTCGAATGTAAAGCGAGATGAAATCACTTCCGGCTCTTGGAATATTTTGACATTTATTATATTTCTTAGAAAAACGTTGTGATTTGATGTGAAACATTGGTAACGTGATTATTTGCTATATTTGTTGTTAACGCAATTACTCAACCTTTTCAAAAATTCGTTACCATGATCATTGTAAGATTGTCATCAGTTTTCGCGACCCTAAATATTTGAGTTAATTATCCATGGTTTCAATTTTTGAAAACAGGGTAATTTGAGACTGATTAGATGTTTTACTACAATTCTTTATTACTTGATTAGATAAATCTTATTGGTAAGCTGTCCTACTGTCCATTAGTTTCTTCATTATCAAAAAAGGCAAATCCTGAAGATCAACTGAAAGTGAAAGTTAGTTGGACACTTAGCCCAATATAGTCCTAAATATAAGACCCTACGTAACTTTTTTTTATCATTTGAATATTTTTCTGTTACGTAGGGTCTTAACAGATTGCTTCAAAAACGCATAGCAAAAATTTTAGTGTACAGACATCGATTCCGGTCTGAACGTTCTACTCGTTTAAATTCGAAAAAATTTGCAATAAAACAATACACTAATGGAAAGATAAACGAAAAATACACATGATTAAGGTATAATTAATATGAACTTAGGTGCTACGTATGGCGCGGAAAACACACTTATATGTATTACTTAAAAATAAAAAAATAAGATTGTGACTTAGGCAAAATAAAATTAAAGATATTCGGCGCTGTGAAGGATTTATTTTGTTTGAGGGCCTATTAATTAGATAAGCTAGGGGAGATAACTGCGTAATTTATTGCATTCAGAAAAATCTGACAACATGTCATTCTTTTACGTCAGAATCATATTTAAATTCTGTATGTATTGTACATATTTATTGATCTTATGAATAGAGATGAAGGTAAAAAAGCCTCGATAAAACATTCATTTTTTAAGATAGAAATGTTTTCCTCTTTAAACAATGCCCGGTAACGTTACGTTACGGTAACGTGCCGGTTTTATCATGAATGTCTCTTAGCGACGTCACGAACGGTGCGTTGGTAAGTATTTCCGATGTAAAAAGTCATAAATAAATATTTTAATGAGGAAATGAACGAATAAAACAACCAAATATATTTTGAACTGTGATCATGGAAAAAACATCGTAAAAAGCACGTTTGAAAATATTTTGTAAGCGGTCACGAGGAAGCTGCAAATATTTTTATCCAATGAAAAGCCGCCAGTAGCTTCATTCATTGATCCGTATCGTTGAACGCTTGTAGTGCAATTTTCTATAGAGCGTCTATAATCTTGATTCACAGATGTTTGATTAAGCGTCTGATAAAATTGATGAAAATGGCGGCGCCCATGGTCTGGAGATGTTTTTCAAACTCATAGGTATATCAATTTTTCATTGATTTTATCAGTTTTTTCAATTTTAAAGAATTAACGTACGTCATACACATTATCTAAAAGCGCTCAAAACCCGCTCGGGTTTTCCGCGTATTACTAATTCTAACCTTAAACATTCAAATAATCCATTTAAAATCCTTTATTAACGAGTACTTTCAGTTTGTCACAATAACCGTGCAATAATAGCCAAGGCAATCCGAATTTAAATTTCAGCGTTTTTTTCCTTCTTAAAATGGGTCCGCAAAACGGACCCATTCCCAATGACGACCGGACCCTTCCCAATCACGCCAACGGACCTTCCCAATTGTGTCAACGGACCCTTCCCAATCGTTTCTTTTATTGTTATTTCCCAAATCAAGAGAAAAAACAGTATAAGTTGTCAAAACTAAAAAAATCGGCAAAAAACGAATTTTGGAATTAATAAAATTTTACTTTTGTTTATTTGTCCAAGTATCGTACATGTAACTGACAGTTATTTAATGACCGTGTGTCAATTATCACTTAAATGGACAAGAGTCGGCAAATTTCAATAATCAATATCACTTATCATCAATTAAAAATAAATTAGAATCTTTATTCATGCCGTACTTTACGACATCGCTAATCCGTTAATGTTGGTGAATAGCGTCATCTTGTATAATTATCATCTGAGAGTTTGTGTAATCACACTTTCACACATTCATTGTTCCGCTTCATTAGTTTTACAATCAAACTAATGATGTAAAATTTAATGTTTACAAACAAACTCCTTTGTCTTACGGCATAAACTTGTGCTTATGTTTTATTTCCGGTCAATGTCATTACACAGACTAATTTCTCACGGACCCGTGATTTTATGATTTTTTTATGAAACTAGCTGCCATTAAGCATAAAAATTGAAAGCTGTTCATATCATGATGATTTCTCAATAATTCAGCAATGGTTGAAATAATCCAACAGTAGTTTAATTGTTACTCAGAGTAAATTGTAAAACATTCGCCCCCAATAATTTCGTACCCGACAGTTTCGGACATTTAATGATTTTTAATGATTTTTTACTGTGGGAAAATGAGACATTTTAAAGCAAAGCTGAATTGCTTTTCATGAAGATTTTGAGTAAAAACTATAAGAAAGTTTATTTGATTAAATTGATCATAACAGATCTAAAAACGACTCAGACACTGAAATACTGGTAGCCTCCTTATTTCTGAATTATGCTGTGGTCTATCAGATAGTTTCATTACATAAGAAGATAAGTTGCTGGTAACTTGGAACACATTTCCATCAAGCTTGAGTAGATAATGTGACTGAAGATAATTTTTAATGACATTTCCCAAATGTTCGGATAAACAGCTTGGCACATAACCTGACTCGCATATACCCTCTTTCTTTTTAAGCCTATTAACAATGGCACTATATTGTTGTTTGGAGTGTCCAAATTCTAGGGGTCATTATATGGATGGCCAAATTCTAAAGTTCCTTTATTTGTGTAATTTATCCATGTATGTCTCAAAAACTACAAAATCTAGTTTAATGTAACTGTTAAAAGGCAGAATGATGCAGATATTTTACAATTTTTGTATTTAAACACTTGTTTATTAATATTCCCAATTTATTCTTAGTTGTGCATGATTTTCCCAATTTTTCCCATTTCACGACTAAAAAAATTCCCAATCGGAGGGGTACAGGACCCATTCCCAATCGGGTGAAAAAAAACGCTGAATTTGGTCACATCATTTGTAAGAATTTATTTTGAACGAATATATTAGGCACAGTATTAAAGCCAGTAACCGGACCGTTCCGTGTATACTATTGACTGTTGGCAGTAAGAACGACTACTGTGGAGAGATTAAAATTCGTTTAAGCGAAGCGAAACTTTATTTACCTGCACGAATTCAGTTCAAAATGGAGGCAAGCGGCGACAACCCTGGATAGCAGGAAAAGTAATTAGTGTTTTCATAAGGGAAAAAAATGATTATTATCTTTTGCTTTATGGAATGAATAAAAGTAAACTTTTATTTATTGATTGGTGCTTTTTTGACCCACATTCATTTATTTTTTGAAAAAAATATTTTGCTATGCGTTTTTGAAGCAATCTGTTAAGACCCTACATAACAGAAGAACGTCCGTATGATATAATAGTTATGTAGGGTCTTATATTTAGGACTAAGTCCAATAATCCCTGCATACCTATTCGCCGGACAGTTCAATAAACCGGACACTTTAAAAATAGCTGTTTTTCAAAAAAGTTTTGTGATTTAATTAATATCTTTTGTATCTAAAATGTTCAGATACCATCTTAGGTATCAAAAACTTTTTTTTCATTTAAACAACGATTTCCATGCGAAGTTAACACAAAAATGCTTAAAATATAATGTTGTTAACAAAAAATGAAAATCTCCGTCATACAGGGGACAACTTTAAGTGCGCATGAGCGAAAAACAGATGCAAAAAAATTATGTGTCTCTTCCTTACTGGTATGCGAGCATTAGCCTTGAACAAGTAGTACCCGTGATTTTGATTTTATATATTACTTTTTCTTGGTATATTAATGTACTGAGCGGTGACCGAATTATATGATGTCAAATATTCAGTTAAAACAAAAAAGTTATCACTGAAAATGTAAAAAAAAACGTCCGGTAATTGGAATGTGAGGAGTATATAAAACCCTCCGTACTTTATTTTTCATTTAGACATTGATTCTGTTACGTAATAATAATTTCCCAATTTGAAATGAGTTACGGAGGGTCTTATTTATAGGACTAGTCCGACACTCTGCTCTTCTGTTACAATTTAGTCGTTGTTTGATAATACACACTTACCTTATAAATATAATAGCATGGATTGCTTACTTAAGCATGACAGAGCCTCCAAGCAAGCTTGGAAAAGCTCTGATTAAATGCATGTATTCAGTCAAGATCCTAAAAGTCTGTTCAATAAGGTGGCAGTGTTAGTGACAGATATTTTTTAAAAGCTTTATGCTCGACATTTAAATGGATGATTTATATATTTTTGTGACTGAATCCATTTAGTATATAGTTATATCATTTAAACAATGTTCCCAAATTGAATATTTTGCTGATAAAAATATATGAAATATTTTGTCCAATGTAATTCCAAAGGGAATATAGAAGTATTTTTTTTATAAAAGATAGCAAACTCTGTTTTCAATATTTCGGCCGAAGCCTTTATCAAATAAACAATATAGCGTCTATGTTCAAAATGTAATGTGATATATGAAATAATTTCTTGATAAAGGCTTCGGCCGAAATATTGAAAACAGAGTTTGCTATCTTTTATATGAAATATCTTGCCCAGGTATCTACTTAGATTTTAAGTTATAATTAATGTGTTCATATTTAGCAATGTGTTCTAATATCGTTTCAGGTTGTAATCTGAGGCAGCATGGATGTTAAAACTTTAGTTAAGAAAAAATTAAATGATGAAGAGATTTGTCAATTTATATCCTTTTACAATATACAAAGCTACCCCCTCCATGGTTGCTTACTTCAAATCCAAGCTGCCTGGCTAGCTCGGTTGGTAGCTTGCAAGTCTACTGATCGAGGGGTCGTGGGTTCCATTCCCGGGCTGGGCATACATTCGTGGAGCAAGGTCATGAAATAATTTCTACGGCACATTCTCCCTCCTACCTATGATTCTTAATTATGTAGGGCAGTTGTCAGTTACTGACAAAAGTATGTGCTTAGTAGTTGGTAAACTTGGTTGACACGTAAATCCAAAGATTTAGCCTTTCCAGGAAGAGCGAGTAGGTAGATGGGCCGTTGTTATATGACATATACAAATGTACTATGTGTTGCTACAGCGTTAAACCCAACAAAAACAAACAAACAAAACAAATACTTCAAATCTCTGTAACCTGTCAATCATCACTCAATGACAAAAGGCTTGAAGTTTTGTCCAGCTTATAGTCATGGGTTGCTTAGTCTTTAAAGTTAGCACTCGCCATTTCACCCTGGCATGTACATTTAAAATCAGGTTACACAAACCCTTTTTGTTTGCCTGATAGGGGAGTATAACTTAGTGGTATTTAATGGCATATTTTACTGTGTGATACTGTATATCTTAAGACACAAGTACAATTACTATTTTGGTTCAGATGTGATTCAGAAAAAAATATCTTATGATATGTTGATGGATGAATGGCCAGGGAATTCAGCAAAATGAAAGCTTCACAATTGAGATAATGCAGCCAAGAAAAATTATGAGACCAACAGATTTCTTGTAAAATCTTAAAATACATTTTACCTTAACATTTTGTCACAGTATAGAAGGTGTTTCTGTTACCATAAATGATAAAACCAGGAAACATATATGTCTAATAGAAAGACAGGGAGACCATGCGTAAGTATACATTTAATTGCTACTCTAAGGTCACAACAAGTTGAGCATATGTTCTATGGATTCGCTCACACCTTAATTTTTAGGGTTTTTACGAAAAAAATATTTTTATTTCCTCCCTTGCTCATAAATTGTTTTAGCCAACCGCTATATAAAGCAACTGAATTGAGATTTAAAAAAAAAGTTTTCTTCGCTTGCTCGCCCCATTTTCTTCCAGAAAAAATCTGTAGAACACATGATCAACTTGTTGTGGCCTAAAAACAATGCTCAAAATGAGCTGCTATTCTGATAGGCTGGATTGTCCAGCCTTCATTGTAATGTGTCATAATCAGCTTTTCATTGTTGTTGTTAAATTTTATTCATCAGTCAACTGGAACATACCAGAGTTCGAATTTAAGCTCGCATACTCGCAAAATGCAAACTGGATTTTGAAAATTGCGAGTTACTTTAATTTTAACTGGCTAATTTTCGCGAGTTAAAATCACCACAAACATATATCTGTCTAAACTAATGAGGCTCAAATTAGCTTTTAAACAGCCAGATAGATCGATAGTATTACTAGTAATTAAAGATTCACTGTCAAGACATGTTGGGATATTTTGTCTATCTCACAATAACGCCTTTGTTCTATGTAGTTAAATGTACAATTAGCACTATGTTGTTTTCATATTGCATATATGAACAGTTACTATGTATGCTAAAAAAGTTTGGAGAAAAATGCAAGTGATTTTTCATTTTGCAATTTGAAAAAAGAAATCAACTCGCACAAAATGTTCAAGTCCAATTTTTTGTTAAATTCGAGCCCTGCATACCTTAAACCCTGCTGATTTAAATACTTGACAAAATTATTCAATAATCCCATACATAAGTATGCATATCTATTTTTATTGATCAAGTGTACAGAAGAACTGTTGTGAGTATTTAAATCAGCAAGGTTAATGTATGTGCCATTTGCAAATAAATGAAATTTAAAAATAATGAATTGGGTGAGTGATATAGGGCTATTTGGGTCCTCTTGTTTTTGTTTTTATTGGTGTACCAGTCGTTTGGTATTTCTATTCCAATTTTTGTAATGCAGTTAAACTTCCTATGCATTTAAATTGTTTGGTTATTTCCCTACGGATGGTATGAAACTTTACTGAAGTAACAGACATGTGTTAGGGAATGATTAATATGTGTGGTTCCTGATTTAAACCAAAGGGATGTTTACTTTTAATTAATATAAACCAAGTGGAGGCAACTTATGAATCGTTTACTTAGAACATGAATGTCTGAACTAGAAAATGTCTTTGATTTTTGTGAATTTTAAGATCATTTGAATTTATTACTGAGTTCGATGAATAATGGAATAAATTTTTATTTTTTTTTTGGAAAATCAGGGAGTTTTTATGAATGAAGTTGCTGGCAATCCTATTCAAGTAAGTGTAATCCAGTGAATTAACTGACTTAATTACTTGGGTATTAATGTTTTGGATTGATCCACAAATTCAGGATTTTTTTAGTCTGGAAAAGATTTTTACTGTATAAATGGTGATGAAATAATAAAATGTAGGAATGTAAGGATTATCAAAATATTTTGAACTACACCTATGATGATTATAATGTAAAATATTGTGTAAACTTTATTTTGCAATATTTTCTATACATAATCACAGCATTGCTAAAATAATGTTAGATTTTATTCAACTGTCATTGGTGCTTGCATTAACCCCCACTGATTTGACTACCGGTACTTATTGCTATACTTTTTCTGTACTCATGATGATTGATGAAAATGCATATCTGTATTTATGTATGCGGGTCAATCTGATTAAAACCCGATCTAAAATTTTCCGCTCGCCTACTCACTAATTTCTATCTGGCCTTTTTTAAATGAAGGTCACGTTCAGGTGACCTTTTCTCATCATAATATTCATGACGAAAATTTTTATGATACGTAACTTGTTTACATCGTCTACGTCACGCATTTTGAAATGAGCCGCCCAATCACAGACTGTGAATAATACCGCTGTTGAATTAGTTTGCCAACCTTGGTCTAAAAATAGAAATTACAAAATCAAAATGTGATTTATAGTGTTTTCGTCTAGATGAAAGCTACGCATTGATTGGTCGACACAAAGTTAAATCGACGTGACCTTCCACGGAGAAAGTAGAGATCCTGTATGACAATGCTCTACAGGATATCTGTTTACCGAGATTGGTATGCAGGTTATCAACAAATATCATATATTTTAATCAGCGGGTTTAATAGATTCCCCTCTGATAGTTGAATAAAATTCAGCAAAAAAATCTGTAAAATTCAATTTTGCAAAATTTTTCTATACAAAATCTTGGCATTGCTATCATAGGGAATCATGTTGTGCAAATTACACATATGAGGAAATATGAATAATCATAATTATGAATTACATGTATACTGTATTTACTCTCTGTAATAAACTATTATGTATTGTCATACTACAGGATAGTATCAAGGACTTTATTTCCTTTTGTAATTGAGTTGTAGGGTTGCATTATTTGATGTTGTTAATTGTGGTTGCAGTAAATTATGTTTTATTCAAATCTGGAAGTCAAATATATTTCCTCTCAATTGATTAAAACCCAGTTTAATTTTTTCCACTCGCCTACTCAAATGACAGGGATCTATAGAATATCTGTTTACTGAGATTTGTTTCCTTTGAGCTCGTTTTGTTAAAGATCAACTTTCATACCATGATACGTCATGGTGTAATTAGTTCCTGGTTTGTGTTAATGATGTTTTGCAATCCAAAGCTCATAGGGGAAATACTAAACTACAGGTTGTATTCTAGGTCATGCATGTTTTTGTACTTCAAACAATGGACTTGCCCACTTAATATGTGCATAAGCTTATGCATTAATAGCACTTTACAGATTTAAACCTACCACTTTGATATTTAACACTTATTTTAGATAGTATATATTTACGTTGTAAATTTTAATTAGTGGTATGTTTATG
This sequence comes from Mactra quadrangularis, assembly GCA_025267735.1. Taxonomy (NCBI): domain Eukaryota; kingdom Metazoa; phylum Mollusca; class Bivalvia; order Venerida; family Mactridae; genus Mactra; species Mactra quadrangularis. The sequence goes on along the minus strand of CM046309.1, from coordinate 54,232,375 downwards.
AAATAAGTGTGAAGTAACATAACTCATGTAACTACAAAACTGAAAAATTGATTCACCCCTAAATATTGATGTGTAATGAAACTGGCTATGTTTGTATACGCAATGTTTACGTGGACAACCTGTAAGGAAGTATTTGTTTATACTAAGATTACAAATATTCAACTAGATGACTGACCCTGTTAAAACTGATAGTTACTTTATCTTTGCTGCACATGCTGGCTATCCAATGATAACTAGTTGAATGTTGTAACCACTTGATCTTTATCTTGGCTGCACATGCTGGATAATTAACTAGGTGAGCTTGTGATTCAATTTTAAGAAGGTATGATATTGACAGTATGTAAAAGGATTTTTATACATTAAGTCATTTATCTTTTTTTTAAATATTAATGATTGAATCTGTTTTATGAAATTTTCTGGTGCTGTAAGCTATGCACAGGATTTCTAATATAGTGTCTAGTGCTAAAATAATAAAAATATAATTCGAAAGTATTTTAAAATGTGTTATAAACCATTAATTCATGATAATACAACATAAAAAGTGTCTTTGTTTAAATTTTCACTGTCTTTGTGTGTCTTTTGATACATGCATACGATAGTCACTTACGCTGGTCTTTTGGTTTTTTGACGTCTTTTGATGTCTGTGGCAGTATTTAGTGTCACCGCCTAGTGTGAGTTGCTAGTTTAAATGTTACCCAAGCTATTTATGCCATTCCATGAAAATTTATCAAAAACTATGATTTTCCTTCATTGATAGGATATGTAAATTAGTTGTCAACCTTGTGGATGGGTAGGTGTGTGTACTTATTGGGATAGAATCAAGTTTAGCGGACCCCCGATGTTTGGTGCATTCTAAAGCTATTGCGCATGCTTGGACGTTGCGTTTTTTACAAATTTTGAATGCCATTTTGTTTTTACCGATGCAGATTTTTATTCATTTCTTAAATGAATTATTTTCAATATCTATTTTAAAATGCTTTTTTGTTATTCATTTTTAGTATCAGCAAGGGTGTGGGGGCTGTAGCCGCCATAATAACAGAAAATTAGCGGTACTTACCTTCGCGCATCTGCTCATAAAAAAACAGCACGCTGCACATGCATGTTTATATTTACTTCAGGGGTCAGCTAAACTAGATGTGTTTCTACTTATTGACTTTGATCTAGGAAAACTAGGCTAAATGATTCTTGTTGACGTGGTATTAAACCAAATAAAAAATTTTTGAGCATTGTGCTAAGACTTATTAGTGTTACATGTATATTGATGTGTAATTATTTATAGAAGTATGTTTAATAATGTTTTCACTTCCTGGTTGTTGTATTTAATCATCTGTTATTGATGAGTCAGTGCATAACTAGTCTAACTGTTGGATTGCTTTTAAATAAAGAAGGATGTAGACTACTTTTTACTTTAACCCATCATTATGTACTATACTGTAGCCTGTTCAATTACCCTAAATGTTCCAAAACATTCCGTAACGATACATTTGGAACTCCTCGGCCATTCGCTGATAATAATCTTGGACATATTTAGACACTATTTTGAAACTACCGGTGTTGAAGTAAACACATATACGATCATTTAGGCATTGAGTGATGTTTCGTTTTTTGTCCTTAAATTTTGAAACATCACTCATTGCCTTAACGATCGTATACTTGTTAATTAGATTAGATTATACGCAGCAAATGGTGGAGGAGTTCCGAATGTATCGTTACGGAATGTTTTGGAACGTTTAGGGTAATTGAACAGGCTACTGGTATATTTTCTATGAACGTTACATAAACTCAAGCTGGCTTACGTTAAAATTTAATAGAATTTAGATTATTCTAAATGATTATCCCTTATTGATATAGTGAGGTCCTTCATTTATATATTAATATTTCAAAAAAGAAACTATTGGGTAGTTAGGCCACAACAAGTAGATCATATGTTCTATGGATTCACTCACACCTTAATTTTGAGGGTTTTTACAAAAAATATTTTTATTTCCTCGCTTGCTCATAAAAATTTGTCAAACTGCTATATAAAGCAACTAGATTAAGATTAAAATGTTTTTTTTTCTTTGCTCGCTCGCCCCATTTTTTTTCTGAAAAATCTGTAGAACACATGATCAGCTTGTTGTGGTCTTATGCAGAATGAATTAAACAGATAACCTGACTATTTAGGTTTTTTGATACATACCCTTTAAAGGTATTAGTTCACTCTTATGGTTAAGATTTTTCTATATTTTCAAAATACCATATTCAGTGTCTGTAATTGTGTCAAAAAAAAAATTCCTAATATTTTAAGAAAAACTGACCTAAGATTGCCAGAAATATACAATATTTGTCACAAAAATGCACTAAAATTGTCTATACAATGACATATGGTGTAGATATTAACTACTTGAAACACTATCATTTGTAGTTGTTTGACAATTTGCACTAACATTTTCATTATCAGATACACATTAAATTTCCTGCTTCAAAAAATATTTCCAAACAATTTTGATTGTTTCAAAAAAGTTGATGTTCAAGTTGAAATCTGTGAATGAGTACCTTTAACATGGTCACACTGTATTTACATATAGAGGAAATAAATAATTGTATGTCTGTTTATCGTCCATGAATAATTGATGATAATGTGTATTTTATTGAAATAGAAAGGTGACATTTGTATCTATATAAAACTGCATTGTCGTACTCATAGCATTGTTATCATTGCTATACGACCTTGGCCTTCGTTTTTATGAATCAATAACACAGACATTGTCGGAAACCCATCATACATTGTGAGGAATAATACATTGAGTCATTAAGGATGTTATAGAGAATGGCTGTTTAAACTAATTGTAACAGAGATGGCCATATAGTATGGCAATATTTACTTTTCATCAATTTTGTGTATAATTATATTCATGGAGGGGTGTTGAAATTTGATGGAATTTACTGGTAGTGTTCAGAGACTTTTGGTAGTATGTTTTTTGCTTCCACTTTAAAGCTCACCTTAGAAATACTGTAAAACTGTGTAAAATGGCGTAATATGAATTATGTGATAGATTACTTTGTGATGCTGTGTAAATTAGTGTGATATCATGTAATATAAAATGGCATGACACACACGGGTCACCTATAGGTTTATTCTAAGTTATTAAATGTTCTCAAAAATAAAATCTGTTATAGTGCGTACAAAAAAACAAAACACTGTTTATAATAACAATACAATGAACTAACCCACGACAAGGGATGCTCAGGATGACAATAAGATAAACAATTGTGATATGTATTACAAATGTCTTAGTTGTTGGTGTAATGGAAAAGCATTCTACCATTACAAGCATGATTTACCAAGTGGTGGTGGTTTATCCGCCATGCTATTTCATTAATGAATTACACAAATTTTATTTTCAATACTGCCTACCCCTGAAATGGATTGTCTCATTTTTGATGTTTACCCAAACACGTTTTGTTATTTTGTACGCACTATACTCAAAGTTTTAATGCTTTTTCATATTCATTAAAAAACATGAAAAAATAAAAACATTTAGAAAAATTCAAAATTTAGGAATTGTTACTATGTGTAGATTATACATAATACAATAACCCTGCTGATTTAAATTGATCGTGAATACAAAAGTACTGTTAATGTATGGGCTAGTGACAGTTGAACAAAATTTAACTATTCATACCGATGGTTGCCTGCAAGACTGTAGTAAGTGCATTGCGTAAACAAGCAAGTTACTCCAGTCTTGCATGCAACCCTCGATACATGTTATAATGTTGTATATTTCAGATTATTTATATATTCAAGTACTATTTCACCATGTAAAACAGAATCTGATTTAACGTTACAAGATGTATTACCTATCAATGGAGAATTACGTCTGGTTACAGGTATGGTTTTATTGTTTTAATATATCAATTTTATTGTTCTTTGGTGGATATTATGGTCACTTTTTTTTAACAAAACTGATAAGTTTCTAAGTATTGTTTCCTATATGATTGAATCGCCTACATGTCCAAAAGTTTTACAACAGACTCAAAAGTATAACTCAGTCATTGTGCGAAACTCAACAGTTTATTTTGATGAATTGAAAACTATGTAGATGAGATCAAATGTTTTGCCAGACAGTAACTGTTGGTCCAGTAAACCTGCAGCTCTAGACAGACCTTCTAATTTTTAGCCGGTTGGCTGGCTGGCGGTTGGGCGGGTGGGTGTCCGGTTTTGTTAACAATTGCGTTAAAGTTTTCAATTTTGCATATATCTCTGCCATTTATTGTCAGATCTTTATGAAACTTCATACAATGATAACATACCTTGTGACCAACAGAATAAGACAGTAACAACAACTCTACCTGGCTTTATAGTGGATTATTGCCCTTTGTAATTTTTGCGTTTTTAAATCCGGCTTTAATGTGGTTTCCACATTACATTTCTTGTTTTACAGGATTTGTTTGTCAGTACGTCATGTTTCGTGGTTACATTTTAAATCTTTCATTCAGTGCATCCAGTGCTTTGATTTAAATCAATTATTTATATTTCAGAACCTCCTGTAGATAAAGCCTTTGGTATAGGTAAGATTTTATGTTTATTTTCTGACCGTGGCTGGTCATACCCATCCATAAAAAATAATAGTTGTTGTTGTTAATACCTTCTGCTGTCTATGAAAGTAGTGGTTTTATAGTTACCCAGGACTACTACTTTTAGTACGGGCGCTCAAAAATTTCTTATGGACAACCAAAAATCTACAAACAAGAGATAGTGCTTGATGTCAAATCGACCTGTTTGGGCAACCATTTTCATATCCTTATTTCGTAGACTGCTTCTGTTCTTAGAACCAGGGTCTGTAGTGCATTTTATAGCACACTGGGATTTTAAATCTAGAGATTATTGGTTTGAATTTCTTCTAGGGCAGTTATACGGTACCCTTTCATGAAAATGTCACAACAATATAAAAAGTCTTAAAATTTGGTAAAATCTACATATAAAAAGATTTCTTTGTTTTAATTTATTATTGTACCTATTAAGTTATTTGCTTTTATATACATTTCAATTTTTTATCTTATAATGTGACAGTCTGTACACTTTAGCTGTTCCTGCTTCCCAAGTACAATGTATCTCTTTTTAAGCAGTGCCATAGTAAGTATCATATTTTGTCTTCTGTTCTTCAGGGTCTGTATTATTAGCATTTCAAGTAAAAGATAACAAACATTTATATGAAATCAGTCAAAGTAGTTTAGCAGATTCTTGTCAGAAAAAAATAAAAGAGGCCATTGATCGTAAGTATTTATTGTTATATTATCTTTAATGAAATGGTGTCTAAATGTTGTATAATCCATTGCTATATACAATCTGTTGTTTTTTTTTAAAATAATTTTTATCTTATAAATCTAATTTTTGATCTTATTAATCTAGTTCTGACATAAATAAAGCAGTGTAGTAGTTAGTAATTTGATGGACATCATAAACACAGTGGCAATACCATGTGACTAAGACGTCATAAATGATTGTTTGCTATTTTCTTCTTTTATGCATCACAGTGACCTGTCTTGTTATATGATGAAAATGTACAATGGGAAGATAATGTCAAAATGACATCATCTTAAGAAATAAATAACATCATTTCAGAGGAGAAATTATGTAACTGTATATTTATGTAAAAAAATAGAACATACAATGATACATTTAGATAAAAGGGTAAATTAAATACAGAATATTCGTCAACTTGGGAATTAGATCTTTTTATTTCAGCTTTTGACATTTTCTATCATGCTTTACGGTGAAACGTTGCATTATTCGATGAAAATATATGATGAAAATATAAATTTTATATTTTTATTGTAGTGAAAATATAACCTTAAATTTTCATCGTCAATGACGTCATCTTAGAAGATAAATGAAAAATCTAGTAGAAGAAATGACGTCACATTATAATTTGGGAAAAACTATCTAATAAAACACAAAATTAAGCATGAAGGAAACAGAATATTTGTCAACTTTGGTGTAAGATCTTTCTATTTCAACTTATCATCTACATTTTTATTGATTTTTATTTTCAGTTCAAACACAGAATGCAGGTTTTGGTTTACCATCAAGTTTTTCCTGGTTAGATAAATATAGAGATGAAATACAAAGGAATATATCTAGAGAGTCTAAAGTTGTAGATAACAGTAATCCATTCTCTACTGATGTGTTTGATCCACTTAGACATATGAATATAGATAAATCTGATAGATCTAGTAACTTTGTAACTGAGGAAGGTAAGTTTTGTATCGTTTTCTCAACAGTTGAAGTTGGAAATCAGTGAATCATTACTTTAGACTTATGTACTTTGTCCATAATTCAAATATTTTGGTTTTTTCCCCTGCCTTACTAACAAACTTTCACAGTTACAATGAAAACATGTGTATAAAGAACAGTAGGATTTAATCTGTGTTTGGTGCTTCTCAGCAATAATGAGTAAAAAATTGTTTATACCACCTGTGCACAGTGAAAAAACCCATAACTTGGAGTTTCAATTTAGGTCTATGAAATACTTTCTTTGTCTATCAAAATTTTACTAAGAAGTTGTAGTTTTGGTATAATGTAGCATATATTGTAAGTCTGACTTTGGCTACTTGTTTTAAGATTTTATATTCATTGCTAATGTCATAATTAAATATACAAGGTCTTTACTTCTACAGGGTTCTTTTAGAAATTACCTAATCCTACAGTTCAAAGTTCATATTGTAAACACATGTATTAATGTAACAAGGGCATGAGAGAAAGTTTCAGTATTAACACTGATTTCAGTGTAGTTTTGAAAAAACTCTATTTTGAAAGTAGGTTTCAATAATTGTATTTTTAAAACTTTCAACTTCCATGCCAGCAATGGTAGTTAGAATTTAGAAATTTGCTCAGATAACCTTTGATTCTTTTTTATGGATAAACAGTCTACAAAATTAGGATATGAAAGTGGTTGTCCAGACAGATCCATTAAAGAGCAAGCACTATATCTCATTTGCAGAATTTTGGTTGCCAAAAAGCAATTGTTGGTTGCCCGAACTAAAATGTGGTTGTCATGGGCAACCAGACATCCACTAATTTCGTAAACTGGATTAATGTGAATGGGTATATCTTTTGTTCAAGGACTTCTAGAGGCCACTGAAATAATTAGGGACTTTAGTCAGTTATCTTTCCCTGATAAATACTGAAGCAATCCAATTGGTAAGTAGGTCCTTACAGCTGGAATCCTTGGATTTTATCATTGAAGTCCTATGTAAGGATAACAAAATATTTCATTTAATAGCTTTTTTTGTTAATGAAGATATTAACAGAAGTGATGAAATTTAGATAGTTCTTTACCCTAAAAATACTTAGCTTGAATTTCAAACAAATTAAATGATTTACAAAATAGTTATTTAAGATAATTTTTTCCAAATTGACATTGAAAGGTAAGGGTAAAATCCGAGTAATCCAACTAATTGGACCCACCTATTTGAAGAGTATACAAGGGGAAATAACTGACTAAAGTGTCTTATTATGTACATGTATTATGTATTACAGTAAAGATGGGGTTTGATGATGATTTTAGTCAAATGAACTTACATAGTAATGGTACAAACTTTCAAATTAACATGAAGAAATCTTCTAGTAAAGATTCTTTGGACTTACTAGATGGGTATGTTATTGTTATTTATTTAAAAGTATGGGCATTTTATAGTCTAAGTTTCATGCTAAGATGAATGTTCATCGACTTTACAGCTATTTACAGTGGTCATCGGGCTATTGGTATCTATCTATGGATCTCCCTAGGTTGTCTTTTACTTAGCTTAGTGCAGCCAACAATTTGGTGTAACAGAATTGTACCACCTTTGAATGCACCCATTTACACCTGGGTGGAGTGAAGAAATTCATCATCACTACCTCCACCTTAGTAATAAGGCCCGTAACTCTGGTTCCCCTTTTTTAGGAGTTATGCCCCTTTTTTAATTAGAAAACACCCAAAATCAAGGTTAAAGTTTTTACAAATTTAAATAACTTCAATACTATCAAAGATATTCAACTCAAACTTGGAATACTTATTCATCATCACTACTTTTACCTTACTGTATAATAGAGGTGAAACGATTCAAAAATTTTCGATTCGATTCGATTTCGATTTTTCATCAAACGATTCAATTTTTCGATTCGATTCGATTTTCTACTGGAATTATATAGGACATAACAAAAAATAAATTATAAAAAGAATTAAGAAAGAGATACAACCCAAAGACAATAGAACATATATATATATATTTAAGAACACTGCATTTTTATCTGAGGGACCTCCCTCCCGGAAGACGAAAAATTCTAATTCTAATTCTTTAATAATACCCATTTTACAGGTATTAGTGCTTGAATAGTTAAAAATATTTTACTGCATTTTAGCATACATGTATATAAATGACAAATCGTATTATTTCCAACTTTTTAATGAAAAGTAATGCCCATGGACAAATTGTTTATTTCTCCGTACCTACATGTACGTACAAACAGTATATGACTCACGTCATTATCAAAGTAAAATTATTCATCAGTGCATCAATGCCATAATTGATGACTAGTTAAGGTTACGCTTAGACAATAAAAAATTGCAAGCATTCAGCAAATGTACATCACTATGACCAGCTTAATTTAGTTTGTTTCAAAATATTTTCTTTTTGCTCTGGCATGATTTAAAATGATTTTCATCACATTTTATACGTTAAATTGATTTTTATCAACTCTAGGTCTATATGTATAACTTTCTTACACTAATGTTTATTTCAAAATAAAATTATTTTTGGGCTTAAATGAACGTATTAGTGAAAATATACAATTATCTTCGGACATTTCATATAATTCATTTCCAATTTATAGTAAATAAAATCTAACCAACCACGTTTTGCCTGCCCGATTTTAACAGTTAAGAAAAACAAATTACTAAATTACTTTATCATGCTTGATTTAATTTTGTATCATAGGGAACGAAATCGCTTCAACCATTTCGGCGTTATGTCATTCATTTTCGCGACCCACGCTAGATAGCAATTTCTTATGAATCATCTTTTGTGATTAAAAAACTTATTGTTTTCAATGTTTTCATCTTGATTTAACAAATGATGCTTCAGGAAACGACGATGTGAAAAGTTTAATTTGTTTTTCTTACGAAAAATCCCCCAATATTGCCGATCGTGTAAAACTAAATCGACTGGTTATATCTTGATGGCCCCTTTATCACTATATTCTATCTAAGCACCAGTCTTAGGTATATTTGAATGATATCAAGCGTGTTAACTAACTCAACAACTCCATTGTCGATTTTCTGTCAGCGAGTTAATCTCCCAGCGTGTGACCGACAATAAGGTTTAATTGACATGTACGCGTAATTAACTTGTATAATTGCAGCAGGCAGTCTCACTTTTTACAACTCTTATCTGGATTAACAATCGTCGGTCAATAAGGGAACACTATTTTAGTTTACTATAAAAATGCTTATTTTAACCTAAAAGGGGCGTTTCATTCAACTCACAAAACTACTGAAAAAGACAGTATTTAAAAAAGAATCGAATCGAAACTGCCTCTTCCGAATCGAATCGAACCGAACCGAATCGAGCGTTAAAAATCGCGATTCTTTGTGAACCGCGATTAATCGTTTCACCTCTACTGTATAAGCCAATAACCCTGGCTCCACTGTTTTAGGAGTTATGCCCCTTTTTTAATTAGAAAACATCCAACATCAGAGTTAAAGTTTTTACAAACTTCAATACTTTCAAAGATTTTCAACTCAAACTTGGAATACTTATGCATCATTACTACCTCCTCCTTACTATTAAAACCCATTCACTGATTAACTGAGAAAAGTCGAGCATGCTGTCTCCTCTGACAGCTCTTGTTTTACTATATTCTAAATAATGTGACTTCACAGTGTTTAAATCCTACGACAAACTTTAATGTCCATCATGAAGATTTAGAATGGTTATTCGGTGATTTTCTACAAATCTGATCAGCCAATCAAATGTGGCTAATTTATAAGAAGCATTATCAGTAGTCTTGTATGATATTCTATGATATCTAGAAATCTTGAGATATCTTGTTCATTTGTTAGCTACTCTGATTTGCTAGAGTATACAAAATGTAGAGAAGGGACAGGCTCAGCACAATATAAGTCAGTGATTCAATTAATTGTCCCATTATTGATTTATTCCTTAGGAATTTCGGAATTACTGCATTTGACATCTTAATTAAGGTATGAACATCTCAATAATTGCATTCCTTGGATCATCAGTAAACCAGTATGTTCTCTAAGTATAAATACAGTGCCCACCAAAAGTTTGGAGACTGAAGAAATTTTCTAAAATTCTTAAATTTTAATGATTTTTTTTGAGGAACCATTATTTTTAATATGCAGTAAAATTCAACTATCAGAACCATCCACATTGCAGGGGCGGATCCAGGATTTTTTTCTAGGGGGAGGGGGGGTTCGAACTTTTCTAGGGGGGTCCAAACCTCGAACCACAACCACATTATACACATTTTGCAGAAAAAATGCAACATATTGATAATAAAAACTACCTAACCATTAAATCTATATTAAGCACCGAGAAAAAATGCTTCATGCTACATAAAAATGACTTACAGGCAAGAAATACACTTATAGACAGGTACATTTTCCAAATTCTAGGGGGGTCCGCACCCCCCTGACCTCCCCACTGGATCGGCCCATGCTTTGATGGTCTTAATAGCAAAATGGTCTAAATAAAGAAATCCTTTTCTTCTTGAATTAATCATTTGGGACTTAAAAATTGTGAAAATTTGCATGCTTTTACAATAACAAGGTGGTTTTTATTACAGAACTTAATTATACATTGTATTTAGTATGGTTGATGATAAAATGAAACAAATGTCATGAATGCATTATATTTATAAGATTCAGCATCTGACATATGAAGCCTCCAAAACCATGTACATTGTAATGCTTTTCTGTGATATAATTTTTTTAGCTATTTTTGGTGCCTCTACTTTTAATAGAACCATAAAAGAATTAACTAAAAGTAAAAAGCATTTTTTTAAAAATGGTTAACATAATTAGTAGGTCTGCTAAGATAGTGGAAATGTCTCCAAACTTTTGGTGGTCACTGTACCCTGTGAATAAAAGCTCTTGAACAAGTTTTCATCATTTTCTGTGAAAGATTATTTCCAGAATTATGAAAGTATTATGATTGGAAACCCATAAAACTTAGTTCCGGATCCTACCATAAAATTTAATGGTTGATATAAAAACAGTGCTATGAGTGCATGACTCCATATATGGAAATGTTGTTTACATTTTGTAGGAGAGAGACAGAATTCACGGAATCTTTAGATAAAATGGCAGCAAAAGAACTAGGACTTAAACCTGGCACCAATATGGCAGCAGGACTTAAACCATTAACAGCTCGGGAAACATTAGTGGAATGTTTATTAAAGAAACGACAAAGTGAATATGTGAATTTAGAAACCTTCAGGTATGGTTAAAATATTGAATAGATAAATTGTTTGTTTTAAAAGAGTACTTTGTAAACTGTTGATATTTATTGTTATGACCAGGTCATACTTTCATGGAGTTTGGTCATAAATAATTTCTATGGCCATTCTCCCTCATACTACTGATTGACAATCATGCAGGGCAGTTGTCAGTCTCTGACAAAAGTATGTGTCATTGGCTTATAGCTTAATCCAGAGATTTAGCCTTCCCAGGAACAGCGAGTAGGCTGATTGACCACTGTGATTTTACTAATACAATGTATTGCTATGACATAAAACCCAACAAAAAGGTTTATTGTCATGAAATAAATTCAATTTAAATGTAAATATCATGATTTTGATATAATTTTTGTCTAACAAAAATGAAATAATAAATTATGAAGTTTTAAAGTTTGGAAGAGTCTGAAATTTGCTGTTAATTATAATGCTTTTAGGTGTTTTTGACGAGTGACGACAAGAAGTTCATTTATTGGTATCAAATAAAATGTGAAAGTTTATTTAAAAAATTTCTTAATAATGGCTTTGGTCGAAACATAGAAATTTGAGTTAGCTATTCTGTACATAATTCTGGTATATTCCCTCTGGGACATCATTGGACATAATATATATATATATATATATATATATATATATATATTTAAAATGATATTATTATACAGAGTATTTGTTGGTACATGGAATGTTAATGGACAGAATTCTACAACATTAGAAGAATGGTTAGCTTGTGATAAAGATCCACCTGATATATATGCTGTAGGGTGAGTTTCTTGCTTTATTGATTATTTTTAGACTATTTGGAGACCAGTGGGGCTATCCTACTGTTTCATGTAAGGGTGTTACACTTCTTGGTCAAAACTTTAGTTGTATATTTTTATATCATTGAAACTTTGAGCTAATCATTTGTTGTCAAGTACAAAGTGACATGATGATGATGATGGTGATGATAATGTTTGGCTGTGTCCAGACCCCCCTGGAATTTCCAAAACGTACCTGTCTATTAGTGTATTTCTTGACTGTACATCATTTTTAAGTAGCATGAAGCATTTTTTCTCAGTGCTGAACATAGATTTAATGGTTATGTAGTTTTTATTATTAATATATTACATTATTCTGCAAAATGTGTATAATGTGGTTGTGGAACGAAAGTTCAGTCCCCCCCCCCTAGAAAAGTTTGGACCTTCCCTAGAAAAAAATCCTGGATCTGCCTCTATCACTTTAGGTGTCTTGATATGTCTTGTGGGTCTGTTGATGAGTAAGATGACCAATTTTAGCCCTGAAGAGTAGACCACATGTCAGACATGGATTAGATGGGGCTGCCAAGTCAATGGAGACAGCTCTCGACTTAAGTTTTCTCTTGGCCTTGGTAACTAGTTTTGCTTCTGCAGCATGTGAACCAATGACAATTTGGCAAAGCCATGAGGTCTGTCGTTTAGTGAGGTTTTGAGGCTGTCCTTGAAACAATTTTTGCCCAACAACAGAATTCTTATTGTTTGCTAAGTTACATAACTTTAAAGTGGTAAACATGGGTGCGTTGCTTAACCAAATTGCTACGTATCGCTTTGTGTCCTGGTACCCTTCTAACAACAAAAGGAATGAGTGTGTGACATGAAATTTTGGGTTCCAGCACTCAAAGCAATACATAGCGATATGCTAAGGTAACTCCCCAATGTACCTAGATATTCCAATTTTGAAGTTTTGCATACATATTCAAGCTCTTCAGGCATTGAAAGTATCCACTTGATAATTTACATATCTCTTAACTTATACTATTATTTTAGATTTCAAGAATTAGATACAAGTAATCAAGCTTATATATTTAGTGATTCAGCCCGGGAACCAGAATGGCAAGATGCTGTACATAAATCTTTACATCCTAAAGCCAGGTACCAGAAGGTAATTATAGTGCATTGTATTTAACATTTATTCTAATATTGTGTATGTTAAACAAGGTGACAATAATTTCCTATAAGATTGATTTGGAGACCAGACTGTTTATTCATGATGGCTTAAAATTTGATTGGATTGCTCAAAGTCACTTATGTCCTAATTATATCCCCAAGCAAATCCCAATCAAAATAATGACTGATCGGAAGATGGGGTCGCTCAAATTCAAAACAAGTTTGCAAGCACAATGATTGTGTTAAGAATATTATAATAGCAAAGATCAGCTGGACATGACCTGTACTGCAAACTTGTCAGATGTAAAATAAAGGACTGTGTTAGAGGAAATTGTAGATCAGGTTTTTTTTAGATTGCAGGCTCTATATTATGTAATGTATACTTTTTATACCCCCGCTTCGAAGAAGAGGGGGGTATACTGTTTTACCCTTGTCCGTGCGTGCGTGCGTCCGTTACAAAATTTCCGTCGCAGTTTTCTCAGCAACTATAACATGCAGCAGCCTAATACTTTGCATATTGCTTCATCCCATAGTCCCATGTGGTGTAAAGCGATTTCATGCTCCTTGCTCATCTACTTCCGGTTTGTCGCATATTTTTAGATTTCGTTAAATGAAAGTTACATTATGATAGTCATATTTCTAACTGCGGGGGTATCACTAGTGAGCATTAGCTCACAGATTTACTTGTTATTTCAGGTAAAATCTATACGTCTAGTTGGTGTTATGTTATTAGTATATATAAAAGAGATACATGTACAACATTGTAAATTAATAGATACAGACTCTGTACCTACTGGTATTATGGGAATGTTGGTAAGTGTCTTTGATTTTTGTAAGCATAGAAATAATTGTAGGTGGAGCTTAGAGAATTATGAACTTATGATTGATGCCTATGATCAAGATTAATGTTGCTGTTGTACTGCAAAGTAAATTAAAGCAATGAATTGACATAAATCTACTTTCATCCTAACATTTTAACACTGATAATTAAGGAAAACAAACATTAACTGGAATTCAACACAAACAGTGTCTTTAGATTCCAAGAATTCTAAAAACATTAAAGGAATCCCAGTAATTCTTAGATAGGGGTTCTGTCAGGATCCCTGAAATATTGCACTGTTCTTACAAGAATTTGATTTTATTCATTACTATTTGTGACTGCCATGAACCCATAACATTAACAGAATGGTTTACCTCTACGGAATGTCGCATAAACTATGCACTACAGATTAATAATGAAAATCCTATGGAAATTTGTCATAATCATCAATTTTTACTCTCCGTAAATTGAGCTCTCAGTATGTTTCTAGTTGCAATAAAGTATTTTCTTGTCTGTTACTTTGATTATAAATGATTTTAAACGAAAAGCTACTGTCTGTTTTCTGTTGATATTTTTTACTTTAATTAGTGACCAAGTGTGGTTATAAATCTAGGGCCTAAAAACTACTGACAAGTGTCAAAAACTACTGATAAACCACTTTCCGACTACTGACACAGCATTAATGGGGTAAACAGGTCTGCATTAATGAGGAATCTCCAAATAACTAACTAGGGATTTCTTTACGGTTCCTGTTAAAACAGTTAGTTGAGTCCTGAAAAGTGTATTATTTGTTTACATTAAGAAAAGTAGGCATATTGTTGGAATACATGTTATATATAATATATTACAGGGTAATAAAGGTGGTGTAGGTGTAAGATTCTCTCTACATGATACTACTTTATGTTTTATAAACTCTCATCTAGCTGCACATCAAGAAGAATTTGAAAGAAGAAATCAGGTATGGTGACATTTGGTTGGATTTGGCTGGGCTGTTTTTCAGTAAATTGGGAAAGGGCCTGGTGCCTTTCTTTATATAAAACATTTGGGGAAATTTTCATGCAATTTCATAGATAAGGGATTAAAAATCAAAAGTAAACTCTGAATTTGGGGGAAAATGCATGATTTTGAAGAAGTTTCAGTAGGGGAAGGCACCTGTAAAAAGCCCCTGTTATATAAGAAAGAAAAGGTTGGTTTGGATATAAATCTACCAGCGCTTTCTATACTCTGTTAGTTATAACATTCAAATTATCTTGGATCTGAGTGTTTTTTAAGTGGCTTTGGCGGCCTTGGTTAAGGGTAAAATTTGAAACCTGAAAGTCCTAGGTTTTATTCGCTGCCATGACAGGCTTTACCTCCCATGAAAACTTCATATATTTGATATCATGGTTCCTCCATAGAAGATTTGTCAGCTCCTTGTGGAAGGATTTTCTAGTGTTTGTAAGTTAATGTTTAGGAAAGCTGTTTTTATGAGCATTTGCTGTACATAACCCAATAAAATAGTGTCGAAAAGACATGAAATCCAATTAAAAAATCCATTGATATCAAGTCTCATAATTCATTAAATAGCATGGGCGGATCCAGCAGGGGGGTCAGGCGGGTCCGGGTCCCCCTAGAATTTGGAAAATGAACTTGTCCATTAGTGTATTTCTTGCTTGTAAGTTATTTTTAAGTAGTATGAAGCAATTTTTCTCGGAGCTTAACATAGATTTAATGGTTATGTAGTTTTTATTATCAATTTGTTGCATTTTTTCTGCAAAATGTGTATAATGTAGTAGTAGTTTGAGGTTCGGACCCCCCTAGAAAAGTTCGGACCCCACCTAGAAAAGTTTGGACCTCTAAAGTAGTGCCCAACATGATATGCTACATTTTACTATTTAAGTGCTCTAAATAGACTATATCTGGGATTCAAATGTTTGGTTTTTCCCTCTGGTACAAACAAACTTTCATCATTACAATGAAAACATGTGTACAAAGAACAATAGAATTTAATCCATAGTTTGTGCTATTTAGCAATAATGTGTTTTGTACTGCCTGTGCACGGACGGAAAAACCCATAAATTTGAATTCCGGATTAGGTCTATTACCTGGGAAGGGAGACAATGAGTTATTCATATAGCAAAATAGAGTTGCATCCCTTTGTCCATTGTGTTCTGATACATTGTCCATTTTAAGAACATAGTAAACTGTAGATTAAAAGATCAGTTTTTGCAAAATTGGCAAGCTATTATAAAAGAGTCTCCCAAATGTTTAGTATATAGACTTTTTAAAAAAGAATTTGGTTTTGAGAAATATTTAGATATTTTGCCTGGAAATTTGTGTAAGATACTATGTAAGTATAGAACAACTAATCACATGCTACCTATCGAAAAGGGTAGACATTTGCATATTGACAGAAATCAAAGAACGAGCATATCCGCAAGGCAATTGCTAGCTAACGATTCGTCTCCTGGTACCCTCGATTTGATGTCACATAGTAAATACTTTTGGTGCAAGAAAGGTACCAGAGGATGAAGTGCTATCTAGCGATTTCCTTGCAGAACGTGCCCAACATGTCAAAAGTGTGTCAGGCAATCTCTTGGAGATGAATTTCATTACCTGTTTGAATGTGGATTTTTCAAAGAATCACAAAAGAAATTTATTGATAATCATTTAACTTCTCATCCTAATATATTTACACTTGAGAAACTGATGAACAGTAATAATTACCATACTCTGTTAAGATTAGCTTTATTTTGTAAAACTATAATGTCAAAATTTAGATAACTCATTCTCCCCAAACAGTACTCAGCCTTAACCCTAAACATCTATTGTATTTGTTCATATATGTATTTTAACTTGGAGATTTCTCTAATAACAGGAGTACTGTCTGGAGGGAGCCCCTAGTGAGCCTAAATAGACTCTTAAAGTCATCTAGTGAATACAGTGGAATTATTTGGTCATAATAATGCTCTATTCTAGGAACAAAATCTCTTCTGTCTAAAAAACAGTTCATTATCACTTGAGTACATAGTAGAGGCTATTTTAGATACAAATGTAAGCCTTTAGTGTTGCAATACTGCAACAGTAGATATAGCATGTTTTTGTGTTCATCCACCATGTTAGGATTGTACCGTTGGTTACCATTGGCAGCAATATGCTACCATAAACTACCATTTATTACCATTATTACTAAAGTCCGTTCAGAATTAATTGGCAACCAATGGTATGTTTGGAAACATTCGGTAAGTTACGGTAACCCTTGGTAATTTTACTTGGTACCAGCTGGGAGAATCCTGAACGCACCCACTGACACTAAATTACAGATATAGTGTTTATTATTAGGCAGGGGAGACAATTATGTATTAATCAAATTCAAGGTCCACATCACAAGTAGTCTCCCTTGGAATATTCCTAATATTTTATCTCCATTAAATCATTGACATTATTATGTTTGTTAAGGACTTATAGGTCGTTTGCGTTAAAGCTGGACCCCTAAAATCATGAAATATCTCAATAACTATCGGATGGAATTAACTCAAATTTTGTATGTGATCATAACTAGCATTTTCCTTCTCAAATCCAAAAATTCAGAATTTTTCTTTTATTACATAACATACTTCCCATAGACATGCAATGCAAAGGAGTAGGTGCGTTTACCCCCAAATTTGGCCCTGTTGCCAAAGTGGTTCAAATTATGTCATATGATAGGGAAATGAATAAGTTACCCAGAATTAACATTTTTAAGTGAATTCTGTGAAGTCTGTTACCATGGCAACGGAACAAAATAAATGGCATAATTTGAAAATATTGATATCCCTTCAAACTGACTTTCAAAATTGATAGTTTTATAGTCAGATATTGTCACATGAGGGAAGCACTTTCTTTTTGAGTTGTTAATATTTGGTTGCCATGGTAACCAATTTCAGAAATTGGAAATCTTTTATTTTTTGAAAAACAAGTCTTTTTGCAATTCTAAAGAAACCATATTCAAACATTATGTTGATGTAATTATATAAAATTAACAACACAACACTCTGACCTCATTTATTGCATTATTTATTACCATGGAAACAAAATAAATGTATTCTATACCAATAAATAGCATGTTTAAAATAGAATGTTATACTATCTCTAAGAATGTAAAGCTTGAAGTTGAAGTTTGGATTTTAAATGCATGCCTTGTTTTAATGTTCTGGTTATCCCATTTATAATTGAGTAAATTCATTTTAAGAAATACATTTAAGTCGATAGGTTCTTGTTGCCATGGAAACTTTATCACTTTTACTAAAATTATGATATTCAAAGATATATAGTTTTTAAATAATTTTGATGCTAAATTTTATCACATTTACCACTTAATTGAATTGAAACAGAAAAAATAATACATTAGCACTGACTTAGTTACTCGTTGCTAAGGTCGTTTCTAAGGCAACAATTATCCCAGTTTTTGAGCATTACAAAAAGTTACATAAATCTGTCAGAGAAGATGTATCATGCAAATAGGCCAAAATAAAAAAAAACAGTATTGAAGTGAACAGTGCTTAATTACTACATAGTATCATTATGCAGACATTACATCACATTATCTATCTTTTTTATGAGTGGTTGCCATGCAAACATCATTAGTAAATATAGTTCTAAAATGAGATTCAGTCATTGCTACAATACTGCATACATGTAAGCGAAATTAATGAAATTTGGTATGCAAGATGTGCACAGTATAAAGACAACAATCAAAGGCTATTCTTTTCTATTGAAAGCTGTGGTTGCTATTGTTACAGAAAATGAAAATATAATAATTTGAAATGCACCTTTCTAGATTATGAAACCTGATTTTTTTACCAATTATTTCATAGAAATTAAACTTATCAGATCAAAATAAAATTAAATTTGTATTAATTTCTCATATAAAATGTTCAAAATGTCCAAAAAGTGTTAATCAAACCCTAATAGGATAACAAGATACAATAGAGTTCAGGTCAGGAAAACTGAATAAGAGATTTAGCTTCCAAGCTTTTAGGGATGTAAGGTTCACTTATTATTAGTATATCAAGGTTTTTAAATATTTTCTACAAATTGCATTGCATTTTGTGAGAATTGGATGGCATAATATGAACAAGTTGAAATAAAGAAAAAAGCATATAGAAAAGATATACAGTACATGTAATTCCTTTACTTTTTCTTAGTTATGACAGTTATGCCTTCATCATATTAAAGCAGATTCAGCATTTGATACAATAAATAGTCTAGGTAGTAGTGAATAGAATCCAACAGTGATTTCATTTTAATTGTTGAAAAAAATGTGAATACAGAATCACTTAGCTCACATTGTGTTCAACAATGATACAAAATGTACAAAAAGTTAAATCATCACAAAGAGTCCTCACATAGATGTTATCTTTTATGATAATCCTGAATGAAACCAGTACTGTTGGACAATCTATAATGTCATTCCTTGTACAGAGCAAAAAAAGCGTAGCACTTTTCACACCAATTTTGTACAAAACAGCAAGTGAAAATGATTTTCACTTTTTACTGTGAAATGAAAAAAAATATCAAACAATTGCAGGATGTCCATGCAAAATATTATTTTTTTCATCAGGCAATTATCAAGCTGCAGTCGTATGTTAAGACATATTACTTCATATGGCTTCTTATGAGAGCTCAGATAGACTTTTATGTTTGATCATTTGCAACATATAGTTAATCATATAGCTTTAACATGTATAAGTGTGAAACAAAGAAGGTATATTATTGAAATTGACCTAATCAGTGAATACAAATAGTGAACTGCAGACACAAAAGGATTGAATATGAAGTATACCTTGATATTAAAGTAAAACTGTACATCAAGATGTACAAAACATTACAAAATTCATCTATATTTAAGTCAGATTTGTGTCTAAATCTTGTACATAACAAAATTAGTGTATAAATACTCATTGTGTAAATACCAGATTTTATCATTTTTGTAGGGGTTTGAACAAACTTGTTTGAATCATTTGTTTTGCTCAAGGAAAAGCAATTATTTTCATTCCTCTACTATTTGCCAGTTTTTGTATTTGATTAAGTTACAAATAGTACATTTTTAAAAACATTAGGTACAAGTAGGTGAAGTCAGATTAAAAGAAAATTGTCATTCGCCATGGCTTCAAATACAATCTATTCATTGCAGCATATTTGCAGACTAGCAGGGCTGTACATGAAGTCTATATTTAGAGTTTTTTTTTTTTGTTATATTCATAAGCAACTTTTCTTCCTATTGAATATTTATTTTTGCATCCTACATCAATTTGGTACAAGCAAGTTCTGGAAAATTGTCCAAGGCAGTTGTTTAAGAGAATGAGCCCAGCTTTGCAGCATCAAATGTAATATACAACTTACAACTGGGCTATAATAAGTAGATTGCTAACAAGTTTAGCAACATGAAGCATATATTGATAATTTGTCATGTTTATGTGGTGTATTTACAAGAAAGGTTAGCAACATGAAGCATAATTGACAATTTGTCATGTTTATTAGGTGTTTTTACAAATGTATGGTCTAACAATCCTCTAACAAACTGCATATGAGTCAAAATATATTTTTGCAACAAAACTGGCATATCAAATTCAAAAAAATAAAGTATGTTTGAGAGTGACTTGGGGTATGTTTTTTGTTCGATTGAAGCATACTCTTAAGAACCCATGTAAAAATGACCAATATTTCGATCTGTTTAGAGCAAAAAATATTATAATACCTGACCATGGTTTCATCATTTCCTTCATGTAACGAATTTTTATCATTGTATTTCTGGCTTATGATCAGACCTATTCACTTTATTTTTGTTGGAAAACTTCAATTAAAGTATGTTTTAATGTTATGTTTATTGTTTTTTGTAATGCAATGACTGTTCCTCGTTCGCCATGCGTGTACGCACAGAAGGGGTAGATACGGCATTTTACGAATGCTATTTGTTTTACTGTAAAAATAAAAAGCGTCAGAATGGTTATCTCTGTAGTTGATTTCATAAAATCGAATTATCCCTTTAAATGCACCACACATCACAAGTGCTGTCAGAACTGTGAAGAAAATAAAACGTTCCAACATGACTCGTTACGCTACTGAATGATACGTTACATCAGAGAACATTTTGTGTTACAGGAAGGAGTAAATAACTGAAATTCGTAAAAATTTTAATAAATACTGAACAAAGAATATGAACATAATAACGAAATGAAAGATTAACATTTAAAAAATTGTCTTGTGAATGTTTTATACTTCAGATTAAAGTTATTCGAGTAAGGTAGAAATTTAATATACTTATTTGTTACATGAAAGAATATGGTCTGTTACAGTAAGGAAAGTTGATTATAAAATTTGATTTTGCCGACTGAAAACAACTTAGGTTACGCATTATTGTACTATCAGTATGATAAACATAAAAGCGTTTTAATATTTAATGTTTTATACTTCAGATAAAAGTAATTCGAGTTAGGTCAAAGCTTAAAATACTTATTTGTTACATTAAAGAATTATGTATGTTACAGTAAGGAAAGTTGATAATAAAACTTAATATTGTAGACTAAAAACAACTTAAGTAACGCAGTGTTGTACAATCTAATATCAAAGAGTAATAGTTCGACTTAAACTATTTTGTTAGGTTGTTTCACCACTGAACAATACATGGTGACCAACACCATAAACTAGCACTCAATGACAACAAAAGGAAAATGGCTTACATTTTTTTCAGCCTTGAAAAATGATAAAACTAAACGTTCAATATTTCTGATCTTTTTATGTTTCGTCTTTTACATAGAGTGTCGATGCCAATAGACACTCATGTTAAATCTTTGTTAATGAGAAGAATAAATCCCTCACGAGCTATTATCAAACAGAAACTTATTCTTTCTCTGGGAACTGTTTTCAAGGCAAGTTGGTAAAATGACATTACTCACATCTAACCACATTTCTAGAAACATATGAGTTTCTATGCCAGACTCTACAAATAGACAAAAATCGGTTGGCATCTACACACTACAAAAAGACAAAAAGTCGGTTGGCAACCAAGTAGATACTACAAGTAGAAAGATCGGTTGGCATATTCACTCAATAAATAGACAAAATAGGTTAGCTTCTAGACTATACAAATAGACAAAAACGGTTGACTTCTAGAAGCTACTAATGGACAAAATGGGTTGTCATTAAAGTTCATCAAAACGACAAAAATCTGTTAAAATACGGATTCTACCAATCGACTAATATCGGTTGGCATCTAGACTCAACAGATAGACAAATATAGGTTTGCATCTAGACTTTACATATAGACAAAGTTAGTCGGTATCTGGACTCTATAAATACACAAAAATCGGTTGGCATCTTTACTTTACAAATAAATGAAAATCTGTTGGCATCCAGCCCATAAAAGTAGAACAAAACGGATGGCATCTACACTCCACTATTAAACAATATTCGGTTCGCATATGCACTCTATAAATAGACAAAATTTGGTTGGCACCTGCATTCTACAATTTAAAAAAAACGGTTGGCATATAGACAATTTAAATTGACAAACAACATTTAGTATCTTGACTAAATAAATAGACAAAATCAGTTGGTATCCAGACTCTTCAAATTTTCAATAATCAGTTGGCATCTTGCTTGTACAAATAGACAAAATTTGGTTGGCATCTAGCCTCAACCAATCGACAAAAATCAGTTGTCATCTAGACTCAACAAATAGACACATAAGGTTGTCATTCAGACTCAACAAATAGACAAATTTGTTTGGTACCTAAACTCTTCAAACAGACGAAATTCGGTTGGCATCTATATTCAACTAATTGACAAATTCGGTTTGCATCTAGACTCAACAAATAGACATTCTCAGTTGGCTTCTAAACTCTAGGTAGAGACCAAAATAGGTTGGCATCTACACTCTACAAAAAGATAAAATTCGATTGGCTAGACAAATGAAGTTGGCATCTAGACTCACCAAAAGGCAACTTTGGTCTGCATCTAGACTCAACTAATTGACAAATTCGGTTTGCATCTAAACTCAACAAATAGACAATCTCGGTTGGCTTCTAGACTCTACCTATAGACCGAAATCGGTTGATGTCTATCCTGTAAATAAAGGCCAAAATTCGGTTGGCATTTACACTAAAAAGCTAGACAATTGAGGTTGGCATCTAGACTCACCAAAAGGCAACTTTGGTCTGCATCTAGACTCTACGTATAGACCGAAATCGGTTAGTATCTAGCCAGTACAGATATACCAAAATAGGTTGACATCTACACTAAACATCAACTTAAATCGGATGGCATCAAGACTTAGCAAGTAGACGGAAAACGGTTAGGTGCAAGACTGTTGATATCGACAAAACTCGAGTACATTTAGAGATTACAAATCGTGCAAAATCGGACTCCACAAATGAACTATGATCGGTTGGCATCTAGACTTCACAAATGGATGAAAATCGGATCCAGGATCTGCAATTGGTCCAAAATTAATAGTCAAATTTGCTCTTCAAAGCGTCAAAAATTGATTGGCATCAAGACTCCACATTTTGACAAAAATCGGTTGGCATCCAGAAATCGTCCACAATCAGTTGGCAATTAGACTCTACGAGTCGACCTAATTGGATTGGCATCTAGACTCAAAATCAATAGAAAAGCGGTTGACATCCAAGCTCTGCAAATCGTCCAAACTCCATTGACAGGAAACATTTTCAAATAACCCAAAGTCTGTGGGTATCTAGACAGCACAAATCAACAAAAATCGGTTGGGATCCAACGTCTGCAAGAGGACCAAAATTGGTTTGCATATGCAATTTACAAAACGTCTGTAAATACTCCTTAAACGTGTTTCAATTTTACCATGTAAATGCCATTGAAATATTACCATTATAGTTTGGTATTTTTGTACAATCAGCTACGTTACATCCTCATAACAAAACATAATTTTATATCAATATTATTCCTATAAACAAATGAGAGTTATTCCTTGGTGTAACACATTCTTTTTTATCAATCTATAATACACAAAAGGTACCAAACTCTCTGTTAAAGTACGAGTATACAAAACAGCACACATAGCTAACTCAACTTTACATCGATTATATCCATTAAAACAAAAGTTGAAAACTATTTTCTACTAAAATTTCCTTGCTGTATCAAAATCACTCCTTGGTGTTACAAATTTTATTGTTACATCACTGAATGTTACATAAAGGATGTATTTCATACATTTCATCATTTTATTAGACTCAGCATGTCAGTTATCTTCCCTCTTATTTAAAATGGTCTTACCTATGATAAATGTAGTTTTATTCTTCGCTCAGATTAGTAGATGTCTGTATTTCAAACAGGTTTCTGATTGTTACATAAAGGATCAGTTAGAAATGTACGCAACCACCTCTTGCCCTTGAGGATATAATTTTTGGTATTTGGCATCAAGAACGCGTGTTCTGGTTGCAGCCATATTGTTGTAAAGGAATACTTTTCAAAAAGGATACCAATGACGAATCTTTTGTAAATGGAGGAATAGTTGTATTTACTATTTATCAAGCTCTGTTATAGCATGGAAGTAGTTTTTGGGGACAACAAACGGAATAGAAAAAATACATTAATTAGTTACTGTACTATGTGTATAAGTGTGTTTTTCTGTGCAAATATGGATGAACTAAATGAAGAAAATAACTTCATTACTTTGGCATAAGGTTTCAACAAGTATTTTTGACCAAAATCACCAAATATTTACTTGGGAGACATTGAAAATAGTCACTTTTGCTTGATTTAAATGATTTTTAAAGCATTTTCTTCATGTCCTCATATGTATTTTATGCGTAAATTATATCCGGATAGGTACATTCCACTACTTAAAAGTTGTTTTATATTCCATACATCACAAAAACAAGTTGATTTGGCCTGGGACCTACTTTTGTTGCAAAAATATATTTTGACTCATGTACTGTTCATGTTATAGTTTAGAAATTAGGGCAAACAATTTTGTAATTACTTGTCATATCAAACCCAAGCATTGCTTTTGACTTGTATAACTATATACATGTATGACAGAACATCAGCAATTGGTTTCAATGCCAAGATATACCAATATTACAGCTATAATGAAAATTTTGTGAAAAATTTTAAATCATCTAGATCTACATGCAGGCCTACCTGATTTCAGGGAGTTATATCTATGCTGATTTGAAACCGAAAGTAGAAGTTAAATTCTGACCAGTAACATATAGCATGCAAAATCACCGCATCCATTTGTTCAATTGTTCTTAGATGATGTGACAAACACCATTTACTTTATATACAGAGAGACTAGTCAACCATACAGCCAATCTGCATAACGTAAATAGACAGTGTTATCATAATTTCATGTTGATCTAAGTTCAAAGTCGCCGTGTATTGAACTTGTGTGTATTGACGTCATTCACTCCTTTCATGTCGGCTTCATTGCTTATTCCACAGACTAAAACAAGCATTTAATATTAGCCACCAAGTCCATAAATTCTCCAGTATCCTCTGTTTACTTCGTATTTTCCAAAAAAAGTACAGCAATTATACTTTGCTGACATATTCATGGAGGCTGCCTTCTTGGTTTATGCATTCAGATCAATGAGCTATTTTTAGCCCAAGATATTTAATTGAATCTAATGCTGATAACGAGTGATTTCCCCTTATAGTTGTGAATGTGAATAGTAAATACATAGAAAAGTATATGCATAACACTTTTGTTCTTAAATGAGACTGGTAAACACATAAATTTAGTTACAAAACCGTTGTTATGGACGCTAGTACAAACAAGTCGAAGTTGCGTCCCTTGGATTTCAGTAATGATTTTTAAACACTTTTTTCAAAATGGAATATGAGTGCAAAAAGACAAAGATTTTATATTTCGCTCAGCTTTTTATTATGATAAAATAAACATTTCCTGAAAATTTCAAATCTTTGCAATGCTGCACTCGTATTGAAAATGACAGTAGAAGAGGTCAAAATCCGTCAAATTTAGTGAATTTCGCCGCACCTGACCCTATTCAAGGGCCCCATGAGCAGTCAAAATAGACTTGAATGGACACATATTTTACATTTTCTTAAAGTTAAAAGATAGATCTATTTGTATGAGAAATATAATGGCCGAAATCGTACATTTAAAATTCGGCGATTTTACAGGGCCGAATCGCACCTACTCCTTTTGAAGCCAAAAAGAGACTTTTGTTAAATGGGTATGTGCCATAATCAGAACAGCCACATAACAGTAGATACAAAATAATGGCTAAATATGAGGCCCGGTTAGAAATTTTATTTGATAACAGTATATACAAACTCAAATATCATCATCACTGTCGTCTGTATCGTCAAAATCTATACAAATTCTACACGTACGATTTTAAAGACGGGCCCCTGCTTTACAATTCAGTTGACCGTCGATTGTTTATCTAAGCGACAAATTTACAGTAAACGCACGGGACTTTGTATAAATACACTGGAAGTATGACAATGTTATAATCAGAACAGCTTATTTTACCTCCCGCCGGATTTTTGATAAAAAAATACAAATATTTTGCATTATACCTTATGGAAAACTTTTTTATTTATCTATTAAAAATTCTGAAAATTTAAATCCTAGAAGGAAAAATTGAAATAATATTGTATTAAAATTTTTAGCAAAATCGCTGTTATAGTTTAAAAGATATTTACGGCAAATAGGGGTCCAGCATTAACGCAAACGACCTATACTTGGTTTATAATTTTGGCAGTTAGTGATACACAGTGATGGTTGGATCATCTTGAATTTTCACATTCCGTGTTGCCATGTTAGTTTGTTTGGTTTGTTTGTTCTTGTTGTAACCTGATGCATTTTACATGCCTAGGTTGAAATAAAAACTTGAAACTTGTTTATCTATAAAACATTGAGCTGTTAAGATAAACCAGTACATTCAGTATATTTATTATACCCCCGCTTCGAAGAAGAGGGGGGTATACTGTTTTACCCTTGTCCGTCCGTGCGTCCGTCCGTTACAAAATTTCGTCGCAGTTTTCTCAGCAACTATATCATGCAGCAGCCTAATACTTTGCATATTGCTTCATCCCATAGTCCCATGTGGTGTAAAGCAATTTCATGCTCCTTGCTCATCTACTTCCTGTTTGTCGCATATTTTAGATTTTGGTGGGGGTATCACTAGTGAGCATTAGCTCACAGATTTACTTGTTTCATTCTCTACATATGTAAACAATTATTGTAATCATTTATTACAGATAATATAAATTTCTCTTCAGCTAGTGAATGTTTAGACTCTATCTTTTTTCTTCCTGTTTAAATGGTCTAGCACAATCTGCGTACTTAAGACTGATATAAGATATAGAGTCATTGTGTAATCTGAACTGGATTCATCAAGTAATTGTGTTTACTATCTCTCATGTTTATGTTTTACGTTTGTTTGTTTCATTGTTTAGTCGTAATTGGCATACTGAGTTGTATCTATTGTTTATCATGATATATTTTAGTGAGTTATATTTATTATTTGTCATGATATATTTTATAGGATACTGTGTTATTTTATATAGTTTTATAGTTCGTTTTCTCTCTGTTAAAACATGAATAATTTCACGGTGAATTTGTATGTTAAAATTATTGTCTTCTTACATTCATGATTTTTGTAAAGTGTGTTTTTTTTATTAAGTAGAGCTGCTTATGTTGTTAAGATAGGTTTTTAGTCTAGATTAAGATATTTTAGTAATGACGAGGCCACAAGCATAATTATGGTGAATTCAGTCACCGTGAAATTATTCAAGCTTTGACAGTTGAGAAAAAAAGGAACTACATGTTTAGGGTTGCCTGCAAGACTCAGTAACTGACTGTAGCAAGTGCATTGTGTAAAAGAGTGGGTTGTAACAGTATTGCAAGCAACTCTCGATGTATACTCATTATTGAGTTATTGTATACATGTGTGACGTTGTATATTGTAGGATACACAAGATATTGAAAGTCGTATGAAATTTAAACAATTTCTTCCACCTTTGACTGTACATGATCATGAGTAAGTTTCTATTTATTTATGGTAATAATTTTCCTGAATGAAATTATCGAATTTATTTGCTTTTGTTTGCTGTATTATACACCCATGGTTCATACAGATCTGGAAAAAATCATGGAAAATGTTTGGGTTTTTTTCTGAAAAAAATCATAGAAATTTGATTTTGGGGGTCTTCTCATGGATATTCATTGAATTGAAAAAACATTTTTGAATGATGAAAAATATTATTGAAAACATATCAAAATATTTTTTGATCGATGAAAAAATTATTGAAAACATAATCATAAATATTGAAATCATAAAATTGATAAAAGTCAGTGACAAAAATTATAAACCACAGACAAGAATGTCTGGCTTATGTATTTCTCTGTTATATTGTGAACATGTAGTACAAAAGTTTAAAATATGATTAAAACCAGATCTAACTTTCCAATGGCCCACTCACTAATTTAAGATTTGGCTATTTTGTTATGAGGGTCATGTCCAGGTGACCTTTTCTCATAATGATATTCATGACGCAATCATTATGTTTGGTAACTTGTTTACATCGTCTACATCACCCAATTTAGAAAGAGCCGTCCAATGACAGCCTGTAATTAACATCACTTTCAAATAATCTTGCGAACTTCAATCTAAAAATAGAAATTACAAAATCAAGATGTTGTTCATTGTTTTGTCCGGATGAAAGCAAAGCATTAATTAGTCGACACAAAGGTCGTCTGGTTATGACCCTCGGAGCCACCATGAGAGATCTTATATGAAAGTGGCCTATAGGATATCTGTTTACAGAGATTTGAATGTTCATGGGTACAAATAATAACTTTTTCTTATTTATTTATTGGAGTTAACGCTGTGTCAACACAATTTAGGTCATTTTACGGCGTCGTAACTTTTTCATTAAAAGATATAAAGATACAAAAGTATACCCTTTTATGTCTCTTATCAGTAGAGATATTCACCTCATTATTCAATCTTGATAAATTATCACTGACAACAAAAATATCTGCTAGGTAAAATCTACCTTTTGTTTTATTTTTTTGTTGTGAGTCAGAGGGGGGATATTATCAAAGGTCGGGTGGTTTACAATCTTTGTTATGTTTATCTTTTATTTACAGTTTAGTATTCTGGTTAGGTGATTTAAATTATAGAATAGATCTTGATATCAATGAAGTTAAAGAGAATGTATTGAAAGGAGCATTAAATAAACTTTTACCACACGATCAGGTAAGTTGTTTTTTTTTTTTTTTTAATTTTTCCTGTTTTTATTTAAATATTTACTGTTTTTATTAGCCAGATTTTTTAACGAAAAAATAAGGCTTATAGTTAGGTGAAATCTGGGCAGGCAAGTGGGTGGGTGAGCAGGCGGGCGTCCGGTGTCGTTGACAATTGTGTTAAAGGTTTTTCTTTACCATATATTTCTGCCATTTATTGTCAGATCTTTATGAAACTTCATACAATGATAACATATCATGTGATGAACAGAATAACAAAGTAATAACCACAACTCTACCTGGCTTTATTATGGATTATTTCCCTTTGTAATTTTTGCATTAAAGTTTTTAAATCCGGCTTTAATGTGGTTTCCACATTACATTTCTTGTTAAAATATTTACTGTTTTTATTTTAATATTTCTTGTTTGGTTTCTAGTTGGTTTTAGCCTCTTTGGCTTTGTTTAATTTAATTTTAATGACTTAGCAATTTAGTCATGGAGGGTGTCAAATTAGTGCTATTGTTTTCAAAAATGTATTGTTTGAGTATATTGTTTGTTTCATGTTTTACAATGTAATATGATGTGACTCAATGAAAATAAATGGTGAACTATGAATTCTTGTAGTTTCATTATAGTGAAAATATAGTGAAATGACGTCATTATGAATCAGAAATGACTGATTGTATTAATTTTGAGTAAAAACATCTAAAAAACAGAATAATGACAATTATGGAATAAGATCTTTTATTTCCTGTTGTAAGTTCAGAAAATGTTAATGACATTTTCTCAAGTGGTTATGCCATTTTAGAAAATATGTTTTCTGAGCTCACTCTGAAATAAAAATCGATTTTACACCAAAGTCAACAAATCTATTATATATCTATTATTTTCTACTGTAACAAGTCTCTATGAAATTGTCATTCACTAACTAAAGCTCGTATATTTACAGTTATTTAGACAACTAAATACACATCCTGTATATAAGACGTACACAGAAGGTGAAATCAATTTTGTGCCAACATATAGATATGATCCTGGAACTGATAATTTTGATAGCAGGTTAGTAACGTAACTTTACATGAGTTCAGTGTTCATTTACAAAATAAGAGGAAATGTTGCAGATCCTTGAGCAAGAATTTACCTACAGTTGTTCCACTCTGATGTTTTCATACAAAATGGTAAAGCAGGCTGAACATGTATATGGAAGCAGAATTTAACTTTTTTTTAAACAGAGCAGGATTTCTTAACATTACCATGCTTTCTGGAAGTGGGTATTGTTGTAGAATTCATACCTAAAAACATTGAAAATATACAAATTATTTGGAATTATTGTGTCTTTGATGATCTGATATTTTTTTTTTTATTTGATACAAATGCATGTTTGAATGTTCCCATATAGATCAAAATATTGATCAGTCAAAGAGAAAAATTGCTCTGTTGTAATGTACATGTATGTTTAATGTATAATTTCAGTGAAAAGAAACGTAATCCAGCCTGGTGTGATCGTATATTATTTAAAGGTGTTGGTATAAGACAAATTGTCTATAGATCTCATCCATTACTTAGAATTAGTGATCATAAACCTGTTAGTGCAATTTTTGATGCTGGGGTAGGTTGTACTTTATATGTGTATGACTAATAAACCAGTAGGACAGACATCGTTGGCAACCACAGTACATTCTTCCATTACACTCCATACGCACCATGGGCAATTTGACTAGCAAAATCTCAATTCCATGAATATGCATTAGGCAGGGGTGACCAATCTTCTTCAAATGAAATCATGTGTTACAATTAAATACTCTTTATGACAATGACGTCATACTGGGATTTTGTTACTTAAAGTAAAATCCAACGCACATATTTATTTTCTCATTTTGAATGGTTAACCAAACCATAGATATAAAATGTAATTTCATTGGCTATTTTTTCTGCAGTAGTTTCCTTGTTGAAACAAAAAAAAAAAAAAAAAAAATTATACCTGAGGAAGCCTTAAATGGCGAAACGTCGTAAATAAACAATAATAAAAACAAGCTATGTGTTGGTAGTATTTGTAAATTAGACTTGTTGAACTAATGAAACTCATTAATTATTCATGATCATGAGATTTTACTAACCAAATGAACCACAGTACATAATGCAGTATAGCGGAGAAATGAATCGTGGGATAACCGACAAAGTAGGACAGAGTACTTGTATTAAATGAAGCTTTATTATGTTTTATATTTAACACAGAATATGTTTGTTAATTTGGAAATCTTGCAAACTTACTTCTAATTTGCTACCATGGGAATATTCTCTCACCTCTAATTTCATTAATAGTACACATAGCAGGATATGAATGAATATTAGGCATCATAATGATGTTCCAAGCAATATTGTGGATTTTTTTTTAAAGTCCAATAATGAAACTCCATTGGAGAAAACTTTCTTTTTTACGAAAATCTTAGGTTTTGAAAACTGATGAAACTCAATAATGAAATGATTTAGGCTTAAGTTGAAGCTACACCACTGACTAATGCAGAAACCTTGATGAAACAGCACCCTGATTTATAGAACAATCAGTAGGTATTTTTCGGTATAATAATTATACCCCCGCTTCGAAGAAGGGGGGGTATACTGTTTTACCCTTGCCGGTGTGTGTGTGCGTGCGTCCGTTACGAAATTTCGGTGGCAGTTATCTCAGCAACTATATCATGCAGCAGTCTAATACTTTGCATATTGCTTCATCCCATAGTCCCATGTGGTGTAAAGCGATTTCATGCTCCTGGCTCATCTACTTCCTGTTTGTCGCATATTTTTAGATTTTTGCAGGGGTATCACTAGTGAGCATTAGCTCACAGATTTACTTGTTTGTTTTTTTTCTTACAGATCAAGGTTGTTGAAACTAAAAGATACAAGAAAGTATATGAAGACATTATGAAGAAATTAGACAGATTAGAAAATGACTTTTTACCTCAAGTTACTCTGGCTCAGAAAGAGGTGAGTTTTTTGTTTTATGGTGAATTTCAGATGTTGTCCTTTTGACAACTTATGTAACTATGCTTCAAGAAATAATCCAGGATTGTCTATCAATAAAATATAGGCAAAGAAGGCTTCACACTTGTGATTTTATTCTAAGAGACTTTCAAATTAACAAAAATCAGACTTAGTTGACATACTTGGCAACTATGTTTCTATTTCTTTTCTTTACAATTAAAGGTAAGTCCAAAATATAAATATTTTGTACCATTGTCTCATTATCATAAGATGTAGTTCTTCTTATTTATTTAGCTAATGTGTTTAGAATGATGTTAGTGAATTAAAGAAATCCAGCTAGAACAGGCCATTTAAGCTATTTGGTGGCCATTTTTAAGGGTAGTAAATGCTGTCGAAAATGGTTTGTTGTCCAATGGGTTGATTTAATACATGAAAATGTTCAAATCAAGCCAAATAACTACTCCTCATGCATTTGCCTAATTATACCCCCGCTTCGAAGAATAGGGGGGTACACTGTTTTACCCTTGTCCGTGCGTGCATGCGTCCTTCCGTCCGTCAGTTACAAAATTTCCGTCGCAGTTTTCTCAGCAACTATAACATGCAGC
This sequence comes from Mactra quadrangularis, assembly GCA_025267735.1. Taxonomy (NCBI): domain Eukaryota; kingdom Metazoa; phylum Mollusca; class Bivalvia; order Venerida; family Mactridae; genus Mactra; species Mactra quadrangularis. The sequence goes on along the minus strand of CM046309.1, from coordinate 54,199,350 downwards.
AGCCTAATACTTTGCATATTGCTTCATCCCATAGTCCCATGTGGTGTAAAGCGATTTCATGCTCCTTGCTCATCTTCTTTCTGTTTGTCGCATATTTTTAGATTTTTGCGGGGTATCACTAGTTTTCTGTATTTTACTTGTTGTCAAAAATCAGATTTACTTAAATTTATATCAACTGTCAGATTCTAACTGTCATTATTATTATGTTTTCAGTTTCAATTTAAAGATATTAAATTTGGTGAACCTAGAGAACAGATCTTGGCTGTTGCTAACATTGGTCAGGTAAGATTATTGATAAAATTTGTCAGTGACAAGTCTTGTAGGTTGGGGGTTATCATAGAAAAATTGGAAAGTTGGCTTAACATGTACAATTAAATCTTAGTTATCCGAAATCAGATCTAACGAATATCTTGGATTAACTGAAATGATTGTTAGGTCCAGAATGTTATATAAAATATAATAAAAAAGTCTGCTTTATCCCAAACAGCTTTTCCGAAGATCATGGATTAACCAAACTAAAATTTGGTCCTTCCCAAAAGAAAATTATTGATTTTCACACCTTTTATGCGGAGGTTTTTGGAACTTTAATTTTAACTTAACTACACGTTTATACCCTTGTTATTAACTGGTAGATCCTTTACTATTGTTATTACTATATATTACAGGTACCAGTGACTTTTGAATTTATCAATAAATTAGAAGAAAATTCTTATTGTAAAGAATGGTTAAATGTTGAACCTTATACAAGTGTTATTATGCCAGGTATGTTTATATCAAATTTGATTCAAAGGCTGATAAATTATTTCACATAAATTTCATAATATATACAGTATAAGTTCATTCACTCGAACACCACCAGGTCGAATTAATTGGCCGAGTCGAACACATTGTCTGGCACCGATCAATTTCCCTTCTATATCTATATTTGTCAACCTCTGTTGGGTCGAACAGGACTGAGTCGAACTCTCGAACCAATATCTTGGTACCGTTGTTTACAAATACACTTAAATACAATTGTCTCTCTCGAACAATAGATTTTCACACATCAGCCGTAAAATCTTGACCGTAGTCATAGTTTCTGAAGCGTGATTATAACAGGGCGTGAAAATCGGTTAACAATAGATTTGTTAATTGATTTTAATTGCTTAACAATAGATTTGTTAATTGATGTTAATTTGCCCAACACATTGTGATTAGTAAACATAATATTGCATAAAAATTGCTTAACACTAGAATTGTTTGTTGACTGCAATTTGTAAACAGGCACATATTTAAAATGTAAAAATAACGCACAAAAAATATGTAGTTGGCAAATTAATTTGCAGTAATTACTAACTACATATACATGACACATAAATGAACCGTGTGTTCGGGTTATTTACTAAACCAAGGGAGATAACAAATTTAAAAACAATTATGAAACAAGGGGAAGTACTAATGTCGTACTTCGACGAAAGTCTGTCATCATTTTTCATGTCCCCTCGAGTTCGAGCCAGCGAACTTTTACTGTAATCTTTATTGATCTCACATTCTGATTCATGTAAAATATATTTTATAAAAATCTGTCTCCATGATTTGAGTGTAATAATTGAACAACTGAACTTAAGTTAAAATGTCATAAAATATGCTACATATTTAAAGATTTGTGTTATAAAGTCAAGAATACAGGGTGTGTATTCCTTGCAATTTTTTTATGAATAACTAGGATTTTGCTAAGTGGGCCAGTACTAAGGGACCAGAAAGTGGTCTCAAAGATTTATTTATCTAAATTGTAAGAACTTGCTTCACAATTAAGCTGAAAAAAATAAAATAAATAATCATTCACCTCACGATAATCTTATAGTAAAACATTGCTATGTATTACTGGTTAATTTCGCATGGATTTGATTTTTGTTATATTTAGGGTAAAAAAGCAATAGCACAATATGTACAAACCCCTGTGAATATATCTGTAGCTATACAGATTATTCTTGTGTTGATTTATGATGCATGAATTCTAAACCCTAAGAATTTGAAACCCTTTAGAAAACACAAAAAATAGATTATAGACCTTGCAAAATTAAAGTGCTCTAACAGTTTATACTTTTCATGTAGTTGAGTTACAAATTTTTGTCGTAAGTTTTTTCAAAGACATATTAAAAATGTTTATTATTATTTGATGATTTTATTTGTTGTTGATGATTTCATTTGTCACTGGTGATATTATTTGTTGTTATATTATAGGTGATAGTGTAGAGATCAGTTTAGAAGTAAATGTTGATAAAAATATAGCTTATAGATTTAATTGTGGACATGAGAAAATAGAAGATATACTTGTATTACATCTACATGATGGCAAAGATTTCTTTATATCCTTTTTATTCTTGTAGTTTTGAGCCTAGTGGTCTTAATGGAAGATTGGACCTATCCAAATGTAGCCTAATTAAATATAGTCATTTTAATTTGATGGTTGCCTGCAAGACTGTAGTAACTCACTCTTTTATCAATGCACTTACAACAGATTTGCGGGCAACCCTCGAATTATAATCATTATTTTTTTACTACTATTACTATAACTACTTTGAGGCAAAGGTTATTTACTACAGCTCAAACTAAAGACTTTTATGCTCCTACCCAATGTCCCCTTGATTGTTAGCCGGATTTGTCAAGGAAAAAATTTATAGTTTGGCGAAACAAGTTGGACGGTCGAGCATCCGGTGTCGTTAACAATTACTTTAAAGTTTTTCTTTACCATATATTTCTGCCATTTATAGTTCAGATCTTTATGAAACTTCATACAATGATAACATACCATGTGATGAACAAAACTAGAAAGTAACCACAACTCTACCTGGCTTAATTATGGATTATTTCCCTTTGTAATTTTTGCGTTTAAGATTTTAAATCAGGCTTTAACATGGTTTCCACATAACATTTCTTGTTTTACTTCTATTCCTTTGACTATTCTGGGGCAAAGGTTATTAACTACAGCTCAAGCTTGAATGAACTCAATGAACACTTGATTTTTAGTTGTTATTATTATTATTATTCTAATTATTATTATAATTAATAATCAATATTATTATCATTATTATTATTATCATTGTCTTAATTATTATTATTGGGGTTGAATAAATTGGTTGTTAACAATCTTTTCTTCAAATTTAATTGAATAATATACCCATTAGGCACTGAATGATTTAAGAAAATGCATACCAATAATTTTATGTTTCTGTGTGATAGGACTTTTGTCCTCAAAGGAACTTTTTGAGAGCACTGTAAATAAAATATTGATCCTTAACGGATGTATACATTCCAATTACGGGTAACTACATTGTGAGTAGTTTTGGATCATCCATAGAAGCATTAGTACAAATACATGGACCAATATATGAAGTACCATCTGAACAACTTATAGATATGGTTAGTATTATGTTTTAGGGCTGACTTTCTTAAGCAAGTTGTGATATGATATACTTTAACAAAAGTAGATATCAAATGAAATGGGTTGTTTTTGTTTTGTTTAACGCCATAGCAACATATTGATTAGGTCATATTATGGCTGTTAGTTCACCTACTGGCTGTTCCTAGAATGGCTAATTTTCTGGATATTTTTTTTTTACTGGGTTTAAAGCAGTGTCAGCACAATTAAGGTTATTTTACGTCCAGTGCACCTAAATTAGCTTTACTGGACCCTTGTCTGTAACCAGTACTCACCTACCCTTTCACAAGGCTCGAAACTTCTCCATATACCTTATTAATGTAGGAAAATTGACATAATTTATTGTCAAATTTCTATTAAAAGGGATAACCTCCATGGAGGGATTCAAACCCAAAATCCTAGCCCACTAACAACTGCCCTATGGACTTATACAATTCTCTATTTGTAGCTGTATTAAGTTTCTAGGTGCATACTTTCATTCATTATCCTACAAGTGCTGTAATAAATAAAATCCTAGCTGACATAAAACAAGCATATTACCAGTATTATAACAATATAAGATGTATTAACAAGTAGACAGTATAAATATATAACATTATTATCAGCTAGGGACAGTATCAATATACGATATGTATATAACATAATGATATGCACTCCCTAGTCAGTCTTGAGACAGTCTCAAAATGTATTTTCCTCAGTGAATTAGATGATAATTACCTCCCTTTGATGCAAATTATCTCTCTTAGATACAAATTATCTCCCTTGGATACAAATTATCTCCCTTTGTAATGACAGCTCTTCAGTAAGGAGACAATGAACAGAATAATAAGTATTAACATGACAAATGATTTCTATTATATTATAGGAACGTCCAGGCAGTCTAGACAACGTTAATGTCTTAGCAGAAGGCGTTAGGTTATATGCTTGCCCCAAGGAATTATTTCGTCTAGTTGATCATATTTGGCAATATGGAAGACATCAGGTAAAGCTACTATTATTTCTACTTGTTATGATATTATCTATGAATTGATGGGTACTTACTGGTTAGTAGTTATAGCTGTACGGATGATTGGGGAGTTTTCACATCTCTTTATATTTTATATATGAGTTTTTCCTCTCTATTGTGTCATACCCTTGTAGTCTGGTATGTTAAAGATATTTGTGTATTGTCTAGTGATTGTTATATATATCTATAGTTTCATCCAAAAGTTTTTGGACCCATGAAATTTTGAGAGAAACTGATCAGGTATACTTCAAGTAATTTTATTGCAAGTTATAAAATTATTTATGCAACATAGCTTGAATTATTGTCCATTTTTTCCCAACTGTCAAAGTTTGAATAATTTCACGGTGGATGATTACACACAATCTCAATATCACCAGTGTTAGACAAAGCGCACGCAGTCACCGTGAAATTATTCATGTTTTGACAGTTGAGAAAAAACGAACAATATATGTTTATTAGTTAATGCTTATTTTGGAATTTGCTCATTTGACTCTTACTTTCTTTTTTCATGGGTAATTGTGAATCAGTTTAATCCTGAAATTAGGATTTTTTTGTCAAAAGACTTTGGTCAAATGCACTAAGCTATCATATGTATTTACATTGGATAGACAGTAATTTATATATTTTGGCATAGACAGAATTTGATTAAATTGATTTTGACCTTGACGACAACTTGAAATGTCTTCTAAATTGTGAGCCACATTTTTTTTTCCAATCTAGTATTTGTGTGCTTTTGATTTTATAAACATACATTTTCATTTTTTGTATTGAAGGATCTATGTTATAGGAATCTATGAAGATTTTCACTTTTACTTAAAAGAATGTAATTTATATGAAGGGAGTTAACTCTTCCTGGCTTATTTTATTGAATTAATGATTATCTTTCTTTGATTAAAATTGTTATTCATGATTATTATAAGCAATACATTTATTTCTGAAATAATGATTGCATGCTTGTAATTTGGAAACAATACCTATAAGCCCATTCATTAGATCTGCCTAGAGAGTCATTAGAAACTTCTTGACCATTGATTAAATTAATAATCTTTGAAGGATTGGGGGGGGGTCCACCCGAGGTGCGTTCAACAATGCGAGCGCTCGCGTGCGCTCGCGATACAGCTCGAGAGGTGTTTCCCTTATAAATTGTTATATAATTCCGGTAAATACCGTTTCGTTTTGGTACCGGTACTCAAATCGGTACATTGAAAAAAATATAGCAGATTTAAAATAACCAAATACGAAATATCCAATGCTTTAATCTCAAGCCTTCTGTGTATTTATCGTATTTCAAAGGGATTTACATCGATCTAAACTTCGGTTTAGTATATCATATAAGCTAAGGTGTCAGATGCTGAATATTATACATGTGCCGCATAAATGAAATTTGTTTTCATTTTATCACGACCATATCTAAATATAAAAGAAATATATCAAAGAATTTTTCTGAAAAGTGGACGCAAACTTGTGTGTTACTTGTTCCACATAAACTACCCACGCAATGCATGTGATACACTAAATGTACCCTTTATTTGGTACAGTAAATTGATTCACTATGATTTATGTATGGTAAAAAAATATGAAAGATCTTGTGTATCAGCAGAAATAATTTTGATTCACCCACCCGCTTTTTTAATAATGTGCTGTTTGACTTCGTCTTGGATTTTTATAGCGAGCGCTCGCCATTCTGTACACAAACGGTCTGACTGACCGATATCTTCACCTTTTTCTATTTATAGAATGAGCGCTCGCAGTCGTTCAATAACAAAACAATTCGCGAGGCCGGCGCTCGAGCGAGCGCCCGCATTGTTGAACACACCTCGGGAATATTGAGTTTTTGCTACATATCCAAGGCAAAGCAGAGGCGAAAGACTGAATGGTTATTCAAAAAAGCTTTCTTCGTAACCACACTGGGCTTTGTAAAAACATTTTTGTATTTTACTGTATGTTACATAATATTGTTCAATAACGTCAACGAATTGTGTATATTACATTTATTGGCTAAAAACATTGCCTAAACAATTGTGGGTTTGTTTTCTTCAAAGCCAACTTAAGCATCATGCCATCATGGATGTTTATTACAAAATCGGTTATCAAGTTCAACCTCATTTTGTAATTACCTGTTTTGTAACTTTAAAATCAGGGTTTTTATTACAAGACAGGTTGTAACATAGCTCTCCATGTATGAAAGCTGTAGTCATAATTTCATCACTACAACTGGCTACAGTTTTCAGTGGATGGGGTCAGCTGATGTTAGCATATTTCAGCCTCCAATGATCATCAGTAAAATTATTAGATTTTGACCTCTTTTGAGATATAGTCAATTTTTCAATTATTTGAGCTGAAAATTTGAACTGTTAAATACGTTAGGCTACTGACAAAATATTTTGTAAATTCATTCATAAAGGGTAAAAATAGCATCAAATTGGCCAGTTTTTAGACTTGTTTGTCTCTTTTTAACTGATTAGAAAAATCCATTCTGGCCGCCATGAGTATTTGAATGAACGTAATTGAGTATTTTCATATCCAATAGCTAATCAGATCTCTCCCATTGGAGAGTCTAACACCTTGCAATACTAATTTCTAGATACATGTTTTGTGGTAGAAATAAAAACCATTAACAATTAATGGCCCTAAAGGGAACCCTCACTTGCCTCAATATTTGCACTCCAGTTTTTGCTGTCAGTAATGAAAATGATGCAATGTTTTGTCGGGATTGTATTTCTCCGAGATTTTTCATTGAATTCAATCAGCATTAACTTGTATAGGAATTCAATGGGGATTAATTTGTATTTCAAATTTATTTTTGTCACAGTTTTGAGAGGCCATGATAGCTTTTGGCTTTTTGCTGATGAATTTGGTTTTTATCTTTGAAATGATAATGTTTGTTTTTCGTGCTGGGCATTGATTTTGCGCAAAATATACTGTCTTAATTTAAAGTTGCATTTTAGGCCCCTTAGCGTTTATACTTTTTATTTAAGCCTAGTTTAATATCTATTCACGATTCATTATCAATTTGGCTTATTAAGGATTGATTAGTTACAGATTGTTTTATATTTTGTAGCTTTCAATCTTGATTGCTTTTGTTGTTAATTGAATGTTTTGTATAAAACAAAAACAGAACAGAACATTTTATTGGCAAAACACATAGGTGTTAGTTACCGTTACAATAATTTTGCAGTACACCCGTATAATATTATATTTTTCCAATTTTGTATTTTAGAGAAAATGCTCACTTTACCACAAACTGCTTGCTTGGACTCTGATGACCTTATTATGATGAGATTTATTTGTACAGTACTGGGGTGGATCCAGGATTTTTTCTGGGGGGGGGACTTTGTTGGGGGGGTGCTAACTTTCCAACCACTACCACATTATACAGATTTTGCAGAATTTTGTAACACATTAATAAAAAATACTACATAACTATTAAATCTATGTTAAGCGCCGAGAAAAATTGTTTCATGCTATTTAAAATTACTTACTGTGAAGAAATACGCAAATGGACAGGTACATTTTGGAAATTGCAGGGGCAGCCTATGTTCTACAGAACAAATTATCTGCTCAACAACATCTTTTGATATTTCCCTTATGCATAATTTTAGTTAAATTTAACCTCTGCCGAGCAACAACCTCTGAACAGCAACTCCCTCCCATCAGGTTTTGTTCAAAAAAGGTTGTACTGTACAATATATGAAAGCAGAACTGAATTAATGTTGTTTTTTGGTGTACGTTACTTTTGTACTTTTTGAAGTACAAATTTTACATTTCCTTTTCAGACCATATTTTCCATGTCTTTTTTGAGTAGAGATCAAATTTAAATGGCCAAATGTAACTTAAATGCTGATTTTTTTACAAAAGGAGACATAATCTTTCAATGGGATCATTAAGTGATAATTTGTACAATTCATTTCAATCAGTTCCATTTTTTCCTTCAAATGATCAAATAATTCTTAAAAAAAAATAATACATTGTTAACAAATCTCAACTTTTTCACCAATTTTGTTGTAAAATATTGATCAACTTGTCAAAATTGAAAAATTGGGTTCAATATTGAAACAACCCTGTTGTTTTTGAAATGTTTGTTATATTGTCATATACCATGTAACAATCTGTGAAAGTTCATTTAGGTTGATAGCAATATTTTTTGTATGAATTTATCATGATATAATCTCTAGATTTTTTTCCTTATATTTACTCAATCTTGAGTTATCTTGTAGTTAGGGGGGGGGGGGGGGGGTTGATTGAAAGATATTGTTATTAAAAAATGGAACTAGAGTTGTCTAAGATAACAAATGATTTGTACTGATGGAGTTATCAACCTTGTCAATATGATGAGTTGGTTTTTGTTAGGATTTTTGTTTACATATTTTAATGATTTTACTTTGCTATTATTCCAAAATTGCCTAAAATATTTGTTTTGTATTCTCATATAGGAATTGTTTTTTTTTCATGGGATATATTGTTTAACCTCTCTTTAGCAGTGAAGAGTTTTTTAGTCATTAATTTGCTGTTATCTGGCATGACATTTTTCTGGTTTTCTGTCTATTTACTATTTTTTATTAACTTAATATCAAGGGATGGGGTTTGTAGATTTGTACAGTTCTGAAGTCAAAATTTGCAGAGAAGGAGGGGTTTGAGATTGCATATGACCAGACCTTCCTGAGTAATTTTATAAACTGGATATCATACAGTACAGTTTACCCTTTTATTTTTACTGGGTTTAATGCTGTGTCAATATAATTTTAGGTCATTTTACGGAGCCCAGCCCACCTAACCTAGCTTTCCTGGACCCTTGTCTATAACCACTACTCACTTACCCTTCCACAAGATCGGAAACTTCTCCATATTATCTAATCAATCGAGGAAAATTGATATTGTCAAATTTTCATGGAAGGGTATAACCTCCCCGTTTGGGGTTCGGACCCGTACCCCCTTCGGGACAAAAGATTTCAAATTCCGGCGCACTACTAATTGCGCGATCTACCAGGGTTGTACAGTTTATCACTCTAAAGCTTGTCCTCCAAGTTGAAGAGTTTCTTTATTACAATGTGGCAGTCCCACTGTTCACCTAGTGTGAAAAGAACGACATGAAAATAATTCATGAGGGTGATAAGAATGCAATCTAAAATGTATTGATATGAGCTTTATGTACTAGATGGACAGTTGCTGAAGCAGTTTATTCACAAGTTGTTTCTGTGGTTGCAGGATACTGCGTTCTCTGTCAAATAAGTAAATATGCCATCGGATGTGCTATGTCAAACACTTTCAGTTTTCCGAATTAGTGTCTACCAGAAAGCCTCATGGCTGTTGTTTTAACATCCTTTTTTTTGGTAAAGAAATCAGAGTCCGAAATTTGAATTGTTGTGGTCGGAAGGTGGTAATGGATGAGAGGTGGCAATTGGGAGTGGTTTTACTGTACAGTGAATCCTTTCTTGAGCAACACCCACTGGGAGGAAATAAATTGTGTTTCTGTGTAGAGGTCATTGCTCTGCAGAGGTTAAAATTACACCAAAGGGAAATATCAGATGCCGTTGTTGCACAGAGGATTGTTTCTGTAGTGGGCCACTCTGAAGAGGTTATACTGTAAAAGAAAATACAAAAAAATGATATTCATCATGTATACTGTAACTCTTACAAGATTTACATTTTTGGACATCTGATATTGATTTAGTAAGCTTTTGTAGAAACCTAACAGTAACCAAATCGAGGGTTGCCTGCAAGACTGTAGTAACTCACTCTTTTACACAATTCACTTACTGCAGTCTTGAAGGCAACCCTAGAAATGGTCGTTCAATAAAATATCGTAGTCTGGATAATGTTGATTTGTCTCTTGTTATTTGTTTCTGTTGATGGAAGGGTAAAACAATGTACTGACAAATTAGTGTATCAACAATGTTTATATTTATTGATAAAACTTGACTTGTTTGTTTTCTTACTTTCTTGAATGGTTTTCTTCATATTGAGTGACTGGAAACCATTCCTGACTGACAGACTTGACTGACTGGTTGTATTTTATTGGCTTTTATTGTATATCTTGTAACTGAAATTTTGAAAATATCTTGTCTATTTTTGATATGTGGTTTATCTCACTTGATGTTAGGGCTGTCACGATATAACCGTATTTTGGTATATTGCAATACGCAGCTGCGGCAATACGTACGTACTGCGGTATGATTTTATCGTACTGTTATTTGGCGATATTTTTTATTTCATTGGAAAATTCTTAGCAAATTAAGCATTTGGGACTAAAATTGTCAAAATGGTGCAATAACATAGATGGTCTTTATTGTGTGACTTTATTATACATTTGTAAATATATACACTAACCCGAAATATATCTATTTACCCATTAATTTAAATGGTTTATATATATGCTGTTATTATTATGTATATAAATGTATAAAGAAATTATCAGTTTATTTCACTAATGCATATCAGTACTTGGTATAGTCCGACAATATAACCTGAGCTTGACCTTTATGCAAGAATATATTAAACTCGGTATTTATAGTCTATTTTTGTCATCGTTTGTAAATCACGTTTTATCAGAAGCTTTGGGCATAATACATGTACTAAACTATTTAATTTTGTTTTCATACAAATAAACACTTTAAACTGCTTCACAACATTGCAGACTTGCATTTTTCCCAATAAATTAACTAGTCCAAAATTAAAAGTGCAATAACATGCCATGTTAACAAAATTGATTATAAGATAGTTCAAGCTCAGGTTAATATTGTCGCTCTATACTTTTGGCTCAACGTATAACATACTAATATGTACAATCAATTCTTAATGCAAAGAACAACCACTAACATATATCCTGTAGATACTATACTAATAGTAATTACAGTTTTTTGTCGCATTTGAGCACTGAATGTCAGAAACAATTTCACATTAACTTCATGCTATGGGAACATTGCGGTAATTCTGCGGCTGAATTTGATTTCCTTAATTTCAAAATTCAGCAAAAAAGCATGGTAATGCGTATAGATCTACTTTTGTCAGAGATTTTAGAAAAGTTAAAATGTTGGGATTAAATTGTCTGAGTTATTTAAAGTAGAAGTAATTTTGTAATTTCAGGAAGATTTGTTTCGTCAGCCAGGATTAAAAACAGATATCCATCAAATCAGAGATTGTCTTGATTCGGGAATACCGGAGATGTTACGTATCCTTATATTGCTTCAAAGATTAGTCTTACTGTCTTACTTACACTGCCCTCCAAAAGTTCCTTCACACATTTACTGTTTACGTTGTACTAAATAGAATTCCAAATCATTTTAAAAGTAGTTAAATGAAATTTGTTTATTATGCTTTTTGAAATTGGTACATATTTTTTTTAGGTATAGTGCGTAAATATTGACCCTTACTTGACCTTTATGCAAGAATATTTATTACATTGAATACGAATGTAGTATTAATGCTCGATTACTCCGTGACCATGAGGATTATGAGTTAAAACTTAACACACAAACACACTTCTATAATTTTACAATCACTGCCGAAGTGTAGAATAGGCGTAGTAATGACTTTCGTTGGGATATGTGTTGATAATTATTAGATGCAAATGTGAAAGGTCAGGTCGGGGTCAATGTTTACGCACTATATGACATTACAAAAATATTGGTTCATGGAGATACATAGACCATAGTTTTGGGGGCTGATAAATAACTTTTACTGCAAGTTAACAAATGTAATATAACAAGTGAATTTTTGTTTTCATTGCATGAATTATGAATAAAGTAAACTATAATGTAATAATTATTGAAATTTGAACATGGAATTAATCACAATTTAATTAATTCAGGAGCTGCAGCCGTGGCGTAGTGGTCAGCATGTCTGACGTCGAATCCAGAGGTCGCGGGTTCGAAACCTGGTCGCGACAGGTCATACCCTATACATGAGTTGTCGGCCTTGTGGTAGGGTAAGTTAGTACTGGTGATAGATAAGTGTCCAGGAAACCTATAGTAGAAAGAGCTGGCCGTCGTGTATATGACCTATATATGTGTTGAATGCGACGTTAAAAAAACCAAAAAAACTAATTGTTTTGTGAAGGAAATTTTGAAGGGCAGTGTATGTCGTATAATGAATGTATTTATTATGATGCATTAGCGCTGCCAACTTATCAGAAGATTAGCTGATTTCTGCAGATTTTTACTTCCTACACTATCACCAATCAATCTGTGCACCTTTTTCACAAAAATCTTACGAAAAATGTTATCATAAGTCAATTTTATAAATTTTGCAATCCAAAGTCAGATGGATAATAAACATAATTATGATATGATATTCAAAAGGTATACAATATTCTACATAATTCTATGATATTTAGAATTGATTGGCCAAAAAATGACCGTATCATTAATGTTTCTTACATTTGACTTACGATAATTTTTATCTTAAGACTTTTTGTGAAATGCACCACAGCCTTGTATTATGTATTTAACCTCTGATTAGATGTAATCAACTTATAAATTACAGTTAAATTCAGCAATAAGAACCATAAAAATTTTGTTACGGTATAATTATGCTTACCTAAGAGTACATGAGCATAAATTTTTTCAGATTCCCCAGAAATATCTGACTTTATAGCTCGACTTTTCAGAGAATAGTTGGACTATCCTACTCAGCTGTGCGTCGACGTTGGCGTAACACTTCTTGGTTAAGTTTTTAGGTGTAACATTTTTGTATCTTTTATATCTTTGCAAGTACTGGAGGAATTCATTTAAAACTTTATTTGTGTTTACGGGGTTACCATTGGAGTTCAAATACCAAGTAACATTACTCTAGGATGAATTTGGACTGAATTATGGCCCTTATATACTAAGAAAATTTCTTGGTTAAGTTTTTGGGTGCAACATTTTATCTTTGCAACTACTGGAGGGATTCACTTTAAACTTCACACATGTCTATAGGGTTACCATTGCAGTTCAAATACCAAGTTACATAACTCTTGGATGAATTTGAACTGAATTATGGCCCTTTTATACTTAGACAATTTCTTGGTTAAGTTTTTGAGTTCAACATTTTATCTTTGCAACTACTGAAGGGATTCACTTCAAACTTCACACATGTCTACGGGGGTACTAATTGACGTCAAATGCTAAGTTGCATAACTCTAGCAAAAATTTTAACTGGATTATGGCCCTCTAATATTTAGAATTGTTTTTGGTTAAAAGTTTTGGCACAACATTTTATTTTTGAACCTACTAAAGGGATTAACTTGAAACTTCACGCATGTCATGGGGTTAGGAATGAAGGTCAAATACTAAGTTGCATAACTCCAGCATGAGTTTTGATTGGTTATTGCTGTCGTTTACATGAATACCCAGAATAGTCGAGCGTGCTGTCTATGGACTGCTCTTGTTTAATCTTGAGATTAGTGCATTCAGAGTGGTTGCTTACAATTCTAGAAATATTTTCCATTGGGTTGACTTACACATTAGATGAACTTTGTAAATTAAAAATTAAATTGGGTTTAAAGTCTGCTTCCATATACATGTTCAGCGGACATAAAAATTTTAAATTTGTATGATAACTGCTGATCATTGAAACCACCCTCAGGCAGGTGATCCTTCACAGCACTCATTTACACCAGGGTGGAGTGGAACAATTATTAATTACTTGCTCAAAGAAATTAGCAGCGCCTACCCGGATTGAACTCAGGACCTCCGGATGATATAAGATGGAAACCCCCTGCAGTACCGGTAATATTTTTCTATGTAAAACTTTGTGATCCTTAACATCACTGTAGCTGGCAGCATACATTCAGTAGCAGAAGCTCTTGTATTATTCCTGGAAGCATTAGCAGAACCAGTGGTACCATATAACATGTATGATACATGTCTAGAATGCTGTAATAACTACTTTATGTGTAAACAGGTAAGTAGAATATATAGAATTTCATATCTTTTTTCAGTTAGTATTAAATTAAGTATTTGGAAATTCCACTCACTTGTTCTACATTAATTTTGATTGTTCAAGGCTCTGTTCCTTATACATCATTACCGACAGGAGTGTTAAGTCATTTTTTTTATGATAGCTCTAGTTTGGCTGGGTGTAATGCCATAGCAACACATTGTATAAGTTATATCAGGGTGGACAGTCAACCTACTTATCATTTCTGGAAGGGCTAATTCTCTGGATTAGACTGTTAACTATGTACTTTGAATAAACTTCTGTCAGTGACTTACAACTGCCCTACATGATTTAGAATAAGTGGTTGGAGGAAGATTTGCTGTAAAAAATATTTCATGACCAAGCTCCAAGAAAGTTTGCCCCGCCTGGGAATCAAACCTAGAACCCCTTGATCAGTAGTCATGCATGTGTGCTACTGACTGAGCTAGCCTGGAGGACCTACTATGGTCTGCACTGTTTGTTTTATGATAATATTGTACTGTTGTTTTAAACTTTTTTTCAGGCAATGTCTAAAGTACCGGATTGTCATAGAAATGTTTTTAAATATTTATGTAATTTTCTTAGAGAATTATTGGATGAAAGTCCACATAACAATCTAGAAATAAGATATTTAGGTAAGTATTAAATATATAGTAATATATAAGTAGGAGCAGTAGTCCAGTGGTAGGACGCACACTTAGGGATCGAGAGGTCCTGGGTTCGAATCCCACCAGGGGCACTGCTAATTTCCTCGAGCAAGAAATTTACCTGCGATTGCTTCACTCCACCTAGGTGTAAATGGGTACCTGCAAGGGTGGTATAATCCTGCTGCGCCAATTTGTCGGCTGCACTAATAAGCGGAGTAAAAAGACTCCCCAGGGAGATTGATAGATAGATACCAGTAGCCCAGTGACCAGGGGTAATTGCTGTAAAGTCAGTGAACGTGCGTAAGTATGAAACTTAGACTATAAAATGTAATTACAATTACAATTACAATTACATATAGTAACTTAGCTGAAACTGTGTTCAATAGTTAACATATTCTTAACTACTTCAAACTTTAAGGCTATTAACTTTATAGGACCTTTCCAAACTTCATCAGCAAACACTTGCATACCCACATCTTTGGCAAAGATTTAAATATGCATTCATTACAGTCTTCGATATTAATGAATACAAGAATTAAAACCCCACCTCATTATTTTATTGAGCTAGAAACTCTGCGCTATAACGCTTACATTTGCGCTGTACATATTGTAGGTATATAAAATCTCTTAGCTTACGCACATCATATTTTTCTTCTTTTTCAGCACAAATGTTTGGTGATGTATTTTTACGACCACCTCCAATGAGTAGATTAAGTTCTGGCAAGTTAGGAAATGCTAGAAGACATTTAGCCAGATCAGATGAAGTGAAGAAATCAGCATTCTTGTATCATTTCTTAGCACATGCTTATGATGAATGATAACTGTTAAATCCAGAATAAAAACCTGCATTTATTTGTTGCTATTTATGTACTTTTGTGTTGTCATGGAAACAAGTAAATTGACAACTGTTGCATTGACAATTGTTATGGAGGATTGTTTTATGTTGTCATGGCAACATGGTAGTTGACATTAGTCACCATGGCAACATGGTAGTTAAAATTGGTCACCATGGCAACAAGGAAGTTGACAACAGTTGCTATGGCAATTGTTATGGAGTATTGTGAGTGTTGTTATGGCAACATGGTAGTTGACCATTGTTGTTATGGTAGCAAGCAAGTTGACCACTGTTGCTTTGACAATTGTTATGGAGGATTGTTTATGTTGTCATGGCAACATGGTAGTTGACATTAGTCACCATGGCAACATGGTAGTTAAAATTGGTCACCATGGTAACAAGGAAGTTGACAACTGTTGCTATGGAAATTGTTATGGAGGATTGTGAGTGTTGTCTTGGCATCATGGTGGTTGACATTGGTTGCCAAGGCAGCTTGGTAGTTGACAACTGTTGCTATGGTCATTGTGTGTCATTATGGCAACATGGTTCTTATGGTGATCAGGATAAAGAATCTTGGATGTTGATCAGAAGAAATAAAATCATGGATATAATCAGAATCACTGATGGCGTTAAAATTGGTTAGTTTAATTGTTGTTGTTAATTTGACTGAAAATAAAGTGCTGGACACTGTATTGCAGCAAAGTTTGTAATGTTGAAATAAAAATTATGATTTTAAGTGTTGATATGTGTTTACCATGTAATTTGTAATATAGTGATAATAACAGGCGGGCTATTACATGCTAAAAGTTGCTTCGCCTTCAAGGCAAGACTAATGTATTAACATTTAACTTTTGGAATACTCTTGGGATGAAGTTTGGACTCTTATAAGCATACATGTGTGAGGGGAAATATAAGATAAAATGAAGAAATAAATTTAATATTAAGATACTGATTAGTTATGGGGGATGTAGTTTTTGTATTTTTGAAATCCTTGCAGTACATTATTACCTATTGACATGTTGTTTTGCTTCTCAGGCAATTATTTCATGTGCAATGATCAATGTTTTACATGAAATTGAAGGACATTGTGTGTGGAGCTATCCCTGTTTGGCATTGTAATGTATTGTAAAACGATACATACAACCACAAACATAAGCATGTGCTCCTTTGTAAACAAATTGTTTTGGGACTAATTGTAACTGTAAACCTTTGTTAAGTATTTTAACAGTTTTGGCCTTGGAAAGGCCTTTTTGGGTTATGTCATTGTAGGACATTGTTTTGGCTATAAAAAATTATGTCTATAATATTCAAATGTATTTAAATCGATCAGTTTGAATATATCATTGATGACTTGGACACGACATAACATTTCTTCTGAATATAAACTGCTTAATTTTAATAAAGGAAGTAGAATAACACTATATTCATATAAATAGGACAATGTTAATTAAAGATATTGGTTGTATGAATAGTGTGATGGGTAAAAAATAGAAATTGATATTTTATATTGTATTTTTATATGTCAGCTTTCAATATTGTGATATCTCTAATTGCTACACTTAGGTTACATTGTAAGGTATAAAACATCGTTCTTCTTTCTAAGTAGAAAATGGGGGTGGGGCATTTATTAGGGAAGGGGCATTTTACAGAAAATTTATGGTAAATCTATTTACAGTTTGAAAATTACTGAGGTCATACAATATGTTGGCTGATCAATTTAAAACCATAATAAATTTGTAAGTAATATATGTTCACTCCAGAATGTGCCTTTTCATTTTAATAAAATTTATTGAATTTACAAAATAGTACATCAACACATACTGGTCGTGTAGCCTACAAATTATATGTTAAAATTCAGTAATAATGCCCTGCCATGCACCTGTGGTATTAACTTTTCACCTGCTGATCTTAGCATAATTTCTAATTATTGAATTTTAATTTTTGTATACAGAATGGGTTAAAAAACCATGCTATAAAAAGTAGAGTTGCTTTTGATTTAACAAATTTCTTTTTATTAAACTGTTGCTTAACCACCGTGATTCTTTTTTTTAAAATATTGAAACCATTGCACTGTGATTTCCTCTATCTCATTGTGATAAATACTTTGTCACATACATTCCTTGATTCTAAAAGTGTGCTTTTTTGTAATGACTAGATTGGTGTGTTTTTGTGTTGTATGATTTAAGTTGAAGTACATTTTGTAATTATGAATGAGAAGTTTATTTTGTAATTATAATTGACCAGTTCATTTTGTAATTATAAAAGAGAAGTTCATATGTAATTATAAATAAGTAGTGCATTTTGTAATTATAAATAAGAAGTGCATTTTGATATTATAAAAGAGTTATTTTTGTAATTATGAAAGAATAGTGCATTTTGTAATTATTATAAAAGAGAAGTTTGTTCTGCAATTATGAACAAGTACTGCATTTTGTAATTACAAATGACTACTGCATGTTGTAATGCAGATGAATTCTACTTATTATTTTTCCACCTGATACTTATAGTATTGTAATTATTAAATTGGAAGCATTGTTTGCATTTTGAGGACTAAAATAGAACTTAAATTTTTGAATTTGTGTAGAGTTGTTATTTCTTTGTCTTGGATTTTATACCTTTGCATTGAGTAGATCTATATTTGTATGCCTGATGGACTAATATGATAAAATTTGGTTGGAAGTATTCTTTTCTTTGATCAAGTAAATTGAAACTTTCACTAGTTTTTAGTGAAGTAGTGTTCAGGATATATCATGTTTCGATGGTAAACAAGCGCTTGTTTTTTTGCACGGGAAATCTGCAGAAAACAGTGTTTGTTTATCTTTTTAGTGGTTGATGTAAATCACATGACTTCAGACCCGTTTATTTATTATTGAACAAAAAAGTTATCATTTTATATGCTGTAGTTTTGGATACAAATATTTTTAAATACACAGTTCAATTAATGTCAATCACCTGGAAGCCTATACAAAATGTCTTAGTCAAATATTTTTACTATATTCAATGATGAAATCTTGGACAATCAAACTCATTAATTTAATAATGGTTTTTATTACTAAATACCTAATTAGGTTTTACAAAATCAATCATTGGAATCTTATTATTTTAATACATTTAAATTGTCTCATAACTTATGGTAGGCACTGTAGTGTGTTAGTTCTTTTGTACTTCTATTGTGTAGGTAGTATTTTGTAGCAACTCTTCATTTAGAAACCATATTTTGTTTATCAATTCCATTTAGCTTTATCTGTGATATATATATTTCTGTCCTTGTATTCCCGTATGTTTGAGTCTCTGTAATATGTGAATTTTTTGATAGTTTTATTCTACCAACATTGTAACTTTAACTATATTGAAAACTGGAAAGGAAAAGCCATTATGCTGTTACAGGCATTTTTTATTTAGGGGGTAAGGAAACATTGGGGATAATGTTCATAGAAAATTTTTAATTGGACATATTTACTTAGGGATCTAGCTTTTTAGCCTTTTGTTTCATCCATTATCACGGTTTCAAATAGGTTTTTTTCTAAATAGGAAACAATTATATACCTACTTAAAGACTCACTTTTGTAAATTATATTTCGTCCTCTGTACATGTAGTCTATATTTAAATCAATAACTAATTTGTTAAGTGTATCCTATATATTAACTCTAATCAATGTTTTCAGGTCAAATGACTGCCAACACAATGTATATTTATTATTGTTTTTATACTGTGTATAATTATTGTATATTTGAAAATAGTTGAGATGTCAATATTATGTATAAAATTATTATTTATGAATTTCAGTATCCTAGGAGTATTAAAATGATTACATATATACAAAGCCACTTAATAACATTTTGAAATATGTTTTTATTTTCCAAGTATTTTGTTCAAATGAAATGATATACCATTGAAATAAAATAATTATTTAGAAAAAATAAAGTAGGATTGTAATAAGGGACTTTAGTCAGTTATTTCCCCTTGTATACTCTTCAAATAGGTAGGTCCAATTAGTTGAATTACTCGGATTTTACCCTTATTTTTCAATGCCAATTTGCCAAAATTAATCATAAATAACTTTTTTGTAAATCAAGTAATTTGTTTGAAATTCAAGCTAAGTATTTTTAGGGTAAAGAACTATCTAACTATTTCTCACTTCTGTTAATATCTTCATTATCAAGAAAGATATTAGATGAAATATTTTGTTATCCTTACATAGGAATTCAATGATAAAATCTGAGGATTCCAACTGTAAGGACCTACTTACCAATGGGATTGCTTCAGATTTTATCAGGAAAAGATAACTGACTAAAGTCCCTAATAACGAATGCGTTTTGTTATTTTGAAAAAATGATATAATCTTAAGACTAAAATAAGATTTAAACAAAATAATTGTGAAAATAAAATAAAAAATACTTCAAAATTTCATTTTAAGGGCTCCATCCATATATCATATACATGTACATGTATCTTATTAAATCTTTGTGGTTTATGATTTGTTATATGTATTATTTATTATTTGGTTTTATTTTTAATGTACAGTTATGTATATTGATGGGACAGCACAAAACTGTTCTATCTACATGTAAATAAGGAAGAATGTTAGCTGGGTTTGTGTTATCCTATCAAGATCTAATATAACCTCAATATACACAGAGATAGTGAAAACATTGGTTCAAAGGATAATGTAACTGTTTTTTTTTCCATTTGAAATGTTCAATTAAGTCTGCACCGCTTTCAAACCCCAGTATCTAAGGGGGACTCATCTAGGACTCTTTGAAATATCCTAATATGGCTGAGGTTTGAAAAAAGGTCAGTTTTGGGGCAACTTTCCACTAGTGAAATCCAAAAAATCTAAAACATGTCATTTTAGCCTTTTGGTAGCCTTTTTGATTGGGGAAGGGTTAAAACTATTTAAGGTTGTACATATATATTGACTACATTGACTCATATTGACTCATAATAGTGGTGAAATTTCTAAACTTTGATCATATAACTTATATAAGTGCTACACAATACTATTTGTTAGTTGGAATACAAAAGTATTACTATCATGCAAGCAAATATATAAACATATCCATTCAAATTTGGTTTTCTTGCATAAATTATGTATAAAGATGACATGTAAGTATTTACATATGTATATATTGGTCTAAACCCATATATTGTGCAATTATTTGCAACTCTATTACCCAACCTATTTACTACTTAATTTTCTAATATGAACAGGGTATATTGCTACATGGGGTTTCCCATATTTAATAACAAACTGTTGCAAATCCTTATTTTAACCCACCTGCACACATAGAATAAAAGGGATAATTACTACTGTAATTAAAGTAGCCGTCTTTATGCATTAACTCTCAGATGATGCAGTTTGTTCAATTGAAGTATATCTTATCTGATTTAGTATTATAATCATCGGTCATTGCAAGCAAATTCTCCTTTGTATTGTTACTGTCTGTTGTATACATTGTTATTCTATGTTTATTATATACTTCATCAAAACTCCTAGTCTGACAGTGCTATTAGCGCTTTGATTTTTCTTTTGACAATGGAGTTATATAAATAGAACGATCTCCTTTCAAATGTTACATAGTTAGTTTAGTGGAACGAATTTGTCTGAATGTGGTCTGCAACTTGCCCAAATTGATAACCTAGTCTGGATTAGAATGGATTAGAACTTTCAGTATTTGATTTCCAATGTCAGTAAATAGTAAAACCCTAAAAAGTTCAATATTGAATCTCAGTATATTATATTATATGATTTGATACTCATGTACATCTTAGTTGTTTTAGTTTTAATTAATTTATTTCTAATGATTTAGGCCACAACAAATTGTTGATTTGCTCGCACCTTAATTTTGATGGTTTTTACAAAAAAAAATTTTTTTATTTCCTCACACGCTCATAAAAATTTGGTCCGAACACGCCTAGATTGGTTAAATTCTTTGAACTTAAGCTAAAATTTAATGAAACATGGAAAACTGAGATTTCACATCTTTCATTTGGTGAAGGGAAGAATTTTTCAATGAAAATAAAAAATATCGCCAAATATCGGTACGTTAAATTTGTACTGCAGTACTTTTTGTCGCAGCTGCATATTGCAATATACCGGTATACTGGTAAATTGTGACAGCCCTAATTATTATGAATAACAATTTTGTCAAATTTCATATCATAAGATAAAGTTTTATACACTTTAATTAATGATAAAATATCATAATTATGTTTTTTTAAATTCATAGATGATGAAATGTGACCGCCTAAACGTGTAGTGGTCTAGCATATACACAGGGGTCCAAAAGTTTCTTTACACATTGTTAAATTTTGATGTTTTGGAATATTCTTAGCTATACTTTACGTGTCATTATTAGTTTCACAACTAGTATACAGTTTATAATGAACCGTCAATTATGTTCTACCACATAAATTTTTATTATAAATAAACAATAAAAATATGAAACAAATTGGGTCTGGATTAATATTTGCAATAAAAAAAGAAAAGAAAACCTGAAACAAATTACAAATGTAAAGAAACTTGGACCCCAGTGTATATAATGATTTATATATAATGTTGCATCCTTCGGTATTAGACTATATGGCAGTGACTGATAAGATTCTAGATCAGCATTGACAACTGTGACTGTAAAGACCTGATCTAGCATAGGTCTAGCATGTATTAAAAGATGATAATTTTTCACTGGCAGTAGTACAAACCTATCATCACTATTCAATAGGTCTGCCATGATATGCAAACCTCATTGTTCAATTCCTATAATGATATGTTTGCTTATCAAAATTTACTTGTTTGCAATTGTCTCATTCACATTGACTAGATCATAACAACACTTGTAGATATTTGTTGTCTTGTTATTTGTTTGTTGTGGGCTTAATGTTATAGGTAAAAATTTCTGTTGTGAACAATGGTCTGAAATTTTCTAGAGCAATAGCAAGTTAAGTAAAAGTATCGCCACCTAGGGCTACATAGTAATTTCCTATGCAATGGTTTGCAACAATGCAGTAAGGCTGCAACGATTCAATTCAATACATCGAAAAATCAATTGCAACTACCCGGATTCTATTTCAATTTGGAACCCTTGATTTTTTTATAATTGTTTTTGCTACAGAACATATGTTTGGGCATAGATATGTTTAGAGGCGGCAGTCTTGGATTTGTAACCTTGAAGAAAAAACAGTTGCATAGAACTTTGCTATCAAAAAGGGCCTTTTTTCTTACTAGGTAGCGACTTCCTTACACTACAGTTTATCCTAATTAGAATTTATCAATCAGAGATTAGATTTTTAGCTTGATGTCTGACAATGAAATAGTTTTGTTATATTGTAAATGGCAATACTTATTAACATAATAATCTAATGTAAGACTACAGTGCCCTCGAAAAGTTCTTAGACAAATGAAATTTTGAGAAAAACTAATCACATTTGCTACAAGTAATTTTATTTTTGTTAAAGTTTATTCATGTAACATAGTTTGAATCCAGGGGCGGATCCATGATTTTTTTCTTGGGGGGGGGGGGGTCCGAAATTTTCTGGGGGGGGTCCAAACTTTCCTTGGGGGGTTCCGAACCTCGAACCACAACCACATTATACACATTTTGCAGACAAAATGCAACATATTGATAATAAAAACTACATTACCATTAAATCTATGTTTCGCACTAAGAAAAATTGCTTCATGCTGCTTAAAAATGACTTACTGGTAAGAAATACACTAATGGACATGTACATTTTCCAAATTCTAGGAGGGGGGTCCGGACCCCCTGAAACCCCCCCCCCCCCGCAAGATCCGCCTATGGAATCATATACATTTGTTGATAAAAATAGTCAATGCTGAATTAAGAACTTGTGAGATGATTCACTTTATAAAAAAACAGGATTTTGTCTCAAAAACTTTTGGAGGGCACTGCCTATAATATTTAGTATATTAACCCAAGTTACTGTCAAAAAAGTAAATTTTGTAATGTTATTTATACATGTATAATTGAATGCTATAATAAATTATCATGAAAGATAATGAATTTGCATTTGTGGATTTCATTGTATGCTCATAGATTTTCTTAATGAAAAGTTTGCCCTTCACTTGGATTAAATGTTTAATGTAAGGTTCACCTGGTTAGCTCCAGTAAGTGTCATGCCTGACTACGAATCCTTGTACAATGGGTTTGATTTCCAGATGGGAACAACATATTTTTGTGGAGTTTTGTTATGAAATATTTCTATGGCCTCACCTGAGTACTTTCTGTATCAAGTAAAAAATATACTGAGGACTTGATAGTCAAAGAAACACCTGGGTCTGTGTCACTGTAGGCTTCAAGCTGAGATTGGAATATAAAGTTCTGAAGGAGTGGCTGGTTTGAAACCCGCCTTTCTGGTTATACCCTTCTATGAAAATTTGACAATAATGCTGACATACCTTCATTGATAAGGTATACGGAGAAGTTGTCAGCCTTGTTGAATGGTAGGCGAGTGCTGGTTATAGACAAAGGTCTAGGAAAGCTTAGTTAGGTGAGTTGACCTCTGTAGAATTAACATAATTTGTGTTGACATGCTGTTAAAAGGACCACACAATGACTGAACTTCTGGACATCATTGGTAGTTGGTTCAATGAAGCTGGATTGCATTTTGTGTTGACACAGGGTGAAAGCCAACCTAACCAAAAAATTAGAAATACTTCATTTTTGAGTCTCTCTCAAGTTGTTTTGTACAAGTAAAGGTTAACAACGTTACCATGGACAGAGTTACGATCTCTCACCAAAAAACGAAGAGATATTCTAGCATTTATTACCATAGAAACGGACACAAACAAAATGTTAGATGCTATAAACCATCCTAAACAACATAAAAATCTTCTACAAACATTACTCTAATCAGTAGACTGTCAAATGTTATTTACTTAATACCCAATAAAAGAAACATCAATGTTGACCATAAAAGAAGCATAAAGGTTGATGTTTAATTAAATTAAATTCTACTAACAGTCAGTAATGATGGGCAGTATGGTGAATGTGACAGTTAACAGAAAGACAGCCATTGGTGTGTCAGAGTAGAGACTGAACACATTTTAGCCGTAGTAGAAACTGCAATTCATGTAGTAGATGTCGTACAAACTAAAACTGTTCATATCGTTGTTTGTTAGGAAAGAATAGAGGAAAAAGTCATCGACTTTGGTATAAGATTTTTTATTTCATTGAGTGGGCTCGTAAAAACATTTTCCGAGAGCGGCCACATTGAAAAATGTTATTTTTCTGAGTTCACAAGTTGAATAGAAAAATTCTATAATTGACAAATAGTCTACTTTGATGCATTTTGAAGTTCTGTTAGAGATGCTTTTACACAACTCTTCTATGATTACAACATTTATACATGAATATTTTGATGTTACATGATACATATATGTGTAAGACCAGAATTCATTGTGAAGAATGAAGGAGAAAAGCATTATTTGACCAAAATATTTATTAAGAACGATTATAGTTTGTTTTTTCTTAACTGTCAAAACACGAATAATTTCACGCTGAATGCATTTGTTAAAATTATTGTCGTATAGCTCGTTTAGGATAACTTGAGACAAAATACAACGATACCATTTTTATACACAGGTGGATTTAAATTTAGTTCACGTAATTATCGACCATTATCAGTATGTTTTATGTATTAAATTTAGTACGAGAACACACGTTCCACGCATTAAGACATGCTTAATACTTTCATTACACAAAATCAGTTGACCTCCCTATTTTATGTAATACCGGAGTCCCAAATATGTAAACAAACTGAGTCGTTTGTCTCAAGTTATCCTAAACGAGCTTATAATACATCCATGAGTTTCCGAAAGTGTGTATTATGATCGAGTAAAGCTGCTTATGTCGTATGATATGTGTTAGTCAAGATATTTTTAATAACAATTAGGCCGCCAGTACAAAAACAATGCATTTAGTCACCGTGAAATTATTCAAGCTTTGACAGTTGAGAAAAAACGGACTATACATGAATCTCATTTAATATTCTACTAGTTAAAGTTGACACTTTGATTTGCTCAAGGATCCTTAATTTGCTTAACTTGTCGAAAGGTACAAACATTATAGATACATTTCTACGGGGAGCATATCTTCTTTACAAGTCATTGAGAATACATCCGAGTTTCCTTTAAATAAATAGCCCAAGCCGCCCGGCTAGCTCAGTTGGTAGCACCCAAGTCTACTGATCGAGGGGTCGTGGGTTCGATTCCCGGGCGGGGCATACTTTTGTGGAGCTTGGTTATGAAATTATTTCTACAGCCATTCTCCCTCCTACTTCTGATTTTTAAATCCAGAGATTTAGCCTTTCCAGGAGGAGTGAGTAGGTTGACTGACCGCCGTTATATGACCTATACAATGTGTTGCTACGACGTAAAAACAAACAAACAAACAAACATAAATAACCCATGATTCCAAACAGGTTCTCAGAGAAGAAATTGCCACCACTAATGAAATTCTAAATAAAATTCAATATTGAACAGATCGGCAATCTCAAATAATGGAAAATAAGACCCCAGGATTTCATTATGCAATATTTACAATTCGTTTTTATGCGTTTGATTGAAAGTTCAGAAAAAAATCATTTCACCTTCATTTCTTCGGAACAGATTAATCGTTCTCGGTAGTTTTTTTTCTATTGTGTGACAAATTAAATAGCAACACACTTGCGGTCTTCATCATGGAAAAGACTAATTTGTCTCAACAGATTGTCTGACATTTTTGTTGTAAAATGAGCTTAACTCACGACACACTGCTATAGATCCTGTCTTTAACTATCTTGTTTTTTGCAAAACGGATTTTTTTCTCTTTGTCTGATGATTTTTATGTTTAGGGTTTTCCGCTGATATAATAATAATATACATCTGCATTACTCAATGTTTATTTGTTTGGGTTTTACGGCGCACCAACACAAAAAGGTCATATCGCGCCGAAAACATTTGATGATACTATTAGCATTACTCAATGAAATTTGTTGAAGTACTCTTATATTAGTGAATATAGCTCACAGAATCACTTAGAATTAAAAGTAAGGCATATTCTTTTTTAATAAAACTGTATACAGCAACATCTTTGTTTAATTTAATTTAAAAGGTCAATGCATTTATTGATAATTCAATAAAATTCGTTGAAGAACTCTTGAATATTTACGAAGTCCCGAAAGTGACATTTTGAAATACTTTTTTATTTTATATAAACGATATAATACTTCGTAAAAACGAAATAATATTACGTTTAAACGAAATAGTTGTGAAAATAAAAAAGTATTTCAAAATGTCACTTTAGGGGCTCCGTATTAATTGATCATAAAGCTTCATAGATCATCTAGATGTAATCAACATTGATTTAAATCGTCAAAGCGCTTTCTATGTTTACTTAGTTTAGTTAAGAAAAAAATTAACATTTATAACTTGCCACCCATTCGAAACTTCTCGGCGGTAATCGACGAAGTTCTGAAAGCTTGCCACCGGGAATATCACTTCACATATGTTTTATTGAACTCTACAAAATAGATAGTCCTTATACGTGATAGATCACCAGTTATTTATTGTTGATATCTGTAGCTTGGAGGCTATCAAAGCACTCACAGCAAACATATATTGACTTGGCTTGTATTCTGTTTGTTTTCACTCGTTGTTTCTATGACCATTTAATGTGACATTTGTTAGTCTAGGATTAGATTATATCACGTGGTTTATTTCCTCTTGATTGGTAATTAAATAAAAGATTCTTTACTGGTTGTATCCCATGTTTTTGTTTGGCGATTTTATGTTTTTTTTTTGTGTTGTTTTCACAAAGCTCTAAAATGTATGTTAGGTTTTGATGGTCACGCAATATGTACAATGTACTCATACATAATTTTTTGAATGAATGACAATCTGATTTAAATCCTATCTAAAATGCTCTGCTCGCGTACTTTCTTATATCTGACATACCTTTGTTATTACAATATTCACGATTGAATTCGCAACAAATCGTCCAATCACAGCCGTTGAATAACACAAACTGTCAAAATATTTCAGAAAAGCAGATTTTAAAATAGAAATTCCGAAATGTCGATGCTATTGATAGTGTATTTTGTAAATAATTTAAGCCATACTCCTTGGTTGGTCCACTCAAGGTCATCTGAACGTGACCCTATGTCGGGAGATTCTATTATAACGGTTTTACGATATCTGTTTACGGAGATAGGATGAATGACAAAGCATGTACCTTATTTGATGCAGTTCTTTGAAAATTGTTCTCATGGGATGCACTATGACTTCAAAAAAGTAAAACCAAACAATATCTGCATTTAAGCATATTGCGTTTCGGATATCATTAATTTTGTAATCTGTGAAGACGCATTTTAGAGATCATGTTGATAATCACGCCAAATGATAATTTTCCGTCTCAATGTTGAACATAATATGTTTAATTTGAAATTCATTTGAAACCATTGACATTTAAATAGCTCCATGAGCAATAGCAATTTTCTGACAATGTGTACTCTTAAAGTCTGAGAAACTGTTATCTTTGAATGGATAATTATACATTTCTCGTTTTCAACCATTGGCCTTTATATTTTGGTCCATTCGAACGTAAAATTTCTTGTAATTACTTTCATGTATCTATTAATAGCTTTTACGTACTTACGATGTTCCGATCAGAACCATCATTTAATCAATCCGATATTAAACCAAAAGATCGCAAATCAAAGAAACTCCATACGAATTTGTCCTTCTATTTCCTGTATATGTATAAAGTTTGTTTTTGCGTCGAAACCGATAAGAATCCCATTTATGCGACGGTGCTGCACTTAGCCCAAATGGCAAGCCACAAAAATAATTATTTTTACATATATTAAGGCAGTGATAAGCCTTGTTAATGCAAAGTGACATTAGAAGACTTATTTAATACATTACAAGCTAAGGTAACTCCATTTAACTGATGAAACATTTGAACATTAATGTATGCAAACCAATTTAAAAATGATTGTATTATTTGTCTCAAATCTATAACAGAAGCCACGACTGATTAAACTTTATCGTATGTAAATCAATTCTATATTTTTGTATTATTTGTCCCAGGCCAATTACAGTAGTTATAATAATAATCAACCAATAGCATACGAGAGTTTTATAACCAATCGCGTGCAATGGTTCAGTTAACATTTGGACCAATGGCAATTGGAAACTTTTGAAAACGATTTAATTTGAAATTATTCAATTAGAAATTTTATTTGCTTTATCTGTATATGTACTGGAATATGTTAAAATTAGATTAGTAATATAATTGTGTTTTATCACAGTTGCATCAGACATTTTATTGATAAATAATTGTCATTTATGGAATGTAAAAGAAAGTCTAGCCGCTATAAATGTTTATTTATTTGATGTTACAGAATGTCATTATTCCATGAAGTCCTTTAACTTACTTATATGGCCACAAACGTACTACTAGTATACGATATCATTAAAATTGGCGCCAAATTATAATTAGATTGAGTGATAGAGATATGCAAT
Source organism: Mactra quadrangularis (assembly GCA_025267735.1). Taxonomy (NCBI): domain Eukaryota; kingdom Metazoa; phylum Mollusca; class Bivalvia; order Venerida; family Mactridae; genus Mactra; species Mactra quadrangularis. The sequence goes on along the minus strand of CM046309.1, from coordinate 54,170,021 downwards.
AATTACCATTATATATTAAACTAAATACCATTATTTAATGTATGAATACAAAACATTGGCAAGAAATTATTTCTGAAAAGGACAAAGCCAACACAAAAAGCTGGCACCAATTGTTATAATAGAAATTAAACATATGTATAAGAAATGAAAGAGTCGAACAAATCAAATTTCAAAGTCAATTCTTAATGTAATTACTAACTTTATTGATACAATAAAGTTTTGCATTAGGCCACCCTGGTTATTGCAAAATTAAAAGAAATGAGAAGATTCGTAAGTCCGAATTAATGTTTAATTCTTTGAAAAAATGTTGCTATCATAATACCATATATTGCTAATCTTGTCATAACCAAAGTGTTTATTACAGCAGAATTATATTGTACATAACAAGACGTACAGCTCGTTTAATTCTGCAATATCATATTTTATAACATCACACGTCTCCATTCTTTTGACCCTTATTATAGATAAGGACAAAGCGTGAAAATTACATTTCTTGACGAAAATATTATTGTACATATATTGACACATGATATAAAACAAATTCCACTTGGGAGTTGAAGCCAAATATATCAGACAACTTTATATACGTCTATACGATGGGTAAGACGGATAATTACTGAGGTACTCACTCAAAGAGAAGTTCAGACATAACGCTAAATTGATATGAGACATTCTGAACTTGAACATAATGTGGTTTAATATTTGTTGTATTGAATTTGGTTGTTGTATGGAAATGTTGCCTTATTTGATCATTCATATCATTAGCTTATTTATTATGTGAACTTCTTAGTTTTTTTTTTAAAAAAAGCCCCGATATTTATAAAAAATACTGTCGCATTGCATAGGATGTAAATGTTTTGCCTAGGCCTCCAAATCTCATTTTAGAGTTGTAGTATTTCTTAGATTTTGATGACATTTATTAATTCAAATCCTCATCTGGTTATATTTATGTAAAATATTTGTCACTTTCTTTAATAGCATAATTTGTTTCATTAAATCCCATTAATATGTTGTCTATTAACAAACTGTCGCAATGTGATGTATTGTAAAATAAAAATATAAGGTGGCGAAACAGTATTGTCAAGTTCATTTAGATAAATTGTATTGTCCTTACTAATTTTCTTTTAAGCATAATTTTCTAACGTCAGCAGTGCATTAAATCACTTTTGTAATAAATCATATTGTTTGTCAAGTTAAGACCATTACATTTAGGCAATTTGAAGAATAAACGTAATATTCATAGTATAATTGTTTCGAGGCTTGTAACTCGCTCTTTAACGCAATGCACTAACTACAGTCTTGCGGGCAACCCTCGGTTTGTATAATACAAATTTACCTCCTTCGACTTGTACTATTTCATCTAATTAAGCGCCTTTTGGCAAAACATAGATTTCACTACAAATACCAAAGATGATAACCTCTTTAAGCACAATGCTGGCAATAATGTGAGTATTTGTACTGCAAGAAGTGATATTTGTTTATCGTGAATGCAATCATATTGTTCAATGATGCTATTTTTTTATTTCAACAATGTTTTGTGTTTAATCTTGCTACCATTATTCCCCATTACTCTTTTTCTTCAGCATTTGTTAGCTTATTTATACAGTTAACACAATTCTTAACATTTCGTTTTTGGGTGTGTATTTTTCGTTTTTTTCTCAACTGTCAAAGCTTGAATAATTTCACGGTGACTGAATGCATTGTTTTTGTACTGGCGGCCTAATTGTTATTAGAAATATGTTGTCTAAAATATATCAAATGACATAAGCAGCTTTACTCGATCATAATACACTCTTTCGGAAACTCATGGATGTATTACGACTATAATTTTAACAAACGCATTCACCGTGTAATTATTCATGCTTTGAAAGTTGAGAAAAAAAAACGAACAATAAAATATTTGAAAATGGAGATTGGTTTATTACTTAAAGGAGTTCATTTTGTATCCCACGACAATACTATAATCGTTTGAAGACAATGTATTTTTGTTGAATGATTTGATAAAAAAATACACACTTGGATTTGATAACCAGATAATTTGACAGTTACATTTTCACTGATTCGCTGTGGGGCACAAGTTCAACAGCCTTTCCAAAGGTTAAGAAATATAAGATCATTAATATTTGCAAATGTATTTGAAATTGTACGAAATACCTTTCTGTGGTATTGCTATATGCATTGTATTTCGTTACGTGTTGCTGACAAATTTTGCTTATCACATTTGTTTTCTTCATTTCAAGTTTTGAATTATTTTGTGCATTAAATTTTATGAACAGACAACCAGGAAACATGAATTAGATTTCTCTCTATAACCTACCTTACCATCAATGATTTGAAATTAAATTGTTAAGACGATTTTATACATATAGGCACATGAAAAGAACCCAAAAACTGGTAATGTTCTGATTTTCTGAAAGAATCGTTTCATCTGGAGTTTTTAATTTTTACCTTTGCATATCATAAATCTTAACCAATACTGTAAAAGTGGAAACGATGTCGAGGGGTTACGAAACACTACTGTAATTCCATAAAAGGAGTTACAATAATGTTTTGTTCTGCCCTTGATGTGTTCATTTTAGTTTAACGTAAATTATGTAGAAACACATTTGACAATCACGAGGTTTGGAAACACAGTTGCAAGCTTGGCGTGGATGTATACATGTACACAGTGGATTTAGCCAAGTATCACCATTGAGGTTGAAGTTGATTCAGAAAGCTACCAAACAAAATACTAATTTAGCAAACATATGCAAATTTGAAACTCGATTGAAATTACACTTCATTAAACACATAATTAGCATGAAAAGTTGATTTATTTTTATGATAGATTTTTACTTATATTATTTATCATATTGACAATTGATAGGAAAACAAATTTCTCTTGGGAGAAAAATCAAGAATTACAGACAGTTTGTTTATGATGCTGAAGATTGAACTAATCACATGAAAGTTCACTCATATGTATAGATCAATAATAAAATACGAAGAAAGTAATTACAAATATAAAACTTATAAATAAAAATATTATAAATAGTAGTTGTCTGTCGAAAACTGTTCTCTAGTATAATCGCTGTGGTATATAAGTTTGAGAACATCTTTAATGACTTTTACGCATAGTGTAAAGCTAAGCCGTAAAGACGACCTTTTGATTAAAACAATCATGCGATTTTTTCACGATTTGTAAGTTTCAAATGCTTAATTATAGAAGTCCCTACATTAAGACCATTCATCTATGTAGATAATCGATCTTGATGGCCCTTATACTGGAACTTCACCATTTAACTTACCTTCTATGGTGTTAATTTATTGTATTGCGTCTTCGTTTTGTTTGTCCACGTTTTCTTCATCTTGTCTAATATTGAACAACTTTATATTGGCCAATACAAAGGTCAAAACTAGAATTTGTTTCTTCACTTGCTAATTGAGTTGCTAACATTTAATGTCTTGAACATAATTTTATAACCACCATATTGTTAACTTTAAAAGTAACTTTTGCATAATGTGCATCAATGTGAATTGCTTAATTCAGGTTCTTAATAGGAAAAAAGAAATATATGTTGACAGTCTGCCATTAAAGTTTAAACTATGTGGCACCAACCGTTGGATTAATTTCCCTTAAGAATTATATTTGAATATTTGTATTCCATGAAGAATTGAATGTCTTGATTAGAACACTGATTTTCAACAGATTTGTGTCATTGTATCATCGATGCTTATTACTTCTCTGCTTTCATGAACTGTGTAATGTTGTGCATACCCAATTATAAAATGAAAGACATGTTATATTGAGAAAAAAATATTACGGATTAACCATACAAATAAATATATAAAAAATTAGTCTGTGTATGTCAGTTTATTTGTGTTACACACAGTAATTGATTAAACAAGGAATCAGTCTCACGTATTGTGAGTGAAAATAGCATTTTTTTCTTTTAGTGATGAAATCATACGTACAATCTCAAAATTATATATCCAACTCGCAGTAAAATTAACACAACTGATAAACAGTTTGTAAACACAAACGAGAGTGGTAAAATCGGGCGCTGTTATTGTCACAAAAATATGTTTCTGGTGATGTTTATCATGTCATTTGTTTAAATTGGAACACTAACTTTTGATAGTATAAAAATAGGAAAAAGATTCATACATTGTATAAGCAATACATAACTGATGCTGCAACATAATTTGAGATGAGATTTAATTAATCTAATTGATTAATTAAGGAACGAAAAAAAATGAATTTTGGAAACTAGGTCACATCTGACCAAGATGAACATAGCAAATATAAACCATCTACCATAGAAGTTCAAAAACGTCTAGACACAGTTAAAAGGAATATTAGTATGTGGTCTCTTAAAGCACATCTACTATGGAAGTTCATAAAACGCTCAGACACTGTTCAAAGGCAAATTAGTATGTAGTCTCTTAAAGCACATCTACTATGGAAGTTCATAAAACGCTCAGACACTGTTCAAAGGCAAATTAGTATGTAGTCTCTTCAAGCACATCTACTATGGAAGTTCATAAAACGCTCAGACACTGTTCAAAGGCAAATTAGTATGTAGTCTCTTAAAGCACATCTACTATGGAAGTTCATAAAACGCTCAGACACTGTTCAAAGGCAAATTAGTATGTAGTCTCTTCAAGCACATCGACTATGGAAGATGACGATAAACGTTTAAAGAAACAGTTCAAAGGCATATTAGGATGTAGCTTCTTAAAGCACGTGACTAGCATTCTAATATTGTTTAGACTACACGTAAATGTACACTACATCCTTGGTGCATATAGGCAAATATAACGTGTAGCGTTTATATCCTTCCATGGCAATTGCGAGAAAAAAGGTATTGCCTCCAGGTTTTCAGCATGTTTGAATAAAAGGAGCCTTCAAGGACAGCTGTCTTATTCATTAATGCCTTCGGCTGTATAATGACATACTGTCTGTCTACAGAATACGGTGATAAGTGCCAACAGCTTAATGCGATCACCTCAAAACGATACAATATGTAGTATGATTTCTTTCACTCCCGGTATGTGTTAATAGAACAGAAAGTTAACATGCGCCAAGCATTGAGCACATTCTAATCAATTGTATATCAACCAGTGCATTTTATATACAACTGTTCTTGTGAATTGTTAAATCTTAGTGTTCAATTATCAGTCCAATGCCACGCTTATTTGATTTAAGAGACAGATTCATGTATAAACGGAAATTAATTGAGTTAAATACTTATCAACATAATAACGTTGCACTTCAATAAGTCGATCTTGGAACATCAAAGTTATTAGTTTGTTTAGTCTAGAACATGACTTGAAGTATTAAATACTTTAAACTGACGAAGTTTCGAGACAGTTTCGACACCATATACGTTGATTGCTCCTCTGCGTTTAATATCGTATTATGCCGACTGTTGACCTTATTATTATAACCCAATCAGTTAAGCAAAAATACAGTTGTATTTGGTCGATATATGGAATCATATGTATCTACCTTTTTATTCAATAGCAACAGGATTCAAAGCGCAAGAGTAATATCAATAATGATTAGTTCCAGTATATCATGATTATGTAGCATATCTTAATTTAGGTCTTAGTATTTAAATTTTGTTAGAGGGTTAGAGTTCTTACATAACTTCATTATTATATCATCAAAATTGCTGCGCGTGTTCTAATGTTGTCCTTTCAATGTTTTGATATGTTATGACACTATCAAAATAAATTTGGAATGCAACGTTATTTTTGTTGAAAATTAAAATAACCATTTTTTGTAAAAATGGCGTAGGACAAATGGTTATATTACATTTATCATGGGAATAGAAAAAATGTTTATACTCAAAAATAGGTCATGGAAATATAACTTATGTCAGCTCTTACAACGTATGATTGACATCTTAATATTGTGTAGTCCCTTGTGTGGTTAAAGTTAATATAGTTTCAACATTTATTACGTATAAGATGTATTCAGAGCAAGTATGTTATTGGTATATGACTTTTCCTTAGACATTTAAAATGGCATATTGATACATTTTCTTTGTTTTCCATTAGGTTTTCCAAATAGATATTACGTGCATTCCTATTCAAATGACATTCACCGTAGAAAATAGGTATTCCAAAATGTAACTTACGATCAAATTTATTATTTTATTAAAATGTTAGTTAAGTACAGTTAAAATGACTGTTAGGTACATCGTATTGTTTGCAAAAACTTATGGAACACTCTCCGAAATTACTCAAAATCTACATCGAGGATGAATTCAGACATCTTTAACTAATCTGTATTCAAATTTCCATAAAGAAATATTAAATTGGATTGTATTTGCTTCAGTTTTACCTTTATGTAGATCAATGTGAAGTGCAATCATCATATAGACTATATAGTTTTATAAATTTGATATGTTTTATACAAGAATTTAGAATGGAGCTAATTGTTGCATTTAATGACGTTGTTTTATTCTGTCACCAAAGACGGTAGTAGTGGTTTCTTTTATATATTTGATAAATCAATACAGTTTTTCAGAATATTGTCTGCGATTGTACTTCTGAATGTTATGCCCAAGAATAAAATAAGACCATAGATTTTAAGCATCAAACATTAACCTATTGTATAGGTTATTGGTTTGTTTGTTCTAGCACATGACTTGCAGCATTAATTATTAAATCTGACGACTTGTCGAGACAAGTTTGACACATCTATTGCTTGCTTCTCTTATTTTGGCGTTTTGGGTAAGTTTTGACATTTGGACTAGCTTTCGATCAATTCAGCAACAAATGCTTATTTCGTATATTTCCATTCTTTCTCTGTAAAAGCAATTATAGATATACGCACTCGTATAAGTGCAAAAAATTGAAGGCAACGAGAAACAATGTCTGCAAAACAATATCATTCTTACTATCTTTGCTAAAAAAGAACGTACTCCCGTGCTAATACCAGACATTTTTCGTAGATTATTATCTTTTTCCATCTTGTTATACACTATTTCATTATATCTAGCATACAAGACATTACTGAATGTTGTTTTAATTTCTTTAATATTCTAATAACACACAAAACTAATAATTTTACACAATTACGCTCTACTGCGAACCATTTATTAATGATAAAGTGGACACTGGCGTAAATAAATACGGTGCATCTACACAGAAAGGTTATATCGCGCCGAATGTAAAAAAAATAATCCATTAACTAGTAACTTTAACTAAACAATTTGTTTCTGAGTATTATCCTGAGTTATAAAACAACCACCTTACAATTTTAGTTTAAAAGTGTACAACATATCCTTCAATTTCATATCAATTTCCTTAATAGCTGCTCTACTCAAAATACAATGCTAAGTTTTATTTGTTTAAGTTTTTGCATTTCCTTGTTCCTGATTGGTTTCTCATGTCAGTTTTTTGACATTTGTTTGAAAATCTGTAGAAATATTTTCGTCAAGGAAGCCAAAAATGCTCCTGAAAGGAAATGCCATTTTCACTTTTTATGTTTTTAATATGAAATTTTCTTGAAAGGAAACCTGTCTAAAGATAACAATACTTAGAATTAAAGGTGCACAATGCACGTTAGTTTAAAACAGCAGTAAATTCTAAAACTAATGTTCAATATTATATAATTTCAAAATTTATGTAAATTTCCGTTTGTTTTGTTTTCCTCTTAAACTGCGTTTTGTTAGATGTATTTGAACGCATTTAAACAACAATTTTATTACGAAAAATCACAATATTATCATTTGAAATACACTAATGTCAATAAAATGATCATGTACATGTATAGTGCAGGAATTGATGTTTACTCATCACAAATGCAATAAAATTGTGCGATAATGGAATTTGTACTTCAGATATGCGATTTGTTTAATTTTGCAACCATTACAATAACTATCTCTTTTGAGATTGTATTTACTTTGGAATTTTTATGTTTAACTTTAATTTGAACATTTCTTGTATTTTTGCTAAAATATTTGAATGTGCAATTGGTATTTTACTCCATAGAATAACGCGTTTAATTTCCTAAGCAACACTATTAGCTTTTGATACATGGCGATATCGTGCTTTAGGAAAGATTTAGCTAGTTATACATTTGCATTTGATGCGCTGTTATGTTGTATGATAGTTTAATCCAATCTAGCTCTTGAAATAATCGAACGTCTTTCTAGAGTAGCTCTGACAGTATGTGTCATTGTAAACAGTTATTTATAGATGTATCTATCTTCAATAATGCATGATATTATAATACTATAATACTTGTTTTACTTGACTTAAACTGATTAGGTGCTAGGTCTTGTCCATATGATGAAAAAAGAAGTACAGGGAATAATTTTTGAGACCATAAATCCTTCTTGGTACAATTTCTAATAAAGCTTTATCAAATATTATTTGTACTTTTTATTTTTAAAACAAAATTAATAAGTAGTTATATATTTACAGTTGAAATTGCTAATTTAGCAGATGTTATAAATGCTTTTCAAATTACAATTCGGTAAATGCTAAATGAAATGGCTATGTAAAGATGTACATATATTAACTAACACAATGTAGTGGCGTTAATACCTACGCATAATAAACATAAATAAGATTATTGGTAGACAGATTTATCATAATTATACTAAATGTATATTTACCATTGTCAGTGACACATTTTTATATAACTAAGTGATATAAGACTGGACATTCTTGCAATTACAATTTCATATTTTAATAATTTGGAAAACTTTTGTCTATAAAATATCGGAGAGATGTATGATTTATGCTTTCCTCAAAGTATTTTTTCCTGAACGAATATCACTGAGTACATACATCGGAAGCGGATGACTTTCCCATTTCAGTTCATGAAATGACGTTAACTCGCACCATATTTTGTCTTTTGATTAAAATTTAAACCAAGCAAATTGCATTTTTTGCGGATGTGCTTCATATCTGAAAGATTAGTTCAAACGTTAATAAGAATCACAAGTTTCAATAAAATTATTGACGAAGTATAAAAAAATCATGCTCATATTACACTTAACAAATGACATAAGTTATCAAAACAAAATATGTTCTTGAGGCTGCAAGTTATGTTTACCTTAAACATGTACTTACTTTCTTCTATAATAGATATGCATTTAAAAAAACATTGATGTGTGTGTTCTGTATATTTATGAGTGATTGCAATCATAATTAATTTCGTCTTCTTATCGTAAACTGTTTCACATCAAGTGTCAATATAGTGAATATTGTGAGTCAAAATATATAACTAGAGAGAAGATTGATGTTTACCAATGATGTGTATGCTTTTGAAATGGCATATAATGTTTTAAATAGGATATAAACTTTGCTAACTAGTTACACTGCTCGATTGCAATGTTGCTAACTGAGAGCCTATGACAAAAATAGCCTATGAGAGCCTAGAGGTTTAATTACTTCAGGTTTATTTTTTCTACATGTTTTTTGTTTTGCAGTTTGTTCGCCCTAGCTTGAATTATATTCAAATGGTTAAGATTCTAAAATTATAATGTTTGATTAAAAATGAGATAGAATAATATAATGCTTTTTATCGAGTTTTACCATCTGAACATTATACGAATGCCAATTAAATGACATCTTATTTACGTAAGTAAAGCAATCTAGGCATATACCAAAACATGTAGGAAAATGAGAAAGGTTTCTACATATGTACAAAATGTACAAACATGTATTTTCTGACACTTTACACAATATTTCTTTAAATTAATAATTTTCAGGTCAGTATTAACCATAAATATCCTGACGTTTTACAAACGAACGACACATTATCTGCACTTATATGTAAACTTCTGTAAAACATTATGCATTTTTCTTAAACTCACATTATGGTTATATTTTCTCGTTAACATGAGTAAAAGAGCGTCCTTCATTTATTCTACATTCAGTATTATTGTTATATGAGCTAGAAGATAAATGCTAATTGGTTTTACAAAAATGTTTTCAATGTGTTTCGAAATATACTTCTTTACAGAGAGACAGATGGAGAGAAAATTATAGATTACAATCTGTATAGTAATAGGCATTTAGCAAAGTGATGTAATGAAACTGTCAACATCCTATTTTCAAAATGCTATGTTAAGATTGATTTATACAGTAGTTGTTGTCAGATATGAATTGGACCCACCATGAAATGTGTCAAAGATGACAAGTTTTTATGTCTGGTATTGTCTATAGGGGATGCTCCCTACATCAATAGTGTATGTTGTTAATAGTTATATTGCATGTTTGGATGGTTGTATTGTACAACTTTCTTTGTCTGCTATACGTTTGTTTGTCATATTATATAGAGAAGAGTGTTGTTAACATATTTGCATTTCACATTTGTTTTATTCATTTTGAGTTCTGTGTAATATATTACATACAGATGACATTTCATTTGTGCATGAAACCATAAACTTTTGTCGCTGATGCAAAATATCTGTTGGAATTATTATTTATCATCTCGTTCGTATTGAAATGAAATCCGCTCCATAGATTGTATGAAATGCCGAAAAATGAATTGCATATTTCATTTAAACATTTTTATCACTACAGATAAAGAAATATTTATGTGCAAGAGAAGTTTCATTTACCATTCTGTAACCTTTGTACGCAGAGTATCTCAAATGTTCTCGAAGAGTTATAATGTTGAAGCACGAAATATTCGTCAAAGTACGCCACAAAAATAAACTGACAAAAAGCATTTAAATGAAGTGTAAAAAGTTTCCATCGGAATTATATGAAAAAAGCAAATTATATTACAGTTTTCTGTCTTTCTTATACATTTATAAAGACGTGCATATTTTGTGCTGAATTCACTTAATTAAATTGTTTGTTGTGCTAACTTTATTGTACAGAAATAATATTCCTTATACACTTTTACAATAACAGTATTAAAGTTTATGGCCTTTAAAATATCGCCAATAATAAACAAATATTTATTGAAATTTGGTATAAATTCCTCATTGACATATTTTTTAGGATCATACTCTTTGATAACTGTTATTAATTCGATATTTTGTTCGAAGAAATGGCTGTTTTGGTATACATTTATGGGTCGATTGTATCACATGATCCATTAAATTTGTAAATACAAACTACTTTTTTTAACTTTTGTTTGTTTTACAAAGAATAAAATTTATTTTTGTTCTATATTTGGGACGTCAACTGACTGGTTGTTTTGAAACAGATGTTGAATTACCAAAACGTTTTTATACATGAACGGTATATAAGACCTTAGCTCTTACAAAATATGATTGGTAATGTAATAAAGGTCCCAGGAGAAGTTACTGTAAACATTACTTATTTCCCGAATATTTTCACGCACAGAGAGAAAGTATCTTATGTAATATTTCAAGCTGTCTGTATGATTGATATTGGAAACGAATTCGTCTTTTTGAAAATGACCCTTGGTGTATGAATATGTATCATTAAGTATTGATTGTATTTGGTAGTAATTCATATCGATCTATTGATAATGCTTTGACTGAATACACATCTACATCTTTGTCTGTACGCATTGGTCCACTAAAATAAGGCAAGCTAACATAGGGTCTAACGAATTATTTGCTGAAGTCGGTAAAAAACATGGCCATCACCCATGAAGGAAGGAACCATATACAAAAATTATATTAGTGATATGAGATTAATTTGAGAATAATCATTTCGAGGTCAACATTAGCAATAAATCTCTTACGATATTTATTATAGATAAGACATTTTTCTAAATGTTTACTTTATGAAAATATGATTGTAAGGTCTGACGATGTTAACTTTTATACGATGAGTTGGCGTAAGTTATGAATTGCAGACGATCATATTTATAAATAAGAAAAAATGTTATAAATGGAGTGTCAAGTTACGTTTCAACATTTTTGCTCGTCATATCAGGATTATCGAATTTCTGACTGTCTGGTCTGTATTCCTTACAAACTCGAAATAATCCTTTTCCATGAAAACAGTAAACTGAGCAAAAATCTGAATAAATTAAGACATACTTAAGCACGTGGACGTTCCTGGAAATATTTCTTAAACGTACATAAGCAAATAATACAAGGATTAGATTGAATGGACTATTCTATCTACCATCTTATAAGAGTATGGCGTGGTAACTTGCCTCTAGTTCCTTATACATGTCATCTTAATATGTTTACCGTATTTACGTATCCTTACGAACTATACTTTCCAAGTCGTGTACCCATTGGTACCGTATGATAACGAACTGGTCTGTAAAACCGGTCAACAAAAATGTTATCTTATATCAATCCAAACGGCCACAGCTAGGCCCTAAAGTTTCTTAGGTTTAAAGTAATTTTCCACACTTTGTTCATCAAGTTATGAAAGTGAGATAAAACATTAGCACATTATATCATACGACATATAAATGAGGTATGTACAGTGCATTTACGACTTTTGAAACTATCAGCACAATATTCTCCTATAATGACCTCATTTATATTCGATTTATAGTTCGCGTGAAACTTTTGCATCATATTTTTCTCTTAAAATATTATCAATATAATTCAACATGAAAGAATTATGCTGGCGTAGATTCTGTACAAATATTGTCTATCAAGGGACAATGTCTATATTCGAAAGGAAAATAAATTTGGAATGTTTTGGTGTGCTGGCAATTCCATGAACATCTAGTCGTGTTCTAAGCATGTTTTCTTATATGTAACGCATCAATAATTCGATCAGTTCATTTAGGAAGCCAAAATATACAAACAATGTATGTTATAGGTTTGTTTAGTCTAGCACATGACCTAAGGTATTAATTATTTTGATCTGATGACTTGTCGAGACGGTTTTGACACATATATTGCTTGCTTCTCTGATTTTGTTTCTCCCCGAATTTTGACCTTCTTGCTGGTCAATGCAGCAACAAATATCATGTTTATTTGCTGGTTATGTTTTGCACAGAATGCACTAAATTTTCTCTGTTGTAATGATTTAAACTAGAGACGTTAGATTGTGATTTTTCTGGTTTGTTTTAGAATAGTAATTTAAGACTATTCATAGAGATCTCTGCAATCATCAAAATTGAGTTTAACGAAAAAAACAAAAAGTTTCCAAAAAATCATTTTTTATCATTTGGGCTTAAGTACAATTTGCTTGAATCGTTGAATTGGATTTTTTAAGCTGAAATTAAAAAAAATCTAAATAGGAAAGTAAAATGGTAATTCGCGTTGATGAAATTCTGCGTTTATAAATAAGTTAAAAGAAGACAGGGTTTCAATTTGTTTTTAGGCAAATCTTTTTCAAATAAAATTATATTAGGTTTTCTTGTTTTCATTCGATTGTTTTTAATACATAATGAATTGTCCAGACTAAGTAATACATGGTCAAGCTTACATAACTGTGAGTTATTATAGTCGCCGAAAGTGAAGTCTACTTTCATCAAGCATCATATTGTTAATGACTTAGACGTGACAAATGAGTATGCATTTACTGATAATCTAGAAATAATTTCGCCAGAGATGAAAGATAAAATAGCCGTCCAGTCTGTAGTCTACACGGACAAGACGATGGTAATTGTTTAATTTCACTTCTGCTATGCATTGATAAATGACCACACGATCTCTAGATTAGAGTGTAGCATGTTAAGTTTGCATGAATTATTATGTTCAGATAATTGTTGTCTGAATCAACGACTAATAGTATTATTCTTTATAGTTTTAATTAAAAATGTTGAGAATGTTTTATACAAAACTAATTATGAAGCTAAAGCTTTCCAATAGACCCTTATGTAATTTTGTTACTGCATTGGGCCACTCGACTTGAATGATTATTCAAGAACAGTTTGTATCTATACTTTATAACCACTTTATTATGCACATACATTGTAATATCCGCGTTTTACATATGTGAAGAGTAAACGAGTCATAAATGATATAAATTTAACAAACCGCAGATAGGTATTTTCTATGTAGGTCAAACGTGAAGCGATAATTAAAATTATACATGTTACCGTGTCAATGACACTACTTTGAGTGGGAGAACTCTTTAATTAATATTTTTAATATGAAATCGTTTGAGCTCTTTCTATGGATATCTTTAATCCATATTTCGTCAGTTGCTTCGGATGAAACCCAGTTACTGAACCAGGTTGAAACTCTCACTAACGCGAATGAGGATTTAGTAAAAACGTTGGAACAACTAGAGAGGCGATTGGAATACTTAGAAGATGATTGTAATAAGAGAATTAATATATATAATATATGCAATTTTTGAAGAACTTTCTTTCTAAAATGTTTTATTTATCATAGTGCGTTTAAACATTCATATTGGTTGAATATTTAATGTGAACTTGATAATATCTGATTTTATTAAGATATAGCATGATACGCAAACTTGTAAAAAAGCTTTCGATTCCGTAGTAATAGATTTTTTCCTGATTACATGTAAGAAACATTTCATGTTTACTTTTGAAATTCTAATAGCAATTTTGACACTTAAATCATGAATTATATTAAGATAATATTAAGATTAATTAATTATATTCAGGTCTTTGATGAAGACTTGAGTCAGCCTCGATCTAGCTGAAATCCATACTAGAAAACTATGCATTAGATTAATGTACTGTAATACAGATTACAGGCATGTTTATATAAAACTGTCATTAAAACTATAGTTGAATAAATATAATCGCACTTAAACTTCCCAATTATTATGTAAAATCACATTTTACCTTCAGTATCAGATCATCTTTCAATGTCAAAACGAAAGTATTGGACGTACTGCATTTACCTATCGCATAGATACAATTACACAGACGTTAAGTCGAAATGGACCTATTGTTTTTCCCGTTATGATAACTGATCTTGGTGTTGGCTACAATTATTAAACAGGAATTTATACATCGCCTGTAAACGGCATTTATATGATTTCATGTTCCCTGCTGCCTGACAGCAGATCTTCTTCCAATCCTAAACTTCATGCTTCAATGATGGTTGATGGTCATAAAATGGCTAAAGATTTTAGCTCACGCTGACAAGACGCTGCATCGAGATCAAGGTGCGATCACTATCTTCGTACATTTGAAAAAAGGGTCAAAAGTTTGGGTGAAAGTCATAGAAACGGACCATGCAACAGTAGGAGGAGAAATATATTCATATTTTTCTGGATAATTTGTTATTCGAATATTAATAAATTAGTAAATGGAACGCATTTTCTTTCATTTCCTGTAAACAACTTTGTCATTTTGTTATAGACATCAAATGTATAAAGTCAATGATATGATCTAAAGCAGTTGTTCAGTATTTGGACACATGCTTAAGAATAGAAATGCCATTGGTGCATGTTTTGAACCACAACATGAAAACTGCTAATTTTCTAGAGCAATTTATCCACTATTAATATATGTAATTGCGACACACATATAAGTATTATTTGTCCTACCGTATGATGGAAGCAATTTCAACAAAAATTGTCGTCTTCTATTACTATACTTGCGTTAACTACTCATAGATTTGGTAGTACATGCTATAAGGCAAACGAAGTACTTTTTTGTTAGGTTTATCGCCGTAGCAACACATTGTATAAGTTATATCACGGCGGTCAGTCCACCTACTCACTGTTTCTGGAAAGGATAATTTTTTCCCTGCTAGCTAGTTTAAATATATCACATGGATAGCATCCTTGACATTAAAACAAAGCATATTTTATCATCAATATGTTCACTATAGTAATCTACTGCATTTAGTATCAGTTTGTTTTTAAAATGATTTGCGCTCAATAGCTGTTAATGGCTTAAGTTCAAACGTATGCTTCGTTAATATAATATGTAATTTGATGAGCTTTATTTGGCATTTCGTCATTAATATTTGCGTTCAAAAGAATTGCATTTTTTGTTCTAATGACATTTTGATTATAGCCAAGGGAGTCAAATCATTGAGGCTTTCCATAATATAAAATGAATGTTACACTTGAGAAATATTTGGTTATCTATTACCAATTTTTATGCACATTGAATTCGAATATGTAACATGTACGCCAGAAAGAAAATCCAAATAAAGGTCCTCTGCTATGTATTTATCAGTCGAGTTATAATTTGCATAGGGGTTAATGTATTTGTGATATGATTGAAAGACTTTAAAGACATTAGTACGAATCAGTAATACACATAAATAAAATAACATATTAGTCATGGGCTGAATATATCTATTACAATAAATATCGTTACATGAATGCACATTTCATTTTATTTTAATTATTAACGCTCCCCTTACCTTGCATATCAAATGAAAATAGAAAAATGATTTATATCAGAGCAAAATTCTTTTCGTTTGTATTTCTGAAGTGAGTGTGTGCCAGCGGGACGATGCAATATACTCTTTTTATAAAAATGATAAATTTCTTCGCTAAAAGTCTCAACAAGAAAGTTACGTAATTCCAAATAGAGTTAAATCCAATAACAATTGTATGAAAACTTATCTTGATCAACTGATGAATCAGAGAAAGTCGTCATGTTTATACTATAATAGAAAAAAATCCTATGAAAACATTATTCATACTCTCTAAATTTGTCTATGAATTTTAAAGAACGTTCGATAAGCGGGTTTGATCTTTAAATCGACAATAAGAATGCAATAAATTACGTATTCTAATTGAATCGAATATATATTTCTTTTAAATATTGGCACATTTATTTGGCTTCTGTTACCAAATCACGTATTATTAAGACATATGTATTAATTCATTTGTATGGTTTTTTTTGTAAGTAGTCCCGAGTGGCTCATGTTCTGCTACTGTTTAACTTGTAAGATATACTTAAAACATTCAACTGGCATGCATGACTCATACATGTTGAAATATTTTGACAAGTAAAACTTCGAAAATGCAGCATTTAACGATGATTGACAAATACTACATCACTATAGTATACGTCAATATTCACTGACATTACTACAACCATTGTTACATAACTTGACTGTTGCATGTTAAAAAATTATGACGATGATAAGCATGACAAAGCCATTGTTAAAAAGCTATTCGTTATTTTCGGACACGCGGTTCACCATGTATTGGTTTTGGAATACCATATTGCTGATAAAAAGGGTTTGACTGTATTTAAGGAAACAATTGTCATTACTTTCAAAGGATTTTGAACCTTGTATAAGTTAAGAAACGATCAACAACAATCATGATATTACTGTATATCAACCAGATATCAAAAAATGAAATTTGTACTGAATTATTAATACAACATGACAATATTACGGATGACGAACATTTTATTTGCATATATTCTCAGTAATCGATGGACATGTCATAAATAAGATTCATTAAATACATCATACATAGCTGATTATATCAGGGATTCAAGATATTGATATTTATTTACAAGGTCTTTAAATTATGGTATAGAATTAACATTATTAAAGCTATACAGTCGTTTTATCAATCAAAATCATAAAATAGGATACTAGTATCATATTATATGTAATTGGATACTAAGTGCATGTTAATATTTTGAAATGTAAATTTTGAAAAGATTTGTAAGTTTTAAGTTTTGACAAAATTATTTGTGTGATTATCAAAATCATTTTGCACTGAGATAATGAGATAAGGTGTATCAACATCAAACTCATTTATAGATTAGATTTCATTGCATTTAGGTACCAATACTGTATACAGTTAATTCATTGATTATCAAATGCCAGATCTTATACAATCTGATTAAAACCCATCTTAAATTTTCCGCTTACCAATTAGCGCAATAGATTGAATTATTTATACAGGCATTTCACTTTCACAATGAATCTAAGACGCTTTCAAATAAGTCTCTTGAACATGAGCTTAGGAAACTCCATTCTATTTTAAGAATAATAATTTCCTGCAATACTGAAATCAGGGTACTTAAAAGTTTCGTTAAGTATATATATTTTGTATAATAAAGTTATCGTCATCACGCAGAATTTCATACAACATGTTATATCGACTACACTTCATTTATAATTGGAGAAGCTGGTTGCACTCCTTTATTCTGTTTACTGTTAAAAAAACAACAACAAAATATTTAAAATATTTTCTCATAAAAGTTTCCCAGAAACTTATATGTGAATTTTTTTATGAATATATTTCAGACAAATGTAATATACAACGAATTATAATCTCTTTTCTTTCCATACAAGCGTTAATGAGTATTACATGCGTATGTAAATCTACTTTATATGCAAGCGACGCGACATTTGAATATGGTACACAGAACATATTTAACTTTTGGTTGAGTAGAATTTCATTTATAATCAAAATATAAATTTGTCTGACAACATATTTTCTGATTCGGGAATTGTCATCAACGGTACGATATAACTGATATGTCAAAAGTGTGAAATAAATATAGATTTACAACGTCAAGAAGCATGTCTTAGCTTTCTGCTTGTGTTCCATTCTGATTCTAAGAACAACTTTATCATGTAAAACACACTACAATGCAATTCTAACTTTAAATACATAAGACATTAATGCCAGCATTTTTTTATACACATACAAAGCTTATAATTGTTTTACTGAAATAAGAAGTACACTATGTATAATAAGCTCCATCTAATGTGGTTTTTGTTTATATAAAAATAAAACACTAGTTAGAGATGAAAGAAAGGCATCATATCAAATTATTAATATTTTAAGTCATTTGCAAGACCAATAAACCTATAATACACATCACTGATACAATTTTGCATTTGGGACAGACACATATATCGACATGTTAATAGAACTTGCTTTTGGCATACACTTATATGGGAACTTCTTCAGCCTTCAGTGCTTTTGAGAAGAAATATTTGCTGTCTGTATTGTGCTGTTAAAATGTGTATTAGGGATATTCTATAATGGAATGCATCATTTTCATTAATAATGTAATCAATTTTTTATCACTTAACATTCAGTTGAATTGCCTCATAATATCTACACATTTTGCCAAACGTTCGTTTTATTATTTCGACCTAATGCCTAACAAGCAAACAATCATTTTTAAACGTGTTTTGACGTTGTAAAAAATCCAACAAAAACAGGTTGTATTGCATTTATCTTTAACTTCCTTATGTTTTACTTGTATATATCATATAATCAAAACGCAGACAATCAAACGTTTTTATCCAATTCATATGCTACAAAATATCATATTTGTTATAATCTCGAAAGTAATGTGGTTTTTCAACAGCTCTACTCATCAGATGATAGTGTTACAAGTATAGATACATCATACATTCGTACTCAACTTTTCTTGCATGCAGCCAACAACATCAGGTGCAGTCTTGATTTCATTTATCAAAAATTAGTTTATTTGGCAATTAAATTTCCAAAACTAACGTCGTCTTAATTATATCCTCTGAATTAAATAATAAGACACATGTTACACGATCAATTTGTCACACATATAATTATATTAGATCATAATAAATTTGCTTAAAGTTCTCATAAAGACGACTTGCACAGAAGTAGTAAAATTACATGACATAGCATGTCGGCCCAGTTGAGAAAAGCGTCTAAAAAAGTGGTTCGCTGTACTCATAGGTATATCAGCAATATTTTGATAGTTTCTTATAGGAAAAAGTGTGCTCTTTACGAATCTGCCAGGTGATTTTTCAAATTTTGGGGCAGGAAGATGCTATTGGCCAAAAACCGATGACGTCACTAATTTCTAAAAAATCGTCTTTTAACTTTAAAAACGCATTGCGCGCTTGTTTTTCATGTTTCGAACAAATAATTTTGGTTCTGAATTATGATAAGCTTTGACTATAAGATTTTGTAAAAGTTTTGAAAATAATCGGGTGCTGGATGCACTGATCATCAGAACAAGTGATTACGTCACATTTTTCCCATTTTCCGAGGTATAAGTTTTTAAACGTCATTTATTTTATGTTCTAAATTATTTTTTTAAAAAATCGTATGCACGTTAGGTTTTGACCATACCATGAAGATAAAAAATATAAATTAGAATATGCTTGATGATAAAACATAAGCTAATACCAGCTCCCTAACCAACCCTTACTAGTCACAGTTTTGTCTATAGCCCTGCAGTAAAATGCCATATTCAAGGTAAACCCTGTTCTTGAGTCCCCACAAAGTTATTTTGCAGTTTATTTGTCGTTGAACGGTGCTGAATGAGAATCCGAGTAATGACACCCTACATTACTTGAACAATTTGCATAATATGCAAATTAAGTCCGCCATTATCGAAATTCCGTTTTTCCCTAATAACACAATAACCAACTTGGATAGAAATTTAAAATAAGCCTCCATACCCATGTTTTTTATGGTCTATCTATCATATGATACTAATTTCAGCTTGATCAGGTCATTTAAATGCAAATTATGTATTTTACTGAATACAATATCCGGGTTATCTAGACATTAAAAAGTCTTTTGTTTTTGTTTGCATATTTTGAGAAACATTTGGTTATGTTATGTTATTTTTGTACGTTTTAGACACTAATTTATCAAATGGAATTATTAAATCAGTAAATGATGATTTTAAGCTATGCAAACTATCTTAATTACACTATACAGTTATATTTGTTGTAGGACTATGCCTTTATACATTTCAAGACTGCACGTACAGTTATGCCATTTTTTATTCTTTTTTGCCTGGATAATTATATTCGGGTTTTGTATCTTCTAACAATGCTGATTAAGAAACTAAGTGAAGAAATTCTGACATCCTTATGAAAATTTGCATAATATGCAAATCTATCCTCCCCCATCACCAAAATTCCGTTTTTTTTGATAATAACACAATGAACAATTATTATAAAAAATAAATTTGTGTCAGTACCCATGTTTGTAGGGTCTAGTTAACATATGATACCACTGTCAGCACCATAAGATGATTTAAATATGCAAATTATGAATTTTAATAATAAGGAGGAGGTATGTTTTCAAATAAATTAAAGACCTCTATCAGATTACGATTCGCAGCATAAACAGTTTTACGACCATTTACAAATAATTGAAGGCAAAGCGTTTAGACCGTGTGTATTTAGTGTCGAAACGGAGTATTTTCGTGATATATGCATCTCAATTATCATTTATGACACACATTAACAATATGCATTTTACCTATGCGTCCATTACATGTGTGTGTGCTTCGTTTTATGTTGGTGAACCTATATTGATGAGCTAATTTTATCATGACTATCATAGGTGCATGAAGTGGATTGATATCTCTCATCTCCTTATAAGTTAAGTTCTCGTATAGAAAAACAACATTCTATAAAAGAAAAACTATGGTCAGGCAAAGCCTCTTATGAATACAATACATACATGTTCTTTACTGTAAATAGATTGTCAATTATAGTTTCCGTAATTTCTAAGTTGCCTTAATGTCGCTACTTAAAATAAGTCCCACAAACAACTTTCTGATTTCGCAACGAAACTAAGGATGTATTTAACTGATTGAAATTACATGCAATGCATAATAGGCATGAGTCAAAATTTAAGTCGCTAATTAAGTCATACAAGGTCAAAAAGGTGCAGCAATGAACATATATAGCATATGTTGACACATGTAGTTTCATGTTTTACATTCCACTTAGTTGAGAGGTCAAATATGCACACAAATATGTAAAACTTCCCAGTCTCTACTATTACAGTAAAACATATCGATAATATTGTGTCAATGACAGGATGTTCTTCATAATGATAAAATGGGTTTGAATTCAGTGGCTTCAATTTTACGAGCAACTGAAGATGTACTGTAAAATTAATTCATGTTCTTTCATTACTTGATTTTGGCTTAACGGCTCAGCAAATCAAAATTCATACAATAGTGTGTGCAAACGAAAAATTCTTAGTATAACTACAACACTATAAACGTTTGTATCATTTGCACATTTAAACATTCATTTAATATTATTTACATTGATTATGATTGGTATATAACTGGTCCCATGATCTATGTGAACATTCCAAACAAAACATTGAAATCCATCTGAGCAAAAATTCAGTCGCAATTGACAGATTGCTCAGTTCAATTTATTCATGGATAATTAGGTGAAATTCACATTGGATCTGTATAATATAATTATACTTGATTACATGCAGAAAACATGGTAGCATTTAATAGTAAATTTTGATTTACAATTCACGGTGGAATAAAAGAAAACAATTGAGACAATACCTTATTTCTATCAAATTGGAGCATTTATTTATTTTAATTCAATCTATTTACGCATTGTATCATACAAATGACATTGAGTCAACGAGTCAGATTAGCATATAATCATTTGTTTGATAACAATGATACACAAAAATTAAGCAATAAAAAATTACTAGTGTATGTTAGGCAAAATGACATACGTTGAAGTACTATAATTTGAATATAAATCGTTAACTCGAAAAGCAGTACACTTGAAATAACGTATTTGCATACATTTGCATATTTTAATCATCTGAAAATTTGAATTGTGGTATGATATGATAGCTAGACACTAAAACGTAGGTGCAGACACATATTTGAAATTTTATCATAATTGGTTATTTTGTTATTAGCGAAAATGGAATTTTAGTATTGGCGAACTAAATTTGCATATTATGCAAATTAATGAAGAATTACATGTTGGCATCACTTATTTTCTTTCATAATCAGCATTGTTCAATGATAAATAAACTGCATCAAAATTATCCAAGCATCAACAGTATGATAGAAAATGGCAAAAATATACGTGACACCATGCAATAGAATAAATAGTGCAAATCCTTTCACTTATAATGTAATTTAAATATTTTGCGTAAAATAAAGTCATCATTTACTGGTTCAATAATTCCATTTGATAAATTTTTGTCTAAAACGTACAAAAATAACATAACATAACCAAATGTTTCTCAAAATATGCAAACAAAAAACAAAGGACTTTTTAATGTCTAGATAACCCGGATATTGTACTCAGTAAAATACCTAATTTGCATAAATTTGCATATTTAAATGACCTGATCAAGCTGAAATTAGTACCATATGATAGATAGACCATGAAAACATGGGTATGGAGGCTTATTTTAAATTTCTTTCCAAGTTGGTTATTGTGTTATTAGGGAAAAACGGAATTTCGATAATGGCGGACTTAATTTGCATATTATGCAAATTGTTCAAGTAATGTAGGGTGTCATTGCTCGGATTCTCATTCAGTACCGTTCAACGACAAATAAACTGCAAAATAACTTTGTGGGGACTCAAATTCAGGGTTTACTTTGAATATGGCATTTTACTGCAGGGCTATAGACAAAACTGTGACTAGTAAGGGTTGGTTAGGGAGCTGGTATTAGCTTATGTTTTATCATCAAGTATTTTTCTAATTTATATTTTTTATCTTCATGGTATGGTCAAAACTTACGTGCATTCGATTTTTAAAAAATAATTTAGAACATAGATTAAATGACGTTTGAAACTTATACCTCGGAAAATGGTAAAAATGTGACGTAATCACTTGTTTTGATGATCAGTGCATCCAGCACCCGATTATTTTCAAAACATTTACAAAATCTTATAGTCGAAGCTTATCATAATTCAGAAATAAAATTATTTGTTCGAAACATGAAAAACAAGCGCGCAATGTGTTTTTAAAGTTTAAAGACGATTTTTTAGAAATTAGTGACGTCATCGGTTTTTGGCCAATAGCATCTTCCTGCCCCAAAATATGAAAAATCACCTGACAGATTCGTAAAGAGCACACTTTTTCCTATAATAAACCATCAAAATATTGCTGATATACCGATGAGTACAGCGAACCACTTTTTTTAGCCTTGGGCCGACATACTAACACTCCACTCGTTCAATATTGACTATGCTGTCTGCAAAAACAAATACAGTCATATCTGAAGAGACGAATAAAAGCTTCAAGGCAGTAAACGAAAACTGCAAAAAGGCATAACACACATGAAACTTAACCTTACCTGTAAATGTATAGTTATCGTGTCTAAAGGACTTGAAGATACTGACACAACTTTTAGTTTTAGGTAACTGCAAAACTTGTTTTACATAGAATCGTTTTCGGGCTAAGTATAAAAAACAACCTCATGTAGACGTAAATGACGTTAAATTTTACCAAGATTACTAAATATTATCTAAACGTTGATATTATCGAATGCGAAATTCAATTGGAATACAATGATTTAGATATTTAATACAATTTTGCGCCTGTTGACACTGTTCACATTTGTGATAATCAACATACTAAATAAATGTACCGGAAGCTTTGTCAATTAAAGCGACGCTCATATATTGGAACTATCTCACTGCAGTGTCATATCTTTGCTTTCTTACAAACCTTTGCCGCTATTACTGATTTTAGGTTCATATTAGTAATTTTTGGATTAGTCGCACGTGCAAACGACCGATTTATGTTCGTTATAACGCACATCTGTTTTAGAATAGTAAACGTCTTTCATGAATCGTCTACTTTGAAATTTCCTTTACTTGGTCCAGACAGCAAGTAATTACAAGTGCAGATCTAAACCTGCATTTGACAAATCATTAACAAATAGAGCTATCCTAACAAGTTTGTATCTGACTAATGGTAAACAGATGGTACAAGTAATTTACCGTCTGATAGGTCAGTCTCGTGTACTATTGGATAGTCACCAGTAATTGGTCGTCTGATAGGTCTGTCTCGTATACTATCGGATAGTCACCAGATTGTTATCAAAGAGTATGGCATGTAAAGTTGTTGGCAAGTAAAATTAAACTTTCACCGATATTTCAGGTTTAACTAAACATAACTCTTTTATTTGCATCATTGAAGATATAAGCGTTTTTGTCTTCCTTTTTTCTGAATTTGAAGTACAGAGGTAATAGTGGAAATATTTTACAGAAAAAATGAGTTGGACAAACTTTAAAAGCTGGATTTAGATTTAAATGCAATCTTGCATTAAAAAAAATACTGTAATCGTTTTAATGATTTATATCTTTTTCTTGCTAATGTTGAACTACATTTAGGTAGAAAGATATATTTTTCAAATGCTTCAAATCAAATACAAGCAGTGATTTAAATAGAATTGCGATTAACTCTGAAATTGAACTTGATTTTATATTTGTATTGGTTGAAATAAATTTGCTAAGTCCTCTATATTTCTCCAGAGTGTAAGACTTGCACACAAATGGTATTGAAGTGTAATAAGCAGGACCAAATTCCGGATACTTCAAAAATTACTTAATGGGGTTACATTTTATACAAATTTGTGAAACTTTCACATCTTGTTTAAATTTCTCACACAATTGTTGATAATCTATTTATATAATTTATGACACTCCTTTTGTATCACAAAAAGACATACCAACTCTACCACAAAATTTTTATGGACAAACTGAGCGATGCCTACGCGATAACAAATGTTAAGACTATAGAAATCAATATATCAAACTAAGGGTATAAGTTTACAAGGAATGAACAATCCACAAAATCATCAACTCTTCAAACTTGATACTAAATGCATTAAATTGTCAGTCTAACATTGATTATTGCTCAGTTTTAAAACCATAGTTGTAGTAATGTCATAATATGTTGGCATGTTTTGATGTAATATTTTCACTATTTGTCAATCATTGTAGAAGTTGCATCTTTCAACAAATTGAACTATTTATAATATCAATTATCCGAACTATTTATAGAAAAACATATTCTGGACACTAAAGAAGACAAACAATGCAATTACATAAAATAAGAGTAAAAACCGGTTTAAATATACAGTTGAAAACAAAACATATAGGATGTTATAACATATTATGGTTATAAATGTCCTACTTTATACAACTCGGAAATCTCCCCCCCCCCCCCATCAGGTTCACTAGTAAGAAGAGAAGAAATTTTCGATTTGATTTCAAACCATCAAATATTGCATATTATTTCAAATTTTTAGATGTCTGTATACCGTCATAAAGGGCAATTTATTGGCATATTAAGAAAGCGATGTATTATCTATATCAAGAATATCTCTACATAAATATGTCACAAAACAAAAGCTAGCGCCTTGATAAGCGATAAACAATCTACAAAATCATCAGCTCTTCCAACTTTATACAATATGCAACAAGTTGTTAGTCAAAACATCGATTACTGCTCAGTTTAATTACCATGGTTGCATTAATGTAAAATAACATTGACATATACTGATGTAACGTTTCCACTATTTGTCAATCAATCAAGAATTAACACATTCAAACTGTACGTTTCACAATAGTCCAGCATTGACGAAAGTTTCGTTTTATGCTTGAGGTTATAGCAAATTAAATTACATGATGATGCAAATTATGCCCGTATTAGGCGACTTAATCATATTCAATCAAGATGATTTCGATTCATCCATTTTTAATTCTTTCAAGTCCCGTTTACAGCTAAAAGTGTCTTGACTTATGTACTCAAAAACTTATAATTCCTGATCCTAGAATTATATTTTATAGTCTCTACCATTACAGCAAAATGCAAATAACTTTTATTTTAAAATTCAATAGTGTTTTTACAATTGGGGTTCATTATTTTAAATAGTTGAATATTCTAAATTGGTTTTATCTAAGTCGGTATCAATTACTGAACATTCGAATACAGCTATTTAGAATAAGAGTGAATTACCAATATAAACTAGTTTTTATGTTTTCAAGATAAGAATTAAATGGTTTGAATAGCTTTAGTGTTTTTTGGTCATTAATACAGCCGTAGATTGGATTTCTTGATTTTTGTATTATCTTTATTTTCTTTTAAATTAAAAGGTAATGGTTCGTGACTATATCTTGGCAAACTGCATATATCATGTCATTGATTTATGAGACAAAAAAGGTGATCAATTACTAAAAATGTTATCTAAAATTAAAACCTAAAGTTGAAAGTGTACAATTGCGGTGAAGGTAATTTTTAACTTTTTTGAAATTTTGCTGAAATTTTCGCACAAAATTTATTTATGCCTTCTTCAAGAGTGTCGTTTTCATAAACTCAAGAGATGTGTCAGCTGGTGGAAATGTTCTTAATATTGAATCTGACTCGTATGTATAGTATCCACATAAATGAATGGCTGAAGAATAAATGTTTGTAGACTCTGCTATTGATAAGGGACGTTTGGTTGCTGCAGTTGGCACAGTTATAGTCGATGGTGTTGTTAGAGTACTTGCTTCAACGACCCAGGCAATACAAGCCACTATAAGGATACACTTCTGAACTCCTTTCATTTCTGAAAATCCGTCAAAATATGAAGGCACTGGTTGTATCTGAAAAATATCTTAATTTAAGGACTAGCACTGCAATTTGGAAGTTGATAACAAAGATACAAAATACACATAGTATTTTCTATAGTATGCATCAATGTGAATTGCTTAATTCAGAATCTAAATAGAAAAAAAGTAATATATGTTGACAGTCTGCCATTAAAGTTTAAACTATGTGGCACCAACCGCTGGATTAATTTCCCTTAAGAATTCTATTTGAATATTTGTATTCCATGAAGAATTGAATGTCTTGATTTGAACACAGATTTCTATCTGATTTGTGTCATTGTTTCATAAATGCTTATTACTTCTCTGCTTTCATGAACTGTGTTATATTGTGCATACCTGAAACAAGTTCTAAATTGTTTCAGATTTATTATCAAATTGCAAAATGAAAGACATGATATATTGAGAATAACAGACTACGTAATTACCATGGTAAATAATTTCATATCCTTAAAGCCTTTTTTAATATACGTGGAATTCATACTTCGTGATTTATGTGATTTGTAAATTGTTTTATAGAATTGAAACGGTCGCCATGTTTGTTTAAATTATATCAATGTTCCTTTTAGGCTTGTATTAAATAAAACTAGACTTCCTGTTAGTGATTGCTGTGTAGAAAATATATCATTGAGTCTAATAAGGTCATTGGTATCTCATGTATCGCAATAACAATAACCTTAGTATGTAGGTTTATTTGTGTTACACATAATGTTTAATTAAACAAGGAACTAACCACAAGTATTGTGATTAAAAATGACATTTTTCATTTATGATGAGATCGTACATAAAATCTCAAAATTATATATACAACTCGCAAAATTAACTAAACTAATAAACAGTGTGGGAACACAAACGTGAGGAGTTAAATCGGGCGCTGTTATTGTCACAAAAATATGTTTAATGCGATTTGTGTTATGTCATTAGTTTAAATTAGAACACTTACATAGAAATAAGATTCATATAACAAATGCTTTACCGATGCTTCAACATTTGAGATGAGATTTCATTCATCTAATTGATTTATGAAGAAACATAGAAACAAAAATGAATTTTGGAAACTAGGTCAGTTTGCAACATCTGACCAAGATAAACATAGAAAATAACACAATCTATCATGGAAATTCAAAAGCGCTCAGAAACAGTTCAAAGGAATATAAGTATGTAGCCTCTTAAAGCACATGACTACCATTCTAATATTGTTTTGGCTATACACAAATTTACATTATATCCGTGATGCCCAAAGACAAATATAACGTGTAGCGTTCATATCCTTCCAAGATAATGCGAGAAAATGAGAATTGCCTCCATATTTCATTTCCAGCATGCTTGGAATACAAGGAGCTTTCAAGGACAGATGTCGTTTTCATTTTTAAATTCAGCTGTATAATGACGTACTGTCCTTAGAATACGGTGATCAGTACCAGCATAATGCGATCACGTTAAGACGATTAAATATGACGTATGATTTCTTTCTCTCCCTTAACCGCGGCCGTGGCGTAGTGGTTAGCATGTCTGACTTCGAATCCGGAGATCGTGGGTTTGAGCCCGGTCGCGGTAGGTCATACCCTATACATGAGTTGTCAGCCTCGTGGTGGGCTAAGTTAGTACTGGTGATAAAAAGTGTTCAGGAAACCTGTAGCAGGAAGAGCTGGCCGTCGTATATATGACCTAAATATATGTTGAATACGACGTTAAAAATCTTTCTTTAATGGACATTTTCATTATTCTTCGACGAGAATAGACAGCTAACATGCGTAAAGCATTGAGCATATTCTAATCAAATGTATATCAACCAGTGCATTTAATATATAACTGTTCTAGTGAATTGTTAAATCTTAGTGTTCAATTATCAGTCCAATGTCATGCGTATTTGATTTAAGATACGGATACTTGTATAAACGGAAATAAATTAAGTTTAATATGTACTTAACAACATAATGACATTGCACTAAATAAGTCGATCTTGGAACATAAAGCGTTATTGGTTTGTTTAGTCTAGAACATGACTTGATGTATTAAATACTTTAAACTGACGACTTTTTCGATACAGTGTCGACACCATATACGTTAATTGCTCCTCTGCGTTTGATATATTTTGCCTACTGTTGACCTTATTGCTATTGCCCGATCAATTTAGAAAACAATACAGTCTGTATTTGGTCTATATGTGGGATCATATGTGTCTACTTTTTTATTCAGTAGCAGCACGATTTAAGTTCCAGCGCAAGTGTATTATCATTGATGATAACTTCCAGTACATACAATTTATAATTATGTTATAGCATAACTCAATTTAGGCCATAGTCCAAATAATTTAATATTGTCAGAGGGCTTGAAAGCGGCATACTTAATCATTATGATATCAAAATTGCTGAACATATTTTTGTGTTGGCCTTTCAATCGATTGTTATGATATATTATGACACTATCATAAGAAATTTGGAATGCAACGTTATTTTTGTTGAAAATTAATAGAACCTTTTTTGTAAAAATGGCGTAGAACAAATGGTTATATTACATTTATCATGGGAATGGAAAAAATGTTTATACTCAGAAATAGGTCATGGAAATATAATTAATGTCAGCTCTTACAACGTATGATTGACATCTTAATATTGTGTAGTCCCTTGTGTGGTTTAAGTTGATATAGTAACAACGTTTATTACGGCTAAGATGTATTCAGAGCAAGTATTGGTATATGACTTTTCCTTAGACATTTAAAATGGCATATTGATACATTTTCTTTGTTTCCCATAAGGTTTGCCAAATAGATATTACGTGCATTCCTGTCCAAATGACATTCACCATAGAAAAACAAATATTCCAAAATGTAACTAACACTTACTTTCGTATGATCAAATTTTATTTTATTTGAATATTAATTAAGTACAGTTCAACATAGCTGTTAGGTAAATTCGTATTATTTGCTAAAACTTATGGAACACTCACCAAAACCACTTAAAATCTACACAAAGTGATAAATTCAGACAAAACTTTAACTAATATGTACTTAAATTGTTCATAAAGAAACTTTAAATTGGATTGTATTTACTTCAATTCGACCTTTATGTAATTCAATGTGAAGTGCAATCGTCATATAGACTATATATAGTTAAAAAAATGATATGTTTTATACAAGAAATTAGAACGAAGCTAAATGTTGCACCCAATAACGTTGTTTTATTCTGTCACCAAAGCAGTAGTAGTTTGTTTTTAATTTTTGATTATTGCCTACGATTGAACTTCTGAATGTTACGCCCAATAATAAGATCAGATCAGTGATTTTAAGAATGAAACATTTACCAATAGTATAGGTCATTGGTTTGTTTGGTCTAGCACATGACTTGCAGCATTAGTTATTAAATTTGACGACTTGTCGAGACAAGTTTTGACACATCTATTGCTAGATTCTCTGATTTTGGCGTTTTGGGTAAGTTTTGACATTTGGACTAGCTTTCGATCAATTCAGCAACAAATGTTATTCGTATATTCCCATTCTTTCTCTGTAAAAGCAATTATAGATATACACACTCGTATAAAAATTGAAGGCAACGAGAAACGATGTCTGCAAAACATTATCATTCTTTTGATAAATAAAGAAAGTACGTCCTTGCTAATACCAGACATTTTTCGAAGATTATTATCTGTTACCATCTTGTGATACACTATTTCATTATATCTAGCATACGAAACATTACTGAATGTGTTTTATTTTCTTTAATATTCTAATAAGCTCTCTAACTCTATTGCGAACCATTTATTAATGATAGAATGGACACTGTCATAAATGTAGTCCGAAACAACCTTTTATGAAATCGTAAATAAATTGTTTGTTTGTTATTTTTGGTTTTACGGCGCATCAACAAAGAAAGATTATATCACGCCGAATGTAAATAAATTAATCCTTTAACTAGTAACTTTAACTAAACATTTTTTTCTGAGTATTACCCTGAGTTATAAAACAACACCCTTACAATTTTAGTTTAAAAGTTTACAACATATCCTTCAATTTCATATCAATTTCCTTAATAGCTGCTTTACTCAAAATACAATTCTAGGTTTTTTAGTTTAAGTTTTTGCATTTCATTGTTCCTGATTGCTTTCTCTTGTCAGTTTTTGACATTTGTTTGAAAATCTGTAGAAATAACTTCGACAGGGAAGCCAAAAAATGCTTCTGAAAGGAATTGCCATTTTCATTTTTTATGTTTTAATATGAAATTTTCTTGAAATGAAATCTGTCTAAAGATAACAATACTTAGAATTAAACGTGCACATTGCACGTTAGTTTAAAATAGCAGTAAATTCTAAAACAAATGTTCAATATTATATAATTTCAAAATTTATGTAACGTTCCGTTTGTTTCGTTTTCCTTCATGAATCACGTTTTGTTAGATATATTTGAACGCGTTTAAACAACAATTTTATTACGAAAAATCACAATATTATCATTTGAAATACACTGTCAATAAAATGGCCATGAACATGTATAGAGCTGGAATTGATATTTACTCATCACAAAAGCAATCATATTGTGCGATAATGGAATTTGTACATCAGATATGCGATGTGTTTGATTTTGCAACCATTATCTCTTTTGAAGTTGTATTTGCTTAAGAATTTTTATGTTTAACTTTAATCTCAACTTTTCATGTATTTTGTCAAAATATTTGAATGTTCAATTGGTTTTTACTCCAGAGAATAATACATTTAATTCTTCTAAGCAACAATATTAGCTTTTAATACATTGCGATATTGTGTCTTGTGAAGGATACAGCTAGTTATACATTTAGATTTAATGTGCAGCTATGTTGTATAATTTTTTAATAAAATTTAGCTTTTAAAATAATTGAACGTCTTTCCAGATTGTCTCTGATAGTATGTGTCGTGGTTAACAGTTATCTTTAGATGTTTCTATTTCAATATTGCAAATCATACTTGTTTTATTCGTTTAAAACTGACCAGATGCTAGTTTATACTTAAATGGTATAATAGAAGTTCAGGGAATATTTTTGAGACATAAACCTTCTTTGGTACCATTCCGAATGAAGCTCTGCCAAGGAAATTGTATTTATTTAAATTTTCTAATATTTCAATTTGTGGTTTTTGATATACAGTTAACTCTAATGTGGAAGATGGTTTACAATCTGTTAAGATTGCAATTCGGGAAAGCCTCCCTGGAAATGGCAATCGTAGAGGCGTTAATACCTACGCATAATAAACATAAATAAGACTACTGCGTTCTTACATTGGTAGCGAAAGACCTTCCAATTTCATTTCCCGAACTGACGTTAGCTTGCAAGTTATTTGCCTTTTTGATAAAATTTAAACCAAGCAAATTGTTGTTTTTGGTGTGTTTCCTTAAAATCAGGAAAATTACTATAAATTGTGAATAAAAATCACAAATTTCTAATAAAATTACTGACGAAGTATAATACATTCATTAGTATATTGCAAATAAGAAACGACAATTGTAAGTTATTAAAACTTTCTTCAGGGACGGAGTATATTCTTAAGGCATCAAGTTATGTTCACATTAAACATTTACTCATTGTCTACTCAAATAGACAAGCATTGTAAGAACAAAATTGATATGCATTAATTGTTTAATTATAAGTGATCCTTACTAAATTCGTCTTCGTGTCGTAAACTGTTTCACATCAAGTGAGTCAAAATATATAACTAAAGAGAATATTGATATTTACCAATGATGTATATGCTTTTAAAATGGCATATAATGTTTTAAATAAGATATAAAATTTGCTAACTCGTTACACTGTTCGATTGCGATGTTGCTGACTGAGAGCCTATGACAATGCTAAATGTTTTATTACTTTAGGTTTAATTTTTCTACAGTTTTTTTGTTTTGCAGTTTGTTCGGCCCAGCCTGAATTATATCTGTGATTTTCAAATGGTTACGATTCTAAAATTGTAATGTGCAAATAAAAAATGAGATAGAATAAAATTATGCCTTTTATCGAGTTTTACCATGTGAACATGATACGAATGCCATTTAAATGACATTTTATTTACGTAAGTAAAGCAATCTAGGCATATACTAAAACATGTAGGAAAATGAGAAAGGTTTCTACATATGTACAAAATGTACAAACATGTAATTCATGACACTTTACACAATTTCTTTAAATTATTAATTTTCAGGTCAGTACTAACCATAAATATTCTTACATTTTACAAAACGAACGACACATTATTTGCATTTGTATTATTTTATTATTTTGTGAACTTCTATAAAAAATTATGCATTTTTCTTAAACTCACATTATGGTGATATTTTCTCGTTAACATGAGTAAAAGAGCATCCTTCATTTATTCTACATTCAGTATTATTGTTATATAAGCTAGAAGATAAATGATAATTGGTTTTACAAAAAATATTTCAATGTGTTTTGAAATATACTTCTTTACAAGGAGACCGAGGGAGAGAAAATTATAGTTTACAATCTGTATAGTAATAGGCATTTAGCAAAGTGATGTAATGAAACTGTCAACATCCAATTTTCAAAATGCTATGTGAAGATTTATTTATACAGTAGTTGTTGTCAGATATGAATTGGACCCACCATGAAATGTGTCAAAGATGACAAGTTTTTATGTCTGGTATTGTCTATAGGGGATGCTCCCTACATCAATAGTGTATGTTGTTAATAGTTATATTACATGTTTGGATGGTTGTATTGTACAACTTTCTTTGTTTGCTATACGTTTGTTTGTCATATTGTATATAGAAGAGTGTTGTTAACATATTTGCATTTAACATTTCTTTTATTCATTTTGAGTTCTGTGTAATATATTACATACAGATGACATTTTGTGCATGAAACTATAAACTTTTGTCGCTGATGCAAAATATCTGTTGGAATTATTATTTATCATCTCGTTCGTATTGAAATGAAATCCGCTCCATAGGTTGTATGAAATGCCGAAAAATGAATTGCATATTTCATTTAAACATTTTATCACTACAGATAAAGAAATTATTTATGAGCAAGAGAAGTTTCATTTACCATTCTGTAACCTTTGTATGCTTAGTATCTCAAATGTTCTCGAAGAGTTATAATGATGAAGCACGAAAAATTCGTCAAAGTACGCTACAAAAATAAACTGACATAAAGCACTGAAATGAAGTGTACAAAGTTTCCATCGGAATTATTTGAAAAAATAGCAAATTATATTATAATAGTTTTCTGTCTTTCTTATACATTTATAAAGACGTGCATATTTTGTGCTGAATTCACTAATTAAATTGTTTGTTGTGCTAACTTTATTGTACAGAAATAATATTCCTTATACACTTTTACAATAACAGTATTAATGTTTATGGCCTTTTAAAATATCGCCAATAATAAACAAATATTTATTGAAATTTGGTATAAATTCCTCATTGACATATTTATTAGGATCATACTCTTTGATAACTGTTATTAATTCGATATTTTGTTCGAAGAAATGGCTGTTTTGGTAGACATTTATGGGTCGATTGTATCACATGATCCATTAAATTTGTTAATACAAACTACTTTCTTTAACTTTTGTTTGTTTTAAAAAGAATAAAATTTATTTTTGTTCTATATTTGGGACGTCAATTGACTGGTTGTTTTGAAACAGATAACTTACGTTTTGTTGAATGACCAAAACGTTTTTATACATGAACGGTATATAAGACCTTTGTTTGATCAGAAATAGGTCACATAAATATTATTAATGTTAGCTTTTACAAAATATGATTGGTAATGTAATAAAGGTCCCAGGAGAAGTTACTGTAAACATTACTTATTTCCCGAATATTTTCACGCACAGAGAGAAAGTATCTTATGTAATATTTCAAGCTGTCTGTATGATTGATATTGGAAACGAATTCGTCTTTTTGGAAATGAGCCTTGGTGTATGTATATGTATCATTAAGTATTGATTGTATTTGGTAGTAATTCATATCGATCTATTGATAATGCTTTGACTGAATACACATCTACATCTTTGTCTGTACGCATTGGTCCACTAAAATAAGGCAAGCTAACATAGGGTCTAACGAATTATTTGCTGAAGTCGGTAAAAAACATGGCCATCACCCATGAACGAAGGAACCATATACAGAAATTATATTAGTGATATGAGATTAATTTGAGAATAATCATTTCGAGGTCAACATTAGCAATAAATCTTTCACGATATTTATTATAGATAAGACATGTTTCTAAATGTTTACTTTATGAAAATATGATTGTAAGGTCTGACGATGTTAACTTTTATACGATGAGGTGGCGTAAGTTATGAATTGCAGACGATCATATTTATAAATAAGAAAAAATGTTATAAATGGAGTGTCAATTTACGTTTCAACATTTTTGCTCGTCATATCAGGATTATCGAATTTCTGACTGTCTGGTCTGTATTCCTTACAAACTCGAAACAATCCTTTTCCATGAAAACAGTAAACTGAGCAAAAATCTGAATAAATTAAGACATACTTAAGCACGTGGACGTTCCTGGAAATATTTCTTAAACGTACATAAGCAAATAATACAAGGATTAGATTGAATGGACTATTCTGTCTACCATCTTATAAGAGTATGGCGTGGTAACTGCCTCTAGTTCCTTATACATGTCATCTTAATATGTTTACCGTATTTACGTATCCTTACGAACTATACTTTCCAAGTCGTGTATCCATTGGTACCGTATGATAACGAACTGGTTTGTAAAACCGGTCAACAAAAATGTTATCTTATATCAATCCAAACGGCCACAGCTAGGCCCTAAAGTTTCTTAGGTTTAAAGTAATTTTCCACACTTTGTTCATCAAGTTATGAAGATGAGATAAAACATTAGCACATTATATCATACGACATATAAACGAGGCATGTACAGTGCATTTACGACATTTGAAACTGTCATCATCACGATATCTTCCTATAATGTTATCATTTATATTCGATTTATTGTTTGCTTGGAACTTTTGCATAATATTTTTCTCTTAAAATATAATCATTATAATTCGACATGAAAGAATTATGCTGGCGTAGATAAACATATGCCAATGATATCAAGTGATTATTTCAATAATATATTATAACATTGCATAATTCAAATCATTGGGGACGTATTTAATATTATCATACACAATTCTGTACAAATATTGTCTATCAAGGGACAATGTCTGTATTTGAATTGAAACTGGAATGTTTTGGTGTGCTGGCAATTCCATGAACATCTAGTAATGTTCTAAGCATGTTTGCTTATATGTAACGCATCAATAATTCGATCAGATTATTTAGGAGGCCAAAATATACAAACAATGTATGATATAGGTTTGTTTAGTCTAGCTCATGACTTTAGGTATTAATTATTTCAATCTGATGACTTGTCGAGACGGTTTTGACACATATATTGCTTGCTTCTCTGATTTTGTTTCTCCCCGAGTTTTGACCTTCTGACTGATCAATGCAGCAACAAATATCATGTTTATTTGACGGTAGTGTTTTGCACAGAATGCACTAAATTTTCTCTGTTGTAATGATTAAAACCAAAGGCGTTAGATTGTGATATTTCTGGTTTGTTTTAGAATAGTTATTTTAGACTATTCATAGAGATCGCCGCAATAATGAAAATTGAGTTTAACGCACAAAATAAAAAGTTTGCAAGTAATCAGTTTCATTATTTGGACTTTAGTACAAACTGCTTGAATTACGGATTTGTTAAGCTGAAATTAAAAAAATCTAATTAGGAAAGTAAAATGGTAATTTACGTTGATGAAATTCTGCGTTCATAAATAAGTTAAAAGAAGACAGGGTTTCAATTTGTTTTTAGGCAAATCTTTTTTAAATAAAATTATATTTGGATTTCTTGTTTTCATGCGATTGTTTAAAATACATAATGAATTGTCCAGACTAAGTAATACATGGTCTAGCTTATATAACTTTGAGTTATTATAGGTCGCCGAAAGTGAAGTCTACTTTCATCAAGTATCAGATGAATGATCGTACACTTGTTAATGACTTAGACGTGACAAATGAGTGTGCATTGACTGATAACGTAGAAATAATTTCTCCAGAGATGAAAGATAAAATAGCCGTCCAGTCTGTAGTCTACACGGACAAGACGATGGCAATTGTTTAATTTCACTTCTGCTATGCAATGATAAATGACCACACGATCTCTAGATTAGAGTGTAGCATGTTAACTTGCATGAATTATTATGTTCAGATAATTGTTGTCTGAATCAACGACTAATAGTATTATTTTTTATAGTTTAATTAGAAATGTTTGGTATGTTTTATACAAAACTAATTATGAATCTAATGTTTTTAATAGACCCTTGGTAATTTTGGTACTACATTGAGCAACCTAGCTTGAATGATAGAACATTTATGTATCTATATTTTATAATTACTTAATAATGTACAAACATTGTAATGTCAGCGTATTCCATTTGTGATGAGTAAACGAGTCATAAATGAAATAAATTTAACAAACCGCTGATAAGTATTTTCTGTATAGGTCAAACGTGAAACGATAATTAAAATTATTTATGTTACCGTGTCAATGACTGTGAGTGGGAGAACTTATAAATTTATATTTTCAATATAAAATCGGTTGAGCTTTTTCTATGGCTATCATCAATTCATATGTCGTCAGTTGCTTCGGATGAAACCCAGTTACTGAACCAGGTTGAAACTCTCACTCACGCGAATGAGGATTTAGTTAAAAAAGTTGGAACAATTAGAGAAGCGATTGGAATATTTAGAAGATGATGGTAATAAGAGAATTAATAAATATAATGTATGCAATTTTTAATGCCGTTCTTGAAGAATTTCCTAAAATGTTTTATTTATCATAGTGCGTTTAAACATTCATATTGGTTTAATATTTAGTGTGAACTTGATAATATCTGATTTATTCAGATATTGCATGATAAGCAAACTTGTTTGAAAAAAGCTTTCGATTCCGTAGTAATAGATTTTTTCAGATTGCATGTAATAAACATTTCATGTTTACTTTTGAAATTCTAATAGAAATTTTGAAACTTGTATTTTGAATTGTATTAAAACTTCTATATTCAGTTATATTCAGGTCTTTAATGAAGACCTGAGTCAGCCTCGATCTAGCTGGATTCCATACTGGAAAACTATGCATCAGAATTATGTATTGTAATACAGATAAATGTTTACAGGATGTTTATATAAAACTGTCATTAGAAATATAGTTGAATAAATTTAATTGCACTTAAACTTCCCAATTATTATGTGAAGTCACATTTTACATTCAGTATCAGATCATCGTTCAATGTCAAAACGACAAAGTATTGGACGTACGGCATTTACCTATCGTATAGATAGGATCAAGCAGACATTAAGTCGAAATGAACCTATTGTATTTCCCGTTATGATAACTGATCTTGGTGCTCAATCCTCAAACAGGAATTTATACATCGCCTGTAAACGGCATTTATATGATTTCATGTTCCCTGCTGGCTGACAGTAGATCTTCTTGCAATCCTAAACTTCATGCTTCAATGATGGTTGATGGTCATAAAATGGCTAAAGATTTTAGCTCACGCTGACAAGACGCTGCATCGAGATCAAGGTGCAATCACTATCTTCGTACATTTGAAAAAAGGTCAAACGTTTGGGTGAAAGTCATAGAAACGGACCATGCAACAGTAGGAGGAGAAATATATTCATATTTTTCTGGATATTTGTTATTCGAATATTATAAATTAGTAAATGGAACGCATTTTCTTTCATTTCCTGTAAACAACTTTGTCATTTTGTAATAGACATCAAATGTATAAAGTCAATGATATGATCTAAAGCAGTTGTTCAGTATTTGGACACATGCTTAAGAATAGAAATGCCATTGGTGCTAATTTTCTAGAGCAATTTATCCACTATTAATATATGTAATTGCGACACACATATAAGTATTATTTGTCCTACCGTATGATGGAAGCAATTTCAACAAAAATTGTCGTCTTCTATTACTATACTTGCGTTAACTACTCATAGATTTGGTAGTACATGCTATAAGGCAAACGAAGTACTTTTTTGTTAGGTTTATCGCCGGTAGCAACACATTGTATAAGTTATATCACGGCGGTCAGTCCACCTACTCACTGTTTCTGGAAAGGATAAATTTTTTCTCTGCTAGCTAGTTAAAATATATCACATGGACAGCATCCTTGACATTAAAACAAAGCATATTTGATCATCAATATGTTCACTATAGTAATCTACTGCATTTAGTATCGGTTTGTTTTTAAAATGATTTGCGCTCAATAGCTGTTAATGGCTTAAGTTCAAAGGTATGCTTCGTTAATATAATATGTAATTTGATGAGCTTTATTTGGCATTTCGTCATTAATATTTGCGTTCAAAAGAATTGCATTTTTTGTTCTAATGACATTTTGATTATAGCCAAGGGAGTCAAATCATTGAGGCTTTCCATAATATAAAATGAATGTTACACTTGAGAAATATTTGGTTATCTATTACCAATTTTATGCACATTGAATTCGAATATGTAACATGTACGCCAGAGAAAAATCCAAATAAAGGTCCTCTGCTATGTATTTATCAGTCGCGTTATACTTTGCATAGGGGTTAATGTATTTGTGATATGATTGAAAGACTTTAAAGACATATTACGAATCAGTAATACACATAAATAAAATAACATATTAGTCATGGGCTAGAATATATCTATTACAATAAATTTCGTTACATGATTGCACATTTCATTATATTTCATTTTAATTAAATTTTAACGCACCCATTACATTTCGTATCCATTGAAATAAGATAAATGGTTTATATCAGAGCAAATGTTTTTTTCCTTTGTATTTATTAAGTAAGTGTGTGTAAGTAGGACGATGCAATATACTACTTTTTAATGAAAATAATAAATATCTTTTAAAATTCTCAAAAAAAGAAAGTCATGTAATTCCAAATGGATATAAATCCAATGACAAATGTATGAAAACTTATCTTGATCAACTGATGAATCAGAGCAAGTCGTAATGTTTATTCTATAGATAAAATTCTTATGAAAACATTTTTCATACTCTGTAATTTTGTCTATGAATTTTAAAGAACGTTCTATGAGCGGGTTTGATCTTTAAATCGACAATAAGAATGCAATAATTTATGTATTCTAATTGAATCGGATATATATTTCTTTTAAATATTGGCACATTTAATTGGCTTTCGTTACCAAATCACATATAAGCTAGGCATGTGTATTAATTCATTTGTATGTTTATTTTTGTAAGTAGTCCCGAGTGGCTCATGTTCTTCTACTGTTTAACTTGTAAGATATACTTAAAACATTCAACTAGCATGTTTGACTCATAAACGTTGAAATATTTTGTCAAGTACACTTTCGAAAAGAGAGCATTCTACAATAATTGACAAACGTTATATCAATAACGTATACGTCAATATTCCCTGACATTACTACAACAATTGTTACATAACTTGACTGTTGGATTTTTAAAATTCATGGCGATGACAAGCATGACAAAGCCATTGTCAAAAAGCTATTCGTTATTTTCTGACACGCGGTTGACTATATATTGGTTTTGGAAGACCAGTTCGCTGATAAAAAAGGTTTGACTGTCTTCAAGGAAATTTATAACAATTGTCATTGATTTCACAGAATGTTGAACCTTG
Source organism: Mactra quadrangularis (assembly GCA_025267735.1). NCBI lineage: Eukaryota > Metazoa > Mollusca > Bivalvia > Venerida > Mactridae > Mactra > Mactra quadrangularis. The sequence goes on along the minus strand of CM046309.1, from coordinate 54,129,161 downwards.
TATTAGTTAAGAAACGATCAACAACAATGATGATATAACTGTATATCAATCAGATATCATAACATGAAATTTGTACTGAATTATTCATACAACATGACAATACTACGGAAGACGAACATTATATTTGCATATATTCTCAGTAATCGATGGACATGTCATAAATAAGATTCATTAAATACATCATACATAGCTTATTATATATCAAGGATTCAAGATATTGATATTTATTTACAAGGTCTTGAAATTATGGTATAGAATTAACAGTTTTAAAGCTATACAATCGTTTTATCAATCAAAATCATAAAATAGGATATCATATTATATGTAATTGGATACTAAGTGCATGTTAATATTTTGAAATTTAAGTTTTAAAAAGATTTGTAAGTTTTAAGTGTTGACAAAGTTAATCATGTGATTATCAAAATCATTTTGTACTGAGATAATGAGACAAAATATATCAACATCAAACGCATTTATAGATTAGATTTCATTTCACTTAGGTACCAATACTGTATACAGTCAATTCATCAATTATCAAATGTCAGATGTTATCCAATCTGATTAAAACCCATCTTAAATTTTCCGCTCACCTACTCGCTAATTTTGGTATGGCCGTTTTTTAACTTGTTAACTAATAATAATGGCATGCTTCCTTACTTTTTTATGCAGTAAGAGTTGAACAAGATTTTTAGCATTTGTTTGGTGTTTTTGACATTTGACAAATTAAATTGAAATAAACATGGGGCAATTTGCCAAAGCATATCGTTACGTATCGCTTTGTGACCTTGTACCGTTCTTATATCAAAAGGAACAAGTATGTGATATCAAATTCAGGGTAGCTAGCGCTAGCTAGCGTTATGCTTAGGCAACTCGCGCATGCTTATAATTGTTTTACTGAAATTAGAAGTACACTATGTACAATAAGCTCCACCTAATGTTATTTTTGTTTATATAAAAATAAGACACTAGTTAGATCAAAGAAAGGCACTAGAAATCAAAGTAATTGAACCGAGCAAGAGATATGTCAAAACTGTCTTGACAAGTCATCATATCAAATCATTAATATTTTAAGTCATTTGCAAGACCAATAAACCTATAATACACATCACTGATACAATTCTGCTTCTGGGACAGACACATTTATCGATGTGTTAATAGAACTTGCTTTGGAATACACTTATATGGAAACTTCTTCAGTCTTCACTGCTTTTGGGAAGAAATATTTGCTGTCTGCATTTATGTGTTTTAAAAGTTGTTCATATATGAATATTCTATGATTCAATACAAAATGTCCTATAATAATAAAATCAAGTTTTTTATCACTAAACATTCAGTTGAATTGCCTTATTACTTATAACATCAACGCCTGTAACCAAACGTTCTTTTTTCATGATATTGCTCTAATACACAACAAGCAAACAATCATTTTTTAAACGTGTTTTAACGTTGCAAAAAATCCTCCAAAACAGGTTGTATTGCATTTTATATTTACCTTTCCTATGTTTTACTTGTATATATAATATAATCAAAAGGCGGATAATCAAATGTCTTTATCCAATGCATATGCTACAAAATATCATATTTGTTATAATCTAGAAAGTAATGTGGTTTTTCAACAGCTCTACTCATCAGATGATGGTGTAACAAGTATAGATACATCATACATTCGTACTCAACTTTTCTTGCATGCAGCCAACAACATCAGGTGCAGCCTTGATTTCATTTATCAAAAATTAGTTTATTTGGCAATTCAATTTCCAAAAGTAACGTCGTCCTAATTATATCATCTAAATAAAATAATAAGACACATGTTACACGATCAATTTGTCACACATATAATTATATTAGATCATAATAAACTTACTCAAAGTTGTCATAAAGACTATGTGCACAGAAGTTGTATAATGTCATGACACTCCACTCGTTCAGTATTGACTATGCTGTCTGCATAAACAAATACAGTCATATCTGATAAATTGATACAAGAGACGAATGAAAGCATCAAGGCATTAAACGAAAATCTGCAAAAAGAGCATAACACACATAAAACTAAACCTTACCTGTAAATGAATAGTTGTCGTGTCTAAAGGACTTGAAGATACTGACACAACTTTCAGTTTTAGGTAACTGCATAGCTTGTTTTACAAAGACTCGATTCGGGCTAAGCACAAAAAGGAACGGCATATAGACGTAAATGACATTAAATTATACGAAGATTTCTACATATTACCTAAACGTTACGACGGCGTTAAAAACTCTCTAGCAAAATTGTATTATTGAAGGCGAAATTCAATTGCAATACAATGATTTAGAGAAATATATATAAATACAATTTTGCGCCTGTAGACACTGTTCACATTTGTGATAATCAACATACTAAATAAATGTACCAGAAGCTTTGTCAATTAAAGCGACTCTCATAAATTGGAACTATCTCACTGCAGTGTCATGTCTTTGCTTTCTTTCAAATCTTTGCCGCTATTAAGGATCTAAAGTTCATTTTTTGTAATTTTTGGATTAGTCGTACATGTATACGACCGATTTATGTCCGTTTTAACACACATCTGTTTTAGAATAGTAAACATCTTTCATGAATCGTCTACTTTGAAATTTGCATTACTTGGTCCAGACAGCAAGTAATTACAAGTGCCTATCTAAACCTGCATTTGACAAATCATTAACAAATAGAGCTATCCTAACAAGTTTGTATTTGTCTAATGGTAAACAGATAGTACAAGTAATAGACCGTCTGATAGGTCTGTCTCGTGTACTATCGGATAGTCACCAGATTGTTATCAAAGAGTATGGCATGTAAAGTTGTTGGCAAGTGAAATTAAACTTTCACCGATACTTCAGGTTTAACTAAACATAACTGTTTTATTTGTATATAACTAAAACACAACATCATCATCATTGGAGATATCAGCGTTTTTGTCTTTCTTTTTCCTGAATTTGAAGTACAGAGGTAATAGTGGAAATGTTTTACAGAAAAAAATGTGTTGAAAAAACTTTAAAAGCTGGATTTAGATTTTAATGCAATCTTGCATTAAAAATACTGTAATCGTTTTTCAATGATTTATATCTTTTTCTTGCAAATGTTGAACTTCATTTAGATAGAAAAAATTATTTCTCAAATGCTTCAAATCAAATACAAGCAGTGATTTAAATAGAATTGCGATTAACTCTGAAATTGAACTTAATTTTATATTTGTATTGGTTAAAATGAATTTGCTTAGTCCTCCATATTTCTTCAGAGCATTCTACTTGCACACAAATGGTATTGAAGTGTAATAAACAGGACCAAATTCCGGACACTTCAAAATTACATAATTGGGTTACCTTTAATACAAATTTGTAAAATTTTCACATCATGTTTAAATTTCTCACACAATATTTGATAATTTATTTATATGATTTATGACATTCCTTTTGTACCACAAAATAAACATACCAGCGCTACCACATACATTTTATGGACAAAATGAGCAATGCCTACGTGATAACAAATGTTTAGACTATAGAAATCAGTATATCAAACTAAGAGTATAAGTTTACAAGGAATGAACAATCCACAAAATCATCAACTCTTCATACTTGATACTAAATGCATTAAATTGTCAGTCTAACATCGATTACTGCTCAGTTTTAAAACCAGAGTTGTAGTAATGTCATGATATGTTGGCATATTCTGATGTAATATTTTCACTATTTGTCAATCATTGCAGAAGTTACATCTTTCAACAAATTGAACTATTCATAAAATAAATTATCCGAACTATTTATAGAAAAACATATTCTGGCCACTAAAAAAGATAACACTACAATTAAATATTTTTTTTATTCTATTGGATTTAACGCAGTGTCAACACAATTTAGGTCATTTTAAGGCGTCCAGCGCACTTAACGTAGCTTTCCTGGACCCTTGTCTTTAACCAGTACGCACCGACCCTTCCACAAGGCCGGAAACTTCTCCATATTATCTAATCAATGAAGGAAAATTGACATTATTGTCAAATTTTCATGTTAGTGTATAACCTCCTCGAGTGGGATTCGAACACGCACCCCCTGGGGCACGAGATTCCAAATCCCGACGCGCTACCAACTGCGCTATCGACCCGGGTTCCAATTACATAAAATAAGAGTCAAAAGACTGGTTTGAATATACAATTCAATACAATACAGAGTTTACTGCAACATAATTTAGTTATAAAGTTCCATATAAATGTTACTCTGAAATTTTACGCTCATGTTTACTTGTAAAATGTGTAGAAACTTTCGATTTGATTTCGAACTATCAAATATTGCATATAATTTTAAATTGTTTTGATGTCTATGTGCCGTGATAAGGAGCAAGTTATCGGCATGTTAAGGAAGCGATGTATTATTTATATCAAGCATATCTCTACATAAATATGTCACAAAACCAATGCTAGCGCATTGATAAGCGATAAACAATCCACAAATTCATCAGTTCTTCAAACTTGATACAATATGCAACAAGTTGTTAGTCAAACCATCGAGTAGTACTGCCCAGTTTAATAACCATGGTTGCAGTATGTAAAAAACATTGACAGAATACTGATATAACGTTTCCACTATTTGTCAATCAATTCAAAAGTAACACATTCAAACTATACGTTTCACTATAGTCCAACAATGACATCACTTGTTGATGAAATTATAATCAAATTAGACGACACAATCATATTCAGTCAAGATAATTTCGATTCATCCTTTTTTTAATTCTTTCAAGTCCCGTTTGCAGTTAAAAGTGTCTTGACTTTTGTACTCAAAAACTTCTATTTTCTGATCCGAGGGTTATATTTTATTGTCTTTACCATTGCAGCAAAATTCAAATAAATTTAACTTTAAAATCCAAGAGTGTTTTACAATTGGGATCCATTGTTTTTAAGAGTTGACTATTCTAAATTGGTTTTATCTAAGTCGGTATCAATTACTAAACATTCAAATAAAGCTATTTAGACTAAGAGTGAATTACCAATATAAACAATGTAGTTTTGTTTTTGCGTTTTCAAGATAAGAAATAAATGGTTTGAATAGCTTTGGTGTTTTTTATTTGGTCATTAATACAGCCGTAGATTGGATTTTGATTTTTGTATTATCTTTATTTTCTTTTAAATTTAAAAATTAATGGTTCGTGACTATATCTTGGCAAACTGCATATATCATGTCCTTGATTTATGAGACAAAAAGGTGATCAATTACTTGAAATGTTATCTAACATTAAAACCTTTAGTTGAAAGTGTACAATTGCGGTGAAGGTATTTTCTTACTTTAACAAAACCCATATAATTGTATTCACTGATAACAGTAATGATATAATCAAACCGAATGGTACCTCTGCAATTGATTGCTTTCGGCTGCGTTTAATATATATGCGTACGTATACTATGTATTTTCATAAACCATAGTACGCTGGCATTAAATACCAAATAAAGTCATGAAAACATGTCTGAATTGTAATACAAATGACAAACAACATATAAAATGACACTGTTTTAATTGATAATTGTTGAAATTAAATACATTAACATTTTAAAAGAAAACTGTTGTAAAATTGCTCCATGATATTACCATAAGCATCATTACATGGGCTAAGTTGTTTATCAACTCTACATCGGACAGTTTCCTTCATCAACGTGCAAAAGTCAACTGTACTCATATTGGTATAAACAGCATATGTTACAACTGATGTCATTCCACTCATACCACCGAATAGACACTTATTTTGTTTCACATTTTGTTTAGTGCACATAAACTGAGACGCTATAAGACCTTTGTTTGAACAAAAAGAATTAAATCTCACACCAAAATCATCAAAATTAAGATATTTCATTAAATTTGTATCAATATTATTTGGATTATTTGATGTAAAATAGTTTACACATTCAGTAAATAATGAAATTTTTGCACAAAATTTATTTATGCTTTCTTCAAGAGTGTTGTTTTTCATAAACTCAAGAGATGTGTCAGCTGGTGGGAATGTCCTTAATATTATGTCTGACTCGTATGTATAGTATCCACATAAATGAATGGCTGAAGAATAAATGTCAGTAGATTCTGCTATTGATAAAGGACGTTTGGTTGTTGCCGTTGGTACAGTTGTAGTCGATGATGTTGTTCGAGTACTTGCTTCAACGAAAAAGGCAATACAAACCACAAAGAAGCTACACTTCTGAACTCCTTTCATTTCTGAAAATATACAAGAAAAATGTATAGTTTATGTATGTGTTTTTTAACATTAGTCTACTCAAAGTTTGGTTAATCAGTTTGTATACATATTATTTGTTATAAAGATGTACTTTATAACACACACTAGCAGGGCCAAAATTTCGTTAATAAAATATCTATATATCTATAAGTTTGTATAGATTTTTAGTAAATGCGAATATATTTTTTGTTCTAAAAAATCATTCCATTTATTTAATTTATATGTAAAACCCTTCAAAATATGAAGGCATTGGTTGTATCTGAAAATATTTTAATTTATATACTAGCACGGCAATTTGGAAGTTGATGTGAAGTATCGTGATGGTCTTTTGTCACATGAATAAAGGAGCGGATATGGCTTTTAGATTTGAAAATAGAAAACGAATGACGCTTTACGAAAGATAAATTGTTTAACATTTTAAATTCAATACATGTTTGATCAAATTCCTTCAAGATGGTATCAATGTCTTAGAACGCTTCATCATTTGTATGTAAATGAGGTCGAACTTAGACAAGACCAGTGTAAATGTTAAAGCATACATGTTATACACAGGGTTCCAAACGTTTCTTTACACATTATAAATTTTGATGGATAAGAATATGCTTCATATCCTGTTGTAAGTTTCACTAATAATATACATTTTAATATTAACTTTCAATTATGTTCATTTATATCTCCCTTTCATAAAAAATGTAGTTTTTGTTGAAAAAATGACTTATATTTTATGTTATTGAACTCTATACAAGTATACAAGTTTTTAGTGAAAATATGAGAAAAATAAATATGTATAGTGCGTACAAAAAAACAAAACGTGTTTTTGTAAACATTAAAAATGAGACAATTCATTTCAAGGGTAGGCAGTAATGAAAATATATTTTGTGTAATTCATTTCAACAAAATTAGCATGGTTGATAAACCACCACCACTTGGTAAATCATACTTGTTATGGTAGAACACTTTCTATTACACCAACAACTAAGACACAAGTAAAACGTATCACAATTGTTTATTTTAAAGTCATCCTGGTCATCCCTCTTCGTGGGTTAGTTCATTGTATTGTTATTATAAACCGTGTCTTGTTTTTTTTTGTTCGCACTATAAAGAAACGTTTGGATATAGATAATAACAATGACAATATTACAGATATCACCTATGCCATATTAAGTAAAAATTAAAATTGTAAGTTTACTTACTGTTGTTTTCTTCAAGTCAGTATTTCAATAAGATCATAGAATAAGACGCAAATATTTATATCATTTTAAAACAGGATATTTGGACAGAATGTCCTTTATTTATTTATTAAAATAATTAACTTATCCCGTAAGTATTGCAACATTTCCGAGAACCTTTGTGGCAATAGCTTAATTGCGAAATGCGTCTATTGTTACGAAATAATTCATAGATACGGTAACAGCGGTTTTACTTTTATCGAAATTAAATTCACACAGGAGTATTATAATTTAATTAACAAAAGTTTACCATGTGTTTAATTAAGTATTTACGCTTGGATGAACAAGTTTAAATGCTTACATCTTGCTGTCGGAATCTTTAAAAGATATTCAAAATATACGAATAACATACGTATAGTTCACACAAAATAATACAACGTGTTTGTGCAAACAATAAAATAAACCAATCAATTCAAGAGGTTAGGCAGTGTTGAAAATAGAAGTTGTAAATTTTATATTTACAAAAAAGTGTGACAGATAAACCACACCCTCTTAGTCCATCATGATTGTAATGGTAGAACGCTTTATCATTACACCAAAAGACGCTTATAAAATATAATAGATTACATTTTATTGTTACCATACGCATCCACTGTCGCAGATTAGTTCATTGTATTGTTTCAAAAAATATTTTTTGTACGAACTATTTAATAAACGACAACTTACTTGAAAAACAAGTGAAGTAAATTTCGACTGTTTGTTGTGTGTAATACTTGTGACTGTAAATTCTATGTTTGCAGTATAACCTGATTCTACATTAGTTGAATACACCTCAGCTAATAAATATAATAAAATTAACAAATAATAAACGATTAAATAAGGTCGTTTCTAATATGGCTGTGTTAACTCTATGTCGAAATATTTATTGTTCGTTTACTGTCTAAACCAAAACCCTTCAACATAAAAATTTGTGTTATTATTGTCGAAAAACACTGGCCTGCAAGTGGGGAGCATTTAACGTGGGGAGTATAATTATAACAGCCGTCACGAGGTATGTTTTGTTGAATATTAAAGCATAGATGACGTCACATTAAATAAAGAGTGAAAGCGCAAGTGCCTATGTTAGAATAATAAATGGCATCGACATTTTGTTTCATATAAATACATTTGTCATATTCTACATGATGTATGTACAAACTGTAATACAATTAATTGTGGTGAACAAAGGTTGAGTTCATTTGGTAATTAATTATTGGTGTGAGTTTGTTTGACTGCATTATCATTTCATCTGCAATTTATCGAATTAACACCTGATCTCGAACCTTTCATAAAAAATTGTTTACTTTGCTACGCAATTGCGTATGACGTCATCAACTCGTGTGCACAAATGTTTTGTAAACAACAGACGCAACTACAGCAGTCAAACGAGAACAATGCGCAAGAAACAGGTAATTTGAGTGAATATTTTGTTCTTGTGATTTTTTTGGATAGATCCCTATTACCTTTTTCAGCCCTGCCAGTACAATCCATCAAATATTGTTTAAAAGTATGTTATAACAAAAAAAAGCACATAGCAGTTACCCCTTCCTGTCCTCTGCACATAAAGTCAGCCATGGCAGTTTTTCAGAGAATGGTAGTGTTTTTTTCTGGAAGTATTTGGACTTGTTTTTAAAACAATCAACAAATATATGATAGAAAAGTTGAATAAAGGTTAAAAGGTGTGTTTTTAATGTGTTTTACTAAAAATATTGATTTATTGAAGAAAAATAGCTCATTGAATCCTTAGAGCTTCAAGAACTGGTTTGTCCACGCTACCATTGTTCTAAATACAGGGATGACAATTGTTTTAAAGAACCCTCCATAACTTTTTGGATATATACAGTTTAGAGAAATTGACCACGCAAAATGCAAGTAACTGTACTATGTAATGTATCTATTCATGACCTTAACTCAACTTTTTGTATTATATATGCCTTCTAATATTTCATTTTTTACATGTGTTTTTTGTTGTTGTTTTTTGTGTATGCATGCTCTTTGTATTTGTTTTATAAATTTACGTTATACACATGTTTCATGTTTTAGTATAAGTGACTGGATAAGTCTTATTAGGCTGGGTATATTGGATTGTTTGTTTGTGTGTATTTATGTTGTAATATGTTATGTTATACCATGTAACTTTAACAAATAAATATTAATGTATATACATGTTAAAACTTTATTTTTAAACATACATTGGTATAGTGCGTACAAAAAAACAAAACACTGTTTATAATAACAATACAATGAACTAACCCTCGACAAGGGATGCCCAGGATGACTTTAAAATAAACAATTGTGATATGTATTACAAGTGTCTTAGTTGTTGGTGTAATGAAAAGCGTTCTACCATAACAAGCATGATTTACAGTGGTGGTGGTTTGTCAACCATACTAATTTTGTTAAAATGAATTACACAAATTTTATTTTCATTACTGCCTACCCCTGAAATGAATTGTCTCAATTTTAATGTTTACCAAAACACGTTTTGTTTTTTTGTACGCACTATAGGCTTATCAGTGTCATTTGGAATTTTCTTCAGATGTCCCATGATTCTTTCTTCACGAGCGAATTTTAATTTGTTTATTCTTAAGCTGGATAAATGGTCCAAGAAAACCCAAATACAGAACTTAATACATGTAGTACATTTATCATAAAAGAGAAACATTTATCTGGATGTAATTCGTGTACCAATGTAACTGTTCAGTTCACAAACAAATGTGCTTTAAAGTAGACACACAAGTTCAACATGTTGGTGTTTTAAACGTCGAACAGATTTAAAGCGTTGAGTCATTCCCTGATTTCGTGTCAAGAATGTAAGCCTATAAATATACATCTATGTCCAAATGATAAAAAAATAACAATAAAATAGCAAATAGTTAATTTGTACATATATATGTTTTTATTGGTATGCATGTCAAAGTACGTACAGGTAACTATATACATTCATAAATATCAATAACATTTTATAAGAAAACCGTTGTAGAAACTCTCCATAAATTTACCATACTTTTTATCGCATCCGGCAAGTTGTGTATCAACTCTGCATCGAGTTGAGTCCATCATCACTCTACAATAGTCAACTGTACTCATATTCGTCCAGATAGCATGTTGTGTGAATCGTGTTATTCCGCTTATACCTCCATATGAACACTTGTTTTGTTCTACATTTCGTTTAGTACAATTGAATTGAGACGATATAAGGTCCTTGTTTAAACAGTAATTTCTAAATTGAATATCAAATTTATTTAAATCAACATATTTCTTAAAATAAGTATCAATTGTATTCGGATTTGAAATGAAAAGATGTTTTACACATTTTGTGTAACGTGATACTTTGGCACAAAATGCATTTATGGTTTTATTATGTTCAAGTTCATTTAAAGTGTCGTTAGAATCCATAAATTGAACAGAAGCATCGGACGGTGGAAACATTGTTGACAGGACATCTGTTTCGTATATATAATCAGCACATATAGACAGCGATGAATAGCGAAATTCAAGTGATGCTAAGGCGGGATTAGGACTTTCTGTTGTAGTAGAGGTTGAAGGTTGTGGAAATCCTTCGATGCCATTGGCGATGCTAGCAGCAATAAAGCAATACAGAAGAAGTCCTTTCATTTCTGAAAACACACAACAACAATACATTGTAATAGAAATAAAGTTTATGAATGTTTAATCTATAAAAACATATCTCAAAAGACATATCTTTGATGAGCTGCTATCGGTATGTCTTGATTAAGTTGATTACAAACTCTGGAGTGTAAGTTTATCTTAAAACAACTCATGTAGATTAAAAATAAACAGAAAGAGTGATAATAAAGCTGTTGCACTCTTATCGCTATTATTGAAAAGTTTATTACTAATTGAAAAGGTTATCAACACCATAATAATTTTGGTAAATTGTAACTTTGTGTGTACTTATCCACTTTATCCCCTCGTTCCGCTAAAGGAGTATACAGTGAATGAATTTAATACAACATAAACACATTTAAATAAATTTCTAGGAGCGAAAGTTCTTTTTTAAGAATATGGAGTAAAAGTTTGTTCAGAAATAAGAACAAACAGACATAAAACAAGACTCTACATGATTATCAAGTTTTCATAGTAAATATGATTTAAATAAAGGTTTTGAAAACATGAATAAAGTTGTCTAAAATGCATTACTTACTGTTAATTTCTTCGCTATCAGTTTTCGAATACTGTATCTTGCGATGACATCTGTATTTATACCAAGTACTACCGGATGTATTAAACTGTTGTCATATAAATGATAATTTGAATAAATTAGAATTTTGTGGTTTGGAAAAAAAGCAATTTCCGAGAATCCGTGTTAGATTGTGATGTCTGTATAATTGACAATAGTATGACAAAAAGGCATTTCAACATATTGTATAACATTGTGATTTACTTTTCACATAAATTATTGCTTTAATTACGTTTTCTACCAAAACGTTTGTCTCGTATATAAATCAAATTGAAATAAGCGAATATAAATTAGCAATGACACCATCAATCATCATTTAAACACCTTCTTAAAATGTAAATAAACAATTAAGATAATACATAAAGCTAATTTGAAACGACAAACCAAATTGTAATTCTTTTACACTCAAGTAGTAATTTACTTTTAACGTTTCAGTTTAATATTATAATGACATGCACGTTAAATGCGTTCTCTAAGTTCAGTGATTTTAATTTCTAACAACATGTTTTCTATTTTCTTTTTAATACTGTTTATCTTAAAAATGCGTTCTATTGACTTTAAGTTTAGCTTATTTTTTGTTATTGTTTTTTGTTTAGTAAATACTACACAAGTAGCTTAAAATTATGTTTTAGAGAATAATTACTAGGTCATGACTTTGTAATGCGAATGATGAATCTTAAGCATTCATGAATTTTGTTTTCACTCTACCAACATCCATACTAAATGTATTCAAAATTGTAGTTACACAATAATTAATATTTATATAAAATTATAATTTTTGTTGTCTCCAAACTTTTGGTCGGCATTATAGATTAACATACAGAACTTGTTACTATGCATGCTTTCCGTTCATCCATCAACTCATCATACATAAAGAATTATACTCAATTTGACAAATGTTGGTAGACTTTCAAGTTCTCTGGTCGTTATATCATCGACATTTTTACATTCGATTTACATGATAGTCTGATTTTAAAACAGAAGTATTGGTTTCTTATTTATGTAAATGCGATTCTTGTTGAGATGTTCATGTCTTTTATAGTGCCACATTGTCTCTTGGTATTGTATGATTGCATTTTTTATATTATTTATAACTTTAAAACCTTCGTTTACAAAGACGATCTGTCAAATATCACTTATTCTTATCTAAAGTAAAGATGTTTTATCGCTTTTCTATAGTATCAGAGAAAGTGTTGAATTTACACGTCCGTTGTATCACAGTTTAAGTATTTAATAACTACACGAACGTGATGTACAGCATTTAGTTCTAAAATTGTTAATGTAGCTCATTTAAAATAACTAGGGACAATGTCTTCATTGATGTCGTTAACATGAGTCTCAAGTTGTCCTAGACCAACTGTTTTTGGTATATCCAAGACGCTATTTAATTTTATTCACTTTGCGTTGCAATTTTCTTTTTTTAGGTTAAAATGTCATCAGTTAGAAAGAAAAACGCTGTTGGTCTTTGGTGACCAGTGAATATAAGTAATTCATGGTATCTTTATTGTTTCATAAAATAAAAACAAAATAAAAATAACACAATGCTACTATCAAATTTCGTTCTGACGTCACACTTAATGGGAGAATAAACAATTTTATAATTGTGAGAACTTGTGTTGATTGCTAGGGAACATTCTGCAATGTATTAAAGTAGATTTATGTCTTGAGCGCCGAAAGACTTCTGGATTGACTTTGCTCAAATTTTGATCTCTTCAATTAAGTACCTTTTTATTCATTTGCATCTGCTAGCTTGCAATAGAAAAAAGAAATGTAATACATGAAGTGTAAAAGTAGAAATTAAAAATTTGAAACATGAAATAAAATGAGTCGTTAAATATAAAAAAAAACAATGAAGTCCTTATTATTTCTTGTTTAAACCAAAATATGTTTTTCATCTTATCGCAATCTAATGCAATTTTCTTAATGTACATGCGCTGAAATAGCAATAATGCCAGAACTACTTGCGTGTGATACGTATATATAAGTAATAATATGGTCTTTAACTGAGACCTATTCAATTTTAAATGTTGAGGATAATTCACAAAAAATGCGCAGCTGAAATGTCGAGTAGAATTTGTTAACATATATATTGCCTACTTGTATTGTATATTTAGTTCGCGACAATTCAGACGAAGTGATTAAGCCAAATACGAATAACCATATCCTTAGTCATTGACAAAATGCTTCGCGAATTTTTTTTACCACAATTTAACGCACGAATTGTCTATCAAAGCTGATATTTAATGCTTTCAGTGAACAAATTACCCATTACATATTAATATTATTTATCATCTAAACATCATTTTCTATGTCTTAAATGTATAGCTGCCCGGCTAGCTCAGTTGGGAGCACGCAAGTCTACTGATCGAGGGGTCGTGGGATCGATTCCCGGGCGGTGCATACTTTCAAGGAGCTTGATCATGAAATAATTTCTACGGCCATTCTCCCTCCTACCAATGATTTTTAATTATGTAGGGTAGTTTTCAGTCACTGACGAAAGTATGCGCTTAGTAGTTGGTTAACAGCTTAACCCAGTGATTTAGCCTTTCCAGGGGGAGTAAGTTGGTTGACTGATCGCCGTAATATGACTTATACAATGTGTTGCTACGGCGTAAAACCAAACAAACACCTTAAATGTACACAAAAGTTAAATTTTCTACACGTAATCCTTTGTATACTTGACAGTTTTTTACATCGGGTATACACTATCATGTCCAGCTGCCTATTGTTTCAAAACATAAAAAGAATAGTTTGCACCAAGTTAACTGCTAACACGGCTAGTTGTTGTTTCTAGTCAACAGTTATAACATCAGAAAACACATCAGAAAAGCATGTGGCAATCTGCCCGATATTCATAACATAACAATATGGAGTGATATTTGTAACACACTGATAACGAAAAGTTCCAAATACCCTATAAAATATCGTTAATTAATTAAACATCAGAAATGGCTTGGTATGCAGTGTACGAACCACTGATAACATACACAAAATATTAATGAAATTGGTTTTAATATATTATTCATAAATGTCATAGAAATTATATATCATAAATGATACATCTGTACTATTCTGTATGAGGTATGGTTTGATATCAATAACCCCAATTACTAATTGTAGTGTACAGGCATATCTCCATATGGTAATTATTTTCATTTCAATTGTTTTATCTGCTTTAAAATTCCGTATTTCTTGTGATCTGGAATAAAACACAGAAAATTAATATTTTATGAAGATACGATATCATGACTAAGTATCTGCACGATTTGACTGCATTGAACATGCTCTAATTAATAGTTGAATGGGTTTAGAAAAAGCAAAGTTGTTCGACAAAGTATTTTTAATTTTAGAATCCTTTGAATAGCCTAAATCAAGACAAAGTCAATATACGCCGCGAACTCGATTTCAAATGTAGAAAATACCTCAATATTACTTCAGTGACATTTTCCATGCAAGGAAAAGGCAAAATATAAGTCAAGATTTAGATATAAAGTCAATAAAATATTTTTGCACTTCATGAAACTTCAATAAAAACATGTAGTACACTTTTAGTTCTCATTCTTATAATATAAAATCGTACAATGTTTTTTCTTAATGAAACATGACACTTAAGTGTAAGTAAAGTAGACATTTTGACACAAGTGAACAATTCTGCAATTACTTCTGTTACAAGGGTAATCATCTACTCGTCACCTGGGAATTTAATTCAAACACGGAGAAAACGGAACGCGAATTCGGAATATTAGATGGAAAAATCACACCGTCAAGAGAATATAAAATATCGCATAAATAAAATTATCACGCACGGTTTCTGTATCTTACGTACATAATATTGTTACTTGTAAGTATACGACAGAGAGGTTTGCATGACAATTTTTAATCATAAAGAGGTTAGAATTTTTCTTGGCATACAGAAAAGTCTTAAGATATATATTGACGAGGTAATGATCTATATCCTTTGAGAGATACACAGAAAAAACTAGTGTTGTTAACACATTGTAGTTGAATATGGACTTCTACCAATGTTTTTATTTTTTTATTTTAGATGTATACAAACTCCTTTAAATGTACTTTTGTATTTTTATTGAAATACAAAACTGTTTAATGACTTTGTAGACGGTTATAAATTACAGAATATCGTTACCATTTCAGTTGTTGTTTTTGTTCTGCCAAGCTTACATTAATTTTTAAGAAATATTGACAATGCAAAACATTTTAATTTATATGATGATTTGGAAGTCTGTTCAAGTCAATGTGTGTTAAATTTGAATCATTTCAATGGCATAATATTGGCAAGCTGTTTACATGGAAATCATAATAGATAATTATGACAGACAAACAGCAACAACAATAAACATCAGATATGGTAATAAGCGTATGATGTATATTGCATAATATTTCATAATATATTCATTCTGTCTCGTCCGACTGGTTTTACTAGTACTTTATTACATTTTTTCAGTCTATGTGTATTATTAACCGACATTTGCATTAAATTTTGATTGTGATAACCATGATGTCGAGGTGTTATTATTTTGAGCCGCCCGGCTAGCTCAGTTGGCAGCACGCAAGTCTGCTGATCGAGTGGTGGGTTCGATTCCCTGGCGGGGCATAATTTCGTGGAGTTCGATCATGAAATTATTTCTACTGCCATTCTCCCTCTTACCAGAGATTCTATACGACAGTGCTCTATAGGATATCTGTTTACAGAGATTAAATAACGGCGTAAAGTATTGTAAATTTGATAACATAATATGCTGTTATTGCTGTAGGTATGACATGTCATTAACAATTTATTAGATCTACATTTACACATTGCTCCCATTGTTCTGTTGCATGTTATGTGTTTATCTATCAGACGTATAGAATGAAATCATTGTGACAAAATGTTGGTAGATTTTCAAATTCTCTGGTAGTTATATCGTCGACATTTTAACGTTCAATTTACATGATAGTCTGATTTTAAACAATAGAATTGGTTTCTTATTTATGTAAACGCGATTCTTGTTGAGATGCCTTAATAGTGCCACATTGTCTCTTCGTATTGTATGCTTGAATGTTTATCACTATTTTTGTCTTGAAACCCTTTATTATCAAAGACAATCTGTCAAATATCGCTAGTTCTTGTCTTAACGAAATTTATTCTATTGTTTCTTTAAAGGATCAGAAAAAATCATTGTCTAATGTGTGTATTGTCGATACAAACGTTTTATTGCCCTGAGATTGATATTCATAAAGATGAACTGCATAGTCAACAATATGTTTGGACAAGTATGAGATTGATGCACCCTAGAAACTGGTTAAAATTCCCTTAGGTGGTGTATATAGATGAAAAACTCAACAGGTGTCTCCAAATTTTTGTAGAAAATTTCTAAATATTTTGCCACTGTCCGTTCCATTGAAAAATCCCGTAAGTTCTTGTTTTTGATATTTGTTTGTTTCGTATTGTTTTGACGAATCTAAAACCATCTCACTGATTGATGTTTGTCTGTGTTGTGATAGGTAAGTGTTCTAACTGTTGCTGTTCCTGATTTTTTGTGTTATTAATTTTAATAAACTAGCAGGAGTTACAACTCAAATCGTAGAAAACAAGTTATAAGTTAAATGTCATAATTTTAGATGCATTCTGTCGCCAATCATATTTTCAACGGACATTTCGGGCCAATATAACAAATATTGTGATAGTTTCAAAGAATCATATATGATATCAAATGCGTTGTACATACACTTACACACTTTGTAAAGTGTAGTAATTTTATATGCCATGACTGATGAAACGAGTGTGGTATTTGAGACGTTATGATAACGAACTGCTCCGAGTGCCCTATAAAATGCAATAATTTATTGGACATCAGAAATGACTAAATATTCTGTAGAAAGCCCTTTGATAGTTAACGTAAAAGTATTAATGAAATTGGTTTTAATATATTATTCATAAATGCCGTTGAAATTCTATATTGCATGATATATTTGTCATATCCTGTATTGAGTATGGTGTGACTGACATAACTCCAGTTAATAATTGTGGTGTATACAAGTATACAATCCATATGGTAATTATTTTTCATTTGAACTATTACATGTGTGTCTGCTTTAACATTTTGTATGTATTGTGGTTTGGAATAATGCCCAACGTAGGGATATATTAATATTCACCAAGATAAAATATAATGACTAAGCCTATACAGAAATTGACTCTATTGCCAGTGACAAAAAAGAGCATGACTGGTATGTGCACGCACGAAATGAGACAGTTTGCAGCAATCTATTTCACTGCACCAAGTTGACACTCTTAAGAAAATGAATAATAATTTAATTTAAAAGGTGTTTGAATATTTTTTAGTTTTCCTTAAATACAGAAGGCTAATGTCAATTGACAATGGATACCTATCATATGTATTTGTAAAGTGATGTTAATTCTCATTTCAAAGGCTTCTAAGAAAATGAAAACGCTAAATACAAGACAAAATAGAAAGTTACAGACACAATATTTGGTTAATTTAATTAATTGAGCAATGCGGCTGACACACATATTTTTATTTGAAAAAGTAATATACATTTCATCATTTTATGAAACATTTTCATATAGTCTTGTATCTCATTTTGATTAGATATGACACTTAAGAGTTCGTATAGGTAACAAATGCACAAGGGAACAAGTTACCAATTAGATTTGCTTCCACACGATACTTATCAGTTAGTCACCTGGGATTTATTTTCAAACTTGGAGAAAACAAAACACGAATATAGTAAATTAGTTGGGAAAATCCTACGCTTAAGAGGAAATTCTTTATCGGATGGTAAATATCAATAAGCTCTCATGTATATAATTGTGTCAATTGTGAATATACTACTGAGTTTTTATGACAAATTTTAATCACAAGTAGAAGTTACTACAAGTAGTAGTTAGAACTGATTTTGCATACTTTTGAAAGGTATAATCAATGTCCCATGAGAGAGACACAAAACATATAAGTATCATTAACACAATATAAACTGAGTCTCATACCAACATTTATTTAGACTTAGGAGACAAAAAAGAATATACGTATAAATGTAAATACGTTTTTATATCATTATGTACATAAAGGAAATGCTTTTTCATTGTGAGTAGATTTAAATTTATAATTATATTGGGGTATCTTATTCAATTGACATTTATTATTAATGAATAAACGTCAAGATATCTACGATTCTGTATAAAAACTCAAGAAAAATACCCTTTCCTTTGACTGTCGATAGAGGGTCAAGAATTTGCATTTTTTTTCAATTCAGGGATGTTTATTAAATTCGTTACTTTGTCAATTACTTAGGTAACACGAGTTACACTAGTATTTTTAAATTTATAGTCATGCTTCGTACCTTCAAAGATATGTACATTTGTACTATGTAAATTTTAATCTGTGCAAATAGTAAGCGGACTATTTTTATTTATTCTTAACTCCCTTCATCCGAGACGTTCTCGTAAAAGTGTCCGTAATAATAATCTTATCGGTAAAAAAAGTCCGAGTGAAATTTTTTAGATATGTGAAGGCCGATAACTGATAATAATAATGACAGACGTACAAATTCATATTATTGATTGTTATTGTCAACAAATACTACAATAAAGTCAGTACCTTGAATTATATGTCTACATTTCGAAGAAATATTTGTTGATTTTCCTCAGAGAAGCTCATACGATCATCGATTGTTTACTGAATAAGTTATGGAAGGAAAGAACACAAATTATCTAAGTTTTGACAGGAAAGAGCACTATAAACACATTTACATTAACTTGAGTAAGAATAAACATTTGTTTATTCCCCAGCGGGAATATATTGTTGTGGGAAATGAGTATGGAACATAAAAATGACAAGTTAGATTAAAGGCACTTGAGATAAAATTAGCCAAGTCGATGGTTTGTCTAAAAACGTTTTATTTTCTTTGGCTATTGACGCCGACCGGCTTGTCTTAGAACCAGTTTGCATGGACGACGTTTGTTTTTCAGCACCCACATATCAATTTATAAGCAGACTGGACACGTTCTCCGTTGTAAATGACGCTTTGTATATTTTTGGACCTTATCTGCCACGTCCAAGCATTGATTTCAGCTACCGTAAATTACACCAGAAAGTGACACGAAATCATATTTTTCAAAACAAAATGTTCACCATAATATTTGCGTGGCTGATAACATTTAAAATACATGAATTGCTTGGGTAAACTACTGCACATAATTGGCTGTTGGTTCAATTAACTTTTATTTTAGGGTGATTTTAATTTGTATGTAAGCCAATGTGCTTCACATTCTAATAATGTTTATGACATTATACAGCAGAACTTTTATGATATTATACAGCAGAACCGTGGAATTTGACGTTGTTGTTGCAGACACTGAATGGAAAATGAATAACTGTATTAGTCAGCGAACATGATCAACACCGAACATCAGATATGGTAATAAACTTATGAAGTCTTTAGTCTAATATTTCATGATATTTTAACATTGTTTCGATTGAGTATGATTATTTTGTAGTTTACTAGTATTAAACGTATTACTAGTATTAAATGTTAATTGTAAATGTATTGAAAATTGTAACCCTGAACACTAATTTGTTGTATGTCCAACGTGATATAAATAAAATTCTGTTCTAATTTGAATATCGACTATAATAAATGCTTCCTTAATGTGAACTGTATGAACCTGTTTGGGCAAGTGCGAGGTAAGTGCATCTTATAATTTAAACCAACCCCCATAGGCAATTAATTTATCACAGTCCGTTTCAAGGCAAAACTCCCTTCAGTTTTTGTTATCGTTTTTAGATGTTCGCTTGTCAAACAACTATATACGCCAATTTGAGAAATCGGTGTAGCAACCTTACTACGGATTCTACTTTTTTTAGGTACACGACGGGGCTCAACTCTTCAAACCTATGATATTTCATTAATTGTTCGTTTATTCCACGACGCTTATTTTGTAAAATGATGTTAAACACACAAATAAAATTATGACATTTCGTTTTTAGTTGTTCGAAGAACAACTATATACGCCAATTTTGAGAAATCAGTATAGCAAGCTTACTACAAAATCTACTTTTTGAGGTACATGAAAGAACTCAAATCGTCAAGCATGTGTATGACTGAGAAAGGTTTTAATAATTAAATTGTAATAATTACATTTACCCAAACACTGAAAATATATACGACAGTGAAGATTTCCTGTGGTGAACCCCAATTTGAAAGGGCGTGACGCATTAATCTCTCATTCTATACGTAGACGATAAACATATCTTGGCTCAGACGCTTAACTCTTATCGCACAACAACAACGCGCAGGAAGTAGTGCGGCGTATACATGAATATAAAACCGTTGTATGTTATTTTTTCTTTTTTTAAAAGATAAAATCATGATGATTAAATTGTAAAAAATGCTGGCTTATAACTACAGAAATACTTATCCATATATATATATTAGTAACATATACAATTAATTGTATGAACATTCAATTTTATTTCCCTGTACTCCTCTATGGTTACTATACCTGTGCAAGTATATGAGTATGCATTGTAATCAATTTCTAAATTAGATTTACCTGAACATTGGGATATCGGTATTTTTGATAATCGAATTAAAATTGATTTTTTCATGTATAGTTTACAAGTACAAATGGCACCATTTTGAAGATACATTTTATACAACGAAAGCTCTGCAGTCTATGTTTCAAGAAACGAAATCTTATTCTACATATTTTGTCACATTTTTTAGCACATTAAGTGACCGAAGCACAACATGTTTTCTCTGTCGAACAACTCCAGTGCCTTTAGCGCTTTGATTTGTGTGTGTCCTTCGTTTCATAACAAAATGTACTATCAAAATCAAATCCATCTTTGTATTTTCTCTATGTGGTATGTCTGTGTTATGTACTGTTGCTGTTCCAGATTTGTTTTCTTATTCATTGTAATGACTGTTAGAGTATTAATGTAATGCGTTGATTGAACATGACTTAGAAAATTATTATTATTTTTATTATTATTACTTCATAACTTATTGTGACGCCAACTTTCTAAATTATTTACAAGACAAGGGTAGGTATTCACGACATTTTAATTAATAATAACATAACATTAAATATAATCTTAATTTTACAGAATACATCTCAAATATTAGGCAAGTCTCATCTAATGTTTTATAATTTCAAAGCCAGATTTACTGTTTTACATTATTTATAGTTTTTATATCAGTCAAAAACATGTCAAAATTACGACCCAAATGCTTGTACAGCTATGTTTTAACATAGATACCTCGGAATACAAATGTAACATATAAATAACAATATAAATAACAACATCAATAATATCATTTCGTTTTTTTCGAATATCGCTACATATCATGGGATCTTATGTCAGAATATGACTCTATCACTTGACAAAGATCTATTTAATGCAGAATGAGTATAGTTTTTCCAATATCTCGTCACGTGCTATTTCATATTTTGAAACATATTTCTACAGTATTATTAATGTAACGATGACAAATGATGGCTGTTTGATCTTGGAGAAATTAGTCAAATCATATAAGAAATTCACTTCATCTTTTAACCGAATTCTTGGGGCAATCTTATCATCAAGATACATAATTACTTCAAAACAAACAGGCAAATGTCTCACAAATATGTTTGAAATACAGATTATAGGCGACAATTATTAAACTAACTAAGATGATTGCAAGTCCCTAAGATGACAATATTAGTATTGGTATTAATGTATATTTTAATGATACTGAACACACGATGCATATCGGCAAAGCATTCACAAAACTCTCAAGCGTTCCCTTATATCAGTATGGCATTACATTTCTAGGGTTGCACGCACGATTGTAGTAAGTGGATTGCGATATAGAGCGAGTTACTACTGTCTTGCGGGCAACCCTCGATTTATTATTTACATTTAAGCAAAGGTCAATAATTTACATTACGCATTACATTTATCATTAAACAGTGGCGACACGTTTAATGAATGGCAATGGTTAAACTCCTGACAAGCAGTACACTTTTAATAAGAATTATTACACTCTACAAGGACAACACGAGCATACAAGTACACCAGCAAGTGAGCAACAATATGGTCAAGTTTAATAGATTACATATATTTAATAAGACGATAACCCAGATTTGGAACTTGAAGAAATTCAATATTTATTTCATTAGAATATTTAGCAGTATGCATACTTGGCCAACAGTATAACATAGTTTCTACAATTCCACTTTGATACGATTGAATCTAAACAAAGGATGTATAATTACTTAGGCGGTAACGACACTTATAGTAAATACATCCAATATACCCCGACTAGTTTTTACTGAATGATTGGTACCTGTTTTGCAAGTAATATGAACATGTTTTTTAGAATGACTTACTTTTCCAACAAAAAGCAACAAGAAATGTTAACAGCATTCCAAAAATAGAAGTTGTGGTGGATCTCGGTGACTATCCTAAGATTTCTCTCGACCTGACAAACCCTAAGATCGTACGCTGCTACCAGTTTGACCTTAATGACTTATTCCAAATGAAAGAGACATCAGCGGATTGCAAACGTGATCGCCTTGATTACATTAATTTGTCAATGTTACAAAGATATCGCTATCACTATGTTCGAACTAATATTTTATATGCCAATAAATTCGTACAAGTTTATGTATTCGAACCGAGTTTTAATTAAGCTTATGGACATTATTGGTCGAACAAATATGTTTTTTTCTATTTTTGTCCTGAATATATAACAATGATTTACCCAATTACGTAATTAAAATACCACGTAGTATTACTTTCATTTGTAATAAATCCATATTTAATACATGAATTGTAATTTGGCAAAAACGGCATTACATATGCTTTTGGCCATTTACAATATTCATAACAAAGACCACACATTCAATACAAAAATTGCAAAACAGGTATATCAATATTGTAACATAAATCTATATGAATAGACGAAACAATTACGAAATGTTTATACAAAAAAGACACAATTTCCGACGGATAATAATTCCTTTTTAAATTTAGCAATATTAATGTCGTTCTTTTTAGTCTTAGATTTAATAGAATAAATTTCTTCATAAATGATAGGACAGAAAAAGCTACGGAAGTATTTAGATCTAATGAAACGATATATAGTACAACGTGATAAGAAGGGGCTATTCTGATTTGGCAGGTTTAATTGTTTGATGAGTTAAAACAAATTTAGATATTTGCTTAGCCCATCTTTTCACAAATATGGAATTGGTAGATGAAACACTTCAAATTGAGTCCCACTTAAAAGCTGTTTGAATCAAACATAATTCTCAGCAATAATGACTACTCCTTATTGATTATGTTTGAGAAATGTGACGTATTTTGTTTGTTGATAGATTAGCGTTCATGAGCTTTGCAATTCCCAACGTCACTCATGATCGACTCAATGACCTTAGAAATGTCAGAAAAACTAATAGTTTGAGTTGCTGCTTAAAAATGTTGGCCGTACATTGGTTTAGTTTGCAAATACTACGTGGTTAAACGTTAGCAATGTTTAGATGTATAAAATAAGGATTAATTGTCCTGTATTCGAAAACTTAGTTATGATGTACGATTCAAAGTACAAAACACGCATGTCCTTTTGTATTCCAATGATATCCCACACTGGCTTGACTGTTTTACTAAAGAATGATAGTATTTATCGTCTACATGTTTTTAGGAAAAAATCGTCAAGATCTTACTAAATAGGTGCACATCATGTTCTTGTAATCACTATGCTCAGACTGTGAAACTATCTCGATAATATTGGTAATTGCCTTGCAAAAAAGTGTAATGCATATGTAACTGTTGAATCCTACAAAATAATATAATTTTGTACAAAGCAGCCTTATGTTTATGATGTATGGAAAATAAACAATCATACACATGCATAAAAACTACGACGCCTGTTGCGTTTTTTAGATTATTTGTTGTTTTTGCAATGTATTACTATCTCGCTTCTATTTAGCAACTGCTAAGACACAATCGGTTATATATCTTGCTGCTCTAGTTATTGTTGACTATCAACAAATTTTCACATTTAATGTCAGAACTTGGGTAATTTGTGATACAGTATGTCATACATCATTCAACAGGGTATTGTTGCTCAATTGTGTTGCTCTGAGACAAATAGATATGAGTTTCTTGTCGAAATATAGACTCATATCATAAGCCCTTAATTTATTTTAAGTTTATTTATTTGACAGTTGTGACTATAGAGCGATAATAAAAGAGTTTTGTGGAGTATTTAGATAATGTATTTTCGAATTTACTCTCAAAAGAGCTGTTTAATTGTCGAGAGAAATTCTTACTTAGACATTTTATGACTTAAACATATTAACTTGTAGCTACTGGTTCCTAAATGGGAGAATGTGAATCAGACAATAGCTTGAAGATATAAACAAATGCAATTATTACTTACAACTTTGTTTTGTGAAAATAAAAATTATTTTTATAATACAACGTAACCTTTATGCATTTGTTGTTTTTATTCGGACTTTCTGTTTTTTCCTCAAAATGTAAAATCGAACAATATTTGTTTCAGCTTATGTTTGGTTATACATGTTCGCCTCATTATATTACACTCATTCTGGGATTACAAAATCCTGATGACATTCATGTCGACTATATTATGCTACAGCTTCATGTTTTTAACGGTACCGTTAAATCACTATACTTTGCAATCAAACAAGTATCAAAATAACTCTAGTACGTAAGTTAATTTGTGTTACACAAAAAGCAAGTAGCTATTGTGAGTGAAATAAATCATCAGCTCTTCAAACTTGATACAATATGCAACAAGTTGGTAGAAAACCGTCGATTACTGCCCATTTTAATAACCATGGTTGCAGTAATGTAAAACAAACATTGACATATACTGATGTAAAGTTTTTTAATTTTTTCAAGTCCCGTTTACAGCTAAAAGTGTCTTGACTTATGTACTGAAAAACTTTTATTTTCTGACCCGAGGGTTATATTTTATTGTCTCTACCATTGCAGCAAAATTAAAATAAATTTAACTTTAAAATCCAAGAGTGATTTTTACAATTTGGGTTTATTGTTTTAAATAGTTGAATATTCTAAATTGGTTTTAAGTAAGTCGGTATCAATTACTGAACATTCAAATAAAGCTATTTAGACTAAGAGTGAATTACCAATATAAACAATGCATTTTTTTGGTGTTTTTAAGATAAGAAATAAATGGTTTGAATAGCTTTAGTATTTTTTGGTCATTAATACAGCCGTAGATTGGATTTCTTGATTGTTGTATTATCTTTATTTTTTTTTAAATTAAAAGGTAATGGTTCGTGACTATATCTTGGCAAACTGCATATATCATGACCCTGATTTATGGGACAAAAAAGTGATCAATTACTTGAAATGTTATCTAACATTAAAACCTTAAGTTGAAAGTGTACAATTGCGGTGAAGGTAATAACTTACTTTAACAAAACCCATATAATTGTATTCACTGATAACAGTAATGATATAATCAAACCGAACGGTACCTCTGCAATTGATTGCTGTCGGCTGCGTTTAATATATATGTGTACGTATACTATGTATATTCATAAAACATAGTAAGCTGGCATCAAATACGGAATAAAATCATGAAAAAATATCTCAATTGTAATAGAAATGACAAACAACATATAAAATGACACTGTTTTAATTGATAATTGTTGAAATTAAATACATTAACATTTTAAAAGAAAACTGTTGTAAAATTGCTCCATGATATTACCATAAGCATCATTACATGGGCTAAGTTGTCTATCAACTCTACATCGGACAGATTCCTTCATCAACGTGCAAAAGTCAACTGTACTCATATTGGTATAAACAGCATATGTTACAACTGATGTCATTCCACTCATACCACCGAATAGACACTTATTTTGTTTCACATTTTGTTTAGTGCACATAAACTGAGACGCTATAAGACTTTTGTTTGAACAAAAAGAATTGAATCTCAATGCAAAATCATCAAAATTAAGATATTTCATTAAATTTGTATCAATATCATTTGCATTATTTGATGTAAAATAGTTTACACATTCAGTAAATAATGAAATTTTCGCACAAAATTTATTTATGCTTTCTTCAAGAGTGTTGTTTTTCATAAACTCAAGAGATGTGTCAGCTGGTGGAAATGTCCTTAATATTATGTCTGACTCGTATGTATAGTATCCACATAAATGAATGGCTGAAGAATAAATGTCAGTAGACTCTGCTATTGATAAAGGACGTTTGGTTGCTTCAATTGGTGCAGTTGTAGTCGATGGTGTTGTTAGAGTACTTGCTTCAACGACCAAGGCAATACAAACCACAAAGAAGCTATACTTCTGAACTCCTTTCATTTCTGAAAATATACAAGAAAAATGTATAGTCTATGTATGTATTATTAACATTTTTCTAGTCAAAGTTAATCAATTGACCCATATCATTTGTTATAAAGATGTACTTTATAACACACACTAGCAGGGCCAAAATTTCGTTAATTAAATATCTATATATCTATAAGTTTGTATAGATTTTTATGTAAATGCGAGTATATTTTTTTCTAAAAAATCATTCCATTTATTTAATTTACTACTCGTCAAAATATGAAGACTTCGGTTGTATCTGAAAAATATTTTAATTTATAGATTAGCACAGCAATTTGAAAGTTGATAAGAGGTATCGTGGTGGTCTTTTGTCACACGAATAAAGGATCGGATATGGCTTTTAGATTTGAAAATTGAAAACGAATGACGCTTTACGAAATATAAGTTGTTTAACAATTAAATTCAATACATGTTTGATCAAAATCCTTCAAGATAGCATCAATTTCTTACAACGCTACAACGAACTTAGACAAGACCAGTGTAAATGTTGAAGCAGACATGTTGTACACAGGGTTCGCTCAAAACGCTTCTTTACACATTATAAATTTTGATGGATTAGAATATACTTAGTTATACTTTACATCTTGTTGTGAGTTTCACTAATAATATACATTTTGATATGAACCTTAAATTATATTCATTCATATATCCCTTTTATAAAAATGTAGTTTTTGTTGGAAAAATGGCTTATATTTTATGCTATTGAACTCTCAAGAAGTATTCAAGTTTTTAGTGAAAATATGAGAAAAATAAATATGTAAAGAAACGTTTGGATATAGATAATAACAATGACAATATTACAGATATCACCTATGCCATATTAAGTAAAAATTAAAATTGTAAGTTTACTTACTGTTGTTTTCTTCAAGTCTGTATTTCAATAAGATCATAGAATAAGACGCAAATATTTATATCATTTTAAAACAGGATATTTGGACAGAATGTCCTTTATTTATTTATTAAAATAATTAACTTATACCGCAAGTATTGCAAAATTTCCGAGAACCTTTGTGGCATAAGCTTAATTGCGAAATGCGTCTATTGTTACGAAATAATTCATAGATACGGTAACAGCGGTTTTACTTTTATCGAAATTAAAATAACACAGGAGTATTATAATTTAATTAACAAAAGTTTACAATGTAATTAATCAAGTATATACGCTTGGTTGAACAAGTTTAAATGCTTACATCTTGTTGCCGTTAGCAACGCCATGCCGTTGAAATCCACTCCCCAGTGCGAAGGCCGAAAATAGCATTTACTTACAAAATTCTCATAGGTAGGTGTTTCTAATTCCAAACAAATAATATTAAAAACTTAATTCAAAAATATAAACCAAAAACTCAGAACGAATTGTCATTATTTTATTTGTGTGTTTAACATCATTTTACAAAATAAGCGTCGTGGAATAAACAAAACATTCGACCTTGCCCTTAATGTGTGACATTTTATTTACACATGATAATGCTGCAAAATTTAAAGTTCGATGTTTTCGACGGAATATTGCAAATACAGCTTAAATGACTGGGTGTTAACTGGATAGTAGTGTGTTATCAGACAATTTAATTGAGAATTTATCGAAAAGGTTGGAAATAAATTGGATTTATGAACGCGCGTCAAGGAAGAAAGGATTTTTAGAAAATCAGCGCTACTTTGATAATTATGAATCTTGAAAGATTACACGTAGCCAGTTCCATTATATTATGCTACGCACAGTTTGGCTTTAATAAAGTAGTCAATCTTTGTATTTTTGTATAATGGCTGGCATGATCGTCGGATGAAGGACAGAATGAAATGAGACAGCGGAACCGGGCTGGGACTTATAAAACGTCTTGAAGTAGGTCTTTTTTATACTAGAATCGTTTTTAAACTCAATTTAGACCATTTTACTTCAATTGATAAGTTTATGTTTTACATTTACTGGCATGTTTATTACGGACATCCAAGGACCTGTTAAAGTCAATTCCTTATAAACTCGGGCATTTTTTTCGGCTATTATAACAGCCGTCACGAGCTATGTTTTGTTGTATATTAGATGACGTCACATTAAATAAAGAGTGAAAGCGCACGTGCCTATGTTAGAATAATAAATGGCATCGGCATTTTGTGTCATATAAATACATTTGTCATATTCAACATGATGTATGTACAAACTGTAATACAATTATTTGTGATGAATAAAGGTCCATTTGGTAATTAACTATTGGTGTGAGTTTGTTTGACTGCATTATCATTTCATCTGCATTTTACTATT
Source organism: Mactra quadrangularis (assembly GCA_025267735.1). Taxonomy (NCBI): domain Eukaryota; kingdom Metazoa; phylum Mollusca; class Bivalvia; order Venerida; family Mactridae; genus Mactra; species Mactra quadrangularis. The sequence continues at coordinate 54,099,845 of CM046309.1, read as the reverse complement.
GTTCTAAATACAGGGATGAGATTTTTTTAAAGAACCCTCCATAACTTTTTGGATATATACAGGTTATAGAAATTGACCACGCAAAATGCAAGTAACTGTACTATGTAATGTATCTATAATTCATGACCATAACTCAACTTTTTGTATTATATATGTTCGCTTGTCGAACAACAATATTCGCCAATTTGAGAAATCGGTGTAGCAACCTTTCTACGGATTCTACTTTTTTTAGGTACACGACGGGGCTCAACTCTTCAAACCTATGATATACAGAGTTTTCATTAATTGTTCGAAGAACAACTATATACGCCAATTTTGAGAAATCAGTATAGCAAGCTTACTACAAAATATACTTTTTGAGGTACATAAAGGAACTCAACTCTCCAAGCATGTGTAATACTGAGAAAGGTTTTAATAATTATATTGTAATAATTACATTTAACCAAACACTGAAAATATATACGACAGTGAAGATTCCCTGTTGTGAACCCCAATTTGAAAGGGCGTGACGCATTAATCTCTCATTCTATACGTAGACGATAAAACATATAACAACAACAACGCGCAGGAAGTAGTGCGGCGTATACATGAATATAAAACCGTTGCATGTTTTTTTTTCGTTTTTTTAAAGATAAAATCATGATGATTAAATTGTAAAAAATGCTGGCATATAACTACAGGAATACTTATCTATATATACATATTAGTGACATATATATATACAATTAATTTGTATTAACATTCAATTGTATTTCCCTAAACTCCTCTATGGTTATTATACCTGTGCAATTATAGGAGTATGCATTGTAATCAATTTCTAAATTAGATTTACCTGAACATTGGTATTTCGGTATTTTTGATAATCGAATTAAAATTGGATTTTCATGTATAGTTTACAAGTACAAATAGCACCATTTTTAAAATACATTTCATACAACGAAAGCTCTGCAGTCTATGTTTCAAGAAACGAAATCTTATTCTACATATTTTGTCACATTTTTGAGCACATTAAGTGACCGAAGCACAACATGTTTTCTCTGTCGAACAGCTCCAGTGCCTTTAGCGCTTTGATTACGTGTGTGTTTTGTTGCTGTTTTTTGTGCACCTATGCTCTTTGTATTTGTTTTATAAATTTACGTTATATACATGTTTCATGTTTTAGTATAAGTGACTGGATAAGTCTTATTAGGCTGGGTATGTTGGATTCTTTGTTTGTGTGTATTTATGTTGTAATATGTAATGTTATACCATGTAATTTTAACAAATAAATGTTAATAAATATTAATGTGTATATATATTTTTATTATTATTATTATTTACCACATTTATAGAACCTTTTTTTATACATGAGTACGCCCAAAAGTGCTTTACATAAAAATATACAATAAAGCATAAAAAATACTGATAAAATGGCAAGCAATTTATAAAACAACATAACATACATAACTAATCAAGTGATATGAAGAGTATAACAAAAATGCCCTACAAAAAGCATAAAATACTTGTACATATCAACAGTCATTTATCACTGGCTATATATGTGTAAAAATAGATGAGTTTTTAAATATTTTCTAAAAGATCCAAGCGTGGCAGCTGCTCTAATTCCAGCCGGAAGTGAATTCCACAATTTTGGAGCAACAGTCATAAAACTACGATCACCATAATTAACAGAACGACTTCTTGGGGGTACAAGTGTAATACCATTTAATTTAGATCGAAGTTCACGCTGAGGTTCGTAAACCTCTAACACTATATATGTTAAAACCTTATTTTTAACCATACATTGGTAAGCCTATCGGTGTCATTTTTGAATTTTGCTCAGACAACGCATGAATCTTTTTCCACGAGCAAATTTTAATCTGTTTATTCTTAAGCAGAATAAAAGGTCCAAGAAAACCCAAATACCGAAATTAAGAGTACATTTATTATAAATGAGAAACATTTTATCTGGATGTAATTCGTGTACCAATGTGACTGTTCAGTTCACAAACAAATGTGCGTTTATGTTGACACACATGTTCAACATGTTGATGTTATAAACGTCGAACAGATTTAAAGCATTATGTCATTCCCTGATTTCGTGTTAAGAATGTAAGCCTATAAATATACATCTATGTCCAAATGATAAATAAAAATAATAAAATAACAAATAGTTAATTTGTACATATATATATGTTTTTATTGGTATGCATGTCATAGTACGTACAGGTAACTATATACATTCATAAATATCAATAACATTTTAAAAGAAAACCGTTGTAGAAACTCTCCATAAATTTACGATACTTTTTATCGCATCCGGCAAGTTGTGTATCAACTCTGCATCGAGTGGAGTCCATCATCACTCTACAATAGTCAACTGTACTCATATTCGTCCAGACAGCATATTGTGTGAATCTTGTAATTCCGCTTATACCTCCATATGAACACTTGTTTTGTTCTACATTTCGTTTTGTACAATTGAATTGAGACGATATAAGGTCCTTGTTTAAACAGTAGTTTCTAAATTGAATATCAAATTTATTTAAATCAACATATTTCTTAAAATAAGTATCAATTGTATTTGGATTTGAAATGAAAAGATGTTTTACACATTTTGTATAACGTGATACTTTGGCACAAAATGTATTTATCTTTTTATTATGTTCAAGTTCATTTAAAGTGTCGTTAGAATCCATAAATTGAACAGAAGCATCGGATGGTGGAAACATTGTTGACAAGACATCTCTTTCGTATATATAATCAGCACATATAGACAGCGATGAATAGCGAAATTCAAGTGATGCTAAGGCGGCAATAGGACTTTTTGTTGTAGTAGAGGTTGAATGTTCTGGAAATCCTTCGATGCCAATGGCGATGGTAGCAGCAATAAAGCAATACAGAAGAAGTCCTTTCATTTCTGAAAACACAAAACAACAAAACATTGTAATAGAAATAAAGTTTATGAATGTTTAATCTATACAAAAGGCATATATCAATAGACATATCTTTGATGAGCTGCTATCGGTATGTCTTGATTAAGTAGATTACAAACTTTAAAGTGTGAGTTTATCTTGAAACAACTCTGGTAGATTAGAAATTAAACAGAAAGAGTGTTAATAAAGCTGTTGCACTCTTATCGCTATTATTTAAAATTAATCAAGAAAAAAGTTGATTACTAATTGAAAAGGTTATGAACACCATAACTAATTGAGTAAATTGTAATTTTGTGTGTACTTATCCACTTTATCTCATTGTTACGCTTAAGGAGTATATGGTGAATATATTTAAAACAACATAAACACATGTAAATCAATTTCTAGGAGCGATTGTTCTTTATTCAGAATATGGAGTAAAAGTATGTTCAGAAATAATAATAATTAACAGACATAAAACAAGAATCTACATGATTATCGAGTTTTCATAGTTAGTAAGTATGATTTAAATAAATATTTGAAAACATGAATAAAGTTGTATAAAATGCATTACTTACTGTTAATTTCTTCGCTATCAGTGTTCAAATACTGTATCTTGCGATGACATCTGTATTTATACTAAATACTACCGGATGTGTTAAACCATTGTCATATAATGAGAATTTTGAATAAATTAGAATTGTTTGTGGTTTGGAAAAAAGCAATTTCCGAGAATTCGTGTTAGATTGTGATGACAGTATAATTGACAATAGTATGACAAAAGGACATTTCAACATATTGTATAACATTGTGATTTACTTTCCACATAAATTACTTCTTTAATTACGTTTTCTACCAAAAAAGTTTGTGCAGTCTTGAATATAAATCAAAATGAAATAAGCGAATATTAATTAGCAATAACACCATCAATCATCATTTAAACACCTGCTAAAATGTAAATAAACAATTAAGGTAATTAATTAAGCTAATTAATAACGACAAACCGAATTGTAATTCTTTTACACTCAAGTAGTAATTTACTCTTAACGTTCCAGTTAAATATTATAATGACATGCACGTTAAATGCGTTCTCTAAGTTCAGTGATTTTAATTTCTAACAACATGTTTTCTATTTTCTTTTTAATACTGTTTATCTTAAAAATGCGTTCTATTGACTTTAAGTTTAGCTTATTTTTTGTTATTGTTTTTTGTATAGTTAATACTACAAAAGTAGCTTAAAATTATGTTTTAGAGAATAATTACTAGGTCATGACTTTGTAATGCGAATGATGAATCTTAAGCATTCATGAATTTTGTTTTCACTCTACCAACATCCATACTAAATGTATTCAAAATTGTAGTTACACAATAATTAATATTTATATAAAATTATAATTTTTGTTGTCTCCAAACTTTTGATCGGCATTATAGATTAACATACAGAACTTGTTACTATGCATGCTTTCCGTTCATCCATCAACTCATCAGACATAAAGAATTAAACTCATTGTAACATATGTTGGTAGATTTTCAAATTCTCTTGTAGTTATATCATCGACATTTTAACGTTCAATTAACATGATAGTCTGATTTTAAAACAGCAGTATTGGTTCCTTATTAATATAAAAGTGATTCCTGTTGAGATGTTCATGTCTTTTATAGTGCCACATTGTCTCTTCGTATTGTATGATTGCATTTTTAATATTATTTATAACTTTAAAACCTTCATTTACAAAGACGATCTGTCAAATATCACTTATTCTTATCTAAAGAAAAGATGGTTTATCGCTTTTCTATAGTATCAGAGAAAGAGTTGAATTTACACGTCCGTTGTATCACAGTTTAAGTATTTAATAACTACACGAACGTGTAGTTTTAAAATTGTTAATATAGCTCATTTAAAATAACTAGGGACAATGTTTTCATTGATGTCGTTTACATGAGTCTCAAGTTGTCCTAGACCAACTGTTTTTGGTATATCCAAGACGCTATTTAATTTTATTCACTTTGCGTTGCAATTTTCTTTTATTTAGGTTAAAATGTCATCAGTTAGAAAGAAAAACGCTGTTGGTCTTTGGTTAAAAGTGAATATAAGTAATTCATGGTATCTTTATTGTTTCATAAAATAAAAAATACACAATGCTATTATCAAATTCCGTTCTGATGTCACACTAAATGGGAAATAAACAATTTTATAATTGTGAGAACTTGTGTTGATTGCTAGGGAACATTCTGCAATGTCTAAAAGTCGATTTATGTTTTGAGCACCGAAATACTTCTGGATTGGCTTTGCTCAAAGTTTTATCTCTTCAATTAAGCACCTTGTTATTTATTGACATCTGCTAGCTTGCAATAGAAAAAGAAATGTAATACATGAAGTGTAAAAGTAGAAATTTAAAATATGAAACATAAAATAAAATGAGTTGTTAAATATAAAAAAACAATTACGTCTTTATTATTTCTTGTTTAAACCAAAATATGTTTTTCATCTTATCGCAATCTAATGCAATTTTTATTAATGTGCATGCGCTGAAATAGCAATAATGCCAGGACTACTTGTGTGTGATATGTATATATAATTGATAATATTCGGTTTAAATGTTGAGGATAATTCACAAAAAAATGCGCAGCTGAAATGTCGATTAGAATTTGTTAACATATATATTGCCTACTATTATTGTATATTTAGTTTGCGACAATTCAGGCAAAGTGATTAAGCATAATACGAATAACCGTTTCCTTAGTCATTGACAAAATGCTTCGTGAAATCCTTTTTTACTACAATTTCACGCACGCATTGTCTATCAGAACTGATATTTATGCCTCATTAAAAAATTACACATTACATATTAATAATATTTACCATCTAATGTTCATTGTTCTATGTCTTAAATGTAAACAAAAGTTTAATTTTCAACTTGTAATTCTTTGTACAAGTCGTATTCTAGGTCATGCGTGTTTTTGTACTTTAAGCATTGAACTTGTCAACTGAATAGATGAATAGGCTGATCCATGAACAACATTTTACAGATAAAAACATACAAGTTTGATATCTAACATTTATTTCAAATACTGTGTTTGCACATTTTAAATTTTATATAATGGTATGTTTATAAAATAAGTGTCAACTAACTAAATTATAAAACTGAAAAAGATACACCCCTAAATATTGGTGTGTAATGAAATTGGCTTTGTTTATATACGCAATGTTTACGTGGACGACCTGTATACTTGACAATTTAATACATCAGGTATACACTATGATGTCCAGCTGCCAATCATTTCGTAACATAAAATAATATTTTGCACCAACTAAACTGCTAACACGGCTAGTTGTTGTTTCCAGTCAACAGTTATTACATAAAAAAACATCAGAAAATCATGTGGCAATCTTCCCTATATTCAGAACATAACAATATGGAGTGATATTTGTAACATACTGATAACGAAAAGTTCCAAATACCCTATAAAATATCGTTAATTAATTAAACATCAGAAATGGCTTGGTATGCAGTGTACGAACCATTGATAGCATACACAAAATATTAATGAAATTGGTTTTAATATATTATTCATAAATGTCATAGAAATTATATATCATAAATGATACATCTGTCCTATTCTGTAAGAGGTATGGTGTGATATCAATAACCCCAATTACTAATTGTAGTGTACAGGCATATCTCCATATTGCAATTATTTTCATTTCAATTGTTTTATCTGCTTTAAAATTCCGTCTGTCTTGTGATGTAGAATAAAACACAGAAAATTAATATTTTATGAAGATACGATATCATGACTAAGTACCTGCACAATTTGACTGCATTGAACATGCCCTAATTAATAGTTGAATTGGTTGAGAAAAAGCAAAGTTGTTCGACAAAGTATTTTTAATTTTAGAATCCTTTGAATGGCCTAAATCAAGACAAATTCAATATACGCCCCTAACTCGATTTCAAATTCAGAAAATACCTCAAGATTACTTCAGTGACATTTTCCATGCAAGGAAAAGGCAAAATATAAGTCAAGATTAAGATATAAAGTCAATAAAATATTTTTGCACTTCATGAAACGTACTATTTCAATAAAAACATGTAGTACACATTTTGTTCTCATTCTTATAATATAAAATCGTACAATGTTTTTCTTAATGGAACATGAAACTTAAGTGTAAGTAAAGTAGACATTTCGACACAAGTGAACAATTCTACAATTACTTCTGTTACTAGGGGAATCATCTACTCGTCACCTGGGAATTTAATTCAAACATGGAGAAAACGGAACGCGAATTCGGAATATTAGATAGGAAAATCACACCGTCAAGAGAATATAAGATATCGCATAAATAAAATCATCACGCACGGTTTCTGTATCTTAAGTACATAATATTGTTACTTGTTAGTATACGACAGAGAGTTTTGCATGACAATTTTAAATTATAAGAAGGTTAGAATTTTTCTTGGCATACAGAAAAGTCTTAAGATATATATTGACGAGGTAATGATCAATATCCTTTGAGAGATACACAGAAAAACAAGTAATGTTAACACAATGTAGTTAAATGTAGACTTATACAAATATGTTTATTATATTTTTATTTTTTAGATTTATACCAATACGTTTAATGTTCTTTTGTATTTTTTATTGTAATATAAAACTGTTCAATAACTTTGTAGACGATTCTAAATTACAGAATATCGTTACTATTTCAATAGTTGGTTTTGTTCTGCCAAGCTTACGCCGACATTATTTTGAAGAAATATTGACCTTGCAAAATATTTTAATTTATATGATGATTTAGAAGTCTGTTCAAGTAAATGTGCATTAGATTTGAATCATTTCAATTGCATAATATTGGCAAGCCGTTTTCGTGGAAATCAGAATAGATAATTATGATAGACAAACAGCAACAACAATAAACATCAGATATGGTAATAAGCGTATGATGTCTATTGCATAATATTTCATAATATATTCATTCTGTCTCGTCCGACTGGTTTTACTAGTATTTTATTACATTTTGGCAGTCTATGTGTATCATTAATAGACGCTTGCATTAAATTTTTATTGTGATAAACATGGTGTTGAGGTGTTATTATTTTGAACCGCCCGGCTAGCTCAGATGGCAGCACGCAAGTCTACTGATCGAGGGGTGGTGGGTTCGATTCCCGGAGGGGCATACTTTCGTGAAGCTTGATCATGAAATTATTTCTACGGCCATTCTCCCTCTTACCAGAGATTCTATACGACAGTGCTCTATAGGATATCTGTTTACAGAGATTAAATAGCGGCGTAAAGTATTGTAAATTTAATTACATAATATGCTGTTTTTGCTGTAGGTGAGACATGTCATTAACATTTTATTAGATCTACATATACATATTGCTCCCATTGTTCTGTTGCATGATATGTGTTCATCTATCAGACGTATAGAATTCAATCATTGTGACAAAATTTTGGTAGACTTTCAAATTCACTTGTAGTTATATCATCGACATTTTAACGTTCAATTTACATGATAGTCTGATTTAAAAACAGTAGTATTGGTTTCTTATTTATGTAAATGTGATTCTTGTTGAGATGCCTTAATAGTGCCACATTGTCTCTTCGTATTGTATGATTGAATTTTTATCACTATATATGACTTGAAACCCTTTATTATCAAAGACAATCTGTCAAATATCGCTAGTTCTTGTCTTAACGAAATTTATTCTAATGTTTCTTTAAAGGATCAGAAAAAATCATTGCCTAATGTGTGTATTATCGATACAAACGTTTTATTGCCCTAAGATTGATATTCATAAAGATAAACTGCATAGTGAACAGTATGTTTGGACAAGTATGAGATTGGTGCACCCTAGAAACTGGCTAAAATTTCCTTAGGTGGTGTATATAGATGCAACAGCTCAACAGGTGTCTCCACATTTTTGTAGACAATTTCTAAATTTTTTGCCACTGTCCGTTCCATTGCAAAATCCCTTAAGTTCTTGTTTTCGTTATTTGTTTGTTTCATCATGTTTTGACGAAAGTTTTAGAATCTAAAACCATCTCACTGATTGATGTTTGTCTGTGTTGTAAAAGGTGTGTTCTAACTGTTGTCGTTCCTGATATATTTTCTGAATTTTTTGTGTTATTAATTTTAATAAACTAGCAGGAGTTACAACTCAAACCGTAGAAAACAAGTTATAAGTTAAATGTCATAATTTTAAATGCATTCTGTCGCCAATCATATTTTCAACGGACATTTCGGGCCAATATAACAAATATTGTGATAGTTTCAAAGAAACATATATGATATAAAATGCATTGTACACTTACACACTTTGTAAAAATGTCCTTAAAGTGTGGTAATTATATATGCCATGACTGATGAAAAGAGTGTGGTATTTGAGACGTTATGATAACGAACTGCTCCGAATGCCCTATAAAATGCATCAATTTATTGGACATCAGGAATGACTAAATATTCTGTAGAAAGCCCTTTGATAGTTAACGTAAAAGTATTAATGAAATTGGTTTTAATATATTATTCATAAATGCCGTTGAAATTCTATATTGCATGATATATTTGTCATATCCTGTATTGAGTATGGTGTGACTGACATAACTCCAGTTAATAATTGTGGTGTATACAAGTATACAATCCATATGGTAATTATTTTTCATTTGAATTATTACATGTGTGTCTGCTTTAACGTTTTGTATGTATTGTGGTTTGGAATAATGCCCAACATAGGGATATATTAATATTCACGAAGATAAAATATAATGACTAAGCCTATACAGAAATTGACTCTATTGCAAGTGACAAAAAAGTGCATGACTGGTATGTGCACGCACGAAATGAGATAGTTTGCAGCAATCTATTTCACTGCACTCAGTTGACACTTTTTAGAAAAATGATAAATAATGTAATATAAGGAGTGTTTATGTTTATTTCAATTTCCTTAAATATAACTGACCAAAGTCAATTGCATTGACTTCGCATTATATATTTTACTAAGACTGTGACTTATCATCTCTTTAATGTTAACAGAAAACGCTGATAACACGACATAAATAATTGCGCTATGCATCAGACACATATTTCATTTTTTTGAAAAGGTAAGATACAAATTATCCTTTTATGAAACATTATCGTACTGTCAACTGTTTTCAATTGATGAAATATGACACTCATAGTGGGGTCGATAAGTGTCATTTTTCACGACAATCTTTCACTTAGTGATACAAGCACCAAATTTGGTACAGTTGTTGAACATAGTGTGTAGTTTACAAAAAGCACGATTTCCACCTCGAAATTTAAGATGACCGCCATTTTTTTTCAAAATGGCCGCCGATGATAGGAATTTTTGTCCTGTTCATATAAAATAGCCTTTCTAATTATTTTTATTTATGTAATTATTAATATAATTTCAATATTTTATGACAAATAAACAATTCTGTTAAATTCTTTAAATCAAAATCCATTTAATGGCTGTCAATTCAAAATGGCGGCCATTACAAGACGCCAAATAATTTTATATACTTACGCTTTTTCTCAGATGAAATTCATTGCAGTTAATTGATTCAGAACATTTCTCATTTATTCGACTATATCTTAAAGTATAACCAGTGCATCTAGTGACATCACTACAATGAAACCTAGGCATCATTCGCGGTTCCGGTTCGAAAACATTACATATACGACCGCCTGTGCTTTGATACTTAGCTTGCATATCAGCGTCAGTTTAAAGCGTGCTTGTTGCTGTATTGACACATGCTATTTTTCTCTGTTTGTGTGCTGTTGAAATCAAAACGAATCAACGCCTTTTAATATTATATAACTATCGTTAGTCAACGTGAGGGAGCCAATGGTAACAGGGCTAAAGTTACCACAATGGTGTACAGCTCACACGGAAGTTAGATAATACTGAATGAATCATTGGGTTAGATGTAGGGTACTCTTTCCATTGACACGCATTTAGGAATGATGATCCCGGACAACTATGAATTAAATTCAGCGGCGTTCGTATCAATTAGTACAACTCAGAAATTAATCCGTTATCATCCATGACTACGGTTGAATCCAAAAACTGCTTTGACAACATATTCATAAAGTATTACATGTCATAGTAGCTACACTCCATTTTTGTCAGTATCCAACCGATTTCCTTTTTCTGTAAATGCGTGGCCAAGATTTTAGAAGTATATGCAGACAGTTGTACATTGTATCCCATATCTCATTGTTATTTACAGTAAGGCAGTAAAAAGATTAACTGTAAAACAGGAAATGTCTACAAAAATCCATCATGTATTTCTAACAACCGATTTAGACTAGTGCTGCTGTCTCTATCTGACAAAGTTTATGTCTCCCCCAAATTGGTAGTAGCTCAAATGAATATTCTAAAATAACTCTAAGTACACCACCCTTTCATAGGACATTTCAGATTGTTTTCAGTTTTAATCCATCTTGATCAGACGATAATGCTTGTATTAATGAAGCTTTGTAATGCAATAGTGCAAAGTATCACAAAACTTCCTTCATCAAATGATTACTATTTGCAAATCTGAATATGCTAGAAAACGAGTAGCCTAACAGATTAGTCATTCGTAGCCACACAAACTGACACTAGCAAACTATACAGGTCAGACATATCAGCTGGCCATTACTTACCAGACTCCGGTCATAATCCCCGACTATCAGCATATTTCCGATGCAACTGTTATTTATGGATTCTTGCTCGTAAAGGGTCTTTGGATAATATGTTTTTAAAGATTTAATTCCATAGGTGCATGCATATGTCTCGAAATATGACAGGACATACACATGTAATTAGTTTCGATGTTTACGAGGGTCAGTTTGAGAAAAACGTGAGCGCCATAGAGAAGCATTCAAAACAAATTTACGACCAAATTGGCAGAAAATTGTACGTGGAAGTGACAACAAGACCGAACTACAATGGGTTCTGATCCGACAAAATACTTATCACATGTTTTTGTAATGTTGTTGTTGTGACAAAATGTGAGATAGCATCCATTTGTTTCTACAATAAAATGAATCCTTGTAATCACGAAGAATCATATTCAATCATATTGCTGTTAAATAAACGTGTTTCTATCACTGAAAAGGTGCAGATTTTATAAACCTTGGATTGAGTTTGGTCTAGGATAGTTAATTAGGAGGTTACCAATACACAAAATGACGGATAAGAAAAATCTAATAGAATGTTGTTCTTTCACGATTTTACTGGTAGTCATTTTATGTAGGTCTTTGAAAAAGCTAAGTCAACATTTAGCAGACATGATCAAGATCTCAAAACACTCTAGAAATGTGTCATAATTATGCGCGATTAGAACAGTCTTATAGACAATGTTGCGACGCTAGGCTTGACTTTTCTGTCCAAGAGCAAATATCCTATAATGCAATTTCACATACAAGAGCGTGTTTCTATCAACATGTCAAAAGTTCTGTCTTCCACGCTGCGTGTATTTTTGGTCAATCGATGGTTATCAAGATCAAATCCAGTCGACTGGCTCTGGTAAAACAGTAGCGAATGGCAAGAGCTATTGGCCAACCTTTCACCGATTGCCAAAAGTTGTCATCAGTTAACTAAATCATAAAATGTGGTGACAAGAGGGAATGTCATGAGCGATTCATACTATCGAGTCGGTTTTAAATGAACTCGTTTGTGCGCTTGCATGTGCGAATAATGAAATCATCACAGACTAAACCATCTATGTTTGCGTTCATATAATTATCACAAAAATATTTAAACTTTATATAATATTAAATCTTTACGATCTTGACCTTAAATTGTTGACTTCTAGACATGTGTGCATAACGCGTTATTGTTGAAACGTTTGGTTTTATCAAGGATTATGAGAATCCTCGCTTCATTTTCTTAAAATTGTGATAAATTTCTGATAAAATCACTTAATACATATACCTTCACTGTTGACATTGACCTTTTACCTTCACAACAAGTGGACAACTTGATTAAGCATAAACATAGCAAACTCTTGATGAAGGCAATCCAATAATGTTTTCATATTTCATTGTAAAATAAAAGTCTCAGATAAATTGTTTGATTATTTAATTAGTACTTCTGGGCAGACCTATTAACATCCTCATTGGATCAAGGTCAAGGTCACGGCAATACAATTGCGCCTACAGATTTGTCAATGATTCCATCAAGTTAATTTGAATGAACACTCTTTATAATTGCATCTTGAATCCTACATGATCATTCAAATGATTCAAATAGTTTGAAAGAACTTTTTCGTGTATGTAACCTTTACCATGACCTTGACCTTGATCTTGGAAGTATATCACTGTTGTAAATCAATGTCCTAACATGGTTAAAATTTTTAGTAAGCAAAAACACTATAATGTATCATTCTATAAGGCATCTAAAGCGATAAAAAGAAGTTGAGTTCCCTTGGGATACTGACTCCCAGGCGCATGCGCAGAAACGGCGGCCATCTTGAATTTCGAAGTGGAAATCGTGCTTTTTGTAAATGGTAGACCATGCAGACAATCTGTGCCAAATTTGGTGCTTGTATCACCAAGTGAAAGATTGTTGCACTTATCGACCCCACTATCAAGCGTTTGTATTTTAAACAAATGCACACATGAAGATGAACAATTCAACAGCTACAATTGTTTTTACGACACTTAACAATTCACCTAGGATTCATTTGCAAACTTGGAAAAAAACGAAACACGAATATGGAACGTTTGATGGGAGTATTACACCCTCAAGAGTAAGTTCTTTATCGGATGGTAAATACTAATAGGCAAGGCTTAACATCTTAAGTACCCAATATTGTCAATTTTAAATATACGATAGAGTTTTTCATGACAATTTTAAATCACAAGCTAATTAGATTTGATCTTTGCATGATGTTAAAAGGTATTATCAATGTCTCATGAGAAAGACACAGAACATGCGAGTATCGGTAACACAATATAAACTGAGTCTCATACCAACATTTATTGTGACGTAGGAGACAAAAAAGAAGATACGTATAAATGCAAATACGTTTTTAAATCATTATATACATAAAGGCAATTTTTTTTCTTTGTGAGTAGATCCAAATTTATATATTAGGGTATCTTATTCAATTGACATGTGTTATTAATGTAGAAACGACAAGATATCTAGGATTCTGTATAAAAAACTTAAGAAAAATACCCTTTCCCTTGACTGTCGATAGAGAGTCAAGTATTTGCATTTTTTAATTCAGGGATGTTCATTAAATTCGTTACTTTGTCAATCACTTAGGTAACGCGAGTTACACTAGTATATTCAAATTCTTAGTCATTCTTCGTACCTTCAAAGATATGTACATTTCGTCGCCTCAATCTAACAATGTCCTAACTACCAAATTGTTATTTTTGGGAAATCGACTTTAAAAGTTCTATTAGTGATATCTTCGTTGTTTCATTATGTGTTGATATGAAACTTCGCAGGCACATTTACGATGTATCTTAATACACACATGAGGAATATGATAATGAATAATAATATAAAAATGCAATTATGTGTTTGGATATAGATATATGGCAGCAGACATATTTATGTAGGTATACAAAGCGAATCAATGTCATTGGAGAACAAAAAAACACGATAACTATATATTGTACTCCGACTGGACGAAACGAGATAGAGCAATGTTCGAACGAGCTTCTATGGGCTAAGAGCATTGTTAGAGTCAACTAGGGCATTAAACCAGAGACAATTGTTTCATTTTGATCGGAAAATTGTATTTTCAGCCTGAACATTAATCTATGTCCTGGACATAGAGCAATGTGTACACTGTGAGCAGAGAAAAATGTGGAGATAGGAAAATGTACGTTTGGCGGGTTGGGCTATTTGATATGATAAAGTCAAGAAACTATTTTTAGATGAAAGAGCAAGGTCATACAAATCGCTCGGGATGTTTATCTCATTTAAAAAAAAAATGGAGATAGAACATTATTCGCTTGAGGCGACGATTTGTACTATGTTAGTATTACCCAAACAAATTTTAATCTCTGCAAATATTAAGCGGACGAATTTTATTTATTTTAACTCCCTCATCCAAGACGTGCTCGTTCAAGTGTCCGTAACAATAATCCTATCGGTACAATAAGTCCGAGTAAAACTTTAGATATGTGAAGGCCGATAGCTGATAATAATAATGACAGACTTACAAATTCATATTATTGATTGTTATTGTCAACAAATACTACAATAAAGTCAGTACCTTGAATTATTCGTCTACATTTCGAAGAAATAATTTTATATATTTTCCTCAGAGAAGCTCATACGATCATCGATTCTTTACTGAATAAGTTATGGCAGGAAAGAACACAAATTATCTAAGTTTTGACAGGAAAGAGCACTATAAACACATTAACGTTAACTTGAGTAAGAATAAACATTTGTTTATTCCTCAGGGGGAATATATTGTTTTGGGAAATGAGTATGGAATATGAAAATGACAAGTTAGATCAAAGGCACTTGAGATAAAATTAGCCAAGACGATGGTTTGTCTAAAACACGTTTTATTTTCTTTGGCTTTTGACGCCGACCGGCTTGCCTAACCAGTTAGCTTGGACAACGTTTGTTTTTCAGCGCCCACATATCAATTAATAAGCAGACTTAACACATTTTCCGTTGTAGATGACGCTTTGTATATTTTCGGGCCTAACCTGCCACGTCCAAGCATCGATCGATTTCAGCTACCGTAAATTACACCAGAGAGTGACACGAAATCATATTTTTCAAAACAAAATGTTTACCATATTATTTGCGTGGCTGATAACACTATAAATACATGAATTGCCTGGGTAAACTACTGCACATAATTGGCTGTTGGTTCACTTAACGTACATTTTAGCGTGATTTTAATTAGTATGTAAGCCAATGTGCTTCACATTCTAGTAATGTTTATGACATTATACAGCAGAACTGTGGAAATTGACGTTGTTGTCGCAGACAGGGAATGGAAAATGAATAACTGTAACAGACAGAGAATATCAAAAACGAACATCAGATATAGTAATAAACCTATAAGGTCTTTAGTCCAATATTTCATGATATATTAACATTGTTTCGATTGAGTACATCATTTTGTAGTTTACTGGTATTGAACTTTGGCAGCTTATGTTTATTATAATTGTATTAAATATTGTAACCTTGTACACTCATGTGGTTATGTCCAACCCAATTTAAATACAATTATGTTCTGTTTTGAATATCGACTATAATAAATGCTTTATTTACAAGTACTGTTATGTACCTGTTTGGGAAAGTGCGAGGTAAGTGCATTTTATAATTTGAGTTAACCCCCATATGCAATTAATTTACCACAGTCCATTCCAAGGCGGCAATTCCTTCAGTTTATTGTTATCGTTATTTGTTTGTGTCGTTCGTTTCATAACAAAATGTAATATCTTAACAAATCCATCTTTGTATTTTCGCTGTGTGGTATGTCTGTGTTATATACTGTTGCTGTTCTAGATTTGTTTTCAGATTCATTTTTATGACTGCAAATGTAATCATATTGATTGAACATGACTTTCAAATTATTATTAATAGTAAAACTTCACAACTTATTGTGACGCCCACGTTCCAAATCATTTACAAGATCAGGGGAGTATTCACGACAATCTAATTGTTAATTACATTACATTGTACATTAAATATAATCTTACTTTTACAGAATACATCTCGAATATAAGGCAAAGTCTCATCTAATGTTTTATTATCTCGAAGCCAGATTTACTGTTTTACATTAATTATAGTTTTTATATCCGTCAAAAACATGTACAAAATACAATCCAAATGCTTGTAATGCTATGTTTGAACCTAGATACCTCGAAATACAAATGTAACATATAAATAACAATATAAATAACAACCTCAATAATATCATTTCGTTTTTCTTGAATATTGCTACATATTATGGGATCTTATGTCAGAATATGACTCTATCACTCATTGACAATGATCTATTTAATGCAAAATGAGTATAGTTTTTCCAATATCTCGTCACGCGCTATTTCATATTTTGAAGTATATTTCTACAGTATTATTAATGTAACGTAGATGACAAATGATGGCTGTTTGATCTTGGAGAAATTATTCAAATCATATAAGAAGTTCACTTCATCTTTTAACCGAATCCTTGGGGCAATCTTATCATCAAGATACATAACTACTTCAAAACAAACAAGCAAATGTCTCACAAGTATGTTTGAAATACAGATTATAGGCGACAATTATTAAACTAACTAAGATGATTGCAAGTCACAAAAATGACAGTATTAATATTGGTATTAATGTATCTTTTAGTGTTACTTAACACACGATGCAAATCGGCAAAGCATTCACAAAGGTCTCAAGCATTTCCTTATATCAGTATGGCATTACATTTCGAGGGTTGCACGCAAGATTGTAGTAAGTGGATTGCGATATAGTGCGAGTTACTACTGTCTTGCGGTTAACCCTCGATTTATTATTTACATTTAAGCAAAGGTCAATAATTTACATTACACATTACATTAATTATTAAACAGTGGCGACACGTTTAATGAATGGTAATGGTTAAACTCCTGTAAATGCAGTACACTTTTAATAACAATTATTACACTCTACAAGGACAACACGAGCATACAAGAACACCAGCTAGTGAGCACCAATATGGTCAAGTTTAACAGATTACATATATATAATAAGACAATAACCAAGATTTGGAATTTGAAGACAATTCAATATTTATTGCATTAGAGTGTTTAGCAGTGTGCATACTTGGCCAACATCATAGTATTACATAGTTTCTACAATTCCACTTTGATACGATTTAATCTAAAGAAAGAATGTATTATTACTTAGGCGGTAACGACACTTATAGTTAATACATCAATATACCCAGACTAGTTTTTACTGAATAATTGGTTCTTGTTTTGCAAATAATATGAACCTTTTTTAGAATGACTTACTTTTGTAACAAAAAGCAACAAGAAATAAGAACAGCATTCCAAAAATAGAAGTTGTGTTGGATCTCGGTGACTATCATAAGCTTTCTCTAGACCTGACAAACCCTAAGATCGTACACTGCCGCCAGTTTGACCTAAAATGGCTTATTCCAATTCAAAGAGACATCAGTGGATTGCAGACGTGATCGCCTTGAATAACTTGTCAATGTTACAATGATATCGCCATCACTATGTTCGAAATAATATTTCATATGCCAATAAATTCGTACAAGTTTATGTATTCGTACCGAGTTTTAATTAAGCTAATGGACATTATTGGTCGAACAAATACGTTTCCTCCTATTTTTTCCAGAATATATAACAATGATTTACCCAATTACGAAATTAAAATACCACGTAGTATTACTTTCATGTGTAATAAATCCATATTTAATACATGAATTGTAATTTGGCAAAAACGGCATTACATATGCCTTTGGCCATTTACAATATTCATAACAAAGACCACACATTCAATACAAATATTGCAAAACAGGTATATCAATATTGTAACAAAATTCTATATGAATAGACGAAACAATTACAAAATGTCTATACAAAAAGACACAATTTTCGACGGATAATAATTCCTTTTTAAAGTTGGCAATATTAATGACGTTCTTTTTAGTCTTAGATTTAATATGATAAATTTCTTCATAAATAGATGGACAGAAAAAGCTACGGAAGTATTTGCATCTAATGGGATAAAAACTATAGTCCAACACAATTAACCTGACCTTAAACTACCTAATTATAATAATTAAACACTTCACTTACATTAAATCGTAAGTTTCCGTATGCGTGTACACGGTTATACACGTGTTTATAACAACCGATGTGACTATAAATCAATTAATTAAAAGTGGCATGTTATTGTACTTTTAATTTGGGACACATTAGTTTTGGTGAAACAAGTAAGTCAGCAATATTATGGCACAGTTTCAAAGTATTTATTCTTATAAAAACAAAATTAATTGTTCTGAATGTGTATTTTGCCGAAAGCTTCCGATATAGCGCGATTTACAAACGAAGACACAAATAGACTGTAAATACTGAGTTTAATATATTCTTGCATAAAGGTCAAGCTCAGGTTAATTCTAATGGACTATACAACGTGATAAGAAGGGGATATCTGATTTGGCAGGTTTAATTATTTGATGAGTTAAAACAAATTAAGATATTTGCTTTGCCCATCTTTTTCACAAATATGGAATTGGTAGATGAAACACTTCAAATTGAGTCCCACTAGAAAGCTATTTGAATCAAACATAATTCTCAGCAATAATGACTACTCCTTATTGATTATGTTTGAGAAAATGTGACGTATTTTGGTTGTTGATAGATTAGCGTTCATGAGCTTTGCAATTCCCAACGTCACTCATGATCGACACAATGACCTTAGAAATGTTAGACAAACTAATAGTTTGAGTTGCTGCTTAAAATTGTTGGCCGTACGTTTGCAAATACTACGTGATTAAACGTTATCAATGTTTAGATGTATAAAATAAGGATGATTTGTTCTGTATACGAAGACTTAGTTCTGATGTACGATTCAAAGTACAAAACACGCATTTCCTGTTATATTTCAATGATATTCCACCCTGGCTGGACTAGGTTTTTATAAAGAATGATAATATTATTTTTTACTTGTTTTTAGGATAAGTTCGTCAAGATCTTACTAAATAGATGCACAACTTGTGGTTATATTCACTAAACCCAGACTGTGAATCTAGATAGTATTGGTTATTGCTTTGAAAAAGTGTAATGAAAGTGTAACTGCTGAATCCTTCAAAATGATATATTTTTGTACTAAGCAGCCTTGTGTTTATGATGTATAGAAAATAAACAATCATACACATGCATAAAAAACTGCGACGCCTGTTGCGTTTTTAGATTATTTGTTGATTTTGCAATGTATTACTATCTCGCTTCCATTTAGCAACTGCTAAGACAAAATCAGTTATATATCCTGCTTCTCTAGTTATTGTTGACTTTCAACAGATGTTCACATTTATTGTCAGAATCAGGATTATTTGTGATACAGTATGTAATACATCATTGAACAGGGTATTGTTGCTCATTTGTGTTGCTCTAAGACAAATAGATATGAGTTTGTTGTCGAAATATAGACTCATAACACAAGCTCTTAATTTATTTTAAGTTTATTTATTTGTCAGTTACGATTATAGAGCTGTAATAAAATATTTTTGGGGAGTATTAAGAGAATGTATTTTCAAATTTACTCTCGAAAGAGTTGTTTAATTGTCGAAGAAATACTTTGACAGTTTATGACTTAGATATATTAACTTGTAGCTACTGGATGCCACAATGGGAGAATGTAAATCAGACAAGAGCTTGAAGATATATACAAATGCAATTATTTCTTAAAACTTGTCACTGTTGATAGGAAAAAAACAAATGTTTGAATACAATGTAAGCCTTATGAGTTTGTTGTTTTTATTCAGCCTGTCTGGGTTTTTTTTCCTCTAAATTTTAAATCGAACAAGATTTGTTTTAGCTTATATATGGTAATAAATGAACGCCTCTTTATATTACACTTGTTCTGGGATTAGAAAACCCTGATAACATTCATGTCGACTATATGCTACAGCTACATGGTTTTTAAAATGTTACCGTTTAAATCACCATACCTTGCAATCAAACAAGTATCAAATAACCCTAGTACGTAAGTTAATTTGTGTTACATATAAAATCAAGCAAGAATAAAGATAAAGTATTGTGAGTGAAATTGTCATTTGTATTATGATATGGCAAAATCATACATATAGTCTCTGAAACATATATACAGCTCAAAATAGCTTTAAATGATATATAATTATGTTATCAAACAATTGGAGACGACAATGACCTCCCGCAAAGCAATTGCGACTTCTAACCGGACATTTATTCATTTTAAATTGATCTACAACACCAATCTTTTTAATGTCATTTTTGTGATTGAACAGAGAACAACCAGGGAACACAAATGTATCATTTGACCTCCCTCGTGCATCGGATAATCAAATAAATAGTACATAGTTAAGAATTCTGACAAAATGCTTATCAGTAATCGCTTTGTAAATTGATTTTGATACAAATAACACTTCTTTGTACCTAACATCAGTATGCTTGTTAATTATATATGTTAATTTGAAACCGTCGACAAAAATTCGGTGACACCTGTTAAGTTTTTACATTTTTTACCTGTCGAGCTCTTTCATGTTCTGTGTGCGGTTTCATAGTTTTGTCATCCGATTTTAACTACATGAAAAAAAAGTTATTTTATGTGGTTAACTAGTTATGCAACAAATTAACTACTTCCCTTTTTGCGATTTTACTTTGAATGACTTGTTATGAAATAGTGGAGTTTAAATCTGCTTTTGAACTATTATTATATGATTTCATCTTACAGTTTATTTATATAAGCTGATGTTAAATAAACATAATGTTTACATGTTTAAGGTCATTGTAATTCATGTACTGCATGTAACATGTTTTTGATTACATTCATAGTATTCTGTATATTTCTATGTATAAGTATGATATGAAATGTGTGATTGTATTATTTTTTAATTTGTATATATATATATGAATTGTAAATATGTGTTATGCTGTTCAGTAATGGAGGAAATATAGAAGTTTACCACAATTTTTGTGTTTCTTTTCTCTTATAATAAACTTGATTTCCCCAGGGACTAGAACAAATTATCATTCTTGCTCGAGTAATAGTAAACATGTTCGTAGTTTGCTTCCCTGTCAGAATTTGGATAATTTGTACATTATTCTGTCGTATCTTATTCTGTTAACAATTGACTTTCGTATTTTTTCTACGAAAAATAAATAGTACCAGTTTGTTCAAATGTAGACACATTATTTAAAGTTCTTTTCCTGAATTTCTTTATTATCACATTATATGATGTTTCGGATATCTTCAAAAGACTTTTCTCTTCAAAACCTTGGTTAGAATTATTTATGTGTGTTTCGAAATGTAGACAAAATTTAAAAAAAACTGAAAGTAAGTTATAGTTATTGACTCCAAAAAAACAACATATTTTTATGTATGGCAAAGCCACGAGTGGAAATAACATTTTATGAGCTCTCGAGTGGAAACAAAATATAACGAGTATTTTCTTTTTTGTTGCATTCGTTTGATAAGCAGTCAATTTCAGAGAATCCAAATACAAACTGTACATTTATATTCATAAATGATAATTCAAATGTAATTAAAATGTTGATTTGCTATTGTCATGTCTTGTCATTCGTGTTAAATTATATCATAACTAGAATAATATACTATTCTACTGTGGGATGAACATATCTGTTAGACCATGTATACTTCCATTAGCTTGATTAAAATACATTGTGTAATACCAGAATCTCACGCTTTATAACATATTTGTTTGGAGATATTAATGGGGATATGTACCTATTGACACTTCTAAGTACCCCAATTTCAATATCATAGCAAATGCATATTTCTGAACATTGGAGTTCGATAACGGAAATGTGTATAGACCATACTAACGTCTGCTTGGCAATGCATGGTTTTCTGCTACCTTATCGACGCAATCCGGTCTTTGTCCTCATGCGTTGATATGGGAGTGATTCTTATAGCTTTGATATAACAGGAAATTAACAATCAGATTTCTTATCCTGCTGGTGACGCGCCGCTTTGCAAAAGATCTTTGGCAATTTCTCGTTCTTGAAGCGACATTCGAGCGAGCCATTTCTTGATTTTTCATTGTGCATATCAATAAACTAACGATTCTCACCAAAACTGACCACAAGGGATTTTTGCACGAGAAGCATGTGCCTATTTCCTCTTTTCGCCACATGCAAGACAAAACCAGTTTTGCATCAATTAAAACGCATGAAAATTTTGCAAGCAGACGACAGTATAGACCTACACACATTTCCATTTACGATTGGACTTAAATTTTGAAAAATTAAAATTTCCAACAACTTTGAAATTGAGGTACTTAGAAGTTTCGTTGAGTATATTCAATTGTTTAGTTAATTGGTCTAATGAATATAGTTCATTCCAAAACTCATGTTATCAGAAAAAAAGTTATGGACATTTACCCACGAAAAAGAAACAAAGAACCAAAGAGTGAATTCCAAAATTATATTTATCGACAAATAATAAAAGTTATATTAAATGAATAAATGGTGAAATAACTAGTAGTTGTGGAAGAAAAACCTCGTACTATTGTTTGTGTTGATATTTTAATTTGTCAAACTGATCAATCAAAAGTCACGTGAGTATAAGCCACGTGACACCTATTTCAAGTATCATTAAATTTATACGTTTACCACAATTCAGTATCGTGACCCGTAACATCATTTAATAAGGGACCTTAGTCAGTTATTTCCCCCGGTATACTCTTCAAATATGTAGGTCCAGTCAGTTGGATTACACTGATTTTACTTTTCATTGTCAATTTGACACAAATAATCTTAAATAACTGTTTGTGAATCATTTAATTTGTTTAAAAAATCAAGCTAAGTATTGTTAGGGTAAAAAACTATTTTAATTTTATCACCCCTGTTAATATCTTAATTAACAAGAAAGATATTAGATGAACTATTTTATTATTCTTGTATAGGACTTCAATGATAAAATCCGAGGATTCCAACTGATAGGACCAACTTACCAATTGGAATGCTCCAGATATTTTCAAGGAAAGAAAATTGCCAAAGTCCCTCATTGGTCTTATTTCTAGACAATTTGATATAATATATTCGGTCATATTAAAGAAAGAACTCCTACAACTGAAAATTTACATATTAACCAAGTTACCTCCCTTATTCATTTCATGCGCTTGTTTCACTAGTATATTGTCAGACACATTTTGTAGACTTTTCCATCATTCCGTCCAGTCGTTCATCACGTATCAACTCGATTCGTTGAAACTAGACGTTACTACTTTCATTGTACATCATGTTTTTCGATAAGACTTGTCGGAACAAACGCTTTTAATCTCGGTGTATATATGTTTTTATTTTATTTTTCTCAGAGAATTTATTTATCTTGGAAATATTGTTTAAAAGGTTTACACTATTATGTGCTATGATTTCAAATGACTAATATTGCACTGAATTTAGTACTTGTTTAAGATAAAACGATGTTTCTAGTAGATTTTATCTAGTCGCCCGGCTAGCTCAGTCAATAGTCCACACAGTTTACTGATCGAATGGTCGTGGGTTCGATTGCCAGGCGGAGCATAATTTCGTAGAGTTTGGTCATGAAATGATTTCTACCGCCAGTCTCCCTTCTACAACTGATTCTTAATCATATAGGACAGTTGTCAGTGACTGATGGAAGTAATTTCCGAATAATTGGCTGACCGCTTAATTCACAGAAATAGCCTTTCCTACACCAAGCTGTAGGAATTGTTTTTAGTTAACAATCTTTCAAATAATACATCATTTGACATCATTCAATTCATATGACATCTGTTTTAGACATATTACATGAATTTTACATATTTGAGCGATTCACTATTTCCATTAGCTTGATTAAATTTCATGTGAATTTATATTTCGAACATGTTATTAATCATTCATTTGGAGATATGACTATTTTAGGCTAACTATAATTAGATTAAATGAATCTTTAGATCTGACAGGTGTTGCATAAATATCATGACGTCATTTCATTACGTCTGTTTATCATTTTCAAGTTTTTATCATAACAATACCATTGCTATATCGTTCTTGGTCTGTTACTTAATAATGATTTTACGCTCTTTATCAACGCTTATTTATTATTTGACTATTTCCTTCCAAATCACCATACCATGCAATCAAACAAGTATCACAATTACCGTAGAATGTTAGTTAATTTGTGTTACTCAAAAAATAAATTAAACAAGGAATAAGCTACAAGTATTGTGAGTGAAAATATCATTTATTTATCAAATAATGATATTATACATACATCTAAAAAACATTACTCACAATGGCATAAAAATAAAAAGTGTGTTAACACAAAGGCGGGGGGGGGAGAATCTTAACATACATGGTCATATACATGTAACACTTGTTGTTATTAAGGAGCGTGCGTTGCCGAACGGTTACGACGTTTGACCGGTAGTTATCGGATAGCTAGCCCAGCGTTGGTTCGAATTCCATCCAAAACCTACCCCGTTGTTTCCTTGAGCAAAAAACTTATCCTACTAGTTCAGTTCTTGGGGACAAGGCGGACTCGAAAGTGATTTATATAAGTTGTAAGAACTTGTTTCACGATCGTGTTAAAATAAATTAGTATAACACTTAATAATAATGGTAAGGGGCGTTGACCTAACCAATTTTCTCAAACACTTTACTTACTGATAATCGCTCACCATTCCACGATAATACAACTTCTCCATCAACAAAGGCTAATCCGAATTCAATTTGTTACAAAAGCAGCCGCGAAAGTCAGCCAGTAGCGCGTTTGGCTACGAATCCAAGGACTGCAGGTAAGATTTCCAGTCGCAGCCTACTTTCATTGAGTTTGGTCATGACATACTTAATACAGCCACTTTTCAGCATGTATATATCGGAGCCAAATTTAAGCTGTTTTCAGCTACTGCCCAGGGTGTGTTCATATATATATGTTGAAAGTTTGGGGTAAAAGATCGAGGTCTATCAAGGAACTGTGAAAGAACGCTTTTCCCCCACGTTATGACTTTTATTATACATGTATTAAAAACGCGGCTTAAAATACTATGAAATACATTATGTTAGATATATTCACAGTAATGTTAAAATCAACTTACATGTTGTACCTTTCCATTATTGCGGTAGTGTATTATAGAGACGAATATAGTCACACACCACAGACGGGCGTGGTCGAGCAGTTACGGCATTTGACTCGTAATCATTGGATAGCTAGTACCTCGTTGGTTTGAAACCCATCCAATACCTACCCCTTCGTTTCCTTGAGCAAGAAATTATACTCAACTAACTCAGTACTGGGGGACCAGGAAACGGACTCGGAAGTGATAAATGTAAGTTGTAAGAACGTGTTTCACAATCAAGCTAATATAAATTGTTATGCCATTCTACAGACGGTAGAGTGCAATAGCTATTTAAGTTCATTCATTATCATAACCATTTCCCACACTGTCATTCAGACGATCATACGTGTCGGCGTATTTAAAACCGTTTACTTTAAATAGCATATCATCAGACAAGTAAGACTGATTTATTCAACCACTTGCCTGTCTATATGAATTCTCTCGATACATAATACCTGTACGCAATCAGTATTAGATTATAGCTTTTTGCGGCGACAGATCACACAAAAATACAGAGTAGTGTTGTTTTTCCATTACGTTTATAACAACACAATTATTTGTAAATATATTTGCTTTGTATACTTTCAAAGGAACGTTTATATCGTAATAATAAGTGAAATTACCTCCTGGATTCGGTTGAAAGATAGTGAATTTCTTACATGATTTGAATTTCTTCTCTGAGATCAAACAACCATCATTTATCATTTACGTATCATTAATAATATTCTTAAAATATGAATAACTTTGAAATAGCGCGTGACGAGATATCAGAAAAATATATAGTCTTGAAATGTTTCATATAGAACTTTATCACGAAGGAAAAATGGCAAGTTGTTGAAAGTCCTCGACTTTGGTGTAAGATCTATTACTCCTAGTTAGCCATGTTTTCATTATAAAGATAAGAGACATTAGGTATGTTTTGAACTGTAATCACATTGAATATCCGTATTTCATTCTATTCATAATTTAAGTTGCAAGTGGCATACAGGACCACAAAAAGATTGCTTTTGTATGTCACCTTGTTGGCTCAGAAATATATTTTCAAGAGGAAGAAAGGGATATAAGGCAAATTTTGAACTGTAATTATAACCGATGTACATATTTTGTTGGTTTCACCGTTTAAAATGCAAGTGGTAAACTGGGCCACGAAAACGATCATATTAATGTTTCACTGAGTCGGGTTAAAACATACTGTCATGGAAGGGAAATGGATATTAGGCAAATTTTGAACATTTCGATTAATATGAATACCACTATTGCATTGATTTCATCGTTTGAATTTCAAGTGGTATCATTGACCGTAAAAGAGCAGTCCATTTAACCCAAGCATGGTAACAAATATGACTGCTACATGTTATCAGTTAAAATAACTGCTTGCATATCTTGATACCATCAAACAGTAAATACAATTTAGTAGAAACGTTATTTGATTTAAATAAATCAGCCCGGCTAGTTTGATAATAAATAAATTGACAAATCGATAAAATGCATTCATCTGAACACAATAAATAAAATACCCGAGCAAGGGAATACATTTAGTTTTGAAGTATTGTTCATATGTCATTATTAGTTTATTACTATATTGGGAGATCACGGCTGACGTTATCTGTCTGCTACTATTGTTTATCGTCCCATCGGTTGATTATTCTGTTTCCAAGACTACGACGTCAGCTTGCCAACAGTTCCGCTACATTATGTCATAAACATTATCCAAATGTGATACATATTGACTTGAATAGACTTTGATTCAACATATAAATGAGGCTTCATTGAGCCAACTATCAATGATGTCCAGTAGTTTGATTATGGTGCTTTCTTTTATTGTTGGGTTTAACTGCATGTTAACACAAATTAGCTATCTGACATTGTTTTTCTGGACATTTGTCTATAACCAGCACTCACCTTCCCTACATCAAGGTCGTCAACTTCTCCATATACATGTACCTTGTAAATAGAGAAACGTAGTCGTTATTATCAAACTTTAATGGTAGGGTATAACCGCCTCGGGTAGGATCGAACCTGTACCCCCCTTTGAAATTTTAGATTTTAAATCACAGCTTACCAACAACTGCTACAGACCCGGGTTCTTATAGTTGTCGAGTCTGTTAAGCGGACAAACAAACAAATGAAAGACGGACAAAATCCATACCAAAATACCTCCCGAGGTCAATAGCATGTTAGACCAATAAAATGTGATATATTTTGAAACTCTTGTCACATAATATGCCATTTTAATTTATAAACTTGGAGAACGATTACTAAAAAACAACTGTTGCAAAATTATTAGTGAATACTTATAATGAAGTTGGGTTATCTCCATTTGATATAAAAATAGTGCAATTCAAAATTTGTTATGCAAAATTATTATTTTATTTAACAACATGGTAAAAACGCAAGAAATGCAATATTAAATTATATACTATTTTTGTTGACATCAAGTTTATAAGTCAATAATTTTTTTAATGATTTGTAGCAAGTATTATTACAATTTTGACAGAAGCAAAAAATACATAACATTGTTATTAGGCCTATACATAATGTGAGATAGAACTGTAAAAGTGAACAAGAAATATCCATAAAAAAGATATTCAGCGCATTGCAAGTTTCATTTCTTTTAAAGAATAAATGTAAGCTAGTCAAAATGATTTCACTTTATCAGGACCCGCATATTGAAAATATGGGACCATATACTAAACTTTTTGTCGGGACCCGAAAATTGAAAATTTTGATCGTACATGTATACTAAACTTTATTTGTGGTCAATTAATGGTATCATATATCTTATTCATTGGACAAACAGGAATGGTAGAGCAAAAGTTTACTTATCGAAATGATAAAATAGCATGTGTTGGTTTGTATCATAAAATGTAAAGTAAATAATTTTTGTAACTCATCAGAATACCAGGGTCCTGTAATATCAAAGATCTAACGAGCAATTTTAGTCTTAATCCTTTTATAATGTGTTGCTAAATTATTGTAAGATGTTTGATAATATGCTCCCAGGTGACTATCATTGACACTATTTTTTAATTCTATTCACATGGCAGTGGTGTATATATTAACCCTGCTTATTTAATACTCACCACCGCACTTCTGCGCTAACTTTTGATGAAATATATATCCGTATTGATGTAGGGGTATTATAAAAAATAAACCAAGTATTCACATCAGCGGGTAAAATAAAATTCACTAATACATGTATTAGTTAAAACCACATTTATTAGTTTTGCATGCTCTCATAGATGTAGTCCAATAAACATACATATTTAAATACAATTGTACAGACAAATTGCGTGACTTTAAGTTTTACTGCTGTTTCATGATTTTCTAGTTTAGATATTGAGTTACTGCAAATTGACTTGATGCTCTATTTTGTATACACTTTTACGACAGAAAAATACGTTTGTGCTTACTTTAAATGCTAAATTTATTTGAATTATATACATGAATTAATAATACTTAAAATCAATTTTCAATTTCCGACCCGAGAGCTGCTTGCATCATATTGAGAAATTTCGTGAGATTAAGTTTCTTGCAAAGTGTTCAAACTTGATTGTCCACGCATAATGATTCACTTGACTGTTTAGTATTCCTAGTCATCGGGGTGCTCGTATCTATCTATAGTTAAATTTTATTTTACTTTCATTGGCGTTTTTATTAACCCTGCTGATTTAAATACTCGATAGTTGTTCGATTATCACCATACACTGAGTAACGGACACGTCTGTATATGGGATAGTTTTATATATAATGTGTACTTTGCGATACTCACTATACAGTACGTCTGTACTCACTATCAAACAAATGTTTGATATAATGTATCGAAATCAGAGGGATTAAATTTGAACCACTGACAGTTGAATCGTTCGGAACACCTCGACATTTCATAAATGAATACTTCGTAGCGAATGGCCAAGGAGTTCCGAATGAGAGTTCAATAATTGGCCAATATCCATCTGTGTTTATTGTACTGTTTGTACTGTTGAGAATCGGAATTGTTTAACCCTTACTGGTAGTCCATTTTATGCCTTTTTAGCATGAACCTATCACAAGTACATTCCTGACTCTACAAGCAGAACTTAGCCTTCTAAGCAGAACTCATGGCCAGTTTGAATTTGAACCAAAGACCTCTGTCGCTGCGCGTCTTACCAACAGCCATTATTCCTCACACCATATCATCAGCGTAACATAATTTTAACTACAAAATTGTCTTTGTCACTTCTAAGTTATTGCTCCCGACATCATCTGAATTCCGCTTCTATAATCTGAGCAGCTGATTTAATTAATTAATTCCCGAATCAATTAACACCTCTCAAATGCTGCAGTAAACTTTCTCTTTCATTTTAATACATAATTTATCAAATCCTCGTCTTTTTTCTGTGTCTGTTCTCTTCGTTTTAAATGCCATTGTTTTAGCCTGCTTTTCCTAATTATGGACGAATTAGTGAAACTATTAGACGCTTGTAAGTCAATCTTCACTCTAGAATTGACGAAATGCGTCCATAAATACTATTTCCGTACTAAATACAAGCTTACGTTTGTCTCTCATTGAACTATGTTCATTATTGGCTTCTCTTAAGTTAACTAACGTTGTACAGGACAGGCAAGCTAGCACGCCAATACATTTAGTTTGTTAAAACTTCTCTTAACTGACTGAGGCAGTTCCTTCATTCTGACCTTAGTACAGCTATCAATGTTAATGTTATTGGCTTGCTCCTCAATACTTATACAATAGATATTATACGCTATGAGAGATTGAAAGCTTACTGTGAATTGTGTTCACTATATTGTTCTCAATATACATACTGTATATTGTATTGTATAGTGTAGAAAAGACGGATTTTCCCGGAAAATTTGAAGGTATAGAATCTATTTTGGAAATGATTGAAATATAGTAGTGAAAATTTTCAACATTTGGTTTTGGCGTTTTATTACACTTATAGGAGTAATTGTGAAATTTTCTAAAAATTCTGGAACATTTTTATTATTGAAAAATAATATTATTCAGATTTGTGATTATAATTATTATTATAATTATTGTTCCTGTGAAATATTCTTGTATATTATATTGTGAAAACAGCATTGGATCTTACATCAAAATATATTTCTGTGATTAGTTCTTTACATATTGTGTACACGTGTGAAAATAATTTGTGGAGTTTTGTCTGTGTTTTTGGATTAAATTCAGACTTTATCTGTAAGTTAATTTATTTTCAAAATTTTCTTTACATTCCTTCGGTTTCCAAAAAGTGAGGTAGAATGACAGACGCTAGGGTAGAAAAATATTTTTTGTTCAAAAAACCATATACTATCCCTGTTTTCCAGAATACCTTGTTTTGCAATTAACTAAGTATATAAATAAATTGATAAATGATCAGCAACACGGTCTAGCACGTGCCGTTTTGTGTATTTTCTTGCTTATTTGTATCATACTAATTTATAAATAATAAAAATGTTATCTTTATGAGTTTTTTCTACAATAAAACAGTTTGTAGCTCAGCGGTTTTGTCATGTAGTAATGTATAGGCTAAGCGATTATCCGATCATTTTGTAATTAAACTCTTACTATTTAACTGTCAGTTACGTTACATAATACTATAGCGCATATTCCTGACAAATTGTTCCAACCTATCTTTTAGATATTTATCTACAATTCATGGTAAAATCGACGAGAAAATGATAGTATGCATGCACCATAGCAACTAAACTAGTGTATTCGATCAATGTTTGCTCCAGAAATTTTGAAGTTAAGAAATTCAGATTTTTTCCTCAGATTATTTTCCAGAGTAATGAACTCTAAGCATTTCTACAATCAGTGATATAGACTGGAATAAATGTGAATTGATGATGCTTCATGATAAATGTCACACTCGGAGACTTGCATTGTTGCTGAAATATTAATATTAAAATATAAGTGGCTCATTAACCATGGTGCTTGCTGTTTCAAACAAGCCATCGCTTTAAAATTCCATGACAACTAGCCCGATTTATTATATCAAAATATGGGAAAATTATTAACTAGCCGGATTATATGAAATAAAAAATTCTCACCTAGCCCTAATTGATTTTCACAAGCCCCCGGGCTAAACCACTAGCCCGTAGCCTGCGCTAGTGAAAATTGGTTCGGGCTAGTGAGTTAAAGCAATGGTAGTGTCTAGTCGCCTAAAATTTGGCAATTATACATGTATTCTCATCAAAATTGTGCAAAGGAAATACGAAATTATGACATTTTTAAGAATGTAAATGTTTCTTAATTTTTGAATGCAATTTATTGCTTCATCAACGTAATTTCATAGCTTAAAATTAATTTGGAGGCAAGAATTGAAGTCGGTGTTATCTAGGATTCAAAATACTATAATAAAAAAGTATTCGATGGTAAGAACATGTATAGTTAATTTAACGCATTAGTTATGTATTGCTTAGGTGTGTACGTACTTACAAATTCAATGCACATGTATTCGTATGATAACAAAGTGAATTGTTTATCTTTGTCACATTTGAAAAATATATAATGATTGAGCATGAATATATAAATTATAATGCATAATACAGTATCAAGTTAACACAAGTTCCTGATTTTACTGTCCTATAAGTCACCTAAATCATTTAACTACATACAATTATATTTCCAACATGTACATTCTTATTCACATGTAAATTTTCATCTTCTAACAAAGCTTGATAAGTTCGTACAAATGCAGCATAATCATGATAAATTGTGAAATGAAACCCTCTTAGTTTGAATATTGGATTTTAATACGGAACGTATTGTTAAATAATAAAATTTCATCTACCTAATTTTAGAAGCCGTTTTTCGCGGGATAAAATCTTGTGCGATTGAACACGTGCACGCTAACATCTTTAAATCTAATAAACTCAATGGATATTAAAGACAGACAGTTTTATTATAAACGTACAGTTGGCATTTTGGCTTACTGTGAAGCATACACAACTTCATTCAGTAAATAACTTAGCCGGAAATACCACAATGTAAACAAAATAGCATAATGAAACATTATTTGACCGTTACTTTTAACCATGAAATACGAAGCAATCCGACATTAAATCAGGGTAATTAAGAAGCTTGTTCTGTCTAACAGCGTTTGACAGTCCAAGACGAACAAATCATGACATAAAAGACGTATAAACGAGAGTATTAGTTTATACATCCGTTCAAAGTGTCTATTCACGATCATTTTATAGCGCGATCTGTTTCTCCGAGGATAAAAAGCGAGTGATATTTTTCTACATTTATTTGTAATAAAACAGTTTTTATATTAAACCAGGTCAGAAAGTTTATGGTGCTCCGTAAGAATGACTATCCCGTATAAATAACTTGGAATTTTGTTAGAGAAATAAATCTGGCATTTTCTAGTATAAGTCTATGCCTGAGTTCAATCGCTGTAGACAATATAGTCTGTATTTTCATTGTGCATGTCGATAATTTGATTTCTTATCAAAGATCTGTCTTCGAGTGACGTTTTTGTTAAACTTGTATAGAAATAAGTATTAGATTGTTGAGGAACGTATACTTCAAGACTAGCTTCGATTGAATCATTCAATAAACTGACAATGTAGAAATATAGATCAGGCTTGTTTTGAAATAGAAACAAATTTTAAATCATGCTTTGAACTTGCGAATTTTGGTAATTTGTTAAAAAGTAATGCGTTGATGTAGTGAATTATGATTTTTTGAATTAAAAACTGCAGTGATAATTGATTCAATTATTTTGGTTACTGAATTTGGGGTACTAACTAATCTGTTCTGTTCGGTATTAAATATTAATGCATGACATTTTGCTATGACATGATTTGAGACTGTTTGAGAGAGACTTTTGGCTGTGATTTTCCATAATTTCTCGTGATAAACACGCAAAACATAATAAGTTTGAAGTATATTTCCTCAAATCAGTTCTATTCATTTCCTAGTCTTATAATTCGATTTAATGTTTTTTCATTCTATCTTTCTCACTGTAAATTTAAGAAGTTTTGATATCCAGACACCCTTGTGGTTCTGAAGTACTTACAGAAGACGATAGAATGTCATGACCAATTTGATAAAATTTGACTTTAGTGTCAAGGTGGACAACTGTAATTGTTTTATAAACGAAAGTCATCTTGTGACTAATGAAGCCTTTAGGAATAAAGATTTATGACAATACTAAGATGTATAATGACTTGCTTAACAAATTTTATTTGACGCTTCCATTACAGATTACCATACCTTGCAATCAAACAAGTATCACAATAACCATAATATGTGAGTTAATTTGTGTAACACATAATTATAAATCAAACAAGGAATAAGCCAAAAGTACTGTGAGTGCAAATGTCATTTATTTATTAAATGACAAAATCATGCATACAATATTAAAATCACGTATTGAACTCACAATTTCATCAAACGCCAAATAGTATGTTTACCCAAAAGTGGCGAAAGACATCAGCCACAACCAGTGCAGTTGCGAACCCCACGCAATTTATTCTTATCTTAGTTTTACCGAAAACGTTGAAATAAAAAGAGATGAAATCTATACAAATGGTGATGCTAGCATGACTTCCCTAAATCATATGAGATTTTAGTAGAGCATTAAATAATTTACCATAGAGAATTGATATTCGGTAATTATTATTAATAAATGTGCAATTTTCCTTCAAAATTGAAATATAAATGTCATATTTAGCTTCGAACTTAACCATAAACAATCATAAAACTGGCAAACGTTTTAAAATACATCTCATGTTTTTCCACCCTCATCTTTGTTTTAAAACTTGAACATATCCTATCATTTCTGCGAGACTTTCAGAGAGTTTTGTCTGTGTTTAAATCATAGAAACCACCGGATAGAATTGTGAATTTATATCGAATTTCCAGGAGAGTTGGAACATAGCATGTTATCTGTATAACATCAAATTTAAAACAATTTCTAATAGAAATGAATTGATTACATTCATAAAACGGCGTATTTTATGTATCCCATAAATTCTTTATTTAATTAGTATAGTTTTATCTATGAGCGAATATTTTCTATTTCATTGCCTTTTTAGTAGTATATTATTTTATTATCTGCATGTTTATGTATACACACAGGTAATGCAACATGTTTATGGATAAATTACGTTTTCACAATATTTTTGTAGAAAGTTTGCCCCGGATGTCCCTAGCTTGCCTCAAAGAATTGAAAAAGTCAAATGCTTGTATTGAAGTATAAAATTATTTGAAGAATATTCAAATTATCAAAGAGTTTTTCGTTGGAAAAATAACGAATATAGCTTCTTTTCCAATCGAGAAAAACTCTTTGGTAATTCACATGTGAAGTGAATTTCCTACAATATTATCTTTTTTCTTAAATTGATTGATTGTAATGTTAAGGATATCATAATTTGAATATATTTCTTCTATTTTTTTAAATAAAATTGTATACAACTTGTAACATTAAAATGAATTGTTTTCTTTAAGTTACAAGTAAATGACATGATCTACTTGCATTAAACATTATATTCCCAAAGTTTGTTGTTTAATCATAGAAAACAATGACGGATTATCAGAAATATAAACTATCAATTAGAGTAGCAAAATAAAACAAGAAATACAAAATCAACAATGAAGTTAAGTTTATTATCGTGTATTATTGTGTATTGTTACAGCTATAGTTCGGGTTTTTCCCTAAACTGTCAAAACATGAATAATTTCTCGATGAATGCGTATGTTAAGACTATCGTCGTGATAAATTCATGATTCTCCGAAAGTGTGTACTATGATCGAGTAGAACTGCTTATATCGTATTAAAACATGCTTATAGTCAGTAAATTTCAATAACGACGAGGCATCAAGTAAATTCAATGCATTCAGACACCGTGAAATTTTTCAAATTTTGACAGAAAAAACCGACTATAGTCTATACTAATTTGCAAATTTGGTTGTTTTTTTATACTTTAAAATTACCGGTTAGCGTCTTTACTTGTGTCAATAATTTTAAGGCGAGTTGACCGTTATTGTTAGAAATATTTATAAAAGTCAGATTTAACGCATTAAAATGCATCTATGTCATTACTAAAGGGTTATGTTTTGTAAAAGTTGTCGTTCTTTGACGGTCAAATGATTAACCTTCTTAACGCCCGCCCGCCCCCTCTCTCTTTCTTCCTCTAGAAGTGTTAATATTTTTATAAATATACATGTTTTTTTTCTTTTCTTCTATTTCTATTCATAAACTGTACATATAATTACTCATGTATCATGATTTGAGGAATAACGGTTTGTTCTGTTCTGTAAATAAATTACCATCATTATACTTAAACTCTCATTATCTTATTTTTTAACGTCGTATTCAACACATATATCGGTCATATATACGACGGCCAGCTTTTCCTACCATAGGTTTCCTGGACACTTTTTTATCACCAGTACTAACTTACCCTACCACGACGCCGCCACTCATGTATAGGGTATGACCTACCGCGATCTCCGGATTCGAAGTCAGACATGCTAACCACTACGCCACGGCCGCGGCTATCTCATTATCACTATACTGCTCATTCAAATGGTTCCAAAATGTTTCTATAGAATGTTGACAGTTTTTAAAAATGATATTAAAGTTGAAATCTATGACAAGGCTGCTTTAAACCACAGAAATCATGACCCCTCTGACAATAAGTGTGGTGTAATTTCTCAAATATCCTTAACAAATCTACGCTACAAGAAATCCATGGAAAATAATCTTGGAAATAAAGATATGAAATGTGTTTTGAGAGCAATAAAAGTGTGGTAGGGTTTCTTAGAAAGTGCAAAATACCCATTAATAATTGAATATGATTTCTACTTTGTGTTGATTGAATTATACCAACTTTTGTTATAGTTTACAATATACTGGATTCCATGTGCTGTTTATAGTATAGAGTATAAAATAGCTATTACGGTTGCTATGTGAATTTTCTGAGAAATTTTCGTACGTTGTAACACATTAAATATTATGCGGGCGATGAACATGTTGTGTTACGGTGTTGTTATGGTGTTTTGGGAATAATCTGAACGTTGAACCCGCATACATCTATGTTTTTTACGATTGGCGAATTTGATACAAGAGCATAATATTATCGTTGATTATTATGTTATATATGAACATTTGTTTGATAAACTCCAACCAGATTGTTACATGTCACTTTGATTTAATGTGTAGAAACTAGTGTGCGCTTTAAGTGTCACTTTGTCCATTATACGGCAATTAATAATTCGTTGCGCAGGAGGTATTCAAGAAAATCGTAGGTAAAAGAAATATGACAAACATACAAAAGAGCAACCGTCGTGCTATTGATAGCAGCCACAAGAAACGTCAAAACATTAATTATGTCATTCTAACGTATAATTCTATTAAAGATACTATGTAATAACATGTACATTTATAAATAAACTTACATTTACATTTATGATAAAATACAAGGATAATGTCATTTGACGTTCGTGGAATAATGATATTATACAACGGCTAAATAAGTTTCCTGTTTACTTGGTGAAAAGTCTGTGTCATTTAAGAACGTAGTTCTATTTTTATCTGTCTGGTATAAGTTTTCTGGTATTACGTATCTTGATTTTAAATATGAGGATTATAGGCATATTATTTCAAAACACAATGTGCATATTGAATTGTGCTAAACAGACTGCAGATCGATCTCTGTTTCCTTGAAATTCATAATAAAAATCAATTTATAAAAGACAAAATGACGCTACATGATTTAAATGTGACTTTACACCCTGACAATAAAACACAATTTTCACTGGTAGTAATCATATGAGCAAAGCATGTTAATACTGTAATTTGTGTTTTGAATTATTTTCACAATCTTGTCATGTATTACTGGTCCTATAATTTCTTTAACAGCGATTTTCACACTAAATATTACAATTAAGTTAACAACATGAAATTTTGTTGAAGTACTTCGACTCATTTTTTACAGAAAAAACGAACGTTGAAATCATGCAATGTTATGGATTCAAAGAATTTTCATGTTTCACGTTTTCTGAGAAGAGTCTTGTTTGTTTCAAGTTAGATGAGACATCTTAAATTAAATTGACAAGCATGCGAAGCAATTGAAGAAAAATCGGATCCAATTGTCGCTTGTTGTAGCATAACGAAGTTGATAGAATCCTTAGGGCAAGAAACAAATGTCTCAGTCTCTAAAAGAACACAATTTAATTGAGGCTTATTCCGTTTCTTTATTAAATAGCCAAGTCTGTGGTGTTAAAGTGTCTATGCCCTCTGATCAAAGAGTATCACAATGTCTTGTTGAATAATGGCTTTAAACACGACCTTTCTCTACTTGTGATCACGCCCTCTACCATCATAATTGTTCCCCAACAGTGTTGGATATTAGTGAAAAAATGTCTGAAGAAAAATGTAGATATTTATTTTAAAAGAAAACAATCGCTTTATGGTTCTCCCGTATTGTCTATATGACAGTTACACTGTACAGAAATATCAAAATTGCAATCAAGTTTAATACCAGTGCATTTTGTTTTCACATAACTGAAATATTTTTAAATGTATTTCAAACGAAATTGTAAAAAAGGTGTCTAATAAAACCTCACAAACGACACCCCGGGGGAGCTTTACCTCACCTAAAGTGACAAACAAACTCATTATTATCATGTCCTTCTTAAACCTGATTTTTTACAATACAACATACCTGTATGTCTAAATTAGTCTATCTGTGTTGATTTTCCTATACATTTTGTCCTTAGATAGTACCATTCTAACGCAATCTACATTCATTATGACCGATTTCTCCTCTACTACGTGTTAACTTTAATTATTTGATGCTAGTGTATATTGTACATTTGTTTTTTATATCATATGTATGATTTCCTCATTTAATAAATAAATGACATTCTCACTCACAGTACTTGTGGATTATTCCTTGTTTAATTAATTATTATGTGTAATACAAATTAACTCACATACTAGAGGTATTGCGATACTTGTTTGATTGTAAGGTAGTATGGATTTAAAGGGAAGAGTAAAATTCGTCTGGAAATAGTACCATCCCAAGTTCGCATTTGACCTTTACTTCTTACAACATAGAAATAAATGCAAGGGATACATGTAGCTTTTTGTTAAGTAATATATTCTAGAGATAGTGTTGTGTCTGTAGCTGTCAGGATGTCAAATACTACACCAGTGTGTCAAAATATGTTTATATCATCAGCTGAAGTCGAGCACATTCTTCACCCAACGTGATGTACTACACTAATTACTCACAAGCCGATGATATATGTTGTCATATCATTGCAAGTTGTAAGCTTTTCTTGCACATGTGTGTCCATGTCAAAACACTCCAATGTCAGGAATGTACTTTTCCTAAGCAGTCTGTGCTGCTTTTCACAAAAATTCTTACGAAAAAAATCTTCGTAAGTCAGTTTCATATAATTAGCATTTCAAAGTCAGACGGATAGTAACCATAAATAGGATATAATATTTAAAAGGTATACACAATTCTATACAATTTGTATAATATTTAGAATTGATGGCCAAAACATGAGCGTAATATTAATGTTTCTTGGTTCGACTTACGAAGATTTTTTTCGTAAGAATTTTTGTGAAAAGCACCACTGTATTGCAGAGGCGTAGTACCTTCAACATACTATTGTTGTAAAATTGAACCGTTTTCGACTGTTGATATCGAAATTCCGAATAACTTTCATTTTGATTGAAACGAATTTGGTAAAGCTACCATTACCGAGAACAATTGTAACAATACTGCATATAAAAAAGTTACCAACTAGTTATTGGACACCACACTCCTAAATATCCGAATACCTTGCAATCTAACAAGTATTACGCAATTACACTAGTATGTGAGTTCATTTGTGTTACTCATAATACTTAAAACAAGGAATAATCCACAAGTATTGTGTGTTAAAATTGCATTCATTTGTTAAATGACGAAATAAAACATGAGCTATGAAAAGCATATATTCAACTAACAACAATACCAAATAATGAATATCATGTTGACACAAAGGTGGTAGAAGCAATCGTCAACCAACAATGCAAATTCCAAAACCAAATATTTATTTTGTCTCATATCTAAGACAAAATGCATATATCTGAAAAGCAAGCTTCAAAATCGATTCTAAACTATACCCGTCGTCTGTTCCTCTCACACAATACATTGTATATTACACTTGATGCATGTAATTCACTGTAAGCTTCATGGAATTCGTACAAGTAATAATTTACTTCAATTGTTATTTTGACGGTTCTGTCGGTTAAAACTCTCATGATTAATGGTGCATAGGTAATAAATAGCAGTTGTTTATACTAAGTCGTATATTACTTATCTCATTCGTATAAACAATGAACAGTTACCACTAAAACTTTGGCGACATTTTCTCTTCGTGGATCTACTAAATACCTTTTATTAGATAACCGTTTACTCTTAACTGGGCTTTTATATTTGCGTTATTTTTTATTGTTACATTTATAAACAAGATTACACAAGTAGCTTAAACCTATGTTATGAAAAACATCTACATTGATAATGTTTTGAAGGCTTTGGGATTTTAGATGCTCATTCTTTTAGATGTGATACATGTTTAAACTTTGTATTAATCATATCACCTACATTACTAAATATATGTTTAAACGGTGATTATAGTATACTATATATAGTATACAAAGCAATCAGCAATCAATTTAAGAAATGTAGTAAATTTCTTTATTTTCCAAACGTTTGGTTTGCACAGTATTGTGTGTTAGTGTCATTTACCTTTGCTAATAAGTTTCTGATATCATTATTTATAATTATCTACGGATGCATTTTTACCCAAATACATTAACCATTTGTTGACCAATTTTATTTAGTCTAGATCTATTGCACAAACATACGTTATACACGACACGAACTTTACAATTTTCATAACAAATATATCAGAAACTTACAGTCTCAAAACATAGACCCATGCGATGTTATTCTTTTAAATGTTAAATATCGTAAATAATTCTCAATTTTGATCTTACGCTTATTACAATTCTTTATTTTTAAGAAAAAAATATTTTATCGATGTAAATGCATTTTTACAACTAAAACTACAAACAGCTAAACTTTCAGTTACGTCGTGCTACTCTCAGTCATAGTGTTAACTATTTATAGAGCTTTAGAGAGTTTTAGAAAAATCTAAATACAGAAAAAGACTATTCAACACGTTCGCATTGATCGAATAGACTTGAAAGTCACTCTCACACTTTCTCTCCTACTAGAATGTTGATGTATCTTCATTCTTCAATACTTTTCTCGTCTCATTGTGTCTCACCAACATCCATATACGTTACACAATTGATG
This sequence comes from Mactra quadrangularis, assembly GCA_025267735.1. Classification (NCBI taxonomy): domain Eukaryota; kingdom Metazoa; phylum Mollusca; class Bivalvia; order Venerida; family Mactridae; genus Mactra; species Mactra quadrangularis. The sequence goes on along the minus strand of CM046309.1, from coordinate 54,058,824 downwards.
AAATGTCAATTACAAATTTTATACACCCAAGATACCAAATAAATTGCCAAATTAATGTCAATTAGCCTTTAGATCTGAATAGTTTTAAGTTTCCTGACATTTTCGAAGCTGACTGATTAGCAGAAACGTTATTACTGTAATACGTGTAAGTATCAATGTCCCATTTTATATTCTAATTTTTGACGAAGATAGAAATGGTTATCGCATTTTTACAATTCAATTCAAATTTAGTTAGAGTTTTGCATGCACGTTTAAGAATATTACACTAAACAATTTCGTTTAGATAATTTTGAAATTGTTTTCTTGAGTTGATAGGGTGAATCATGCAGGTGCTTAACCTGTCGGAAAATCTATATATTATACAGTATCATCCAAAAATCTCTTGTATAAATGAACATTTTTAGAAATTGATCATGCACACTGCAAGTTATTTTACTACCATTAAAGCTTTTCATGTTATACAGTTAAATCATAGGTGGAAAGCTAATTCATGTTATTTGTAGAATGTTGATAATAATAATAATAATAATAATAATAATAATAATAATAATAACTTTATTTTCTGAAGATAACATTTAGACATACAAAATGAAACTACAACATATGCCTTAATGTCAAATGGCCTTCAACAAAAGTTAAATGGCATGTATCAAATATGAAATTGGTTCAGATGACTGGTATGTTTCATTTCTGGAATAATGCGAACCGGTTTATCAGAAAAACCGGATTTTCCGATGACTTTTGGAGGACATTACAAAAACCTTATTTGCAATTATTCATGTACGTAAATTCTACGATGAAGGTCTGATATTTTGAGGGCCTTGTATAACCCTAGTTAAAACACTGCTTCACAAACCGGTCAATATTAGAACTCATATCCATTGTTCAGTTCTGGAAGTAAATGAGGTTGTATCATGAAATATCGTCAATGCTTCATTGAGTAAATCTAATCATTCAGAGAGAAATTTTATTCTGCATGATTAAGGAATATTAAGGTCATTACGAGGTCTCATTCATTCAGTATGGATCAGTTTAGTACAATAAGTTCTTAGATGAAACTTTTCTGACTCTGCTAGTCTAGCAATTTTTCGATTTCTAAAACGGTGACTGGTTCGATTGCAGGTTGCAATTTTATAATAATGCCACTATGATGTCGATTATACTCCGTATGAGGAGAAAATGCCATATCTTCGTGAACTTCAAAGCTTGTACTGCCATAAAGAGTGTCAATAAAAGCTTGTAATTAATCTCAAACAAGTAATAATATACGTCCAAAATTTAAAAAAAACTAATAAAATATGATGTGTTTGTAGTGACTGTTTTCTCTCCCAGCCTTTGAATTAACATTATTTGTGTAATTTTATGCTATTTTCAGTTGTACGAGTATATATGTTTTTGAGATGTAATTCATGGTTCGTCATTTAATGAATTTTAAAATATTGACATTTTCACTCACAATACTTTTGGCCTATTCCTTATTTTATTATTATGTGTAACACAAATTAACTTCACAAATTAAGGTTATTGCGATACTTGTTTGATTGCAAGATATAGTGTTTTTGTATGAAAATCCAAATATGACTTAAATCTACAAAACAAATGCAGCGTTTATATTTTCAATTAAACAACCAGTAACAACCAGTTGACGTCTAAACTAAATTGTATCGACAGAAATGTTGCTAATGTTAGCATAATCCTTTCCGACATACTTTGCAAATATAATGAATCTGTAGGCTACAGTTTCTACAGTTTCTAGAGACAAAATATATACAGGTCATGACATTGAATCACACTGATTACCACAAAAAATATCCTTAGTATACATACGTACCATAAGTGCCATAAAGTTCCTGGAATAATAAATGAATGAGTGTTAATGGTATATGTATAAACCTTTTAGCACTCAATAATTAAATCAATGATCACAAATTAGTCTACGCGGTCAAACATCATAAAAAAGCATGAATGTACATGTGGTCATAATATTGACTTACTTGAATTTACTTTAGAGTTTGCCGTTAATAATGTTGGCGAAGTAATCCATGTTGAAACTCTACATACATTTTTTGTATTTGTCATAGTTAAAGTAAACAGTTATGCCATTTTATAGTCTAAGTTTCATGCTGATGCCCTTCCACCGAATTTACAGCTAGTATCCTTTGTCATCGGGCTACAGGTATATATCTATCTTTCTCTATGGGTATGCCGACATAATTTAGACCCGTGTATTTTGCACCAGTGCCTCTGGTGGTATTTGAACTTGGGACCCCTTGATCCCTTCGAACGTGTTCTACACACTGCTAAAGCTCAATATTTGACAAGGAGATTTTTAAATATCTTGTTGTGATTTTCATCAACTACTCATATAAAATTGTGTTTGCTTCCTCGAGTGATAATTGTAATAAGTCTGTTATCTAAGTACATTAAGACTATGAAGAGCTCATGATGTTGTCTTAACATGTTGTTAGATGTTCTTTATAATGGCTTTAATATGAAGATTCCTCCTGTTTTTCCCTATAGACATATATTGGTTATAATATAGGGAAAATGAACACTAGACTTGTGTATTGGATATGAAATAATAACACGTTTAGTTACAATGATTAAATCATCTGTCATCTGGGTTAGATATTTTCTCATTGTTTTGTGAAATTGAAACTCCTGCAGTACAATAAATGCAAATATGATCGAGGATGAGAAATCTCCGATGTACAAAAACTTGAGATGTCTGTAGACAAAATTGTAATAGTACTGTCCATTTACACATAAAGCCATTTATTAGAATTCGCGATACAGCAACATTTAAACTTATAAAGTCTAACACAATTCTATAACTTTTGAAGATGTCTGTAAATGAAGTTTATTTAAACGATTATTACTGTTCATGAAGACTTGATAGGCAAAGTTGGTATAAACATTCAAAGAAGTATATTACAACTGATAATATTGTAAAATCTTGGATTAAAACTTTCGAGAAAATCCAAAACAACATGGTTGCTATCCGATCGCATTTTTAACTGAATCCAAACTATACAGAACGGTACATTTGATTTAATGTTAAATATAATAAAATACGATGTTCTCGATTTAATCGAACAATTTCACTTGCAGAAGAGTTATATATAATATCATGCATGCAAAAAAGCCAACATTTCATGTTATCAAGAAAAAGTTATTCTTATCATTATTAGATACCGATTAGTATAATTACAGAAATTGTTTTAAGGCAAGAAAAAGTGGGAATTGAATCAATAGTACGTACATTTGAGTTGCCTAAGTTGATTGAACTTCTGGAGTTTCACCTTCTTAACTATATACAATATTTCAGGGTATTGAATATTCACTTTTATTTCCCAATTGAGAGAGTACGTATTCTAAAATCCTTGTTATCTATTTTGCCTCAGCAATCTATTCTCAATAGCAAGCAATCTTCTCTTTGTAAGTAGCACTTCATATATCATCTGTAAGTTTGAATGAGAGTAAAAATTAATTGCTTGGTAATAAAAAGTAACAGATAAACGCTAGGGAATATCTATAATTACGTGTTTAATTAATAAAATTTGGAATTCATTTTGGTACGTGTTGTAAGTATTCAATCAAATGGATAGTGCTTTAATGATATTTTTTTTATAAATACATGGTCAATTTCAATTAGTATTCTTCATACAGAAACATCACTTACAATATATTTAATATTTATAGTAAGTAAAGTTCCACTATTTATACTATCACGATCGATGGTTTTAATAGCGGAAAATATATTAATGATTGGACTTTCTTCCTTCTCAAATTCAGCATTCGGAAATGCACTTTAAAGCAATAAAAGGTTAATATGTAATAATAAGACCAGGTATTTATTTTTAACCTAAAGCGCCTTGGATACCAAAGAACGGCATGAAGTGTACTACACTTTGTGGTGGGATCCCTAAAAAATCGAATCTCAAATGGTATTTACCCTAACTATAGCCTTCATCATGAATCTGTCATGGGAATACTTGAACTTTAGTTATACTATGACCTATATTGTTAATTAGAGATATCTATCATAAAAGTGCCTTGGACACCAATGTGCAGCGTGAACGTGCAGCTACAATTTTGGGTCGGATCCCAAAATGATGGACCCAAAGAGCGTTGGTTGCTACATAGCACATCAGCTTATGTAGCTATGATCGAGCATCAATGTACGAGTATAAAGTTTATAGATGATATTTACCCTAATTATTGCCTTCATTACCAGTCTTTTATGGGAATACTTGAACTTTAGTTATACTCTGACCTTTATCGTTATTTAGAGATATCCATCATTAAAATATCATTTATCCTCAACTGGCACCTCAGTGGTATCTACTGTAGAAATATAATGATACTTGGTAGTATATATTTATAATCGACTTGTTTTCTCCAAGTTTAAATTTGGCATACACTAACTGGATAGCCTTTTATCTTGTTTAATAGCTAGAGTATTCAATTAAAAGACATTTGTTTCGTATATGCACGGTGGTATGGAAAGGCTAAAGATAAGTGTTCTTAATATCTATGAAAACTATCAAGTAGTTCCATGTTAAATTATAAATGATATAAAACATTTGTGTAGTATAATGACATATTTCAAGCGCATTGCATTTAACTGTTATCTCTATTTGACGCTTTCAGACGTACAGAAGTTACAAAATGTACAGTTTCAAAACCCATGATTCATATGTATCTTTTATATTATTGGTTTTTCTATTTATTGGTAAAGATGCATATATTTACATGTACTCTGTATCATGCTCCGTACCATATAGATATGTACCTATTGCTCTGTTTGACTTAGCTACTAAAACCACTAAATATTTGGCAGGTTAGAAGTGATAGATGGAAATAAACTAATAAAATAGTTTAAGAACAATGACTTTGGGAGTACTTTGAACGAGTATAGCGATATTACTATAATTTATTCTCTAACAAAACTCGTTTAACTGTCAAGGGACGTATCGGTATCAGGAAATTCTCACTAATGATGGAAGGAAAGAATTGATAGTAAGCATCTTATGTTCACGTTGAAAACACCATAATAGATAAATCGTACTGAGTGTTTTATTTTATTGGATAACCATGGTAGTAAAAAGCTAATTGGACTGTTTGACTTGCTATCGAAGACAGGCAATATGTTCCTATTTTAGAGAAGAAATTCTATTTTGTTTTACGTGGTATAATTGGGCAATCAATTTACAACACGCTGTTCAGTTTAATTAAGACCTTGGTCCAGTTTTGTGTTTAATTATTTTGACATATGTTGTTGTTTGTATAAAATATATTTTTCAAAGAGCATTTTCTTCATCTAGTGAATATAATTTCTATTCGACAGGTGGCTATTTTCCTTTCTGTTAACGCAAGATAATTCGAGACTACAATTGAGAGTTATAATCAGAGAACTACAATACAACGTATACGAAACAAACTTATGCGCTTAAAGTTATTATATTAGTACATGTGTATGCCCTTGAATGATAAGTGTAATAAATACGACGGTCATGTGTTTACTGTGCGATGATACGTTCAAGTTGTAAAAAGTTCTGATAGTCTAGTGTTGATGTTTCATATTTCAAAATTTTGTATCATCGATATTATATTAGCTTCACTCTCTAATGTAAACATACTCTGTAATATTCTCCCTACCATATAAATATGTACCTATTGCTCTGTTTGACTTAGCTACTTAAACCGCTATATTTTTGGCAAGCTGAAAGTGATAGATGCAAATAAACTTATAACAAATGTTTAAGAACAGAGACTTTGGGAGTACTTAAAGCGAGTATAGCGACATTGCTACATTTTATTCTCTAACAAAACTCGTTTAACTGTCAAGGGACGTATCGGTATCAGGAAATTCTCACTAATGATGGAATGAAAGAATTTATAGTAAGCATCTTATATTCACGTTGAAATCACTATATTAGATAAAACGTACTGGGTGTTTTATTTTATTGGATAATCATGGTAGTAAAAAGCTAATTGGACTGTTTGACTTGCTATCGAGGACAGGCTATATCCCTATTTTTGAGAAGTAATTCTAGATTGTCTAACGTTATATAATTCGTGGTTCGGTTTCATGTTTTATTATTTTACCATATGCTGTTGCTTTTTTATAGGACATTTTTTATAAAGAGCATTTTTTTTTCAAATCAAGTGAACATAATTTCTATTCGACAGGGGTCTATTTTCATTTCTCTAAACGTAAGATAATTCGATATTTTAATCGGGAGTTTTAATTGAGGTACTACAATGCAATGTTTTCGAAACAAACGTAATTACTTAAGTTATTTATACATGTGTATTCTGTTAATTGATATGTGTAGAACATTTAACTGCCATGTATTGACAGTGTTATGATACTAACAAGTTATGAATAGTACTGATAGTCTAGTGTTAAAGTTTCAAACCTCGAAATTTTGTATCATCAATACTACATTTTGCTTCACTATCAGACGTAAACATACTCTGTAATATGCTCTGTACCATATAGATATGTACCTACTGCTCTGTTTGACTTAGCTTCCAAAACCACTATAATTTTGGCTAGCTGAAGGTGAGAGAGAGAAAACTAAAAATATAGTTTAAGAACAGAGACTTTGGGAGTACTTTGAACGAGTATAGCGATATTACTATAATTTATTCTCTAACAAAACTCGTTTAACTGTCAAGGGACGTATGGGTATCAGGAAATTCTCACTAATGATGGAAGGAAAGAATTGATAGTAAGCATCTTATGTTCACGTTGAAAACACTATATTAGATAAAACGTACTGAGTGTTTTATTTTATTGGATAACCATGGTAGTAAAAAGCTAATTGGACTGTTTGACTTGCTATTGCAGACAGGCAATATGTCTCTATTTTAGCGAAGTAATTCTATTTTGTTTTACGTAGTATAATTCTGCAATTAATTTACAACATGCTGTTTAGTTCAAGATTGTGGTCCGGTTTCTCATTTTTATATTTTAACATATGTTGTTGTTTTTTATAAGAAATATTCTACAGAGAGTCTTTTTCTGGTCTAGTTAATATAATTTCTATTTGACAGGTGTCTATTTGTCTTTCTCACAACATTAGATAATTTTGAGATTAAAATTGAGAGTTTTAATCAAAGTACTACGATACAATGTTTACAAAACTTATTAATGTACTTAAAATCATAAACACATGTGTATTCCCTCGAATGATAGGTGTAGAACATACGACTGGCATGTGTTTACTGTGTGATGATACGTACAAATTGTAAAAGGTACTGTTAGTCTAGTGTTGAAGTTTCACATCTCGAAATTTTGTATCATCGATACTAAAGTTTGCTTCACTATCTAATTTAAACATACTCTGTAACATGCTCCGTGCCATGTAGATATGTACCTATTGCTCTTTTTGACTTAGCTCCTTAAACCACTATTTTTTGGCAAGCTGAAAGTGACAGAGAAAAAAACTAATAAAATAGGTTAAGAACAGAAACTTTGGGAGTACTTAAAACGAGTATAGCGACATTACTACAATTTATTCTCTAACAAAACTCGTTTAACTGTCAAGGGACGTATCGGTATCAGGAAATTCTCACTAATGATGGAAGGAAAGAATTGATAGTAAGCATCTTATGTTCACGTTGAAAACATCATATTAGATAAAACGTACTGAGTGTTTCATTTTATTGGATAACCAAGGTAGTAAAAAGCTAATTGGACTGTTTGACTTGCTATCAAGGACAGGCAATATGTCCCTATTTTAGAGAAGTATTTCTAGATTGTTTCGTGTTTTACATTGTACAAATAAGTGTTTTATGTATTTACAACATACTATTTAGTTTATTTGAGTTCATGGTCCGGTTTTGAGATTGTATTATTTAAGCATCTGTTGTTGTTTTTGTAACAAACATATTACAGACTGTCTTTGTTGTTTCACCTTATGCATATAAGAATAAATCTATTTGACAAGGGTTTTTCTTTCTTTGCCTATACTTCAGAATCATAGTAGAACAATCACCAACAAAAAATTGTGAAAACAATGACTAATCTATCCAATTAGAGATACAATAAATGAATTAGAACAGTCACTGAGAAATCTCATTCGTCTTAAGTTTTTGTTTAAGTATCTTATCCTATTATGACAAGTTATGTCTTCAAATTAAACCGTTTGTCTAATTCAAATATGTAAAGGACTTTACATGGACTAACTGCATATTTTTATAAACGGTAGCTTACCCACGTACCTCGCATTCATTGCAATATTGCTCATTTCAGGGTCAGAGCAAAATGGTGTTTAAACTCATATAAAATATTTTTCAGTTTTCAAAAACGCACACTTACATTGTGTTATGACTAGAAAAAGGGCAAACGTGTTTTTCGTTTTTCTTATACACTTTTACATAATGTATCCGCTTGTGTTTACTAAATTAAGCTCTATTGTGAAACAAAATCTTTCAACTTAACTTAATCACCCTGAAGTTCTCCATAAAATGGTTGCGTGTGCTAACAGTAAGTCTAAGTTTCTAGAAGTCAACGCCTGACATACACTGCATCACATTGTTAATAAAGCCAGGGGCATTTCGGAAATTAACCTTCGCACACAACACAGTGACTCATACGGAATTCTTAGTTACTTTCCTAAATATCACACAAACTTGTCAAAGGCATTTAAGTGTTAAAAGTATTTTGACATTAACATGAAAACTTAAGCTACCACATCAGTTTAAAATAGAAAATGTTATAAACCTACTATCTGTTAAATATAAATAAAAGTCTTCACAGGAGAGACATCCAGACATTCTAACTTCATTGTAAATATTAAGTTACCACTTTTCTTTGTGTTTCTATGCTTGTGTTTCTGAATAATTAAATACGTTTAGAAACATATAGAATTAAATGCAGCCTACTAGTTTTTTCACGTGTTTCAAATAGACTAGAAGGAATTATGATAATTCACTAAACTGACAATTAATAGAATTTTACTAAGGAGGTACATTTTGATAGCAGTTTTAAGTCATTGTTTATGTCTAACCTCAATGAAGTTGCAGTTTAAAGTGTCTAAGCAAACTTGTAGGCGATAAAAGCAACATTTGGTTACAAACAATTAGATGGTTTTGAACGGTGAAAGTGAAATACATACATTTACGATGTTCCGTTTGGACAATGTTAAATTTTTATATAAATAAACCGCGATACACCACGGTACAGTAGTGAAACAACGATGATACAATGGAGAAACAACGACTGTACGATCATAACTACGATGTGAATCCGAAATATTTAATTGTGTTTTATCGAACCATTCCATTATCGTGATTTTATCGACGAACCATCAATGTTTCAACATCATTCCATGGTACCGTCATTGTTTTAACAAAGTGCCATTGTGAATTGCGTCTTATTGAGACAACAAATGTTATATTAGTCGGATTACAATCGATCATTATAAATACTTCTGTTTTCACTGCAAATCTAAACATAGCTAACATTGAGACAGTTTTATTGTTATTGAGCAGTGTTGGTGTGATCTGGCACAAGCCTGACTTATGATTAAGAAACGTTGTCAGTCTCCTCACCTTTAAGCTAAAATGTAACTAAAATAACTTGAGACAACGTGTGAATAAAAAAGTCTGTTTTTCTACCATTGCAACCTTGAGGCTTATTCTTTAACGTTTCGCGAAGAAAGTCATAGAGGCGTTGTAGCATCGCATTGTTTGAGACAGTCATATTTTGAAGATTATGTAATTCTCTACTGTTTTCTCTCTTGGATAGAATTATTACAGTTATCGATTTACGTCGCTCAAATTTTGTGACTTTCTGCCAAAATATGACATACTTGAATTCATATACTAGAGACACCATCATTTGCATTTTTTGTGTCTAGCAAACAACTTTTTTCTGTCTTGTCTGTATACTTAAATAAACTTGGTCTTTTGTCGCAGCATTTCGAATATGGTGTCCCGTTGAGGTCGCTGATTTGAACTCCTCCTTAATTTTGTTTGTTTTTTGTTGGGTTTAACGCCGTAGCAACACATTGTATAGGTAATAAAACGACAGTCAGTCACTCTACTCACTCCTCCTGAGTGACTAACTACTAAGCGCATACTTTCGTCAGTGACTGCCAACTGCCCTACATAATTAAAAATCATTGGTAGGAGGGAGAATGGCCATAGAAATATTTTCATGACCACCCTCCACGAAAGTATGCCCCTCCCGAGAATCGAACCCACGATCCTCGATCAGTGGAATTGCGTGCTACCAACTGAGCTAGCCGCGCGTCTGAACTCCTTCTTAATTGTTGAACCATTCGATGAAAATTAGACTAATATGTAGATGTTCCTTATTGTTTATTTGTTAGGTATATTAATAAGTTGTTGGCCATATGGTGAAGGTATCACTTGTTAAAGAAGAGTCCAGGAAAACAAAAACGTGACTATATACTTGTATATACTGCAATTAATAGGCTACACCTTTTGTGAAGTCCTAGGTATACGGTGTGCCGAATGTTTGCCTCGATCAATAGTTTTGTAATTATCCTTGTTATTAGTATTCAAATAAATACTTTTTAAATAATCTGATACAGCTTTTGTACGCGTCGTTTTTATGGTATTGTTACATATCAGAATATGACACTTTCTATTACCCATTGTTCAGATTCAAATATATGTAATTAATGACCGAGATAGGCGATGAACATCACTCAAATCATATCTCTGTATAACTACAATCCTGTTTGACATCTGTATTGTACATTCTCTATTTTACACCCTACCTACATGAGGACATTCCGTTCAGTAATTTCATAATTAAATAGAAACAGTCTCTAGTGAATATAAAATTCTATTTGTTGTATCAAGGACTATTTGAAACTGGTCTTTGTCACGATTGACACAACCTTTGTATTAGTCATTACTTTTATCATAACTATTAAGTAAAACATATCATGTTACCATTGTGTTTTCACCGTTTTATTGTCCAACCATCCTATTTTCTAGACAATAAATGGGTTGGTTTCCTGGTCCTGATATTTATCATCACTTTTTGTTCTTGCACCAGGCTTTTAGTCATATATTTTGTTTAATCTGTTCGAATATCTGCCACTGGGCGTTCCATAATGCGTTTGATTAATTAACTATCAAGTATGTACTATAATTCACCAAAGTATTTCCAATATATATCCTTAATCAGGACAATATTTCATGAGACTGAGCCATTAAATGAAAAACAGGGTATGTGCCTTTGGAATAACACGACATTGTATGTCCATAACCTGGTTTACATGTCATAAATTGATTATATACACCACATAGTGACCTACAAAACGCGGGTTATCGCTTAACGGTTGTAACTCACTCTTTGCTTGTATTGAGTTACGTCCGTTTGCGCTAAACCCGCAAACAGTTATTTAGGATTTGTATTGTATGTAGTACCATATCACATGTTTTGTGGACATATTGTAATAAACACTGGACACTTTTTCGAAATGTTTCATTACAATTCCTTGCTTGACTATTTCAATAAACTTGCACTAAATATCTTATCTATTAGGTTTTTATAGTATTGTATGGTTTTTTGCAAATAGTTTTAAACATTTTCACAAGTTTTATGGACTTGTTTCCGTGTTATTTATATTAACAAAATTTACAGTCCCTTTTGTCAAGCTTTTTATAGATTCCTGTGTTATTTTTGATCGCATTTTATAATTTGGTATAGTACAACCTATAGTATAATATCCCAATAAAGTCTCTACTGACGTTCCTGTATATATAATATATTAATTTAGCGCCTAATATTGCCTTTGTCTCCATACATCAATGTCCCAGGAGGTATTGAAATGAATAGATGAAACTATGCCTGTCCTATCACATGTTATCATTACTAGAATTTCAACATATCTCTTTGACATTTTGTTGATGACTTAGTTTATATCTCGCTTTGTTAGAAGGTCGATTGTAATGGAACACGATCTCTGTACAAAATATCACATCAGAACTATGCTTGCGTAGCGTATAATTCGTATTTACCATTTCGTTTTTGTTAAACAGTGTCCTCAAAAAATTATTGGACCAATAGCAAATGAGAAATAAAAACGGTTATACCTCCTGCGTGTTATTGTACTATAATTAAAGCTTATACATGTGGCATATGGTTTGTTCATTTGTCAAAAAATAATAAATTCTGCTATGTTTCTTTAATATGGGTAAATATGAATCGTTCATCTAAAATCAGGAGTGTGTTCAAGTACTTTAGTTGTTTCTGTAGAATTCAGTCTCTATTTACTTAAACTATCAAGTTTGAGATAATCATGTATGTAAATTCTATGAGGAAGTTCTGAGACAAACCATATGTAAATTGAATTTAGTTGATCAACAACGAACGGAAAGTACAGTGTGTGTTCCAGCATACAAATTGAAATGTTGGAAATGTCAGATTAAGAATGTATCAATATACTCCCTGTATGGTATATTAATTTAATTTAGCTCCATATTGAAACAAGTTATTACAACTTAGATTTATCACTTTCGAGTCGGCTTTATGGTTCCCCTGTACTGAGCTAGTAGGATAAAGTTTCTTGCTCAAAGAGACAACAAAATATGTTTTGGACGGGATTTGAGCTGGCTATCCAATGATTACCAGTCCGACGTCGTAACCGATTTGCCACGCCCACTCCTTGTAAACAGCCGTATAAACAAAGCTTTGATAACTACATGTTGTTAAGCACTAGGATAACGTTCATTGATGAAGGACCTCATTTCGTAACATTTGGAAGCAAGACAATTAAATGACATATACTGTTATTGTATGTTTAACATGAATATTGGACGAGTTTTTTTTATAAATGTGTTTACTGACATTTGTTCTCCTTTTCGTCAGCCATATATATGCACCGTATACCATAGACATATTAGTTAAATGTTAAATACAAAATACTGCTGACACTATACATGGTCATTAAACATGTATTCTTAAATAACTTGTGTAATAATTCTGTAGTGTCAAACGTTACCCTTTATACATATAATCATGCTGATTATTTTCTCTAGGTCGTATTGACCATATCTGGTTTGACCTTTAAATATCAAAACAATTTCTTTTAAACACAGCCATCTGCTCTAGTGTTAACATCGTATCGACAAAATATAACTGTAAACCTTTGTTGAATATGCTAAAATGTAAAGCCTTGGAAAAGTTTATTGTATTTCCTCTACTACAGACATGTTACTACATCCAACATGTTCCCTAATCATTGCATTATTTCTGTTGTAAATACCTATTTCATTCGCAGCTGCATCGCACTATCTCTAGTTTTTATTTGACAATCAGCTATATATGCACACCCAAACACATTAATTATTTATCATTATATTTGCATCAGTAAATGAATGTCACTTTTCTTCCTTGTGTTGACATTGATACGGAGACACACATTGCTTTACAGAATATAATGTCTGCTGCTAACATACCTATACTCACATAAATTAACATGTTCATAATAAATTATTTTCACAAGAAGTCATTATGGATACTCTAGGTAGCAATCATTAATCCTCTAGGAAGCATTATTCCTAGAAGCCCTTGCACATTGCCCACACATTGAAACATGTCTAGACCGCTTCTGGCTATTGAAATGGTTTTGTAAAATCTGACAGGGTGTAAGACATAAAGGGCAAAATATATAAAAACATTTATGTTGGGATGTTGCAATTTGGAATTTTAAATTACGTTAGCAAGACAATGAGTTTTTTTGTTTGTATCGTTTGTATGAGACCTGGCATCAGTTCATGTTCACTTGTCCTCTTATTTTTTTATTTCACTTTTTATCCTGAAATCAATATGTTAGTTGTTGAACCGAACATGACATTGATTTCTTCAATATTTTGACAACAGTCGCCTGTATTGTTATTATGTTTGAATAATTAAGTTCAGCATGCTTATACTTTTTAACTGTATATAAATACAATGTATTCGTAAATAGTTTTCACTTACCAAATGTCGAAATAAGCCATTTGCTGCGGTAATATTGTAAAATACTTTTCAACAGCGTTCAGGGTAAACCATTTTATTAGCAAAGTTTACTTAATAGCAAGCATGATTGCAAATTTCATATTAATTTTTTTACCGAAACTTTGTAAAGATATTGCTATTGTCATGTAAAACCGATGTATGTTTCTATCGTGGTTATTGAAGTTAATGTTTAACAGTTTGACAATCTATTGTACTAGGAATAAACCTAATTCATATTAAACCATGAAAAAGAAGAATCGTCTGAGCAAATCTGATTGCAATTGTAATTAGTTTATTAGCATATGATCAAAACCATGTCACTAAATATCTAAATAAAGTGAAATTACTTGCAGGGGACAATAGTTTTATTCTCAAGATTATATTTGTTTAGCAACTTGTGTGAGGCATAGTACTTAAACAACATTTTATGATGGCATTGCATTAGAACAATACCCGTTTTTGGATGGCACTGTATTTATACAATAAACTTGATATACTGTAATATATTAGTGGGTTGTCTCAATGAAATGTCTGGTTAATATTGACCAATGTACGTAGATATATATTTATTGACAAGTGTTTGGCTTTTGTTGGTTTACAAATCTCTCAGATGAAGTTTTGATCAATTTCCTCACATATATGGAATATATGATTACATTAAGAATGATGTGATGGCATTAGTATCACATTTCGTAGTCAAGGAGTATTTACAGTTCAGAATATAGATGGCATTCAGGGTTCCTATATTCCAAATAGAGCAGACTTGAAATAGTGACATATTCTAATCCAGTTGACTTAATTCAGTAAAAACGGATTTTCATTTTTTAATTTAGATCGAATAGTTAATGTTTTTTTATTTACACGTTTGAGTGATTCCCTGTCATTTGTATCATCAAAAATGGCATATCAAAATTATCTAAGTTACAATGTCTATCACAAGTGAAAGGCAACGCTCTCTGCGAATGTATAGAAGTCAATACTCTAGCGGACATGGCTTAATTACTGTTTGCCTCAGTGCCACATACTGACTTAATCGTGCTTCATAGATATTCAAATAATGAACTTTGCGGTCAAAAACTGGAATGACATATCAAATCATAACAAAGAAGAAGACATTGTTAATGATACATCAATAGCTTTCGTCTATTAAACGCCAGAACGAAGTTATTCCTTGTACCACTTGCCTACTTACATTATCATTGCTCAGTTTGCTAGAATACGTAATATGCATTTAAGCTCATATTTTGCCAAACAACTACAGTACAGTGTCACTGTTAAAACCGTCAAAAAGATGGTTTTATTAGCAAAACGATCTTAATGTATGGTAATGAGGACTTTTTTCTTATCTCAATAAGCACTTCAGAACCTTAAAAAATCCCCCAGAAACACATGATTGTGCAATTATCAAGGTGATGTTATATTGGAACATTACTGTTGTTACAATTATAACATTTTACACAAGACGCATATAATCTCAACAAGGTAGAATAAATACTATCATAAAATATATATTTTATAGTTAAAGATCGTTTTAGATCACTGCTTTGATAGGGGTATTTCTGGAAGTAAAAAAATCTAAAAAACATTTGTCAATTTGCTTTCTAATCTTAAGTTCATAAGAAAGAAGCTCTAAGTTTTGGTACGTGATGCATTACAAACGATGAACTAAAGCAACTGTTAGTTGTAACAAATTTCCCATTTATTATAATACGAACAACGGTGCAGCCGTCAGAACAACAAATTGAGAGAAGTACTTTGATAAATTACAAAACGGTGTTGCATCATCTGCTTAGCTGCTATATTTGTTTCAGTGGTTTGATTTACGACGTGTAAAAATGATGTCTGACGAATACACTGCATTAAATGTTTTAGATGAAGACAATAAGGTCGTGTACATACAAATATTCGATGAATACATAGTAGTTTTCTTTCAAGAAGAACGTAAATATGTTTTATCAATCTGAAGGTTGAATGAGTTTGAACGATTTTTTGTATGGTGTTTTCATGCTATGAGTAATTAGAAATAATTTACTGAGGCAGAGTAAATGTTTAACCTTCTCGTGTGGGGAGTCAATAAAACACTTCTAAAAAGAATCTGTTACTGATCATAGACAAGTTGTCGATAGTTTATTGAGTTAATATACATTTTCCTTTTTTTGTAACAGATTTTTTAATCATTTTCATGTTAACATGATATTTACCATTTAGTGATATTGTAATTTGTAGATAGATGAATATAATTTTGAGATTTTATGAACGATTTGCAATATATTGGTAAATGACATTTTCACTCACAATACTTGTAACTTATTCCTTGTTTAACTATTATTTTATGTGTAATACAAATAAACACACATATTTAGGTAATTGTGATACTTGTTTGATTGCAATGTACGGTGATCTGATAATGAAGAGTTAAATACTATCGTGCCATCAATAATACCTACACTGTTTTATGACTTACATGTTAATGACCTTGCGAGTAAAAGAACAACTTGTTCATGAATTGAGTGAAGATTTGACCAGCTTGTTTACATTAACCTGAATTAAGAATGAAATTTTTATGGAGTTTAAGTTATTAATCTTCAGTATAGTTGTAGGAAGGTAGGAAGTTATTATCCGTCTCACGTCATTATGATCACCCTATTTCAATATGTATCAATATAAATATGAATAGTATAGCTGACATACACATTTTACGTATTTTCTAAACATGTCTTACCATAACATTTGCCCCAATTGTTCTACATATATACAGCAGACACTTAGAAAAAAAGTATAAATGCAACAAGTATCAGTAAAACATTGATAATGGTAATACAATAACTTGTTATATTTAAACGATTATATCACTTCAGTGTCTATACATTTATAAGGCTTGTGGTTGCAATGAAATATGCACTTCATCGTGAAAGCAATTAGTAACTTCCGAACCATACTGTACCTTGCCTGGGGCAACAGGGTAAATATCTAGCGCCTCTAAGTTGAATTTATAGTCATTGGTAGTCATTGAACAAATTGTTTTCTGTTTAGATAAAACAACAAGTATAATTGTTTTTGGAAAATTAACATATCCAGTGATATATGAAATTATATGATATAAGTGAACACTAGAATACTTATTCTTCACAGTAAGTGATCTACTTACTCTAAGTAAATTATAATGTCTGTTTCGAAGAAGAGGTTTCTATACTAACGATTGACTTAAAGTGTGTTGGGAAATTCTTTGTATTAATCTTGCCACCGGCATAGTAATACTGGAATTGTTTCAACATCGTCTTGCCGATTCATATCAAATAACTAATATCATGATAAGTATTTGATTGACAACGTATTGTGATAAGGCAATAACTATTGAGACATTGAAAGCTTAAAAAGAGCAATCGATTTTTGTGAAGTAAAGTATTAAATGTTACGAATGTGTAGTTATAGAATGACTGTTAAAGCCAATAGTCCATGAAATAATATAGATAAAAAAGGGCTCGTAAACATATCAGAAACAGCAACAGAAAAAATCCCAGACGTACCACACAGAATAATACCTCTTCAGACAAAAAGCCGATGAGGAAAAAGAAATAGCAATCACATATTTAGATAAACAATATTGCATGTTTCAAAACTCATCTCAAAATAGTATAAATAATGTTCAGCATATGTATTAAAGAAAACGTTCTATTATAAATATGATAACATACTTTTGTGTGAATGAAGTGCTGTTCATGGAAACACGACATAAACTGAACAACGTCTTTCATGTCAATTTGAATTATATTTCCGTATTGTTCTTTTAAAGAATTACTTAGGTCATTATGCTGTCTTAGAAATTCGGTAGAATATCGTTCTCACAGGAATAGCTCTTCAATAATAATAACATCAAAAACACTTGAAACAACAATAACAACAAAACATAACCGAATACAAACTTCCAGAGTCTGTCAAGGGATATTTGAGTATCTCCATATTACGGAAATAAAAACAATACAAAAGACGGAACGAACAACTTCTGTTGGTGATTCTATATTATTTATTATACCTATATTGTTCAATTTTAAGGTACTTGTTAAGGCCCTCTCGTTCAACTTAACTAATCAAGGAATATTTTAATATCTTGAATATCTCCATATTACGTAACTACATTGTAAAAACAGTTCAAAAGACGAGAAGAACCATTTATGTTGATGTTTCTACTATGTATGTAACTCTACTATTGTTTGAGAGTATGGTACTTGTTATGGTTTTATTGTTAGTCTCTATCATTTGTAGAATTCTCATTATAATGTTTGATACCCTCTCAATTATTATCAGGAAGGCTAATACTAATGTAAGAGGATATACGTACATTTTTTGTATTGCACTTAAAAGTGTATGTGTGTATATCTAAAGAAGAACATATATCATTTTCAAGTTACATCAATATCTATAATACTTAAATAGACGAAATGGCTCATTAAGTCTTTTTGAAATAGATTATATAATTGGTTCATAATTCATTATTCTTATAAGTTTCAAACAATACACTATCTACAATTGTTAAGTATCATTAAACTACTTTTTAATGTATTAAATATTTTGTAAAAAATCTTTGTACAATAGTAAAGTACCTTAATATATGTGTGGTGGTTTTTCTTAGAGCATTATCTCTTGAATATAACAATGACACTTAATAGAGTAGATCCTGACAATTGATACCACTATAATTACATTCTATACTAAGTGATTACCAGGTAACAGAAATATGTTAATATGTTGTACAACCTGCAAAACCTGAAACTGAAGAAGGAAGTTTCGACATTGTTGAAGTGTCTTGCATGTCATACTTGTGTGTTTTTGTTGACGTATGCTTAATTACTGTACCTCCTAGAAATTATAGATGAACCGAAGCGTTTCACACTATAATTACATTGTAAAGAGAAGTTTTAAAGTATGCTTAGGCATAGATATACAGTAATTGATAAAGAATTGTAAAACAAATATTATATTCTGAAGTGTTTAAAGCTGTTTATGTCACAGCTTTAGAGCTATCATGTTAACATATTTCAAGTTAACTCAGACGTGAGTGTTATTATCAAATAGTGCCGACAATAGCGTAGTCTTAACAATAATGTACGCATTAACTTCACCATCAAATAGATCTTACAATTCAGACTCCGTTAGTTGTCTTTATATCCTCAAACAATGTGAGAATATTTAAGTGTTTAAGACCCTTTGTTACAGATATTAATATTGTAAATTAATATAGTACTCTTTGTATTTGAAATTAAATCGAATAAAATTGTTTATATCTCTTCATAATAATAATTTTACGATTGACATTAAAATTTGTAACATTAATTAAACCATATTTCTTAACGTAACATACTTCTGTCTACCTTTTTGTCTAATAGGATAGTGGTTAGCCATTGACAAGGGTATGAGCTTAGTACCAGGTTATTGTCTAACGCTTTGTCAGAATCATCTTTTATAATATTATCATTATCATCGTATTGATTTGTTGAGTATATTCTAATATCGTCAAGTATTGTATTATATTGCCTTACATCTTTTGTGTTATATGGTATAGAGTGGTACTATTTCGTTATCCTCTGTTTGCAGCGTCTTTTTTAAAACAAAACTTAAACAATCTAAACGCATCGGCTTTGTGGAAGGTGTTTTACTGTTGCCGTTCCTGATGTTTTCTTTCAGACAGAATTTTGTTCATACATTCAAAACAAATTCCTCTTTTCTAGTAGCATAAGTTTTATATTGTTGAAATATGAAGACACTTATTTGTTAAAAACAAACTACAAAACATCTTTGTATATCAGCTTTCTTTGTCTACATTATAATTATAGCATTATAGTGTAGATCTACTCGGCACTTAAGTTTGAGCCCAGTTCATATGTTAGTTATCTTAAAATTACTGTCGACAAGTGTTTCTCATTGCGTAAAAACATCAATATCAGTAAGCTTCCAAAACCTTAAAGCTTAGCTTTGACTTCATTCCAAAAGGATACTCAAATGAATCGAATCAAATTTTACATTACATGGTAATCATTACTGATTTAGAAACAAGAGTAACTCCTGGGAACTTAAAGTGTAAATATTAGATTAATTAATGAATATTGAGACACTCACCGTCTATAACGGTGTTAACAGACATTGAGTTAACGCTTTTTTATGATCTTGTGTTACGATCATGTGGAATACTAAAACGAATATCCTGTTGTCTTCAACAGAGGCATTTAAATGGAGAGGAATCAAATAATACCCTAGGCATTTTAGGAGCTCTTTATCATTGCATTATTGCCATTGATCATTAGAGTGGAATTTAAATATGGGTTCCTCCATTAGAAATATCAATCATGTTAATAATGGCATGTCGTTTTGTTTTAAGCGATGCATTTTTAACACTTTCTAATGCTTTACAATTTAGACAATCCTCAGACCGGAAACGCAACATCAAAAAGTAGAGGGTGTATAACTTTCTGTCAAATAGGTTTAACCATTGTAATAGTGCTAGTGAGAGCTATAATAATTTCAAAACAAACATTGGTACTAACATTTTAATAACTTGTTTTTCATCTAACGCCTCAGAACCGCTTAGCCATGTTCATCAGTGTTTAAAGATCATTTAGCTAAAGTCAAGCAAAATTTGTTCACATAAGGGGTAAAATAAGGTAAAATTCTCTCGGGGGAAACTATCTTAGATATCGATTTTGGCGGCGGTAATTTGTAACTATCGAGCACAGTTCAAATATGCCAAGATCTAATATAAACACCTTAGCTGCAACATTGTTTGTAATGCGTAAACGAATAAATCATTTCTCTTCTACTTGAAATGACGGGAGAGAGATTCAATGTCAATATTTATTGGGTCTTTCTTGTTTGATTAATTAACATGACATG
The DNA here is from genome assembly GCA_025267735.1 of Mactra quadrangularis. Lineage (NCBI taxonomy): Eukaryota > Metazoa > Mollusca > Bivalvia > Venerida > Mactridae > Mactra > Mactra quadrangularis. The sequence continues at coordinate 54,037,943 of CM046309.1, read as the reverse complement.
CTTATCATTAAATGTTACTCCGACGGTCGGTAAATTAAGTTGGTAGTCATAATTTAATACATATATTCATGTTTTCATTGACTCCCTCGATAAAGTGTGCCGATCAGGGTGAATGTTATACATTAAACCATACTGGTAAGAAACTCACGTGTGGCCCAGATTTACCAGTTTTCGCTGCATAATAATGATTCTGAATATTTTATGTTTAAGTTTTGTATGGAACAAGGTCTGTCTTTTACGGTTTTACCTTTAAAGAACATTTCTTGTTTTAAAAAATATTTGACTTCTCATTAGTATCTATGATGGGAATGAGTTAAGGGTACAATTTTATGACACTGTCGTACCCTGTGATATTTTTGCTCTGTATTTAAGATCGTATTGTACAGAAATAAGAATAATTTACTTATCATTGATCACAAAATATCAAAGGTCAGCATCACATTTTTGACCATATTAGTGTCCGTTTTTTCTCAATTGTAAAAACTTGAATAATTTCACGGTAATTGATTACACACTATCACAATAGCACGAATGCTAGAGAACACGAAGTCTCAGTGAATTTATTCCTGTTTTGACAGTTGATAAAAAACGAGCAATACTTTTGTGTTAGAGATATTAAATAGTTCTGATAGTTTACATTTTCCTGCCACTTGTTTAGATGAAAATCAAGTCAATGAAAGATTTACAAACATTGTTCAACACAATGAAATGCGTTTAATGTAGCCAACCTAAAGCAAATGATGTACGCGTTCATTTTCAACTTAAGCCAGGCACAAGTGCATTGAACGTTTTCTATAATATTGTAACTAGAACATATCGATTTGTATTGCCTGACTATAATACTTCAAATTCTCTATAATCATTACTGACGGGCAGTATATTTCCTTTCATTTTATCTAGGTCTATTCTAGCTATAGTATACGACTTCATTTTCGCAGCTCCATCTTTTGCATCATCCCTTCTACTGGTTAATTACATTTTCTCTCTAAACAATACGACTGTCTGAATGTAACCACTAGTTTTAGTCTAATATACAATGAAATTCTAACTCTCGTGTGTATTTGCATTTTCATCGCCGCCATACATATATTAGAAACTGTCTATTGTCATGTTTGGAATGTGTTTTATCAAGCTATACTTTCAGTATATATGATTAAAAAGTTGAATGATGGTCCTTTTTGTTTTCGTTGTTTATTCTATTGCTTTGCACTGCCTTCCTATTTGGAAACAACAACCATTATCATACATCATATTCGGGGAAATAATTCCATTAATATATTTGAAAGCTATTTTGTCGATAGACTATTATACGTAATACAATGTTAGAGTCTAGTGAGGCATTTGTCTGTGTTTGGAGAATTCCCAATGGTCGTTAAATAACAGTTTGAACTTCTGTGGTACAGTCGTATTTCGTACAATAGTCCAGGAACTATTAAATTATTCTGTTACATACGTTAGATCTTAACGATTCCAGCCAGTATAATTTACTTATGATGTTTGCTAACGACCAGTCATTACATACAGCTAGTTTATACCGCACAAAAGTTTAGACGTTACTTGCTAGTTATAAAACGCAGGTTATTGACTGAGTTAAAAATTGATAAGTCAGTGCCTTAATAGTCTACACACTTCTTTATTGACATGTAGTCAGACTATCTATGCGCTGACCCATTTAAATGATTTTTTTTCTTTGTCGCAATGATTTATTTTGTTTTTCTGCATCAAACAAGTAGAACATTAGAACCACAGATTGACATTGTCCCTTCGCTTATCGAACTGCTTGATAAAAGAAACATTACTATATTCTGGTGAATGCATGACTTTTTAACTCAATTGTACCTAATCTTTTACGAGAATTAAAATCAAACCCAATCTAAAGATAAATGTATATTTTATTTAAGGCAAATTCTAGTTGGACCATTTGTCATTTAAGCATTCTCTTCTTCTATGATGTATACTATTGAATAGTTTTTATTAAATTTAAAAATATATTTTTGAAAGGAATCAAGCTAGAACAATTTTGCATTTATATGAAGATATTTTTTTCATGCAGGATTTGGTAAAACCATATGTAATGCCTGAAAGAGTACGTTAGCAAGTATCGAAATATCTATATTAATTGTCTTCATGTTTTCCTAATGCCATGGAAAGACATCTATTTTCGAAAATGGTATTTGACAGCAAAAACATCATTAATAACAATGGGTATCATGAATGCTATTAATAAGCTCTCATCTACAGCGTAAATAACTTTGTTATCTTGTTTTTTGAATTCAAGTAAAGTAGAAATCATTTCCAGAACAATATCAATCATTCCTGATATAAAGCTATTGTACAGATCAATTTGTAGAATATATCACCAGTAGACATTAGTTTTTACTTGGAATTAGTGATAAAGCAATATCCGACAGAAAATAAAGCAATAAACAATGATCTTTACACTATTTGTCAGTCTGGTGTACTTACAAGTTTAGTTGTTTCATAAAGTGAAATACCAACAAAATCGCTGGAGGCCATTTAGAATGCTTGCATGTAATCACTAGAAATGGCGTTTTGACAAATGTTGCATTATAAAATTGAAAGCTAACATGAAATGATATAGACATTTTATAAATGACAAACGTATATTGTTCTACTAAAACACAAATGACATTAATCTAATGATGAAGCTGTGCACACTGGTTATAATCTTGCAATCTGTAGTGATCTTTTTGCTGCAGTAAGATTCGAATTTGTAATCATATGTCAAAAGACCATTATTTGAATGGGCATAAAACAAAACATACTTCTGTAGATAAGGTATATGCGTATGTGTAAAAATTGTAATTTGGTTTTTAAATTTATTAAGTGCAATATGTTTTCATACTGTAAAAACAGTGGCAGAATTTTTTGCGAAGGCACTTCTCGTATCTATATGTTTGCAATACATATTTATTTGATAGTAGAATGCATCGATTTTACAAGTATCTCAGAAATGCATCCCATTTCAATACGAATAGTAAATAAATTTATATTTGTAAGACTTGCGAAGTCAGAAGCACTGGTACTTCATATATACTAGGACGAAAAAGAAACGCCGGGTACATAAAAAATGCAACACATGTCCGGCCGTGTTTCGCAAAACAAGAAGGGTCATCGTTAAAAGGGGGTATTTTTTCACATAATCAGCATCGGAAATCGATTGAAACTTCAACAGCTGGTTCCATACAGATGACATTTCATACAAAAATAAATATAATAATCCAATAATACAATTTATCCCTTAAAACAATCATTATAGGTTACCCGGCGTTTCTTTTTCGTCCTAGTATATGTTAAATTTGTCGACTTTGTCTACAATATTAAATATATTGCTAGGATATATCTCATACTCCATATATATCATAGAACACATAGCCAAACAACTTGATTATTATGTTCAGAAAAATAACCCATCATTATTCATTCGTAATTTCTGTCTTATTTTTGTAGACGTTGCAGTCTGTTTGTATCATTTGATACGAACATTCATGGCACGTATCATTGAAAAAATATAAAGTTTTTATATGCTTTGGCGTTAGCAATTGAAAGAGGCCGTCTTTACTATTTATTACATCAAATGTTTCTGCATTTTCTTAAAAAAATATATTTCAAGCGATCGGAATCTGCATATGTTTTCTAAATATGATCAAAACTACTTCAATTTTATTGCATTTGTAACAAACGTCATAATATGTCCCAATGTATATTGACAAAAAATAAACGTGTAAATAATCATTATACTTAGTATCAAATACGCGTCCTGTAAATGGAACAATCAATATGTCAAAGTAAAATATTACAAAAGCATTGCATTTAGACCAAATCAAATTTCTAGAAGCAATGCATGTGACTTGCATGTACCAATGCGTGACCTAGCTAGGACGATGCTTGAATATGAAGAAGTGCTCTGTTTGAAATGTACGTAACATCACATTAGTGTTCTAAACTGTTTAAACAGCGCCTACGTAATATTATGTTGTGTAAAACTGATAATATAAAAGCCAATTTAGAATTTGAATTTAAAATTTAATGTAATTCTGTATATTCATTTATCAATGTAAACTTCAGAGCAGGTAAACAATACATACGGAACATACGTACAAATTCAATATAGAACGACTACCAACGTCTCATTTCTACATACTGAGATTCTCCTACATAAAAGATTGGGGGATTTCATATAGATAATACAGCAATGCAATATCGGTTTTGATACATTTTCAATACAAAGTCTCTATGATAAAATCTACTGTCAATTTAATTTAATATCCCTCATATTTTGTGAAATTGAAACCAACATTTTCTTTATATTTATTGCATAAAACGTAATATTCTTGAATTCTAGGAAAGGTTTTTCGAAATGTATGTACTGAATCAATCAATTTATTATCAGAGTTTTTCTTCAAACACAATGTACCAGACGATCTTTCACAAATGTAAGTTCAGTTTGGTTGGTAGACAAGTAAGTTTAGATCATTATTTTATTATAACCTCATAAATGCATAACATGTCTTTTAAACGACAGAAGCTCTATGATCAATAGTTTCCTAATATAACATGACACTAAAGTGTCTTATATTTTCGAAGTAAGAACATTTGTGATACACGATGAATATATATACTCTTCGGATAACATTGGAAAAGTCCACCATGGAAAAAATATGCAAATTTATAGAATGCTTTATAAATTCGACTAAGGATATTTTCAAAACTAAATATTTGACAAGTTATAATTTATAAACTAACCCATGATATGTATTGAAAAGTGAACTTGTGGCATGTATTTACAGTATATTTATTTATGAAATTAAATAAAGATTGTTGTATTCGAAGCATTTAAATCTTTATCATGGCCGATCTTTTTTGAAGCAGCAAATGCATAACTTGTACATAAATGTCATAGTAGATGAGAAAGTTAACATTTGGGAATGCGTTTCCAAATTGTGTATATTTTATTCATATTAAATAGATAACCGTCGATATACTTTAAAATTCTTTTTCACAAATGGTACAGACTCCTTCATTCTACACTTTGCTCAAATACACACTCCACCTAATGTAAAAAGAGTCATTGATGAAACCATGAAGAATTAAGGTGAATTTGTGTCATATAAAACCTTACCGTAGATATCGATTGTTGTGGCGGTATTTGTAACTATCGTGCGCAGTTCTAATATGCCAAGATCTAATATAAACACCATAGCTGCAACATTGTTCGTAATGCGTAAACGAATAAATAATTTCTCTTCTACTTGAAATGACGGGAGAGAGATTCAATGTCAATATTGTTTGGGTATTTCTTGTGGTATGTTTGAAACCTTGACAATTGCGTCTTGAATTTTCTCTCACGGTAGAACCATTTCGTTTATAGCATTATTACGTATTTGTACTTTTAATGGTCATCAATGAGGTTTAACGTAACACTTGTTACTTAGTAATATTTAAAGAATAAAAGCAAGTTATGCATATATTCAGCCAAATTAAGAAAATGGTATTATGTAATTGTAAACAACAATATATACTTATTAAAATTATAGAATAAAACGCTTATTTCTGCTTATTAAAATTCTAGTGTAGTTTTAGCAGATTGACTAAATGGTGTGTTGGTGTGTCAAACTTCTTTACATTTCTTCAATAGACTTGAGAATATCACGTTCAAGTAATGTAGATATACGTAGACAGACAGGAGCTAGTAAAAGCTATTTCCTTATATAAAATTGGAAGATAAAACTGGGACATAATGATCTATGATACCATCGATGAAGATGATGCTTACCATCCTCTATAATTATTCCTGACGGACAGTTTATCTCCCAGCACTTGTCTGTAGGTCTTTCTGTAATACGATAGAGCTCTATTTTCTGAGCAATCATTTTGCATCATTCATTTGCTGCCTTTATAACATTTCCTGTTTAAACAAAGTAGTTGCCTATCCGTTTAAATAAAACTTCTGCTATAATCATTATCTATATCCATGTCTGTTTAAACCTTGAAGCATTATTCCTTTATGTATTCAATATTGTAAATTGCAATAGCTTTATTTATGAACAACGTTTTATGCTTCATATGCAGTGTTATACATTCTTTTATAAATTTAAAAACTAGTTATAAAGTGAACGCTTTGAACAATACGATATAAGCGTCTTCTGCTAGTTTTTCTAAGGTTTGTTTAAGTTTGCGTACTATATCGTATCGGTAAATATAGCAATTATTAAAAAGAAATGTGCTTTTGTTTTAACTGAATAGTTTAAAGATTCGATAACAAAATTAATAATGTTTACTTCAGAATTTTATGTTTCTGACAATATTTATAATTAATTAATTAAATTTAATGAAAAGATGCCCTAAACTTTAATGTGTTAATGAATGATAATGAAATCATTTTTTATTGTCATCATACACAATGCATATTTATACATATGTACTTCATCTGAATCAAAATTTATTTTGCTGTTAAATCCATTAAATCGTACTTTTTAAATGCATTTTATAAAACATGCAACGACGGGTATCTTGAAAACTACTAGTCTGATATTATCTCTGACATAAACTAATATTTCTTCCAGTTTTGCATTTAAGTAAAGTAGGAATCAATTCAAGAACAATATTAATCAAACCTGGAAGAAAGCTATTATACAGATCAATTTGTAGAAAATATCACCAGTGTACGTCAACGTTTTACATGGTATATGAATGAAAAAACAATATTCCACAAAGAAAAGAAACATTCTAAATAATAATCTTTACACTATTTGTCAGTCTGGTGTACTTACAAATCTAGATGTTTCATAAAATGAAATACCAACTAAATCGCTACAGGCCATTTAGAATGCGTGCATGTAATCGCTAGATGTGGCTTTTGACAAATGTTGTGATATAAATTGAAAGCTAACATGAAATGCAGCAGACACTATAAAAGAAAAAAACAAAACACTAACCTCAATATGACATGTCACAATATTGTCTCAAATACTGAAATACATGTACGAAGCAAAAAGCTTTATTACGCATTTAAATCAAAACCTTCCATCATAATTTATTGGCATATTATGTCTTGTTTTGTAGGTTGCAGTCTGTTTATTTATTTTAACATTACTCGCATGTTTCTCGTGAAAAACTGTAACGTCTTCACCAGCAATTGCAAACTGTGTAGGTTGTGTGTCTTCTGTATTTGTGACGCCCCACGGAAAAACCAGGCCTATGGCGAAAAAATCACAAATTTAGATTTTAACATTTTCTGAAACTATATATTTTCAAACATAAGTTGTGCAAATTTCAGATGACTGTGACCTGTGGTTAAAAAGTTACAGAGTTTTTAAGAAAGTGTGATGCACGAAAATATTTTAGGGCAACCGGGACAAAATTTCATCAGTTTTTATGTATACTACGGATATATTCTACAACAAAAAACAAGACATCTTAGATGTGAATTCCCTTTTAATCAATATTTACATAATACCTTAAGACATAATAACAAAAAAGTATATCATTCAACTACACGAAGTTCACAGTGTTTCCATGGCAACCATTTATTAGTGGTTTATATCACTATTTATATGAAATTTGAATTATTTGTTGTGAAATTCAATGTCACTACTGCATATAACAGGATAGATTGTATTGGAAAGAATTAAGTACAATTGCACACAATCATTTTATCAAAATGATAATGATAAGACAAAGTGTTAGTGTTCTAAAAAAAACACTATGTATATATGGAAGACAAGTCAGAATAGAGAGGACAGAGTGTTGCTGTTTTTTGTCATGCTCATAGTTTTAGTAAATCTTAGAACGCTTCACATAACTGCTATGTAAATTTATTCAATTATCAAATTAAACATGTTCACATATCTACCCATCATTATTTCTCAGAACAAAAACGTTACCATAGCAACCATACCAGACACATTTAGCTAGGCCAAAATATTTTTTTCATCAAGAAATGTGAACTTTTGTGATTTTTTAAACAATAAATTACAACAAATAAACTTAAATCAAGTTAAAATTTGAAATGTATCAACTTAAAAGCAGTTAGAATGTGCATGATCATTTTAACATATGCTTTAAGTGGTTAAGTTTCAAGCTTTGGAAGATTGGAATGAACAGAATGGTGAATAATTTTTGCAGTCAAAATTAGTGTAGCTGTAGCAATACATGTACATTTCTTGAGAAAGCATTGCAACTAGGATAATTCACATGATAATTTGAAATGTTGTTTTTCCATTACTACACGTAGATGTGTATAAATAAAATGTTAATGGGTATGCGCATGCTATATCAAATATCAATGTACTACCTATGTCTACACGTTTGATTGTTGACTGAGCATAAAATTATGTTTTTACACATTGCCTGAACATAGAATAATTAGAACAAAATGTATATTTTCAATATTTATTATGTTGTTTGTTTCATATTCCATTCATTTTTCATGAAAGTCAAATATTATGCATTGCAATACAGTTTTGTAAATGATTTTTGTATCATCTCTCATGGTGGTGAATGTGACATTGAGTAAATTTTCTTCTTCATTTCACATGCTGAAGTTAGCTGTTCTGGTGTTTGTATTCAGATCACAGCATAGTTTAAGGCTGTACTCAACTAGGTATGTCACCTCTATCTGTAAAAAAATAAAATAATACTCAATAGTTTGACGCAAAAAGGATAAAGCACATCAATCACTAAATCAGTGATAAGAAATACAAGTGCATCAATGTATTGGCTCATCTGTTTGTGTATTCTAGAACTTATGAATATGAGTGGTCATACAAATATGCAAAGTTTGAATAATTTTTAATGACCATTGAATGATATTACACATTTGTATACACATGAATGATTAGATAAGAACCAAAATATATAGAAGGCCTAAGTAAAATATGAATTACTTACCATTTCCTAACAACAATAATTTTTCTCTATTTCAACAGGAAGTTTTGAAAGACAATGAGCATACCAACAGAACTAATTAGAAACAAAAATCATAAGCCATAACATGTACTGAGTACCCTCATAATCAAAGTATAATTTTTGGATAATAACAGCACTATATCCATTGTCTTCTTACTTTCCTTAGTTAAGAGTAAACATTTAAGCACTCATTATGGCATTAAACTACAAATAGATCTGTCAAATTAAGATACCTTTGTAAAACAATCGGTTAATTATATTTAATAATTAACCTTTTCTTATTTGCCAGAAAAATACATGAAATTTATACCTACCCTATTACTACTGAATCATGACAGGTAGACCTATGGTCAAAACACTGCTGAAGTAAGTCCCATTAGTTGTGTAACGTCTTAAGTAAAGTATCAAGTTGTTGTGCTTCTCCTGAGCAAAAGAAAAAAGAAAAATCAAAATGCATTAATATTGTCTTTAGGGAAAATACCACCCATTCAGAAAATTTAAGTTTAAAATCCATATGGAAAAATAAAGTTGGGGGGAGTGTGGTGGGAGGAGCGATGTGGGCGGAGCTTAAAAACGAAATACGATTATGTCATTGAATTTAATGCTATATCATAGCAAACTCATGAATTCTTGAAGATTTGGATTCTTATACATTCGTATAATCTTAATTTTCATTGAAATAAGATTGCCTCTTGATCGACCTAAAAAAATGACAGTGCCCAACTGACAGACGTGATCAATGTCCAGCATTTCACATCGGCATAGAAACCATGAATAAAACACGATTGTTTTTCTAATAACGACATAAATTTACAAACGAAGTTGATGTTTCTGTTCTCATAGATCTTAGTGACTAAAAAATTCAGCGATGAGCATATTACATTCTAAATAGATAGCTTTTGACAGTAAACAAATTGCAGACGAAAAATGTTACTTTCGATTTCGCCCTGTAAAAGTTTTCAACAAATGCTGTTTGTTTTCGAATTTTTACCGTTTTCTTCAATTAAATCGTCGTCAAAACGTGAAAACATTTTTAAACGTTTACATAATCAAAATCGTATAGCCTACAAGTCGGATAATTGGGCTAAATTTACAGAAAATACAACTCACCTTGCTTGACAAGAATCAAGATGTCGTCCATTTTCGCTACATCGTCTTTGTGGGTAAAGGACACTAAATTAAAAATACTGTCGTGACAGTTATTCCCCTTACCATTTAAGTATTTGGGAATGTTCGATCTAAGATTTTGCCGAGTTTTAATGAGAAGAATGCACATTTTATATAAGAAAACGAGTTGAATATTTTCGAGATTAGTTTTTGAAATTTAAATTTCACGTGGTGTTTGAAAAAAAAACACGTTTTTTAACGTTACGTCTTTTGCGCAATTGGCCTGGTTTTCGCAGCCGACGTCACATTTGTGTCAAGAATCGATACATTATTATTCATAATGTCAAAACATGTTAAATATGCTGAGTTTTCTGAGATTGTGCAAATATAACAAACTACATTGGTGTTCCATAATCTTTGTGCCAGAATATCCACGTGGTGCATTTTTGTAATGACAAAAAAACGAATGCAACAATTACCAAATAAATCCACAGACATTCTTGGAAGCGATATAAACAATTTTGGAGGTTGTCCTAAACAAACATCGACTAGTAATGCGAGATATTTAGGTGGGGTTACCTTAGACAATCCTGAAGTTCATGGATGTAAGTGTAGTCATAACATCTTCATATTATTTGTCAATTATAGTAAGAAAGATACTTGCTAAAACTGAGAAAAGTAATAAAGTTATGTTTCTCCAGATGTCCTATTATATTAAATTGGAACACAAAATACGAAATATTTTTAAAGTAAAAACTGTAAGTCAATTGTTCTTGATAGGTTGTAAATAGTTAATCAAGTGGTATGTAATAAGTCATATACTCACCTAAAGATGAGTAAAAAAACCTAAAAATTCAACACATAAAAAGTGAGATGAATCATATCTAATATAAGGATAATATAGCAATGCATCGTGATAAAATGGAGATGTGAATTGAAACATTGCTTGTTTAAAGTATTTTGGTTATCTTACTTTCATTCAAACATTTGAAGGTACATCTTTTGAAATCTACAAACTAAATTGTATGTGCAATGTTAACTAGCATTTTTATATTGAAGCATATGAAACTATGTAATATAATGTTCGGATTTGTTATTTACCTAGCTGTATACAAGTTGTTCGTAAAGAAATTTATTCGCCTTCAATAACAGCTAAGCTCTAATCAATGAACCACTACCAATTCAGAGCTTTTGCGCTGTAGCAATACTCGATGCCGACACAAGAGCATTATGTCGCGTTTCTAAACGGCTATTTAGGCACGTACATGTTTGCAGGGGATAACTTTTATGTATCATCAGATACATATGTATCTACGTATTAATGCGTCTAGATGTATTTGAGTAACAATTTGTAGCTAAAATAAAAGTAATCAAACCCTGCTCATATTTGATAAATAATTACGTTTAAGCGTATAAGCACACTTTTTATTGTTTCGAACAACTGGCAACGTTATCTGACCTTTTAAGTTTATAATTATGAGAATAATCCTTTAACAAAAAACTTATTGTCATTATATACATTAATATTAGATTAATATTAAGAAAATTGGACAATAAATTAGTCATGTTATTTGTTACTGAAGAAAATTCCAAAGAAATTCTGTACACATTGGGTCATTCGTTGACATAAACACACACATGTACATGTATCTACTATACAGAAAATACAAGACATACGTTTCGTACATTTATATTACATACTAGGTTCAGTAAGGAACACTATACACGCTCCGATATAATAGCTTGTAGGACGTAATATAGACGCTAGGATAGTATCGGTTTCAAGCAGTTACATCACAAGTCTCAATGATAAAATCTTCTGTCAATTTAATTTAATATCTCTTTATATTTCTTAAAACTAAAACCAACATTAACTTTATATTCATTGTATAAGACAACACTTCGTCGCATTCTTGGAAAATGTTTTCAAAATGGAAGTACTAAATCAATCAGTTTTATAACTTAACGTCTTTATTCATAGACATTTTACACGACGTACTAGACGCCCTTTAGCTCATGCTTGGTCGAACACTTTGTGTGGCACCGATCCATTTCCCTTCAGTATCTAATACATATCTATTAGTCTACCGCTTTTGGGTCAAACAGGACTAAGTCGAACTCTCGGAACTAAGTTAGGTGAATTTCTCTCATAGTATATTTGTCCTGCCATATCGATCGTTGCGGCAATAATTTGTGACTAGCGAACACAGTTCAAATGTGCCATGATCTAATATAAACACCATAGCTGCAATAGTGTTTGCATGTTGCAAACGAATTAATCATTTCTTCTACTTGAAATGTTGATAGATCGAGACGCTGTCAATGTATCGGAAGATACTGATTGTTTAGGTCTTTCTTGAATGACAAATGATCATGACATGTGTTTTGTTAATTTTTCTCTTTTACAGTTAAGCAATTAAGTGTTCATACATATGGAGAACTGGTGTAAACTCGAGGAATTGTTATTAAAAAACGTGTTCTATGTTTTTTGCAACACCTAAAATAATATCACTTAAAATTAGATATTTTATTAGTTGCTGCATATTGCCATTGTCTTTCTTAGTTAGTTTTACAGCACAAGCTTAATATAGACTCGCGGAGTATCCGATATTACTGAAATCATTAAAATTAAAATTTATATATTGTTGGCAAAATCACGCGTACACAGTCTACATTTGCTTAACTATATTCAGAAAAGTACAAAGTAAATTTAGCGTGATAAAAATTATTTCATTTTACATTTACTACCAAACTCTAATTTAGATACTCACTTGGTACATTTTGAATGACATCTTCATGTTTTGTTAAACAAACAACAAACATATTATCAAAATCTAAATTATCTCTGTTAATTAAAGAGGTTTTGTGTAAAGCTGATTTATATATAATCATGGTTATTGCCATCTAAATTATCTTTGACTTCATTTTGCAATACCATGGTATAACATTTTTTTCATTTTGGTAATTTGTTTTAGCTAAATATTCAATAAATTCATATTTTTTGAAAACCAAGTTAATCAATATTGACAGAAGACATTAATAATATAGTGATATCTTTTAGCAGACATACATATATATCTGGGAGGCTCTGAGCTATGTGAATTTACTATATACTGGTATCCTATACGCAGTAATGTGAATATATAATTGAATATAGGGAACTGGAAAATAACGATCTATATGGTCCGACGCATCGTCGGCAACCACAGTACTTACTTCCGTTACACTCCATACGTACCGTTTGCAATTTGACTGGCAAAATCTCGTTTACATAAATATACATGAAGCAGGGGAGACCGATCTTCTTCTAATGAAATCGCACGTTACAATTAGATACTCTAACACTGACGTCATACTGGGATTTCATTACTTAACATAAAAAACAACGGACATGTTTATTTTCTCGTTTGGAATGGTAAACCAAGCCTTAGATATAAATAGTTTTTTCATTGACTAGTTTTTGGAGTGGTTTTCTTACGGAACCATTGAAACTGCCTCAATAATCGACGATGCGTCTGTCGATGATGCTTACAATCCTTTATAATTATACATGTCGGGATGTATATTTTCAACATGAAGTTATTATCATATATCTTAATTTTCAGAGCTCATATTATGCATACATTCTTTGTCGGTTTGCGTATTTACCGACTGCGTTTACAATAGCTATTTCTAGTTCAGTCTTTAAATTATTTGAAGTTCAACTCTCTTGTGTATTTGCATTTTCATCGACGCCTCACATTTAATTGAAACTGTCTTTCATCATGTCTGACATGTTGGTTTGTATCAAGCCATGCTGTCACCATATTTGATTGAACAGTTGACTTATTACCATTTCGTTGTAATTGATTTATATTTTATAGCTTTGAACTTGTTTTTTATTTGGAATCTACTAACATGAGCATACATCATTTGTTGGGGGGTGGATTAGTCAGTTAACAAAATTGAAAGTGATTTTGTCGACACGTCTACATATATTTAATTGTACTGTAAGCATCTATGACAGTGGTTTTTTATGTTTTAAGAAGTCCCAAAGGTCGTAATTAACTGAATGATCTTTGAGGCATTTACTTTCCTGAATTTATAATTTTCAATGCTGTGTACGTTTTAATAATTGTGTTTTCCCAGTTTAATTCAAGTTTGGGTTAACTAATATATTAACATTTATAAACTAAATTAGATCATTGTTTGTTGCAGCAAACGTTCTACCTATGGCTTGATGATCATTCGAAATGTAATTTTCAATCTTAAACATAGGCTAGCTCACACGAAAAAAGAAAATATAACAATAATTAATGTTAATTAACATGATAAAGCATCATTAAATAAAACAAAACGTATTGGAAATATCTTTGTACATTTTGTTTGTCTTTTGCTTGTACTAAATATTGCCATATTCTAAAAGCGCATGGATTTGTTAGTAATGAGTGCAGGTAGTAAATTCATTTGGTGTGGTGACAAATGTTGCAGTATAATACTCAAAAATACGATGTATGTATGAGATGCAGAAGACTTTGTGAAAGATTAAAAACTGGTCTAAATGTGTTCATGCAAAACATGTTAACATCAACTGCTTGTAATGGTGTATCATTCCTTTTATTTGATTGAAAACCAAATCAGAGCTTCGTACAAACTGCGACATGTCACTCCATGAAACCTTTCTTTCTTCAGGAATACCTATCTAATTGTTTGTTCTTCCGTAGTTTTGCATGGTATCACGCGACATAGACATTACTTATAGTGAGATACAAATGATTAAGTGTTGATTGGTATATTTCATTTTTGCGTGCAAGAGTTGCATTGTCTTAATCTTGTCTACTATGTCTTGCAAAGTTTTCTGTGTGTACTGTCTCCTTAATTCAATTGCATTTCTCTGTTGGGATACTATATTGAAGAATGTTATGCTGAATCATATTTTATAGTAAAATACATTTTACTTGTCATGGACTACAGTGATATATCAGTCTATATCTTTTGAAAATAAGATGACACTTTCCCCGAATCTGGTGCACGTGTCTCGTGTCTCTCTATATATGAATCTAGTATTTCAGAATATTTTCAAAGGCGACATATTCATTTAGAATAAAGATTAAAGTGATGTGTGAAATCTAGTGGTAGATTAAACACATGTTAAACTAGATGTCGTATCCTTTAACCAAAATGTCAGTTCGCATATCTTTTCTTGTAATTGTCTTGAGACAAACTGACTCATGAATGCGCAAAGATTATTGTATTGCAAGTTTTATCCTCCAAATCACAATTTGCTATTACATGCACACCAACATCAAGGAAAGCACAAAATGCACAAATCTTCATTGTGGTTGATTGTGTTGGTGACCTTGAGGCACAATAACTAGTTGAACGGGATTATGTGCATATAAAGAATGTTTATATAGACAACAATGTTTACTCAGCAGAAGGTTGATATCTATTAAGATTGCAGTTCTGGTATAATTGTGGTTCATGGAGAAATATAATGTGAACAATTAGATAACGAATTATTGGCGTTTACTAGAGATATATTTCCTGCGTCTTATCGATATCTGCATCTATAGATATTCCGATATAAACTTACAGAAGATATTAAATAGAAGACACAAGAATATCGTTTCAAATGCAGTTATGAGACATATATCATGTAACAAATCCTTTGTTAATTTAGATTTGTATTGTTTTGTTGGAAACCAAGACTAGCTTTTTATCTTCACCATGAACACCTAGTTTACGTATTCATGGTATCAAAATATAAACAACTACTAGGTTAAGTATTCATGAAAGCGGTTTTCTAAATTTAAACTCTAAAAATACCACTTCTTTGCTCATTGTCTTGCTATAGAGTCGCCATTTTTTCAGCTTAAATACAATCTTTAATATACTCAAAGTTGTATACCATTTAAGTTGATTAATTATATCACTAAAGCTAATGCCAGCTTTAAACTTTGTGCATTTTGCATTGAAGATACTTGGTGTACATTAACGTAATTGTAAATTTCATACGGTGGCAACTGTTTGTATGTTTGCCAATATTAACCCTCTTAAGTACATTATTTAAGATGCATTTATGAGTCGATAAGACTGTGCAGATACTTTTTAAGATATCAAACTAGTGTTCGATGTAAACATATTTGATAAAGGTTCTGGTGATGGCATCAATGATTTTAAGAGACATAAAACTATTAGATAAGGGAATAAATGCTTGCCTTATGCCCGTATATCGAAAATTGTAGTTACTTAATAGTAACTATAGAACATCTTGTTCTCCCTAATTATTATGGATCAATGAATTATTTTGGCAGGCTTATACAACACATCGATGTTATAATTGAATAAGGCGAATATTTGAAGGATTAAGTAAAGTTATCATGTAAATTTGTTTGCCTGCAAATATTATCAATAGCCAAGAGAATTCAATTTTTCAAGATAAACGTAAAGCAAACAAAGGAACTGAACTCAAGATATTTAAAATCATCGTTTAAATAAGTGATGCTCTGATAAAAGCGTGTTGTCTTTTTTGTCTCTCATAATTTTATAAAATCTTAATTGCTCAAGTTGATCTTAATGTAATTGTTTATGTTTACTAGCAAATAAATTAAAACTCATATGAAATTATTGTTATAAATAATCAACTGGCGCATTCATGTTTTTTTCACTCAAGTACGGTACATTATATATGTATTCGTTTAAATTAAATCCGTACACTACATAATTCCACATAAATGAAATTAGCTTAATCGTGTTTCTTTAAACTTGATAAATAGCATAAATACCTTTTTCCGGTTTTTTTTTCTAATTTCATCGAAGCATGCTTTGTACGTCTTTTGTTCTCTCCAGTTACCACTTCCTTTCATGTAATTGGTGTGAATAGCAATAATTACATCATGATTGTTCTTGTAATATGATGTACTTGAAGTTTGTAAAACGCTCTTGAGATAATTTGAATTGCCAGTTGTATTATTAATGTCTTTATTCACGAAGGGAAATGTGTTATGTAGATCAGCAAGGAAAATGTGTTGTATCACAACATGTACTGGATCCAACAGGTGGACTAGATGCAAATAGACTCTGATATCCCGATCAGATGTTACTATACATGTTTACAAATGACTCTAATGGTGCTTAAGTATATAGTCCCGTACGGTCATATCAGTTTGTATCTGGGGATATTACTATTTGTCATGCAAACCGCTGTATCATGTAAGTCAGATCTGAATCACTATGAAAGTCGAAATTTGTGTTATGCCAAAAACATTGGTAAAATGTCCTAGAAATAACAGTGGATAGTGACAAGTAAGATTAACTGCAGTGATAAGGCTGAATAATTTTGTCGAAATCTAGCGTACACGTTACGTTACTGAAACATCGCTTCAAAATTAAAGATGCATTTGCATATCCATACAAAAACTTTATGTAAAGACGTCGATTTTGACCTTAAATACTTTATAAACATTGAAAACAAATACACGACAATTCCGTTTATGTTATTCATACTTAAAGAAAATGTTATCTTCGATTTCACATAATATAACGAAATATAAAACTAGACTGACAACGCATGTAACATTGATACATGACTCGTAACTACATTAAAACCGATATACTTGTGTCGTCTGTATTGAGTCTTCATATAGTTGTATCAGAATATATTTAGATTTTGCGATATGAATCTAGTGAGGATTCCGTCGTAAATACCAATAGCTTGCAAACTTATTATATGATATTTCTTCATGAATAATAATAATATCTGGATGGCAATCTATATGCTTATTAACCTTTGGTAGGTCAATATCTGCTGTTCATATGAATTAGATTTGTTGATTCTGTAATCAAATAAACAAAACTGTTTATAAGAATATCAAAGGTTATTAAGCTATCTTGTGGTAAATATTTTAACGTTATTTGATGCGTTACTCGCTCTGTTGAAGATTTCATTAGACAAGTGACCAAGTAAAACATTGATAGATATGTAAAATGAATATTGAATTGGATTATCAATCGATTTGCATTGATCAGATATAATTTGTCTGGACAAATATAGCCTCTGTGCAATATATCATATAACTCGTATTGATTTAGTGATCAGAAGTAATAAAGTATTGTGCATGCAAGTTGGATTGGTCAAAAAAGGTTACCATTTATAAAGATGTGCAAATGAACAATATTTAACGTTGATTTTAGATATTTCATTTTCAAAAGAAATTGCAAAAAATCTAAGATAAAAGTAAATGTAGTTGATAACATGGTTAAAAAAGGCTTTGCAGTGTGTACATAAGTATGTCAAGAAGTAATATAATAATACAGATAAAAATATAGTATGGCAATGTGTTTGAAGAAAATAGATTTGACATTCGATTGATTTAAACATAATAAATAAGATCAAAGTAATTTTACATACGCCGAACATCATATTTTAAACGAATTAACCAGCCTCAAGCATTATGAATAAGAAAAGCGTGTTTGAACATTAATTCAAACACTGAAATAGTAGCATACAAATAAAAAAAATCGGATTGAAATTCTTAATTTAGGTCGCAGTATTTCCTTTTTATCCCAGACTCCGTTGTTTTTTGTTGTTGTTGATCTTTTGTAACTTCATGTAATATTTCAGTTTGAAATTGAAATATTTGTCAAAACGCCATGTTAAGTGATTGAATTGATAAAATGCTGGCATTTCATTTTGTAAAGCTTCTAGATATACACCAGCACTAGACTAATAAATAAAATAATTATTGTTGTAAACTGCCAAATGAAGCTTTATATACCATGTAAAAAGTGAATACCTGCTAGCGATATTTCAACAAATTGATCATTACTACAATTTATTGACATATGAGAAATTCGGAATATAAAACAGTATATAGAATGCTTGTTTACGTCAATAATGAGATCTAATAATTTTCATGCACGTTGGCTTTTGTAGTATTTGATATAAATAACTGATTGTTGTTTGCCTGTATATGGATAACCATGGCTGCAAACAAAAACATCGTAAAAAGTTTAATTACCGTAAAAGGTTTTGCTAGCTTATACACCATATAGAAATTATGATATATTAAGAGATAAGCTTCAGTAGGACTTGAATGGTATTATTATGTGAATTAGTTTTCTTGCAAATGATATTTCATCTCTTAAATTTTAGGTCCTTAAGAAAAATAAGCGTCTGGCGAAAGAACTGATATTATATTATCTGAATACATCAATGTTCAAAGAAGGTATTTTTTATAATCCTGAGCGTTTAAATGTTTTTTATTGTTGTTTTAAAGTTGTTTTATTGGATTATATTTATGTAATACATCACTATTGTATTGCAATTAAACAAAGCAATTCGTTTTTATCATCTGATGTAATGGTTTGAGATAATTATAATGGGAATATTTTTCTGTTAATCATTCTACATATTCTTTAACTACGATAAAGTTCAAATGGAACACAGTTTCCAATGAAGGTTATAAAGAGAAATAGTGTATCTTTAAGATAAAGAACAACAACAGTTTCTGGTAGTTTGTGAATCCAATTAAGCATTATTAGTACTTCGTTTTATCTTTAATTAGTCCCTTTTATCTCTCTCTACACTGTTTCTACGTTTCATGTAGTTTGTGTAAATACCAATTATAACATCTTCATTCATATTTAAAGATGAGTGATTGTAATTTGTAGACCATTTAATACTTTGAATTTCCAGTCGAATTATCTATGCCCTTGTTCACGAAAGAAGCCTTATATTAATCTTCAAACAATTCTTCTTATGTTAAAACAAAGTTCATTGGGTTTACGGGAAAAAAGAAAGAGTTGTGTGATCTATTCCAGGCTCTCTATTTCCAATGATGGTAATGATTCTGATAAATAATTATTACAACTACTTAACAGTATCCAATAGTTGCTTGTGGCTTAATTATTGGTTCCAATACTTTTAGTAACAATGAATATATCCTCAAAACGGGTTACATGTTGTATTATATTATAGATAGGTCTAGCCTTTGTTGTTATTACGTAACTGTTCAACAGAACAGCACTAGCCGAATAGTTCATCGTCGATATTCAATTGATAATGTCATTTATTTCTATCATGAATGGCTAGCTTTCTTTAGCAAACGAATTGCATGTGCTATGATTTATTTTACGTCGACCAATGAATCAATTCAATGTTTGTGATATATTGCACGGAGGTAATATTTGCCCAGACTAAATTTTGTCTGATCGGTGCAAACCAATTAATGAAACAGAGCAATACATCATTTAACATATTTATCAACATTATTACTTTGCCCACTCTGTTGAGAAATGTTTCACAGATTTCCATATAACCATGCACCGAAATAATTTTAAAAAACGTAATATGAACAAAGTCGCACTTGTTTACTATAAATACCCTTAATGTATACAAAATTTTATTATGTTATAGTAGTTTATGGAATGGTTGTTGAATATACAAACTTTATCTGCTTGAGCAATAACTTTTGTCTCAGCAAATTGTTAATAAGCATAAATATTGTCATGTCAAAATGATTGTTATACATGGAGAGATATGATGAGGTGTAATTATATAACGAATATTAGGTATTTACAAATGAATCATCGCAAACGTTCTCAGTGCATCGCTTTTAGATATTGCATTATAATCGACTGCAGTACCAGTAACAAGTAGAAGTTGGAGATAGTAGAATATCTGTGGTAATGAAGTTACCATGGCTTAATGGTAAAATCTCCAGTCAATTTAATCAATTATTTCTGAATTTGAGAGCATTGCATTTTAAATATAATTAATTATTGTTTTTAGCAACGGGTCTCCAATTGTAGCACTTTTGCGATTCTTTTATTATACATTGACATTTATGGAACAAGTGTACTTGGTAACGTTGAAGAAAACATAAGTTTATTTTTAGAACCTATTGTCAAAATGTTTATTTTTCTTAGAAAATTTGGCAATTGAGTGTACGATTCGGCAATACGTGTATGTAAAGTGACTAGAGTTATACTTTGAAACGGAGCTGCGATAGTATTATTGAGACAATCTTAGATACCTGTTGCTGTATTATATGATAGTAAAATTATGAAAAATTATTTATTTATTTTCACATCAACTTTTATATGGTCATTTAGTTCGTGGACATGAAAATGTTGGTATCTCATTTTTATCATCTTTATGTATTCATTCATTTTGCGGACATAATGTTGGTAACAATTTTGTGCACTACTACGCCTACTACGTACTTTATGCTATGTTAGATTATGTATGGATAGATGTAAATGAACTTCCATTTACTGCTGTTGATATTGTGTAAGTGATAACATATATGATAATACTGACATTCATATGCACCTTAAGGTATATACTAGTAATTATGTAAAGCTCAAACCATAAAATACTCTCTTCAGCTATCAGTCAATGTCTTCTGTTAAAGGTCATGGCTAAGTTATACATAGTGCATTCCATTATTGTTATTATTTAATGCAGTTGAACTATATGAGAAATGATAATTTTATATTTATGACTATCCATATGGCATATTATTGTCACACTCTTAAGTTTATTTTGCCCTCACTCTTAATTGTTATGTTTCATTGAATGTTCAGTTTTGCACTTTTGTAAAATGCATCTAATATCTTTACTAAAAGGCTATATTTTCTACTTCTGAAGAGATATCAAATAACTACTAGAAACCTGGGATCATAGTTTAGAAACATATCATCTTGTCTTATGCATGTTTGAGGGTAATTACAGTAACAATAGACTGCTTCGTTCTGGTAGTACATGTACCATAGACGAATGTCTCGTTTGGATGAGCTTATACAATAACAGGCTGATAAAAAAGAAGAATACATAAATGGTAAATCAACAAATTGTTAATATTGCTTTATCATCACAAAAATGATGTTTTGAAATATGTGCTACAACGTTTGAACATATATGCATACGTCTTTTTACCTAAATTTGTTTGTTGAACACTTTACAGTGTTATCTAATTATATAGAATTGAATAACTGTAAAAAGTATTGTTTCCTAATGAAATCAATGCAAATTACAATTTTCTGTGGGTGATAATAATTTTGTCAGACACAATAATTACAAATAAAACAGCTTTATCAAATGCATGTATTTTGCAAAATAACCTTTCGTAGTTCATGCGATTCCATCAATCTTTGTGCAAACAATTATCTCTTATTATTTCGCCTTTACAGTTGTGTATTCATCTAAACGTTATTGTTGTAAAATAAAACAGCATATCTGTTTGATAATTCAAATACGATTCATTTGTTTGGTAAAACATTTATGAGCTCGAAATTGCAGATTAGGTGGTATGCATATTAGAATTACATATTAATGAAAAAACAATATTTTACAATATAATTACATATCTCTGCTTGATATATAAAATAGTTTAAAGTGATTTAAA
Source organism: Mactra quadrangularis (assembly GCA_025267735.1). NCBI lineage: Eukaryota > Metazoa > Mollusca > Bivalvia > Venerida > Mactridae > Mactra > Mactra quadrangularis. The sequence continues at coordinate 54,015,513 of CM046309.1, read as the reverse complement.
ATAGCAATAAAAATGTTTTCATCAGCTTTGACCAGTGGCAATTATTTTGCTTTAAAAAAGATATAAGCAGTAACAATAGGACAAATGTGTGATTATATTTGATGTTTTCGTCATGAGAAGCCAGTGACGTGTGTGGCCTGTTATCAGTTCATTCTTTTATTGTCGGTGGTTACGTTACAATAATGTAATTGTATTTCATAGATCTATATATGTACTTAGCTTTACTGTTGCTTTAATCACATTAATCAAAAAGTTTATATTGCCCCAACTTGGGCTATTAGCCCTATGTATTGCAGTTAAACATGCAATGAATTATTACTCAGAGCTATTACTGCAAATGAAGTTTTTAAGAGTGTTTGTATTTTATTAATGTTTTCGGTTACATGTTTGAACTAGGAATGGGAACGAATTCAAAATTTGATATTCGAATATTCGTTTTGAAAATATTCGAATATATTGGAATATTCGTTTTTATAAAGTTAAAACACCTTCCAAGTAAGTATATCAGTGCCTCATATTGAGATTTACGTGTTAGGATTGTTTTTATTTGAATACTAGGCCACTTTGTTTTATAGAATTTACAATATCCGGAGTTTATATGAAAAAAAAATGTGAGTACAATTTAAAAAGTCACTTCCTTTTAATCGAGTCTGGTGTTCAGATTTACTTTTCTTCACAATAATTAACGGCAATCATCCGTTGTGATTGAAAACAATAAAGCGCCCACTACGACGATATAACACGATCAAGTATTAAAATTACGTTAAATGTGCAAATATGATGAAACGTATACCCCAGATTATAGTAAGGGTCATCAATTTATTGACCTGTGTTATACAACACTTTATTTGTACATATGTACTGAAAGGACGGTTCCTTCATTATATGTCTATAACCTATCTATGACGATCCGAATATTCGATTTTTTTTCCCGGCTCTAGTTTTAACACTTTTTTGTTAGCTCTGTCAAATGGGCCATTAATACTCTTTGAGTGACGTACAATGGTAGAATTAAATTACTTCTCGGAAAGAACACTATTTTGTGACTCTACAGACTTTGTTTCATTATCGTTTATTTGTTCTATCATTTATGATACGGGAAATGCTTTTGCATTGTCAAACATTCGGGATAAAAGATACGTACATGTTATATTACAATGACATTACAGTAATATTGTTAGTATATACAACTCAACATATTGTCTAATGACTCATTGAGTACGTACATTTCCCGAGTGGCCTTTATTAATTTACAAATGAAACAGTGTTGAATATAGTTTATGATCCGCTAGAGTATTTTGGAATTTCTCTGTTATTTTCTATTTGACGTTAAGCATGGTTTTGCACGTTTATCACCGGTTGAAATAGCTTTGCTATATTAAATGTGTTTCCTATGAATTGCACTTTATATGTACTTAATGAAACAAGTGTTAGAAGACAGCAACATTCCTATTGTAGAGTGTTACTATTGTTATCATGTCAATCATATTTTTGAATAAGAATTAGTATATTTATTTAATATAACAATATCTTCAGTATCAAATTGAATATTTTTTTAAAGTTTCATTTTCAAATTTTTCAAATAAATTTGTGTTTTGAATCAATAATTCCTATCGAATATATCAGTAAAATGTAGCTTTGGGACAACGTATTCACCATTTTCTATGACCCACATTTCATGTTATAATCATTATATTATATGTGATAAATATTAAAAATTAATTTAACTAATATTAACAATTTTTTATACCATCTCTCATGCTTTTTACACAAAAAAGTAAGAAAAATTGCCTGCAGATTGTGATGCAATGCTGGGTTATAAAATTCCTCAAACTTTCTCTGAATATGCACTTAGTGTGCCAAACACTTAGAACTATGCTATAAGAAAATATTATCAAATACATCAGTAAGTGATACTTATCAGTGAACCGACTACACTCGTCAGAATCTAATTTTTTATAGTCTAGTTCACATTGTAAAGAATTGCTAACAGTTGATGCATATACATTTGCACTTAAACTATTAATTGGTTGTACTATATCTTGATTACTGTATTAGAAATATGTTGATTAGTTTGTTGATTATTAATTAATACACCTTGATTGTTTGTGCTATTATGTGAACATCAATGGCGTTTGTAACATGCAACACTTTCTCTGATATTCAAACAACGCTTTTGAATTTAAGCGCGTTCCACTGAATGTCTGTCAGTAAAGTTGCTTACCTTGTGATTTCAGTTTCGAGAACTAAATGTGCTAAAATCTTCAGCGGGTTCTGGATTCTTGGTGCTAATCGCTGAAGAAAACATGAACCAAAAATGATTTTCAGCTACATTTGTATTAATATTTAATGAGTTATTGTCTTGTACTTTTGCCTAGTATACTTACTTGTACATACACATTGTCACAAGTACAGACAATTATTTATATTACATTTTCCTTTGCCTTGATATTTCTCAATCCTTCTCAGTTATTTTTCTCTCAGTGATTTTCAGATCAATGGGAAATTCTATACTTAGTTGTAAAACACGATTTCTGTTGTGCCTGATTGTGTTAATAATGACACTGTAATCGTTCATTGCCTCGTCTTTATTTGTTTCAGTAGTAACAGGTGCCACTTCTGTCTAGGAGAACACTATCTATGAATAGAAACAAGATTTGGGCACATTGATACAATGTTGTTTTGTGTGAATGGTTCAATATTACGAGAAAAGGCTGTTTCGAAAAACAATTTTTAAAAAATCATAAAATGAACAGACTTGTTTCTTATCAGCGTTAAAAGTTATCGATATCAAAAGCTTAAAAAATGTATATGTACATACTTGGGTATATTGAGTTAACTTTAATAAACTTAACAGTACGAGGTGTAGTTGGCTTCGTGCATAATTATGAATGAAGTGTCCCGATGAACGTGTTTGTCTACTGCTTGGTCAAAGTTATAATAATGGACATGTATTTTTGTGTCTTCATTTTGAAATATATAATCGACAAGTCATAAGTGTTCCATTGTTTTCTACGTCTATATATCTTTTACAAATACAAACCTTAATCTTTCTTTCTATACTGGGGAATTTCAAAGTTTTTTGACAGTTAATGTAATTATACTGTTTGAACAAACAGGATTTGTGAGTTTGGCCCGCGGCATACATAGAGAATAAAGATAATAAGGAAAAAGTTCTGATTTCATTTGGAATTAGCAGACAGTATCAGGTCACGATAATTGAAAGTCGTTCGTAACAACTGTTGGATGCTATTGAAGTTGAATTGATTTAACATATATGGTATCTGTCAATATGTTTAGAGTCCATTGATGTCTTGTATATGATTCTCAAAACTGAAGTCAATTGTAAGAGATAGATTAATAAAATGTGAAACAAAGTATAAGAAATAAATTGTAAGTGAAGGACTAAACAAGTTACCATCTAGCTTGTTCACTAATCTATTACATGATCTAAATTTCTATAAACGTACTGTTGGACAGTAAAAACACTTTGCGTAACAGCCTGATCGTTATTTTGCCAAATGTAGGTTATACACTTTTTAACATTCTGAATAACTTAGTTAGACTAGTTTATTGATAGGAAACTCTATACAATTCTGATATTCGAATTTTCCCCCAAAGTAACTGAAGGTCAAATCAAATCGCTTTTTAAAAGGAATATTCCCAAATCTGTAATCTACAGTACATTTGACGTAAGTATTACTGACATGTTTGTGAAAACATGTAACAAAATGACGGTAATTCCAAATCCCAAGTAAGCACTTGATTACAGTGGAGGTTATGCTATGAAGGAAGTATACATCACAATGAATAGTTTATTACAGTCTTTATATCACTGGAAATGTTTGCATGTTGTCTCAGACAGCAATTAATGAACTCCTAAATCTGTCAATATAAGACGCCCAAGTGTCAATTTCATTACTTTGTCTTGTAATTTAGATCTAACAAAACTTCTTAGAAACGGGAATTAACGCTATAAAATGTTGATTTCGTGGAGAACTTTCATGGATTGTGGTTTGGAGAATACCAAGAGGTTTTGTAGATGTCAATTATGCAAGGAACAAATTTGCATTTGTTTGTATTTTCTGATATTTGTCATTCTAACTGTTGCATAAAACTAGTAAACAAAATAATAAATTCTGATAGTTACTATACATTGTTATAGCAGTAATAGGTTTGATAAGGAATGAATGATGAGGCATATCCTTAGGCACTATATCATATATACTTGGTTTTATCTAGATGTAATAAATATTTACATCAGTGTTCTAAGTGCATTAATGCATTTAAGAGGGCTGTGCGCTTAAATATGAACAAGAAAAGCTGATTTTGGATCATCAATATGAAATTGGGTTCTGTTAAGACTTCAGCTTTAATCTCATTTTGTACAGTCGTGTTGAGGCTGTACTTGAAGCCAAAGTTTGAACATTTATACATATTATTTATTTCCCTTGTGGTTTTGAATAACTTTATTTATGTATTTCAATTTGCAGTTTCACAATAAAGCCAAACAACAAAGTATGGTATATCTTCCACATGTTTCCCCTCGCTTTCTATATATTCTAATTGTTTTATCAGCCTTCCGGAAGGAAGTTGTTCAAATAGCTTGAAAAACGTTGAAGTATTTCATAGCGTATGTGATTACGTTCGCAGTTATTCATTCAATTAATGTTAGGATATTAATATGTCTGCCGCACTTAATTTCAAGTGTCTGTACTTGATATTTCATTTATTTTCTGTCTTATATCTCTGATTGACAGATTTAAGTTCAATAAAAGTTATTTTAATCGATACAATTACATAACAACATGTTTCATTGGATGAGTGAATACAACTGCAAGATAATAAGGTGTTGGGGCTATCGTTTCTAGCAAGTTATCTTTAATTACATTTTCTGTGTGTGGTTCAATTGCGTATGTAATATATTACATGCGTCTGATGTAAATCCAAGACACGTTAATCATCATTAAATATAGCAAAAACGCAACTCGTACAGTTCAATCTTTTTATAAACTACCATTAATCTGCGTTTAAGTAAAATTGTCTGTAGCTTATATTCCAAACACTAAATATTACTGTATGGTTCTCGAACATTTTTAGACTAAATTTCTTCACTTACATTGCAGTAACTCAGTGATTATTTGCCCTACCTTGACATGAATTGCAATACCTCATAAGTACATGCTATTCTGTATATGATTTAGTGAAACTTCAATGTCGATATCATGACAACAAATAGAAATTTACATCAATTTCTTTAAAGATTTCCAGTATTCAAATCATGTTGCGATGAGACTTATATGGTATATATCATGATACAATGTATTCATGTACTTCACAATTCTAAGGTCTATGTACGTATATATACGTAGAAATAAGTTTTTCTCTCAAATGAATTTGATTGCGTAATATTATTTCCTTTATGTACGGTCGCCAGATTGTGCAATAAATCTTGAAATAAATGAGAATACTGCTTTTATATTTCCTAAAAATGATTCTTGAATTCTGAGAAAACTTGATATCTTGTCTGTTCCGATTTGAATAATACGATTTAAGCATTACCATTCTTGTAAGTTATGGTCGTAATTAGTTTGTAGAGGACCATTACTCATTCGTACACACTAGTTTATTGTACCACTTCAAAAATAAATTAATTTTGGTTTCTAGATTTTTTCACACCAAAGGGAAACCGAAGCTGTATGTTTATGTGTTCTGGCAGTTTCCGCTTTGTGGTAATGGTGTCATAAATTGTGGTCCTAAATTGATCTTATTAAAGCAGAAAATATGCATATTGTAGCTGATATAACTTTTTACATCTCTGGAAAATTGACAATCCACAAATATAATGTCAATTATGTTCCATACTCACTGCAAATTTAGAAGTCCCACGGTGTTAACCGCATTACGATTTAAACAAATGCTTTTCTTTCTCGAAACAATAACAAAAAAGCAGTGTCAACGACCAAGTCAGATGCAAAATGTTTTTTCTCGTATCAAGTTTATAGTTAACTACACAACAAACTGTTTTGGAGCATCGGATAGTATTTAAATTTGGTCAGAGATATTTTTAAATTTCAATTCTATATTATTTATGTGTGGGCTGCAGAAAAAACTAAGTTCTGCAGCCAAAGCACTAGCAATATATTCTCTTTCTGTAAGCCTTCTAACACATACACCAGTAATTGCTCTTGTTTATTCTTTGCTAAAGACCCTGGTGTCAAGCAAAAAGCCGATTACAGATTTTCTTCAATATTTTAATATAATTGATTGGAATGAACTAAGCTTCTTGATAGTACGCCGATATTGTTAAAGTTATTAATGTATTTAGTGAAAAATATGTACTCCTTGACTTTGTTATATTGTGAAAACAACTTCAAAGATCGATGCTCAACGGGACTAGATTTCACTAAAATAAGAACTCAGTGTTTGTTAATAAATATGATGACAATAGTGATGGATGGCTGTGCACTGTGTCTTGTACTGCTATATTTTGTTGTGATTTCTTGAAGAGCGATGTTGTAAACTACAGTAGCTGTTTTTAGAATAGTGTAGAAAAATTTGTCTTAATAAAATAGCAATAAGATAACTCTTCTTCAACTGGAAGTAGTTGGTCTAGGCTAATTTTCTAATGAAGAAGGAAGTCTGTTTGTAGAGTTTTATTTGTATTGGATGATACACGAGCAATGAGTGCATTTAGTGTTGGTGTTGGTTAGAAAATGGCAGTTTTCGGGATTGAGGAGTTAATTGAGGCTTCACTTTACAATTATCATTCGCAAAAAATGAATAAATGCGGTATTTACAAATTGTTCATACAAATCCAGATAAAAGAAATACAGTTCATTTAAATTTAATTGCTGTCTTCTAAAAATGCAGAAACTAAAATGCATTTTATAATATGTTAACTTTATATATTGATTATTTGTAGAATGCAAAATTAGTTGTAACGTCTCTTTAATAATAATAGAATTAAAACCAATACAGTTATGATACTACTCGTCTTGATATATTTTGCAAGCGTCTCATCTATACTAAGATGCAATATTGAACTCTTCAGAGCTCTGTTTTCTAATATCATAGTTTAGCAAACCTTATACACTGCTATTTGAGACGATACATGCCTTGCTATCTTTGTCACTGACGCACATGCTTGTAACACCATTTCATCTAATTATTACTCAAGTTGAATGTATGAGGTGTAATGATATTAGATCCTACGTTCAGTGTAGGTGCTTTTACGTAATTCAAATACACCTTGATGTATTGTCTATTTTTTCTCAACTGTCAAAGTTTGAATAATTTCACGGTGATTGATTACACACTATCACAATACCATGGGTGTAAAATAAAGAGCACGAAGTCACCGTGAAATTATTCATGTTTTGACAGTTGAGAAAAAACGAACTATATATACCAAACAGTATGACACATCGATAATTGTAATAAAGGCTACTCACACAAAGACAAGAAGTCGATGCGACGAGTATAAATAGATTAAGTCTCATCGCTCATCAATGAGTTCTTGTTAATTTGTTTATTGCAGAATGAAGAATTGTGTATGCACGGTCTAAATGTTAGTCATACTATGATGTTTCGTTTTGTTTTCTCGTACTTTTTGTCATCTTGCTCTAGTACACGACAACCATATAGAATATGTGTTTTACATTTTTTTTTCAATAAATGTTTTAAAAAAATATATGTGGAACCAGCTAAGTTATTTAGCCCGTACATTAGTGTTAATAAGTTCAATTTTGTTTTCATGTTAAATTCCAAACTATGACAAATAATGATAAACCGTTTAAAAGTATAGATTCTGACTGTAAGATCACGGTTTTGACAGATGTCTTAACTGGCAAACATTTAGATATAGAGCTTAGTTTTATTTGTATATAAGTAAAAAAGATCTTAGCTATATATATGTATGTATATATATATATATGTGTGTATATATGTCAATTCTCATCTCTTTTGATTTACGTTTTATTAACATAATACAAATCTGTCACCTTTTTAAAACTACATCAGTGTCTCTAAACCTGACATCCATATCTCTTAGGTAATTTTCGTTTTAATGAAATAATTATCAAGTTGCCATTAGATATTTTTAATATGATAGCAATACCATTTTCGTCATAATAAATTATCAAATTTAATATCACAAATTACTACCCCTTCCCTTTATTATTAACTTTCTAAAAGCAGTACCATATCTTGTTAAGGCTGATGTTATTTTCATAGCAGATGTCAGTCAGTATGAATACAAGATTCATTTACTCTTGAGTCATTTATTTTCCCACATTTGATAGGCTTTATTGAGAAAGCTGGTTTAAATCAAACGCATAAAATTAAAGTGTTGAATGTGTGTGCTGGTTTCCATGTGTAAGTGCTATCCTAGATTAAACTGGGACTTTGGGATTTTGTTAATTAATAAATAGCTCATAGATCACACAGAAATACGTTATATCAACAGTTAAGTATGCATTTGAATATATTGAAACTATATGGCATACATTTTGTGTCTTATAAGTTCATAGATTGTAGGTATTTGTTCTAAACACGTCAAAGTTAGTGCCTTAGTCGCTTTTCACAAAACAAAATCTTACAATAAAAATCACCCTAAGTCAAAAGCAAGAAACATTAATAAAACGGGCATTTGTTTGGCTACTCAGTTCCAAATTTGATTGAATAGTGTAGAATATTGTATACCTTTTGAATATCATATCGTAGTTATCTTTATTATCCTCACTTTGAAATGAAAAATTATGAAATTGACTTACAATAATTTTTTTCGTAAGAATTTTTGTGAAAAGGTGCTCTTAATATGATATATATGTTATAAGTATCATGCATCGACTATCATACGTAAGTTGGTGCAAATCACTACACTACACACTACGTATGTAATACAGGAATTTATAGGATATATTTTACATTGTTTACATTTTGGTATTATGCATGATAGTTTATGTGTTAAATTGATATCGTATGAGAATTTTAAATTTAATTCTTAATCAGCCTCCAAAGTTTAGAAAAACGATGAACAGTATGGTACTAAATTATAGGTGATGTCAGTGCAAACACTAGTTCTGCAGATAGTGCATGAGCACTCATTTATACCGCTTTTAGTTGAGAAGGTAGTGATTAAAATAGTTCTGTTTTTGAGTAGATATGGTCCGTAAATTTAACGCCCCATCGATAGGGAATCATAGGTGGGTTCTAATACATCATAGTTCTGTTGGTTATAAAATATTGACCGTTGCTTTTGGATGATTGATTTGTAGTACTTGCACAAAACAGAAACAATTGATTTGCCATTGTACCTTGTCTAGAAGATATAATACATCGAACATTTTACAATTGGATTTTTTGGCTTATATATTATTCTGTTTATGTTTAACTTCTTTAAAAAGTATTCATATTTGGCAGATATGTCCCAGCAATTCATCAACAAACAAAGCTAATAATTGTAAACAAAAATATACTTTATTTCGACACTGACACTGGGAAATTGTATATTTAATGTACAGTCAAGAGAAACTGAACGAAACTTAACAAAACTTAACAAAAGTAGCTGACTGAAATAGTAAAACTGCTAGTAATTATAGTCTTGTACATTAAAGAGTCTATAAAGAGCAGAATAGGGTGATAAATTTCGTACCAACTCAATTGTACCAAAAGTGTTTTGAAATCGATTCTCAAGTTTGAAAAGTGTTTATTCTTGATAGCTAGTATTGCACTGAGTTATGTTTGTATGCTGTCTAAAGTTTCGATTAAATTTCAAATTAAACTGTTAAGATCTCTCGAGCATAGCCATTTACATTCATAATGTAATCACTGAGGTACTAAAATGGGAAATGCAGGAAATGGATGGCTTGTTAGCACCACTTACGCAATAGGAAATAGATCCATGCAAACAAAATAAAACATTTCCTCTGACCATTTAAACGTATATTGCACGTATAATGATAATATCGTGCGAATATATTGCTACTTCAACGTATATCTTGAGTCTGTCGGTTTTAATGTATCAACGACACGAGAAGTGTAGTAACTTTATGTTCAAGGAACACTTTACGGGCATGGAAGAAATGTCAATGGACTGTAGTGTTCTGTATCAAGTTCGGTGTCTAAAACTTGTCCCTCATACATCTAATTGAAGTTCAACTATTGTAATTGAGTATTGGTAATTTTGGAATCAAGTGGGCGTAAGTTAGATGGCATGTGATCGGTTAATGTCCTATTTGAAATAGAGTAGATTTGGTCTAAACTATTTCCGAGAAGGGTACAACCGGTATTGCATTGAAAAATGGGTCCATGTGTGTTTTGGTATCACTTCTAATGAAATTATGGTTGAATTTTATATCTATCAGTGGCAATGATAGAAAGAATAATAATTAAATGTACGACGCCAGATATACTACATGTCGGAATGTCATTCTTCAAGAAACTGTCTTTTTGTGTCGAGATAAAATTAGTAATTTTTAGAGCGTTAATTTTTTGCAATCAAAATAAAAGTATGATTGGCTAGACGGAGTGATTTTCTCCACAATGAAATTGAATGAATTAAGACTATAAATTCAGTCTCGCCATGTTAAATGAAATAACGACAGTTGTAATGAAATGTTGAAAGGCATCAATAATATTTTGAAAGCTATGATTGATTTATTGTATAAATTAATTTCAACCGACTAGTTGACTGTAAGCCACAGAACAATATGTTGTCTAGTTGTAAACATTGGCTGCTTGCAAGTCTGTCTCGCCTTCACCACTATTTCCATTTTCTGCTATATTATAGTTAGAACACATTTCCGAGGCTACAATACTGACTGTCACTTATAAGAAATTGTATTTTTTCTATGTGTAGTGGTAAGATGTTCGGAAGGAGGGAATACCCTGTATTACTCGGTTCAAGCCCATGTGTCATCTACAGGAACTGTTCTCCACTATCCATGATTCTATTTGTCAGTATTGAACCAGCCTTATTCTCTGCTCACAAACTATCTATCTTTTACGTGACAAAAAGAAATATCAGTGTTACTGAAACGATGGAAGTAGCTAAATAATATCTACACAAGACTGACCTTTATAAAAAATATTCTCATTGCATATAGAATTTAAGTTTTGTCAATTTCGGGACATGTCTTAAGAAATCAATAATCCTATATGATGGTGAAATAAATATTCCTTTAAATTCTCTGATGTAGCCTAAAGTACAGTTCATGGAACTGACAATACCGAATGACTAGTTTTGATCGATTGCTAATGATGAGCATACTTATTATACCCGTAGTTTCAAGACTGCCATGCAATACAAATCAAATAGGTGACCTAATTGTTGTGTATGAGTAGTGTACTGTAATATGCACAGTCAGTGTGTTTGTTATGCCAAAGACAACAACCACTTACATACAAAACATAATTGTTTTCTCTGGCGTATAATTACAGTAGGTATGTAATATTTTCATATTTAAAACATAAAAAAACTAAGTACATTGATTGATGTCTTGACACATTTTAATCACAATAGTACAGAATGGCATGCATTCAGTTCAGATGACGTCAACTAATTATGCTGAATAATTGCTCAGTCTCAATTAAAATAGAATAGTATATACCTTTTGAATATCATATCGTAGTTTGTTTTCATTTCCATTAACTTTGAAATGCAAAATTATGAAATTGTCTTACGATAACGTTTTTCGTAAGAATATTTCTGATAGGTGCTCTAAGTATGATAAATATTGTATACGTATAGTTCATCGACTATCATACGTTAGTTTGGGAAAGTCACTACACTACACACTACGTATGACGGAGCGATATGACCTTTCTGTGTTGGCGCGCCGTAAAACCCAAACAAACAAACAAACAAACAAACGTATGATATACAGGAATTTTAAGGGTATAGTTACACTGTTTTCATTTTGGTATTATGCATGATAGTTTTAGTGTAAAATTGATATCGTATAAGAATTTTAAATTTAATTCTTATTAAGCCTTCAAAGTTAAAAAAACGATGAACAGTATGTTACAAAATTATAGGTGATGTCAGTGCAAACACTAGTTCTGCAGATAGTGCATGAGCACTCATTTATACCGCTTTTAGTTGAGAAGGTAGTGATTAAAATAGTTCTGTTTTTGAGTAGATATGGTCCGTAAATTTAACGCCCCATCGATAGGGAATCATAGGTGGGTTCTAATACATCATAGTTCTGTTGGTTATAAAATATTGACCGTTGCTTTTGGATGATTGATTTGTAGTACTTGTACAAATGAGAAACGATTGATTTGCCTAAACTTACTCTTGTCTAGATGATACAATACCTCGAACATTTCACAACTGAAGTTTTGGCTCATGGACTATTCTGTTTATGTTTACCTATTTTTAACTCATAAAAGTGTCCATATTTGGCAGATATGTCCCAGCAATTCATCAACAAACAAAGCGTATAATTGTAAACAAAAATATACTTTATTTCGAGGCTGACACTAGAAAATTGTATGTTAAATATACAGTCAAGAGAAACTGAACGAAACTTAACAAAAGTAGCTGACTGAAATAGTAAAACTGCTAGTAATTATGGTATTGTACATTAAAGAGTCTATAAAAGAGCAGAATAGGGTGATAAATTTCGTACCAACGCAATTGTACCAAAAGTGTTTTGAAATCGATTCTCAAGTTTGAAAAGTGTTTATTCTTGATAGCTAGTATTGCACTGAGTTATGTTTGTATGCTGTCTAAAGTTTCGATTAAATTTCAAATGAAACCGTTAAGTTCTCTCGAGTATAGCCATTTACATTCATAATGTAATCACTGAGATACTGAAATGTGAAATGCAGGAAATGGATGGCTTGTTAGCATCACTTATGCAATAGGAAATAGATCCATGCAAACAAAATAAAACATTTCCTCTTACCATTTAAACGTATATTGCATGTATAATGATAATATCGTGCGAATATATTGCTACTTCAACATATATCTTGAGTCTGTCGGTTTTAATGTATCAACGACACGAGATGTGTAGTAATTTTATGTTCAAGGAACACTTTACAGGCATGGAAGAAATGTCAATGGACTGAAGTGTTCTGTATCAAGTTCGGTGTCTAAAACTTGTCCCTCATACATCTAATTGAAGTTCAACTATTGTAATTGAGTATTGGTAATTTTGAAATTAAGTGGGCGTAAGTTAGGTGGCATGTAATCGGTTAATGTCTGATTTGAAATAGAGTAGATTTGGTCTAAACTATTTCTGAGAAGGGTGCAACCGGTATTGCATTGCAAAATGGGTCCATGTGTGTTTTGGTATCACTTCTAATGAAATTATGGTAGAATTCTATAAATATCGGTGACAATGATAGTAAGAATAATAATTAAATGTTCGACGCCAGATATACTACATGTCGGAATGTCATTCTTCAAGAAACTGTATCTTGGTGTCGAGATAAAATTAGTAATTTTTAGAGCGTTAATTATTTGCAATCAAAATAAAAGTATGATTGGCTAGACGAAATGATTTTTCTCCACAATGAATTTAAACTATAAATTCAGTCTCGCCATGTTAAATGAAATTACGACAGTTTTAATGAAATGTTGAAAGGCATCAATAGTATTTTGAAAGCTATGATTGATTTATTGTCTAAATTAATTTCAACACCGACTAGTTGTCTGTAAGCTGCAGAACAATATGTTGTCTAGTTGTAAACATTGGCTGCTTGCAAGTCTGTCTCGCCTTCACCACTATTTCCATGTTCTGCTATATTACATTTAGAACACATCACATTTCCGAGACAACACTGCTGACTGTCACTTATAAGAAATTGTAATTTTTCTATGTGTAGTGGTGAGATGTTCATGGAGGGAATACCCTGTATTACTCGGTTTAAGCCTATGTGTCAACTGCAGGAACTGTTCTCCACTATCCATGATTCTTTTTGTCAGTGTTGAACCAGCCTAATTCTATGCTCACAAACTAACTATTACGTGACAAAAAGAATTATCAGTGTTACTGAGACTATGGAAGTAGCTAAATAATATCTACACAAGACTGACCTTTATAAAAAAATAATTATTCTCACTGCATATAGAATTTAAGTAGTGTCAATTTCGGATCATGTCTTAAGAAATCAATAAGCTTATATTATAGTAAAATTATTTGTTTCTTTAAATTCTCTGATGTAGTCTAAAGTACAGTATATCAAACAAACCAAAAGATAATGCCTAGGTTTTATTCGATTGATAATGATAAGCATACTTTTTATACCCGTAGTTTCAAGACTGCCATACAATACGAATCAAGTAGGTGACCTAATTGTTGTGTACGCGTACTATACTGTATTATGCACTGTCGGTGTGTTTGTTATGCCAAAGACAACAACTACGTACATACAAAACAAAATTGTTTTCTCTGGCGTATAATTACAGTAGTTATGTAATATTTTCATATTTCAGACATAAAAACTAAGTACATTGATTGATGTCTCGTCACATTTTAATCACAATAGTACAGAATGGCATGCATTCAGTTCAGATGACGTCAACTAATTATGCTAAAGAATTACTAAGTCTCAATTAGAATAGAATAGTGTATACATTTTGAATATCATATCGTAGTTATTTTTTTATTTCCTTTAACTTTGAAATGCAAAATTATGAAATTGACTTACGATAACGTTTTTCGTAAGAATATTTCTGATAGGTGCTCTAAGTATGATAAATATTATATACGTATCGTTCATCGACTATCATACGTTAGTTTGGGAAAGTCACTACACTACACACTACGTATGACGGAGCGATATGACCTTTCTGTGCTGGCGCGCCGTAAAACCCAAACAAACAAACGTATGATATACAGGAATTTTAAGGGTATATATATACACTGTTTTCATTTCGGTATTGTTCATAATACTTTTAGTGTGAAATTGATACCGTATAAGAATTTTAACTTCAATCTTATTCAGCCAACTAAGTTTGGAAAAATAAACGATGAACAGTATGTTACTAAATTATACGTGATGTTAGTACAAACACTAGTTAGATAGTACGTGAGCCCTTATTTATACAGATTTTAATAGAAAAGGTAGTGATTAACAATACTTTTTTGAGTGGATATGGTCCCTAAATTTATCCCCCCGTCGATAGGAGATCATAAGTAGGTTCTTATATATCATAGTTCTGTTGGTTATAAAATATTGACCGTTGCTTTTGGACGATTGATTTGTAGTACTTGTACAAAACAGAAACAATTGATTTGCCATAACGTACTAATGTCTAGAAAATATATTACGTTGAACATATCACAACTAGATTTGTTGGCTAATGTACTGTTCTGTTTATGTTTAACTTCTTTAAACAGTGTTCATATTTGGCAGATATGTCCCAGCAATTCATCAACAAACAAAGTTAATTATTGTAAACAAAAATATACTTTATTTCGAGGCTGACACAAGCAAATTGTATGTTAAATATACAGTAAAGAGAATCGGAACGAAACTTAACAAAAGTAGCTGACTGAAATAGTAAAACTGCTAGTAATTATAGTCTTGTACAATAAAGAGTCTATAAAAGAGCAGAATAGGGTGATAAATTTCGTACCAACGCAATTGTACCAAAAGTGTTTTGAAATCGATTCTCAAATTTGAAAAGTTTTTATTCTTGATAGCTAGTATTGCATTGAGTTATGTTTGTATGCTGTCTAAAGTTTAGATTAAATTTCAAATGAAACCGTTAAGATCTCTCGAGTATAGCCATTTACATTCATAATGTAATCACTGAGGTACTGAAATGTGAAATGCAGGAAATGGATGGCTTGTTAGCACCACTTACGCAATAGGAAATAGATCCATGCAAACAAAATAAAACATTTCCTCTGACCATTTAAACGTATATTGCATGTATAATGATAATATCGTGCGAATATATTGCTACTTCAACGTATATCTTGAGTTTGTCAGTTTTAATGTATCAATGGCACGAGAAGTGTAATAATTCAATGTTCAAGGAACACTTCACGCGCATGGAATATATGCCATTGGAATGTAGTGGTCTGTATCAAGTTTGGTGTCTAAAACTTGTCCCTCATACATCTAATTGAAGTTCCACTATTGTAATTGAGTATTGGTAATTTTGGAATAAAGTGGGCGTAAGTTAGATGGCATGTGATCGGTTTATGTCTGATTTGAAATAGAGTAGATTTGGTCTGTACTGTTTCTGAGAAGGGTACAACCGGTATTGCATTGAAAAATGGGTCAATGTGTGTTTTGGTATCACTTCTTATGAGAATTTTATTATGGGTGAATTCAATATCTATCGGTGGCAATGATAGTAAGAATAATAATTGAATGTACGACGCCAGATATACTACATGTCGGAATGTCATTCTTCAAGAAACTGTCTCTTGGTGTCAAGATAAAATTAGTAATTTTTAGAGCGTTCATTATTTGCAATCAAAATAAAAGTATGATTGGCTAGACGGAGGGATTTTTCTCCACAATGAATTTAGACTATAAATTCAGTCTAGCCATGTTAAATGAAATTACGACAGTTGTAATGAAATGTTGAAAGGCATCAATAATATTTTGAAAGCTATGATTGATTTATTGTCTAAATTAATTTCAACACCGACTAGTTGACTGTAAGCCACAGAACAATATGTTGTCTAGTTGTAATCATTGGCTGCTTATAAATCTGTCTCGCCTTCACCACTATTTCCATTTTCTGCTATATTATAGTTAGAACACATTTCCGAGACTACAATACTGACTGTCATTTATTAGAAATTGTAATTTTTCTATGTGTAGTGGTGAGATGTTTATGGAGGGAATACCCTGTATTACTCGGTTCAAGCCTATGTGTCAACTACAGAAACTGTTCTCCACTATCCATGATTCTATTTGTCAGTGTTGAACCAGTCTTATTC
Source organism: Mactra quadrangularis (assembly GCA_025267735.1). Taxonomy (NCBI): domain Eukaryota; kingdom Metazoa; phylum Mollusca; class Bivalvia; order Venerida; family Mactridae; genus Mactra; species Mactra quadrangularis. The sequence continues at coordinate 53,998,594 of CM046309.1, read as the reverse complement.
TATGCTTACAAACTATTACGTGACAAAAAGAAATATCAGTGTTACTGAGATTATGGAAGTAGCTAAATAATATCTACACAAGACTGACCTTTATAAAAAATATTCTCATTGCATATAGAATTTAAGTTGTGTAAATTTCGGGACATGTATTAACAAATCAATAAGCCTATAGGATGGTGAAATAAATGTTTCTTTAAATTCTCTGATGTAGCCTAAAATGCAGTTCATCAAACAAACCAAAACCAAATGACTAGGTTTGATTCTATTGATAATGATAAGCATACTTATTATACCCGTAGTTTCAAGACTACCATGCAATACAAAACAAATAGATGACCTAATTGTTGTGTATGAGTAGTATACTGTATTATGCACAGTCAGTGTGTTTGTAATGCCAAAGACAACAACCACGCACATACAAAACATAATTGTTTTCTCTGGCGTATAATTACAGTAGGTATATAATATTTTCATATTTCAAACATAAAACACTAAGTACATTGATTGATGTCCTGTCACATTTTAATCACAACAATTCTAAACCACATGCATCCAGTACAGATGACGTAAACTAATTATGCTGAAGAATTACTAAGTCTCAATTAAACAACTATACTAGCTAGCACTTAATTATTACGGCATGATTTAAATATACTTATTGCAGTATTTTAGTAAGCCTACGACGCTCTGAATACAGCTTGACCTCAGGTTTTTTTTATATTACAATGGTATATTCTAGCATTGGGGTACATTACTGACTGTCTTCGTTGGGATTCGTAATCTTTAAGTCCAACCAAGGGCTTCGATGTTGATAAAATATTTACGTTGCTACTATACAAGAGTTTAAAAATTCCCCCAAACAGATGTTATCATCTATTATTAAGAAATAGCATAATGTCGATGCTAGAAAAGATTGCGTTTAGCGTTGTAAATGCTAGATATTAAAAAGTTGTCTTCAGCATTGTTGTTGTTTCCTATGGATACATTAATCAATTGTTGATTTATCCGTGCACAAAAGCTATTTTCTTTTGTTTTAATACGTAAGCTTTTCCGTAGATTGAATTGGCACACAGCGTCTCTGACTCTCCGTATTTACATTTCGGTTGATTGACTAAGTATCATATCAAATGTTATGCGATCGAAATATTATGAAATGAGGATAAATAACTCGAGGTATGTTGTACTTTCATATTTCAAAAATTGAAACTAAGTACATTGATTTATGTCTGGTCACATTTTAGTCACAATAATACAGCATGGCATGTATTTAGTACAGACGTAAGATGATTATGCGGAAGAAGTACAAATTCTCAATCAAACAAATAGACTAGCACTAAATGATTAAGCCATGATTTAAATGCACTTATTGCATCTATTAAGCCCACGTGGCATTAAATACATCTTGACCTTAAGTTCTTACATTGCAATCCTAGGTAATAACATTGAAGTGCGATGATATCGTTGTTGGAGTTCATAATTTCAAGTTTCCCTCATAGCCTTCGAAGTTGATAAATGTATTGAAGTAGCTTGTAAACATTTTGTTGGAAAATCCAAAAGGATGATACTCTTTATCGAGCTTGAATATGTGAAAGAACAATATCTTGCCAGTGATAGCAAAGTTTGCGTTCAGTGTTGTCAACAACAGGCTTTTCAACATTAAGGTTGTTTGCCTATGGTTGCATTTGTCTATTGTCAATTAATCCGTGTATAACAGCTATTTTCTTTCGGTTTTAATACATAATATTTTACGTAATTGAATTGGCACACAGCGTCGCTGACTCCCTGTATTAACATTACGTTTTATTGACTTATATTTCATATCAAATTTCATGCAATCGAATTATTATGACATGGGGAAAATGCACTGTAAACAACACGCTATGAATTCTATATCTGCATTATGATTTCTGCTGATTCGCCTGGGACATAGGGATTATTTCTTTAAAGGTATTCAATCTATTTCATACTGTAATATGGTTGGCATGCCACATACGGTGTATTCATGCTATATGCTTTTTAAAATCCATTCAGAGACTAATGAAACATGCATTTCGCTCTTCTACAATGAAGAAATGACATGAAAAATGTAGATTTTCACGCTAAATTGAAATTAATTGTAAATGTTGCTTAATGTTTACTTTGCAGATTTTTCTCACTATATTAAGCCAATTATATATATATATTTAAATTGATATATCAAATTCGCCAATACTTTTTCTTCTAATTACTCGCGGAACCGAACAATGATTTGGTAAGCTTAGTGAATGTCACCCAAGAAACTGACTTGGAGACTGGTGTCAAGTTTTTATATTGCTTAATAAATTAAACAATAACAATAACCGTATAAATATGACACTTTTCCCGTTAAATGAGATATAACATTACACTAATGAAAAGGGGTTTAAAAGTATTACTCGTCGGCTACATTTAATTATGAACTTGATGATAAATACTAATGTTTTGAAACTATTAAACATTATTGCCAAAACAGAGAATATGTCGACTGTTAGTCAGTACAATATCAATTGTTGAAAGCCTGCTTTTTAAAGGGTCTTAAATTCAACATGAGTATTTAACAACTTGAGAAGTCATTAGTTACAAAAATGAACATTATATATATGTTGATGATAATTACATATATCTCGTTGACATAGATTTACCGATAGACAAAACACTAATGTAAGTACTTTACCGAATGAAATTTTCTCCCCATTCGAGTGTACATTCGTAATGGTGTATAATTGAATTTTAACTGGTAAGCTTAACGATTTTGTCTGTTACAACACCACTTGGAAACACTTTTATTTTTACAATTTTACTTTTTGGTTTTTCCGTTTTAAAGGCGAGTTGTTAATATGTTCTTTTGCGAATTACAACTGTGATGTACAGACACTCGGTTATTCATGTCATAGTCTACAGGAAAAACAGCAACGATATATGTTTTCTACTTAATAACTCAAATTTTTACAAAGACGCTAAAAGTAATACTTTTAAGTAGGTTTTGGAATGTCGGCTTTTTAATTATGGAAACTTAACATTAACTACATAGTTTTTGTCATTGTCTTCACCCAATTATCTCAATTGAATCGACTTCTGAAACAATAGTACTGTCGTAATTTCTCTGTTAATAGTAAAGTTGTGAGATAGTTTAGGGAAATGTTAGGAAAATTGGCTTGTTTAGTCGTCTATAGTACAAAATGATAATAAACGTAAAAAACCCAAATGTATTTATTTGAAGATGATAAGATCATGATACGTATTTTTTTTATTATGGTTGTTTTTTACATCAATAAAAAGGGAATGTTAAGACAATTGGGCACTTAATGTCTGTGTTAAGGAACGTTATAAAATGTACAATGAGTCTGAAAATATATCTGGAACAGTAACAGTAACATAAAGTCTTATGTGATTCGGATGAGGAAAACACCAACCCCTGTTAGTCATTGCAACTCATAATGAAGTTAAAGAGTTGAACAATGTTGTCTGTCTAATGTTGTGCATAGTGTTTTATATAACCTAGTTATTAATTATAGAAAGCTTCCAATTTAAGCTTCAAGTTTCTTTCATGTTGCCACATCGTATAAGTATGCCAAGGGAACATCTTTATTGGTTCACGTACTCTAGTGTAATCTTAATTCCCAACATTAGCTGTATTCTTCAAAACCTTTCAAAACTAAAAAGAAATTTCAAAGCACAAACGTATTGTTGAAATTAGGGAAAAATTATGAAACGTCTTTTTTAAATTGCTCTTAAATTGTGTCTACGTTAACTGAATTTTCTAAAACCTTTTTAAAACTAAATAGAAACTCAAAAGCAGAACGTATTGTTAAAATTAGAAAAACATTATGAAACGTCTTTTTGAATGGCGCTTAAATTGGGTTTACCAATTGGTTCGACAAAGGTTGTTTACGGACAATTCTAGGTTAACGGAATTAAATTTAGAAATCAATTCAGCATCACTTTCTCAATTAAAGACGTGTTTAAGTATAACTGCAGTGTCAGATGTTGCATTAATTAGAAATAATTAAATCACAATTCATTCGCACTTGCACACAAAGTAGCTATCACTGGCTTTATGCTTCTGGCAACTTTTTCCCCAATAAAATAAAATGAATTTTTCTTGAACAAAAACTGTAATTGATTTGATTGTTTTGTGCTTTGTGCCAATTCAATTTTCTGTCTTAATTCTTTAAAAAATCCACGGAGGCCTTAAGAGTAATTGCAGTGAACTGTTCTTTTGATATTATATAGTATAGGTTTACTGTTTGTAGATATTCTTTAACAATATTCTATATTATCGTCTGTCAGGTTACAATTTTTAGCAAGACCATTTGTACAACGTATCAACGTAAAGACAATATTTAGTGTTGCATCATAGTTTCTCAAACAAAATTTACTTATACTGACTTACAATATTAATGTAACCCGATAAAAACCCATTGGTCTAAACTAAGATTCAAACCCACGGCCTCTCGAGTAGTATGCGGACACTCTACCATGTTGCCATAAAAGCTAGTTTAAAGGCAAGGGAGTACAAGTGCCGTATCATACCTTTGCTACATTAACAAATGCCTGAAGTACAGTATTGATCTAAACACAGAAAGGTTATATCGAGTCGAAAAATTAATGCAACCAAATTATAATGGTTTTAAGTCCTAGATTTTATGATTAATATTTATTTCCTATAGATAGTTGAGTATCTGTATATTATGATGGTACCGATTGAAAAAGTTACGTGGGTTATTCTTAACAAATTACTTATACATTATCGTAACGTATTAATCAATGTGGTAAACTTATTTGGAGTATGTAAATACAGAAAGAGAACAATGAGTATATTTCCTTGATTATTTGATTTTATCTGCCTGTTCGGATATAATTTCTCTTTAAAGCTACAATAAACATAAACGTCACAAAATATTGCGTTTGTGGTTAAGAAATTCCCGTATGTAAGATATATAATTTTGTATGTGTAATAAAATAAGCAAACTCTACATAAACATTAAATTCTTTGTACGTAAGTTTTGCAAACTTCAAGTATTTCGTATTTTGTATTTATAGTACAACAAACGACAATTAGATTTTTACAAACAAAACATGTTGAGTACGTTATATTTAGAAGTCTTGTTAGAATGAAATTTGTTTTGTTCATTATCTTTTAGACTAATCTAGAAAACCAGGCGTTTGACTTTGCAACAGTCTAATAAATGATTTAATTTGTTTGACACATTTTGTAAAAGACAATTGTTGAGATAGGCATTGTAACACTGAAATTTCCGCTAAAACATTTGTAACTAGTATTTAATTGTTAAATAACTGCTTCAAAAATCTGTGCGAAAAATTGGTCAAATTTTTACATATAATTTTGTATATAGCTATCTTTTTAGATGCATTTAGTTGCTAATGAATACTGCAAATTATATGTACTTGTATGCAAATGGTGGTTTGAAACAAATACTTTACTCGAATGTGTATAGAAAATGAGAATCAAAATTCAAAAATTCAAAATCAAATTAACTCTATTAAATTGAAAACACAATAGTACACGAGTAGTTATGACTATTCGAGAATAATATGCTACAATTAAATCCCATCAAATCCTATTGTACGACCAAGATTACAGTTTGAATTTTACAATCCTACGTTTGAATGCGTAGGAGAATTAAGCATAACAACCAACGGAAAAGATATAAAACTTCGATGACATTAAGTAAATTAAATGTGCATAAAAACTTAGATTAAATAGACTGAAGTTTATCGGAAAAGGAGTGAGAAATTATTTCTCTATATTTAATCTAATTTAGTTAGGTGATTTATATGTGTTGTTTTTTGTCAGAGGAAGTGAATTCCAATCGATTACCCGGTATTTCTGAAGACTGGAATTAAAATTTCCTGAATATCTGATGGAAGTGCAACCAAATTAATCTAGAGATTGTCTGATAAGACGAGTTTAAAACGCTGATAATCACATATATTTTGTCTCTTACAAATTTAGTTTTAATCTCTGTGTCATGCTTAAGTTTGGAGGAATTTTACTAAATACATGTACTCGTATCATCCATGTTTTTTTAAAAAAATTGACGAATCCTTTATCAGATTTTTATTTGAAGCTACTATACAAAAATGCCTGTTCTTGGCAGCTTGTTTGTTACATCTTAAATGAATATACCAACATTCGTTCGATAGTTATGTCCTTATAGGTAAGGCTATGAAACAATGTATTAGTCAAACTGGTTATATCAATAGCTACATATATGAAAATCTGCATGGTAAGCTTTAGTTTTGGTTATTCACTAATACATAAAATTACTCTATATGTAACTGTTATAACATTTCTGTGCATCAATCTTATCATTTTAAAGACGATTGTTGACATAATTTTGATTACTTTAGAGCACTTGAAGAAAAACAAGACAAGTTTTACAAACAAACGTAGAAAATGCTACCCAAGCAGAATCTTAATCTTTGTCTCAGAAAATGATTCCACGAGGAACTAGACAAAACCTCTAACAACTTTTCGGTTGATTGATACTATCAAATCATGATATTACATGATGTCAGTTAACTAGATAACAAGTACATAGATTACATCTTCCAAGCTACAGAAACTGTCAATGTTTTTGTGCTACATTGATTTTAGAGTGCTGATTAGAAAACTTAATTGTAATTAATGATCTTGATATAAGAGCAATTCTATCGCTAATTTTCAATGAGTCTTTTATTTACTGGGAATGAATTATATCAACTTATAGAGAAACTACAATTTGTTTTTCATGGAAACGAATTTACGAAGTTTACATATTTATGTGATCGTTTGCACTGATTAAATTAGGACGCTGGGACTGGTAGTCATTTTAAGAGCAAGCATTGAATCAAGTTATGTAATAGAAACTTTATAATGTCTTTTCATTATTGATGTTAGTAATTTCACAAATTGTTTAGATTGCGTAATGAAATGTATTATTCTAATCACGATTGATCTTTTCCTGCATTAATTCCTGTATTAACTAGCTAGTTTGATTAAAGAGTTGTCTACAAATAAATGGTGATTATCGCCTGCTTAGAAACATGTTCTATTTATTTGTGTAAGTTTGTTGATTTAACTGAGTTTGTTTTAATTTGTGCATAGCGATAAGACTATTGTCTCTGTAGTCCGTGTTGCAATAATGTTTGTCTATGTGTTTAACTTCACAACGATCATTAACGTGTATATCTTGCATCTTAATGAACACAAATAGTGTGGCCAATTGTATGTATACTTGGAATGAGCTAAAATAGCATGACATTTGCGAGGATACCTTTTTAGCTTACAAATGATCGATGGTACTAATTTGTGAAGAACATTATAATTATGTCACCCTAATTGTTGTTTATGTTTCTTTTGTTTTACTCATTGCAGCAGATAATAATTGTTCTACAAAATCTTAATCAACAAAAAGTGTTTAATTTGCCTCATGCATCTGCACACATAATCAAGCTCTGTGGAAAATTACCGTTCCGCTCTATTTTATTTCTTTAGAGTCAAATGTTAAAACAAGGAAAAATCACTAACTTGAAGACATCTGCTTTGCCATGCATTGATTGGATACATAATTCTTGTCCATAGATCTCCATACGGAGCTCATTGGCACTGCAAATTCATGCACAATGAACAACAGTAAAAAAATCTGACAATTTTTTTAGGACACAGAAAAGTAATTACACAAAAAAAAGCTATCATAGTTCAACAAAACTAATCTAGTCGTTCCGACACATAAATAAAAGAGACTTGGTGTAACTAAAATATCTGCAAGCTTGATAAAGGGTGTACATATATAACTGATGGATTATGTCACTAACTTGTACAATTGGTGATACTTAGTTGGTTTTCATTCAATTGGACGTGGCAAAATAATAAAACAGTGGTAATCATTAGCTGTTTATAGAATTGCATAAAATATGCCACTTATACGTTACAAATGCTTTTATAGTTAAGCGGGATGTAAATCAAATTACATTTATCTCAATGTTGACTATATATGACTTTAAAAATTATTTTCACTATATGAACAATTATTTTGTCACATTATCATAGTCATTATTATATAATCAGTTTTCGGTTTATAATTCAAAGAAAAGAAAACATCATGCAACAGGCGAAATTATCATAATGCAATCATTTGCACTCTATTGTTGTCTAAATTGCGCTGTCTGAACTCAGAGGCCTAGGGAAACTTTTACTTTTCAAATTGTAGCAGTCACAGACAAATTCAGACATCTTGTCTCCTAAAAATGCCATTTTCTAGCACTGAGTGCCTTTCATATAATAATGATTTAACATGCTTGTTTTGTACATTTAGCAAACAAAGTAAAGTCATACTGCACCAGCCCAGACAAATAAAATGATTTTATAGCTACGTTTGCTATTTAAGGAACTCTTTCATTGTCAATGGTAAAGGCATATCATAAACATATATTCAGACACTTTCATTCACTTTATAGATATACACTCAAATGAAAATGACCCTCTGGGACCAGATGTTTGAAAAGTTACATTAATGAGGACTAAACATTAAATGTCCTAGATCAAATTAATTTACTTTTGCCAAGAATTTTTTTTTATTTTTTAATATTTTTCTTGAGATTTTTCTAAGATTGTTGTACGTGTAGTTTTTTAGAAATCGCCATTATGAATGTGTAGAAATCAAACTTCATTATAAGCATATTAACGATGATAATATTTTAGCTATTTCATGTATTACGTAACTCGTATTATCTCCTTAACCGCATCACGTTATTTTGTTAGTTTTTCTATGTTTATTTCTTTAAGAAAACAGAACAAAATCTTAGTAATTACAATTGCTGTATCGCCTTTTTAAAATTATTAGTTAAGTTACCATCAAAGTTTTAATTGGTAACTGTTAAAGCCAATGATACAAGAGATATGTTCATTTTCATCTGTATTTGTACTGTTTCATGCTATTGTTCTTTTTGAGTTGTTTTAATTAGACGATTAAAATTGTTTGCTCGCTAAAATTGCATCAAATTATTTTCATTGTTTTCGTTTTTCATTTTAAGGAAGTGCATTCATGCGCAGTTGCAATATTACGAGAATGAATGCATTTTAAACCATAATCATACATGCATAAGTTTTACATTCATCTTCAGTTGGACGAATGTAACGTAATCAAGCGAAACACAAAACTCGTTTCTGGACAAACAAAGTAGTATTATATGCATATTATGGCATCAATTGTATGGCAGGGGGTTCAAGTTGTGTCATTTGCATTACAATATTTTTGAATATTGTATTTCAAGTTTGATCGTAGATCACAACGATTGGACTATGTTGCTTAGACTTAATATGTGATGGTACGTGTGCATATATCCCTGAATTCCTCAAACAAAACATAGTATAAATTTGTACATTACGTATAGCTAAAATTATTCAGTATCCTACCAACTCCTACTTGTCTTGATAAACTTCATCAATTTTCATTGTTTCACCAAGAATTCCAAATTTGTTTCCATGTTTTTAACAGTAAGCTCATTTTCCACTTAGCGTGTATAACAACATTTTCACGCTTTGAGTTTTTGCTAATTACTTACATTACTAATTGCAAATAGAAGTAATTTGTCTTAATTCAAAGAAACAAAACTAGTTAGACTGTATGCTTTAAATTTCACACTTTCCAGTCTTTGAACACTTCCGTTTTTTCTTGTTTGTACGCTTAAAGCCAATTTTACCTTTAGTTTCATTTCATTTATTTGATTTGGTCTTTTTCAACAAAGTAAAATAAAATGCCTTCATATTTTTTGTAGCCATATATGTACTGAACTTAGTTCTTTGGTCGCAATGCTAAACATATAGTTTGAGGGAACTTACTTACATATGGTCTTCTTCGCGAACTCCTGTGCATTCTTTACCAACTACCATCTGGCTTAGTTTTGTGCCATTTGTTTTGATTCGTTTGAAGATGGATAACAGGAACGAAAACGTTGGTGAGTAATTGCGTCAGGTTCAATGTGTTTGTCAATAACCGTGCTGCACTGGATTTGAGTAATTTCCTCATTACCGTCAGTGAAATATGCATTCTTATGCAAATGAAATTAATTTCTTTACTGGTCGTATATTTAGTGCTAAATATAAAAGAAGCTACAAGTTGACTGTTTTCTTAAAATGAGCCAATGACAGTGTATGATTATAATAAGAAATATATATACATATGAATTCTTTATACGTAAATTGTATCCAGTCTAGTATCGGCATCTTAATTATGTTATATCAGTGCTTTCAGTTTTAATATATAAATAATTAATCTTGTATCGGCATATCATCTATCGGCATAATTGAGCTTTGCTATAAACAAGGAATATTACCGTAACAACTTTGTGTATGAGACATTGGTGTCAAATCTCGTTGATATATGTAGATTTCCGAGTGTTTATCATTCTTATGTTTCCCTAGATTGTTCTTAGGCTGCAATTTGTCGTCTAAATATTCCCCCGTTAGGAATATACATACATTAGATATAACCATTGGCTTTGTCAACATTACTAGACATAATCATATGCCTTTAGTACATTGATATGTGGTAATTTCCATGTTATATTGCGACATTGTACTTTAAATTAGATGAAATTAAGCAATTTATAATGTAATAAAATAAAATTGCAGTTCAACCATTACAGGGTGTATGTTAGGCTGTTTCATTCTTATTTCTTTTGGCGTAGGTTCTTGGTGAAGCGTATTTGGAATTATTAAACAAACGAACATACAAGGTTGAAATATGATTTGTTTATTATCTAAAGAATAAAACCGTATTGATAAACTGCAAATCATAAAATAATAGTTCCTAAAAAGAAAATGGCTATGTTTTAAACTTATAATGAAAAAAGAACATTCGATGTTCATCAAATAGAAAATCGATGAATCTGAACAAATGTCATAACATAAACAAAACCTGTACTATACTTTTGTACTATACTATTGCATCTAAATGTGTTCAAAGAGGAGTTTGAAATGAATTCTGGCAAGGACCTTTCATTCTTAAAATGACTGATTTTATGTAAAATCTACTAAGTTTAAAGACTTTTCTCTATCTAGTTTTTGTTAATTATGTATCCGGCTAATTGTAAATACTAGATTATTTATATGCCTTAATATCAGAGATGTAAAACAGTTGGGGTATACTTCATTGAGTAATTTCATTCTTGTTCTTGTCACTGTTCATTCTAAATAATGCATGTTCGAACTCACTATTTATATCTTGATTAAACTTCATTTTTGCTTCTGCTATAAGATGACCGAGTGTTGTCACATTGTAATAACAATAATTCAGCATGGTGTGTATTCAGTTCAGATGACGTAAACTAATTATGCTGGAAAATTACTAAGTCTCAATATAACAAATATACAAGCTAACTCTTAATGATTACGGTATGATTCAGATGCACTTTTTGCATTTGGTAACCCAACTTGGCTGAAAATGCAACTTGACCTCAAGTTCTTATATCGCAATTATAGATTATAGCATAAGAGTGCATTCTGACTGTATTTGTTTGGATTTGTAATTGCAATTCAAACCTAAGGCTTTCAATGTTGATTAGATATAAGCTTAGCTAATATACAAGAGGTTAAAAATTCCCCCCAAAAGGATGTTATCCTCTATAAAGTCTCATTAAGAAATAGCATAATGTCGATGTAAGAAAAGATGGCGTTTAGCGTTGTAAATGCTAGATATTTAAATATGGTCTTCAGCATTGATGTTGTTTCCTATGGATACATTAAACAATTGTTGATTTATCCGTGCACAAAAACTATTTTCTTTTGTTTTAATACATAAGCTTTTCCGTAGATTGAATTGGCACACAGCGTCGCTGGCTCTCCGTATTTATATTTCGGTTTATTGACTTAGATTTCATATAAAATTTTATGCGATCGAAAACTTATGACATGGGGATAAATTTCTCGAGGTATGTTATACTTTCATATTTCAAACATTAAAGCTAAGTACATTTATTCATGTCTTGTCACAATTTAGTCACCATAATACAGCATGGGATGTATTTAGTACAGACGTAAGATGATTATGCGGAAGAAGTACAAATTCTCATTCAAACAAATAGACTAGCACTAAATGATTTAGCCATGATTTAAATGCACTTATTGCATCTGTTAAGCCCACGTGGCATTACATACATCTTGACCTTAAGTTCTTATATCACAATAGTTGGTAATAACATTCAAGTGCGCGGGCACCGTTGTTGGAGGTCGTAATTTCAAGTTTCACTCATAGCCTTCGAAGTTGATAAAGGGATTGAAGTAGCTCGTAAACATTTTGTTGGAAAATCCAAAAGGATGATACGCTTTATCGAGCTTGAATATGTGATGGATCAACATATTGCCGATGTTAGCAAAGTTTGCGTTCAGTGTTGTCAACAACAGGCTTTTTCAACATTGAGGTTGTTTGCCTATGGTTGCATTCGTCTATTGTCAATAAATCCGTGCATAACAGCTATTTTCTTTCGGTTTAATACATAATATTTTACGTAAATTGAATTGGCACACAGCGTCGCTGACTCCCTGTATTTACATTACGTTTTATTGACTTATATTTCATATCAAATTTCATGCAAGCGAATAATTATGACATGGGGAAAATGCACTGTAAAGAACACGCTATGAATTCTATATCTGCATTATGATTTCTGCTGATTCGTCTGGGACATAGGGAATATTTCTTTAAAGGTATTCAATCTATTTTAAACTGTATTATGGTTGGCATGCCACATACGGTGTATTCATGCTATATGCTTTTTAAAAGCCATTCAGAGACTAATGAAACATGCATTTCTTCCTTCTACAATAAGAAAATGACATGAAAAATATAGATTTTCACGCTAAATTGTAATTAATTGTAAATGTTGCTTAGTGTTTGCTATGCAGTTTTTTCTCACTATATTAAGCCAATTATATATTTATTTAAATTAATAAATCAAATTCGCTAGTACTTTTTGCTTCTAATTACTCGCGGAACCGAACAATGATTGGGTAAGCTTAGTGACTGTCACCCAAGAAACTGACTTGGAGACTGGTGTCAAGTTTTTAGATGGCTTAATAAATTAAACAATGACAAGAACCGCATAATTTTGACACTTTTTCTGTTACATGAGATATAACAATTACAATACTGAAAAGGGTATAAAAAGTACAACTCGTCGGTTTAACTATAAACTTGATGATAAATACTAAAGTTTTGAAACTATTGAACATTATTGGCCAAAAAAAGAATATGTCGACTGTAAGTCAATACAATACCACTTGTTGAAAGCCTACTTTTTAAAGGGTCTAAAATTCAACATGAGTATTTAACAACTTGCGAAGTCATTAGTTACAAAAATAAACATTATATATATGTTGGTGATAATTACACATATCTCACTGACATAGATTTACCGATAGATAAAACACTAATGTTACCAATGGAATTTTTCTCCCCATACGAGTGTACATTGGTAATAGTGTATAATTGAATTTTAACTGGTAAGCTTAACGATTTTGTCTGTTACAACACAACTGGGAAACACTTTTATTTTTACAATTTTACGTTTTTGTTGTTCTGTTTTAAAGGTGAGTTGTTAATTTGTTCTTGTGCTTATTACAACTGTGATGTACAGACACTCGGTTATTCATGTCATAGTCTACAGGAAAAACAGCAATGATATATGTTTTCTACGTATTAACTCAAACTTTTACAAAGGCGATAGAAGAAATACTTTTAAGTACGTTTTGGAATGTCAGCTTTTTAATTATGGAAACTTAAAATTAGCTACATTGTTTTTGTCATTGTCTTCACCTAATTAGCTCAATTGAATCGACTTCTGAAACAATAGTGCTGTCGTAATTTTTCTGTTACTGGTTAAGTTGTTAGATGGTTTAAGGAAATTTTAAGGAAAATTGGCTTGTTTAGTCGTCTATAGTACAAAATGATAATAAACGTAAAAACCCCAAATGTATTTATTTTGAAGTCGATAAGATCATGATACGTATTTTTTATTATGGTTGTTTTTTATATCTATAAAAAGGGAATGTTAAGACAATTGAGCACTTAATGTCTGTTTTAAGGAACATGATAGCATGTACAATGAGTCTGAAAATATATCTGAAACAGTAACAGTAACATAAAGTCTTACGTGATTCGGATAAAGAAAACACTTACTACTGTTAGTTCATCTAGCTCATAATGAAGTGAAAGAGTTGAACAATGTTATCTGTCTAATGTTGTGCGTAGTGTTTTATCTAACCTAGTTATTAATTATAGAAAGCGTCCAAATAAATCTTCAAGTTTCGGTCATGTTGCCACTATCAAAGACGTTGCGGGAACATCGAAATTGGTTCCCGTACTCTAGTTAAATCTTAATTCCCAACATTAGTTGTATTCTTCAAAACCTTTTAAAACTAAAATGAAATTTCATAGCGCAAACGTATTGTTGAAATTAGAGAAAAAATATGAAACGTCTTTTTTAAATTGCTCTTAAATTGGGTTTACGTTAACTGAATTTTCTAAAGCCTTTCAAAACTAAATAGAAACTCCAAAGCACAAACGTATTGTTAAAATTAGAAAAATATTATGAAACGTCTTTTTGAATTGCGCTTAAATTGGGTTTACCAATTGGTTCGACAAAGGTTGTTACGGACAAACCTAGGGTAACGGAATTAAATTTAGAAATCAATTCAGCATCACATTCTTAATTAAAGACGTGTTAAAGTATAACTGCAGTGTCAGATGTTGCATTAATTAGAAATAATTAAACCACAGTTCATTCGCCCTTGCAAACAGAGTGGCTGTCACTGGCTTTATGCTTCTGGCAACTTTTTCCCCAATAAAAAAATGCATTTTTCTTGAACAAAAACTGTAATTGATTAGACTGTTTTGTGCTTTGTGCCAATTCAATTTTCTGTCTTAATTCTTTAAAAAAATCCACGAATGCCTTAAGAGTAATAGCAATGAACTGTTCTTTTAGAACCTTGATATTATATAGTATAAGTTCACTGTTTGTGGATATCCTTTAACAATATTCTATATAATCGTGTGCCAGGTTACAATCTTTAGCAAGACCATATGTACAACGTATCAACGTAAAGACAATATCCAGTGTTGCATCATAGTATCTCAACCAATATTTACTTATACTGACTTACAATATTAATGTAACCCTATAAAAATCCATTGGTCTAAACTAAGATTCAAACCCACGGCCTCTCGAGTAGTATGCGGACACTCTACCATGTTGCCATAAAAGCTATTTTGAAGGCAAAGGAGTACAAGTGCCGTATTATACCTTTGCTACATTAGCAAATGCCTGAAGTACAGTATTGATTTAAACACAGAAAGGTTATATCGCGTCGAAAGCAATAGATGATAATGATAGAGGATAGATTTTATGATAAATATTTATTTCCTTCAGATAGTTAAGTATTTGTACATGATGGTACCGATCGAAAAAGGTCTTTAAGTGGGTTAACCTTAAATTAATTATACATTTTCGTAACATATTAATCAATGTGGTAAACTTATTTTGAGTATGTAAATACAGAGAGTGAACAATGAGTATATTTCCTTTATTATTTGATTTTATCTGCCTTTTCGGATATAATTACTCTTTAAAGCTACAATAAACATAAACGTTACAAAAAATTGCTTTCGTGGTTTAGAAATTTCTGTATGTAAGATATATATATTTTTGTATGTAAAATGAAATAAACAAACTCTACATAAACATTAAATTCTTTTGTATGTAAGGTTTGCAAACTTCAAGTATTTCGTATTTTGTATTAAGGTGGGTCGGTACCTTACTCGGAGGGAAAAACGAAAAAAATATTATGTTCACCGATTATGATAAAAGTTGGCAGGCAGATACCTTCATGCTTCTTGTTTGTTTTTCTGGTAACCTTAGCGACGTTGTCGTTTTTTTCACGACGTCATAGACGTCACAATGGTTCGCGCTAAAAACAGGCATGCAAGTACATTAAACCCATATATTTAAAGTATTGAATGTCCGAGGACAAAGATAATTATACCAAAATGTTTCTGAAATGTTGTTGCATACAAATATTTTGTTCCGATTATCTAAATATCACGTCAGTCGTAAAGATTGTACATTTCATCACTAAATTTAGGGTTTTCACGTCTAAAAGTTTTCACCAATTGCCGAGTTATAACGTTTATTTTCAAATTAAAGCAGAACGGTGGTCAAATTCTTATCGCGGTTTTTGAAAACTACACACTTTTTGTGTCATTTTAATGAAATAAAAAAGGAAAGTGAACGTTCTCAGTTTTTCACAATATCGCTTTCAAAATAAAATTACCTTCAAAACAACGACGTTAATATTACGTTGCGCTGCCGTTGTGATTTTGGGTTATGTATGTAATTTTCTTGTAAATTCAATTTTGTACTTTCTTTCCAGTTCTTAATAAATTTTTTGTGACACTCAGCATCTGACCTGTTCAAAATTAATCTAACATAAGTCAATCAAAACCGGCTTTTTACTTATTTTTACAACATATGCTTAAATCACAACGTCAGCGTAACGTTATATTAACATCGTTGTAATTAGGGTAATTTTACTTTGACCACCGTTCTGCTTTAATTTGAAAATAACCATTATAACTCGGCAATGATTTAATTTGTTTGAAACATTTTGGAAAAGACAATTGTTGAGATAGGCATTTTAACACTAAAATTCCACTTAGGCAGTTGTTACTAGTATTTAATTGTTTAATAACTGTTTCAAAAATCTGTTGGAATGTTTGGTCCAATTTATTTTGAAATTCACACATTCAATTTTTGTATAAAGTTTAGTTTTAATTGCATTTAGTTGCTAATGAATACTGCAAATTATATGTACTTGTATGCAAATGGTGGTTTGAAACAAATACTCTACTCGGAGGTGTATAGGAAAAGAAGAATCAAAATTCAAAAATTCAAAATCAAATCAACTCTATTAAATTGAAAACACAATAGTACACGAGCCGTTATGAATATTCGAGAGAATCATATGCTACAATTAAATCCCATCAAATCCTATTGTAGACCAAGATTACAGTTTGGATTTTACAATCCCACGTTTGAATGCCTTAGAGAATTAAGCATAACAACCAAAGGAAAAGATATAAAACTTCGATGACATTAAGTAAATTAAATGTGCATAAAAACTTAGATTTAATAGACTGAAGTATCGGAAAAGCAGTGAGAAATTATTTCTCTATATTTAATCTAATTTAGTTAGGTGATTTATATGTGTTGTTTTTTGTCAGAGGAAGTGAATTTCAATCGATTACCCGGTATTTCTGAAGACTGGAATTAAAATTTCCTGAATATCTGATGGAAGTGCAACCAAATTAATCTAGAGATTGTCTGATAAGACGAAGTTTAAAACGCTGATAAACACATATATTTTGTCTTTTACAAATTTTGTTTTAATCTCTATGACATGCTTAAGTTTAGAGGAATTTTACTAAATACATGTACTCGTATCATCCATGTTTTTAAATAAATTGACGATTCCTTTATCAGTTTTTTAGTTGAAGCTACTATACAAAAATGTCTGTTGTTGGCAGTTTATTTGTTACATCTTCAATGAATACATCAACCTTTGTTCGATATAGGTAAAGCCATGAAACATTGTACCGGTCAAACTTGTTATATCAATAGCTACATTTATGAAAATCTGCATAGTAAGTTTTTGTTTTGGTTATTCACTAATACATAAAATTACTCAATATGTAACTGTCATAACATTTCCGTGCATCAATCTTATCATTTTAGAGACGATTGTTGACATAATTTTGATTACTTTAGAGCACTTTAAGAAGAAAAACAAGACAAGTTTTACCAACAAACGTAGAAAATGCTACCCAAGCAGAATCTTAATCTTTGTCTCAGAAAATGATTCCACGAGGAACTAGACAAAACCTCTAACAACTTTTCGGTTGATTGATACTATCAAATCATGATATTACATGATGTCAGTTACCTGGATGACAAATACATAGATTACATCTTCTAAGCTACACAAACTGTCACTGTTTTTTGTGCTACATTGATTTTAGAGTGCTGATTAGAAAACTTAATTGTAATTAATGATCTTGATATAAGAGCAATTTCTATCGCTAATTTTCAACGAGTCGTTTATTTACTGGGAATGAAATATATCAACTTATAGAGAAACTGCAATTTGTTTTTCCTGGAAACGAATTTACGAAATTTACATATTTATGTGATCGTTTACACTGATTAAATTAGGACGCTGGGACTGGTAGTCATTTTAAGAGCAAGCATTGAATCAAGTTATGTAATAGAAACTTTATACTGTCTTTTCATTAATTTGTTAGTAATTTCACAAATTGTTTAGATTGCGTAATTAAATGTATTATTCTAATCACGATTGATCTTTTCCTGCATTAATTCCTGTATTAACTAGTTTGATTAAAGAGTTGTCTACAAATAAATGGTGATTATCGCCTGCTTAGAAACATTTTCTATTTATTTGTATAAGCTTGTTAATTTGGCTGAATTTGTTTTAATTTGTGCATAGCAATAAGACTATTGTCTTTTTAGTCCGTGTTGCAATAATGTTTGTCTATGTGTTTAACTTCACAACGATCATACAAGTGTATGTCTTGCATCTTATTGAACACAAATAGTGTGGCCAATTGTATGTATACTTGGAATGAGCTAAAATAGCATGACATTTGCGTGGATACCTTTTTAGCTTACAAATGATCGATGGTACTAATTTGTGAAGAACATTATAATTATGTCACCCTAATTGTTGTTTATGTTTCTTTTGTTTTACTCATTGCAGCAGATAATAATTGTTCTACAAAATCTTTATCAACAAAAAGTGTTTAATTTGCCTCATGCATCTGCACACATAATCGAGCTCTGTGGAAAATTACCGTTCCGCTCTATTTTATTACTTTAGAGTCAAATGTTAAAACAAGGAAAAATCACTAACTTTAAGTCATCTGCTTTGCCATGCATTTGCAGGATACATAATTCTTGTCCATAGAACTCCACACTGAGCTCATTGGCTGACATTGTTTTAGGACACAGAAAGGGAATTATACAAAATAACTATCATAGTTCAACAAAACTAAGCTAGTCGTTCCGACGGACATAAATAAAAGAGACTTTGTGTAACTAAAATATCTGCTAGCTTGATAAAGGGTATACACATATAACTGATGGATTCTGTCAGTAACTTGTACAATTGATAATACTTAGTTGGTTTTACATTCAATTGAACGTGGCAAAATTATAAAACAGTGGTTATCATTAGCTGTTTAGAGAATTGCATACAATATATTACTTATACGTATCAAACGCTTTTACAGTTAAGCGGGATTACACAATGTAAATCAAATTACATTTATCTCAATGTTGAATATACGTGACTTTAAAAATTATTTGCACTATATGAACAATTATTTTGTCACATGATCATTATAATAGTCATTATAATAAAATTAGTTTTCGGTTGTTTATTATTCAAAGTTAAGAAAATATCATATAACAGACGAAATTATCATAATGTAATCATTTGTACTCAAAACAAAGTCTAAATGCGTATTGTTGTATAAATTGCGCTGTCTGAACTCAGAGGCCTAGGGAAGCCTTTACTTTTCAAATTGTAGCAGTCACAGACAAATTCAGACATCTTGTCTTCTAAAAATGCCATTTCCTAGCACC
Source organism: Mactra quadrangularis (assembly GCA_025267735.1). Taxonomy (NCBI): domain Eukaryota; kingdom Metazoa; phylum Mollusca; class Bivalvia; order Venerida; family Mactridae; genus Mactra; species Mactra quadrangularis. The sequence goes on along the minus strand of CM046309.1, from coordinate 53,978,857 downwards.
GAATGCCTTTCATATAATAATGATTTAACATGCTTGTTTTGTACATTTTGCAAACAATGTTAAGTCATACTGCACCATCCCAGACTCATAAAATGATTTTATAGCTACGTTTGCTATTTAAGGAATTCTTGCATTGTCGAGGGTAAAGGCGTATCATAAACATATTTTCATACATACATTTTCCTTCACTTTATAGATATACACTTAACTGAAAATGACCCTCTGGCACCAGATGTTTGAAAAGAAACGTTGATGAGGACTAAACATTAAATGTCCTAGATCAAAGTAATTTATTTTTGCCTAGAAAAAATTCATAATTATTTTTCTAAGATTGCTGTACGTATAGTTTTATAAAATTCGCCATTATGAATGTGTAGAAGTCAAACTTTATTATAAACATATTTACGATGATAATATTTAAGCTGTTGCATGCATTACGTAACTTGTATTATCTCCATAACTGTGTCACGTTTTTTGGTTAAATTGTGTATGTTTATTCATGTAAGATAACAGAAAACATTCTTAGTAATTGTAATACTGTATCATTATTTTAAAATTATTAGATTAGTTACCATCAGTTTGCATTGGTAAATGTTAAAGCCAATGATACAATATGTATATGTTCATTTTCACCTTTATTAGTACTTAGTCATGAAATTGCTCGTCGATTATTTTAATTTAAAGATTAAAATTGTTTGCGCGCTACAAAGGTATTAAATCATTTTCATTGTTTTCGTTTTTCATTTTAAGGAAGTGCATTCATGCGCACTTGCAATATAACGAGAATGCATTTTAAACCATCATCATACATGCATAAGTTTTACATTCATCTTCAGTTGGAGGAATGTAACGTAATCAAGCGAAACACAAAACTCGGTTCTGGACAAACAAAGTAGTATTATATGCATAATATAAAATCAATTGTATGGCAGGGGGTTCAAGTTGTGTCATTTGCATTACAATATTTTTGAATATTGTATTTCAAGTTTGATCGTAGATCACAACGATTGAACTATGTTGCCCAGACTTAATATGTGGTGGTACATGTGCATATATCCCTGATTTGCTCTAGCAAAGCATAGTATAAATTTGTACATTACTTATAGCTAAAATTGTTCAGTATCCAACCAACTCCTTCTTGTCATGATAAACTTTATCAATTTTCATTGTTTAACCAAGAATTCAAAATTGTTGTTTCCATGTTTTTAACAGTAAGCTCATTTTCCACTTGCGTGTATAAAAACATTTTCACGCTTTAAGTTTTTGCTAATTACTTACATTACTAATTGCAAATAGAAGTAATTTGTCTTAATTCACAGGAACAAAACTAGTTAGACTGTATGCTTTAAATTTCACACGTTCCATTCTTTGAACACTTCCGTTTTTCTTGTTTCTACGCTAACAGCCAATTTTACCTTTAGTTGCATTTTATTTATTTGGTCTTTTTCCACAAAGTAAAAAATGCTTTCAAATTTTTGTAGCAATATAATCACTGTACTTAGTCCTTTGATCGCAATGCTAAATATATAGTTGGAGGAAACTTACTTACACATTGTCTTCTTCGCGAACTCCTGTGCATTCTTTACCAACTACCATCTGGCTTAGTATTGTGCCATTTGTTTTGATTCGTTTGAAGATGGATAACAGAAACTAAAACGTTGGTGAGTAATTGCGTCAGGTTCAATTTGTTTGTCAATAACTGTACTACACTTGGTACGAGTAATGTCACCATTACTATTAGTGAAATATGAATTCTTTAAATGAAATGAATGTCCTCATTCGTCGAATATAAAGTGCTTGATATAGATCAAGCTATTCGAACCAACAAGTTGACTGATTTTTTTTAAATACGCCAATGATAGTGTATGATTATAATAAGGAATATATATACATATAAATTGTTTAAACGTAAATAGTATCCAGTACTATCAGTTTTGATACATTAAATTTTTATAATACTTGTGTCGGTATCTTAATTATATCATATCAGTCATTTCAGTTATGATATATAAATAATTAATCTTGTATCGGCATATCATCTATCGGCACCATTGAACTTTGCTATAAACAAGGAATATTACCGTAACAACTTTGTGTATGAGACCTTGGTGTCAAATCTCATTGATATATTTAGATTTCCGAGTGTTTATCACTTTTATGTTTCCCTAGATTGTTCTTAAGCTGCAATTTGTCGTCTAAATATTCCCCCCCGTAAGGAATATACATACATTAGGTATAACCATTGGCTTTGTCAATATATCTAGACATAATCATATGCCTTTAGTACATTGATGTGTAGTAATTTCCATGTTATATTGCGATATTGTACTTTAAGTTAGATGGAGTTAAGGAATGTATAATGCAACTGTATAAAATTACAGTTCAACCATTATAGGGTGAATGTAAGGCTGTTTCATTCGTATTTCTTGTGGCGTAGGTACTTGGCGAAGCGTATTTGGAATGATTAAACAAACGAACATACAAGGTTGAAATATGATTTGTTTATTATCTAAAAAATGAAGCCGTATTGATAACTGCAAATCATAAATCAATAGTTCCTAAAGAGAAAACGGCTATGTTTTAAAGTCATAATGAAATAAAAATATTCGAGGTTCATCCAATTGGAATTTGATGAATCTGAACAAATTTCATAACTTAAACAAAACCTGTACTATACTTTAGTATTATACTATTGCATAAAAATGACTTTGAAATGTATTCTGGCAAAGAACTTTCATTTTAAAATGACTTATTTTATGTAAAATCTACTACGTTTAAAGACTTTTCTCTATCTAGTTTTTGTTAATTATGTATCCGGCTAATTGTAAATACTAGAGTATTTATATGCCTTATTATCAGTGATGTAAAACAGTTGGGGTATACTTCATTGAGTAATTTCATTTTTTTTGTCACAGTGCATTCTAAATAATGCATGTTCGAACTCATTATTTATATTTTGATTAAACTTTATTTTTGCTTCTGCTATTAGATGGCCAGTCTAGTGTTAGATTGTCACATTTTAATCACAATAATTCAGCATGGCATGCATTCAGTTCAGATGACGTAAACTAATTATGCTGAAGAATTACTAAGTCTCAATTAAACAAATATACTAGCTAGCACTAAATGATCAAGGCATGATTCAAATGCACTTATTTCATTTGTTAAGCCAACTTTGCTGAGAATGCAACTTGATCTCAAGTTCTTATATCGCAATTATAGATTCTAGCATAAATGTGCCTTCAGACTGTATTTATTTGGATTTGTAATTTCAAGTTCAACCTTAGGCTTTCGATGTTGATAAAATATAAGCTTAGCTAATAAACAAGAGGTTAAAAATTCCCCAAAAAGATGTTATCCTCTATAAAGTCTCATTAAGAAATTGCAATGTCGATGTTAGAAAAGATTGTGTTTGGCGTTGTAAATGTTAGATATTAAAAAGTGGTTTTCAGCATTGATGTTGTTTCCTATGGATACATTAAACAAATGTTGATTTATCAGTGCACAAAAATTATTTTCTTTTGTTTTAATACATAAGCTTTTCCGTAGATTGAATTGGCATACAGCGTCGCTGACTCTCCGTATTTTTACATTTCAGTTAATTGACTTAGATATCATATCAAATTTTATGCGATCGATATAATATGACATGGGGATAAATTACTCGAGGTATGTTATACTTTTATATCTCAAACATCAAAGCTAAGTACAATGGTTTATGTCTGGTCACATTTTAGTCACCATAATACAATATGGCATGTATTTAGTACATACGTAAGATGTTTATGCAGAAGAAGTACAAAGTCTCAGTTAAACAAATAGACTAGCACTAAATGATTTAGCCATGATTTAAATGCAATTATTGCATCTGTTAAGCCCACGCGGCACTTTTTGACCTTAAGTTTTTATATTGCAATGGTAGGTAATAACATTGAAGTGCGCGGACATCATTGTTGGAGGTCGTAACTTCAAGTCACACCCATAGCCTTCGAAGTTGATAAAGGTATCGCAGTAGCTTGTAAACATGTTTTTTTGAAAATCTGAAAGGATGCTTCTATTTATCGAGCTTTAAAGTGTGATAGAACAACATCTTGTCGATGTTAGCAAAGTTTGCGTTCAGTGTTGACAACAACAGGCTTTTCCAACATTAGGGTTGTTTCCTATGTTTGCATTCGTCTATTGTCAATTAATCCGTACATAACATCTATTTTCTTTCGATTTTAATACATAATATTTTACGCAAATTGAATTGGCACACAGCGTCGCTGACTCCCTGTATTTACATTACGTTTTATTGACTTATATTTATATCAAATTTCATGCAATCGAATTATTATGACATGGGGAAAATGCACTGTAAACAACACGCTTTGAATTCTATATCTGCATTATGATTTCTGCTGATTCGCCTGGGACATAGGGAATATTTCTTTAAAGGTATTCAATCTATTTCATACTGTAATATGGTTGGCATGCCACATACGGTGTATTCATGCTATATGCTTTTTAAATGCCATTCAGAGACTAATGAAACATGCATTTCTTCCTTCTACAATGAAGACATGACATGAAAAATATAGATTTTCACGCTAAATTGTAATTAATTGTAAATGTTGCTTAATGTTTGCTATGCAGATTTTTCTCACTATATTAAGCCAATTATATATTTATTTAAATTAATAAATCAAATTCGCTAGTACTTTTTGCTTCTATTTACTCGCGGAACCGAACAATGATTGGGTAAGCTTAGTGACTGTCACCCAAGAAACTGACTTGGAGACTGGTTACAAGTTTTTAGATGGCTTAATAAATTAAACAATGACAAGAACCGCATAATTTTGACACTTTTTCTGTTACATGAGATATAACAATTACAATACTGAAAAGGGTTTTAAAAGTATAACTTGCCGGCTACGTTTAACTATAAACTTGATGAAAATTTCTAAAGTTTTTAAAACTATTGAATATTATTGGCCAAAATAGAGAATATGTCTACTGATAGACAGTGCACTATCAATTGTCGAAAGCCTGCTTTTAAAAGGGTCTAAAATTTAACATGAATATTTAACAACTTGCGAAGTCATTAGTTACAAAAATGAACATTATATATATGTTGATGATAATTACATATATCTCGCTGACATAGATTTACCGATAGACAAAAGACTAATGTTAGTACTTTACCGAATGAATTCTTCTCCCCATTCGACTGAACATCGGTAATGGTGTATAATTGAATTTTAACTGGTAAGCTTAACGATTTTGTCTGTTACAACATCACTTGGAAATACTTTTACTTTTATCATTTTACTTTTTAGTTGTTCACTTTTAAAGATAAGTTGTTAATTTGTTCTTGTGCTAATTACAACTGTGATGTACAGACACTCGGTTATTCATGTCATATATAAGTCTACAGAGAAAACAGCAACGAAATGTTTTCTACGTATTAACTCAAACTTTTACAAAGGCGATAGAAGTAACACTTTTTAGGCACGTTTCGGAATGTCGGCTTTTTAATTATGGAAACTTAAAATTAACTACATTGTTTTTGTCATTGTCTTCACCTAATTAGCTCAATTGAATCGACCTCTGAAACAATAGTGCTGTCGTAATTTCTCTGTTAATGGTAAAGTTGTGAGATGGTTTAGGGAAATGTTAAGGACAATTGGCTTGTTTAGTCGTCTATAGTACAAAATGATAATAAACGTAAAAACCCAAATGTATTTATTTTGAAGTCGATAAGATCATGATACACATTTTTTTATAATGGTTGTTTTTTATATATATATAAAAGGGAATGTTAAGACAATTGAGCACTTAATGTCTGTTTTAAGGAACATTATAGCATGTACAATGAGTCTGAAAATATATCTGGAACATTAAAAGTAACATAAAGTCTTACGTGATTCGGATAAAGAAAACACCAACCACTGTTAGTTATCGCCACTCATAATGAAGTGAATAAGTTGAACAATGTTATCTGTCTAATGTTGTGCAAAGTGTTTTATCTAACCTAGTTATTAATTATAGAAAGCTTCCAAAATAAAGCTTCAAGTTTCTGTCATGTTGCCACTATGAAGGACGTTGGGGGAACATCGAAATTGGTTCCCGTACTCTAGTGTAATCTTAATTCCCAACATTAGTTGTATTCTTCAAAACCTTTCAAAACTAAAAATACATTTCAAAGCACAAACGTATTGTTGAAATTAGAGAAAAATTATGAAACGTCTTTTTTAAATTGCTCTTCAATTGGGTTTACGTTAACTGAATTTCTAAAGCCTTTTAAAACTAAATAAAAAATCCAAAGCACAAGCGTATTGTTAAAATTAGAAAAAACATTATGAAACGTCTTTTTGAATTGCGCTTAAATTGGGTTTACCAATTGGTTCGACAAAGTTTGTTTACGGACAAACCTAGGATAACGAAATTACATTTAGAAATCAATTCAGCGTCACATTCTTAATTAAAGACGTGTTAAAGTATAACTGCAGTGTCAGATTTTGCAATAATTAAAAATGATTAAACCACAATTCATTCGCCCTTGCACACAAAATGGCTGTCACTGACTTTATGCATCTAGCAACTTTTTCCCCAATAAAATAAAATGCATTTTTCTTGAACAAAAACTGTAATTGATTTGATTGTTTTGTGCTTTGTGCCAATTCAATTTTCTGTCTTAATTCTTTAAAAGAATCCACAAAGGCCTTTAGAGTAATAGCAATGACTTGTTCTTTTAGAACCTTGATGTATTATAGTATAAGTTAACTGTTAGTGGATATTTCTACAACAATATTCTATATTATCGTGTGTCAGGTTACAATTTTTAGCAAGACCATATGTACAACGTATCAACGTAAAGACAAAATCCAGTGTTGCATTATAGTATCTCAACCAAAATTTACTTATACATTAACACATGCCTGAAGTACAGTATTGATCAAAATATAAAGTTAAAGATGTCATTACCATACTAATACTTACCTTAACTTACAAATGTAACTCACTATTAAAAACTACGATTCTTAATTTAGTTGCGTTTGAGATACAGCACTAGTCAGAGTAGAAAAAGGTAAATATATACATGTTTGTTTGTTTGTTTGTTTGTTTGTTTGTTTGGGTTTTACGGCGTATCAACACAGAAAGGTTATATCGCACCGAAAGCAATAGATGATAAGAAGTATTGCAACCGAATTATAATGGTTTTACGTCCTAGATTTGATGATAAATATTTATTTCCTTCATATAGTATCTATATATGATGGTACCGATTGAAAAAGTTCTTTAAGTGGGTTAATCTTTATAAATTACTTATACATTATCGTCACATATTAATCAATGTGGTAAACCTATTTGGAGTATGTAAAATACAGCGAGTGAACAAAGAGTATATTTCCTTTATTATTTGATTTTATCTGCCTTTCTGAATATAATTTCTCTTTAAAGCTACAATAAACATAAACGTCACAAAATATTGATTTCGTGGATTAGAAATTCCTGTATGTAAGATATATAATTTTGTATGTGTAATAAAATAAGCAAGCTCTACATTTAATTATTTTGTATGTAAGTTTTGCAAACTTCAAGTATTTCGTATTTTGTATTTATAATACAAAGAACGACATTTAGATTTTTACAAACAAAACATGTTGAGTACGTTATATTTAGAAGTCTTGTTAAAATGAAATTTGTTTTGTTCATTATCTTTTAGACTAATCTAAAAAACCAGGCGTTTGACTTTGCAACAGTCTTATGAATGATATAATTTGTTTGACACATTTAGGAAAAAACAATTGTTGAGATAGGCATTTTAACTCTAAAATTCACACTAAAACATTTGTTACTAATTTTTATTTGTTTAATAACAGTTTCAAAAATGAAAATTTCCACATATAATTTTGTATATACAATGTAGTTAATTTTTTAGATGCATTTAGTTGCTAATAAAAATGTAAATTATATGTACTTGTATGCAAATGATGGTTTAAAACAAATACTCTACTCGAAGGTGTATAGGAAAGGAAGAATCAAAATTAAAAAATTAAAAAATCAAATCAACTCTTATAAATTGAAAACACAATAGTACACGAGCAGTTATGAATATTCGAGAAGAATATGCTACAATTAAATCCCATCAAATCCTATTGTATACCAAGATCACAGTTTGGATTTTACAATCCCACGTTTGAATGCGTTAGAGAATTAAGCATAACAACCAACGGAAAAGATATAAAACTTCGATGACATTGAGTAAATTAAATGTGCACAAAAACTTAGATTTAATAGACTGAAGTTTATCGGAAAAGGAGTGAGAAATTATTTCTCTATATTTAATCTAATTTAGTTAGGTGATTTATATGTGTTGTTTTTGTCAGAGGAAGTGAATTCCAATCGATTACCCGGTATTTCTGAAGACTGGAATTAAAATTTCCTGAATATCTGATGGAAGTGCAACCAAATTAATCTAGAGATTGTCTGATAAGACGAGGTTTAAAACGCTGATAAACACATATATTTTGTCTCTTACAAATTTAGTTTTAATCTCTTTGACATGCTTAAGTTTGGAGGAATTTTACTAAATACTCGTATCATCCATGTTTTAAATAAATTGACGAATCCTTTATCAGATTTTTAGTTGAAGCTACTATACAATAATGCCTGTTGTTGGCAGCTTGTTTGTTACATCTTCAATGAATACATCAACCTTCGTTCGATAGTTATGTCCTTATAGGTAAGGCCATGAAACAATGTATTAGTCAAACTGGTTATATCAATAGCTACATATATGAAAATCTGCATGGTAAGCTTTTGTTTTGGTTATTCACTAATACATGAAATTACTATATATGTAACGGTTATAACATTTTTGTGCATAAATCTTATCATTTTATAGACGATTGTTGACATAATTTTGATTACTTTAGAGCACTTTAAGAAAAAACAAGACAAGTTTTACAAGTAAACGAAGAAAATCCTACCCAAGCAAAATCTTAATCTTTGTCTCAGAAAATGATTCCACGAGGATCTAGACAAAACCTTTAACAACTTTTCGGTTGATTGATACTATCAAATCATGATATTACATGATGTCAGTTAACTGGATGACAAGTACATAGATTACATCTTTTAAGCTACAGAAACTGTCAATGTTTTTGTGCTACATTGATTTTAGAGTGCTGATTAGAAAACTTAATTGTAATTAATGATCTTGATATAAGAGCAATTTCTATTGCTAATTTTCAACGAGTCTTTCATTTACTGGGAAAAAAATATATCAACTTATAGAGAAACTGCAATTAATTTTTCCTGGAAACGAATTTACGAAATTTACATATTAATGTGATCGTTTGCACTGATTATATTAGGACGCTGGGACTGGTAGTCATTTTAAGAGCAAGCATTGAATCAAGTTATGTAATAGAAACTTTATAATGTCTTTTCATTAATGATGATAGTAATTTCACAAATAATTTAAATTACGTCATGAAATGTATTATTCTTATCACGATTGATCTTTTCCTGCATTAATTCCTGTATTAACTGGTTTGATTAAAGAGTTGTCTACAAATAAATGGTGATTATCGCCTGCTTAGAAAAATTTTCTACTTATCTGTGTACGCTTGTTGATTTAACTGAATTTGTTTTAATTTGTGCATAGCAATAAGACTATTGTATTTTTAGTCCGTGTTGCAATAATGTTTGTCTATGTGTTTAACTTTACAACGATCATAAAATGTATGTCTTGCTTCTTAATGAACACAAATTGTGTGGCCAGTTGTTTACTTGGGATACCTTTTTAGCTTACAAATGATCGATGGTTCTAATTTGTGAAAAACATTATAATTATGTCACCCTAATTGGTGTTTATGTTTCTTTTGTTTTACTCAATGCAGCAGATAGTAATTGTTCTACAAAATCTTAATCAACAAAAAGTGTTTAATTTGCCTCATGCATCTGCACACATAATCAAGCTCTGTGGAAAATTACCGTTCCACTCTATTTTATTACTTTAGAGTCAAATGTTAGAACAAGGAAAACTCACTAACTTAAAGACATCTGCTTTGCCATGCAATTACTGGATACATAATTCTTGTCCATAGATGTCCATACTGAGCTCATTGCCTGCGCAAATCCATGCACAATGAACAGCAGACAAATATCGGACAATTATTTTAGAATACAGAAAAGGAATTACACAAAATAACTATCATAGTTCAACAATACTAAACTAGTCGTTCCGACAGACATAAATAAAAAGAGACTTGGTGTAACTAAAATATCTGCAAGCTTGATAAAGGGTGTACATATATATATATATGGTTGATTCTGTCACTAACTTGTACAATTGATGGTACTTAGTTGGTTTTACATTCAATTGAACGTGGCAAAATGAGAAAACAGTGGTAATCATTAGCTGTTTATAGAATTGCATAAATATACTACTTTTACGGATCAAATGCTTTTCTAGTTAAGCGGGATTACACAATGTAAATTTAATTACATTTATCTCAATGTTGACTTTATTTATTTTGTTTTGTCACATTATCATAGTCATTATTATAAAATCAGTAATCAGACGAAATTATCATAATGTAATCATTTGTACTCAAAACAAAGCCTAATACTTATTGTTGTCTAAATTGCGCTGTCTGAACTCCGAGGCCTAAGGAAACCTTTACTTTTCAAATTGTAGCAGTCACAGACAAATTCAGACATCTTGTCTTCTAAAAATGCCATTTCCTAGCACCGAATGCCTTTCATATAATAATAATTTAACATGCTTGTTTTGTACATTTTGCAAACTATGTTAAGTCATACTGCACCATCCCAGACTCATAAAATGATTTTATAGCTACGTTTGCTATTTAAGGAATTCTCGCATTGTCGAGGGTAAAGGCATATCATAAACATATTTTCAGACACTTTCATTCACTTTATAGATATACACTTAACTGAAAATGACCCTCTGGCACCAGATGCTTGAAAAGTTGAAGAGGACTAAACATTAAATGTCCTAGATCAAAGTAATTTATTTTTACCTAGAAAAAATTCATAATTTTTTTCCTAAGATTGCTGTACGTATAGTTTTATAAAAATCGCCATTATGAATGTGTAGAAGTCAAACATTATTATAAGCATATTTACGATGATAATATTTAAGCTGTTGCATGCATTACGTAACTTGTATTATCTCCATAACTGTGTCACTTTTTTTTGGTTAAATTGTGTATGTTTATTCCTGTAAGATAACAGAAAACATTCTTAGTAATTGTAATACTATTTCATTGTTTTAAAATTATAAGATTAGTTACCATCAGTTTGCACTGGTAAATCTTAAAGCCAATGATACAAGATGTATATGTTCATTTTCATCTTTATTTGTACAAAGTCATGAAATTGCTTGTCGATTATTTTAATTTAAAGATTAAAATTGTTTGCGCGCTACAAAGGTATTAAATCATTTTCATTGTTTTCGTTTTTCATTTTAAGGAAGTGCATTCATGCGCACTTGCAATATAACGAGAATGCATTTTAAACCATCATCATACATGCATAAGTTTTACATTCATCTTCAGTTGGAGGAATGTAACGTAATCAAGCGAAACACAAAACTCGTTTCTGGACAAACAAAGTAGTATTATATGCATATTATAACATCAATTGTATGGCAGGGGGTTCAACTTGTGTCATTTGCATTACAATATTTTTGAATAATGTGTTTCAAGTTTGATCGTAGATCACAACGATTGAACTATGTTGCCCAGACTTAATATGTGGTGGTACATGTGCATATATCCCTGATTTGCTCTAGAAAAAAATAGTATAAATTTGTGCATTACTTATAGCTAAAATTGTTCAGTATCCAACCAACTCCTTCTTGTCATGATAAACTTCATTAATTTTCATTGTTTAACCAAGAATTCCAAATTTGTTTCCATGTTTTTAACAGTAAGCTCATTTTCCACTTAGCGTGTATAACAACATTTTCACGCTTTAAGTTTTTGCTAATTACTTACATTACTAATTGCAAATAGAAGTAATTTGTCTAAATTCACAGGAACAAAACTAGTTAGACTGTATGCTTTAAATTTTACACTTTCCAGTCTTTGAACACTTCCGTTTTCATTGTTTCTACGCTAACAGCCAATTTTACCTTTCATTGCATTTGATTTATTTGGTCTTTTTCCACAAAGTAAAAAATGCTTTCAAATTTTTGTAGCCATATAATCACTGTCCTTTGATCGCAATGCTAAATATATAGTTGGAGGAAACTTACTTACACATGGTCTTCTTCGCGAACTCCTGTGCATTCTTTACCAACTACCATCTGGCTTAGTATTGTGCCATTTGTTTGGATTCGTTTGAAGATGGATAACAGAAACTAAAACGTTGGTGAGTAATTGCGTCAGGTTCAATTTGTTTGTCAATAACTGTACTACACTTGGTATGAGTAATGTCATCATTACTATTAGTGAAATATGAATTTTTTAAATGAAATGAATGTCCTCATTCGTCAAATATTTAGTGCTTGATATAGATCAAGCTACTTGAACCAACAAGTTGACTGTTTTTCTAAAAATACGCCAATGATAGTGTATGATTATAATAAGGAATATATATACATATAGATATATAAATTGTTTAAACGTAAATAGTATCTAGTACTATCAGTTTTGATACATCAAAATTTTATAATTCTTGTGTCAGCATCTTAATTATATCATATCAGTCATTTCAGTTTTGATATATAAATAATTAATCTTGTATCGGTATATCATCTATCGGCACCATTGAACTTTGCTATAAATTAGGAATATTACCGTAACAACTTTGTGTATGAGACCGTGGTGTCAAATCTCATTGATATATTTAGATTTCCGAGTGTTTATCACTTTTATATTTCCCTAGATTGTTCTTAGGCTGCGATTCGTTGTCTAAATATTCTCCTGTTAGGAATATACATACATTAGATATAACCATTGGCTTTGTCAACATTACTAGACATAATCATATGCCTTTAGTACATTGATATCTGGTTATTTCCATGTTATATTGCGACATTGTACTTTAAGTAAGATGGAGTTAAGAAACTTATAATGCAACTGAATAAGAGCGCAGTTCAACCATTACAAGGTGAATGCAAGGCTGTTTCATTCGTATTTCTTGTGGCACAGGTTCTTGGTGAAGCGTATTTGGAGTGATTAAAACGAACGAACATACAAGGTTGAAATATGATTTGTTTATTATCTAAAGAATGAAACCGTATTGAAGAACTGCAAATAATAAATTAATAGTTTCTAAAGAGAAAACGGCTTTGTTTTAAAGTCATAATGAAATAAAGATTATTCGATGTTCATTCAATTGGAATTTGATGAATCTGAACAAATTTCATAATTTAAACAAAACCTGTACTATACTTTTGTACTATACTATTGTATTGATTTTGGTCTTATAAATGTGTTCAAAGAGGAGTTTGAAATGTATTCTGGCAAAGAACTTTTATTCTTAAAATGACTGATTTTATGTAAAATCTACTACGTTTAAAGACTTTTCTCTATCTAGTTTTTGTCAATTATATATCCGGCTAATTGTAAATACTAGATTATTTATATGCCTTGATATCAGTGATGTAAAACAGTTGGTGTATACTTCATTGAGTAATTCCATTCTTTCTTGTCACTGTGCATTCTAAATAATGCATGTTCGAACTCATTATTTATATTTTGATTAAACTTAATTTTTGCTTCTGCTATTAGATGACCAGTCTAATGTTTAGTAATAAGTTCCGTTCTCGATGTGACTTGTGTATTTTAGACGACAATTGTATCAGAAAATATCGTAAATAATTCTATAGCATATTATGGTATTTTATCGATGAAATTGTTAATTTGAATACTTAAAAATTTGTTAAAATAAGACTTTTAGTAAACTGCAAAACGTAAGACGTTTTGATTTTCTACATTAATGCGTGTCGCATGTGGGTTGAAAGTGCATGTTAAGGAACAAAAACAATTTCAATGAAACCAAAGTGGGATTGACATGTTACGACATGTGCGTGCATGTTCTCGTTCAGTTTCGACGTGTTAATTTTAACATGTAGGCGATTGTAGAAGCTGACGTTATCAAGTAAGACAGTTCAATGAAACGTTACAAAAAGTTGGTGTGGTATTCAAACTTTTGCTACCAAGAGAACATATTAAAACAACCTTGTTTGTTGCATGTTTTTGTCATTACCGTTACTTAAGTTAAAACTGTTTACATGTTGAAACTGATGTTAAATGTATTAAAATTTGTTTATTGTTATTCTTAAATAGTACTTGTTTCTCTTTCGTTTCTTATGACACTTAAATGTTGTTTTTGTTTTTGACAATATTTCTCAAAACATAAGTGCATATTTTAATTCCGCAATATATTTTACAAACAAATTAAATTACACCAACTTAACGCCCTATGCATTTTACTACTGTCACCATGGTTTCAAGGAAATAAAACGAATTCATATACAGACTAGAACTAATAAGAACATCAATCAAACTCTAAACAATTTTAACTAAATTAAATGCTCGTGGAATAGATCTTTGATAACTAGAATTTCTCCTGAATTAAGAAGAGAAAGTCAAAATCGACAATCCTTTAGCTAACAAAATTAAATTACAAATATATCTAATATCGATGTTTGTATAAATCACGTCTGAACGACAGCTAAGTGATATATATCACCAAATAGTTTCTAGTCTAAAAGCAAATATTTTTTAAAACTTACCCACTAAAACAGTCGCAGTGTCTAAAAACAAACTTTTGATGATCATATTTATTTACTAGTATATGTATATGTTGTTTAGTATAATATTATCGTTTACAAAAAAGCACTTTGAGACAAACGTATTTATCTCATCTGTTGCAATTTTAGGAGCAAGCGAAGTCGAGTTGTTTGAATGTTTGCTGTCAGGTATTGTGCTAGCTCCTTTGTCCATTATTGATTTGTAACATGCCTTACAAAACTACATCGCCATTTTCTTTAATTAAAAAGTTATTTCTTAATTAAGACGCTTAAACGTTCTCTTTTGTTTTAAATGGGATAATGTTATTAGACTGATTATATGAAAGATGACATCCTCTCCTTGAACTGTAACTTTAAGTACATTCTCTTGTTTATGGTTTGGGGTTAATAGTAAAGCATTTTGAAACATAAATGATTCATCATAATTTGTTTCAATAATATCAGAAAATCACAACTCAGATTCTGTAATCTTATTAAGTAATTATAGTTTATTTTAATTTAAATTTTCATTAAGAATTCATTTTAACTAGCACTAAAGATATCGATATTGTTTCATAATACGAAAAATTGTCGACTGTGTCAATCTGACTGATAATTACGTTCCAAGTCCTTGGTCATATATACGCAGAATAAACGTCCTGAGTCCTCTGCTGGCAATATTTAGAGAAAATAATTATACATCTGGTCGATATAGGTCACTCTGAAATATATTAGAATTCTTAAGGCTAGTCTGGATGTAATATAAGAAAAGGATTAACTTATCGTTTACACCTGCTTTCCTCTATTGTTTTCTTGACAAAGGAAATTAAATATCACTCAGATTTGTCACCAGAAGTTGCAATGATGTTATTAAAAGTTTTGGCGCATAAGGATATACATTTCTGAAATATATTCGAACGTGCTCTTGCATATGAAATTTGGTTTTTGCTTGCTTTAGACGTGCATATATTACTTATTGTATTTCGCATATAGTTTACGTTATTTTTTATTAAGCAATGCAACTCATATCTATTTTGTAAGGACCTTTAACTATTATTTCATTGCGATGTGGTCTGTGTGTATATGTTAACTAAACATATATACTGTCAAATGAACAAATGAACCTAGAATATTGGCATAGTAGGAAACACAAACTAGTGACCGTTTCACTTAATTTGTGCTTTTCTTCATCAGTATTACATATTGTATACATTAAATATGATATATACTAGGACGAAAAAGAAACGCCGGGTACATAAAATATGCAACACATGTCCGGCCGTGTTTCGCAAAACAAGAAGGGTCATCGTTAAAAGGGGGTATTTTTTCACATAATCAGCATAATCAGGAAATCGATTGAAACTTCGACAGCTGGTTCCATACAGATGACATTTCATACAAAAATAAATATAATAATCCAATAATACAATTTATCCCTTAAAACAATCATTATAGGTTACCCGGCGTTCATTTTCGTCCTAGTATATTATCAACAATGGTATAAGATTATCTAAAATAATTATTATAACGTGTAGTTTTATATGTATCTGTACACAAATGTCATATTTACCATCCTTTTTGTAAGTTTCATCTGTACCATAATCACAAGTCAGTTCATCGTTCATGCAACATTTCTCTTAAATTTTAGTATAAAGAAAATAATGTAGATCAACGAGTCTAAAAGGCGTATAAGACAATGACACAAAGTTCTATAGATAAAATGTAATATTTGTCAACATTTGTTTAGAATGTTTCAAGATAATTTCCCAAATGAGACGTTTATAGCTTAAACTACTCGTAATAATATTGCAACGCGAGAGCATTCAACTACACGCGCTAATAAAGTAGCAATTGAAGTAAATTCCTAATGCTTTTTTCTAAAGTGAAGATGTTTAAGCTTCAAGAACTGTATACAAAGAACAGTCTTTGTCTTCCCTATTGCATTAAAGAGTTGTAAAATGACATGTGCAGACAATTCAGGCATATATGAACTTTGGTAGAATCAAATCGGTTGCAAATAGTTATTCTTATATTCCATTTCATGCGTACAAATGATGAATTCATGTCTGACACCAAACAAATTAAAAGTATTAGTTGTATAAGATATTAGCTTGTTTTTGCATACCGTGCCACCCACTTCAATATCTAGGGATTCGAAAAATATGGCAAAACCTTGAATCCTCAATATAACTGAATTCGAATTTTCTGCCAATTCTCTGGTTTTATACCTTCTATTTCATGTTTTAATATTACATAAATATATGTAAACCGAGTCATAACAAGATTGTCTGCTAGCAATGGTACTTGATTTATGAGCGTCAGTCACGAAGATCCAACATTCTGATCGATGTTAGAATTCTCAGTACATTACGTACAAGTAAGCCTGTGTAACCTAATTGGTAAACATCATGATTTGAATTGTTTCCTACTTTAAGATATCAATTTTAAAACAATATTGGAAGAAGTTATTGGTAGATATATTATGGATTAGCACGAGATTTTCTAAAATAAAATAATGATAACTGTAATTACATAGAACACAATGTGTACTTTAACTATATTATTTATACGTTGTGTTCTTCTTAAACAAGATCAGAGTAACTTAAAAACGCCATGTACATGCTACATTTTTCTGTGATTGCCAAAACATTTGATGGCAGTGAATGGTTCACTGCAGATAATTGATACATTAGTTGTATTATGTCGTCTTATTTAATTAGGCATAAGCTTTGCTGGTGAACCACATTGTAATTTGGATTAGTAAAGTCGAGTGTAAATTATTTTTAACATTGACCTGAACTAGCATTTTAATTTAAGTTTATCACATCATAAACGATAATCTGTATAAGACTTATTCACATGATATTTTATCTATTTGTATCTTTCTGTTACACATTTTAATGAATTAAGAATAAGATGTGTTCCTATTTTTATTATTTCTATCAATGTGTTCACTAAGAGTTTAAAATTTGTTTCTCTTGTTTTAATCTTTTTGGTAAGCTCATTTTCCACACAGCATCTATAACAGTATTGGCATATGTGGTTTTGCTAATTATTTGTATTGCTTATAACAAACGTAATGGTATTTGTCTTAATTACAAAACACAAACAAGAGCGAGAGTGTATGCAAAATTTCACATCTTCCTGTCTTTGCGCATTTCCTTTTACATGCATCTACGCTTATAGCAACGTCACATTTAGCAACTTTTTTTTAAAGTCATCGTAATTTTTGTTGTGAATTGAAACGTCATAAACGAACGCTTGTTTGTTGTGCTATATGTATCCGTACATTGTCTTATCAAAATATGCATACTAAGACCGTTTTTTTTTTCATTTCATTAATTAAAGATCTAAATATTTGCAAAGATATTTACCAGTATTCAAATGGCTTTAACTAAATTAAATGTATATAAAAACAGAACTTTGATGAAATGATTTTATCTAAATAAGAGTTGAGGTAAAATCGCGATTACTTAATGTAAACAAATTAGATTTCGATATTTATTTGGTTCAGAATTTCTATTTCTCTCAAAGTTTTTAAATAGGTTTTAAACAATTTAAATTAATTAAATATATTTTCAATCAACCGATGGTTGATACTTTTTTGTCAACATGTATTCATTTATTATGTTGACACTTACATAAATAAAAAGCGTGTCTACATAATTTCAAATATTTATTATTTGAAATTACGTTTATCGGAAGTATTTGCCTATCGATGTTTTTTCTATTATTAATGTAAGAGATTCGACATTGTCTTTGCCTTTGAGCACACTACGTATACACATTTCAAGTGCCTGATATTTTGTGTTTTTCTTATGTACAGTTTTTCCTATAACGGGTAAAGGCATCTCCAATTTCTTTTATAGTTATTTGTCAGGAGCGTTACAAATCATGAGTATTGTAGTTGTTTGAATTTTCCAAGTAGTAAAATTATATTGTTTTGCTCATTAGACTTGTTGCGTGCATAGAACATTATATCGTCTGTATGAAATACAACTCTGAACATGGCTAGTCATTTTGAATTAAGGCGTTTATAATAACGTTCGCTGATAATTTAAATGATGCTATATCACGAGAGATGACAAATGAACGGTGACATGCCCATTTAAGTCGACTTTCTGACTTGACAAGCATAGCTCTAACATTACAATAGTTTTTGTTATTGGGTTTAACGCCGTGTTAACACAATTTAGGCCATTTTACGGCGTCCAGCGCAACTAGCAACTAACCTAGCTTTCCTGCACCCTTGTCTATAAGTACTCACCTACCCTACCACAAGGCCAGAAACTGCTCCATATATCTTTTTAATGGAGGAAAATTGATATCATTGTCAAATTTTCATTGAAAAGTATGACCTCCCCGGGTGGGATTCAAACTCGTACCCTCTTCGGGACACGAGATTTCAAATTCCGACGCGCTACCAACTGCGCCACCGACCTGGGTCATTACAATAGTAATTGTATTTATAGAATAATGTAATGTATTCATATTAAAATGTTTTTGTCAAAATACAAGTAAACTTATTCCTTATTATTATTAGGAAGGCGCACTATTTGATCGCACCTATATATACTGATAAAAAATGTAGGGACCTTAAGGGTATGCCGCATAGTCCCATCGTGTACCTTTGCTTCTTATTTTTGAATTTATTCTTGCAAATGTCATTTACCATTAGAAAACTTCTTCACGTTATTGTAGTATCAAACAAAAGTGAGCTTAAACTATAGCAAAGGCGTATATCTACCTATTGTTATGATATGATTTTGATTTCGATGACTTCTTTATCTCCCTTTTCGTATAAACTTCACAAAAAGTTCCAATTCAAACGTGCCTGATTAAAAATGTAAATTAAGGGATATGCATTATGTTACAGAATACTATGTTTTTCTTGACTCATTTTATATTCATTGTTGATATATTATTTTTGTATTTTATGTTTGACATTTATTTTAATACGAACATTAAGAATTTATTAACACCAGCACAGGTTATATTAATTCAGTTAACAAGATGTGCTCGTATATCAAAGATAGACGAGGCACATGAGAAAAGAATTTGTATATTAATTTTAATACATGTCAACAATGGTTATGTAATTTTAATATCATTTCCCAAATGATACTTCTTATTAGTTGATACATTTCTTCAAAATATGTTTAGAACGTAGAAACATGCACGTTCCCATGTCAATAAAAAACAATTAACAAAAATATGTCAACCATATAATACAAAGTTTGTTAATAATACAACTGAGATAAATGTTTTAAATACACGACGCACGTACAACATGAGTATCAAGAACTCTCAAATTATCGAAAGGTGTTCAAAAGTACAAGTACTTCTTTGAAAAGTTATATTGATATTTGCATAGTATTTTAACTAGATAAATTCACTCTTACTTTTTCTATTGGAGTATGCTATTCTACAAATTCATGCTGATACTAATAATATTGTTCGATAGGCAAGCATTATTTCTGATTCTGGTCAGAAACAGTCACTCGTCAACTTAGTTCGGACCTCGGGTCATGCAGAATACAAATTAGCCAATTACGGAATGGATCATCTTATCGTGTACACCTGCTCTCAATGATTGTTTCTGGACAAAGGAAATTACATCTCACTCAAATATGTCGCCAGACGTTGTCATGATATTATTGGAAGTTTAGTCACATACAGTAATACATTTCATGAATACGTATAACGTATTCTTGCATATGTAATTCTTAATATGCGTACTGAGGAATGAGCATAAACTACTTGAGCTTAATGTTCATTTAATTTGGCATTACAATGTGGCTACTATAATCTTGTCCTTAGACAAGTGGGTGATATGTTTAACAAAGTAATTTTTGTGGTGTCCAAGACGATTTTAAATTAAGTATGCTTCAATAAAAAAAATTAAAGTACATATTAAGAACGTTTCTATATCAAAATCATCGACTTTGATAGTCCAAACACTTGAATTTTGCTGTAACATAAACTAAAATACCTTAGAAAAACCTATAAGGAAGAGTGGGCGTATATCAAATACAACAAAGCATGGCTCCGTGTATGTGATATTTACAAAACAACAAAGATAATTTTATATTCAAAATTTCTCATAGATTTTAATACTAACAATAAGAATTTATGAACACCATTACCGGTTATATTAATTCAGTTAACAACATGCATATCTAAGATATACGAGGCACTTGAGACAAGACATTGTATATAAAGTTTAACGCCTGTCAATATTGGTTTAGGAATTTCTAATATCATTTCCCAAATGAGACTTTGTTGGCTGATACTGCTCTTTATAACATGTTTAGAACGTTAGAGCATGCACAATCCCTTGTCAATAAAACAAAGGCATATAAAACATTTTCCAATATCATATTGTATGAGTTTGATGAAAATTGGAGGGAGACGTTTCTGGTTTGAAGGAACGCTATATTATATAAAAACATAAACATTTTATTCTTACATTATAGTCTTTATGATTACGTATGCAAGCGATATGCTGATTCAATTACGTTACAAAGACTGTTTTACTGTTCAGGTTATTTTTAACTCGGTCAATTTAATTTAACACCAGTTAGGTAAATCACGAATTATTCATTTTATTAAAATCATGTTACGGACATCGTATAAATAACAACTATCCAATGCACTGGTTAAATAGATATATAAAATATCATAAGATATTGTTGCTAGGTTATAAAAATTCTTCTTCAACAGAATTTAATGTTTCCACCACAACTACAAAAGCCATTATAATACGATATATTAATTTACAACAGACAATTGTCTTCCATATATTAATTCAATAAAGACTAACAAACAAGTGTATAGAACACAATATAAAACAAAACTTTTCAGACGTATTTATTAACTTTAAATAAGTTGCAATTTTATAAAAAGGGATATATTAAAGAAGATTAGCGGAAATTACGCATTTAAGTTTGTATTGAAATATTTTGCATTACATCATTTTGGTCATACGTTAAACCGCATGAACTACACGCTCAATTAATGCACAGATATTTCATGCAGAAATATGCAAATTGTTCAAGACGAAACACTATACTGTCTCCACCGTAATATTACAACATAACTCATCGGAGGTATCTGTCCCTAGGCAAGATGTTTTTCAATCTATTTTTGTCGTTTTTCCGGAATTCACATAGACACTTGACGATAATTCTTGTGAGGATTTTAATGTCTTAATAAAAAACCAGCTCTGCTTTCAGCTTACAAGAGACATTCCCTTGTCTTGAATGATTATAAAACTTATTTTATAAAGTTAAATGTTAATTGTAAAACTCATGTGAATTTAGATCACAACAATGGTAATTTGTTAGAGGTTACACGCTGCTGTATGATAGAGGCAAAATAATGTATGTTACTTGTGAACTTCCTTTTTTCCGGATAATCACTTATGGAATTTCAATATTTTTTCTATTACGAGTATAAAACACTTTCAAATCAGCCATTTCATCTGATTCACTGCATAAACTACTATCTACAAGTACTTGTTAATAGTAATTTAAATTGTTATTTCCATATTAATCATATCTAAGTTTAATGACTATAAGACAACATACTCTCTTAATTAGACCATTTTTATTCAATTAATAGGAACATTAAAAATCATTAATAATTATCAAGAAAAGGACTGAAAAGGAAAACAACTTAAATGAAGTTATACGTACTACTTGTTATGCTATTAGGTAAGCCTTAACTGCTTATTTACGTTATACACAATCGAGTAATTGATTAATTCCGGTGACCTCTATTCGGCAAGATAAACCATTCTGTGTAGCTTCTAGTATCGTACGTTTTACACAGTAAGAGCTGGATACTAACATAAAGCACTTACTTAAACATTACGTATAAGCAACGAACACTTTTGTTCTTGTTGTAGCATATCGAGATTAAAATTATATTCAGATAAAACTATATTTGGTGAACTAGCATTATTGTCTACTAAACATGAATCGAGACAATCTTATTTGACTCGGGTTTGAAACAAATTATCAACGATCTATATAATGCATTCAGTCTAATGTATTTTCTCCTCTATCTGTATATCCTTGCATGATCCATGAGCGCTGCTTTTCAATATTGTAAGATACATGTAATGTAGATCATATCAGGACTTTTCCATAGCTATTTCCCAGGTCATCTCTAAAACACTATTTGACATATATTGATCCTAAATTAAATGCATAAGTTTTTAACGTTCTACTTATGGTTAGTTTTGTCTAAAACCTGCCACAAACCTGTCACAGCGTAATTGTAACATGAGTATAATGCTTATTGTCAATATATATATTTTCTGTCTATATTGTTCCATTATATGTGGTTTTATGTTCAAAAATATAAACATTAGTTATGTTTGATTAATAGATTAACGATTCCACTTGCAGACTTTTACATCATTGGCAGAAATGTATTTAGTTTAAAGTAATGAAGTAAAAATGGCATAAGTAAAACTAAACTTATGGTCTTATTGTTATGATTGCGACCTAGGTCGTTGGCTTTTAGTCCATGCAACCTAAATCATACTTTTTCATATCATTAAATTGCATTTTTGTATGAGACGTCTTACATATTTTCATACAAATGTTTATCAATAATGTTTCTAATTCTTTGAATATCTTTATAGCATGCAGATAAATAAATTGATATTAAACCGATAAATAGTGTTATGTTACATTTTTTTGTTAAAATTTAAACCATAACAATTGTTAAAAACGGAGATTTTACATTTTGACAAAGCGCATCAACTTGGTAAGAAACGGAAATGCTGACGAAAACTAACATTAGTCTTTGAAACGTATAGTTACGAGTTGTAAATTTCAAGTTATTCGACAATATACATTGAAAAAGTATATACTGTCTAGTGAGTATGTCATATTCTGTCATCCATGTCTGTAACGTATGACAGAAACACTTTGCTTATTTCTCTAACAAGCGTAGTCAGGCAGATTAGATTACATTATTTCATATACGACTTATGCATCTTCATTTCCTGTCCAATGTTATAATAACAACAATGTTTATTCATTGATAAGACAGAACTCGCTAATCATGTTACCGTAGTAACTTTATACTAGTAATTTATGTCCTCAATACCTAACAATAAAACACTTGTTATTTATAGAAACAGGGATGAACTACAGAAAATAAGTGTCCTATTACATAGAATGTGTCTGGTTTAAAATTCGATTTATTGCACACATTGAAATGTCATATGACTTTATTACATCACAATGTGTATGTCACGTACTTTTTTGTTTAAAAAATGGGGTTTATGAAGTATACTCATAATGATGGGGTTTTCCTTAAAAGAAAGAAAAGCTATTATCAAAATTATTATCTGACTGGTTATTTTCCGGTTCAACATAAAGATTATAATTAACTTCGTTGTCTAAATCTTTACATTCATAGGAATCTTGGCTTATAACATATGCTCAATGTTGTATTTGAATACAGAAGGAAATAAGAATATAATATACTTCTGTTTATAGCAATTGTTTTTAGTCTTGTTCAACACAAAGCAAAACTGTAAAACATGAATATATTTGAAATCTATGACTTGTTTATACATTGTCACAGTGTTTTTATAAAATTGTGAAAATATTTGTTGTCTAATGATTTGAAATATTTTTTTTTTCGTACTTTCGAAAATAAAAAAGTACACCAAGTCGTTACAATAACAATTATGTTTATTCACCACTGAATCATCTTTTATTTCGTGAAACAATAAAGGTTTAAAATTATTCAAGGAGGAGACAAAACGCATCGACTAAAATATTCACTGTCTGATGATTATGCCATACTCTGTTATCTATGTCGGTAACATATGACAGAAACACTTGCTACCGTCTCTAACAAGCATAGTCAGGCAGATTAGATTACATTATTTCATATACGAATTATGCATCTTCATTTCCTGCCATATGTTATAATAACAACTATGTTTTATTTATTGATAGAACAGAACTCGCTAATCATGTCATCGTAGTAACTTTATAACAGTAATTTGTGTCCACAATTCCTAACAATAAAACACTTTATATTTATAGAAACCGATATGAATTACAGAAAAAAGTGTCATATTACATCAATGTGTCTTGTTTTAAAGTTGATTCATTGCACTCATAGAAATGTCAACTGACTTTATGACATCACACTGTTTAGGTCACGTACTTCATTGTTTAAAAATGGGGTTTATGAAGTATATTCTTAATAATGGGGTTTCCTTCAAAGAAAGAAAAGACATAATTGTTATCTGACTGGATATTTTCCGGTTTAACATAAAGATTATAATTAACTTCGTTGTCTACACCATTACATTCATAGGAATCTTGACTTATAACATATGCTCAATGTTGTATTTGAATACAGAAGGAAATAAGAATATAATATATTTCTCTTTATAGCATTTGTTAATTTGAACTTGTTTAGCTCAGAGTAAATCTTTAAAATATTAAATTAAAATTTTTATTCAATAACTTTTTCATGCATGGTTATATTGTCTCTTTTAATTTATTTTGTCTTTTTTGTCTAATGATTTGAATTTATTGTATTTGTTTTAATCCGTACTTTCGGAAATAAAAAAGTACACCAAGTCGTTACAATAACAATTAAGTTTATTCACCACTGAATCATCTTTAATTTCGTGAAACAATAAAGGTTGAAAATTATTCAAGAAGGAGACAAAACGCATCGACTAAACAATTCACTGTCTGATGACTATGCCATACTCTGTTATCTATGTCGGTAACATATGACAGAACACTTTCTACCGTCTCTAACAAGCATAGTCAGGCAGATTAGATTACATTATTTCGTATACGACTTATGCATCTTTATTTCCTGTCCAATGTTATAATAACAACTATGTTTTATTTATTGATAGAACAGAACTCACTTATCTTGTCACCGTAGTAACTTAATACTAGTGATTTGTGTCCACAATACCAATTAATAAACACTTTGCATTCATAGAATCTGAGAGTGCTTTCAGAAAAAGAATGTCATATTATATTGACGATGTCTAGTTTTAAAAAAGATTCATTGTTCACATTAATGTCATAACACTTTTTTAACCATGACACTGTGAAGGTTATGTTGTTTTATTTTCGTTTAAGTATTTGTTTTTGTAAAATTTAGTCTGAATAAGCTAATATCTTTATTAAAGAAAACCAAAACATAATAATTAACTTGCCAAATATCTTCTGACATATCATTAAATGTAAATTAAAACCATTGTCGGTTAATAGTACCAACAAGAGTGATGATTTACTTGTACATGTAGCCATCGTTGTAGTAGAAAGCAAAGGACATGAACAGACATTTACTAAATAAATGTATTAATTATGGTTTTATTCAATTTTCTCCCATTATACATATCATAGTTGCATGTCTTGTATCTTCTCCTGCTTTTAATAAATATGTGGTGTTTTTTTACATTATATTTCATAAAACCAATTCATGGTTACTTGCAAATGTATTTCTATGTTAAAAGGATACTTCCTGGCCACTAATCAATATCCAGTAGAACTAAAATGCTAGAAGTTTTGCTCTTGAGACAGTGCGGTAGTTATTTCATGCACTTTGTCAAAAGGCACTTTATCTTTCAAAGTCATTAACCGTTATTATAAAGTGTATGTGCTAGTAAGACACATTTTCTATTGGGGGTAAGTACAAGGGTTATTAGGCAATATATCTGCCATGACAAGCTTATTTGATCGATCAAGTATGTCTGAGATATGTACTTTAATTCTTGCTATTGAGGTATTTGTGGTTATGTTAAAATATGCCACATTTAAAACCATTGCCTATAGGTTAAAGACTTACTTCAACATAATTGCAAATGTCCTATTTCAAATTGATCATGAATAAATTTTAATTCAATTTAGTATATTTGTGTCAAACATATGACAAACAGCCTTACATACGATTGCATAGGTTTTTAATGCATAAGCTTGGTCAGAACAGCGCAGCTACTCATGGATTGTCTTCATCAAGCTGCATAGTCCGTTCATCAGATTTTGTGTTTCAGATATACGTCATCCAAAATATCAAATTTATATGTTATAAAGGTTTGAAAGTAAATCATTCTTCACTACTGTGAAGAATTTCATGTAATGTTTTGAAGAAAATGGTATTTTCAGAATACAATTAATATCTCATTTATGACATTAATACGTTTAATAATGTATTTACATTTAGTTAACTACTCAGTATAATCGTGTTGAGATCCAGATTGTTTTAAAATCCCTCAGCTAAGTATTAATTAAATATTGCATTTTAAATTGCAATATAATCAACTTAAGCGTTGTATGCACTTCATTTCAAAAACCTATTTAAGCAACATTCTTCTCGTATCTTTGATAGATTCAAAATACCATCTATTAGTATTAAAGCTTATAATGAATGTTCCAACAATCTAATATAAACATAAAAACACATCAATCTAACGCAATTGGGATTCCATGTCTAATGTCTGCTGCACCAAGTATTTATTTAAGCAATAATCCCAACAATTTAAAAGACATAGTTGCAATATTATATTAGATTGATTTGCCTGCAAGATAATTATTGTTTTAACTTAGATCTTTATTACGATGTTTTTCCTTTTAAAGGTATAACGGGAGATATGAATTGATACAACTTAATACTGTCTTAATATTTTATTTAGTATTTGGTTTAATACAGTAAATTTGTAAAATAAACGAATAAATTTTATATCATAATTTGATGAAGTTTTAGCTATAAATGAATAAAAAGGCATATTCAAACAGAACTATTTGAAGTCATAATACAATAGAGACCTAAATGATCGCCTATTACTTAAGTTGACTTAAAAATGTCTTAATTGTTATATATGAGATTATCTAGTAAAAATCAAGTTTGTTTGTGCTTCAACATTATTGCGTTTGACAGTATCTTTTCATTGGTTTCTGATTAACATCATTTTAATCGACGTTTAACAGGCTTGAGAAGACGGATAAATGCAGGTATTGCGCACTATCATGATAAAAACACCGTACATGAAAGAGACAATTTGTCGTGTTTCATGCTATTTTTAACACAAAGGCTACAATTAAACAAAACACGGGTCGATAGTGCAGTTGGTAGCGCGGAATTTGGATTTGGAATCTCGTGCCCGAGGGGGTGCAGATTCGAATCCCACCCGGGGAGGTTATACCCTTCCATGAAAATTTGACAATAACGTCGATTTTTCTCCATTGATTAGATAATATGGAGAAGTTTCCGGCCTTGTGGAAGGGTAGGTGGGTACTGGTTATAGACAATGGTCCAGGAAAGCTAGGTTATGTGCGCTGGACGCCGTAAAATGACCTAAATTGTGTTGATACGGCGTTAAAACTAGTAAAAAACAAACAAACATACAATCAAACAATAATCGACTGAGTTATTTAAGTAAAATTAAAAGATTATTTGGCCTTCCCTAGTAAATACAAAACATATCAAAAGTTCGTTTGAGACATAGTCTACCTTTCATAGTATGTTATAGTCGGGCAAAAAACAACACTGTTAAGTAATAAAAAATATCAATCATCGCAGTTTTGCTTAATAGCACAAACGTTAACATTTTATAGTTTTCCTCGAAAATATATACAGTAAAGTTCCGCTATTAAGACCACTTTTGTTATTTCAAAATCTTGTGATTTTTGACAATTACTAAGACTTTTTAATGAGACCGTTTCTCTATTTAGACCATTTTGCTGGTCTTAATAGCGGAACTTTCTTGTAGCTAATTTATAAATTCAGGAAGCTTCTCATCTTCTCATGTTTTCATAACTTATCTGCTTATGTGCCTTTAGAATACGTATCTTATTCTAAATTGCATTTTCTTGTTGACATGTTCTAGACATATTATGTTGCTTTTGGGAACGTCTGTGACAATATCACCTTTTACAACAATACCTTTTATATCACTGTATTAGTTTTACTTTGCTATTTGGGAAGCGTAATATGGTGCTGTAATAACCATTATGGCAAACAATGCGTCACGATATAGTGTTTACTTTGTATTTTCTTTACAAAATTAGAAAATACAATGATTGCCTTGGTGCCAAAAACAAAAGGTATGTTGATAAGTATTGATATCTTGCTACATTCTCCTTCGTTTGATATCGTAACAAGTACATTAATTCCCATATATTTCTGTCGCTTTTATAAAATGTTCAAGATATGGGTTTTAAATATGCACATGATATACAAAGTTAGCTTTGTTGTATTTCTAAATATACCTGAACTCGGAAATGTGAATTAAGTGCCATTTAATTGTTATCGAACGTACATATAATAAATACGAAGTGTTAGTAAACAATTGATAGATACTGAAGTGGTAGTACCATGCCTTAAAAATAATAAACAAAATGTATTCAATAAAGCTGTGTCAAAAACGTCAGGCAAAAATCACCAATATTTCTTTCATCTTTAAAAATTCATTTGTTTACAGAATACAGTTTAATACGACGTATGAATGCCGTCGATTGTTGTCAAATAACTCTATCCTGCTAATATTACCCCAGTGCAATAGAAGCATTAATTGTTTATGTAATAAAGCATGATATTCTAAATTGTGGAAGTGTTACTATGAGATAGTCATAGTGCACACATCATAAGCTTATTTTTGTTCTTTTTAGGATAATTATCTCATACTGTAAAATGTCCCTCTGGATAGTGTACACTATTTCTTTATTCATAAAAAATGTCAGTCTAGACCTCAGAATATGAATACAGGAATATATAAAACTATTTATGTATATATTGGCGTTATTGTGATATGTTTATGGTCATAAATAGGCAAATGAAACAATAATATTTCCATATGTAAAATCTACACTCTTAGGATAGACCAAGAATGTTATTTGACCAACTATCGGTATTATGATAATTCGAAAGATTTTACTTCATGTTCAGTTATTGATGGCTTTGTTTCCAAATAGTTTCTTGTCAATTCTGTTGTTACAATCGTACATTGTGAAAGTAGTTACCCAGCAGGCAAACCGACGTTGAAACAACGTTGTTTCAACGTTGCATCACAACGTTGTTTTTATGTTGGATTTATTTTAGGATTTGAAAGTTGTGCCAACGTCGAAATATCAACGTTGATTCAACGTCGTGTTCAACGTTGATACAAGGTTAATTCAACGTTACTTCAACGCTCATTAGGTTGGTTGATGGTTGAAATCTGGTTGATAATTGGTTGTTATTAGGGTGATTTATAGTCGATTCCATGTTGATCTAAGGTTGGTTTTAGTTGAACTATAGTTGAGGAGGTTGAATATAAGCTGTATTTAGCCCTTTTTCAGAGTTTGATCTAGATATATATTTGATCTAGATATCTGCCGACTGAAAAACTGTATAACAAGGACAAATAAAAAACACGAGAAAAGATCCAATAATTTACAATTTAATTACTATGTCAATGATAATGGGTCATTAACCCATACAAATAAGCAAACACTTAACTAAAAACTGTATAAAACTATAAGTAACAAATATTCAGCTTGGTCTCTTCTGCCCCTACCTCCAGACCTTTCTGGGGCATATTTTAAAAACTTCATTATGGTTCCATTGACTTTGCACTTCGTGGCTCCCTAGTGATTCTGTAAAACTGACTCTGAAATCAAAAATATGAATCATAAGAATACAAAAAGAACTGCTGCAGTTTGATTTTCTTCACTCTGAGCCCTTAATATTTGGACACAAAACAGCGATCACTTCATTTTAATTACACACTAACAGTCTGTTCTACAAAATACGCCAAGGTTAAATCGGCATGGGGTCGAATCGTCTCCGTGCAAATTGGCCTATTGGGTCGAATGACATCGGGACGAAACGTCTGAAACCCACCTACTTGAAGTTTACATTATACAATGGATAAGTTTCTGTTAATTTTTCAACAAACAGAATTCGGACATAGTTTTTAAACACAGAATGCATTTAATAGAATGTTATTTGCAGGCGTAAGACAAAGAAAATAGAATATTTGATTTGAATAATGGCGCCGACAAGGTTTTCTTGAACACACACATAATTTTCAACTCTTAAACCAGTCGTGGGTGAAAAAAAAACAAATGATATCTATAAACAGAACAATGACAAGTATAGTATGTTAGTATAATATCGTTGTACATACCGTCAAACTAATGTTTTCTAGACTAGATCTTCGTCAGCGCTTTAGAAAGTCGAGGTCAGCACTGTGCGTTTCTGAATGCGTCACGCACGCATGCGCAGTTTCTAAACGCGCGAAAAGCACTTTCTAGAATGTTCGTTAGAGAATATTCAAAATAGTGAGAGAGTAACAGTTTCTATATTTCATAGTCAATAGAAAATATTTTGGGCATACTTTAAGTGAAGATAATATACCATCTAAATAATCGCAATATTATAAAAAAAAATATAAAAACAATTTAAAATATACTACAAATATTATCAACGTTGTTTCAACGTCGGTTATCAACATCCGATGATAAAATATTTATTTGTGGTTTAAAATTGGTTGATCAACGTACTGTCTCATTTTCAACGTTGTAACAACGTTGAATCAACGTCGTGTGCCTGCTGGGTATAGCTTGATGTGTAAGGCACTGATCAATAACACGGATCAATAAAAATTTAATGAACTTATCCGTTTTGTTCCGAAACGGTGGAATGGAACTGAAGTGTAGTATTTCGATAAAAAAAACTGTTTTAAAGTTACACATTTGTTTGTGTTATCTGATAAATAACTTATATAATAATATATATTTATATATAATCATATAATGAAAATTCATTATTTTCC
Organism: Mactra quadrangularis; assembly: GCA_025267735.1. Taxonomy (NCBI): domain Eukaryota; kingdom Metazoa; phylum Mollusca; class Bivalvia; order Venerida; family Mactridae; genus Mactra; species Mactra quadrangularis. The sequence continues at coordinate 53,947,280 of CM046309.1, read as the reverse complement.
AATGCATATGTTCAGTCCCAGTTCTATATCTGGTATTCAAATTATTTCAGCAGGTTTTTTTTTAGAAACTCGTCTGCTTTCCTTTCCAAGATTGTGCCTAATGACAAAATGTGTACAAATTGTGTTTGCTTGTGCACTCATCCAAATTGTGTTGTTCAAATGTTTGTTTTAAGACATTGTATATGTTATGTCTTTCTTCAATGCATGTTTATTTGTTGTTATAACAGTGCAAATATGTAATGAAATAATACATACTAATAGTGCAATGCTCGTTATATAGAAAATAAAAAAGAATTGTAATCAATCATACTGGAGAATGCTTTCATCACCGTTACAAAAATAGAATAACAAACAAACGTGTCAGATTATAATGTAAGAAACAAGTGTTAAAAACAACAAGTAGTTTGTGTTTCCTAAATTATTTAACAATAAGACAGATGTTAATCATAATCTAGAACAAACAACGAACGTTTATGTAATGATATGATATGTTAACTGTAACATGGTGGTCCCGAGATCAAATATCTTCCATATGTATTATGATTATATATTATATAATGTAGTAAATGTTCCAAATATTAGTTTATATAAAACAGGGGTTTTGTTTTATTTATGAAACATAAAAGGCACCTTTTCAGAAATATGTCAACGATTTTTAAAAGGAACAAAACCTCCATTCGAACACATCTTACTTAGTTTATAGTTAATATTAATTTGTTTAGCTTGATTGTGAAAGACAATTTTTTACCTTAGATAAATCACTTTTGAGTCCGCTTCCTGGTCCTTTGTATACTAGGCTATCTTCTAGTATAGAGTTTCTTTCACAATGAACCAACGAGAAGGGTGTTTGATATGAGTAATATAGGCTAGTTTTATTCACGTAATATTTTAACAAAATAATGATTTGTGTATATAAACCACAAAGGAAACTTTGAACGAATAAAACTTGCAGACGAACGAATAACTGAACATTCTAAATTGGAAGCTAGTTTTGGCACTTCAACTATATTTTCTTAACTTGATTCTATATGCATCTTTATAATAAATCAAAAATATACAATTTTATCTCAACTATTCAACAACAAAAAAACCAAGGATGCTTTAGTAATTAGTAATGGTGATATGAGTATATCTTAATGTAATTACTGGACATAAGACAAAGAGTTTTTGATAGTTTGAATACACCGTGAAGTTTATTGTACGCCGATGACTTCGATTGCATTGATGTTAAAATCATTAACATTCTGAGTGACGTGAACGTCGGCTTTTTCTGTTCTTTCTACACTCACCTTGTCTCGACAGTACAATAAAAGAAGTAAATTGACTTCGCTTAATTATTCCTGGCTGAACATCTCTAATTACGAAGGATGATTAAGTTATCTTTGGAACACTACACAGATGATCCTGTCCTGTAAATTTAAAATATTCACGTCTAGAAAAAGTTCAGTTGTCAAAAACTTGTTTAATTGCTACCATTTCGTTTGCTGTTTTGAAGTTCAGACTGTTTTAAACGCAATAAATTAGTACCTTTGTCTGGTTCTGCGTACCATATTATTTTAATTATTTTAATTTTACTTTGTCGCTTATGTTGTATTAATACTATCATAACTGGTTTAGCAACAAAAATGAACGAATTCACTAATATCACTACCGACGTTTCAGGGGAAGTTAAAGAAATTTATGACGTAGGGAAATAAATTGAATTAGTTTTTAACTTCGTTAGTGCCTTATGTTTATATTTGCAAAATATATATTTGAGTTTGTGTATCAACAGTTTCTTCCATTCGCTTATTTAATATTAGATATATAACAAACACAACGCAATGTTCCATATAAGTAAGAAACAAACTAACAAACTAACTACGATATTTCTAGCATTCAATTACTATGTTCACTTATTTGTAGAGCACCGTCCGGTTAGCGCATACTGTCACTCTCTGTACTACCACGATACAATTGATATACCATTTACGGATCTGTATTTAAAAACTTAGATTTCATTGCTTATTGTAGACGCGTTGAAATTTATAACTGAAATGCATGCGTTATTTTCAGCGCTCTGTTTCAAATCATGGACTAAATGATAATTGAACCCATTCAAGTTGTGGTGTAATGTTTACATATGCATGTACCAAATCTGCAGGATAATATTAAGGCATCGAAATTCTGAAATTTGTTTCCTTACTAACATGTATCACTACACACTGTCATTTTTCTTTCATTTAAACTGGACATACTGTAAATAGAATGACAAAACAAAAATACGTTTGGTTTAGGCGACACAATCCTTAAATGATTATATAACACATGTCCGTAGTGACATTATTCTGGTTCCTTTAATTTAAGTATTAATGATGCGTGCGGAATGAGAAACTAATTTAAATTGTACTTGAGTTAAAGGTATTTTAAATGCACTGACTGATTGAAACTTTGGTGTTTTGTTGTGATATTTAGTACGTGCTTTAATTAACTAAACTCTCGTTTTGAACTTGAACCTGGGTACAGTTTAAATGTTTTGCACATTTTATTACATTTAAATCGTTTGCGATCACCCTGATATTTTAAAAACTTCAACAACTTCAACATATATTTATCAATTTGCAGTCTGCACCTCCGCAATGATCAGTTCTTGTTTTGTTTAAATGCATCTTGGTTAGCAACAAAATATATTTAAAGAGAATAATTCTATTCAGATGCCTTACTGTTACCTTATAACCGAGTTCAAAGAATAGAAGAAAATATGTTTGTTATTGTTTCCTTGTAGCGTTTCTTATAATACATTTAATCTTTTGTTATTTCTAGATAAATATCTTGTTATCAGTTGTTTATCATGTAATTTGTTTAGGAAGCTCTATCAAGACGCTGGTACGTAGTTTAGTGAAAGACTAGTAGTATTAACAAGGATATTAAATGCAATGAAATTGTTTGTTATATTAATGACAAAATAAGGGTAAGTGTTGACTATCCTACTTGAAACCTAAAGCAGATACTTAATCTGTGTTTAGGAATATTCAGCACTAATAGTGGATGACTAGAGTCCAATCAATAAATGGTGTAGAAAATGACATAGTTGCCCCTATCAAAGGAATTTACTAATTAATACATGCATTACCATGAGATTTTACATAGTCCAATTTTGTTAAAAGGCGCTCATTAAATAAAACAGCTTCTTTTTTGTTCACAGATCATTCAAAATGCATAATGTTTTTTTCAGTGACACGGAAAACGATGTAAGTATATTTCCCATTGCCTCAATGTATTTGATATTGGTGCCTTTATGTTAGCGACCTGATTGTGTTAAAAGAACTCCGTTTTCCCACGTTTGTAAAATCTATTTTTATCATGATTGCTACTAATTAAATTCTTAACGTCCACCTTGGGTATTTCAAACGAAGACAAAAATCAAGATTTTACTAAATTTACGATAGCGTCGCTTCCTTAATGTCTTATTACCTTACATATTACTGGGTAGTACGAGATATTTCCAAGATTCCGTGAAATGTATTACACACAAGTGATTTAAAACAAAATGATGTTAAAACAATTATCATTCTACTAGGCGGCATGTATTGTAATATTTGTCTATGTACATACCTCTTGACGTATCTGTGATCTTACTACGAACATTATTACTCTGTTAATTGTTCACACGATGATAAATACATGATGGTAGGTCGTACTTTCCACTTTATTCAACTTGAGTATGAGTTTTAGGAATTCTATCATCATGTGTACATGCGCTCTTATTTTTAAAGTATTAATCACTGAAAAGTTTGCCATATGTTTACATGTAAGTTTTGTTTGTGAACTGCTGTTCAGATTAAATTGCTTACTATATCCCTTATTGTACTGATGTACGTTTGTAAAACAAATTTTAGAACTTAGGTTATTTAATCTCGAGACCGCTTCCTGGTTCTTCAGTACTGAACTAGTAGGATAAAGTTTCATACTCATAATAACTACCAGGTATTCTGCTAATAAATAATTGTTTTAATGTTAACTCTCATTAAATGCAACAGACAATTTTGTTCTAACCCTCTTCTGTAAAACATGTATGCGACATTGAAAGAACAGCAACACGAAGGAAAGAACTTCCTGGATTACAAAACATTGTATTGTAAGAAAGCTTACATGTCATAAAGCAGATTTCCTTAGCGTGTTTTTGGATGATTCATGGATGCCACTGCAATGTTAAAAGACAAAATGTATTATAGTGAAACATTAACTACTTTACTTGTTGTAGCTATCAGCACCCTTAACAAATATGTTTATATACTATCTCAGTTAGCAGTAATCATGTATGCGCCACCTGCTACAAGGAGCTGAATGATGTTAGCTTGTTAAATAATCAATCATTTTAACAAGATTTGTGTTGAAACTTCACTCTCTCCTTTCTCAGCATGTACATTGTCTTCAGTTTGACTAATGCCGAGAGTTTGCCTATCGATATATTTGTAATTCTTTACTTAAACTTTAAACAAACCCCGCTGCGAAAAAAATACTTTTCTTTCATTGTAGTTGAAAATTTGTTTACCTATTTTTTTTTGCAATAGAAGCCTAGAGTAATATATTTTATGTCTATAAGTCTAGTCAACTGCAAGTATAAAGCACTTTTATCCATTTGTTTCTCTCCAAGCATATATTTCAAGTCTGAATTTGACTTTAATTTTTTATATTTTTACGTTTGATTTGTCTTCTATGTAGCACTTCTAATGTTGAAAAAAGCAGACATTCGTTATTATAAATATTTATGCTCTGGTTTAAATTGGAAATGTTAATGATATTATAAACTTGTTTAGTATTCTTTATTATTATTATTATATACCGTATTTGTATAGCGCTCTTTTCATATTGAATATATGTTCAAAGCGTATTCAATGAAGAGTTTTTTATTACCAGATTGACTCTTCGCCATTTTTACAAAACATCTATCTACTGTTTTAGAACTTCTATCAATACAGCAACCTTTGAAGTTATTCCAAACTTTAAACAAAAGAGATTAATAGTAACGATATTCAATATGGCAACAATGATGAGTGTGAGAAATTAACTAATACGTAAGTCAGCGAATATTTGAAGATGTACTTTTCAAAGAGAATTTTATAGGAGTTTGTGAGATCTTACTTATGATATGAAAACATCATCCTTTGTTCCAAAAATTTTATATATTGAGCGTCAAAACTAATTTAATATTTTCTGTCAATGAAGACCAGTAAATGTTTCAGCAGTATCAAGAATCAACTCGATCTGTAAAGGCATGTCTTTTGTTAATTAAAATCTTAAGATGCTACTTGAACATTTATTTGAAATCATAATGACACTTAATATAATTATCAGATAAAGATATTTTTTTTAATTTAGTGTTAATGTTCAGAAATAAAATCTAACGGTGATTTAAGACATTGATCTTAAAACAAAGATACAACAAATACAACGTGTCTCAAGGGCAGTTTCAACTTTCAGACAAAAAACATGTTTGATTGAGAGCATTGTCCTTGATGACTTTTGACTAATGGCATAAAATTAAGTTTTTAATAAAGCCTGGGGAAAACATAACGAATCTGAAACACATTTTGAGTGGTGAACTTTACAGAAGCATCTTTAGTAATCTTCACATTTGATAACGTAATTGAAAATCCACAGGTTTCTGGAGAAATTTCATAATGCATATCTGACGCCTTTTGACTCGTGTTATTCTACACAATTATACATTTGTTGTTCAATTGAATTAGAACCTGAAATCAGACTTTTTGATGAGGTATTTATTTGGAATTTGTGAATCAGATACGCTTTTTTAGAAAGGTCTTTCAACAGTTCAAACAAATATAAGTTATTCTAAGCATATATACAAGTATCATATCGTTAATGATAAATATAAATAATTCACTGATATATTGTATAAATATGTAACGTTTAAATGAAAGGAGTTGGAACTATATATACCGTACGTGTAGTACATGCGAAGTTGTGCACTTAAGTACAGAATATTTTATTAGTGTTTTTTCACTTCTTTGATTAGGCAAATATCACCAAAATACCAAAATCACTTAATTGTAGTCAACAGTTTTGTATATATTTAAATCATATGATGTCAACACATTTGTCATGAAAATTATTGAGTTATAATTTGATAATTATAGTATAATAATTATAAAAAACAACTATTTTTCATTTTATTTTTATTTCATTTTAGTCCACAGCCCACCCGGTATTTCCAGGCAGTCACCCATCCAAGTACTTACCGGGCTCGAAGTTACTTAGCTCCGGTGATCGGACGAGAACGTGATATAGCCGTATGAATATTTGAACATATACTACGATTAAAGTGTCAAATGTGTGTATTACCCGACAATAATATAATAATTCACATACAGGGTTTTACGTGTAGGGATAAGGAAGATTATAGTGTTAATTATATTGTCGCCGTCTCTATTTTTCTACATATTTGAATTCTAATTTAAGTTGTCGTTATCAAACGCAAACTTAAATAGTTATCAAATTTGTACATCGGCACAATTTCCTGTAATACAAGTTTCTTAGGGAATTCTTAACATTTGTTTGTAAAGTTCTATCATACTTAGACGTATAATACACTCCGGTGAATTCAAAACACAATGGTACTAATTCAATTAACATTCTATTTGAGTTAGATGAAGTTTTTGTATTCATCACGCACATTTCTTGTCTGTTCGAATGGTCTATCCTAGTCGATTGGCTTATACTTATTATTCAGTGTATGTATTCCACTAATTACAAAACATTATAAGGTTAAATTTGGAACTGATAGAAATGTTACCTTATCTCGAACAGTATCATCTAGGTGCGTTTGTTAATTGGATACGAGTAATCGAAAACTTTAATCTATTATATATTTGAATTTCACAGACAACCCTTGGGCGTTGATTGAAACCTTGGTGTGCTACTTCTTTGTGACTTATTTATACTTGGACAGCTTATGTTTACCAACAAAATCGATGAACTTAGTCGGCATTAATAAAAGTATGCGTTTGTGTTACAATATCCCTAGTTAAACGCCATTATTACTTATTTAATGTGGTATGATACTTCTTTGAACCAATTAACCTAAGCTCGATTAGAAAAAGTTATATGGGGTATTTCAAACTTAGATTTATCACTTTCTTGAATAATCTAATCTGGTCCCTCGGTACTGATCTAGTAGAATAGTTGCTGTCCAATGATTACCAGTCCAACGTCGGTCCATTTAGGCTACACCCGCTTCTTTATGTAGTAGCTGTTTCACAAATGGTACAGTTTGACTTGGCTTATCGGTCATATAACTACGTACCATCATCTGTCTTTCTGCAATTTAATGTTGTGTGATACTTCGAGCTTTAACCTTGTTAAACTTGAATTGAACTTTAAATTTAAATGATCAGTGCGTCAACAATAATCATTTATTTACTAGAATACAAGAACATGTGTACACGCCAAGTCTCGAATGTTGCCACCTGCAGATACTACTATTCCCGCGAGTAGTATCATATCTATGTCTATATTCATCAAAATTTCAAAATTAGAAAGCTTATCACTAGCAGTAGATTTTTAGTGTGTAAAATTATTAAGCAGCATGGGATCATTGCTAGAAACAGTAACTATTGGAAGCCGCTCGGCTAGTTCATTTGGTAGCACGTAAGTCTACTGATCGAGGGGTTGTGGGTTCGATTCCCAAGTGGAGCATACTTTCATGGAGCTTGGTAATGAAATTACTTCTACGGACATTCTCTCTCCTTCTAATGATTATGTAGGGAAGTTGTCAGTCACTGACGAAGAAATGCGCTTAGTTAGTTGGTTAATAGCTTAATCTAGAGATTTTACTTTTCCAGGAACATTGAGTAGGTTGACTGACCGCCGTTATATGACCTATATAATGTGTTGCTACGGCATTAAACCCAACAAAAAACTAATCAACAAGTAACTACTGGACCTATCAAACGTATCTTTGTTCTGTTCCATTCACCCTGACGTATATATTGCATTACAGCAAGCACGAAAGATATTCTCGCTAAGACAATTAAGTATGATGCGAAGTTATAATTATATGCACCACACACTTACGTATTTTTTCTGTTTTATTGGAATATCTTAGACACTTGACTTTTGAACAATAGGAGGTACATATGAACCACTAATTACAAAGCTTCACAAGGTTGAATTTGGAACCTATGCTGTTACAAATGACATTGTACCGGGCAAAAATCCATCTAGGTTTGTTTGATTATTCTTACAAGATCTAGTTAACGAGAATTACAATCAAATTACCAGCCGAATTTAACAAACACCCCTCAGCCTATGAACTTTGTATTTGTGTGCTACTTCTATTTGACATTAGTTTTGCCAAGACATATATTTTTATGGTTTTGTGTGCATACTCATCTTTTTTGGTTTTATGTGTGTATTTACCAATTTATTTTCGGGAAATGATTGTACTTTTAGTTGACACGACGCTAAACTCAATTCTAAAACGACTGAACTAAATTATCTTTTTGTACAACACAATGTTAATGATAGCTTACTTACAACTTAAAATTATTGTAATCAATCATACAAAGATTGCACAGAAAGCAGTGAATAGAGATGTGTGAGGTAAGACCACTGTTGGAGGCTTTCCTTGACAATATACCATACTAATTGTTTGTTTGTGATTAATTAGGATAGATACGATTGCACACAGCCTATGTATTGTGCGAGTAATTAGCACGTTGTAATGCATTTGATCATCTATCAACACTCACTGATAAATCTAATGAAGTAGATGCCATCTGTTGTATCTAAATATTGCCTAATGAAGATAATTTGTCTTGGTAACAATGATTGTTGCATTATTTATTAATTAGTGTAAACTAGTTGTTCTTTTTTCCTTGTGTTACTCTTCAATTTTTGTCGAGATGTCAAATACAAAAGTATGATAAATTTTCCACTATTTTGATACGCGTTGTACGCGTTGTACGCGTTTTTACTATTTACATCTGCATCTTTGTACTAACAAGGCATAGCCGTCAGGCTAGCTCAGTTGGTAGCACACAAGTCTACTAATCGAGGGGTCGTGGGTTCGATTCCCGGACGGGGCATACTTTCGTGAAGCTTGGTCATGAAATTATTTCGCCGACCATTCTCCCTCCTACCAATAATTCTAAATTAAGTAGGGCAGTTGCCAGTGACTGACGAAAGTATGCACTTATTAATTAGTTCACAGCTAAGTTCAGAGATTTAACCTTTCCAGGAAGAGTGAGTAGGTTGATTGACCGCCGTTTAATGACCTATACTGTGTGTTGCTACGGCGTTAAACCCTACAACAAAACAAAACAAAACTAACGAGGCATAGCGGCATATCACCAACGTTGTATAAATCAATTGTATATTAGTGTTAGTGTTCACCATTGTTACGTCAGGAAAAGCCAGCTTGTTTTACATTAATTGCTAGTTTTGTATATTTATAGTTATAAGTTGAGTGTCGTAATGGTCAAATGGTTCTGTTGCGGTGCGTTTCTCGGAGTATATATCAATAGTTTTAGCCTAATTGTCAACCAATTTACCGTAAATATGTATTAAACGATAATTGATGGTCCTAATAACAAACCTGTATTAATATAGCGACCATTTGAAAAGTCACTTGAACCTGCTTCCGATGTACAAAGACCTTACTAACCAGAAAACAAAGTTGGTTTTATGCATTCCATCAAACATGGAGCTAGAAATTTAATAACAAACGGTTCATCATGGTTACCGCTTCACTTTGACAACACCATTCATTTGTTTTATTCCTCTAGACCCAAATATTGATAACATAATACAAAGATCTTTGAAGATATCATGTTTAATGTAGAAACTGAAATCATATTGTTGCATTTCGTGCCAGATAAATAAATCTTTGGATTTTTACTTTTAGTTCAAAGCCAGAAAATTAACTAAATAATTGTTTCGAAGAAGATAATAGTCAATACAATTTCACTTGCTGATAGAGTCGATATCATTGTGTTTACATTTGAAATTGGTATAATTGTAACTCTGCTTACTTTTGGCATACTGCAAATGCAATTTTTAAGAAGTTTTGGGAAATGCAAGAATGCACGTTTTTCAGACTTTATAATCCTTAGGTATCACTTCAGTTGCAAATGTAAAAATAGACGATAACATATCTCAGACATTATTAATGATGAAAACATCAGTTATCAAATAAGATGAAAGATATCTCCTGACTTATCATGTCTTGAAAAAATCATATCATAATATTCTTTAATATAATACGATAAACTTCTTGTGTGATAAGGCCTGAAAAAATAAACGCGTATTTCATGCATCTATCATATTCTAATTTTATACAGATATTTTACATTTGTCACAGTTCTTGTAAAATGTCTTCAAATAAACGTAAACTGTGAAGATTTTTACCATTGCCTTATGACAGCAATCAACGTAAGCCTATAACAGACATATTGCAACAGTATTAATAAAACACTGTGCATTTAATATTTCTGACTATTGTGTTTCATTTATGTTGTAACATAATGCTTTATGTTGCAAAATATGCAAATAGACATACAATGCTATATAGTTCCACCACAACCATGTGTTAACATAATATATATCATTTGATGTCTTTGTGAAATGTATATTTGTTTTACGATTTTTTAATTTCGTCATTTAATAATTAAATTTCGTTTTCACTCACAATACTTGCGACTTATTTCTTGTGCAATAAATTTTATGTGTAACACAAATTAACTCATATACTAACGTTTTTGTGATACTTGTTTGATTGCAATGTATGGTGACTAGGAAAGGAAGACTTAAATATGGCGTTACAAATGTATAATATGCAGCGGCTTTATTTTTAAAACAATATAATCTATTTTGTATATAAGTTATCAGTACTACATTGTAAATAGAATAAAATAAATATAAATATATTGTTTATGGAATGATGTGTAAATAATTCAGCGTCTACTCTTTACAATAAAAAAACAAAACATCTACCACATTCTTCAAACAATGTGCAAACACATAATATTCACATAATTTATTCATCGTTGCCTATTTGATTTTTTCTTCACGATTATGTAGACAATTTCCTGGCTGATTTCGATCTTGAATTGTTTGCCAATCTTTTTTTTCAATGCAATTATTAGGTTAATACATCTATTACTCCATTGATATGGGTTTTTATTGTTTACCAGGGAATTATGTGTATTTTTACCATTGCGGTTTTTTTTCACCGACGTCCATTGAAAATTTTAATACAAGTAAATTGATGTTTGTCAGGAAAAATATCACTTTGTCTGACATTCAAATTTATAATAATAATAATAAATAAAATGTTTTATTTTCTTGTGTCGCTTTGATACAAAGCAGGGTGTATTGTCACGTGACACTTATAGTACATTATAACCTCTGGAAAGCAGCCCACTACAGAACAAATCCCCTACACAACAACAGCTTTTGGTATTTCCCATGGGCATACTTTTAATTGAATTTAACCTCTGCAGAGCAACGTCTTCGGAACAGCAACACGCTTTCTCCCAGTGAAGATAGTTCAAGAGAGGTTGTACTTTATTTACAAACCCTTGGTTTTCGTCAAAATAATGCAAGCACCAAACTTAGAAACTATTCAAATAGTGCATGCGTAACTATTATATATATTTTATATGTTCGAAAATGCCTACTTTAGTACATGAATAGTAATCATTTTGTTATGTTATGAGTACATTTTTTTCACATTACCTAACTTCCCGCTTGATATTTTTGTGTCGAAAACTTGCAGCTTTCTAATAATTGAAACTCACATGAGCAATGTGGTTTTCGACAAAGGAAAGTATTAGTACTTTTATGCCCTCTTTGATATTATTCAAGTATTTGTGTGAAAGAAAAATCAGCGATAACATTTTATTACCTTATTAGTTTTTGTTGAAGACCACGTGACTATAGACCCTTGAGTATAAAAGAAGATAACCATTAAATACATTTTTGTATAAATGAGCAGTATTCAGTACACTCCGATTATTCCAGATATTAATGTTGCCCCTTCTATATATTTGTTCGCACGATGATAAATACATGATAGTGGGTCGTACTTTCCACTTTATTCAACTTGAGTATGAATTGTAGGAATTCTATCATCGTGCGTACATGCGCTCTTATTTTTAAAGGTATTAATCACTGAAAAGTTTGCCATATGTTTACATGTAAGTTTTGTTTGTGAACTGCCTTTCAGATTAAATTGCTTACCATAGCCCCTATAGTACTGATGTACGTTTGTAAAACAAATTTTAGAACTTAGGTTATACAATGTCGAGACTGCTTCCTGGTTCTTCAGTAGTGAACTAGTAGGATATAGTTTCATGCTCATGAAAACTACCAGGTATTCTGCTAATAATTAATTGTTTTAACGTTAACTCTCATTAAATGCAACCGACAATTTTGTTCTAACCCTCTACTGTAAAACATATGTGTGACATTGAAAGAACAGCAACACGAAGGAAAGAACTTCCTTAATTACAAACCGTTGTATTGTAAGAAATCTTATATGTCATAAAGCAAATTTCCTTAGCGTGTTTTTGGATGATTCATGGATGCCACTGCAATGTTGAAAGACATAATGGATTATAGTGAAACAGTAACTACTTTACTTGCTGTAGCTTTCAGCACTCTTGACAAATATGTTCATATACTATCTCAGTTAGCAGTAATCATGTATGGGCCACCTGCTACAAGGAGCTGAATGATGTTTGCTTGTTAAATAATCAATCATTGTTACAAGATTTGCGTTGAATTTTCCCTCTCTTTTTCTTAGCATGTACATTGTCTTCAGTTTGACTAATGCCGAGAATGTTTGAGTTTGCCGATCGATATATTTTTAATTCTTTACTTAAACTTTTAACAAACCCCGCTGCGAAAATACTTTCCTTTCATTGTAGTTGAACATTTGTTTACCTATTCTTTTTTTGCAATAGAAGCCTAGAGTAATATATTTTATGTCTATACGTCTAGTCATCTGCAAGTATAAAGCACTTTTATTCATTTGTTTCTCTCCAAGCATATATTTCAAGTCTGAATTTGACTTTCATTTTTTTACGTTTGATTTGTCTTCTATGTAGCACTTCTAGTGTTGAAAAAGCAGACATTCGTTAATATTAATATCTATGCTCTGGTTTAAATTGGAAATGTTAATGATATTATAAACTGGTTTAGTATTCAATGAAGAGTTTTTCATTACCAGATTGACTCTTCGCCATGTTTACAAAACATCTATCTACTGTTTTAGAACTTCTATCAATACTGCAACCTTTGAAGTAATTCCAACTTTTAACAACAGAGAATAATAGTAACGATATTCAATATGGCAACAATGATGAGTGTGAGAAATTATCGTAAATAATACGTAAGTCAGCGAATATTTGAAGATGTACTTTTAATAGTGAGTTTTACAAAATTTTGCGAGATTTTACTTTTGACATGAAAACATCATACTTTGTTCCAAAAATTAAATATATTGAGCGTCAAAACTAATTTAATAATTTCCGTCGATGAAGAACAGCAAATGTTTCAACAAGAATCACCTTAATTTGTAAAGGCATGTCTTTTATTAATTAAAACTTTAGGATGCTACTTGAACATTTATTTGAAATTATAACGGCACTAAGTATAGTTAACAGATAAAATAATTATCTTTTTAAATTTAGTGTTAATGTTTAGACATAAAATCTAATGGTGATTTAAGACATAGCTTTTAGGACAGAAAACGTGTCTCTAGGCAGTTTTAACTTTCAGACAAAAACATGTTTGATTGAGAGCATTGTCCTTGGTGACGTTCGACTAATGGCATAAAATTAAGTTTTTTAATTAAGCCTGGGGGAAAACATAACGAATCTGCAACACATAATGAGTGGAGTACTTTACAGAAGCATCTTTAAAAATCATCACATTTGACAACATAATTGAAAATGCACAGGTTTCTGGAGAAATTTCATAACGTACATCAGACGCCTTTTGACTTGTGTTGTTCTACACAATTATACATTTGTTCTTCAATTGAATTAGAACCTGAAATCAGACTATTTGATGAGGTATTTATTTGGCATTTGTGAATCAGATACGCTATTATTAGAAAGGTCTGTCATGAGTTCAAACAAATAGATATATTCCAAGCATTATTACAATTTTAATAAGAATAATGATTCATATAAATGATTCAGTGATCTATTGTAATGTGACTCTTTTATTGTCGTCTCCATTTTACTAAATAATAGTAATATAATTCAGTAGTCGTTATCCAATGCATCTTAAATAGTTATTAAATTTGTACAACGACACTACTTCATGAAATAGTAATTTCAGGAGGAATCCTGAACATGTGTTTGTAAAGTTCTATCATACTTAGACGTACAATACACTCCGGTGAATTCAAAACACAGTGGTGCTAATTCAATTAACATTCTATTTGAGTAACATGAAGATTTTTTGTATTCATCACGCACATTTCTTGTCTGTTCGATTGGTCTATCCTAGTCGACTGACTTATACTTATTATTCAGTGTATGTATTCCACTAATTACAGAACATGATAAGGTTAAATTTGGAACTAATAGAAATGTTACCCTATCGTGAACAATATCATCTAGGTACGTTTGTTAATTGGATACGAGTAATCGAAAACTTTAATCTAATATATGTTAGAATTTCACAGACAACCCTTTGGCGTTGATTGAAACCTTAGTGCGCTACTTTGTGTGACTTATTTTTACTAGGAAAGCTTATGTTTATCATCAAAATTGATAAATTTAGTCCGCATTTCATGAAAATATGATTCTGTATTACAACAGCCCCAGTTAAACGCCAGTATAATTTACTTAATGTGATATGATAACTTTTTTTAACCAATTAACTTAAAATTGATCGTGAAAAAAAGTTATTTCAAACTTTGATTTATCAATTTCTTGAATAACCTAAACCGGGTCCCCAGTACTGATCAAGTTTGATGGCTTGCTGTCCAATGGTTACCAATTCAACGTCGGTCCAATTTGGCTATTTTCGCTTTTTTGTAGCTGTTCACAATTGATACGACTTGACTTGCCTAATCGGTCATGTAACAGTGTGCCATCTCTCTTTCTCCAGTTTAATGTTTTGCGATACTTCGAGTTTTAACTTTGTTAAAACTTGAATTGAACTTTAAATTTAAATGATCGCCAACAATAATCATTTATTCACTAGAATACAAGAACATTTGTTCAGGCCAAGTCTCAAATGTTGCCAACTGCAGATACTCCTATTCCCACGAGTAGCATCATAACTATGTCTATATTCATCAAAATTAGAATGCTTATCGCTAGCAGTAGATTTTCAGTGTGTAAAAATATTAAGCAGCATGAGATCATTGCTAGAAACAGTAACTACTAGAAGCTGCCCGGCTAGCTCATTTGGTAGCACCTAAGTCTACTGATCGAGGAGTCGTGGGTTCGATTCCCAGGTAGAGCATACTTTCATGGAGCTTGGTAATGAAATTACTTCTACGGTCATTCTCTCTCGTTCTAATGATTTTTAATTATGTAGGGCAGTTGTCAATCATTGACGAAAAATGCGCTTAGTTAGTTGGTTAAATCTAGAGATTTAACTTTTCCAGGAACATGTAGCAGGTTGACTGACCGCCGTTATATGACTTTTACAATTTGTTGCTACGGAGTTAAACCCAACAAAAACAAACAAACAAGTAACTACTGGACCGATCAAACATATCTTTGTTCTGTTCCATACACCCTGACGTATATATTGCATTACAGTAACCACGAATAATATTCTTGCTAAGACAATTAAGTTTGATGCGAAGTTATTATTCTATGCACCACACACTTACGTAATTTGTCTGTTTTATTGTTATATCTTAGACACTTGACTTTTGCACAATAGGAGGTGCATATGAACCACTAATTACAAAGCTTCACAAGGTTATATTTGGAACCTTTGCAGTTACAAATGCTGTTGTACCGGGCAAAAATCCATCTAGGTTTGTTTGATTATTCTTACAAGATCTAGTTAATGAGAATTACAATCAAATTACCAGCCGAATTTCACAGACACCCCTCAGGCTATGAACTTTGTCTTTTTGTGCTACTTCTATTTGACATTAGTTTTGCCAAGAGATACATTCATATGGTTTCGTGAGCATACTCATCTATTTAAGTGAAAATTCGGTTTTATGTGTGTATTTTACCTGTTCATTTTACGCAAAATTACCACAATTTTTGACACGACTCTAAACTATAATTTAAAACGACTAAACGAAATCATCTTATTTTACAACACAATGTTAATGATAGCTTACTTCCAACTTAAAATTATTGTAATCATTCATACAAAGATTGCACAAAAAGCAGTGAATAGAGATGTGTGAGGTAAGACCACTGTTGGA
Organism: Mactra quadrangularis; assembly: GCA_025267735.1. Taxonomy (NCBI): domain Eukaryota; kingdom Metazoa; phylum Mollusca; class Bivalvia; order Venerida; family Mactridae; genus Mactra; species Mactra quadrangularis. The sequence continues at coordinate 53,930,860 of CM046309.1, read as the reverse complement.
GGCTTACCTTGACAATATACCATACTAATTGTTTGTTTGTGATTAATTAGGATAGATACGATTGCTCAAAGCCTATGTCTTGTGCGAGTAATTAGCACGTTGTAATGCATTTGATCATATATCAACACTCACTGATAAATCTTATGAAGTAGATGCCATCTGTTGTATCTAAATTTTGCCTGGTGAAGATAATTTGTCTTGGTGACAATATGTGTTGTGGTATTTATTAATTAGTGTAAACTAGTTGTTCTTCTTTCAAGAGTAACCCTTCAATTTTTGTCGAGATGTCAAATACAAAACATGTGATGAATTTTTTACTATTTTGATACGCGTTGTACGCGTTTTCACTATTTACATCTGTATATTTGTACTAACGAGGCATAGCGGCATAGCACCGACGTTGTATAAATAAATTGTATATTAGTATTAGTGCTTACCATTGTTACGTCAGGAAAAGTCAGCTTGTTTTACATTAATTTTTAGTTTTGTATTGTAATAGTTATACATTGGTTGTCCTAATGGTAAAATGGTTCCGTTGAGGTCCGTTTCTTGCAGTTTATATCAATAGTTTTAGCTTGATCAACCAATTTACCGTAAATATGTATTAAACCATAATTGATGATCCTAATAACAAACATGTTTTAATATATCGACCATTTGAAAAGTTAACACTTGAACCTGCCTCCGATGTGCAAAGACCTTACTCACCAGAAACCAACTTTGATTTTATGCATTACATCAAACATGGAGCTAGAAATTAAATAACAAACGGTTCAACATGGTAACCACTTCACTTCGACAACACCATTTTTTTGTTTTATTCCTCTAGAGCCAAATATTGATAACATAATAAAAAGATCTTTGAAGATATCATGTTTAATGTAGAAGCTGAAATCATGTTGTTGCATTTCGTGCCAGATAAATAAATCTTTGGATTTTTACTTTCAGTTCAAAGCCAGAAAATTAACTAAATAATTGTTTCGAAGAAGATAATAGTCAATACAATTTCACTTGCTGATAGGGTCGATATCATCGTGTTTACATTTGAAATTGGTATAATTGTAACTCTGCGTACTTTTGGCATACTGCAAATGCAATTTTGATATTGAAGAAGTTTTGGGAAATGCAAGAATGCACGTTATTCAGACTTCTTGTGTGATAAGGCCTGAAAATTAAACGCGTGTTTCATGCAACTATCATATTCTAGTTTTGTACAGATATTTTACACTTGTCAAAGTTCGTAAAAAATGTCTTCAAATAATCGTAAACGTGAACTGAAGTTCTTTACCAATGTCTTATAGCAGCAATCGGCGTAAGCAAAAAACAGGTATATTGAAACAGTATTAATAAAACATTGTGCATTAAATATTTCTAACCATTGTGCTTCATTTAATTTGTAATAATTGAACATTTGTAAACAAAATTATGCAACTGGCCATACAATGCTATAAAGTCCCCCCATAACCATGTGTTAACATAATATATATCATTTTATGCCATTGTGAAATGTATATTTGTTTCCGATTTATGTATGATTTCGTCATTTAATAATTTAAATTCATTTTCACTCACAATACTTGCGAATTATTTCTTGTGCAATATATTTTATGTGTTACACAAATTAACTCATATACCAATGTTATTGTGATACTTTTTTGATTGCAATGTATGGTGACTCGGGAAAGAATAGTCAAATACGACGTTACAAATGTATAAAAATGCAGCGGATTCATTTAAAAACAAGACAATTTATTTTGTATATAAGTTATCAGTACTACATTGTAAATTGAATAGAATAAATATAAATATATTGTTTATGGAATGATGTGTAAATAATTCAGTGTCTACTCTTTACAATAAAAAAAACAAAACATCTACCACATTCTCCAAACAATGTGCAAACACATATTCACATAATTTATTCACCGTTGCCTATTTGATTTTTATTCACGATGATGACCTGGCTGATTTCGATCTGAAATTGTTTTTTCAATCTTTTTTTCGTCCAATGCAATTATTAGGTTAATACTTCTATTGCTCCATTGATATGGGTTTTTTATTGTTTACCAGAGAATAATGTGTATTTTTATCATTGCGTTTTTTCTCCGACGTCCATTTGAAATTAATTTTGTCAGGAAAAATATCATTTTGTCTGACATTCAAACCTTATAACAATATTATTGAATAAATGTTTTATTTTCTTGTGTCGCTTTGGTACAAATCTGGGTAAATTGTCACGTGACATTTATAGTACGTTATAACCTCTGCAGTGCAGCCCTCTACAGAACAAATCCCTTACACAACAACAGCTTTTGGTATTTCCCGTGGGCATACTTTTAATCGAATTTAACCTCTGCAGAGCAACATCCTCTGAACAGCAACATGCTTTCCCCTGTATAGGTTGTTCAAGAGAGGTTGTACTTTATCTACAAACACTTGGTTTTCGTAAAAAAAATACAAAAACCAAACGTAGAAAATATTCAAAAAGTGCATGCGTAACTATTATAATATAGTTTATATATTCGAAAATGCCTTCTTTAGTACATGAATAGTCTAAATCATTTTGTTATATTATGTGCACACTTTTTTCACATTACCTAACTTCCCGCTTGATATTTTTGTGTCGAAAAAAACTTGCAGCTTTCTAATAATTGAAACTCACATGAGCAATGTGTTTTTCGACAAAAGAAAGTATTAGTACTTTTATGCCCTCTTTGATATTATTCAAGTATTTGTGTGAAAGAAAAATCAGCGATAACATTTTATTACCTTATTAGTTTTTGTTGTAGACCACGTGACTATAGACCCTTGAGTATAAAAGAAGATAACCATTTAATACATTTTTGTATAAATGAGCAGTATTCAGTACACTCTGATTATTCCAGATATTGATGTTGCCCCTTCTATATATTTGTTCGCACGATGATAGATACATGATAGTGGGTCGTACTTTCCACTTTATTCAACTTGAGTATGAATTGTAGGAATTCTATCATCGTGCGTACATGCGCTCTTATTTTTAAAGGTATTAATCACTGAAAAGTTTGCCATATGTTTACATGTAAGTTTTGTTTGTGAACTGCCTTTCAGATTAAATTGCTTACCATAGCCCCTATAGTACTGATGTACGTTTGTAAAACAAATTTTAGAACTTAGGTTATACAATCTCGAGACTGCTTCCTGGTTCTTCAGTAGTGAACTAGTAGGATATAGTTTCATGCTCATGTAATTTACCAGGTATTCTGCTAATAATTAATTGTTTTAACGTTAACTCTCATTAAATGCAACCGACAATTTTGTTCTAACCCTCTACTGTAAAACATATGTGTGACATTGAAAGAACAGCAACACGAAGGAAAGAACTTCCTTGATTACAAACCGTTGTATTGTAAGAAAGCTTATATGTCATAAAGCAAATTTCCTTACCGTGTTTTTGGATGATTCATGGATGCCACTGCAATGTTGAAAGACATAATGGATTATAGTGAAACAGTAACTACTTTACTTGCTGTAGCTTTCAGCACTCTTGACAAATATGTTCATATACTATCTCAGTTAGCAGTAATCATGTATGGGCCACCTGCTACAAGGAGCTGAATGATGTTTGCTTGTTAAATAATCAATCATTGTTACAAGATTTGCGTTGAATCTTCACTCTCTTTTTCTTAGCATGTACATTGTCTTCAGTTTGACTAATGCCGAGAATGTTTGAGTTTGCCGATCGATATATTTTTAATTCTTTACTTAAACTTTTAACAAACCCCGCTGCGAAAATACTTTCCTTTCATTGTAGTTGAACATTTGTTTACCTATTATTTTTTGCAATAGAAGCCTAGAGTAATATATTTTATGTCTATACGTCTAGTCATCTGCAAGTATAAAGCACTTTTATCCATTTGTTTCTCTCCAAGCATATATTTCAAGTCTGAATTTGACTTTCATTTTTTACGTTTGATTTATCTTCTATGTAGCGTTTCTAGTGTTGAAAAAGCAGACATTCGTTAATATTAATAAATATGCTCTGGTTTAAATTGGAAATGTTAATGATATTATAAACTGGTTTAGTATTCAATGAAGAGTTTTTCATTACCAAGTTGACTCTCAGCCATGTTTACAATACATATATCTACTGTTTTAGAACTTCTATCAATACAGCAACCTTTGAAGTAATTCCAACTTTTAACAACAGAGAATAATAGTAACGATATTCAATATGGCAACAATGATGAGTGTGAGAAATTATCGTAAATAATACGTAAGTCAGCGAATATTTGAAGATGTACTTTTATTAGTGAGTTTGACAAAATTTTGCGAGATTTTACTTTTGACATGAAAACATCATACTTTGTTCCAAAAATTATATATATTGAGCGACAAAACTAATTTAATAATTTCCGTCGATGAAGAACAGCAAATGTTTCAACAAGAATCACCTCAATTTGTAAAGCCATGTCTTTTATTAATTAAAACCTTAGGATGCTACTTGAACATTTATTTGAAATTATAACGGCACTAAGTATAGTTAACAGATAAAATAATTATCTTTTTAAATTTAGTGTTAATGTTTAGACATAAAATCTAATGGTGATTTAGGACATAGCTCTTAGGACAGAAAACGTGTCTCTAGGCAGTTTCAATTTTCAGACAAAAACATGTTTGATTGAGAGCATTGTCCTTGGTGACGTTCGACTAATGGCATAAAATTAAGTTTTTTAATTAAGCCTGGGGGAAAACATAACGAATCTGCAACACATAATGAGTGGAGTACTTTACAGAAGCATCTTTAAAAATCATCACATTTGACAACATAATTGAAAATGCACAGGTTTCTGGAGAAATTTCATGATGCATATCAGACGCCTTTTGATTTTGCTACTCTACACAATTATACATTTGTTGTTCAATTGAATTAGAACCTGAAATCAGACTTTTTGATGAGGTATTTATTTGGAATTTGTGAATCAGATGCGCTATTTTAGAAAGGTCTTTCAACAGTTCAAACAAACATAAGTTATTCTAAGCATATGTACAAGTATCATATCGTTAATGATAAATATAAATAATTCACTGATATATTGTATAAATATGTAACGTTTTCAATGGAAGGAGTTGGACTTATATATCTCGTACGTGTAGTACATGCGAAATTGTGCACTTAAGTGTACAGGATATTTTGTTAATTCAGTGATTGTTTCACTTCTTTGATAAGGCAAATATCACCTAATACCAAAAACACTTTGTTGTGGTCAACAGTTTTGTATATATTTAAATCTTATGATGTCAACACATTTGCCATGAAAATTATTGAAGTATATAATTTGATAATTATAGTATAATAATTATAAAACACAATTTTTATTTCATTTTAGTCCACAGTAACCGGTATTCACAGGCGGTCACCCATCCAAGTACTTACCGGGCTCGACGTTACTTAACTTCGGTGATCGGACGAGAACGTGATATAGCCGTATGAATATTTGAACATATACTACAATTATATTGTCAAACGTGTGTATTACCCGACAATAATATTATAATTCACATACAGGGTTTTACGTGTAGGGATAAGGACGATTTTAGTGTTAATTATATTGTCGCCGTCTCTATTTTTCTACATAATTGAATTCTAATTTAAGTTGTCGTTATCAAACGCAATCTTAAATAGTTATCAAATCTGTACACAGGTACAATTTTCTGTGATACTAGTTTCTTAGGGAATTCTTAACACTTGTTTGTAAAAATCTATCATACTTAGACGAATAATACACTCCGGTGAATTCAAAACACAATGGTGCTAATTTAATTAACATTCTATTTGAGTTAGATGACGTTTTTTGTATTCATCACGCACATTTCTTGTCTGTTCTTTGGTCTATCCTAGTCGATTAACTTGTACTTATTATTTAGTGTATGTATTCCACTAATTACAGAACATGATAAGGTTAAATTTGGAACTAATAGAAATGTTACCTCATCGTGAACAATATCATCTAGGTGTGTTTGTTAATTGGATAGAGTAATCGAAAACTTTAAATATATGTTAGAATTCCACAGACAACCCTTGGGCGTTGATTGAAACCTTGGTGTGCTACTTTGTGTGACTTATTTATACTAGGACAGCTTATGTATATCATCAAAATTGATAAATTTAGTCGGCATTTCATGCAAATATGCTTCTGTATTCATACAGACCCAGTCAAACGCCAGTATAATTTACTTAATGTGATATGATAACTTTTTTTAACCAATTAACTTAAAATTGATCGTGAAAAAAAGTTATTTTAAACTTTGATTTATCAATTTCTTGAATAACCTAACCTGGGTCCCAAGTACTGATCAAATTTGATAGCTTGCTGTCCAATAGTTACCAATTCAACGTCGGTCCAATTAGGCTACTTTTGTTTTTTTAGTAGCTGTTTACAATTGTTACGACTTGACTTGCCTAATCGGTCATGTAACAGCGTACCATCTGTCTTTCTCCAACTTAATGTTCTGCGATACTTTTAACTTGAATTGAACTTTAAATTTAAATGGTCAGTGCGCCAACAATAATTATTTATTCACTAAAATACAAGACTTTTTTGAACATTTGTTCACGCCAAGTCTCAAATGTTGCCAACTGCAGATACTACTATTCCCACGAGTAGTATCATATCTGTGTCTATATTCATCAAAATTAGAATGCCTATCACTAGCAGTAGATTTTCAGTGTGTAAAAATATTAAGCAGCATGTGATCATTGCTAGAAACAGTGACTACTGGAAGCCGCCCGGCTAAGCTTATTTGGTGGCACGTAAGTCTACTGATCGAGGGGTCGTGGGTTCGATTCCCAGGCAGAGCATACTTTCATAGAGCTTGGTAATGAAATTACTTCTATGGCCATTCTCTCTCCTTCTAATGATTTTAATTATGTAGGGCAGTTGTCAGTCACTGACGAAAAAAAGCTTAGTTAGTTGGTTAACAGCTTAATTTAGAGATATAACTTTTCCAGGAACATTGAGTGGGTTGACTGACCGCCGTTATATGACCTATACAATGTATTGCTACGGCGTTACACCCAACAAAAAACTAACAAACAAGTAACTACTGGACCTATCAAACATATCTTTGTTCTGTTCCATTCACCCGACGTATATATTGCATTACAGCAACCAGGAATAACATTCTTGCTATGACAATTAAGTTTGATGCGAAGTTATTATTCTATGCACCACACACTTACGTAATTTGTCTGTTTTATTGTTATATCTTAGACACTTGACTTTTGCACAATAGAAGGTGCATATGAACCACTAATTACAAAGCTTCACAAGGTTATATTTGGAACCTTTGCAGTTACAAATGATATTGTACCGGGCAAAAATCCATCTAGGTTTGTTTGATTATTCTTACAAGATCTAGTTAACGAGAATTACAATCAAATTACCAGCCGAATTTCACAGACACCCCTCAGGCTATGATCTTTGTCTTTGTGTGCTACTTCTATTTTACATAAGCGTTGCCAAGACATATATTCTTATGGTATTGTGTGCATACTCATCTATGTACAAGATAATTAGGTTTAATGTGCATTTTACCAATTTATTTTCATGAAATGACCACAATTTTAGTTGACACGACGCTAAACTCAATTCTAAAACGACTGAACTAAATTATCTTTTTGTACAACACATTAATAATGATAGCTTACTTCCAACTTGAAATTATTGTAATCATTCGTACAAAGATTGCACAAGAAGCAGTGAATAGAGATGTGTGAGGTAAGACCACTGTTGGAGGCTTTCCTTGACAATATACCATACTAATTGTTTGTTTATGATTTATTAAGATAGGTATGATTGCACAAAGCTAATGTCTTGTGTGGGTAATTGGCACACTGTAATATATTTGATCATCTATCAACACTCACTGATAAATCTAATGAAGTAGATGCCACCTGCTGTATCTAAATATTGCCTCATGAAGATAATTTGTATTGGTGACAATGATTGTTGTATTATTCATTAATTAGTGTAAACTAGTTGTTCTTTTTTACTTGTGTTACTCTTCAATTTTTGTCGAGATGTCAAATACAAAAATGTAATGAATTCTCCACATTTTATATCAATAGTTTTAATAGATTGTCAACCAATTTACCGTAAATATGTATTAAACCATAATTGATGGTCCTAATAACAAACCTGTTTTAATATATCGACCATTTGAAAAGTTAACACTTGAACCTGCCTCCGATGTGCAAAGACCTTACTCACCAGAAACCAACTTTGATTTTATGCATTCCATCAAACATGGAGCTAGCAATTTAATAACAAACGGTTCAACATGGTAACCACATCACTTCGACAACACCATTTTTTTGTTTTATTCCTCTAGAGCCAAATATTGATAACATAATAAAAAGATCTTTGAAGATATCATGTTTAATGTAGAAGCTGAAATCATGTTGTTGCATTTCGTGCCAGATAAATAAATCTTTGGATTTTTACTTTTAGTTCAAAGCCAGAAAATTAACTAAATAATTGTTTCGAAGAAGATAACAGTCAATACAATTTCACTTGCTGATAGAGTCGATATCATTGTGTTTACATTTGAAATTGGTATAATTGTAACTCTGCGTACTTTTGGCATACTGCAAATGAAATTTTGATATTGAAGAAGTGTTGGGAAATGCAAGAATGCACGTTATTCAGACTTTATAATCCTTAGGTATCACTTTGGTTGCAAATGTAAAAATAGACGATAACATATCTTAGAGATTATTAATGATGAAAACATCAGTTATCAAATAAGATGAAAGATATCTCCTGACTTATCATGTCTTGAAAAAATTTCATATCATAATATTCTTTAATATAATACGATAAACTTCTTGTGTGATAAGGCCTGAAAAAATAAACTCGTGTTTCATGCAACTATCATATCCTAGTTTTACACATATATTTTACATTTGTCACATTTCATGAAAAATGTCTTCAAATAAACGTAAACTGTTAAGTTCTTTACCAATGTCTTATAAGAGCAATCAGCGTAAGCCTAAAACATACATATTGCAACAGTATTATTAAAACACATTTAATATTTCTGGCCATTGTGCTTCATTTAAGTTGTATTAATTGAACATTCGTAAACAAAATTATGCAACTGGCCATACAATGCAATATAGTCCCCCAACAACCATGTGTTAATATAATATTTTTTATTTGATGTCATTGTGAAATGTATACTTGTTTTACGATTTATGTATGATTTTGTCAATTAATAATTTAAATTCATTTTCACTCACAATACTTGCGATTTATTTCTTGTGCAATATCTTTTATGTGTAACACAAATTCGCTCATATACCAATGTTATTGTGATACTTGTTTGATTGCAAGGTAGAGTGACTAGGAGGAAAAGTCAAATATGACGTTACAAATGTATAAAAATGCTGCGGTTTCATTTTTAAAACAATATAATTTATTTTGTATTTGAGTTATCAGTACTACATTGTAAATAGAATAGAATAAATATAAATATATTGTTTATGGAATGATGTGTAAGTAATTCAGCGTCTACTCTTTACAATAAAACAAAACATCTACCACATTCTCCAAACAATGTGCAAACACATATTATTCACATAATTTATTCACCGTTGCCTATTTGATTTCTTTTTCTTCACGATGATGTAGACAATTACCTGGCTGATTTTGACCAGGAATTGTTTTGCCAATCTTTTTCATCCAATGCAATTATTAGGTTAATACTTCTATTGCTCCATTGATATGTGTTTTATTGTTTACCAGAGAATAATGTGTATTTTTACCATTGCGTTTTTTCACCGACGTCCATTTAAGCATTTGAATACTAGTAAATTGATTTTTGTCAGGAAAAATATCATTTCGTCTGACATTCAAACCTAATAGCAATCATATTTAATAAATGTTTTATTTTTTTGAGTCGCTTTTGTACAAAGCAAGGTGTGTTGTCACGTGATATTTATAGTGCAGTTTAACCTCTGCACAGTGGCTCTCTACAGAACAAATTCCCCGCACAACAACAGCTTTTGATATTTCCCATGGGCATACTTTTAATTGAATTTAACCTCTGCAGAGCAACTGTATGTGAACAGCAACACGCTTTCTCCCTGTGGAGGTTGTTCAAGAGAGGTTGTACTTTATTTACAAACGTCAAAACGTCGTCAAAATAATGCAAAGGCTAAACGGAGAAAATATTCAAATAGTGCATGCGTAACTATTATATATATATTATAATATTATGTTCGAAAAAGCCTGCTTTAGAACATGAAAAGTAATCAATGTGTTATGTTATGTGTACATTTTTTCACATTACCTAACTTGCTGCTCGATATTTTTGTGTCGAAAACTTGGAGCTTTCTAATACTTATAGAAATGAGCAATGTGTTTTTTCGACAAAAGAAAGTAATAGTACTGTTATGCCCTATTTGATATTATTCAAGTATTTGTGTGAAAGAAAAATCAGCGATATCATTTTATTACCTCATTAGTTGTTGTTGTAGACCACGTGACTATAGACCCTTGAGTATAAAAGAAGATAAGCATTTCATACATTTTTGTATAAAAGAGCAGTATTCAGTACACTCTGATTATTCCAGATATTAATGTTGCCCTTTCTATATATCTATACGTATTGATTATTATTTTGATTATGTAATTTACGAGTACATTATTCTTGTAGACGATGTTTGATATATAGTACGCCCTATTAACGATGATATGATTTAAGAAATGCCTCAAATGGAAAGATAGGGCGTTTCATGTAACAGCAATGGCGCCATTGTGTGATATTTGCATTATATACGATAGATTTATCAAATTATATACCATATTAATAGGGCTAGTTTTCAAGATTATGTCGATCTATGTATATATCTACATTATTTGTCTTTCAGGCTGGTGTATTACTCAAATTGATAAAGAAGAAAGAAACATCCATCAAGAAACTGGTAAGAAAGTAACTTGTTACTTTTCTCTCCCTGCTCAATTTATTACGCAACTATCTTAATCTTTGTATGTAAAATAATTACCAGGAATATTTAGTAGACATAATTTTGAGCAATGACTCTCTTTAAATTGTATCTACGTACGTATTAGTGCTTTATCATATTGATAATGGAAGACGAGATATCAATTCGACAGACTGCAGCATTGTGCTCACAGACTTATTTCAGCAATATTTTGCTACGCATCGAGGGTAAAATATCGATGTACCAAATTCACGGAAAAATACAAGCACCTGGTACACAGTCATATTTAAAATTCTTAAACATACTTTATTAAACTCAAATTGCATATCACAATATATGAGTGTAGAATGCAGATTGTAGTTCTATATCTACTTCTAAAATTATTGTAGACAACTTGGTGTTTGGGTGTATATCCCTGTCGAATAGCATATTCTAATATGAATGCATTGTGATATATACTTGTAAAAAATCATGTTGGTGTATATTACTTTTCTAGACAATCAGCTGTCAAATATTAGATTTTACAATGCGTCTCTTGAGAGAAAGTTACAATTTATTGCTTTAATAAAAGCCAGACAATAACTATATACTTGAATTTATTGAACCTGAGAGTCAGGTATATGATAGTATTATTTTGTAAGTAAACGACTATCATCGGTTGTACTTTAACATGAGTGGAATAGCCATTATTCGCTTAATTGAAAGTGTTTAAGTTTATGAATATTGTTTTGCATAATGTTTTTCAGTATATTTTGGGATATAAAATAACGTCAATATCAATGTTGTATCTTTGAGTAAACTGACCCTTTAAGGATAATACATATAAAAGTTAATATTCGAAGTCTTAAAAAATAAAGGATCATAAAATATATGATGTACATATAGGTAAATTTCATATCATGTAATCTATATTTATAATAGATAATACAATGTCTATAATAGTTAATGTCCTCAATGAAGATAATAAAATATGTCTCATAAATATTGATAGATATGGTAAAAAAATAAATTATGATAATGAAGCCTGATCAAGGAAATGATATTAGTTCTGTTAATTGCACTGACTGTGAATGGGTAATAGAAGTGCAATGTAAAATGATTACAGGCCATTATTAATTCCGTACTATTTAATGCGTTTAAAACTTTCGATGTAAACGTCTGTCAAACTGTTTATTTTGACGGGGATAAATTATGAGATGTATGTGTAATGAATCTTATTTCTTCAAGTATAAAGCGACTCTTGACACATCGACCGTTAAATATTAAATTTTACTACGCCTCTCTAGAGAGAATGTTACAATTTATTTCTCTGATAAAAGCAAGACATCTATGCTATTGAATATATAGAACCTAAGAGCCTTGTGTGCGATAGTATTGTTTTGTAAGAAATGACAATCATCGGTTGTACTTTTACATGTAAGAAACATTATTTCGTTCTAAAGAACGTATTTAAGTTTATGAATATTGCCCTGCATAATGTTTACCAGTTAATCTTTTTTTATATGAGTTAACAAAAAACTAAACAGCTATGTTGTATCGTTTAGTAAATTGACATTGGTGTTAAAACTAATATATAATTGTTGTTTCAAGTGAAAAGAGCTTATACAATTCCCAGTTCAACTCTTGTAAACTCAGTATTATCTCAACACTACGTGTACTTTCCCAATATTTTAACACCCTACGTGCTATGAAAACATTGGCAAAACTATTCTACTAAACCACTGTTGAGCAACCATATCAATGGCTAAAGAAACGCTTAACAGCCAAATAATAGTATTTAGCTTAGTTGGAAACATTAACATCGGAGAGTATATATAGCTCTATCAATCATCAACAGACAATACTAGCGTTACAAAACTAGTATTAACTTTTCGGCTAAAGTTACTAATATCAAACATCACGTTTTTTTCGATATATGATTCTCTGAGATAAATAATAATTGGACTAACCACATGGGACAATACATGTATATTACAAATTTGATCTTGTTAACATGCTTATAGTGTGACATTACCACATTGAATTACGTGTACAACATCAGTTATTTTGACAGCGTAATGTTGAAACAAACATCGTCATTGAACTCCGTGTTTCGACAAGTTAGTTCCAATTTCTTAGTTAATGAAAACGATACTCTCGTGGCAATGTTCTTAAAATGTTCCTTAATTATAATTATTTACTATCATAGTTGTCCCAGACATATTTTGCGAAACGCATTATGAATTGTTTAAATAACATGAAAAGAATTTGGCCTTTTGGCGGCTATAGATATGTCCTAATATGAGAAAGAATTCCTATGTAGTCACCTGATTGCGCTATCCGATGCATTTCCCTGGTATTGCTGGTGTGGCCTAAAATGACTTGTTCTACACGAATTGTACTTTTCTTACCACATTTATGTTATCTCCGCGTAATATACACAGTCCAGTTTATTCCTGTAAACTCATCATTATTAATACAAAATTTATTTATTGCTTCTATCATTCTTTTAACACCCTACGCGCTATGAAAACATTGGCAGAATTATTCCACAAAACCACTGTTGAGCAACCATATCAATTGCTAAAGAAACATTTAACAGCCAAATAATAGTATTTGGCTTAGTTGGAAGCATTTACACCGGAGTGAATATAGCTCTATCAATCATCAAGAGACAATACTAGCGTTACAAAACTAGTATTAACTTTTCGGCTAAAGTTACTTACATCAAATATCACGTTATTTCGATGTATAACTCTCTATGACATGAATAATAACGGAATTAACCACATGGGACAATAAATGTATATTACATTTTTGTCTTGTAAACATGCTTATAGTGTGACATTATCACTTTGGATTGCGTGTATTGCGTCAGTTATTTTGTCAGCGTAATGTTACAACAAAAGTCTTCACTGATCTCCGTGTTTTTACAAGTTAGTTCTAATTTATGGGTCAATGTACACAAAACCTCTCGTGGTAATATTATAATATGAACCAACATTGTTATTAACACTTAATTGTTTTACATTTACACTCCAAGAAATACTTGACTAAATCCCAATGGAACCGCTGTGATAACACAGGTAGTTCCCGGCTATTATGCCTATTATTACTACTAAGACTGTACTCTATGCAATTTCTGATCCAAAAACAATTTATCAGAAGTCACACGACAGTGCTGTACGCGCACTGCCACGGGGGTGCTGGTGTGGTATATAAATGACCAATGGGTTATTATTTTTATTCTTGTAACTACGATTACTGACAAATGCTCTTATTATTTCCAGACCAGCTCCTATAAACTTATTACTATTAACAATACATGTAAATGTACTTCCCTCATCATTTTTCAACACCACCCTACGTGCTATGAAAACATGGGTAAAACTTTTCCACTAAACCGTTGTTGTGCAACCAATTGCTGAAGAATTATATAACAGCCTAATAATAGTATTTGGCTTATTTGGAAACATTAACACCGGAGAATATATAGCTCTATCAATCATCAATAGACAATACTAGCGTTACAAAACTAGCATTAACTTGTCGGCTAAAATTTCTGATATCAAACATCACGTAATTCCGATGTTTGACTCTCTGAAGTAAATAATAATGGGATTAACCACATGGGACAATACATACATTACATTTGTGCATAGTTAACATGCTTATAGTGTGACATTATCAAATTGGGTTGCATGTACACTGTCAGTTACTTTGTTAGCGTAATGTTGAAACAAACGTTTTTACTCATCTTCGTGTTTTGACAAGTTAGTTCTAATTTGTGGGTTAATGAAAAACGATACTCCTGTGGCAAAGTTCTAAATATGTTCGGATATTATTGTTATTTACTTTCAAAGTGGTATTTTACACTCCCAGAATTATTTTGCAAAACGCTTTATGAATTGTTGAGTAGATTGGTAGAATCCGGTTATTCTGACTGCGATAGTTTCTAATATTTTTGATGAAAGAATAATTTCACTGTAGTCACACGGTAGTGCTATCCGACGCATTTCCCCGGTATTGAATATGTGGCCTAAAATGTCTGATGCATAATTTATTGTACTTTACTTACCAGGTTTATGTTAACACATAATACTCAATCCAGCTTTTTACTGTATACTCATTACTATTTATATAATACTTACTTGATACCTCCATCATTTTTTCAACACCCTACGTGCTATGTAAACATTGGCAAACTATTCCACTGAAAACCTTGTTGAGCAACCATACCAGTCGCTAAAGAAACATTTAACAGCCAAATAATAACATTTGGCTTAGTTGGAAGCATTTTCACCGGAGTGAATATAGCTCTATCAATCATCAATAGACAATACTAGCGTTACAAAACTAGGATTAACTTGTCGGCTATAGTTACTAATATCAAATATCACGTTATTTCAATGAGTGACTTTCTGAGATAAATAATAATTGGATTAACCACATGGGACACTACATGTATGTTACATCTTGGTCTTGTAAACATGCTTACAGTGTGACATTATCACATTGGATTGCGTGTACAGCGTCAGTTACTGTGTCAGCGTAATGTTACAACAAAAGTCTTCACTGATCTGCGTGTTTTGACAAGTTAGCTCTAATTTGTAGGTTAATGAAAACAATACTCTCGTGGCAGTGATCTGTACATGTTTTTCTTCATCATCGTCATGTTTAATTACTGCGTCAAAGTTAACAAAGCTGAATCTATAAGCTTTAGCATAGTCTTTCGATTATTCAAATGGATGGTCAAATAACCGCACGAAGATTATATCGATCTATACATGTATTTCCTCACATGTTATAATGTAAAACTAACAAATTCCGCGTTGGTTCAAATAGCACCCTAACCTAGCCTTGTTGTTTTATTGTGCAGGAATTTTTATCTTCTTAATTTAGAACTTGGAAACAAGTAAGCGGACTACCAATTGTTTAATAAAACTCATTACAACTTATTTCACAATCGAGCCAAAATATAATTTAAAAAAAACCCAACTAATTTCAATGTTACAGCTACATATATATATTTCAGGACATGTTTTAAAACAGCAAAAATCCGTACATACTTATATAAAATATATGAACTAGAAACTCTCCGTCCTAAGTATTACACAGTGTCTATGTCGTAAAAGTTCCTGATTTCGTCTTAAATTAATTGGTAACGTTACTTGACAGAAACAATTACCGTTACCATAAATCAAAACTTGTTATTACTAAAACGGATTCTATTAAGATAAAATATTCTTCCGTTTTATAACATAGTCAATAAGTATGAAGTAAGACTTGATAAATAACATTAGGCTGCCATTTTAAATTATATAGTATCAGTTTATAAGAAATGTCTGTTATTTTTCTCAGCTTTCTTCCGTGGAAGTGGTAAATTTCATTGAAAATAGTTATATCTACTACTCACTTGTTCTGCGTTGTTTCTGGTGATTAAAGTGAATGTCTGCTTTAAAAGTACACGTCGTAGTTTTTGCTTTTTGTTGTTGTTTGGTTAAACGCCGTGTCAATACAAACTATGACCATTTTAACGAAGGCTAGTTCACCAAAACAAATTTCTGTGACAATTCCTATAACCAATACTTACCTACAATTCCATAGCTAAAACAACCTCTTCGTACACCTTAAAAATTGTAAAACGACATTTTGTCAAAGTACACGGAAAAATAAAACCGGTCCTTACACTCGGACCGGTAACCCCATCGGGTCACTAGAATTGTGCCTATTTGTGAGCGTGCCTTCAACGCCATGGATTCTTGTTAGTTCGGGAATGTAATACGCTGACAACGGCATACTTATTCATAATCTCAACCAAGCTCATAATAATATTCAGATATATTGTACTGAGTGATTCTATTATGATAGTGAAAGTGATGTGTTTTCTTTTATTTAACTATATTAATCAATGTAAGATGCAATGTCCATTTACAGACAAACTTTCTTTATTGGCTTAATGTCAGTCTACCATAAAAAACTTGGCTGGACAGTTTATAGAGGATAATTGATTTGATCACATCTGGACTTTGAAGATCATCAGACTTTGTTAAGATAAAGTGTTTGTTATCTTTATGCTTTATGGCCGTTGATATTCATCTCTTGTTTAACCATGTCTGGACGTTGTTGACCTGTAAACATACTTATACGTGTATATGTCAGGCACCATAGACAAAAGTTTACAATTTTAGTACCGTAGCACAAATTCGTAGATTAGACCATTTCATTAGACATGAGCAGAAAAGATTGTAGCCCCATTGAACAATTGTTTATATCAGATTAACATTTAATTAGAATCACTTTTGGAATGAGTATGTGATAACCATTTTAATAACATTGCATCAATTCATATATACTTGAAATACCATTTGATTCAACCTAATATAAAAATGGTGGCCCTTTTGAAAAAAAAAAGTTTAAATATGATTTCATGTATATGGAGTTGTAAAACCCATTTTCAGCATTTTAAATTTGTTCTCATATTTTGAAGTACCTACCTTGTTAACCTTTGTCTAGAGTGCGTATGACTACGAATTCAACAGTCCTATGTCTGATTCCAAGGCGGAACCATTTTGTTTTCTGCAATAATATATCCATCATAACCTCATAGTCTTAAATCATTAAAAGTTGAAAAATTCATTTTTGATATCAAGACTGTTGCATTCGATTTTAAAATCACACCAAGCAGATATATATCATAAATCAAATTAGACATATTTATTTACTTCAAACTGTTTGATATTGATGTTAGGCAATGTTGACAGGTTCACGTCAAATTTGAGTTATAATTTTGATTAAATAAATATCATCAATAAAATAATATTAAATCCAGCTTTCTGAAATAAAATCAGATTGAAGCAAACGACGTGTGTGGTTTTGAAACACCGCTTTCATACTCTTGATATGTATGTTTGCTACTGATCAGCTAGCTTCAGTCCGTATAGTAATTTAACTATCAACTACCGCCTGCTGTAACAATTTTACGCTCAATGGTATCTTTATGTAGTATTATTTAATTTGATAATATTTTTCCACAAAAAACTTTCATAATTTTGTAATATCAAAGACTAAGCGATTCAATTAAGATGTTCTGTTCGTTTTTTTGGATGCCTTCTCATTTTTTGATGAGTAAATAAATACCAGAGACATTGTAGAGATAACAGAGAGCTGTCATTTCAAATTACTGATTACAATATACGAGCTTTTGTAACTAGCTTGTTCGCTCTTTATAAAAACGTATCTACTCGCTTACAGCAGCGAGTGAATCCAATTTTTAAAATTATAAAATTATAGCAAATATTAGAATTTAAAGTATATCTATGTTAATGTGGATTTGATATCAGTTTTTCAAACAATGTTTCATCTCAAAGGATCTTAAATTAACTTACGACCACATTCGTTATATTAATATGAGGACCTGCACTGTGTACCACATTCGTTATATTAATATGAGGACCTGCACTGTGTATACGATCCTAATATAAGTACTGGTATCTTTAGTTTAGATATTACAACATGTAACACATTCGTGAGCGCTACAATTAAATTTGGCTTTCAATAAACTTAAATGATTTTGTTCAAATTGTCAACTTTAACACATGAGTACAGTAACATCCAATAAAACCAGGTCACAATTTAATCCTTGAAGAGTCAAGAATAAATACTTGCTGACAAACACTTAAAATGGTTTATCATACATACTATATGAATTACATTGAAAAAAAGAATGCTATTTAGAAGCAGGTTAGAGCCTACACATTATCGTAGGTTTACTAGAACTATTTGTCAAAAAAATATTGGCATACAAAGATTAGATTTACGGAGTACCTTTACGCGTAGGGCATATCAATCAATCCTTTACGTAGACTGTTTCCGATTCGTGGTAATTACTAAAGACTTTCGTACAAAATTTGCCCGAAAATCTAAATATGTCATCTTACAGAATGATAAAAAACTAAACATACAAAAACACATACCACAAATGAACCATGTTGAATCATTTAACATTATTCACAAGAATGTTATACCTACAAGCATGAATCAGAATGCTATACACATTAGACATTCCCAATACTATAGGTGTCCGGTGACAAATTACATACTAATCTTTAATTATCTTTACTTTGTTCATATAACTGATTTTTTTCTTACCAGCTGCTTGGAATGCAAGTTTTGTCAGTTCATGTATTGATATGTCTATTGATAATTCAGGCATTGTGAATTCGTATCATTCTACTTGAAGTTACTATTATTTAGATTAAGATAAGCAAATCAGTTTGTATTGGTTAGCATTTATAAGTGAACCACTTAGACATTCTTTATAGCTAGAAATAACCTGACTTTTAAAGTTTACAACAAAGTCAAGGTAATTCTTTATCAATAAGTATCGATAAAGATGTTACAATCTTAAGTGTAATAATAACTGCTAACAAAATTTGAGTTTTCTTAAAATTGTTGAAAATCCCTCTGTTACTTTGGTATGGAATAAGTATAATCAATTTATATTCGTATTCAATCTCGACGATAGAATTATGTATTTTGCCTACAGGTTGAATTTTCTGTTGCTTATTCCGCATAACTATGTGTTTGCTTATCAAGTTTTGACCTTAGACGAGTTAATCCAGACATAGAGTGAGACAATAATGGATTTCTGTTGCGTAAATTACATTGTTTTTGTTCCAGCACTTAGCTAGAATGCAACATAATTTGTTCCAGTGGCCTGTTGTTAAGCTCTTGCAGGTATAACTTTGTCAGGATATTAGCTACGCTCGCTGCTGTTGTAATTGTTGGTTTTGTATGTCTATAGCCGAATCCCTACATTATTCTACAGAGAGATAATTATATGCTAACTGGGGTACAAAATAAGCCTCTTTATATAATGATAAATGACAAAAAAGTCAGACTAGTTAGCAAGATTTGTTTCCACATTACTGTGGTATCCGATATTGTTATGTAACGTTTCCATGTTGGCGGTAAATGAATTACCATCGATTTTTTACGGTGATTCAGCCTCCTTTTAATCTAAGCCCTACTAGTTCATATGTTCTCTTAATGAAACACCGCGGGCGGCTATTGGTACATTGTGA
Source organism: Mactra quadrangularis (assembly GCA_025267735.1). Taxonomy (NCBI): domain Eukaryota; kingdom Metazoa; phylum Mollusca; class Bivalvia; order Venerida; family Mactridae; genus Mactra; species Mactra quadrangularis. The sequence continues at coordinate 53,910,805 of CM046309.1, read as the reverse complement.
TTGCAGTTAATAACGTAATACATGTATTCAGCTGTTCGATGTTAAGTCAATTATAATAACAAATAAGCAATTATTACAGAAAGTGTGCGCTAAATTGTAACTGTCTATTTTATAATTGATACGAATAGTTAGAAATAAATTCTGAATTAACCAGAATCAAATGCCATTAGTTTTGCAAATAACTGACGTATGTTTTAATTATGAAAACATCCTCTAAACGGTTTTACTCAATCAATAACTACATTGGGAAAAATAACAATCAACAAAGACGTCATTTTATACCTAATGTTTTTAGTATAAGCCAGACAACGCTTTTATATCAGTTGATTCAGTTTTACCACAGGCAACTGACAACTTAGAAATTCAAGGGTTTTATCCAGAAATACGGTCGGATACGGAACATACATCAACATTTTTAAGACCTAAATTTTCTAGTTTTAGTCTGGCCTATATGGTTTATGAAATGCCTCTAGTTTTTGTTGAATGTGGAACCTGAATCATTGCCTAAGTAATAATATGTCACAGTTTAGATATTTAAAGCCAAAAGCAATAATTAACTAGAGATTTTAAGACATTTAAAGAGACATTCATTGTCACTTTGTTACATCAACACCGACGTCACTAAATATACCATACGTCGGAAACTCTCCATAAAAGAATCATCAATTCTTCAGCTGCCTTCTTTTATGTCTGTGTATATTGACTTAATCCCCCTACAGTATCATGAAACTGTCGTTTAAAGATCTCTTTTGGCAACATCTGGCAGCTAGAACATTAAGTTCAAAGAGAACAGAAACAATTTAAGTATGGCTTTAGAAATACAACAAAAAACAGACATATCTGTTGAAAAAGGAAATATGACAATTAGACTGACTCTAAAAGGTACCATTTATAACTTATGTCTTGTATTTGAGTAATGGTGTCTTGTTTGAATGGTGAAGAAAATGCAGACAACACAATGTATGCTTGTTCACCAAAGTCTGAGACGTTTAGTTAATATTGTCTAAATCACTGCAACAGTCTGTCTGGGTGGAGCAGAAAAGTTTCAAAAAGGTTCTTTTTCTTTAATTGGGTTTAACGTCGTATTTAACACATATTTAGGTCATATATTATACGACGGCCAGCTCTTCCTACTATATTCTTGGACACTTTCTATCATCAGTACTTACTTACCCTACAACGAGGCCGACAACTCGTGTATAGGGTATGACCTACCGCGACCGGGCTCGAACCCGCGATCTCCGGATTCAAAGTCAGACATGCTAACCACTATGCCACATCCGCGGCGTTTCAAAAAGGTTCAAAACTCAAAAAGTCACAAATCACATATAAACTTCCAATTGCAAATTAAATGACGTCCAAAAGAGGGTTTTTCTGTTATTCTATTTCCCTCGTTTCTTGTCTGTAGTAACACTTTGACAGACATTCTTCCAGGCCTGAAATATTTTTCAAAAATGACTATCAGTCATATTTATGAAAATTGTATACAAACCACATGCTACATATTTGTTGACTGAAAATAGTCCCTGTATTTTGATAAAGCTGCGTCTGTCTGCATCAATGCTTTATTCAAAATTGTGATGATGATGAGCTTACAGTTGCGGCACACATTGTTTTACTTCATAGTGTATAAAGTGAAACAGTTAACGAAACTTTTGTATCTATTAAATCATGACAAAGCTGTTCGACGGTTAAGCCTTTTTGACGCCAAAAGGGGTTGTACAATTAATTGCAATCTGATAACTAAAAAAGTCGCTAATGGATACCAATCAGAAAGCCATTAGAAAAATAATACCTGTATGATAATGAAAGGTACGTCTACCAGACTGATAACCTTGTTAGCATGTAACATTTTATTAAATCCTTTCAATTCTAGTGAATTTGACAAGTACACCTTGGGTGGTCAATTAATTTCAATAAAACAATAAAGTAATTCTAATTCTATCATGCTGTTTCGAATAATTGAACTTACTAAATACGTTGGTGGCCAATGAAACTCTTCCCAGTTTTTTATTAACATTATTTGAGAATTGACTTTCCAATCAAAAAGCCTTGCTGATGTTACGATGGCTTAATTGCGTGTGCCCCATGAGGTATGATAGTATAATTACATTGTGATTTATTATGACAATTATTACTTACACCACAAAATATATTATGAAATTCTATTTAGCATTTGTACATGAAAAAGGCCGATGCTAATGTTTGTTTGCTTTTTTGATGGCAAATTTTAAGTAAGTTTATTGTGATTCAATGTTCTATTTGACGATTATCTTTAAGTTTATCAGGCTAATCAAACATAACAAACAAAATATACGAACGATAATTTGCAAACATTTTATTCGACTCAGAGAATCATATATAAATTCATAGCAATCAGAAACATATAAAACCATAACTGTTAAAAACATACGTGATAATATGATAGCATTTTTACAAATCATTTTATTCAAATTCTTGTTTTGGAGATACTAGTACTAAAAAACTAAAAATGCTTCATAATCATAGTGTTTTTAATACAAAAGACAGCAACAAAGTATTAAACTTACTTGTACGATTCATGAGAAGAAATATCTTAACTTATCTCTGTACATCAATATCGATATTTCCTTATTTTCTTGTAAAACTGTACAAATGTTTCCTTGCTTGTCCTATACACAATGATTATGTAATTCCTATGAGATATAAAGTGTATAATAGATGATTCTCAAGTTAATGATGTTGTCTTTGTTTCTCCTGTCTTGAGATAATAGTCTATAATTGGTTTTGGTGTCCGTCTTATTCTGTATCAATGGTACATCCATCTTATCATATTATTGTGACGCCAGGAAATGCATGTGTTTAAACAAATGGTTGATGTTTTTACGGGTTAAAAACAAGTGGATGATTATAATTTATTACACTTTTGAAGAAAATGATACGTGTTGTTTTCGATATGGCATTTCTTTATGAGAACTGAATATTTTTTCCTAATGGGATATATTTCTGATCATGGATGATACATTTATGTATACGTATAATATATTTGCGCCAGATCCTTAAAGACTTATTTGGACATAGAATATCCAATAAGCACAAGAAGTGCGATTCAAATATCAAAAAATGAATATACATCATGTTTTCAAACTACATAATTAACACAAACGCATTTGATTATCAAATTTTGATGCAAATTAACCGAACAAAAACCAAAATATATTTTGAGAAACGCGCAATGTGTTTATTTGATTGCGTTTTTGAAATTCCATTTTTATTACAATCCTAAATTGGTGATACGACTATGCATCATGTTGACTTAATAATCGTCCCTAGTATGACACGAAGCTTACCTCATAATCTTTATAGACCTTGAGCCAGTATATGACATTGCTCCCCCCCCAGGGGGAATTTTCAAGGGTATGATTTTCTTAACCCATATGGTGGTAGGCATTCACTGATGAAAGTTTGCAAAGTTCTGTTGGGGCTTTACAGAGTTATGGGACTTTGAAATATCACCCATTCTCATTTTCTGGTCAAATCCATAACAGACCTTGAGCCAGTATATACCCACAAGGGGAATTTTCAAGGGTGTGATTTTCTTAACCCATATAGTGGTAGGCATTCACTGATTAAAGTTTACAATAAATCTATTGGGGCTTTACAGAGTTATGGGACTTTGAAATATCGCCCATTCTCATTTTCCAGTCAAATTCATCATATCTTTGAGCCAGTATATGACATTGCTCCCCACATGGGGAATTTTCAAGGATATGATTTTCTTAACCAATGTAGTGGTAGGCATTCACTGATAAAAGTTAACAAAGTTTTGTTGGGGCAATACAGAGTTATGGGACTTTGAATTATCGCTCATTCTCATTTTCCAGTCAAATCCATAATAGACCATGAGCCAGTATATGACATTGCTCTCCACATGGGGAATTTTTAAGGTTATGATTTTCTTAACCCATATAATGTTAGGCATTCACTGATTAAAGTTTACAAAGTTGTGTTGGGGCTTTACAGAGTTATGGGACTTTGAGATATCGCCCATTCTCATTTTCTGGTCAAATCTTTAATAGACCTTGAGCCAGTATATAACATTGCTCCCCACATGAGGAATTTTCAAATGTATGATTTGCTTAACCCATTTAGTGGTAGGCATTCATTGATAAAAGTTTATAAAGTTCTGTTTAGGACTTACAGAGTTATGTGACTTTGAAATATCGCCCATTCTCATTTTTTGTTTAAACCATAAGTGCTTTTAAAGCAAGTTTAAGACGTTGCTCCTTCCTGGGAGTAATTATCTATGGTATATTTTTTAAACCCACATGAAAGTAACAGTTCTCTGATAAAAAGTTTGCAAACTTCTGTTGGGGCTTTACAGAGTTATGGGACTTTGAAATATCGCTCATTCTCATTTTCCGGTAAAAACCATAAGTGCTTTTAAAGCCAGTACATGACATCGCTCCTCCTGGAAGTAATTATCTATGGTATGATTATTAAACCCACATGGTAGTTGCAATTCACTTATAAAAGTTTGCAGAGTTTTGTTGGGGCTTTACAGAGTTCTGGGACTTTGAACTTCATGACCCCCTATGGCCATTTTCTATGCCAAAATGTTCTTATTACTGCCCTCCGGTATTCTAATTCGACGCATCTTAATTATGAAGCCATTTTGTTTTTGACAACGATTTGGATTTTGGGTTACCCTGTAACGTCATTCCTGTGCATTTCCGATAGTAAGCAGTGTGGTGATTTCTTAACACCAATATGTGAGGAGGCAGGGATTTTGAGGGACTCTTTTCATACCTCTTTTCAACACAAAAAATGGTGCTTTTTCTTATTACGTTCTTAGTTTAGTTTTGAACATGCCATTTTTTCTAAAACAATAAATATAACAGACAGATTGGCGTCCCTTATTTCTTGCTATTTCAAGAGAGTCACTTGACAGGTAGAGTACTTTCGTTTTGGCAAGACTAAAAATAGAAACAAATCAAATGCATCCTTTTTCTGTTCTCTTATGTCAGCCATATAGGAAATCTCCACTTTACATATTTTTATTTCTTGATTTTAATGATAACTTTCAGTTATTAATAAAAGTTTTACAAGATGGACAAATGAATAAAGTTTTTACAGGAAGGGTCATTCGTTAGTCAGACTAAATAAATTTTACACATATTTGAATAAAAGCACCTATTTTCTATGGTAACGTATGTTTCTATACGGACCACACTAATAAAACTTTATTTTTTTCGTCTGTATTTGTATGTTTGTCTATGATTTAAGCACTTTAGGAAGGCAAAGGGTTGATACTGGAAATACATATACCACAAAATGATAAATTCAGAACGCCCCTTCGCTCAAATATGACTTAAATTTTAGATCAACTTAAGGAAAATTACAGAAATACATTTATAAACCTTGAAACAATGACTTTCAAACTTGGAAAAATCGAAAGAAACTTAAGTACCATAGCCGTGAACAGTCAAAATCAATGAATACATTTTAAAAGTTTATATACTTAACTCACCGAAAAGTTCATAATTATGAATGCCTAAAGAAAGAAATAGGTAGTAACGTATGTTACAACAACACTGTTTAAACTATCACATCCCAATTTTATCTGTCACACCCAGTACAACAGTTTAAATAATTTAATGGTAGCACAAACTATTTTCTATGTACTATGTCATATCTAAATACTGTTGATTAAATCAATAAGGATTGCCTTCAAAATTAAGGGAAACATGTTAAATTAAGAGTTTAAAAGGTTACGAATTAGTCTCAGAAAAGCATAACAGATCAATTGTGTTCAAAGTTCATGTAGTAATTCACTTTGAAGTAAAAATCAAAACGCTCTCCTAGATATTCCATTAGGTACTGGCACACTTATTTCATATAAAAAGTCATTTGTCACCCAAAATTACATCCCCAAGGGTTTGCCATTGCATAAGAGATCGGCGTTGTTGCATGAACGATGTGTTTGTTTCCTTATCATTATCAATTTGTTGTACCATGCTTATGTACCATGTTCCCTTAAATATTTCTGCAACAAAATCTTCCGCGATGTATTATAGTTCATCTACGACAAAAAATAAATTCCGACATAAATTGTGCTGTTTTGTTGTAAGGAATTACAACAACCTGTGGTTACGTGTGTTTATAAAAGTCCAACTACATTATTTCGCTGCTGTTAAATTCAACAGACATTTTGTGTTCCTTTACACTCAAAGACATGGTATAAAAGAAACATTCAGAACTTAAACGTTTCAAGTTTCCAAAAAAGCGAAACATTGTGAAACAAGCAAACAAACAAGCATCAACTATGATACATTTCATATGAAACATACCTTACCAAACGTAACGTATGTTTCAATTCATAAAACCATGTTTTATTGAATAAGAAGCGAACAAAGGACGCTTTGGTTACATTTGAGATTTGGTTACAAATAGTAAGAATTGAAGTAACAAATGAATTGCAAAAATATCGATTTGAGTATTGCTATGAAGGATTCTATGCTTATATTGCATGCAATGGTTAAAAAATCTTCATAGTTTAATTTATCAAAGCCATTGAGATGCACACAGTTTCATGTTTTTTTAGTCTGGTTGAAGATGTCATATATTTTTCAATGAGATAATAACGACTTTATTCATTGTGGATAACATTTTTGGTGTAAACCAATTTTCAATATGTCATCGTTTAACCCTTCTCCGCATTGCAAGATCGGTATATCATTTTAACGGTAACGTATGTTACATCACATATGTTACATTTGATACTTTAGACAGCATTATCTCTAGACGATCCTGAGGAATGGCAAAAGTAGTAATCATAAAATGAAGAGTTCATTAGAGAGACTAATTAGTAAACATGAATTCAACTAAGATATTTAACATTAGTTGAAAAACATGGTCACGTATGTTTCATGTTTAAATGTCTACCCGAAAATTTTACTAAAATGTGAAATTTAATGAAATGTCATTGAATACTTAATGACAATCGTTTTTATTTCATATATATTCATATCTGATCTTATGTTTTAAAATATTTTACAAGTATGATATCTTTTCCAATTTGAAAAAAAATGGATTTTTTATGGTTATGTATGTTTCAACACTCTTGGCGACAAAGTTTAAGAGCTGTGTGTAAGTTAATATTTCTGAGGAACAAGATAAAAATCGTATTCTTACATACAACAACATTGTATATCTTAAAAAGCAAGTGTATTATGACTACTTTATGTGGCTATGTTTCATAGTCTGCGCACAAAGGCACAGTAACGTATGCTACATTTTGAGGTACTTATGAGCTCAGTATCAACAGCAATTTCCTTTATAAAACACAAAAGACACATTTTCTTTTTAATTGACAAACAATATCAAGAGAACTTGGTGTTGCAAACATGATTTAATGGTTTTTGCAAAAATAAATCGATAAAAATGGAACAAAAATTGCTATTTACCTATACAATTAAAAGTTGATTTTCTCAGCAATGCCCCACTGGAAACTTGCAAACTTTGTACTGTTGTACTCAGGACAGATAGGGGAATAAAAAAATATGGGTCTTGAAAATTCCCCCTGGGGGGGGGGGAGCAAAAGTGTATCTGGCTCACGGCCTATTATGCTTCCATGATAAATATAGAAACAAACAAAATGACTGACTCGTAAGATTTTATGAGAAGACATATCTTAACTTGTCTCTGTACATCAATATCGATATTTCCTTATTTTCTTGTAAAACAAATGTTTCCTTGCTTGTCCTATACGCAATGATTATGTAATTCCTATGAGATATAAAGTGTATAATAGATGATTCTCAAGTTAATGATGTTGTCTTTGTTTCTCCTGTCTTGAGATAATAGTCTATTATTGGTTTTGGTGTCCGTCTTATTCTGTATCAATGGTACATCCATCTTATCATATTATTGTGTCGCCAAGAAATGCATGTGTTTATACTAACGGTTGATGTTTTTTATTGGGTTACCAAAATCATGTGAATATTTATAATTTCTTACACTTTTGAAGAAAGTGATACGTGTTATTTCAGATAGGATATTTTCTTGTTTTTCATTTCAGTGAAATTGTCATTGTCCGCATTTTTAATTGTATAATTAACAAACTTTACGATAAAAATAATCGTAAGTCAAACGCAAGAAACATTAATAATAGCGTTCTTAAAGGCCAATCAATTTCAAATATGTATATATACAAAAATACATTAAAATTTAGAAAATTTTGTACCTTTTGAACGTCATATCATAGTTATGTTTTAATATCCTTCTGACTTTAAATGGCAAAACTATAAATTTGACTTACGATAACTGTTTTCGTAAGATTTTGTGAAAAGGTGCAGTGGTAGTCAATAAGGTGATATTTTGTTTTTTTAATTAACATTCAAATTCGCAACGAGTGTAATAACTTCTAACAACTTGTTAAAAAAGTCACTATCGTACTACAAACATGCATTGTATTAGAACGCACCAATAACCACGGAAATGATCCGATTTTATAAATCACTTCATACGATAACTTATGCTACAGTCCCATAAACATAAAAACAGCCGTGAGGGCACTGTACAAGCGCCGTGCGATCAAGCTCCGTAAGGACCAGTACGGACTGTTACGTTTTTACCAGGGTCCGTAAGATGAGCCATGGATACACGTATCAGTTTCAAAGTCAAATCGTGAACACAATCGTGGACGAGTATGGAATAAACTTGCATTATCTTCCAGCTACGTCTCCGTACGGGTGTGTTGTTTTGTGCAATGTGCGTACCGTCATCTTAATACGCAAGGCTTCCCACGGCCTACGGCTGTCTGCACGTACGGGTCCGCAACAAGCCACAATATTTTGGGACTGAGGCATTACGTGCAGTTTAAGCAAATTAAATGTACCCTCAATACAACTTATTCTTTAAACATGCCATATTTTCTCTTACACATTTGTTATTTTGCCAATTATCGCATTTGAGAAATTCTCTGTTTCCAAAAGAAGAAGCTGTCATGTAAGTGTGAAGTTTATGTTAGTAAAAACAAAATAAAACACAAAGTACTTACCAATATGTGACCTGGTTAAGAAATAATACGTGCAATAACCTCAATATCTTTCTTCGAGGCACAATGAATATTCTATCTTGAATAATCTTAGGTTTGACATTAGATAAGATATTCTCTCCGAGTAAAGTATATCTGAGCGACAGTCGGATATAAAAAAATCTTTACTCTTGACAGGCAGCATTAATAGTCGAGCATTTCATTTATACAATACCATTGTAGCCTATATAAAACCGGGGAATGTTTGACATTTTAAACGCTTAAATGTATATGCAAAATACCTTTTGTAATTTCAAAACTTGTGCTAAGTATGTTGGTTTGTATGCTAATATAGACTATTTTTGTCATTAGGTTGATTTTTCAGTTTCCCACTCGGGAAGTTTATACCCTTCCATGAATATTTGACAATAATGTCAATTATCCTCCATTAATAAGATATATGGAGAAGTTATCGGCCTTTTGGAATGGTATGTGAGTACTGGTTATAGACAAGGGTCCAGGAAAGCTAGGTTAGGTGCGCTGGACGCCGTAAATGACCTAAATTGTGTTGACACGGGGTTAATGCCAATGTAAAAAAGAACAGATTTTTCAGTTATAGTTGAAATACACTTCTTTGTACTGCAATTGGAGTTTTTTTCAAGCGAGGGAAGCACTTACATTGCTTAAAACAGATTTTCTTCCACCTTTAGGTGATTTTTATCATTGACGGTCTTGTATTTTGATTTCGTGATTTAATAATTAAATGACACAATTATTCACTCACAATACTTGTGTCTTATTCCTATCGTTATGTGTAATACAAATGAACTCACAAATACTAAGGTCATTGAGATTCTTGTTTGATTGCAAGGTATGGTAGTTTGGGATAGAAGAGTTTATACTAATATAAAGAAACAAATCCTGATATGCTTCAGTACTGTTCATCACATGATTGATGTACTGAACATGTATATAGCGTGTTGTTTGACATATTTAAGCCTCGTGTGAATGACGCACTGTATATAGCGTGCTGTTTGACATTTGTGAGTCCAGTTTACATATATATTCACACATTTTGGTGCTAATACAATAAACTGATGATGTCTATGTTAAAGTATGACAACACTATTTTATCATATAGTGTTGATTATCATTATTGGCTGATAACCATCTTATTATATATATAATAGGTTTCCTTGAACGTCAGTTATTTCCTTATCGTAGTAATCTATATGAATGGGTTATTGTCACGTTATGTTACATTTCTAGTGGTACTGGTTAGCATAAAATGACGTTCTACTACATGTATCAGAACCATCATAATGTATGATCTTATTGTCTATATAGCGGAAGTGTATTGATATTGAGGCACATTTCTTCTCAAATTATGCATTTTTTTTACTTTAAAATTGTCCAAATTGCATGGCATTGGACTAACCAAGGTGGTGTTTATAATAGAAATTTAATGCGCTCAATGATGCATATATTAATTGTTTATAATGTAAGTATATTAAAGTCGGAGAGCATGTTTCGTATTAAATTGCAATTTTCTCTAGTTACGCCTTTTATATTTTCCATTTCCATCATAACAATGCTGATTCTGACAAGTTGACAAGTAATGCAGCATCAGATATAGAATTTTAAGGTAGAATATGTTAGACTGTCATTTGTAAATTATATTTCAGCATAAAAATTATTCAAATAATGCTAAAAACAACCGCCTTAGGATTCTACAGGTCTGGTAAATCTTGAGCAATGTTTAGACTTGTCAGTGTATAAATATATCACTTTGTGAAAGTGGTATTCAGAGGCGGATCCAGCGGGGGGGGGGGGGGGGTGTCAGGGGGTCCGACCCCCCCCCTAGGATTTGGAAAGTATGCTTGTCCATTAGTTTATTTCTTGACTGTAAGTCATTTTTAAGTATCATGAAGCAATTTTTCTCGGTGATTAATATAGATTTTAAGGTTGCGTAGTTTTTGTTATTAATATATTGCATTTTTTTCTGCAAAATGTGTATTATGTGGTTGTGGTTCGAAAGTTCGGACCCCCCCTAGAAAAGTTCGGACCCCTCCCCCCCTAGAAAAGTTCGGACGCCCCTAGAAAAGTTCGCCCCCCCCCCCTCCCCTAGAAAAAAATCCTGGATCCGCCCCTGGTATTCATCTTCCATATACAACTAAAATTGATCGGTTGCTTATCATATAAGCACAGTTGTCTAAGTTATAAAATCTAGTTAGTATAGGCAGACAGAAACAAATTTTGGTATTCACAACTGGGTAGTTTAACTCGAAACTATATAATAGTATTGTAGCATTTAATTTGACATCTTCAACTAGTTTGTCTTTAGGCATATCAAAATACACAAAATGTCTGACAGCGTAGATTGTTGATGATAAATTAATTCAAATCAGGTTATGTATTCGTCGATATAAGACTGAAGCACTGTTGAAATCTGACACAAAACATTATGCCTTTAAACTATAACCATTCGGACTGTTATACTTACTTGACATTAATGTTGTTTTTCTTTAATTAATAAGATGTTTGGAGAAGTTGTCGACCTTGTGGAAGCGTATGCAAGTACTGGTTATAGACAAGGGTACCGGAATACTTAGTATGGTGAGGTAACAGACGTAAAATGGTCTTAAGTTGTGTTGTGTGTTTTGTTTTGATGGGTTGAACGCCGTAGCAACACATTGTATAGGTTATATCACGGCGGTAAGTCCACCTACTCACTGTAGGAAAGGCTAAATCTCTGGGTTTAGCTGTTAACCAACTACTAAGCGCATACTTTCGTCAGTGACTGCCTTACATAATTAAGAATCATTGTTAGGAGGGAAAATGGCCGTAGAAATAATTTCATGATCAAGCTTCACGAAAGTATGCCCCGCATGGGAATCAAACTCACGACCCCTCGATCAGTAAACTTGTGTGCTACCAACTAAGCTAGGCGGGCAGCTTCATAAGTTGTGTTGACACGACGTTAAACACAATTACAACGTCTATAGTTGCAGTAACGAACAAAAAAGCAATAGTTCAGATAATTTGAAAGTAAATACAACGAATAATTACAATAGTGCATACATAATTATCATATTATGTGGGTAGCTAAATGAACAACACTAATATATTGTTTTTGTAAAATATACCCATGACAATCGAATAAAATCAATTAGGGACACAAATAAGAGTATTAATTTCCTATTATTAGAGTCTATTTTACACTCGATGTTTTAGTATCAGTTAAATGTAGTAATTACAACGTGTAATGGGATTAAGAAATGACAATTTACATTGAGTTAAATTGGCCTTGAGCATCTTTTAATACCAGCATGAAGATTTGCATGTTTTCTACAACCTTGGAATTGATAATCAGTATTATATCTAGATCGTTTAACGATATTAACATTTCTAAGATACTTAAGCATTTCATACGCTTCTCGATCAATTGCAATTTATTAAATCGGGATATTTTGGTAGTTTGGGGGTTTTTTTCACCCACAATAACGCGATATGAGCAATGGTTTTTATACATTTTTTCTCAAAACAACTTATATCAAAATCAGATTATTTGCTGTTATAATTACAGTGCATTGTAAAGATAATATTTTTGTCTTTGTACCTTAGGTAAACCCCCTTCTCCCATAGATTTTGAATTCCGGATAAATTTGGCTTCAAGTTGAGAGGACAATTGCATACATATATATACTGACACCAAAAAGAAACTGTGCACTTGTTTTATTATCAAATTTATGTATAATTAATACAGAAACCTTATTAAATTTCGTACAAAATTGTTTGAAAATCTTTCTTTATAATGTTCTGCCATGTTCCATTCAAATCGATGAAGTCAGATTTGTATTGTTTTAATATGTAGACCATGGCTTTATCACGCATGGTGAATTTTTTTATTTTTCCTTGTTTAGAAATAAAAATATTATAATCGATATAAAAGTGCACAGTTACTTTTTGGTGTCAGTATACATAGTCAAAATTATTAGTTTAGCGATGGAATGGTCTTTATATTAAAACATTTTTTTCTCAAATGAAGTATTTTGGACTTAAACACAAACAAAATACGCGAATTTACTACAAAATCAATTTTCCTCCATTTAAAGGTATATTGAAAAGTGTTCGGCCTTTTGGTAGGCTAGATGAGTACTAGTTTTGGACAAGAGTCCGGGAAAGCTAGGTTATGTGCGCTAGACGTCGTAATACGTTTTACCTTAAATTGTGTTGAAACGGTTTTAAACCCAGTGTAAAAAATCAGAAAATGAAATACGCGATTTTGCAGCAACCTAGATGAACTTTAAAGCTGAACTATAGTTTATTGCCTTTGAAATCGATTAACACGATCTAGTTCGGCTAACTTGGAAAAACATTCTGGATTCGTCCCAATATTATTTGTGTATTGTGACAATTGATTTGAAACGGTTGTATACAATGTCGTCTGGTTCATTGAACCTACTTATAATTAAGTTTTGAATCTGTTTATCACTTATATGTCTGACAACATGCCATTGATTTGATTTAGAACAACAACTTGATCTACTTTAATGTTTAGGGATGTCGTGTGACATCGATAGGGCATGGTACATGTCAGCTGACACGCTAACTTTAAATATTCCACATGAAAAATGTCATTGATGAATTTACCAAACGACTTCAAGGTAGACGTAGTGATTGCAATTAAAATTGAGACATAATGCTTTATTACAACTGCCGTGTCATTTGGAACTCCTCAGCTGATAACTAGGAAAAACTTCGGACATATTTTGATCCCAGTTTGGGACTACCTATGCGCTACATGTCCAAACAAAATACTTTAACAGGTGTTGAAGTAAACAACCAAGTGTGTTTAGACGGGGATAAATGTCTCATTTTTGTCCATAAATATAGAATACCCAATACAATGATATCCACGAGCAGTATGTATATAGCATAAGAAATTGTTTTTAGGACATGAACTATTTTGCATAACCTTTAAGTGCTTCGTCTGTGCATGGCCTCCCGTATGAAGTAAAAAAACAGTGTTATTGCTGGATCCCTCATGAATCTTTCCGAGATTACTTATTCACTGAATGGTCGAGATGTTCCAAATGCTGTCGTGTTTTAATCGAACATATGTAATATGTATTTATTTTAATCGACTGACATAATGCTAAACCCGGGTCGGTGTCGCAGTTGGTAGCGTGCCGGGATTTGGAACCGCGTGTCCCGAAGGGGGTACGCATTCGAATCCCACACGGGGAGGTTATACCCTTCCATGAAAATTTGACAATAATGTCAATTTTCCTCCATTAAAAAGATATATGAAGAAGTTTCCGGCCTTGTGGAAGGGTAGGTGAGTACTGGTTATAGACAACGGTCCAGGAAAGCTAGGTTAGGTGCGTTAGATGCCGTAAAATGACCTAAATTGTGTTGACACGGCGTTAACCTTAAAGGTGTGCCATTTACATTTAAATAAAATTGTTGTGAAACATTATTAGTACATGTATTGTCCGTTTTTTCTCAACTGTCAAAGCTTGAATAATTTCACGGTGACTGAATGCATTGTTTTTTTGTACTGGCGGCCTATTGTTATTAAAAATATCTTAGCTAAAACATATCATATGGCATAAGCAGCTTTACTTGATCATTATACACACTTTCAGAAACTTATGAATGTATCACTACGATTATTTTAACAAATGCATTCATCGTGAAATTATTCAAGCTTTGACAGTTGAGAAAAAACGGATAATAGTACTGGTTTGTTTTGGCGTTTAACATAGCACACGTTTCTATTTTCAACATATTCTTTAACACGTTATATGTATCTACGATTTATTTATACACAAACAAAAGTATGACAAAGGAATTTGCATTTCAATTTTCTTGGCACAACCCTAAGGCACTCCACACAAGTAATAGTGTCTAGTTGTATCCACTTTTAAGATAGTCAACCTCTCCCCCCTTGCTGTGAGTGATGTCTACAAACATTGACTTTAATGTTTTTGTTTCTACTACTCAAAGGAAACTTTATAAAGTCTGACAATTTTACAAGACCTCGGGCATATTTTGACAGCTCGTAAAATGAAATCAGTCGGCTAGCAATAGGATGAACATTTTTGTTGTAGAAAAGTCATCAACCTTGTTAATAGAAACGTTGTTTGTTTGTTCATGTTGCGATTCTAAAAATCTTCGTTGTTTATTCAAAATGTCGCAAATAACTACAACTTTTGTATCATGCATCAGTCCTATAAAATCGTGGCTTGTTGCGGACCCGTACGTGCAGACAGTCGTAGGCCGTGGGAAGCCTTGCGTAATAAGGTGACGGTACGCACATGGCACAAAAACACACCCGCACCGGGCCGTAGCTGGAAGATATGCGAATTTAATCCATACTTGGGCACGATGTTGTTCACGGTTTGTCTTTGAAACTGATACGTGTTACCACGGCCCATCTCACGGACTATGGTAAAAACGTAACAGTCCGAACGGGTACGCAATACTTCGTACTGGTCCTTGCGGAGCTTGATCGCACGGCGCCCGTACGGTGCCATCACGGCTATTTTTATGTTTTTGGGACTGTAGCTTTAGACAAACAGCAGAAATAAAACATTTAATATGATAAAGAATATTCGCGCGTGTAATCGCATTTTAGGAGTAGTACTGCATTGTAATTAGACGAATCTCATGAATGGTTTTGTATAGTATATTTTCGCACCGTTCTGCATTGTTTCGTCGTATCGCACTGTTGTTGGTCGTATCTCATGAATGGAGCTGTATTGCGTCGTATCGCATTGGTTATCACCGTACGACAAATCGTCGTATAATATTCTCAAGCGGCGCATTACATTGTCTAATGTAGTACTGCAATATTGCGAAGTCACCAAGTATTGTCTCGTCGACATTTTAAGATGACGCTATCATAATTCCATTCATTTCTCTTGAGATATAAGGCGAATGATCATTATCTTCCTCACAAGTTATGTTGTCTTTGTTCGTTGGTGTATAGTCATATATCCAGTAATTGTGTTATGTATATGTCATGTCCTATACTGGTTACTGTCTATCAATTGCAATTATATAGATTCTTGTAAATGAAGGAGTGTATTCATATATTCATTGTAGTGTCGTCTGCACCGTAAATTGTACATATGTCTAAACTATAAGTATAAAGTCTGCATTATTACTTGTTCACTGTCTGTCACGCTGAAACCGCTAAGCCTAGAACTTTGATATTTGATCAATAGCACAATTTAATGTTCCTCTTTAAGTTTACTAAAATTAAGTCACCTTAAAAAAACCAGGCTGTATGGTTTTACTAATTATTAAAATACTTATATATTGAAATTAAAATAAAGTTCTCTAAAATTGAGCGCTTTGATTGTTTGTATGTAGCAGCATCTAGTGGTCCTTTGTCAAGTGTGTTTAAATTATGAAATCTAAAAAAATATTATACTTTCATCCATTTTTGAGTTGTGAAAATGCGTTTCTATGCTCGTATGAAATTTGTATGCTAACGTATTTTTCACGCTATTTGTGAAAAAACACGCACGCATTTTTCACATCTTGTGAAAAACACGGGTTGTGAAAAATGAGGTTCAACACAGCCGACTCTTTGGCGCAACGGAATTATACGACCCTCGCAGGTACATATTTACACCTGGGTGAAGTGAAGCAATCGCAGGTACATTTCTTGCTCAAGGAAATTAGAAGCGCCACTCGCGGGGTTCGAACCCGGCACCTATAGATCTCTAAGCGCGCGCCCTACCACTGGACTACTGCTCTTACTAGTAAAGTCCCATATTATGATAATACCCTTCTAAGGCTATTGCTTTTTATTGTACAGAAAACCGATTTTTTACACAGTAGTAACGTAAGAAACCTGGGTCAGTAGCGCAGTTGGCAGCGCGTCTGAAGTTCGAATCTGGTGTCCCGAAGGTGGTACAATGTATGGGGTTGTACCCCACCCGGGGAGGTAATAACCTTCCATGAAAATTTGACAATATAGCCAATTTTTTCTCCATTGATAAGTTATATGGGGAAGTTTCCGTCCTTGAGGAAGGGTCTAGGTGAGGAATGGTCATAGACAATGATACAGGAACGCTAGATTAGGTGCGCTGGACACTGTAAAATAACCTAAAAATTGCGTGACACGGCGTTAAACCCAGTATGAATTAGTAAAGAAAGAAGCGCATTTTCGTTAAAGTTGCATAAAAATCTCTGATCACTGATTTAACAGCAAGAATCTTGCAGGTTATCAGGCTATAAAATAAGGGGCTTGTTTAATTTATTTTATAATCAAATAGCCGATAAATGCATTTCGCAACAGTATCATCGCTTACATATGGGTGAAGTGAATCAATGGCACTTGAATCTTGGGGCTTGATTTTCTATTATGGAAGTGTTTCTTAAAGTGCAAGTGGTACATAGCATCAACGAATATTCTTAAAAACTGTTTCCCACGTACTCTGTCAACCAAACTTTAGAATACAAATAGCGATACCCCAATGGAATTGAACTTAAACAATTAAGCATTTTCTTTATAATTAAAAGTAATAGTTAATTTCGTTATCAACGTTCTGACAGAGTTACATTGTCTTCTTAATTTGGGTACAAAGGAATTAAACACCAGAATCTATATCATAAAAGTGACACATTTTATTTCATTACTGCCAGTACTCTGGCCCAGGAAATAGTTTTTTTCTCTTTAGTTTTTTATTCGTAACCAACATCGTTCAAATAGGACATTGACTTATAGTTTCATGTCCTAGTCGGTAACAGACTAATTAAAAGTTTGTCAATCTTATTCTAGAATTATTTTGTCAGATTAGAAAAGTACTTTTCTTCTCAACGATGTGAATTTAACACTTCTGTCTGTATATTGGTGTGATTATGCAATTAAAGTTGCTTCAACATTACTCATTAATGAAAGAAATAAGTTGTTTATAAGATAGTCGTTAGGTTCCAATCATCCCCACAAATAAGAGAATCGAACGATTAAATAGGTCATTTGCAAAATAGTTTGTGCAGAGGATTAAGAGTAAACATTTACCTTTCACAGGATAAAAGAGGCATTTTCGGACATGGGAATGTAATAGTTATTTTATGCACTAATTGATTTTGTTTTAATTTTCTGCTGTGCAATGGACAGCTAAATCCAGAGATTTAGTCTTTCCAGGAACGAAGAGTAGGTTGACTGACTGCCTTTTATATGACCTATATGCATGTTTTCCTACAGCGCTAAATCTAACACCAAAAAAAGATGATTAAATCAAACATTTAGTATTCAGAAAATGTAATGTAACTTGTTATCATGTTTGTGTTTTCTCTTCATGAGTAGTCCTACATTACCATATGGATTTTAACGCTTCACATGGCATCGACCTGACTTTGGATCTGACATTTGACACGCGAGTGTTTATGGCAATATATTCAGTTACAGGTCGTTCACGTAAATATTGCGTATACAAACATAGCCGGTTTCATTACACAATAATATTTAGGGGTAAATTATTTTTTACAAATTTAAAGTATAGTTAGTTTACGCTTATTCATAAAAACATAATTATATAGAATTTATAATGTGCATATACACTATTCAAAATAAAGGTTTAATATCAAAGTGGTATGCTTAATTCATTAAAACGCTGTTCATGTATTAGCTTATTCAGCTATGTAGTGGAAAAGTCCATTGTTTAAAGTACAAAAAGCACGCATGGCCTAGAATACGACCTGTATATACATATACATGTATAACACGTTGTTAGAAATGGTTTTTGCGTTCTTGTTTTTTTATTGGGTTAATTGCCGTATCAACACAAAGTCTTAACTATCTCTCGTACAAAACAAAACAAACGCTTGTTTGATGATGCTTAGGCTTCATTATAGAATTTTACAGTGACAAGCTCACCTAAACTAGATTTTTAGCACCGTTGCCTTTAACCAGTACTTACCTTAAACCATCAGTACATTGAAAAATAGTTTAAAACTTTGTGGAGTCTGGTCATGAAATATAGTATTAGTCCGCCCTTTATTATTCCTTCTAAATCTGTTATTAAGTAGACAAATTTTCAGCCACTGACGAAGTTGAGTGCCTAGTACAATGCCAAAAGCTCTGGTCTAGACTTCCAGACATATCCAAGGACGGTGACTGAAGGCCGCAATATAACTGAACAAGAGTTAAAAGACAGCTTAAAACTTCATGCATAACAATATGACTTCTCGTAACAAGTTTTGCTAAAAACCGATGCAAAAACTGCAAGAACTGATTTGCTGACGCAAACTATATTTACAGAATGATAGACAAGTGCCATTAGAAGACGTGACATACGCACACACACAAATTAAGATATAATTGACTATGCACTAATGAACAGCGACAGGACACTTCGTTTTGGAAGAAAATAACCATTACCTTAATATCGCTTGGGAAATGACCATTCCAGAAGTCATTATATGCAGAAAATTTGTCAGCGTTTCTTAGAAATTGTTTATTTACATAATATGGTGGTACGTTGTATTTTTATTTTATCACCAATAGATCAGAAGACACAAACTGTTCCGACAGTTTTCATTTCCAGACAGCAGAACACGCGGACTAATCTGCTCATACGTATGACAAAATATACAGACCATTTTGTATAAATCATACATTATATTATACGACTACTTTGTATCTTATGTTTGACTCTATACGCGGACTATTTTGTATCATTTTTTTAACTCAGTTCGCGGACTACTTTGTGCCGTACGCATATCAATATATTCGGACTAATTCGCATCATGCGTATAACACCTTACACGGACTACTTTGTGACATACGTATACAGTAAAGTTCCGCTATTAAGACCAGCTAAATCGATGGTTTTAAAAGCAAACCGGTCTTATTATAGAGACCCTTTTGTTCACAAATTAAGCATTTGGGTCTTAATAATGGTCAGAAATTGCCTGATTTGGAAATAATACAAGTACAACTTTACTGTAATTTAATACACGGACTACTTTGCAGCATACGTATAACACCCCATGCGGACTACTTTGTGCAATATTTTAAACATCATACGCGGACTACCTCGTGCAAGTTTTAAAACACGATGGGTTGACTGCCTTGCAAAATGAGTGCACCATTACGTGCGGACTACTTTGTATAATATTTATTAGGTTGTAACACGGTGTAATCACAAGCATAGCCATTTTACGGCCACCAATGCACCTATTTTTGCTTTCTTACACCCTTGTCTATAATTTTTACCAATAACTCTTTTACAAGGTCGACAACTTTTCTATTTCAATTATTACTGGAGGAAAAATGGCATTATTGTCAATTTTTTTATGGATTTGACAAAAGCATAAAAAGAGCCAGTATTAGAAATGTTAAAAACAGTAGATGTCTTTGCGTAATGCAACTTGAGGTTTTTCTCAAGTTATGCGACGTATTTTATTTCACGAATTGTCAAAGTATGCCTAAGGACAAACTGAAATTAAAGGAAAAAGTTATGATGTTTTTGTTTCCCAAAATTAGAAACAAATTATGTTAAAGTAAATGAAAACAAATGACACTTCAAGTCGGGTGAAATGTTTACTGTTCCTAATGATAGATCATGGTATGCTTAGCCAGATGATTATAGACAACCTAGGGGCTTGAAACAAAACACTGCTAAAAGCATTTTTGTGGGACGTAGATCAATTCCTTCATTAGATTTCATGTTACTGTCTATTTGTAAATTCAAACTTGCAAAAAAGTAAGCGGTCCTATTTCAATTGACTTAAATTATGGTTACCCTAAAGCTTTGCACGATGCGTTATTAAAAAGAATTTCCAAGAAAAATAGCTGCATTACAATGGTTATTTAAAAGTAAAAAGTTGAGGTTTCATATAATGAATCATGGTTACTATCTAATTGTAATTGTAATGCAATGTTATAGTTTGTGCTTTACCTCACATTTTAAAGTCATTACCAGGACATCGCTTTATTGTTTCCAAAATGTTTCCTTACGAATTTTAAAATAATATAAAAGTTGATATAATGTACTTAACTTGAAATCTGCGAATGATCCACTTTTGATACATTCTCTTACCCAGCCAGAGGTTATCAAGTATCGAGAATCTTGATAGCCTCTGGGAACGAGAATGTTTTTGATATATCTCGGTAAGCTGCAATAAAGACTGGAACGTTATTGCATAATTTCGAATTTTATTCAACTATCAGTGGTGCATACATTTACCCCGCTGATTAAAATTCTCACTGCAGTACTTCACTAGTCATTATTCACAATCAATAATTATAGATATGTATTTGTATTTATACAACACATATCGAGTATTTAAATCAGCAGGACAATGAAAGCGTTACTGACAGTTGAATCAAATTTAACAATATTTACGTATGAACGATAATGATGTGACTTTCCTCCAAAAATGCTAACAAAATGTACATTTTACGCTATAACGCTAAGAATTCGAGGGTTGTTCATTAATTATGTGCGCTGCTCCATGTGTATGTTACCGTGGTTATAATAATGCAAATAGCATGTGCGTTTTGCAAAATATTATATTAAAATTTAAAGTAGATCGAACCGATGGCGAACAATTTCCGATTGCCGAACAGAAGATTTGTTTTGAATTCGGACAGAAAATAAGAACGTAGGACCCTCACTTCTAATCATTTTTGAACAACC
This sequence comes from Mactra quadrangularis, assembly GCA_025267735.1. NCBI lineage: Eukaryota > Metazoa > Mollusca > Bivalvia > Venerida > Mactridae > Mactra > Mactra quadrangularis. The sequence goes on along the minus strand of CM046309.1, from coordinate 53,889,124 downwards.
TCGTACTAAGACTGCATAAAGTATGACTGATTAGATCTATTGCTGCAGTACAACAGAAATGATCGATGAATTCTAAGCAGATACTCCCCATTTCGTCTTCTTCAAGCGCGCTATATTATTTTCTATAGACATTTAGAAGTATTGTCCTAGACAGTTTATCATCGCTAATTAATTTAATTGCTTCTGGTCAATGAGACAGGTCATCTTTTATGACTTACAATGAGAGTTTATGTCTGACCAACCGATCATAGTTATTTCGTAAATTGTCTGTACATTTTACCAACAATGTCTGCAATAACCTGAATCTTGTTAGATCAGAAAACGTAGCTTGAATACAAATTGCGTAGAGGATTACTCGGTTATTGTAGTTTTCTCTCAATACTCTTGGCACTTGACATGTGCTTGCTTCTCTCGGAGTTAACCTTTTCTTCAATCCCAGTTTAGGTTATGTCTAGTTTGGTTTAGTTTGGTTTAACTACGTAGTAACACATCGTAAAGGTCATATTACGGCGGTCAGTCATTCGTTTCTAGGCACATATTTCCATCAGTGAATGACAACTGCCGTACATGATTTGTAATCAGTGGTAAGATAGAGAATGATCGTAAAAATTATTCCATTATCAAACTCCACCAAGGTATACCCCTAGCGGAAATCGAACCCACGACCATACGATTTGTAGACTTGTATGCTACCGGCTGAGCTAGCCATGCGTGTAAATAATTTATTCAGTCCAAGTTTTGATAATGTCAATTATTTGCATACTGTTCTCTCAAACAGTGGTCATGAGAAACAAGAACGGTTAAGGCAAACTGTTTATCAAATTGAACTAGAAGATATCGGAATGCCAACTTTGCATTGGTTCGATACAAATTTTATACTTGTTTTCTAAAATAAGAAACTTACATCTTTTAGAATTTTGAAAGTGATTAATATGAACTGTTATAAATTCTTCTGCAATATCACCAAAATGAGTAAGTACGCACTAAAACAATGTTTTGTGCTCGGTTGTCAGTGATAGAGCATTTATAATATTCTACGAATATAACTAAGTTATATAGACAACTTCCATCGAAGACCAATAATGTATTGTCGCAATCGTTCAATGCATTTGGCTTTTAAAATGTCAAAGCAAACATTAATTTTTTAGACAATTATTGTCACCACAACAGCCCTTGTTATGTTCACATTGTACCCAATACCACCTTGGTGACTGGAATTAAATATTTATTACAACCTTGAATTGTTTTAGAGGCCTAGACGAGTTAACTGCATTAAGGGCTAATGAATGAAATAAATTAAATAATTTGTACTCAACCTGGAGACATTGATAAATGCCACAGACTAAATGATTCTTGATATGCCAATATCAATGAGACATTATTTGTCAATATTAACAATATGCAGAGTTGATGGAACTCAGATCTGTGGGCTATGTAGTAGACTACGCTCATGAGTTTGAACTTTTTGCTTATTCGACCCTCATTTGTGCCGGTCATATCCTTTCATGAAAAAATTATAATAATCTCGATTTTCCTCCATTAATAAAATATTTTAAGAAGTTGTCGGCCGCGTTGAAGAGTAGTTGAGTTCTGGTTTTAGACAAACGCTATCTTTGGTAAGCTGGCCGCCGTTAGGTACAATACTTTGCGTAAATACCCATTCTCGTAAGCTAATCCTTATGCCTGTGACCCAAAAACGCATCAATTATTAAATCTGTAGAACTGTTTCATTTTGTTCAAATGATGCTACATGTAAAAGTAAACATGGACCGTGCTATGTTGGGTAGCATTTTTGAGTCAACAAACATTTGTTGTTTGCTTTCTTATAAGTCAATATGCTTGGGGTATGGTAGAGGTGTTCATTCAAAAACGGTGGCATGGGATACGTAAATTACATTACATTCTTAAAAAACATCATTGCCTTAAGCTAGAAACACATTGTCTTTGTATGTTTTGTGAGAAAACTTCAACTCGTTAAGTTAATTAGTAAAATTGGCATTTGAACACTGACTAATGAAAAGAAAGTAATATGTTTGTTTTTTTTGTGTCGAAACATGTTACTGAGAAGTTTATTGTGAGTTGACAAAAGAAAAACATATCAGTCTGTTTGTGTTCTCAAAATGGGAACATAAGTTTTGTTAAAATAAGGATTTTTTCCATATCAGAGCGATAGTTTTGCTCATGTAAAATGGATTGTCTCCATATAAAAACCATAGTTTTCCACATATGAAAAAAAAGGAATTTCAAAACGAACGAATCGAAAAGAGGTATTAAAGTATAAAAACTAAATATAAAGTGTGCTGTTCAAAGTTCTACCTCCATTAAAAAACATTTTTAACTTTATTTTTTAAATGATCATACTGTTTTAACTTTGTTGCGAAAGAGGGAAAATCACAATGTTCAATAATCTTTATAGAAGGGTATACTATGCCGTGAATAAGATTCAAACATGGCCTAAACACATTCAAAGCCAATCTTCTAACCACGGCTGCAATTGTCCAAATAATTAGGACATTACTATAAAGTTCCGATACACGAACGACATTCGTCAGCGCAAAATCATGCGGTTGTTTTACAATTTTGAAGTTCCAAATGTATTATTTGAGAAGAAGATGTCCATATAAAAGATGTCCAAATAAATTTACTGTATTATGAACTCGATAGTTCTATATAAATAATCGCATTTCATGAACCTGTATTAATGCAACATTCTGAATAAAACGCATATGTTTCCGTTCCTCAAAATATTCTAAACATATGTTTAAATAGCTAACCGTCGCCATTTTAGCCTCCCGAGATCTTTAATTCTGAATGATTCCGTCCTTACGGTGTGGTAAAAAAACCATTCTAGCGTCCCGAAATACTTTTTTTCAATATTAATCCGTCCTTGTGATGTGTTTAAAAACAACACATCGTCATCATCAGATGATATAAAAACAACCCTTCTCTAATCAAGACACGTCATTCTAATGTCAAAGTTGTAATTGGATTGTTCTTTTTTTCTTCTTTGGAATGACGGTTTGAATTAGCCACATAGAAAATAATAAATAGAATTCTACATAAAAACTCTCAAGGACTCATCATGTATTAATATGACTGGTTGAAGTATGTTTAAAGAGGCTTGTAGAAAAAAGGTACATGTATGTTAGTTATCATTTTCAATCATCTGTGATGGGCTTATCATAATGTTAGTTGCATACCTTTCTGTGTTTTAAAATTTTGACTGCTTTACTTTTTCTACATGTTCGCTCTTTAAAAACATATTTTTACGATTCCATTTGCTCGAAAATATGCCATTGACCAACGTAGGGGTAATACTATCCTACCAGATCCTGTAGGAGCAGTAGTCCAGTGGTAGAATGCGCGCTTAGGGATCAAGAGGTCCCGAGTTCGATCCCCACTAGGGGCACTGCTAATTTCCTTGAGCATGAAATTAACCTACAATTGTTCCACTCCACCCAGGTGTAAATGGGTACTGTGAGGGATCGCCTGCCTGAGGGTGATTTCAGTGATCATGAGTTATCGTACAAGATTGTAAAGTCGGCTGAACATGTTTATGGAAGCAGACTTTAAACCGAACCGCATTTTAACTTTAACTTTACTATAATCTGCCTTTTTGTCATATTTTATCATTAATTCTCGCATTTGTTGCCTAATACATGTATTTTTTATTGTTAACTTTTGTCCTTATAACACTACGTATGACTTTTAATTGGATTAAATATTGTCTAATTGCAAGGTTTTTACCTATAAACTGTGTACATGTAAATATGATTGTTTTGTTCTGTACAAAATGATTTTTTTTACAAAAAGTAACTAACCAGGTTAAATGCTCCCTTGCATATCACCACACCTAGCAACGAAACGCGTATTACAATAACAATACTTAGTGAGTTAGTTTGTGTTACACAATACATTAAACAAGCCCCGCCACAAGTATTGTGAGTGAAAATGTCATTTAATTATTAAATGACACAATTATGCATTACACCTTAATACATACTTTACAGCTCACCAAAGCAATTATCAAATGATAAACATTTTAGCAAATGATTTTCTCAGCAAAATGCATAATATTAGACTTAAATATCCTTGTAAATAGTGCAGCGATACCATAATGTTCTAATAGAAATTTCGTAATTGTAAATGGCATTGCAAGCACATGTTAGCCGAACGGCTAGCTCAGTTGGTAGCACGCAAGTCTACTCATCAAGGGGTTATGGGTTCGATTCCAAGGCGGGGCATACTTTCGTAGTGCTTTGTCATGAAATTATTTCTACGGCCATTCTCCCTCCAACCAATTATTTTTTTAATTATGTAAGGCAGTTTTCAGTCACTGACGAAAGTATGCACTTAGTAGTTGGTTAACAGCTAAATCCAGAGATTTAGCTTTTCCAGGAGGAGTGAGTAGGTTGACTGACCGCCGTTAAATGACCTATACACTGTGTTGCTACGGCATTAAACCCAACAAAAACAAAACAAAAAAATATAGCACATGTTACTCGTGAAATTGATGTGAGGCCACGAAGGCTAATGCAATCGCACATGATATTATTTGCATGAAACAACATTTTCATTTCGATTAACCTTGTTATTATGTTTAAGTCGTTTCTTCTGATACATTATATAGTTCCAAGCTTCTACAGATGTATGCTGGCTTTATAATTATTATAATGCACTTTAGTTCGCTTTCATCATAAGACTTTACTGTCCTAGCTACTAGGAATATGTATTTAGAAATATGTAAAACAGCATGGGTTTATTTGTTCTGAAATTCTCCTTAAAACCTTATTAGTTTTACATTCAATTTCAAACTAGGTTACTATTTTTGAGACTAAAATTTCTTGAGAAAAATATCATATTATATTGGAAGCTATAAATAATAATTGCTGCAATATATGTCCTATATTTTGATTTATTGACAGAAGCTTGACTTTATATATTAGGTTCGGCGAAGCAATTAATTTTATTTACTATAGTACGACTTTCAAAGAGAAGTTATATGTGCCTAGAAAACGCCTGGAAGGATTGAAATGATGAATGTAACGTACAATTGTTGCCCTGGTTTGATTATATGTACAAGATGAGATGAATTTTAAATTTCATTAAAACTATAGAGTTCCAGGCGAATTTGATTTTTTTCCATAGTTTTGAATTCTGATCAAGTTGTAATTGCATTAGCCTGATCAATCATGTATATGTATATGGTTTGATAAATAATTGATGAACATTGACCCAGGGTTTATTGACTTAGTCCGCCGGCTTTATAAAAATGACATAAAAGGAAATTATTTGTTTGACAACCTTTGATTGTTTTTTTATAAATACGAATTATCATTCACCTACTATGGCTCATGCCTCGTCGTTTGTATGAAGCATCAGACACTATATGTACACAAGCAGTCATACTGTTAGCGTTTCATCTTTGAATGGACTAAAACTACTTTCTATTGATCTAACACAGATATAATTTAATACAAACATATTTCCCCACAGCCATATCACACGTAGACGAAGTGGAATAAGTCTGGCCAGTGTGTTGTAATTCTTAGAATTAGTATTTTTGTTCATTTTTTCTTTTGTACAAAATATCTATATTTGTTTCATAATAATAAGATACCTACTTTTTGACCCGGCACAAGGACGTGTGAACGATTTTAATCAAAGCACTGGAGTGCTGGAGGAACGATGTCCTGAACTTATTTTTGATTAAAGAATATATAATTATGTATATCATCTATAAAATAATGTATTAAGTATCAATTAACAGAATTTAACAAAAGCATAGCACTAGACTTCTCAAGTAGTTTGCTCATCTCAAGGTTTATCTTACTTTATCAAACAAAATAAACCAGTCAAAGAATTAATTTTCATCAACACATTTTAGGGTCATGTACAGCAGCCATCTCACCAAACCAAAGATTATTCTAGACTATTTTCTTTAACCACAAGGAGCTGACAACTTCTCATTTTTGGTTATCAATGGGTACTTTTTAACGAGATCGTTAATATTTTCGTTAAAATTTTAAAGATTTGGTGTGGAATGACAAGCTGAATTTTTTTCACAAAAACATCGACTTTCTAACAATTCATTTAAGGTCTTCCCCCAAGTACTAAGCTCTTTTGCATCAAGCTACATTCCCATTTTTGTTCACGAAATTTAAGTCAAATTAACGTTTTGCACTTGCAATTTATTCACAATTAAAATTACTCTAAGAATCGTCTATTTCCTATAAATATTTGCTTAAAATTCCGTACAAAATTATACATATTCATTCCAAATTATAATCAAACTCTATAACTTAAAATCACTCAAGTAAACTTTTAATGTGACACTTTGAAGACGACAACGTCATATCGCCGTATATCAAACACCCGGTAAGAGTATTAGTCATATCCAAAATGGCGGGTGTGATAACAATTGGATAAGTCACGTCGGTAAATATTTGTTTATTTCGAGTAATAATAATTTAAACAAGTTTTTCGACGTTTTAAAGTTGAAACATACGCATGTTTTTTGACTTCCGTAACCCTGGCAGGGTTGTCTACAGTTACGGAACTTCCGTAACTCTAGAACCTGGGCCTAGAGTTACGGTACCGTAACTCTAGCCACTGCCTTATTTGTAACGTTGACGTTGTGTTTTAGATATGCACAGAACGGTGCGCACAAAAACTACCAAAATCGTCCTTAATGTGTTGACATAAGTATCATAATATATTACGATCATTTAGTATTGTTTATAACTATCGAATGATGTAATTATGCTACGCATATAACAGGCATTGTCAAAAACATCGTAGGCCCTTTTACTCCAACAAGTAATCTTTGCAGTTGTCACGGTCTGAGTTGTCTACGGGTTGAGTTGTCCCGTCTCCGTTGCAAAATTTGTATGTCCTGAGAGTAACCTCCATTTTCCTGAAGATTTCAAGAACGACAACACAAGCCAGCGTTGTATTACATTTAAATGAGATGTTAATGAGTTTCACGCTTGAACTACGCCTCTTTGTCTATGTCTTAGGACATCGTTCCAAAAATGTGGCTAGGTTTTTCTTTCGGAGGACAGATTTTGTGAAACCGTTATTCATTAAATGTCATGTTAGAGATATCAGTCTCCAGCAATGTTTTTGTTGTATTAAGAAGTAAACTTTAGTACATTTATTTTAATAGATTAATTACACTGAACTGGCGCTTGTTTATTCATTACTTTATGATATTTTTCCTTTTATTAATAATTCTAAGTAGTTATACAAATATGATAATCAAAATCGAATCCGTTTTGACAATTTTGTACGCATTCGGAAATACCAGCTCTCTCAAAATATGATAAAGACACATTATATTGCTTAAGATAGGTCTTTGCAATAATCACAAGAACAAAGACCGAAGTCTGACCGCAAATAAGAAAATGCAAATGTTATTCAGTTCATCGTAAATTGTCATAAAGTGACCACAGAAGCATTGACATTGTGGTTTCATAAACTTATCTATCGGTAATGTGTTATCTGTAATGTCATAGAAGATGGCCAGTTTATCTAATCAGTCTTGATTGAAATCACATCATTCTACCATAATGTCAAAAGGCTTTCGACTTAATTAAGTCGGTCAAGTAATTTACGTTTTTCTCATTCAGTTTTCCGATGATGTAATGCTAACATGAAGATGGTTTGAGCTCAGAAATAGTAAGATTTATAATAAATGTTCATGTTTTATGAAACCAATCAAAATTGTGCAATGGCACATTATAGTACAAAAATTGAGTTTACATTTATATACATAAATATATAACTACATGAATATTAATAACACCAAATGATATGTATTATGCAAACACAAAGGGTCATAGTCGACAAAAGCAATGCAATGCAATTGCATTTCCTAACTGAACAATATTATAGGCTTATATTGTTTGCAATTCTATTATTAACGCAATTGCGTTACCCACTCAAACCATATATAATGCTGAAATTGTTAGTAATTTTATTATAAACGCAATTGTCACCGTATATTTTCAGACTTACAATTCGACGAATAACAAGCGTGAAGAACCATCCTCCTGAATGACGACCACGTGAGGTATGTGTACATATGATTAGCATACAATATTTCTATATTTTGTTGTAGAATAAAATATCGACACGTGCTTTGATGTGCCACATTTAAATAACGACTGCTTTAGCTTATCAAAAAGAGTGACTCTGTTTTTTTTCTAGGTTAAAATACAACAAAATGTATCGATTATAATATTGAAACGATAACTAATTGAATATTAAGTTCTAAACGGAGGGGGTAAATTATTTCAGTGATGCGTGTGTTAAAAAATGTAGCTGGAGTCACATTAAAAAAGAGTGAAAATGGACGTGTCTATGTCTCAAAGAGTACTGAAACGTTAAACATGCATTATACGATTTGTGTACATTTATGTATCTTGCTCTTTAGAACAGATTAATTTCTTTTGAATTGTTTATCTGTTTAGTGAAAAAATATATGTCAGGAACTAATTATTTGCTTGGTAACATAAGCGATAATATTTATGTAGTGTTTTGTCGGTAAACGTTATTTTAAGCATGAAAGTATGTGTTTTTGCATTTTTTAAACTTGTATGTCAAGCAGAAGGAGGTGAATAGCTATCGTGTTTCTTCTTTTACAATAGAAAAGCTTATTTGTGACTAAATGATTATTTAAATATAAGATGTACATTTTTGCATCCCCCAGGACTTTTTATAAGTATCTTTCATAACACTATCTTTTAAAACGTATCCATTATCGCTCAAGTATCTAAACGGCATAACACAAAAACCCATTCATTATCTAATTAATTTGACTGGGGAACGTAATTGCATTGCCTGAAGCTGATTTCCCCCCTACTTTTGAGATATAATAATGTATAATATGGTTTATTTCAATTTTGCTAACTAATATGCCTTTGTGAGTTGTACATGATTTTTGAGATTGCATAAGAACGTATGATTTAATCATTTAATTGATAATTGACATTTCACTCACAATACTTTGCAGTATTCCTAGTTTAATTTAGTATTGTGTGTAACATTTAGAACTATTTTACTTTATATGATCACTTTTATTGCGATATTAAATTTAATTGCTTAATGTAAATATGTAGCAATGTTTCGAAAATATCTTTTGAGATAAAATATGCATTAGGATGCTTTGTTTGATTCCGTTGGATAAATTTCTGGCTGTAACAATTTAGTATCTGCTTAGAGCAAAGTCAACTGCATAATAAAGATTTGAATCGAATGGATATTTTATCTCACTGAATGGTTATTTAATTATTAATTGTTTTTAAATACATGGTGTATTTAGAATTGAATCTGTTGATTACAGTCCCATTTAATAAACCATTTTATGGAATTAGTATGGCTTTAACTAAAGACAATTTTAATGACAATCCCAACTTGACGTATTTATATTATTGACAGTATTTACTTAGTAGGCTTAAAATGTATAAATAAATATTTCCGGTTCTAAGTCGTACTTTGAGGGCTTGTAAAAGTATATCAGGCAAACCAGAATAATGGCGGCGTGGATGAATTTTACAGAGGTATCGGATTATTCTTTTTTTTCAAATTAACATTTTCAATTTTTAGGCTTAAATCAAAGGAATTTTAGTATGTCGGCCCAGTTGAGAAAAGCGTCTAAAAAAGTGGTTCGTTGTACTCATCGGTATATCAGCAATATTTTGATGGTTTTTTATAGAAAAAATTATGCTCTTTACGAATCTGCCAGGTGATTTTTCAAATTTTAGGGCAAAAAGATGCTATTGGCCAAAAACCGATGACGTCACTAATTTCTAAAAAATCGCCTTTAAACTTTAAAAACGCATTGCGCGCTTATTTGTCATGTTTCGAAAAAATAAATTTGGTTCTAAATTATGGTATGCTTCGACTCTAAGATTTTGTAAATGTTTTGAAAATAATCGGATGCTGGAAGCACTGATCATCAAAACAAGTGATTACGTCACATATTTACCGTTTTTCGAGATATAAGTTTCAAACGTCAATAATCCTATGTTCTGAATTATTTCTTTAAAAATCAAATGCACGGAATTTTTTACCATGCCATGAAAATAAAAAATATAAATTGGAAAAATACTTGATGATAAAACATTAGCAAATACCAGCTCCCTAACCAACCCTTACGAGTCACAGTTTTGTATATGGTCCTGCAGTAAGATGCCATATTCAAGGTGAACCCTGTACTTGAGTCCCTACAAAGTTATTTTGCAGTTTATATGTCTTTGAACGGTGCTGAATGAGAATCCGAGTTATGACACCCTATATTACTTGAACAATTTGCATAATATGCAAATTAAGTCCGCCATTATCGAAATTCCGTTTTTCCCTAATAACAAAATAACCAACTTTGATAGAAATTTAAGATAAGCCTCCATACCCATGTTTTCATGGTCTATCTATCATATGGTACTAATTTCAGCTTGATCAGATCATTTAAATATGCAAATTTATGCAAATTAGTTATTTTACTGAATACAATATTCGGGGTTTCTATACATTAAGAAGTCCTTTGTTTTTGCTTGCATATTCTGAGAAACATTTGGTTTAGTAATTTTATTTTTGTACGTTTTAGACACAAATATATCAAATGATAATATTAAACCAGTAAATGATGACTTTTTGATGTGCAAAATATTCAAATTACATTATAAGTTGAAGGATTTGGACTATTTGCTCTATTGCATTGTGTCACGTATATTTATGCCATTTTCTATAATACTTTTGAGGCTTGGATAATTTTGATGCAGTTTATTTATCATTGAACAAAGCTGATTAAGAAACTAAGTGATGCCAACGTGTCACCCTTCATTAATTTGCATAATATGCCAATTTAGTCCGCCAATACCCAACTCCATTTTCGCTAATAACACTATAACCACATATGAAAAAAATTCAAAATATGTGTCTGCACCAATGTTTTAGTGTCTAGCTATCATATGATACCACATTTAAAATGATCAGATGATTTAAATATGCAAATTAGTTATTTCAGGTGTACTGTTTTTCGAGTTAACGATTTATATTCAAAGTAAAGTACTTCAACATATGTTTTTGCCTAACATACACCAGTAATTTTGTAATGCTTAATTTTTGTGTATCATTGTTATCAAACAAATGATTATATGCTAATCTGCCTCAGTCATTTTGTATGATACAATGCGTAAATAAATTGAATAAAAAAAAATGCTCTTATTTGATGGAAATAAGGTATTGTTTCACATTTTCTCTTTTATTCCACCATGAATTGTAAAACAAAATTTACTATTAAATGCTACCATGTTTTCCGCTTGTAATCATGTATATATTTCACAGACCCAGTTTGAATTGCAACTAGTTATCCATGCCAATTAAATTGAACCAAGCAATCTGTCAATTGCGACTGAATGTTTGCTCAGATGGATTTTAATGTTTGGGATGTCCACATAGATCATGGGACCAGTCATATACCAATCATCATCAATGTAATAATATTAAATGAATGTTTAAATGTTTAACTTATTTCCGTATAGCCTGCTATTACCATAATAGGCAACATTTGCAAATAATATAAATGTTTAAAGTGTTGGAGTTTTATTAAGAATTTTTTGTTTGCACACGCTATTGTATGAATTTTGATTTGGTGAGCCGTTAAGCTAATCAAGTAATGAAAGTACATGAATTAATTTTACAGTACATCTTCAGTTGCTCGTAAGATTGAAGCCACCGAATTCAAAACCATTTTATCATTTGAAGAACATCCTTTCATTGACACAATTTGATCGATATGTTTTATTGTAATAGTAGAGGCTGGAAAGTTTTACATATTTTTGTGCATATTTGACTTCTCAACTAAGTGGAATGTAAAACATGAAACTACATGTGTCAACATATGCTATACATGGTCATTGCTGCACCTTATTGTCCGTGTATGACTTAATTAGCAACTTTAATTTTGACTAATACCTATTATGCTTAGTATGTAATTTCAATCAGTTAAATGCATCCTTACATAGTTTCCTTGCGAAATCAGAAAGTTGTTTGTGTGACTTATTTTAAGTAGCGATATCAAGGCAACTTAGAAATTACGGAAACTATAATTGACAATCTATTTACAGTAAAGAACATGTATGTATTGTAAACATAAGAAGCGTTACCTGGCCATAGTTTCTTTTATAGACTGTTGCTTTTCTAGATGAGAGATATCAATAAACTTTATGAACCTATGATAGTTATGATAAAATTAGCTCATCAATATAGGTTCACCAATATAAAACGAATCACATACACATGTAATGGACGCATAGATAAGTGCATATTGCTAATGGTTGTCATAAATGTTCATTGAGATGCATATAATCATGAAAATTCTTCGAGTGTTTCGACACTAAATACATACTGTCCAAATGCTTTGTCTTTAATTATTTGTAAATTGTCGTAAAACTGTTCATGTTGCGAATCGTAATCAGATAGAGGTCTTTAATTAGTATTAAAATATACCCTCATCCTTATTATTAACATTCATAATTTGCATATTCAAATCATCTGATGATGCTGAAGGTGGTATCATATGTTAACTAGACCCTACAAACATGGGCGCTGACACAAATTTTATTTTTTAATCATAATTGGTTATTGTGTTATCATCAAAAAACGGAATTTCGGTGATGGAGGAGGATAAATTTGCATATTATGCAAATTTTCCTAAGGTTGTCAGAATTTCATCACTTAGTTTCTTAATCAGCATTGCTAGAAGATACAAAACCTGAATAAAATTATCAAGGCAAAACGAATAAAAGAAAATGGCATAACTGTACGTGTAATCTAGAAATGAATAAAGGCATAGTCCTACAACAAATATAACTGTATTGTGTAATTCAGATATTTTGCATAGCTTAAAATCATCATTCACTGATTTAATAATTCCAATTGATAAAGTTTTGTCTAAAACGTGCATAAATAACATTACATAACCAAATGTTACTCAAAATATGCAAGCAAAAACAAAGGACTTTTTAATGTATAGAAAACCCGAATATTGTATTCAGAAAATACCTAATTTGCATAAATTTGCATATTTGAATGATCTGATCAAGCTGAAATTAGTACCATATGATAGATAGACCATGAAAACATGGGTATGGAGGCTTATTTTATATTTCTTTCGAAGTTGGTTATTTTGTTATTAGGGAAAAACGGAATTTCGATAATGGCGGACTTAATTAGCATATTATGCAAATTGTTCAAGTAATATAGGGTGTCATAACTCGGATTCAACACCGTTCAAAGACATATAAACTGCAAAATAACTTTGTGGGAACTCAAGTACAGGGTTCACCTTGAATATGGCATTTTACTGCAGGGCTATACACAAAACTGTGACTGGTAAGGGTTGGTTAGGGAGCTGGTATTTGCTAATGTTTTATCATCAAGTATTTTTCTAATTTATATTTTTTATGTTCATGGTATGGTCAAAACTTCCGTGCATTTGATTTTTAAAGAAATAATTCAGAACATAGAATTATTGACGTTTGAAACTTATCTCGAAAAACGGTAAATATGTGACGTAATCAATTGTTTTGATGATCAGTGCTTCCAGCATCCGATTATTTTCAAAACATTTACAAAATCTAAGAGTCGAAGCATATCATAATTTAGAACCAAATTTATTTTTTCGAAACATGACAAATAAGCGCGCAATGCGTTTTTAAAGTTTAAAGGCGATTTTTTAGAAATTAGTGACGTCATCGGTTTTTGGCCAATAGCATCTTCCTGCCCCAAAATTTGAAAAATCACCTGGCAGATTCGTAAAGAGCACAATTTTTTCTATAAAAAACCATCAAAATATTGCTGATATACCAATGAGTACAGCGAACCACTTTTTTTAGCCTTGGGCCGACATACTATTTAGAACAATATTTACAATGGAAACTCTATGTTTAGTCGTTCGGTTACATTGATGCGAAATAAAGTATCGGAAATTCTAACTAGAAAAATTTAACGTCCGAATCGTGTCTATTTCGCAGGCATAATTTTGGTTAATCGTTCGCTTAATGTACGTGTATTAAGAAAAATCGACTTCGAATGACATAAATAGTACCGACTGCCCACTAAATTGATCATCGTTAATATTCATGCAAAAAAGAGAAAATATTACAATTTGTAACATAAAGGTGCCCTAATGGGCACCGCCATTATTGCGCTTTGTCTTACCCATTAACGGTAGCGTTAACGGACAGGAAATCTAGACTAAAATAAGTGTATATATATCATGATATACAATTAAACAAGATCGGTACTCCTTTATTGATAATTATTTTGAATGGCCAAATTGAACGGAGTTTTTTAAGTTTTAGAAGTGTAATTTGTGCTAAATGGCATTCTAAACAAAAGTGAAAGTTCTAGTGGTCAATAATTGGATTTAAGTCACGGCCAACTGTGCATTTTGATCACAGAGTAAGTTCTACGAAAATCCATTAAACTTCGGTCATTTAAATGTCATATAGATTAATTCCAGTATAGATTTATAAAATTTGAACTATATATGCGAGCAGTACACATGGACATTCCAGTCTGAAGAAAATATTTCGACTATCTCTAAGATAGTTTATATGAGTTAAGCAATGTTTTAGTATAATATTATAAATCATGATTATCTGTTCAGACTAGCTCTTATGTATTTTGTTACCTGATTGCAGACTGATAAAAATATAACCTTATAAAACCAAGTCGGTTTAGTTAAGTTGACCTAATTAGGGAAAATAGACAGTACTAAATTCGATAACTTTCATGATTCTCTTATCATCCATTAGTTTGGTAGTCTGTACAATTTCAGCTTTAAAACATTATAAATACAATTAGCTGCCAATTTATGTTTTGTTTAGTTACAAAAGACATATAGATTCAGTTTTGCAGCTTTTTGATGTAAACAATATATATTGCATTTATAAACATTGCTCGTTCTATTCAAATACGAAAATTGGCGATGAATCATTTTTACAGTTTATTGTTCCTTCGCCATTTGGATGCGTTACTATAGTGATATGCATACTACGTTTTATATTATAATGTGCAATATCATTGGTGATGAGTTAGCATTAAATATTGTATTAATTATTAAATAAGGATTGAATTTCCATGTATAATCATACATTTAACAAAACCATAATAGAACATAACTGATATTATTTCATTTTCTAGTTATTTATTTAAAACAAATCTGTATAGTTAGCAATTTCTTTCTGTTTGATTACAAATGATTCAGCAGTTTAATTTAAATGTAATCTTATCATTTATTCAAACATGTAATTAAAACCAATTACTTGCATTTCATCAATGTTCAATAAGTAAAACCTAACAGTATCATCAAATTACACGGTTTATAACATTGTTGTTTTGTCCTGATAATTAACAATCTGAATTATTCAATGATTATCACTTGCTATATCTAAATTATCTAATGAAATAAGTTGTTGGTTTCTATTGATAACAGATTTAATGTCACCAATGGTATGTTTTGTATTTGATATTAGATGATTTTTACTACGACTTGTGTAATTTAACAGTGTGTTGTAACACAAATTACTTGGAAATTTATTCAGTTGCATACGGGACATAAGTAATATAACACATGGGACGAAACTTATTTTTATTTGACTTTAGGAAACGTCTTAAAGAGTCCGCCACAATTAATCTGATTCAAGTCAACCTATATCAAAAGTTGCCACCGCCCTTTTGACTTTGTTTGTAAAAGAGTACACCATTGTTAGTCAAAGCAGTTAATGTTAAAGAGTGTATATGTATATTAAATTTAAACAATGTTGGCTATCTTAAATTAGTGAACCTTGCTTGTTTAACTAAAATAAAGTTAACATGAACATAAGCGTAAGCTTAAGAAACCATATTTGACTTTGCGTTTCCAAATCACCATACCTTGCATTCAAACAAGTATCACAATAACCCTAGTACGTGAGTTAATTTGTATTACACATAAAATGAATTTAACAAGGAATAATAAGTACTGTGAGTGAAAATTTGATTTTTTTATTAATTAAATGACGAAGTCATACATAAAGTCATCTATACAATTTGCATTATCATCAACTAGTTTTACCCGGGTCGATTGCGCAGTTGGTAGCGCGCCGGGATTTGGAATCTCGTGACCGAGGGGGTGCGGGTTCGAATTCCACCCGGGGAGGTTATACCCTTCCATGAAAATTTGACTGTAATGTCAATTTTCCGAGATAATATGGAGAAGTTTCCGGCCTTGTGAAAGGGTAGGTGAGTACTGGTTATATACAATGATCCAGGAAAGCTAGATTAGGTGCGCTGGACGCCGTAAAATGACCTAAATTGTGTTGACACGGCGTTAACTCCAATAAATAAAATAAAAACATCAACTATTTTGATTATACACAGATGGGTGAAGCTCCCACAAGCAATGCGAAAAATATATGCAAACATAGATTTAACACAAAAGATATAATATATTAGCATGAGTACAAGCTGACATGGTAATGATATCTTTTTCTCTAATGAAGACATACTAAATGTCGAAAAGTACATTACTATAAAGAGGAGAATAAACTTAGACGAAATTGGAATCCTATTTATTCTATTATCAATATTTCTTGACATACTTTTCTGACAATTTTCTTATATTGTAAATTGGATCTCATTGATATATCATTTTATTATGTATTTGTGTTCTTTCGAGGAAAACCTTTCCTCTTTGAATGTAATAACATAGCAAAGTATATGATACATTGTCATACGACTATAATTTACAAAAAAATGCATCAATATATGTGTTATTCTACATTAACAATAAAAAATAAGGTCATACGGAAGACGATATGTGTTTGTTGATTTCTCACAGGCCCTTTAGTATGAGCGTAGTATAACATTTCTGACGCCAAGAAAAAACTTACTTCTGTACATTATACTAGAAAACATATATTTTGTATAAGTTTCAAATTATGTCAGAAATCATTCAAATTACGTGAATAAGATAGGAATTTGTTAGAGGGGGAACTAGAAATTCTCATGACGAAATTAGGTTAAAGTTTCATCTAGTAAACCGATTTATGCAAATAAATCAGAATATACCATTGTCTGAAAACAAATTACTTGGAAAAGGTCATATTATATTAAAAGCTATATAGCTTTGTATATATCTTAATGTATGGTGTACATCCGGACCTGAATATATATAACCCTTTGATAAAATATGAGAACCCTGTATACATGAATGATTTATATACAGTTTATGAAACAAACGCAAGAAGGGTGGTTTATTATTATTATGTCGTGAAGTGAACTAAATTAGTGGTACTAAAATCAAGTAACTGTCATACCTAATATGGACCAATGCTTCCCTAAATAAAAGTATATACCTAAATGAAATTGTTATACTTTTATACTTTTTGACATACTTTTTCAACAATTTTCTCATATTGTAAATTGGATCTCATTGATGTATCATTTTATTATGTATTCGTGCTCATTCGGTGTCAACGTTTCCTCGTTGAATGTAATAACATAGCAAAGTATATGATAAATTGTTGTACGACTATAATTTACAATAAAAATACATCAATAAATGTATTATTCTACATAACCAACAGAAAATAAGGTCATATGGAAGACGATATGTACTTGTTGATTTCTCACAGGCCCTTTAGTATGAGCGTAGTATAACATTTCTGACGCCTAGAACAAAACTTTCTTCTGTACATTATACTAGAAAACATATATTTTTGTATAAGTTTCAAATTATGTCAGATTCATTCAAATTACGTGAAGAAGATGAAAGTTTATTATTGGGAAACTAGGAATTCTCATGACAAAATTAGGTTAAAGTTTCATCTAGTAAACCGATTTATGTAAATAAATCAGAATATACCATTCTCTGAAAAAAAATTACTTGGAATAGGTCATATATATATTAAAGGCTATATAGCTTAGTATATATATATAGTATATATCCGGACCTGAATACATGTATATATGAGCCTTGGATAAAATATGAGACATTTGATACATGTATGATTTACATTCAATTTATGATACAAATACAGAAGGGTGGTTTATTATTATTATGTTGTGGTAGTGAATTAATTGTGTGTTACTAAACTGAAGTGACTTCTCAAGACTTAATATGGACACCTATGCATTTAAGTTAAAGTGTATACATAAGTCAAAATAAAATTCCGATTTGTTCTTTTTTGCTCTATTTGGTATACATTTCTGAAAGTTTTCTCATATTGATCTCATTGATATATCATTTTATTATGTATTTGTGTTCTTCGATGTTAGCCTTTTCTCTTTGAATGTAATAACATAGCAAAGTAGCGCTATATGATATATTGTTATACGACTATAATTTACACAAAATATGCATCAATAAATGCATTATCCTACATTAACAATAAAAAATAAGGTCATACGGAAGACAATATCTGTTTGTTGATTTCTCACAGGCCCTTTAGTATGAGTGTAGTATCACATTCCTGACGTCAAAAAAAATCTTTCTTCTGTACATTATACTAGAAAACATATATTTTTGTATAAGTTTCAAATTATGTCAGATTCATTCAAATTACGTGAATAATATGAAAGTTTATTATTGGGAAACTAAGAATTCGCATGACAAAATTAGGTTAAAGTTTCATCTAGTAAACCGATTATTGGAAATATATCAGAATATACCATTCTCTGGAAACAAATTACTTGGAATAAGGCATATATTAAAGGCTATATAGCTTAGTATTTATATATATAGTATATATCCGGACCTGAATAAATATAATCTTTGGATAGAATATGAGAATTTTGATATTGGTGTACGAGTAAAATTTATAAAACGAGTACATATATACATGTATTGGAATGATACGAGTTTGATGATCATTTGCCATTTGGAACGTCACGGTTGTCATCTACTATATTTACGTGGAAAATTGCCAAAAGTTCCGACTGTTATTAGACTGGTGTTTATGGACGTTTATAGCCTGATGAAATGAGATGATTAATGGAAATTGTTTTAAAACATAATATAATCTCATTTTTAGCATTGCCTTCTACATTAAGTGATTAGTTATAACCATGCATGTTGCTTAGTAGATCGTCTCTTTTAGTTTCACTAGGTCACTTTCTTTAACAGTGTTTCTTCGCTGAGCTACATGTACATCCTACATGTATAATCTACGTGCTATTTTATTCATGTACATTGACAATTTATCATTTCATGACCTCATTTGGTCTATAAAGGTTTTTAATTATTTCCGATCATATATCAAACTTTTGTCGTACGCTAGTCAATTAATTTACAGCCTATCGAAACGAGTTTTCGCACATTGCAGAATTTCCAGCATAATTTTGTCTGAGACATGAGATAGAATTGATATACATGTAGCCTAGTCTATTTCCTATTTGCTTTACCATTTCGCCGTCTAGACTTTGGTAAATATGAAATGTGAAGTATTTGTTTCCAAGTGTTGTTTCAGAAAGAACGACTATACTTGTTGTCACTTCATGTCGCTTCTCTCACTTAAACAAACAGTGTAATGAATACAAACATGAATGTTTACTCTACAATACCAGTACATGTCGTATCCTATAAAATGTAACGTATCTTACAGGTTTAAGTGTAGCTGAGGGTTTGAACGTGGCAACTCCAGACTATGAAGTGTTTTCTCTATTTTAAAGATTCCTCTTTAAAAGATTTAAAACAAACTGTGTATTGAATTTTCATAATTAAGATACTTAATACATTTTTACTACAAAGCAAAACTCGGTATTTGCATTGCTTTCCGATAAACTCTTCCATTAAATTCGACAAAAGTTTCAATTATCTTTTTTTAATAAGATAATGTGGAGAAATTGTCTACATTGTGGGAGGGTAGGCAAGAATGGAAAACTTATGGACAAATTACCAAAAAAGAAGGTAAAATGGGCTGGTCGTCATAATATAACAATAATTTGTGTTGTCACGACTTTAAACCCAATAAAAAAGTAACCTTCCATGTTCGGCGAAACTTATTTGTTGATTCGAAGCATTTGTGTCCCGTAAGTTTGGTTGCCGCTGGTTACTAGGTGACCTTCGATGCATCATAGGATATTCATGGTTATAATGAAGCAATTATCACATTTGTCATATCAGGAAATATGATATTCAATGCTCGACATACTAATGTATTTATACCCTTGAGATTCAACAGAGGCGAGAGCGTGGCATTAAGTCTGAAAGGGACGTTTTTTCGTTACCATTGTTTTGATGGATGGTAATACATTAGCTATTGGTTTATTTTTTATAGTGTTCTTATTTAAATTAGTACATTACACTTCATAAAATGGAACATTATTACAATTTATATAGCTTTTAACCACGTTAAAAATTCATGAATAGTTTTACTTCAAAATGTTTTCATGCCATCAATTATAGGTTTTTTTTGACGTTTTCGAGCTGGTAAAAATATGACATTTTATCACAAAAACAATATTAGTTAGGCACAAAAGAACGATAGTTTGTTTATTAGGATGAAGTTATTTTTAGCGATTGGTTCACAAACTCGTTTTATCATTAACCTCTGTATCTTGCTATGAACCGGCAAGTGTACCTTGAAAGGTTATCAGGTTAATTATTTTCCCTATCAATAATCAAACCCCGATTGCTGAAATCGATGTATTCTTGTATTATGTTCGTTTCTTTAATTGATTAATGGGATGGAATGAGTTCAGTCAAAATTGGTAGGTAATGAAAGTCATCTGCATAGGGCTTGCCCAAAAACTTCTTCATGAATCAAATGCAGGTCCTGCGTACGCTACTTCGCAATTTGGCAGAAAATGGGCGTTTTTGTTATATTTAATAAACTGTAAGTGAAGTCAACATTTACCCCGCTGATTCAAATACTCGATTCGCTACTTCTTAACTCACTATCAATAAACTAGAAATCATAATCTATTCATGGGGATTATGGAAAGAAATATAACTATATACACTTGTATTTAAATCAGCGGGCTTAATGTAAGCGCCACTTACAGTTGAACCGAATTTACCTATAGTAGTTTCATGTTAATACGGTTGATAATTCATCTCATATATAATATTTAGTTATTCTTTAAATTTTCTCTATTACAGTATTCGTTACAATAAAAAGTATTGTTTTTTTCTATCATGCTGTTTAGTGAAATATGAAACGTGTTTTATATGCAAACAATTATCTTTATTTCGTTACAACAGCACAGTTAGTGTTCCTACTTGATTCACTAACCATTCTACCGATACATTGAATAGTTTATTTGAAAGCTCTGAGAACTTGAGAAAAGTTTAGATCAATGTTAAGTAAATAATGCTATTGACAATTTTGATAGTATTTAGGTGTTAAATACCTAGTCATACATACATAAAATGTGTAAGAAAACGTATCAGTAACAGCAACAATATGTGTGATATTTTTAAGTTCTAATAGTTTGGTTTTAAAAAGAACGCCACAGACAAAGACCGAAAACAAGAACCTTCAAGGGGTTTCCGCCTTGATACGGATATTGCAAAATAATGACTCTGCTATGAACTCAAAGCATGCACTAAAATTCAAGTATTAAGGGATTATCAAAATTGGTGGTTTTAACCACAAAATCGTCTTAACAGAGGGTTTTTCTCTCAAATAAAGCATGCGTTTAGAATGCAAAAAGATAAATTTTAATACATTATTAATGCATATGGATTTAGCTGTCATTAAAGAATTAATGTATAAGGACAATTTATATTTTCAGCAATAAAACTTCAATTGGCATAGCTATCTGAAGAAAATGTTACCATAAACTAGACAAAAATATTAGGCACCGTGTACATTCAGAGACAAAATTTCGAAAATTCTACAACGAATAGACAAACTTAAGATAGTTAAATATTTTACCCTAAATTGAACTTTGCCAGCCTGAAGCGTTTCTAGATGAAATTTCGACGTCACTTTAAAACTAGCTATGATAAATGTTTACAAACTAACTAGGTTTGTTAGAAGCGTTTCATAATGAACTGGGAGCTAAGTTAGTAAACTTATTGAATTAGTTGATAGGTTTCTTTAAAATTCTACAGTTAATTAAACATGTCTCCGAGACAGACATTGTGTCTAAATATTGACGTCTTGAAAAGAAACAGAGTCACAATGGCGAGACTAATTTTCATTTTTTTAGCTCAACTATTTAAAGAAACATTGGACCATCCTATGTATTTCGTTTTTAACCTCCACTTTTTGGTGATAAGTAGAGTTATCCTTCTGATTTTCTTTTTATCATTGAATATTCGGTGAAGAGTGGGGCTATACTGTTTATTTTCTTTTTCACCCTGACTGTTTTTTAATAAATTGGTATATCCTACTCCTTTGTGCGTCGGTGTCGGCGTAACACTTCTTGATTAAGTGTTAAGATGCAGCGGTTTTATATCTTTTAAATTCTGAAGGGATTCCCTTAAAACTACACGTATACAAATTTCTACGGGGTTACAATTTAAGATCAATACCCAGTTGTACACTTATATATTTTGATTGTTACTGGATTTTGATCCGTTTTAACTTAGAAGTACTAACTAAGAAGCTTTGCGGGCAAATCATATAATTTTAAACATTTAAAATATCCATATTAGTACATATATTTAACACATCTCGATAATATTTTACATCAATGATTGAATTTGTTTATACGAGGACCCCAAATTGTTGAGCTTGCTTGTTTAAATGTCATGTAAGTGTTTAGACACAGTCAATGCATATTGATCGCGTTTTCTGGAGTACCAGCACGTGTCACACATTTCACATGTCAACTTTGTGCACTGCATTGATCGGCTGTGGGTTTGAACTAGAAGACTTTTAGACACTGGATGACGTTGCATGGAATCGCTGATGTTGCATGCTGATTTGTCCTTCGTGTCTGTTGTAATAGTCTTGTGCATGTTAATAAGAAGTTTGAATTGCGGAGGCTGATTTGTCCTTCGTGTCTGTTGTAAAAGTCTGGTGCATGTTTCTAAGAGGTTTTAATTGCGGAAATTAGGTTTTGTTTATGCGCTGTTGCAGATATTACCACAATTAAGTTCCATTTAAAAGGCAACTTTATTTATTGCATAATCATGAGATTGTTGATTAATCCAATACTTTCCTCCTTTAGCATATAACTTTATCTTACTAGCTCAGTACTGGGTGACCAGGAAGTGAACTCGAATATGATTAATATAAATTGTAAGAAGTTATTAGGCAATAAAGATGGAAAATGAGTACAGACTACACCAGGAGACAATCAGGAATGGACTGAATACATAATACATGTATTTGTACATGTTTTGTAGAGTGATAAAGTTTACCTGATTTTGTCATAATTGGCTTTATGGTGTTATGGTGCTATTGGAGAGACGAAGCAATGTGACCCATCCCTAAAGTACATGCACATGATGATGACAGTAATTGGCCTATTGTTCAACGGAGGAAAATATTTATTTAAAAACACACACAATTATAACCATATTTACTTTGCTACCCTGAATTCATTTATAAAATCTTAAGAACTTTTCAATCACGTTTGTTATACGAGTCATAGCATGCACATCAAAATTCAAAGACACCAACCGATTGATCTAGCTTTTGTTTTATAGATTAGAACTTCAATGTACTTTAATAATTCTGTTAGAAACTTAAAAATATCGGTTTTATTTTACTTTAAGTCTATATTGATTATTGCAGTTTTCATATTTATTATTTGAATAGTTTCAGAAAAGAATGTCAAAAAATCAAAGTAGCGCATGAACGATGCTTGACAATTGTACGATATATGTTTTGACGGGTGGCAACGCTGGTTTTTATTCCCGTTTCAATCACAGCCTAACTTCGCCGTTTTGCGAACCAATCCTTATAATTTACACATTTGTATTGAATCTAACAATTGCGTCTAATTTCAAATGAATTTTAATTTGCTTGGCCCTAATAATGTGATTTTGCTTATTTCACATTTGCGTTACAACAATCTAATTTCAAATGAATAATATAATTATTTTGCTCGGCCTTAATATAGGTGTTTCGCTTTTATTATTTGCATTTCCACTTCATTATTCCGTGGTCTGAGTGTTTTAAGTGTGTTTTAAATATAGTTTTTAGAATTAACATTTTGGCGCGGTTTGAATAAAACGCGGGAAAAATCAATAAATCGCTTTTGTTATTTACTACAGAATTGAGGCTGACTGATCAATGATTCATAAATTGTAACAAAGAATTGAATATAAATATTTGAAAAAAAAATCTCATTGAAAATGGACTGTTGTTTTGTTCTTAATGTTAAACCCTGAGTAACTGTATTAAATTAGTAATAAGTTGCAGTCTGTTCTTAATTGATCAATATAAGCCGTTGTAGCAGTCGATTTTATATTTTCAAATTGTTACATTCGAGTTTTACCTTACCTGTATTCGTTGTTTTACTTTTGGAATTTTTTGTGTAGTGCCTTATTTGAACATAGTGCTATAATTTAGTTGTATTTTTTACTTTTTGTGGATAGATCTAGGTAAGTTACAATTATATTTTCATTATTTGGTAGATTATTTATAAATTTATTTCATACGTAAATGTTGTCAAATATCATTGTTATGAATACTAAATACATGTATACGCAATTCTTTGACATGAACGTATGACAAACCTTCAAGATTTTTATTTTAATTTTTCATCTTAGTGTCTTTTTCTATATAAATTTTCGTTACATTGAAAGACGATTCCATAGTATTACTAAGTGTATCCTAAACCTCAGAAACTGTGGACCTTTTCACAAAAACTCTTACCAAAAAAATATCGCATCGTAAGTTAATTTCATAAATGTTGCATTCAAAGTCGAAGGATAATAAACTTAAGTATGAAAAGACATTCAAAGGATATACAATATTGTACACTATTCAATTATATTTGGAATTAATTGCAAAAAATGGCGTATTATGAATGTTTCTTACATTTGACTTATCATTGACTTATATTTGATCATTAATATCGTAAGATTTTTTGTGAAAAGCGCTACTGTTTTCTATTGTACTGGATTAGATCAATTTTTAGATAGGCTATATTTTGTGAAAAAAAGAGCGTCGTGCATCCGTCCTTAGCAATACATATAATTCTATTCATGAAATTCTATAATTATCATGATAAACCGAATCAGTTTTAACCAATACTTTAATAAATTTATGAACAAATGATTCATATTACGTTACAAGAGTGACTTTATGTTCGTAGAATGACTTGCTGTATATCTAGTATGATAAGTTTTTGTCAAAGTTTGGTTTGCCCAAGAACTTGTGTTAGGCACTGTATAAAAGACTGCGTGCATGTATACATTCCTCCAACATCAAACAATGGAACTCTACTGACATATTGTAAGGAAAGTCGTAGGTAAATATATCCGTTACTTTATCAAAGGGATTTATTTATCTAAATGTATTGAAAATCGAAGGATAGACCATTTCACTTGATATTTATGAATAAGAGTTTAACCATTAAAACAATAGATCAAGGTTGATATGTTTTTTATTGTATAGTTGTATACATGTCTTACGAGACTATCATGGACTATAACCTGCTTGTTGTAATGAACTTGGTCGGTACAATTCCATTCAACAATCATATACTTAAATAATAAGTTGGGTATGAAGGGTGCAATTTAAGGAGTCAAAAACTTGACTTGAAGTTTAGTACAGACAATAATCTACTTATCGATGGGTCGTAGGTTCGATTTCCGGATGGGGCATACTTTCGTGGAGCTTGGTCATAGAAAAATATCTACTAACAATCCCTCCTACCACTGATTCTAAATCGTGTAGAACAGTTGTCAGTCACTGACGGAGTTATTGCCTAATAACTGGCTGTAAGCTAAATCCAAAGATTAAACATTTCTAGCAACGGTGAATAGGTGGACTGACCGCCATACAATAATCTTTACATTTTTTTTGGTACGGCGTTAAAACCAACCAAAAAATTACCATCCCTTCAAGAAAATTAATTCATAATTGTTAATGTATTTCCATTGCATTATGAAATACAACATATTAAAACGTAGTGGTGAGGCATCGGCTGAAAATCGTAATTGATCATCAGTTGGAATCGGTTTCTGTTGTCGATGCGATTCTTCCGATTAAAATCGGTTCCTGATAAGCTTGCTTTTGCACGCATGTTTCACTGTGAATCCTTATAAAATATATTTGCTATGGACAAGGAAATATATTTTTCTTTTTGTAAAACGTGTCAAAACAAACAAATCTAAGATACCTCCAAAAATAAATGATCAATTCATTAGTTCACTTGACTAGACTGTAAAGTGTAGTAGCTGTACCTTTTAGCACTTAAACAAAATTCATCAGTGTCCAATACAAGTGCCGATGATCGATTATGATAAAGTGTAATCAATTATAAGAATCGGAAGCTTCCAACTAGTGATTAATCGATTATTCCCGATCATCGGTACAACACTATTAAAACGGATAATTGATTTTATGGATGATCGAAATATACTACAGCTTAAAATAATTATTTTGATTTTTCAACGTAGGTGTTAATAAACCATAAATATTGCCAATTACGTTCCCTTTGAAGATAATGCCGACTTGCATCGCATTACCGGAAGTCGTATAAATTTGATACTGGTATATTCATTGTCAGTAGAATCATCTCCACTGCACAGTTAGTGTGTGGGTTAACTAACACGATTGTAATACGTTGTTCTGATGCACTGATGTTGTTTTATAGATTGTAAAGTGTATGTTTTTGCATGTATTGAACTTGAAAAATCGAACATTTCGTCATTTTTAAATTTCTATCTTAAAAGTGTTACCGTATCAGAATGGATATATTTGTTGGTGTTCGTGTTCAAAATAATGCAGCTCGGGTCGGAAACGCAGTTGATAGCGCACCGAGATTTCGAATCTAATGTCCCGAGGGAGGAGATACGGGTTCGAATCTCATCCGGGGAGGTTATACCCTTCCATCAAAGTTTGACAATATTGTCAATATTCCTTCCTCAATGAGGTAAATGGAGAAGTTTCCGGCCTTGTGAAAGGTAGGTGAGTACTGGTAATAGACAAGGGTCCAGAAAAGCTAGGTTAGGTGCGCTGGACGCCGTAAAATGACCTAACTTGTGTTGACACGGCGTTAACTCCAATAAATAAAATAAATATAACCTGCTTGTTGTAATGAACGTGGTCGGTACAATTCCATTCCACCATCATAAACTTGAATAATTAGATGGGTTTGAAGGGTGCATTTTAAGGAGTCAAAAATTTGACTTGAAGTTTAGTACAGACACAAATCTGCTTATCGATGGGTCGAATGTTCGATTCCCGGATGAGGAATACTTTCGTGGAGCTTGGTCATAGAAAATGTTCTACGGTCGCTCCCTCCTACCACTGATTCTAAATCGTGTAGAACAGTTGTCAGTCACTGACGGAGTAAGCGCCTAATAACTAGTTGAAAGCTAAATCCAAATATTAAGCATTTCCAGCAACGGTGAATAGGTTGACTGACCGCCATACAATTATCTTTTCAATGTTTAGCTACGGCGTTAAGACCAACCAAAAAATACCATCCCTTCAAGAAAATTATTTCATAATTGTTTATGTATTTCTATTGCAACATGAACACAATTTATTACAACGGATACTTGATTTTATGGATGATCGAAACATACTACAGCGTATAATAATTATTTTGATTTGTCAAAGTACGTGTTAATAAACCATAAATATTGCCAATTACGTTCCCTTTGAAGATAATGCCGACTTGCATCGCATAACCGGAAGTCGTATAAATTTGATACTGGTATATTCATTGTCAATAGAATAATCTCCACTGCACAGTTAGTGTGTGGGTAAACACGATTGTAATATGTTGTTCTGATGAACTGATGTTGTTTTATTGATTGTAAAGTGCATATTTTTGCATTTATTTGATTGGAAAAATCGAACATTTCGTCTTTTTTAAAATGTCTATCTCAAAAATGTTACCGTATCAGAATGGATATACATGTATTTGTTGGTGTTCGTGTTCAAAATAATGCCACCCGTGTCGGTAGCGCATTTGGTAGCTAACCGGGATATTAAATTTAGTGTCCGGAGGGAGATACGCATTCGAATCTTACCCGGGGAGGTTATACCCTTCCATGAAAATTTGACAATATTGTCAATATTCCTTAATGGGGTAAATGGAGAAATTTCCGGCCTTGTGAAAAGGCAGGTGAGTACTGGTAATAGACAAGGGTCCAGAAAAGCTAGGTTAGATTTTCAGAACGCCATAAAAACCAAAACGCGTTCACACGGTGTTTAACCTAGTATCTATGTTAAATAAATCTATCAAAATAAAGCAGCTAAAGCACTTTAGTTTGTAAAGCAAATCAATTGATATTTAAAACATGCTTTATTACATTTGATTTAGAATTTGGCGCATCACAAGCAATTACTCCTTATTGTGTTATTTAGTCCTCTGCTCCAGCATGTCTCCATGATTATTACGACCCTCCAAAACCATCTTTTAATCGTGATAAACCAATGCAAGTTGCCTATTTCCAGAATTAATCACAAACAATCTGCTATAAAGATCTCTTTGGGTATTAAAAAAAATCTTGCGATTTTTTGACAATTGTAAATCCCATATGCTATATTTGAGTTTATAAATGACCATGTATTTAGACCGTTCCACTCTTAAAGGTTCTAGTTCACAGTTTTGGTTAAGATTTTTCAATATTTTCTAAATAACATTTCGTGTGTGTAATTGTGTCAAAAAATTAGGTCTTAATATTTTAGAACAAACTAACTATAATTGTTTATCCGTGACATACGGGGTAGATTTTTACTACTTGAAACACCATCATTTGTACTTGTTTGTCAATTTGCACTTAAATTGTCATTACCAAATCACTAATTTTCTGCTTAAAAATGTTTCCAAACAATTTCGAAAGTTTAAAAAAAAGTTGATATTTCAGTTGAAATCTGTGAATGAGTACTTTTAAGACCATCGTTTTCGATTGACATAATAGTTTATTGTGCATCACGTGTTTTAGTTCTTCACAAGTGAACAACTAGTTAACAGTTTCCTTTGACTGAAATAACTCAGCATGAACAATAACAGGACAACTCTTGAAAAGTACACTTCCTTAAAGTACAAACTAGTTTGCTCCATGCCTAGTTAATCGGCTTAGATTTGCATGACGACAGTGCTCTATTCTATTTATTGGTGTATTTTATTACAAAAAGCTACAAATGTACTAGCAATAAATGATGTGATTACATTTCAGTCACCCTTATTACTTGCATCAGAAACAAAAAATCAACAACAAAGCATTGCTTAACCCATAAAGCGCTTATCGATGACTTTTTTTCTTCAGAATTATACAGTCGTTGTATTTCTTGCAACGAGCTGCTTCAATTATTAAGTAACATCATTGACGTTTCCTAGCTATATCTATTTCATTATTCATTACCTGTGCACGATGCTTTGTATTCAACTGATTATCAAACATTAAGCGACCAATGTTTTACACGTTTCGCGTTTTGTTTAAAATACTGATTAATTAATGAACTTCTCATTCCGAAGTCAATGAAAACATGAATGAAATGTTATTAAAAAGCGCACGTAATGCTGGAATCGCGGAGTGTTGTAATCCATTGACATAATATATCTCAATACTAAGGTTACGATATGAACGTAGGTACAATTAGGAACTTTAGTCAGTTATCTTTCCCTGATAAAATCTGAAGCAATCCAATTGGTAAATAGGTCCTTACAATTGGAATCCTCGGAGTTTATCATTGAATTCTAATGTAAGGGTAACAAAATATTTCATTTAATATCTTTCTTGTTAATAAATATATCAAAATACGTGATGAAATTTAGATAGTTCTTTACCCTAAAAATACTTAGCTTGAATTTCAAACAAATTAAATGATTTCCAAAAAAGTTATTTAAGATTAATTTTGGCAAATTGACATTGGAAAGTAAGGATAAAATCCGAGTAATCCAACTAATAGGACCTACCCATTAGACGAGTATACAAGGGGAAATAACTGACTAAAGTCCCTTATTATTTTATCAATGTACCACTTCGTCAACTGTAATTTGGTTAGGCTGTTAGCCGACAATATCTCTTATGAGAAAGACGACAATTGCTCTGGGCGAGTAGAAACTGAGTCTTGAAGGAACATTATTGTCAAATTTTCATTAAAATGAATAAAACCGCCTCTGTTCTGATTCGTACTCGTAGCCCCTTCGGGAAACTAGACTCGAAATCCTGCCGCGCGCTACCAACTGCACAACAGGCCTGGGCCCCAACCAAGCTTAAACTGGCGAAATACTTATCTTTAATTACCAACTGCGTAACAGACCCGAGTCCCAAGCAATGTAAAACGGACAAAATACTCATGTAAATGATTCATGAAATTTTATTGACTTTTGCCTAGCGTACTAACACACTTTCTATTCAATGGTTAAAACCTGTACATAAGTACACTTGTATATTGACCAGGCACTGTTTGCTTCAAGAATAAACATTGTAATTTATTGACTAAGACCTGTGAGAAGTTGAATGTCAATATATTATTGATAAAGAAAGTGTCTGAGAATTAACAAATGGTTTGTTCAATGCCTTACTCGCAAAAGGATAGATCTACTTTTACGTTCATATTGTTGGTGCTAAATGTTATTTTAATAATCATATTATAGGACATGAAATAAAGTTTCTCTATCTTTTATGTTTAATATTAACATATAGTGGTGTGGTGGGCACTTATGGATTGAGAGGTCCTGAGTTCGAATCCCACTCGGGTCATTTCCTTGAGCAATAAATTTACCTGCGATTGCTTCACTCCACCCAGGTGTAAATGGGTCCCTTTGGCTATGAATGGCTGCAATCTGCGCCGTATGATAACAGTTGGTCTGTGAATCGATGATCGGGGAAGTTAATGTCAAGAGTCGGCTAATAGTGATACTTTTAGTAGAGTTAGAAAACCTTAGGTCATAAAATGCTTGCTACACATTTATAATGTTTGCAATGTAAAATCAAAGTCGTAGACATAGACTGTATGGAATTGGTTTTGTCTCATTTTATACACTTGAAATGATTCTTATCGTTATATAAATGTTTTGCATAAGCGGGTCTAGCGGATGGTCAGGGGGGTCTAAGAATATACCTGTCCATTAGTGTTTTTCTTGACTGTAAGTCATTTTTTAAAAGCATAAAGAATTTTTTCTCGGTGCTTAACATAGATTTAATGGTTATGTAGTTATCATTATTAATACGTTGCATTATTCTGCAAATGTGTATAATGTGGTTGTGGTTCGAAAGTTTGGACCCCCCCCCGTAGAAAAGGTTCGGACCCCCTAGAAAATAATTCTAGATCCGCCCTTTTTTGCCAAATTAGGTATCTTCAAATATAACACGAAGCTCTTTTGATATTGTACTCATGATACTAAAATCCTTTTTCATCATTTAATCTATCACTGTTGTATCCCCGATGACTTTTGTGTTATCAATATTGGATTCCAATTTCTTTGTAGATGATACTTATTGTACGCTTCAAATCAACTTTCAAATTAGATTTGTATGTCTGATGTTATGATTACACAAACCATGGAAACATGCTATTTTTTATATTTGGATTTTCAAAATCATAATTAGCCTTGACCTGATTTCTTTTCCCGTTTTCTGTTTATAGAATATAACAGTAACTTAATCATTTATTTTGTTTATGTCTGAGTTTAAATACATTAGTGTTTGTTTTCATATTCAAAATATCTTAATCTGTTAGTACTAAACCAAGACGGGCACTCCTTTGTTTCTTGTTTTCGATATCTGTTTGTGACGCTCTTATTAAGACAAAAGTTAAAAAATCTAAATCAGCCCCTTCTTTGGTTTATGACTATGTTGGTAATGTTGCTGTTTCTATTATATTTCTACTGTTTGACATGAGAACATTCGTTTTTGTAAATTACGCGATGTTATTATAGTAGATATAGTGCATGCACACTGGAAAAAATAACTGCTGTGATAAAAGGGTATTTTACTTAATATGACCACTTATTGTCCGTAAAACTGCTCAAAACTAACACACATCTGCATAAAAGCAATTCTCTTTGTCCTGAGTCCATGTCTTATTGTTAATGTCGGTGAAACATAATTTCTCTGAATTGTTAACCTTACATTGATCCTGATCGGAAACGATAAATACCCAAACATAACAGTGTCATTTCTTTACTAAAAGAGAGCAGCACTTTTTAGTCTTGGTCTAAGCAAATATACCTGTAGATTTTTTATTCATAAAAGAACAACCACACACCAACTTTTATATTGAAATAAGATGTATTATATATTTAAACACGACTGTGACATTCGATATACAAGAGTCAACGCGATTGTTTTAAGAAACAATTCATGGCATAAGAATGTAGGTATTGATCTTTGGCCTAAAATCAATCAGAATTTTAAAATTGACGCTTAAGCATTCCTTTTTGAACAAAACTATACATTTACATAGATTTTTCTGTTTTTAAAACAATATATTAACATGCCCCGAGGAACACGACGTCATTATTAAATTCATTAGTTCAGTAAGAGTAATTTCCAGACTTCAAATATTTACCGGTTTGTTTACTTCAGGTTTATAGTTATCAATATATTTTGACAGTTTATGCTGTTCATGATGTACGGTTACATTAACCGCCTAATAAAACACTTGGATGTACACCGTACGTGTTAAAGTTTGATCATTAATTGAATGTTACTAATTCTAAAGGTGCAACGGCATTACTTAAATGTTTATGACCAGCTGTGCATGTGTTTACAATTTTAACTAATGCATCAAAATAACAATAAGGTCATTCAGTTATTTAAAGAATGCATTACTTCTTTGAAGTTTTTGTGTTAGAATTTAAGCTTGTACTTTCAGTGGGCGTACATTTCATCATTTAACTAATGCGCCTGTCTATTAGACGAATAAATTCATGACTTAGCAATTTTGGGAGAACCTATTAATCATAATTTGTAAGTTAGTTGAGAAAATCGGAAATAAATTTTGTAATATTTGGGCGGTAAGCTTGATTATTTTTGTTGAATAAGTTACTGCCATTTTATTCGCAAATTACGCACAAAGATAGGTAAATGGATTGATACTTAAGACGTAAGGTCAATATCATTTTACTCGATGCTTCAAAAAAATTACAATACCTTGGAAACCAACAAATATCCCTCAATACTTGTAAATCTAGTATATGAATTTATTTGAGTTAGACGTATTTAAGTAAAACAAGGAATAAGTCACTAGTATTGTGAGTGAAACTATCATTATTGGTTAAATGAAGAAATCAGTCGCCCGGCTAGCACGCAAGTCTACTTATCGAGGGGTCGTGGGTTGCATTCCCGGGCAGGGCCTACTTCATGGAGCTTGGTCATGAAACTATTTCTACGGCCATTCTCCCTCCTACCAATGATTTTAATTATGTAGGGCAGTTGTCAGTCGCTGACGAAAGTATGCGCTTAGTAGATGGTTAACAGCAAAATTCAGAGATTCAGCCTTTCCAGGAGGAGTGAGTAAGTTGACTGACCGCCGTTATATGATCTATTCAATGTGTTGCTACGGCGTTAACTTATAAAAAACTTAAAATAGCATCAAATGATGAATTTAATGTAATAAATATTAAGACTGATTGAAAGCGGGTACATTAAAGATAATGGCTCTTGAACAATACAACATTCACTGTACCATTTCTTGTATCTGGTAAATACCGTCTCAGAATTCATCCAACTCGAATCATAATACAAACTGTTATTGATGAAATTCAAATAATATTACTTCGCGTGTAGCATAATTTCTCATTGTAAATTAAACATACGTAGATTCCTTTTCAAGGTTGTATAACAAAATAAACATTGTATAATAATGTTCGTGTTGTATAAAGATTTGTTATCTTATTTGTCATTAGTTTATCTTTCTTGAAATTCAGTCGAAAATATCTAACTGTTGGAGGATTAATCGTAGGTCGGTAGACATAGGAATTGTTTTAATTTTATTTTCAAATAGCAAAGATTTCAGTTTACCAATCGACGTGACAAACGAAAAGAAGATTTATTTTGAACAAAAGTACCATCTTTTCAGTATCTACACAAGTACAGTATTGACATTTGATTGGCACAATTTACAGCCAGTCATTTTGCTAACGTATGCTGATCCATAATTCAAACTTCCATTGTTCATCACATGCTTTTTCTAAAACATATGCACTGTTCATCACCAATTTATATAAGCTTACATTTGGTATCGAGCTAAAAAGGCACTACTCGCAAACAAATTGCTATGAAAATATGTGACGAAAATGTGCTTAGTCGACAACGCTCTGCGTTTATTGAATAATATAATAGCTGCATACTATAAAACGAATGCCTCCTGTGCGCTTAATTAACTTTCCAAAATAGAAAAGTATAAAAGTGCAAACCCACTTGAAAGTACTTTTGAGGTAGGTGACAAATATATAATTCAATCGTCGACTTGTTTATTCTTTTATATAGATTGTTAACATAAACATTATTTAATTTTGAAAACCTTTGAAACTAATTCAAAGAAATCACAGGGGTTGCAAATGACATTGGTGATTATTTACTCTAAGCAGAATTTTATCAATACATAAAAATGGTAGTATATGTGCTTATATCTAAATAAAGATTCCAGACAAGAAATGTGCACTTTGACATTATAAAAAACATTTATTATTCATTATAATATGGACAGAAACAGCAACTATATCTTTAGAAACATTCTACCAACGCATTATTTCTTTAATCAGTGCCTATACTTACTGTGACATACGATAGTTCTGATTGTCTATCTCCTCTCTTTTTGCTCACCTGAGCTAGCTTAGGGTAAGCTTTTAGGATCGTTGAATGTCCGGCGTCCATCGTCCGTCCACATTTGTTTGTGAACACTCTAGTGGTTATATTTTAAGCTCAATTCTTTTCAAACTTTGTGAGAATGCTTGTCTGGGTGATTGCTCGGATGAGTTCGAACATGGGTCATCTTGGATGAAAAACTAGGTCACAGGAGCTAAAAATAGGAAAGAAAACGTTGTTGACACAATAGTGGTTATTGTTTTGATTGAAATATCCTGAAAATTGGTTTGAAAGATCTTTTTGATGATTTCTAGGTCAAGTTTGAATTTAGGTTACTTGGATTCTAAAACTTGGTCACTCGGCCCAAATATGGAAAAACCTTGTGAACACTCTAGTGGCCACTTTTTTCACAATTGTCATCAAACTTGGTCAAGATGTTTGTCTAGGTAATTGCTTGGATGTGTTCGAAGATGGGTAATCTCGGATGAGAAACAATGTCACTGCATCCAAAAAAAGAAAATAATTGTTAACACTTCAGTGGCTACTTTTTTATCCAAATATCCTGGAAATTGATCAGATTTTTAAGATTTTAGGTCAGGTTTGAATATTGGTCACGGTGGTTCAAAAACTAGGCCACATAGCCCAAGTATGGAAAATTTGTGTGAACACTCTAGTGGTCATATTTTTTACTCAGCTGTCTCCAAATTTGGCCTGGTTGCTTCTCTATGTAACTGTTCAGATAAGTTTGAACATGGGCTATATTAAATGAAAAACTAGACCACAGAGCCTAAAATATCAACACTTTTTTACACTCTGGTGGCTTGTTTTTATGATTTCCAGTTCAAATTTGGGTTTACATGTAGGTTAACTGAGGTAAAAAAGTAGATCAGCTAGCCAAAAATCGAAAAACCTTGTTCAGATTTAATACAGGGTACATATACAGTTATAACATGCCAATAACTTGTCAGAAAGCTTGCGTTGGTGGTTAATAGATCAAGTTTGATTATAGGTCACCACCATCATATGACCTATACAATGTGTTGCTTCAGCGTCAAACCCAACCAAAAAACAAACATCATGGATCTTTTTGGATCAATAAATAAATCACAATGCCCAAATAACAAAAACCTTGAAATCACTCTAAAAACAATTATATTAACATTAGAAATACCCTGGACATTTGTCTAAAAGGCAGATGTGATGACTAATGAATCAGATTCCCAAACAGGTCATCTTCTTATACAAAGCCTACATTTTAGGCATTTGGTGCGATGGAAGTGTAATAAACCATTGCCAAAATATATCAATCTTACTCTGTTCATGTATGCACCAATGGTACTCAGGTGAGCGATAAAGGGCCATCATGTCCCTCTTGTTTGTATGTTGGCCTGTTTTCTGATTGCATCGAGTTCAAATTAGATATATTAGATTTTGAATTATCAAGTAATGCTAATCTCGTTTTTGTGATCGAGTGCGATGTAAGTTCATTAGTTAAGTAAATGTATGAATATTTGCAGCATAAATCTACGATTTTAATTACTCATGTCAGTAAGTGTATCGTTTTTTACTTAAATGCTATCTTTCAAATTGCAAATTGAATATTAATGACTTCGACATTTTGGGAAAAGTGATTTATCATTAGTCGCAAGTTTCCAAATGTTTTGCAAATTTCAGTGCATGGCAGTAAGATGAACTGACAATAAATTTCTGATAGTGAAATGTTACTTTATTATGTTTAAAATGTATCTTTTATAACTTTAGATGGATAATCAATGACGTATATAAGTTAAAATCAGCATTAAGTAAGATCTTTAAAAGATCACAAATGTTTATAACTTCGAACGTTCCGAGTTGAAAAAGGCACTCACTAAATCTAATTTAAACGGTTTATGAAGGATGTCCTTTAAATTTCACATCAGTTTAAACAATTTCAATATCAACTACCAACTGAATGAAATTGGTCTAGGAAATACTGTATACATTTCAATGATGAGTCGTTTTACATTCTACTGTCAAGTTTCAATATTACAAAAATGAAGAGCCATAAAATGGATGGTCTAATGAGTGGAGTGATTTAAAACTGTACTTTTTATTCTCATATTAAGCAGTTGGACTAAAAACTGCACTCTGTCGCATGAGTTTTGTGATGAAAACTATTCACCAAGTTGGTGTGTATGGCAAACCATTACAATATCGGTATACTATAGTCTCTATGATAAGTTTTTGTCAGTTCTTTAAAGTTTTTTGTTTCTTGAGACTAACGATCCTTGTTGTCATACTTCATTTCCAATATAATAAACACACGTCTTCTGGTCCTAAACCCACAATAGTATTTAGCGCATGAATTGACGAATTTTAAAGTATGTTCTACAAATTTTGACTCTAGCAATTGTCTTATGTAAAAGTATTTTCACCTTTATCTCTATTTGGCTTCTATTTGTACACTTTTTTTTGTATTTCACTGATTTAGCTATACGATAATAAAATAATTTCTGGTATGATATGACAGTATTTCATATTATCAGTGATGACCATATTTGGAAGTACTAGTTTAAAATTATTGACATTATATGGTTCATGTTTCTATAATGTATAAAATAAAAATATCGAAAGAAACACAGGTTATGAAACAGTACGACATAGACTTTATGAACGGTATTTTGACATTGTTGTAGTAACTACATGAATTGATTATGAAGGTAATCATGTCGATGAAATGTAGGTGTTTTAATTCAACAGAAGTCATTTTAACCTACATCATTTTCAATTCAATGAGATTTTCATTTACATAATGTTATATGCAACTTTTTATTTATACGTAATATTAATCCAATTTAACCAGAAATCAGCTAACAAATGAATATGCAATTGTTTTATTTTACACCTCTACATTGACAATTTGACTGCACTAGATGAAGACAGTATTGAGATTGGTAAAGTAAGTTAATTGTCATATATAAATATATTCGTTTCAACTGACCATGTCATAATATTAAATTTTAAATTGGAACATTTTAGATCAGCTGTTTCATATGTTTCATAAAAAGACATGTAATGTGATCTTGCTTCTATCATTTTTATCGACTGATTGGTAAAAACATACGTGCTGTTCCTGATAACCTTAAGTATATTGTAATCGTGAAAACCACACGAATGTGTGCAACACATCAGTGCCGAAATCATGAAAAAAATGCATGTTAAATCGATATATAAATTAATGTACAGATTTTGTTATCTAAACGCCATCAATATTGATTATATTGTTGTTAGTGTAATTAATGGAATGTGAAACATGTTTATCCTTTATAGTTTTTATGAATATTTTTACTAAACCTACGTACCACTATGCCGTTAATGTAAGTCACCGAATGCAAGGTGTTGTATATAATACTAGCTATCACTCTTATAGAGGAAATATCTTTGACTAACATCATTTTGACATATTTTCTTTCCCTTTGAAGTGTTGCCGACAGTCCGATGATCAAAAATCAGTCTGCTCAATATTTATTATATCAAATGACCTCTACGTGCATAATTTAACTTCGAGGTGTATGATTGCATCATCGTATGTCATAAATATGTTAAAATGAAGATTATTGCTCAAAACATAAATTTTGCACTACGTCTTTTTTCTTCTATTGAAAAAAAAATGTTTGCTGATCAATTGTTTGTTCTTAATTCAAAAGGTACATCAGAATCCGTGGGCATTGTTTATGAACAGCATATGCATTTCTTGTGTTTATGTTTACCACTTTCAACTTAAAACTTACAATTAAGTTATCGTGATGTTTTAAATTTATTGGTAGTCCATAGTTTGATCTAAGTTTATAAAACAATGCATCACTGTTTTGAAGTGTTTCTGTTAGATTTCAACTTGCACTTTATGTGGGTGTATTAGTTAACCATGTAGCTATTAGCAAATTCGGAAAAGCCTATCAGTTATAATTTGAAGGATGCTTTAGAAAGATTGGCGTAATATTAAAACAATAAGCTTAATAGTTTCTGTTGTAAATACTACCTCCTCGATATTTTATCTCCATGAAATGTGACTGGTTTTACGCGAAATGTTTGATTTCAATGTAAAAATTAACCAAGTAAAAAGTATATTAAGCATCTGACCCATAATTGCAGATTTTTCTAAAATATATTGAAAGTATGCATAGATTTTAATGATTTTTTTCAAGCCTTGTCGATGAAGTAGTAGCTTTACCTACCTGAAAAAAACCAGACAAAAGCACCTTTACATGTTAAAATACATGTGTTTTAGTTGGTGCGATCTACAAGTCGCTTTCATTATTCATCAATTTAACATTCATAGCGTAAACAGAACACCATTCGTAAAATATGAAAACAAAACAGTTTTCCACAAACATTAACATTCTATATCCGAATCGAGTTGGGCAGTTAACACTGGCTATGTTTTGCCCTCAGAACTGGCTTCAAAGCTTAAGTCAAGAGATCCGGGCCTATCTAGGGAGTGTTAGTGCGACGATTGATTGCCACATGGCCACGGTATGATTAAAATACCATACATTAGCTTAGATTTTCGGAAGAGGCAAAACAGTTGGTAAACGCAGACATTGAATCTGTTTTTGTCGTTCACCTCCTATAAGGGTTCAAAAGACACTAAACACACTGAATCATTTTACTAGCTTGATTCAGGCACAAATTAGTTTTACCTTCTAACAAAATGTTATGATATTTGTACGGCACATGATATATTGCATATGCTGTGCGTTTATGGAATTTCTAAAACGTTAGCAGAAAATACAAGAATTACTACCTCCTACGCATGCCCTTATTTTCTGTTCAAGATTAGACGAGTTAAAGTGCAAACCTACGTAAAAATGCATATGCCATCTTTTTATCAAAATGTTTTGGCTATTTGTTTCCAAAATGACCTAGTTAAGTTTACCTTACTCATACTCAGAAATAAATTTATGTAGGTAAATGAGCTCATTTTGTACCACGATTGTCACAAAACGTTTCTAGACACGAAATATATACACACTGACATTATCAAAACATAAATTATTCAGTATAATATGGACAGAAATAGCAAAGATATCTTCAAAATCAGGTCACACACGAATTATTTCTTTTAACAGTGCCAGGACGTAGGTAATATACGACAGCATACAGTACGTATACATTTGCATTGTGCCAATATTTTAAAGATTACTTCATTACTGTAATCGAGTGAATTTCAGCTCATTAGTTTAGTAGACGTTTGACTATCGTGAGCATAAATCTACGTTTTTTATTTAAATGTTATCTTTCATATTGCGAATTGAATATTCATTACTTTGATATTTTGGGAAAAGGAATAATTCACTAATTTCACTATTATGCCCTACTTAAATATTGGCTGTAATATCATATACTTCTCCCTGAGCTAATCATAATTTTTGTCAGACATCATATAGTATAAGCATAAGTTTTTAGGACATTAACCCACATCAGTATTTAGTGCATAAATGGACAATTTACGAAGTATGTTATAGCAATTGACTTTGACATCCGTCTTATGTAAAAAAATGATCGATTAACATTTGCGTCTCTAGCTGGGTATTTTATACAATATACTGCTATAGTAATAATATTGACTATTAGTTCGATATGAACGTAATTCATTTATCAGTAATGATAATTTGATGAAGTATAAGTTTGAAATTATTGGCATAATATTGTATCATATTGCAATTATATGGAACAAAAATGATAGAGCTATCGGAAGTAAAGTGCAAACCAAACCACAGAATGTGTGCCAACCGTGAATGCCAAAAATCGTATATTATTGCTTTGTAAGATACTGTACTGATTTTCATCTTCAAGTGTCATCAATATTACTTAAATTATAGTTTGTGTAATTACTTGTAGTAGTATGTAAATAATTCTGATCCTAAAATTGTTTTTATGTTTTATTAAGCTTATGTAACACTTTTATACAATCATGTTTAATGCAATATTAATAATGTTAGATGAAATGAATGAGAGTGGTGCTTAAAATCTGTAAAGTAAAGACATACTGTTTATAAAAAGGGAAATGTGCTCGAAAACAGTATCTGATGCACATCGAGCATTGCTTGTCGTACGAATTTCTTTAAAGTGATATGGCTACTATTGATGAACAGGTGTTGTATTGTTACCTAATTGAATACTATTAGTTTGGTTTATCAATGACAAACCTTTATTAAAAATGCCAAAACTGAATATGGCTCATTTTGGAACTTACATATAAGTTTTTAAATAAACTAAATCAAATGTAAAAGTAATTCAAGTTAGGGCTAAGTATTTAATTGTATTGTGATTTATATTAAATATTGCCATTTGATAATCTGATACTGAGAAAATTGCTTCTTTTAAGTTATTTTTATTGTGTAAGATTTACCGGTTGCTGATTTCATTATATTGCAATTATTGGACCACTACTATACCATATATATAATTAAATTAAAGCATTGATCCATATTGCGTAATTATAATACGAAACCTTAACCTCTATGTGTAAAATTATTGTATACTACAAAATCATATTATACCAAACATTGTTGATTTTTACCCTTGTTAACAAAACATACCAAAATTTAGTTTGAAGTCACATGTATACATGCATATCGCGTACAATTTAATAAGCCATAAACATGCTGCTGCATTTTAATAATTGCGCTGTCTATCAGAATCACGACCGTTAGATAAAACTAAAAGAATGTATAATTACTCATTTCACAGTACGCTGGTTTAGAAATTGATTTATCAGTAGATATCTTGCATCATCAAAATTAGTATCATCGTATAATCTTAGCTAAAGGTATGGCCGACAGAATATGTGTCTATAGTGTTATATTAAAACATTAAAACAATTAATATGTGATAAATCTATTGCAGCCAATGTGACTATATGCCTATCTCTGTAAAATTTGTTAACATACGTATTCATCATCGTTTTAAACAAACGATTGATCTTTAAAAAAGTTGATTTTTATATACTCACACATGTTACTGAAAATCTTTTTATTCATTTCAATCAAATTTTAAATCAGCCTCTATTATTTAAGTTTTTGGTAAGTGATATTTCAAGTTTTTTTTATAAAATATATACTTTACTGATATTGATTTGTAACTAATGCAACTTTGTCCTCAACGTCATCATAGTGTACACAATTCAGTAAATGGTATAAGTATTAACAATTTGATAGTGTTACATCTTGAGCAATTAGACACCAACTCATGCTAGAACTCAGTGCATTGTCGAACACTGTATAAAGTTTTTTTACAAAAATTGACATTGACAATTGTCTTATGCAAATAAATGTTATCTATATCATGAATGTCTCTTGTGACCGGTTATTGAACTAGTTTCATCATTTCTCATTGTTACTACAAAATATGGTCTTACTGTATCCGACATTATTGTAGGATAATTTATATCCGTCATATACCATGAAGCGTTCATAAATCGTTTTATGAATATATTTGTATTAAACTGGACTGTACTTGGATATTATGAATCAATAGATAAGGACAAAGTCTCTTTACGAGCTAATAATGAAGAAATATGGACATATACCTTGACTTTTGGCTATATTAGATTTAGCACATGCATCGCAATATTGAATATGGTTAATTCAGCGCGATATAACCTTTCTGTTTTGGTGCGCCGTAAAACCCAAACAGACAAACAAGAATATGGTTAATGTTTTATTTTTATGACAGATGAATAAACAGATATTGCACACTTTTATATTTAAGACAGATAGAATACCATATACTGAACTGAATAGAGTAGATATTCTGTCATTTTATAGTTTTATAAACCATTTTCTGTGTAAGCGTTTACCGGCTATCGTTAATTTTCTTACTATTACTTATGTTTAGTTAAATGTGACTCAATGCTTTAACTGCCAAAATAACAAAGTGAAATGTTAAAGTACATATACAAATGACCAAAAAATGGTAATGCTAATGTGAGATTGAAATTTTCCTTCCAATAAAAAAATAGTTTTTCATTTTAATCTTCATCAATAGTTAGTAAAATGTAGTTAGTGTTGGGTGCACAATATGATCATTCTAATAATGTTTGTGATCTGTTTCATTAAGTTGTATACCAATATGCTAATTATATAATGAACAGAATAATATAAGATATGTATAAAAGAGATAAAACAATATAAGAAAAGCTCGACATAAAATGAATATAGCCATACATGATCTTGATGAAGGTTATTCAAAGCTTCGATGGACCCTAGTAAGGGTAAACTACTTTTGATGTTGTATTTGCAATTATGACATTGCTTACTTGCTCTGTCTTTTAAATCTTACCTTGAAACATCGAGAAATGTTTGAAAGCTTTCGTCGAATTTTGTACCCAGCTTGTCTTGCATTTGTTTCAATTTAAATAGTAACGCCTGATAAATTTAAACATGACAAGGAACGAAGATCTAATAATTCTAACACTTATTCGATATTATAGAACGAACACAAGATTTGAGCTACAGGTAAACATGTACATCACATTAAATTGAATAGGTCATTAACAGAATCTGCATATCTATAATTGCGTTGTCTATCAAAATCACAAGCATTATATAAAACCGAAAGTATGCATAATTACTCATTTCACAGTACGTTGATTTGAATATGTTTTATCGAAGAAAATCTTGCACCATCAAATTTCCTATCGTTGAGATGTGCACTTACAAAAAGGAGAGAAAGAGAACTATCTTTATTTGTTATATTGCCTATCAAGCATTAAATCATTTTAGTGAAGTGTTAATTCCTTGCTGCTCATTAGGATACGCTCATACCGTCTGAAGGTAACATTCACATTGAGGATTTGAAACTTTAATGCTCGTATATATCTTTTCTGGGACATCTGTCCATTTAATATTTCTTTAAACTTATGCATTTTGTTTATTAAACAGGGCATTCATTAAGTATGATATTTGGCATCAACTAAACTGATTCAAATTGTTTTAAAGGGAAACAAGAGCAGTTTGTACGTCCTAATTTCTAAGAGTGCAGTATTTGTTCGCAAAGAATGGTTGAGTTTAATTGAAATATAGTGTACGCTTTTTTCTTTTCTTAAATGCTAAAAATTATTCATTTTGGTGATGTATTTTACATGTTCAGACTAGTGCTTTTTTGCCACTGTCCGTTCCAAGACAGAACTCTCTTAGGTTCTTGATGTGGATATTTTTGAGTCGCCCTTTTTTATAACGAAATTTTACAAAATCAAAAAACATCTCTCTCTCTCTATGTTTTTAGCTGTATGGTATGTCTAAACCCATTTCACTGCTGCTGTTATTAAAATGTATCAGAATCTATTTAACTTCATTTATATTTTTGACTCACTTCAAAAAATAAAAATACCTATTTTGCATTGTCAATGATGCATATAGAGATACAAAGTGTCTTTTATACGATACAACAATACCATAACATATAGTCATGTCATTAGTATTCACTATTTTATTAAGTATCTCCTCTTGAGACGCTTGTTGTCAGACATCGTTTCTGATATAATAAGCACGAATCTTCTGGCCATCAACTCACATCAGTATTCAGTGCATAAATGAACAATTTATGAAGTATGTTCTAACAATTGACTCTGGCAATCGTCTTATGCAAATAAATGATATCTTTATCATGGAGGTCTCTAGTGGCTGATCATAAAACGATTTTCGTCCTCGATCAGAGACGCAGCAATGATGTTATTGGTGTCGTATATGTTATTATAGTATATCATTTAATACTGAATTACATTTAGTGAGCTATCCATCAATTATCTCCAGAATAGTTGGCATAACTATGAACCATACTAGGAAAGTATGAATCAATTAAATAAGCTAGATAACGTTCCACTACGACAATTTTATGAAGATATATGGTTATATGAACAAACTTTTGGCATTGTTTGTGGATGTAAAAACTTTGCAATATGAGAAATGGAATGCTTACATCATATATACTTATTAAAACTAATTGAAGATCAGACATTGCGCTATAAAGAGAAGACATTTTGTCAAATCATTGATGTTATTACAAACCATTATTTCATTTGTATTTTCATTTGTTTGAGTTAAACTGCTATCGTAAATC
Organism: Mactra quadrangularis; assembly: GCA_025267735.1. NCBI lineage: Eukaryota > Metazoa > Mollusca > Bivalvia > Venerida > Mactridae > Mactra > Mactra quadrangularis. The sequence continues at coordinate 53,844,126 of CM046309.1, read as the reverse complement.
TTCATCTATTTGCTTTAGATTATATTATGAAACAATAACATATGATTTGTGGAAACTTCTGACAATATGTTTGGCTACGACTGTATTGATTGTTAGATGTAGGGACTTTTTATGACAAATAATAATTCTTCAAACATAACTGTACTCTTTATTAAAAATGATTTGTTTTATAATCTTGAATACAAATTTTTAGTGGGACGATTGCTAATTTCCTAACAATATTGTAGAATAATATTTTGAATTAAGATTACATTAAATCATATTAGTAGCAATTGCCAACAAAAGGAAGTCGTATGGTGCTATGGTTTATTCACGTTTATGAGATGGTTCTTTAACGTTGTAAATAAGTCTCATAAGTTATGACAAAAGTTTCAAATGGCGAATTTTGAAACCAAAAATTTTTGTAATCAGTTTGATGTATTTTAGTGATTATGTATTGATAAAAAATGACAACAATTGCTACTTCTGAGGTTTGCACTCGCCTTACAAATACTATCATTGAATGTTTAACATTAAACATAACTACATTGTGATGAGCTGATCCTGTTTTGTGACAAAGGAACTTTGTTAAGACGTTTATACCATACTTTACACGCCGACGAGAATGTTACATTTTTAGATACAGGTATCATTTATATATTTCCCTAGTTGAGTTTTAAACATTCGCCGAATCAGTCAGGGTTGATACTTATAATGATATTCATTACTTGAAACCAGGTTCCATTGTACAAATATAATTAATTGATACAATTAAATATATTTGTACAATGTCTTGTTTTAAGTGTACATAGATTATTTAGTTTTCTTGTTTATTCCTCTAAGAATAATGTTAATTATTTTGCTTAATAGTCTTAGTTTTCAAGAAATACCTTAATACCTAAATTCCCCTACTGAAGTACATGCAAAAACAGAGACCTATAAAATGCACATTAGAATGCAATACAAATTGCTGTACTGATTAGGAGTGATACCATCTCATTTATATTTATTATTTTGTAGTTAAAATAATTAAATGAACGTAAAACTAACACCTTACTAAAGCCTGGTTTATGTCTTGTGGTTTATGCAATGCGTTCAATAATATCAACATGTTTTGATAACGGCCTAGATAATAAAGTTTTGTAGTTTTGTTTCATACCTAGTTGTAGCTTTGATTACCTTTGATGTACGAGAATGAACTAAGTTTATTTCCCTAGGCATCTGTGTCAGCTCGACATAATGTATAGCAATCTTACGCTAAAATTTTGTTTAGGTTATTTAAGAGGAAAACTTGTGTTGTGGTGTCCATTTTTGTCTTATGTGGGTCATTCTTAGTAAACAAAGGTATTATATCGTATAAGTACCGATGGATTCCGGCGAAGGTGCTAGATACAGTTTATAAGGTACAAGGCTCGTCGTAGTAGTCACATGTCCCTGATAAAAATGCTAAGTTTGCTACTGTTTGATAAAAACTCTCATTGAGTGTATACAATAATCAGAGCACTGTTTTCTAACAGTGACTTCATAAATAAATCATTCCTATAGATAACTTTTGATAATCTACCTGTGTTTATAGATATAACTTGATATTTGGTAGATTACATTAATACATTCTGATACTCATACTACTGTGGAAAAATAGTGTTACAAATACAAAGTTCAGTAAAAATACCATTGATAATGTTATTTGCCATAATACATATAAATCATTACTCTATGACTATATCACTGATTGGGTAAATGTTTTTTGTGGTATTATGTTACTCGATCCGATAGCAAAACTGAGTTGGGTAGATAATCCTTGCTTAGAGTATGTAGTGTTAAAGGTATCCCAAATTGTGTCATGCTGTGCTATTAGATTGTTAAGATATACAGACGTGTAAGAAAAGTCAGAGTCTGGGCATAAATAATCATTTATGCTGGTAGAACAGGATTAATTAAGATAAACAGTGATCTCTGGTAATAGTTAAGGCAACAGAAATGGAAATTTGTAGACTAGAGTCTAATAGAAATTTCTCACTTTGATAAACTACTTAGAGGTATTAGTATCAACATGCTGCGTCTAAGGCATCTGTCTAGATTAGTTGTAAACTCGTGAATTGAATTAAAGTTTGTCATGTAATTAAGTTCCATCAATTAAGTTTATACATATAATTCGTTTACATTGTACACTGACTTATTGTGTAGATAGGGGGTTGATTTTACTTTTCATGTAACATGCCAGCAAACTTTTAAATGAATTTGTTGAGAAAAAAGTAAGTGGCTTTTGAGCTTTAGCGTATTTATCAAATACTTTTTATGTTATCTAATTCGGTAAATTGATGTTTTAGTTTTTCGCTACAAACCGGGTGGGCTATGCGTTCCGTTTGTCATCAGTATTTAGATATTTTTTGAGCTGGATAGAAGACTTAGAGTATTACTTATACTTAGATTTAAACACAAGTTTTTATCATTACGTAAGTAGTATTGGTTTAAGCGCTTTATCATATAAGAGCTTTCTGATCAATGATATCATGTTTAACATATGTAAAGTATTGGCTCTTTAGCAATGTCGCTGTCCAATACTCTGATTGAAGATAAATTTTCAGCGTCCTCTGTTTTGTGTATGTTCATACTTAAATAGAACAACAAGTGTTCTAATACACGAGTAATGCAACAAACCAAAATGAATCAAGTTATTCTAATTCATTACAAGTAATCAAAGACTTTAGTAAAAACGTTCTCCGTCACGTTCTTTGCCATTGTCAATTTCTGAGTGGAACACATTATGTATTTGTTTTCATTATTTGTTTTTGGCTTTCTTTTTCATAATAAAATCTAAAAACAATCTACAACATCTCCCTCTTTGGTGTTTGGCTGTGTGAAAGATCTGGGATATTACTGTTGCTGTTTTTTTATTATTAGACTATTTATTGCTTTCTCGATCATTACTATTTAGTATTTTTCACTTGCATTAATCATCTAATATAATTAGAAATGATAGATAATTCCATTTATCGTTCACCCACTCTTATTTTAATTATGTTTTAAGAAACCTATTAATCATAGACTCTAACAATTATCCTACTCGATGCTGATTACATAGAACTAAAAGGCCTGAGTGATTAATGACAGAAACAAATTTTCCAGAGTAGTAACTGTTTTCCTTTCAATTGTAAATATTAGCGACTGGCGATGTAGAACATAAACATGTTTGGCCCGCAGGTGGTTATTTTTTCATTATGCTACTCACGTAAAACATAGTTAAATCTATTGGCATCTTTATTCACATTCTTTGTTAATTTTTACAGTACTAATTTTTGTAGTATGCCTTGTACCAGACTCACTCCATTACTAGAAATTCGGCATTTATTTTCTCTTGAAATGATATCATAACATATCACCCATGTGTTCATTTGGAAAGGTAAGAAGAATTAATGTGTACAAAATAAAACACGTGTTTTTTCTGACTGTTTTAGAGTGATCTTTGTAATGAATAGTAAAGTATAGTTTTCAAAGAATATAGCTATATTGATTTATATTTATTTGATTTGTTGAACTATATTGGCGTAAATGAGTTTTATTTTTATATCTGATAAACTAAAAACATATTTACTATTAGGGTACTAGTATTTAGATCTCTTTTTGGGTGAATTTATTAGAAATACATTACTACGAGTATTAATGTATAATTTATGTATATATACATGTAAGTGAATAAATAAATAGTGTAGCGGCGTTTAATTCAGTCCACGTGGTTAGTTATTCTATTGAATCGTTCTATACAGTGTTATAATTCTGTGAAATTGACGGATTTAATATAATTTTAACATGTAAAATGAGATTTGGATAATATATACGATATTTGTTAACTTGGATTATGTAGGTGGTCCGTATTGATTAAATGTATTGTATTTCTTTCGTGAGTATACCGCTATGGGTTTTTTTAACTTTTATTCGTGTGTATCGGAGATATGCTACAGATCGTTTGAGTTAGCAATGCGCTTATAAACATAACCGGTTCCATTAAAATAAAGTGTTCGGAAGTGAATCATTCTAACCGTTGCATTATTAATTAGTCAAGCATTTTTTATTAACATATCATCATATACAATTTTCAATGTATATTCAATGCGCTGTTTATTATAAATGTTAAAAGTCAAATAAAACCTGTAACCTAATGAATGTGCATTTCTTTATTCAGACAAGTCATTACTTTATTTACAGTACAAAAATACGCATGACCTTTTATACGATTTGTAAATTGTTGCGTGTTGCACGCTGCATATTATGCAGGGTATAATCAGTGTGATATTGGAATCACATATTTGAATACGATGTAATCAGTTTTTTGTTTCTATAATAAGATTTTTGGGATGTTTAACTGCTAAGATACAAATAGGTAACATGTTTTGTGTTTAATTGTCTGTATCATGTATTCACTTACTCAAAGTATTGCACTTCCGTATTCAAATTTTACTATAAAGTTTTTTTTTCTTTCTAATTATGTTAGGTTCAAATTCTAATGAACATTCTTGGGTGAATTCATAATAGCAATCAATCCATAATCTGAAAAGTGCAAATTCTTCTAAGTCATATTTATCAAATTATTTATGTGCATATACAACAGAATTATTACATCTATTTAACGAGCGTACTAAAAACGCCGACAAGTTGATATTTTATCCTCGCACGTTATTTATGTTAGTGCAAAAATCTGTGAAGCCTACTTAGAATGATTTATGTAAATCTTTCAGAACATGTGTTAGTTATTTGCTATCTGATGTCTAATTGATGTTAATTAATTGGTGGGGAAAGTTAAATAATCCATCTTGCCTGACAACGATTAAATGTTATAGGTATAACGACGTATGTTTAAATGAGCCATCCTAAACATACTGAGGTAATTAATTTAAAACATCTAAAGTATTAAATTAGATTGAGCTCGCATTTAACAGGCGTTTTCGTGGTAAGAAAACAGTTATAATGGATATAAAAATAATACCGGCTTCCTCCAATTAGGAGAGTATTTTCTCCAAAATGAAGAGTACTTACCGGAAGTAGATCAACACGTTTATTTTTCTCCAATTAGGAGAGTTCTTCCGTGTTTTTAAGCGCATTTATTTGTTCTGTAAAATAATGTGTTTATTTATTTCTTTAGAAGTTTTCTTTCATATATCTAGAATTATAATTTACGTATTTTCAACGATTGATTAAGTCAAGGAAATATGATGGCATAAATAATGGGATGAAAATACCTAAATTCTTTGTTTGAATTCCTTGGAACTATCATTTATAAAATTAAGATATTACAATAATATCTACAAAGTAACAATAAATATACAACTAGTCTACAAGTTTATTGATAATGTATGTTGTTAGAATAATCAAATAATCAAATGGTTTGAATGGCATGCCAAAATCTCATGGTGTGAAACATATCTTTTGTAAACTGGTTTCCAATGCGCAGTTCACACATAAGCTACGTTACAAATGTGAGCATTACTTTGTTGATAGTTGTGTACTTACTTTAAATGCTAACATTGTATATATGATTATATACATGCATGTATAATTATATTCATTTGTATTTGAAAAAGGTTGCATCGATATTAATGTAAAGCTAATTGATGATAAAATATCTTCATTACAAATGACATTTAATACATAACTTAATATTAATGTTAGTATATTGACTTTTGTGCAAATAAACTTATTCAAGAGAATTGTATTATGATGTGGTACTTGTGTGGCGGAGCAAGGATTGTTTCTGTAATTTTGTATTCTTATTAAATATGTTCCTGTCACGATTTATGCTATCACAAATATATATGTTTAGATCTCCAATCAAACATACAATGTTCTAATTAAAAGTTTTATTTTGAAGTACGCATGATTTTATTCGCGTCGTTTTGTCAATTGATATAGTCAAAACACTATTTGCAATTCAAATGTGAAGAGTCTAATCATTTACAATTATATACCTTGAAAAAGGCTTACTTAAATTGTACTTGTGTTTTGTTGGTAGATTCTTATATACTCGTATAATATATGTACAAGTTAAATGTGGTCACTTATCCTCTTTAAGTTTGAATTTAATGTGGGTCCGTCCGCTCCAGAGGGATGCATTATGTGCTCTTGCTCTTCAGGCATCTTTCTTCGTTTTTATATAAATGTTTAGCCACATTCTCCATGTAAACTGTATGCCTGTATCTACTACATTGCCATTTTGATAGATGCCAGTAAAGTATTAGCTAAATTAAGATGGTTAGTGATAATGTAACAAATATCTTGTAGAAATAGTAAATGATTATAGGCTATCATCATATTAAATTAACATTATTATTGTTATCTTACAGATATACGATAGTCACGTGATACATGGTTCATCTTTTGAAGATGTTGTAATTACATCAAAACTACATGGAAACAGTTGTATGATACTTAGGTGAGTAGTATTTTGTTATAAATGTATTTTGAATATATCACGTGAGTAGTAATGCTCTGGGGGTGGCAATGCCCAGCTTTGGGATTATTACCGACCATGATTCTGCTAAATGATAATGTTTTCTAATAACAATAAAGTTCCGCTTAAAAGACCATCTTAGATATTGCTAAATGATTCAAGTTTTGACAGTTCTAAATATGAAATGCTTAATGTTTACCCTTCTGAGCTTAAATTGCTAAAAAATTCTCCGCTATGCAAGAAAACGGTAATAAATTATCTAGTTTTCATGGAAAGGTTAAACCTGCCGCCCCCGAACTCGAACCTGACCTGGAACCTCATAATTTGAAAGTCTGTATTCTAGTACTACAGAATACAATCAATAATAATTTATATCGAGGGAACAATAATATGTTGTTTAAATGATAATAAACCCTTGCCTTTAAAACATTATTGGTTTCGAGGGCGTTCACTTCACAAAGTGTTTATGTTTAATTTAATTATCAGTGTGTGTCTAATGGGTTGTCATATCATAAACTGCTGCAATAAATATAAAAAGAACATTACATTAAACACCATTTGGAATGACTTCATAATTGTAATTAGCGAAAGAACATACCCTAGGCGGTTTTCTGTTATACCGGCTAGACATTTTGCATACATTTAATGCATTTCGAATATAACAACTATAATTAACTGTTTAAATATTGAAAAGGTTCGAAAATGCAGTAAGTTATAAAAAAAAAATATAGGATGGTATTTACGAGGAATTATAAAAAAACAGTCTGTTATAAAATAATGAAATACCATTCCTATAAATTTAGTTTTAAATGTTATAGTAGAAAGATATAAAGCAAATGAAATAAGAATAATTAAACGTGTATTATCTGTAATAAATATCTTGAAAACAAGACAGCATGATAAATGTGATAGAACCAGTAGTCTTAATAGTGTATTAATTTATATATACAATAAGTTTACCTTTCCATAATAAACCTACACTGTCTCCCGCTAAAGGGAAAATGGATATTAACATCGAGTTCTAATAGAAAAAATTACAATTGTATCCCCCTGGACTCGGGTCCCTGGACTTAAGATACTACATTCTAGCACTATTCACGAATTAAAGTGTATAATGTGATAATAACAGCAGTCTTTAGTTTCTTTACTTCTTGATTTAGAGTGCTTACGCTTTCTCAAACTGCTGACAACTTCTCCTCTATAGAAGATAAAACAGCATTTTTTTGACAAGGTAAAACCTGTTGCCCTCGAATTCGAACCTGTCCTGGAACCTTATAATTTGAAAGTATATATTCTAGTACAACGTACGACTGCAGCTTTGTATTTGAATACAATCAATAATTATATACATCGAGGGAGCAATAATATTTTGTTTAAATGATAATAAAACCCTTGCCTTTAAAACATTATTGGTTTCGAGGGCGTTCACTTCACAAAGTGTTTATGTTTAATTTAATTATCAGTGTGTGTCTAATGGGTTATGTCATATTATTAAATGCTGAAATAAATATTAAAAGAACATTACATTAAACACTATTTGGAATGACTTCATAAATATAATTAGCTAAAAAACGTACCCTGAGTCGGTGTTCTGTTATACCGACTAGACATTTTGCTTACATTTATTACATTTCGAATATAATAGCTATAATTAACTGTTGTAATATTGAAAAGGTTTGGGAAATGCAGTAAGTATACAAATTTATAGGATGGGATTTACAAAATATAAAAAAACACGTGTATTTAAAAATAAGTAAATACCATCCCTATAAATTTAGTTTAAGTGTTTCAGTAGAAAGATAAAAAGCAAATGAAATTAGAAAAATTGAACGTATATTATCTGTAATAGATATATTGAAAATAAGACAACATGATTAATGTGATAGTATCAGCAGTCTTTGGGGAGTTATAAATTAGATTAGCAACAATATCGTAGATTATTTTTTTACCTCTTGATTAAGAAACTGAAATAAAAATAAAACTTAAACATATAAGCATTACGATTTTTTACTTCTTGATTTAGAATGCTTACGCTTCCTGTAACTGCTGGCAACTTCTCCCCTATGGAAGAAAAACGATAATAAAAATGTCTAGTTTTCATTGAAAGGTTACACCTGTCGCCCCAAAACTCGAACCTAGAACCTCTTGAATTTGAAAATCTGTGTTTTAACACTACGTTCGCATGTAGCTTTATGCTTGATGTAAATAATTATAACGTGTATTGATTCATTTTAAAATTCTTAAATTTCTTGAAGGAACAATAATATGTTGTTTAAATGATAATAAAAATCTTGCCTTTTAACCATTATTACTTTTGGGGGCGTTCACTTCACTAAGTGTTTATGTTTAATTTAATTATCTGCGTGTGTCCAATGGGTTATGAACTGATGAACAAATTATATACTGCTGCAATAAATATTAAAAGAACATTACATTAAACACCATTTTAAATGATTCCATATTTGTAATTAGCTAAAGAACATACTCTGGGTCGACGTTCTGTTACGCCGGCTAGACATTTTGTATACATTTAATGCATTTCGAGTAAAACAACTATAATTAACTGTTTAAATACGAAACAGTCTGAAAATTGCAATTCAATAATACACAATAATAAGATGGGACTTTCAAGGAATTATAAAGAAACACTTTTATTTCAAAATAATTAAATACCATACCTATGAATTTAGTTTTAAGTGTTTTAGTAGGAAGATAAAAAGCAAATGAAATTAGAATAATTGTACGTATATTATCTGTAATAGATATATTGAACATAAGACAACATGATTAATGTGATAGTATCAGCAGTCTTCATGGAGTTATATATTAGATTAGCAACAATATCGTAGATCGGTTTTTTTACTTCTTGATTTAGAAACTCAAATAAATAAAACTTAAATATATAAGCATAACGATGGTATCATTAAAGATGGCCTTGGATGTATTGTTATGTTTTCTTTTTTCTTCAGCAATTTAGTTCATATCGCTTAAACCATTTAGCTTGTATTTGATCAATGTTTGGTTATAAAACGTTAAAGCACTGCGTTTGTCCTACTAGATACGAATGAAGATGTACCGAGAAGTTGCGTTATGGGCGGGAGAAAAGCTATGAATGCAAGAACACTTTCTTAGTATAAATAGTATAAAGACAAAGATTGCAACCATTACTTGGGCTTAATTTTACTTATGCAGCTACTACATAATCTAATAAGACGAATACAGTTTTTACAATACGTTAATCACCAGATTTGATCTTACAGGATGAAACTAGTGCTAATTTACAATTCGTCAACAAAATGGTAACATAAACTCACAGCTGATAAGGAAGTTTAATGATAGTAAAAGGTAATTAAACACACTTAAACCAACACGATGATGACTTTTACGCCATTCTCTAATCTTCTCAATGTTTTTATATTAGGTTATAACCAAAATAATGGCGTAATAATTTCTTAGAAGATGAACACTAACGCTCTACTTTCACTAGTGATTCATGTTTCGTTTAGGTTTAATATTCAGAGTATGTGATGCGGGCTTTTGATGTCGTTCTTAGATATGAAATATGCGATTACAATTTCCATTTAAATTCTGGAATATTGCATTACGGGGGAATTGCAATATTACTTGCATTGTGCATATTACATTGTGCATAATAAAACTCCATCGTGTGCTTTAATTATGATTTATAAATGACTGGAAATAGATCACTAGATAGTAACCGGTATATCAAGTGATACCTATCCTTACTTTAATATGGTACAAAAGTTGGCTTTAATCACACGAATCTTTAATTGATTTGAACGATTGTAATATAAAACAATGTGGCACAGTTTTTGCCCATCTCAATACGCTGTAAGATAGACCGAGTAAGTCGTTTAGTGGATTTCAGAAAAGCTATGAATGCAAGAACACTTTCTAAGTGTAAAGAGAAAGATTGCAAACATTACTGAGTGCTTAATTGTTGTATACAGACTTATATAGCTACTAACTAATCTAATAAGACGAATACAAACTTTACAATACGTTAATCACCTGATATGATCTTACTGGATGAAACGAGTGTTAATTTACAATTCGCCAACAAAATGGTAACATAGACTTATGTTTCGTTTAGGTTTAATAGTCAGAGAATGTGATGAGTGTTTTTTATATATTTCTTAGATATGAAATCTAAGATTAAAATTTCCATTTAAATTCTGGAATATTGCATTACGGGGGAATCGCAATATTACTTGCATTGTGCATATTACATTGTGCATATTAAAACTCTTTCGTGTGCTTTAATTATGATTTATAAATGACTGGAAATAGATCACTAGATAGTAACCGGTATATTTAGTGATATCTATCCATACTTTAATATGGTACAAGCTTGTGTTTTCTTCACACAAATCTTTAATTGATTTGAACGATTGCAATATAAAACGACGTGGCACAGCTTTTTGCACTACTTAATACGCTGTAAAATATACTGAGATAGTCGTTTAGTGGGCGTGAGAAAAGCTATGAATGCAAGAACACTTTCTAAGTGTAAAGAGAAAGATTGCAAACATTACTTAGTGCTAAATTTGTGTATATCGACTTATACAGCTACTAACTAGTCTAAAACAAACACAACACTTCAAAAAACGTTCATTCAACTGATTTGATCTTACATGGCAAAACTAGTGTTAATTTACAAACCGCCTGTTATATTACAAAATTGTAAGATAAAAATACAGCTAATAGAGAAGTTTAATGATAGTTTTAGGTAAATTAAACACACTTAAACCAACACGATGAAGACTTTTACGCCATTCTCTAATCTTCTCAACATTTTATATAAGGTTATAACCAAAATAATGGCGTAATAATTTCTCAGAAGATGGACATTAACGCACTACTTTTACTAGTGATTTATTCTCAGTTTAGCTTCAATTGTCAGAGTATGTGAAGAGGGTTTTTGATATATTGCTAAGATCTGAAACCTATGTCTATTTCTGTTCTGGAAATTGCATTGTAAGAAATGCAATTTTACTTGCATTGTGCATTACATTGTCTATATTATATCTCTATTGTATGATTTATTCATGATTTAAAAATGATTGTGATGGTTTCTCTATAGTGTAACAGGGATTTTTATATAGCAGGGATTTGTAACGACATAGATTTTGATCAAATGCCACTGTCTTCGCTATTATTTCGCCCCATACGGATAACATTTATAACAAGTTTAAATAAAAATAAGCACATGAAACATTCTACCAGTACCATTCAAATTAACATAAAGGTTAGGAAAAATGTGTTTCTAGATGATTTTGAGGTAAATTACGCTCACAGACTGATTCACAAAATAATGCATTTTCCCGCCGATCTGCCAGTTTAGCCCTATTTTACATCACCTGAAGTCATATTTTTGGTCATAATTGCGACAAATTTTTGTCAAAAAAAACAAAAGCAGCATATTCAGTGATTTTTAATGCTTGAATAAGGAAAATGAGAACTTAAATTATAGCGCTGACAGCATTGTATGAATTATCTTTGGCATGCCTTTACAACTTTTATGATCGTCGATCGTAACATTCGTATGACGTTAGCTGAAATTTGCTAATTGACTCAACATTTAAAAAATATTAATATGTCAACTACATTAGACTGTTCGATTGATCCCTTTTATACAATTTTACCTTTTAACAATCAATTCTATAAAAACTTTCCGATACGCAATTTTTAAACTTTTGCTGTTGTTCTTATCAAAGCCGACGAATACTTGCACTTGAAGTTCTTTTGTAAAAGGTAGACTTTAGTATGTGGCTATAATTTCATTTACTTTTATATTGATTACTTCTGACATTAATAAGAAAGGAATATTTCTTAACAACTTGATTATTGTGTTTTTCCGTATGACGCATTATTTATGAAAAACATTTGTCAGTAAATATGTAATCGTACTTTACGTGTTTCGTTTAACGCTTATATAATATATTGGCAACCCGCAGTCGTAGCGCAGATTATATCGGTCACAGGGTATACATGCAAGTGATATTCATAATGTTAACAAACTCTTTCATTTTTTATCAAATTGCTGCAGTTGCAAAAAAAAAACGATTTAAGTTGTGCAAAAAATTACTATATTACACTTCTATGTCCGAAAATATTAATTACATCTGTGCATTTGAAATGTTTATTCTGAATTTTCTGCACACATTTTTGCAGATGACCTAGTTAACCGTTCGATTTAATTGTTATAAATTTAAATGCATATAAATAACACTTTAGACTTGATTAATATGGTTGGTAAATTTATTGAGATTTTTAATAATTCAAGAATTAAAGCAATTGATGTGATGCATGATTTATAGTGCAATAAATCATGTTTTATATGACCGTCAGAGTTATTTCATTGAATATTTCATAACTTTATAATTGATTGTTTGTATAATTTTATTTTGTGTCTCTAAATGTATGAATATTGTTTCAAAATGTTATTTATATCTATTTTTATCGTTTGTGTATTAATAATGCATATAATTGTGGAGCTCTTTTGAACATACTTTCAATATGGAAAGAGAGCTATACAAATGTGACATAATAATGATAATGATATAGTAATGTTTTTAATAATTGATCGTAACAGATATATAATATTAAACGTTGTATATGAAAGTAATACTATAAAGAAATATCTACCACTTTAAGACTTTCATAAATAGAGGGTTGCCCACGAGTCTGTAGTAACTGGCTCTTTAATGAATTGCACTTACTACAGTCTTATAGGCAACCCTCGAATTATTGTTTTATGATTCCATTCCACAATCCCATCATTTTGATTTCTGTATTTGCTTTCATACACGAGATATAGTTGTACAATAAAACCCCGACATTGTTTCTAGACTAAAATGACTGTAAATTGTAAACAAGTCGAACAAGGAAGTAATCAAAGTAATTAAATACACTCCTTGCATCTACTTATCTAAAATAAATCGCTTTTGTCTGGTAGAAAATGAGACATGAATTGACGTATACTATTTAATGTTTGTTTTGCGCTAGTTATGCACCCTAAATGGAACAAATTTGATAGTTGTTTTTGGCTCTAAAATTAAAAGTTCTAAATATTAGACATTCAAATTTTGCATGGTACTAGATCAGTTAATTTACTAACAGTATACTAAATGTCATGTTTTTTAAAGTTTACCTCACTTCTATCACTTTGAGGTCTGTTAAGATGCTACTCATTACTGGGAACCAATAAGATGATTTTTATTATCTAAGTTGTAAAAAATTGCAGTTGAGCTGCTGAAATAAATTAATATAAAACTAAACTACATTACAACAGGCACTAAACGAACACGAGCAGGCGTTTCACCATTTTTATGACTGTATGCGTCTTTATTCACTTTTAGATAGTCGATTTTCCATTTCTTCGTTAAGTAAAAAATAACAGAATCATCTAAAAATTGTGCAATTTTAAAACATCTTAGAGTTACACAATTCCTTCAGAGATATTCAGTAACGGGTAATTACAGTTCTGCTTGCATTCTGATTTAAAACCCATTCATTCGCAATATTAAGAGAAATTACGGGTTTTAATACGTTGATTATAGCCCGAGTTGTCGGAAACATTGTGATTTAATGCAGCCTGTATTAATTATCATCACATAAAGTGACAAAATGAATACTTGAAAAAATATTTTAAACTTCAAAAATACATTTACAGTCGCTAATGACATTGTTGCCGGTTAATAAATATTGAGAAACACTATTTATCATTCCGTTTGAAGGAAACAGCTTCCACTCATTTTGTGTTGTTTTTTTACTGTCAATATCTAAGTTTTACATGGATCTGGCAATTAAATCACTTTGGTTTTATAATTTGCAATTTATTGAACATGGGATACAGAGTTGTCTGTTTTGCAATTGATATACCTGGAAGGTAATATTGAGCTATTGCATATAATGGATGTTTACCCTGCTAATATCATAATAGGAATAGCATTTTATATGTTAAATTTCATAGTTAGTTAAAATATTTATCAACAAACAAGTACATAATTATACAAAAGTATGATCATAAAAATTTAGAGGATTGAACAGGTAGCATAACTTATTTTAAATTTCTCTCCTAAAATTCCATAGTTATACCATCATAAATTACAAGTTGAAATCAGCAACGTTTTCTTTGGTTCACTTTGAGGAAAGAAACAGTTACACATTTAGCAATATCTACTTTTATGTCATTGACTATTTTTGTACTAAAGATACTCCGATAGGTTCTCGCAACAGAAAATGCTACAATAATGGTATAACTGAACACTTGGTCAGAGATTCTTATAGCTCTATTGAGCACATATTGTTTTTAAAAGATTTAGAAAGTGATTTTTACTCAATGTCTCCTGGACAGACGTGACTAGGTTATGCAGTTTAATATTTCATAAGACCAATGTTGTCTAATGATTGCGATCATAACAATTTCAATGTTACTAACAATGTAAATGTATGAACACAGAAACATCCCATTCTTGGCATTTGTGTAATGTTACAAGCCATTTAAAAATCGAGGATATTGTAAATTAAACTGTTTTTCTCAAAGTGCCTGTCAGACGGACTGCAAAAGATATTTTTCATTCTGAAAACATGTTCCTAACTGTGTTGTTTGACGTTAAGTTAGTGTATGATCTTTTCCAGTGCCTGTTCTGAGAATCAACTCAATTTAGGATATTGATGACCGGTCGTAACTCGTCGTTTATCAAGATTGCAATATTTGATAGAGTTGTTAGAACGAACACATATTACTTTGTCTCAATATCTGAGAGAGAGAAACACTTTGAGCACGGCAAGTTTTTTTCTGAATTAATCTTGAATAATGGCTGCAAGAAGCAGAAGTTCCAAAAGTCTGAGAATCGTAATTCTTAACTAAACGGTCAGATAATTTGACACTTCGTAGTCTTAGAATATGCTTGAATGATGGTTTTCTTTTATGAATAAAAAAAAGAAACAAACTACGAGAGTTTTGTCGGTAAAATTTTCATTTTGATATGCGTTAAATGGTTTAGAACATGAATTGCTTTGGAGTTAATTTCTTAGAGACGAAACAAAAAAAGACTGAATCAATGTAATATTAGGTGATGGGAAATGATTTTACCAAATGATATTGCTAATAGTCTAATTATTGTTGGTTGTTTAATAAGGAACTAGGTTTATTCATTACAAATATTTTGTATAATGAAATAAATAGTTTTATTGATAGTAATAAAATTAGTTTTACAGACGCCATATAATTTTTTGCTACTTAAATCTGATTGCTGAGTGTTAATTACGTTAAGATATGGCTTTTAAAATGTTATTAGACAAGCTTATTTTGTTGTTAATAATTGCAAAGCTTTCCTGGGGAAAATCGTATTACAACTTCATAAATCTATTGAATTGTATTATATGTAGAACGATTTACTTCATGATTTTAACTTTTAACTTAAGGTGGGTCGGTACCTTACTAGGAGAGAAAAACGAAAAAAATATTTTGTTCACCGATTATAATAAAAGTTGGCAGGCAGATACCTTCATGCTTCTTGTTTGTTTTTCTGGTAACCTTAGCGACGTTGTCGGTTTTTTTACGACGTCATGGACGTCACAATGGTTCGCGCTAAAAATAGGCATGCAAGTACATTAAACCCACGTATTTGAGATATTGAATGTCCGAGGTCGATGATTATTATACCGAAATGTTTCTGAAATATTGTTGCATACAATCATTTTGTTCCGATTATCCAAATATCACGTATTTCGTAAAGATTGTACATTTCATCACTGAATTTATGATTTTCACGTCTAAAAGTTTTCACCAATTGCCGAGTTATAACGTTAATTTTCAAATTAAAGCAGAACGGTGGTCAAATTCTTATCGCGATTTTTGAAAACTACACACTTTTTGTGTCATTTTATTAAAATAAAAAAGGAAAGTGAACGTTCTCAGTTTTTCACAATATCGCGTTCAAAGTAAAATTACCTTAATTACAACGATGTTAATATAACGTTACACTGACGTGATTAAAGCATTTGTTGTAAAATAAGTAGAAGCGGATTTGATTGACTTATGTTAAATTAATTTTGAACAGGTCAGATGCTGAGTGTCACAAGAAATTAATAAGGAACTGGAAAGAGGCTACAAAATTGAATTTACAAGAAAATTACATACATAACCCAAAATCACAACGTCAGTGCAACGTAATATTAACGTCGTTGTTTTGAAGGTAATTTTACTTTGAAAGCGATATTGTGAAAAACTGAGAACGTTCACTTTCCTTTTTTATTTCATTAAAATGACACAAAAAGTGTGTAGTTTTCAAAAATCGCGATAAGAATTTGACCACCGTTCTGCTTTAATTTGAAAATAAACGTTATAACTCGGCAATTGGTGAAAACTTTTATACGTGAAAACCCTAAATTTAGTGATGAAATGTACAATCTTTACGACTGACGTGATATTTAGATAATCGGAACAAAATATTTGTATGCAACAACATTTCAGAAACATTTTGGTATTATTATCTTTGTCCTCGGACATTCAATACTTTAAATATATGGGTTTAATGTACTTGCATGCCTGTTTTTAGCGCGAACCATTGTGACGTCCGTGACGTCGTGAAGAAAAACGACAACGTCGCTAAGGTTACCAGAAAAACAAACAAGAAGCATGAAGGTATCTGCTTGCCAACTTTTATCATAATCGGTGAACATAATATATTTTCGTTTTTCCCTCCGAGTAAGGTACCGACCCACCTTAAAAGGTTCATACTTTATTTTATTTAAAAAATATAAAATGCAATTAAAACAAGGGTAAATCACCTAGTTGTTATGTAAAGCAACATAACCAGGTTGTCGCCATCAAGCATAAGAAAATGTAATTCTAAATATGCATACTTCTTAAGATCAATGCCTAGCTACCAGAAGGCAATGTTACGAACGGTAACACTAATTATTTAACAAAAGTATAAATAATACTAGCAACACTCGTTCAATTTAATCAACCCAGTTATATGGATTATGACAATTGAATAAAATTACGATTATATGGTGCTTTCAAGTATAAAACAGTTGGTCAGCGACTACCTATACCGAGCAACTTATACAAATGATTTTGGTAGGGATTATTACTAAATGTTTCCTGGACAGACGTAACTATATCATTTATCGTTGAATAATTCAGGCCAATATGTGTAACTTGATATCGATCATTTTCATATCAATATAACTAACAATGTTCATAAATATACTAAACAATATTCATCCCGACCCTTGCATGATGTTACAAGCCGTTTAAAAATCGAGGATATTGCAAATTAAACTGTTTTTCTCAAAGTGCCTGTCAGACGAACTGCAAAAGATATTTTTCATTCTGAAAACATGTTCCTAACTGTGTTGTTTGACGTTAAGTTAGTGTATGATCTTTTCCAGTGCCTGTTCTGAGAATCAACTCAATTTAGAATATTGATGGCCGGTCGTAACTCGTCGTTTATCAAGATTGCAATATTTGATAGAGTTGTTAGAACGAACACATATTACTTTGTCTCAATATCTGAGAGAGAGAAACACTTTGAGCACGGCAAGTTTTTTTCGAAATTCATCTTGAATAATGGCTGCAAGAAGCAGAAGTTCCAAAAGTCTAAGAATCGTAATTCTAACTAAACGGTTGGATAATTTGACACTTTGTAGTCTTTGAATATGCTTGAATGATGGTTTTCTTTTATGAATAAAATGAAACAAAATACGAGAGTTTTATCGGTTATATTTTAATTTTGGTATGCGTTAAATGGTTTAGAACATGAATAATGTTAGAAGTTAATTTCTTAGAGGCGAAACCGAAATGGATTCAAAGTAATGGTGCGTGATGATGAATAAATTTACCCAAATGATGTTAATAGGCTTATTATTGTTGATTGTTTAATAAGAAACTAGGTTAATTCAAATATTTCATTTAATGAAAAAAATAATTTTCTGAATAATAACATCCGTTTTATAGACGCCAATAATTGATATTTTATGCTACTTCAATCGCATTACAAGGACCTGATTATGTTCAGTGATGACTGTATAAGTGTTGTTAGGCAAGCTTATTTTGTTGTTAATAATTGTAAAGCTTCCCTGGAGAAAATCATATAAAATAAACTACATAATTCAATGAAATTGTAAAATAAGTAGAAACATTTACTTCTTCATAATTTTTTACATACTAGGTGCATATTATATTGTAGCTTTAAGATATAAATGCTTTTAGAACAAAGATAAATCACCTAGCTGTGATGTAAAACAACATTATCAGGGTGTCGCCATCAGACTTTTTTAATATGCATAATCCTTAAGTTCAATACCTAGCTACGAGGAGGCAGTGTTTCGAACGATAACAAAAATATTTAACAAAAGTATAAACAATACTAGCAACACTCGTTCAATCCAATTAACTTAATTAAGTGGATTAAGTACAGTTGAATACAATTATACTAATATGATGTATTCTTGTATAAAAGAACAGTTTGTCAGCGACTTCTTTATACTGAGCAACTGAACTGATACAAATGAGTTTGAAAGTGATAAAAACTCAAGGTTTACTGGACAGACGTAACTAGATTATGTCGATGAATATTACATATGGTCAATGATTGTCTCATGATAAATACAAGTTTTTATCGGTACCAATTTTGCATGCGTTGAATGGATAAGAATATTAATTACGTTGGAAGTCAATCTATTTGATACCAAACCGAAAAGGATTCAAAGTAATGGTACGTGATGATGAATTAAATACCTAAATGATGTTGTTAATAGGCTAATTATTGTTGATTGTTAATAAGGAACTAGATTAATTCAAATATTTCATTTAATGAAAAAAAATCAGAATAATAACATCCGTTTAATAGACGCCAATAATTGATATTTTATGCTACTTCAATCGCATTACAAGATGCTGGTTATGTTCAGTGATGACTGTATAAGTGTTGTTAGGCAAGCTTATTTTGTTGTTAATAATTGCAAAGATTCCCTGGAGAAAATAATATAAAATAAACTACATAATTCAATGAAATAGTAATTTAAGTAGAACGATTTACTTTATCATACTTTTTACGTACTAGGTGCATACTATATTGTATCTTTAAGATATAAAATGCTATTAAACAAAGGTGAATCACCTAGCTGCGATGTAAAACAACTTTATCTGGTTGTCGCCATTATGCTTTTTCAATATGCATAACCCTTAAGTTCAATACCTAGCTACCAGGAGGCAGTGTATCGAACGATAACAAAAAATATTTAACATAAGTATAAACAATACTACAGGTCGTCCACGTAAACATTGCGTATGTAAACATAGCCAGTTTCATTACACACCAATATTTAGGGGTGAATTATTTTTATAATTTTAAAGTTTAATAAGTGTACACTTAGTTTATAAACATATCAATATATAAAATTTACAATGTGCATGCACACAATTTAAAATAAATGTTACACAATCATAAAACAAATGTTTAAATCACTAAAATGCTGTTTATGCAGAAACTTATTCACCTATTTAGTGGGCAAGTCCATTGTTTTAAAGTACAAAAACACGCATGACCTAGAATACGACCTGTAGCAACAGTCGTTCAAATTAATTAAGTGGATTGTGTACAGTTGAATACAATTATACTAATATGGTGTATTCTTGTATAAAAGAACAGTTTGTCAGCGACTTCTTTATACCGAGCAACTGATGCAAATGAGTTTGAAAGTGATAAGAAATCAAGGTTTACTGGACAGACGTAACTAGATAATGCTGATGAATATTATATATGGTCAATGATAAATACAAGTTTTTATCGGTAAGATGTTTGCATGCGTTGAATGGTTAAGAATATTAATTACGTTGGAAGTCAAACTCTCTGATACGAAACCTAAAAACTATTAAAGCCATCGTAGATGATGGAAAATTAAATACCCAAATTATTTTGGTAAAAGTCTATTGTTGCTGATTGTTTGATAAGGAACGAGGTTAATTCAAATATTTCATTTAATGAAATAAATAATGTTCTTACTAATGATACAATCAGTTTCATAGACGTCATATTAATTAATATTTTATGCCGCTTGAATCTGATTACAAAGTGTTTATTATGATTAATCATGGCTGTAAAAGAGTTGTTAGACAAGCTTATTTTGTTGTTAATAATTGCAAAGCTTCCCTGGAGAAAATAATATAAAATAAACTACATAATTCAATGAAATTGTAAAATAAGTAGAAAGAATTACTTCATTCTTTTTAACGTACTCGGTGCATACTATATTTCATTTTTATAATATAAATGCAATTTAAACAAAGGAAAATTACCAAGCCGAATTACCTAGCTTTTATGTAATGCTACATAATCAGGTTGTCGTCATCAGGTATAATAAAATGTAATTTTGAATATGCATACATGTAATCCTTAAGCTCAGTACATAAATATACTGCGCCTTAGCTACTAACATAGGATACCTACGATATTTTATTTTAAATTTGTAACGTGCGTGCAATTAAAGGTTAACCACTTAGCTATCATGTAAAACTACATAATCTGATTCTCGCATGTAGGCCTATAATAGTGCATAACAGTAATAATAATTATAATCATGGTAATAATAATATTGTTATTTAAAACTTAATGTACACACACCTACAGAACAATGCCTTGCTAAATGCACACTATCTAATATATGTAACTACACTATTACACATATGTTTGAACAATGTAAGCCACACGTATTAGTTATCTATGTAAAATTAAATAAAATTACAAATAAAATATGAGAGTAAAATAGTTAAAAGCAACACTTTCTGTTATAAGATAAAAGAGACACAAAAGTGCCCAGTAAACATCCAGTGTCCTGACAAAATTAAACCATTCGACATTAAACTAGAGTGTAATGGTAGTGACCATTTGTATACTTAACGAAACTTTTAAGTACCCCAATTTCAATCTTGTTGGATTTTTTCATTTTTAAACATTTGTGCGATTGTTAATGGAAATGTGTATAGGACTATGCTGTCGTCTGCTCGTATGGTTATCATGCTTATTAATTGATCCAAAATTGTTTTTGTCGTGCTTGTGCTGAAAAGCGGAAATGTACGCTTGGTTCTCGTGCAAAAAACCCCACGTGGTCAGTTTTTGTGAAAATCGTTAGTGTGTTGATATGCACTACGAAAAATCCAGAAATGGTTTGAATGTCGCTTCAAGAACGGGTAATTGCCAAGCCGCAAGGCTTGGCAAAGATTTCTAATGGCTAATTTTCATTTAAATCAAAATCTTCCCATATTGATCAGCGCACGCACGGTTTTGCATCGATAATGTAGCATAACATCATGCCAGTAGACGACAGTATGGTCCTATACACATTTCTGTTATCGAACGGACTCAAATGTTGAAAAATAAACATTCCCTACAATATTGAAATCGGGGTACTTAGTAGTTTCGTTACGTATATTTAATGTACAAGGTTATCTGGTCAAAATAGCCTGGTCAGCATTGTGATTAAAAACTAGCGTTAAGTTAGCAATAAAATGCACAAACTCATTTATGCTTGTTTTAGCAGCACGACCATATAGCATATCGGACATACTTATATCAATACTGTATAATAATATTTCTAAATCCGTATCGATACGAACAGGTTAGCACAGAACGTCTGACAACGATTCCAGAATTGGTGAAATTTATTTCAGGGTGGTACCTACATATTTTCATGGAGTTTGATCATTACGTTTTGATGTTCATTTTTTGTACCCACCTCTGTATGAACTTTGGGCAGTTGTCAGGCTTTGTGGAGGAGTAGAAGCCTTGGGGTAGGAGAACTGACAGCCGAAAAATGATAAAAAAATGCGGAATAGAGCATAAGAAAATCACATCTTGTTTCTAAATCTTTACTTTTGCTTTATTTTACAGATTCGCAATAAAACATTCGTCCATGGTCAAACAAAAGAAGCTTCTGAACAGAAATACCAAGTATTAAGTAATGTGGTAAACTGCACTTCTCTCAATGTTGTATTTGTGTTCGTCCGTCTGTATTTTATAGTGACTGTAACATTACTAACAATGTATTTATATTTAATCTTGTTTTTTTATATATTCTTAACACTAGTCTTATACAAACATTCTTTTCTTTATAATAACGTCTTTGTTTTACACTAATTTAGTAACTTTGTAATCTACTGAAACATTTTTCAGCGTTTATGCCATGTTTTACTTCCGGTAGCGTTCATGCCATAGATCACTTCCGGTAGCGTACAAATCATAGATCATTCCCGGCAGCGTTCTCTTCATGGTTAACTTCCGACAGCGTCTATGTCAATTTTAACCAGTTTTATGACATGCTTTTCATAGTTGTTCTGTTTAAAGTTAATTAACGGTAGAATGTTCACGTTTTCTTTTGGGAGGAAATTCAGAATTAATATATGATTTTTTATGTAGAACAATTTATGTAATAATTTTGGCTAAAATGTATTTTCAGGAAATGCAAGCCTCGTTGACGCCATATTAATGAAGTTATTTGTTTACAAATTAAAACGTGTAATGAATATTAAATAATTCATTATGTCATATAATTAACAAACGTCTCCGAACAAATTAGTAATCTATTTTGTTAATAAAAATATATTAAGACTTTATTCTAGTGGCATGGCGCTTGTGAAATGTTTCATTATGATTTCAGAATGATATGTGACGTCACTGGACATTCTGACGTTGATTGTACAGTGGTCGATGAATATCTGTCCGGCTGTTAATTAAGAACAGAAAAGCATTTATTGAGACAACTTGTTTTTGATAAAGTTCCTGTAGTCCTACTTTACTACTCATACATTGTAAACGTGTATAATATTTTTTGCAATTACAAGTTTATGCATGGATAAATCACAGGATCATTTTTTACATAAAGGTTCTTTACGCTGTGGTTATTCGAATGAAATTTGAATAAAGCCATTTAAAAACAATGAAATTTATGTGACTTTACTCATCAGTAATATATATATATAATATATACGTGTATCAGGATGACTTTGTAACGTATTATTCTAAGAAAAACTCGTGTTGTTCGAAGTTAAAACTTACTGATAGATATTCATTTGTCACTGTACTTACTGTATGTGTATTTTATAGAATTGTATTTAATATGCTATGCTAGGATCGTTTAAAGTCGACATCAGCTATATATAACTAAATAGGACTTCGAGTAATCCTAAATTTATAATTTTGATTGCTCGGAGTTTTCATTAGCTTTACAATTTTGGTCAAGTATATATTTACTGCTACATATATCTATTTGTTTATCTATCCCAAATCCTAATTTTCATGGATTAAAAATTAAACTATTAATCTATCGTGACAACTTTGCTAAAGTGAAGGAAAAAGAAATATTTCATCGCAGAAATTGAAGTTCAGTTTTGTTCTGCTAGCACAAACTAATCCTAATAAAGTCAATTTCCCTGTTTGCATATGAATTTACTTTAAACTATCCTAGTTTCTGAGAAATTTTGCTATTAAAATTAAGTAAAGTTTAAAACATTATATTTCACATTAATGTAATAGTTTTGTAGATAAAACTTTTTTCAATTGTATAGTTTAACTATAATTTGACATTATTAGATGACATTGTTTTGTATAATTTAATAAAATATTTGACAAAACTAGAGATTTAACCTGCATCATGTAGAATTGTTTTTACTATTTATATATAATTTAAATAGTTATACATGTATTATAATGTCATAGTACACAAATATATATGCTTTATCGTAATAAATCATTATTAATAAATACGCGAATTGTAAATGTATTATTAGTATGTATTTTAATGAAAATGTTATTTTTACTTAAAAATGCTATATTTCTGTTTAGAAATTAAAAGACTACATGAACTGTTCTATTTATCAATATTTAATATATTCTATTATTTCATTGAATCCAGTATTAAAAATAAATAATTCAGACATTTCCAAATGTTTTACGCATACTAAAGAGAATTCCATAACTGTTATTTGCAAAGGGAAGCTACTCTGTAAGTGACAAGGAAATAATCTTATCGTAGTTATTTCCCTTTGACTTGTGTTTTCTTAGAATATCGATGATGATATTCGTTATGACATTTAGTCAGAACAAATTGGTTTTGCATCTTTATAGGGGTGATCAGACCTTGATCAAACTAAAAATCTTGACCATTTATCAACAATCTCTTAAAATTTAGTTAAATTCATAGAAGATACTTAATATTTTAAAAATGACGTTGTCAAAACAGTTCACTGTACTAGTTCTTAAAGGGACCTCAAATAAAACTCAGTAAATTTACTCTTTTTATTGTTAATATTTCGCCTATTAGGCGAAATATTAACAATAAAAAGAGTAAATTTACTGAGTTTTTTATGTCAAAACAGTTACTACAATTTCGATTGAATTCAAAATACTATTATTCAATGAACCATGTTTCGTAATTTTTGAATTATTTCAAGTTTCGACTTCTCCTGACGCAAAAATGAATCATAATTACTCTTTAAAGTTTATACTTTACAAAAAGTCGATCAAAACATTTTTACATCTGTATTTATGTTCAATTAATAAACATTCAAAACGTAAATAAAACTGTTTATCCAAAAGGGGTTTGTTACTATGTATGAATACCTTAATTATTTAGTTTGTCGTTATATGACAATTGTTGACTTTTTTTCTGAGTGTAAATTCACTAACGTAGAACAAAAGCGTGAACAACGCAGTGGTCACTGTGCATATTACAGAAACATCTCAAGTTTTTATCTTTAAAGTGTAAAGTATTTTAATGATTAAAAAGAAAATTTTAAGGAAAGAATTTTCTGTATAACAACTTATCCTTATCGGTAGCCTATAGGATTTTTCTACCTGTCTAAGGGGGGAAATAACTTTAAGGAAAAAGTGATTGAAATGTTTCTGTTATATGGTCCATGTCCTTTATTTTTTGGCATCGCACGCTTTGACGTTATCACATTTAAGAAGTCCCTGAGTAGCTTCTCTATTAAATGTATAAGATGTTTACAGGTTAATATATAAAGATTTATTAATGCTGGAACAATATCAAAGTTGGATGACAGAATTATCCCGGACTTTAAAAGGTAAGAATTTTATTTTAAGTACTTATTGTATGCGTCATTTATTTTTTAAAACCCCTTTCCAAAGCCATATATTGCAAAGCCCATACGTGGTTGATTTTTTATTTTGGTTATTTATATGTTCCCAGCCACATTGACATTCGTACCACACTTTCACATATCCGACAAGAACCTAATCACAACAGAATAATTGGTCCTGACGTAACGCGTTATGTTGATTTAAGTGAACAACAACGTTTATTAATTAAGATAGTGTTAACATTTTGCATGTAAATGCATTTGGTATTTACTACACTTACCCATTTAACACTAGTGATGTTGGTTTATTTAAAGTATTAAACATGTATTCTTTTTTCTAAAAAAGAGCGGCAATCTAGTAATTGATGTACAATAATGTAAAAATTATCTTATTTTCACAACGATTACTTCCTTGTTTTATTCCTAGATTTATATATAGTTAAATTTATTTCGATATTCTATTAAACAACACATACACAATGAAATACAACACGTATGTATTTCTCAAAAGGCATGTCAAACAAATAAACGTCAAGCATGGCACAAATGAGAGTTGAAACAACTAATTTCCATTGCGGTCTTTGAGATGTAAGGAAGGCACTATTACAATGTAAAAGTTCATTGAGACTAATATTCAATACACGATGAATAAAAAAATCTTATATACAAGTCCCATCAAAATTTTGAAAACAAATAAACTTTATTACTATCCTTTAATTTTGATGATTATTTTTGTAGAATCACACTTTTAAATACGATTACGTATGTTTTGTTATAAAATGAAAAACAAGTTTCATGAATGAATTTATAAGAATCAGCATCAGACAATCTAAAACCCTTCAAAACCATGCTTATTGTCATTATTTCCGCAACACAGCCTTTACGCTATTTGGTAGTCAGTTATAATATAGACATAACCAAAAAATAAACAAAACATAAAAGGCATTTTAAGATAAAAAAATCATGGTCATAACCAAAGAGTTAAATGCATTAGAAATAAACAGTTATCAAATTTTAGATAAAAACTATTCGGTAGGCTATTAAGTGCAAATGTCTCCAGACTTTTAGTGGGTACTGTATGTTAAGGGTTACTACAATATACGAGAGATGTGTTCTGTGTCTAAGTGTGACTTAATACATAAGTTAGGTCATTTCTTCTTACAGTCTTCAGTTCCATGTGGCGTGTCAAATTATTTCAATTTACTTACTACGGCGACAACCTTTCATTTTATAATATTGTCAAAAGGGATAACACTGTCTAATGATTTGTGCTTTCTACTCTTAGGAAAGGGTGCATATTGTATTGTACGTGGATCTCCTCCTTTAGAATTTGTTCTATTCTGTATACGGCAAACATTGGTAATATTTTATTTCTGCCCGGCTAAATTGCGTGCATCTTGCACATCGAGTTTATTACAAACTCAATGGGTGTGATCGTATTTATACAAATAAGCAAAAAGCAAAATGCTATTTACCGATTTTACTTGCGACTATGTGAATTAGAATAGAATGTGCTGATAATTGTCTATTGTAGCTGTATGAATCTGAGTTTCTTTCATGGTTCATATAACTAGTACCACCTCTCATAAGAACATATTTTGATATATCTTTAAATGTATAGCAAGTAATGAAATATGACATTTTAATATACTGCACTGACTGTTTTAACATACTCAAAATAAGCAATCAAATTTGAAGTTTCAAATACATGCTGGGACTTTCTATTAACTTTCTTATTGAAACATTCAGCTTTCATGGTAAATTATCTTAATTCAAAATCATGTTTAAATGTCACGCTCTGATTTATTATACTTGCTACATGCTAATTAACGTGTACAATATAGTAAACAAGTACAGTATGGTTCAAATAAGGACCATCAAACTTGATTGGCTTGGCGGAATAGTCTTAATAGGTTATATTTCCGAGCAAGGCATTCTTTTGTGGAGCTTGGTCATGAAATAATTTCTAAGACCATTCTTTCTCCCAACGCTGATTGTAAATCATTTTGGACATCTTTTTCTACTGACGGAAGTATTATCCTTGCAACTAGTTTACAGGTTAATCCATAGATTTAGCATTTCCATGAACAGTGAGTTAATCAGCGTTATATTGCATGTACAATGTATTACTACGGCGTAAAACCCAACCAAAAGACAAAACAGTTTTAGTTAGAATATGTGTTATTGCGTAGTATCTGTTACAGTACACATAGTAACTTCATATTCTATTTCAAACAAAGGAAAACTTTCTGCACTTATAAGTTTCAAAGTATTATCCATACATACGTTTCCTACAAAAAACAGTAATTTTAAATTTATGAGAACACATGCACTGAAAGGAAAGAATATGTAAGGACGGTAATGAATGTCACAGATCCAATTACAGATGCCTCCTGGATAACTCAAATTAAGCTCAGCTGGTTGAAATTGAAACTACTCACATTAACAACTTCATAGATATTACTAAGGAAACAATGTGTTAGACTAGTAAACTCAGACAAAAATGTTCAAGTGTGATCGTTGAAAATTATTTTGAAATCAACTTTTTATAATAGGCTATAACAAAAGATGGTATGTTTATCGTTCGTGGATTGGTATGTTTCTGACGATTCAGACTAAACACATGTAAAAATATATTTTAAGGCCATCAAAATTCAATGCAAGAGCATGCAAATGTGTTTGTGATTTTAAATCAGTTTTGACAACAGCATGCAATATTATCACTACTTGGTTGTACCTTTGACCGAAAATATAATAGAGGTAGGGCACAATAAAGTCCAAATGGCAGACCTACTAAACTACGAGAACGCTATCGATTGCGACCAAATCATTTTAATGTGCTTTGCTTTTAATTTACGTTAGTCATTCGTTGTTTTCTGCCTGGTAAGTGAATTTCAACTAGACGTAAAATTAGGATCATATCGGTGCGACCTATGTTTTATTGATATTATAATTAACTTCATTATTAGTTATAAATAACACGTTATGGTAAAAATAATAGCCATTTTACTGTACATTTATTGTTGATCATCGTTGACACATTCTTTAACATTTAATATATTGAGACAAACAAATATTGTTTCAGTTATTAAGTAATTGTTTTTCTCACACTTTCCATAAATAAGGAATTACGCAGCAGAATGTACCAGAATAACACGTAATACATTCATGATAATAAACATGTATATATTGTCTCCCTTTGTATAGACTTTGTAGCATTGCCAATAATCTTTGAGTTCCATTAACTGGGATTACGCATGTATGCTTAATGTCAGAAGAAAGTAAGAGCTCATCAGTTTTCTTGTCCCTGACAGAAATGTATTAAGACGAACATTATTGGTCCATGACCTGCCTAAAAATAGTAGTTAGATAGACACGTCTGTCTATTTTATAGCATTCAATTAATTATCTGCAGAATCTATCTTTTGCTTAGGTTTTGTTCTTTGGGTTGAATTCTTTCCTCTTAATGTTAGCTTTCTTGTTGTTATTCTGTGCACATTACCGTCAGTGTTGATGGCAGCTAAAATGATAATGGGACAATTACTTGTCTGCAATTTCAATTTTAAGATGATAAGTGATTTTGTTTCATGGCCACAGTCTTGAGTTTATTTTATTATTGAAACCATAGATAAGCATTCTGACGATGAAGCAATCTTTATTTAGAGGAGTGGTTTTAAATTACTGTCTGTCGTTTCAATTTATCTGATGAGATAACGCTGTATGCGGGTTGTTCGGTGAGAATTAGCAAAACGGGATTATGTTATGATGTTTGCTGTTGGTTTGTTTATATTTCTATAAAAATTGTTTTGTTTTTAATCTATGTCTTATATTTCGTACAAAATGACAATACGTGTCTGTGTAAACATCAAAATAAACCAATCCTCTCCAAAGGTAGCACAGTATTGCAAAAAATTTAGTATAGTTAAATTTAACAAAATAAGTGTGACTGATAAACCCCACCCTTCTTAAGTCAATTATGCAAGGTCCTGCAGGACACTCAGAAAATTAATACTAAGTAATATTTTATTGTCATCCTGAGCAACCCCTGTCGTGGATAAGTTTTTATTGTATTATTTACATAAACAGGGTTTTGTTTTTGTACAAACTGTATACTTCAAACACTACAGTTACAGTTCTTTCTGGGAACGTAATTTTTATTACAAAAACATTCAAAGAAACTGGATTGTCATTATAGACAACGTATCAGTATATAATTTTTATTTTGACATTAGGACATTGTCAACAACAATCATTTAATTGATTTATGCACGAATGTAATAATGATTATTTACCGTATTTCATACTATTATAGTCTATAAGCGATTTATGATAAAAACAGAGAACATGGAACCAAAATGTTTTCAAACAAAATATTATTTTTAGAGAAATCTATTACCATATTTCTTTATCTGCATATTTACAATTTAGCTCTCGACACGTCAATGAATGTTAGAACTATACTTTGATGTCAATTTTTTTTCATGTTCATAAAACGATGATAAACATATTAAACACATAGTGACGTAGTTCGTATCCTCATTTTGTCTTCACGAACCATACACTTTAATGGACAGTTCATGTCAACTTCTGTAAGTTATCATTTCTTAGACTATAGTTCAATTCAAAGAAACCAACGTGGTTTTCCAGGCATAATTATTGTTTTAAGTGTCATTTTTGTACATATATATGTTTAAATTGTTGTATAATTGTTGTAAATGTCTATCTACTTCAGTCACCATCCCTTGTAATGCTCCAATACAAACTTCTAGACTTTTTGCTATTCAGTTGCGTTGTCAGAACGTTTCTTGACGATCGAAGTTTTCTTAGACTAATAAGTAGATATAATCAGACACGGAATGTGAAGATGTATTTAGCAGTAATATCTTGGTTTAAATCATGCGTTTGTTTTCTATGTGTTTATCTTCAGTCAATAGGACTAATATGAAAGCATAAGTAAGCTGATTAACTTGTCAAACCAATGGCTTTTGTTTGTCAGTTCCACCACGTTATAAACTGTCTAAGAACTACACGTTGGATATTAGTTTGCATCACTATACATAAATGGAACATTACTGTAACAAAGGAAGTAGTTAATTAATGAGTCGAATGTTATGCGATCAGTATTAACAACATACTATTTAAATCATTTATCAAAGATAACACAAACAAATGGGTCGCTTTGTTTCCACCGCTAAACGCTCAAATTTATTTATTTTGCTTCCAAATAACTATACATTGCAATCAAACAGGTATCACAATAAACCAAGTATATTTGTATTTAATTTGTGTTCCTCATATAATAGATTAAACAAAGAGTAAGCCACAAGAATTGTGAGTGAAAATGTCATTTATTTATTAAATGACGAACTCAAAAATACAATATCAAAACAAATTAAACAACGCACAATATCATAAAATGATGAATATCATAACAACGCATAGAGCAGTGAATAAATCGGTCACAAGCAATAAACATTTTGTTGCCCAAATATTTTTGGTGCCCATGTGCAATGTTAACCTTGATAGTAGGCCTTTTAATAAATAATGATGTATTGTCTGTTTTTACATGTTGTATATCATGTTCAGATATATTGAAGTGTATACTTGACAATACCATTCACTTTCTAATTATCGTCTAGTGGCAAGTGTAAGTCACGTGACGCTGATTAGTCTAGACTAATTGTAAATTCATCTTTATATTAATAAATAGTTAACAAGTATTGCAATGTCATCATCAATTTATATAATAATCTAAGAATCCTTTTACAGCAATTCTCTATAATTCAATGGTATTTCACATTCTAATTATTCTCGTAAAACATTATTTCTTTCAAAGACATTCTTCTCATTTCATACAGGCAATACATATAAAATATACCTACAACTATTTTCATTTGAATGTATATTTAATTGAGAAAATGCGTTTTTGTATATAACAGCGATGGTTTAAAATTTGTTCCCATGTCTTAAGTCATTCTTGGACATTCAGATGGTATATGTGCATTTATATTTTCAAATTTCATGGTTTCATCGTTTTTATTCAGATTAAAATTTACTGCAATATTAACCATCTCTCTTTACGAAGACTAAACTGTCACGTTAAAACAAACATTATGGCTATAAATCAGCATAACAGGTTGTTGTAAAATTTGCATAAACTTGTGATCAAAATATCCTTACAAATTGCAAAACATTTTTATTTTTGTGTACGATTCATAAATATCAGAACAGCTCCTTTCTGATTGTTTTATTTCCCCTGGTTTCAATAAAGTATACGGCTTGATATCAGTTTCTTTACATCACTTAATTTTGTTCATATCTGAATTGATGAATTCAAAGTTAAATCTATTACAAAACTTATTGTGATAAATTGTCTTCGAAGTGTCAGAATTTAAATCTCTATTTCTGTTTCATATGATTTTCTTTGACATTATGTAAATTTTGGCGCCAGTTAGATGCATGCCGTCTGACATGTTTTAGGTTTTTTATTGTAATACATGCCCCCAACAATTCGCAAATTAGTTTTTCATTGATCCTTGGATGAATATTGAACTCGGTGTTGAAGAGAACGTTGCAATAAAACATGTTTAATTCATATTTTGGTAAGTCTATAAAATTGTTAATAGTGTGTGAAAATCTAATGGCTCAGACTAAAGAAATAGTCTCTGCATGTGAAATATTTCCATTAGTTGTTAGTTTTAATTCATTATTTTTCGTTGAATCAATGTCCTTGCATTTTTACTAATATGTTGTTGCAATAATGTTTTAGAATGAATATGCATTTAATTTACATTTATATGCTGTATCTTATTCTAGTTTTTGGTGCTTTGGCAAAAATTGTAGCAATTCCGTTTTGTAAAGCAATTATCAGCACAGCTTTCCAAAAGTTACTTTTATGTCACAAGTTCGTTAACATTACATTTCACAACCGCCAAGCAATGTGCTGGTATTTAATGATTAAACATTACAACTACCTAATTCTGCAATATTAAATAGCATTTTATGTTGTTCTCATCCTAAATTCATCATACGATTGATTGAAATAAAACGAAACCTTTAAAAAACATTAATTAGGAAGATTGCACGCATTAAATGTCACTAACTGAATTATTCTGAGCTTTTATAACTTAGTTGTAAAACATCATGTCAACGACATTGCTCTTACAGCGCAAGCTACTCATTTTGAAACAACATTTGTTATTGTGTTTGTTTTGGTTTACAGATATGCATTTAATGAGTTAAATGATGTCCTTATTCAAATCCAGAGATTTAACCTTTCCACGAACAGTTAGTAGGTTGACTGACCGCCGTTATATGACCGATACAGTGTGTTGCTACGGCTTAAACTCAACAAAAATAAAATTAAAACAAACAAAACTTATTCAAATATTTGATATAAATAATTATGTACATAATGGTATAGCAATTGTTTAATGTACTTATTTGTTTGGAATAGAATATTTGGTATTTTGTCTATGTCTAAAGTTACATTTGCTGCATTTGGTATCAGAGATGAGGACGTTTTTATTTTAATGTTTTGTTTACATTTATGGACTCTGTGTACGAGACAAACACTTGTAAGCTATGAATTCATGTTTATGATGATAAATATAACGATAATGATTATCAAACAATTGGATATTTAAAAAATGGTCAAGACTATTTTCAAACTTATTAATTTTAAATAATAAGTATGTATATGGCTGATTAGTTTTTTTTGGTAAGAGTTGAGTTAAACAAAACAGGAAATCAAGCAAACTTATGTTGGAAGTCATATGTGTATTTTTCTTTGTTGTTGCTTTTGTTTTTATCATTTATTTTTTCTCCTTTCACTTTTGCCCTCGCACCTTTTGCCATTTTCTTGTCTGGTAGTTTCACATTAAAAACTACGTGCTACCGTTTGTCGTATAAAACTCGTTAAATACATTATTAATCACGAGTAATCCCACTGAGGCAAGAGAGCGTGGGCCGATGAACGAACGGCTGCATAAGAAATAAAAATATTTCACCACAAAACATTTCGAAAAACTCCCAGCGGACCTGATTCCTTGTCTGCCCACTAATAACTAAGTATTATCAATATTTATTTTGTCATTCTAAATGGAATGGTATATTTATTGGGAATGTATGTATATACTTAGATGCCTATGTTCCCAATTATTGCCATTAAATGATCTCAAACATACTTTCTCTGTTTTCAGACTTCGTATTTGTTCTAATTTGACCAGATAAATTGGCGATCTTGCTGATATACTAGGTCAATGAAATATCTTGGGATTAAAGACCTCAGTCAAATTGATCAAATTCAATTTTTACAAAGCCATTTGGCGAACGTACTGATTTTAAAATGTTTTAATATAGGTAGCGCTCGTAGGTTTAATTTCACTAGAGTCTTGTCTGTAGACAGTAGATGTTATTATATTAGATATTTTAACTAATTTTGAATTATTAGGGGAATAAAATACCATTTTATATTCTTATCGGTTTGTATTGCCCAGAGAAAAATCGTCTTTAATTTATTTATGGATGTAAATTTGAGAGTATTGTCCGGTATATGAGGCAATTGACGAGCAATGTTAATATTATTTCAGATTTATACTTATTATAGCCGACTGTATGTCAACGAAAACCATGTTTAACTTTCAGATAACGATATTTACATGATGATTGCAAATGTAAATAAAAATTATTGGGATGTTTATATCAAAATTAGCTTGTATGAATGACATGTTTGCAAAAAAGGAAGTATCAATAGTTGTTGTTGATGAACTACATGCCCTTTGTTTGTTTTGTTTAACAAAACATGAGGTTTTGTTAAGCACGAGATCGTTTTATTGATGCTCTTGAGTACGCACGTAAAGCTGTAAATATTACTCCTTATTCTTAATGTAAATCAATATTAACAAAGCATTTACCAGCAGCGCTATTTTTCGTGTATTATGTGGTTCTATTAAGGAACTAATATTTAATTTGTTGGGAAAATGACTTGACCAAAATGATTACGGACAGATAGTCAAAGGTGATATATTGTTTCGGTGCAATAGTCAAAAGAATTTTAATTTAAAACAAATCATACTACCATTAACTAAAGCAAATGTATTGTCATGGCACTGAATTCTTTATTTCATTAGTCATTAAATTAGGCAGTGCATTTTTTGGCTGGTTGAATATTTATTTTAAAATTTATCTAAACGTTTTGACTACGATGTGTCATGTTGTCATCCATTTTTTGTGTAGAAAAAGAAACCAATTTCTAATATATTTCCACTACGCGTTTTGTCTATTTATGAGTCTTCAAACAATACCTACTTATGCATGCTTTATAATGAATATCGTAAGATATATGTTAGCTTTAAGTTAATTTTTCATACAAAAAAATTAAATACTAGTTTTACTACTAGTAATATTATGTCTGTCAATAGGGAATTTATGAAAACAAATTAAATTCTAGGGAAACAGTGTATACAGCGTAATGAAAAAAATACAAAACATTTGAAATTATTCAAATTTATGTCATCACTTCATAACATATAATCTTGTATTTGTTTCAATGTAGGAATTAATGTTCACTCTTAGACATATTAACTGCTTTAAGTGGTTATTATTGTACATTAAAATACATTTATTACTCTATATTTACATAATCGTTTTTAAGACAGACTACAGACATCCTGTCTGGTGGTATATTTATATAGACACTAGACGCATTATTACTCTTGTCAGGAACGATAGCTGGCTGCAATCGAGTATTTGTTAGTCTAGTCAGTAGATTGATACTATTAAGTACATAGCACAAGCTTGTCATATTTTGGTAGAAATGCATAGAGCATCACATGTTTATCATCGTTTATTGATCAATCAAACAATTCCATGTGTGATGGGTACGATTGTGTAGAAAAGGAAACAAAATGTTTAGAAAAATAAAAGGAATTGTGTAGAAAAAGAAACATTGTGTAAGAAAAATCCTCTTATTCAGTCAAGTCTTTTCATTATATTTGGGATTCTTTACAAGCTAAAAAATGTGGGATCGCCTTTTATATGACAAATAAACTTAGCATGATCGATTTAAAACCTAGGGAACCGATTCGCTTTCAAGTAATCGTCCGATTATGAGCCTGGAAATAAAAAGAACCATTTTACAACATCAAATCAACCCGGGTCGGAAGCGCAGTTGGTAGCGCGCCGGGATTTAGAATCTGGTGTCGTGAGGGAGGTAATGGTTCAAATACCACCCGGGGAGGTTATACACTTCCAGGAAAATTTGACAATAATGTCAATTTTCCTCCATTAATAAGGTAAATAGAGAAGTTTCCGGTCTTGTGGAAGGAAAGGTACTGGTTATAGACAAGGGTCCAGGAAAGCTAGGTTAGGTGCGCTTGACGCCGTAAAATGACCTAAAATGTGTTTACACGGCGTTAGACCCAGTAAAATAAATAAATTAATAAATAAAATATCAAATGAGGTTATCAGCTCTTTGTAAACATATGGATTAATTAAAGAATTAACACACTACTAAATCAGATACAATGTAATATTATATGTCTATCTGATTTACTGAAGTACAAATACTTTTTGGACGATGCAATTTACATTATAGCATTGTCTATACTCACTGGTGCCACGTGATGCCACGTTATGTTGATTAGACTAGACAAACCCTTAAAACGAGTAATCTACTTTTGCTGAGGAAGTTTTCAACGAACAAAAACATTGTTGGACACACAAATTCAATCATCTGATAAATATTTGGTCCAATATGCTTATGATAATACTGCCTTAAACCGTTTTGTTATTAACGAGTTATGCACAATTGTTTAAGTGATCAATGCGTGTATACACATGACCGGCTCCATTTTAAACGATATTTTGGGTTGAAACTTTATAATTATTTAATAGTTTAGTAAGTTTAATTATATATCATTAAACTATATCTAAATTATCATGCAAAAACACCAATGGACGGGGTTAAATTTTATATATTCCTTCGATACATAAACTATGATTTATAATTTGTTTTTTCATGATTCACTTATTTGATCATATCAAAGTTGATGAGTTGAACATCTTTACACATTCGTATTATTTCAAGTGTAATACGTTTTTTGAAAAATATCACACATATAATATCACATTGAAATATCGAGAGAGGTATTGTGAGTTTGTTTTAAAGAAACAATGGTCTGTACTAAAGTTGCACTGACTGCAGTAAAATTACTAGTCAGTATATTGTTAGGCTATCTGTAAGATCAACATTTGTCATGTTGAGAGACTTTGATAGTTGATTTAGGAACCCATTTATGTAAAATACGACCAAACATTCTTTTCATCACGATCTGTATACAACATTAATTGGCGTATGTGCAGAACGATTGTGATTGGAGAGATAAGATGACTTCTCAAATTTTAGGGTGTGATCGTATTTATACTAAGAAGCAAAAAAAAAAATACAATTTACTGCTTTTACTTCGATTATGTAAAACGATGTGAATTAGAATAGAATTTGATAAGAATTGTCTAATGTGGCTGAATTAATTTGAGTTTATTTCATAGTTCATAACTGGTACCATATCTCATTACATGTATAACGTGTAGCGCGCCTGGATTTCGAATATAGTGTTCCGAAGGACGTACGGGTTCGAATCCCAACCGGAGAGGTTAATTTATACATTTCTATAAAAATTGACAATAATGTCAATTTTCCTCGGAGTCCATTGATAAGGTATATTGAAAAGTTTCCGGTCTTGTGATAGGGTAGGTGAGTACTGGTTATAGACAAGGGAAGCTAGGTTAGATGGGCTGGACGCCATAAAATAACCTAAAAAGATAGTTGACAAGGCGTTTAACCCAGTATAAATATATCACTAGAACATATTTTGATATTCCTTTAAATGCATAGCAAGTAATGAAATATGACATTTTAATATACTGCACTGACTGTTTTATCATACTCAAAATTAGCAATCAAATTTGAAGTTTCAAATACATGCTGGGACTTTCTATTAACTTTCTTATTGAAGCATTCGGCATTCATGGTAATTTTCCTTAATTCAAAATCATGTTTGAATGTCACGCTCTGATTCATTATAATTGCTACATAATAATTTACTTGTGCAATATGGTAAACAAGTACAGTATAGTTTAAATTAGGGCCATCAAACTTGATTGTCTTAGCGGAATAGTATTAATAAGTTCTATTTACGAGCAAGGCATTCTTTTGTGGAGCTTGGTCATGAAATAATTTCTAAGACCCCGCTGATTGTAAATCATTTTGAATATTTTTTTTCTACTGACGGAAGTATTAGCCTTGTAACTAGTTTAAAGGTTAATTCGGAGATTTAGTCTTTCTATGAACGGTGAGTTAATCAGCGTTACATTGCACGTACAAAGTGTTGCTACGGCATAAAACTCATCCAAAAGATAAAACAGTTTAAGTTAGAATCTGTGTTATTGCGTAGTATCTGTTACAGTTCACATAGTGACTTCATATTCTTTTTCAAACAAATAAAAGGAAAACTTTCTGCACTTGTAAGTTTTACAGTATTATCCATACATAAGTTTCTTACAAAAAAGTAATCTTAAGTTTATGAGAACACATGCACTGAAAGGAAAGAATATGTAAGGATGGTAATGAATGTCACAGATCCAATTACAGATGCCTCCTGGTAAACTCAAATTAAGCTCAGCTGGTTGAAATTGAAACTACTCACATTAACAACATCATTGATATTACTAAGGAAACAATGTGTTAGACTAGTAAACTCAGACAAAAATGTTTAAGTGTGATCGTTATGAATTATTTTGTAATCAACTTTTGATAATAGGCTATACCAAGAGATGTTATGTTTATCATTCGTGGATGGGTATGTTTCTGACGACTCAGAGTACAAAAATTTTACGCCATCAAAATTCAATGCAAGAGCATGTATATGGATTTGTGATTTTAAATCAGTTTTGACAACAGCATGTAATATTATCACTACTTGGTTGTACCTTTGACCGAAAAAATAATAGAGGTGGGGCACAATATAGTCCAAATGGCAGACCTACTAAACTTCCAGAACATTATCGATTGCGACCAAACTGATCCAACCGGTGTATCAATTTAATGTGCTTTGCTTTTAATTTGCTTTAGTTATTCGTTGTTTTCTGTCTGGTAAGTAAATTTCAACCAGACGTAAAATTAGGGTCGTATCGGTGCGACCTATGTTTTATTGATATTATGATTAACTTCATTATTAACGCGTTATGGTATGGCCATTTTAATGTACATTTTTTGTTGATCTTCGTTGACACATTCTTTAACATTTAATAGATTGAAACAAACAAATGGTGTTTTAGTTATTAAGTAATTGTTTTTCTCACACTTTCCATAAATAAGGAAGTACGCAGCAGAATGTACCAGAATAACACGTAATACATTCATGATATTAAATATGTATGTATTCTCTCCCTTTGTATAGACTTTGTAGCATTGCCAATAATCTTTGAGTTCCATTAACTGGGATTACGCATGTATGCTTAATGTCAGAAGAAAGTAAGAGCTCATCAGTTTTCTTGTCCCTGACAGAAATGTATTAAGACGAACATTATTGGTCCATGACCTGCCTAAAAATAGTAGTTAGATAGACACGTCTGTCTATTTTATAGCATTCAATTAATTATCTGCAGAATCTATCTTTTGCTTAGGTTTTGTTCTTTGGGTTGAATTCTTTCCTCTTAATGTTAGCTTTCTTGTTGTTATTCTGCGTACATTACTGTCAGTGCTGATGGCAGCTAAACTGATAATGGGACAATTACTTGTCTGCAATTTCAATTTTAAGATGATAAGTGATTTTGTTTCATGGCCACAGTCTTGAGTTTATTTTATTATTGAAACCATAGATAAGCATTCTGACGATGAAGCAATCTTTATTTAGAGGAGTGGTTTTAAATTACTGTCTGTCGTTTCAATTTTATCTGATGAGATAACGCTGTATGCGGGTTGTTTGGTGAGAATTAGCAAAACGGGATTATGTTATGATGTTTGCTGTTGGTTTGTTTATATTTTTATAAAAATGTTTTGTTTTTAATCTTTGTCTTATATTTCGTACAAAAAGACAAAACGTGTCTGTGTAAACATCAAAATAAACCAATCCTCTCCAAAGGTAGCACAGTATTGCAAAATGTCGTATAGTTAAATTTAACAAAATAAGTGTGACTGATAAACCCCACCCTTCTTAAGGCAATTATGCAAATAATGGTAAAATGCTTTACCACTACACCAACAAGGCACTCATAAAATTTAATTTATGTAATATCTTATAGCCATCCTGAGCAACCACTGTCGTGGATAAGTTTATTGTACAGGGTTTTGTTTTTGTACGAACTATGTATTTCAAACACTATAGTTACAGTTCTTTCTGCGGGAAAAAATCAAACAACACTGGAAATGATTGTTATTATAGACCATGTATCAGACATATTTTGTTTTATTTTGACATTGTCAACAACAATCATTTAATTGATTTATGCACGAATGTATTAATATTTATTTTACTGTATTTCATACTATTATAGTCTATAAGCGATTTATGATAAAAAGAGAGAACATGGAACCAAAATGTTTTCAAACAAAATGTTATTTTTAGAGAAATTTATGACCATATTTCTTTATCTGCATATTTACAATTTAGCTCTCGGCACGTCAATGAATGTTAGAACTATACTTTGATGTCAATTTTTTCAATGTTCATAAAATGATGTTAAACATATTAAACACATTGTGACATAGATCATATCCGTATTTTGTCTTCACGAACCATATATTATAATGGTTAGGTTACTTCATTACTTCTGAACGTTATCATTTCTTAGACTCTAGTTTAATTTAAAGAAACCAACGTGGTTTTCCAGACATAATTATTGTTTTAAGTATCATTTTTGTACAAAAAAAATAAATGTATTTCCAACTGTTTGTATAATTGTTGTAAATGTCTTTCTACTTTAGTCACCATCCCTTGTAATGCTCTAATACAAACTTCTAGACTTTTTGCTATTCAGTTGCGTTGTCAGAACGTTTCTTGACGATCGAAGTTTTCTTAGACTGATAAGTATATATATAATCGGACACGGAATGTGAAGATGTATTTAGCAGTAATATCTTGGTTTAAATCATGCGTTTGTTTTCTATGTGTTTGTCTTCAGTCAATGGGACTAATATGAAAGCATAAGTAAGCTGATTAACTTGTCAAACCAATGGCTTTTGTTTGTCAGTTCCACCACGTTATAAACTGTCTAAGAACTACACGTTTGATATTAGTTTGCATCAATATACATACATGGAATATTACTGTAACAAAGAAATTTAAAGGTAATGATTCACTTCGTAGCAATAAACATTTTGTTGCCCAAATATTTTTGGTGCCCATGTGCAATGTTAACCTTGATAGTAGGCCTTTTAATAAATAATGATGTATTGTCTGTTTTTACATGTTGTATATCATGTTCAGATATATTGAAGTGTGTACTTTACAATACCATTCACTTTCTAATTATCGTCTAGTGGCAAGTGTGAGTCACGTGACGCTGATTAGTCTAGACTTGTAAATTCATCTTTATATTAATAAATGGTTAACAAGTATTGCAATGTCATCATCGATATATATATAATAATCTAAAAATCCTTTACATCAATTCTCTATAATTCAATGGTATTTCACATTCTAATTTTTCTCTTAAAACAT
Source organism: Mactra quadrangularis (assembly GCA_025267735.1). Classification (NCBI taxonomy): domain Eukaryota; kingdom Metazoa; phylum Mollusca; class Bivalvia; order Venerida; family Mactridae; genus Mactra; species Mactra quadrangularis. The sequence continues at coordinate 53,802,845 of CM046309.1, read as the reverse complement.
CATTTTTTTAAAAACAGTCTTCTCATTTCATACAGGCAATACATATAAAATATACCCAAAACTATTTTCAATTGAATGCATAATTAATCGAGAAGATGCGTTTGGTAAAATATTTGTTAACATGTACCTAGTCTTAAATCATTATTGGACATTCAGATGGTATATGTGCATTTATATTTTCAAATTTCATGGTTTAATCGGAGTTTTTATTTAGATTGAAATTTACTGCGATATCAATCATCTCTCTTTATAAAGACTAAACTGTCACGTTAAAACAAACATTATTGTTATAAATCATCATAACAAGTTGTTGTAAAGTTTGCATAACCTTCCGATCAAAATATCCTTACAAATGGCAAAACATTTTTATAGTTGTGTACGATTCATAAATATCAGAACAGCTCCTTTCTGATTGTTTTATTTCCCCTGGTTTCAATAAAGTATACGGCTTGATATCAGTTTCTTTACATCACTTAATTTCGTTCATATCTGAATTGATGAATTCAAAGTTAAATCTATTACAAAACTTATTGTGATAAATTGTCTTCGAAGTGTCAAAATTTAAATCTCTATTTCTGTTTCATATGATTTTCTTTGACATTATGTAAATTTTGGCGCCAGTTAGATGCATGCCGTCTGACATGTTTTAGGTTTTTTATTGTAATACATGCCCCCAACAATTCACAAATAAGTTTTTCATTGATCCTTTGATGAATATTGAACTCAGCGTTGAAAAGAACGCTGCAATAAAACATGTTTAATACATATATTATATTAATACATAAAATTGTTAATAGTGTGTGAAAATCTAATGGCTCAGACTGAACAAATAGTCTCTACATGTGAAATAATTTTAAATTTCATTAGTTGTTAGTTTTAATTCATCATGTGTCGTTGAATCAATGTCTTTGCCTTTTTACCACTATAATATGTTGTTGCAATCATGTTTTAGAATTAATATGCATTGAATTTACATTTATATGCTGTATCTTATTCCTGTGTTTGGTGCTTGGGCAGAAATTGTAGCAATTCCGTTTTGTAAAGCAATTATCAGCACAGCTTTACAAAAGTTACTTTCATGTCACAAGTTCGTTAACATTAGATTTCACAATCGCCAAGCAATGTGCTGGTATTAAATAATTAAACATTACAACTTCCTAATTCTGCAATATTAAATAGCTTTTTATGTTGTTCTCATCTTAAATTCACCATACGTTCGATTGAAATAAAACGAAACCTTTAAAAACATAAATTAGGAAGATTGCACGCATTAAATTCACTAACTGAATTATTCTTAGCTCTTATTACTTGGTTGTAAAACATTATGTCAACGACATTGCTCTTACAGCGCATGCTACGCATTTGAAAGTACATCTGTCATTTGTGTGTTTTGGCTTACCGATATGCATTTTATGAGTTAAATGATGTCCTTATTCAAATCCAGAGTTTTAACATTTCCACGAACAGTGAGTAGGTTGATTGACCGCCGTTATATGACCAATATAATATGTTGCTACGGCGTTAAACTCAACAAAAATAAAATTAAAACAAACAAAACTTATTCAAATATATGATATCGATAATAATGTAGATAATGATATAGCAATTGTTTAATGTACTTAAATGTTTGGAATTGAATATTTGATATTTTGTCTATGTCTAAAGTTCCATTTGTTGCATTTGGTATCAGGGATGATGACGTTTTTATTTTTTTTTCCACATATATGGACTCTGTGAACGAGACAAACAATTGTAAACTATGAATTCATGTTCATTAAGGATACATATTACGATGATGATCATCAAACAATTGGATACTTAAAAAATGGTCAAGACTATTTTTAAACTTTTGAATTTAAATGAATAAGTATGTATATGGTTGATTAGTTTATTTGGTAAGGGTTGAGTTAAACAAAACAAGAAATTAAACAAACTTATGTTTGAAGTCATATGTGTATATGTGTATTTTCTTTTTTGTTGCCTTTGTTTTTATCATTTATTTTATCTCCTCTGCCCTTGCACTTTTTGCCATTTTCTTGTCTGGTAGTTTCACATTAAAAACCAAGTGCTGCCGTTTGTCGTATAAAACTCGTTAAATACATTATTAATCACGAGTAATCCCACTGAGGCAAGAGAGCGTGGGCCGATGAACGAACGGCTGCATAAGAAATAAAAATATTTCACCACAAAACATTTCGAAAAACTCCCAGCGGACCTGATTCCTTGTCTGCCCACTAATAACTAAGTATTATCAATATTTATTTTGTCATTCTAAATGGAATGGTATATTTATTGGGAATGTATGTATATACTTAGATGCCTATGTTCCCAATTATTGCCATTAAATAATCTCAAACATAATTTCTCTGTTGTCAGACTTCGTATTTGTTCTAATTTGACCAGAGAAATTGGCGATTTTGCTGATATACTAGGTCAATGAAATATCTTGGGATTAAAGACCTTAGTCAAACTGATCAAATTCAATTGTTAAAAAGCCATTTGGCGAACGTACTGATTTTAAAATGTTTTAATATAGGTAGCGCTCGTAGGTTTAATTTCACTAGGGTCTTGTCTGTAGACAGTAAATGTTATTATTTTAGATATTTTAACTAATTTTGAATTATTAGTGGAATAAAAAACTATATTATATTCTGATCGGTTTGTATTGCCCAGAAAAAAAATCGTCTTTAATTTATTTATGGATGTAAATTTGGGAGTATTGTCCGGTATATGAGGCAAATGACGAGCAATGTTAATATCATTTCAGATTTATATGCTCATTAAAGCCGACTATATGTCAACGAAAACCATGTTTAACTTTCAGATAACGACATGTACATGATGATTGCAAATGTAAATAATAATTATTGTGATGTTTACATCAAAATTAGTTTGTACGAATGGCATGTTTGCAAAAAAGGAAGTATCAATAGTTGTTGTTGATAAACTACTTGCCCTTTGTTTGTTTTGTCAAAAAATGAGGTTTTTTGTTAAGCACGAGATGGTTTTACTGATGCTCTTAAGTACTCAAGTAAAGCTGTAAATATTACTCCTTTTTTGTTTTTTTTGTTTTATTTTTTAACGTCGTATTCAACACATATATAGGTCATGTATACGACGGCCAGCTCTTCCTGCTATAGGTTTCCTGGACAATTTTCTATCACCAGCACTAACTAACCCTACCACGAGGCCGACAACTCATGTATAGGGTATGACCTACCGCGACCGGGCTCGAAATGACTTGACCAAATGATTACAGACAGATAGTCAAAAGTGATATATTGTTTAGGTGCAAAAGTCAAAATAATTGCAATTTTAAAAAAATCAAACTACCACTAACTAAAGCATTATGTATTGTCATGGCACTGAATTCTTTATTTCATTAGTCATTAAATTAGGCAGTGCATTTTTTGGCTGGTTGAATATTTATTTTAAAATTTATTTAAACGTTTTGACTACGATGTGTCATGTTGTCATCCATTTTTTGTGTAAAAAAAAGAAACCAATTTCTAATATATTTCCACTACGCGTTTTGTCTATTTATGAGTCTTCAAACAATACCTACTTATGCATGCTTTATAATGAATATCGTAAGATATAAATTAGCTTTTAGTTGATTTTTCATACAAAAAAAATTAAATACTAGTTATACTACTAATAATATTATGTCAGTCAATAGGGAATTCATGAAAACAAATCAAATTCTAGGGAAACAGTGTATACAGAGTAATGGCCTCGATGAAATACAAACCATTAGAAATTATTCAAATTTGTGTCATCACTTCAAACTATATAACACATATTTGTTTCACTGTAAAAAGTAATGTTCACTCTTAGACATATTAACTGCTTTAAGTGGTTATTATTGTACATTAAAATACATTTATTACTCTATATTTACATAATCGTTTTTAAGACAGACTACAGACATCCTGCCTGGTGGTATAGTTATATAGACACTAGACGCATTATTTCTCTTGTCAGGAACGATAGTTGGCAGTCGAGTATTTGTTAGTCTAGTCAGTAGATTGATACTATTAAGTACATAGTACAAGCTTGTCATATCTTGGTAGAAATGCATAGCGCATCAAATGTTTATCATCGTGTATTGATCAATAAACACACTTCATATGTGTTTTCTTTACAAGCTAGAAAAGTGGGATCGTCTTTTATACGACAAAAAACTTAGCATGATCGATTTCAAACCTGGGCATCCAGATTCTGTTTCAAGTTGTCGCCCGATTATGAGCCTGGAAATAAAAACATTTTACAATATTAAATCAACACGGGTCGGTAGCGCAGTTTCAAATACCATCCGGGGAGGTTTAACCCTTCCTCAAAAATTTGACAATAATGTCAATTTTTCTCCATTAATAAGGAGAAGATTCCCGTCTTATGGAGGGGTAGGTGAGTACTGGTTATAGACAAGGGTCTAGGAAAGCTAGATATGTGCGCTGGACGCCGTAAAATGACCTAAATGTGTTTACACGGCATTAGACACAGTAAAATTAATAAAATAATAAATGCAATATTAAACGAGGTCAGCTCTTTGTAAACATATAGAGAAATTAAAGAATAACACACCCTTGTCACTGTGAATATTTACACAAATATAGAAAAAAAACTAAATTCATATATATTGTAATATTATATGCCTATCTGATTTACTGGACGATGCAATTTACATTATAGTCTTGTCTATACTCACTGGTGCCACGTGATGTCACGTTATGTTGATTAGACTAGACAAACCGTTAAAACGAGTAATCTACTTTTGCTGAGGTAGTTTTTAGCAACAAAAACAAACAATGTTGAACATACAATTTCAATCATCTAATGAATATTTGGTCCAATATAGGCTTACGATGATAATGCCTTAAACCGTTTTGTAATTCACATAACGAGTTATGCACAATTGTTTAAGTGATCAACGCATGTATACACATGACCGGCTTTAAACAATATTTTGGGTTGAAACTTTACAATAATTTAATAATTTACTAAGTTTAATTATATATCATTAAACTATATTGAAATAATCATACATAAACACCAATAGATGGGGTTAATTTTCATATATTCTTTCGATAAATTTTGTTTCATAATTCACATATTTATACATATCTAAGTTGATGAGTTGAACATCTTTACACATTCGTATTATTTGAAGTGTAATACGTTTTTTGATAAATATTATACATACAATATCACATTGAGATATCGACTGAGCTATTTTGAGTTTGTTTTAAAGAAACAATGGTCTGTACTAAAGTTGCACTGACTGCAGTAAAAATTACTAGTCGGTATATTGTTAGGCAATCTGTAAGATCAACATTTGTCATGTTGAGAGACTTTGATAGTTGATTTAGGAACCCATTTACGTAAAATACGACAAAACATTGCTTTCATCACGATCTGTATACAACATTAATTGACGTATGTACAGAACGATTGTGATTGGAGAGATAAGATGACTTCGTTGTTTCACCAATGAGATTACGTATTGTTTGTCTATGCTTAAGTATTGTATCAGACAATTAGTTTTGGTCTTCAACTATACTAAGATCAACAAATGGATTCAAATTCTCTTGTTAACTATAATAATATTTTGGTTTTTCATTACGAAAATAATGTTATGAGAGCTGATTCTTGTCATCCCTCGAGTTGTAAAAATACTATTTACTTCTCCATTCAAATCCATCTTTATTTATGTGACTCTTAAATCACGGCTAACTAAAGACGCGGCAACTTATGAAATATATATATTAAATTATAGGTCATTTGTGCCATACATTTAGGGACTTTAGTCAGTTATTTCCCCTTGTATACTCTTCAAATAGGTAGGTCCTATTAGTTGGATCACTGGATTTTACTCTTACTTTTTAATGTCAATATGCCAAAATTAATCTATAATATCGTTTTTGTAAATTATGCAATTTGTTTGAAATTCAAGCTTAGTAATTTTAGGGTAAAGAACTATCTGGTTTTCATCACTTCTGTTAATATCTTGATTAACAAGACAGATATTAGATGAAATATTTGGTTATTCCTACATGGAAATTCAATGATAAATTTCCGAGGATTTTAACTGTAAGGACCTACCTACCAATTGGATTGCTTCAGATTTTATCAGGGAAAGATAACTGGCTAAAGTCCCTAATTTTCCTCACAAGTATGTGTAGGGAATTAAATTATTCTTTTAAATTATTCAAGTATGCATCATCACTTCAAAACAGATATCATATCTATATATCAATTTAAGTATTAATGTAAATTCTCAGACATATTTACCGTTTTAAGTGGTTCTCATTGTATATTAAAATACATTTATTTCTCAATGTTTGCATAATAGTAGTTATGAAAGAAAGCAGGCACCATGTCTAGCATCCCCTTCATAAGTTATATTGACACATTATTACTATTGTCATGAACGATGGCATGCTGTCGTAAGTTTCTTAAAATTAGTCATATGATGTATACACCAACGGAAAATACAAAAGCAATTGTTTTATATATTCACTTCATTAGGTGTTTGAAATTCGCATATATTACTTCAGCCTTGTTTTTGTGTGTCGTTTGTTTAATCTTCAGCATTATTATATGCTTCGTATTATTCTTTGCCAGTTCTGTTTTGAAATTGTTAAAAGCCAGTATGTCGATGAACGCTTGTAATACATATCTTATAACAATGAACAATATGGGCTTAAATAGAAATATATATTCTAATCTGAGTTTGTGTTTAAAGATACATATGTATTATACATGTTTAGGGTAATTGACAAGCTTTTTCAATATTTTGTGCAATTAACGCTGATTAACATCAAATAATAATATACCTTTACAAAAATATTCAAGATTTTTTTTTACGTATTGATGTGCATTCCACGAAACAACCGCATTGTTATTATCTTGTTCTCTCTTCGATGGCTTCATTTTAGTATAAGGTGTTATAAAAGAAACAGCATCTGCAAATGAGATACTAAGATGTTGGATTCCTCACATTAAAAGCTAATAAAATAGTTCAATGTCAAATTAAACCTCACTTTTGTAATCTTCACACAGTCGCTCCTGTATATTGATTTTCATGCATCTGACATGATTAAATATGAAGGCTTTCACAGGCTTGAATAATTATGTTTTTTTCGAAGTATTTTGAGTTCTCTGAATGATATTGTCATTTATATCCCTCGAAGATTTGGTATCATGTCAAATGTAGGATGAATATCGACATTAATCATTGAAATGTGTTGCTCTGATATATATATATAAACTAAGTCCGCCAAAAACGTATTCTATCTCTGCCATCTTTATAATACAAGGACTTGTTTATTTTTGTATCGTATTTAGCGAATCTATTATTTATCGTAATTATTTCATTACGTTGTTAGTGTTAACAAATAAGCATTTTAACAAATATAGCATGTTTGATAGTTGTACGGAAGGAAAGATATAAATCAGAGACATTATCTATGGATATAAGGCCCCATATTCAAAACTAATGTCGAGATGAAATTTCAAACCTATACATTAATCATATGGCGACATTGTCAGCCAAAAAGCACCTTTTAATCATCCTAGAAGTCATATCTTGATTAGGTTTACTCAACTTTAGACATTGACATATGAAACTCTTGTACCACTTCTTCTAATAACTGCTGCCAATCTAAAACATTTTTGGCTTTCGATAACTCTTACTATATTCTTTTCTGTCTTCCAATGAACATTGTTTTGCAATAGTCTAGACTTATAAATACATCTTTCATGAATGTATTATAGATTATTGTTACGCATTTATTGTAATAGCTATGCTCTAGTGCCAATGTCATTTATTTTGAACAGTTTATATTACATAACAGTTTTGGATCAGTACTGTCAGAATAAAGTCAGCAAAGACATGAAGAGGAACGGTCTTGAGTAACCATGTTTACTACGAACTCTTTTGTTTCTATTGATTTTAGTATGATAACATAACTGATAATGAAATGGATTTAACATGTTTACCGATTTTTTGTCTTACTTTATTTCGTCAGAATTAAATTTAAAACATTTTTAAAAACATGTAACAGACTTTTTGATAGCTTAAACATATCGATGTACGAACAAATGACCAACGTATCAATAAATTATTTGGTCACAAAATAGTAACTTTCATACTGATAAGTTAAACAAACCATTTTAGATTAATTGGGTCAAACGACAAGTTCTAATTATCGTTGTTTCATTTCGTGTATACACAAAACATAAATAGAAGCTTTAAGTCTCGTTTCAAATTTAAACTGCCCATTTGTCATTAAAAGTGTGCAAGTCTATTTCTCGTACTGTATTTTGTCGAATATAAACATTTTATGACGGAGAATATTAGAACAGCTCATTATATTGTCACCAATGCTGTGTTATTTCCTTATTGTCATGTTTACGTAAACGTTTAAATTGTTGTTTATTATCCTGCGCTTGTTGTAACCGAAAGGTTGTTATAATCAGCATTTTTGTTTAAATACATCATGTGTCGTTTCTTGTAAAATAGTGGTTAAAGACATTTTAAGACATAAATGTTCTCCGTAAACTCCATAGGTTTCGTCTGGAAGCGTTTGTATAAACAAAAACAAACGCAAGAAAACAGAAGAAAATAAGGCGTGGGTGTGAAAACAGTTATTATCTTTTTTGTCATCCCAGGATCAAGAACATTCCCAATTGACTTGTTTACATTACTGCTTCCAAATATTGCAGACGTGTATGTCATCAATAATTGTACCACGGATGATTGTATAATTCAAATTTGTATTAATTCTAAATGGATTCACTGCTACTAGATGACCTTGCTTCAATGGCTTCATTTATTTGTTTTACTACCATCATATGTTTTCTTAATATAGAAAGAATTTTGACAGATAAATCTAGATGATGGACGTGATTTTGTTGATGTATTATGAAAATATTTCAAATTACTATGATCTTTCTCATCTTGGATTTCACGTAGGCTATTTGATTGTTTTATTTTGTTTTAACAAGAATTGTCCCGATGATATATATTGATGAGCAATTTAAACAATTATTGCTTAGCTCATACGATTAGACTAAATGGTTTTGTGTTTTAATAACAACATCAAACATCATTAGATATACAATTGGTAGTGTAAATGGAATATACAGCATATAAATGTCTTGGAAATAATTATTTTTAATTGCTTTGCTGGGCTTAATCAATGGCATCAGCATAGTTTATCGGCTCCTTTGTGTCAGTTGTTTGAGTCTTAGCTTTATTATGAGGGTAATGGTAACATGCTTAGCAAGTTAGCATGTATGATTTGCCAAAATTGAGCTACAAACAATACTTTAAGTACATAATTATCATATATTTCTTATCTTTGTTTGAACTGCTTTATTTTTAAAATAAGTCTATCCATATATTTCCTTTTAACTTGGACTGATTATCCGTTCGGCGACTTTTGAAATATTAACTCAAATCCTCAGTTCTTCTATTCTCTTTGGTGTTCATGAAATAACAAAATCTCTAAATGCACAATCCGTTGTTTACAGCGCCATTAAATAGCTTTTGTCCGACAAAGAGTTATTATTGAATCATTTATTCATTGAGCTATGTAGATTTCCTTGGATTATTCGATTCATGCTTCATCACATTCGAGCTTTATTGCACTCAGACAAATTGTCCATATTTTATTACAAATTGGATTAACCAAGTAATATTTCTAAATTGTCAGACATATTTACTGTTTAAAGGCAACGTTTTTGCACAATAAAAATGTATTCATGACGCTATAAATACATTATTATGCAAACGGCAGACTACTTCATTTATCCTTCTCCTTTATACTTGAGACTGCTCGATATTGCATTACAGCTGTAAGCAGGAAAGTCGACTTTCAATTTGCATTTCTTTTGATTTCATAATTATGATTTAATCCGAAACAATCGGACAAGAATTGACCTCGTGTAGCAATTTTGAAAGTAAAAACTTCATTTTCATACGTTTGCTAAATTGTGTTTACATTGCTTGTCACGTTTGTCTCGTACTGATATGTATATTTGACATGCATGTTGGTTTTTTATTCTTGTTGCAACATTCGTGTTTATCTTTCAATTTATTATATTTGTAAATAAACTAGTATTGAGATGGATGTGTTCATACATACGCTACTTTATTTTAAAACTAATGAAGATATGCACAGTTATATAGTTATACTATTAAAGTATTACATATTTGCTTGAAAAAAGTGACATTGTTTAACATTTTATGGAAATGAAAGTATTGTTTACTAATGATGAAAAAAATCGAACACATACCATAATTCTTCTATCGTTTGCTGTCTAACAATTTGCTGTTCGTTGTATTTACAAGATAATATTAAACTGGTTTTCGACAAATGCGAAATAAATATACCTGATGGTTAATATTCATGTTCTCAAATTGTTAAATTAATTGATGTAAAACTGTTTCAACCCAAGATAAAAACGACACAGAAATATCTAAAGATATGTCATTTTAGAATATTCTACTAAATAAAAGCGAGCAAAGAGAAAATCGCATTACAAAAAATTATCAACGCAATTGTACAAACGCGTGCGTTACGGAATGTTAAACGCGCACAGGAGAAGACATCTAATTTATTCTTTATGCCAGTCGTAAACGATCAAAACCTAATTTGCATTTAGATGCAATACATCATTATCAAAATTGTCGTACTGTTCATGTTATTTCCATTACTCTTTTCTTGATACGGCTGCAAACGTTATTATTCTGAAATTAATTGAATTCAATCCTTGATGAGTTCACCAAAACATTCTTTCGTAAATTCATTTTGATATGAACTTGTGTGTCTGCATTAAAACCTAGACAATTTCTTAACTTGTTTTATTATTGGCGTATTAAACTAGATAAGAACTTATTAACAAATTTACTTCAATCATTCACAAGAAACGTGAAGCTTATGTCTGCTTGTTGACAGTTTCATCCTTGCATATGTATTGTCAATTTGAATTATAATGATGCTTGTCGTATTTGGTAAATCAATTTAATTTTTTTCAGAATTAACTTCATTAACGCATTCACAAACTTAGTAACGATATACTTATTGTTTATAATGCACAGATAATATATATATGTTTTAATGAGGAAGTGTGTGGTAAGCCACAAGCAATACATCCAGATAATTTTTGTCGTGTTGCTTTGCTAACCATATGTTTCCATTTGTATAGAACAGAACATATTTTTCCTGGGCTTGAGCAGTGCGCTTCACCTAAATAAATGCAATATAATGTACATACACATACAATTACGCGCGACATGAAACATATCGTTTATATCTACTTTAATAACACAAACTATGCTCCCTTTCCCTACGAAATCCTACATATTTTTCTTACTTAGATGACTAAGTACATGATAAACTTTAATTTATCAAATAACTGATATTTCCTATCATTCCTGTACCCATTAAATTGAAAACTATTAGGTATGTCAGATCATTTCATTCCTGAAGAAATTCAATAAACGAAATTCCCACCTTTTATCACTGAGTTGTTTTTGGTAACAAATTTAGATGGTTCTTTTATTTTATTAGGACTGATTTTATTGTCATTCTTAAATTTGTAAAGCTAGTCTCATTTGTTTTACTTGATGTATGTAAAAGACAGTGTTTTTTCTAAAAGTGATTGTAGACTATATGTCCCAGTAAGTTTAGAAATTACTCACTGCGTTCTTTGTACGTGAAATCAATAAGAGAAAACGAGAAAATTGTTGGTTGTTAGCGGAAAGATATCTTAAGTCGTATAACTTGAAGACAAGAATGTCTGGCTAAAGTTTTATAACCTATACAAATTACATACTAAAGATAAAAAAACCTTTTATTAATGATGTATCGCTCAATGAGATAACATGGGCAAGTATCTGTGTGGTTGAGGACAGAGCAAATAGGTTGATATATCTAGTCTATTAAAATGGAACACTATTTACATTCGAGGAAAAAAATACATTTCGGCTGATTATGGCAGTGTTGTTGATACTAGAAACTACCAGGTGCAGCAAAGACGAGAAAACGTTTTCATTTAAGATAGGTAACTGTGTAAATATGTACATCTGCACACTTTATTCATTCTAGAAATCTGCATGCATAACTTCTTAATACACGTAACTTATCTATTTGAATGTTTGATGTTTTGAAGTTAATGTGACTGTTTTGGGGCCACTATCATCTAAATATGTTTTTGTAATTTAAACATATTCTTGTTTCAGTAGCTGGTTTAATCATGAGAAATCATGTTATATTTCTTAGTCAACATCACCTTATTATTTCTATTATGTTTTGTTTCATCCATAAATGTGAATGTAGGTCAGAAGTCAATTAATATAAACAAACACTTTTTTTAGTTTATATAGTTTGTCAAGTTACTAATATCATTTTCTTTCTCTTCCCTGCAAGTTTTAGCTGTCGTATAGTTGCCGACAACGTAAGACAGACAGTTTCTCGTTCTACACTGAGCAAAGATCAACATTAATGTCGTAAACATAGAATTATTAAGAAGACATAATTAATTACATTGGTTAGTATGTTGGTACCAGCAGAATAGATTATATTTCTGGGTTTTGTTATTGTTCCCTAGGGGGAACGCTTTGTTTTTTTCGCTATCATCATATTTATTTATGCTCTGTTTAATAATTGTCTGTTCATGTATGTCAATTGTCCCAATTATGGATACCGGAAAGTACCGCTTAACCTTATACATTAATTACGAAATATTTCAGAGATGTTTCTTATGATCAGCTTTGTGATAATGCTTTGATTATAGACGTGTTATAGATAAAACATGTCGGTATTTCTGTGTAGCAGTTTAAGTTTTAATTATTGTGTATTTATTACACAATTCAATGCATTTAAAAACTAAGATGAGAATCCAAATCATTGTTGTTTATGCATATATTAAGTTCGATATACAAAAAATCGTTTGTTTTCCCATGCCTTTTGGAATATAGAACGCGCCATGCTTGATGAGGGTAAAATTTATAGTTATCTTTTCTATTTATATTTTACAAAATGGTTTAAACTATCCATTTAACTTACCAACTACCATTTTGTCATCGTTTACATATTAATCAAGACGGATACATGCTCAACCCGTAGCACATTTCACCACGTATATGTAATTTAAACAGTACTTTATCATACCTTCAGTTTGTTTAGATTTTCTATTCACTTGATCAATGGCTGATGAGTCTCTTGGGGGGTTTATATATAGATATATATCATCAAGGAAGGCATGGTTTGTTTCAGGAATAGATCCATGTACATATATCATTTTTAAACTGAGTTATACTGAACGTATGTTGATATCGTGATAAATTATCGTGAAAACATGTAGGATGAAGTTTACTCACGAGGGAGATTTAACTAATATTAAACTACATGTAATACTGTCTTGTGTCAATTCGTTGTTGGTTCAATCTTATTTCATATATTATTCAACTTTTCCTTACCTTGTTTGTAAAGTAACCAAATAGGATCATCTGAAATTCCCCAGTATATGCAATTCGTTTTGGCAGATGATGTATTAACTTACTGTAAATATCCATTTCTCTTGGCATAAATCATGATTGCCAAATAACATACAATAACAAGTTTCTCATTCTCGATCTAGCCAGACACAATTGATTCAAGTTACACGACGATGTATGTATACCTGTCCATTTAGATGATCAATGTTGACCGTTCGGAATCAATATGCAATCCTTGTTTGCTGCGATATTGCAAGTTTGCAGAACAAAGCATTGTTATAGACTAACTAACCTCGCATGAAAAACGTTCTTTATCAATATAACGATTGTATTGTTTTATATTGTTTCTAATAAAACAGTTGTTGTTGCCATTGGTATGTTTCTATCGCTCGTTTAATTAAATAATATAAAATATAATCTTATCTGAATATCTCAGTATCTTTTTGACATGCTTCGCAGTTATGTTTAATCTTATATTTGATTTATTACATTGACGTTTTTACTCATTAAGTCGAAGCAATTACTGTCATAACCTAAATGGTTGTATTAATATTTATTAAAGACACGTGTGGTTGAAGATGTAGCATAACATGATAAATAGCTAGTGCATGAATGGCAATAAATTAAAACAAGAAGGGCACATTTAATGTAATATTGACAACCTGAAAAATATCGTACTAGCACATGTATATGGCTCTTAATATATTTAACTGTCATATCATGAACGATACAAACAAATGGGCTCTAATTGTGTGTAACTATAGTAAAGGTATCCTCTAGTATAAAACAGGTTTTGTGATACAAGTATGCTGTTGTTAAAGGTTCACATAACTTGTAGATGGCAATAATCGCATCATATAATTAAGTCATGTACATATAAACAAAAGCATAACAAACAGGCAAACGAACGAACAGACGAACAAACAAGCAAACATCCAATGTGATACATAATTATCTTTTGAAGAATATAATCAAAAAGTTAATTAACCATGAAACGAAAATAGTGATATACATATTTTATCAGTTTTTAATGATAAAAACAAACTTTTGGTTGGTTCAGTGTTTTCACAACTTACCTTGACAAAGTAAGGTACTTAAAAATAACACATACTTTGCTTATTGATACAAATCACATCAGTCATTGCCCTTTTATAAGTAACAAGATTTTAACATTTTGCTTTATCGCTTTCATTCCTTCTTTCCGGGTTCCTTTTTTGTTGGATAAATATTTAAAGTTATTTACAAATAAATGAGTCCTATATATCTGAACAAAACTGACCCTGAACAAAAAAATCGGTTGCTAGTGTTTTTAACTTACAGTTTGTTAGACAGTTTATTCAATTATATTAGCTTAATGTGTTGACAATGTCTGCATTATGTAAGAAAAAAACACAAGTGTATAAATCTAGTCTGAGATATTTGATACAAAAAAGTTTTGGAATTGTCTATGGTTTGGTCGCTGGTTGATATTGTATGAAATATAAAATTAGATCAGTTTTTGTCGATGAGTCATTGATAGATGTGAAATTTATCAACCAGTCTTGAGTGAACGTTGTAAGCAAGCATCAAGACTAAGTTTTTCTTATGTGACATAGTATGCTATTAGCGGAAGTCACTTACCTAAAATAACAAAGAATTTCCTGGGAAGTTGCTCCGTTTGTTTTTGTTTTTTAAGTTCAATGCGTGATGGGTCATTTAAGCTCGAATTGAGATATAAGAACAACTACTCAAGACAATGTAACATTTGATTGCAATCATCAATATAACTAGACCGTACCTAAATAACTCTATATTTATATGATATGAACACAATTACAAGTGCAAATATGTATCGAATGACTTAGCTATGATTTTGTAATATGTAGTACTGGTGTACATGGACTTTTTAAAATCGTACATGAATATCATGTACACATTCTGCAACAGTAATGTGAGGCAATTAAATAGCAAGGATAATTGTTGACTTGTCTCGTGAGAGTTCATTTGCATAAACTTTGAATCATTTATGTTCACATGGTTTATATAAAACCGTATTTAGTATAATTTGACCTTTTAAAATAGTTTTAGGTATTAGTAAATAATTATAAGTAATAAAAAATATAAATTGAAGTTTTAATTAGCAATATATTTTAATACAAAAAACGTTTTCAATGTTGTAAATGGCCCTTTTTGTCATAACTTCACATAAGCCGTTTCCCAAATAACTTCATTTCATGTTCTCTAAATTCAAAAACAACACCACGGTCAATTACTCATCAGTCCCTTTATCAACGATTTTGTCTATGACTATAACCTAGCATTGGCAACTACAATGTTAATTGACAGAACAAATGTTTTACTTCATGACTTCATAAAAATAGGAATAAGTTTCTTACAGTCGAGGCAGACTGAATCGATTTTAGTCAATGCAATTTTTTTCTGAATTTCTGTAGGCGTTTCAGACTTAGCATGCTTTTTAAATGGATGACCTTATATGGTTTACATGAATATGAAGCTATTTGTTCTACATGTTCTAAATGTTACTATATTATATGATTGAAATAGTTAAGACCATTGACTTGAAATTGCTACAATTATTATTGATAGAGAGCCATCATATTGGGTCAAAACAAACAAGCCATCTGCTGCTTAAATAAATGTATGAAATAAATATTGTTATTTTTGGGGGTTTAATACAAATTATGGTAATTGGCGGTGGGAATCTTGCACTCGTACATCCAAATAATATAGTAATGTAAACATTTTGTTGTATATAGTTTTGACTATTGAAAAAAGTCGTAAAATAAACTAAAAACAAATAAATGGCATATGCGCGTGCATTTTAATTAACACACACTCTTTCTTATCTCTCAATCATTTACACGACATTCAATGAGTTTAATATCAATTAAGAAGAATAACATTTACACTTCACTATTTAGTAAAATATTCATTACTGTTGCGTTTAATTAAGTTCATGGCTGCTTGCTTTTTCCAATTTCTTCGCAGAAGATTTTTAATCGAGTTTAATCTTTTTGCAAGGGAATGGACTTTAATACGGTATATCACCTCATGGATAATGTAATTAGCATAATATCACGAGCATTTATTACCAATTATCCAATTAGTGAAACTAATCAGATTATCATGTCAGATTTGAAAGTTCATTGTCCTTTTTGTTACAATTAATCTCGATTTTCTCGTGTTGAATCCAGTACACAGAACTATAAAATTCTGATTTAATTTTGTTAAAAATAACGTGTGCGGCCATTTAATTATATTAAGAAATGTTCAGAACTCGCTGTCAGAGGTTAGAATTTGATTTAACCGATAGCAGCGCTTCAGCATATTTTTGTAAAGTTGATTTTTCGTATTTCGAAATTAGACTGAGATTGTCCGTGTTTTGTTACATTCTCTACAAAACTGAAGCCTAAGACGGTTTATACATTTTTTGTATTCGTTGTTGCTAAATCGACTGCTTTCACTAAGGCTAGAGTCCTTATTAACTATGAGTTCGTAAAAACTATGTATATTCTACATGTAAGTCCATCTTGTCCTTCAGACATGATATAGCTAAAACATACAATCTTAAATGGTGAATACAGACAGAAGCTGTAAAGAAAAAAGGAGAACAAATAAATATGTTTTAATATTTAGACATAATTACTTTATATTTTATAGAATAAAAGAGATTTATTTGACAATACTTACATAAAACGTTTTGTATAATTGCATACACTTAACTCTGGACTTGTATCGATACTTCTCATGTGGTGCTGAAAACGACAGTGTAATATCGTTAACAGTAAGTGTTGTAAATATCTTTAGGTAACTCATTAATTTTCATTTTATTGGTTTATTGGTCTATTTTCAATTTTAAAAGACGGATGCTAAGTTATGAAAATAGTGTTCTTCAATTGGATTACTTACATTTCGACATTTTGACAAATAAACGGACAGGAAGAATGTTAAATGAAGTTACAATAATGCATGACCCCTGGAAAGACATTTTTGTATTTAAGAATATAGATTTCAACAGAAGTAGCCCAAGCGTATAAGTAGCGTTGTTTTCAAAAATGCATATTTTTATCACAAGTGTCTATAGGGTAAAAATAACACAATTCCGATCTAATAAACGACATAGATGTGAAATGCATGTCCTAAAATAGAAATGGTGTAATAACTTTAAAATATTTATGATGTTTACAAAAGTTTGCGTTTTATTACTGACTACGCATGGTTGGCGCATGATTTAAATATTCATTGAGTTTTACCATTTGAACAGATTCCATCGAAGATTACCAGTTTTATTGGGCAAGTGGGATTATTGCATCTTATGGATTATGACTAGACAATTTTATCCTCACACTCAAAATACAAAAACAAAAATAAAATTTAAAACTTTCGCACACATTTGGATGCCATTACACTAGAGTGGGCTTTTGGACACTTTAAAATGGCAAATGGACTCTCGTGAATAATTCAACGCAAGTAAAGTAGAAATATCAAACAAATTTCAAATTTGATCTATTCAGTATATCATAATTTTCAAGTTTTGACTTTGATTGATTTTGAAAAGTTGTTTGTCTCGAGCTTTTTTTACATCAGCGTTTGTTAAGATACTACATTAAAAAATTCTAGAGACGAAAAATTGGTGTTATGTATTCTGTCAGATCTGATGAACGGTTGTATACATATTGACTTGACCTCTGTGTGATTATACAGAAAGAATAGTTTTAATGGTCAATTTGTCACCCGTGAGTGTTTTCTCCGATGAAACATATTTTCGATCAGAGAATGGTTTATATCAAGGCTAATGGTTAATGTATGGAAACTAATTGCAGAAATTTTAGCTTATATTACTAAAATCATAATTTGTTTTTGCTACTTCAATGTATGGGCACTGGTTTAATTTGGCGAAATTAAAATTTACTTATACAGCAATATCTAAAGTTGCATGTCTTGTACAATGAAAACGCCGGTGTTAATGACATTGAACAAATGCTGTGACATAAAACAATTACAGTTGTAATTTTCTAAGGTAGGAAGACATATGTTCTTTTACAATTGAAATAATTATCGACGTGAAAAGAATTCGCTTCTCGCTGAAGTTTTGTAACAAAATAAATACACCCTGTAGACATAATCATCAAATGACATCAGAAAATGAGCACTAATTTGTTATTTTCATGTTTTTATATTTCACTATATATTTAAAACGCAGCTGGCGAAAGCTTTAGTTCCCCTTTTTTAAAATATTTTTTTCGAAATTTTATAATTTAATTCCTCTAGATGTGTCTGCGTGTCTCTGTTTGTTGAAATATTTTATATTTTTTTTGCGTTATTTTATAACTTAATTTAAAATTATATAAATTGTACGGCTTGAAGCCGTTTTTAAAGATATAATCAGCCAATACGCGGTACCCAGTTACCCCACTCACTGTTACAGACCGAATATACCTAAATCTCTAAACTAAGGCTTTAAATGTAGTACTGAGACAACTGTCATACTTAGTACATGATAAGAGGCCGAAGGAAATATCAAGTCCAGGAGACCACGAAGGTATATAAATCCTAGAAAATTGACCCTACGTTCATTTAATTTTGAGTATGCATCAAAACAGTTAGTAATTCAGTTTAAATTCCATCAATTGCATTGTGTTAATAAAGAATAATAATTGTATTGGAGCGTTTTCATAGTAAAGTATTAATTTCTATATAAGCTTAATTTTAATTTCGGTCAGCGATGCTCAGATATAAAAAGGCAATACACATAATTTGATATACGAGTATTTGAGCTAGTTTTTCGTACTTTTTATCAGAATAATCACTTACCTCTTAATTAAATCATTTTACTAAATGTATGAGATAGTTTGCCTTAAATTTCTAATCTGAAATGGAAATTGATAAACACGTTCCGAAAAATACTCTTCATAGTTTTCAGGTCGTGTCTTTGATTACACCTTTCCTGAAAAACATTACAGTCATATTGATGCTCTGTAGTCGTCAAGTAGTTTTTGTGCTTGTAACTTAGACACTTTTCTGCACCAAATGTACTTTCAAATATACTTTAAGCGCTATTAACTGGTTTCGATTGATATATAAAACACTTTTTTAAGAATATTGATTATTTTGTTCGTGTTTGCATTAGCGTCCATTTGAATAGAAAACACTAAGTCCCTTGATAAATATCAACGGTTTTAGTAAAAAAGAGAAAACAAATGAGTCTGTTACATTCTATCTAGACATAATCAGTTATATTTTCCATCGAACAAACAAAGTCAGTTATATTTGTGAACACTTGGGGAGAAAATTTTATCCAATTAGAAATAGTCGTTTTTTTTCGTCTGGAGATTTTAAAAGCATCACTGTAATGGTAAACAGTGTATATGAGATATTTTAGGTTTCTAAAATAGAATACATAATATCAACGTAAAAGTTTATATAAAAGTTATGACTTACCTTGCAGTAAGCAAAATCCAACCAAAGTTTTTTTATGCGACCTGAGTCTTAGTTTTATGATAGGAAATACTGCAGCACAATTGATGTTATGGAAAACAAGGTAAGTGACAAGTCCAGCTGTTTATAAGCAATGCTATTTAAAATGTATCTCTTGATGTAGCGACTCACAAGAGTGTATTTTAAGAGTTTTACAGTTGGTTAAATTGAAATTGTACCCTGATGCAATAAATGTATCAAATATACACAGTTTAAGATGCAGTCTGTTGACATTATTACATTTTATTTTCATTATAATGAAGGTCAGTTTCATAAAATGATAGTTGGTGCTTGTGGTGTTTATTGAGGTATTCAATTCAACTGTTGCTGCTTGAAGTGTATTGGGGTATTTCATTTAACCTAGTAAATACTTTTATGAATTGAGAAATATCATCTTATAACTACAAAACGACACAAAACAGCTATGACCCAATGAATAAACAATAATGATAATAATAATAACAATCTTTTGATACTCGTTTATGTTAATAAATGTATGACTAATTGATAGCGCACAACTGCTCCTTTATTTGTCACACCTGCTCAACATTAATGGAAATGTTCCCAAATGAATTACTGAACAAAACATATTTAAGCATAATTTATTTAAACGCTAAGTTCACTCATTGATGAAACGTGACTGAGGACGCATTTTATATTAAATAATTGAGTGATGTAGCTAAACTGGAAATTAAGTCGATTTTATATTATTTTGAATTAATAAATTACGTAAATGTACCTGAATCAATTTATAATTATAGACACCGACCATTAATAATTCATAGCTCACCTTGGATATGTTGCAGTAATATTTATTATACATTTGGGATAAAAGATGTGTCATTTATATTGATTTCTTGACGTTACACAACAAAACACGGTGTTCTAATTCACCAACTGATTTTGATAAAATAAACGAATTGCATCGTTTAAGCTTGCGTTCATACTCTGGTTATACAGTTGATGAACAGGGTGCCATACCTTATTTGATAGTATAATCATTGTACCTTTTGATCCATTAAATCGATCGCAATGTAACTATTAATTTATTAAGAACAAGTTCGCTGCAATGGGTTTATCCTCTTTAACTTCTGTCACAGTTTCCACATACAAATGTAAACTACGCAAAGTGATTCATAACTCTTTGATGTAGCTCTGCTTATTTAATAAATTGTAAACAAATGTCAGAATATCGCATTAAGTATATGTTTGTAGACTGCTACTGATATTTTTAGAATTCATTTTAAATGCGCTATTGATTAAAGTCGGGCAGATACATGTGTCTTTCACAAAAATTAGCAGCTTATATATCCTGCTCTTCCTTAATCGTATTTTAATCTAATTTAAAGTAAACCACTTTCTCTAATTGATTTTATAATTGTTTAACTTCTCGTCTTAATTAGATTCTAATTATTAGCTTTTGTTTAGTAATTACATTTTGCCATTAAATGTAATGATTTCTTATTTGGAATGCACACCATATATCAATTGTTTCTCGAGAAATTCTTTTTACCTACTTTAAGTTAATACAATTTCAACTAATTTCTCCCCTGTTTTATCATCATTATATTTGGCGTATAAAATGAAAGTATCTTCAATTTCAGCGTTCCTACAAATCCATTAGATTATGCATTCTTATATGAAATAATTGTTTTGGGAAAATTAATTCTATCCAATTTTCCAACGATGACTTACATTTGCTTTCATGAGCTCAGGGAATAAAACTAGTCAGAGTAGGTAGATTACAATTTATATACTATATGTAAGAAGACTTTTCTACATTGTCGTCACACTTTGTTAGTTGCTAATACTTTTATCTGCAAGATGATTTCAAGCTATTTCATATACATGTATTCACCGAAAGTTTTAAACTCCAAGAAAAATCTATTTAAAGTGAAAAACATAAGGCCAGTACGTTAAAAGTAATAAGTTGTCACGTTTTAACCACATTTTGAATATCTTTATGTTGTTAAAAACTGTTTATCAAGTTAAGAAAAAAATTGTTCTATGGTACTGTTTCATTGTTAATCCATTTCAATAAAGTTTAATTTGGTTTTGTGTTGACGTGGCATCAACATTATGTAAATGATAATATGGAGTGTACTAACATTGTTATCAAGATAGGCCAAGTTTGCAATCATGCAAATGATGATATACTGCGACTACAATGAGCCACGTATCCCGTTGGACAAGATACTAAAGCAGACACGTGTTAATACAATGATTTGTAGCAATAATTTCAAAATATTCCAAACAAAGTGTTTGCATATTTACATTGGCGACTTGTATTTATTTACACTTTTTCTTAGTATAGAATATTTGTTGCATCAAATTTATTTTTGACACATTCCACCTGCTAGATTGACA
This sequence comes from Mactra quadrangularis, assembly GCA_025267735.1. Lineage (NCBI taxonomy): Eukaryota > Metazoa > Mollusca > Bivalvia > Venerida > Mactridae > Mactra > Mactra quadrangularis. The sequence goes on along the minus strand of CM046309.1, from coordinate 53,780,494 downwards.
TCATGTCGCACCTAACAGTTCCAGTTTTTTATTAAATGTAGCACATTGTTCACTTATTATACATCTCTTGCATATGTTTTCATCGTTGTAGATTCTTATACCGTTAATAGGTCTGGCATAAGATGTAATGAAAAATTATTGTAAGATATATCTTAACATGTGCATCAAGTTCGTTTTAACTCGGTCAAGTATTCTAGGGAAATATATCAGAGTAATGCAGTTTGTGATAAGTTACATGTTCACTAAATGAATGCAAATGTTGTTTGTGTGGAATGTACGCATAGAAAGTAATTTTTGATGTACAAGACGAGTTGATTGATACATTCTTTGTAAATGTCTAAACTATCATCAAACTAATAGTGCTGTATTCAATACGCGTATTGTAATCACATTACATAACATTAAGGAGTTGAAAGTTTTTTAATGTGTCTAGTCTAATTTTGGTGTTATCTTTACTCCAATTAGCACGGTAAACTTTGCATTTCTATCAATCAATTTCTTAATATACATCTAAATGTTGTTTGTGCATTTCTTAACGAGTGCATACAAGTCAACTATTTGAAGTTTAGCCATGCATAAGACAAATATGTTTATTTTCTATGCGTACTTATTAATTCAAAGTGAACAAATACGTGAACAAAATAATTATTATTGTTTGTGCCATTCGTACGAAGAATATTCTAGATCTTCATTTTAATGAGCAAAACATATTTTGTTACAATGGTTATACAACACTTAAATATAAGCGTATATAATATTATGTAGACGACATTACTTTCACAGCAATCTATCAAATTCCAGTGGGAGAATATTATGATTATACCTTGTTTGGATCATAAACGTTATGATTGACATGCATGAAGTTCTACATAGAAATTTCCACATAGATGTATATTATGGAAAAGTTAAAGCTATGACAGCGTATGGTACTTTTATATTTTCATTGCGGTAAATCTTATTCATATCCTTTAAAATCATACTACAACACATTATGATGCAGTAAGTATTTGATCTAATCATTAAATGCGTGAGATGTCACAATAAGGTTATTTATGTGGATTACCTTGTTTCCATTGTGGTCCATAAATAATGAATACATCACATAGCAAGGCATACAGGGTCTAGAAATCTGAATGTAAAGCTCAAACACTACTCACTTTTCTAATCATTGAATGTAATAATGCGCAGTTCACATTAAATTGTCAGTCAGATTTCCATAAGGATGTTAAAATGCTGAAAATCATTAATTGGTTGCATCATTTGACAATGTTGCTAATGATATTCTTATTTGAATTTTGTTATTCTAATATATTGGTTTCCATATAAAATCTCAATTGTTAATTTACATTTTGGCAATGTGTATACTTTTAGCACATTAATGTAATGTGGGCTGTATACTTATGTGATTGTAAAATCAGATCACATGCATTTAATTTGGGAGCTAGAAATGGTGACGTCTTTCTGGTCACCGGCAACCTGCTTGTTTCTATTCTAGTATTCAGTGTTTGTAACGTTTTCACTTCAGTTAGTAAATAGATTACTGTCCCAGACAGTATTAAGTTAATTTACAATACTTTCCATACCATGATGTCTGATGGATTTACATGTCATCTTCACTGACCCTGAGAAGAAACATCCTCGTAGTTCCATCAAATGTCTAATATTTGTGTTGTTGTTTTTACTTGGAAAATCGATTGTTGCTTTGTTGAAACAGCTATCTTAATGTATTTCAAGATCTTATGATGGATATATAACATTAGTTGTATAGATATATGGATAATAACACAAAAACCGAAATAAAAATAAATAAGTTGGCTGATATTAACCACAATAATGTAGTTAATGTTTTCTTACAACGAACGATTACGAGTTGGGAACAGTTTTGATATGATGATATGATTTCTTTGCATAACTATATGTCGTCTAGTATTATTCAAACATTGCTTTTACATATCTCTGATAGTGATTTGATATAGCAATTTTGTTATAATGTGTCTCCATTGTCAAATGATGGTCTGGTCCTTGCGTAGTTGCTTCATGTATACACATAGCATACTCGGGTACGCTTTTGCTTAAGGTGCTCTCATAACTTCACATTTTTGTCCGAGGGTGGTGCCTTATTTGAGCACATTTTGAACATAGTAAATTGCTTTTTAAATGTCGGTTTTTGGAAACCATAAAAATACGAAACCGGTTATGCAAATATTGTAGTATTTAACGGTATTAAGTTTAAACGTAGAATAATGTATAACTGTGACTTTATTTCATTGTCAGTTATTCAGTTTCGCAACAGAGTACTATTATATCAATTGTTGACCTTAGCTCTTTCCTGTATTCACATATGCGCATTACAAACCCCCACAGGTAGAAATAAAAAAACGTCTTGTAGACAAATGTATTTTCTCTATTTCCATGTATTCCACGAAATATTTTGATTACCTTTTTTGCCATATACGATATACGACAACAATGAGAGCTCAATATTCCCTTACTTCCTGTAACTTTCATCGTATTCCCGTCTAAGATATGGATTACAGTCAACACGCAAACAATACATACTTAGTGTGTAAAATGCTTTACTATCTTTAGGTAGAAATATAAATGAAACGTAGTAATCAAATGTATCGTTCACTGTCAAATAGTCCTAGTCAACTACGTGACCATGACTACTCGTAGTCTTATGCTACCCATCAATTTAACCCATACATATGAGTTTTTAGAAGATAACCCAGTGATGGTATAAAAATAATCATTTGTTTAATATTATAATTATGTAAGAGCAATCAAAAATGGGTCATAGAAAAAAAAAGATGTCTGTCTTGTCAACGGCAGCCCGCTTGATTTTATCCAAGTCTACATTGTTTGTATAGTTTTCACTTCAGTTAGTAAATAGATTACTGCCCAAGACAGTATTAAGTTAATTTAAAATACTTTCCATACCATGATGTCTGATGGATTTACATGTCACTTTCACTGACCCTGAGCAGAAACATCCTCGTAGTTCCATCAAATGTCTTATATTTGTGTTGTTGTTTTTACTTGGAAAATCGATTATTGCTTATAACAGCTACCTTCACGTATTTTAAGATCTTTTAGATGATTATTATTTTGATATTTCGATATGATTATTGATAATTACATTATTACATGAAAATAATCTTACCTACATTGTACTTTTGTAGGTTAATGATTGTTTGTACAAAATTAGAAAATGCATCAAATAAAAGTATGACTATATTGTTTGTGTAACAACATAGGTGTTAATTGCGTTGAAATAGTTTGGCTGAATTTGTTAATGAAGTTTCCATGGTACTATGTAAGGTTTTCCTGTGTAAAGGATTGCACTCACAATATATGTAGAAACAGTTTCTAAAATGATAATAATCAATAAGTTTGATGCAAATCAATATACGTTTTTGCAAATGTTAAGAAATATGTATTTAATTGATATAATGCTTGGAACTATTGGATCATTGACATACTTTGTTAAATAAGTTCTCTGTTGAATTTCACTCACAAATCCCAAATGACATATTGTATTTCTAAATAAGTAACAAATCGGATGCAAAGTAAAATAATTTGAAAGTCAATTTATCAAACATGTGAGAAAATACAAGATGCGAGTAGAACATATATATTGTAAATACATTTACCTCATTTTACCTAGAACCACTTGATATAGACTCTATGGGATATCAACGAATGAGATAAATCCATAAGACATGCAGGACTACATAAATATCTCAATGCGCTACATTAAAAAAGGAAAACAAATTATGTTCTTGTCAAGAAGTAAGGTGATTGTTGGATTTATGACCGTGATTTTCTTGTCTCTACTTTTATGTTTAAACACAGTCTATTAGCCTGCAATATATTACTGGGTTTTTTGTTATCTTAGGTATAAAATTAGAGACCAACATAATGTCGAATTGGAGGAAATATTTTGTTAACTAGTTGATAAATGTCATTAGTTGGAAACCATTTACAATTTATCAAATGGACATACATTATTTGATATTAGTTAACTTGTTTATCAGATCGTCTTATTTGCCTGAGTAGTTAAATGTCTGTATCTATTTATTTACATATTGCGATCGTAATGGTCGTGTCATTGACTAATTTGATGTCTACGTTTGATATTTATGTAAGAGTTATTGTTGAAGATATACTTTGTTAAACATAAAGTAAGAAGCTTTGGTATAGACATAACACGATTTCTGATGCTAGCTTTAATGAAGCATGTATGTTATTGCCTTGGAAATTGTATACTGTCAAGTAAACGACTTCTAATATTACCTTGTTGAACTGGAAATAGTATCATTTTTTGTAAGTGGGTTGTATATGTGTCTAGCTAGACTAAGGTCAGCGATAATAGATACTTTCATTAAATGTACACATGGGGTACAAAGATAGTTAAGAGATAGTATATTTTTCCAAAATGTTTTTAGCCGGATTTTCAACGAAAAAATTCGGCTTATAGTTTGGTAAAACCCGGGCAGACGGGCGGCCGGGCGGCAAGTCTGGCGTCCAGTGTCGTTAACAATTGCGTTAAAGTTTTTCTTTACCATATATTTCTGCCATTTATTGACAGATCTTTATGAAATTTCATACAATGATAACATACCATGTGGTGAACAAAATTAGAAAGTAACCACAATTCTACCTGGCTTTATTATGGATTATTTCCCTTTGTAATTTTTGCGTTAAAGTTTTTTAATCCGGCTTTAATGTGGTTTCCACATTACATTTCTTATTCAGTTTTAGTCGCGTTATATGAATACCGATTTGTTATGTTTTCATTTGTAACTGAATTGAAAAAAACATACTATTCTTAGTTAAAACTTCTTCGGTATTGACCACAATCGTACATGTTATTTTTCAATCAATAGAGTAAAAGTCACATTACAATAGCATAAAAGGGTTTACTCTTAGGAAAAAATAATGTTCTTTAGTAGATAAATATCGTGTTAAACCAATACTGAACAAACATATTGAGAAGTATCTTTTATCTCCTTCGACCTGGTTTGGTACAATAGCTATATCAGATATATCATTAACAAATCAGAGACTTTGTAAGACTTCTCTATTCACATAAATATCTTTAAATGTTACAATAAATTGGGAGAACAAATTATGTTCTGTCAGTGAGCAGAGAGGAAAGCTAAATTTACGACCGTCGCTCCAGTATTGATACTCTCTGTATTCAGGGTTTTACTCAATCAACAAGCCACAAATTAGACTTTAGACGTCGTGCGTAGTTTGATCTATATTCCGATATCTCTATTTCTTACGTAAGAAAATATATACAAAGATGTTTGGTACTACCGTGTCCATCAACATTTACTTTAAGAACATTTCTGAACAAGACTTAGGCACATATACACATATATTTGTTTCTTATAACTTCCTTGGCATTAAATTTCGTAGTGTCGCAGCTGCTTGCCATATCATGTTTATTTTCACTGTTAGAAAGCTACCTGACGCCGTTATATGACCTATACAATGTGTTGCTATGGCGTTAAACCCAACAAAATAAATTAATAGAAAGCTAACTATATGTTTCAAAAGACCAAATAGCAAATACAACAGACACAAATGCTTTGTGAAATCGAAAACTGAAAAGTAACATCGAATTGAATGGAAAGTTGGAAATAAGATAATTATTTACGAGGAGTTTTTGTTTCAGTTAGTGATTATGTACCCATACACAGTTATGTATTATTTTCACTCATTTAACAAAAGTCCTTCCGTGATATGCTCAAACTTATTAGTTGTGTTGCCTTTTATCAATGTTTGCAAGTCGTTCAACTAACAAAGTTTAAATTGGTTATTTTAATCCCAGTAGGAGCATTTATGTTTCTCATTTTAACATTGAAACACATTTAGGGTTTCATTCAATGCATGTTGATTCTCCTGGACAACATAACATTGATTAAATCAAAATAAATCAGGTTATATTAGCGAAGCAACAATCATGACTTCACGTAGAAAAGGTACAAAAAGTGGAATTTTGTGTTTTTTTCTGATTCTGTTTACTTGAACCTTCAGTTTGGATAAACAGGTTTTCATAATGACACTTTAACAAAGATTCTATCACATGACTTGTCAAATGCACTTCCATTGACATTGACATGCGAAGTTGCAAACTATTTATATCATTAAGTAGCGAATTTCACTTTTCGTGTAGTATTTTAATCTTATCATTGGTCACGTGGTTAAATTCTCTATTAATTACAGTCCTTGGTATTTCTGTAATCCATTGTTCTCCAGTAGATGATGGAAATACAACATCGTCGTAATATGTTATCAAGTAATAGCATGCCTGAAAAAGAAGTAAATTGATTCGTCGACAGTTTTTGTGACCATTCTCAAATATAAAAAAAACACAATTGAATTATAACAATTACAAAATATTCAATACAAAAAGAGGTTCAGTTATGTTTAATTTACAAACTTATGACCATCCGATTTCTTTATATTGTGTATTATCGTTCAACAAATACGTTTTGATATATAAATTATACGTTTTGCTTTATAAATTCTCATTCTTTAATCAATATTTTGTATTAAAATTTTCACTTAACTAAGCATTGAGTTTTTTGCGATGAAAGAATGACAACATTTGATTAGAGTCTAGTTTCGTTAACAATGTAACAATGATTAATACCCCATTGGAGGAGTTGAAAACTTGATTATAGAAATGTTTCCAACGATGGATAGGATTTTTCCATCATTTAAATCAGTATTAATTGAATATGTTTTGAGTTTGCGTCTTTTATCAGAGAAAGTTTTACGAACTATTTTTTTGAATGCACAGAATGACATCAAAGTATGGTTTTATGTTGTTTATTTGTTTTGTTTTGCAAATGTCCTCAAACGTCATTTTAGGTAAATACATATATACGTTGCTGTTATTTACATAACATTCAATTTAGAATATATGCGATTCTAGTTCAATTTCCTGCAAGTTATAATAAGTCATGGACTTTGACGATAAAGTAAATTTCTCTCTGTAGAAATTTTGTAGGCTTTTACATGTAATAGAAAGCTTAGCGAGTTGATAAATGTACTGGTTTGCTAATATAATACTTAAAGCAACCCTTTAAAGAAGTTTGTTGGTTTTTGGTATTGTTTAAATAGTTCTATTCAATTTCATCTGTAAATGAATAACATAATATTATTTTCCTTTTTCAAATGTTGCCAAACCACGACAATGGTTACTTGGATAAGTGAAGTTATCTTGATTATTTTGACAATGAAATAATAGGCAAGTGAAATGGTGTTACTTTCAAGGGACAATTATACGCAGAAAATGTATCCATGCGGTCTTATATTTTACACCCATTTATATTTACATAAAACACGTTTATCTCTATACTAAACATATAAGTTGTTTGGATATTTTTCATCCAACTTTTCCAGTCTGACGTTCGTATTACGTGTTGGTACCACGGATTTCTTGTAATGAAAATTTATGTGTCTGTTTCACTTTATATTGTTCTTTCTTAGACACTGGATAATGCAATAAGAAGAGACGTTTGTCAACTGCAGAACTGATTCTTCTCTCTACATGCCCAGTGTAGAAATACAAGAATTCTCAGCTTCATATTTTATTATTTCAATAAACTGTTCTTAAAGTGGAGCATTTAAATGATGAAAAATATTCATGTGTGATAAGTTAAAAATGACAAGCTATGTCAAATAAATTTCATTTTTTATAAATTTAATAGTCACACATTTTAGTGATCTCAACATAAGGATTCTTCTGACAAAAGTAAGCAGCGATGAAGTAGACATTATAATGACATCAAATATATACTGATTTATTGAAAATTGCCATTGATTATCGATTGAGACAAAGTGACCATGCACGTATGGTTTGTTTGGTTGATCGATATACAAGTATGCTTCAAGTTAACTTTGTTATATATTTTACATAAATTTAACTACCAAATACGAATATGCCTTAATTACAAATCAAATTTAAGTGTAATACAGTCATGTAATCTTTTGTATTGGCATGACATATCGATGATGGTATTAGCCAAATGAAAACACTTGAATCGTTATAATACATTTTGACTAGTGTGATTTAGTAATAGTAAACTTGTTTGGTAAAGGTAAAATATGAAGGAATTTTATGAAAAGCTGTAAGATACAAGTATATGACATCATTTTCTCTTCTACAATATACTTAAGCCCACTGCTGTTGTTTGTGTTATCATCTTGCTTTGTTTCTACAGAGGCTTTCATTTCATGTACAGTTCTTACAAAACTAAATTAGACATGAGGAAAACGGATTGATTGTAAAAACTACTAAAGCTAGATTATAGGTCAAGGTTTATTTGTACTATGGTATGTGTATGTGACAACAAAAAGTCTGATTCACTAAATTTAAATTAAAGAACCAATCAACTGAATTCTTTATACAATTTTAATTGTTAATTAAACCTTGCAAGTTCACCAAGGCCAATTTCTTTTGTATTTGCAAACAAAGCAGTTCACGTAATTAACCGGATTAATTCAACTTGGCCATTAATCACCTGTTTGAATTTAGATTAGTGTTTTATCGTTTTTGTGTTGTTGTTTTTTTATAAATTTAAAGAAAACTGTGTGATTGATACTGCCTCGTACATGTTTTTCTTGTAGGAAGAGTTACGAAAGCAGCATATGCGTCAGGGTTACAAGGAGTAATAGAAAACGTTACAAAGCCGTTAAGACGCTATCACTCATGTGATTTTCATTCGAATCTATTTTTACACAGCTTCACATTCTAAAAGTCAATCAAATCCATTGTAGCTATCATTGATATGAATGTTTCGGGGCTCGGAAAAAGATGTGTTATGTTTGATTAAATTCCAAATCTTGTTTCATTAGCAATGTAGCATTGATTGAATTCTCGTTGGGAACTGAATGCGTTTTTATCTGAATGAAGTTTTATTATTGAAATTAGACGGATCACAGAAACACTGTATGATCATGCTCAGCAAGATAATAAAATCAGAGTAAAAACGTTATGAGAATAGTGTTTTCTTGTAAACTTAGTGGTGGCTTAGTGCAGTGCACAAAACAATTTTGGTACACATGCACTGATTGTACTATCTTGTGACGCAAGGTTGTACATGACGATTTGTATTTTGCTGAGTTTTTGTATATCTTTAATGCTAGAATTTCACATTGTTTTGGCATTGGTTTTGTTTGTATATGACTTAAACCTGGTTAAAAATGCCCTGCTGCAGTTCTTGCTCATTCTTTAAACGATCACGCAGTAAGTGTCAAGTTAAGCTGGCTGCTTTTATATTTTTTGACGCACCTTGCAATGATTGGTCCAATTTATGCCCGTTAATATTAAAATTATCAAAATATCTCGGAAAACCAATCTTAAAGTATAGGTTTTGAAACTACGATGTTCTGTAGTGTTTCTTCTAATCGATACAATTTGTGCCTCGATTAATAGAAACAAAAGTCAAATAAACACATGCCAAAATCTGCATAAATTAGTAATATTATTTGCGATAAACATAATCTGTTTCCTCAAAAATTGCATTTGTCCAAAAACCTTTGAACGGACATTTATATGAAGGGGACGTTAAATATAGTTATGTTGCAAGTATTGTTTTAACATAAGGAATGTTACCAAATTGATTTCTTGTGAGTGCCAAAGTTTGATACAACTTTATGTTTTCCTTGTGTTTACAATATGCTATTATGGGAGTGCACTTTCAAATTGTCTTGAAAGTTTGCCACATTATGTATCTTGCAAACACCACATTAACTGACAAATGTAAAACAACAAGGGAGGGGATGAGATGAATTATCTAAACTGAGATAATAGCCACGTGATGCATCTATATAAACTTTCTGAAGTATATTTGCTGTTTAGCCACCCTGCATCTCATGGTTTATCATTATAACTCGCAATAGACTCGTTTCGTTTGGAAAACGATGTATGTGCCATTTGCGTAGGACGTGAAACTAGAGAAGCTGTGTGTATTTGAGCTTTCTGTGGGAATTGACATAGACAGTCTAATAGTATGATCATAAATGTGTGTCTTTAATACATATCATTAACTTTTATTTTCTGTTTTGATATGTTTTGGAAGAGGAAGGGAATGTTAGTTTACGTGTGATGTCTGAGTTGTGTTTAGGTGAAATATCACATGATATATCCAATGATATTTTTATATTACTGTGTACGAGTGTGTGTCTAGTTAACTTGATCAGAATTTAATTATCAATCGCATAATACACCTTGTTAACATTATTTCATATAATAAACACATTATCTGATGTATAAGTGTTTTTTTCACCTGGGGTATCGATTTAACAAAAGAGAAGTCTAACAGTAAAAATAGGGATGGATAAATATATTAGGAAATATGTTTTATTATCTATATAAATCAAGTGAGTAATATCTACACTCTTATTTACTGTGCCACACATGCTGAATAATTGACTTTCTTTTCACAAGAATAAATAAATACTTTAAAACTGCTACACAATAGTGTGATTTCATGTGTTCCCCCATAAACGGATGAATCCAAATTTCAAAGTACAATTACATTTATAAAATTGATATATTAACTATAACCTCCCAATTGTTTGTATGGACATACCCTATTTGTCATAGTATTGTACATGAATATCAGGGTAAACAGTCATATGATCTAAAACAGCAACAAATTAGGCATTTCAGGTACAGAAATTTAATTACTATTTATATCTGATTTTTCACTAGTTTTAGTTCATACAGAAATTAACGAAACACAATAGTTTGTTTAAATTTTGGTGCTCATTTTGTGTATATCCGTTTCATATCTACTTTGATTTCCAGCTACTTTGAACTCATATCCAGAAATGGTAAAAGGGGAGTAGGCAAATACGATTACCGATTATCATTTTTCTTATGCATGCTGTTTAGTGACGAACATTTAAATGCATGTCTTTACTAACTTCACTAGTCATGTATTGTTTACGTGTTCCTGTATTATTTCCGTGTTTCTGTATTGTTTCCGTGTTCCTGTATTGTTTCCGTGTTCCTGTATTATTCAATTCCGTCAAGTAAGCATTCTTAGTTTTGACTTTTTACATTCCAAGAACAAGATTGTTTTGCATTATGTTTGTATTATTCAAGCAAATTGAATTAATGATTTACCGTCAGCTACAATTTGGCGCCAAAACTTCGATGTTCATGGAACATACTAATTAAAATTTCCAATATTACATGTAGCAATCGTTTACTTTGCATGATATTTGCTTCGCCGAAAACCTTAATAATAATTTTGTAAAAAGATACGATTGCGTTTTATCTTGAAAAATAATTGTGTATTTCGTTTTAACTGAGGGTATGACCTTCTGTCTTTTTGTTTTGTTTTATTAGTCTAACCCTCATTAAATTTGATGTTGAGTACATGTAAAATATACCTTGGCTTGTCTTTAAAATGTTATTTCATAAATAGTGACATGTATTTTCCTATGTGCCAACACTTTTACCACACCTTAAAAGAAAAAAAGCATTAACTTAAAGTCTTATTGTCGTTTCTGCTCTATGCCACTGTTAACATCCAACTATGCATTCATTCTTAATGAGTCAACTATAAGCAAGATAAAATATGATGATATCACACTTGAAATATTTGTCATATTTGAAGAATATATCAAACAATTTTAAATTAAATATTTTATCACATTTACTTTAATTTCATACCGTTGAATGCAATGAAATTGTTGAAACGTGATCTCAGTGTCTATTTACAAGTACCGAGCGATGATACCACCGACAATCCTTTTCATTCAGAACAAATGGTACACTCTAAAATATGCTTCATTCATTTGATTTATATAACTGAGGCTTTTGTTTGAACATTTGTATTATAGTAAAATCGATTTTAATTTTTGCCTATTCATTTTTACTACAAATTCCTACCATTCTAGTTGAAAACATTAAATAATAGATCTAAACAATCATGTAAAAAAGGTATGTCTATTCAACCCGTTATTCAGAAAACAGAAAAGTATAAAATATTTACCAATTATAACTTATTGCCGTCATATTACCGCTGGTTCCCAGGTCAATGTTATTGTTTCTTTCACCATGCTCAGATGGTTTCACTAATTGACTTGTTCATGTTTTTACTATGATAGATAGTGGCTAATCAATAGCTCTGAAAACGACTTCCATACAGCCATCATCTCATAAAAGATTTATAGTTTTTTTCATTCCAGCAGTTCGATGATAAATTATCGAGTCACGTGACTGATTGCCGATCGCTTAATATTTCAATGGTGCCGGTGTTGAGTTTTTCGCGAAGTGCAATTAATAATGCAGTGTTTGCAATCATTGCGCATTAGAAGTCACTTACTGGTAAATATTTTTTATAACTTTCACACAGTTGCTTCCATATCGTGCCGTTCGTCTATATTCATTAATTATTTTGATGACTTCGTCGATACGTGTGCTGATATTCTGAGCTAATTATCTAAAGCAATTACCTCAAAGTTTGTTTATGTATACATGAACACGTTAACGTCAATTTGAAGTTCTTCAGAGTAATATCTGGTGCATTGGGACTATGAGATATAAGTACATTTACACTCTTGACACCTAAAACATGTTATTTATCTCGCGATGTTGCAATATTTATTGTGGCGTGACTCTCCGGTTCTCAGCCTCAGAAACCGTCTTGATCCTGCTGTGTAAATGCTTTAAACATGACATCACGCCAACGTTTGTTCTGTTCTGTAATTTGCGTGTCTAGCAATTTTGATTTCTCAGCTACTATTCTGTTCTTACTTAGTTTTGACGAGACCGGGTCTGGTTTTTATTTAAACAAATATGTATTAACAAACAATTTGGAAAGCAAAATAAAGTGTAATGCCGATTGTAAATGAAACCACTGCATGTAATAATAAAAAATAATAAAAAGATGAGATGTCTAAAAATTGAAGACATTTTAGAAAATGGTTTTAGCGTCAGAGGTTGCATAACAGCAATGTATGCGTAAAATTGATAGATTTAAATATATTTTAGAAATGTTATATTGTATTTGTTTGATTCATCAGTTTCAGTTCATTAATCAATAAAACACAATGTATACTTGAGAAGTGCTCAATCTCAAAATGAGAACACTGCATTACTTTCAAGTCAAGTTTTAACTCAAGGCAGATATCTCCAAAAACAGTAAAACATTACATATACTCTATCACTGGAGTTCCCTAGATTATCATACATCAATGTTGTATTATCATTCAGCTGTCTTTTCTATAGTGTATTACTTGATTTAAGATATTTTCACAATAACTTACAAAGACTAGGTCTGACAGTTATTAAAACAAGAATGGGTTATATCTTGTCAGAAGATTCAGAAAGCTAAATTATTTATTAGATAACCACACATTGCTGATAATTCAGTATTTGCGTACACTTTAAATAGTATTAGGGAAGAAATGTTGAACAACATAAAAAATTGGCAACTGACAATGCCTGTTTTACATATTCTGAAATACGCGATCGATCTCTTTAAGTAAAAGAAGAAGCGCGCGTCGATAGTTACGCTGTGCAGGGAATGGTTGAGTAAAGCTTAATTGAAATGCTTCTGACAGATACTGAGTTGTATTATTGTTTAAGACTTCATTTATGGCATGTAGGCGGTGTATATTATAGACAAGTTTGGCAAATTCTATGAAATAAATGCTAATTGGCTGTCATGACTAGAAAGAATTTCAATATTTATTATATTTAGCGAACGACTTCGCGCAATTATTTATAAATATTTTCCATTGTCAGTTGTAAATAAATCATTATTGACATGAACATGCAAATACATGAAATTGACATTAACTCTTACAATAAAATATATGTTTTATTTTAAATACATGACATTTTTATCATTAGAGAAACTGTGCTGTCAGAAGTCTATTGAATTATGATCTACTTCCAACTTGGGAATACAAACTAATCATGTCCTTTATGCATGGTTGAATAAACGCAATATTAAAATAATTACAAGTTTACTTTTATTAATAAAATTCATGAACTATCACTCCAATTCCTTAAAAAATCAATTGAAAAATTTGCAAACATTAAATCAATTAAGATTATGCAGAAACCGAAGTGTTTAACGTATTAATCTGTCCCGAGTCATTTTGCTCATGACGATTCATTTTTAAGAAATAAAGGACGATATAATTTGACACAGGCATGTATTATGTAACAAATCAATTCCATCCATCTACATTTAAAGTCTTCGTTCGATGTATACACCAAGTTGTTAATTGTTGAAGATGTACAAATTCTACAAAAATCTGGTGAATGTACTGTCGTGGGTTGTGTTCATTGAGTACAAGTTGTTGCATGATGACCGTAAAACATCGCGTAAAGGCATACAATTCATTAATGAGTAATGACTTCATTGTTTTGCATGAACTGTCGATGACATCTACATTAAGTTTGCAATTGTAGGGATTGCTTGCTGTTTTTGTAGGTATACTAAGGCCATTGTGCTTGTAGCTAAATTGACTTGAAACATGTTTATTTCCACGAACTCAATTACATGTATCCTGTCCGATATAACCCTATTGGGTTGGTTGAAATTAATCTAGACTATGTCGGTGCATCTTTTAAATGCAAACAACCGAGTGTGCCATATAAATGTTCAAAACTTGGAAAAGACTTGGCACTTGTGTACATTGCCATATGTGTCAATCAGAGAATGTCTGTTTATATTGAAACATAATCGTTTTTAAACACGTTTTTGGTTACGATTCTTTTTGAATTTTGAAAACATAAGAAATAATGATTTACAAAATTACCATGTACTTCTATATTATTATAACTAATGTTTGAATATTCCTTCCAAATCATTATATTGTAATCAAACAAGTATGGCAATAACCTTAGTATGCGAGTTTATTTGTATTACACATACTAATTAATTAAACAAGAAATAAGCCACAATTATTGTGAGTAGAAATGTCATTTATTAAATGACTTCATCATACATAAAACCCCAAAAGCATTAAACAACTTACCATGGCATCGAATAATAAAAAAATGTTAACAATAAAGTATGGAGTAAATAAACAAAACATATTAGTTTATAACTCCCAATACGATAATCGTATATATTGCATATTAGTAATTCAAAACAACTCAAATCTAACCAGCTTGTCAATATATCAACTCCGTTGACGCATCTTGATATGAGTGGACCTATTCACGTTATGCTTCTTAAATATACACTTTACTTATTAAAAGTTATAAAAAGTATTCGAATTTGAATCTATAAAGTCTTCATGTGTAAGCAAACCAATTCATAAAACATAAACACTATTTCTTAGTGAATACTTTACATATGTACTTGCATTTTGTCCCGAGGTCTGTTCATCGTAAATACAATTTTCATAACAATCTAAGAAAAATCAGATCTTGGTAATTAATTATCCGAGAAAATAAATTTCTTAGTGAAAAATTTAACATATCAAGTTGCGTTTTCTTCGTAAAAGACACAAGATACACTTTACGTGTAAATACATTCTTCGTGAAAATCTCAGAAAAATCAAATCTAGATAAATAATTTATCTGAGAGCAGTTCTAGAACAATTTATAATTGTGATAAATAGCTTAAACCTTCTTATGATTGTCTTACGCTAAGTCATATAGTGAGAACTTCTCTCAAAATACCGATGAATAATAGATCGAATTTAAATCATTTTCCCATAGGACATCAAGAATTTTATTAAGATATAATTTGATTTTCTAGGAACTGTTTGTTCTAAGTTTGTCTAAAAAAACAGTAGACAGAACTTTGTGTACCTTTATAGGTGGTGTGAAATTTTGATATCGATTTCAATTGTTCGAAGACGACAGACTCTTTAGATTTAATTACAAAGTCAAACTACGAGAGCTGGTCTTAAATATTTATTGACATCCTACTTAAAAAAACACAGGAACAAAATAAAACACTAAATCTGGAATTTTTTGGATTTTTGTTTTTTGTTTAAATTATTTAGTGCCAAATATTGATTGTAACACTGAATGTCTAAGGGATGAAAAGTTGCATGCTACTGTCGCGACTAATTTAGTTAAACTTCACGACCGTTGTCATTTGGGTGTCATTTTGTCGAGACCAACTATCCGTCGTAAAAAAGACGAGAGGAATTTAGATGAAAACCACAAACATTATATACAAGAACTTGAAAAAATTGACTCTGTTGTACAAAGGAGTGTGTTTTTATGGGTTTTTTTCTCGGTATATTTTGTAGATTTTATAAAGTAAATTTCTAGTAAAATCGATGATCTTAATAATGGAATGGTCTTAATAAAGGGACTTTTCCTCAAATTAAACATTAATAACTAATTTGGAACAAATATCACATAACCTTAGTATTTAAGTTCACTTGATAATAAAACAAGGAATAAGCCACAAGTATTGTAAATGACATTGACATTTAATAAATAATAAAAGATGTGATATCAAAAATATTTATTGAAGAACTAAATGATAAATACATATATGTCGGCATACAGGTTGAAAAATGAATTGACAGCAAGCAATGTAAAATGCGTTCTTCCATTCGAACTAAGACTACCCCGTCATATGTATGTACCAGTTTAAATTCTCAATTGAAATAGTGCCATGGTTTTTATTAAATCGTTTATTATGCAATTTACAATAACCTAACTATATAAACATGTATGCTGCATGTGTTCTACCCGTTTGTTATATACATGCTTTATTGACTAGGTGAAATTAAACTTTAACATAAATTGACAGTTACTAGTGAATATCAATTGTCAACTGCTGGCCTGGCCCGTAACGTTTATAAATTATCTAAACAGAAAACATTAATTCTAACTTCTCATTAGAAAGAGCATGATCCTACATCTTTATGTATTGCGACAGCCACTTCATAGTAGAATGTTTACCAGACATGTTTAAGCCATTTACGGGTGATATATCGTTTGTTAATTATACTGCTTGAGCCTTTTAGCAACACGCTTGCGTTTGCTATGATGATAAAAGGAAACGTTGTTTGGTAGCGATAATTTCACTGTATAAAACTTTATTTCCATTAGTTTATAACTCCCAATACGATGTTCTCTCTCCACATTAAATTACGTTATAAGCGGTTTCCATTAGAGGGAATAGTTGGTTTGACTACAAACACGATATATGACAGTATTTATTGTTAACCGATTCACTTTTCCCCCTAAAAGAGAAAATTTCGTCATTTATCGAGATATCGACGATAATGTTCTTTCCATAGGAAAAGAATTTATAAACAGTTAATGATGTGTCAATAGTAGTTTGTTTTCTAGCATTGCTTGCTTGATCTTCATTGATTTTAGTTCTAACATCTATTTCTTATACCTCACTATTCACTATATACAATCCTCTCTCTCTCTGTATTCACTCTCTATCCATACAGACTTGTCCAATACATTCCGTTCATATAAGGAGAAACTGGAGGAGTCGAGTCTTAACGCGTCTATCTCATTGACATTGCCGATACTTTGGTTAATAAGGGATTATTGTTTTCATTCTTATACGTTTAGATTTGCTTCGGAAAATTATTTACATAGTGTAGGACATAATTCGATCTCTTGTTTTTTTTATTTATCTGAAGTGTTTAATTTGTTTTTTGAGTACACGAGCACACGAAGTGAAATTGCATTAATATCTGAAACTGCGACACCCATTAAACTATAAATATATATAAAAAAAATCATTTAGAAAAAAAATTGACTGTTTTTGTATTTTGTTTTAATGTTGACTGTATCTTAATATACCCAAGTGAAATAATTAACACATTTTAATAAAATTAAAATAGAAATAAAACTACTTTTGTTTAGTTTTTGGATAATATTTCCTCGGATATTCCATCGGACATAGTGCTTACATTTGATAGTGTTTCAGAAGTGTAAATAGTGTTTTAAGACAAACCTTTAACTAGTGTTACATTTATTTTTGTTTGACTTGTGACTTCAAAGACTTCAGGATGTTAACTTAAATGGAATATCATATTTGTTTGGACAATCTTAAGGAGGTAAAACACTCTTTTTCTATTCTATTTTTTCCACAAAACTATTTGTAATTTGTACAGTTTTCATACCTCACTATAAAGATTATTCTTTCTGCGGATTTGTTTGCTTTGCCATTTTATATATACTATACTTGGAATTGTTTAGACGTTGAGAAATTGTTATAATACAGAAGTCTACGAATTCTAGGGAAATTATTAACTTCGGCTAAAAAGATATTTCTGGCAAAATTTATTTTATTCCCAGTCTGAGACTAGAATATATATTACATTAATTCTTGAGCTTTAATTTGTTCCTAAATGATAAATGTGTATAACCTAGATACGACAATTGAAATTGCTCGAGATATTTTGTTAGAAAGGTTTGACTAAATTGTGCTATCTTTATGGTCTAAACACATGGTCTGATCATTCCCTTCGTTCACTTCAGGGTTATAAACCATCGCCATAAACCTTTTTCATGACTTGATCAAGTTTTGTAGTTCTGTCAGGCCATTCCGACTTTTGACCATAAATGATAATTATAAGCGTTATCTCTGGGCATCTGATGAAATAAATCATGGAATTAAGGAACGACCTGTCCGGTCCTTGCGGCCATTTAAGACTAAATTATGTTCTAATCTCCTTGCTATTGATTTTGTTTAAATAGAAAATATTGCGGTGATTACTTGTAAAACAGACAAATCATGTTTTACATTATTCTTCGCCTTTTCTAAAATATTTTATATTCCGTCGGACGCCTCGGATTCGATAATTCTCTTTTCGCATCAAGTAGAAATTACAAAAACACCTGATTTCCTTCCCCTCATGTCGTGTTAACTTCTCTTGTCAAGGAGGCTGGAATTACTGAATCTTGTAATTCATATAAAACCAAAAAGAAAAAATCCAAATGTTCTCGATATTCTCAAGGCAATCGTTGTTTTTTTTTCTTTTCTTTTCATCACATAGCTCTACTGAGTTGCCTTGTACTCCATTGTATTACACTTCAGCTCTCATTCATCATCCTCGTAAACACATGTTTCTGTCAACAGTATTTTTGTATCCAAACATTAAAAATACATGCTATGTTTTTCATGCCAATGCCTTACTCGAGCTGTTTCACCGTATAGCTATTTATGACCACGTTCATACTCAATCAGCAAATATGACAATGTTCGTGACAAACTGACATTTCAATGCATTTTTACCTTGGTGTTGTTCGGTGTGTGTGTGTGTGTTTTACTGTTAAAATTATTGGTGTTATCATAGTTCATTGTAATTATATGACTCCTTCAATGCCATTTATACCATTAGTTCAATGTCAAGAAGGCCATAATTTAGAAGTCGGTGCAAGAAGTACGAAAACAATAGGAATAAATTGTTGGTTAGGCATCTTTCTACATAATGTTTCCCCCACTTTATTTCACTGCAATTCGTATGAAATTTGAACAACCAAATCGCACCGAAATGGTGATTTTGTGATTTTAGACACATTTTGTAAATATTTATTAACAGTTATCCGCCAAAATAACAAGTTAAGTTTCGCTATTTGTACCACCTACCACATTATATGAATCTGCTTTATTCAGTTAATATTTACGTTCTGTTTTATAATCCCGTGCTTTAATATCAAGTCAGAGGCATTCGTTCGGAGTTTTAGGCATGTCCAAGAAACGTAAATGAGAAGACTGTCCGCCGGGATATGACTGATCAATGCGACGTAAAGCTTTACATTACATACATTTCATCACTTTCAAGTGTGCTAATTAACACAATACAACTCAAATACCTTCATGTCTGTAAGTATTTCATATAGTGTATCAAATATTTATATATTCAGTTATTTATTGACACACACTCACCAAGCCAGATTTTCTTAACGGTTTATTTTACTTAGGATGACACATCAAATGTTTTGAATGTTAGTTGAGATCACTTTCTTTCTACTGTATATTCTTCATCAGCTCTCGCATTCTCTACATAATTGAGTTTTCAACAATTAATGGATTTTCAGGTTAAGAAACCATAATTATTGATTTACGTAACCAAACCACGTATAAAGTGAATTTCTTCACACAAAAAACATATAATGTCATCCTCCGCAAGACAAATGAAAAGGTGAAACAAGATCCCTATGTCAATCGTTTCCGCTAACTAGTGCATTAGTGCAATCTCTTTCCCTTAAGAGCTCTATACGCGTATAAACCTGTCTGTACAAGGTCCGGTTTAGTGAAAGCTTTTAGTTTATTTTATTGTGCGGAGAGATCTAACAATTTACGTTAACATCATGACAGTGAAAGTGAGAATCAACGTATTCTCCGAGGAAATAAAATAATTGTGAATTTGATTAATGGTTCTTAGTGAAACTTTATAGGAATCAGTGCATATTACACTGCGAATTTTTATGTTTTCAGAAGTTGATAGTTTCTAGGAGTTGCAAAGTAACTTAAATCTTTTGTTTCTTTCCAAATAACTAAATCTATGTCACTTTCTGTTTAAATAAAAGAGAACCCTTCTGAGTCTCGGCGTTTTGGAAAATGTTCGAATTCCTTATGTTTGTAAAAATGTCATATGGAAAGCAAATCTACACAGTATAGCACGATTAAACAACTGCTTGTCTTAACCATTTTCAGCCATGTAGTATAAGTTGAAATATCAATGTCTCGAACTCGGGTTGTTCGATATACTCAAATAGGTCAAATGTTGTACCTGGTACTAATCTATTTCCCTGCTTTATGATCGTATCTATGTTTATATGCCATAAAGTTAGTAAAACAACATAATTATGGTAGTAATATAATAAAATTTGGAGGTGTCGAAAACGTTGTTCGCTTTAACCTTCTGTCACAAATCATCGAGTGTGTGCTTTTGACATGTTTTCCGAAGTTTTAGATTGGATTAGAAACCACAATTGAGTGAACAACATAATAATATGCATAATACAATATAATAATAATCCGAATTACAATGCCAAATGTCTGCGTTGTAACAACTTCATTGACCTTTTCTTGTTATACAAAGGGCAAAGTCTAACTGTATCATCAACACTATCACTATCATCCCGATGTATAAAGCATTTCTATTTATCAAGAAACAATGGTTCAATGGTTGTATATATAGAACTTATATTTCTAGTTACTTTCATCTTTTAATGTAACGTCAATCTCATTTTGTCCCTGTCATAAACCGTTGTCTGCGAAATGGAAAATAGAAAACGAAAAAAGAAAAACACGTCTGGTTCTATCAGAATCATTAGGTTCTCTTATTTTTTTTCAATATGCTAGGTTAATCTTCCAGCGTTCTTCTCAGAAAGTCACGTTCTTTAATTCTACGTTTTCGAGGTAGGAAAGCTGACATTTTCCAATGATTTACGTTGTCTTTTCTTAAGTAAGCGAGAATAAATGATACGAAAATTTAGAAGATAGATGCTAAGATGTTTCTCCCACGGGAAATGGTTTGATATGAAGCTGTGATGTGTCACCATGAACGTTAATTCTGCGAAATCGCGAAGCAAATGGAAAACGTATTAAATAGCGTTATCGACAGTCAATTATTCTTTGTGGAAATATAAAAGGAAACTGCATGCCGGAACTTTATTTCCTCAGAGATTATGAATGTCTGTATATCTGATAAGGACACCAATGTTCTTATTCCTGTTTCTTGGTAAACATAAATTTTCAGACGTTACCTAAGTCTGGTCAATGTAAAACCAAAGACTTTTGTATCAAATAATAATCACATTTGACCGGAGATAATACAAATGTTAATCATATCAAAACCTTTATTGAAATTGCTTTCTACCCTTTTGGGAATTTTGTACAAATTATCTAATTTCCTAGCTGTTTAAGTAGAAATGGTTTAACCACATTATACTAATGGGCCTGCTACAAAATAAATGATGGGTTTTGCTTCATCAGTCCATCCTGGTTCATAAAATGAACGCATCGTTTTACCAGACACTTAAACAAAGTATGATGATTTAGAAATACGCAACGTATAAATGCAATAATAAAACCGAACAATACGTCGATTGCAATCATTACTCTCATGAGAGCAAGTGTTAGAAATTTCGCTCTTCAATTTGTTTTAATGCACATTGTTGCTGCCACATGAAACCTATATTTCTGCAAGAACAAATAATTTCAAAAGATATCAAGTTTCAAAAAACAAAGGTTTAGTAATAAAAATATTCAATAAACGACAGTTTTGTTATTATCTCCGGATCAATTTTAAACAAAGCCATTATAATCACATGTTTGATATAGCTTCGATGTTTTTTTATCAGATAATGTCAAATATGAGCATAAAGGGTAGAAAAACTAAAACAACGGTTTTAAAAAGAAAGGTATGGATTGCTTCAAAAATCAAGATGTTACCATACAGCGTTGTAACATAAATATGTTAAATGCGTTACTGTATGTCTAATCCGGGTCGATAGCGCAGTTGGTAGCGCGCCGGGATTTGGATACTCGTGCCCGAGGGGGTGCGGGTTCGAATCCCACCCGGGGAGGTCATACCCTTCCATAAAAATTTGACAATAATGTCGATTTTCCTCCATTGATTAGATAATATGGAGAAGTTTCCGGCCTTGTGGAAGGGTAGGTGAGTACTGGTTATAGACAATGGTCCAGGAAAGCTAGGTTAGGTGCGCTGGACGCCGTGAAATGACTAAAATTGTGTTGATACGGCGTTAACTCCAATAAATAAAATAAATAAAAAAAATAAAGAATGTCTAAACGATAATGAATGTTTATTAAAATATTAAAATGTATCGAGAGAAAAACACTCATCATTAAGGTGCAAAAATGATGATTATTTTCTAGTAGTAATTTCAATAATTTGGTAAAATATAGAAATACATGAATCAGTCGAGTCTACACTATTTGCCTCGATTGCTAAAATTCTCACAAATAAAGCAGAAATCACATTATCGTTTGTTGGATATATACTTAAGATGTGATCTATCAGGCATTCCATAATATACTTTGGCTGGATCGTCCTTATTCATTATATAGTTGGTATCTAAAATGTCGATAGCAATCCTTTAGACATATCTTCGTATTTTGGCACATGTTCTATAATTATGTTTATATAAACTACTACATCTATATCTTATAAGTCTTGTATACTACGTACTTTATATCCAATATTATCTGTAGAATTATTTACTGATATTAAAACCAACAGGCATCAGACAAATTGGCCATCCAGAGTTTTACATTCTTATTAAAAACTACTGATCTGAAGCCAAAGTTAATTAAGCAAAGACATGAGACAATGGCGGGATTATGCGCGAGGCATCAGGTGGTGGAACCATCCTGACAATGCAAGACATCACAGTTAGTTAATCAGAATAGATTGTTTGTTCTTGCTCCTGCCAACACTTTCTATAATGTATTAGATAATACATTATATGGATCGAGTATGTCACAAACAGTATACATTCAGAAATCACGTGATAGATATATCAGTGCATATGTACTTAAAACTCAACACTATACAACATATTTCGGTAATGTTGTTTTTGTACTAATTTACCCGGCTAGATCAGTTGGTAGCGCACAAGTCCTCTTATCGAGGGGTCGTGGGTTCGACTCCAGGGCAAATCATACTTTCGTGGGGTTTGGTCTTTATGAAATAATTT
The DNA here is from genome assembly GCA_025267735.1 of Mactra quadrangularis. NCBI lineage: Eukaryota > Metazoa > Mollusca > Bivalvia > Venerida > Mactridae > Mactra > Mactra quadrangularis. The sequence goes on along the minus strand of CM046309.1, from coordinate 53,756,829 downwards.
CTATGCCCATTCTCCCTCCTGCAACTGATGCTAAACCGTGTAAGTTAATTGTCATTCATTGATTATCAAACTCAACGGTCTTGCTAGTGAAATGTCCTTAATATATGAACGTTTTATTTTGTCAAATTAAGCATTTGAAACTAAAATCGTCATAAGATTTGCATGCTTAAGCATAAACATAGGCGTCTTCACATGCAACAGCAGAACTTACTTATAACAGTACATAAAAAGATAGAATATAGAACAATGCTCATAAATCAGCCTACAAACAATGTAATTCATATAATTATAACTGCAGCATAATGACAGGAAAATTGCAGCGTATTAATAATTATCTTGATGTTTACTACATTAATAAGTTTTTGTTGTTGCTATAGGCTTCCACAAATTGCACGCGACAAAGAATGTTTTGTTTCTGCTCGTCAGTACATGCATTTATGTTAGCTATTATATCTTATATGTATTGATATAGGTATGTCTAGTCCGTAAAAAAGCTATTAAACTCCACTACAGCGTTTTCCATTTCTTTCATTGATAGATGCATTTTTTGATGAAAAAAATGATATTTATTTATATCCACAACTACTGGAATCAAACCAGGTTGTCAACCTTACTGCCTGTTGACGCAGCTTGTTCTGATAGTACATGGAATAATGAACTTGACAAATACCAAATTGTATGATGATTTTGTCATTTTTATACATATTTATAAATGACGCATGTAATAAAACAATGATAAAAAATACATGACAGACGTATTTACAATGCTGGGATAAGCAAATTTATTCCTTTTACAACTTAACTTTTTAGTGAAATCATTATAATCACATTTGCTTATCCCAACTTACAATAGTAAATAATACATAGTAAAACATGTACTGAAAGAAGGTGGCGCAAACCACATAGCCATTACTTTATTTATTCAATGGAATGTACATGTGGTATCCTACATACACCATCGCCTCTAGTCTAACATATTGTCGTCTATTCAGTACAGTTAGACTGTTAAACACAATGACTATATATTACACATGGATTCTGGTTCCTGCTGGGATATTGTTGATATTTTCTGGTAAATGTAATCTAATATTTATTCAAATTATTGCCTAGAGAATACCAGTACGTCAGTTAAACTCAGAAATCGATTGGATTGGAATGTTATTTTAATTTTCATAGTTTACTTTACCATATATTTTCGCTTTCGTTTTATGACGGCATGTGGTATTTACAATTATTGTTATTGTGCTTTGCGTCCATGTTTGGTGCCGCTTTGAATTCACTAGATAATTGTTATGCTCCTAAAAGGAAACCTACTCGGGCAAATGATAACTTGAAAATTATTTACTTATATTTTTAAATTTTGTCAAGTACTGTAAATTGTTTGAAATTTGTTGTCCCTTTTTTGTAGTACAATAGTGTTACTTGCAAGTAAGACTTCGTGAAACACAGGTACAGCGTTTAACGAATAAATCATGATGATGAAACGATTATTCTGCGACTGTCTATAGATACACAGTGCCATTCTGAGATACATGTGCATGTAAAATAAATACAAAATTAATGTTTTTAGTGGCAGTGCCCCTCCTTTCAGATGTAACTATCATACCACCTTAATGATTCAAAACATCTGAAATAAAAATTTAATTGTATAAAATGATAATAAAACAGTTCTTTAAAAGCGTAAATGTTATTTTGAATATCACTGTAAGCTAACATAAAGCTTGATATTGAGCGCAATAAAACCTACAAGAGAATTTGAATCCTCAAAACCCGGGTCGATAGCGCAGTTGGAAGCGCACCGGGATTTGAAATCTCGTGCCCAAGGGGGTGCGGGTTCGAATCCCACCCTGGGAGGTTATACCCTTCCATGAAAATTTGATAATAATGTCGATTTTCCTCCATTGATTAGATGATATGGAGAAGTTTCCGGACTTGTGAAAGGGTAGGTGAGTACTGGTTATAGACAATGGTCCAGGAAAGCTAGGTTAGGTGCGCTGGACGACGTAGAATGACCTCAATTGTGTTGACATGGCGTTAATTCCAATAAATAAATAAAATAAATATTGAATCCTCTAAAGTTCATTTAACAAGAAGTATTAAATGTAGTCCTAGGAACATTTAGTTTAATACTATCACTAATACAATCTTGATTTTCTTTACATTTTACTGCGAGCAGGAATGTGCGTTCCTTTTAAAGCATTATTTGTTTTTAAGTTTTCCATTAGTAACTTGCTTTTTTCACGAACGATCACCGTCAATTTATTACTGGCTTAATGTTCTAATTTCTTTAAATTATTCAGTAGAGAAACTCGACTCAAGAAACGTACTCATCTAAAATTTATAAGCCTAACATTTCTGTCCTGTCATAAAAAGAAGCTCGTACATTGTAGGCTTCAACCACGCCTTAACCGAAAAAATAGTTGGGTATAGAAGTAATTATCTATACGAAAACTTTCTTTTTAGCATTAAACCCGTATGTAATCATCATTAGATTTTAAGGCATCGGTTTTCATGAATAATTGATGTAGTCTTATCCAAAAGTGACTTTGAAAATTTATCTAAGGGCTTAAGTAAGCCTTCAAGTATATCTTTATGTACATTGTATGTGCAGTCATGGCTGTAGTCTCGTCTATAGATCCTAGTTCATGTTTAATTGATATGACACCTATTGATTTTGTTGGTATACACGTATGTAATCGCTACAACTGTGTCTACAGCAGTTAAACACACACATTTTTTAGGTATTTTTATACTTTTCACTGTCCTTTAATGCTTCTATTGAGTTAAACGCCGAACCTGTACATAGATATATTTTTATTTTAATTTTTCGACGGCCAGTTCACTTGACTAAGCTTTACTGCACTTTTGTCTATCTAACTAGGACTCATCCGTCCCAAATGCCGATACGTTATCCTGAACGAAACCCAGTGTGCCTCTAACTAAAGCCTTTTGACGTTTACCATATTTCAAAAAGAGCTAGCAATTAAGTTCATGCTTACATTTCTTTCATAGTGCATGCCGGTATATATAGATATTTCTTCTTATTGAAATGCAAGCTAGTGTGCGAAACAACAGTCTATCACAATGATAAAGACATGTTTATATGGTGATTAAAGGATTAGTCTTCCCCATGTCTGTTGTGTGTTGTATGGAATAACTTACTTATACAATACCTCGGGGAATAGACTCCTTAATAACTTACGTGGTATTACTTTACTAGCTGATATATCGAAAGAGAAGGAGAGAGAATATATAGAGAATGCAATGTCTTTAGCCAGATGAATCATGTAGAAGAACTATGTGTGTTTGATCATATATTAAAGTCATTTGAAACCATAAGCATGTCTAATGCTACATTAATAATAAAACAACCCTATTTGGATGAATGGTTGGATGGATATGTTAAAGAAACGTCTTATAACAAAGGTACTAAGAGAATGCGTGTATTAATTATCCATGGATTGTTATGTAGAATGTAAAATATAGATGAGAAAGTGAAATATTTCCAGCATGAGAAGGTATGATATGCAATGAATTATGAATCATCTTTTCGTTTATGGTTTCACTTCATTGGTCTGGAAATTTTCTTACAAAACGTCTCACAATGACATTTGTCCAAATCAACCCCGATACAGTTCCGAGTAAAGAAACCCCTATTTTATATGTAAGGTACATGTTTTTGTATTCTTTTGATTAGTATCAACTGCTTATGGCCAAGTTGACATAAAAAACTTCCAACGAGGAATTCATTCAAACATTAGCTGCAAGAATCTCTTACATTAAATATTCAGATATTTTGAGAACATGTTATGGGCTTCGACATGGTTATACTCGTCGAGCTCGAACCTTTTCGCGATAATTTTCGATAATGTCGATTTATATCAGGAGGAGTTTTTGAATTGGCTATATGGGAATTCTATATTTGTTAGTAATACTTTATATGGAAGGCAAGAAAGTGACATAAAATAGGACATATTTCATCACTAGCGTAAATCAAGCATTGTATTCAAACCAAGTTTGACCATTTTATCAAAACTACTAGTTTACATTCTAATGTCCAATTGCTATTAAGATAAATAAAGATTTTTTAATTGAATCTATTTTCAGCTTATCATCGTTTGCAGTTATCATCTTTGACTTTAGCAGTCTATTTCAATACATTTATAAATATACTGAGTATAAATGAAAACTACACACATAAATGCAAACATATGCATTGCCTAAACACCCTGGTTTTTGAGTTTATGAAAACGTTTCGTATTCATTCTTAGCAACTGAACGTCCCGATGAGCATTTTTTTTTAGTATTTGCTTCATTGTGTTCTCTCTTTACGTAATTTTGATATTTAAAATCTTTCTACAAAGTGAAATGAATTTCCACAATTCTGTGCCATTTTTTGTGAATTTAATCACTGCAAAGATTCTCATTGCGATTAATTGTATGCACAATTTAGTTAGATACAGTAAGAAAGCAGTATGTTATCCAATGCGAAATAACGTTCTGCTAGGCATGCATATACGTTTTTGTGTCGTTGAATGGGACAATTTAGAACACGTCGACTTCAGTGCCGTGATTAGTAAGTTTTCTTAATTTATCATTTTGGTTATTTTCCGACATTCTCTGCAAAATGCATGATACCGCAATATTCAAAAACCTACACACAGCTCCATGCTAATTAAGTCACAAAAGTGTTAAACTACTGTTTTTTTCTCAAGGCTACAATGAAGACTTTTTATGAACAAACTGTACCGCAAATACACAATGTTTGACAAATTGGCAACTTGCTAAGTCTAGAGGTATGAACGGTGTCAAAGAGTAGTGCAGTTCCTTGGATAAAGATACATTTTTTCAAACCGTCGGTATATGCTGAAATTGAATTGTACACCCAAATCAGACTGAGTAATATATGTTTGTTAAACGGGTTCGAATGCGTTTGTTCACCCTATTGACGTATAACTACTACATTAACCCGGGACGGTAGTGCAGTTGGTTGCGCACCGAGACACGAATCCAGTGTCTCAAAGGGGGTACGGGTTCGAATCCCAGCCGGGTTGGGTATACCCTACCATGAGACAATAATGTTAATTTTCTTACAATAATAAGGTATAAGGAGAAGTGTCCGCCTTGTTGAAAGGTAGGTGAGTACTGTTTATAGACATGTGTCCTGGAAAGCTATGTTAGGTGCGCTGGACGCTGTAAAAAAACCCAAAAATGTGTTGACACGGCGTTAAACCCAAATAAATAAACCTACTATATCATAACTATGAAGAAATTCGACTTTATTTCTAAGGAAAATAGTTTGGCAAGCTTGCCAATATTTTAGATCACTGGACACACTATGTTTGTAAATAAGCACACCACAACTGTTATAGCCTCTAAGTTTTGGATATTAACTATAGATTTCCACACAATGTGAAACCAGGAAAATCTCTGAGGTATTACGAATGCAGACTATAAGGCTTACAGTAAAATATTTATCTTCTTTAACTTCGTCTAGGAGTATTATGAGATACTGTTATTACTTTATGGTTATACCCAAATTGTTTCTTTTATTCAATTTCACTTATTTGATGGTTTTAATCGCCATTTCGGCCTTGGTTATTACTTTCCAAACTCTTATTACGTCGACAGAAAGAGTAGTGAAAGCGAGTGAGAAAATTAGGACGCCTGATTACATTCATGGTTTTATAGCACAAACGTCGATCAATATGAGTATATGGTATTGCAAGAGTAGTTAATTTGCTTTTTGAGGTGCTCTTATAGATCGCATACAGAAATTACAAGTGCAAACATAGTTAATCAATTTACAACTGATTCACAGATTTCGATCGAACATTTCTATCAATTTGGTTTTCTTTCTTTCTTTCGTTATTTGACAGCGTGTCTGCCCATTGAGTAATTGCTAATTGTTGTTATTTAAACGACGTAATTGTCGTTATTAACTTAAAAGCTTGAAAGAATGTGTTTGCACTGACAACTAAGTTGAAAAGACAATTAACATGTGTTTAAAGAGACGCCAATGAGATAATTTACTGTTTGAAACTACTGAAGACACAACCATTGATCGTTGAAGCAAAACACATAAATATTTCAGACCTTCAGAAAACATTATGTGTCATACTTATTTAACTATCACTTTATAGTGAAGTTCTGTTTTAATGATCATCATGGTTTTTGCATAGCTATATGTTCTGGCGAATTTTATAGTCCCAAAAGGTGAATAGTTTACCATAAATACATGTACCACCTTGGTTATTATTGAATCATATAATTAATATTGATTTCTAAATTCCCAATTGCTTATTTATAAAAGATAAAGGTCCCTATATTTAGACAATTTTGCTTATAACACCATCGATATTGATGGACATACTAGTGAAACTTTACTGTAGTGCTTTTAAAGAGTTGACAACTGTTGGGTAGATATAACCATAGATAACTATGGTTTGAACTAGAATATTTAGTATTTAGTATTTATTAATAACTAGAATATCTTGGCAACAAATTCATTTTACTCGCTTGACGTGATTATAATATTAAAAGCCTCTAAAACAGCATAAAGCACAAGATTATTTGAATATAGAATGAACAATATAAAACCAAAGTAATTTACAATTTAATTCTTATGACAATAATGGCTCCCTTTATGAAAGCAGCAATACTTATTGAATGGAAACAAGTAACATTGTATTGAATGCGTGTACTGCTAAGATAAAAGCTTTTGGAGATTTGCAGAGTATGATCATCACGTTTACAGTTTACTGTAAAAGTGCATGTATAAGTTTAAGATTTCAAAACTTCCTCTTTTATCGTTATCATAATAATATGTATGTTTTCCAATCATCAGTTCCAATCCCCTATTAAAGGAGTTAATGTATTTGTAACTCAATTTTAAAACAATGAAACTTACGTTGATGAAAACTAAATTTTATTGTGGTTGAATGTTTCTGTAAGTTTCCTGTATATTATATTTGTAATCTGTACTTTATTATATTCGATTATATCCAGAATGGAATTATTATTCAGTAATTTTCTGTTTTCCTGGGAATCTGTTCCACATTCAGCGTTTATTCATGCCTCCCTAGGGAACGTCAGCTGCTCATTCATCAGTCTTAAAACTGCATACTGTTTGCGTGACTAGCTTTAAACAATTCTCTTCTCAATGTCTTAAAGCATTCTTATTTTTCTTAAAATCTTTACTTACCTACCTTCAACTAATTAATATTCATTAATTAACAGCGTCAGATAGACTACTCAATAATGTATCGGTCAGTGTGATTGATAATGATATCACGACATGCAAACGTTAGCAGAATTTCATCACAAGTACAAATACATGAAAAGAAATGTATATATAATTTGTTGACTGTTTCTGGAGCATGAATTATTCTGTTCTTGAAATTGGTTGCCCTCTCACGCTTATAGATTCATAATCCTCTATAATAATTTGCATAAAGTGCTCCATTGCAAGTATATTTTCAGTAATAGTTCCATAATTATTTGTTGAAGTTTTGCAGTAGTTTGTATTTTTTATCTAATCTTAATTGTAATGCATGGAAATTTAAACATGCGACTTGATTATGTCATACGCAGTTGATTAAACTCGTTGTTTCATGTAACAAATCCCATAACATAAATGCATGTTTTGTCTGCGTAAAAATCTTAACTTCACTCGAAGAAAGAAAGACAAATATTTACAGTTGCGTCAATGGGAAGACAAAATGCATCTATCTTGCAAGTCCTTAGAACAATTGATACTATAATGTTTGTAACAACCATTAACGGAGACAAGGAACTTATCCTTTTACTAAAATATACAAATTAGCTATGTTTGCACTACTGTTTACACTAAGGAAGATATTCACTTAAAATTGTATTGGCATGGTTCCAGTTTGGCATGTTTAAAGTTTAGTTTTCTGCCAAGATCTTTAATATTATGACAAAGAAAGATGGAATGTCTTTAGGTTAACAATATACAGTTGTATATAGCATTCCATATAACAACATTTTGATCGACGTTATATCGACTAGCTATCAACGTGTATCGTTAAGATATTATCCTTATTTTGTTTAGAGGTCATTAGAAACTTTGAAATGATGGACAGAAAATCTGTGAGCATAGAATTGATACATTTATAATGTATACTTAAGATTGCGCCAACCTCTTTCAAGTTCTTAGCTATTGCTTATAAAACTGATAAAATGCATCTTCTGCATATTATACAAAGATTATATTTGTTTCGAATACAGATGTGAGTAATTGTTAATTTATCCTTTAAAACTTAACATGGTAATATCAAATATAATTGTAAAAGGTTTAAACGATTTACGTACTGACAGACAAAGCTGTAACAGTACTCGGAGGAACCAGGTTATTAAATTAAGATAGTTCTTCAAAGTGTCTAACAGATTTCGTGCATGAAAATTAGATATAACATGAGTTTTTACATAAAATCTTTTTAAACATATGACCCTTTACAAATCGTGTTTTAATTAATTTGGAGATTAAATTGATGATTAGATGATAAACTCATATGATGTGATAATATTAAGATATACTGGTATTTTGTAATTTGAAATGATAAGCAATACGTTTTCACGATATTGTGAACAAAATAGTGTTTCTTACAAAATATACAACGTTCACTTATATTTTTGTTTTGTGAGGGAGGGAACTAGTTTAGACTTTTATGCTTTATTTGAAGTTTATACTGAATTACTTTACTTTAAAAAACCATGTACATATCCTTTGTTATTAAATGTCTTTGTCTGTGGAACTTCTTTTCTTTACTCTATCACGGTAGTTCAAACAAAAACATATTGCATGTAAAACATACATGAGTATTTTATAAGACGCCTAAGATGAGTTTGTAAATTAATGTTATAAGAGTGTGTTTTTCTACCAATGCTCTTCTAGTTTCATTTTTTGTCAAAGGTTAATAAGAATGCAGGGTTTAAAACAAATTATGGCCGAGGTTAATTTAAAATAGAAACACAATTAAAATTAATTTCTTTGAAAAAATTGTCTCATTTTGTCAGCTGAAATGACATTCTCAGAGCAACGTGTTGAGTTTTAACAAAACATTGTCCCTGGAGTACTAATGAACACAAATTAATCCTTGCATTGGTTTAATTGTGCCCAAAGTGCAACAAAACAAGGAAGATTGCGCAGATTGCACTTTTGAATATTTAATTACTCAAGTGTGAACGGCTACAGCTGACATATTATTCCTCATAAGGTTCAAACGTCTTGCATTGTATTAACTATACCGTTTTCGAATATAGTATATAAACGTAAAATAATGTGTGTGAGATTAAATACATACAGTTAGATATGCCAATACTAAAACAAAAGTCTTCTTAAAACAAGTTATTTACTTCTATAGTCAAAATGCATAAAACTTATGTATGACATGTAAGTTATTTATCTACTCATAACTTTCGACCTTTTTAAATAATAACAAATTATTTGTCAAAAAAGCGTATCATTGAAATTATGTTATTATACACTTATAAATACACTTCGAAAATTAAGAATGTCTAAAATACTTTGGTTAAGTCAATAGCTGTTAAAATCAATGCATGAAGAAAAGCCCTCAGATAACAACAGGATCCAGACAATATTTGAATGTTTCATTTATTCATTTCATATCTTTCCTTCAGTGATTCTTAATAACGCCATAAAATCTAATCTGAACTTGAATAATACTGATTACATTTTGAACAAGATATGGAAGGTCGGTGACGTTTCCAAAGCAAATCATGTGAATATTGCTGATGTTCATGTGAAAATGTCCTTAGAGAATTTATGAACATATTCACATCACTACTTCTTTACAGTAGTTTTTATGAGAATCCTAATCATCGAGATGTGAAGTAAATAAATAATTCTAGGACACGAAGCAATGATTTATTGATATTTTCATTTGATAAGTGACACATATTTTCTATGTCTTTCTTTGTATTTTAACTAGTTCATTTTGCTTTTTGTCTGAGACAATCTGGAGGTGCCCGGATGTCGTAATTGTATGTATGTTTGCGCTCTAGATATTTCTAAGATGTAAATATGTCCCATTGGACTCTAGTAACTAGAATACTAATACGTTTTGTAAATCTCAGGAAATGTTTTGCCTTAATCCGAGCAGGATAATGAGCGAGGCATTTTGCCGCAATAGATTGGATGTAAAGAGGATAAAATATTCTACCATGTGTCTCATCTTGCAAGAATTTCAAAATGAAACTGATCATAACCGAAACACTTAAGGAGTCAAAATTTCAATAACCATTCAAAATGTTTACTGCTGACCTTATTTGTTTGTATACAGACATTTTGGATTCAAAGAGCTAAATCGTGCTGGCTTTTTATTATACAATTAATCCTTAAACATACATTTAAAATCGTAAGTATATTAAACTAGGTCTTAATGTCGAATGTAACGTTCAAGCCTATTCAAACAACTTGCAAATGGCTGTATCTAAGTTAACAGAACTTCAAATACTCGAACAGTAAACAATTTTATGATTGTGCAAGCTATAATCTAAGCCATATAAAGCATGACTTGCATGTCTTCTATCGCTTGACTGTTTCTCACAGGCTTATAAGCAATGTTTTAATGTTACCCACTTTGAACATTGATTTTAGAATCAGCAACACATACACGAATGGGGTGAACGACTCTGAACTGTTGTTTTTGTAGACGCCTTATGTAATGAATGCATTGCAAGAACAAATTGAATCAAGAATTTTGCCAATATTTTTCTTGCAAAAATAAATGATTTATACTCAGTCAATATGCATGTCATTGACCTTAATTTTCTTTCTGTCTGACAAAAACTTTGATATAGTTATCATGAGTATAGCATTTATGGATGTGTTGTACAACAGTTCAGACGATCTTAATCCGTTTTGACCTATTTTAACTTATACTTTATCTAAACGTCGCAGACAAGAAATGATCGTTGAAAGATAGGTCACCGTAAAAATGGAGCAGGGATGAATATTAAAACCCTATTTGCATAATCGTTCCATGGTTTCCGTGTCAATAATAACCTCATTGTTCACGATATTTGCATCATAATGTATAATTCAATGTCATTGTTGCACACAATCACACATAATATTCAATTTGGTTGTATAGCTGTACATAATAATTCGTATTCATTACAAGACGGTTCTGGTTTTCGGGAAACTGATTTGGTTAAGAATTTATTTGCGTATTACAGTCAACTTTTGCCATAAGAACCACATATTGCAAGATCAAAATTCGTGTCATTATATGGTATGTACAGGTAAGTCCCAACTACTTACTTTGATAGAAAAAATGTCCAACTATTGAGACATTTTCGCTATTAGAACCATCGCATTTAATATGTAAATCTTTATTGTAGAAAATTCCATATGATGAAATTTAATGAGAAAAAAAGTGTTTTGACTGTTGATATATATTAATTCATTCTAAACGATGGTTTGTACATTGTGTATTACCGAGTAATATTTTTTTATCAAATTAATTTTTACTGAGTACATTGCAAAACGTAAAGCCAATCAATACATTTTGAAAGCTATAGGCAATGATGCGTCAATAGTGCTTGTATAACAAAAACTCTTCCATTTCATACCATGTATTCAAAAAAGTATCACAATTACCTTAGTATATGAGTTTATTTGTGTTACACATGATAATTAATTAAACAAGGAATAATCCACAAGTGTTGTGAGGGAATGACGAATGATGATATGTGAAAAATTACGAAATCATACACAAAATCTCAAATACATATACACAACTCCACATACCCCTTATTAAGAGTTTGAATTATCATTTAAAGTACATAATGGATAATATACGAGTAGTAGCGTCTTACAGTACAGACCTACATACTTTTGTACCAAATATCACCACAGACATTGTAGCAGTAGTGCTTTTATCTAGTTCAATTCTATTTTAGTCTAGGAAACTGAATTTGCATAAAATTCTGTGATTTAGTTGTACTGAATCATACTTTGTACAAATCAAATGCGAGATATATGAAACAAGCTATGATAAATGATATTTTTACAATTTCTATAAATGACTTGATAATATTACAATTTTTATTAATTATTTATAATGATACAAATTCTATAATGTAATTACTAGATACACTTTAATGTAGCACATAATGTTTATATTTTATAATAATTACACCCACATTTTATTTGACATATCCATTACTAGAAATTACTTAATCACTTTAGTGACTGTCATTTGGTCTATTCAAGTAATGTATTAAGTGCAACGTTTAATGTATTGATCAATTGCTCTAAAAAAGCCACATTGTATTTGAAATATGCATGAGAAATATAATTACAGATAATCATGCGACAAAAATGACATATAATCCTGCGTCAGAAGTATGTTTATGTTTTCTCTTAGGAATAAAACAGAAAACAGATATCATGATTAACTTTATACAAAATATCATGATTTGTCCTCCAATGAGGTGCAACAAAGTCCTTTTTATTTACATTTATTCATGAAAAAGGAAACAAAGAGACTCAACAATTTAACAAAATTCCAAAATTAACATTAATTAGTTTCTATATATGATTAACTGTGTTACATAATGAACTTATGCATACTAAACATTTCTTGCATGATGCAAATTTTTGGCATACGTTTTCCATTTGTCCGGACAGTTTAAGATATCGCTAAAAACTGTATACATGTGTTGTTCATTGCTTTGTAACCAAATAAGTTTAATCAAGTAAATTAGGGACTTTAGTCAGTAATCTTTCCCTCAGACTGATAATATCTGAAGCAATCCAATTGGTAAGTAGGTCTTTACAGTTGGAATCCTCGGATTTTATCATTGAATTCCAATGTAAGGATAACAAAATAATTCATCTAATATCTTTCTTGTTAATGAAGACATTAACTGAAGTAGTAAAATTTAGATAGTTCTTTACCTAAAGAATACTTAACTTGAATTTCAAACAAATTAAATGGTTTACAAAAATGTTATTTAAGATTAATTTTGGCAAATTAACATTGAAAAGTACGGGTAAAAGCTGAGTTATCCAACTAATTGGACCTACCTATTTGAAGAGTATACAAGGAGAAATAACTGACTAAGGTCCATTATTATTTCCTAATCTTCAGACTTTTTGTTAATCTCATCTTTTCAACACTATATAATACATTCTAAGAAATTGAATAATAATATACAATATATTAACGCATCTCAATACTTAATTGATTCAAATATCACGAGTATAGCTTCCCTAATAATTACATAATATTGTAATAGGAAACCTCAACAGCATTACTGCAATTGTCTGCAAAATCATTTTCAATTTCTCTTGCCTCTACTCATCATTGATAGATAATTACACAATTTAATGTTGTCGACAACTCAGTTGTTACAGTATGCATAATCATAGACGATCTATTACAATTATAGTTTTTCATTTCCTTGATGCGGTCTTCTAATGCATTAGGAACTATCTATTCGGCTATATAAACGAACTCCCTTTGAGTGAATTAAATTCTGACATGGGAATCATACGTGTCACATTGTGTATGACAGATTATTATTTCTGTTGGAATATTGAAGCGTGGTGTATAAAATCGATATACATAGGAATGTTATGGTGTATTTTTGTTGTATTTGTACGTGTTGGTAATAAAAATGCTCATTCACATATTTTGACTTCTGTATTAACTTTTCTTAATCTCTCAAACTTGTTTAGAAACGTTTTGGAACAGTTAATATGTGCTGATGCATTGGCAATTAAGTCTATGTTGGCATAAATCTGCAAGGATGGTGATAAAAATTATAATAATGTATACAACCTGCACTGTTAGTGACGGTCTTGACATTTGTTATGTGTTTTGACTTTCATTAAATATACTTTTACAATCTGAAGATTAGCTTGTCTTAAGAATTCATTTTTAAACACAATTACAGAAACTGACAGATTATTACATGATAAAAAACAATTGTTTGCAATAATTACTTTAATATATAAAGTAATTGGAACACGAAATTTCTAGGGCGCAACCTATTTTTTTGTTAATATTTAAATAAGGTTAATTAGATATCAGGCATAATTATTATTATATCACGATATGATGTTTTACTAATTAATTTGTCAAACAGCATTGCATTTTGAGGACTGAAAAAGTAACTTGCTGGCATGTTGAACTTAAATATCATACTGGTACCCTTTTAGTTGCTAATTCAGAACAAAACGATCGTAAAACTTTTGAATTACTGCATGGTATTATTATACATGCAGCTTTTGTTAGTGATACAGATTGTTTTAGAATATAGTTCAAGCATCATCGTTAGCACATCTAACCTTGAGATAGAGTACAAATGCATATTTCAGACTAAGAAAATGTTATTAAGAAACATATTAATCTATATTTCCTTCTCAAGGACGTAGCGGATAATAACATCGACGATGGACACATAATGTATTTTCATACCAGTATATTTATTGGTTTGCACCACTCTATAATTACTGTTATCCAAATATGAAACATATAATTATGGCTTCTCTGCCCTGCTTGGCTTTAATTAACGTGTGAATATATAACTAACATATTGTCATAGTGCCTTTGATCATAGAAACCATTTAATGTCTGCAAAAATATACAATAGCCTAGAAATAGCCTAGGGTCATACTTATCCGGCTGATCACCTTATTTTAATGCCTCCAAATTTATTTTCGCATCCTTTATCTAAGCAATGACGTCTACGTTGACATTAAAAACGTCTGTGTAATTAGCAACAGTGGTCCCATACGCACTAAATCTTCTTATACATTGATTGGAAGCATCCTTTATATAATTGGACATAGATATTATCTAAACAGTAGTGATATGCTGGCTGTTTTATTGCATGTAGGTTCTAGGTCCTGAACAAGTGGTAGTATGTTGCCATTGTCCATTGCTTCTTCATGTATTTAAGATATATGGTAATCATTTCGAACTTAACTGACCATAATGTTTATTGACGAAAGCTACAGTAGAGGTGTATACAGTTTATTTTGCGTTCATGCATTGCCCGATTTAAGCCATTCTTTAGTTTGATGAAGTTCTTTAGTAATGTCAAGTTTATAGTCATTTGCAACCTTTACATCTGTCATTTGATATAGCAATAAGGTTATTTCGTTAATGATTTATTAACAATAAAATTGTACAATCAGATTTACAATTACAATATATTGATAACTCTTGAAAAGGTTGTGCAATTAATTGTTAGCTTAATGTTCTCGTATAGATATGAAAACTGGGATGGCCAAAATAGTAAACAAAATAGTAATTAAACAACTGTTTATGACTTATTACATGCAATAGTTACATGCAATTAACTGCACATTTAAGCTGCGTGGTTTATGCACGTTAGACTCGTATGAGTAGGAAACTAGGGGGATACTTTGATTCCCAGCTATGGCAGGTTGTACCCTCCATTCAAGAGAATGCCATTCTACCATATTTGAAGTGATTTCATGTACATGATTATGTACATTACATACCAATCATTTAGTTTCTTTACATTTCAACGTAAATTATATTTTAACAATTGTTGTGAAATATATCAGGAGATGTACAGTGTAATCGAAATCCCCATACGGAATCTGAATATGTTATTTAATTGTTTCATTAAAATAAAAAGGCAATCTTAAAAAATCACTTCACTTGATCAATGATAAAGAGATATGGCACTTACTGTAAATTAGTACCATTTGTCATTTTATTCAGTTAATTCAATTGTAAAAGACAATAATGACATCCTAATATCCCCAATGAATAGTTATCTACGTCATCAACTAAAATCTGGATTCACTGCCTTTACTTACAAAGACAGAAATAACCAGCAATTAATGTCTCCTATCAGAAAAGACATTTGTATGGAATACATACTATACGTACCTACTGTCGGAAATCTGGAACTGTTTGAAAATCAAGGATACAGCGTAAATGTCAAACGGATGTTTTTATTGTAACTACCATAGACATATGAATCTTTACTTTGTCTATGGTAACTACATTGTTTAGTTTTCTACTATCTATTTGTAGATATTTTACAAGTCACCATTTTCACATTGGCTTATGTATACCTCAATATCATTCTAAAATCCGAATTTATGAGTGTTTTTCCTACTTTACAAATAACGAAATTTTCCATTTTGAGGCACACAAAAATATCTTTTTAGACTATGCTCTCTGCTATTAAGATCATCGGTTTTAAAGACCATAATAGTGGAACTCTTCCGTATTTACGATTTTAGCGGTTTATGTTCTAAATAGATCACTGTATGATTTCATTTTTGACTTGACATTCCAATCTACAAACTCTTTAATCGGTTGTTGATGTTCACCTTTAGTAACCGGTTATAGATTTGGTGCCTTTTTGGTCTTCAAGTATAACATGGAGATAGAGTATCGGTAAAAACATGTACATGTATTATGTACTAGATTTTTTGTTTCACTTTCTTATTAACGTGTAACTTGGAACATTTAGTTAATTTCCAGGACGGATATGGAACACGTAATTAGATTGTAGACAAGCCATGTCTCTACGATCAATGACTTATCATGAAGTTTCTTAATTGAAATATTTAATTGAATTTAAACTTAGTAAAATACTGCGTAGTGCATGAGGGCGATGAATTGTTTGGCTGGGTTTAAAGCAATGTCAAGACATATTTTGGTCAATTTACACCGGCGCTTCAAACATAACTGTTAGGATGATGGTCATGATCGTGATCGTCAACTTCCAATCAACGTAACATGTTGTTGTTGGGGGAGGCATGGCTTCGAGCCCATCCCCGGTCACATAGGGTTGTGGTGAATTTTTCGACTAATATTTCTTTAAAGAAAGTTTGAAAAAGGAAGTCTAGATATTTGAGGTCCACGAACTATTGATATGTAAATTGCCAACATAAATTGGCTCATGCTGTTTAAAAAGGATGTAGGCAGTTTCGTAGTCACTTTCCCCCAAGTAAAGTTCTACAAAATATCTTACTTAATAACACAAAACTTAATGTTTCTGCATGTAAATCCAAATATGCTTGTCAGGGGGTACGTTTTGTCTCTAAAATGGATTTTGCCATAGACCTGTACTCGTATTTAAACAATAAAAAGCAATCTAGAATAATGTTGGCTGTTGTTAATATTGTTTTAAAATCTTCTGTTTATTTTTTGTGTGTGTCTTTGTGTGTTTATAAAAATAATATACGTTTTAAAACTTTTATGTTATGTCGAGGGCTGAACATGAAAGATAGTTACAATAGTGTTTTGTTCAGCCTTCGATGATAACTTGTTCCTGAAAGCATGCACAATCAATGTTTTTGGTCTCATTTAAAGCATGTTTTACATACTGTATCGATAATGTGGGAACTCTTAAATTATTTGATTGTTAATGAATTTTTTTTAACATTCCACATACTCAATGTATTGTTTCTGAAAAGTATTCATATCTCTATTGGTTGTGTATACATATTGTTGGGGTAAAACAGTCCTTTTACCTCCACACTGGCATAACCCTTGCTAATGAAGTGCAAGTTACTATTTAACCAAATAACAATATCCTCAAACTTGACATCATCAAATCCTACATGTTATACTACTTCTTAAAAAGCATTGTGTCCTCTATATACCACTCTATTCGTGCTTTAGTTCATTTAAGTCTGAACCCACGATGTTTAAGATAACCAAAATGTCTGATATGCTATAGTTATCAGTATACTGAAATATGGCTATTATACTGATTACCATCCTTATATCGTAGACAGATTATTAATGTCTTCACATACGGATTAGTAACACGAAAGTAATGTTTGTCTGCTATAGATCTTCACCTTATATCAATGATGATTGAAACAAAATTTGGAATAATGACGATAGTTTCTTTCTACTATATTTAAAATTGAGAAACCTTGTTTTTGTTGTTTTTTTCTTATATTTAAATTTAGAAATATGACGCCTTTGTAACCGTTCCTTAAAGATCACAGGCTTGTCTTTGGACTAAGGTGTAGACATTCATGTGATATTTTGTGGAAGGTGTGCAGCGAGGTGTATAATACCAAGTGTCAGAGATTGTTGGTTTGGTTTGTCAGCAGTTTTATGACATCTCATACATCGTGTTGATAATCTTGTAATAATTTAGTACAATATGGTGCAGCTTTAACTCTGAGAAGAAATGTTTTCATTTTACTTTTAAATGTTTCGATAATAAATTCATTTTTGTGACATGGATAAGAAAATACTTCGCCATTAGAAGTGTTCCTTCTAGAAAGTAGTGCCAATAAAAGTAATGTTCTTGATATACATGACTTCTATATACGAGTATATCTACCACTATAAGGAATACTTTTATTTCAACGTCATGCTACTTAGCAATTTAGTTAAAAGGTTAAATGTTTAAAGTAATCAGGGAGAGGATTGGCTTTGATCAATGGTGTGTCTTTGTAAGACATCTAAATACCAAGCGTAAAATGTTGCTCCCAATTGGTGTTATATTGACTTCAGGAATGAAGAGTAGCTCGCTCTCGAAAAACAGAGCAATTACTTGTTTTAATTACTTTACTTAATCATTGTATAATTATATTTTATATTGGTTTTGGTTATATTTGTTTAAATAATTATTTTTTCATATCTCTGTAGATAAGCCTGTATTGGAAAAAAATAAATGCCGCCTCAACTGAATTTTAAGTTCATGTCTGAAGTAAAATAGTGTAATTTCATGTTGCAATTATTTAAAGCGTCTCCTAGATTTGATCTAAATCTAGAATTCAATGTAGTCACAAGGGCGGATTTGTAACAATTTGTAAAATATGCCAACTGTTTTAATTTTTTGTTTGTGATAGCCGAATGGTATATTTCACTGTTCAATAAAAACTTGAACTGTGTATTTACAACATGAGTATGTGTTTTGGCAAACTGCCAATCATTTTGTTATATCCATTTGGAACTCTTCAACTATGATCTTTTTTATGAATTAAGAAACCTTGTTTTTGTTGTTTTTCTCTTACTATTTGTTCCAATTTTACCATAGAAGTAAATATCCAGCAATTATTTTGGCGTTTCTAGCTAGATTATATACAACAGTATATAAATAGGAATCAATAACCGTAGCTTTACAATTATCATGTTTACAGAATGCAATTTGTTTGTTCATACTACGATGTTATATATTGCCATAAAAGGAGCAATAACCGTTTGAGATAATGCCAAGTTTTCATATTTGAACAATGGGTTTTGGATCATCAAAAGGCAATAAGTAATGCTTAACGTTGTTCTTATAGAAAGATATACAAAAATATATCATGTTTAGCGTCAGTTCGTGGATACCACTGACAATGTTCGATTTTTTGGGTGTTCACGAGCAGTAATCATATATAAAACCGGTATATACCGGAACAGAAGAGAACTTAACTGAACAAATGTTTGTTGGTTCCATATTGTAAAACACAAAGCGTGCATGTATATATTAAAGTTTTACTATTAGGACCATCGAAGTTTATATTATTAGAGGCAAAACGGTCTTATTATATGACATTTTTTACCTCAATCTAAGCGTTTGTGATTAAAGGTCGTTTCAATTTGCGTAAGTTTGCAATAACCAAGGTTTTCTGTGTAGAGGAACTTTTTGTATAAATACTAGTTTTCATCGGTCTACCTGTAGATGAATTCGCTCACATGACATTGCATGAATACAGAGGCGTTGGCAGCAACTCTTAAAACATAACAATAATATAAGACGTATCGACCGATAACAAATGTTTGCCTTAGTTCCTTACGTGTCAAAATTCAGTATGAAAATGCATCTTAAGCCAATGGGTTTGGTCAGACACATAATGGTGATTATTTAGAAATATAGTAGACCGTTTGTTTACACAAAGTAATGTAATTTTATCCATTGATTGTTACTATACCTACTTTACTGTACAATTCGTATTGATTATAAAGTTATGAAGTGATGTATTTGGCACAATCTTGGAACTATCAGACAATGTAATATCTATTATAGGACACTTGTATAAAACAAAGAGTTATGCACTAGACATAGGATTATGACATTTCTTGGAAACTGTTTGAATTGTTTTTATTTTTGTCGTGTGTAACAATGCAAAAAGGTAATTTGTGCATTTTGGAACAATGGTTTGAAATTAGTATTTATTGATTTTAATAAGAGGTGGTGAAAGTTTGTAATTTACAAATGAAGCGTTATTGATTGATATGTATGCACAATACTATTAAGATTTATATTTTGCATCAATTATTTTTAGACTGTGCGAAGTTAGCTGACTATCTACAGTTAATGAGCTGGTATACTTCATATGGCTAACTAAGTAACTTTAGTTATATCAATGGCTATTTACAGCTGGCTAACTGACCAACTTCTGCTGACAAAGTGACCAAATTGCATTTACCCTTATTTCTGATTTACGTCTTAAGTCTTACGATAACTCTTAAATGCTTGAATCTTTTGTTGAAAAGAACATATTTATGTTGTATCAGATACATTCATCGTTATGAAAATGTGCATCCATCACTTTCTATTACACCTAAACCACTTAGTTTCTAAGCTGAAAATTTTTTCTGGCAGACAACGTTTGCTAGCCAAAAAGTTTTGATCCTATTATGTATTTGCTCTAATTTCTCTAAAAATGAGTTTTCAATCATGTGTCAGACACTGATATTCGCATTTCGTGTAATCAATTTTAACAACATGTAAACATGCGTTTAGGTTACTGAATATGTAAACAGTATGGCGCCTGTTCTGTTTTCCTTGTTTTTGTGATCTGTGCTGATTCTGCAGCATTAGACAACAAAAACACATGTTCGGCGACATTGAGCACAAAATCTATTTATGTGGAATAATCCGATTTTTGGATTAATTGCTTTGTTATGCATGAAAATGCTTATCTCATGACTGCGTTGTACGGATACGTCATATGTACGCTCTTACTTGCATGTTATGTGCATTTGGTGCTGTGATTAAGGTTGTAAGAACTTTAATTATATCTAGGTTGTAGATTTCAGTTAAACAAGTAGGTTAAAGACTTTTGTAAATTGCAATTAGCTAATTCATGCAGTGTTTTATGTTATACTTTAATGTAGCAAAATGACGGTAAGCCATGGACAATGTATAGTATGCAATACAAAATACATGTACTCGTATACGGTCGTATTTGTGGCGCAGTAGGCTACGTGCAGGGTTGGTTTCTTGAATCTAGTGTTTCGGATGGGTTGCTAGTTTGAGTATCGCCCGATCCTCTTAGGTTTAGCTGAGGCAAGTTATCTGATTAATGGCATCTCTCTTTATATATTTTGTGCAAATTAACCTGGGACATATTAATACATTCATTAACTTCACAACTTTTAATTGATTTAATGTGTGCAAATGCTATTTCTAATTGATTTTCTATCTTATGTCAAACTGTTCAAGCTATACATTAGTTTTGGACATTTATAATATGTTTATGAGCTGTCCTAGTGTCCTGTCATGCAGTTTATTGAGTTTGATTATAATATATATTCTATGGCATACAGTCATTTAAACTTAACCAACACAAAAACCAAATAATGCATATTGTCAAAGCTACCGCGTATTTTAAATACGGGTGATATGTTTATTTCTGGAAACAATTAGTCAGACGTAAGTGTTAGGTTTGCTTTCGCTTTTATTGATATATTACAACTTCTAAACGTCGTTTGCTCCAAGATATAAATCTCACAGTCTAAACGTGAAAACATCGATCTTGTGTAGATACCTTCTATTGAAGCCAAACTTCATCGTAAAACGTATGCACTAAGATATGTTTGTTTCCACGGAAAATTTAATTTCGAGAAATATGTCTGTTTCTGGAAGTCCCAAATAAAGGCAGACGTTAAGTACAACTATAAATGATGTATATTTTGGACGCAATCGAGATTAGACGGAAATATTTCTCACAGATACGATGGTGCCAAGATACAGTGTAGATAAACACTAGGGAAAACTATTCCTCATCGATTTTTGTTTATTTTTCGTTATTTACTGGGTCAAAATTGCTATTCGAGTGCTTGTCTGAGTAAAAAGAGAAATCTAAGACTATATTTCCCTTCAAGCGCATTTTAAATACATTTGTTAAATTTGATTTGACGCATGCGCACGATCTACAATTGATAACAATCGAAATCTGTGTAAATCTCAGACATGTTCTATGTTAGGCTAATACAAACTGACAACAATTGCCTAGTACAGACATTTCCCTCACAATCTGAATTAAGAGACTGACTTACTTTATAAATATTTAATAGGATGCATTATCAGGAAAAACAGATCATAGAAATAACGAGTACACCGGGAGTTTGTGTTAAAACCCATCCTACCGGATTGATGTACGTTGTCACGTGACGTTTACCGCTCTTTTGAGTTTTATTTGATACAAAACAATTTGATGTATACAAACTTTTATAGACTTTTATTGAATTTGTCAAACGATATGACAATTTATTGTTGATATTGTTTATGTATTTATAAACTTTTGTCATAAAAGCATAATGGAAACAGCCATCATTTACTAAACGTTCATAATTGATATGACTTACTTAAAATTAAAATTTGGATAGTCGTTTTGAAATAAATTATTAAGTATTGTGAAACGACGTTTTTATTGTTTGAACCTTTTCATTTATTTAAACAGTGTTTTTATCCAATAAACCTTCAATACGTTGGTCACAAAGAAAGCGGCGTTCAATCTATGTTATCCTATAAAATTGGCGGTCGTTTGTTAAAAATGTTTTGACCCACACCGATCATAAAAAGTAAAGTAATAAAGAAACCGTGGTACATGTAATGAATATTCAATCCTGTTCGAAACTTCTTTTTAGATTTTATACTTAGTTTCGAGATCTAACGGGTTTTATCTTATTATTTTTGAAGTTTTGTACCTCTTCATGCCGCCCGGCTAGCTCAGTTGGTAGCACGCAAGTCTACTGATTAAGGGGTCGTTGGTTCGATTCCTAGGCGGGGCATACTTTCGTGAAGCTTGGTCATGAAATTATTTCTACGGCCATTCTCCCACCTACCAATGATTTTTAATTATGTAGGGCAGTTGTCAGTCACTGATGAAAGTATGTGCTTAGAAGTTGGTTAACAGCTAAATCCAGAGATTTAGCCTTTCCAGGAGGAGAGAGAAGGTTGAATAACCGCCGTTATATGACCTATACAATGTGTTGCTACGGCGTAAAACCAAACAAACAAACCAAACAAACAAACAAAGTTCCTCTTCATTAAGCCAAATTGACTATAGAATTTTAAAACTTTCCAAAACTGCAGAAAAGCAAACATTTTTCATTAAAAAATGACATTTTCAATACTAAAATTGGAGTTTATTTGACGTTTAATAGTTTCCCTAACACTAAAAAAGTTCATAATAATTGTTTGTTCAGGTCCCAATAGTCTACCTAAATTCTAAACATTGTCAAAAATATTACAAGTTTCACGCATCTCATTGGAATCCTTCCATAAAATAATGTTTGCAGAACGTAATTTTAAATAGACATACTATTTTGTAGGAAGGCGGCAGCTTGTTTGTCGGTATAAATGTTTCAAGCTTAAGACGCTTACCAGTACTAATTAAAATGGACAATGTCACCAAAAAATACGTACTCTGACTATGGGAAATGAACATAAAGTCATTTTAAAAATAATAAAAAAAGTCTCTACATACACCTTGCTGTTCGTGTTATTTTACAAATTTTGTTTCTTTCTAGTATCCTTTTTTATTGAAAAGAAGTTTCAAAATAGAGAGCCAGCAATCGCAAATGGAACTAGCTGATATGCAATTTTACATCAAAGATTGGTTTGTAGGTTTGTTTATGCGATGTCTAAGTAAGGCCAATAAGGAAGTTGATCTGCCTAGAGGGAAACAAAACACTTCAAAGTCATTTTGTCTGACATATGAACAGCTTGGTACATAAATCTCACACACAGTTTACAAGGAAAATGCATGAATAATTCAAGTGATACAAAGTTTTATTTTTTCTTAAGTTGAATGGTGACATTTCCTTTGGCTATGCTGCTAGTTTACGACCTATGTCATGGAGGTCATTAGTCTGCAACTACACCACGGTGCAAAAATTATTTCTATATAAAGACTACATTGGTAGTAGCAACACCATGCAATGTTTGGCGATTTTAAGTCCCGAAAGCTTAAAGTGAATGTAATATTAACACTTCTCTTTTATCAAATCTTCTATTTGATTGCGATGGTCCTAATTGTGGACCTTTATTGTATTTGTATTGCTTTGATATACAACTATTGCAATCACATTCATTATATTTTCTAGCTGAACTAAGCTGCATTTGAAGCAATAGTCAACAAAGCTTTTATATAGTTCGTTTTTTCTCAACTGTCAAAACATGAATAATTTCACGGTGACTTCGTGCTCTTTGTCTAACACTCGTGATATTGCGATATTGTGTAATCATTCACCGTGAAACTATTTAAACTTTGACAGTTTAGAAAAATAGACTATACTTAAGACGTATAAGTATCGAACAATGGAATGAATTGTGCTGTAGGTTTAATTTCACAAATTTAAAATTAAGCTTAATCAGTCGATAACTAATTGAAATAGACATAATATGTTGGTTGTATTTGGGACTGTGAGAAGGTCGTAAGACCGCCACTATATAACCAAAGAATGCTGGCATGCGATGTATGCTTTAGCACCATTTAGTACATTACAGTACTATATATTGTACAAAATTTATAATTAATTTTAATCAAACAATTACTAATCAAAATGAAAATAATATAATGGTGGTTATATTTGGTACTATGGGTACGTCGAAAGACCGCCGACATATGACCAACTAATGCTGGCGTGCGATGTATGCTTTTATTTATTTTATTACAGTGCTAAATAAGGATGCGCGATAATACCGGTATACCGGTATATTGCAATACTTTTGAAACACAATATGTACCGGTACGGTCCCGCGATATATCGCGATATTTCTATCTTAATTTAATAGACTAGTAGTGCATACTGAAACATGTTTTGCATTATTTGTGACAGAATTTGACCGGAAACTATTTCATTTTTGGTTTTCCTTTAATCTATTTTAGCATAAAGGTCTAGTATAAAGTTTTGCTTTTATCCTTTGTTGACTGCATTTTCCCTCTATATCTTTATCGTCTACATTACTTTACCAGACAAAAGTTGAGTTTGAATGTTTGTAATAGCTTAAATAAAGCTTTCACAATGTATAATTGTGTTGAATCTTCATATTGTCAGTAATATACAAGCATGGGTGCTGAAAAAAAGCTTATGTTCTAAACTCCCAATATATCGCAATACGTATTGCAATACGCTGTTGCATATCGCAATATATCGCAATACGAAATTTCCGGCAATACCCATCCCTAGTGCTAAAGCCCCTGTACCAATTAGCAAACTATATCAAAGAAAATACCACTCGCTAGGCTAAAAATTGTTCTCCGGAAAAAAACATCGCGTGAGTTTAATCTTTGTTTATTGGATAAAAAGAAATAATAAACATGAAAGGAGTGAAAGTTTTATTTTGTATACAAACATTGTTAGGAAAATAGTTTTTCACCTTTAGGATGGCAATTTGGTTTGCTTATTGTTATTTGTCACGAATATCGATTGTTAAATCAATGTTAGTTTTTGAGAATAGTGTTAGGTATATATACCTCATTTACTATTTAGAGGCTCCGTCTTGTTAATGTGTTTAGTCCAACAATATTAACCTGAGCATGACTTTTATGCAAGAATATAATAGACTTAGTATTTACCCTCTATTTTTGTCTTCGTTTGCAACTCGCGCTTTATCGGAAGCTTCCGACAAAATACATGTATTGAACAATTAGGTCTGTTTTTATAATAATAATAAAATCTATGATAATGAGTCCAAAAATAAAGTACAATTGTATACCATGTTTACAAAATTGAGCTATTGTCAACATTAATAGGTTGTTATAACCACGTGCATAATCATGTACACGCATACGAAAACTCACTATTTAATGTAAGTGAAGCGTGTGATTACATGTATCATAATAAGGTAGTTAAATGCAAGGTTAATATTCTCGGACTATACATGCGGTTCGAGTAAACCTTGTAGTTATTATATGACCTGTTCCATTAAGACCAATATTTGGAACTGAAACATTTTATTCATTTAATATCGTTGTGGTGGTTTAAACATATTCAATTGACGTATGACAATATACAATATATACTGCACAATGTTCAATAATGTAAGCATTAATAAATACATGTGAAATAACAAACAAGCATTCTTAAATCTGTAAAACGATATACGCACATCATCTTATTTCCTAATGGATTGAGCATGATCGTTATTTATACAAAATTACGCGCATGACGTATTATGAGACGTATGTCTTCATTTTTGTAGAGGCATTTTTTACTACAGGGGTTGCACAGTCCTTTTACAATAAAAATAAATTCATTGTCATTCTACAGACAATATTGAAACTTTTCAGATGAAAACTTTATTCATAGAGCATGGTTTCATGTTATCAAATTTTATCAAAATAGAATTGGTATGAAATTTAATAGTCCTTTCAACCCAGTCTCTAGTTCGCCTCCTCTTAAAAGTTCCGTTGACAATGAAAATTATGCAAATTTTGTACGTCGCTGCATTACGTTGAAATTCTTAAGTACATTTTAAAATATCAAATTTCATGGAGAAAAAGTCTTATAAAAATTGAAAAAATAGAAATAAAATGTGAAGATGAAATTCTGCGTAGGGGTTGTATAAGCTGAAAGTAGACATTAATGAGGTTACATCATTTTGTTTTCACTATGGGAACCATTAAGAAGTTAATTACAATCTATCTACACTAATTTACGATTGGTGCGAACTGCTTCAAATGGAGAAAAATACTGTGTAACTGCTTATACTAGATGTTATAAAATTACCATTAGATTAGATTAAGAACAATGCAATATAATTGCTAATGTTAAAGCACTGCTTAATGTACCTTCTGAACTTTGTATAATGTGCAGTATATTATGTTTAGATGGATATAATTATCAAAAATTAGAATTTAATAATACTCATTTTAATTGATTTATGAATGTAAGACAATTTTAATTTAAAGTAATTATATGCAATTGAGGCATACATGATTAAATGTTTTCTAATGTTTTATATTAAAATATAACCGCTATGATGCTTTAAAGGGTATAATCAGCATGGATGGGTTTCAAACCAACTACTTAATCGGGGCACTTTAATCGGAATCCTTTGCCTAGATACGTCGCAGCAAAAACGGATGCGTTGTATGTAACCTTTGAATGAATGTGTATTAAAATATAATATCTTATTTGTATGATATTCGCCTCACCAGGTGACCTGACATTCCTAATATCTCATCATTTCGGCTATCACCTGGTCGTGTTATACCATTTTCATGGACAAACCGTATTTAGTTCTGATTAGCGTTATCGTTTTTAGTATGTTAATACCTCGTTCGTCTTTCTATATTTTCTAGCCATTTCCGAATACAATGGATAATTACACTTATCACGACACAAGCCAATTGATTTCTAATGTACGAACACCATTTATTATGTACCAATTTCCGTGCCTTCCTCTGAAATCAAAAAGCTCTGCTTGAGGTACAGGAAACTATATGTGTTTGTTATAGTCTGAGCCTAAAGATACGGTAATTGATAAATGTATAGATGTTCAGGGTCTTTAAGAATAGTTGGAAACAACGGAAGTTAGAAAACATTAAAGACAATCTGGTCATAACTTGAAAGTTCAACATCAGACTAGACAGTGATGGTTACTTTGTAGATATATCAATTATTGTATCTTTGTATGTCTGATATTTATACAACAGGTGATTATTACTCCATTAGTACAATTTAATTACAGTTGTCCAGTATTTCCAAAGGTCAATATAGCTCAATCATTTGAGGTACATGCGCGTTAAGCATTTTAGCAAATGTCCCTGCCATTCCATTGTCAAGTTTTTTGAAAACACTCGCTAGAAGTGTTGTGTTAAGTTGTGTCATGCAACACTGTTTTCTGTATTCAAGCCAACATTTCATTTTTACCAACTAACGTGTTTATCGCCAATCAAATATTTGGATGGAGAGCGTTATTATATTGATTAATGTCGATTTCTTCTCCCACATTTGTGTTAATATGATATATATCATTTAATTAATGCTACTGTATTTTGTATACACGTTTTTTTTAATTTTCCGTATGATTTTTTAATATCATAAATAAATGCCATTTTCATTCACAATACTTGTCGCTTAATTATTTTTTTATTTACTATTATGTGTAACACAACATTAACTCACATTCTAGGTTTATTGCGATACATGTACTTGTTTGATTGCAAGGTATGGTGTTTGGGAATGGAAGTGTCATATGGTCATAACATGATAACGATATTGAATACGCACTGTGAAGATATTTACCCAGATACATATATTGTTTATAACGATGTCATTCAGTTATCATTTTATATTAATTTATGAGATATTTCTTTGACCTTGTAACTTTTGTTTGGTGTTTTCTTAAAGCCGTGCCAAATTGATTCTTTGGTTATATTGTCTAAACCTACCTACCAAACAGGAATAATATGTATCGAGCGAAATAAGAACAAAAGTTTAGATTAATAAACCGCTTTAATTAGACAGATCAATTTCAATATCGAAAATTTCCAGGTTACCTAGCTTGTCTTCCATTTGGACTATTTTATATCACACAATGTCATATTTTTCATTCGTTATCAACAAACTCATACATGTCATTGCTCTAACATTTAGCTTTTATGGCAAAAGTTATGTTTTGACATATTTGGTTCTTTTTTAATTAGGAATGTCAAAAACCAACTCGTTCGTGAATGCTTAAACATAAAGTATATTTGATAAGGTCATACATTCATCCTTAGAAGTGGCAAACTGCTGGAGAAGTAAATATTAATTTCGATGATAAATGAATTATAGACAATATGGTAAATCATCTGTATTTCCAAATATGAATAGACGATGACTTACTTGATAATGTATTAGACAAAATATAAATCTTAAGGTTAAGAAATTACTTCACTTTTTCGGCTACCAATTTAGAGCTGCTTACAATCGATGGCAACAAAAAAACTCAGACGTAAAAAATCGAAGTTCTTTCACACACTTGATTTGAAAATATTGTCTAGTTAAGTGTTAACCATGATTCATTCATGTTTTACCCGCATAATTACTTCTAAATGGAAATCAGTGATATCACTTTGTTTATTTATAGTCGCGTCTGACGATGAGCATCTATGCACATTTGTATATATTGGTACAATATTTTATGCTAGCGCAGTTATGTCATTCTTGTACCACAACTGCAATTGATGTTTTGCGCACTTACTTCTGTCTGGTAAGATTATTTAGGGTGTGGGGTGGGCTTTGGAGTAAAATTCAATTGAAATTGTAAGTAGCAGTCCCATGAATGTTAAAATATATAAATATTGAAAGTCCAATTACAATAGTAAATAGTTTATGGGTGTCAATAAACGTGATTGCAAGTACATTAAACTTAGTCTAGAATTCAGTATGTTTACTTTAATCTATGACAATTAATAAAAAATTAAAAATCACTTTTAGTTAACTAATTCAAGCCGCCTTGTTCATTGAAGTGTGTGACGTGTTTGCTTAACAGCAACATTTTAATTGTTAAATCTATAGTATGTATAACTATTGTAATGGAAAAAATCAATATTTGATTCAGAAAATGAAATTAATTGCGTGTACATTACATTTTTAAATGCTTCAAACATTTTATGGAGTATGTAATTAGAACGTCTATTAGAATATGTACATTAATTAAGATAACAACAGTTTCATTACCATAGCACTCTTACAATTGTTTTGCCATTATTTGACAATGTCTGTTTAATTATTTCCTTTTCATTTGTAATTTCTGCTAAATTATATCTAAAAAGTGTTTTATGGCTTTTAATGTTGTAAGATATTGGCTTAGATCTTCTTCTTTCAAATACTGTAGAGATGAAAAACACAATAATCTTTTTATGTCACTGTTTTGTGTCGAGGTAAAAATTGTCTTTTCTTTGATGAAAACACAAAGTTCGTCGTTGAGCTAATTCTTTGTAACTCGATTTTCCATTAAACAATTCAACATTAAAGAAGAAAGATTTAATCAATACGCTGCTGTGATAGTAACAATTTGCAATTGTAAAACGATATAGAATGACCCAGGTGTGTTCTAATTGACAGCCATTGCTTTATTTAACCTCACTGGAGCCATTGCATGTCTAACCATTAAATTAATTACATCAGTCACTATGTCAACATGGGTCGCCTATAAAACATCACCCAGGACGAAGCTTTTATTGCTTTAGGGTGCGTGATCATGTTAATTCAATTAACTGTAAGGGTGTCTCGATAAAATGCAGTTTTTTTCAATGCTATTTTAGAATTGATTGGGAGCACTTGATTGATCAGTCGTCTGGAAATTACTTCCTCCAGTAAGTCATCCCTTGAGCTAGCAAATCTCTTACGTTGTTGAATTATTAATGTCCAATGATAGGAGTCTAATCTTTACTGACTAGATATTGTGTTCATAATGTTTTTCATCGTGTGAAAGCAATTTTCATTATGTCAATTGTGTCCACCATAATGCCAAATGTATTCAGATATATTTGTGAATTGACTAGAAACAGTGTAAACAATTTGGTATCTAAATATACTTATACATTAGTTGTCGGTCTGTCAAATACTCAGAGATATGAGATATTAAAGCAAAGATACGTCTGTTTCTAATACAAAAACATTTTATTGTCGAAACTTTAATAAACTCTAACACTGTTGAAAGGTTATACATTTTGGTGATGTAGTTCTCATTAAATTTGGAATTTAATCGTCGCAGACACCAGCAATAACTCATTAATGTCTCACCACGTCTGTTACATTTTAAAACAAACTTTCAATAAAAGCATTTTCAAATATATTTGTTCTTCTGCTGCCAAAATGTCTACAGCGTTTATACCGTTTCAATTTGATGATATATCTGTACACAATGATATAGCAAGTATCAAATATGTAATACAAGTATACTGTCTGTGTTAATGATTGATGCATTCTTATTTTAAAGTTTGAAATGATAGAACACTTTGCTGTATTTTGTCTCTAGTTTCAAAATGTAACTGTTGCAAGTTACAAATCAAAACAAAATAATATTATACCAGAGTCTGCAATTCGTCATGGACAGACAATTGCATTTAACTTGTGCAAGAAAAGAGCTTGTCGTTCATCGATTTTAAACCAACAAAAAAACTAAAGAGTACACAAAAAGTTAATCTAAAGGAGAAAGTGACAGAGTATAAAGAGAGAATATGGCCAACGAATCACATATCTCAATTATTGATGATTATCGTTTTCAGAAATCTCTGACAGCAAGGAGGTCTCATATGAAAAAGATTATTTGCATAAACTTTTCCACACCGGAAATTAAATTGTTGTCAGAGACAATGGAACACGTTCCATCAACCCGGGCTACATACGGAGACCTTTGGAATTTATCCGATACCACTGATGTGTTAGACTGAACCTGAATAATATGAAGCTAGTTGTACATTAGTATCGCATTAATTCTATACAGTGACAAAAGACGCTGGTGGATGTTGGTAGTTTTTATTGCCACGGATATGAAAGTTAAGATTCAAAGGGATGAAAGGGCTTTCTTGAGAAACTGTCGATTGTGACAAGTCTATACGCACATTATGTCGTTAGGAGCTCAATAAAAAATAAAAACACCATTCGTCTACGCTAATGTGTAAATGTTTACCTCTCGTAGTTAATAACTCGAACACTGATTGGTGGAAAAGAGGCTTAAGTAGTCTACACTTTCTCAATAACTTAGATTGATCTCCAATTATAGCAATATTTGTGCCGGTAGTATTTTAGAAACCTTGAGTTGTAACAGTCCATTGTAGAGACGCTTATAAAAAAGGTATTAATGCTCTTCTATCAAAACTTGATGTTCTTTAAAATGGAATAATCTTAATTCAGACCACCTTTTCGTACCAAATTAAGCATTTGTAACGTAAACTTGTCAAAAAATCCCATTCCCATGATTTTGATATAACTAAGATGATTTTAATAGTGGAACTTGCTGTGTTTACGTAGAAACCAAATTTTGTAGATGTCATTGTATGATCTCTTTTTCAAAGCAAGATAGGTGGTTTCTTTAAAGTTTTTCGATTCATGAACCCAATATTTGTTTAGTAAAGCTTAAGTCTTGCTATCACGAACTATATTCCAATGTTATATGAGTAAACTAAATTCTACCATAATGAAACGAAATACTTCTGTCATATTTACAGAGAAAAGTTCAGTTTAGTATAAAACATAATGTTACTCGTGCCATTCTAATACCAGTATCAATTTACTTTAATTTATTATTTCATATATAACTTCCCTAGCTCTTATCACAAAGGGTTTGTTTTCATTGATCGTTTGACTCCAATAAAACTGCAGTTTCTCCATTTACAGGGTTATATAGCCTCATAAATTGGAGTCCTGCAGATGCCTATCCAAATACAACAAAATGTTAACTTCATAATTTCTATCCCTATTGTTTTTAAATACATAACGCATGTGTAATCTCTGAAGATATTGCTTTGTTAGATGTTTATTTCTCATGGGAGAGCCATATTTAGAAATATTCTCAGAATCTACTTTGAGAATTCTAATTTGCTCATGGCAATTAAGTTTTGTTATATAGGTAGTGAATTCAATTTCAATAGTAGATGCGCCTGCTGGAGTATTAAACGTCGTTACAACTGATTGCTTTGTTTTAAAATTGAGCAAGATTATTGGTGCAAAATTATGTTTTAATTGAAACTTCTTATATCTATAAATGACACTGGTGTTTATTGCGAGAAATTTTCTATTGATTTATATAATTTAATGTGGTTCGATGAAATATTCTAGTTAATGTAAAAATTCACTGATTGCATTTTCAATATGATTGTAATTTCATAGAGATTCAACGTTTTGCAATTTACGGCCAACATTGCGCATAAGAAAAGTTTTATACAATAGCCGAACAACTAATTCCTTATTTTATATTCAAAGCCTAAATGAATGAACATACCGATAAAAAACACAGTATTTTCTATGATACATATTTGATAGTAAAATGTGAATCCCGTATCGGAGCTAAAAATGTTCTTAAAACTTCAGAACTGTCACAAGCTAGCATGATACACAATTTTCCAGAAAAAAATAATTAAAGTTGAAACAATGAACGTGACGTGCAAACTATTAGTCTTCATGTACACATACCACACTGTAATAAACGCCGGGAATGCAACAGTTTGATCCACCATTGACTTGTCAGAGAATTATCCAGTCATGTATAAAATTGACATCTGTTCCCTGTGGGAATGCCACACATTCATTCTTTACGGTTTTCCCACTTTTTCACGTATAATTATTCATTTTTGCCCATTAAGCTAGGCTTGTTCAGAATGAGTGAAAATTTCTCTCAACAAACGTATTGATTACAACGTATTGTCGATGCCTTTTTGGTCGGAAATTAGAATGTACGGTCATAATAGGCGACCAAATCCTGCAAGCGTTCTCACAAAACACCATTGATTAATGTCTCGAAAATAACCATCGTTCTTACCAGACTAACAATCTTCAGAAGTATAACACACAAAATGTGCTTTGATAGAAAATGGTAGTAAAGTTCAAAAGACTAGCTCGCGCTTATATCAGAAAGAGATACAAATTACCCTCGATTGTTGTCGATTATGTATGGGACAAAATATAGGCGCCTGTCCGATGATACATTATAGAAATATCCATTGTGTATACAGCTTGTTTATTTTCACAAATATTTGCTAACGTTTCTCATGAAACTTCATTGATTGGACACATTGGAATTAAGAGAGCCTCAATGACAACTTTAATAATTGTTATTGTTGCTTTTTGTGCAATAATGTTTTATTTTACTGCATTGCCTTGGAATGTTTGTTTAACAATAAAATCCGAAAATAATCCTCTGGATAATACTGTGCTAATCGTAATTAATTATGTTTTTGTTTTAAAACTATTTTGTCTGATGAATACTATTTCCCTAATTTACGTTTAAAGTAGCATATTTCTTAAAACAAGTTTTGGTTTTATACAATTTTGATTTATGTTACGTTTTCCATGCTAACTTAGGCTCGTGTCCACACTAAATACTAAAATAACGCTACTAATAACATTTTAATGAGACAACTTGGTCGGGCGAACCCAGTCTTTTCTAAGAACATTCACAATATTATCTAAACATATAGTTACGGTTATGATATAGTTTGTATTATTATATCTGGACTTGGCACCACGTTCGAGTGTGAGTACCAAGTTCTTAACAGAAAAGATGACATAATGTGCTGATTGGAGCATTAATAAAACACTCTTACAATGAGATTAAAATGTAGCACTTTCAAAGTATCAATGAAACAAATTTGATCATACAGAATCATGCATATCTTTTACTTAAATGATATTAATATGTGAGTTTGAAAGTTTTACTTTGATAACATTCTTGCCAACTTGAAAGAACATGTTGATGTGTTGTACGGTTCAAGCTAATAACATTTCTGAACTTAGGACAAACACAACAATTGAATAAATGCTTACTATCTAAGTATAATAATTAGGTCAATAAAATCGAAGAATATTTATTACTGTTTTATATCATTAAATTATTGTTATTAAATGCTGTCGGTGTAGAAAATTTTAAACCCCCGATGAAGAGTTTGAATTTCATAGCTGTTACTCGATTTTCTGTCGAAACGGATTACAATTTACAATTTCTACTCGGAGTTGTA
Source organism: Mactra quadrangularis (assembly GCA_025267735.1). Classification (NCBI taxonomy): domain Eukaryota; kingdom Metazoa; phylum Mollusca; class Bivalvia; order Venerida; family Mactridae; genus Mactra; species Mactra quadrangularis. The sequence continues at coordinate 53,721,926 of CM046309.1, read as the reverse complement.
GGATTTAGTCGCATGGTATGTCAAGCCCTGAGGTGTAAATAAAATTGAACATACACATAACGCCTACATTACCGTGGCTATCATTATTACACCGATTTTTTTTTAATTATGTTATGGATATGATTACATTCGCTATAATACTAGTTTATAGTGTTATATTACTTATGGCTCGCCCACGTGGCAATAAACACTGCCATAAAGTCAACATCTCCAAGTGCTTGACTTCTATGTTCATTCACACTTATACAAATAGTGGTTTTGGCGTATATGAGGCTCACCGGGCTTTCTTTTTTTTAGTTTGTGTCTTTAAAAGCAGGGTTTTATTCCCGGTGTATCATGAATCGAGTTTTACTATCGAAGAACAATTTAATTGTCGCCCAGCTGGAGTTGTCGAAGACAAGCATTGAAAATTGTAACAGATCGGTGCGATAGAGCGAGTACCATCCTGAAGAGGAAATCGATAGCCTTATATTCCCTTAAGAAATCAAACCACAAATTCTGTTAAACATTTACGGTCGGATTAGAGGAAGGATTTCGAATTTTGGCAGTTTGTATCAAATTGCTTTACGATATGACGTCCTAGTAAAAATCACATGCCAATAAAATTGAAATATTTTGGTAGTTTTTACTGTTTTTCGTTAATAACTTTGTAATTCGCATTAATTGATTCTCATTGGAAAATGAAATATCCTGGACTGATTTTATTAATTCTATGATTTGTCAGAAAACCTCTCAATCAAAATTCAAGTGATTTGGCAAAGCATAAATTACCTTATTGACGGTCACTGAACTCAAGTGACTGTACAGACCTTTACCTTTGGAAGTCTACTAGACATTGCTTCAAGTACCTGTACAATCTTTTTACCTTATGAACCTTGTGAACTTCTCTTTAAGTGCTTATACAGTTCTTTACTATGTGACGTCCACTTAACATTGCTTCAAGCGGCTGTTAATTTTTTCAATGTGCTGAACTATTTTGATATAATATCATTATAAGGAATCGTCGCTAATTAATATCTCATTGTTTTGAAGTTGGATATTAACGTTTACAAGTACGATCCTTTGTAAACCATGTAACTTATGGGCACTGATTTTCATGCTTGAGACAAAGAGTACCACTCACAATCACTTTTAGCTAAATAACTAGTCGTGTTACAGTTTGTGAAGCCACACAACTATGTATTCATGATACAAAATCCCAGCCAGATTTCAATATCTGGTACGTGTAATATTTCAGTGTCATTTTATTACTTGCTATTTCTACTAGACCTCACTCTGAAAGTATATCTCTGAAACATACAATTCTAATAATAGCATAACAAGTCTCAGCAAGTGAATATTTTATACCTTGTACTGTCACTGATTTGAGATTTCTCAGCCTCGTCTGAATGTAATAAATGATGCCCGTATATCTGGTTGAACATTTCTTTAATTACAGTAAGATTTTCAGTAGCTGGTGGTAGTGACTTGATTACTTTATGAGAGTTTTGTATACTCTTATTTTTGTATAATCATCGGTGATTACAGGAACATAGTTTTCAATCACTAGTTGTTTTTGCTCTAATGTTTTTTCTGTTACAATATGTATAGTTTCGTTCTTAACCAAACTAAAACTATTAATGGTTCTTTGCAAGATTGTTTCTATTGCTTTATCTTTTACATTAGTTTTTTTCTATTCCAAATAAATTATTCTTATTTTTGTTAGTTTTCCAATAAACTTGGAACCGCTTTCTGTCTCTGCATTTTGCAAAGTTGAATGAAGAGGATTTTTTTCTTTAGAAATGTTATGTAAATCATAATCGAAAAAGTTGATTTTTTTTCTGTCGCAAAGTTTTAAAAAGAAATTATCATTCATTAAGAAACAAAAAGTTCGAACAGCGTAATCAACTTTGCTGGAATGTTTCGAAAGATTAGGATAGACCTTAGAATGTTTTTTATTTAAACATTCAGCTTGATTGTTAAAAACATTACAATGTACAACTAGTAATGTAGAATCATATATATATAATCTGACTTTCGTTTCATGAGTCCTTTAAATGATATACATAAACGTTTGTTGCTTGCGTACATACATAGTTTTAAGTTTCTCTTTACGAAGTGCAATATTTAGAAGAACATATAAGTACTTGGTTTGTTTGAAATATGGCATTATATCCAATTAGTTTTTAACTTTGTCAATCGTATATCATAAACATATACAGTAAAACCTCGTTCATATTGAAAATTATGAAATATTGTCCTGATAATAGTATTTGATGAACATGTGTATACTTGTATAAGCCAACATCACTAGTGTTTCCCTTAATACTTTAAATGCTAGATGAATGTTATGTGTATATTTGCTGACTATTGTCATTATCGTACAGGCTTGGTATCACCTTGGAATCTTAAATCGTTCAGACTGATTAGAACTGTCTTTGGGTCTGCGAAAAATAGATCGTCAAACACATCATCGATTAGTACTCTTAAGATCCCGGTTAATAGGTGAACAACGATTTCAAAGCTTTGTAGATCATGTCAGTACCAGCATGAAGTTGATCGATTAATCTATTTGTTTTGACTGTTAAAATGAATATTTAATGAAATAATTTCAAATGTTTTACTGTTCTATTTTCAGATACATTGAAGAATGGGTGTTTAAATGTAAAAATGTGATGTTCGTGTACCCCCGATTAGCCAGTCATTGTTAGAGGTAAGGTTTATATTAGTTTATATTTTAAATACTTTTATTAATGTATTATTAATATAATTGTGCGGACATAAGGAAAGTTTGTACAGCCAATATTTTGATTTATTAAGTCAGAGGCGTGCATTTCTTTTTGGATTAAGCTCTAAAGAATATATATCGAAACATATTGGGCAAATATTCTATTACGGAGTTAAAGACATGCATTTGGTATGGTTGATAAGGAAACTTAAGCATACCTTTTTGTTTGGGTCGTTTGGTTGGGAATACAATGCGACAGAAAGAGATGAATAAACAACCAATTTGAATTTAAGTTAGTGCTCATAAGCATAAGTATAAAAGAAATAAAAGATTAGCATCCGTTATAACTTACTGAACTAGAACAATATGTATACGACTACCACTACCATGCAGTATATAGTAATAATATTTAATAAATCCCACTTTAAGAATGGCATTGGAAAGTCTGTAATTATATTTTAAATAAGAATACATAAAAACACTATCCTCCTGAAAACAATATCAAAAACGTTAGAAAGTACATATAGAAGTACAATGTGAGATATTAAATCTCTATTGCACGTATGGGTTTTTTGGGGGTGATTTTTTTATTCTTTTAAAGTCTAAGAAATTCATTTACGCAACCCTCACATAGATCATTGCCAGTTACAAGACTTTATCAAGTAAAAAATAATCAGTGTCTGTAAAAAATATCACGTCCACTTAATGACCGGTTATGTCAACCCCTGAAGTATGTGAAAGCAAGCATACAAAATTATCTTTAACAACACGATTGCAACTCTTAGTTTAATTATTGGTTGCAGTAAGCGACATTTATCTGTATTTGTTATTTTTTTACTGAATGCATCGCCCTTATCTTGATCATATCTTATCTAAAGAAACTGCGGTTCGTGTGTTTTCGATAGGACATTGTCAAGCTGTAATTGAAACTTTGGACTTCAATGACATACAAAATATAAATTCCTTCAGGGAACACAGATTTTTGTCATACTGAAATTGGTTTTGTAGATTTACGTGGAAGGAGAACGACTGATGTCACTAATAAGCTAATGTTTTTGTATGTTTTTGATTTCGACTTCACGTTGTGTGAATCTCAGGCTGTTTCATGATTTTTTTAATCGACTAGTTTGTTTTTGTTTCCATCCATGCTTTATGAAGTTGACAGCTGACAAGTTATTTTTTCTCTCCATGGAAAGTTTCTAAACGTTTATAAGGAAATTTAGCTCTAGTCAAATCGAAATCCAAATGTTTTTGTAAAAGTTAGATGTAGTGATAATTATTGTTAATACATTTAATGTATAATTGACGGAATGAAACATATTTTTTTACTGGTTACATAATAACAAATTAATGCGGGGATTGTGCAACATCTAAATAAAGTAACTAAGATTAACGATGAAAGATAGTTAAACTGATATTGGTTTGATATGGGCACATATCTTGGTGATGCTAACCAACTCTCATCCAAATCCAAGCAATGTCATTCTATTTTGATGTGTGTATGCATGCACTTGTTTTAGCCAGGTAATATAGATTAAACAACGCTTATGATTTATATTTTGTATATTTGTCCAGTTACTAGTTATTATTATCAACCGTTCAGCTATTTTAACGTAACCTAGACAAATATTCGCAAAGCTCTTGATAAACTTTCAAAGCTTAGTTATTAGTGTTTTATTGCGTAAATATAGGCAAATTCATTAGCTAAACTCTAAATTTACTGGAATAACGACTTTTGAAATTTAGTATTACACCATCAGAGGCATTATAACACTACTTTAAGATGTTTACCTTGTAACTGTTATATACTTTCTTCAGATAAGACCATGTATTGATCACGGGTGTCTATATATAGTTACTAATTTCAAAATAGATTTCACTTACTGAATTTTCGACAGAGGCTAAGTAATGTATTTTAATTACATTTTCTAAGGCAGCTGATGACTTGGCACAATCATGAAGTTTGTATTAATGATCTTTATTGAATTGTCTTTTGGGTTTTTGTGGCCTTGTGATTTCATAGCAATTTGATGTAATGACTTTAAACAGCATGAACAATGTGTAAAATCACATGAATTGATTCATTCAATCCAGGGGAAATAATCGCCTTTAATAAACTTAAGAAAAATTCTACTTTTTCTATTTCAAATGAAATAAGAATAATGCATTAAGGAAATGTGACACATTTTAAATTAATATTTGTTATTCCACACCAAGTGCGTAGTTTGCTAATAGATTCAAGTTAATAAGGCTTTTTTCAATGTAATAGGAGGTAAATGGTGGTAACGATATGAAATTAACAATATTCTCGGTTGGACGTTTCTGGTTTTTTTTTCATAAACTTTATCTCAAACACATGTAACTAGCTTGGTCAAATATGCAAATATTTTCTACAGAAAATAGAAGCAAAAAGATAAATTAAATAAAAACAGATCTTTAAAACATGCTTAAAATAGCAATACATTAACTATGGTAATTTTTTATATTGGAGAAGGACAAAAGGCAAAACAAAACAGGGACAACATGTTTATGTCGAAGCAATAAATACACATTTTTAGCTTAGTATGGAAAATGTTACTCACCCTAAAATGAATGCATATGATATTTCAGTAAATCTCGTATACGGCATATATGGCATAACAAAATTAAATATTATTAGTTGATACGTCGCACTCTTAAACCATGTATATTTTCAAAATGTCATGTAAATGGCAATTTCACATCGGAGTTGCGGGGCAAATATACATATATGATGTAATAGTGCCATAAAGAGCACATTTGTGTCAAAAACTTGACAAATGTTATGTTTATTATGTTAGTACATGAGGCTGGTAGGGATATGTTATAAACGTAATACATATATAATTGGAGGACACATGAGGATACATCTTTCTTATCCAAATGTCAATTTATGTCAATATGTATGTGACATCTTCAGTAAACATGTCTCCGGCTTGTCTTTCTTCATCCTCGTGGGTGTTCGTTTTCCCAAGGAATTATTTCCAAGATGGATGGAACAATTATGTTAAGAAACCACAATGAAGTATATTTATGTATACGGAATACTAATAAATATAATGGACATTTAATCAGAGATACGCATACAGAAATAGTTTAGCTCGGTCATGATGCAGATTCTGTCAACAAAGTTGATGAAGTTTGAATCAGTAAGAATTATGCTGTTTTCAGTGTATTCAAACACAGTAGAAAAAAATGTGTTTATACCGATGACGATAATGAAAGAAGTTGTGTATTATATGGGCGTGGACGAATGATTTTGGCGGTGGACTGGTTATCATTGGATTGCCAGCTCCGAGTTGGTTCAAATCATATAAAATATAACCTCGTGGTTTCCATGACCAAAAACGTTATAATCAAGAAAATGACTCAGAACTGGGGAACGAGGAAACGGACTCAAGAGTAATTAATCTAACTTACAAGAACTTGTTTCATCATGGAGCTAATATAAAAAGTATATGTATGTATCATATACTATCGTTTTTAATAGTGTTCTTAATAGTATTAGATTGGAGATTGATTTGCTTACAAGGAAGATGTAAACTAGCATGATCGATGTCATTTTTGCAGACTTATGTTTGATTTAACTACCATTTAAGCTTGTTATAGCATTAATGCGTCCTGTAAGCCGATTGTTTAATATTTGTGTCTAGTCTAACCTCATAAAGTAAGGACTTGTTTATTTATACAACATTGTATTTACTTGTTTGATATTATTTCTCAAGCTTCATAAAGTTCCTATTGCTGAGCAACCGCTAGACATTCTAAAGCTTTGTTTTACATTGGAACCTTGCACAAATGGTTCTACTATGCTAGTTTAGGTTTATGTAGCCATTGATGCAGAATTGTTTAAGACAACACCATTTTGGTAACAAAACAACACTTACTTCCAAAATTTACATAAATATTCATGAACAGAGTATGTAAATATCTGTCTATATGAAATACTTTAGACGAGAAACTACCATATTTTGGTTAGACCATGATACATCGTTCCCACTTTTGTCGAAGTCAATAAAGTCTGTAGAAATTAAGTCACACCGTTTGCTACAATTTGCATAAGAAAGTATAAATTCCGTCGGGATATTCAACATTAATGGTATTAATTCTGTTGAACTGTGGGTGATGATAACGCAAGAATAGCAAAAGTAACACATTGAGATATTGATAAAATTGACAAACATTTTCATATGGTAATATTTAGTTATGTCTCTTAGGCCGAGGTCATCAGCTTAATGAACTACAAGATCAAAACCTATATCCAAGTATAATTGTATGCCTTGTACAGTAGTGATTAGTCAAAAAAGTATTGCTTTCAAGGGATAAAAGCATAGTTTTCGATATCGAAATCTGCAAAATATACTGATACTGAAATACCAAATGCGGTCGACTGGTTCGGAGACACTGATTAAAAATCGTTGCAAGCTCACATTAGTTCAGAGTTATGGCAGCAAAATTAGCAACGAATCATGTTTTATGAGAGGAATAGGGCCAGAGCTTACTATGGATGTGATTATGGTAGTTGTGCTTGCTTCCAAAGATATATAGGTGAACAAATTATCTTGTAAGACACGAATTTTTGTCACAAACAGAAATACCGAATACAAATTGTTCACGTTAAGCATACTCAAACACTTAGGCACTGCATTAATGGATTTCATCTAAGCGTCTTATTTACACATTTTCTGTGTTACAATTACCAATTAAAATGCAAGTGCTGTTATTTATTGTGACTTCCTAGAGCTCACGTGTTAGTTAATAATAAAACTCAAGTTAGTAGGCCTGAGGGTATAAAAAGCCTCCTTCACGCTGTAAAATTATGGCAGATAATAAAAATTAAACGTCACACGCGTAAATATTAGCTACCATTTTTAAGTGACAATTTTATGATGATTTCTAAAACACATATTAACGTACTTTGCACGCTTTAATAGATATTTTAATTGCATTTGCATTGTAAATGATAATTAGCGATAGGCATTGACATTTTATGGTCTTATTTTACCCATGAACATATGAAGTTAAATGTGAAAACCCTAATTACAACAAAATTAAATACTGAATATATTACTTTTTTCGTATGTTATAGGAAACTTTGGTACATTCTTGATCACTGTTGTCCTTGTCCATTTTCTCTGCTTTTAAGACGCGTGTAATGTATTTGAACTTAAGGCCTATTTGGTTGACCTCATGAAATAAATGGTAGTTTGGTATACAATAAGCTTATGCAAATGTGTTCAAATTATATATATGTAAGTATATCTGAAACATTGACCATTGTCTGACCTTTAGACATGGGGAATTTAAATTTCCCTGTCTGCAACACAACAGTCTTGGATTGTCTCCATAGTTACTTCAAAACCAGACATGTGTAATGTGAACACTGTCTAGAAATGATGTCTCTGAAATCACTGTTTAATCTCCATTAGTTTGTATTGATGCTCAATGGCATTATTTTACATTAATGCTAAATCTAGTTACTGGTTTTCCATTTCGTTAATTTTATTCCCACATTGACGCTGCGACTTTTTTTTCTCTCTTGTTAATTCTATAAAAGCGTCTACACTATCTGATTCTACACAGCTGGCATCATGTTACAGTTTGACTGTAATACAAGTGTATAAGAATTCTAAATGTTTGTTCATTGCACACTCATAATATATATAATCACTTCTCGTAAACTTTTTTGATTGATGTTTGAACCTATACAATACATCAGCATTTCTGAATTTCTACTTTCACATCGCCCTGATATATCCCACAACGATACTTGCGCAGTTTGAAATTAATTGTGTTATGAAAAAAATCAAGATACACATTCCGTTTGGTTAAGTTTGGGAATTAGAATTCTTATTTAGTTCCTGATTTTACTTGACAGTTTTAACTATTGAATAAACCAATATATCATGTACATTCCAAGCAAAAAATAAATCTAATCTAAATCAGTCTATGTTTCTAGCGGCTATGTCAAAGAGCAAAACAGATTTTGCAATCTTGATGTTGATGGAAATCATCCAGAGTAAACACAACTTGTTTTTACTACATTTATTAATTCAATGAAGTACTTTGAAAACACAGATATGTGACTTAAAACCCGGATATATCACTTACAATTTAGGAGAAAGCTGACACGTGAATTTGCATATATTTCAATTTTGTATGTAAATTTTATAGCCGACTTTCATCTGTATTCTGACTTAGCTGGTGAAGAGCTTGGTTTTGCAATACTCAGGATAACGCTTATTGTATTAGTTGTCTGTGTTCCTTGACTATTTACTTGCATCTTGATTAATAAGATAAAACAAAATACCATTAATTATTTCGTTTCGTAGGTCTAAGAAAACAATACCCCTAGGTTTATTGCTATCAGTCGGCATATCGCTCGTTTTTTGAATATGTGTTTACTGAAACTGTCACATTCTCTCTGCAATTGACCCATGTGTGTTTGCAAGTGCTTTCTCATCTGTTTCATCTTTACCTGCATATTAATTATATATTTACCTGGACTCTGGACTGGGGTAACAGATAATTTGTGGTCTTGCTCATAATCAGTTATTTCGTTTACGTTCCTAGGGCTCCATTGTTTCTGTTTAGAATAGTTGACCTCTAAAGTGTCTATAAACATTTAATTTCAGCAAAGTATGTTCCCTTTGAACTAAGTGTTACCATCTGTTTGTTAAGACCAGCTACAATTAACAAATATATTTGTTTAATTTTAAATCTGAAAGAATATATCATAGGCAAGAGGTACTTTGATCATAATTTGTTAAGTCAGATAAATAGCCAGCATTTGGGAGTCGAGCTGTCCGCTTCACATGTTTCTGATTGCTGCGGTGGCCCTATCCGTCTGCCGCTGATTTAAATACAAGTACTTCATTTTAATTTTCCTTTATATTAGTTGTTTATGCTTTCTGTTTTTCCGCAGTCTTAATATTTGCAAGTTTTTTTATATTTGAATTGATTTGGCTAGGCGAGGTAATTGTCTTGACTATTACATTACTTTTGTGTGACGTATGATGATTGCATGCTACCAAGCTCAACATTTATGATAGATAAACGTGTTGTGGTACTTCCAATGCGGCTAGTCGATTGGTTTAATTCATATGACTAACAATCCCAGTCTAGCCTTCATAATTCAATTGTTACAACCCATATATCATAAAACTACTTTATATGACGGTGATAAATAACTTTTCTATGGTTGATTTGGGTAAAGACGACATAGTCTTGATGAAATACGTTCAAAATAAATGTTAAATTACACATTTTATGTCTTTTACACCCAATGTAATATAGTGAGGTCTTATTGATTGGCACTTAGTCTTTGGTGAAGGACTATAAATCATTTGTTTCTTTATTTATTGATTTAATAGTGTATCTGTTTTGTTTGACTTGACTTTGAAGTCATTTTTATGTATGATAATGGTATCATTTAAGATTTGCATTTGTGTATATATTTTGAAACTCTAAGATTTCAGAACAAATTTCACAGCACCATAGTAAGTTCAATGATACACAGTTTCCATTTGACAAATGTTATCAAGACGTGCTACCTGTATACACATTAAATACGTTTGATCAGCACTATTAGTATTCTTCCGCATTGCGAGTATATGCGAGGGCGGTCGAGAGTAGGTCACGTAGAGTGCCATAAAATGGTATTGACTCGCAAGAAATGCATTGACTGCCTTACATAGACTTTGAAGTTTTATCAGATACATTTTGCAGTGTATATAATATAATTATGGTACTTTCAGGTTTTTTTCAAATAATTTTATTTCTAGACGTCATTTTGTCAGTTCATATTCGGCTTGACATTATACATGTATATACTTCATTTATTTTCTCTCAGATGGAAAATATTCATGTCCTTTATACCGAGATATAGATTAGAAGATATCTTTACTAAGGTGTCTAGATTCAGACATTTTATCAGCTCCATTTCTTTATCAACTAAACAACAAATTACAAGAGATGTCGCCTAACATCTGCAATTAAATTCTCATTTACGTATGGTTGGTTGAATTGTGTCCTCGAAGCGTTCAAGCGTCTGTTATTAGGACTGATTTGTATAAGCAATAAATTTAACATCAATGGAAGAGATTGGCAATCTGTGCATACATATTACTGATGACCTTCTATCTAAATGAAAATATTGTCTGTCAGCAATTTGACAACCAGACGCCATTCATAAAGTTAAACCATTTGTACGTTAACCAAGCTTTTCTCTAAATTGAATTGGTGGCGAATATCCGTACTTATATTGAAAGAAAAAACTATACCGCAATACTTGTCAGTGTTTGTAAACAGTCTGCCCAATATTGATTCCTTTCTAGATTTTTATTATAATCCCCAAACATATTCACCAAGCCGACATCTCTTGTGCAATAGTTCCATTGTAGTCCTTTCCTTTGAAATGTCTACTGTTGAGTCCAAAGACTTTGATAAAAGTAATAAAATGCTTCACATGACGCTTGTCTCTGGCTTTCAAAGAAAAAATTGTTTTTCTAAATTTAGAATCATAATTGCTAGAGAAAATCTAACACTATGTCACTTACTGAATTCCCAAGACATCCATAAATGTAAACTTCATCTTCACAAAGAGCTTTGGCATTTCGATTCGAAGAAGTTCGGATTCTTTTTGCTATATTTCTTGAAATTGTAACACCAAAATTGTTTATGTTCAAGAGTATTTTTCAACTGTTTATTTTCTTTAATTTTACAAAAAAGAAAAAAAACTAGTCTTTTACTTTAACATGTGCTTTTTTACCTCGTACTTTAGTATGTGAAAAAAGTACATTTGATTACAAAAAGACATCAAATTGAAAAAGTTTCCCCTAATTTGACCGAATATGTTTTGGTATTCAGAACAATCTATGTATTTTACTCAAATGATAGAGATACAGTGATCTCACCAAATTAGAACTTCTATTCCTTTCTAATTTCTATTCTGAGCTTAACGTCAAGTCAACACAATTTAGATTATTTAACGTCGTCCAGAGCACCTACGTAACTTAGCTTTCCTTGACCCTTGTTCATACCATGTACTCTCCTACCCTTCCACAAGACCGGAAACTTCTCCATTAACCATATAAATGTAGAAAAATTGACAATAATGTCATTTTTTTCATGGAAGAGTATAACCTCCCCGGCTAGGATTTGAACCAGTTACCCCGAAGGCAAAATTGATTAAAATCCACGTGCCCTACCAATTGCGATACTGACCCGGGTTAATTCTGTCTAAAGACACATTTTAATCCAGTTTCTCTAAGTTTGTAGAACTCGTATTTTTTACACAAACAATATATTGAAATAATTACATCTCAAGTACAGACGAAGTCATTAACGCGCTCTAAAGTTTGCTTCCGGTTATTTGTACAATTGTCTAGAGCTTTCTCGTATGTCCATAATCACGTTTTTACTTCCGATGTTTTATTATCAATTGCACCGATTGAACACGTAATGTTAGGTACAAACGTCGACTTTGTAATTATTGTGCGTGTTCAATTTGTCTGTATTCTATTCGAGTTCATATAATACTGGAATATGATGTGTATGTATATAACGGTTAATGTATTCATTATTTTGATAAGTCTAAAGTCCTTTATATGATTATAGACCTTATGTACGTCTATAAAGATGCATTGCAGATGTAACACTGGTTTTAAGATGCGATACAAACAATTCAAATAATATTTTAACGATATTGCTAACTGTTTTTACACGATTTTAAGTTTTGAGAATTTATTCAATATAGATATGAAGTCACGTCGTAGGCTAAGGCCTGCCTTGTGATTGATCTTTGTTTAAAACTTTTGAAATATAGTAGCATAATTATACAAAAGATGGTATTTTCAACTTTACATGTTAAACTGATAACACAACTCGTCTAAACAAACTGACGACACACGTCAATTCGTTAATTTATGCAAATTAAATTTAAAATTATGTAAACTGAAATTGGCATCATTATCACATTATATGCAACCAGAAATACTGATGTTTGCATAGTAAGCAATTTTGAGAAATAAAACTGTCCAACAAACATTTTAAATTTGGACTTTAATTAGAATCACATGACATGATTACATAAATCTTGCTGTTCACTCTAAAAATCTAATTTCAGAACTTAACGTGTTACAGGCAAGATAACAAAATTTAATTGCGGAAAAGAAATGTATAATGTGTTCTCATGTGCCATAAGATTGTATTGTGTTTCTCGTCAATAAATGAATTCCATAACCTTAGATGACAGGTGTGAACTTATTTGTTTAATTTTATCTAAAAGTACCCAAGCTCACACAAAATGTCTTGTAAATCATTTGTTACGTCAAATTGTATGTCCTAAAACAAATTAGAAAAAAACAACCGTCTATCTATGAAAGGGAATGTTGGTTGTCTTTATATTTCAAATTCTTCATCCCATGTCCCATTATTTGTTGGCATATGCACACACTTTCATTATTAGGTATAAATCATATGTAGTTTAATGTCAAATAATGCTATGAACTCATAACTTATCTCTGATTTGGTTACATAATTCAATTCCTTTTGTAAGGCGAAGATTTGTTGGTATTGACTAACCAAATATCCTGTCGTAATAATTGTTAGTAAAAATGCAAATTTTACCAAATAAGATATTTTATCCCACCTACAGCAAGACATTACCTTGAAGCAATCCCTTTCTCTGAAGGTGTAATCTTAGTATTAATTCTAGCTTGACTGCATTAATACAATGAAATCAAGATCTAAGACAAGCTATGTATAATTGAAATGTTATATTTTTCAAGCATTCTATAAGTAAAAGTATAGATTGTCAGGTTCATACGCACTATTTGTAACGTAGTTTGTTTTGACTGTAGCAAAATCATTTTCAAGTGCTAAGATTTTACCATTTCTAAAGCAATTTAAATTTTACACATAAGTATTTTTGTCAGAGGCATTTTATGCAACGTGTTTTTTCACATAATTGTTGTATTGAATATATGACAAGTGGTGATGTCAAATACAATGGAAAAACAACATATGTGCCGGATATTGCAATGAGACTATCTCTGTGGTGTCTGTTAATTATTGTTCAGAGAAACATCGAGTATTGAAACCTTGTTGAGTTGCTATAAGAAATGTAATTGTGCCTTGTGGTAATTTTTGTACAAGAATCTTCTGCGCCTGACAACATTTGGTGTCCATTCTCTTGCAAACGGAAATTGAGGAAATGAGAAATATTGTGAAAAGTGTGATTGAGATAGTTGACCATTATTTCTGAATGCGTTGTGCAAAAGAATTACGCCGGAATAGTCTTTGTTTATCAATAGAAACAGTAACTGTTGGAAATTTACCTATTAAATATTCAGATATACGTAGATTTACTGCAAGATGACAGTTATAAATACTCCCCGCTTTCAAATCAAGTGCAACTTACTTAGACCTATATAAAGCGATAGTGTGCCTCTGTAATTATTTCGAATTTATCGAAAAAGACGTTGATAACTTGCTTGAAAGAGAATGTCAGAGTTTGGATCATTTGAAGTAGACGGTTTTGCTAGATTTTGGACTTGACCTTTTTTATCACATTTTTGTATTGACAATGAGTGGTCTATAAAGATGTTCATTATGTTCTACAGTAAATTGCAGGAATATTCAATTGTTGTTCGAGAATGAATGGCAATACAACAAAAGAAAGGAACAGTCCTGAGAGCCAATTTGAATATATTAGGATGTAAGAATGTAGCTATATTAAGTTACTAGTGTTTAGGTCTATGGACGTGGTATTGATCTTCTAAGATCTAATGTAGCAAAGATAATTGTCTTGTTTTCCTACCTAAGTAACATGTAATCAGCAAATAAACGTTCCTGTTAGTGATTTCTCCACAGAAAAATTGCTTAGTTGGATGATATGCGTGTATATATAGTAAAAACACTCCATGATCTGGGTCATATGGTAGTGATTTTCTATAATTAAGATGAGTTATACTAGAATAGGCAAATTGGATAGAGAGATGATGTACTTCTATTACTGTTCCTATTGTCATTTGCTCTTCCACCACAAGTACCAGATATGAAAATGTGTAAGTTACAACTAATCCTATTTCTAAAATGATTGGACAAATGTGTTTAAAGGTTGACTGTACTTTGTACTGTTTCTCAAGTCTGTGATATCTACGACATAATTTGTCTACTCTAATATTGTTTCAATGCCCAGCTCTAGGTGGTTAATATGATTTGTAAAAGTATCAGTCCTTTGCGGCATCGTTAATTTGGTTATATGGCGTGTGGCGTCTTCCACTTTTCACTAATTGTAGTTGTTTATGGAAAGTCGTAGTTTCCAGCGAAACTTTTTAAAAAAAAAGACATCAACGACACGGCTACTAACACGTTTTAATGTCCAGTTTTTTTACTTTAGTCTTGTTGTTTCAATTGTTAGCAGTAAAATATGGACTTATAACATAATGTAATTATAGGACATGAAATTGAACTTGAAATTGATAGATGCTTGACTAATCCGTTATTGTTGAAAAGGATAAATACAAATTTGGCCAACCTATGCAGTATTTATAAGTGTGTATGATGAAAAAACATCTGAAGTGTGAATAGTGTTCATAATCAGATGATATATATACTTGTCTGTTTTAAATTCATTAAATCAAATTCAATTCAAATGCAAACATATACAATATATGTATAATATTTGAATATTTATCAGAAAGTCTAAAATTCTGACTATGTAATATTGTTTGTGCCAATATTATACTTAATACGTCAAGTTGACATGTAAGGAAGTAATTTAATTTGAAAACCTCATTCGTTTTACCAAGCAATAACGCTATAGTATATTTAAATTGAGAAAATCAATTTTACAGCTATTTCATTTTCAAGTATACGAACTTGAAAATTTCATTTAATTTTAAAACTAAGTGCAGGAAGCTTTTAATCAACGGATTTCATTTGCTAAAATGATTTTAATTTAGACTTTGTCAGCAAGGCTGCTATATCCCACATTTTGCAGTAGGAGAAAGTAAGTATTTGTTAAGCTAGGTTTTAGTAGGTTTACAGTAATAAAATACTGATTGATTTTTTAAAAGTGTCACAGTAACGCTAGTGTTTAACCCATTCGCAATGCATGTATGTATTTAGTACATTTTTATCAGAAAAATAACAATATACTGTCTCATGCATTAATGATGTAACGATATTATTGATAGCTGATTACAGTTATGGCCAATGAGAACGTGTCTGATTAACATGATTTCATGTTACGGTATGGCCAATGTAAACCTGTCTGATAAACATGGCACGGTATGGTAACCCGCAGAACTAGAATACAAAGTTGCATTCTAACTATATAATGTTAGATAGTAGACGCAGGTTACATGCGATGTTACTTTTTGTAATAAGATATGTTTGATAATAATTTTATTGACTGGATCAATGGTGTTGCTTTCATTACTGTCCGGTTTGTGGACAGTTGTTTGACAAGATAGGGTAACAAGAAGCTATTTTATTTAAATCTGTGAAGTAAAACTTACTAGCTTTAACAAAGAATCTACTATTTAAATTCCTTCGCATGTGTGTCCCAATGCTATCCAAAATGTGTAGAAATAATGAAACACAGTATTGTGATAACTTTTATCAAAATCGTGCCTGTTTACAATTACACTCAATTTAATTGTCATATAATGAAGTTCTATGTAACGTTATATCTCTTTAAACTGGTATTTCTATTCATTGTAAAATGAGAAGCCGGTTAAAAAATTTGATTTATCGTCGGAAATGGCAATTCTACAAATTTCTACTTTCTTCTTTCAGATGCTAATAGGTTTTGTCAGATCGTGTCTAGGTTAAGCTGAATGAAAATTTGATATATCAATTGAATTTTCTAAACAATCTAGTTATCTTGTAATTCAACAATAGCGTTTATCTCTTCAACATTTGACGTGAAGACATGTAAACAGTTTGGTTAATGAGAGACTGAATTGAATTTGAAAATAAGTAATTATTTTTTCTCGGTTATTTTTGAATAAATAAATCAGTGGGTGTCAACAAATGTTTATTGACAATTCTTCATTTTTTTCTATGTTACAATAGGTTGCTCATGTAAAATTTGATACTGAAACATGATATGTTGTACTTGACAAAAATTTGAGATTAATACCTATTACCAAATTAATAGTTAAGTCAGTTCAAATATATCTTATATACAGATTACAATAAACATATGCACT
Organism: Mactra quadrangularis; assembly: GCA_025267735.1. Taxonomy (NCBI): domain Eukaryota; kingdom Metazoa; phylum Mollusca; class Bivalvia; order Venerida; family Mactridae; genus Mactra; species Mactra quadrangularis. Next base: position 53,704,979 of record CM046309.1, on the reverse strand, counting down.
ATTTATATTAATTGTTAAATGTCAAAGTGGCATGTTTAAGTCAGTACAATGATGTAAGTGCATCGCCTTATTTACCTATTGAGTAGGCAAGTCCTTTTAGGTGTTCAACATGACGTGCTGAGTGAGCATGTTTCCTCTTAGATGTAAGAGTTTTTCCTTATTGTTTGTTTCATCGAAATTATCATTTTTGACTGATATCAGAACTGATTTGACTTACATATATAGAAACATTTATACATCAATATACTGATTGTTTTGGACAGCATAACTCTGAAATTGACTCATATATATATAAAGTTTGCCAATTTCTATGATAAATTTGCCTTCTAGTCATGAACATTGTGCGAAACTATACCTAAATGAATGTAATAGTTATACAAAAATCGATAAGAAAACGAACAAAAATGACGATCTAAACTCAGAATTGGCCAAATAATTATATTAATTTGACATATACATCGTTGGTCAGACAGTAAAGTTAGTAATTATGAATGGTGAACTTCACCATCGTCTTAACAATATTCCATTGATCATAATGTCAGCCTAAAATAGAACATTGGTATTAATATTTCTTCTGTTATATGAGTTACTGGACCATTCTATCACTTACTTAATTTTTACTCTACGACGGCAACGCTACGAACTGTTTTGTTAGAGAAATATTATGTTGCAGTATTTTGTACGTTTTACTGAATTTAATAATTCAAACTACCATTTCTATAAAACATTGGAAACGGTTGTTGTAAAACCTAACCAATATTAATTACTCCAATGCTTCTAATATAAATAATTTCTGAGTTCCCGAGCTCTTCTTGTTGTTCCTAGTGCAATAACTTAATTCCACAAGGGATATGGATTCGAGGAGTGGTTATACGATTATTAAAAAATTAGTTTAAACTAAAATTGGCTTTAGACATTTAAAAAGATTGGAATGCAGAATTAGTCTGAATGCACCCAAGTGTTTGTCTATCTCGGTTTCATAAACAATTCTGACGGTGCAGACTTCGAAATTCTGTGACATTATGCTGCTCTGTACATAATTTATATTTGAAAATGTCTGCCTAACTTTTCCCGGGAAACAATTTTTATACATATTCTTTGTTGGCAAAATCTAGAAAACAAACTTGAAATTTAATTTCAAAACAAAACTTGAAAATGTCATCGAATAAAACAATAATTTTAATTTTTGAATAGATGGAGTAATAAAATTGTAGTTCATACACGGTTCCTGTCATTCTACCAAGTTATTAGCAAAAACATTTGAACAGAAGTCGATATTGGTTAAGATAAGAAAATCCTCTTGGAACTGTCAGTGTTTTCCATCAGGATCTATAGAACGGCTTACAATATATTAAGAAACTCAAGTCACGTATTACAGCTGAAGGTTGTGGAAATGTCCCGTCTTGCAACAGTTCTAAATGTCTTTAATACTCAGTAAGAGTCACTGACAGTGAGATTAATGGTGGTTTTGTGAGTCTGTAATGGAATTAACCCGGGCAAAATGTCTTATCTAAAGTCATTATTTAAGACGAAAATGGTCATTGGATGATAAGATAGTACCTCAATGAGACGTGGACATTTTTACCAATTACGAGCAATGAACGAGTGAAATGGTAGTCTGATAAACAAAATAAAACCATTTTTGTAGGGATTCTTAATGAAAATAAATGGAATTGAATGTTAGCAGCTATGCTTTCTTACGATTGTTTCAGAGGTTGTAAAATACGGAACATGTAAATAAAGCGATAAACTTCGTCAATTCTCAGCAAGGGTCAATTAGTTTTCCCGGGAAAGGCGATGTTTATTACATTCAATGTACCAAAAGTTGAATAAACAAGTAATGAAAAGTCAACGAAAGTGCGTCTGATTATTTTGAAATAGAGTTCCATAAAATACGTTATTTACTTACAGTGTTGTTTTATTAAAAACATTAGAATGTCTACTTAAATGTGTTTCTTGTTTATAAGTTATTAGCCTTTCATCGAAGCTTCTAAGTTTTGCATTTTCTCCCCAAATATGATAAATCAAAAGTTTATGATTTAACCCTGAATGTATCTCATTTTCATTATTGGCATTTTTTGTTTCAAAAGTATTACTGTCCTTGTCAATGCGAGCCAATAGTTATCATAGATATTCATTTCGACCTGCAGGTTTGTATAATGTAAAACACCGACTTTCACGCATCTGTCGTTTCTTATTATAAAAAAAAACATTTGAATAAATGTCATTCAGGATGATAATCTTTTATACACTGAAATCTAAATCTTAATGTTCGAATTCCAAATAATCCAACATTTAAACTAAGGTTTCACAGGCACATTTTTATTATTAGATATACTGGATACCAGAATGGGTTCATTTTTAAAGAGATGATTAGTCTGTATGTCCTTGATAGCTATGTCATTTAAACTGCACCAACGTTGGGTGTAGATACCAGGCGCCAACGTTTTGTATTAGAAAAACCTGGAGCGTTCAATTCAACACGTGCAGTAATATCATTTGTACCAATTAACTTTGGTTGATTTAAATGCTGCACGCATTCACTTTATTTTCATGCTTGATTCTCACTTAATCTTCCATTAAGGAGTAAATTTTCTCGGTAGTCTGCTTAAAGCAAACTGTCTCATCAACATCTATTTTAGGTATTCTTGGCATTTTGGAACATCCATTTTAATTTAAATTACTAAGTATTTACACTTTACTGGGACGCGACCGTGTGCTTTCCAGACATATTTTCCTAAAGTGTCATTGTAACATGTGAAATCTATAATTTGGGATTGATAATAACTTTAGAAAATCACTCGAAGCTGCCCTCAAATAATACATTTGAATTTCAAAGACAGTCACTATTTATAGAAAAGCGATTGGTTTTGCCAATCAGTACTCGTGGACCTGTTTAGGGACTTTCTGAGTTCGATGCCAAATGTGTCACGTGCAAGGATAGCGTAAATAACTACCTTCACACCGGAATGAACGATTGATTCGCTTAAACTAACACATGACCCTTTAATAATATTTTTTCTAAGCTTATTTATACATTAAGTCCTCATGTTTTCAATCTTTTTCAAAACAAAACCTTTATTTACCAAATAAAATCTTTTTTAATTCATTGAATCAAATCAAACTTAAAACATTTAAATGAATTGCAAATAACCTTTTACGGAAGGTTCGCACATTATTAGATAAACGATAAATTCATACATGATAGTATTATGTTGGCTTTCCAAGTAGTTTGACGACTGAAAAGTGAAAAGGCAACCCACATACCGTTTTAAATTGCATACCTTTTATGACAGCATATACTTTATTATTTTGTACTGATGATATTCTGTTGTTTATGAAATAGTATTTTGTGCTATTTTAGTGACATAAACACAGGTAAATGTATTGGACTTTTAGCCTTGAAGTAAATTAACCCTGCGTCTTCTACATCTTAATCAATGTGTGTTGTTTTACCTTCGAGTTCAGAAAACTCCATTACTATAAGACAATTAGGGTATGACTTGTTTTTATATGGAGTACATATTCAAATGTATATTCAGTGCAAATTCGGTCAATTCAGTCTGTTATTAAATTCTCCAACATTTTGGACGCATTCTAATGCAAGTTTATTAGATATTTTAGCATAAAGGAAAGAATTGCAAGAAGCATTATGTATTTATATGTATAGTTTGAACGTTTTATTGCATCATTGACCGACATTTATATGTATATCTATTTCATAAGCACATAAAGTATGTAATAACATGTAAATTGAAAGGAGTCGGTGTACTTATACAAACGTACAATACTAAAAGAGTATATTTATACAGTATAAAGCTGACATTTATTGTATGTGTAAACATGGGGGACTTTTTTCTCGTCTTTGGTATAGTATATACATTCAGGAATCACGCAAACAGGCCATCTATCGTCCTGAACTCTTGGTAATTTTTAAGCCCTCTATCAGATGACGGAAATTGGCTTGTCGCTGTATGGATTGTCTATAACAAAAACGTAGTGTTGTATATCGACATAAGGACGGCGATGTATTAACTAGAATCACGATAGAAGCCTTCATTGATATACTCCAAGAATTTTCTATTATTATAGAATGGAATAAAATTGAAAACAACACAAGCCTGGGAAAAAATTCCTGGTATAATAGAAATGGCAATTTCGTCCTTGAAATCAAGTGTCTCTAAGATTTAACACTTCGTAAAGCAAACAATATGTTGGGTGAGTGAAAAACCAAAGACACCAAGAAATCATGTAAATTCTAGCTACGCTGCAGTCACTTTTTATACAACACATGCTACAAATCTTACAATAAAAATCATTGTAATAATAATAATAATAACGACTTTATATAAACAGGCTGCACATTTGGACAAGTCCAATCTTCCTTGTATGACCAAGCAGACAACTTTGATGAGGTGTTTAGTATTTCATATAAGTTGATTCTAATTATGAAGAAGGCGATTCCAATTTTGATTTTGACATAAGATATTAAATTGGTCCTCCGAAATTCTGAGATAATTTTACAAAACTGACTTTTGATGATTTCTGTCTTTTGAGAATTCAGATTGTTTTTGCCTGAAAAGATTAACTAAATGCACATTTCAAATCTAAAATATAGAATGAGACAAGTACCGTCCATTTTCTAGTGATTCATTGAAAAAAGATATAACCTTAAAATTCTTATTTCTTTTCAATTATGTATTCAATAGCGTCAATAAACTGAATACACTGTCATCTGACATACGCATTGTCAATGAAAGTCTTTAAAATGTCAAGTCTAAGTACTTTATAAAATCTATAATGACTTTCTTAAAATGAAATTGCTTATAAGGCTTCCTTTAATATAATGAGTGCAACGATTTATTTCATGTACCTAATGCGTTTCACATTTTTCATGCAGTGTGAACCTTCATTGTCTTTGAAAGAGACGTGTAATTTAAGGTCTTTCTCGCTTTCCTAATGTTACATTAATATTCCCTGATGACATTTAAATGACAAAAAGATTGCAGACACAACATAAGTGATAGTGTTTTAATATTTTCTCTGAAATTGATGTTAGTACGTTTTCAGTTAATGCTGTACTTAGTTTGCCTTTGCCATTTGCGAAATCGATATTGTTCATTAGGAACATTGATTAATTTCATAAATTTGATGATTCAATAAAACATCTTTTATCCTGGAATAATCAATCTTTTTGTAGTAAATCTAAATGCTTTTTCTATAAATATATAAAATTCTATCAAAGAATACTTTGCAATTCATTTAAAAAAAAAGTTTCAGAAAAGTTAATCAAATCTTACTATACATGTAGATAAAAACATTTTTCTTGACATTTTATTAATTAGTATTTCTTTTAAGAAAGACATATCACATGGAAATAATTTATTAAAAATGTCATTTTTCTGACTTGAGTTTGTTTCATGCTAGAAATGAAAAAAGGGATTCAATTATCTTGTGGAGCACTGTTTTGCGATGCGAAATATTAATGCAAAAAATGTTAAAACAAAAGCATTTAATTACAAATATATTTTCTTACAAGTTTCTGAAGTATGTGGCATCACTAAAAATGCACTTGTTACAATTTTCATCACAGGCCTTTTTCTATGTCGAATTGTTTCTTCGTTTTAGGAAAAAGGTATTAAGAAATAATCGTTCCTCAAACCAATCATTGTTGGTAAAAAAGATCCCATATTTCGTGTAATCGAGACAACGTTGAACAAAGTCTTGGAAATGTCCTTGTTAGAAATTTGATAAACAATAAATGTCTCATGTAATTTTCAAAATACACAATATGGTTGTCGTTATCACTGTCAAGCCTTTATTATTTACATCAACATAAAATAAATTTCCACTTGTCTTATTTCGAAGCATACTGACAAACCATTCGAACAACTTATGGTTTTGTCGAATAACATGACATACTTAAAACTTTAGATAAACTAAATGAGAGGATACAAATTTTAGATAATGACGAAATATTTAACCATCACTGCTTCTGACAAATAGACTCTTCTTGTGTAATATTGACGCACCAAGTTAAAACATTCACTTATAGATTGGCAGATGAGTTACCCAACGATAAGACAAGTTTATTTTTAAAGGCACAAAGTCTATATTGTTTTCAGTACGAGATATGCAATAAGTCAAGACCAGTAAGAATATTTCAATGGTATCAACTAAAACATCCATCACTAAGAAAGTATTTTCTGGAATATTCAATGAAAGATAAAAGATGAAAATCATACACATTGCTAACATATAAAATACATTTAAGACTTGGCTTACATTTATTTATTGTAGGCCTATGTTTCTTGTCATCACTGCATTTAATCGCCGACGGGAATACTCGTAATTTTGCATGAATAATACAACAAACGTGTCAAAGATTTATCCTACGATTGCATTTATAACAGCTAACACGTTTCTGCAAGTGTTGAAACATGGACCGATATTTATTCATTACTTCAACACAATTAGATTACGGTCGCAAGTTCTGCACATTATTCGGAACGCTAATTTGATTTATTTTTCAAAGTACTCATAGATTATTGACGTCATTGAATCTTGATGTTGTTTATTGTTGTCTATTTACAGATGGTGTATTGGTATGAGTGCTTGCTGCTGTACATCGTTTTCTTTCTGGTGCCCACATTAGGAGTTGATCCGAGTAAGTATTTGTACAAGTCAAGTGTTGATTTGATCGAAGTGCCGAATTTAACAACGCGTTCTAGAATTTCGCGGGAATTATATTTTTCATCAACGCTGCGATTTAGATTCAATTCGAATATATGATGTTAGTCTTTGTTATTTTAATAACACTGGTCAATCATACTTTGTTTTATATAAGATCTAATGTATAAAAAGATGTTGGCAAACGTATCAGGAACATCAACGGTAAACAAACACATACCTTCCACAAAGATGAAAATCAAAGAGAGAGATGTTCTTTAAATGAGTTTTAATGCTTTCGAAGGGACGCCTCAACAAATAACAAAATGAGAGCCAAAGATGGATATACTTGGTTAAGGACACTAATTAGGACTTTTACATTCGCTCTAAAATGGACGATTCTTAAAATTTGCAACTAATATTTGGCACCACATGAACCAAGGGACTTGTTCACAAAATAATAGTAATCTAAATTTCATGGTTTAAAAAGTATTTTTGACTTAATGTCCGTTGAGGTGGTGAATGAGAAGCACTATTGTATCGCTGAAACACATGAAATTTATATCATTTTCTTTAAATTTCTATTGGAGATACATGCAATCAGAATGAATTCACTGTGTAAAGCTTACCGCCAGACTTTAGCAATTAAATCAACTTTAGCCATACGTATTTGGTTCACGCGAACGTTGAATTTCAGTCATTTTTGGCGACTAAACTGCATTGTATTTTGAAAAGTAAAAATCTTCTAAAGTCGCATATACCCATCTAACGTGGATGCTGGTTCTTATTCATTTTGATGTTTAGTACCAAAGCTGTCTCCCAAAAGTACAAGAGACATTTTATGATATACATAAAGCAACGAAAACAGATAGAATTCAAGCATTGAATATGACTGATATGAAAATATGTGGTTGCTATACCAATTATTTTGTAATTTGTGGGGCTCATAGAATCAAAACATAAGCCTCAGATATGAATCTTGTACTTTATGATTGTGGCAGAAATGTCTTTGGGGAAGTGATATAGGAATTTAGCAGTTAGAACAAAGTCATGAATAATCAAATATAAAGTGCCCTTCCAAAGTTATTCGGCTAATGAAATTTGAAAGGAAAACTACCATGCTTATCGCTTGTACTTTTACTTCTATGATAAAGCTTATTCGTGTATAGTTCTGTTTTATTAACTTGTCACAACTTAAATAATTACACGATCATTGAATCTGATATCTTTAACTCCTTTTTAACTTGTTTTCCCCGATATTCAAAATCGCTGCATATATAGTTAGATTATCAATAATTAATATGGATTGGTGACTCAATGATTAAAAAGAAGTTGAATAAAAACACATTCAGTGGCCGTGTTATTATTCAAGTTGTGACAAGTTAATAAACTTATAAATGTGTTGATTAACTTTTTATGTAAATATGAAATTTCAAATGTGAATCGAATGTAGCTCATAAATGCCTCAGTCCCATAAAATCGTGGCTTGTTGCAGACCCGTACGTCTGGACAGCCGTAGGCCGTTGGAAGCCTTGCGTATTAAGGTGACGGTACGCACATAGCACAAAACAACACACCCGTACGGAACCGTAGCTGAAAGATATGCATGTTTAATCCATACTCGGCCACGATTTTGTTTACGATTTGACTATAAAACTGAAAAGTGTATCCACGGCTCATCTCAAGGACCCTGGTAAAAACGTAATAGTCCGTACGGGTACGCAAGAGTTCGTACGAGTCCTTGCGGAGCTTGATTGCACGGCGCCCGTACGGTGCCCTCATGTTTATGGGACTGTAGCATTAGAATAAGATGAGACATTGTTTACATAGAACATCGTTTAAATTTGACTCCTTATGTTACCCTGAACGAACTATAATCCTAAAAACGAGAATTTATTTAAGAACTGTTGGATGGTACCATATATATTGAAGTGAACCCAGGGGACACATATACTATAACAGTGTATCAGAAACTTGACATGTAATTCTACGTTATGTAGTTTCCCCTCATATGTAATTATATTTTACCTAAAGTTTAATTCTGTTTTATGGTTTGATTCAGTATGAATATTTGATAGCCCCTTTTCCATTATGATGATGAATATCACCTTTTTAAATTAGGAGCATCTATCATACTTTAGCAGCATAAAAGCGACGTGGAAAGTCATTGGAATTTAAATTCATGTCTTGCTTTAAAGTGGATATTACGACAGCATTGATTAAAATATTGAAATAGAGATTATGTTTTAGTGCATGTAAAGTAAGAACAAAATATTGTGTCTGAGTGTCCTTTTATCAAAGCACTATGATCATGATCATGATCACACTGCATTTTATTTACTTTAGCTATACAAATATGGCTAAAGTATTTTTACCACTAAAAATAATCTAGCCCTATTTTAGGTAACTGCGAAACTTCATGTCCCTCAAAAATCGAACTTATAGTACAAACTTTCATAATGTAAACTTACGAACAATATTCTCTTAAACCCTCCGCTATGGTTATTTCCCTTTATTGAAATGTGTGATCAAGGCATAACGATTTTCTGCGGACAGGCGTTGGCGGCATGAACGTCATCGAAAGAACAACTCTCAAGTTAGAGTTTTGCCCGGACATTTACGGTAAAACGGTCTTTAATTTGAACTTCTGCAGAGGATAAAAGTACGCACTGCCCCTTGTACAAGAATGGTTAAATGCGATCGAAAATTAACAAGTGGTATTCAAACAAGGAAATCAAATGCGGATGATATTATCACCTTTAACCGGAAACGAGAATTACCTTTCATTTAGAATATTTTCTCACTTGTCAGCCGTTAGATAATGGCAAATATTTATAAATACACTTAACTGCTTCAAGTTATTAAATAGATTTTAGGTGAAAACATATACGCAAAAAAGCATGCCACGAAATTTTCAAGTATGAATACCGTCTGCGTGGAGTTTCGCTTCGAATTTTCCCCACACAACTACGTTGTACGTTCTTGATTTTTTTCCAAAATTGTTTATTTCTCGTAATTACAACGTACGTTTCCCAAATTTCTCGTGGAAAGATAGAGTTTTTGAGTAGCAATGACGTGTACTGTCTTTAGGTTGACATCAGAGTTCTAGGCACTGTCTGCTACTCTAAGCGATGTTTAATCGCACGAAACCTTATGTAAATTTCTGTATTTTCCCTTCAATTTTAATCAAAATTGAAATTTGCATGTCTAACAATTCTCATCTGAAATTTTGAAATGTTTTCGTCGCTTTTCTGTCGACTTGTTTTCTATAAGAATTTAATTATACATATATGTATTATTTAAAATCAACTCGACCATGTTTTTACGTACGTTCTTAAGAATGGGATTTTCACTAACTTGGCCAAATGTACATTGTATATATGCAAATAGCAGTACTTTTTAGTCTCCGTGTTTTGTTAACAATTCATTTTGATGAAACAGTTGACCTTGTTATGTAAAATAGGTGCTATCGATGTCGAAACATGATTTCATCGCTCGACCTATTTGTGAACTTCTAATTTATATTATGAAGGAGCCGATTTCTTCCGCTGTGCGTTTGGCGATTCACAGAGACACAAAAGTCTAGGTGTTAACTTCATATTAAAGCTTATTTGCATTTTGCATATTAAATAGAAATAAATCACTTTCATCCAGGATGCAGACGAAGAAGTGTGAATAGAATCTTAAATTAGTTTTTTGTTAACTGTTGATCTATACACGGAACTAACTGCAATAGCTGTAATAGACAATGTCTTATCGTACAATTATTATTTTATTTTATTAAAATTTCAGTGGCGTATACATTAACCCCGCTAGTTTAAATACTTTATTTGTGTTCACCGATCGCCATACATTGTACATAAATACGAGTATCTACTATCATCGATAATGAGTACAGAAATGCTAGCGTAAATATTTAATTTAGCGGAGTTAACGTATGCATCATTTGCAATTAGGGACTTTGGTCAGTTATCTTTCTCTGATAAAATCTGAAGCAATCCAATTGGTAGGTAGGTCCTTACAGTCGGAATTTTATCATTGAATTTCTGGGAATGTAGGAATAACAAAATATTTCATCTAATCTCTAATTGTTAATGAAGATATTAACAGAAGTGATGAAATTTAGATAGGACTTTATCCTAAAAATACTTAGCTTGAATTTTTAAACAAATTAAGTAATTTACAAAAAAGATATATAAGATTAATTTTGGCAAATTGACATTAAAAAGTAAGGGTAAAATCCGAGTATTTCAACTAATAGGATCTACACCTACCTATTTGAAGAGTATACATGGGAAATAACTGGCTAAAGTCCCTTATTGCAAATGATATAACAATACATATATATTTGATCAAACTCAGTAATATTTATAAATGGAGGTTTTATTTTTTATATATTGTTAGCAATTTTTTGTATTTTTATGTTTAAACATGTTTGAACATTGATTATTTATCGTTTTGTGTGGTGACTATTTTCTTGCAGCGAAAGAGGCTTGTTTACCCATTGAAACCGACTACCAGACAAGACAAGGTAAACGTATTGACATGAAGGAACACTCAAAACTAATACTTGATTTAGTCTATCTATGTTATTAAGAACAATATTTCATCTTGGTGTTTCGCCATTTTTCGCCATTTCTATTTTTACCATATTTTATCTTATTGCTACATGAATAACTCTATATGTCGCTGTAATTGAAAAAAAGATATACATAAGATCATAACTAGATTTTTTCCTAACGTCTTTTTAGCAGACGTTCTTGCAAAAATTCCCTAGAAAGCAAAACACATACAAATGATGTATTGAAAATGTAATTTCGAGAGAATAATTTCAGACTTAATAGAGATCTGACATTATGGAATAATGACAAGATTTTAAGACTGTTAGTATAAGAAGAAACATTTCCCTACTTTCTCTCTCTCTCGTTTTCTCTCCCTGTCTCTTTCTAGATTTCGCTTACTCTACTTCTCTGTCTGGCTCTCTGTTCTCTATTTGTCTTTCTCTCTCTCTCTCTTTCTTTTCTTTCCCCTACTCTCTTTTTTCTATATCGCTCTTGTGCTCTCTGTTTTTTCTATTTGTCTCTCTCTCTTCCCTGGTATCACTTTTCCTATTCCCTCCCCCTTCTCTCTCTTACTGGTTCCTGTCTCTTTCTCTGTTTCCCCCTTCTGTCATTAACTATCTGTTACTCTCTTTTCTCTTCCCCTACTCTTTCTCTAACTCTTTCACATTTTCCCTCTATTTCCCTCTTTCTCTTTTGTTCCCCCTCCCCCTCTTTCTCTCTCTGTGTTAATTTCTGTTTGTCATTCTTTCAACCCTCTCTCCTTTTCTTCACTCCCTTCCGCTTTCTCATTTTTCTTTTTCTTCATCTGTCTCTTTTTTTGCTTTCTCTACCCCTTTTCCTCCCCCTTTCTCTCCTTCCCCACCTTCTTTGTCTCTTTCCCCCTCTCCCCTCTTTAATCTCTCCCCTCCCTCGCTCCCCCGCCTCTCTCTCTTTGTCCCTCACTCCCTCTCTCTCTCTCTCTCTCTCCCTTTCCCCTCCCCCACCCTCTAACCTCTCTCTCCTCTACCCTCTCTGTACCCCTCTCTATCTCTGTGCTTCTCTCTCCGTCCCTCGCTCATTCTCTCTCCTTCCTTCTCATACAAACATAACAGACATTTGGGAAGTGTAACACATTGTACGTCAAGATTTCTGTTGGATATTTTCTAATATTTGAGTTATACAACTGTCATAACATTGATCTTGTAAGGAGCCGTACAGTCTTTGTTATAATAACTTTTTGATGTGATTGTTTTTGCATGTTGTTTAGATAGTACCTCTCCTTACAGACGGTTATGATAGGTTTGAAAATATCCAAATATTGAAGAACAATAGTCTACACTTTTGTACTCAATAATTTTCGTACCCTCTAAAATTCTACGACTTTCATCTCAAAAATGATTATCAGTTTAGTAAATTCAGGGTCTCTTTACAATTCGTTCATTAAAAATGGAATTGGATAAGCAATTGTTAATAATGTCGCTTAAACGATGTAGACTGAAATTGAAGAGGCAACTTAGTTAAGTAATGCCCTATCATCCCTGTTGGTCTTTAAATAAAACGAAGTTAAAGTTGAATAGACTCTTGAATAGTTTAAACTTGATCTGTATTTTGTGATTCTTTATTTATAATTTTCTTAGGTTTCTTTCAGGTGATGGTAAGTACAAAAATGAACAAAGTGTACCCTGTTTTAAGACATATTCATGCATACAAAAAATAAAACCTTGTATTGCCCACTTATTAAAACAATGATCCTACAATTATTTACGACGTTTGAATAATCAAATACAGTGAAAACACACGTCGTCAAAACCTACAACAATACATAGACAACAAAAAATTTAGTCCCGAGTTTTGAAATTTGTTTTTCCTCGAATTTTCCTTTGTTTATTGGATTATCTAATGACAGTTGTTAGAATTGTGTTGTGTTTTGTTAAAACCAGCAAATTTATTGTTAAGTAAATTTTGGCGATGTTCCATGCTCAACTGTAGTTTTGGGGAATGTTTTTCTCCTCGGTAAATCTTGAAAGTGTCAAAGCCATTGGCGTTTGGAAACAGCTCTATGGCTTAAAATAGTTTATCCATCGTGGAACTTTTGTAGTCGATAATAGGCAGGAAACGTGGATAATTAAAGTATGTACAGCGTAATTGAATTGTAAATGTCGAAGGGGCAAGAATAATGGAGTAGTTTGTTTCATGTGAGAGACGCTAGATGGCGTGTGTTGTCTGTTGTATTTGAATATACATATGTCACGTGATTTTGAAATTGTTTCTAAAATAATAACAACTATATTTTCTATTATTTCAGCGTGCGAGTGTGTTGTTTTCCAAAGTAACGGTCTCTCTCAGGGACACTTTCTCTCTCCCGACTACCCCAAGCGATACCCTACAAATCTGAACTGCGTCCTCTACTCGTTCATTGGTGACGTCAACGAAATTGTTGAGATAAACTTTGTAGAAATGGATCTCAAGCCTCCAGAAACATACCCTCAGAGACAGTGAGTTGATTCAATTATATTTTCGTTATTCAATTAAGAGACTCAAATGTCATAACTACACATCTTATTAACAAAGTAACTGGAGCCGTTTAAAGCATCATCGTTCAATAACCGTTGCTCCAGGCGGGCGGACGGTTGAACAACCTGAAGCACCGAGTTCAAAATATCTGCTAATATCTAAGTTTGGCATTGTTTAAAGAACCCCAATTGCTTGCTGCTGGCAATGAGATGATCTTTAGTAGGAGAGAAAACATTACTTCCTGGAAGCTAATGTCATGTCATTTATTAGTGTTGTTGCTTGATACAAAGACTATTGGAACAAAGACCATTCACCCTTATATAATTACAACCTAAACGAAATAATAAAATTTTCATTTCCGTATAAACGCAGTTGCCAACAAGAATTCATTAATATTCATGACTTTAGATTACGTTATGCCGGTACTAATTTCATGAATGAAAAATCTATTTTAGCGCTGTCACACGCAAAACAAAAGCTATGCATGTCAATAATAGAAGTAAATCATCGAAAATATGAAAAATGGTCCGACAATATCATATTGAAAATAAAATAATAAATAAATGTTAACCGGAAATAAACATTTCAGTTTCACTTTATCTTTACTATAAATAGCTAGTTGACCTAGACCTTGATAAACGCACGGGAAAAGCGTAAAACTTTCAACTTGTTTACACGTTTTTTTAAAGCTACACAATCTTGGTTTTTCCTTTTAGTATTCTTTTTATAAAACTTTTAATCCAATTACTTACTTTTCTTAAATGATTCACGACATCTATTTCAGATTTTTAAAGAGTTGCAGCCTTATAAATTTCCGTTTTGCATATGAATTATTATTTATCTTATTCCAAATCATAAAGAGTTACCTCCCTTATATATTTAAAACGGGGATCCGTATTTCAAGCGTTTTACGACCGATTTTAGTCGTAATTCCTTCTATATTGTATAATGATAAGTAAGATTCTTAATAAAAGGCTACCCAGATCATACATTGAATGAACACCAATGTCCAAAATGTAACGTACATTTGCATTAATACAAAGCTAGGAACACAAGTAGCAAGTCAACACTCTCCAGTACTAAATGCATGAATGCATGGTATGGCAAAACACCTTGAGTTAATCTTTAACATAAATTAATTTTTGGAACTGACCGCTATAGAACCGAATCATTCGAAAACAAAGTTATGATTTGCAAACTATTAATAATAAGGATTGCCTTTTCAGTATAGTACTGCCCTGTTATTTGTTTGCTCAATCATTGGGTTTTTAAAATGACGTGTCGTTATGGTCATTATGGTCATTTTACGGCAACTATGACCTTTGTCTATTACCAGGACTCATATACCTTTCCTTATGACCAACATTTTCTCCTTTACCCAATGGAGGAAAAACGACAAAAAGCACAATGTATAAGCCGGGTATAACCAGACCTGTAGAGGCTCGAACCAGCAGCCCCATTGGGACCTCAGACTCAAAATCCTTCCAAAAGCTTACTGTACCACAGACCAGAGATAGGCTTTTCTGTCAACCATGTAGATATTCGTATATGTTACAGGGAATGTTTGTAACCAGGGATTTCACTGGTTACACACATTCCCTGCAACATATATACCGTTAGGTATATGGCGTATTCAGCATAGTATTGGCAAACTTTCAAACCCTGCATGCTAGAATGTGTTAATCATTAATAACCGTAATTGGTTGAAATTATAACTTGTAACTCATAAATAAGTTAAATAAAACATGATTTTCTCTTTTAAACTCGTGATAATTGAATGAACATTCAAACAAGTAAAACTCCCTTGTGATTTCGGTGGAGAAGTCTAGCTTTTACCGTACTGAGAAATTAATTAAAATTGCATGTATTTCTAAAAGTGAGCTTGTTAATTATTTGCTAGATCCCATGGACTGGTTTTATCTTCCTATCTTCACCAATATTCTCTCAGATTAGCGAGTAGCATATTCTTCTGTTAAATGAGAATTTAAAAAAATCATTATCTCGGTTGCAAATATGAGCGTTGATAATATAGCTTTGCAGAATTGAGGCACGCGTTTCTGTGTTCGACTCGTTTAATACATTAATCCTCTGGGTGGGACAATTTGGGAACAGCAGTCCTCCCTTTGCAAGAAGTCTGCTTTTCTAAACTTTTTAACCTTATTTCTTCGGAGTTTACCCTATCTTTTGTGCTCCACTCTCACAACTTGAATATCCGTTATCCTGTGTTGCGTTTTTCTCTCCTTGGTGGAGGAGTTCTGCTAACCAAAACTGTGTTATAGAGTTGATAGTTCCCCACCATTGCTAGGAGGAAATTGCAGTTATCTGGTCCCTGGAGGGGTAGAGGTCGGGGTCGATTGGGTTAGGTGTCCCGTAGGAGGGGATAACGGATTCCTAAGGGGGGTGGTAGGACCTTTGGGTGGAGGATTGGAGCTTGGCTTACACGATGTATTGTGTATTGTGATTGTCTCCGTGAATTATAGTTAAACAACTCCCTTAAAAGATACTGAATAAGTCATAATTGTTGCATCCATATGTCTGTCAATGGTTATGTTAGTCTCGAATTTACCAAAGTATATATTAATAGTTACCATAATAAGGTCGTCTCATCCAACGATGACTAAGTTCAATTATTAATATTACAAACATATCCAAGGTTTATTGCAGTTGTCAACAAATCGCGAGTCTTCAAATTACCAAAACATAGCGAAGCTACATTTATTAAGTAATTAATATATCCATTTATTTGATTATGCACAATGTATACGAGAATACATGCATCACGGAGATACTCACTCATTTACTCACTTACTGTGCATCATTTGCGTTTTAAGCCCTTTGTCTAACTAATGACCAAGTTCACAGTATGATTACTAATTAAAATGATTGCATTGTATAGCAAAGAGCATACTCATAGACATCCATATGTTATGCAACGACCACAAAAACGAACAAAAGTTGCTCTGACAAGCAAAATAAAGTTGTTACTATCTTTCAGACTTATTCACAGCTATATTTATCAAATGTTCACAAAATGTCTACCAGGCCAATCACGTGACCACCATTTCTATTTTACAATGCCGACCACAGACTTGGAAAATGTGTATAATGTATTCCGCAACTAGAACAATAATGTAAAAACGAAAATGAGTTTTCCTGGTTTGTACATCATGGCAATGATGAGTTGTGGTCCCATGTGATGTTCATACTAGGTGCCGATCAATACCAAGTAAGAATTATGAGCCGAGTAACAGCATAAAGCAAGCTTATACATCAAAATAAGATTATTATTAATGTAGTTTGGTCGACTGAACTGCGGCAATCGTTGATTGAAGACTTAGCAAGCTATCGTGCTTTTGTCGAGAAACTTTTGTCGCTTAATGTTATAGTGTTAGATCTGGGTTACAGCCAGACTTGATAATACTGGCCGACTTTTGAAACAATGACCATTCCTGCAATACTAAAAGTATGCAGTTATGTTTTGCTATTAGGACAATAAAAAAATGGTCTTAATAGCGTGATGGCTTTATATAGGGCCATTTTCTTCATACATTAAACATTTCGCGGGTTTGGCACAAAACGGTCGTAATTGACTCTTTTCTTATATTGAGATACGACCGTTTTGCGTTAAACCCTCGATTTAAGACAAAAATTATATTGCACTATAGTTATGAAAAAGTGATTTTTGTACCAAAACTTGGTATTTATGTAAGCAAATTTGGACTTATCGAAACTGTTTATCGTACTTGAAGAGTTTTATGGTTTATTTGTTTTTTACACGATACATATCGATACGAAATGAGACAATATGATTATTTACGATACGATACGATACGATGCGATACGAGTAGTTATTGTAAAATTGCCGACATTCACATTATTTGCTTAATGATCACGCGTTCGTCCAAGGGTTTAGTTCTACTACCTGCGGATTGAGTTGTCCAAACTTTCGGTTGAGACATCCACGGGAAAAGTTGTCCACGGGTTGAGTTGTACCGGATCTGTTTTTCAAGCAGGCACAGAGATTTCTTATACGAACACAGCAAACTTAGCAAATGCCGAAAATACAGTGTCTTTCCCAGAATCGGAATGTCAGGGTCGTACCGCGGTATATCGTGCTTGACAACGATACGTATCGTGGCCACGGGTATCGATTTTGTATCGATATATCGCCATATTGTCTCATCTCTAATATTTAGCACTTTTTATTAGGTCTTATGCGGAGGTCGACATTCATGTATATTACATTTAAGTAGAGTCAAAGCATTTGGATTTTCGCCGAATTACAGCATGAAAACATTTACCCTTGTATGAAATATTGATAACTATGTTTTGGCTTTAAATAATAAATATTCAGTACTGAAATTAATATTTGAATTTAACCTCAAATTGATTTAATTTTGAATAGATAAAAATGCAATATTTTCCGTCAATATTATTTTCAATAATTCAAGTATTCATCAATATAGAATTATAAATGCAATTGAATTGATGTTTAATACAATATCTGAACGCATGAAAAATCGTTTTATTTAGCTCGTTTATTGTATCACTCAATAACAGACACGTGAGGCAAGTTTTTCTTCCTTTAGCTTTGCCTGCAAGTCGATAAATGTCTTCAATATTTAATCATTTGTTCAGCTCTGTCTCTATGGAATCACAGAACGGAAACAATTAACTGAAATTAATTCTGATGAGCCGAGAAAGAGATTGTATGTGTTAACATACAGGCTTCGTCTATCTTAGAACGGTACATCAATAAAACCTATCTTTCTTGGTACGCGGTCATAGCCTATGCGGACATAGCCACACGCATGCGCTTCTGTTCATTTTGGATTACTGGAATCTAGAACTTTTTTTGGTGTATAGCACGCGGTCATAGCCCAGGTAGACAAACCCACGCGAACATGTCCATTTTGAATTACTAGACTCTAAAAGGTTGGTGTATAGCCCACGCGGTCATAGCCACTCGCTTATGTCTATTGAGATTACCGGAAACTAGATTTTTTGTGTATAGCACGCGGACATAGCCCACGTGGACATAGCCGCGCGCTCATGTCCATTTGGGATTACTGAAATATACAGAAGTTGTTTTGGTGTATAAATCACCATCAGATAACGATATATATTCTAGTCAGGAACATTTGTATGTTAATGTCGAGATATTGTACTGATAAAAAATCTCTTGTGATTCGTATTTGGCAATGTATAGTGTCCACTAAAAGTTTAGAAACATTATCAATTTGTAGACCTTTTTGTTCTGGGTTTAACGCCGCCGTATCAGCACAATTTAAGATTATTTTACAGCAGTCAGCGTACCTAACCTACCATTGCTGAACCCTTGTTAATAATCAGTCCCCACATAGGCCCCAACATTACCCTTCCACAAGACCGACGACATCTTCATATACCTTTTTACAATTATGGCAGAAAAATTGACATTGTTGTCAAATTTTTACTTTGTAGACCTACTGAATAGTTTTTATTAAACTATCTTTGTAAATGATTTTTAGTTTTACTTCACTTTCAAGATCGTTCTAATTACATTTGCGACTACAAAAGCAGCTTAAAAAGTATGTCATGGAAAGTATTACGCTAAACATTGTTTTGGTTGCTTTGTCCAATGCCGAATCTTGTAAATGCGATGCATTCATATTATTTATTTTGATTTTATCGCAAAGCATACTAAATATGTTAAAATTACGGTTTCTAAAAAAATCAGTCATTGAAATCTAAATATGTTTGTATTTTTCTTATGTCTCCAAACTTTTGGTGAACACTGTATAGTAGACCGTCCGTGAAATACTGTACAAGTTCGCTATAGACTACATTTTGTTCTTGCTGAGAAAAAATGGCCTAAAATCATTCCGTTTATTTAATTAATGTAAATTGCGTGGTTCCGAGGAGTGATCGAATGTGTCATACATATTACGATAGCTCTTACACGAGATGAAAGCGTAATCACATATTAACTCAACTATTAACTCAGTTAAGTTCCACTGTTTGGACAATCAAATTCGATGGTCTTAATAGCAAAATGGTCTAAATATGAGGAGAGTTTTCTAATTAATTTATTTATTGGAGTTAACGCCGTGTCTACACAATTTATGTCATACTACGGCGTACAAAGCACCTAATCTAGCTTTCATGGACCCTTGTCTATAACCAGTACTCACCTACCCTTCCACAAGATCGGAAACTTCTCCAAATTATCTTATCAATGGAGGAAAATCGAGATTTCTGTCAAATTTTCATGGAAGGGTATAACCTCCCCGGGTGGGATTCGAACCCGCACCCACTCGGGCACGAGATTCCAAATCCCGGCGCGCTACCAACTGCGCTATCGACCTTCTAATTAAATTGAGCATTTAGGACTAATCGTTGAAGTCGCATGATTTTCAATAACCAAGGTCGTCTTTATAGCGGAACCTCAGCGTACGATTAAAAATATTCTACAATACACGTCTTAATACATTTTTAATCGTATTTTAATACATGTAAATGATGTTCAAACTGTATTCCTTGTTTCAGGCCACGTAGAACAAAAACTTTATCTGGAATTTTAACACTTTACTTTAATGCCAAGATATGCAAATTTAGTTCTATCTCATTTGCATATAAGCACACACGCTTTATTCTGGAATTTCAATTATTGACGGGGCACTCTTAGGGTTCAGTTATCCGGGTCCGTAATGTTGTAGACTTCAAGCAGGATTTCGAATAGTGACTTGAAGGAATTGCTGGTTTAGGCCTCTTCCGGGTTAGTTATACCCTTCCACGAGAATTTGTCAATAACGTTGATTTTCCACGATTAATAAGGTATATGGAGATATTTTTCGCCTTGTGGAATGGTAGGTGAGTACTGGTTATTAATAAAGGACCAGAAAGCTAGGTTATGGAGCTGGTCGCATTTAAAGGACCATAGTTTGTGCCATACGGTTTTAAACCCAATAAAATATAAGTGCCCAGGTAGCCTACTAGTCTCCGAAAGAATTGAAATAGATTGAATGTACGCTAGATCTTTACTCTATTAAAGAAAAACAGATTCACCTCTGAAAATTATGTGTCTTTGATTTACTTGAAAAATCTCTTATAATCTCATCCAAATAAAATTATAAAAAATCTTTGCCGTGATTTTTCATAATAAAAGAATACCCAAATCTTAGAGAGAGAATACTTTCACCAAATTTATTTCAGTTTGTTATAAAAATAATCAGGCCTTCTACTAGAAATTTCCTATATAAGTGTTAAAATACTCTTCTCCAATTTCATTACGCCTCTGCGTGGAAAATGGTTTAACACGTCCGCCATTTCTCTCTTGGAAGGATTTATAGCACCGTGTGATGCTATAGAACGTATGTTTGTATCAGACGCATTTCGAGTCTCACATGGGCTGGTTACACCCTTCCATGAAAATCTATCAATAATGTCGATTTTCCTCTTTAAATAATGTGCATAGAGAAGAAGTCGTCCTTGTGGTAAGATGAGTACCGGTTATGGACAAAGTTTCAGAAAAACTCTCTTGGTTAGGAGAGATGGTAAATTTGCGTTGGCCCGTCGTTTAACATAATAAAAAGTGTCCATGTAGCGTATTATACGCCGTGTGTTATTATCTAAATTGTATTATGCAAGAATAACCCTAGCATGCCAATATAAGTATTAAGTCTGCTGAAACGACTCTTATAACCTTATCCAAATAAAATTCTTAAAAAAACATTGCCGTGATTTTTCGTAATAAAAGACTACTCAAATCTTAGAGAAAGAATACTTCCACTGAAAACAATCAAGCCATGCATCTACTATAAATTTCCTATATAAGTGTTAAAATACTTCTCTCCAATTTCATTACGCCTCTGCGTGGAAAATGGTTTAACACGTCCGCCATTTCTCTCTTGGAAGGATTTATAGCACCGTGTGATGCTATAAAACGCTTTTTTGTATCAGAGATTTGTTTTATTTCTAGATTTGATACGCTTTCAATATCAAGTAACGTGAGCAAACTGTGGACATTTGTCTGATTTTAGTATTCGTTTAACGACCATGCTTCCGGAATAATCCAATAATGTTGCCGGTAGACCGGTCAATAAATGTCAACAATAATTTCAGCAAATATGTGTTTCATAAACGTTCACCATACAATCTTGATAGAATTATTTCATTCCAATACGACTGTATGATACAGCTCTAAAGAGAATGTGTGATCATAGTTTTTGTTGTTGTTATATTTGTATAAACAAGATCAGAATCAATATAGTGCGAACAAAAAAACAAAACACTGTTTATAATAACAATACAATGGACTAACCCACGACGAGGGATGCTCAGGATGACTTTAAAATAAACAATTGTGATGTATTTTTCTTGTGTCTTAGTTGTTGGTGTAATGGAAAGCGTTCTACCATAACAAGCATGATTTACCAAGTGGTGGTGGTTTATCAACCATGCTAATTTTGTTAAAATGAATTACACAAATTTTATTTTCAGTACTGCCTACCCCTGAAATGAATGGTCTTATTTATAATCTTTACCAAAACACGTTTTTCTTTTTTGTACGCACTATACAAGTTTTATGTTCTAGATATATATCAAGTCTTACTCTTAAATCTTTTGGGACACGTGTGAAGTCGTTGCAGTCTAAAACCTGGTTAAAACCACCAGTGGGATTTATTTTAGCACTGTTCGTTCCATTGGGGGAAATCCCCCAGGTTCTTGTTTTCGTTATGTTTGCGGCGTCTTTTTTATAACAAAAGTTTAAAGTTAAAGTTTAAAAATATCTCCCTCTTTGCTAAAAATTTTGACTGATTGCTAGGTCTGTATTTTTTACTGTTGTTATTCCGGAAGTTAGCTTAACCCTTTAATTTAGCCATTTCAAGAGCGACTTTTTTATTTGAATAACAATACATTTACCCACAAACATAACCATGTGCTCTTTTGTTAACACTCAATTTGTGGGACAAATTACTACTGTAAACCATAATTGTTAAATATGCTAATAGAATAAGTCATGGAAAGGTCCATTGGGATGTTAAACGTTTTATAGATATGAATCACCTCTTGTCAACAGACACCTTTAGCCGGCATCAAAATTGCATCAACTAATCCCAGGTCTTTTTTAACAACCGCTTTTACAAAACGCAATGTCGCACCGGAGTCCATGACGAAGTAGGCTTCGCACAGAATGTGTGTTCCAAATGGATTGCTGATTCGAGCTGGTTATCTTCTTTCCTTGAGTTAAACATTGGCACATTGTCAAACTTAGTTATTGATTAAAGAAAAAATGCCTGACATATCCTGTCTCTGCTGACGTTATATTCTAATAATTTTATAGTTTTAATACAGTTATCATACCTTTTTGTAAATGAATGTATCGTCGAATAAAGGCTTTGATGGTTGCAATTCTCCAGTTTTTCCTTGCAAATCTCTGGAATTTCATTAAAACTTGAGAAAAATCTTAAATGTATTAAATATCTGGAGTACGCACGAACTAGTATAGTCTATAATTGCATTAAAAAGTTTCCATTGCGTTACAAATCCCTGCAATCTTAGTGAAAACGCATTAAGAATCTAAAATATACATTTACATGTACAATGCACTAGAATGTCATAATTGAATATGATGCTCCTTGTTGCCAGGCAACCCATTGCTAGGCAACGCGTCCCGTTGTACATATTTGTAATATATAGTATTACTTGTATAGTCTGCGTCAATTTTATATACTTGGCGATATATCATCAATTTATCTTGAAATGATAACTTACCGTGTCTCAATTTCCTGGGGAAAATATTATATATAGCTGTGTGATTCTATATCACATTTTATTTGATATTTTATGGTGTGATACCAAAACTCTGACATTTCGTTGAGATTTTATGGACCAAGAATAGGTTTGCTAGGATTTGGGCCTATACTTTATTACACATCCGTGTCGTCTTCTATTGAACAAAGTCTGTCAAAACGACAACTTACTGTAAGCGTTACTTTTGCGTCTCGAGTTTTATCTACTTTTCGTTTCTTTTTCTTTTTGTGTTTTACGCCAACTCCAAGCATTGATTTTAGATTGTAGGTACACCACGGTGGGCGGTTTTCCTATAAGCTATTTTTGCAGGACAATTTTTACGCAAATATACTCCCTCCTCTTTCCCAAGAAATTGGCATTTCGTCTACACTGTTTAGTCTGTAAATACAGACTATGCCTTTAGTTACAGTGTGAAGACATTGACTTGTGCCAAAACTACATGAAAACATAACATAACAACACATAAAATGCATAAGCCTAAAATTAATAAATTTTCTAAAAATATTCTTTTAGTAGTATGTTTTGGGTAGTATGTTTTTCACGAACATTTGAGATCCTAAATAGACTAAAATATTCTATATTCTAGTCAGGGGAGATAATTCAATTTTAAATGATATGTTATAATGTTTTTATAAATGTCACTTTTTATTTTAATATACGTCTTTGCATGTTATATTCTACCTGACAAAAGACTTCCTTTAATAACCATCACCTGCGATAGGTCATTACTTCCGTAATAAACAACAAACATACATATATATTTTTAGTTACCAGCCTTTGGGGAGCAACGACTGCTATCGTGTATTAACATACTAAGTATTGATATGTCAATTAATACATACATAAACATAAGAGTGGAGTTTTTCACTTAATTCGTACTATGTAATGCATTTAAATGGCATCATGCATGTATATTTACAAACTTTACATTGAAACTACAACCCGTTCACATAAAACAACAAAAATAAGAAATATAACTTGCAGATGTTTAACGTTAATGTCCCAAGGCTTTATCGGTTTAGCGCAAAAACTCGTGCTACACTTACTCCACCTATCGGAGCTTTCAACCAAAGGAAAGTAATTTCCGCCTAATTCAACTTTTCAAACGACGAAAATTTCATTTATTATGTTTAACTGAAGATAACGAACAAATCTTCATGGTACTCTACATTGCTTATCTTTTACAAAGGGAAATTACTCTACTTATTTTTAAACGACTAATATTTTCTATTCAAAGGGAGATAATTATTGTATTTTCAGATGCACAGATAGAATACGGATCTTTAAAAACTTAGACAGAGCAGGAATAAATGAAGATAGCCGTCACGACCATGAATTATGTGGAAATCTTTCAAATATTGAGGACAAGAAATTCTTCTCCAGTGGTAGAGCATTAGTCTTTGAGTTCCATACGGAATTTACAAGTTCTCCTAGATATACGGGCTTCAAAGGAATTTATACATTTTTAGAAAAAAGTAAGTCTTTTGGTATTCACTTCATTTGATGTATCATAGTTGCTCTAGAAAAAAGCAATTAAGCATTAATAATAATGTAGAGATTGATTTTATTTGTACCTGTGGGTATATTGGCGTCTCTGTTTGTTTGAACATGCTTGACTGTTGCCCACTCTGAAAGCTTGTCCCAGAACGCGTGTGAAGTTACCATATTGTCTAAAGGAGTTAAAATCCCATTCTATCTTCCTTATAGAAAACATAAACGTTTATAGTTAGGTAATGGCGTCATAAACCACGTAGTTAATCACGTGGTAAATCAAGTGGCAAGTAGTTACCATGGTGACAAAAGGATAACAATGCTACTTATTTAAATGTAGAGAAATGCTTTCTCTATCAGCCTTATTTGAGTTTTTATGAACGAGACTAGTATAAGATAACCGTCGTATAAACGGTAATCTTTTGGCACAGAGTGTCAATGGTTACGTCTGCTAAACATGTTTTGCATTTATGGTTCGTTTTGATGGTGTTTATCAATTTGAAGTCCCCATAAATGCTTCATTGAGTTCGCACTGCATAATGAAAGATACACAGGAAAGATAACCCAAATTGTTTTGTTGTAATCATTTCTACAATATTGTTTTCTATGCAGGGGAGATAATTCAGTTTGCTATGTTGAGTTCATACTGCAATATTGTTTTAGACAAGGGAGACGATTCAATTTCAAATTGAAATGCGTCTTAACGTATCAACAAATATCATATTTTTATATTAGTGTCTGTCTTTGCATGTTATATTCTACCTAATAAATAACTTATCCTGTTTTACTGGTAATTACAAGCAGAGCTCCATAAGTCTTGCTGTTATTCCCGACTGTTAGCGCATGATTTCGTCAAGTTCAATTTTTGAGGGTTGTATGAATATACATCGAGTTGCAAATTATATCAGTTGCAATTGTAACTTAATTTAAGTTGTACAACTATAGTCTTAGTTCATATATTTGAATTAATTGTATGGTTGGAATTTCATCACAATTGTTTTTGTTCTTCAATGTTGTTTATTAATAAACTTTTGTGAAATGCAGTTTGTATTCATGTACTAAAAATGTAATGGCATTTGATAGCCCGAGTTTCATGCTTACGCACGTTCACCGACTTTACAGCTATTATCCCTGATCATCGGGAAACTGGTATCTATCTATCCATCTCACTGGGGAGTCTTTTTACTCCGTTTATTAGTGCAGCCGACAAACTGGCGCAACCAAATTATACCACCATCGCTGGTACCAATTTACACCTGGGTGGAGTGGTGCAATCGAATGTATATTTCCTACTCAAGGAAATCAGCTGTGCCCAGAGTGGGATTCGAACCCAGGACCTCTCGATCCCTAAGCGCGCGTCCTATCATTGGACTTCTGCTCCTACTAGCATCATCTTCATATTGTAAATAGTGTTCTTTTATTAAAAAAACAGCGCTGTCATTATGACTTGAGTTATATTGAAACTATTTGCAATATTTTAACTAAATAGATAGGTGCAAGTCAAGATTTGATCGTCACATTCCTGGTCGATGTTCAGGCAAGACTTCAAACCAACACTCATATTTTTTTATATTCATTATTATATATTTATATGTGTGTCATATCTTACTTCTACATTTTTTATATAAAAACAAACTCCTTTCTGTGTATATTATGTGTGCATATCTATTTCTGAAAGCTTAACATTTTTTCTGAACGTCTTTCTTTCTTTAAGCACCACAAATAAACATTCCGCTTTTATTCACCAAGCTCGCTTTGAATTTGTGCATAATAAACGTCCCTCGAATTTCATGTAAACTAATTATCCATGTACATAGCGCAGTATGCTACGCGCATGATTTCGAATTAATTGTCTTGAAGGCGTAGCTGGTTTGGAACCCATCCGATAATGCTCTTCTATCTAATTTGGCAATAATGTCGATTTACCTCAATTAATAATGTATATTGATAAATAGTCGGCCTTAAGGAAGGAATACAAGAACTGGTTACTGACAAATTTCAGAGAATTCAAGGTTAAATATGAGTTCGCTACAAAATGACATAAGTTAGTATCGACACAGCGATAAACTTAAAAATCGTAATAATCTTTATAATTAAAGATGGTACAGCAGATTATTCAGTAAAAGTTCTTTTATCCTTCTCAACATCATTTTTAAATTAAAAGGAACGATTCAAAGGGAAGCCTTTATTTTACACCATGATACTGCTTTTTAAAAAATACGCTACGCCTTTTTATTATTCTACTGTTCACCTTTTTTTCTGACTTCGTGCTTCGTATGTGTTGTACTAATATTCAAAACTGTCTTTATTGAATTTCTAAAGTTTTAGTATAAATTATAGAACTATTTGAATTGAACTCTGTTTTTTTTCTATATTCTCAATTCATCCAATAATCCTCGTGCTGTCACTACATATTTTCATTTTAATTATTCATACTTATATTTCATTCTAGATTAATCATTCCATTTTTATTAATCAAAATGGCAATCGAGCGCTTGTCACCGATGTTGACTTTTTCTCTGATCAAGTTTTTAATTTGAGTCTACAAGGTTTATTTTTCTCTCTGAATTAGGTGTTAATATAAGAATTGTACATATTAATTATATTCAAAAATTACACTCGAGCATGGAAGGATTTCCATTAATTGTATTTTTAGCAAGTACGAATTTTTGGTTCTACAAAAGTCATAAAGTGGTTGCAAGCGCTCGACTATTTTTTATCCAAAAGCGAGCAAATTGCCACTTTGTTCATGACAATTTGCTTATGATTAATGAATTTGACTTTTTAATATGGTCATCAGATAATAATAAAGTTATGACTTTCCTACTTACCAGTTCGTACTATGGTACCAACAATAATTCAAAGCCATATTTTTTTGTAACATTGAACACACGATTTTTACGGTTTAACAACAGTTTTGTTTTCTAAAACAATATTCTATATACGCTGTTTTGTTATTAAATGTATTCTGTATCGTTATGTGTGTTTACAACCCATAAATTTGTTATATTCAGGTCACCATTACGAGCGCTTGTGGCCATTTAAAGTTAAACATTGCTATCGTTAAAATTATTTAAAGGTTCTAATTTATTCTATGTTTGGTGGTCGCAAGCGCTCATTTGTTCATTCCCCTTTTGCACGATAGTCTTTGAAATTTACATAAAATATTTCCTTTTGAAGATGAACTAGAGAAAATTATTAAAACAATTTCTGATTTAATTATCACTTCTGTATTGTTTGTTATTTTAGGTGCATTCAGCACAGACGGTGTACTAGACTTGGGCACACAATGTACGTACCAATTTCAAAGTGCGAGCACACGCACGTCTGGAAAATTCTTTTCACCAAAATATCCTCAGAAATACTCAAGATCAGCTAACTGTCGGTACATATTCAATGGACGTGAATCTGAAATTGTGAAAGTTAAATTCAACATTATAAAACTACCAACAGTTAATACGAGAATGAAGTAAGTTTTGTTTTTATATGATGTTTTTTGTGACAGCATTCAACCACTTTGATCAAGTCATTTGTTATTTTCTTGCTTCCTGTTTCCTGGTAGGGTAAGGGTAGGAAAAATTGCTTCAGAACGGCAGAGAGCTTCCTTTAATGCCAAATTCATGATAATTGTTCATACATATTTTTACAAAGTATGCGCTGTAATCCTCACGTATATTGCTTTAAAAAATAAGACTACTGGTTCAATGTACATGTATAATGTAATTTGAATATTCCCTTCAGAACTTCACAATCTACATACCCTACAATCAAACAAGTATCGCAATAACCTTAATATGTGAGTTTATTTGTGTTACACATAATAATAAATTAAACAAGGAATTAGCCACAAGTATTGTGAGTGAAAAATATCATTTATTTATTAAATGACGAAATCATACACACACTCTCAAAAATATATACAACTCAACTCACAATGGCATCAAATGATAAATATTATGTTAACACTACTGGGGGCGGAGGCTTTTCTTAAGAGCAATTCAAGTTAATAACCCCGCCTTTTTTTACAAACATTTGAGCAAAGCCTAATAAATATAATTATCTTTTTTCATTGCATTTACGAGGTCTGAAATAATTCTTTCAATAATAATCATAAAACAACTAAAATGGTAATTATTAACAATAGTTTAAACGTTCTGATGTCTTTTGCAATGACAATGCATTTTAACGTCCAAAATGTTGGTTTATAAAAACATGTAAATAATCTGCTTGCATTTCTTCTAAATTTTCGGGAACATCAATGACGTACATAGGCATTTCAATTTTAAAATCTAGGTCAAACCTCTTTGAGATAATGAACTTTCATTAGTGACAAAAGTATTCCATCTTCTATACTTTTTAACAACTCTATCAAGAATACTTTTTTCTCTACCAAACAAACTATCCAGATTCACAACTTTGTCTAGGTAATGTATTGTATTGTCACACACGTAAATTGATTCTATTTCAAGAGTTCTTCGTGATGCTATTTCCGGTTTTCTCCTGATTATATTGTCCTATGAATCAAGATCTAAAGCTATCAGGACCTAATTTACATAACAAGAGGACTTAATTTACACTTGACGCATTCCCACACCTGCTACATTCTCGTTTAATGATGACCAAAAAAAGACTTCGGTGTACCACATTTAAAGCAATCTTCGTGCCTTAATGCAGTTTTTAGTCATAGCGCCCTTCTCATTGGTTGAGAGGTTGAGATTGTTGATCTGAATGCACTATAAACAATTTTTATGACAAGTCGATGCTTTGAGCAATCATATTAAAGCAAAGCCTAAATTACCAACTCTTGTACTCGCTAATCATACATTTGACAAGCTCCCGGTACGTGTCACATTCAGGTGACCAAGGCTTTTATAATACCCATAATGCAACTCGCAACAAATTTGTCATTACACGCATTGTCAAAACAGCTCGGAAATCCAAACGTAAAACAGAAATCTAAAATTCCGTTGTTTTTAATAGATTTTCTATATTAAAGTTACTGTTTAATCGACACTAATGTCACCTATACGTGACCCCTGTGCGATGTCATGAGACCCTATGACAACATTTTAAAGAGTATATGTTATGGAGATACTTTTTTTTCAGCGGTTGTGACGGTGTAGGTGACGTCATCAGGGTATACGATGGTCGTGACAGTACAAAGAGGCTACTCAATGCAATTTGTGATACGCAAAATCAAGTGCAAACTCAGTCAACTGGACCATATTTGTATATAGAGTTTATGTCGGATGCACACCATGAAAAACAAGGTTTCTCTGCTGTATATGAATTTGTTGATGCTAAATATCCACGTCCACCAGATATTGGTAAGTATATTACGTGATCAAACACATCACGTTGTTGTTGTTGTTGTTTAAAGCTGGTGTCGTTCAAAACAGAGCGATAGCTGGAAACATTATCATCGAAGTCTGTCATTCAAATATAAGAGCTGTGTATGTGTTCAATGTTCAAATTTGGTTAACGTCTCATTAAATGAAGAGTGAAAACACGCATGTTTTTTTGTTCTTGACTAGAACTCCTTTAATAAATAATACTCTTCAACAGGTCATTAGGGCATACATTGATATGTCAATATGTACATTGTATACGAGTACCCTCAACGATTAAATAAAAATACAACTAAGGATTTTGCTTTTAAAACCAAGTGATAAAATACATAATTAGTTAGTGTTGTTAGTTACATTAAGTTATTCTATACATAAACGATGTAAACATCCTCATTCTTAGACGCACAATTCATCGAACAATACGGTAATATCGCTCTGCGCAGGAAAGAGTTCGGTGTTTAAACACACGCTTGCTGTACTTTATGACGACATAATCGTCAGAAATATTACTCCATCGATACATCTCAATAGGACTTTATCAATATACTTATTTTTGTTTTCTAATATCAATTAAAAGAATGACATATTTTAGCACGTTAGCATAAAGTACAGGTCGGAAATATTACCGCTTTAAAGGTTTCATTTAGCATGCATACTTTATTGGATAGTTATATTATATTGATATTTTGAGTAGCCACATAATCATTCAGTTTGTTAAGTAAAGTTGGGCAGGAACTGTATTATAATGTACAAATCGCAACGTGGTCGTGATAAATAAGTATTTTACCAAAGATGCTTAGCTTAGTGTCGCATATACTAGCCTGTGATCACGTGACATGACGTATGTGTTGAACAAAGGGAACAAACCAGAATTATGGTGAGATATATTTGCACAATTATTGTCTCCCTTTCTTCATCTTTCTCTAATGGATTTCACGTATGCTTCTTCTCTATCTATTCAATTTATAGTTCGAACAATAAAAAACACTGTTTATAATAACAATTCAATGAACTAATCCACGACGAGGGATGCTCAGGATGACAATAACATAAACAATTGCGATATGTTTACCGTTTTACGAGTGTCTTAATTGTTAGTGTAATGGAAAAGCGTTCTTTCATTACAAGTATGATTGATTTAGTGGTGCTGATTTATCCGCCCTGCTTTTTTTGTTAAAATGAATCACACAATTTTTATTTTCAATACTGCCTACCCCTGAAATGGATTGTCTCATTTTTAATGGTTACCCAAACACATTTTGTTATTTTGTACGTACTATATAAATGATCATTTTTGAATAGAGGCGAAATGCGATGAAAACAAATACAGATCTATTTTCGTTTTGTTTCTATATTTTCTTTTTCTTCATATTTATTCTAAATATATTTCTATATATTATGTTGTTTTTCATATTGATTCTTTTACTATTTTTTCTGTTTCAGACGATAGCTCCCCAATGATTAAGAATCCGGGCTCAAGTGAGTTAAAATATGATTAATAATTTCATACATATCCCCGCGAACGTATCAAAACGATGAAAGTACCAAATGTAAAAGAAAACGAAATGTTTTTATGATGTTATTCTGTACCAAATTTGATAATAATTCATTTAGTTTATGAATATTTAATATTGACCATTCGAATCATGTTAATTTTCTCAAAATGATCAATATCTTTATGTTCTGATTGGTTAAAACATCGTTTTGAAGTCACGTGGTTATGTTTTTATCTTAAACAGGAAAGCATTGACTACAAATCTCAATTATTATTTAATATGTACATATTTCCATTACCTATAGTCACCATTATCGTAATTTGACGCTGTTTTCTGTAGAACTTGGACGACGAAGAACCTTAAGTAAATGCGCATAGCTCGCTCATAATTTCATGCTTGCCTGCGAGTTTCCTGGCTCTGCAAAACAGTGTTTAAAGACTTTGAAACTCAATGTTAACCTATTGCATTCTAAGGCCTCACATATTTTATCTCTTATCTTACTTTTTTTCTATTGATATTTATTAAATAAATAGGCATTTTTATATAAATACTTGTACATATGATATTTTACATATTGTACATGATATGTGAACTTTATAATATTTATGTTTATCATTAAGCGATCGCTGTTTAAAAACAGACCCTGGGTTGGATTCTAATGATGCCGTTATTACTTAGGTTCCCTTTTCAAATCCTTTAAAGAAATGAAAGCCTATTCAATGAAACAAACATATCTACGAAGTATTAATTCACTATTTCTTTCTTTCAAATGATTGACATATTGGTATCACAATACTATGAATTATACTACGCTAAACATTATGAGTAAAGATTTATTTACTTGAAACAATGTAGCAATGTATACATTCTAGTAACTTCCCCTTCAACTGTTAGAACAATGTATATGTTTTTGTGGCTACTCAATATAATACATGTATTGCTATCTAATTTAGCATGCATGTTAATTAAAACTTTCAAAGCGGTAATATTACCTTCTTATAGTTTATGCTAAGGTGTTTACAAACGTCATTTATAACTGACATTTGAAATAATGTGGTTTACTCGTTGAATGTATAAATAACAATACCGATTGGGATTTATGGATATATACTATTCCTGAAATAAAGTTATCTTTTAAAAGTAAAGACTGATTGTATTAAATACAACGAGAGTGTTTCGTACGCGGAACTAGTTCCTACAATAACCCTAATCGCCGATTTGTGCGATGATCTGTGTGTTTATATTTAGAGATGTTTACGTAGTATAGATATATAAGGAATTTTCTGATCAATAAAAGAGTCAACATAGCTTGAGATATTCTAAGAAAGACTACTCTTACTGGTTACATGTTGGTGCGTTTTGGTTTGGTTGTCTCCCTTTATGCCTAAATACCATTCATTAATTGACAGCGATTTAAGCTTCAATAAGTTCTGCTTTAGTTATCAACTTTGTACTTTTATAAAGTATATACATGTTTATCTTTCACAGTTTCTCTTTCATTAAGACTGGTTATATATCACCTTTTTTATTGACTGCTGTCTCGTCAGCCATTAGGCCAATGGTATAAAAAAAGCAAAATTGCGTGAAGAAATCACATTATGTAGATAAAACGGGCATTTGTTGAACCTATCAAATAAATAATTATGGTAGTTATTAGTACATAGTCTGAAATACATTGCGTGTTGGCTTACGAAGAACACCAATTATGCAGACTTTATAGTGGCATAACCTTCAGGAACTTCCAAATCTTATATGTATATGTACTTCGTGCAACAATGTGATTCATCAGAAACGCTGTAAATGTAAAAAAAAAAAACAAATGCAATGCAATAGATATTCATTAGTACTATAGTTCGTACAAAATAACAAAACGTGTTTGTGTAAACATTAAAAATGAACCAATCTATTCCAGATGTAGACAGTACGTATTGAAAAGAAAAGTTGTATAGTTCATTTTAACAAAATTAGTGTGGCGGATAAACCATCCCTTGGCCAATCATGCTTGTATTAGTAGAACGTATAACCATTACTCCAACAAGACACTTCATAAAACAAATTAGAATAATATATTTAAATGCCATCCTAAGCATCCCCTGTATGGATTAGTTCATTGTATTGTTTTATACACAGTGTTTTGTGTGCGAACTATACTATTCCTAGCTTTTTTCTCACTCTCCCGTACTATCATCCCTCATGCGTCATGTCTCGTTGTCTTTCTTGTTATCATGTATTGAGGCTCTTAAGAAATGTTTAGTTCAAACATATTCTTAATTGATATATGACCTATATATAACATACAGTTATTTATTATAAATATTGTGCTGATTGACATCAAACGTATTGTTAAAGTGCGATTTTAAAGTCTGTTCCCATGTACATGTTCAGCCGACTTTACAATCTTGTACGATAAGTCCGAACACAGTACCCATTTACATCTGGGTGAAGTGGAGCAATTGTAGGTAAAATTCTTACTCAAGGAAATAGCAGTACTCCTGATGGGGATCGAACCCAAAGGTTGTTCAACTTTAAAGCATTTTTTTTTTAACATTCAGCATGGCATTGATGCATTTTGAAAGCAAGAGTTCTGATAATGAATCTTTCAGTTTGAATTGACATACATGTGTAAAAGATGATGGTTTTATGTCAAATATCTAGTAATGCTATAGAGACCAATATTATCAAGCGTCTTACGGCCAATTTTAATCGTAAAGTATTCTATGTTGTAATGTTAAATTATCTTAAGATGTTTGATAATTTGCTGTCTAGACGATTTGATTGCGTTCTTGTTACGTTTACTTTATATAATTCAAAATATATTAGTCAGTTTGCCTTAAAATGTTAAACATTAATTTTCTTAACACAGTTACAGACCTTGATAGGTAATTTAAAAACATAAATAAAAGTCTAAAAACATATCAAGACGGCAAACAGTAAACAACAAAACTCTTACCAAAAGCAAAAACAAGAGATGATTTAGATTTTAAATCTAAATATGTGAACAAATCGCTTTAACATTGGTTACTAACTACGTACAGAATTTATCTTCTTCTAGTATTTACGAGCATCAATTTCTATTCATTCAATCTACATTAAGACGTCATAATAAATCTATTCTACTTCTTTGCCAAGTCCAAAAATATAGACCTTTTATAAACCCAAAAATACCACTTCTAACAATACAAAACGTTTATATTAATTTGCCTTTACTGACTACTAATTTATGACAAGTTTCTTCGTGAAGATAATAATGATCGGGAACACGCAATGAATCACTGAATTAGAGAGAGTCTAGTATTATTCTTGTCTGGATGTAAAATCAAACGTTACTGCGGCGAACTTCACTATCGTATATTGATTGTATTCTCCAGTTAATACTAATAATGATGTTTAAGCGTAATTGATATACAAAAACTAACCCAACGGAAACTGAAAAGGGACAATAAGAGAAAAAGAAAAAGGAAAGAATTGATTAACATCGCTTTTATGTTTTTACAAATTGCAAATAGTCACTTTAATTATATCGTTATGGCCTTGTTTTTTCCAGTTCTCTTCGAGATTTGAATAAGAATGACTTTTATATAAACTGCTTTTTTATCAGGTGAAGTGTACTCAGCTGAATTTGCTAATGACAAATTAAATTGAGTTTCTTCGTTTGTTTGACATACATTATATTATGCGTTTGCCTCAATACATATAATTCAAATTATCAAATAAACATAATAGAACATAACTTTTGTTTACATTTACTAGTTACATAATATACAATATGTGAGAAGAGAAAGTACAACGAAATATTATTATACTTAGTCATGGAACGGATTTTTACATTAAAAAAAAGCTATAAATGGTGATGGAATTGGTCGCTTGTAGAAGAATTCTTACTATGAAGAATAATCACAAAGATGTATATAGTATAAGATCACTATTAAGAGTAATATCTGAACCAAAACGTTTTGCTTCTAATTTTTGGGATGAAGTGGAATCTTTTCTAGCTAAACAAAAGTTATTGCTTGTATAATTTATAAACCGTCTATGAATGCAGATTCAGATAAGTCAGAGAAATGTTCCATTAAAACATTTATACTGTTATGCGCCAATGAAATTGTTTTAGAACTTCATAACTAACATGAAACACAGCTAGCAGCCAAAATATTTAATATCAGTAATAAAGACCATTGACTTATTTATCTACACGCCATATAAAATGAGAAAATATCTATAAATTTTCATTGAATAACCATTATTACCATAACGCGCCTTAAATTTTATCTCAACGTATATTTTACAAAAGATGAAAACAAATCTGTCTGGAATTTTTGATGCAAACTTCGCGCGTCTCTATCGAGAAAGCATTACAGCAATAACATGCATTTGTTTCTGACGCAGAACAGAACAGAACATTTATATTCACTAGTTACATACATAACAATATGTGAGAAGTGAAAGTTAACATAAATACATATACATCGAAATATAATACTTAGTCATGGAACGGATTTTTACATTAAGAACAAAAAGATATAAATGATGATGGCATTGGTCGCTTGTAGAAGAATTCTTACTATGTAGAATAATCACAAATATGTCTATCAAATCAAATCAATCAAATCAAAGTCCATTTATATAGCGCAAAAATTTATATAGTCTATATATTCGATTGCGCTTCTATAGTGTAAGATCACTGTTAAGAGTAGTATCTGAACCAAAACGTTTTGCTTCTAATTTTTGGGGAGGAAATGGAATCTTTTCTAGTCAACCATATAGTCATAGCTTGCATAATTTATAAACCGTCCATGAATGCAGGTTCAGATTCACAAAAGTAAGAGAAATGTTCCATTAAAACATTTATACTGTTATGCGCCAATAGAATTGTTTTAGAACTTCAAAACAAACATGAAACACAGCTAGCAGCTAAAATATTTAATAACAGTAATAAAGACCATTGACTTATTTATCTACACGCCATATAAAATGAGAAAATATCTATAAATTTTCATTGAATAACCATTATTACCATAACGCGCCTTAAATTTTATCTCAACATATATTTTACAAAAGATGAAAACAAATCTGTCTGGAATTTTTGATGCAAACTTCGCGCGTCTCTATCGAGAAAGCATTACAGCAATAACATGCATTTGTTTCTGACGCAGAACAGAACAGAACATTTATATTCACTAGTTACATACATAACAATATGTGAGAAGTGAAAGTTAACATAAATACATATACATCGAAATATTATACTTAGTCATGGAACGGATTTTTACATTAAGAAAAAAAAACAAAAGCTATAAATGGTGATGGCATTGGTCGCTTGTAGAAGAATTCTTACTTTGTAGAATAATCACAAAGATGTATATAGTATAAGATCACTGTTAAGAGTAGTATCTGAATCAAAACGTATTGCTTCTAATTTTTGGGATGAAGTGGAAACTTTTCTAGCCAATCATAATTTATAGTTATAGTCATATCTTGTATAATTTATAAACCGCCCATAAATGCAGGTTCAGATTCACAAAAATAAGAGAAATGTTCCATTAAAACATTTATACTGTTATGCGCCAATAGAATTGTTTAAGAACTTCACAACAAACATGAAACACAGCTAGCAGCCAAAATATTTAATATCAGTAATAAAGACCATTGACTTATTTATCTACACGCCATATAAAATGGGAAAATATCTATAAATCTACATTGAATAACCATTATTACCATAACGAGCCTTAAATTTTATCTCAGCGTATATTTTACAAAAGATGAAAACAAATCTGTCTGGAATTTTCGATGCAAACTTTGCGCGTCTCTATCAAGACTGCATTTCCGCAATTACATGCATTTGTTTCTGACGCTTGATTTTTATCGTAAATCTGCATGAGAACAGAGCAGTGTACACGTGAAATCAATTAATGTTAAACACTCAACTATTTGAATCAAGACGACAGTGATTTTGTAATTAATGTATTGTAAAAATACATACACTAGGACCAAAAGTTTCTTTACACATGTATTTTTTTTTCAATATTTCTCTTATCATTATCATTAAAACTTTGAAAAAGACTCGTTTTATTTACTATTTTTTATTCATAATACACAAAGAATATTGCTGATTGTTCATTTTAAACTGTATTCTAGATGTGAAACTTTTACCTTTATATTAAGTGTATCAAAGTATATCTCAAGACATCAAAATTTAGTGTGTAAAGAAAATTTTGGACCCCAGTGGAGATGACAGAATCTGGTTTAGAACTTGAATTGGTTTGATTGCAATACACAAATTCAATATAATCGACTATGATGACTTCATGAGTCTTTATTTCGAATATTTCTGCTATATTGATAACTCATACAACGTCCTTGCCTTTAAAAATAAAAACTATGGCAAATGCTTTCAAACTGTTTTTCCTTGTATCTTTACAATAACAGAATAATGTCATTTTTTCCTTATACTTAATCGTATTCCTTAAAACATGTGCAATGTGCTTTTAATTACTACAGAGAACGTTTATTTAGTAATTAAAGTGAAATACAAATTTATTTGTAACTTTAAATATCAGTTTTCAATATTCTATGGAGTCTGTAAGTGCTTTTATTATCGCGTGGGTTCTTAACACAAGCGTAACTTCGGTGTAATTACTGTGATCGTATTTAACATTTTCTTCAAAAATAAATAAGTTAACATACCAATTTAATGCAAAAATATGACAAATTTATTAAGACTGCTTATATGTCTAGTGTCTATGTTTGGCGTCCATGCCTCCTTACAAATATTCATATTACGTGTCATTTGCCGCTTTTTCTGCTTTTGGATAATTCCTTTCGTATAGAGCTAGCAACAGTAGCTTATATTCCATATCTTTGAAATTGTATGTGTTATTTTTAATTTATCATGTGAAATTTTACACGATATTTACTATTTCTATAAATATTTACAAATCAATGGCATTGAAACATAATGCTAATCATTCAATTACTGCTCCGATATATTCCAATTGCATTTCGCATGTTTGTTTATATTGTACAATGGCGTTTTTAAGATTGTTCTTAAGAAGTTCAACATCTAAACCAAGTAACTTCGTATAGTTTTCTTTCAATGACACTAATAAGTGTGAACCTCACTTCAAAGAAAAAATATCCAACAAATGAAAATGTCACTGCAGGCTAGACTTGACAATGTTAATTCTTATCAATGCTGAAAAAACATTCTCATACATCGTCTGTACGATGTTAGTATACAATGTTCAGACGATATGTTATCACCTATTAAAGTATATATTTTATTGCTAGATATAATGTATCTTATGTTTCATAGAAATATTGATATTCCTGAAAACTATGACACATAGAAGACTGTGCACATTTTCACAAAACTTCCTACGTAAAAAGTTATCGTAGGTAATGTTCATAAATTTCTAATTCAGAAGGATGATAAACTTAACTATGATATGGTATTTAAAAGGTATACATTATTAAACATAATTCAATAATACTTAGAATTAACTGACCAAAATGACCGTATTATTAATGTTTCTTGCTTTTGACTTATGATGATTTTATAGTAAGATTTTCTTGTAAAAGCGCCAGAGGTTGATAAAAAATTTATTCAGAGTCATGTTTAGTATGTTTATTTAGTGCTAGATTTTACAGTTTTTTTTCCATTTAAAAGTCGATTATGATACTTATATTTAATTCGTTTGTAATGCATATTTATATCAAACTTTATCAAAAGTTATATCATTACACTTTTGTAATGATTTGTCTTTGCATTGTTAATTATGTTACTTTGTTTCGTGTATCTCAGAGAAATTCTTAAAATTAAGTCCTTTAAACGTTTATGCAATGTACAATTACTCGAGAAAATGATGACAGGTAATGTAAAACTGTACCTGAAAAGGGTGTTTATTGTTTAGAAAAGTATACAACATCATCCCTCCACAAACTAGGTTAGCTAACTAGGTCTGAATGTCGTCAAAAATCACAATGAATCAGAAAGGAAACTTTAAAAAGTGTGCCAGGAGAAGAATATAATAAACTGTCGATGATATTGTCGTGTATCACTTGCATTTCTTAATTACAAGCATATCGTGTTGTATTTGTTTTAATCATTGATTCTTATTTTAAATCGTATTCAAGTGTGTGAACAATCACTATCATTTCTTCCTCTATATCGTTGTTTTTTATCCATTGAAGGCTAGGTTGATGAATATCAGCTTGATATGTGATGAAAGAATTACCATATCAGTACATAGAGATCAAAGTATCAGGTCGATATCATCTAAATAGCTTTAGACTCTTAGACTACACGTCGTCATATCAAATATCTTGGGACATTTATGGCTGATATCTCCCAAAGTCCTAGACTCTTTGTGAATTTCTTGTATTTTAGTTAGTTCAAATACTTTTTCTAAATTTCTTGTAGTTTAATTAATCTTAAAACTTACATCGGGAAAGTTTTGTTGGCCTTTGTCATTGGTATACATTTCTATGAATTGGGTACTTAAGATAGTTAGTATTGTTTATATTTTCCTAAGCCTGTTTGAATAGACAAATTCAGTGTGCTAAAATAGTAATTGGATTTCTAATTCCTTATCAGTAACGGAGTTCTCTTCTATTTGTTACGCAATGACTTATACAATGTTTTGCTACGGCGTTAACCCCAAAATCAATACGCAATGAAACATGTTTGAGTACAGAAACAGTATTCTTGAATATTTGCTTTTTACTTTAGAAGTTTGGGGTTTATCTACTTTCAATCACTTTATTGAGCAACCGATACCTGATGATCACTTTCACAAATCGAAGTATGATATATATTGTTCATTAGGTTCAATGTGATAAAACGATTCAGTTAATCATAGGCGTTGATGTTTATTTTGAAGGTATATATAAACATAAAAACATCACTCTATATTCAATAGAAAATACAAATGAACTGTTCTACAAATACACACGATCATGTTTGGTTCAATGAATAATTTATAGGATATTTTTGTTTTAACGTCGTATTCAACACATAAACACATATTTAGGTCATATATACGACGGCCAGCTCTTCCTACAATAGGTTTCCTGGACACTTTTCTATCACCAGTACTAACTTTCCCTACCACGAGGCCGACAACACATGTATAGGGTATGACCTACAGACATGCTAATTACTACGCCACGGCCGCGGCTTTCATACGATACGTATGTCTTTCTTTTAGCAATTTGTAGTAATAAGATCTGTCGATACCTCTTTTAAATGTTTATAAGCCATCGTTTATATAAACAAACACAGTTGGCAAGTTTTCAAAGTTGTTTTCATCAGTTTGATAGATTTCCTCCATAAAGTACTCGTTTATGTTGTACCAAAACGTATTGTATTGTCCCACAATCATACATTTATTAAGTAACGTAGAAATGTTTTGATATAACACTTAATGTAAATCCTTAAACAAATCTAACAACCAAATTTATTTAATATCAGTATTAGAGCCCATCTTCACATTTGTGTACTCGCTTTCTACGAAATGAGGAAAGAGCACAAAGTTCCTTAGATTATATCTCAACGAATATTTTACAAAAGAAGAAAGCTCATTTGTCTGTTTCCATAGAAATTTCCATTAGAACTCCACGCGTCTTTTCAAAACAATCATTGAAGCAATTACATTCATTGTTTGTTTTTGTCGCCGATAATGCAGATATGTCTGCTTTAAATCATTGATTCCATCTGAGTCGAGAAGTTACGATGTTATTAAAGTTATGTAAATATCATTTTACATACTGAATACGGTAGCACACAGTCACTTTATGTATATATGCATCAAAGTTGTATTTGAATTAGTGATTCAAAGCGCGTATGTTCAAGTTTAGATTTATAGCTATTTTTACATTATATTTAACAAACAAAACCAAATATCTTCCTTTAGTACTATGATTCGCTTATGATTCACGATCAAATGCACGTGTAGGGATAAGAAAGTCCATTACCAAAATTATATCGTTTCTTCTCGAATGTAACATAACAATGACCATCGCTAACAGTATATATACCTTCGCTGCTACTTAATGTTAGAGAAAAAAACTGATTGAAAGGTTAACATTTTTATAGGAATGTCACGTTTTCTTCTAAAATATTTTTCTGAACACCACCAGAGATCAGACACTTTTGTTGCGATTTTTGCAAAACTTACTATGTGGATTTTTATTTAACTGCAGATTCATTTAGTTGTATCCTTTTTTATCAATTATAGACGTTTAGTTAGCTATTAATTTCTCCAGAGTCTGTTTTTATATTCACCGTAATACTTGCTAATTATAACTCTTAAATGTCAAACAATTTCCTATATTCTCTAAATAGATTTTTAGACGTAAAGTGCACTTTATGATAACGTGGGCTCAGAATATAATAGCTTTGGGCCTGCTATGACATAGTGTCTGTAATCGTAAATTATTTTATCGTCCGAAAATGGATTTACATAATCTTATTTAGCAAAGAATTTTGACGTTTTGTCTCTAAGAGTTAAAAGGTCGTTGACTGCATTTTCAACATCTATGCTCTGTGCTAATGTTTTATCTTATATATTCATAATACACATATAATATGCGACTTTCTCTACTCTCACTCTGCTTTTGAATGTGCGAATATGACTTTACATAATCTCATTATATAGTCAGTAATGTTGGAATTAAAGCATGTTCAATATATTCGTTGAACAATACTGGAAGCTGTGTGGCTGTGACAGCTGATGAATAAGTCTACTTTATAATACGTTAAGCGCATCCTATTGGAACAAATTTTATCCGAATTATTGTATTTGTTCATCTCTTTGCTGTCCATCTCTAAACATCGCTCAAAAAGCAGACACTGAACTGCTACCGTTTCTGAACATTTCTCAAAAAGCAGACACTGAACTGCTACCGTTTCTGAACATTTCTCAAAAAGCAGACACTGAACCTAATCTCGTACACTTTGTCCGATAATATTATTTACTAAGGCCTCAAACGTTGCATTTACGGATGCATAAAATGTCAGCACATTTACATTGTTGGTATGCTACGAAGCAAACATGACAAAGCTGATGCTAACCTCATCAATGATGCAAAACACTCCTTTTATACAATGTATTGTCACCTACCGTAAAACATAGTTTTATTGTTACGTAAAGTAGTAATGTTAGAGTGTCTGGGACTATTGACATTGGCGTTGGCATTCATCATACAACACACTAAAGGTATCTCAATAAATTACTAAAATTACTTCTATGTTGTCTAAGGTAATGGCTTTGCTTATGGCATGTGGACATTTTGTAAAATTTATAAGTACTTAATATCTGAAATTGTTAAATTTGCGTTGATGGAGAAAAACATTATATACCTAGC
Source organism: Mactra quadrangularis (assembly GCA_025267735.1). NCBI lineage: Eukaryota > Metazoa > Mollusca > Bivalvia > Venerida > Mactridae > Mactra > Mactra quadrangularis. The sequence continues at coordinate 53,661,758 of CM046309.1, read as the reverse complement.
AGGTTTTTTGTGTGTCATTGTCACAACTGCATCTGCCTGTGTCTGTATGAATTTATTATCCTATAAGGAAAGTTTTTTCAAAATACATTTATTCTGTGATAGCTTATTTGGAATCAAATTGCTTAAGTCATAAGTTTCCCGTAAGCTTTCTAACATGTGTTTTATCAATAATTCATAAAAACAATTTTATTTTTATTGTGGCATTAAGATGTCAAAACTGATTCGGGTTCTTATCTCATAGTTTAGCTGGAAATTAATAACAATCTTTATAAGTCTTAGTATAATTCGAATCGACGTATTCATTGACTTTACTTTCAAGTGATATCTTATAACTAACAGTATTGGTCACTAACGGTGATCTTATGGTAATGATAATAAGTGATTTGATATAAATTGAACAGGCACGCAGATCAATGTTTATCTTAAATGATATAACTTTGGTAGTTAAAGATGGTACTAGTAAGAATATAGAGTAAGAAACTCTGATGCGAACTGATAGTCATTATTTAGATTTAATTGAAATATTAAGTTTTGATTTCTACCATAATCTTAACATTACGTTGATATAAAGCCTGGAATAAAGTCATATATTTTCAGGTTCTAAACAGTTTAAACATATGTTAACTAAACTTTAAGTATCTTGCACACTAAGCATCGAGTAGTTTACTTCCATTCATTTAGCATCGATAATATTTTCCTTATCAATTTATTCAACTTCTTTGCCGAGTCTAAATATATAAACTCGAAAGTACCACTTCTGACAATACAAAACGTTTATATTAATTTGCCTTTACTGACTACTTATTTATGACAAGTTTCTTTGTGAACAAAGTAATGATTGGGAACACGGAATGATCACCAAATTAGGGAGAGTCTAGTATTATTCTTGTCTGGATGTAAAACGTTACTGCGGCGAACTTCACTATTGTATATTGATTGTATTCTCCAGTAAATACTAATCATGATGTTTAAGCGTAATTGACACTAGCAGGGCAAACTATACAGAGGGAAGAGGAAAACTGTTAGAAGATAAATTGAAAAAATGAAAATATTGATTTTACATTTCTAAGACAGTTATATAAAATAAGATTTTGATTGTAAGTATTTGTTTGTTCGATGGATCGTTGTGATTTGAGTATCAAACGTTTGTATAAAATTGTAATAAACGTTTACTGTCATAGTGCACAAAATGGAAACAAAACATAGATGAATATTCCTTGAATTGCTTGAACGACTCCTTGAGTTACACAGATTTCACTTTGATACTCTTATCATTACATGATATCATTATTGTAATGTATAATTCATAAAGTAATTTGTAATAGTTTAATGAAATCTTGGTTTATTAAAAATATCATGTGTATCTTATTTAATATATACATGTATATATGTTGTTCTAGGAGCAACTATTGGTCTTTAAATTTTAATTTTTAACAAATTGTTTATAATAAGTGATTGATTGCAAGTAAGGGTTTTGTCTAATTTATTACCATTGTGCTTAGAACGTATATAATGCAGCGCAAATGTCTTGCATCGCTTTGAATAAGTGTGTAAATTTAGAAATGAAAATCCTCTTTTATTCTTTTTAATAAGTTTTAACCATTTTATCATTTGAAAATACAAGTATAGCAAAACTTTATGTTTGAATATGCAAAACTAATACATTATTACATCGGCTTACTAGTAACAACGCTTTTTATTCGATATTGAACTTTCTCTCCAAACAGAAATTGCTCTGCAGGACAAAAATGCAAATGACTTTCGATACTTTTTGTTTGAACTTCTCTAATAGTGTGAGATGATTTATGGTATGTGTACAGAAATGTCTCAATTTGATGTCATTACTGAACATAATTGATCAAGTCATAAATCATTTCCACGCCAAATGTAACACTTGGTAATAGGTTGTTTAGAGTTAGGTTTTGCCTCAGCTAGAAGCGTTTTCGTTTTTACATGGGGAGTGCTTCCATAGTGTTTCCATCATGATAAAAAAGCTTACGCTTAAACTCGTTTTAAATTATTTGTTGGTCGTATTTAGACATTACAAAAAGCCTCTTAAATTCGATGATTGCATTTTTGTCAAGTTTTCTTTTAGCATATGGTAGAAATGACTAGTTTATAGTCGTTTTCGCACAGTAAACTGTATAATGCCTCTTGCTTATAGGTTTTGGAATTGGTTATGTCTGAGCCTTAAGCTTTTACCAAATAGGAAAGCATATATTACATCTTTAAAAGTACCACATATAGCATAATGTTCCCTAATGTATAGCGCAGCGTATATTGCACATAAATTAAACAGTATTCGTCTGTTATCTTGCAATTTTCTTTGAGAATTCCAAGTGTGTGTAGAAACAATCAGAAAATAAATTGCATATATTTTTGTGGCAAATAGTGACTAGTTTTACTTATTTATCCAACCTGAGTCTAGAATTTAAAAAAGGAAATGTTCAACTGAGTATATTTTTGTACGTAATGTACCAAAAATTTTATTATTTATTATATTATATATTTTATTATATATTATAAATATACAAGTTATAATGCAAACAACATTTTGTTAACTTAGGTTTTTATACCAAGATATTTATGAATTATGATATAATATTGGATATTTTATGTTATCGGTTTGTCTATTCTATTATGACGGTCAACTTACTTGTGGCATTATAAATGACTATGATATCTTACTGCTATTGTTTTATATGATTTTAAGCCTTACTTACGGTCACTAATTAAAGTAAACAACTTTCTGTCAAGCATAACTCTTAAAGCTAAGGTTTGATTTTCAATTTTTTTACCGAACTACTTTTATTCTGACTTCACTTCTTAGTATGTTTAACATTCTCATTTACAAAACCTCATGTCAACACGTTTTCTCAGTATATAATGCTTGAGGATTTGGCTTGGGGCAACACTTTTATTGCTAAAACGGCTTTTTAGAAACCTTATCAATGATGTACAAGTCCTCTCCAAAAACGACATAGCGTTAGTATACACATTTCCTTCTCTGTTACTAGTATTGCTAGACATAAGTATACTTTTTGGTAAAATTGCACTATAAGATACTATGGGAATATTGATTGCTATAGCACTTAAATGATAATTATGCTGACAATATGGTTCAGTACATGTTGATATGAACATGACATACATGTATTAGATACTTTACATAGTCCGATTCTTGATTCTGCAGTATTTGTGCTTGCGAATTTTACACACTTCATAAAACATTGACGTATCGATTAATTGTGATCCTTGTCCGTGATTTAAGGTGAAGATAATTTCCTTCAACATGTTGTAGAAGATCTTTTGTAACATTGCTTACTATTGTTATTATCAACCAATAGATGGATTTCTACCATTTTTTTTCAACTATATCACATATTTTACTTGTGAACTCTTTCTTCCGAAAGCAAAATGTAATAACACTAAGCTGGTACCAATTATTAACTTTTGTAAAAAAGTTCATATGCATTGAAAAGAAATAACACTTAACAAACAGTATTCAAAACAATAAAACAATCTGGAGTTGCCCATCTAAACCTATTTTAAAATAAAAACTCATCATTGCATCTACTTGACTGACTAGCAACTGAATATTGCTAATTGGTTCCAACTCGTTTTTATAACTGCCTTTTACGTGGTCCTAATGCAAATAATCTCATTCATTAAACGTTTATTTTTTTACCATGTTTTTAATGACATTTAAATGTGGTTAAGTTTTCCTTTTTCATATCGTTAAGTTGTTGCTTATATGGAATGATTTAACATAGCACAGAAAAAATCTGATTGACAAATTCAATGAAAAACGTTATTAAAATAATTGTACTTATAATGAAATTGCAAATTTCAGGAAATTTAGGCAAATAACACCAGCTAACATTGCTTTCTCACTCCTCTCAGTGTTGTTGTTTTCGTTTCGAATTTTTGATTCCATGTCTACTACGTAACCCGATCAGGAGAATTTGTAGAGAGATATTACCATTTCATCTTCTAAATCTGGTAGGAAATACTAGTTGATAAAGAGTTGGTCGATACGTGATGATAAAAATCACTGTATCAGAATACAGGGATCTTTTTTCTTGTCGATACTTCCTTATTGCTTGGAGATATGTCGCTACTGTACGTGTCTTGGGGCATATATTAGTCCATTTAGTGGACTCCTTGTGTATTAATTAGTTCATATTTTAGACCTTTATCAAAGAACAAATCTCACTCATTGTGGATCATTACCTATTTGGTGAAAGTGACTGTAAATTAATTCATTTAAATTAATTAGCTTTGTTTTATATACTTTTAATATTCTTTGCAATAAAAGGGAATTTTAAAGTAAACTTAATACAAAATTGTCAATGGGAAGAAATCTCGAAATCGCATATATTTGAACATTTAATGTATTTTGTCAGCAGTTTCTGAAGTTCCAGACATCTTTGTAGAATTGTTTATGTAAAACGCTCTTGGCGATTTTAGATTTTGTAACTCAATCTCATTGATTGATTTAAATAGCTGAATAAACTCTCGGAATAATCTGATTTTATTTTTCTTTGTCTCTTAAACATAGGCGCCATTGACAATAATAGTGCCCTGGGAACTATGAAGCAAGCTTTATGATATGAATAAAACATTGTACTATATTATAAAATATTTTACTGTTAAACTACTTTTAAAACATATTTCTTGAGATAATATAGCATTTTGTTGTTTTTTACCAATATTATATATTGGTTGCTTTTGCATGATTATTAATTTTGGTCATGAGAAATTTCGGGAGTGCTAAAAATGTAATGTGAAAATGTAAATCTTACTTAATACAATTATTGTCGAGAAACCAAATACTACCCGCAACAAGAAATAACAAACTATATAGGAATTCAAATGAGGCAGTATATGCAAATTGTTTTACGATATTTACTAGATTAGATTATTGAAAGGACTGGAAATTTCTTAATTATAGTCAGGGCAAAATAGAACATCGCGAAACAGTTACAAGTTACAAAAGAACGAGGAAACAGTCTCACTAATTACGTTGGATTAAATGTTTCCTGATCAGGGAACACAATTATTTCAATATCAAATTTCTTAGGCGTCTCCTTTAACATTAAAAAGAGCTATGGTCATTTTTTAAATTCCTTTTTATGATAGTTAAATATTAAGTGGTTTTGATTTAATATAAAACGTTTCTGATCCCCATACTTCTGTTTCGCAAAGCATTTAATTCTTTATTTATAAACCATGATGCCAGGTATAGATATCTCTCACTATAATATGCAAACTATCATCTAACATAGAACCATGCGGTTACAGAATTCCCAAAGTGGTGGTCAAATTCTAAAATAACCAACTCTATTCATGGGAACATCGAACGCACGTTGCAAGTTAACTTAGATGTTTTCGAACTGTTTAATTGTCTCCCTAGATAGCCACACGATACTTACATTGGTTGTTTGTTGTTTTACAAACATGTCTAAATTTACTTTGTAATTACACTTCGTGTTCAGGAGTGCCATGATCCTCAATTTTATTATTGATTTTGGTCATGAGAAATTTCTGGAGTGCTAAAAATGTAATGTGAAAATGTAAATCTTACTTAATACAATTATTGTCGAGAAACCAAATACTACCCGCAACAAGAAATAACAAACTATTTAGGTATTCAAATGAGGCAGTATATAGAATTGTATTACGATATCTACTATATTAAATTATTGAAAGGACTGGACATTTCTTAATTATAGTCGGGGTAAAATAGAACATCACGAAACAGTTACAAGTTACAAAGGAACGAGGAAATAGTCACACTAATTACGTTGGATTTAATGTTTCCTGATCAGGGAACACAATATTTTCAATATTAAATTCTTGGCGCCTCCATTAACATTAAAAAGAACTATGGTCATTTTTTAAATTCCTTTTTATGATAGTTAAATACTAAGTGAATTATATTTAATCTAATACGTTTCTGATCCTCATATTTCTGTTTCGCAAAACATTTAATTCTTTATTTATAAACCATGATGCCTAGTATAGATATCTCTCACTATAATATGCAAACTATCATCTAACATAGAACCATGCGGTTACAGAATTCCCAAAATGGTGGTCAAATTCTAAAATAACCAATTTTATTCCTGGGAACATCGAACGCACGTTGCAAACATGATCATTAGCGTTTTATAAGTTTACTTAGATGTTTTTGAACTGTTTAATTGTCTCCCTAGATAGCCACACGATACTTACATTGGTTGTTTGTTGTTTTACAAACATGTCTAAAATTAATTTGTAATTACACTTCGTGTTCAGGAGTGCTATGATCCTCAATTTTCCCATAATGAAATTAATACAAAGTTCTTATTGGTCCTAGTGTGAATACAATAGGAACAGGATTGTTTGGTAGAAAAGTAATTACTTTGTTAATTGGTAATAGGGTTTGGCCTACGGAAACATTGTTATTACGCATTGCCTTATTTGTTACACGCCTGTTAAGTGCATACTTTTGTACATTCAGATCACCAGAGTGCGTAAGAATGTAAAATTTGTTCTTCTTCACGGATGAATTATCAAATACGCTTCTTTATTTATAAGTGGAACATGAAGATTTATGTATTTGAGACAAAGAATGCTGCGTAATGTCTTTGAAATTATTGTAAAATTATCATTATGTAAGACATTAAAAAAAATAACATGATTGCAAATATTTTAATTAAACATCTTTCCAAACTTAATTTAATTCAATCTGCAGTTAGTGGTAATTGTCCTAATGTCACAGGCAGCTGTTAATTGGGACAACACTCGTAGATTCATTAATGATGTCTAAATGTTAATTCGATTAACACTACACGAATATTAACAAATACGGTTAAATCTTCTAGGACCATTTATAGTTTAAAAAAACTCATAAACTAAATCGTTTTGATCATTTGCAGTTTTGAAATATATTATTAAGGCACCAATGATACTTGCAATGTAAATAAGGACAAAATACTTTGAAGACATTGCTCGGTTGGAACTAGTTTTTTGAAATACTTGTAATGCTATACACTTTACTATAATTTAATTTAAGATGTCTAGGAGTTTCTGTATAATTTAATTATATAATTTGTTTGTCTTGTATACCTTTACATCAAAATCAAGTTTTCGATCGTGTTGCTAACAAATAAAATGAGTGACAGATGGATGTTATCAAAACAAACTCTCAGTGTCTGTTTAGTGTTTCATTTCAGTGCCAGTGACAAATGTATCCAATTAATTCATTCATACTACACGCTTCACTTTAAGAAAATTTCCTTCGCTTTCTGGCTTTAGGTCTAGAAGTATTGACGTCGAAATACGTAAGAAAGACAAAAAAGTTGAGAGTAGTGTAGACTGATTACTGCACAAAGAGCGTTTTTCTTTTTATGTTAACTAAAAATTGCACATTTCTCATGTTGATTATATGATGTCTTATATTTGTATTCTGATAAGACTAATGAGAGATAACAATGCTGTGAGACCTAACGTAGATTATGTGTCTGGGCTGATATATTTTAACGGATATGGCGCAGCCAATATTCTCTGCAAAGCTTAGTAGATGTAATTTATTTTCTTTAGTAAAGAAACTGCATGTATCGTTATGATGATTAATTTAAGACATGTTTGTATAATGGGTCTGAATTTATAAAAGTTTTTTGGATGATATTAAAAGAAATTATTTTTAAGTTGGTAAAAGATAATAACATCATTAGATGATTATTGCTGTAGTTTTACAAAACTAGCCGTATAAACTTCTTTGTCTTAGTGTATCTTTTGACTTATTCATTTGTTTAACTTGCACAATTAAAATAAATCATAAACTAACTTAATATTCGGTGTCTTTAGCATTATTTAAATGTACAGCATTATTTCAACTGTTGTTTAATGAATTCACGCAATACTACATTCAAATTGTTACAATAATATGACCATTTCACGGTTCGCTCATGATAACAAAGGTCTCAATACAAAACAATATCATAGCATAAATAAGTTATTAAAAGTGCAAATGGTACTTATCACGTTCGTAGATGCCAAAAGTGTAGTTAATGTTCTAATAATTAACACTGTTTCAAATGCGTAAACGTTAAGCTTTAATTTTGTTAAAACTTTTTTATCTACAATAGACACATATTTCTATGTGAAAGATTGGTATATTACTTTTGCGATGGCAATAAAATATATTTATCTATTACATATCCAAGATTTATATGGATCTTAATGTGAATGTTTTTTGTATATTCTATTTCTCTTTCTTTAGACGTAATACTGTACACAAATTACGCATAAAAGCCACAAACACCACACAATTGGAAATGCAAATTACACAATTCAAATCAGACACAATTTGCACATTGAATTAAGGGTTCTAAAATTGATTCTGGTTTTACGCCGACTAGAAGCTTTAACAAAATACTACATAATTGAGCGCAAAACATTGTGATAAAGATGGCAACACTGGCAAACTAATTATGGTGGGTTCTGTCTAACACCAATTTAAGTGTTCCTAGTTTCCTAATCAAGATGCAATTTAATTATTTTAATTTCTTTTGCACCCACTTAGCATTTAGCAGGGCTATGTTGTTTATTATATTTGCTTGCGTGTCTATTTTGCATCCATGCACTTTCTGGTTAATTAATTGATTGCAGTAGAGGTCTTTTTGAACATTTCCAATACACTTACTTCGGTTATAGCAAACAATTTGTCCCTTGTTGATATTACATCATGCTGGAATTATGTACTGGTCCATTAGATACAAGCTTCATTATATTTGATGGTATCGCTGATATACATTTATATGTAACTCATTCCCTCACTGATGATTAAATTCTAAATTACTTACACATATTTTCTGAAACATGCTTCAATCAAGCCAACAAGAACATTATAATCATTCATGCACTTTTGAATGCGTTTTATTCTGATATCCATTTACTCTACCTAAAACATCGCGAACATTTTAGTTTTTCAGCACATAAAATGTCTTAAAATACTTAGTAGCCAAACATGAGTTCTCTGAACCTCATTTCCCCAAAACATTAAACTAAAACAAGGTTCTTATTGGTAGCGTTGAGGGACCAATTAAACTGAAATAGCTTAGAGGGAAACTAATTACTTGGTTAATTGGTCAAAGTGCGTAGTCTACACGGACATAATTTTATTACCAACGCCTTCTTCATTTTACGTCTCCTCAAAGCAGAAATTCAAATTTCTACAACATCTTATTATGTTTGTATATTTATAAAGATAACTCAAGATCTAATTTAAATTGTGAAAATATTAACACTACTTAGAGCATGCTTGGTAATTCTTCATACAGTTTAGACTGCCTTGTGAATTGCTTTGTGTTAGTCTTGCAGTAAACCTAACTTATTTCTGTAAGAGTATGAACAATTTACACGCCAACCCATCCCCCTTAACCAACTAGGTTATATGATGTATTCAGTTATTGCCATTTTGACTACATTGTATCTGTTAGTTATAGATCTGAATTTAGTCAGGATATACTTTAGCTATAATTTCTAACTGTCAATTAAAATTATAAATTGTATGGCTGTACCTTGAAATGCTTGAATTAAGCTGCGTTTTTGTATCTCCTATATACAGAAAACGTCAAATCTTACGGGATATAGTTATGTAACATATTTAAACAATATTGAATTTTCATAATATTCAGGTTTCTTTTATACTCTTAGATCACAAAATCTTTGTTCAGTTCATCCTCAACAGATATGTCACATGTAATCTAGCCAGCTTATAAACGATGCCATCTAGATCTTCAGTCTGTCATGTTTCTACGTTAATCAACCCTAAGTTAATGCTTCAAAATGCTGAAACCTACGCACGTGAAATGCTGCTATTCTAAAAGCAGTAGCAAATCTGTCCAATTTACTTAGTCATAAGATATTTTCTTATTAGTTTTAAAGATAATATTGCTTTTCTTGTTTGGGGAAACTTGTATTTGTAAAGCAAATATAAAAACAATTACACGGAAGTTTAAAGTCTGCTAAGACTAATATCTAATTATCTTATGATTGTGGTTCCATATGGTGTTGTTATCAAACCTTATACGTATGTTTTTATAACTGCAAAAATTGGTACACTTTCATTGAGCCTATGGCGAATATTTAAGCTATAAACTGAAAATGATTTTCAGAAAGCCATATACTTAGGCTAGAAGTTAGGCATCTTTGATTGCATCACGCAAGCATCGCATTGTTCTTTTCCTATATTCCTTTGGAGAAATGAAATGGATATGCAATGGATCTATTTTAAATGTTCAGTCTTTACCAAATTACCAGGTTTTATTATGCCAGTTTTTGTATGGGCCTCTTTTTGCATTCACCAAGATATATGTGAAAATAAGCCAAGATGAACTGTTATATTATTCATGCCATGTGTCATTCAAGTGACACCCTATATCTATGTGACGTACATTAATATAGCAGTCATTCATATAAATTGCATAATATTTCATTCAATTCATTTAATATATAACCAAATTGATCGCCTTTTGGCAATTCTATATAATTTCTGATCAAATTGTCACTTACATGATCTATGTTTACAAATGTGTCTGATCGAAGTGCCAACTTGTAATGCATTGGTTTGTTCTTTTTCAATTTCACACCACTTAGCTGGATCACGGATATTCTATGATAACTTTACTTGTCAAACCGTTTCTTAAACAGTGCATTATATGTGTAAGAAAGTATCGGAATATGTTATGCAATTTACCATAAAAAGAAGTCTTTAGTAATTCGTCAATTTATCTATACTAAATGAAGCAACAATTCAAAGTGATATACGTGTTAGTATATATCAATTTCTTACGTTAAGAACGAAGTTGCATTTACAATGTATAGTGAAGATTTTTGAGATCACTTTAATTAACTAAGTTTTCATCGCCTCTGAACTGACCAAAACCTTAAATGGGAAAATTCTGCTAATTACTTTTTCGGAAGTTGCATAAATGATCTTTATTATCGAGAAAGTTCTGTTCTTTATTTCTGATTATTTCTTCAGCATGCCTAATACAATTTACCCTAGAAAGCGAACATAACCCCTGGCAGGAAATGACAAATTACGGAACGAGCTACATTTTTTATTATATTAAATGTTCTTCTCACAATTCTGTAATCCTGACATGAAACTTTCTAGAAAATACCGTAGTAATGAAACGCAAAGCTTTGTTATGAAAGTGGCAAAACAAGCAATCAAATCACCGTGCTTCAAGCATTTAACTACATCTTTGATATTGAAAGCCTTATCATTTTAATTAAGGTACAGTTTGATTTATTTTGATTTCTCATGCACCTACTTAATTTTCAACAAAAACGTCTCGATTAATCATTTAATCCATTTATATTCGTATCACTTTTTACTAATCCTAAATAGGAATTTGATCAACTATGCTACTTGTAAACTAAAAGTCTTATAAACCATAAACATATCTCTAAATCCCACACGTTTTAAACGCATTACGTTCTAATTTGATGTGGCATAAAACCAACGTGAAAATCAACTTTATGTATTCAGGTGTCAGTGTAAGAATGCACTTGCTCCTCTTGTTGTGAACCGTTTCATAAAATAATATCTTTAAAACAAAAGTACACCCTGATAGTGTTACTATGGTACAAAAGTACTTAAATGATCACAATTATTCAAGATGAGGTCAATATCAGCTCTCTATATATAAGTAATCTTATTTAAGACGTCTCGAATCGTCTGTATATTTTACAATTAGATGAAGTTAGTGTCCGATGACTTTACTTAGTAATCTAATATATTTCCTATCGTGTATTTAACAATCGAATAGCGTGACAGACAAAAGTTATCCTGAATCAAATTTTCAATGTCTGTTATGTGACTGCGTTCTCAAATGTATTTAATTAACTCACACATATGATAGTTTCTGTTTAGTTTCACTTGGAAGGTTTTCCATTGCTTTCTGGCCTTAAGAATAGATGAACTGGCGTTTCAACTCTTCTAAAAGACAGAGAACTTGAAATATAGCGTCGACTTATTGCCAATTATTACGTGAAAGTAGTTTTCACTCACTGTTGTAGACATAAACTTTATTCATTTATCATGTTGGTTGTAAGAAGGTACGTCTTATTTGTTCTGAATAAGACAGGACATTGTGACTTTAACTATGTTATAAAAGGCATGCTGGGAGTAGTTAAGCTATGATACTAAACAAACTTATATCATGTTAGTATTTTATTGATAATAAGTCATATGGAGACGTACACTTTGTACTTGGTTAATATCCAAGCAAATACTTCTAGAAACTACAATTGTTATATGATTTGCAAATGGTACGTATAACATAGTTAGGAACTCGGTCTTTTTACACTTTTACAAATTAAAGCATTGATAGTGTTCATATGGAGTCATAGAATAGCTTGTTTAAGCTCCATAACATAAAACAGCTTCGCGGGTAATACCTTGCCAAATTTGAATCCATTTTAATGGCTTTAGCTCGTTCCTTACAAATATTAAACGAGCTATGATTTTTTGTTGTTGTCTTGTCTTATTTGTAGAAAGTGAACGTAAAAACAGAGTGATATTTATTTCCTGAAAAGCCTTATAAATATACCGCGTGATTCGAAACATTATTGGCAGTTGGTCTTTTATTGTCATAGAGATTCGTATATATAAACCTCTCTCTACGTAGATGTATTGAATATATTGATGTATATTGACTAAGTGCTTGGTCTAATCTATTATTTCTTAGACAAACGTGCCACTTTTACCAAGGATTTACGAAGCGTTTGATATTTGACTTTCATTTCTTGACTCGTATGTATGTATTCCCTCAGCAAATCGTTGAATTACTTTGCATAGGCGAGAAGCTTGGCAAATATTGTATATTTGTGTGAAGATATTAGCAAGGGTGGATTGAAGAGAAATGTGTCTGAAATATTGAGCTGGCAGCAGAGATTTTGAACGCTTATTGAATGAGGCAATTGTGCAAGGAACATTTGAACGTTTGTTAATGTCTAAATTACCTGAGAGTTCTACATTGTACTAATTTGCAGTGATTATATTATTGTTTAAGCGTTTTTTCTACGGTTTTTTTATATTCTAACTTAGACAAACATGTGTGGAGTATATACTATATTCTTGACACTGGACTTTGAAATATGATTAACAAATGTGCTTGGGAAAGATTAATTACCGCTTTCAAGATAAATTAATGCGACAGTTGTTTGTCATTGACTCGATGGATAAAAACGCACCTTGTTTATTTAATAGACTGGTTTGAGCCCAGACATCTTAAGACGCTTAAACTCATGTTGGTTTACGTTTTTGGTCAATGGTAATCAGGACATTTTTATAGGGTTTCACAGCATCTGCCTACCGGGACGTTGAAACAAATCTACAAACAAGGCTCAAAGTGCAATAAAGTTACGATGGAACTGGGTTTAAACATATGGTCGTACATGAAGACCAGTAGATGGATATATGTCATGTATATGATGCTGTGGGTCGTAGAGGCATACAATATGAAACACAGAGGAACTGGATGTATGTATTTAGTCAATTACGTTTTTTGTTGCGAACATAATTAGTTCAAATCTTTGCTTAGATCAATAATACACGATGTTTTAGATTAGGCTAAACCAATTTAAAATTGGTATGCCTCCAAATGCAATTAAAACTATCAACTTCTTTCCAATCATGAATACTATCAAACTAGATTGTGCGGACCGAATGAGCAGGAGTGGATATGACCTTAGGCTAGAGACGCCTAAGCAACTAGTCCAATGTTGTTCTTTTGGTCTGTAATTCCAAACCTCTTTGTTTCTTATGCACAAAAGTCTCATAATTAAATGTATAAACATTGTATTTAAATATATATAATAAATAGTATACAATAGTTGTTATTGTATGTCATAAAAAACATATATCTATAGAACTAAGCTCAACAATACCATTAAAATATACTCTAATTTTTAGTTTGAAGTACAAATTATTGGAAGAAAATATTATTGAGAACATTGATTTTCGATAGAACATATTAGTTATATTAATAATAATCAAATATCAAGAGCAAATATATAAATATTTAAACATTTGTTAATTGGAGGAATAACTAATATGTTAAAAGAACAAACACAAACTACCGTACTGTACAGTTGAAGTTATTATACAAACTACAATGTCCTATTCCATGATATTACTAGACTTATCAAAATAAATTGAAAGTAATTCATGTTACAAATGCTCATGCAAATTGAGTAAATTGTATGAAATTACAACGTTGTTCAGTAGAAACTAGAATGAGATAGCGTGTTTGCAGAGATAAATAATTCCACTGACTTAGCAGAAGCATTCCATTTCCATTTAGCATCGTGTTTGTTCCACAAAACATTTTAGTATTGATCACGTTTAATTCTTCAAACGCTCCAAGTCAAGCCTTACCATTTATCATTGGTGCAATTTTGGGAAAGTTCCAATAAAATAAAAAATAAAAATTCTGATGTGAAAATTCCAGACACAAATAAGTGTTATTTAGCCTTAATAACTCAATCTATTTAAATGGTTTGAATATATTTTTTGACAAATGCGCCGTCTCTTTCCCTTGCTTTTGTTTTATCTGAAATCAGTTATATCCCTAGAAATTTTGATTTGTTAAATGGTATTACACTGATTGTTTGTGCTGTATTTATGCTGGTCCCTGATGTACCATTGTCTACGATATGTAATCACGAAATTTTCATAAATGTAACTAGAGTTTAATGTAATTCGATTCTGATTGCTATGTTTCTATCACAATTTTAAATTCAGTTTTAGAAGCATATAGCCAGAAAATGTTTTAAATAGTGGTTTTTTTTCAGGGCATCAGCAATAAAGAACATTTTTATTCAATGAATGCATACTATATGTAAGACGTCAATCCTTCGTTTATTTGATTTTATTTTAAATAAAGTATTTAAAAGAGTGTGTTATGTCTGAAATTTTAAAATCGTTTGTATTGGCATGCATACGATTGTACTTGATTTCATTGTTTTTCCTAAATGGAATGATATTTAATAATGTTAATAAACTATTCCTGTACACTTTGAACAACAAACACACTTGTTTCTGTAAGAACAAATCATAAACTACACATAGCTAAATTCTTAGAACTTTCAGAAGTCTTGAAAGCTGCCACGAGGTCATGCTTGTTTTCCTCATTACATTGTTCTCGTGTATATACAATTCAAATACCATTTATCAATATATATTGTAACTCCACGAAGGTATCTAAATCCGGTCCCAAAATTAAAGCAACGTCTAATGAGCTAACAGTGCTACCTGCTATGCTTACAAAACAAACAATCTTTTAGACCAAGTTTGCAAGTTGCATTTAAATCACTGTTACACATTGTTTTACATACTTGTCGTTTGTGTTGATGTGTTGGGTGATATTGGAAACAAATCTTGAAACAAATCACAAACTATTTATTACTAAATTCTTAGGATTCTGGTAAAATAATCTTAAGTTTAACTATCGTAAATATTGAAAGCTTTATACAGTTTAAATAAAATGTAAAATAAACTTCTGTGCTCACATGATTTATTGCTCTTGATTTTAAGAAAATATCAAGTTCTTAACCCCAATACGTCTAGACTGTTTTAATATCAGTTGCTGTCTCACCGTTCTGTGATTTGCAATTGTTATTCACAATAGTTCTAGATTCCAAACTATGTGTATATATCTATTCCATAAACAGAGCTCTGAAATCTAACAGTTATTAACAATGGGAACGTATATATAGGGGTTTATGTTGTTTACCACAAAAGGTGTTTTCTTGTATGCAACAATGGTTAAAAACGACAAATCGTGTTTAGTAAATAAAGGTCGAGTTATCAAATTAGTAATAAAACTTATGTGAAACTATTTACCAAAGACAAAATGACATATCTAAATGGCAAGTTCGCCTTTTTAAGTTTTTGCTGGCTTAAAGTCACATTGAACATTAAGGCTGTAAACATTTTACGATGTGGACATTAGACTAATAGACACATTACGGTGAATAGTTTGTTGACGTTTGTCATTCTTTTTACATCCTTATATTACATATCTAAATGGCAACACACGTAAAATTGTTGAATTGAATGAAAAGTAGTCATTTAACAACTCTATAGAATAAACATGTACATTAATTTTTTTTATAAAGTTTCTACCTTGTTTTAGTAACGTTTTTCTATTAGGTTTTACCTCATCGCACTAAGGACTTGTAGAAGAACATAAAGTCCATATTGTAATCCTCTATGATACAAAGAGTGTCCCATTTTTATATACCCTTGAGAGCTCAATTGTATATTTGTTTCTACTTTTTCTATTAACAAAATGAACAATAGTGTTTTACTTACTATCAAGCCTTTTAACATTTTCTCAGTGTGTTAAAAGTCCATTACCGTGTTTCAAAGTAATATCACATAATCAAATAACACGTTTACATTGTGTAAGAGTTTCATTTTTTCTTAATGCCTCTTTCAGTTTTCTTAGAACACAAAAAGTCAAAACCGGATTTAAGAACGTTTTCATGTACATGTATACTATTGAGCAGCATTTTAAATCTTGAATAATAAACACTTTTTGTCATTTTCAAGCAGGTGACTAAATCCAAGTAGCAATATAAGTAGGTTACCAATATGATATAGGTTAAACAATCGTCGAATACATTCCTCTTAATTGATTTGAAAATCGCTCACGGGTATTTTCTTATACAATGCAGGGTCTTTAGTTCTGAAAAAATAACGTATCGTCTTTAAACTTTATAACCATGTTTTTCGATTTTAAGCTTTATACACCATATAAGTAAAGACATTTTTATGGAATAATTTATTTTCATTGATGTCGTAGTGCATAAACTTGCTACAACATGGAAACAAATAATCATTATCTTTATTGGTGTTCTTTTATTGACCTGTTTGATTTTCTATCCAAATATGATCATGTAGTTCGAGAAAATATTTCCTATTATACATACGCTCGATGTGATTTTGTTGTCAGATAGTTCTTCTACTTTTAAATCAAAGACTGGATACTCTAGTACTCTATCTACATTAATAAATATCGGGCAATCTGTCTTCATTTCTATAATATTGCCAACTTTTGATTTACTGGGTTAATAAATATGGTATCGACTTTCTCTGTTGTACTTAGATTTAACCTAGTTTTTCATCATGATCAAAAGTCCACTGTTTCGTATATTGATATGAACGGTTGGTTCTATATCATCGTACAAAGATTGAATTAATACAATCACTTTGTGGTCTTCATTATTGAGGTATATATATATTTTATTTATTATAGTGACATTGTACATAACATAGTACAACATAAATATACGAACAAAACAAGCAGACAAACATACCCAGCCTAACAATGCTTATCTAGTCACTTATACTAGAACATAACGTTAAATTATAGAAATATATATATTTTATATATTTATATATATATATATATATATATATTATTTAATTATTTTAATTTTTTATTTTATGAGGTTTAGCTTGATCTATAAGAAGTGATTTAAAAGTTCTAAATGGATGATGTAGTCATTTGTTTTAGTGGTAGAAAATTACCAGCAACTGTTTGATGGCTTCTATCAAAATTAGCTTCTGCCAACAGGCATTTCACCTGCTAGACGTTTTATTCTAGGAATAAACAATAAGTTTCATTATGAAAAATCTGTAGGATATGACTAGTGTGATAACCTCAAAATCAATTACCTTCTACTAACGAAAAAACTGAAAAAAATTGATGGTTAACACCAATCTTATACCATAAACAAAGATATACTCTGTGTTGGTTTTGTATTGTAGATGATAGATACACGAATCAATAAATTGAAATGTTAACTCAATTTTACGTTTTCGGTAATTCAAGAAATTGTTTTTTCTATTTCTATCAACTCAGCGTTTTCTGCAAATCTGATTAATGACTGAGACAGTGTCTGTCGTAAACCAACTGCACCTCTAAGAAATCGCTGTGTCAGACGTTTTAGAGAACCTCCTTAAAAGACGTCTTTGTTGGTGTCTCTTTTACTGGTAACAGGAGTAAATAGAACAATTAATTTTTTTAAAACATTGTTTTCGTCGATTAATGAGTATAAGCCCTTCTTTCTGAGACTTTTTAAGGTTTCTGAATAATTGTGACTTTTACCTCAGAAAAAGTCGATATGCAAAATTTCTACTATTGTTGAGCTAACTTCTAATAGTCTGAGACGAGTTTCCGTGTAAGATACTTGATTACGGTCTATGGACAATCTAAAGACGATCATTACGTTCTTTTCTGGATAATTCTGAACGTAAAAATCAACTGTTACGATGCAAATATGCCGTTTACTACGACAGAATATTGCCAAATAGTAGTAATTTAGAATTAAAACAGGTAATTGTAAAATGGGATTGATTTTGTCTTCAAAAAGAGTTTAAGTTTTGTTTTTGGCTATATTGATTTGAATACTCGTTAACTTGAATTCGATTGAAAATTGATTCGGATTACCTTGTAGACTATAAGAAGAAATATTCATGTGGAACTTTAATACGGCTGCCATTTTTGACGTACTATAATTTTACCTAAGAGAAACAACCCTATAACACATCGCTCATATTGTAAGTTATTTTAAAGAATATTTTCGCTATGGATTGATTGCATTACTTTTTCTATAAAAATGAGTTCAATTCATTTAACACGACCTATATCTCAGGGCATAACTTGTAAGCTACGTATCTAAGACTTTATCTTTTCAAGTAACCATAGTAATCATTTCTCTTACCAACTCAGACTAAATGACCTTAATACACATATTCCCTTGAAGGAAATTCTCACCATACATTCTACAACGAGTATATATATCAATAAAAATGTGTTGAACATGACAAAAAGAGAGAGTGTGTCTTAGTGTCCGTATTGCATAATTCATGATACTGGTGCGTGAATAAGATCGTTACATTGTCTAGAAAATTATCCTAGTAAATGGAGACTTTTTAGTCAACAAACTTTAATGCACTAACATTTTTGTCAATGGTTTTGACGAAATGTCCCTTCTTTGCACTTCTGATTAATGACTGAATGCTTTTGTCGTTAATCAGTGACTCTTTAAAACAATGGCTGTGTCGGTCTTTTAAGAGACATGACTTTAGAAGATATGGCAATCTTCTATGGTTTTCCATTTTCTTAACAAAATTAGTCAATTCAATAATAACGTTTTGAAACATTGCTTCGTCTATTATTTGAGAATATGTCCTAATTAATTGAGACTTTTAAGGTTTTTGAATATCGTTTTCTATTTTTGGAAACTTTTGATATTCTCAGATGCTGAAACATATTCCATAGAAATGATTTTTTTATTCCACCTGGCAAAGTCTTTAGGATGAAAACTGTTAAAGTTCTATGTTATTGAGACACACCGCCAAATATTTTTTGTGTAATGATTCCCCTACCAGGGTCGATAGTGCAGTTGGTGCGCGCCTGAATTTCGAATCTAGTGAAGGGGGTACGTGTTGGAATCCCACCCGGTGAGGTAATACTCTTTCACAAAATTTGACAATGATGTAAAATATCTTCCATTTATAATGTATATAAAGAATATTCTGGCCTTGTAGAAGGGTGGGTGAGTACTGGTTATAGACAATGGTCCAGGAAAGCTAGATATGATGCGCTGGGCGCTTAATGACCTTGGTATACACATTCCCTTAAATGAAATTCACACTACACAATGTACAATGAGGGTATATATCAATAAAAATGTGTTGAACATGACAAAAAGAGAGAGTGTGTCTTAGTGTCCGTATTGCATAATTCATGATACTGGTGCGTGAATAAGATCGTTACATTGGCTAGAAAATTATCCTAGTAAATGGAGACTTTTTAGTCAACAAACTCCAAGATACTAACATTTTTGTCAATCAATCTTTTAGATAATGTGTGCATAAAACCTAAGTAAAGTTCGATTAAATAAAATTGAGTATTATGATAAAATAATATGGTATTGATAAAAGGTATTTAAAAATGTATTTAACCAAGATCTATTCCATCATTAATTTAATTTGATAACAGGATTATGTCTTGTAGAGCTCACACTCTATGTGGCGTTCGTTTAAGATTTTTTCATCTCTGAGAGCTATGGTTGCTATTTCCGTTATTGTTTTCTAATTCACTTTTATTTCTTTACTGTTTTATGTTTGCTGTTAAGTTTTAAGTCAAATAACTTAAATTCCATCATTTTTATTGTAAATAAACTTCAATTTGAAAATTTGATCATTAATGTGTTCTAACCTCTAAAATTGTCTTCGTTTAATTGACACTTTACGAGCACCGTTAAATTTATTAATTTGAATACAGCATCAAGTGAAATGCTTTTTATTGCCTAGGGGTTTGTATTAGAGAGATAGAAGGAAACCGTTGAACTTCTGATGCGTTGGTAAAAATTGAATTTTATAGTTTTCCATTTGCCTCTAAATGCTTTAAAACATATTAAAAAGCAGTATGATGTGGTTTCAGGGAATGTTAAAGAGCTGAGGCCTAGACTAAATTAATTTAGCATGTTCTTAATTGGAAAATACGGATCAATTTTAACAGTAATCATTTAAGTTACAGTTATGCTATGGAAACGCTTATTGGTAAATTACTTTGCGTTTTCAGGAGAGAATTGCGCTAATTTTACCAACAAGAAAATGAGTTCAAGATACAAATACGAACGAATTGAAAATATTTGTTTACGCTTTTACAATTTCAACTTTCACATAGAAATGCTACTCACATTGACATAATTTTGGCACTGAACAATAAATAATTATTCAATCTAGAAAATGGTTGTATTTTGTATCACAGAGTATAGACTTTAAACAATGTTCGCCAATTCATATAGACGTGTTCTCTCAGCGATATCTATTATTGTTTGTATTTTCAAGTGGGCTAAATTCATTGGTGTTTCTACTATTTCACTTTATGTTATCCACAACTCTAATTATCACAATTTCACCTGCACTGACGAGGAGCAAACTTTTTTACACATTATTGCTGAAAAACACTTAACATTTAACAACTCATATTGCTTTTATACACATGCGGTTCAATGTGCAGAATATTATTGTTTGTACCACTGAGAAACACAATACATGTAAATTATGTATGATCCTATTACAAAAGGGGGCAATATTATGGCTGGTATTACATAAAATGTTGCTATCGTTTTAAGGTTAAGGTGCGAGTGCCTTTAATGATATGCAAAGGGTCATATCTGGACATGTCCCCTTTAACTGATTACTTAGGATTATGACCGAACACTTGTTTTATTCCCCTTTATTTCCATCAGTTAGTGATATATTCGAAGCTTTGTTTTACAGTTTGTGTACATTTACCGGGTTATTGTTGGCTATACGAAGCTTTGTTTTACAGTTTGTGTACATTTACCGGGTTATTGTTGGCTATATGATGCTTTGTTTAACAGTTTGTATACATTCACCGGGTCATTGTTTGCTATATGATTCTTTGTTTTACTTGTTTCTGTAAATATATCCAAACAAACTGAATTCTACGCCCGATAGAATTTGTCTTGAATTTCTACGAATCAATTGTCTTCAGGCTGTCTTGAAATATTATATCTGATTAATCAGTAATATGTCAATATATGTTTAGTATCATATTTCATACGGTAAGACAAATACCTTCTACTATTGCTTCTATGTTATAGCTCATATCGTATAATGAGATCCATGTTTCGTGTTACTCAGAATATAATTGAATTTTCTCTACCATTTGAAACCTACGTAGGGTTTGTGCAAATTGACCTGAAAAAGATTATTATATTACAATCTTTGGTAATTACATTTTTTTTTCTGAATAATTGTATGCATTTGCTATTATATTTGTATATTTAAAGTGTAATTTTGTTTGAGGTTACTAGTATTAGTTCACAAGTTATATAATTGGTGCAAATATACTGTATTAGCATCTGCTACCATATTACATATCAACTAAATGATTTACTGTATTTAATTAAATCTTAAGTGTTACCTTTGTCTAAGGTTTTTATGCATATAAAGTTTTATTATTTAGTAATTTGTGTTAATAAACAATTTGTTGTTATGAAAAGCGAATAAATAGGCTATATCAGTTGTAGTTCTACTATCTTGTCGCGTTGTTGGTTAAAGAAAATAGTTGACAGCGCTGTTAGAGCTTCGATTATGGATATTGCTTGACATCTTAGGCACTATTGGTACAATTACATGAAATTATGAAATCAAGTGTTGTAATAGAAATGAATGATGCAATCAAAGAAACAACACTTATGATAGTACAGTTCTTGCATAACCATAAGCCTACTGTGGTGGGCAGTTATCTTCATTTAGAAGTTTATTGATAATTAGAGTACAAACCTTAATGACGTTAAAGTTGAAAATTTAATCATTGACGCTATGTGCAAGTAAAGGGCAAGTTTTGTGGTAATGGCATTAATATTAAAGATGATATTCTTTATCAGTATATGGCAGTCGGTTTTGCGGTCACTCTGAGATTTTACAACTTTACTTATTGTTTTAATGCATTCTTTTAACCCTGCAATGGTTTCGGGTTTTACATCTTTAGCAGTCCACTTAACTTGAAAGAGAGTGGTTAGTGTTACTATGATAGTAAAGTAATTGGTTGTCTTCCGTTCTAATCAGTTCAGGATAATGTAGTTTGCCCTTTAACATTTAGCTCTATGTAGTCAATCCCACGAAATTGTTCTCAGTGAAATTGTGATATCAGATGTCTACACAAACATTTCGTCAGCCGCTCCTATCCTATCAAATATGGCCTTCATTAAAACATTTTGAGGATCTATCCACAAATGAACATTCTGGATTTCATTTCATGTCTTTATACATTTTCTCCCTCTCTCTCAAGATCTCGACGCCTAGAGCTCAGAATATTATTACAGTAGATATTTCTGTATTTTCATCGTCTTTATGTCTGTCTGTCGTAAACTATACAATGTGACTTAATAAGCTTTCGGCGATAGGCCGTTTATTGTCGTAAGGGTCCACCATAGAATATTTTAAGTGGTCTTATAGAATATATTGATGTCGATTGACTATAACCAAGTCTAATCTATTATTTCTTAGACGTTATAAACACTTTGTAAAGGATTTACGCAGCGCCGGATATTTGATTTTAGCTGTTGGTTTTTACATACCAAGGCGCGAACTAGCGTACAGTGCATTATGATTAGAAAGGATCGAGATAGAGAGAGGAGAAATGAAGGCTGATATAACAACATCGGAGAGTATGTGAAGATTCCAATGAAGGAGGATTGGAAATTTTGACAGTGTGATATAAGCGTTGTTAACCGAAACGTTCATTTGTTCGAACTTGGATGAAAAGTGTAAACTGGAACGATAAGTAATTTCTGTAGACGATCTGATCCTAAATTTTGGTTATTTTTATGAACATAAGCAAATTTGAAAAGTAAAAAATACAGTTTATTGGATTTTTTCCTTGTATACCAGTTGCTAAAGAAGAGAGTTTTATTTCATGTTTTATTTAAATTATTAAATAAGTTTAAAATAAATAATTAAAAGTTGTTGAACGCAACAAAAAATCAACATCGTCAAATTAATACGGTGTCATACTCGCAATTTGCTAAGTTTAATAAAAACATTTTTAACATTTTATAGCATTAAAGAAAATAATTAACTGCAGAGAAACCTCTACTTGAAGAATAAGCTTGAGGAAAGTGTTTATCGTATATCATTATAAAGCCGGAAAAGAATGCTTATGATAAGGGAAACTGACTTGCAGCGATTTAAGTCGTTTGTTTATTTCATTCTACTATGAAAAATGTGCGAGTTGTGCATACAATCTGCCCAGTCGTACTAGATAAGCAATAGTGTTAGTAGTGGATAAAAGTTTGTTCTACTGTGTTAAAGATGTTAATAAATTTAATGAAAATAATAATGTTAAATTTGAACAAAATGAAAAGATGGATTTATGTATTGTATACTATTATTTCACTGACGAATGCTTATAACAGTCCTATGAGAAGTAGCACAAATAAATGTACGTATTTTAGTATCGTTGGTAGTTTTGTCACAGTTATATATTCTAGTATACATATGTTAACGTATTACATTTGCTTCAGACTTCATTGTCTTTGCTAATAGCATTATTTAAGGTCAAAATTTTCTACTTGAATTATGATATTAAAATGTATATTTTAAGGCATGTGACTACAAAATTAAATGTAAAGGACAATAGTTCCACCGGTTACTACTTTTCTTAAAAATGAACTTGGAAATTAAGATTAATACTACACTTACCAACTTATTTCTGTAAATTGTCTCTCCCTGGGGAATTCCTCAGTAAGAAAAAAATACATTTCTCCTTTCATGGATTGCTCTAATTCATTGCCATGTTCCATTGTATAGGTGTAACTGTATAGTTTTGACAAAATACTATCATGTTAGACCACATTGTATACGTCCCTTGAGAAAACTCACAGTTAGTTAACTGTCTGGTCTTTTTATATATAAAAGTCAAATAATCCATCACGATATCATGTTTTAAATAAGAATTATTTTTCATGTGTCGCTGTATATCAGCACAACTCATTATACCACTTCGCCAGAATGACATTGAGATATGGATTAAGACTCTACATGTAATGGTAAATTGACATAAGTTACATTTTAATTGCTTTTTTGTTATATTTGGCTTCAACAATATCAAACTTCAGTGTCTATCCCATATCATCAAGAAATCTCATTCATACAGTATATACTAATTAGTATAGGTTTATTAGACGATCAAAGAAACTAAAGGTGGTTTAGCATGCTAACTGCACATGAACGAAGTAAAGTACTCCCAAAGGAGATAGTAAAACTGAGCTGCTAAATGACTATGAATAATCGTCGATGTTTGACTGTATGCCTTTTACAACGAGTAGGCACTTTTATAAATATAAAGAATGATATATCAAACCTAGCACTTCTGTTTAAGTAATACATATATTTCCGACCTCAACAGATCAAGTCAGATTATTCACTCTATATATATTTGCATTTGGTTTTGTTTAACCGCACTGTTTATATTAAAACCAATTACGTTTTTGCATTCGCTGCCACTATAGAATAAATCTGATGTTTTATTTAATGTACTTTAATTCCAGTGGTTATATTCTGTCTAATACAATCATTATTACAAAATGTTATGTAAATTAAGCCGATTCTGTATTAATATGCTTTTAATCACTAGACAACAAGATCGAGAGCTATGATTATTGCTAATTCTCTACAATACATTTCTATGTTTTCACATGTTTTCTGAATTGATTTTCTATCATGTTTAATTTCTATGTTTCCATCAATTGCTTCGTATATTCATGTCTAAGAGAATTTATGGCCAGTTAGATGCATTAAATGTTTTCACATAATGTTTTCTGACTAAAAGTCGATATTTTTGTTACAAAGACCGCATATATCATACTTACCCGTATTTGTATAGTTTATATTATGTAAGTTTTTATTCATTTATGAAATGACACAAATTCTTTGATAATAGTGTTTCATTTAATATCTAAATACGCATTAGGAATTAGACATTGAATTATGCATTTAAGTGATTTTTCGGCAAATTTTTACATTTTTCAGTCATTTTGTGGCGTTCGTTCGTCCTGCTCTCAGTCATTAAATAGGCATTGTTCTCTCGACCCAAGCTTTTCACATAGTAATTAGAACATGCCCTTGCTAATAGCTACGAACTGCCCTTCTTGATACAGAAGTAAGTAGTCGAATGACCGCAGAAAATATTGCAAAGCCATACCAAAGATTTGTATTCAGAAGCGCAACAAACTGAGCTGGCTGGTCGTTATGTGAGTGTCTGTATAGAAAGTTTTGAATTTAGACTGATAGTAAGCTATTACTCCAGAATACCAATTTAGCTGTAATATATAACAGCATCACCTTTAGGTCTCCTGCAAAATGTGTTCAATTTATATCCTATTGATGAACAGTGACTTTTCACTAAAATCTACAACAAATGTTATAAAACAATCTGGAAAAAAAATCTTAAGTTATGCCTATTGTCAGTTGTGCGGTCTAGGATCATTATGATCCACTTGTTAACTTTTTTGATCAAGCTACATGATTTATTTATGTGGAAAGGGTAATTAAAGGTACTCATTTACGGATTTTAACTTAAATATCAACATACAACTTCGAATGATAGTGTTTCAAGTATTAAACATCTACCCCGTATGTCACGGTAAAGACAATTATAGTGCATTTATGTGACTTTTATTGTATTATTATGTCTTGCAATCTATAGGTCAGTTTGTCTTAAAATATGAATAACTATTTTTTGACACAATTATAGGCACGGAATAGTATTTTCAAAATATAGAAAAATCGTAACCAAATCTGTGAACTAGTACCTTTAAAGATTTTTCAAGGCATTGACACAGCACAACGTGCATGTCTTGACACGCTTTTCTACATGACAAGTTATTAAGACATTTAAAGCAATTTATAAATTTCCCTTGAGAAAATACAGCAATCTAAAAAAACAATGTTTGTTGTTATGCATTAAAACTCTCAACTAGAAAATATGTCAGATTTACATTACTGATTATAAGGAAAATGTTCCTTCATATTTGATACAACATGTAGCGTTCTCATGTTTGCTGCTTTGACGATAGACAAATTGCAAGAACATTTTCTGTCATTTTTAAAATGATTTTTGCACATTTAAGTGGAAACACATGTTGAAATGTTTCTAACAGTGCATGCAATTTAATCTGATAAAGTAAAAACGAATGATATTACCACTGTGAAGAAAGCGAACACATTTTAGCGCATTGGCAAATTTAAACGTGCATCAAATTGTTGTTTTATTTCTTAAAAAATCCAATTTTACTTATAACGTAAAAGCTCTAATTTCATTAAAAATCTTATTTCTATTTTTTTTTCGGGAAAACATGGTAAATGGATTATGTTCTTATCAATAATTAAATTCCTATTCATTTCCTGTATCTATTTGATTAACCTCATGAATAAGAAATAGGGGAGCTCACTTTCTAAAGCCTTCTCAAATACCCATCTATATAAACAACTTATAATTAGAAGTTTTATCAGCAAAAACACATTATTTTTGTAAGAGAATACGGACGCTTTACTCTAGAGTGAAATATTAGAGACTATTGTATATTTCATGAGCTTACTGAATTACATATACATTAGAAGTGAATGGCACTCGAAGACGCACTTAACTTAAGAGCTTTTTAGGCTTGATAGTCATATTTTTGATGAATTGTTGCATTGCTTTTGTGGGTTTCTTTGGTTTAAATTCGGACATAAAGATATAGCACATATGACATCCAACATTTTGTAAAAATATGGTATAATGGTGAATTAATAGTGGACTAGTCTTTTGTACTTGGCTTTTAGTCTCCCTCTTTTGGTAAGTCCATCATGTATCTACTGATCTCGGTCTGAATAAATAATAAATGTACCAAATTATACAATGTACACTTTTTGTTCCAACGGTTATTGATATTTTAACATAGTGTTTTATTATGTGGAAGAAAATCTATTCAAGAATGCTACTGAAAACTCCCTTGGTACATGTATCATTAACTGTTTTGCAAATATATTTGACCTTCCTCTTCTTAATACTATATACTGGCATGTATGTATGATAAAATGTCTTAGTTAAAGATCAATTTGTCAAATCAAGGTTCTGAATTATTCTTTCTCAAATGAGATGAGCCATCACTTTTCTCCCAAAATCTCCCAAATAAAGAAATCTAGATTATTGATTCGGTCTTAAATTAAGCAATCTTTGCTCTGACCTCAACGTATCTTGAAATGAAGACTTAATAACTCAACTGGTCATCAACCCTATCCGAACTCTGATTTACTTTCCGCCTCTGTCGTTTCCATTATACGAAAATGACGCCAATATACGCAATCAAACATTGCTCGATTGGCGGTCAATATCAAACAATGAATAAAGATATCCTTACTTCTTAGTGCAATCGATGTAGAAATGACATACCAAGAGGAAAATATACATATTTGTAATAAATAGCTAGAGGAGGTTTGATAGCGTTGTGTCGAAATATATTAGTTTCTTAGATATATTGATACGAAACTACTGTACTAATCAAGGTCTCATTGGAAATAAGTTTATATCCCGATTAACTTAAGCATGTCAGTTTTAAATCATGCGATATTACTGAAGGTAAATAAGATAATCAAGTCCTTCCCCCGGCTGAATCACTTCTTGCACATTGGTGCACAGATGCATTAAAGAATAAAAAAATGGATACCATTTGACATTAAAATAACAAAACATAATGTTACTTTGTGAATGGTAACTAAGTCGACGTCCATTCAGCGTAAATGTTTCAGACGTATGATTCCATATACAATTCTATAAAAAAGTGTGAGACATCTGTTTAATGCACAGATTTACTGTAAATTTGGCGATATTGCTAGCCACTCGCTTGTCTTTATGCAACATAGTGTCGTTTGTATGCAGCTCTATGGGTTCCAGACGTATTTGAACAGTCTCTTTGTTTATGGCACCTCTAATGCTGTATCAAATACTAAATTTGATCATACTGTGTCTGATAGTTTGAATATCAATAAGGTTTTATTAGTCTGCTGACCCAGAGTATAGTGTTAAAGCTTATCAAGCGTTGTTGTGTGTCTGTGTGATTTTAGTTTAAACTCTTTTGTCTGATGATGATTAAAAGCCTTATCGATTTTCTTACATATTGCAGAATTGCATTTATATAACATTCCTCGTGTTTGTAATGTTCACTGTCACTTCTTGCCCCCGTTTAAGTTTGCAGTGAATACACACCCTACATCTTAAAATACATTGATTAAGAATAATGTGTTTGTCCTACTTATCACGTACTGAAGCACTCCGAAATATTACAATTTATTCAACCGTCTATCTATATACATCGTTATATATTGTATCCGGTTTGGTCCCCCATTGCTTTAATTTATAAGACATGAGTATACATTTGAGCTAAACTCCTAAGATGCATTTTGTATTGTTTTTGAAGATGAAGAATATCACGACGTAATTATCGCTGTAACCCACTCCCATAAACATAAAAAGTTCAATTTCCAGTATACCAGTTTTTGTTGACGATATCAGAAAAGGTTAATTGCCTTTTATTGTCTTTCTTGTGTTTTTACCGTTCCCAAGATAGTTTGAAATATAAAACACAATGGCAATGTTCATAGTAAAGGCTGAGACTATAGGCTTGGTGACAGTTGTCATTTATAAAGTGTACTGTCTATCTAATGAGGGTTGTGATTTTTCCAAGTTTTCTCTCTGACTGTAAATAAACTGCTTTCATCAAATAACTAATAATTACTGCCACATTTGATCGAGAATTATCTTATATATCTCCACCCACGTGCTTCCTGCTCATTATTTATCTAGAAACTCAGATGAACCAAGAAAGGAATAAACTAATTACATGACAAATATAACTCGTCCTCTACTTCAACATTTTTGATACCAACACTTTAAATTTCAACAACACATTTAATTTCACCAGGATCATTAATAGATTGATGAAAACAGAACAGATATATCTTTATGCATTTCAAAAAGGTCAATAAAACCTTTTTTGTTTTCAAGAAACTATTTATACGTTTTAATGCCTTAAGATTAAATGTTGATGTTAAGCGTATTTTTAGTACCCTTAGGAGTTATTGCATTTGTTATAATTTGAACATTTACACTCTTAAATATGTCATTGACGTCTTGAATTGATGAAATGTTCTGTGGGATTTTTTTAAACATGAAAGGGCGTTGAGTTGTTACTTTAATGTGTATTTGATCGAAATCTTTTAGAGTCACACTCATTACAAATGAGTTGTTAATTTTATAAATAGTCGTACAAGCATATTGTATATCACCTTTTCATATTGATATCATAATCGTTAATTTAGTTTTCAGGATGTCCCTATCTATCAATTTCATGCTAGCTAGCGTTTATATATTGAGTGTTAAAGTTTTGTGGATTACATGTACTTGATTCCATTTTTCACAATACGTTGTGAAGCAATATTCAATGTACTGTACTATACTCTTGATGTTGCTTGCGATGATATAGGTGCTTTACGTCCACATAGTTCGATCTCACCATACAAGAAAACAGTGTTAGTGCGCTTACTACCATTTTTATTCATGTCTTACAGTCATATATATGTACGCATGGTTTAGTTGTTTGCCACCAATACTTCGTAATCACGTTTTGTAATTTATTCTTGTAAAGTTTATTAAATTGATGTCAAACTTGTTTTCAGTTTTTGTGATTTTTCGATTTTTGTATTTTTATTCATTTCAGATCGATCATCTGCTCCGTTACGGAAATTTCCTTATCAAAGTAAATAGAGAGCTGATGAAGTTACTTTGAATGAATAGATTTTCTTCAGTATTGCCTTATAGCACTCTTGAATCTTGATAAAACCAATTAAGAATATGAAATGCCATTAATGATCCCAAACTGCCAATTACGAACTTGATTGTCAATTAATAACTAGAATTTGAAATTGCCAATAAAGCAGTTGGCATGCTAATGAATTAATTTCAGGGTTTTTCTTGAATATTCTGTTGCTACTTAATTATTGTATATTAGATTTCGGTACTTGTATCTGAATTTTAATTAGAAATGATGCAATTGAATATAATGCTAGCAACTATGCTTATCGTTTTGAATACTTTAATCAGTTATTGCTTATGTAAAACGGTTGATTAATCTTATTACATTTGTATAAATATTCCTCACATCTAATATCAATATTCTGTTAACATGTCTATATTATTATCAATATAAATGTCAATAAATCCTTCGGCAATACTGAAGGAAATTTTACCTCTCCCTGTTGTTGATTTTATTTTTTGTTCTGTTTTAGAGCTTGCTGTTTATCTAGATGTAGTATGGTGTTAGATTCAAGTTATGTTTTCAGAATTTTATGAAATAAAACAACAAACAAATAATTTGCAATCGTAATATTGCATGACTTGATGTAATTTTCATACGATTTGTGGTTCAACTTTGATTTTTATCTTAAAGTAATATTGCAATATTAGGAAATAATATCAATGATAAGTTTTTTATGAATATATCACATAAAACAATATCGTGAACTGATAATTCAAATTTTTAGTTAATTAACATTCTTGGATTTTATAAATATGCTTAACTATTAAACTTATTTGCACCGAGGGTATTTATCTTGGAGTAAGCAATTATCACCATAGGTTAAAAATCATTTAAAGCCGGTAAAAACTCACACTGGTATAAAATCAAGAAACTGTAAGACCACTGTTTCAAACTGAATGTGTATATAGTCGCACAAATTTGATTAATAAGAAATATTATAGCATGTTTAATGATAAAACAAAAAGACAATTTATTTGGTGAGTTTGTTACTTTCTATCTGAAATACTTTTTACTAGTTCGACTTTTGTGCGTTTTAGCTTGTCTTAATAAAGTTTTTGTTGATTTGTTTGAAATGGAATGGGTTTGATATCAAAAGATTACCATAAACATGCCCATGATAAAAATTACACTAAAACTGAACATGCCATATCTTTTACTAATAATAAGTTATTCTACTGACATAAAACTATTTTGTGTTTGAAATGGTCTCCTAAATTATTTATAAAAACCTATATTTGGTTCTTACGTATTGTTATTAATGTTTCGCATCATTTTTTCTGTTCTGTTTATTAACATAGAGTTTGTTATTACTTTGTGAAGTGGTAAAGTGATAAAAGTTACCACATTTAGAATGTTAGATGATTGTTCGTATATTTTAGATGCTTTAACTTTTAGCTTGTTTTCATGTAGATCCGTCATTTTATTGCTTGATATAACTTTTCAGGTTATTGTATGTGGGTTTTGATATTTTATTACTGGGGATGAAACATGTCACATCTCAAAATCGTCAGATTGTTTTGATTTATATACTGCTTGAAAAATAGTGGAATAATCACTATCCGTACAAATTCTTATTAAGATTTCGATGAAATGTGCTATTTGTTCGCATGGCTTTGCCTGTAACTTCTTATCTTGGCAATGAATAGGGGTTTTATGAATTGATTACTAAAATAAAATTAAACATTTTTTCAAATGAATATGTGCGTCTCTATCCATAATACTGTACTCCATGCTTAATGTCGTTACAGTGTAAAAATGCCTAAGAGCTTTTTGATAATGCATTCCTTTTTCAATATTTATGGGGACTTTAATGTATTTTGACATAAATTTAAATTCAACTTTTATGTTTTAGTTGATTCTAGCTGTAAAATAAACATGACTATTGTAACATTCAAACTGTTAATCGAGTAAATGATAAAAATGTAGACTGGAACAGAAAATACATTAATTTTCCTAAATCCAATGCAAAACATAAAAAATTAACGATGAAAGGTGAAAAGAGTAGCAAAAAAACTTGGTGTACAAACGTAGGCACTATAAACTAGTCGGTAGAATTTATTATTTTCCTCACATACAACAGTTTTTGTTAAATCTTGCTTTCTTACTAGAAGTTTTAGATGAGTTTTAATATCCGGGAAAGTTTCTTGAGTTAATCTATCACACTTTCAAGTTTAATTTTACTTTCAAGACAAAACAGATAATTCATTTTGAAAATTTTGATTTTCTTCCCAATTAAGGTCTTTTATAGGTTTTATTTCAGCTTTTCATTTTCATAATTATCGGCATTATGAAGTTGATGCATATTATGAATCTGTTCCTTGCATGTGGATGATAAACTTTTATACTCAGATGATATGACTGACATGTAAACTGACTCATTAGGTTCCTACAGACAGGAATTCTTGCGTGGAAGATTTTTATTTGCATATTAAGTATGGATGAATATTATTCAGACGAAGTGTATGTTAGCCTTCAGCGCTAATCATGGTTGCCACGGTAACGGCGTAATATTATGTATTGTCCACTCGCCATCGAAAGAAACCAATACTGCATGTGCACTCTTAGACATGATTTTCTTAACTACGAAATTTGCAAGTAGCCCGTCCGTTTTATAGCTATCAATTCATATACTAGCAAACACATGTAATGAATACGTGTTATCTGGCTTTGGTAAGCCTCTTCTCTTTGAAATGTTTATACTACTTTCGATGATCGTTAAATCAATTAAAGTGAAAAGATAGTCACATTAAAATCGGTTATTGGATTAAACAAAGCATCCTTGTTTCAAATATCCGCGCTTTGATTTTTATTTGAATTTAGTAACTTATTTCTCGTAATAGAGTCCGTGGTTATGCTGCCAAAACATGTGGTCATGATTCTTCATGTTTGCATTATATCTATAAAAACACCGAAATAGAAATGAATTACGTCTCGAAAATTACCAAACCAAATTTCGAGTGGATGAATAATCCCAAGTAGTGAAAATGCCTTCATATAATTGATGTGATTATTTATTGCAATTATAAGTCTCTGTCAATGATAGCTAAGGCATTTTTACTCCACTTAAGTTGTCAAGAATATGCAGATATATTCATGTAAATTGAACATACTTGACAAGCGGATTTCTTACAAATGACATTTATTCTGAGAAAATTTGATTGATAGAATACATAACCCAAATGTTTGTACAATGCGTCTCGATCGTAAGACATAAACTAGTCGTAGGTTTTACGACAGTTTACAGATTTTTTTGGACGATTTAGTGTTCCATATTTTCAACTTAAGATCAAAGCAAAATGTTATTTATTACAACAAAAGAAAGAGGTAGTCCTGCGACGAAAGTCTTTCGAATAAAAAAACATTACTATCAGTAGCATTCTAACTTATAATTATTTTCTTTGAACACGATTTCCTATTCTCTTTAATTGCCGATTAAACTGTTTTTAGATATCTAAGTAGTAAGATGTTTGTCTACTTTAAATTAACGATGTAAAGAATTAGCCCTCCTACTGAGTGCATTGCTTCAGATGACATTGAAATATAGCATTTATATTAACATTGAAAACAAAGTATTGAACATTGAGCCTTGGTTTAACCAGTGAAACTCAGCATTAAACATTGAAACATTTACATCTGGCATTAACATTGAACATTCAAATTGAAGTTAATCACTAAACAGCTGCAGCATTGAACATTCAGCATTAATTATTTAACAATTAATATTATGCATTAAACATTGAACATTTGAATTGGACATTAAACAGTAAAAGCTTTTAACGTTCTGCATAAGGCATTACAAAAATAACACTTCGAAAATTCGAATTGATAATCAACAATAAACAATTGAACATTCTGCATTAAACATTGAATAATTAAAACTGAGCATTAAGCAATAAACATTTAGCATTAACATTGAACATTAAACATTAGACATCGTATATTAAGATTGAATATTAAATATTCAGTATAGAACATTTAGCAGCGACAATATTACATAGAGTATTGATCATAATGAGTATTAAAAATGTTTCGACAATGAACATACACATGGAACACGTTCATGTATCTCCTTAAAAGGATGAGCTCATCTGACAGTTACACTATACTTTCTTTCTGTGCTAAGTGCAATGATAGCAACTAACGCCTAATGACTATCGAGTATTTTATAAGTCTGTACATAAAGTTTTTATGAGACATTGCTCTTAGCAAGAGATATACACATACGAATGATAGGAATTTTACAAACTATTTCTGACAGTATAATGGCGGTTCCACACTTTCTGTATAGATCTATATACATTATGTCTGAAAATGGAAATAAGTTAGAATAGTTTATTACATCATACTCTGTTAAAGCAGGTTCTCTGAATGAAAAATGGGCATGTATATAACATGTTTCAGACAATTTAGTATTACATAAAATACCAACAAAACACATGAGTATTTTTCTAAAAACATTAGTTTTCGGCAAGTTATGTCTGTTTACTCATGTTTATTAAAGGTAATTATATATATTGAATCAATTATTTCCTAGCCTGGGTCTGTGGTACAAGATAGGAGACGTCTAAGCTTTGAATTCTAGAGTTTCCTGAGGGTTGCTGATTCCAGGCTCAACTTGGCTGGGTATACTCTTCCATAAGAAATTGACAATAATGTTTACGTGTATATAGAAGTGTATTTCTTGTAAAGGGCGAGTACTGGTTTACGAAAAGTCCATGGAAGCTAGGTTATTGAAGCTGGTCGCCGTGAATGATCATAATTTGTGTTAACTCGACGTTGAATCCAGTGCAAATGACTTTG
Source organism: Mactra quadrangularis (assembly GCA_025267735.1). Lineage (NCBI taxonomy): Eukaryota > Metazoa > Mollusca > Bivalvia > Venerida > Mactridae > Mactra > Mactra quadrangularis. Next base: position 53,626,484 of record CM046309.1, on the reverse strand, counting down.
CTCTTCCAAATACAATGCAGTTAAAACTCGATCATTGCGTATATCATGATATAGTAAAACCTTCGCAATGGCAATGACACATTCAATACAAAATGACTTCACTTAAAATTAGATAATTATGTTTAACTCTGTAAGAAAGATTGAGCAATCTGTTCCCGTTTTATAGGAGCATATTAGTTTGTTTTATTGCAAAAGTTTTCTCGATGGTAACGTAAATTACAAGAGTTGGTTTCTCCAACAAAATACACAAATGTTGAATTAATCTACTTAATGAGAATATTTAACTTGAATATACAGATAAATGAACTCCTAAATATCTCATGAATTGCTTTAATCTTCATTCACGACATCATAAGAAGTACATTTATATTCTTGAATGATATTAAACTCTGCAGGAAGTTCTGGAAAGGAGCTTTATCCGAGACGAATTGAAACCTAACATGTTTAACTTGCATGAAAGCAATCAGAAATGCGTGTTGTGGTTTTTTTTTGCGAAGATGAAACTTGAATTGACTTGCGTGACCTGCTTGAAATGAATGGAATCTTGATTAAGTTTTCCCGGAATTAATTTCTCTCTGAGATTTAATTTTCTGTATCAACACGAAATGTTCTGCATTCCTTTATGTCGATTATTGTAAAATGATTACATTAAAAAAGAATTTGATTGAATAAGAATTTTGTAACCAATAATTTGCGACACGTTACAGAAAGTTATTATTACGCCGAGACGCAAGAAATATGCAGATTCTGCCGAGAGCAGAAGTTTTCAAATTACAGCTTTGTTCTTCTTGCTAGACGCCTTGGTGCATATACTGATTTGATCGATCAGAATTTAGTTTAATGAAAACGTCATCGGTATAACAAAATGTGTTATTATTGTCTGCAAATGTTACAGTGAAGTCCCGTTATTATGCCCATCACAATTGATGATCTTAAAAGCTAGACTGACATTTTTCTTTTAAAATAAAGCATTTTGGGCGTAAAGATTATGTAAATACCCACTTTTTTGGCAATAAGCTTATTTGTCTTTATATAGGAACTCTACTGAACACTAATTTCTACACGTAATAATAAAGACAAGTTCTTGTACAAAGGACACCATTTTTTTCCTTATTAAAAACATTATGTAAAATACGTTACCAACATTAAGTCATTATTTCCATTAGGTAAAGTCATTATTCAAAACTGCAATCCTTATGAACATTTTAAATTGTCTTATAGTAAATTTATCCTCAGAAGGATGTGCTGAATGCTTAAATGTGTTAACTAATCATTAAAAATTAGAAGTTAAGCTTTTTATATATGAGACGATAATACTTTAAAGAAGACGTTATTCAAAATAATGTTACAGCAAATTTACGACACGATTAGGAAATACCATTTGTATGGGTATTGTCAAAATACTTTCTATGCATGATAAATACTTATACTATATGCATTTGTATCTATAAGATGCCCTAACTAAGTTCTTAACCCGGGTCGATAGCGCAGTTGGTAGCGCGCCGGGATTTGAAATATCGTGCCCGAGGTGGTGCGGGTTGGAATCCCACCCGTGGAGGTTATACCCTTTTATGAAAATTTAACAATAATGTCGATTTTCCTCCATTGATTAGATAATATGGAAAAGTTTCCGGCCTTGTGGAAGGGTAGGTGAGTACTGGTTATAGACATTGGTCCAGGAAAGCTAGGCTGGGTGCGCTACACGCCGTAAAATGACCTAAATTATGTTGACACGGCGTTAAAAAATATAATGTAGTAAATAAAAACCTGAGTTCTTAGACAAATGAAACTTTTGGGAAAATGATTATGAATACTGCAATTTTGCTTAATTAAAATTTGTTCATGTAGCATAGTTCTAATCTTACACTGGCAAATGGTAAATATTGGTTTTGCTGAGTTGACTCTTTTATTTTATGGGTAAGATGCAGTACCCACCAAAAGTTTGGAGACACTTTCAGATTGTAGGCCTACTGAATAGCTTTTAGCTAACATTTGATAACTGTTTATTTTGAAATGCTTTGCAGTTTTGCATTATCTTTTGGTGATCATTATTATTAAAACAGAGACAACAAAAATAACATAAAAACTTTGTTATGCAAAATTATTACAATAATCATGGTTTTGGAGGCTTTATGATGTCAGATGCTGAATCTTGTAAAGTGTCGCATTCATGAAAATAGTTTTTATTTTATAACAAAACATGCTTGAATATATTAAAAATAGTGATTCTACAAAAATAATCATCAAAATTCAAGAATTGTAGTATATTTCTTTTGTCTCCAAACTTTTGGTGGGTACTGTATATGGTTTCATATGATTGAGACGTTGTCTTCGGACTATTGGGTGATACTGCATTTATATGAACGTATATTGTCGTATGTTGTTCAAGAATACAAATTTATTATTGTTTTCATTTTTATTCTAATAGGAAGCAAATTACAGGTTAAAACAGTAATTTGAATATTTCATTTAAATAATACATTTATTGTTTATTTTCTTTTATTTCAGTTTTGAATTGTAATAAAAGTATTCAAAGTGAAGATCATAAAAAGAACGGAACCATTCTTAGTCCACTACATCCTAACAGCTACCCTGCTGATTTAACTTGTGAGTACTTATTCACAGCTCAAGGACATGAAAGAATACAGATCAAATTTACCGAAATGAACCTCTTCTATTCTTCTGGAGACCCTAATGATCCTTTTGAGTAAGTAACCATTATATAATTTATGTATTGTCCAAATATACACAAAGAACACAGACTGGGTTGAACTTGTATGGGATGAGGTATAACACAACACAGGTTTTGATTGATTGAAATGGGCATTTATTTTAATGCCTTAACATGAGATCTAATAATGCACATAAGCTAATTAACTATATTAAGTATTTCTACCGAATGACATATCTGGACGGCCAAACCGCCAAAAGGAAACCTCCGCCAGAGAAACCCATAAAGAACTAAGCTGTGGTCAAGTGGGCTAAGTGTTTTGCATTTTCTACACATTTGTATCGAAATGCTGTGAACGGGTCTGAAACAATAACTTAAATATATATATTGATTCATTCCCTTAAAAACAATTAGCCGAGCCCCATCGCAAGAAGCATAGGTGCAGGATTATGTTATTAGCGGCGAAAATCTGGTTGAGTTCACAATAGTTTATATGCAACAGTGTTAACAAAGAACATAGATGCTCGGCAACATTAGGACGTAGCTATATGATAGCTATATAATATTATAAATTATATCATAAATTCCCGATGGTATTGGAATGCTAGAAGTTTTAAATTAAGATGTATCCCTAAAATAATGACAACTATTTGTATAACAAAAATGAAGTTATCTCCTACGACTATACTGAGAGCTCTTGTAAGAAAAAGAGTTATAATTGTGTTTTATCACGACATTTCTTAATAGTATGGATATGTATCCTTTCTATCGAAAGATAGAATTGTTTTGTCAATGTCTCCATTGAAGACTTGTCTTTTTTAACTTAAGAGTACATGTAATTCCTTAAACTTTAGTGATATCTCCCTAATCTAGACAATAGCTCTATTTCTTTTTCATGTTTTCACTTATCATATGGTAAAATAGCTCACCCTACGTAATAGCTTGTGGTCTCTTAAGCACGATATACTGTGAAGTACTTGTCTTTGGTTACAGTTTTTATACTGATCGACATACATGTACAACAAACGTCTTATTACCGAAACATGTTTTGATTCTACCTTTCCAAGACACCATACCTTGCAATCAAACAAGTATCACAATTATATTTTATCATCTCTTAATCTTTTTTCTTTTTTTCTTTTTTCATTTTTCATTTTCGTTTTTATTTAAACTCGTATTTCTTAATTATGCATATGATTGTGAAGCGCTTTTGAACATATATTCAATATGAAAAGAACGCTATACAAATGCGGTATATAATAATAATAATAATTATCTTAGTCTGTGAGTTTATTTGTGTTACACATAATGATTAATTAAACAAGGAACAAGTCACAAGTATTGTGAGTGAAATGTCATGTATTTATTAAATGACGAAACCATACATACAATCTCAAAACCATATATACAACTCCTGATAGCATGAAATGATAATCAATATGTAACACAAAGGTGGGGAAGAAATTGGCGGCAGCCATTGAAATTTTGCGTTCCTCACCCAAAAATACAACATTGCATTAACAAACCATTTTGTATGTTTCAGATGTTCAAATGATGACAGACTTAAAGTATATATTTATATAGGTGAGAGAGAACGGGAGGAATCTATAGGTGAATTTTGTGGTCGGAAAACTCCGCCTCAGTTGATGTCAAATGGACAAAAAATGAAAGTTATATTTAAAAGTGAACCAAAAGATAAAGAAGGCAGATCAGCATTTGTAATGGAATATAGTTTTAGAACAGGTACGAGTAGCGATTTCTTGATGTGAGATATAGTTTCAGAACATGTAAGAGCGATCATCGGCTTGAGACTAGAGTTGTGCTAGTTGATGTCTGTGTATTAGGCTCCTGTCACAATTTGTTTTACATGATTTCAAGGATGCAGATATATCATTCTCATTGTCTTTTCATGAATCAGGACAAGCTTTGTTTATAAATATTTTTACTGGATTCTCGTGGTAGCAACACATTGTATAGGTCATTTCATGGAAACATTTAACCTACGTTCCTGGAAAGTTTAAAGCTCTGGATTTAGTTGTTAACACATTACTATTATCATGCATCTATCAGTGACTGACAACTGCCCTTTATAATCAAATGAAATTGTTGTTCATCACGTAAGATTATTTGCATTAGAACACTTTAATACCTTGTTATATTGCATTGAAGATACACGCAGAACATATTTCAATGTATGGGTTACTCTTTTCACTTTCCAACTTGGAACTTATTTCCCATTCAGGCTAAAATTAATAAGTATATACTAAACATATATGTTTTGTTTTGTGTAATTCCAAAGGGAATATAGAAGTATTCTTTATAAAAGATAGCAAACTCTGTTTTCAATATTTCGGCCGAAGCCTTTATCAAGAAATTATTTCATTTTTTTTTTTAGATTATGGTGTTCGTGGAAATGGCGACCAAGATCCCCGTGGAGGTAAGTCATATATATGCAAACGTTTTATGTAACAAGAACAATACTTTTGTACCAGGGTCTATGGTCACGTGATTTGCAACAACAACTTGTAAGGCAAACAAATACTTGTTTTCACTGATTACTTTGCCTAGACAAATAGTTGAACGACATCAAATAGAACATGAACTAATAAGTGTGTTCAATTGGTCTTGTGATTTTCGATTTTTGACTCCAAATCTTCTGCACCAATATTGAGTAGAGCGTTAAACTAGGGCATTGGCCAAATTAGTTTGTGCTAATGATTCAATGGAAATACTTACAGATTCACATGTTGTTGTGGACATTTTCGGAAAGAGAAAAGGTTATTTTAACTTTATGTACTATTTGATTTTTTCCCACTTTTTACTTGTGCAAGGATTTCGACGAAAACAAGTTACTGTTTTACATTCTTAAGATCATGTGACTTTATACCCTGAGTGCCCTCTTTTTAGATATATACGCCAAATGAAATCTTATTACAATTGTTTCTTTACAGTTAATATATATGTTTAACAATATTTTGTACAATTCTTTCATCGAAGCTGAACTAAATTACAGTAGCGTAATCTTTAATTTTAGGTACATACTCGTAGTGTTATAAATTAAGATTTCATGTTGAAAATCTTACAAAACAAGCTAAGTTGTTTTCAAATCTAGCACTGGACTTTTTCATTTGAATTATCTTTTGTCATACAATGCAATATTTACTGTAACTGTAACTCTTTTAAAAGAAAGTACTTTGAAAGTTATGTATTAATTGCGTCATTCAGAAGTAATAGTTTATGATTTTAAAATTTGTTTTATTTATAATATGGTATTAAAATGGTATCTAACACAAAATCCAGTAACTGTTCCTTTATTAACTTGTTGCAGTGACCCAATTTTAAGAAGTCTGCGCATGCGTAGTCCCCAAGACACTAACCACGTGATCTTTGAGCTTCTCTTTTGCTACCTATCTTTTTTCATTAATTCGCATTTATTTGTGAAATTTAACTAACACGTGATCATTCCAATATTAGATCCTATAAGAAATTACAGCTTGTTCATGCCAATGTTTTTTCAGACAGTATTTGAATGGATGATAGTGCGAGTTGCGTAAGGGTGTCACTACCTAGTGCAATAAAAGGCTTCTAGTGTTTGCCGAATTCTATTAAGCGGTTTTGCTAGCAAAACAAATATTGCAGCCCCTGGAAATGACTGTGTTCTGAATGTATTCAAAAAGGAAACATTGTTTTGTTAGCTAGTGCTACCTTGCGAAAGAAATCGCAGTGCAGAAATAGGTACCGATACCCTTACACAACTAGCCTATTATTTGAGAGGAATGTATATTCTTAAATTATCATGTATGTACGCAAAATGCAAGGTCAACAATCGACGTCATATATTACATGTAATATGCAGTAAAATAAACCATAGTTTTTTAATATGAAGTGTATCATTTAACATGAAAGTCACTATACTCACTATACAATCTTCTTTGTTTGAAATTAGTTCACATCAAAAGCGTTACTTAAGGTCTAAGCATTTTAATTTGTCCTTTCCAGGCATGAACAAAATTCACATTTGCAGTTCATTGTATATAAGTTTTCAATGAAATTAACACTAAAGAACAAAACAAACATTTATAATACATATTCATATCAGCTACTGGTCAACAGATACCAGTGAATTTTGTTCATCTGCCATACAAACTAAATTGATGGTTAAACTTCATAGTTTCGAATCATGTGGATAGAATTTCTGGCCATTTTGATTCAATACCTGTATAATTTAATGTGATGTCCGAATGGATGTTTATTTTGATAATCTTGTAAATGAAAAGTTAATATATGTAGTGAGTTATCGATACACGTCTATGTTGAACTAGTTGAAAAAAGTTGAAAGTTAAAGCAAGGGTTTTTGAAGGTTACTATTAGTATCACTATTCAGTCGACTCATGACATTAACTTCACCGATCATTGAGTCTCACACCAACTGATATGTATGGCGCAGATTGCAGCCACAGCATAAAGTGTATGATCCAAACAGATTGTGTTGTGATCAAAGTGAATTCCATGTTAGATGATACATTTCCATGTTAAAATAATATGGCGTTTAACTTTAAAAATGTGGGCTACCATTTGTTATCAAACCAATGCATTAACCTTTTTATTTTAATCCAACTTCTCTTTTAGCGGGTTGCGTATTCCATTTTAACAGTTCCAAAGCAACTAGAGGTTTCTTCACTTCACCCAATTATCCGGGTTTATACCCAAGAAATATTAAATGTGATTATATATTCAATGGAGCCGAGCCTGAGAAAGTCAACATAACATTTGTTGCGTTTGACGTCGGCCGGTACGTTTTTTTACCATAGCCGACCCTTTATGCAGTTTTACCCAAATCTTGACTCAAAACTGAACCGATCATGAGTTGCGTTCTTTCCAGATTAACTTTCCTAAATGAAATCTTAGAGTTTTATTCTGACGGACTTCATTGCCTAATTCAAAGATGCTTATTTCTGATAGTTTTCCTCTTAGTTCAAATAAGCTTAATTCTATTGGTTATGTTTGTGGTGTTATAACTCTTAAATAAAAATTTGACTTAAAATCCCTTGAAATTGAAATGAAGACGCTAGTCAGGTAGCTAAGTTTTCTTTACTTCAAAAATACTTTTTTTCAAGTTTTTTCCCTAAATTCAATTAAGCTAAATTCTTACGGCTATTTTTGTGGTGTAATAAGATTTTCCGCAAAAATTCTTGAAATTAAATTATGTAAACCGCTAGTCGATAGCTATGTTTTCTTTCATTAATTCAAATATGCTTATTTCCGATTGGTCTTTTTCTTTCCTAATACAAATATGCTTATTTCCGAAAGGTATTTTTCTATTCTTAATTCAAATATGCTTATTTCCGATCCAGCTAATTTACAAGCATTAGAGTGCATGTTTTTGTCCTCAAGGGGAGAAAACATCCATAGCTGATTGAAATGAAGTGAAATCTATTTATCTAAGTTTGCCTAGACGACGAGAAATTGAAAATACGAGTCTGATCCAAATTATTTCAAAATTGTCCTGACAAATTACGGGTAATTGTATTTGCATATAAATTAATTTGATCAAAGATAGAATTTTGCTGGAAATATCCATGGTAACTGACCTTACATCATTAGCAGTCAGACAATATTCTGCTTTCCAGTGTATCAATCGTATACACTCACGCGATATACGTCTTCAAGTTGGCCATACTTATTTTTGAACTTTAGCATTATTTGAGGATTTGAACTTTAGCATTATTTGAGGATTTGAACTTTCGCATTGTTTGAGGATAATTATGAACTTTAGAATTGTTTAAGGATATGAACTTAAGCATTGTTTGAAGATTTGAACTTCAGCATTGTTTGAGGATTTGAACTATAGCATTGTTTGAGGATTTGAACTTTAGAATGGTTCGAGGAATACATTTCTGTCATTCATACACTAAAATTCCTCTATTAAGATTTTGATGGTCATTTTAAGTCCTAAATACTTGACTTGATTAGAGAAAACCCGTATACTAACCAGGTTGGTCGTAACGTACAGAAATGTTTCTAATCATGTTTAGGCTTTAAAGTTGTCAAAAATTCGGTTTTTGTGCAATACTTAAGTCGGTTTACATAGCAGAACTTTACTATTATACATTCTACGCGGAATCTATCCAAATAACGGTAATAATGGGTGACTTTTTCCACAAAAGTACAGTGCTATTGCTAATGTTAGTACATGTATTTAATTATTTGAGTTTTGAGTCAAGATTTGAAATACTGCTGTAAAGGGTGACGCATGGTCGTTTGCTTCTTTTTTGTCAAAAGTGATCTCCCTTGTGTTATGTCTCACTACATTGCATATCCGCCATTGTTGTCACGTGACTTTATCAAACACGTTTATGCTAGACCTATAGTTTTTTTCTATTTTGGCATGCAAAGCGCATGTTTTTATATTCATTGTTTACTTATTTCTCCTTGGAATGAATCACCGATGAACGGCAGTTTAGTGCATGCACTGTCTGTTGTTTTTTTGTCAATATCCATGAGTGTTGCCGCCATGACACAAATAACAATTAAAGACGCCTTGAAACTTTAAAGCTTTCATATAGCAAATATGCGTATTGCTTAAAAGTTAAAAACCTTAGCGCTCTTTGGTAAAATTATCAAAATTTTGAATGTTTTCTCATATTAAAAAATAAGCTGTACAATCAAAGACCAGAACAGAACATATTCTTCATTTGCAAAGTATACATCGAAGTATACATCTTGTTACAAACAAAGGAAAAAGATTTAAACCTTTTTAATACACAAATATGGTCGTCTTCAAAAGTTACAGTGTCATGGCGGCGTATTTATTCTATGTTCACCCCTGTATTCGTTATATAGTACATATGCTAAAGCAAAGACGGCCACAATGAGTTTCCTGTGTTGCAACAGTGGACAAGACCAAGGGAGTATCACGGCTGTACAGACAGGAAGTAGGAATAGCCAATCAAATTTGAGTTTGCTTCTTTTTATTGTGACACACTTGTAATATGTTTCTTTTCCAGTATGCAAATTCATGTTTCACAGTACTCTACTGTCCCAGGGGTTTTTCACATCCCCTAATTACGGGGGTCTTTACCCTAGAAATACTAAGTGTGAATATATTTTCGTCGGCAGAGCAGACGAAGTGGTTCAGATCAGATTTCCCGAATTTGAAGTCGACGGTCTTAACCCAAGGTAAAAACTACTACTAACCCTTGTTTCAGAATGTGTGCATTGCTCCGTATTGTTGCCTTCTTACAAAATGTGTGCATTTAAATTGCTTGACAGGACAGTATATATACTGTTTTGTAATGCTGTAGTTTTCATAAATTTTCAAACATTCCTTTGTATATAAAACTTCTTAGCATACATATAAGGCGTGGTGGAGTCCACGATTGGTGATACTTGTCATTTTAATTATTTTTAACTGATAAAAGTGAATTTGGATGACAAAATATCTATGTTTCACTTGTTTGCTAAATTGATCACTTGTTCATATATTTATTGATTTTATTCGAGACAGGAGATTCAGCAATTAGTTGGTTTTAGCTATACTCGGTTATGGAACTGACTATTTATTTCAAAGACTATTTCATTTACAGCAATAATAATAAACATTCCTAATGCCTGTAAAATGATACGGTTTTTTTTCCAAAAACATTACTTAGAAAATTTATATTATTAAAAACTTACATGATGTTTAATAAAGGAGAGCACGTTAATTGCAGTCCTGTATATTTGTAAAATAAAAATTTATCTACATTACGTTTATTCCTAGTTTTTTGTTTAAGTAAATCTCTTTGCAATAAAAGAACGAAGACTTTTTGTTATTAGCATAGTGCTTTAAAGTTTTATCTATTGCATGCAGAGACTCTATGCAGTGAGTGAAGCATGACTAGTTAGTCACGTGACAATATACATGTACTATGTATTGTTGATAAAGTCTTGTTTGCACCAAATATATAATGGTTCACTTTCATTCAGTTTAGTATGACGAAATACATTTGTATTGTAATATCCACAGCTACTGGAATCTAACCAGCTTGTCAACCTTATTGCCCATTGACTCAGCTTTTTCTGATAGTACACGGAATAATGAACTCAGCTAGGACCAAATTGATTGATGATTTTGTCATTTGATATACATAAATATAAAAAACGTACATTGTTTATATTATAAAAAATAATTATGATTTCACCAACACATCGGATGGTCGCTTACTATAAACTGCGTTATAAAAGAGTGAATTAATATCATGAATTATAAAGAAACAATGAATTCCCAGTTGCTTCATTTTAAAGTCCTATATCCATTCCTTAACTTCAAATTGCTTTATGATTTTTAACCTCTCTACTGTTTTGTATGACTAAACTGGTTCTTTGTTAATCTTCTTGATAAGAGTTCAAATTAACGTTAAATAAATTCACCTATCGAAGCTGTACCTAGCCTTTTAAAGATTTAAAAATATATAGCTGAGTAAAGAATTGCCTATCGAAAAGGTCCTCATAACATACATGTTTCATTGTCTTGCCAAACCAGAGCTTTCTGATAAGTTAATTTGAGACTGATGAATTTTTCTACAATTTAAGGTCACACTTTACTTAATAATTATGTTACATGATATAATCATAAAACTTTCAATAACTTGCATAAACTATTCATTTCTTAATTCAAGTGCATGATAACTACACATCGATAAGTTAAGAATATTCTGATGGTTCTCATCTCCCATCAAATTAATAAAATGTATGGATATATAAAATGTACAATCGTTGTATAACACTCATACATGTATTTATTCGCTATTTATTGTCCATTTTTGTATGGTTTTTTTTTATTTGCGTTTTGGTGTTTAAGCTACTGTATTAATACATATATATGCATGAATATACTCAATTTTGCTACCTTTATTTTAATGCACATTATACAGTGCAATGTTTTTTCTACTTATCTATTTTATTTTTCAGTAAAAACAAATTGAACGCTGAGTGGTTTTGATATTTATATTGATTTATTTATCAAAATAATAATAATTTTACCTTTAAAGTAATTATGTATAATGAGCATTCAAACTTGTAAAAAAATAAAGTTATTTTAATGAGAAATTATGTGAATTAGGTTTTTTCCAATTATACTTCTTGGAATTTAATTTAGAGGTATTTGCAGTTAAAATCAGACTCCACGTGGATTTGAAGGTATACATGTACATTAAAAGTTAAAATTCAGTTGAACTTTCATTGTTTCCTTGTATGGATCGACATCAGAAATGACTCCAAAACATCAGTTTTCCCATAATATATCAATCTGATTAAAACCTTATCTAAAGTTTCCGCCCGCCTACTCGCTAATCTAGATCTGGCTATTTCGTTATAAGGGTCACGTTAAGATAACCTTTCTCATTATAATATTCATGACGCAATCATTATGTCTATTATTTCACTGTTTGGTTAACATCGTCTACGTCTAGCAAATTTGAAACGAGCCGTCCAACCACAGCCTGTGAATAATACCGTCGTAAAATTAGCTTGCAAACCTCGGTCTAAAAATAAAAAATACGAAATCAAAATGTTTTTAATAGTGTTTCGTCTAGATGTAAGCTAAGCATTAATTGGTCGACACAAAGGTCATCTCGATGTGACTCCTAGCGACCCCTAGATACTGTACGCAGCGCTCTACAGGATATCTGTTTACGGATATTGATAATATATGGTTCCACGTTCGAAATGACACCCTATACCTACTAGACTCGTTAAATCTGACTTCACTTACAGTTTAAGTTTACTCTTACCCAAGAGAGTAATTACAAGGCGTGTGTTGTGGTTGTATTTAAAGGTCCAGGCTATCAACTAGTTCCTACATTCCTATATATTCCTTTATTTTGCATTCCAAACCTATATTTTTTTATAAGTGCGCTTTATTCCTATATTTATACTGAATGTGTACTCGTATATGACAAATATATCTCAAGCGGTTGTTACTCCGAAGTTGTGAAACGATCTAGCTGGGCACTTAAAATCATTGACAACGTGGCCAGTTTTAGCTCAAAACTTAAGACACACTCATTAATAACTCAGTCCCATAAAATCGTGGCTTGTTGTGGACCCGTACGAGCAGATAGCCGTAGGTCATGGGAAGCCTTGTGTGTTAAGGTGACGGTACGTACATGACACAAAACAACACACCCGTACGGAGCCGTAGCTGAAAGATATGCATGTTTAATCCTTACTCGGCCACGATTTTGTTTACGATTTGACTCTGAAACTGATACGTGTATCCTGGGCTCATCTCATGGACCCTGGTAAAAACGTAACAGAGTAAAAAGTTCGTACGGGTCCTTGCGGAGCTTGATCGCACGGCGCCCGTACGGTGCCCTCACGGCTTCTTTATGTTTATGGGACTGTAACAGAAGTTTATTCCATGGATAATTAGTAAACCGTGGCTGTTAAGTACAATGTAATACTTAACAATAGGTTTTGCTCCATATACGACATGTGTTTGTATTTTGCCAATAATTTCTATATATTTCAAATCCCTGTTGTTTTATCAAAATATTACAACTATACTTTCCATACGTTAACTCCGCTGGTTTAAATACTTGAATATCAATAGTGATTACAGAAACACTGTTGTGAGTATTTAAATCAGCAGGGTTAATGTATGCACCACTGACAGCTGAATAGAATTTAATAATATGAGGATTATCAAATTACTACTGTTATTTAATTAATCTTTATTTACATTATAAATTTTATATTGTCGATCCCTCTTATTTTAATGAAGTAGACATATTACCTGTTGCAATGCTATATATTTTCTGAAACTATCTTTTTCCGTTACAGATGTGAGGGACACACAAAAAGTGACTACGTATCATTTTCCAATTTTTTACATACTGAAGATCGTAAAATGCCCCGTTATTGTGGACATAAACAGTCATATGATCCAGTCACCTCAGATGCTGCTTTCTTTAGAGTTACCTTTGAATCAAATGAACAATTTGATGCTACTGGATTCAGAGGAATGTACATATTTGGTAAGTAGACCTGATTTTAACTCCCTGCAGTAGTTACTTCCCTTTATTTTAAAACCAATAACCACTGCCACCACATTTACATTCCAATATTTTCTACAAATTGCGTCTTGTTGTTGTAAATAATGACTATAATGATAAAAAATAATAGTTTTTTAATAATATATAGAAATAACGAAATTACCGCGGTGTTTTCATGGCGGTCGCCATTTTTTGTCACATGGTATTACTAGGGTCACGTGATTTACGAGTTGCAGTGGTTAAGTAGCAAAGCGTGACTTAAGCACTGTAAGGAGGTTGAGCCTTATTATAACTAGTACTTGTTTAAACGATTGCTACCAAAGACTCAATATTACAAACCACTGAGTAACCTTGGCTTTTTCTGTTACATAGCTGTCATCGTCCGATGGTTTCGTGCGTATGCTTTTGAAAGATTGGTTGAGGGGACTGCTAAGGCTCCCTGTGGGGTCGCCGTGGCCAGGGACCAGAGACCTTCGGAAGCTTCCCAAACATAGCTAATTTTCAATTCCTGAGTCTCTACCAAAATATACATGAGGCGGCAATGTTTGACTTTTTGGGTAGTGATAAACGAGTACTGGTAAAGAAAAGAATCCATGGAAGCTGTAGGATTATACGATTTGGCAGCCGTGTATCAACTTATATAACGACAATAATGTAACTAAACAACTTAAGCAGTCCAACTATGGAAGCCAGCTTTTAAAGTCATAACATAGAACAATAGAAATGTATCATTTTTAACAAAAAACTGCGAATAGAGTGGTAGGATAAGTGATTAGAGAATGCTATTCTCTTCGGGAACGTATTATAATAATAAGTATAGAAAAAAAGTTTAAACTCTTAGATAAAAAGTTTGAGTAGTTATGTTTTAATATAGTTGATGCAATTATTTAACATTTTCTTCTTACATTTGCAGAAGAGGATGAGAAGACACCTACCCCACCACTTGAATCTATAAAACCAGCGGATTCTAGTTCACATGTAACTGCCTCTGTCACCATAGTTACAATCATTTTACTTTGCAACTCTGTGATAGACTATATACTGAATCACTGATTCCGGATATAAAACGCATTATATGCGTATTAAAAATTATATGTCGCTTATTTCGTGGTATACGTCACCACGAAAAAGGCTGGAAGTTATTGTTACTATAAATAATGGTGTGAGGGATCATAATTTTCATTCTGGGAGCCAAGGTGGACATTCCGATAAAAAAGAGAGATTCAATTTGTTTATGTATGCATTAAACTGCAATGTTACATATCACAGTGACCATGATACGTGTTATTGAGACAAGTATACGCCTTCCATTCATGTGCTGTTACATATGGTGAGGGGGGCATGCTCCTTTTGCAAGAGCAAATTGCAAGTGATGGATATACGTAGAAATACTGCTTTAACAATACCAATGTGCTTAGACTGCGTACTGAAACGAGTGTGGTACAATGGCCTATGGTCATTGTATGTTAAACATTGGGGGAGAACTTAAGGAATGAAAGTACCCCAGTGTATGATATGATTGTGTCTTAGCAGACGGTTTGAATATCCACTGTGAATCGGAATAGCCTATAAAATGGTACAATTCTTGAAATATTAGCACTATTAATGTGCGTTTTATTTTCCAAATAATGAATATTTCATGTCATTACGGTGTATTATATTAACTTAATGGGAACAAAATATTTCATCTGTGTGTTAGCTCTTTATTGTCCATATTATATTCTTCATTCAATATACGGTGCGCATTCGTATTTCAACCAAGCCTTCTTGTCTGTTTTTGATTTTAGTGTGAGTGTTAATATAAAATGAATGGCTTGAATGTTTGTTTACGTTTATTTCATAAATCAAAATTGCTGATGTTGATTTTTTTATTTGAAAATTGTGTACATGCTCATTTATCTTATTTAGTGTATGTGTGGTGTGTTCGACTATCGCTTTCATATAAAGACAAACAAGCCAACTAGTGGCCCCTGATGCTATAAGCTTAGGTCATACCAAATTGAGTGTATGCTTAACAATTGCGGACGAGTAAGATCTTTCTTACAAAAAACAAACAAAACTTACGTGTAAAAAATCGTTATAAACGCATATTTATATAATCGAGCTGTTTAAACAGTGTTGCATAAGAAATGCATCCTTTATTAGTGTAGTTTTGTATTTGGACAGAAAATATGATTATGACAAAAGAACAAAATAGCAAATTCACAATGTAAGTTCAAAATTATCGATAGTGACCAAAACTGAATGAACCGGTTCATTTAACTAAACCTGTGTTATTATTACTCGAGTCATTTGTTGTATATGCCAAGAAAGGCAGGTTTGAAAACTTTAGCCAAACACTAAACCAAGAATCAATTTGGTATGACCTTATCGAGTTTACGTTTAAAGTATATGCCAATACTTTGGATAGGGTTGAAAATGTTCATTTTCAAACTGTATTACATGTCTTAATCAATACATACAATTGCAATAAGCGTTCATTCACACTTCATGGTATGAATATCGTTCATCCAAATAAATATCATTTCAAACACCTTCCATGAATTGCAACAATCTAACAATGAAACGCCACATTAATAAGGATGCGATGCAGACAAATATCCTCACCAAAAAAGTTCATTGCTGTCAAAACCATGACTAAAATGTGCGCATTTGATGGAGACCAATATTTGCTTGCTTGAATACAAATTATTCTATTGAATTCTATCGTTTTTACATATTTTTTCACATTGCCTCGAAATCCTTGAGCTTGCTCGTTATTATTTGTTTCCTTGTGTGTCAGACATTAAACTTTACTTGATCAAGCTGACATGAAGGAGGCATTCTAACTTATTGTTATGTCATAAATGATAGATATTATAGAATTGAAAATCCTAGACAGGTGTCTGTCATATGTTTACAAGTACACCAAGTTTTGCAATCGTGAAACTTTGGAGGAGGGGGAAGTTCCGTAATTCTGTATCCTAACATCTTATCAAATTATTTGTAGACTAGTCGAATTAAAAACAGATTGTGAAACTATTCACGGTGAAACAATGTAACATTTTGTTAATGTAAGATGAGTACAGTATGTGCTAATTGACATGACACTTACTAAAACAATACCATTCCAGTAATTATTCTTTTTTCATCCAATTCAAAGAATACAAATAACACATCATTTGTATTTGCATTATAATGGTTGTCATAGGTCAATTTGCACACGATGTACGATGGAGAATTGCAGAAGTCAAAACTTGGCTCACCTTCATGGATTGTGCTCTATTACGGTTCAAGACAAAAGTCCACAATCAGTAGTTTTTGCAATTTGCATTAGGTCTTATGAACAAAACCGAGACATTCCTATTAGAAAATTAGGCAAACTCTCATGCGGATCACTTGCACAATATCGTTATGATCGCAGTCCAAGATACTAAATTTTGTTGTAAATATCCCCTTTACTATCGAAAAAGTCTAAATACCTTATATTCTGTTTATTATATTACAGTTAGATGATTCTGACTCAGAAAACCAGATATCTTAGGTTCCTGACTATTTACTGTAAAATAATGAACCCTTATGTCTATGCTATAGACATTTCGTGAATATAATTTGTGCATTGTCTAAATAAGTGTATAAGAAAACGGATAATAGTCGGCATGCTTAATCTCATAATAAGTAGTAAAATGGCCTAACCACACTTAGCACTTCTGTTTGTTTTTGTTATGTAAAATATTCTTGGAACATATAAGTTGTAGGCAGGCAGCTGAAAAACTATTATGATTGGTCTGCAAAAGAAGGAACCAGATTTTGTTGTTGCTTTTTTTTAATTTGAAATATACTCTTAAATAATTATAATCTTAATATTTCAACTTGTTGTTTTTTTTACATATAGATCTATTCTTAAATATTAATTTTGATATTTTAACATTAACCTTTTAAAATGTAATTTGTCGTAGAAAAATAAAAGTGAAATAAAAAAATATAATTGATTCATATATACTCATAATATATTTATAATTTCAAATAAACTTTTAAATTATTAATTATACCTTAAATATTACTGCTGTGTAAAACTAATAATATTTTTATTGTTTCCTTTTTTGCAAGATTCACTATTATTCATCACTACCTTGAGTATTTAAACATACATTGTTAACAGATACTGTTTTTTCACAGATTTTGTCTGTTACTCTTCTGTTTTTATGTGTGTGTCGATAGAACCACGGGTGACTGTTTACAATATATTTTGAAAACATTATCATCAATTATGTCCATTTCTTTTGTTCTTCAAGCCACTCGTAATTATAACTAGCTGTGACTTTATGAAATTGTCCCGACTCCAATCTAAATTCCTATCACAATAAAGTACTCTTATTAACATGTGACATATTTTCGTCGGACTTTTTCTAGAAAATGTATGAATAACTCTGCAGCCATTATCAAAGTTTTAGAATTAATCAAATGGGTTTGATCCATTGTATTAATTACTTTATCAGTTGTAATTTATTGCTACCCTTTTCAGTGCAAGTACAGTGTTCGCATTAAACAAACGTTGGGAGGTGATACTAAGCTTTTGTACCAAATTTACTAATCACCCTTTTAAAGTTTCCAAATTTGGTTTTATAATTAACATTGATTTTTTTTTCAAGTTGACACATATCAAAATGCTGGTATCTTTATGTCATTTAATTCCGTTTTGCAGATGCTACGAAATTCGGCCGAAGGACCGATTTTCTCATTTTGTAAAAGTTGTTAAATTGTGTATTATAAACATATATCTAATCTTCTTTGTTGCTTTATGTTATATTTATCATCATTTTATATATTGTTATGCAACTATCAAAAATTCTACTATTACATATATGTATTATGTATTTTATCATTTCTTGGTCATATGGTCACGTGATTGCATGGTTGCCGCTTTTTCAATTACATTACATTATATTATACGTAATGTAGTGCATTTTGCATGTAATGAAAGTAAGCAATATCATTCCATTCGGCGATTATCTAAGCAAATTTTCCAAGTTGTTCAGAATGATACTGTTCCCGAAATATTCCGGTTATTCTCATTTGAAATCTCTTGGCGATTAACTATGCATATCTCCGTTGATGATCGCCAAGGTATTTGCAATGGGTTATTCTTTGATCAGGGTAGCCGTTCCTACATTCGAACCAACTTTTTTGTCCAGAGACAGGTCTCTGGCGTAGTAGGCTTTGCACAGGGTTTTAAATCTAGTGTCGCAAACGTGTTGGGTTGGTACATGTAGTTTGATATTCACTCGGGCTGGTTTTACCCTTCCATGGCTATTCGACAATAATTTCAATTTTCCTCCAATAATAATGTATAATATAGAGAAGTTGTCGGATTTGTGGAAGGGTAAGCGAGTATTGAAGTTCACATGGCGTTTTATCCAATTAATATGAAAAATTCTTGACAAGTATACATTAAAAAAATCTCGTTTACTAGTTTTTGGTGGTTCTGGACTTCCATACAGCATATTGCGATATACATTTTTTATCGTATAAATATAAAAAATACGGTTCTGTGTACTTACTGGAAAACCCACCCCTTATCATTCTTCTGCATTTGTTTGTCCTCAGCTCTTTTCCTCATTTTCAATAAATCGGTCATTCAGAGCTTTCAGCGCTTTGATTAGAAATGGTATTACCTTCGTTACGTTAAATGCAAAATGCCCTACGTTTGTATGTTACATGTATAATATAACGTAATGTAATTGACCACGTGACAGTCATGTGATCAAGTAACTTGTGATTGGTCAAGCTGTTATGGGTGATAACTACAATGTTTAATAGCTCCATTGTTTTGTCACAATGTGGGTACAAGCTATAAAATTGTGTATATGGTTTTAATGATTTATATCATGAATTTTATGATGTATTGTTTTATCATTATATATCATATAACATATACTTATCATCTGAATTATCTATCATTTTATATTAGATGTAAGCATTTCATATGATTTTGATTAAAATATTTTAAAATGTTTCTTTGGTGTTACTTTTACTTGTTGTTGTAAAGCTCCATTAAACAAACTATTATTTGAAATGGGAATAATAAGATTAATAAGGGAACAGTTAGTTGTTGTAACATTCTACAAACTATTTTGACGCCAGCCCCGAGTTCAGTAACTACTGTTATCTAACGTTACGGATACGGGAAACTCAACCCGAAGACAACTCAACCCGTGCAATACTCAACTCAAAGTTGGGACCTCTCAATCCGTTAGTAGAAGATTGAGCTGTCACGGGTTGAGTTGTCTATGGGTTGAGTTGTTCCGACACTTCCGTTACGGATCGTTTTGGAACGTTCAAGGCAACTGAACACGCTGCAGGCATCGACACAGCAACTATGTTAATGCCTTGTAGCGAACATACTGAGGCAGCCTCTTTTTGCTTAATGTATTTGGTGGTTCGGAATCTTGACTGATACTTTTCATTCAAAGTATAAACACACATCCATAGCTTACAAATACTTTACATTCGCTCCATTGCCGTTTATAAACAGTAAAACATAAATAAATATAACACATAAAGTATGTCAAATTTCCGGATACGAATGTTAGAGCTTGTGGAAATTTTCTCCGCATTTGCATTTATTTTTATGGGGGAATTTGTGATACAAAAAATATATTACAAGCATACATACACACGTTGTTTACTACTCTACCATTGCTTTGAAGATCTACAGACAACAAAACTCTCTTTCGACAAACATTATTGAAAGTTGTAAGTTAATACAATATTCAGCGCTTTCCTCTATCAATCAATGATACACTTCTCCACCCGCATGTGTTGCTTGGTCTAAGCACTGATAAGATAATATACAAATTGTCGCTGAAAATCACGAGACTCTAATTTAATAGTACGGTTCTTTATACAGATACGATTCATTGTATCGGTAAACTTTCACTTGCACCACAGGAAAACCACCATTTGGACCACCACGGCGATTTTCTACGAAGACACTCGCGACAACTCGTCGATCATCTACAAAGATATCTGCGTAGAAAATCTCAGAGGTAGTTCCGAATGCTACAAAAATTTGCGTAGAAAATCGCCTAGGAGTTCTGAATACGTCTAGTGGAATGTGTGCACAAACATGAGTATTGATTAACGCATATTTTGGTGACGTAGTACACATGTTTGAAGTAGCATGATTAAGTTCTTGGATTTTTCTCCCTAGTTTGGGAGATATTAGCAAACTTTTGTTGACATTAGGATGGTGGTGTACACATGTAATTACCCGCATGAAGCAATTACACTACTCTGTCCATTCGATTTGACAACTTCAGCTCAATAAAAAATCCAACAAAAAATGTATGGCAGCCTCCATCTTGGATTTCTTCTCGGTCTGTTCGATTAACAAGCCTATTTCGAAAATAGAAGAAAAACACTACCTTAAGTAGAAAATGACAAATCGAAAACCCTAGTATATGTTACTTCATTTGTTCACGTCGAACACTATTTCCTATGGGAGGTATAAGATATTTTACTAATATTTCCAATAGGGTCATGACAAAATTCACATTAATTGTTCGTTAAAGAAGTTAATAGTCAATGGGGATTAGTGAATTTTGTATATGTACCCCATGAACTAAGTTTAGGACTGAATTTCATAGCATTTATTTTGAATCCTGTGTTCTGACAACTTTGATTCAATACGTGTATTGTTGAAGGTTATGATAAGATGAATGCTTATCTTAAACATCTACAAACGTTAAAGCCCCATTATCAAAACTAACACGTACTGTATTTGGTCTATTTCAAACCCCTGTAATTTACCATATTTTTTAATGAAATGCATATTTTGCTTCAATGTGTTGATTTTATTAACTGCATTTCATAGTGAAAGTAGATCGAACCCGAAAGTAGAAATTGGTTGTCAATACTTCAAACAATATTTCTGATCACAGTATGCTTAAGATGAAGTCTTGTTATAGAACAAAAACTGCTCCAAATTACACAATTAGGCTTTAATACTATTTTGAATCAGGTATATTGAACATTATTCACTTCATGAATAAAGTGTGCTCTTATAAAAGTATCCTTTTTTTAAGAAATGGACACTTTGTCAAATTCAAATTTAGAAAGCATATTGGTTTGAACAGTTTGTTGTGTCTCTAATGCATGTTTTATTCTAATACCTTCGTGTTGGTACAACAGCTTTCAAGCCTACTGATGAATATAATTTTTTATCTTCATATAGTGACTTTAATACTAATCAGTTTTCAAATCTACTGTTGATCAATATATCTTCATATAGTGGCTTTAATACAAATCAGTTTTCAAGTCTACTGTTGATCAATATATCTTCATATAGTGGCTTTAATACAAATCAGTTTTCAAGTCTACTGTTGATCAATATATCTTCATATAGTGGCTTTAATACAAATCAGTTTTCAAGTCTACTGTTGATCAATATATCTTCATATAGTTGCCTTAATACTTATCAGTTTTCATGTCTACTGACGATGAATATATATCTTCATATAGTGGCTTTAATACTTATTAGTGTTCAAATCTACTTTTGATGAGTATATCTTCATATAGTGACTTTAGTACTAATCCGTATTCAAGTCTACTGTTGATGAATATATCTTTATATAGTGGCTTTAATACTAATAAAGACCTATTGGTATGCTTTTATGCTGTCGGTTTTTCTAAATCTCGGTATAACCAGTACTCACATACTTTTCCACAGGTACGGCACTTTCATCATATATCTTATTAGGAGACACCTATGAAACCACAAAAACATGTATACGCTTTCTAAACAAAAAAGGAAATGTCAAAAAATGAAACATACCAAAAAACGAAAATGCACGAAATGCCTCTCTGAGAAAAGAGATACAAATTGCTTCGCGTGACCTGCGACACGTTCGCGGATATCTAATTAAATTTTCTCAAAATTAATTTCTTCCTTCAATTTAATATCAATACCTTCACGCAATGCACTGTCTTCAATAGTGCCGACTTAGTTGAATTTGTTGCATTAGAAAGTAATTACCCAGCAATGTGTTTTGTAACTATCTCCAGAGTGTATTATTTGCGTGCATTCGCAGCAATGATGCAGTTACATCGTGAAACAATTCAGATTTCTGTGTCGATTTGTTGTTCCATTCTAAAGAAAATCTCAGAATAGACTTCAGCAAATTAAAGTTTTAATTACATTGTCGCATTTTGGTTTGGTTTTATAGCCAATATTAGAATTATTTTAAAATATGTTGAAATATTTTTTACACATGTTAAATTTTGATGTTATAGAATATTCTAAGATATACTTCACAAGTTGTCGTTAGTTTCACAGCTAATATACATTTTAATATGAACCCTTAATGTATATGTTTGTTGATGTCTTTAACAGAGATCATTTCAGACAAAGGGACCATAAAATCGATCCTTTTCCAATATTCATCTATCTTTTATTCATAAAAAGTATATTTCATAGCACAGTCTTTTAATAGTTCATACTAACTATATAAAGCCAATTCGTTGATGAAGCCATACATCGACTTTGAATTTATTACATATCATCTGTGATAAAGTTGGAACATCAAATGGGTCAATTAAACAAACCAATTCCATTGGTCAATGTATTTGTTCTCCAAAATGGTGCAAGGTAAGAATGCTTTATACTTAATGACTAGAAAGTGCCATCCGAAAATATTTTCACACTTGTTAAAAAGCTGATTTTTGTATTCATTTTGTTAACAATGAATACTCTGTTACCAATAGATTAATAGTGGTATTCCGATCGGAGTCCTATATTTAATCAACGAGACCTAACAGCATCCATATCCGGAATTCCGTTACAATAAAATAGTTCATACTGAAACTGGTACTTTATGTATTTCTGCGCGAGAAAATGACCAGACGCTCAATATGACGTTACAGAAGATACTTGAAGCGATTAACTTGTAACAGAGATAAGACTGTCCATAATACTCGTGAGAGGTGTGTGGCAGTACTATAAGTTAGATGTACACTCGACGGCCTTCGCGGTCTATTTATAGAAAGTTACAGTCTAAACCACTGACGAAGACACTGTGACTGACACCATAAACAGAGAAGAATTATCAGACCATCACTGATAATGTTCGTTTTATATATTGTACATTTATATATTTAATTATCAAACATGGTTGGTTTAATTAACGGTTAATAAACACTTTTTTAAAGAATTTTAATGCCTCACTTATAGAGATCACAGGCGTAAGCAGTACTTTCGTGCTATTAATTGATTGGAGACCTTTGATGCTTTGCCTCAATATTTTCTTGTAAAGAAATATAATCTTCGTTCGATTAGCCGTCGGAATATGGGACAGAACATGTTCTTGAATCGAATAATCTGGATTGGTTATCAATAAATATAATTTCTTGCCAAATGGACAGGTGAATTATAAAGTATACCATAAAAATGAGTTTGTATGTGCTCGGTCGGAACATGACGAAATTGTTAAACTCTGACACATATATTGATTGAATGCTTTACTAAAGGAGGTGTCATACATGGCTAATCGACGATTCAAGCATTTTTGGAAATGCTAATACTTGTACTGTATACATTACTATAAGTGCTGATTCCCGCGTATTGGGTTTGTTTTAAAGATAATTATTTCCGGACTGTAACTGTTCGGGTCGTGTGCAATTAAACCCGAGGTGTGTTCAACAATGCGAGCGCTCGAGCGAGCGCCCGCCTCGCAAATTGTTAGGCTATTGAACGACTGCGCTCATTCCATAAATAGGTGAAGATATCGGTCAGTCAGACCGTTTGTGTACAGAATGTCGAGCGCTCGCTATAAAATCCAAGATGACGTCAAACAGCACATCATTGAAAAAGCGGGTGGGGGAAACAATAATTTCTGCTGATACACGAGATCTTTCATATTTTTACCATACATAAATCATAGAGACAATTTACTGTACCAAATAAAGGGAACATTAAGTATATTTTATGCATTGCGTATATCATATATGCGGATATCATGATATTTACGTATTAAGAGGTAACATTGACATATTGAGATATATGCTGAGAGGAAAAAGTTTAGTCAGTAAGAATGTTTTATTTAATATTTTATTATAAACCCCATTCTATTGACAAAAAATTGATTTGTAACAAAATTTATTCAATCGACAGAATTTTGAACATTTTTACAAAAAAAGTTTGATGAGATTATTGAAAATTCCAGCCATGATAACAGCATGAGGGTCAGAATAAAAAATTTGCACAAACTAATCAGTATCTGGTATGTCCACCTCTAGCTTGAATGACGTCAATAGCGTACGTGATTTGGAGCGTGCTTTCCACGAGGAATGGGCACAGATACCTGCTCATTTCACCCGGCGACTCATAATTTCATTGAGACGACGTTGTTTGGCTGTCATTCAAGCTAGAGGTGGACATACCAGATACTGATTAGTTTGTGATTTTTTATTCTGACCCTTTTGCTGTTATCATGGCTGGAATTCTTAATAATCTCATCAAACATTTTTGTAAAAATATTCAATATTCTGTATTAGTCCAGTACCATGATATGTGTGTCTTAGTGTCATCATTACATCAGATGTATTCCAAAACAATGCTTTACCATAATGATTACGCTGTTAGACTTTGAAAATTATAACATTTCAAACTGACTTCGTTGTAAGAAAAATCAATTACCTGATTTTCAACTTAAAATTTCGACAATTAGTTCACGATCGACCCCCTGATTTTTTTCATATAAACATTGATATAGTCCAAATCACGTACGCTATTGACGTCATTCCTGTCACGCAACTTACGACCAAGATAGTCCCAAATGTGTTCTATTGGCGACAGATCTGGTGATTTCTCTCAAGATGAAAGAAATATTAAATCATTTTCAATATAGTTATTTAATTAAATATGGGGAGGCGAGACAGGATAGAGCGCCATGATCGTGCGACCACATACACGACTCATGCAGGTTGTTTCGTCATCGTGATGGCCCTGGACTGTCCTATATACATGGAAACACGTCCATTTGTCATTTTCATGTCAACATTTAATAATAACCTTGTTACACGATTATCTCATCATTACATCAGAACAAATTCGTAGATCTACTTTTTCACCTTTTGATATCCGAGATTTATCTGCATAGAAGATCGCCGAGGTAAGTCCGGTGGTAAAATTATAACTTCCTCGATCGACCTCTCTCAAAATGCCAATATTTTTCCGACAAAACTATTTTAATGGTTTCATATTGTTTGCATATTTTTAAATATGAGAGGCAATGCATTAAACTGACGTGACCCGGGTGCGTAGAAATTCATTTTATGTATTTTTGAATATATTTTTGTTTATCATAATACTGCATTTTGACCATGGCACTCTTCCTGTCTTCGATTATAGGAGGTTGGATTTAAAACAATATGAATTTTTCGAAGGGGTAGTAAGTACAGAAATGTATGAAATGGACATTGCAAATTTACCAATTAATCCATTTTAAAGTGTACATGTATTCATTAATATTTTTTTAAAATTTCTCTCAAGATGAAAGAAATATTAAATCATTTTCATTATTTAATTAAATATAGGGAGGCGAGACAGGATAGAGCGCCATGATCGTGCGACCACATGCACGACTCATGCAGGTTGTTTCGTCATCTCACGATGACGAACGCAGAAAACAAAGCGTTTGACCAAGTCCTAGCATAACATCAACAGCTCTGGTAACCATGCCATATTTCCCTTCTCTAAGAAAAAGGAATGAGTTGGTATTTAGGAACGACCAGAGCCAGTAATGTGCTACGCCAGAAAAAGGCAAACGCTTGACAAAGTGAACAGACGCAGCTTGTCTGTTTGTTACAAGAACGTCCATAGATCTATATAAAAAATATTAATTACACGGTTTTTAGTTAAATCATACCGCTGTACATAATTTATTAGTATGTCAAATAAATCGTACATGGGATTATTTTACTTGAAATTTCATAACTATCATTAATACGTTTTTTACAAATCACAATTTAATTGCTTTTTTTAATTTGATAGTGCAGTTTATTTGTATTTGATATCAACTCACAAAATTTAGGATTCATCTTCCAAAATTATCTTCCCCATATTTAATGTCCTTTTTACAGTATTTAACTATTGTTACATGCCCTGGCCTTTGGGACCCAAATAGCTCAGTCGGCTAAAGGGAAGGAAAGGAAATAATCATATGAAATGAAAAGTTGAAGAGGTCGCTGGTTCGAAACCTAGTAAATGCATAAATTTTATTTTTATATTTTATTTTTTATTATATATCTATATTTTATATTATACATATTTACGTATTAAGAGGTAACATTGACATATTGAGATATATAATCTTATGAATATTTTAAATGAATAGTGTTGTGTTTACGTTTTATTATAGTTTCTTTAAGCTGTACATGTATTAGACTTATACAATTACACAATCATGTATCTTTATTTGAATTATTGAAATACAAAATATATATTTCAAAATTTGTAATATTAGTCCAGTACCATGATATGTGTGTCTTAGTGTCATCATTACATCAGCAGATGTATTCCAAAACAATGCTTTATCATAATGATTACGCTGTTAGACATAGTAAATTATAACATTTCAAACTGACGTCGACGTAAGAAAAAATCAATTACTTGATTTTCAACTTAAATCTTTGAATCAGAATTTTATGAAACTATTGAACCATACCTAAAAATATTGATCATAACTTAGCCTCATATGAAACTGTATGAAATTTAATTATTGAACAGACCCTTCAGGGACTCAAAATATTGATTACTAAATACAAAAGACCCTTAAGGGACCTAGATTATTGATTTTGACTCATTATCCTCATTAGCCTCAATAAATTGAGGCTATCTTGATTATTTTTATCCTACTTCTATTCGATAAAGAATAAAGGCTTATGATGGAAGTTTCATTTCATCAAAGTGTAATATGACAAGATATGGAGAGATTAAGGAAAAATTCCTGAATAAAAAATGTTAATAAAACATACTCATTTAAAAATACAATAACTGCATTTAACTTAAATATATTAATAATATGAATGATAATTATTATACTATCAATTAATGTATTGAATAAATTATTTGTACTTGTTGAAGTCATCAACATAATTAATGTTTGGAACATATATCACTTTTTCTTCAAAATAACTAGTTTGTGTGTAATAATGAACTCGGGTATTAAATCTTAGTATAACACTTTCAATCTTAACATTTGTTTATTTTCTTACAAGATATAGATAATTTGTGCATATAAAACACTTTCAACTTTTTTCCAAAAATTAATCCCATTCACTTGACTACATTAACCTCTTTGTTAAATCAGGTAATCGAATGAAAAAAAGAAATATAATTTATCAAACAATTAATTCTTAATTATATCTGTAAATTTTAACCTTCATCATTAAACACCATCAGTGCAGGTAAAATTAATTCTAAGACATTTATGATAAGCAGAAATGGGGTTTAAATACATTATTTTCTGTTCAGTTACTATATAAATCATAGAATAGCAGCAGGGTGTTAGTCCAACTTTACTCAAAAATGTGTACTACGTAGCACACATAACAGATAACAATGACATAGTTTTAAATCTCTCCTATATTAGAGATTTTTTTGACACACAGACTAATTAAACAATGTGATAGTCATATTGTAACAGTTATAGCTTTGACTAATTACAACAGTAGTCATAGTGCACCTAGTAGTTTGTTAACAGCTAAATCCAGAGATAAAGCCTCTTCAGGAACAGTGAGTAGGTGGACTGACCGCTGTGATATAACCTTTATAAGGTGTTTATACAGCATCAAACCCAACAAAAAATGAATAAATCTAAACACAATGAATACCCCAGTACTTTCAGTGCTTTGATTATTTCTGCAATAAAAAATTATTTTATACTTACCTTGTACTTGTATTTATTTTCAGCCGCCCAGCTATCTCAGTTGGTAGCACGCAAGTCTACAGATCGTGAGGTCGTGGGTTCGATTTCCTGGCGGGGTATACTTTCCGGGAGCTTAGTCATGAAAATATTTCTACGGTCGTTCTACCTGCTACCAATGATTCTTTATTATGTAGGGCAGTTGTCAGTAACTGACAAACGCATGCGCTTAGTAGTCCAGAGATTTAGCTTTTCTATGAACCGTGAGTAGGTAGACTGACCGCTGTTATATGACCTATACAATGTGTTTCTACCGTGTTTAACCAAGCAAAAACAAACAAACAAACAAACAAAGTATTTATTATCAACGAGTTAGATAATGCTAATTTTACAAACAATATCAAAACTATGCTAGCATAAAACCAGTAAAGGAGCTCCAATTGTAACCGTGTACATTTGAGCCCTCCGTCACGTGATGTCGAACCCAAACCTTGTCCCCTGTCTGCAATACCAACACGACGCTGTTGGTTCCTTGTTCATGGTCTGCGTCCTTGGAGAACATGTACACTAATGGTTGACCATTGAGGCATATTTCGGTCTCAACATATTCGTTATATAAACTCATCACAGTTGCAGTGAAGAAGTATGTACCGTTGAACGGGGCAGTGAATACTCCGGTTAAAGGAGAGTACGCTTGAAGGTCATTAGTAAAGACGTTTTCGAAGATGATTGTTTGCGACTTTCCAAGCTGTGTTGCATGGTTACCGAGACCGGCGGAAAAAGCTGGTCGTTCGGCACGCGAATTACTGCCAAGCACAACTGAAAAAACAACAGATCAGTGTCTGTGATTGTGTCAAAAAATAGTTCCTATTATTTTAAGACAAACTGACCTATCTTGCAAGAAATATACAATAAAAGTCACAAAAATGCACTAAAACTGTCTATACCGTGACATACGGGGTAGATATTCACTACACGAAACACCATCATTTGTAGTTGTTTGTCAATTTGCACTAAATTGTCATTATCAGAACACTACTATCCTGCATCCAAAATATTTCCATACAATTTTGATAGATTTAGAAAAAGTTGATATTGAGGTTGAAATCTGCGAATAAGTACCTTTAATTTGACCTGAAATATTTATTACCAGAGCAGTACCTTACTGGAACTGCTTCAAAAATGTTTGCCATACAATGCTTTAGTTTAACACATTATATACTTAAGATGAAAACTGAACGACAAGCACTTATGTCCAATGAAAATATGATGTGTTGCTTTCGAAACACTGACAGATCCTTTATGTAAAATTAAGGCTATAAACATAGCCTGCTCCATTAAAAAATATATTCTGGGGTGAAACGTTATAACATAAGTTATGGCCATTTTACGGCGGCAGGTGTTCTGACCTAGCTTTCTACTGACCTATACTAGAGCCAGTCTTCAATCACATTTCTAAAAGGCCGACAACTTTTCATGTACCTTATAAATGAAGGAAACTCGACATTGCGGGGCATAACTAGCTTGTGTCGGTCTCGAATCAGCGACCCCTCCAAGACACAGGGCGAACAAATCCTGCATGTAGCCTCCTGTGCCATTGGCAAGGATTAAATACTATAGCTTCAGATCAATTTAATAGAAATCACAAAATCATTTACTTACACCTTTTGTTGTTGAAATTTTTCTTCAAACTTCTATTTTCTTCTTCTAGATTGTTAACTTTACCGTTCAAAAGCTTCAGTTCATTTTTTAGCAGATTCATTTCCTTTTGCAGATCTGTTATGGATTCCTGCGTAGAAGCCGCCGAACTGAGCGCGAACATCCAAGAGAATACCAAGAATAAACTAAACATCTTGCTGAACTTTTTTCACCTAATTAAATATTTGAAAGAACATTTCTACATATATTGAACATCAAAGTACTTGTTCCTTATCTATTTGACCAAGACCAGTGTTATCGTATACAGTGAAACCCCACTTATGTATCCGCTCATTGGTCAATGCGGAACCATACGATTTGAGAAGATTTTTAAGTCCCAAATGCTTTATTTGAGGAGAAAGTGATCACTGTTCAAGAACTAGTCTGCTATTGAGACCATCAATTTTGATGTTCTTATAGTGGAACTTAACTGTGATTTTTGAGGATATGAGTGTTCAACAAGTATATTCTCTGCCTTAGTATTCGCTGATATTGTTCTTTTATCTATGCTTTACGGTTTACTAACAAAACAATTATATCTATTATCCCAAAATTGTTTTTGGTTTGAAAACTTATGTCTAAAAATCTGCTTGATTCATTTTTAATTTCATAAATCAATATCACATAAATGCTATTTACAGTGGGTATAGTTGATGCCGGAATTTTGGCGTAATTTTCTAAATATTAGACGTTTAAAGGTACTCCTCGTACATAAAATTGTTTTTATAAAACCTTTAAGTGCCTGTTGTTATCTAAAATTCATGAAGTTTTAATATTTTAGGCAAACTGACCAACAGGTTGTTATAAAATATATAATAGAATGCACAAAAACTGGCTGAAATCGTCTATACTGTTACTTACACCCCCAGAAAAATGCTATGAATTTGAGTTTTTGTATCGACTTTCAGCCATGTTACTAACGGGGTAGTTGATGCTTCAAAGCACCATACTTTACAGTTAAATTTTGTTTGCACAAAAATGTCATAATCAGAGCATTGTTTTCTGATACAAACAGAAACACAAACTTTGGTCCAATTCATTTGTTCATAGTAAAGTTCCGCTGTGAAGTCCACATTGGTATTTGCAAAATCATACGATTTTAGACGATTTTAAGTTTCCAAAATGTTGCTTTATTTGAGATGAAAATGGTTCATATAATAAGACAATATTGATATTAAGACCATTTATTTTATTGTCATTGAAGTTGAAACTAATCTGTCTTTATTTGTAATTTGTAAAACTATGTATAGTTCGAACAAAAAAACAAAACACTGTTTATAATAACAATACAATGAACTAACCCACGACGAGGGATGCCCAGGATGACTTTAAAATAAACAATTGTGATAAGTTTTACTTGTGTCTTAGTTGTTGGTGCAATGGAAAGCGATCTACCATAACAAACATGCTTTACAAAGTAGTGGTGGTTTATCAACCATGCTAATTTTGTTAAATGAATTACACAAATTTTATTTTCAATACTGCCTACCCGTGAAATGAATTGTCTCATTTTTAATGTTTACCAAAACACGTTTTGTTTTTTTTGTACGCACTATATTTATATAGCATTAAGTTTTATTTAACTACACGAATGAGCCATCAAAATACATTATGTTTATAATAACAGCCTTAATGTCCAACATTGAGATAAAAATTGTGTACAAATACAGAAAGTGTTTGTTTGATTTATAGTAAATCGGTTTGGAAAATCATGTTACATTGTTTCCAAAACATCTACAATCGTTTATATATTTTCATGAAATGAGTTTGTCATTATCTTCGTACGATCGAAATTCCGCTTAAGCTAATGCAACACATGAAAACTGCAATTATCCGCGGTTAGATATTCATTGGTTTTGCTATTTCGTGTTCAAAAGTTGTAGTAGATTAAAAAATTATTGTCAGGGACCGACACTAAGGGTCTCACAATGTACGACAAACACCAGTAAAAACCGCACAATTCTATAAAGACCGCACACTTTTTACAAAGAAGCGGCATAGTAATCATGTTGCGTATGTTAATAGCTGTGGTCCAACTGTCACTCATGTCCGTATATTCCCATTGCGAAAAACACGAAATAAAGTCATTGTACGGATTAATGTTGAAGACAATGCTCTTGCAGACACTATTCTCCAAACCCAGTTATGGCCTGAAGGTGTAATCTGTAAGCCTTGGCTTTCTCGCGAGGCCCGCAGGAAGCCTCGTAACAACAACAGTGATCGATACCATCGTAGAAATACTAGGAGACCTACACAGGGATACATAGCCCCAAGGTTTCAAGACAGGGATATCAGTGGATATACCCAGTCTCCAGTATACAGGAGACAATTGACAAATAACACGCATATTCAAAGTGGGTTTACACCAAACAGATTTGATCATTTAGTGAACAATGTATATAGCAGTAGCCATGACCTTATGGTTGATTAACGTTAAAACTTTGAATCACTATAAACGTAACTATGGATAAAACACTTACACTGCTTTTTAGTATTATAATTATGAGTATTACTATTGCTACTTGGAACGCGACTGGCATTATATCTAGTGCGGCGTATTTGTGTGACTTTCTTAACGATAGAGCTATTGACGTGTGTGGAATCTCTGAACATTACCTATATCCGAGCAATGTACATTTTATGTCTACTCTTCACTCAGAATATCGTGTTCATGTAAGTTGTGATAGAGACTTGTTAATTCCAAGCTCTAGAAGAGTAGGTAAAGGTGGTGTTGGTCTCATCTGGCATAAACGCTTTGATAACTACATAGTACCATTGCAAATAGATGATGACCGAATCATTGGTATACAGCTTCAACTATCACCTGGTGAATTTACATTTATATTTCAAGTATATTTACCATGTGTTAACTCGCCAATCAATAAATACAAACAATATATAGATAAAATCTATGATATATGGCATATGTATTCTGTATGTGGCAGTGTATTGTTTCTTGGAGATTTTAACTCTAAATATGATTGCTATAGCACCCGTACTCGTGATATACTAATGTATCAACTTCTTTATAACACTAATATGGTGCCTGTAAATACACTACCAGTGTGCAGTGGGGCAAAGTTTTCTTATGTCTCATATGATGATAAATATCAAACTTTAATTGACTTTATATGTGTGCCTAGTGACATGTTGCATTCTGTCTATTCATGTGAGATTATTGATGATAATTGCTTGAATGTATCCAGGCATCGTCCTGTTGTAGTAACATTAACGTTACCTCCTATTACTGTTGACCATACAAACATAGACGATTACCAAGGTGTTCATTGGAGGAAAGTAACTCACCAGAATATTGAAACTTATAATAGTCTATTAATGTCTGATCATGATCTCTGTAACCTTACAAACTCTGGAAATAACACTGTTGAATACATTGACAAGACGTATGATTTACTGTCCAGTAAGGTTATACAATATGCTAGAGAGTCTTTTCCTGGTAAAAAGTATGTTACCTATCTGAAACCATACTGGAATAAAGACTTAACTACAGCTAATAAGAATATGAAACAATTAAGATGGCGATGGTGCTGCGCTGGTCGTCCACGTGAGTCAGAAAATGAATTTTACAAACAGTATAAATCAGCTAAATGCGAGTTTAGAAGTCTCCATAGAAAGGCTGTCAACAAATATCTTCAATCATTAAATGATGACATTGATCGTTGTGCTGAAATAGATTCGTGCAGGTTCTGGAAGCTTGTTAATGCTAGAAGAAACAATGGTAAATCCAAACATGGTGCCGGTATTAACTTTAATGGAACGGTTACTCGAGACAGGGATCAATTAACTAAACATTGGTTTGAATATTTTAAAAATATTTACACACCAACACTTGAAAATAGTTATAACCAGGAATGGTGTGAATTTGTCACTACTAAAGTTGATCAAACATTCCATGATATGTCACCAGATCCTACAGCAATAGTTTTACCTAATGCTGTCAGCACTGCTATCAAGAACTGTCCCAGAGGTAAAGCTGGTGGTTTTGATAAATTACAATACGAGCATCTAATCTACTGCATAGACTTTATATCCCCAATATTGGCTAATATGTTTACTAAAATGTTAAGAACTGGCTACGTACCTACTCAACTTAAACGTGGTGTTATTATTACTATACACAAAGGTGGTAACAAAAGTAAAGACAATCCAGATCATTACCGCGCTATCACCCTAACTTCTGTAATCTTGAAAGTGTTTGAATCAATTCTACTGCAACGATTTAAAGAACCACTCCTGTCGTCCATTAGTCAACAACAAGGAGGGTTCCAAGACGGACTCTCCTGTATGATGACGTCTTTTATTTTAAGAGAGTCAATCCATTTTTCAAGTGAAAATAATTCTAAGGTATATGTTTGCTTCATGGACGGACGCAAGGCGTTCGATGTTGTTTGGCACAATGGCCTTATGTATAAACTTTTACATGATACTGATATCGATATAACTTCTATACTGGCTTTAAAGGCCCTATATACTAACATGTCTAGTTGTGTTAACTATATGGGAAAATACTCAGATTGGTTTCACATACATCAAGGTACAAGACAAGGGGGTATAACCTCGCCTATCCTGTACCTGTTATTTATAAACGGTCTTATTCGTGAATTAGAACAAAGTGGATTTGGTCTGTGTGTATATAACTTATCTATGGGATGCCCAACTGTTGCAGATGACATGGTGCTGCTTTCTTATTCTGTGAACGGTCTAAACGCCATGCTAGACTTATGTAATAATTATGCAAATAGGTGGAGATATAGTTACAATTCTTCTAAGTGTGCAGTCATTGTTTTCAATGAAAATCAATCTAATCAAATTACAAAAAGACAATTTAAACTTGGTGATAATATTATATCTGAAGCTAAAGAGTATGTCCATCTTGGTATTAAATGTGATAAATATCTCTCAATGAAAACAAACATCACAGAAGCATGTACCAAACTTCGTGGAACTTTGTTAAGTATCAATGGTAGTGGCGTGTCCATAAAATCGTTGAACCCGCTGTCATCCAGATCAATATACCTCTCTATAGTTATTCCTAAAGCCCTGTATGGCTGCGAGTTATGGTCAATGCTTACAACTACTGATATCCAGCTACTCGAGCGCTCACATAGATTTTGTGTGAAATTCATTCAGTCATTACATCAAAACAGCTCTACTGATATCGCACTTAGTGCATTGGACATCACCTGTGTTGAGTGCATTATTGACCAGCGTAAATTATTATTCTTGGGCCAATTGTGTAGACTGTCTAATTTTTATTTGGCTAAACACATGTTCAACCAAAGACTCACTAGATTCTTAAGCTATGACAGTCAGCATAACGGTTTCGTCCCCGACATATACCGGATACTTCTTAAGTACGGTCTAACGGACTTTATTAGCAGCTATGTAACCACTGGAACTTTCCCGTCTAAAATAATATGGAAGGCCATTATAAATAAACATGTAATCATGTACGATAAATTTATAAGATACGACAATATTGTTAAGGTTATGCAAAGTGATCTGAGATCTAATATACTTGAGATTGACTCTCCATGTAAAATATGGAATATGGCCAAAACTCATTACAGCTGCTTACCTATTTGTAAAAACCTATTTATTATTATAGTTAAACTTTACTCTAGGGATTTTCTAAGAACATGTGAAAAATGCTCTCTTCTTACTTACGACATTGTTACTCATTGGCTTTGTTATTGTACAAGTAATGAGTCATTGCGATATACAATTATTGACCATTGTATAAATATTCTAGGTATACATTATTATATGAACACCATGTTCAGTGTTCCTAGACGCCGCTGTGAGTCACTGCTGTCTCTAGCTACTACTACATGTCAAACCACTGGTAGTCTTAAATATTTAGAACTTGCAAAGATCATTTGTAAAATGTGTTCATCATCTCTAAATCCGTTGTATGGTGATTTACCATGAATGTATTTTATATACTGAATATTTTAAATCTGTATGATATACTGAAATATTACTGTAAATCAACTTGAGGGAATTTGAACTATAGAAGTACATGATGTTGTTTGCATTTATTTATGTTTACATGTACCTGTAAATTGTCTTTTTGCTATGTAACTTTGTGTTTACTATCTTTGTAGTTATATCTTGTAATGTTTCTTTGCTCTCCTATATTGTGGAGGAATAAAAGTATTATTATTATTATTATTATTATTAATCATGTTTGCAATTTCAGTTGCACCGTTCCATCAGTACTATCAGTTCTTTTATTTTACATTTGTTTTGTGCCGGAACCTCATTTAATTGCCACCACTGCACTTGTATATACTATATATGCATTTTTCAATATTATGAAAAAGTAAACTGCATACACCATGTACATGTATGTATTTGCTGCCACCAATTAAAAGTGTATTGCAAAGGTCTCGAATTCCAAATTCCTAGTTTGGTTTTTTATTTAATAACGTTATCTGTTATTTACAGTTATATGGTTGCCAAACGCTTGAATTAAATAGTAGCTCTTTTCACGGTCTAGGATTTTTAAAATTTGGAACGAGTTTCCTGTTTGTATTTCATAGTACTAACCCGTTCACATTTTAAAGAGAATCATATGTAAGCGGCCGGATAGCTCAGTTGGGAGAGCACGTACCTTGTAAGCGAGGGTCACGGGGTTGAGTCTCAATCAGTTGCCAATGGCCGTATATATTGAAATTACTGTAAACTGTGCAATGATAATGTACGATTATCATCAATAAAGTAAAGCTCATGAATTACAAATCCCTAGACAGTTTTATTTAATAATATTATATGAAAGAGCTTTGTTGTTGAATAAAGAGTTCTTTAATTTATTCTGCAATAAAGGATGTCTGGGATTTTAATTAAAAGTCTGTTAAAATAAAATATAGCTTCAATCGTAGTGACTTTTATATGTATAAAAACATATACGCTTATCAACAGAGAGACAGAGGGAGAGAGAGCTTTGATTTTACATTTCAACATTAGTAATTGCATACCTCTTGCTGATTTAACTTCTGGCAGCGCTCTTGTCACCGTAAGCTCATTGAGTTCTAACTTTTTACCTTGGAAATGCTATCAATTGTTTTTGTTGTTTACTTGTGCGTTTTGACTCCTGACAGTCAAGGAGAACAAGTTTGATATTGAAATGCTCGTCACATGGTATACATTTAGGTGCTTCCTTTTTTTTGATAAGGTATGAATGTGTTAATCTGGTATGACAAATTCTATATCGGGTAATTGCTATTTAATCTCGGCGATTAGAAAATATTGATGAAGACGAATCAAGGGTTGGCTTTATGTCATGTTACTTATTAAAAATAGCATTATTTCACATTGTTTGCCATTTTGACTTAGCGTATTGATCGAACATATGAAGTCACTAAGTGACTTCATATGTTCGATCAATACGCTAAGTCAAATGAAATTCTACGCACCCGGGCCAAAAAAGGCAAACACATGACAAAGTGAACAGACACAGCTTGTCTGTGTCTTAAAAGAACGTCTATGGGTCTATATACAAAATATTAATTACAAGGTTTTCAGTTAAATCATACCGCTGTACATAATTTATTAGTATGTCAAATAAATCGTACATGGGATTATTTTACTTGAAATTTCATAACTATCATTATTACTTTTTTATCAATCACAATTTAATTGCTTTTTTTAATTTGATAGTGCAGTTTATTTGTATTTGATAACAACTCACTTAATTTAGGATTCATCTTCCAAAAATATCTTCCCCATATTTAATGTCCTTTTTACAGTATTTAACGATTGTTACAGGCTCTGACCTTTAGGACCCAAATAGCTCAGTCGGCTAAAGGGAAGGAACGGAAATAAGCATATGACATGAAAAGTTCAAGAGGTCGCTGGTTCGAAACCTAGCAAATGCATAAATTGTTATTTTTATATTTTATTTTTTATTATATATTTTTATTTTATATTATACATACATGCATTTACGTATTAAGAGGTAGCATTGACATATTGAGATATATAATCTTATGAATATTTTAAAATGAATAGTGTTATGTTTACGTTTATTATGGTTACTTTAAGCTGTACATGTATTAGACCGTACATTACTTATAACGAAATTTTTATGGAGATATAACTTTAAACCATCAATACTTGGATTTTACCAATGGCTGAACGATGCCTAATTTTATGCTGTAGTAGGCGGAATAAAGATCGTAGAAAATTTTAGTTCATAAAACATGAAAGGTACATAATTACATTAAAGTATATCATATAAAAGGTGGGTTGCTCTCAAGACTGTAGTAACTCGCTCTTTAATCCAAAGCTCTTACTTCAGTCTTGCGGGCAACTCAGGAAATAAACCTAC
Organism: Mactra quadrangularis; assembly: GCA_025267735.1. Classification (NCBI taxonomy): domain Eukaryota; kingdom Metazoa; phylum Mollusca; class Bivalvia; order Venerida; family Mactridae; genus Mactra; species Mactra quadrangularis. Next base: position 53,587,823 of record CM046309.1, on the reverse strand, counting down.
AATCATACTGATAAAGAGGACATTTTTTATATAAACGTAAGATATCTTTATAACATTGTAGATCTACATTATAAATATAATGATAAAACAATAATGATAAAAAGTCATTCTTTTTCATTTAATATATTCCTCATTTCCACAGAATATAATTCAACCTATTTTCTCTCAATTCGTAGGAACTCAGGTAAAACAATATTAGTTGAGCAGCCAAAACTGCATTGTTTGGACAGTGAACAACAATGGATAACAAGTCATGTCTCTGAAATAGACAAGCGCCCCTAAATAGCTAGCCCAAGCCTTTCTACGGCTATTCTCCCTCCTACCAGTGATTTTTAATTATGTAGGGCAGTTGTCAGTTTCTGACGATGTGTGTACTTAGTAGTTGGTTAAAAGCTAAATCCAGAGATTTAACCTTTCCAGGAGGAGTGAGTAGGTTGACTGACCGTCGTCATATGACCTATACAATGTGTTGCCACGGCGTTAAAACCAACAAACAATCAAGCAAACAAGCATGATATATTAAAAAGTATTATTATAAACTATAATAAGATGTTGGTTTCTGTTAGAACATGGAACCGTGAATACGAAATAAAATACAATACCACATGTTAACCGAACAGAGGAACTGAAAACGACCGATAATATTTGAAATTTTTGACTAAGTTATCATTTGGAACAACCTCGGCGATCATCTACGAAGATATACCTCGGAAATCAGACGTTGTAGAAATACTACCAGTCTATAAGGTCCGACGATTAACTCCCTGGCAAGTTGTTTATATATCGACGTGTAAAATCAGTATTATTAAAAAATGTGTATGCTAGATTACTAATTAGCTATACAAACAACATTCAGAAGTCATAGCAAATGGCCCTGGACTGTCTCTATATACATAGAAACACGTCCATTTGTCATTTGCATGTCAGCATTTAATAATAACCTTGTTACACGTTTATCTCATCATCACATCAGAACAATGTCTCACACGTCGTATTTCTGTGCAGTTCAGACTACATTACTACAGAAACTAACTTCGTAGATCTACTTTTTCACCTTATGATATCCGAGATTTATCTGCATAGAAGATCGCCGAGGCAAGTCCGATGGTAAAGTTATAACTTCCTCGATCGACCTCTCTCAAAATGCCAATATTTTTCCGACAAAACTATTTTAATGGTTTCATATTGTTTGCATATTTTAAATATGAGAAGCAATGCATTAAACTGACGTGACCCGGGTGCGTAGAATTTCATTTTATGTATTTTTGAATATATTTTTGTTTATCATAATACTGCATTTCGACCATGGCACTCTTCCTGTCTTCGATTATAGGAGGTTGGATTTAAAACATTATGAATTTTTCGAAAGGGTAATAAGTACAGAATTGTATGAAATGGACATAGCAAATTAATCCATTTTAAAGTGTAGATGTATTCATTAATATTTTTTTCAAGATGAAAGAAATATTAAATCGTTTTCAATATAGTTATTTCATTAAATATAGGGTGGCGAGACAGGATAGAGCGCCATGATCGTGCGACCACATACACGACTCATGCAGGTTGTTTCGTCATCTCACGATGACGAACGCAGAAAACAAAGCGTTTGACCAAGTACTAGCAAAACATCAACAGCTCTGGTAACCATGCCAAATTTCCCTTCTCTAAGAAAAAGGAATGACTTGGTGTTTGGGAACGACCAGAGCCAGTAAAATGCTTCGCCAAAAAACGCTTGACAAAGTGAACAGGCAAAACTGTTCTGTTTCTTATAAGAACGTCTATGGGTCTATATACAAAATATTAATTACAAGGTTTTCAGTTAAATAATAGCGCTGTGCATAATTAATTAGTATGTCAAATAAATCGTATATGGGATTATTTTACTTGAAATTTCATAACTATCATTAATACGTTTTTTACCAATCACAATTTAATTGCTTTTTTTAATTTGATAGTGCAGTTTATTTGTATTTGATAACAACTCACTTAATTTAGGATTCATCTTTCAAAATTATCTTCCCCATATTTAATGTCCTTTTTACAGTATTTAACGATTGTTACAGGCTCTGAACTTTAGGACCCAAATAGCTCAGTCGGCTAAAGGGAAGGAACGGCAATAAGCATATGACATGAAAAGTTCAAGAGGTCGCTGGTTCGAAACCTAGCAAATGCATAAATTTTTATTTTTATATTTTATTTTTTATTATATATTTTTATTTTATATTATACATACATACTTGGTAATATGACGCATACTTTTTTCTTGAAGCACAAAACTTTCTAACAAAAAACGGAAAAAGACAAAGTAGCAAAAATTTTCTCAATGCAACTATTTCTTATAGACATTTTTAGCTTTGCGTTATGGATATAGGGCCCGTATTTTCAAGCGTCTTACGTCCAATTTTAGTCGTAAATTCTTCTATGTTGTATTGTTAAAATATCGTAAGATTTTTGATAATATGCTGCAGCCATGGTTTGACTATTAAAACCATCAAAATTGATGATCTTGATAGCGGGACGGTCTTAACACAGGAACTTTTTTCTCTTCTTAAAGTAGGCATTGGGGACTAAGAAAGACGTTAAAGATCTCATGGTTTTACAAGCGCGTCTTTTTAGCTAAACATAACTGTATTATCACTCATGACAAATGAAACAAATTTCAGCTCGGTATTTCATGCAATGAACTTCTCTTCAAGAAAAAAAATGTTAAGCGTTGTATTAATCCGATTTTCATAATAGATATTTTTTTTCCAATAACTTTCAATGAAGTGCACTGGTTTCTAAAACCGAAATCTCCTAATTCTTATTTGAAAACATAAATGTCAAATTCGGCGCCAAAGATATAAGCTAAGCTTGGCGCGATGTGATTTGGAGGTCTTTAAAGGACCATTAGAGAGCAATTAAGTTTACAAATGTATTGATCAGCTAATTCAATACAAGTTTTCACAAACAATATTTAATAATAAAACACAAATATCTCGACGATGCGTATATTAGAATTAGGATTACTGTGCAGTAAGTTTCAGATAAAAAAAGCGGGTGAATCAATTTGTCACTCGTTATTTCAATCTTAATATTTCAACTTTTTGTATCAATTTTTCATGATACTGACTCTATAAGATTTTATATTTGAGAAGTTTAATCATGTAATACTTTATACGGACATTCCTTGCCATACAACCATAACGAGTCAGTCAGTTAAAGCCACTTCGATGGCATGTGTTGAATACTGATCAAACGGACATTCTCGTCTCTACAGCTGTTTTCTCTTTTTTCTGTTTTTTTTCTTAAACGTCACATTCAACACATACATAGGTCTTATACACGACGGCCAGCTCTTCCTACTATATGTTTCCTGGACACTTATCTATCACCAGTACTAACTTACCCTACCACGAGGCCGACAACTTATGTATAGGGTATCACCTGCCACGACCGAGTTTCGAACTCGCGATCTCCGGATTCGAAGTCAGACATGCTAACCACTACGCCACGGCAGCGGCTCTCTACAGCTGTATCAAGTTGGCAAGGGTTTTAGCAAAGTCAAAGGTGTGTGCTTAGTACTGTTTGCAAACTCAGGTATTGAGATGAGTTCACAAGCTCTTTAGTGGCTTTTAGACGACAGACTGTCTGCCTCGATGTGACAGACAGTTTCAGTAACTAATTTATCAGTTGTGATAAGTTTAAGCTTCAACAAATAATTTGTTGAAATCTTAAAAACTATATATCGAGTCGAAAAAATCGAATAGAAAAGATAGAATTTCACGGAATGGAGATTTTCCACTAAATCGTCTGTGCACCAGTTTGTAAAAAATGTGAGCCGCCCGACAAGCACAAATAGCACCAGGTAGCGCATAAATCTACTGAACGAAGTTTGTAGTTTATTATTTAGATTCCTGTGCGGGTCATTCTTTCGTGGAGTTAGGTCATAATATAATTTCTACGACAATTCTTCCTCCTAACACTGATTTTAAACATGTATGGCAGTTGTCAATCACTGATGAATGTATGCGCCTAGAAACTGATAAACAGCTAATTTCAGAGGTTTAGCCTCTCCAGGAACGATGAGTAAGTTGCCTGGTCGTCGTCACCAAACAATTACATTGTGTCGCTACGGCGTTTAACCCAACTAGCAAATAAACAAATGAAATGCATGTTCTAACTAAACGTCTTTACGGACAAACGATATGCACATTTGAAAACAGGGAAAACTAGTCAAAGAAGTCAAAATGCTTCAATTTAAAATGGTTGTTAAACCCAACCCATCTATCAATTAAATTCTTGCGAAAATTATTAATGTGGCATGCAACACAATTTTAGACATTAAGGAAATCCCGTATTTGTTTTAGACCATCTTTTACATTATTCAGCCATAAAGACAGTAATTATTAGTTTTTGTGACTTAATGCATCTTCTCTCCTCCCCCCCCCCAAAAAAAATCTGATAATGTAAAAGGCAGAAAAGGCAATTTAGGAACATGAATAAATATATTTTGATCTTGTTTTTACATAGTTTTTTTGTTCCAAAACACATAACCAGCATTAAAACGATTGCATTTGTGACAGATGCCATTACTGCAGGAATTTATGTTTGTTTAGCGACCTGTTCCTGAAGAAAATGTATAAATGCATCATGCAGACAGTTTAGAATCACAGGAAACTGATAAAACGATAACAATGATTGTATAAATGTCGAATACTACCAATGTAAAGTACCGATAATTAAGGGTATACGGATAATCACAAAGTACAAGTAATTACATGAATATAGATGATCACCTAAATATCGTCTAATCCCGCACGACTAGCTCAGTCGGTTACGCACATTTCTAGTGATTGAGGGGGTCGTCAGTGCGATTCTCGGGCGGGGCATACTTTCGTAGTTTGGTCATGAAAATATTTCTACAGCCTCTCTATCTCCTACCACTGATTCTAAATCGTGTAGTGTAGTTGTCAGTCACTGACGGAAGTAAGTGCCTAGTTACTGGTTAACAGCTCAATCCACAGACTTAGTCCCTCTAGGAACGATGAGTAGGTTGACTGACCACCGTGATAAGGCATATACGTACAATGTGTTGCTACATCGTTTAACCCAACCAAAAAATAATATCGACTATCTCATAAAAACAGAAGTTTAAGGGAGAACATTACCGTAGAAAGCATTACACGATCGTGCTTCAAATTTGAAAACCTCTACTTTCAAAGTCAGACGTTCTACCGACTAAATCAACCTTACAAACTAAACTCTTATAGAGTTTTTGCACTCGCTCTCTTCATGTGAACACATTCATATAGCAAAGACTAACGTATACAAGAATTGGCTTTAATAATCAAATCTCGCTGCATCACACAGACAGGCTGATAAATATCACAAAATCGTATCAAGTACAAATTGGTGAGGCGCAAAACTAATTAGCTTTCGTAGTTGATTGGTTAATCAGCTATAAAATCATGGCTTGATCTTCAAAAAGCTGAACAAATTACATCAAGTGAAGAAGAAAGCATGTCCTTCAAACTTACAAGTTATTAATATAAAATAGACGGCTGACAAAATAGTTTTCTGCAAAAAAATCCACAAAATTTTCAGAAATATTTTTATCCTTTAATCAGTTGACTAAAGAGCTCTTCAGCTTTGCATTTTAACGTCCTTTAACATAGCTTCGAAGCATTTACAGAAAACAAAATGGATGAATAACTGCTTATTTTGATATCTTTTCTTGAATATGGATTCTGAGAGGACTTCTGTTTCAATTTTGGAAATATTTATCTTAAAATGTATCATACTTATAAAATCGTTCTTAATAAAATTCTGCGTTTGGTTACGTTTCGGCTCTTATCCTTGTAAAATGACATGGAGTCTGATACATGTATGCTCGGTGATATTTAGCCTTTCCAGTAACAGTGAGTAGCCGGCCTGACCGCCGTGATATAACCTATACAATGTGTTGCTACGGCGTTAAACCCAACAAACAACAAATAATTTCACTTATACTTTACATATTATATCAGTTCTCACATGTACCCACGATGTGCTCTGCTAGTCAAAAGACAACTGGTACTTGAAACATATAACAGAGTTAAAACGAATAGTTTATAGTTCATTTATTTAGCTTACCAGAGCATGCAACAGTACTCATAGATAACACATATACATGCACATGTATGAGGAAATAATGTACCCAGGAAACACAAATGCATATACATACAAAAGCACATTCAGTCCCCGTAATTCACCAGCAGTTAAAAGCATTTCATCAAATCCAAACAGTTCGCCTGCAAGGAGTCCATATACGTATACCCCACAGGAATTCGTTGTTATTGAAATTATTTTCACATATATAAAATGTTTTCCCATCAGAACGTTTTGTTAATGCAAATTTGGTACAAGTTTGCATAATCTTAATTGTTATACGAAATGAACTTATTTCAAAAACATAATGAAGTGAAATAGAACGCTGCAATAAGGGACTTTAGTCAGTTATTTCCCCTTGTATACTCTTCAAAATGGTAGGTCCTACTAGTTGGATTACTCGGATTTTACCCTTACTTTTTAATGTAAATTTGCCAAAATTAATCTTAGATAACTTGTTTGTTAATCATTTATTTTTTTTGAAATTCAAACAAAGTATTTTTAGGGTAAAGAACTATCTAAATTTCATCACTTCTGTTATTATCTTAATTAACAAAAAAAATTTGATGAAATATTTTGTCATCCTTACATAGGAATTCAATGATAAAATCCGAGGATTCCAACTGTAAGAACCTACTTACCAATTGGGTTGCTTCAGATTTTATCAGGGAAAGATAACTGACTAAAGTCCCTAATTTGCTTTCTACAATAAAGATCCACTGAACAGACGACATTGGTAACTACAAAACCATGTAGGTTTTGGCGAATTTGAAGACTCAAATGCTTATTTGAATAGAAACAATACTATATTAAGACCATTGCACTTACGACAATTGATTTGATGGTCTTGACTGTGTAACTTTACTGCATGGTCTTGAAATGTTTAAATTCAACTTAGGAGATAATTATTTATTAATATAGACTGACAAAATATTTACTATTGTAAGTTTTGACCATCAATTTGGCGGTCTTTATAGTGGAAATTTACTATAGTAGTTCGACACTCTTGTGCTCGAGTCTTTACTTATATTGTAAATCTTTAAATAAATTATCGTTGTTACACAAAAGCAAAATGTGATATTCTTCCTCCGAAAGAGTCACTTCTCTTCACACAGCACTCGTTGGTACGCCATCATCATTAGGAGTGTCGTAAACAGTGCGATCAGCTGGGCTTAAAGAACTTTCAGCAGACCCCTGGTTAGCATGTCCAGTTTCCTCATGGTGCGGTTTACATAAGAAATGTTCCAAAAGTTCAAAAGTAACCAGACCCATTGCAATGATATTCTTTAACAAGAATATGGATATTCCTTGGGAAATACCGTGCCAGGTTACCATGCGTGTGATAAATAAGGGTAAATTGACAATAAACGCTATTGCAAATTTGTGAAATAGTTCGATTTTTTCGGGAATTTCTTCCATGCCAAATTGTGTTTTGGCAAGCGTGAACAGTGGAATTGTTGGCAGAACCATGTTGATGCAGAATATTCCAATAATGGCATCATCATGGCCAGGCGGAAATGTTTCCCTTACTTCTTTTTCAAAAAGGGTTTCAAGGAAATCAACTCCGTCGAGAACATCAAAAATAACAACTGCAGTAAGACTTGTGATTATTTCTTTCCTGTTTCCATGTTTAACATCATGCTGTGTCGCTAGAAAGCAGAGAAACACCAACCCGGACAATGCAATAGATGATTTCAATGTATTTGGTCCGAAGAATGTGTGTTCCTTCAATTCAGCTGAGAACGTAGAAAAGATGGTAGCGACTTTTACGTCAAGAACTATGGCGTAAACGAGCCAGGCGACATACGTAAATGGCTGATGGAAAAATTGAGCCGTTTTTGGATTATGTGTGCGTTTTTCCTTGACAATATTTAGACCTGCCATGTAAAAGCTCAAGGAAAACAATGCAAATATAACAACATCCGCACCATAGATGGCAGCCCAAACGTATGATAAATTGTCCATCAGATACCAGTTGATTGACATGGCTTGGATGACCAGGATTACTAAGCATATTACTCGTGTGGGCCAATGGTGAACCACCTTGAAAGCTGGATGGCGATGCTGCATTGTCAACACTTCTTACAATTTTCTGCAATTATCTGAAATTTGAATATGAAACATAATGCAGTAAAGTTTTTCTAAACAAAAAAACAGTTTGAATATTGTAAAATCATCGACTACTTACTATTGTTGAATCCCAAATGCTTAATTTGATAAGAAAAGTATGCCCCTGTATTAAGACCTTTTTGCTATATAGATCATTCCGCTATTTAGACCATTTCGCTGTATATACCATTCCGCTATTAGACCATTTTGCTATATAGATCATTCCGCTATTTAGACCATTCCGCTATTAGACCATTTCGCTATATAGATCATTCCGCTATTTAGACCGTCGAATTCGATAGACATGATAGTAAAACTTTTTTGAAGAGTCGTAAAGTGTATAAATTCTAGATTTGGTGATACATGTTTATAATTAGACAAAATGATTATCAGTAACACGATAAGAATAATTTTTAAAAGACAAGATTTGAGATAGAATGAAATCCAATACACATCGTGTGCTCTGACTTTCAAAAAATATCATACAGTACAATATGTTGTGAGCCTTCGAATTTAGCCACTGGACCGTGGACCGAGTCCATCGGTCCAGTGACTTTCAAAATCTTAATGGTCAGATGGTCCACTAGATTTATACAGCCACCATTTTCCATATTCAATAAAAATAACTTTCATTTGGTCCAGTAAAAAATTCCATTGTGCTACACCGAACGTCCAGTTCTTATAAAAGTTTGTTCTGAATACTGATATGCCATACACTGCTAATTTCCTGTTGGTCAATGTTTTATCATTCTTTCTAGCATTTTCCTCGACCATTTGTGGCTTTTAAACAATAAAGCATAAATGGCATTTTGCTTAAAGTTATATATGTAAATATATAAGGTGTGCTTCTTTCAAGCCTCCTGAACAAATAATCAGGTACTTATAATGTTTACAGCATTTGTGTTGTTTGCGCGCTACATGACCAATTAGTGTCGATGCGTCTTATGAAATAGAAATCTAGTCAGAGCAGTAATGTTTTTATCCGACGCTATGTTATATGATTATTAGAAGCGTTTTAAGAACCATTTGATTCCCGGACGGGGCATACTTTCGTGGAGTTTGGTCATGAAAAAATTTTGTACGGCCATTTTCCCTCCCACCACTGATTCTAAATCATGCAGAGCAGTAGTCAGTCACTGGCGGAAGTATGCGCCTAGTAGTTGGTTAACAAATAAATCCAGAGATTTAGCCTTTCCATGAACAGTGAGAAGGTGGACTGACTGCCGTGATATGACCTATACAATGTGTTGCTACGGCGTTAAACCCAGCTAAAGAAAAAGATTACAATCATTTGAATCTATATATAATGCAAAAAGGAACCCATACATACCTTATTTGTTATCACTTTTGAGTTCTTTATAAAGGCATAGATGTCTCATATATCATATATGCTCAGTATTCCTGAAACAAATTATGGTAAAATGTTAAAAGACATGATTAGTATATTTCTCTGTTATAACAAAGAACAAACTATACCGTTGTATAATATCATTATACCACGAAATGTCATTTATTATTCGACACGATAAAAATTCATTAGGTTTTTAATATTTGTGTTAGGATCATACGTAAGATAAGAACTACACGTTCTTTCGTGAGATTCGGTCTACCTTGAATAGTATATACAGCTAACTCCTTGCCGTTGTATAATGAACACTATACCACGCTAGAAAATAATTATTTTATTTATCAAAAATGTCATTACCATTGATATGAGCATAGATCCTTCTAATATCAGTATTTAAATGACTAAATTTACTATAATTAATTTTATCAAGATATATCAACGAACTATGGTGTATCTGCATGTAAGGCGGATACAGGGAGGAGGGTCTTACAGATCCGGGATCACTAGATTTTCATACGCGGACTTAAACTACCGCGAACTTTGACGAAATGGCTAAAATAGCTATATTTATGGTTAAATGTGTAAAAAAAGGTTATTTACTTAGATTGAATTTTTGACCAATATAAAAAATTCTAAAATTTGACCTCCCCACCCACAATCCTAACACCCCTTGAAAAAATGGACCAACTTGTTAAATATTCCTGCATCCGCTTTCATCTTGCGTGTGTTTAACCGGATATTTTATAAGGAATTTATTTAGCGATGCAATGATAAATGTATTGTAGTAATTCAAACATTAGAATAAGATAATGATTAAAATCTCAACCACTTATACTTCAATTAACAACTAATTACCCTGATTTCAAGGATGCATTCAAAACTTCCCACGCATTTCTTCAAAATACATGTATTGAAAGAGTTGTCATAGTTCGACGAAGTAAACGCCTATAAATAATGATGCAATAAATAGCAGCTATGAGCTCGATTCAGTAGAGACATTTTCTCTAAAGTTCAAAATTCATTAATGGTAGTTTATCATAAACCAATAGAATATTTCAATGTTTTTCGAATCTAAATTTGTATTCTATGTCCCTAAATCACGATATGATCATTCAAAGTAGATATGAAAACGGACTTAAAGCCTTCAGCTCAATAATATATAGCAATCATTAGCATTAGCAATAAAGATCTGAAGTTAAGTTAGTCGAAGTTAGCATTTAAAAAAAACACGGAACTCAATTCCTTTCTTAACGTTAAAAATAAACGACCCTTATCATTTTAGAGCTTTAATTGGAGGACATTTCTCCAATCGCGAGGATTGATCTTATACAACATGTGATTGACAATCAAATTATACTTTCGGTTTCGATCTACCTTCACTTTGAAATACAATAAATATCACATGTAGATTGTTGCAGTTGTTCGTGTCTGACGGGACTATGCGCCTAGTAACTGACTGAAAACTAAATCCAAAGATCTAGACTTTCCTGGGACGGCGAGTATGTTGACTGACTGCCGCAATATGACCTATACAATGGGATGCAACGGCGTTAAACCAACAAAAACAAATTCCCTGTTGGCGAACTTGAAGAGTCTTAAGATGTGAATAAAAATGAACTTACCTTTAATAATGAATCATATCCAGAAATATTTGGTCATTTAACTTGGTAAATAAAACATCCCAAGGCTGTTTGACCTCCGTATAGTAAGATGTGTACGATAACCATGATTAAAATCAAAGTCGCCAACAATTTTATTTACTTCATGAAGTAAGCTTTTCATGCTTCACTGGTTATAGTTGGTTTATAGATCCTTTGTTGTTGTTTGTATACAAAATGTCATACACTACAGGTCGTATTCTAGGTCATGCGTGTTTTTGTACTTTAAACAATGGACTTGCCCACTAAATAGGTGAGTAAGCTAATGCATTAACAGCAATTTACTGATTTAAACAGGCCATTTTTATGTGTAACATTAATTTTAAATAGTGTGTATGCACATTGTAAATTTTAAATAATAATATGTTTATAAAAAAGTGTAAACTAATTAAACTATAAAATTGTAAAAATAATTCACCCCTAAATATTTGTGTGTAATGAAACTGGCTATGTTTATATACGCAATGTTTACGTGGACAACATGTAGGTTATGAATATTTATGTACTTTAAAATAATGGACGTGTCTATTCTCTGGGTGAAATAATGTGATGCGTGTACATTTTTTATTGATATATACATACTCAGCTTTCCTGACAATTTGCGTTTTAAATGCATTTTTTTGTTTGTTTATTGGGTAGCGCCGTAGCACCAAATTGTATAGGTCATATAATTGCGGTCAGTCAACCTACTCACTCCTCCTGGAAAGGCTAAATCTCTGAATTTAGCTGTTAACCAACTACTAAGCGCATACTTTAGTCAGTGACTGACAACTGCCCTACATAATTAAATATCATTGGTAGGAGTGAGAATGGCCGAAGAAATAATTTCATAACCAAGCTCCACGAAAGTATGCCTCGACCGGGAATCGAACCCACGACCCCTCGATCAGTAAACTTGCGTGCTACCAACCGAGCTAGCCGAATGGCTTGCACTTTTTTGAAACTCACTCGAAAGTACCGCTATGATTTTGGCGTCATATATAAATTGGCTTGAATTTGTATTTGTACCAGTACCAAATATCTGTTTCCACTACGAAGAAAATCAATATCAGATGGAACAATAGTCCAGTAGTAGAAAACGCGCTCAAAAATCGAGAGGTCCCTGGTTCGAAACCCACAAGTGGCACTGCTAATTTCTTTGAGAAAGAAATTTTCCTACGAGGTGGATTATGTAAGTTGCGCCAAGATAAATCTGGGAGATTGATAGATACCAGTAGCTTTAAAGACGGACAGCATGTTTAAGCATGATATTTAGACTATTAAAATTAATGAAATGAAATTACTATTTATGTTAATCGAAGTTTCGTGGAGCGGAAAACACACTCGGTACCTCCGGATTCGAAAATCTGCTCCAAAGCGTTGAGCACACAACACTATGTTTATAAAGTGCATTCCAAGTATATATTAAAAGGTTATAATTTTATTTAGAAATAAACATGACACATTAAGCAATAAACATCATACATGATACACAGATGTATTCAAATAGCCCTAAGGAATATTAAAACTTAGTCTACTTATTTATCTGTACATGTATATAGACGTATAAAATTTATCAGATTGAAAGATAGTAGTGTTGTCAATGTCCAGTGTATTGAGCTAATAGGAAGAAATTCATTGTTTGTTTGACTCAACGAAATATCTCTATACTGTACAGGGCTCGACTTTAAGCTCGCATACTCGCAAAATGCTAGTGGATGTTGAAAACCGCGAGTAATTTTTATTTTAACTCGCATATTTTCGCGAGTTGAAATTGGTGCGGAAAAAAATCAACTCGCAACATTAGCAAGTCATTTTCCGTTTAATACGAGCACTGCCTTCCGCGTTGGTTCAAATCCCACCCTAAACCTACACCGTTGCTTCTCTAACTAGAAACTTTATCTTACTTGCTCAGAACTGGATGACCAGGAAGTAGCCTCAAAAGGGATTAATCTAAGTTGTAAGAACTGGTTTCATAACCAAGCTGAAATAGAATCAGTATTAAAACTAGTTTAGTCATACTGCGGCAGTCAGTCGTCCTATTCAAGAACACTGGAAAGGCTGGTGTCTTAGGATCCATTGCAGCATATTATCAAAATCTTACGATAATTTAACAATACATTATAGAAGGATTTACGACAAAAAGAGGTCGTAAGACACTAGACAATAAGCACTCCATGCTATTAACCTAATATTGAGAACTAACTTTCGCCAGTGGCTGATAACTGCCCTGTGGCGCTTTTCACTAAATAGCTTACGATAAAAATTATCGTTAGTCAATAGCAAGAAATATCAATGATATGGCCATTTTTTGGCCAATCAATTCTAAGTATTCTTTAAATATGTATGGTATTGTATAACTTTTGAATATCATATCACACTTACGTTTATTGTCCTCTGACTTTGAACTGCAAGGATGTATGAAATTGAAATTCAATGACTTTGAACTGCAATTATGTATGGAATTGAAATTCAATGACTTTGAACTGCAATGATGTATGAAATTGAAATTCAATGACTTTAAACTGCAATGATGTATGAAATTGAAATTCAATGACTTTGAACTGCAATGATGTATGGAATTGAAATTCAATGACTTTGAACTGCAATGATGTATGAAATTGAAATTCAATGACTTTGAACTGCAATTATGTATGGAATTGAAATTTCGTAAGACATTTTGTGAAAAGGTGCATTGTTATAAACAGAGGTAGGCGGGGGATATTATGCTTAATTTGACATACATGTGTTTGTAGCTCATAGTTGTAGGCCTGTAATCAGGAGATCTAAGATCCTTTACTTATTTCAAGTATAATTAATATTAACTATTTCTCCTCATACATTTTCCGGCATATTAAGTGGTTGAAATGTTAATTATGTTTAATTGTTCACTTGTTTGAAAGGGTTCAATTGAACACAGTTAATTTATACGGAAGTTCTCTATTAGTTTACTTACTAATATCAACGCCAAGCTTTTAAAACAGCTTTAACCCCTTAACTATAGAAATTGGCCAAATATTTACCTTAACGCAATAAGGCTATTTCTTGATGTCCTTTTTATAATTAAATACTGGAAGAGACATGGTCAAATTGTTCCGTATGCGATAGTCTAAAAAGCACCACGACCACGACTAGGGCTATTTTGCATCTAATTTTTTATATTGTTTAACCCTTAGTTTGCATATTTTTATCGATCAGTTATATTTTCCCAAATGAGGTCTTAAATGCTAGTACTTTTTAAGGACTGGAAATGTTTTATCTTGTCACCATTTTGTGTCTCTTAGCTGCACTCAATGATCCCGATTTTATTACTTGCGATGAGTAGTACTGTGCTACCTTTTAACCCCGGCAACAGAGTGAGCACATCCTAGTAGCAGAGTAAAGGATTCTCCATAAAAATTAATAGATATATACAAGTAAATCGAAGACAGTGGTAATAGTTGAAAAGTCGGTGAGAGTGCATTAACATGAAACTAAGATTACATTACATGCATTTACGTTTGTTATTTCTTATACATGTACGTAAGTAAGTAAGTAAGTAAATTGTTTATTATAGTGACTAGTATATATTTACAATATAATGCATTGCAATATGTTTCAAAATAATAAATATAAAAAGTACCCGGCCCTACTGGCCTATTAGTCACCTGAAAATGAAGTCATATAATCATATTTACATACATGTATGTTGTAAGTACATATAACATGGCAGGAAACAATCTTATAATTTCAAACTTGTCGCAATAATAACAAGTTTATTATCAAGAATGTATGGTTGAATATTTCTGCCACCAAATAACCACATACATAACTAGTTAATTTTGTGGTTAACTGATTAAGTAAATAGCTTACCACTTACCTCTTATCCAACATATCGCTATCTCGTAAGTGGTTATTTGGTTAAATCATTTGTTAAGTGATTAACTAGTTACGTAACTAGTTAACACATTATCACTTATCCAGAATATTGTCAGCTCATCACTTAACATATTAACTAGTTACCTAACTAGTCAACCACTTAACTAACTAGTATGTTATGTGGTTATCCATTCTTGTACCCAGAGTCTAGTAGGATTTTCGATACTAATTAGATCGAAAATCTTAATAACCTCGGGGTACGAGATTCTTGATAACATCGGGGTACGAGATTGGTGGTTATCTGGTGGCAATAATATGCCACCATAGGAATTCAACAAAAAGTCTCAAAATCTATTCTATCCAAGCATTTTTGATATTGACGTATTTATTAGTTCATTTCCTGTATGAAACTTCTTGACAAGCCTTGATTATCTATTAGATGTTATTAAGTTAGTTAGATCTCCGTCCACTAAATTAGCTAATTTCCGGAGCTAAAATTGTCAACGTAAAAGCCGATTACTTCAATGGACAAACTTCTCAACTCTGTTTACGTCTTGCTAGGCCAAATGATTGTCAATAATTGCATTTGGGCAATTATCATAAGACGTGGCTTCCTGTTCAAAGGTATAGAAACAAATTTCATCGCAACACCACACAATTTAAGATTTGAAATTGAAAATCAGTAGGTGCTTACCATGTTTACTTTAGGTGCCTACGAACCAGTACCTCCTTAGGGACATTGGATTCGAAATCCAACTGCGCTACCGACCCGAGTTGGATGCCGGTTCGAATCCCACCCATGAAGGTTATACCCTTCCATAAAAAATTTGACGGTAATGTCAATTTTCCTCCATTCATAAGGTATATATGGAGAAGTTTCCGGTCTTGTGGAGGGATAGGTTATTGACAATGGTCCAGGAAAGCTCGATTAAGTGCGCTGGACGCTGTAAAATAAAGTAAACAATTGTGTTGACACGGCGTTAAACCCAGTCTATAAATAAATGATTTTGACGGTCTTGGTGGAGAGACTTGACTGTATTACAAACATGACTGTTGAACATAACGAGACGAGCTTTTGTTGCTGTCCTAATGGAACCCATAAATAATTTACACTTCACATTTTGTGAGTCATTAAAGGATCATAACCTTAAAATATTTCACTCCAAATTCATAATTTGCTGATGAACATCTCTGTAATTGTTCTTTATAGCCTGTCATAAAATCTTTTAGCGTAATTACAAATTGTATTCATCTGCTCATCGGAAGACATCAAAAAAGAAAGAGACAAATTGTTAGTTGAATTTAACGCCATAACAATAACGGCGACTGGTCAATCTAAACACCGTTCTTGGAAAGGCGTAATCCCTGGATTTAGATATTAACCAGTAACCAGAAGAATACTTCCGTCAGAGATTGACAACTGCCCTACATGATTTAGAATTTGTGGAAGGAGGGAAACTAACCGTAGAAATTATTTCCTGACCAAGCTCCATGAAAGTATGCCACACCCGAGAATCTAACCTACGACCCCTATATAAAATATTATTGAAGCGTACATGTGTACGCTTCAAACTGAGCGAGTTGGGCGGATACCAATTTTGTAAGAGTCTTAGAGAATTGATTCATACACGTACACGCCATGCATGTAAACCATGCAACTATAAACATGATCGGTTCCATTATATCAATATTTAGAGGATGAAATATTTTATCAATTCGATTGTTTATCTAATTTAACAATATTTTATTGATATATATGCATAAACAATTTACAAAGTGTAGTTTACACGCACTATTATACATACATTAACCCCGTTGATTTAAATACTTATTTGTTCATTAATAATAAGATCATTTGTCCTTATGCAAAATGCATTTCATGTAGAATTGCCTCCACGAAGCGACGCCGCCTTTGTTGCATTCAGTTTTTGCATTCTCAAAATTTTTGCTAACTCGGATAATGCGCCTTTACCCAGCATTTCAAAGATTTACTTTCATAATAGTCAGTCGAGTTCATGACCAAACTTCATAAAGGCAATGGTATTACGAGTGTTTAGCTGCAAAATGGACGTAACTCAATATAAGAAAAGAGTTAGTTACGACTGTTTTGTGTTAAACCGACTATTTGTTTAAAACATCTGAAGTTGTACAGTTTGTCTGTCTAATACATACAATGGGTGGTTTGTGTAATAAATGTTCATCAATTTGGCGTAGACATCATAAATATTTCATTCATAAGTAAAATATCGTATCATGTCTCTTCTATAATTACATTATTCTAAGTACATCAGACTATTTTATGACAAACGTCTAGAAACTATGTAAGACGAGATGGTGTTAATTTAAATAACGTTCCATAAGACAAATGTCTTAAATAGAATAACTCCATTCTATATTACATGTGGCTGAATAGTTAAATGTGCTTATTAAGAGGCTGCACCCGAAAACCTTTATATCGTGAAACCGTATTACATCTTGAATGAAGATACGAGGCTCTTTTTTAACATTTTAACGACATTTTACATTATTACTAGATGGGAGCCCGTGCAAGCACGGGCTTTAGGTAATGACAGTTCTTGAAACTGTTCCTCGAAACAGGCATGGTTATTTATTTAATAAAGGGAAATAAACCGCTGCGGGGAATTTATTATTTAGGTCTATTTTTAGTTTTATCTAGAACTATTTTTAGACACAAAAAACCCCACTATTTTTGTTGATTTTTGGCAGTTTTTGCAAATACCAAGAGGCTTTGTCAAAAAAGAATTGTCAACTTGATATGCCGGTATATAGGTGCTCCAGCGACAAACAAAAGATTTACTCAAAGCTGCGCAGTTTCTTCCACAAAACAGGAAACTCGCAAATTTAATAGTATAATGATAATTATTAACTTATTATAATGATCACTGTTCAATATGGTTGATATGCACGCTGAAGAAGAACATTTCTGTTGACCCTCCACGCTTTTACGACAGAAACAACTATCACGATGGCCCTATAGGTAAAGAAATATGTCAAGTATCTAAATCTTTAAGAGTTACAGTCCATTTTAAGCAGGCCAAATATAATAAGTATCATATGGGAGCACATGCTGCTGAGTATTTTGATCTGCTAAAAGTTTGTTTCCATATACATGCTCATCAAACTTTACAATTTTGTACCCTAACCCTTGATCGTTAAAACGTGTGTAAAACAGTGATCTTAAAGCTACTCTCCATTGCATCGGTTCGGAAGATTCACTCGTACTCGTTCACTTTCTACCTCTGCTAAAATACTACGTGCAAACTGATATTTCTATTTTTAGACAGAGTCATAAACATTTAAATCGCATGACTGTCACGTGGTTTTTAAAAATAGAAGCAAAAAATTCTCACGCCTGTAATTTCAAAATGTCGAAATGCAAAGATGTTGGACAGTTTTGCATTAGTTAGATAATGGAAAATTAACAGAAACGAAAGTAAACATTGATCTTTTTTAACGTGCATCTCTGATCTTTTAATTATAAACATAGAGCAACTTATTGAACTTAAATACAAAGTGTAGCCACGCTATATATGCCATCATACGAGGTTGCGTTCGTCACTAGTATGATTATACCATATAAGGCGTTGTTTACCCGTTCAACCAATGAAAATGCGTATAAAGATTTTCAGCTGAATTGGAATTTGGTCAACTTTCATTGGTCGTTCAAAGGTTCATAGTAAAGGTCAATATAATACATCGACTAGTTTTAACGCAGCGGGTGAATGTAATGTATTCACTGAGCTGCGAGGGGAGTGTATCTTCAAGCAGGTGCCCCCCCACAGTTCTTGTTTACACCTGGGTGGGGAGGAACAACTGTATGTAAATTTCTTGCTCCAGAAAATCAACAGTGCCCCTTGTGGGATTCGAACCTGTTATCTCTTGACCCCTAGGCGAGTGTCCTACCACTTGTCCCTTCCAGCCTTACATTTCTAAGCGCATCATAGCTTATGCCTATATTTTATTATAGGATAAAACAAAGAAAATTGTTAATTATTTCTTAAGTGAAAGATGAGAGAATGTAATTATAAAAAATATACTTTACAAAATATAAATAATAAAAAACTACTGCATAATGTTTGCATCTTAGTGTTATTTGATATCAAACAGCGAACATGTATGGATTATTCCAGTATCCCATGCAATTTTCATTAAGACATACAATATACAGTAAAAACTATGTTCAAATCCATCTTTAGTTTTAGCTATTGAAAGAGTCATGACATTTTGCAAATTACAGTTTGGTAGTTATCTCTAGAAAATCCATTGTTTGTTTTGTAAATTGCATTGTCATAATTAAATACATCATCATTATCACAGCATGCAAATTTCAATTTCAATCTGAATAATTCTCCTTCGAATGCCACATTACTACTGATTTATCGAACACACTAAACACAGTAAAGCAGTTTTTGTAAATATTTATTGGTGAATAAAAAATCCAAATTTATATAAACTTTCAGTAAGATTTTAGCAGATTTTAGATAATAACGTATATTCCTATTTGTTAATTATGAATGAATTCGAACTATTTAAGCAAATGTCACTTCAAAATTTGTTCCTGTTCGGGAATTGTGAATGTATTTGAGCTATCTTTCTCTGCGTAATTTTACTTTAAAATTTGTAACCAGTTTCCTAAAGATATGATACCTAGCGCTTTGTCCCCTGGTAACCTTTTTACGCCAAATGGAATAAGTATAAGGTTATTCAAACGAGAGTTTTTATGTTCCTATTCGAGAATTGTGAATGAATTCGGATTATCCATCGCTGAGTAATTTCACTTTACAATTTGAAACCAGTTCCCACTATTTAGCGCCAATTCCTCAGGTACCTTTCTAATACCAAAGTAATGAATATTGAATATAAATTCCTATTAAATCGAGGGTACCAGGGGGTGATATGTTTAGAAAACTGGCCAAAGGTTAAAACTATTTGCTTTGTTTGAGAACAGCACACATGCGCATACCATTTTTCTATCATCGTTTAAATGACAATGAAGAACTTTAATCGGTACTATTAATTGGTTACCAACACCCCAAGGTCCGAGAACTACCGGGGACGTTGACTTTGGCGCGAAAACAATGCGGCTCCACCCCGCACTCCCCCGAGGGGTTGGGTGTCGCGAGTTACAAATGACTAGATTTCTCCTCCAGTATTCATCACTAAAAGTCTTGATTCTTTTATATAAATAATCAGTAGATCTTATGACGACTATCAAAATACTTTAATCGTTTATTAAATGCGAACTTTCCGAAGATTTTTCCATCCAATGTAAATTCAACTAAATTGCAATGTGTGGAAACAAATCAATATAATTTATAACTAGCTTTCAGTACTTTAATTTCTCATGATATATCAAATATATGATACAACGAAAGCATATAAATAAAGTATCATCCTCTCAAGTATTGATGGCCTATATTTCATCCTGTCACGGAATAAAGACTGAACATTGATAATAATTCTCCCATCAATTTTTGCGGTGATTTAGTCAGACATGCTTGCGAATATTTCTGCAATAGGAACTTAAGAATCATAGACTACGATTAAAACATTCTGTTTTAAAAAAATGAAGCGTTAATACGTATTATTTCTAGTCGCTGCAGTTTCAATCGCAGAAATTACACCGTTGACAATATATTATGTTGACAGACGTTTGTCTCATGTTTTCAACGAGGCGTTGTCTCAGACAACTGATAAATTCAGCAGACTTTTATAGCATTTTGACTACAGAAAGACTTGACTGAACAGAACAAGAAGTTTGGAGACTTCAGCTTGCTTATTTATAAGGTTGAAATCACAAGTACTGGTATCCAATAACGTGTTAGGCTATGGCGTCTACTGAAATGAAGTTCGTATCATTAGGACTGCAACGGTTCCATTCTGAGCATCTCGACCATTCATTATAAGAATCATCTGGGAAGGATTCGTAGGGAGTCAACTAATAACCCAGGGTTTTTACTACATACGCGAAACGAAGCACGAAAGGGTTATGCAAAATAATTCTTGTCGTATGTACATATAAATACATTTCTTTTACTAAACATTTGACTATATATTGTTCAGCAAATATCATTTAAACGGGCTTTTCAAATTTATGGACTAAAGTTAGAGATATATCAGCGTCTAAACGACCGTGGAGTTGTTTACTTCAACACCGGTGACGCCAAGGTAGTTCCAAAAAGAATCCTACTAAATATGCCCGATGTTATTCTTTGTTAATGGCCGAGGAGTTCAGAATGCCACGGTTAATCCACAGTTCGAAACACAGGGTGCATGTTTCTTCTATACAATTAGATCTGAACCCAAACTATTTTACTAAACTAAACCAAACTTGTGCAAGTGTCTCTTGATGGCTGACAACTGCTCTGCTTAATACAGAGATAAGAGGATAAATGACAAAAAAAAAATACTTCCGATTGTCAGTATATTCTGCCTGTAATATGTTAACGTTGTATAAGAGACGTTTTTCAGAATCATTTGATTGTTGTTTTCCACCGCACGAGGAAAAAAACCGACGTCGTTGTTTGAATAAAAGTCGTAAAAATGTAATTCAAATTTTGTGAGTCATTAAATGGTCATATCGTTAAAATATTTCACGCACAATTTATGTCAAAAGACGCACATTTCCTTTAATTGTTCTTTATCGACTGTCATAAAATATTTTAACTTAATTATTGTCTATTTTTTCTCAACTGTCAAAGTTTGAATAATTTCACGGTGAATGATTACACACTATCTCAATATCACGTGTTTAACACAAAGAGCGTTTAGTCACCGTGAAATTATTCATGTTTTGACAGAACAGAACAGAACATATATTTTATTTATGATTTGTACATAGTACATCATCAGTATACAATATAAACAGTACAAGTAACATTTGACAGTTGAGAAAAAACGAACAATACATAGAGCGATGTTTACTGGAAGACAACATACCATTTATGATATACATCCAAAATAAAAAGATACATGCATGACAAGGTTTGAAATTCTAGCCAATGTTTCCAATTGCCAGCTTGCTCTAACGAAGGAGGCCTGTTATATTTAAAAACATTTTAAGCCTCTTTAAACTTTTCAAAAACAATGAAAACTTTGCTTCATTTAGCCGACAAAACGTCTCAAAACGCAAGATGAATTGTTAATAAAAAGGAGAATTATGATAAATATACAAGTCAAAGATAGTAAAGTTCCACTATAAAGACCAACTTAATTATTGCAAAAAATTTTAGTCCAAAATTGAGAATACAAATGTATGCCCTTACATTGCGACGGTTTCACTATTAAGACAATTGAATTTGATGGTCCTTTATGACGAAACTTAACTGATCAACAACTCAAAACATTCCTTAAAAAGCAGGCCTCAGTCGCAAATTGACGACGACTTTCAGCTACTTTGGTATTGTAATAGCTTAGTCCATAAAAACCTGTAAAAGAAACTGAAGCGGCATTGGACAAAATAGTTTTTAGAAAACTGATCAGTGATCATGCGTACCGCAAGTTAGTTTTACTACATGTATAATTAAAGCTTTTTCATGTTACATTCTTTGAATTATACCTTAATGAACTAATCAATGCTAACTTTGGAATATGCTCAAAAGACAATTTCTTTCTTTTAAGGGTAAATCAGAATATAGGTTAATCATAAAAACAAAACATTGTTCAAGTTTTGAAAGTCACTGTGTATGCAAAAGTTAAAACCAAAACCTGAACTCGTACGTACACATAAAAACAAGAAATACATAGAAATTGTGTTCCTTACACTCATATATCCTAAAGTAGATTTACCTTACACAAAATGGTTTGAAGAGGAAAGGCAAGATTATAGAAGCAGACAACAACCATCATGAAATTAATCAAGCAAATGTTTATGTATCTAATATCCAAAAATGCTTATGTATCTAATATAAAAATTCTGAAACTACTCATTTAGATAGCAGGAACACTATACCACAAATTTACATGAAATATTGCAATACTTAAAAGTCGATCTATTGACGTAACAAGAGTCTGAAGCATAAAACCCAAAATAATGGTAATACATTTATTTACTTTTGACATACGAAACACCAAAACGACGATTTTTTGCCCATTTTGGTCCATATGGAGTCTACATTTGACAAGAAAAGATTTATATATAAATAATGACATTCATGTTTAGGATGGTTATAGAGGTACATTTTCTGCTTAAAGAATTAATGGTTTTGTTAATATGGTTACTTCTTATGAAAAATGTACATGGAATAGAAAGTATATCAATTCATTTGTAGAATTATAATTCGACGGTTAATCGACTTGAAATTAATCAAGCAAATGCTTATGTATCTAATATCCAATTTACAATAAAAACTAATTAAGTTCGTGTCTTTGAAATGCAACCCACAGTATAAAAATATCTTCATTACCACTAAAATACATTATCGGTACAATTTTTGCCTAGTTAAAAGCACATTCAAACAAGTTGAATCAATTAATTGTTGCCAAAGCTATCTTGTTTTATGATTCATTGAATTATTGAGCAGATAACTGTCAGTGATAAATTTCCTAACCTTATAAAGGTTACATCAAACAATCGTATGTGAAACATATAAAAGTATTTATGACAATTCTTGATTATCTATTTTTAATTAAATGGAGAATTTAGACTTGTTTCACAATTCTACAACCAAAATCAAATTTAAATTTAATCATAAAAGTGTTATTTTTTTAACTGGAAAATCACTGAATTATTAATTGGACCGCCGATTACAAATACAAATGTAATGAAATATGAACATACATGTAACTGATAAAAGTTTATTACTGTATTTTTACACATCTTCAACATTTACGGAGGCACATCTAGCGAACAGTTCTACTTGTAGGGCTTAAATAACTATTACTTTGTTTTCAATAAGCACAGGGCATAAGCAATTATTAATTTAACTGTCTGCCAATGAATAAGATCCTTTATTTCCAATAAAATGTATACAAGTTTCTTTTCAAAATAGTACATCAAATGAAAGTATCAACTCATCACATATGTCTTTGAAATCTATGAACAGTGACTTCCCCATACTGTCAAACATTTATGACAATTCTATTGATGCGTCGTCTCTTACGTGATTGTCTATTATATGTAATTAAGTTACTTTGATATTCTTCTCAGAGAGAAATTTTCCGGCGCAAAAAAAATGTCAATTGGTTAGCTAATAAACTTGTCAGAAAAAATGTCAGTCATATCAACTCTGCATTCGTATAACCTCGCTAGGAGCTCAAGTGATTGTCAATATCTGTCCTAATTGCAAGTATCTTCTCTTCAGTTGTAACATTCAATTTAGAAAAATATGATAATCACGAGCACACTCAGTATTTTATAAATATAGTTTTCTTTGACATACAGAAAAGCTAATTAAAAGCACAATTAGTATTTCATAAGCAAAATAATAACGTATGAAACACCATAGTGTCACCATTTGACAGTAAGATTCAATTATGCTTTTAGCATCGTGAATGTCTTTCTGATGTGTACCTTTGTGTATTTTTTACATTTATTGTATCGATTTGCAGAAATACGTGTATCATACAAATCACTCTTTAATGATATATTGCCTTACCTATGATACTAGGCCTTTCAAAAAAAAATACAAACATAACCATGTTTCATAAGAGACTATTCTTAAACTTTATACACAATCATTTATTTGCAATCCATCGACGACTCCATGACGAAATTTAGTTCGTTGTTTCTAGTAATTGATTTAGATTTACAAAAAAAAACTTAAATTTAGCCATACATTTAGTTTCAGAACAATTTCATGCACAACAATTCGGGGCATTATCAGTTTACTTGATTCGAATGGGTTAATAGATGCATCGTAATACTAACTACATTGAATATTTGGCATGAACAAATGCTCAGAAGTTGTAACAAGTCGCCAAGCTCTTCAGCTACTCTAGAGAACATCATAAATTATGTACACCTCACATTAAAAGATCACAACCTTAAAATATTTCATATTCAAAAGATAAACATCTCTGTAATCTCTGTAATTGTTCTTTATAGCCTGTCATAAAATCTTTTAGCGTAATTACAAATTGTATTCATCCGTTCAATAGAAAAGACAGCGAAAGAGAAAGACGGGATCGATAAATGTCTTAAACAAAACTATATCTGGACTTGACAGAGATTGCTCATGAAAACAATAAATGAGTAAATTAAGCTGTATTACACAATATATATTTGTAATAACCTGTCTTTAACCTAGTAGGTACGTGTAGTTTATTTGGCATTCATCATTATATCAGTTTTCATAAATCATAGAAAATCCAATTCAGTCATTTCTTTTATTTCTTTGTATCGGTTGATGTATTTGATCCATTCTAATAAAATATTGACTATTAGTGTCACCAGCGTTTATGATTTCATGTAGAACATGTAGTTTATGTGACATTAATCAATTTATCAACTGCTATAAATCACAATGTATTATATATTCAGCCATTTCTTTCCCAGCTTTGTATGGTGTAGTTACTATGCGATGATTAACAATTTAGAGGTAACCTGAATACGTTTGCGTTAATCAAATTCGGAAAACTGCAATCACAATAATACAATTAGCCATTTCTTTCACATCATCGTACCAGCGTATTCACTTTGAGATAAAGAAAAGTATTATAGTAACCTGAATACTTTAATTTAGTCAAATCTGAAAACTGCAATACGAATGCTCAACTATTGAAGCTGGTAAGTAAATAATTATTAAAATCAATTTTGATTCATATACAAACTGATTTCTCATCACACGTCTAATTAAAATATATCAAATTTAAACAAAAACCTAAACTTGGTTAATAAATGTCGCCAATATTGTTCGTTTAAATTATGTCTGCGATGTAATCGTGTTAAAGCTAGATTTAGCAAATTTAAAAAGCAAGAAATAGTCAATACATACTACAAGTAATTGCATTTATTTTTTATGCACGTTAATCGACCTAACAGGTATCAAAAGCTTAGATACGATTAATAGTTCATTAGAAGGTAAAATGTTATAGACCATTTCAAAAAAAGTCGGCCTAGGTCAAAGTAGCTGATAAACTGTTCCAGATTTATATGCATCAAGTGAAAATCTTATTGAACGTATTGACCTGTACACTGTGAATCACACAACATCAGCCATTGATCACTTGCAAAAATAACCTTGAAGATTTTATAACCTGATTTCAAGACATATTTGCTTGTAACTGATAAATTGTCTGTAAAAGTTCTTAAATTGTCAGTACTAATGTCAAGTTAATATTCGAATATGTAATATCAACATAATGTCATCGTCTAGAGAATTATAGGTAATCGAGTTAGACACATCAGGGGAAGAGAGAAGTCAACTATTCCTGGAGAGAATATAGTGGCCTTGGATCCTTCATTTAATGTGAGATTGCTGTTGCATTAATGTTAATGTTATATGATTTTACACAGTCCTTGAAACATCATAAAAATGTGTTGGCAAATATAACAGGAACAGTAGCAGTCATAAGATAGACATACCACACAGCCAAAAAAGCAAATAAGGCGTTTTCTAGATTCTTTAACTTTTGTTTTAAAACGGAACCAGAAACAAATAACGTTGTCAATACAATAAAACAATGATTAAAATGATGAATGACGGAACAATTAATTCAAGGTTTGCAATTGAAATGATATATATCCATGTTTGTATCCACAGCTACTGGAATCAAACAAGTTTGTCAACCTTTCTGACCGTTGACACAGTTTGTTCTTATAGTACATGGAACAATGAACTTGACGAAGATCCCATGTATTTATATGTAATGATAGAAAATTCTTACAGGATTTTCTTCTCAATATAACAAAATAAACAACTCGAGATATACTCTATATACGCCACAAACAATAAAACGTGTCAATAAAACAAAACAATGATTTGAAAGACAGATATCATAAAAATCCAAAAAATGTCTTTCCAAATGGAATGAAATGATATATATTCATGTTTATATTTCATGCAACTAGAATCTAACCATTTAGTCCACCTTACTGGCCGTTGACACAGTTTGTTCTGATAGCACATGGAACAATTAAATTGACTAAGACCACACATATCCATATGTATCGATAGAAAATTCTCGCAGGATTTTTGCTCAATATGACAAAATAAACAACTCAATATGTACTTTTATTAACTGCTGTATACCACTCTAGATCATATACTATATCTTGTTATAGACTTTATTAAAATCTTTTCAGAAATGATGAGCTTTTACTGGAGAATTATTCAGATTAAAAGTAAAGTTTACATGACATGTTAAGATAACTTCCAAACTGGCATTCCCAAACTTGCGGGCGGACTGCTCGGTCACTTTTAGACCAGAAGGCCCTCAGTGGTGTGTACTATTTCTTATATATTATTTACATTGTTCATACCCAATATTCATAATAAAATGTTGGATGTCAAAATGGACTTTTCCATCAGTAAAATAATGTACGTGCATCGCCTTATTTACCTATTGAATGGGAAAGTCCAATACTTAAAGAACATAAACACGCATGACCTATTATACGACTTGTTAAAGCAGGTCACATTTCATCTCAGATTATGAATGAATATGTTTGTAACAATATTCCCCTCGTTTTGCTTCATATTGTGAACATTTCGCGATCAGTTTTCCTCATGCGAAATGCATTACATGTCGAATTGACTCCACGAAGCGGAGTTGTATTCAGTTTATGTATTCTCAGAATTTTTGCTAACTCTGATAATACACCTTACGTCGCATTTCAAAGATTTTACTGTTATTAGTCGGTCGAGTTCATGACTAAAATTCACGAAACTTTAGCGCAAAACGGTCGTAACTCAATATAAAAAAAGGTTCGGTTACGACTGTTTTGTGCTAAAACGGCTTGTGTTTAAAACATTTGAAGTTGTACAGTATGACTGTCTAATACATACAATAAATGGCTTGTGTAATAAATGATCATCAATTTGGCGTAGACATCATAAATATTTCATTCATAAGTGATACATTGTATCATGTCTCTTCTATGATTACATTATTCTAAGTACATCAGACTATTTTATGACAAACGTCTAGAAACTATGTAAGACGAGATGGTGTTAATTTAAATAACGTCCCATAAGACAAATGTCTTAAATAGAATAACTCCATTCTATATTACATGTGGCTGAATAGTTAAATGTGCTTATTAAGAGGCTGCACCGGAAAACCTTTATATCGTGAAACCATATTACATCTTGAATGAAGATACGAGGCCCAAGTGCTTTTTTAACATTTTAACGACATTTACATTATTATAATGATAAGTATTAACTTATTATAATGATCACTGTTCAATACGGTTGATATGCACACTGAAGAAGAACATTTCTGTTGACCCTCCGCGCTTTTACGACAGAAACAACTATCACGATGGCACCATCGGTAAAGAAATATGTCTGAACTAAGAAAACTCCCAGTAAAACACAATCTGCTGAGTATTAACTTCTGGTACAAGTATCTAAATCTTTAAGAGTTACAGTACATTTTAAGCAGGCCAAATATAAATAAGTATCATATGGGAGCACATGCTGCTGAGTATTTTGATCTGCTAAAATTTATGTTTGCTTCCATATACATGCTCATCCAACTTTACAATTTTGTACCCTAACCCTTGGTCGTTAAAACTATCTTCAAACAGGTGGCCCCCACAGTTCTAGTTTACACCTGGGTGGGGAGGAACATCTGTATGTAAATTTCTTGCTCCAGAAAATTAGCAGTGCCCCTTGTGGGATTCGAACCTGTGATCTCTTGACCCCTAAGCGCGCGTCCTACCACTTGCCCCTCCCAGCCTTATCTTTCTAAGCGCATCATAGCTTATGTCGTTATTTCATTATAGGATAAAACATGGAAACTATTAATTATTTCTTAAGTGAAAGATGAGAGAATGTAATTATAAAAATATACTTCACAAAATATAAATAATACAATATATTGCATAATGCTTGTATCTTAGTGTTATTTGATATCAAACAGCGAACATGTATAGATTTATTCACGTATCCCATGCAATTTTCATTAAGACATACATTATTCAGTAAAAACTTTGTTCAAATCTATCTTTAGTTTTAGCTATTGAAAGAGTCATGACATTTTGCAAATTACAGTTTGGTAGTTATCTCTAGAAAATATATTATTTGTTTTGTAAATTGCATTGTCAGAATTAAATGCATCATCATTATCACAGCATGCAAATTTCAATTTCAATCTGAATAATTCTCCATTGAATGCCACATTACTGCTGATATATCGAACACCCTTAACACAGTATAACAGTTTTGTAAATATTTATTGGTTAATATAAAATCCAAATTCATATAAACTTTCAGTAAGACTTTAGCAGATTTTAAATAATAACTTTTGTTCCTATTAGTTAATTATGAACAAAATCGAACTATTTAAGCAAATGTCACTTCAAATTTGTTCCTGTTCGGGAATTGTGAATGTATTCGAGCTATCTTTCTCTACGTTATTTTACTTTAAAATTTGAAACCAGTTTCCTAAGGATATGCTACCTAGCACTTTGTGTCCCTGTATCCTTTTTACATAAAATAGAATAAGTACGTGATATCCAAACGAGAGTACCAGAGGACAAAGCGCAAGCGCGAAATAGGATTTTAAACAGAAACTCAATGTTCGTATTTGAGAATTTGTAAATGAATTCGGATTATCCATCACTGAGTAATTTCACTTTACAATTTGAAACCAGTTTCCACTATTTAGTGTCATTTCCTTCTGTACCTTTCTAATACCAAAGGAATGAATATTGAATATAAATTATTATTAAATCGAAGGTACCAGGGGGTGAAGCGATAGCAAGCGATATGTTTAGAAAACTGACCAAAGGTTGAAACCATTTGCTTTGTTTGAGAACAGCATATATGCGCATACCTTTTTTGTATCATCGTTTAAATGACAATGAAGAACTTGTGCACACTATTAATTGGTAACCAACACCCAAGGTCCGAGAACTAGCGGGGACGATGACTTTGGCGCGAAAACAATGCGGCTTATTCCCGCACTCCCCCGAGGGGTTGGGTGTCGCGAGTTACAAATGCCTAGATTTCTCCTCCAGTATTCATCACTAAAAGTCTTGTTTCTTTTATATAAATATTCAGTAGATCTTATGACGACTATCAAAATACTTTAATCGTTTATTAAATGCGAACTTTCCGAAGATTTTTCCATTCAATGTAAATTCAACTAAATTGCAATGTGTGGAAACAAATTAATTTTGTTTATAACTAGCTTTCAGTACTTAAATTTCTCATGATATATCAAATATATGATACAACGAAAGCATATAAATAAAATATCATCCTTTCAAACATTGATGGCCTATATTTCATTCTTTCACGGAATAAAGACTAAACATTGATAATAATTTACCCATAAATCTTTGTGGTGATTTAGTCAGACATGCTTGGGAATATTTCTGCAATAGGAACTTGAGAATCGTAGACTACGATTAAAACATTCTGTTTTAAAAGAATGAAGCGTTAATACGTATTATTTCTAGTCGCTGCAGTTTCAATCGCAGAAATTACTCCGTTGACAATATATTATGTTGACAGACGTTTGTCTCATGTTTTCAACGAGGCGTTGTCTCAGACAACTGATAAATAAATTCAGCAGACATTTATAGCATTTTGACTAGATAAAGACTTGACAGAACAAAATAAGAAGTTAAGAGACTTCAGCTTACTTATTAATAAGGTTGAAATCATAAGTACTGGTATCCCAATAACGTGTTAGACAATGGCGTTTACCGAAATTAAAGCCTCATTATCAAAAGTTACTCTGTTTTTGGGCTGCAAAGAAAATAGACATTTATCCATTTCAAACACCTCTTATAACCAAGATTTTAATAAAATGTAAACATTGCTTAAGTATGTTTGAGTTATTCATTACATTTCAAAGTGAAAGTAGATTGGAACCAAAAGTAGAATGTGTTTGTCATTATTTGGCTCGATAGTTTTGATCACAGTATGTTTAAGATGAAGTTTTATTATATAAACTGCTTCAAGTTACATAATTAAGCTCCATTTAAATGGAATTAAACTGGTTTTGATCACGTACATTGAACACTAGCGAATAAGTTAAGATAGATTGCTCTTATAAAAGTAGCCCATTTATTTAAGGAAATGGACACTTCGTAAAATTTAATTTAGAAAGCAGAGTGGCTAAGGATATTGACTGTTGATGAATATATCTTCGTACAGTGGCTTTAATTTTGTTTTCTGCCACGGTTCACCAACATTACAGCTAGATTCGAAGCATAGTTTGCACGGAACCCAAACTATTTTACTAAAATTTAAACAAACTCTTGCTGGTGTCTATCTGACAACTGATCTGCTTGATACATGTACAGAGGTAAGTGATTAAACAATCTGATTAAAACCTGATCTAAAATTGCTGCTAGCCGACTCACTTATTTAGATCTGGCTGTTTCGTTATGAGGGTCACGTTCAGGAGACCTTTTCTCATAACAATATTCATTACGCAATCATTATGTTTAGTAACTTGTTTACATCGTCTACGTCAAGCAATTGAAATGAGCCGTCCAATCAGAGCCTGTGAATAACACTACCGTCAAATTAGCTCGCAAATTTTGGGCTAAAAATAAATTACGAAATCAAGATACTATTAATAGTGTTTCGTCTAGCTGAAAGCCATGCATAAATTGGTCGACACAAAGGCCATCTTGACGTGACCGTCGAAGCGACCCTAAGTGATCTTATACGACAGTGTTATACAGGATATCTGTTTACGGAGATTGATCTGAACCCAAACTAATTTACTAAAACTAAGCCAAACTCTTGCTGGTGTCTCTTAATGGCTGCCCAGCTTGATACAAAGGTAATTGAGTAAATGACAAAACAAATTATACTTCCGACATTTGATCGTTCTCTTCCACCGCACGAGGAAAAACAAACCGACCTTGTTGTTGGAATAAAATTCGTAAAAATATAATTCACATTTTGCGAGTCATTAAAGGGTCATATTGTAAGAATATTTCACGCACAATTCATGTCTTAACGATGCACATTTCCTTTAATTGTTCTTTATCGCCTGTCATAAAATATTTTAACGGGATTACATAAAGCGATGTTTATTTGGAGACAGCAAACGAAGATCAGAGGGTCAATAAACTGTCGGCTGCAACAACTCAAACTCATGTTTTTTTCAAGAATCATTTTAATGCATCCTAAAAAGGACCATTTTATGATATACATCCAAAATAAAAAGATATGACTAGATTTGAAATTCTAAAAGCCAATTGGCATTTTGCTCAAACGAAGAAAGGCCTGATTTATTCAAACACATTAATTTTTGAGCCTCTATGAAATTTTCAAAACCAGAGTGAACCCATAATGGTTACATTTAGCCGACAAAACGTCTCTCTATTGAGGATTCACCCTAAACACAATCATGGTTTGAAGAGGAAAGGCAAAGAGTATCGAAACAGTCAACAAACATTATAGGAACATTTCTGAAACTACTCATTTACGAGATGCCCCAAAATACCAGGAACACCATCTCACTAACTTACATGAAATATTGCAATACTTAAAAGTTGATCTATTGACGTAACGAAAGTCTGACGCATAAAACCCAAATGATGGTAATACATTCATTTACTTTTGACATACGAAACACCAAAATGACGATTTTCTTGCCCGTTTACATTTGACAAGAAATGATAAATGTATAAATAATGACATTCATGTATAGGATGGTTATAGAGGTACATTTTCTGCTTAAAGAATTAATGGTTTTGTTAATATGGTTACTTCTCATGAAAGAAAAATAATGTATATGGAATAGAAAGTATATCAAATTGAATACGGTTGTAAAATCAATATAATCGACGGTTAATCGACTTGAAATTAATCAAGCAAATGCTTATGTATCTAATTTACAATAAAAACTAATTAAGTTCGTGTTTTTGAAATGCAACCCATAGAATAAAAATATCATCATACAACTGTAATCACTAAAATACATTATCGGTACGATTTTTCAAAGACAAAAGCACATTCAAACAAGTTTAATCAATTAATTGTTGCTTAAGCTATCTTGTTTTATGATTCATTGAATTAATGAGCAGTAAACTGTCAGTGATAAATTTCCTAACCTTATAAAGGTTACATCAAACAATCGTATGTGAAGCATATAAAAGTATTCTTGATTATCTATTTTAATTAAATGGAGAATTTAGACTTGTTTCACAATTCTACAACCAAAATCAAATTTTAATTTAATCATAAAAGTGTTATTCTTTTAACAAGAAAATCACTAAATTATTAATTGGATCGCCGATTACAAATACATGTAATGAAAATGAACATACATGTAACTGATAAAAGTTTTTTACTGTATTTTAACACATCCTCAACATTTACGGAAGCACATCTAACTGTCTGCCAATGAGCAAGATCCTTTATTTCCAATAAAATTTAAACAAGTTTATTTTAAAAAAAGTACAACAAATGAAGTATCAACTCACTACATATGTCCTTGAAATCTGTGAAGAGTGACTTTCCCGTACTGTCAAAAATATAAGACAATTCTTTTGATGCGTCGTCTCTTACGTGATTGTCTATTATATGTAATTACGTTACTTTGATATTCTTCTCAGAGAGAAATTTTCCGGCCCAAAAAATTGTCAATTGGTTAGCTTATAAACTTGTCAGAAAAAATGACAGTCATTTCAACTGTGCGTTCGTATAACCTCGCTTAGAGCTCAAGTGATTGTCAATATCAGTCCCAATTGCAAGTATCTTTTCTTCAGTTGTAACATTCAATTCCGAAAAAGATAATGATCACGAGCACATTCAGTATTTTATAAACATAGCTTTCTTTGACATACAGAAAAGCTAATCAAAAGCACCATCAGTATTTCGTAAGCAAACTCATTTGATAAAAATTGAAATAATAACGTATGAAACACCATTGTGTCACAATTTGACATTAAGATTCAATTATGCTTTTAGCATCGTGGAGGCCTTTCCGACGTGTATCTTTGTGTATTTTTTACATTTATTGAATCAATTTGCAGAAATATATGTATCATACAAATCACTCTGCTTTACCTATTTTACTAGGCCTTTTCAAAGAAGAATTCAACCCTAACCATGTTTCATGATAGACTATTCTTAAACTTTTTACACAATCATTTATTTGCAATCCATTGAATACTCCATGATGAAATTTAGTTCGTTGTTTCTAGTAACTGCTTTAGATTTACAAAAAACTTAAATTTAGCCATACATTTAGTTTCAGAACAATTTTCATGCACAAAAATTCGGAGCATTATCAGTTTACTTTATTCGAATGAGTTAATAGATGCATCGTAATACTAACTACATTCACTATTTGGCATGAACAAATGATCGGAAGTTGTAACAAGTCGCCAAGTTCTTTTGATTCTCATGTGAGCATCATAAATTATGTACACCTCACATTAAAGGAGCATAACCTTAAAATATATCACACAAAATTCATATTCCAAAGATGAGCATCTCTGTAATTGTTCTTTATAGCCTGTCATAAAGTCTTTTAGCGTAATTACAAATTGTATTCATCCGTTCAATAGAAAAGACAACGAAAGAGAAAGACGGGATCGATAAACGTCTTAAACAAAACTATATCTGGACTTGACAGAGATTGCTTATGACAACAATACAATGAGTAAATTAAGTTGTATTTCACAATATACATTTGTAATAACCAATCTTTAATCTAGTAGGTACGTGTAGTTTATTTGGCATTCGTCAATATATCAGTTTTCATAAATCATAGAATTTCCAATTCAGTCATTTCTTTTACAGCTTTGTATCGGTTGATGTATTTGATCCATTCTAATAAAATATTGAGTATTAGTGTCACCAGGCTTAATGATGTCATGAAGAACATGTAGTTTATATGTGGCATTCGTCAATATATCAACTGACATAAATCACGATATATCATATATTCAGCCATTTCTTTCACAGCATCGTATCATTGAATTCACTTTGCGAGGATCAGCAATATAATGGTAATCTAAATATTCAAGTTCGTGTTGTCAAATTCTGAATACTGTCATACGACTGTTCACCTACACCAACAAACATAGAGCGGCCCTTAACAGAATAAATTATCTGCATAGACATAATGTTTTAATTGAATTTAATCTCTGCAGAGCATCAACCTCTGAACAGCAACACAGGTTAGTCCCTCCTAGTGGGTGTTGTTAAAGAGAGGTTGTTCTGTAGTAAAAAGTTATCAAACCTAATAGTGATTACTAGAAAAACTGAATTATCACCACTCGCCTTATCCAATTATATCAAATTCAATTAAAAGCTTGAT
This sequence comes from Mactra quadrangularis, assembly GCA_025267735.1. NCBI lineage: Eukaryota > Metazoa > Mollusca > Bivalvia > Venerida > Mactridae > Mactra > Mactra quadrangularis. The sequence goes on along the minus strand of CM046309.1, from coordinate 53,552,315 downwards.
TTTATTAACCAATTTCGTTGGTTTTAATGATTTCTGCAATATAAACATGATAAAGACAGTTTTAGCTAATTTAAAAAGCAAGAAATTAATCTAAAGACACTTTCACATTGACACTATTTTAAGCTATATTTCAAAATAAATAACATATCAAGCCTTTATTTTCTTTACATGCATGCAATTGTATCTAACTTACATTTTACATTTATGTAAATTGGTTTTAAATATCATGTATTTAAACTCATAATTGACCATGATTTATAAAAATATTATTCTATTGTTTTCGATTTCCCTCTAGTTTTTAAGTAGTAAGCACTATATTACAAACAACAAGACTGAGATGAAAATTCTTAAAGCAGAAATATTCCATTATTGACTGGTCAAAAGGAAATCACATTAATATTGCATTTATCATAGCTTGTCAAAGGAATAACACATGCGGACCAAAACAGACGAGAAATTATTATTTTGGTAGTTCGTCTTCCAAAATTAACCAAATTTAATTGGAAGATTAATCTTTGAATTGAATGTTAGATGCCAGACTGTCGTCTAGTCGTAAATTATAATTTCATGTTAATTTTTATAAATATGCGAGTCTGCTACTTTATTATCCTTAATGATACACAATATACAATATTGTAAATATACAATATACAATTCTATATATGATATACAATTCTATATATGATATACAATTCTATATATGATATACAATTCTATATATGATATACAATTCTATATACAATATACAATTCTATATATGATATACAATTCTATATACAATATACAATTCTATATATGATATACAATTCTATATATGATATACAATTCTATATATGATATACAATTCTATATACAATATACAATTCTATATATGATATACAATTCTATAAATGATATACAAGTCTATATATGATATACAATTCTATATACAATATACAATTCTATATATGATACACAATTCTATATATGATATACAATTCTATATATGATATACAATTCTATATACAATTCTATATATGATATACAATTCTATATATGATATACAATTCTATATACAATATACAATTCTATATATGATATAATTCTATATATGATATACAATTCTATATATGATATACAATTCTATATACAATATACAATTCTATATATGATATACACTTCTATATATGTTATACAATTCTATATATGATATACAATTCTATATATGATATACAATTCTATATATGATATACAATTCTATATATTATATAATTCTATATATGATATACAATTCTATATACAATATACAATTCTATATATGATATACAATTCTATATATGATATACAATTCTATATATGATATGCCATCCTGTATTTAATACATAATTTAGTCTTTCAAATACGTTTTATGTACAGTATACAATTGTTTACACGATAGACATTTCTATATATCATATACATATCTTTTATGTTACAATGCATCACATCAATTTTATTTACAATGTGAAATTCTCTATAAAATATACAACTACCTTATATAATATACCATTCTATATATAATTTGCAAAGCTATAAATTAATATATTTTATACAGGCCTCCTACAGTATTTTTACTATCTCAAAGACATGGTGCTCTGTGAGTCATGTTGTTAGTTGTCATAAACACCAGCTTTAAACGGAAATCAGATGAGTCAAGATATGGTTGATACCATGGAGAAAACAGACATAAGAAAATATTAATCCAATAACTGTACAACCATATGAACCAGTCAAAGCCAGCTTCCGTAGCAGTACCAGGTCACGATGCTTTGCTACCAGAGCTGCCGCCATCGCTCAAGTCGGTTTTCACTAGGAAATTATTAATCTTGATATACATTCCATTAGAAGCTATATGCTTGAGCCCATTCTAAATTTATGCCAAAAAAATCGGCCTTAATCACAGTATCTGGTAAACTGTCTAGATTAATATGCGTCTAGTGAAAACCTTATTAAACGTATTAACCTGTAGACTGAATCACACACCATCAACCATTGGTCACTTGCAAACATAGCCTTGATGTTTAATCACCAGGTTTCAAGTCGTTTTTGCTTGTAACTGATAAATTGTCTGTAAAGGTTCTAAACTTGTCAGTATTGATGTCAAGTTAATATTTAAATATGTTATATCAACATAATCTCATCGTCTAGAGACCTATAGATTATCGAGTTAGACACAAGAGGAGATGAGAGAAGTCAACTATTTCAGAAGAGAATATAGTGACCTTGTAACCTTCATTTATTTTGAGATTACTGTTGCATTAATGTTAATGTGATATGATTTTACAAAATCCTTGAAACATCATAAAAATGTGTTGGCAAATATAACAAGAACAGCAACAGTCAAACAATAGACATCTGTATCTTTTGTTATAAAATGGACACCTTAAACAAATAACGTTGTCAATACAATAAAACAATTATTAAAATGATGAATGAAGAAAAAATTAATTCAAGGTTGGCAATTGAAATGATAAATATCCATGTTTATATCCACAGCTACTGGAACCAAACCAGTTTGTTAACCTTACTGGCCGTTGACACAGTGTGTTCTAATAGTACATTGAACAATGAACTTAACGAAGACCACATATATCTTTTTATTGATAAAAAATTCTTACAGGATTTTCTTCTCAATGTAACAAAATAAACAGCTCTAGATACGCCACAAACAATAAAACGTGTCAATAAAACAAAACAATGATGAGGATGATAGTTATTATGAAAATCCACGAAATTTCTTTCTAAATGAAATGAAATTATGTAAATTTATGTTTATATCCACAGCAACTAGAATCTAACCAGTTTGTCAACCTTACTGGCCGTTGACACAGTTTTTTCTGATAGCACATGGAACAACGAACTTGACAAAGACCACATATATGATGTTACATGTAATTCTTTAACACGCAGTTTTCTCAGTACAAATTATGTGATTCCTAAAGATAACTTTCAAACTGGTATTCCCAAACTTGCGTGACTTTATTAATTTCTGAACATAAAAACTAATCTGCACATATCTCTGATCAAACATTGTTGTTAGAATTTGATGATAATTCCATGAGGTCTCAAAACAAATCACATTGATTTGCTGACAAGTGCCAGACCATACAGACATGTTTTGCGTGCTGTACTTTTTGTGTTATTGATTTTATGTAAAATAGGAATATATCATCCTACAGCATTTAGTCATTTACGTTAGCAGTGTGATGTTATCATACAATGAACATAAGTGTTTTGTTTTAATAAGTAGGAGCAGTAGTCCAGAGGTAGGGCGCGCACTTAGGGATCGAGAGGTCCTGGGTCGAATTCCACTAGGGGCACTGCTAATTCGCTTGAGCAACCTGCGATTGCTTTACGCCGCCCAGGTGTAAATGAGTACATAACAGGGTCATGCTACAATCTGCGCCGTATGTTAACAGTTAGTGTGTGGTTCGATGATCGGGGAAGTTAATGTCAAGACTAGACTGAATAGTTATACTAATAGTAGTTTTCAAAAATCCTTGCTTTCACTTTAATTTTAATAATAATTTGTTCTACAGAATGGCTAAAAATGACAAAATAATGGAATGTTTTAATAGAATCTATGGATTTCAATTTTATCACGTGTGATTGGTAAAATGATTAAGTTGAAAAGTTGAAGTCAGAAGATGTTTCGGTTTAAGAGTAGAATAAATAATTCAATAATACTCAATTTTAATAAATTCCTCTATATCATAACGTCTACGTCTAAATAATACTTTAAAAGGATATAGTCATAAACAATAATATCAAATTTTACTCCATCATGCTTGTCTTCATGTAGTGCAGAAAGCGTCATTTTATCAAAACAATATAATTCCATTTTAGGCATATAACGCTCAAACCAGAATATCGGATTTTGACGTCATCAAATATGATATCAAATAATACAGAAAACGTTTAAAATGATACACTTCCATTTAAGGCATGACATGCTTTAACTATCAGAGAAATAAATCATTGTCGCCGTAATAGATCTACCTATCCCAGATGTTCACTTAGTATGTTGTCTGACAAAAAAATGGTGTTGATTGTCTAACCAGATATAGAATACATTTCTCTGTTATTAATATGTCCGCTGTTTTGTCTTTTTACTGGTTCACACTGGTTCTCTATTGTAAGACTTCTAGTTCAGGTCCAGTAGTTGTCCTGTATCTTACGAGAGTCGGATGTCTACATAGATAGTTGAATACTTTTGTTCTCTCCAAATGGGAATTATTGGCTTGATTGCGGAGTTTATACTTTTATTTCTTCCAATTACTGAAGAGCATGAATTATGTTATCAATCATATATACATATACACGACGGTCGTGACATTGTTGCAGAAGGCATGATTTTGAATCTTTTTTCAAGTTGTTGACTCTAAGCTGGTGTTAATATAGAAATGTGTCCAGACAAGCTGACAAGGGCCATAAAACTTAAATAGCAACAAACAACTGACGTTCATCAACTCGGTGTATCTAAAACAAGATCTTCATCTGAAAAAAAATATTACTGTTATACTTTCAAGAGTGTGTGTTTCACCGAATTAAACATACCCTGTTATTGTTATGCATATAATACAGTTATCTTGTGAGACGTTATTATATAGATAGAGGAGGTATCCTTTCCTAGAGTTTCCAAATATTTGTCATAAAATGGTCTAAAGTACTTTAAAATATTTTATGTAAGAATATGATACGAATTTTCACTTATAAACGAAAACTTTATGATGTCTATATTGAAATGAATAACATGTTTCGTCCATATACATTAAACATGATACTAGGCTGAGGCAGCTAGCACGGAAGTCATGGTAACAGATTTCCTCTGAATGTTACATCGAGAGATTTGTAAACAATTAAGCCTGAAACAGAGTGAATGTAAAAAGCGAATTCCAATTTAATAAACCATTACATATTATATGAAGACAAGAATATTAAGTCCTTAGAGGAGTATGTTAATAAAACTGACAAAAATACAAAACAGAATACTGTGATATTTTTGACAAATTTTTATTGGGAAAATCACATTTTACTGCAGTTGATAAATCTGTTTAACATTTCAGTGAATTATCTAATTGCACTGAAGTAATAGTCATTAATTTCATTACAGAAAATTTCAATTACATGTTCAATTTGTTTATAACGAAATTTGAATTTTCACTGAGTGAACAGTAAACTATTCGAAAGCATTGCAAAATAAACGACCGTTTTTAACTTCTATTTAATCATTGCCTTTCTAAAAGTCTTCATTCATCTATTGTCTATCATACAATGTTTGTTGTATATTTATTTAATTTCGGCATTTCATCTGTAGTTGCTCTTTAAAAGTAATAACTATTATTTACTAAGTCAAATATGATTAAGATTGGTAATTATTAACATGTACATTAAAACTGCTTATTCGTACGTTGTCCAACTTGAAATAGCATTGCATTAATTGGTTTATTCAATATATAAAGTACTTCATTCATTATATCCGGTGGAGGCTCACCATACATGTAATAGTATTTATTTAGAATAATTGTGGATTCTACTCAAGTTCGTTCATAGAACTTAGAAGTTTCCTACCTCATAAATATACATTCAAAGAGGTTACAAATATTATCGCTGGCATTTTTGTACGCATTTGTTTAATATTGTTGAATAAAATCTAGATTTAGTATTAGTAACAGTAACTTGGTTTAATTTCTTTGGAAAATGTTTTGCTTTGTGATGATCGTACCGGTAATGTATTTAGTGCTCTAGATGGTATTTCATATTGTTAGTGATTTTTTGTTACACAAACTAACGCCATGTCGAATGAGAAATTAAAATACTTTAGGAACGAACACTTTTGTTCTAACATTCTAACATAAACACGTGCATTGTTACTAAATATTTTAACGTTATGTCATCTTTTGTTATGAACACAATGACGATTGTTAGAACTATCGTTCATAAAACTTAACAACCAAGTTATTCATATTTTTTGTTTGAATGAAAGTATCATACTGTCGTTCTATATTTGGTATAATGAAACAAAAGCATTCGATGTGATGCTCTTTTTTAATAGCTTCTTCCTAATTTTTTTCAACATTTCACCAGACTGAAGAATACATGTTGGCATTAAGTCAAAACTAATATCAAAGGTAGAATACTGTCCATAACATTACTTGTCAAGTTTATGAGAAACTATGAAACTTAATACATTTTTTATTTATTTAAGCGTTGAATTCATAGTAACTGACCTTTATCGAAAGATAGATGTCATCTTGCTGATACCTAATTTGAATTAACTCAGAATTTCATATTTCGTTATTAAACATCGAATACGTAATAGAAAATTTCTTTAATATAATTTGAAAATAAAAAGTCTTACATCATTGCACCTCGACGTCTGCAGAATCTGTCTATTCTATCATTTACCCAATTTTATCCATGACTATACACATGCTAACTAATTTTCCGTTTCTCGAAGGACAAATGAAATAAGTCGTTTACATTGTCTGCGTTTTGTATTCAGTCTTAGTTTTCGTACAAAAGAATGATCATCCGTTTTACATTGTGTACCTTTACAATTGCTTCTCTGTTATATAATTTGCCATAAAATGTTGCTTGTAAACACATGTTTCACAAGAACAATGCCTCTTTCTTTTCAATTTGCATCAATATTCTTCATAAAAATGCAAATATAGTACTTTTATGTGTTCCGACAAAGGAGCTTGACATTCTGTATCGTCGTTTGAAAAATCCCTCTTTCTTAGTTTTTATTTTAAGAAGGGGGATTTTAAACTATAATACAAAATGTCAAGTGCCTGTGGTTACGACGACAATAAAAATAACGTTTTCATTGCATTTGTATTAAGTTTCCTGGCGTGGCATCTCTAAAATTATTTAAATGTGTAACAGGTTTATCAGTTGAAACATTAAATTTTCATTTGTTAAATGTGCTTTAAGCAATATAAATTTGTAAAAAAGAGCATTCTTGTACTTTTTGTCCGTTTTACAAACGCACATATATCAGGACGCAGTATTTTTGCCTTGTTCAAAGTATCAATGGCTTTTTGGATACGCCCTGTTCAAGTCTCATTGGCTTTAAATCCTCCCGATGAAACAAGTTAAATGTTACCACGTCTTTCCGGCTAGCTATCTCAGCGTAGGATCATATTTAATATATGTGAACACGAAACATGTTGTCCATTTCAATATAGACATCATAAAGGTAAACATTCCTATCATTTTTTAAAAATATTTTAAGTCATTTAGACCATTTGATGACAAATATTTAGTAACTCTGATGAGTAACTCTAAAAAAATTGTGTATCACAAGAGAGCTTTATTATATGCATATCAATAACATTGTAAGCTAAACTCGGTGAACACACAAATTCTTGAAAGTTACAATAATAGTTTTTGTATTTTTCGGTTGAAGATCTTGTTTTAAATAAACAGAATTGATGAACGTCAGTTGTTTATTGCTATCAAAGTTTATGCTTCTTGTCAATTTGCCTTTACCAGTGCTTGCTTGCACACCAGCTGAAGTATTCGAAATTATGCCTTCTGTCACAGTGTCACAGACGTCAGTAAGTAGTCAAGTGTTACAAAGCCTAATGTCTGAAATCAATTGATCAAGATCCATTTTACACCTTAGATAAAGCCAATAACTTTCATTTAGAAAGAACAAAAGTATTTAACTATCTATGTAGACATCGTTAGAAACAGGACAACTACTGGACCTGAACTAGCAGTCTTTCAGTAGAGAACCAGTAAAAAGACAATACAACGGACATATTGATATCACAGAGAAATGTATTTTACGTCTGATTAGACAATCAACACCATTTTTTGTCAGACAACACTCTAAGTATACATCTGGGATAGGTAGATTTACAGAGACAATGATTTATATCTCTGATAAAGCACTTCATGCTAAAAAATTAATTATATCATTTCAAACGTTTTCTGTATTATTTGATAACATATTTGATGGAGTTAAAATCTGATATTCAGGTTTATGATAGTTTAAGCATTTAACGCCTAAAATGGAAATATATCATTTTTGATATAATGGCGCTTTCTGAATTACAGAAAGGCAAGCTTGGTGGTGTAAAATTTGATATTCGTGTTTATGACAAATTCTTTTTAAGGTTCCATAAAGACAAGGACTTGATGATACAAAGGAATTTATAATGTTTAAGTAATATTGAATTATTTACGTCGACTGACTAATTCATATTATATAAGTCCTAGCAATAGTTACACCATTAGATTCTGTCAAAATGTTATCATTAAATAGTCAATTCTAGCCATTCAGTAATACAAAAATATGTTAAGTATACAATTGATACTACGTGCATTAAAAGGAAATATAAAATCATATCTTAATAGTTTCATTCTAATTTTTTTAACTTGCTTATACCTTGCTTAGAATAACCAAACTTGTCATAATGCAAATGGCTAGGTATGTTATTATAAATATAACTTCTTATGCCATTTTTATAATTACTTTACAAGTTCAACAGAACACTCTTGATATTTTACATACGTTTACCAAACCTCATTTAAAATGAATCAAACGCTAAATCTGATTATTTAAACAAGGAAGAGTCTTTTACAGACATTAAAATAGCACACAAACTAATAAAGGCCAAAGAATATTAGAATTATGCAATTATACATAAGGTTAGTATATTGACTTCAATCAGTCTTAAATTGACGATCTAATTTCACAAACAAATGACAATATATTTTAAAAAGTAAGAAATACAATAATACTAAACAATGCGGTTCTCCAAAAATCAATATCTCAAAAAGTACAGCACGCAAAGCATGTCTGAATGGTCTGGCACTTGTCAGCGAATCAATGTGATTTGTTTCGAGACCTCATGGAATTATCATCAAATTCTTACATCATTGTTTTGTCAGAGATATGTGCAGATGTATCTTTTATGTTCAGAAATTGATTAATTCACGCAAGTTTTAGTCTAACAGCTTGGAAGTTATCTTTAGAAATCATATAATTTGTACAGAGAAAACTGCGTGTTAAAGAATTCTATGTAACATCAACATGTCATGTAAACTTTAATTTTTGTCTGAGTAACTCACCAGTGAAAGCTCATCATTTCGGACAAGATTTTAATAAAGTATATATCAAGATATAGTATAATAATTATGATCTAGAGTATTATACAGCAGTTAATATAAAAGTATACATAGTTATTTATTTGGTTATAATCCTGTAAGAATTTTTTATCAATAATATAGATATATGTGGTCTTTTTCAAAGTCATTGTTCCATGTACTATCAGAACAAGCTGTGACAAGTAAGGTTGACAAACTGGTAAGATTCTAGTTGCTGTGGATATAAACATAGATATATATTATATCAATCCATTTAGAAAGAAATTTCGTAGACTTTAATGAACTCTAATGTATGAATGTACTTTATTATTCTAATTATTGCTTTTTGTTTGACAATTTATTTGTTTGTGGTGTCCATTTTATAACAAAAGTTTAAAATCAATCTACAACAACTCCCTCTTAGCTTTTTAGCTGTGTGGTGTGTCTATTTTTTGACAGTTGATTTCCTGATGTGTTTGCTTAAAACTTTTTATGATGCTTCAAAGACTGTGTTTCAAAGACAAATCACATTAAAGCCCACATTATTAAAAGTTACACTGTTTCGGTCAGCAATAATATAGTTTTGATCACGGTATGTTTCGTTATAGAAAAAAACTGCTCTAAACAAGTCACTTTAGTCAGTTATTTCCCCTTGTATACTCTTCAAACAGGTAGGTCTTATTAGTTGGATTACTCGGAGTTTACCCTTACTTTTCAATGTCAATTTGCCAAAATTAATCTTAAATAACTTTTTTGTTAATCATTTAATTTATTTGAACTGTTTTTAGGATAAAGAACTATCTTAATATTATCACTTTTGTTAAAATCTATATTAACAAGAAAGATATTGGATGAAATATTTTGTTATCCTTACATAGGAATTAAATGATAAAATCCGAGAATTCCAACTGTAAGGACCTACTTACCAATTGGATTGCTTCAGATTTTTATCAGGGAAAGATAACTGACTAAAGTCCCTAATTAGATACTTAAGATTTTAAACTATTTTGGACCAGGTATATAGAACATACGTGAGTAAATAAATATAGTGTGCTCTATGGAAAAGTAACCCACTTTTTAAGAAATGAACACTTTGTGAAGTTCAAATTTAAAAAGCAGAGTGGTTTGAACAGTTTATTATGCCTCTAATGCATGTTAGATTCTGATAACTACATATTTGTAAAACAGTTTTCAAGTATACTGTTGATGAATATATTTTCATATAGTGGCTTTAACAATAATACCACAGTAATCAAAAGGATTAATTAATTAATTTAATTAATGGATTCAAGGTCACTTTTCTCTCCTTTGATGATTGACATCTCTCTTTCCTTCTTGTGTCTAACATGATAATCTATAGTTCTCTAGACGCTGAGATTATGTTGATATAACATATTTATACATTAACTTGACATGATTACTGACAATTTAAGAACCTTTACAGACAATTATCAGTTACAAGCAAACATGTCTTAAGTCAGGCGATAAAATATTTAAACTTTAAACATTTTTTCATTTGATTAAACGCCTATTTCTATATCACATATTCAATGGCGCTGTACAAAAATGTTATAAAAAATAAATATATGTAAGTAAAAACCCTCCACCATAAAAACATAATGTATATACAATAACACAAAACAAAATAAAAAAAACCTTTTATATTTCATATTTTTGGACCTACGCCCTTCACAGATCATGATTAGACTTAATTTTACATTTTCATCACTAATTTCTTTTTTATTTATATTTATTTTATATTGAAAACTTGTGTCCTGAACAGTATAACATGATGCTACTGTTAACCGGACATGTCCTGAACAGTGTAACATAACGCCACTGTTAACCAGACATTTCCCCAAAAGTGTCGAAACATCACCTTTTAAGGGCCCTTAATACATCCCCAAAGGTGTCGAAACATCACCTTTAAAGGGACAATTTATTTAGTTTGTCATTGCAGTCATATGAAACAAGGTATAAAATGACTGAGAGCGAGGCAATCCTCATTCCCATGTCATAATGCACTCACTCAATCACTTAGTATGTTTGCCGTAATTGTAAGGTGAGGCATTAACAAGCCATGTCAGTTTTAGAATAGATCATAGAAAGTAGAGAAATAATGAGTTTTCAATCGTTTTTTGAATACATCCAAAGTAGGTGATAATTTGATATCATCTGGTAGCTTATTCCATAGCATGGGACCGACTGTACTAAAGCTTCTGTCACTGAATGTTTGCGAGTGACCAACGGTTGATGCTCTTTGATCTGATCTTTCTCTTTAATACCCATTACATGGATTTCTCTTTTATACATTATCTGCACACTGTCATAGCATTGTCAATTGAATGAGAGTTTGACGTACACATGCAGATGTTTATTCGACATGTAATTTCGACAGAACTGAAAGCTTAGTTGTTGATGATAACGTAAAAACTCAATGGCTTATCATGAAAATAAAGCATTACTAGTGGTGTTTTCTTATTTATATTATACAGTCAACGTTGATTAAGATGGTAATTCAAATTACTGTCATGTTGATATACAACTTTATGAGTTGATACCTATACATGTAACATCTAACCACTAGGTTTACATGTCAATGCTGTTCGAGATAGCAAATCAAATTATTGATATGCTGCCATTTAAAGACCGTTGTAAACTGGTATTTGTAACATCTAAACATGGCTCATATATCCCGATATCTTAGAAAAACCAAGAGCCTGAAAACATATGAACAGCAACAGTAAAACCACTGCCTTCCATTCAACCAAAGAGCAAAGAGGAGGATTTTTTTTGTTTTAAATTTTTGTTACAAAAAGGGCACCACAAACAAATATCGGAAACAAGAACCCTAGAGAATTTCGCCCTGGAACGGACAGTGGTGAAATAATTGCCACTGGGGTTTTTAAACCTGGTTCTAAGGTGTTAACAGCAGACTTAATTATCAGAAGGACCAAAAAGCAACACAAGCCCAATCTCACATTGCAACCAAACTTTCCAATAAACAATCAAAGATTTTAGTGATGTCCTAGCTGGCGATGTTTTAATTAATACTTTCCAATAAAATCCTTCTTTCTCATTCCAAAAAGGTGAAGGTTATCCATTTTATTAATAGAAGTGCTAAATTGAAAAATAAACTCCAAAATAACCATTCTTTCCCTTTTTGGTTCGGCTGGAGTCTACCTTTGACAGGCAATGATTTATACTATACTAATGGGATTCACTCGTCGGCCAGTCAATAAAGTAACATTTCTGTTTAAAGAATATTTTTTCTGTCCATGTTTGTATCTGGAATATGGGTTGCAGAAGTACTATCTAATTATTTTCTTTAAAAGAATATTACTGTGATGTTCCACTATCAGAAACAATGAAACTTGTGGTTCTTTTAACGAAATGATCTTAATATTAGGGCATTACTAGTACAGTATATCATTTGACAATATTCTTATATGAATTTCTTATGGAAACGTTTAGTTATTTGAAGCTTAAGTCGCTTGTTCACATATTTAAACTTAAATAACTACTAGACTGTAACTCTCAAAATTGTATAATAACATTTTGGAATCAATGAAACAGTCAGGGGCGGATCCAGGTTTTTTTCTATGAGGGGTCCAAACTTTTATTAGTGGGGGCCCAAACTTTCAAACCACAACCACATTACACACTGTTTGCAAAAAACGCAACATATTCATAATTAAAACTACATAATCATTTGATCTATGTTAAACACAATGGCGAGTGAAGCTTCATTGTACTTGAATTAAGGGCCTTTTAAAGGTGATGTTTCGACACCTTTAGGAAAATGTCTGGTTAACAGTGTCGTTATGTTACACTGTTCATGACAAGTCCGGTTAACAGTAGCATCACGTTATACTGTTCAGAACACCAACTTTCATAATCACATAAATGAAAATAAATGTAAAAACCAAGTCGAATCATGAACTGTAAAAATGTAGGTCCAATAAACTTGAAATATGAAACAAATCAATAAAAAACATACACAAACACACTATAGAACATCATGTGTGAAATTTTTTATTGAAATTGTATATATTTATGGTGGAGGATTTTTTACACATTTATTTTTGTTATTTAATATTTATCTTTTTGTACAACGCCATTGAACATGTAAAATAGAAATAGGCGTTTAATCAAATGAAGAAGTTTAAGTTTACATAAAAATGACTTATAGTTAAAACATACACTCATGCACGGGTACAATTTGAAAATTTCAGGGGGGTACCACCCGACCCCCCCCCCCGCTAGATCCACATATAAATAGCATTTAATAATGACAATTCTAGAACAACTTGTCATACAGCTGTAAAATGTGGTGATAGAATGCATAAAAGTCTATCTCGTTAATAACGGTATATATGGTTTTAGTGCATTTTATGACTCTTTTAATACTTCTCGAAATCTATAGGTTAGTTTGCCTAAAAATATAAGAAGCAATTTTAACACTATTACAGACACTGACAGACAATTTTAAATTATCAAAAAATGAATTTTCTTAACGAGTAGGTTTTAATTTTGTTTTTACATTTGTTTTACATGTTTTTTGTGAATTTAGTTGAGATATATAAAGTTGTACTAAACAATTGTTACGTTATTTTGTAACATAATAAGTGCATTATTGATGCATTAATTTTGCATTTGAAAAAAAGATTTTTTTCTTTGTTTATAATAGAATTTCCTGAACAAACATCTGAGATAAATAAATACAATAATTATATTAGTGAATTCTACAGTAATTGTATCCCACACACCCTGTCAGCATGATTTAATGTTTTAGATGATAGTACTACAAAATGTCTCACAGTAATACTCAGCTAGAAACCTCCACCTTGTGCATTGCAAAATCATCTTTAATAACGATGGAAGTGATAGACAGACAGGTTAAATAGTCAAACAGTTCATTCGATGGGCGGAGAAAGATGATATGCTTTAACAAAAAAAATATAACTACAGATAAAACCTGAGTATGTGCAGTAAAATTTGTTGACGCTGCATCAGCAGTCCGGTTATTTTTGGATCATCCCTCGTATTATGACCATTCCGTATTAAAACCATTGGTTTTGAAGGTCCCATTCAGTGGTATTTCACTGAATATACATATCGTACACGCTTCTTACGTTTTATTTAATTCTTTTAAGAATGAAAATTTTATAAATCTTTACGGAGTATTTACTTCAAATTAGTTTGGAGTATAAAACAGAAAAACACAAATCAGACTCGGCCAAAAGATTAGGCCTACATATCGATAGCAAACAATAGAATAAGCAGTATTTCAATCTAATTCATCAGATGAATATGCAATGTTGTCATACTTTATAACGCATGAAAAACAAACACAAAAAACAAATAAGACTCGCTTTCATATAAATACATCTGCTGACAATTTGTGCCGTGAATTAAATCAATTAACTCGGTAAGTTTTTGTATTCAAGTATAGTGTTTAGGACATCCATAAAGACGTTAGCACATGTATTACAAAATCAAAAAAGCATTATTTTAATGGACTACAGCATTGTAAAAGGCCAAAAAAAATAAAATTAAATTAAAATATTTTTCTAATGTACTAATAAAATAAAAGCGATAATAATAAAGCCAAAAGAAACTGCTTTTTGGTGAATCTTTTGAAATTTTCAATTTTCATTGACGAAGGTTTGATAAAGTGACTAAATGTATTACATTTGGACTCATTACTATGTGTGTCGACTTCGTCAACCCGTAATGTAATAAAATGCCAGAATGTTATGAGTTTCAAAGTGACGGGCATACCTAATACGACTGTGTCGTTATATGGTTCAATATCATCAAAACACATAAATATGCTTATAGTGTTTTGTTGTATTACGTTAACTATTCTGGAAATTTTTAATTTAATTACATTTTGCACTTTGATTACAAAACGGGTTGCTTCAAAGCTCGACGTGTAATCCGAGCTGCGGAACATACACTATACAGAATCTTGACGTTTTGATTTTTTAAGCTGACTTGAATAGTTTAAACATATTTCAAGTTTTATGTTCTCCGATTATATTCGTTTTTCCCTTGCTAAACAATGTTTCTCTAAATTAGGTATATTTGATTTCTATAACATTTTGCAAATAGACATATTCCGTGGTGTTTCGGTTTTCCTTAAATGCAGTTACGGTGCATATACATTAGTGTTAATGTCATATAAGTTTTGAACATAGTGAAAAAATAAACTGATATTTTCATAGTATATTTTCATCGAATAACACAGCATTGCACCGTAAAACATGAAAGAAAACATTAAATTGCTTATTCCCAAGCATAGAAATTTATATCAATTGACCAATGCAAAACGAGTCTAATGACATGTAAATAAAGAAGAATTTAGACTCATTTTGCTCTGATACATCGATAATCTCAAACAACACATCGTCTGAAATGAGAATCCCACTGAGTTCATTTAAATCATGAAGTTTATGTACTTCAATTCCAAAACTAATTTCACTATATCTCTTTACAGTAGATTGCTTTGTGCATATATAGGGTGTCACAAAACACAAAAACCGCTTTTTACGAGTGTCATTTGAATTAAGTCAGAGATGAGTGTTGTGAAGTTATTGTAAGTTAACAATAGCAGATAGTTAACCGTATAAAAGTCATCACATATATCTAAATTTGCCTTAGGTTCTGATAAATTTCGAGTTTTGTACCTCTGTTTAAATACTGATTAAAACCGATTCATTTTTCTGGGCCACCCTATATATCAGACTATATGTGGTATTCGCGGGAGAATTATTTGGATTGAAATTAAAGTTTGCATGACACAATGTTGATAATGCACGGCTTGGTATAATTCTTAAGCATACATTTTTCTGAACTAATATTTTATTATCTTGTAATAACAACCAACCAAACAGTAATTTACAAAACACGTCCTGATTTTATCATACTCCTAGGAAACGGGAGACAAAATTAAACATGTTTCTGTGAAAATTGTGATTAGATCATTGAAGTAACTCTTTAACTGATTATAGTAAACTTAAAGCTGTATGAATGATCTATACGGAACATGAGCACAAAAGCAATTAAATAAATACTAAATTACATTGTACGTCAGCATGAGCACGTAATTAACACGTAATCTTTGTCGCCTTTTTTATGTGTAAGGATTAAATCTCTCTAAATTTATTCTTGAAATTACTACATACAGTTAAGAAGAAGGGATTTTTTAAAACTACGTTACAGAATGTCAAGCTCCTGTGCATAAACTAAAGATGCTCCATTTTTAGACTTTCGGCGATTTCGCCGAAAGGCTTAAGTTATACCACATGTCGAAAACTATCGACGATTCAAATGCCTGACCAGTTTAACCTGCGCAGTGATACACGTGTCTCTGATATACTACACAGTCAGCGATAAAAGTAGTTCCACCATTTCGTTAATACACTATAGCAGTATACATGTACCGAGTAATCAATGAAGTGTTAATATCAACTGCAGCAAATCACAGGTTTAGAAATGTTGAGAAATTTATATAGTAAGCACAATAAAATGATCTTATATTGATAGTGTATGTAGCTGATAGTTTTTGCCAGTAATACAGCGTAGAATTAACATTTCGCCCACATTTTTGCACTGCTCGATTCGTACTTGAATCTGTTTAAGGAGTAATATTCAGTACGGATTTGTTAGATTTCAATGTGCACGAAAGTCATTCTGTATTTCAATACTTTGATTATATCAAAGGGAGGTAATTACTTACTCATGATGACAGTTACAGTTATTATCAAATAATTCTGCAATCTCAAGCTATGTAAGGAATCGTATCTATACAAAATGATGAGCTTATGGAGTTGAATAAAAACATCCTACTTTGTAGACATGCACCATGCTTTTCAAAATCAGTTTTAATTGAGAGTGGCATGAGGGAATGTTTACCTTAAATCGATGCATTTCCCTGCATCAACCAAAATTTGAATTCATTGAACATAACATTCGAGGCAAGTGTTTTTATATATTTTGTTCTTTTCATCAAAATTTCTCATGAAATCTAGTATTATCTTATTCCTATTCTAATCATTACCGACATACAACAAATAATATATGGTTATTGTACACGATTCAAGTCAATATTTATTTAGAATATTCAATGTTACTTTGTATTTCCATAAACAAATTTCCCCCCTCTATAGAATATATAATTAAATTTCAATTTAAATGAATCACGCACACATGTGAGAATTATGATATATATTAACTTTGCCTGGATAGATTTATTACATTATAGAGCAGAATTTTAATGCATTCGCCATCCTACTGCATTGTCTGTTCACGTAGGCAGCATGGAAGATATTTATAAAGCGTGTCATACACTTATAAATATCGGATGAAATTGATATCCATTCCCTGGTAACCATTTTAACTTTCGTATAGAAAGTGTAGCAGACATGGCTTTTATTACCACTTTGCTCACTTTTTCAACTTCTATACTCATTAATGTCTGAAGGAATGAATTATCATCAGCAATGTAAAGCATCATAATTGTTAAAGGCATACATTGAGTGACACTTTCAACAACTCCAGAAGTAAAGCAGTTGGCATGGTTTTAAATCAAAGTTTATGTATTATATACAATATATACATATATACATCAAGGATTAATAATAAGTATAAGGTTTTATTTCCATGTAGAATTTTACATACAAGACAATAAAAAATGCAAAACTAATCATATGATTGAGTTTCAATTGAAACAATGTGTGAAGAAGGAATTTTTTACATTTCACATTATGTAGAAGAGACATTATAGTTTCAAGAAGGGTATATTAAACTGAAAATAATGGAGTATTTAAACCTATAATATGGTAGATTCGGAATGTTTCCATTAGTGCCCAGACACCAATCTAATCATTATTAAAGCAGAAAAACAACATACATGTAAATAGAAAAGTATATACAAGAAACGTAGTTTGATACATCATAAAACCTTAATTCAATGGTTAGGAAAAAAGTAAAGGTAGGTTCATAGCTTCCTTAAAAAGTTAAGAGAAAATTGGGATATTTAAGGAAAGTCTTAAGAAAAGACGTATCTGTAATGCAACTTATCTTTATCCTTAGGATTTAAGAATTTTCTATATGTTTAAGTGCAAAAATACGCCTTAAGGAAAAAGATATGGATAAGATGTTTCTGTAAAATGGGCCCAGTGGCCCTATGGTAGGACAGCTGCAGTTCGACGTCTGCAGAATTTGAATCTTGTATCATTTACCCAATTTCATTCATGACTACACACATGCTAACTATTTTTCCGTTTCTCGAAGGACAAATGAAAAAAGCCATTTACATTGTCTGCGTTTTTGCATTCAGTCTAAGTTTTTGTCCAAAACATTATCACCCGTTTTATATTGTGTACCTTTGATATTGCTTCTCTGTTTTATGATATGTAATATAATTTTGTTTGTAAAAAAAAACATATTTCACAAGAACAATGCCACATTCGTTTCAATTTGCAGCAGAATTCTTCATAAAAAAGGAGAATATAGCACTTTTATGTGTTACGACGACGATAAAAATAACGTTTTCATTGAAAGTGTCAAAAGTTTCCTGGCATGGCATCTACAAAATTTATTTAAATTGAAACATAAAATTTTCATTTCTTAAAATGTGTTATAACCCATATAATTTGTCAAAAATGTCATTTTGTAGTTTTGTCATTTTTACATACGCACATATATCAGGACCCAATATTTTGTTCTTGTTAAAAAGTGTCAATGGCTTTTTTCATACGCCCTGTTCTAGTATCATTGGCTTTAAAACCTCTCGATGGAATAAGTTAAATGTAACCATGACTTTCCTGCTAGCTACCTCAGCTTAGGATCATGTTTAATGTGTAAAGACGAAACATATTATCCATTTCGATAAAGACATCATAAAGCTTTTATTCATAAGTGAAAATTCGTATCATATTCTTACATAAAATATTTTAAGTACTTTAGACCATTTTATGACAATTATTTAGTAACTCTGATGAGGCAGGATACATTCTCTAAACGAATTGTGTACCACAAGAGTGCAGTATAATACACATATCAATAACATTGTAAGCTAAACTCGGTGAAACATTCTTGAAAGTAACAATAATAGGTTTCATCAGTTGAAAATCTTGTTTTAAATAAACATAATTGATGAAAGTCAGTTGTTTATTGCTATCTAAGTTTAAGCTCCTTTCAATTTGCCTGTTCTAGTGCTTCCTGCACAACAGCTGAAAAATAATCCGTAATTATGCCTTCTGCCACAGTGTCACAACCGTCGGTGAGAAGTCAAATGGTACAAAACTTAATACCTGAAATCAATTAGTCAAGATCTATTTTACACATTTAAGCCAATAACTACCATTTAGAAAGAGAAAAAGTATTCAACTATCCATGTTGACATCTGACTCTCGTAAGAAACAGGACAACTACTGAACCTGAACTACATGTACTGGTCTGAGAGTAGAGAACCAGTGTGAACCAGTAAAAGACAATACAGTGCAACATTTTATAACAGAGAAATGCCTTTTATGTTATGTCTGGTTAGACAATCAACATAACGTTTTGTCAGACAACACTCTAAGTATACATCTGGGATAAGTAGATTTACAAAGACAATGAATTATTTCTCTGATAGAGCACTTCATGCTAAAAATTGAATTATATCATTACAAACGTTTTCTATAATATTTGATAACGTATTTGATGGCGTCAAAATCTGATATTCAGGTTTATGATAGAACGTTTTAGTCCTAAAATGGAAAGATATTATTTTGATATAATGACGCTTTCTGCATTACAGTAAGGCAAGCATGATGGAGTAAAATTTGATATTTGTGTTTATGACTAAATCCTTTTAAAGTATCATTTAGATGTAGACTTTATGATATAGAGAAAGACAAAGACCAAAGACTTTATGATACAAAGGAGTTTATCATGTTTTAGTGATATTGAATTATTTATTCCATAGTTTAAACGTCGACTGACTAATTCATATTGTATAAGTCCTAGTAAAAACTACACCATTAGATTCTATCAAAATTTTATCATTAAATAGTCAATTCTAGCCATTCAGTAATACAAAACATATGTGAAGTAAACAATTGATATGTGTATTAAAAGGAAATATAAAATCATATCTTAATAGTTTCATTCTATTTTTCCAACTTGCTTATACCTTTGCTTAGAATAACCAAACTTGACATAATGCAAATGGTCAGATGTATAATTATAAATGTAACTTCTTATGCCATTTTTATAAATGGTTTACAAGTTCAACAGAACACTCTTGATATTTTACATACGTTTATCATTTAAAATGAATCAAACGCTAAATCTGATTATTTAAACAAGGACGAGTCTTTTACAGACATTAAAATAGCACACAAACTAATAAAGGCCAAAGAATATTAGAATCATGCAATTATACATAAGATTAGTATATTGACTTTAAGCAGTCAGAAATTGACGATCTAATTACAAAAAAAATGATAATATATTTTAATAAGTAAGAAATACAATAATACCAAACAATGTGTTTCTCCAAAAATTCAATCACACACAAATTACAGCACGCAAAACATGTATGTACGGTCTGGCACTTGTCAGCGAATCAATGTGAATTGTTTTGAGACCTCGTGTAATTATCATCAAATTCTAACCACGATGTTTGATCAGAGATATGTGCAGATTTATCTTATATGTTCGGAAAGTCACGCAAGTTTGAGAATGCCAGTTTGGAAGTTATCTTTAGAAATCACATAACTTGTACAGAGAAAACTGCGTGTTAAAGAATTCTTTGTTACATCATCATGTCATGTAAACTTTAATTTCTATCTGAATAAATCTCCAGAGAAAGCTCATCAAGTCTGACAAGATTTTAATAAAGTATATATCAAGATAAGTATACGGTTTAGAGTAGTATACAGCAGTCACTATATAAAGTATTATATTGTGTTGTTTATTTGGTTATATAGAGAAAAAATCCTGTAAAAATTTTCTATCGATAGAAAGATATATGTGGTCTTCGTCAAGTTCATTGTTCCATGTATAATCAGAACAAGCTGCGCCAACGGCCAGTAAGGTTGACAAACTGTTTAGTTTCTAGCAGCTGTGGATATTAACATTGATATATATTATTTCATTCCATTTAGAAAGAAATTTCATGGATTTAAATGAAATCAGTCTTTTCTAATCATTGTTTTGTTTTATTGACACGTTTTTTTGTGTGGCGTATATATATAGTATATATAGTGTTGTCTATTTCTTACGTGTTTCTAACGATAAATAAAATTCTATATAGTTTATTCCGTTTCATTGAGTAAGAAGTTTTGTGGATTTTAATGATACTAATAGATTTTTCCAACCTTTCATTTATCACATATTATAATTATTTTAATCATTGTTTTTTGTTTGACACGTTATTTGTTTGTGGTGTCCCCTTTTATAACAAAAGTTAAAAATCTAAAATAACTCCCACTTTGCTTTTTGCTGAGTAATATCTCTGAGTAATTTCACTGTTCCTGATATGTTTGGTTACACCTTTGTATGATATTTAAAAGACCGCGTAAACATATATCACATTAAAGCATCATTATGAAAAGTTACTATGTTTCGGACTGCAATTATGAGTGGTATGTCTGTGTAATAAAATTACACTGTTTCGATCAGCAATAATATAGTTTTGGTCACATTATGTTTAAGATGAAGTTTAGTTATAGAAAATAAAACTGCTCTAAATTAGATAATTAAGCTCTAAAACTATTTGGATCAGGTATATTGAACAATAGTGAGTAAATGAATAAAGCGTGCTCTAATAAAATAACACGCTCTTTTAAGAAATGGGCACTTTGTGAAGTTCAAATTTAGTGGTTTGAACAGTTTATTATGCCTCTAATGCATGTCAAATTCTGATAACTACATATTTGTAAAATAGTTTTCAAGTATACTGTTGGTGAATATATCTTCATATAGTGGCTTAAACAATAAAACAACAGTAATCTCACCTTTAATGAAAGGATTCAAGATCACTCTTCTCTCCTTTGATGGTTGACTACTCTCTACCCTTCTTGTGTCTAACACGAAAATCTATAGTAATCTAGACGATGAGATTATGTTGATATAACATTTTTAAATATTAACTTGACATGACTACTGACAATTCAAGAACCTCTACAGACAATTTATCTATACAAGCAAACATGTCTTAAGTCCGGCGATAAAAATTGTTTGAGATAGCATCAAATTTCTGATATGCTGACAAAATAAACACCGCCGCTGTGAACTGGTGTTCATAACATTTAACACGACTCACATATCCCAATAACTTTGAAAAAAGTTGAATCAGAAACATCTTACGAACATCAACGGTCAAAACTACTGCCTTCCATACAGTCAAAAATCAAAGAGGGGGATTTTTTAGTTTTAAACTTTTGTTGCAAAAAGGCACCACAAAAAATATCGGAAACAAGAACCTAAGAGGTTTTCGCCTTGGAACGGACAGTGGTAAAATAATTGCCACTGGGGTTTTAAACGTAGTTCGAAGGAGTCAGCAGCAGTGATGACCCAGTTGGCGATGTTTTAATACTTTCCGATAAAGTCTGACTTTCTCTTTCCTAAAAAACAAAGTAAAGGTTATCTATTTTATTTATAGTAGGGTCTAATTGATAAAACTCCAAAATAACAATTCTTTATCTATTTTGGTTCGACTGGAGTCTACCTTTGACAGTCAATGGTTAATGCATTATAAATGGGATTCACTCGTGGGCAAGTCAATAAGGTAACATATCTACTGAAAGAATATTTTTGTCCATGTATGTATCTGGAATATGGGTTGCAGAATTAGTATCGAATTAATTTCTTCAAAAGAATATTACTGTCATGTTCCACTATTAGAAACACTAAAATTTGTGGTTCTATAACGAAATGATTTTGATACAAGGTCATAACTAGTACAGTATATCATTTGACAATATTCTTACATGAATTTCTTATGAAAACGTTTAGTTATTTGAAGCTTAAGTCGCTCGTTCACATATTTAAACTTAAACAATAACTAAACTGTAACTATCAAAATTGTATGGTAACATTTTGGACTCAAAGAAACAGCAAGGGCGGATCCAGGATTTTTTCTAGAAGAGGTCCAAACTTTTTTTAGGTGGGGGTTCAAACGTTCGAACCACATTATTCACTGTTTGTAGAAAAACGCAACATATTCATAAAAGAACTACATAACCATTTGATATATGTTAAACACAAGGGCGAGTGAAGCTTCATTCCACCTAAAAATTATTATTTTTTATTATTATATACCGTATTTGTATAGCGCTCTTTTCATATTGAATATATGTTCAAAAGCGCTTCACAATCATATGCTGATTAGAAAAAAACGAGGTAAAATGAAAACGAAAATGATAGAGATATAAAAACATAAATTGAAAAATAATAATAAACTAAAATTTGTGATCAATAAAGTGCTCATAGTAGTTTAAAAACAACAACAACAACAAAACAAGTGAATTTTCAACTTTAAAAATAGTGAAAGAGAGGTAATGGATTGTTGGTAGAACGGCAGCTACGTGGTCGATGAGGAATCAGGCCAAATGCCCCGAAAATCCATGATTGCAAGGTGCAAAGTTGGATTCTTCTCCAAGGCTCCTACCCAAACATCCATCAGCATCAGCGCCGCGCGTCCCCCAACCATACATTGTATAGTGATAAAGTAAAAGTGATAATAGTTATGATTAGAGTATGAGAAAAGGCAGCCACCGACCAATAGGGAATCCAGCCAGATGCCTTGAAAAATCCATGATTGCAAGGTGCAAAGTCGGATTCCAATCCAAGGATCCCTCCGGAACATCCATCAGCGTCAGCGCCTAAATTGGTTAGATAAGGTATTAATCTTAAAGGTAATGAGTATATAGTCGGTGGAAAGGCAACCCCTAGCCAATAGGAAAATAGAAAATCCATAATTGCAAGGTGCAAAGTCGGATTCTAATCCAAGGATCCTGCCAGAACATCCATCAGTGTCAGGGCCTAATTGGTTAGATAAAGTATTATTTTTAAGGGTAATGAGTATGTAATTGGTTGAAAAGCAACCCCAGCCAATGGGGAAAACTGGCTAGTTGCCCTGTAAAATCCATAATTGCAAGGTGCAAAGTTGGATTCGAATCCAAGGATCCCACCAGAACATCCATCATTTGGTCGCATATTATTTTGTAATAGACCTAGGTATAATTATTATTATCATTCCTTTTTTAAACTATGGTGTTATATGTTTGTAATTCGGGTATATTTTAAGATCATTCAGCCAGATAGTTTCTATTGATTAAAAGAAATTTCACTGTAGTATTATTGGACGTACTAATAAACAATTTTAAGTAGTCTAAGATTGGTTCATATTAATACTGATCTATTCCAAAACCAAAGTTTTTTGTCCCAGGGTGATTGATTTAGTGACCATAGTAATTGACAAACAGGTAAGTCTTTAATTTTCTCTTAAAAGTATTAAGAGACTGAGCACACTTGACAGAGTCTGGAAGTGAATTCCACAATTTTGGCGCAGCATGGCTGAAACTACGATTACCAAAAGTAATTGTCCTAGACCGTGGGACTGTAATAGATAATGAATTGCTAGATCGGAGGTCTCTGTTGGGTTTATAAACATGTATTAGGTCTTGGATATATATGGGACATTGGTTGCTAAGTGCTTTATATGTATATATCAAGAGCTTGTAGCTGATCCGCTGACAAACAGGAAGCCAATGAAGTTCCTTGAGCACTGGTGTTATATGGTCATGACGACGGGTTCTGGTAATGATTCTTGCTGCTGTATTTTGTAGACGTTGAAGTTTATTCAGATTTGACTTTGAAGTATTTGCAAGAAGGGCATTGCAGTAGTCCAATCTTGATGTAACCAGGGAATTTACTAACGTCCTTGTAGCATCCACAGTAAGAAACTTTCTTATGCGACCGATATTTCTAAGCTGATAATAAGACGATCTGCATACAATATTGACATGCTTCTCCATATCCATGTGTGGTGTGAAGTAAGCACCAAGATTTCTAATACAGTCTTTAGAGTTTATGATGGAATCACCAACTCTAATGGACACGTCTTCAACATGTTTACGATTATGTTTGGAAGAAAACAACATAACTTCCGTATCGTCTGCATTCAGTTTCAGCATGTTGGCATTCATCCATGAAATAATTTCAGTCAAACATTTTTCAATACGACTTAATGCTTCTGATCTTGAAATATTATCAATTGGTTTAAAGGATATGTAAAGTTGAGAATCATCAGCATAGAAATGATGTAACAATCCATGTTGCAAGCAGATGGCACCAACAGGCTTAGTGTACATGGTGAAATATTTAGGCCCTAAGACAGATCCTTGAGGAACACTGTATTTCATCAGCACAGGGTCAGAAAGTTCTCCACCAACACAGACTGTTTGGTATCAATCACTCAGATATGACTTTATCCAATTTAGAGCACCATCAGCAAGACCAT
Organism: Mactra quadrangularis; assembly: GCA_025267735.1. Taxonomy (NCBI): domain Eukaryota; kingdom Metazoa; phylum Mollusca; class Bivalvia; order Venerida; family Mactridae; genus Mactra; species Mactra quadrangularis. Next base: position 53,526,670 of record CM046309.1, on the reverse strand, counting down.
AGTGATCATGCAGTCTGCTTAACAATGTATGATGGTCTATGGTGTCGAAAGCAGCCGATAGGTCTAGTAACACCAATATTGTTACACAATTATTGTCTAAAGACTGAAGAATGTCATTTTGCACCTTAAGAAGAGCCGTTTCCGTGGAATGAAATTCTCTATAGACAGATTGATAAGGTTCATGCAGATTGTTCTCTTTAAGATGGTTCTCAAGTCTAACATTTACAACTTTTTCTAAAATCTTTGACAGAAATGGAAGATTTGAAACTGGTCTGTAATTCTTAAGTACATTTGAATCCAAATCTGACTTTTTCAGCAATGGTCTTATAATAATAATTTTTTTTTTTTTTTTTTTTTTTTCTTTAATGACAGATTATGAATTTACAACGCGTAGCTTTAACCCTTAATTCTTACATATCCGATACAAAAAACGATCAAAACGAGGCTATGAATGGAAGGCAGGACTAGTTTTCGGACGTGAGGAAAAATATTATTTAAATCACTATTCGGTTGTTATTGGAAATATAAATTGTGACAAAGTGACTATAAATGTTATATTTGTGATATGAAAGGGATTACACGAGATGGCAACGCCTGCGAGGAAGGAGAAACGACCATTTCAAAGTCCAGGTACGCCCTCCCCAGTTTATAAACAATCTAAAATGGCGGGAAAGCAATCCACTTCTAAACAATCGCCAATAAGTGACAATATCAATACTACAATGAATCCCCGTGATGATAATATGACATCCAGAATGGACCAAATGTTTGAGGTGCTTATGTCAGTTAAAAAAGGCCAGGACTCATTGCGTCAAATGTTTGACAGTAAAATTGATAAATTAAGAAATGATATTTTGTCCACCATTGATGACAAAATCAAAGCTGTGAAAGTCGATGTTGACCTACAATTTGCCTCATTGGAGAACCGGATTGAAACCCTCGAGAAAAACATGGGCTCACTCACGACTAATCACGTGAATACAACTGTGCAGAACAACGATGTCACAGTTATAGTATACAATTTACCAGATTTGAAAGAACAACCATTATTTACACAAGCGCAAAACTTGATTAATGCACTTGGACAATCAACGGCTAACACAGTCAAAATCTGTGACACCGAGAGACTTAAGCCACGTCTACAAAACAAACCGGGTCTAGTTAAAATTTCTTTTGCAAACGTTGAACAAAAAATTAAGGTTCTTCGGGCCAAAAGTGCTCTACGTGGACATCAAGTTTATGGGTCAGTTTACATGCAGAGCAGTAAATCTCACACTGAACGTCTCCTTGAACTTAATGCCAAAACATTGTTGGGCGAATTACCCAATGGAAACAAGTACCGTGTTAGCGGTAATGGACGCATTCTAAAAAACGATCGTACAAGTGATGGTAACCAGCAATCGACAGCCAGTGGTGATTCATAGAACAACCCCCGGCCGGACCTCAACAGTTTACGCATTTCTCAAATAAATGTGTGTGGTTGGACTTCTAACAATAATGAGCTTCGATCAAATTTAATTAAATATGGTGACTCGGATATTATCTGTGTAAATGAAACACACTTACTTAATGACAATACATTAACCGTTTCTGGTTATACGTACTATACACATAATAGAACATTGACTCACGTAAATGCTCGTAAAGGATCAGGTGGAGTAGGTATATTTGTAAAAACATCATTACAACAAACGTACACTATTAGCCTTCTTGATAAATCGTATGAAGGCATTTTATTACTTTTATTCGAGGATAAAATTACTCATTACTCTTTTCTGGTATTTTGCACATACTTACCTCCTGAAAATTCACATTGGGGAAGAGACGCCTCGAGCTTTTACGCACATTTACTGAGTCAAATATATATGAACTCTGATGTGGACGCTATTTTTATATGCGGTGATATGAATGCTAGAATCGGTGACTTACGTGACTGTATTTTAAATGTAGACGACCTTCCACAACGGAAAGTCATTGATAAGACTATTAATCAACATGGAAATACATTTATTGAGTTTTTAAGTGACTCCAAATTTTGTGTACTTAATGGACGTTTTGACCATTCTATCGATAATTTTACTTCTGTATCAAGCAAGGGTAAGGCTGTAGTAGATTACATATGCGTTCCACATGATTGCTTCGCAAAATGTTATAATTTCAGAGTTATCTCCCCTCAAACAATTGTAAGTGAAATGAATTTGACATCTTTGTTAGGGGAAAAGAGTAAATTACCTGACCATTATATGATTTCTGCAGATTTTCAGATTTCGGAATTTCTCTCTACTGATACAATAAATGATAATGAAAATGTCGACTCTCAAGAGTCACGTCAGAATAGTAACATTAGGTATAGACTAAACAAAATACCTGCAGATTTTATGAATTCGAATATTTGTCGGCTAGCTCTTTTAAAAATAATTGAATGTATTGAACTTTGTAGGGAAGGTCAGTCAGAAATAGATGCGATATATGATACTTTCTGTAAGACCATTGTTTCTGAAATGAATTCCAACATACCTAATTTTGATTGTTCCAAGAAAGTGCGGAAAAAATTCAAAAACCGCAAGCCATTCTGGAACGATGATCTAACGGCGTCGTGGGAAATTTTAAAATCGAAAGAAAGGGCTTACACTAAATTCAAAGGAAATAGCTCGACCAAGCGCAAACTCCATGATGAGTTTAAATACAACAGAAAATTGTTTGACAAGAAATTGCGATACTATGAACGGGCGTTTAAACGTGGTCTTATGATTGACGTAGAATCGTCTTGCTCCCAAGATCCAAAAGCGTTTTGGAATCATTTGAAAAACCTTGGCCCAAAGAGAAAACACGACATTCCCATGGAAGTATATGATGAATACGGGAATTTATGTTTTGATAATGATGCGGTACTAAGTAAATGGCGCTCCGAATTCGATAAACTGTATAATTCCGAGAAAGATGATAGTTTTGACGAGCAATTTTACAATGAAATATTGATTAATAAGCGGCATTTAGAGGATAATATGTTAGATCCTTTGTACAACCAAAATGTAGTGCTGAATGCGCGTATTACCCGCTCTGAGGTCGAAAAAGTAGTTAAAAAGGCTAAAAACAACAAAAGTTGTGGAATTGATTTATTACCATATGAAGTTCTAAAATATCCACAAATGATAGATGTCTTACACAATTTGTTTCAACTTTGTTTTGAAGTTGGTAAAATACCTTCCGTTTGGCAGCAGTCTATTATCTCCCCTATTCCAAAAGATACTAGTAAAGATCCACGTATACCCTTACATTATCGTGGTATAAGCCTTATATCTTGTGTAAGTAAATTATACTCATCATTACTTAATAACAGATTATTACCGTTTCTTGAAACTAATGACTTGCTTGTAGATGAGCAAAATGGGTTCCGTCCGAACAGATCTTGTGAAGATCATGTATACACCGTTACCTCTATTATTCGTAATCGACTTCATTCAAGGCAACCGACGTTCGCTTCATTTATAGACTTGCAAAAAGCGTTTGATTACCTTGATCGAGATGCATTACTATACAAATTGTTATCTAAAGGTATCGATGGTAGATTTTACTATGCTATTAAAGCAATGTACACTAATACTTCATCAACAATTCGGCTAAATGGTATCTATACTGAGCACTTTACGACTACGTCAGGCGTCAGACAAGGCGATAATTTATCCCCTACCCTATTTGCGTTTTTCATTAATGATCTAGCCGAAGGTCTTAAAGCTCTAGGAAAAGGGGTCGATATCAACGGCGAAAATATGTGTTTATTAATGTACGCAGATGATATTGTAGTCTTGGCATCATCAGAATCAGACTTGCAAGAAATGCTTGATTACATAGGCGACTGGTGTTCAAAATGGCGCTTAAAGATAAACCCTGATAAATCAAATGTTATTCATTTCAGAAACAGGGGTAAACCTAGAAGTGACTATATTTTTCATGTTGGCACCAATTATTTGTCATATGTAGAACATTATAGATACCTAGGGGTAGTACTAGATGAGTTTCTAGACTTTAACAATACAGCTGAAATGTTTGCTTCTTCTGGTGGCAGGGCCTTGGGCTCCGTTATTTCAAAAATTAATAATTTTAAATCCGTCGGAATACACACTTACACAAAGTTGTACAATACATGTGTCGTGCCCGTTACTGATTATTGTTCAAGTGTCTGGGGCTTTAAGTCCTACACAAAAATCGATAATGTGCAAAATAGGGCTATGAGGTATTTCTTAGGTGTGCATAGGTTCATCCCTATATTGGCTTTAAACGGTGAATTTGGATGGATTACCAGTAAGATTAGACGCTGGGTTAATATACTACGGCTTTGGAATAGGTTGGTAAAAATGAACGAATTTATGGCTGCTAAAAAAGTATTCCGTTGGGATTTTTCTCAGCATAACAATTCCTGGTGTTCTAATGTTAAGACAATTTTTACTACAATTAATATGACCGATCTATTTAATAATAAGTCCGTTTGTGATATTTATACCGCAGAGAAAATTCTTTTAGACCAATACAAAACTACCTGGCTAAACGATCTTAAAAAAGTACCAAAATTACGAACATACATTACCTTTAAATCGAATTACTCATGTGAAGATTATGTAAAGTTAGATCTAGAAAAATCACAACGGTCCTTATTTGCTCAATTTCGCTGTGGCATTCTACCTTTAAGATTAGAAACGGGTCGATTTATTGGAGAGAAACTGGAAGATCGAATTTGTAGGTTTTGTGATTTAGGAGAAATAGAAAGTGAAATACATTTTATGTTTAGATGCTCCCTTTACTTAACTGAAAGGAACTTATTTTTTGAAATTGTATCCTCTAAAATCGAAACTTTTAGATCAATGGGTGATATAGAAAAACTTACTTACATTCTTAATAACGAAGCAAAATTATGCGCCAAATATATTGCGAATTCCTTCAATAAAAGAAAATCAATGTTGTATGTGTAATATATCTTGTATTGTCTCCATTCATTTGAAAATGACTTGTATATATGTTTATTTTTTTTCTTGTTTGTTTGTTTGTTTGCTTGTCTTTTTTTTGTTCTTAACACTGTTTATATGTAACATGAGGGTTTAAAGTGACATATAGGCCCGTTGTGGCCGGGTGGGTTGTTATCTTATAGTTCACTGTATGATTGTATTTACATGTATATGCACATGTCACTATAATAAAGAATTATCTATCTATCTATCTATCTATAATAGCACTTTTAAATGCTCATAGTTAAAAATACACTCATGGATAGGTACAATTTGAAAATTTCAGGGGAGTACCCTACCCGACCCCCAACCCCCCCCTAGATGCACCTATGAATAGCATTCAAATAATGACTATTCTATATATTTTTTATGATTTTAGTGCAATTTTATTACTCTTTTTAATACTTCTCGCAATGTATAGGTTAGCTTGCCAAAAAATATTAGAAGCATTTTTAACACAATTAGATACACTGACAGACAATTTTAAATTATCAAAAAAAGAATTTTCTTAACGAGTAGGTTTTAAAGTTGTCTTTACATTTGTTTTACATGTTTATTTGAATTAAGTTGAGATATATCAAGTTGCACTAAACCATTGTTATATTCACTTGTAACATAACAAATACATTATTGATGATTTAATTTTGCATTTGAAAAAAAGAACATTATCTTTGTAGGAGAAGTGTTCATAATTGAATTTCCTTAACAAACATCTGAGATAAATAATACAATCATTATATTTGTGAATTCTACTGTAATTGTATCCCACACACCCTGTCGGCATAATATAATGTTTAAGACGACTGTTCTACGAAATGTCTCACAATAATTCTCCGTTAGAAAAACCCACCTTGTTTATTGCAAAGTCATCATATTTTAAGTCAATTTTAAGTACAAGGATAAGACAGAAAGGTTAGATAGTCAAGACAGTTCATTCGATGGGCAAAGAAAGATGCTTTAACAAAAATAACATAACTACTGTTTTGAAATCTGATTATAGAATTATGATCCAGAGACAAACACTATGTCAAAACTATGAACTGTTCAGTTGACCCAGATGGTAGACGTTTATGACGTTGATGACGTCGTCGTATAAAATTTGGCTTTTGGCGCAAGCGCTTACATTGTGTTGTAATTTTGTGTATTTTGATGGTCATATACCTGAAAGAAAAATGATAATTATTGGATGTCATTGCTAAATTAATGCACTTTCGTGTGGTTTATAATGTAAGTATGTGCAGTAAACTTTGTTGCAGCTATATTAGCAGTCCGGTTTTTTCTGGATCATCCCTCGTATTTTGACCATTTCGTATTAAAACCATTAATTGTAAAGGTCTTGTACTGTGGAACTTAACTTTAGATACTTATTAACTTTAGATACATAATGTACTCGGTTTTTACGTTTTATGTAAATTCTTAAGTGTCAAAATTTCATAAATCTTAACGGAGTTTTTACTTCAAAGAAGTTTGGAGTATAATACAGAGAAATTCAAGCCGAACTCAACGAATTCGATTGAACACCGCTAGTAAACAATAAATAAACAGAATTTCAAGTTAATTCTTCAGATGAATATGCAAGTAATAGTATAAGAATTGTCATACTTTATAACGCATCCAAAATATTGTAAATAAAAACATGTCTCCCTTTTATATAAATACATTCAACTGACAATTTGTGTCGTGAATTAAAATCAACCAATTTAGTAAGTTTTGTGTTCAAGTATAGTGTTTAGGAAATCGACGTTAGCACATGTATTACAAAATCAAAAAAGCATTATTTCAATTAACTACAGTATGGTAATAAGGTCAAAATAAAAATGAAATATTATTTTAATGTACTAATAAAATAAAAGTACGATAATAAGGCCAAATACAAACTGCTTTTTGATGAATCTTTTGAATATTTCAATTTCCATTGACATAGGTTTGATAAAATGACTAAATGTATTACATTTGGACTTACTACTCTGTGTGTCGACTTAGTCAACCCGTAATGTAATAAAATGCCAGAATGTTATAAGTTTCAAAGTGACAGGCATACCTTAATACAACTGTATCGTTATATGGTTCATTATCAGCAAAACACATTGCTTTTATGCTTATAGTGTTTTGTTGTATTACGTTAACTATTCTGGAAATTTTAAATCTAATTACATTTTGCACTTTGATTACAAAACGGGTTGCTTCAAAGCTCGACGTGTAATCCGAGCTACTTAACATACCCTATACAGAATCTTGAAGTTTTGATTTTTTAAGCTGATTTGAATAGTTTAAACATATTTCACGTTTATTTTCTCCGATTATATTCGTCTTTCTGTTGCTAAACAATGTTAAAAAAATCATGCACGTTGCTTTGTGCTCAATATGCATTTGTTCTCTAAATTGGATATATTTAATTTCTATAATATTTTGCAAATAGACATATTCCTTGATGTTCAAATATTTCTTTGAATTCAGTTACGGTGCAAATACATTAGTGTTAATGCCATATAGGTTTTGCACGTAGTGAAAATATAAACTGATATTTTCAACGTATATTTTCATCGAATAACACAAAAATGCGCCGTAAACATGAAAGACAACATTAAACTGCTTATTCCAACGTACAGGAATTTATATCAATGGAACAGAGCAAAACCATCCTAATGACATGTAAATAAAGAAGAATTTAGACTTGTTTTGCTCTGATACATCGATAATCTCTAACAAGACATCGTCTGAAATGAGAATCCCATTGAGTTCATTTAAATCATGAAGTTTATGTATTTCAATTCCAAAACTAATTTCACTATACCTCTTTACAGAAGATTGCTTTGTGCATATAGGGTGCCACAAAAACAAAAAACCGTTTTTTACGAGTGTCATTTGAATTAAGTCAGAGACGGGTGTTGTGAAGTTATTGTAAGTTAACAATAGGAGATAGTTAACTGTATAAAAGTCATCACATATACCTCAATTTGCCTTAAGTTCCGATAAATTTCGAGATTTGCACCTCTGTGTAAATACTGATTAAAACCGATTCATTTTTCTGGGCCACCCTATATATCAGACTATATGTGGTATTCGCGAGAGAATTTGGATTGAAATTAAAGTTTGCATGACACAATGTTGATGATGCACGGCTTGGTATAATTCTTAAGCATACAATTTTCTGAACTAATATTTTATTATCTTGTAATAACAACCAACCAAACAGTAATTTACAAAACGCGTCCTGATTTTATCATACTCCTAGGAAACGGGAGACAAAATTAAACATGTTTCTGTGAAAATTATGATTAGATCTTTTAAATAACTCTTTTACTGATTATAGTAAACTTAAAGCTGTATGAATGATTTATACGGAACATGAGCACAAAAGCAATTGAATTGATACTTAATTACATTGCAGGTCAGCATGAGCACGTAATTAACACGTACTTTTTGTCGCCGTTTTAATGTGCAAGGATTAAATCTCTCTGAATGTATTCCTGATATTTCTACATACTGTTAAGCTCCGTTATTTAGACGACATAGGTTATTGCAATATCATGAGGTTTTTTGACGATTTTAGGTCCTATATGCCTAAGTTGAGAAGAAAAGTGTCCCCATTCCGCTATTGAGACCATTACATTTGATTGTCCTGAGAGTGGAATTGTACAGTATCCAAGTTATATTTTATTATTAAAGTGTTCCATCCCTTACTAAAAACCGTTTGTTTTATAATTGCTAAACACTTATAGAAATAAATATACATGTATTTGTTTGTACATTGTATTTCTCATTGTTCCCGATGTCATATTTTTACCTATTTCAACTCAGACTTTTTATGGACAATTAAAAGTTGCTCCATTTTCATATGAGAGGGATATAATTACTTACTCAAGATGACAATTATTATCAAATAATTCTGCAATCTCAAGCTATGAAATGAATATAATCTATAAAAATGATGACCATTGGCCAGTTTCCTGAGCGAATCGCTAGATGGCGCTTCGTCCCCTGGTACACTCGATTTGATATCACATGCATAGAACTTTTGGTGTAAGAAGGGTGCCAGAGGACTAAGCACTAGCTAGCGATATGCGGAGGATTCTGGCCTTCATGAATAAGCATATCCTATTGTTTGTTTGTTTGTTTTTGTAGGATTTGACGCCGTAGCAACACATTTAATCGGTCAAAAACGGCGGTCAGTCAATCTACTCACTCCTCCTGGAAAGGCTATATCTCTGGATTTAGCTGTAAACCAACTACTAAGCGCATACTTTCGTCAGTGACATAATTACAAATCATTGGTAGGAGTGAGAATGGCCGTAGAAATAATTTCATGATCAATCTCCACGAAAGTATGACCCGCCCGGGAATTGAACCCACAATCCCTCGATCAGTAGATTTGCGTGCTACCAACTTAGCTAGCCAGGCGGCTATATCCTATTATGTAAGCCTGTATCATACTTATTCAAAGTCGGCTTTTAATTGAGAGTGGCATTAGGGAATGTATACCTTAAATCATTGCATTTCCCTGCATCAATCAAAATTTAAATTCATTGAACATTACATCCGAGGCAAGTATTTTTATATATTTTGTTATTTTCATCAAAATTTCTCAGGGAATCTAGTATTATCTTATTCTTATTCTAATCATTACCGACATACAAATAATATATGGTTATTGTATACGAATCAAGTCAATATTTATTAAGAATATTCAATGTTACTTTGTATTTCCATAAACAAATTTCTCCCCTTTATAGAATATATAATTAAATTTCAATCTAAAATGAATCACGCACACAAGTTAGAATTATGATATTATATTAACTTTGCCTTCAGAGATTTATTCCATTATGGAGCAGAATTTTAATGCATTCCTCCTTCCCCTGCATTGTCTGTTCACATAGGCAGCATGGAAGATATTTATAAAGCGTGTCATACACTTATAAATGTCGGATGAAATTAATATCCATTTCCTGGTAAATATTTTAACTTTCATATAGAAAGTGTAGCAGACAAGCTTTCATTAACACTTTGTTTCCTTTTTCAACTTCTATATTCATTAATGTCTGAGGAAATGAATTATCACCAGCAATGTAAAATCATCATAATTGTTAAAGGCATACATTGAGTGACACTTTCAACAACTCCAGAAGTAAAGCAGTTGTCATGGTTTTAAATAAAAGTTTATGTTTACAATATATACACCAAGGATTAATAATAAGGTATAAGGTTTTATTTCCATGTAGAATTTTACATACAAGACAATCAAAAATGCAAAATTGTTCATATACTTGACGTTTCAATTAAAACAATGTGTGAAGAAGGAATTTATTACATTTCACATCATGTAGAAGAGACATTACAGTTTCAAGAAGGGTATATTAGCCTGTAAATAATGGAGTATTTAAACCTATAATGTGGTAGATTCGGAATGTTTCTTGTTGTGCCCAGACACCAATATAATCATTATTAAAGCAGAAAAACAACATACATGTAAATAGAAAAGTATATACAAGAAATGTTGTTTGATACATTATAAAACCTTCATTCAATGGTTAGGAAAAAGTTAAGGTAGGTTCATAGCTTCCTTAAAAAGTTAGGAGAAAATTGGGATATTTAAGGAAAGTTTTAAGAAACGACGTTTCTGTAATGCAACTTATCTTTATCCTTAGAATTTAAGAATTTTCTATATATTTAAATGAAAAAATACACCTTAAGGAAAACGATATGGATAAGATGTTTCTGTAATATGGACCCAGTGGTCCAATGGTAGGACAGCTGCAGTTCGACGTCTGCAGAATCTGTCTATTCTATCATTTACCCAATTTCATTCATAACTACACACATGCTAACTAATTTTCCGTTTCTCGAAGGACAAATGAAATAAGCCATTTACATTCAGTCTAAATTTTTGTCCAAAAGAATGATCATCCGTTTTATATTGTGTACCTTTGATATTGCTTCTCTGTTTTATGATATGTAATATAATTTTAATTGTAAAAAACATATTTCAGAAGAACAATGCCACATTTGTTTCAATTTGCAGCAGAATTCTTCATAAAAAAGAAGAATATAGCACTTTTATGTGTTACGACGACGATAAAAATAACGCTTTCATTGAAAGTGTCTAAAGTTTCCTGGCATGGCATCTACAAACTTCATTTAAATGTGTAACAGGTTAATCAATTGAAACATAAAATTTTCATTTATTAAAATGTGTTATAACCCATATAATTTGTCAAAAATGTCATTTTTGTACTTTTGTCATTTTTACAAACGCACATATGTCAGGACCCAATATTTTGTTCCTGTTAAAAAGTGTCAATGTCTTTTTTCATACGCCCTGTTCTAGTATCATTGGCTTTAAAACCTCTCGGTGGAATAAGTTAAATGTAACCATAACTTTCCTGCTAGCTACCTCAGCTTAGGATCATGTTTAATGTGTATAGACGAAACATATTATCCATTTCAATAAAGACATCATAAAGCTTTTATTCATAAGTGAAAATTCGTATCATATTCTTACATAAAATATTTTAAGTACTTTAGACCATTTTATGACAATTATTTAGTAACGCTGATGAGGCAGGATACATTCTCTAAACGAATTGTGTACCACAAGAGTGCAGTATAATACACATATCAATAACATTGTAAGCTAAACTCGGTGAAACATTCTTGAAAGTAACAATAATAGGTTTCATCAGTTGAAGATCTTGTTTTAAATAAACATAATTGCTGAAAGTCAGTTGTTTATTGCTATCTAAGTTTAAGCTCCTTTCAATTTGCCTGTTCAAGTGCTTGCCTGCACATTAGTTGAAAAATTATTCGAAATTATGCCTTCTGCCACAGTGTCACAACCGTCGGTGAGAAGTCAAATGGTACAAAACTTAATACCTGAAATCAATTAGTCAAGATCTATTTTACACATTATATAAAGCCAATAACTTCCATTTAGAAAGAGCAAAAGTATTCAACTATCCATGTTGACATGTGACTCTCGTAAGAAACAGGACAACTACTGAACCTGGACTACATGTACTGGTCTGAGAGTAGAGAACCAGTGTGAACCAGTAAAAGACAATACAGTGCAGCATTTTATAACAGAGAAATGCCTTTTATGTTATGTCTGGTTAGACCATCAACATAACTTTTTGTCCGATAACACACTAAGTATACATCTGGGATAAGTAGATTTACAAAGACAATGATTTATTTCTCTGATAGAGCACTTCATGCTAAAAAATGAATTATATCATTTCAAACGTTTTCTGTATTATTTGATAACGTATTTGATGGCGTCAAAATCTGATATTCAGGTTTATGATAGTTAGAACGTTTTATTCCTAAAATGGAAAGACATTATTTTGATATAATGACGCTTTCTGCATTACAGTAAGGCAAGCATGATGGAGTAAAATTTGATATTCGTGTTTATGACTAAATCCTTTTAAAGTATCATTTAGATGTAGACTTTATTATATAGAGAAAGTCGAAGATCATGTTTTAGTGATATTGAAATATTTATTCTATAGTTTAAACGTCGACTGACTAATTCATATTGTATAAGTCCTAGTAAAAACTACACCATTAGATTCTGTCAAAATGTTATCATTAAATAGTCAATTCTAGCCATTCAGTAATACAAAAAATATGTGAAGTAAACAATTGATAATATGTGCATTAAAAGGAAATATAAAATCATATCTTAATAGTTTCATTTTATTTTTTGTAACTTGCTTATACTTTTGCTTAGAATAACCAAACTTGACATAATGCAAATGGCTAGGTATGTTATTTTCAATATAACTTCTTATGCCATTTTTATAATTGCTTTACAAGTTCAACAGAACACACTTGCTATTTTACATACGTTTATCATACCTCATTTAAAATGAATCAAACGCTAAATCTGATTATTTAAACAAGGAAGAGTCTTTTGCAGACATTAAAATAGCACACAAACTAATAAAGGCCAAAGAATATTATATTAGAATTATGCAATTATATATAATATTAGTATATTGACTTAAAGCAGTCAGAAATTGACGATCTAATTTCACAAACAAATGACAGTATATTTTAATAAGTAAGAAATACAATAATACTAAACAATGCGGTTCTCCAAAAATCAATAACACAAATAGTACAGCACGCTAAACATGTCTGGCACTTGTCAGCGAATCACTGAGAATTGTTTGAGACCTCATGGAAATTTCATCAAAATCTAACACCAATGTATTATCAGAGATATGTGCAGGTGTATCTTTTATGATAAGAAATAAAACAAGTCATGTAAGTTTTTGTCTAACAGTTTTGAAGTTATCTTTAGACATCACATAATTTGTACAGAGAAAGAATTACATGTAAACATCAACACGTCATGTAAACTTTAATTTTAATCTAAATAAATCTCCAATGAAAGTTCATTATTTCTGACAAGATTTTAATAAAGTATATATACAGATCTAGAGTGGTATTCAGCAGTTAATATAAAAGTATATCTAGATTTGTTTATTTGGTTATATTGAGAAGAAAATCTTGTAAGAATTTTTTCATCAACAAATATAGATATAAGTGGTCTTTTTCAAGTTCATTGTTCCATGCACTATCAGAACAAGCTGCGTCAACGGCCAGTAAGGTTGACAAACTGGTTAGATTCTAGTTGCTGTGGATATAAACATAGATATGTATCATTTCATTTCATTAAGAAAGAAATTTCATGGACTTAAATGAAATCAGTCTTTCTTATCATTGTTTTGTTTTATGACACGCTTTTGTTTGTGGCGTATATATTGTATATATAGTGTTGTTTATTTTATCATGTGTTTCTAACGATTAATAAAATTCTATATAGTTTATTCCGTTTCACTGAGAAAGAAGTTTCGTGGATTTTAATGATATTAATAGATTTCCCCAACCTTTCAGTTATTACTTATTATAAATATTCTAATTATTGTTTTATTGTTTGACAAGTTATTTGTTTGTAACGTCCCCCTTTTATAACAAAAGTTTAAAATCTAAATTAACTCTCATTTTGCTTTTTTGCTAAGTGGTATGTCTATGTAATATTACTGTTGCTGTTACTGATATGTTTGCTTACATCTTAGTACGATATTTCAAAGACTGTGTAAACTCATATCACATTAAAGCACCATTATAAAAAGTTACTATGTTTCGGTCAGCAAGTATATAGTTTTAATCACATTATGTTTAAGATGAAGTAAGATGAATATATCTTCATATAGTGGCTTTAACAATAATACCACAGTAATCTCGCATTTAATGAAAGGGTTTAAGGTCACTCTTCTCTTCTTTGATGGTTGACTTCTCTCTTCCCCTCTTGTGTCTAACATGATAATTTATAGTTCTCTAGACGATGAGATTATGTTCATATAACATATTTAAACATTAACTTGACATCACTACTGACAATTCAAGAACCTGTACAGACAATTTATCAGTTACAAGCAACCATGTCTTAATTTAGGCGATAAAAATATCAAAGTTATGTTTGCAAGTGACCAATAGCTGATGAAGCACGATCCACAGTTATATATTAACAGTACAATAAAGTTCTTTTCCAAGAAGCAGACCAATCTAGAACAGTTTTTCAGCTACTGTGATTAATAGTAAGAACATCATTAGGCATCACTGAAGAATGGGCTTTAACCTTTAATCTTCGAATGAGATCTGTATCCCGGTTATGAGGTAGTTCCTAGTGAAATGCCTGAGCTATGCCAGCTGGTCTCCATGTCCTGATATACAGGATCAATATAGGTGAAAAAAAAAAAATGAATAAAACTTTTTATATTAGTTTTCTCTACGGCACCACCAATATCTTGATTATCTGATCTTTCTCTTTTTTACCCATTACATGTTTTTCTCTTTTATACATTATCTGCGCACAGTCGTAGCATTGTCAATAATATAAGAGATTGACGCACACATGTAGATGTTTATCTGACATGTTATTTCGACATTATTTTAATAAGTCAATGATGTTTAAGATGGTAATTTGAATAATATAATGTTGATTATGTATACTTCTTGCAATATTTAGGTTAGTTTGCCTAAAGATATTAAAAGCAATTTTAACACAATTACAGACACTGACAGACAATTTTAAAGTATCAAAAAATGAATTTTCTTAACGAGTAGGTTTTAAAGTTGTCTTTACATTTGTTTTACATGTTTATTGTGAATTAAGTTAAGATATATCAAGATGCACTAAACCATTGTTATATTACCTTGTAACATAACAAGTGCATTATTGATGCATTAATTTTGCATTTGAAAAACAAATAATTATTTCTTTGTTTATAATTGAATTTCCTGAACAAACATCTGAGATAAATAAATACAATAATTATATTAGTGAATTCTACAGTAATTGTATCCCACACACCCTGTCAGCATGATATAATGTTTTAGATAATAGTTCTACAAAATGTCTCACAGTAATACTCAGCTAGAAACCTCCACCTTGTGTATTGCAAAATCATCTTTAATAACGATGGAAGTGATAGAGAGACAGGTTAAATAGTCAAACAGTTCATTCGATGGGCAAAGAAAGATTACATTCTTTAACAAAAAAAATATAACTACAGAAAAAACCTGAGTATGTGCAGTAAAGTTTGTTGACGCTGCATCAGCAGTCCGGTTATTTTTGGATCATCCCTCGTATTATGACCATTCCGTATTAAAACCATTGGTTTTGAAGGTCCTATCCAGTGGAATTTCACTGAGTATACATATTGTACACGCTTCTTACGTTTTATATAATTCTTTTAAGAATGAAAATTTTATAAATCTTTACGGAGTATTTCCTTCAAATTAATATGGAGTATAAAACCGAAAAACACAAATCAGACTCGGCCAAAAAGATTAGGCCTACATACCGATAGCAAACAATAGAATAAGCAGTATTTCAATCTAATTCATCAGATGAATATGCAATGTTGTCATACTTTATAACGCATGAAAAACAAACACAAAAAACAAATAAGACTCGCTTTCATATAAATACATCTGCTGACAATTCGTGCCGTGAATTAAATAAATTAATTTGGTAAGTTTTTGTATTCAAGTATAGTGTTTAGGACATTGATAAAGACGTTAGCACATGAATTACAAAATCAAAAAAGCATTATTTTAATGAACTACAGCATGGTAAAAAGCCAAAATAAAATATAATATAGATAGATAGATAGATAGATAGATAGAGTTTATTCAATAAATGAAAATAACATACATAGCACAAGAATGATTAAAACAGTAAAACAAATAATATGAATAATACTGTATCATTGTACATTCATTGTACTAGGACATATTTCCATCTATTAAGGATAGCACAAAAAAGGAAATATGAATTTTCTTGTTTCCATTGTGGTCCTTAAATAAATGAATACATGTCCTAGCAAGGCACACACTAAAATTACTTCCAAATATCATAAAACATTTGAAATACTAAAATAAGTTAAAATAGGGGACTATAAGAGATCAAAATTAAGATTATCACAGACAAACAAAAGGCATAAAGTATCACAGAATGTATTACAACTTGGTAAAATAATGTTTTTTACTAGTGTTTTAAAAGTTTCAGTATTGGTAGTATGTTTAATTTCAGTTGGTAACTGGTTCCATAGGTAACAGCCATTGTATACAAAGGACTTCTTTCCAAAACCTTTTACGGATGGAATTTTAAAATAAGATTCAGAACTAAATCTAGTGTTATGATTATGAACTGAACTGGCCTGAATAAAATGTTCATGTAAATAAGAAGGAGATATATCAATAAATATTTTGAAAACATTGTTTAAAACAATCTGATTTACTCTTTTTTCTACAGGTAACCAATTTAGCTCAACAAAATGATCTTGGGATATGCGCTGTCTGCAATCTAAGTTAAGAACAAATCTAATGATTTTATTTTGAGTAATTTGGAGTCTGTTCTTAAGATGCTGTGAAATACTGAAATACCAGACAGAGCAAGCATAATCCAAATGGCATTGCAATAGAGACATAACCAAGAGCTTTTTAGCATAAAGTGATAAAAATTTACTTTTTCTGTGTAAAACTTTAAGCCTAGCATTGACTTTTTTAATAATTGTAGCTACCATCATATCAAAGTTTAAAGACTGGTCCAATAACACACCAAGATATTTAACTGAGTTGGTTGTTTTAAGTTTTATACCATTGCAAAAAATATCAAGTTCAGAAAATTTCTTTAACCTTGGTTTAGAGCCAAATAAAATAGTTTCTGTTTTACCAAGGTGTAATGACAATTTATTATCAACCAGCCAATTACTCACAGTTTGCATGTCATTGGACAATAGTCTTTCAATTTCAAATTTGCATTTACTGGACACTAAGATGGCAGAATCATCTGCATACAATAAAAGTTTACTTTTAACAGTACCAGCCATATCATTAATATAAATTAAAAACAAAAGAGGTCCTAGTATAGAGCCTTGTGGTACACCACAGGTTACAGTAGAAGGGGATGACAGAGTATGATTAATGTCAGTGTATTGAACACGACCAGATAGATATGATCTAAACCAATTAACTACATCAATGTTAAAACCTATAAGTCCTAATTTGCTTAATAGAATAGAATGATCTACAGTATCAAAGGCCTTCTGTAGATCAAGCAAAGCCATCCCTACATAAAAACCTTTGTCCAACTTAAACCTGATAAAATCAGTTAAATGCAATAAACATGTATCAGTAGAATATGACGATCTGAACCCAGATTGAAACTTGTATAATAGATTTTTATCATTTAGATACATTTCTACTTGTTCATAAACAATTCTTTCAAATATTTTTGAAACAATACTTAAAATTAATGTAATAAATATTTTTCTAATGTACTAATAAAATAAAAGCGATAATAATAAAGCCAAATAGAAACTGCTTTTTGATGAATCTTTTGAAATTTTCTATTTTATTGACATACGTTTGATAAAATGACTAAATGACTAAATGTATTTTGGAAATATAACTATGTCGACTAAGTCACCCCGAAATGTAATAAAATGTCAAAATGTTATAAATTTCAAAGTGGCCGGCCTACCTTAATACGACTGTGTTGTTGTATGGTTCATAATCATAAATAAAAACATTGTTTCATATGCTTACAGTGTTTTGCAGTATTACGTTAGCTATTCTGGAAATATCAAATTTTATCACATTTTGCCATTTGATTACAAAACGGGTTGCTTCAGAGCTTAACGTGTATTCCGAGCTGCTGAAGATGCATTATTCAGAATCTTGACGTTTTGATTTTTAAAGCTGACTTGAACAGTTTAAACATATTTCAAGTTTTATGTTCTCCGATTATATATTCGTCTTTCCCTTGCTATACAATGTTCAAAATAATAATCATGCACATTGCTTTGAGCTCAATATGCATTCGTTCTCTAAATTGGATATATTTAATTTCTATAATATTTTGCAAATAGACATATTCCGTGATGTTTCGGTTTTCTTTAAATGCAGTTTCGGTGCATATTCATTTAGTGTTAATGTCATATAGGTTTTGCACGTAGTAAAAATATAAACTGATATTTCCATCGTATATTGTCATCGAATAACACAGCATTTCACCGTAAAACATTATAGAAATATCTAAATTGCTAATTCCCAATAATAGGAATTTGTATCGACGGATCAATGCAAAACGGGTCTATAATGACATGTAAATGAAGAAGGGTTTAGACACGTTCTGCTCTGACACATCGATATTCTCTAACAACACATCGACTGAAATGAGAATCCCACTGAGTTCATTTAAATCATGAAGTTTATGTTCTTCAATTCCAATACTAATTTCACTATATCTCTTTACAGTAGATTGCTTTGTGCATATAGGGTGTCACAAAACACAACAAAAACGCTTTTTACGAGTGTCATTTGAATTAAGTCAGAGACGAGTGTTGTGAAGTTATTGTAAGTTAACAATAGGAGATAGTTAACTGTATAAAAGTCATCACATGTATCTAAATTTGTCTAAAATTCCGATAAATTTCGAGTTTTGTACCACTTCGTAAATACTGATTGAAACCAGTTCATTTTTCTGGGCCACCCCATATATTAGACTATATGTGGTATTCGCGAGAGAATTATTCAGATTGAAATTAAAGTTTGCATGACACAATGTTGATGATGCACGGCTTGGTATAATTCTTAAGCATACATTTTTCTGAACTAATATTTTATTATTTTGTAATAACAACCAACCAAACAGTAATTTACAAAACGCGTCCTGATTTTATCATACTCCTAGGAAAAGGGAAACAAAATTAAAACATGTTTCTGTGAAAGTTGTGATTAGATCATTGAAATAACTCTTTTACTGATTATAGTAAACTTAAAGCTGTATGAATGATTTATACGGAACTTGAGCACAAAAGCAATTAAATTAATACTTTATTACATTGTATGTCAGCATTAGCACATAATTAACACGTAATTTTTGTCGCCATTTTTAATGTGTAAGGATTAAATCTATCTAAATTTATTCTTTAAATTTCTACATACAGTTAAGCTCTGTTATTAAGACGACACTGGTAATTGCAATATAATGAGAGTTTTTTTTACGATTTAAGATCCTATAAGCTTAATTTGAGAAGAAAAGGTCCACATTCCGCTATTGAGACCATTACTTTTGATTGTCCTAAGAGTGGAATTGTACAGTATCCAAGTTATATTTTATCATTAAAGTGTCCCATCCCTTACTAAAAACCGTTTGTTTTATAATTGCTAAACACTTCTAGAAATAATTATACATGTATTTGTTTGTACATTGTATTTTACATTGTTCATGATGTCATATTTTTACCCATTTCAACTCAGACTTTTTATGGACAATTAAAAGTTGCTCCATTTTCATATGAAAGGGATATAATTACTTACTCAAGATGACAATTATTATCAAATAATTCTGCAATCTCAAGCTATGAAATGGATCTAATCTATAAAAATGATGACCATTGACCAGTTTCCTGAGCGAATCGCTAGATGGCACTTCGTCCCCTGGTACACTCGATTTGATATCACATGATATCACATTACACTTTTGGTGTAAGAAGGGTGCCAGCGGACTAAGCACTAGCTAGCGATATGCGAAGGATTCTGGCCTTCATGAATAAGCATATCCTATTCTTTGTTTGTTTTTTTTGTAGCAAAAAATTTAATAGGTCAAAATCGGCGGTCAGTCAATCAACTAACTCCTCCTGGAATATAAAGATTTCCTGAATTATAAACCATCTACTAAGCGCATACTTTTGTCAGTGACATAATTACAAATCATTGGTAGATGTGAGAATGGCCGTAGAAATAATTTCATGATCAATCTCCACGAAAGTATGCCCCGCCCGGGAATTGAACCCTCAATCCCTCGATCAGTAGATTTGCGTGCTACCTACTAAGCTAGCCGGGCGGCTATATCCTATTATGTAAGCCTGTACCACACTTATTCAAAGTCGGTTTATAATTGTAAGTGGCATTAGGGAATGTATACCTTAAATCAATGCATTTCCCTGCATCAATCAAAACTTAAATTCATTAAACATTACATCCGAGGCAAGTATTTTTATATATTTTGTTATTTTCATCAAAATTTCTCATGGAATCTAGTATTATCTTATTCCTATTCTAATCATTACCGACATACAACAAATAATATATGGTTATTGTATACGATTCAAGTCAATATTTATTTACAATATTCAATGTTACTTTGTATTTCCATAAACAAATTTCTCCCCTCTATAGAATATATAATTAAATTTCAATTTAAAATGAATCACGCACACATGTTAGAATTATGATATATCTTAACTTTGCCTGGAGAAATTTATTCCATTATAGAGCAGAATTTTAATGCATTCGCCATCCTTCTGCACTGTCTGTTCACGTAGGCAGCATGGAAGATATTTATTAAGCGTGTCATACACTAATAAATGTCGGATGAAATTAATATCCATTCCCTGGTAACCATTTTAACTTTCACATAGAAAGTGTAGCAGACATGGCTTTCTTTAGCACTTTGTTTCCTTTTTCTTTCCTATATCACCCAATATTTTATTCTTGTTAAAAAGTGTCAATGGCTTTTTTTCATACGCCCTGTGCTGGTATCATTGGCTTTAAAACCTCTCGGTGGAATAAGTTAAATGTAACCATGACTTTCCTGCTAGCTACCTCAGCTTAGGATCATGTTTAACGTGTATAGACGAAACATATTATCCATTTCGATAAAGACATCATAAAGCTTTTATTCATAAGTGAAAATTCGTATCATATTCTTATATAAAATATTTTAAGTACTTTAGACCATTTTATGACAATTATTTAGTAACTCTGTTGAGGCAAGATACATTCTCTAAACGAATTGTGTACCACAAGAGTGCAGTATAATACACATATCAATAACATTGTAAGCTAAACTCGGTGAAACATTCTTGAAAGTAACAATAATAGGTTTCAACAGTTGAAGATCTTGTTTTAAATAAACATAATTGATGAAAGTCAGTTGTTTATTGCTATCTAAGTTTAAGCTCCTTTCAATTTGCCTGTTCTAGTGCTTGCCTGCACAGCAGCTGAAAAATTATTTGAAATTATGCCCTCTGCCACAGTCGGTGAGAAGTCAAATGGTACAAAACTTAATACCTGAAATCAATTAGTCAAGATCTATTTTACACATTATATGAAGCCAATAACTTCCATTTAGAATGAGCAAAAGTATTCAACTATCCATGTTGACATCTGACTCTCGTAAGAAATAGGACAACTACTGAACCTGAACTATATGTACTGGTCTGAGAGTAGAGAACCAGTGTGAACCAGTAAAAGACAATACAGCAGGCATTTTGATAACAGAGAAATGCCTTTTATGTTATGTCTTGTTAGACAATCAACATAATTTTTGTCAGACAACACTCTAAGTATACATCTGGGATAAGTAGATTTACAAAGACAATGATTTATTTCTCTGATTGAGCACTTCATGCTAAAAATTGAATTATATCATTTCAAACGTTTTCTGTATTATTTGATAACATATTTGATGGCGTCAAAACCTGATATCCAGGTTTGTGATAGTTTGAACGTTTTATTCCTAAAATGGAAAGATGTTATTTTGATATAATGATGCTTTCTGCATTACAGTAAGGCAAGCATGATGGAGTAAAATTTGATATTTGTGTTTATGACTAAATCCTTTTAAAGTATCATTTAGATGTAGACTTTATGATATAGAGAAAGTCGAAGATCATGTTTTAGTGATATTTAATTATTTTATAGTTTAAACGTCGACTGACTAATTCATATTGTATAAGTCCTAGTAAAAACTACACCATTAGATTCTGTCAAAATGTTATCATTAAATAGTCAATTCTAGTCATTCAGTAATACAAAAAAATATGTGAAATAAACAATTGATAATATATGCATTTAAAGGAGATATAAAATCATATCTTAATAGTTGCATTCTATTTTTTTAACTTGTTTATACCTTGCTCAGAACAACCAAACTTGTCATAAAGTATATATCAAGATATAGTATACGTTCTAGAGTGGTATACAGCAGTTAATATTAAAGTATATATGGAGTTGTTCATTTGGTTATAACATGTACATTGAAACATTGACTGCCTATAGGTACGTTGAACAACGTTGATGTATTGAAATAGCATTATATAATGTACTTCATTTATTATATCTGCTTGAGATTTTCTATACATGTAATCGCATTTATTTTGAATAATTGTGGATTCTAAGAAATATATGTTCATAGACATTAATATAGCACTCAAGAAAATAAACATCAACGAATAAAGGCCAAAGAATATACTAGCAATATAATGCAATTATACATGAGATTAGTATTGACTTCAAGCAGTCGGAAATTGACGATCTAATTTCACAAAAATGACAATATATTTTAATAAGTAAGAAATACAATAATACCAAACAATGTGTTTCTTCAAAAATCAATCACACACAAAGTACTACACGATAAACATATCTGAATGGTCTGGCACTTGTCAGCGAATCAATGTGAATTGTTTTGAGACCTCATGGAAACTTCATCAAATTCTAACACCAATATATTATTGGAGATATGTACAGATGTATCTTTTATGTTCAGAAATTAATAAAGTCACGCAAGTTTGGGAATACCAGTTTGGAAGTTATCTTTAGAAATCACATAATATGTACAGAGAAAGAATGATATGTGACATCAACACTGAGTAAGAAGTTTCGTGGATTTTAATGATATAAATAGATCTTGCCAACCTTTCATTTATAACTTATTATAAGTATTCGAAGTATTTTTTATTGTTAAACAAGTTATTTGTTTGTAACGTCCCCCTTTAAAACACAAAAGTTTAAAATCTAAAATAACTCCCACTTGGTGGTTTGAACAGTTTATTATGCCACTAATGCATGTTAAATTCTGATAACTACATGTTTGTAAAACAGTTGTTTTCAAGTATACTGTTGATGAATATATCTTCATATAGTGGTTTTAGCAATAATACAACAGTAACCTCACATTTAATGAAAGGATTTAAGGTCACTCTTCTCTCCTGTGATGGTTGACTTCTCTCTTCCCCTCTTATGTCTAACATGATAATCTATAGTTCTCTAGACGATGAGATTATGTTCATATAACATATTTAAGCATAAACTTGACATCACTACTGACACTTTAAGAACCTTAACAGACAATTTATCAGTTACAAGCAAACATGTCTTAAGTCAGGCGATAAAAATATCTAAGTTATGTTTGCGAGTGACCAGTGGTTGATGCTCTTTGATCCACAGTTATATACTTTTTAAGTTCAAAATCATTTCTTTACAAGAAGCAAACCAATCTGGAATAGTTTATCAGCTACTATGACTGATAGTAAGAACACTATTCGGCATCACTGAAGAGTGGGCTTTTACATATAACCTTCTTAAGACATCTGTTTCTCGGTTATAAGGTAGTGAAAGACCTGAGCGTTGTCAGCTGGGATCAATGTCCGATACCCCCAACGGAAGCTTACTTGGAAAGGTCAATATGGGTGAAAAATAAACGGATAAAACTTTTCTTATATCTGTTTTCTCCATGGCACCACCAATCAATATCTTGATTACCTGATCTTTCTCTTTAATACCCATTACATGTATTTCTCTTTTATACTTTATCTGAGCACTGTCATAGCATTGTCATTTGTATGACAGTTTGGTGTACACATGTAGATGTTTATCTGACATGGGAATTCGACAGAACTGAAAGCTTTGTTGTTGATGATAACGTAAAAACTCAATGGCTTATCATGAAAATAAAGCATTACTAGTCGTGTTTTCTTATTTATATTATTTAGTCAACGTTGTTAAAGATGATAATTCAAAATATTGTTATGTTGATATACAACTTTATGAGTTGATACCTATACATGTAACATCTAACCACAAGGTTTACATATCAATGCAGTTTGAGATTGCAAATCAAATTATTAATATGCTGACATTCGAAGACCGTTGTGAACTGGCATTTGTAACATCTAAACATGGCTCATATATCCCGATCTCTTAGAAAAACAAGAGCCTAAAAACATATGAACAGCAACAGTAAAACCACTGCCTTCCATTCAACCAAAAAGCAAAGAGGGTTTTTTTTTTGTTTTAAACTTTTGATACAAAAGGGCACCACAAACAAATATCGGAAACAAGAACCTTAGAGGTTTTCGCCTTGGAACGGACAGTGGCAAAATAATTGCTACTGGGGTTTTAAACCAGGTTCTAAGGTGTCAACAGCAGACTTATCAGTTGGGCCAAAAAGCAACACAAGTACAATCATCCATTGCAATCAAAATTTCAAATGAACAATTAAAGTGTTTCAGGTGATGACCCATCTGGCGATGTTTAATACTTTCCAATAAAATCTGACATTCTCATTCCTAAAAAACAAAGTAAAGAGTAACGATTTTATTCATAGGAGAGCCTAATTGACAGATAAAACCCCAAAATAACATTTCTTTTCCTAGTTTGGTTCGGCTGGAGTCTACCTTTGACAGGCAATGATTTATGCATTACCAATGGGATTCACCAGTCGGCCAGTCAATAAGGTAACATATCTGCTGAAAGAATAATTTTCTGCCCATGTATATATCTGGAATATGGGTTGCAGAAGTAGTATCGAATTGATTTCTTCAATAGAATATAGAAGTGATGTTCCACGATTAGAAACATCGAAATGTGTGGTTCTAATAGCGGAATGATCTTAATATTAGGGCATTACTAGTACAGTATATCATTTGACAATATTCTTATATGAATTTCTTATGAAAACGTTTTGTTATTTGAAGCTTAAGTCGCTCGTTCACATATTTAAACTTAAATAATAACTAAACTGATTGTATGGTAACACTTTGGAATCAATGAAACAGCAGGGGCGGATCCAGGATTTTTTCTAGAAGAGGTCCAAACTTTTTTTAGGTCGGGGTCCAAACTTTTGCACCACATTATACACTTTTTGTAGAATAACGCAACATATTCATAAAAGAACAACATAACCATTTGATATATGTTAAACACAAGGGCGAGTGAAGCTTCATCTCACCTAAAAATGGCTCATAGTTAAAATACACTCATGGATGGGTACAATTTGAAAATTTCGGGGGGGCACCCTACCCGACCCCCCCCCCCCCCCTAGATCCACCTATAAATAGCATTCAAATAATGACAAGTCTACATATGATTTTAGTGCAATTTTATTACTCTTTTTAATACTTCTCGCAATGTATAGGTTAGCTTGCCTAAAAATATTAGAAGCATTTTTAACACAATTAGATACACTGACAGACAATTTTAAATTATCAAAAAAAGAGTTTTCTTAACGAGTAGGTTTTAAAGTTGTCTTTACATTTGTTTTACATGTTTATTTGAATTAAGTTAAGATATATCAAGTTGCACTAAACCATTGTTATATTCACTTGTAACATAACAAGTGCATTATTGATGCATTAATTTTGCATTTGAAAAAAAGAACATTATCTTTGTAGGAAAAGTGTTCATAATTGAATTTCCTGAACAAACATCTAAGATAAATAAATTAAATAATTATATTTGTGAATTCTGCAGTAATTGTATCCCACACACCCTGTCAGCATGATATAATGTTTTAGACGATTGTCTTATAAAATGTCTCACCGTTATGCCCTGCTAGAAAAAAAAACACTTTGTTTATTTCAAAATCATCATATTAAGTCGATTTTAAGTACAGGAAGTGATAGACATACAGGTTAGATAGTCAAGTCAGTTCATTCGATGGGCAGAGAAAGATGACATGCTTTAACAAAAGAAACATTACTACAGATGAAACCTGATTATATAATTATGATCCAGAGACAAAAGCACTGTCAAAACTATGAACTGTTCAGTTGACCTAGATGATAGACATTTATGACATTGATGACATGAAAATTTGGCCTGCGCCGCAAGTACT
The DNA here is from genome assembly GCA_025267735.1 of Mactra quadrangularis. Lineage (NCBI taxonomy): Eukaryota > Metazoa > Mollusca > Bivalvia > Venerida > Mactridae > Mactra > Mactra quadrangularis. The sequence continues at coordinate 53,500,186 of CM046309.1, read as the reverse complement.
TACCTCGTGTTCTAATTCTGTGTATTGTGATAGTCATAAACCTAATAGAAATATTATATTTATTGGATGTAATTGCTAAATAAATGCCCTTTATTGTAGTATATAATTTAAGTATGTGCAATAAAATTTGTTAACGCTGCATTTATAATTTCTGGATTATCCCTCGAATTATGACCATTCCGTATAAAACCATTAATTTAGGTATTGTATGATGGAACTTTACTTTAGATACATATTGTACTCGGTTTTTTACGTTTTATGTAAATTCTTAAGTATACAAATTTCACAAATCTTAAAGGAGTTTTTACTACAAATCAGCTTGGAGTATAATACAGAGAAATACCAGACAAACTCAACGAATTCGATTGCACACCGCTAGTAAACAATAGATAAACAGAATTTCAAGTTAATTCTCCGGATGAATATGCAAGTACTAGTATAAGAATTTTCATACTTATTAACGCATCCAAAAAATTGTAAATAAAAAAAAACACAAAAAAAACAATTTGTCTCGTATTTATATAAATACATTCAGCTGACAATTTGTGTCGTAAATAAAATCAATCAATTTTGGTAAGTTTTTGTGTTCAAGTTGTGTTTCGGACATCGATACAGACGTTCGCACATGTATTACAAAATCAAAAAAGCATTATTTTAATTAACTACAGCATGGTAAAAAGGCCAAAGTCATAAAATTAAAATATTATTTTAATGTACTAATAAAATAAAAGTACGATAAAAAGGCCAAATAGAGACTGATTTTTGATCAATCTTTTGAAATTTTCATTGACATAGGTTTGATACAATGACTAAATGTATTTTATTTGGACTTACTACTATGTGTGTTGACTTCGTCAACCCGTAATGTAATAAAATGCCAGAATGTTATAAGTTTCAAAGTGACAGGCATACCTAATACAACTGTGTCGTTATATGGTTCATTATCAGCAAAACACATAAATATGCTTATAGTGTTTTGTTGTATTATGTTAACTATTCTGGAAATTTTAAATTTAATTACATTTTGCACTTTGATTACAAAACAGGTTGCTTCAAAGCTCGACGTGTAATCCGAGCTGCTTAACATACACTATACAGAATCTTGAGGTTTTGATTTTTAAAGCTGACTTGAATAGTTTAAACATATTTCATGTTTTATGTTCTCCGATTATATTCGTCTTTCTCTTGCTAAACAATGTTTAAAAAATCATGCACGTTGCTTTGTGCTCAATATGCATTTGTTCTCTAAATTGGATATATTTAATTTCTATAATATTTTGCAAATAGACATATTCCTTGATGTTCAAATATTTCTTTGAATGCAGGTACGGTGCAAATACATTAGTGTTAATGTCATATAGGTTTTGCACGTAGTGAAAATATAAACTGATAATCTCATCGCATATTTTCATCGAATAACACAGCATTTCACCGTAAAGCATGAAAGAAAACATTAAATTGCTAATTCCTCAGTATAGGAATTTATAATAATGGATCAGTGCAAAACGATCCTAATGACATGTAAATAAAGAAGGTTTTAGACTCGTTCTGTTCTGACAGATAGATATTCTCTAACAACACATCACCTGAAATGAGAATCCCACTGAGTTCATTTAAATCATGAAGTTTATGTACTTCAATTCCAATACTAATTTCACTATATCTCTTTACAGAAGATTGCTTTGTGCATAAAGGGTGTCACAAAAACAAAAAACGCTTTTTACGAGTGTAATTTGAATTAAGTCAGAGACGAGTGTTGTGAAGTTATTGTAAGTTAACAATAGGAGATAGTTAACCGTATAAAAGTCATCACATATATCTAAATTTGCCTTAAGTTCTGATAAATTTCGAGTTTTGTACCTCTATTTAAATACTGATTAAAACCGATTCATTTTTCTGGGCCACCCTATATATCAGACTATATGTGGTATTCGCGAGGTAATTATTTGGATTGAAATTAAAGTTTGCATGACACAATGTTGATGATGCACGGTTTGGTATAATTCTTAAGCATACAATTTTCTGAACATATATTTTATTATCTTGTAGTAACAACCAACCAAACAGTAATTTACAAAACGCGTCCTGATTTTATCATACTGCTAGGAAAAGAGAGACAACATTAAACATGTTTCTGTAAAAGTTGTGATTAGATCATTGAAATAACTCTTTTACTGATTATAGTAAACTTAAAGCTGTATGAATGATCTATACGAAACATGAGCACAAAAACAATTAAATCAATACTTAATTACATTGTACGTCAGCATGAGCACGTATTTAACACGTAATCTTTGTCGCCATTTTATGTGTAAGGATTAAATCTCTCTAAATTTATTCTTGAAATTACTACATACAGTTAAGCTCTGTTATTAAGACGGCCTCGGTTATTGCAATATCATTGACGATTTTAGGTCCTATATACCTAATAATTTCCCCATTCAATTGTACTGAACAAATAGAGTATGTTTTTCGTGTCTACTCAATAAAAATTATCTATCCAACCATCCATGCTCAACAAATTAAACTTTTTACATGTAGTTAAACCTCCATCCTAACATCTGTCATTCTGTACTCTGACATTTGAAATCGAAAGTAGAATACTATGCATTTGTACCTTTAGTTGTTTTAAAGTACTTTGTATGTAAGGATTGATATTCCTGTAGTTACAAGCGATCATTAACTTTACAATAAAATAAAAATTGTATCAAAAACAGAAAAAATACAACGATTTTGTCTTCATACGCCGCACTATTTTACGAACCAAATCGTCGAATACTGCGAATGATTGTGCGTTTTAGTATAGAGGTGATGGCTTTACCTTCTATTTATAGAATGCTGTATATCTTCGAAGTATTTTACCTAGTTTAACTAAAAAAAATTATGAACACAAACCACAGGAGCTTGACATTCGAGACAAGTTTTTTTTTTATATATTTTGTTATTTTCATCAAAATTTCTCATGGAATCTAGTATTATCTTATTCCTATTCTAATCCTATTCTACTCACTCCTCCTGGAAAGGCTATATCTCTGGATTTAGCTGTAAACCAACTACTAAGCGCATACTTTCGTCAGAGACATAATTACAAATCATTGGTAGGAGTGAGAATGGCCGTAGAAATAATTTCATGATCAATCTCCACGAAAGTATGCCCCGCCCGGGAATTGAACCCACAATCCCTCGATCAGTAGACTTGCGTGCTACCAACTAAGCTAGCCGGGCGGCTATATCCTATTATGTAAGCATGTATCATACTTATTCAAAGTCGGCTTATAATTTAAGTGGCATTAGGGAATGTATACCTTAAATCATTGCATTTCCCTGTATCAACCAAAATTTAAATTCATTTCACATTACATCCGAGGCAAGTATTTTTTTATATATTTTGTTATTTTCATCAAAATTTCTCATGGAATCTAGTATTATCTTATTCCTATTCTAATCATTACCGACATACAACAAATAATATATGGTTATTGTATACGATTCAAGTCAATATTTATTTAGAATATTCAATGTTACTTTGTATTTCCATAAACAAATTTCTCCTCTCTATAGAATATATAATTAAATTTCAATTTAAAATGAATCATGCACGCATGTTACATTTATGATATATATTAACTTTGCCTTCAGAGATTTATTCCATTATAGGATAGCAGAATTTTAATGCCTCCTTCCTCCTTCCCCTGCATTGTCTGTTCACATAGGCAGCATGGAAAATATTTACAAAGCGTGTCATACACTAATAAATGTCGAATTAAATTAATATCCATTCACTGGTAACCATTTTAACTTTCGTATAGAAAGTGTAGCAGACATGGCTTTCATTAAGACTTTGCTTCCTTTTTTAACTTCTATATTCATTAATGTCTGAAGGAATTGTTAAAGGCATACATTGAGAGATACTTTCAACAACTCCAGAAGTAGAGCAGTTGGCATGGTTTTAAATCAAATTTTATGTATTATATAAAATATATACAATATATACATCAAGGATTAATAATAAGTATAAGGTTTTATTTCTATGTAGAATTTTACACACAAGACAATCAAAAATGCAAAACTACTCATATGATTGAGATTTCAACTGAAACAAAGTGTGAAGAAGGAATTTTTTACATTTCACATCATGTAGAAGAGACATTATAGTTTCAAGAAGGGTATATTAAACTGTAAATTATGGAGTATTTAAACCTATAATGTGGTAGATTCGGAATGTTTCTTGTAGTGCCCAGACACCAATATAATCATTATTAAAGCAGAAAAACAACATGCATGTAAATAGAAAAGTATATACAAGAAATGTTGTTTGATACATTATAAAACCTTCATTCAATGGTTAGGAAAATGTTAAGGTAGGTTCATAGCTTCCTTAAAAAGTTAGGAGAAAATTGGGATATTTAAAAAAAGTCTTAAAAAACAACGTTTCTGTAATGCAACTTATCTTTATCCTTAGAATTTAAGAATTGTCTATGTATTTAATTGAAAAAACATACGCCCCAAGGAAAAAGATATGGATAAGATATTTCATTTCTGTAATATGGGCCCAGGGGTCCAATGGTAGGACAGCTGCAGTTCGACGTCTGCAGAATCTGTCTATTCTATCATTTACACAATTTCATTCATGAATACACACATGCTAATTTTCCGTTTCTCGAAGGACAAATGAAATAAGTCATTTACATTTTCTGCGTTTTGCATTCAGTCTAAATTTTTGTCCAAAACATTATCATCCGTTTTATATTGTGTACCTTTATTATTCCTTCTCTGTTTTATGATATGTAATATAATTTTGTTTGTAAAAAAAATATTTCACAAGAACAATGCCACATTCGTTTCAATATGCAGCAGAATTCTTCATAAAAAAGAAGAATATAGCACTTTTGTGTGTTACGACGACGATAAAAATAACGTTTTCATTGAAAGTGTCTAAAGTTTCCTGGCATGGCATCTACAAAATTTGTTTAAATGTGTAACAGGTTAATCAATTGAAACATTAAATTTTCATTTATTAAAATGTGTTATAGCCCATATAATTTGTCAAAAATGTCATTTTTGTAGTTTTGTCATTTTTACAAACGCACATATATCAGAACCCAATATTTTGTTCTTGTTAAAAAGTGTCAATGGCTTTTTTTCATACGCTCTGTTCTAGTATCATTGGCTTTAAAACCTCTCGGTGGAATAAGTTAAATGTAACCATGACTTTCCTGCTAGCTACCTCAGCTTAGGATCATGTTTAATGTGTATAGACTAAACATATTATCCATTTCGATAAAGACATCATAAAGCTTTTATTCATAAGTGAAAATTTGTATCATATTCTTACATAAAATATTTTAAGTACTTTAGACCATTTTATGACAATTATTTAGTAACTCTGATGAGGCAGGATACATTCTCTAAACGAATTGTGTACCACAAGAGTGCAGTATAATACACATATCAATAACATTGTAAGCTAAACTCGGTGAAACATTCTTGAAAGTAACAATAATAGGTTTCATCAGTTGGTAATCTTGTTTTAAATAATCATAATTGATGGAAGTCAGTTGTTTATTGCTATCTAAGTTTAAGCTCCTTTCAATTTAGTGCTTGCCTGCACAGCAGCTGAAACATTATTCGAAATTATGCCTTCTGTCACAGTGTCACAACCGTCGGTGAGAAGTCAAACGGTACAAAACTTAATACCTGAAATCAATTAGTCAAGATCTATTTTACACATTATATAAAGCCAATAAATTCCATTTAGAAAGAGCAAAAGTATTCAACTATCCATGTTGACATCTGACTCTCGTAAGAAACAGGACAACTACTGAACCTGGACTACATGTACTGGTCTGATAGTAGAGAACCAGTGTGAACCAGTAAAAGACAATACAGCAGGCATTTTGATAACAGAGAAATGCCTTTTATGTTATCAACATAACTTTTTGTCAGACATCACACTAAGTATACATCTGGGATAAGTAGATTTGAAAAGACAATGATTTATTTCTCTGATAGAGCACTTCATGCTAAAAATTTAATTATATCATTTCAAACGTTTTCTGTATTATTTGATAACGTATTTGATGGCGTCAAAATCTGATATTCAGGTTTGTGATAGTTAGAACCCTTTATTCCTAAAATGGAAAGATATTATTTTGATATAATGACGCTTTCTGCGTTACAGTAAGGCAAACATGATGGAGTAAAACTTGATATTCGTGTTAATGACTAAATCCTTTTAAAGTATCATTTAGATGTAGACTTTATGATATAGAGAAAGACAAAGACTTTATGATACAAAGGAGTTTATCATGTTTTAGTGATATTGAATTATTTATTCTTTAGTTTAAACGTCGACTGACTAATTCATATTGTATAAGTCCTTGCAAAAGCTACACCATTAGATTCTATCAAAATTTTATCATTAAATAGTCAATTCTAGCCATTCAGTAATACAAAAAATATGTGAAGTAAACAATTGATATGTGTATTAAAAGGAAATATAAAATCATATCTTAATAGTTTCATTCTATTTTTCCAACTTGCTTATACCTTTGCTTAGAATAACCAAACTTGACATAATGCAAATGGTCAGATGTATAATTATAAATGTAACTTCTTATGTTTTTTTTATTATTGGTTTACAAGTGCAACAGAACACACTTGATATTTTACATACGTTTACCAAACCTCATTTAAAATGAATCAAACGCTACATCTGATTATTTAAACAAGAAAGAGTCTTTTACAGACATTAAAATAGCACACAAACTTATAAAGACCAAAGAATATTAGAATTATGCAATTATACATAAGATTAGTATATTGACTTCAAGCAGTCAGAAATTGACGACCTTATTTTACAAAAAATGACAATATATTTTAATAAGTAAGAAATACAATAATACCAAACATTGTGTTTCTCCAAAAATCAATCACACACAAAGTCCAGCACGCAAAATATGTCTAAATGGTCTGGCACTTGTCAGCGAATCAATGTGAATTGTTTTGAGACCTCGTGTAATTTTCATCAAATTCTAACAACAATGTTTGATCAGAGATATGTGCAGATGTATCCTATATGCTCAAAAATTGATTAAGTCACGCAAGTTTTAGTCTAACAGTTTGGAAGTTATCTTTAAAATCACATAATTTGTACAGAGAAAACTGCGTGTTAAAGAATTCTATGTCACATCATCATGTCATGTAAACTTTAATTTCAATCTGAATAAATCTCCATTGAAAGCTCATCATTTCTGACAAGATTTTAATGAAATATATATAAAGATATAGTATACGATCTAGAGTGGTATACAGCAGTTAATATAAAAGTATAATACAGTGTTGTTTATTTGGTTGTATTGAGAAAAAATCCTGCAAAACGTTTCCATCGATACATTTAAAATCTAGATATATGTGGTCTTCGTCAAGTTCATTGTTCCATGTACTATCAGAACAAGCTGCGTCAATGGCCAGTAAGTTTGACAAACTCGTTAGATTCTAGTTGCTTGCTGTGGATATAAACATAGATATATATTATTTCATTCCATTTAGATCGAAATTTCATGGACTTAAAAAATCAGTCTTTCTAATCATTGTTTTGTTTTATGACACGTTTTTGTTTGTGGCGTATACATAGAATATATAGTGTTGTTTATTTTGTTACGTGTTTCTAACGATAAATAAAATTCTATATAGTTTATTTCGTTTCATTAAGTAAGAAGTTTCGTGGATTTTAATGATATTAATAGATTTCCCCAACCTTTCATTTATTACTTATTATAAATATTCTAATTATTGTTTTATTGTTTGACACGTTATTTGTTTGTGGTGTCCCCTTTTATAACAAAAGTTTAAAATCTAAAATAACTCCCACTTTGCTTTTTGCTGAGTAATATCTCTGAGTAATTTCACTGTTCCCGATATGTTTGCTTACACCTTTGTATGATATTTCAAAGACTGCGTAAACATATATCACATTAAAGCATCATTATGAAAAGTTACTATGTTTCGGACTGCAATTATATAGTTTTGATCACATTATGTTTAAGATGAAGTTTAGTTATAGAAAAAACTGCTCTAAATTAGATAATTAAGCTCTAAAACTATTTTGGATCTGGTATATTGAACACTAGTTTGTAAATGAAAATAGTGTGCTCTAATAGAATTACACGCTTTTTTAAGAAATGGAGACTTTGTGAAGTTCAAATTTAGTGGTTTGAACAGTTTATTATGCCTCTGATGCATGTTAAATTTTGATACCTTCAACAGTTTTCAAGTATACTGTTGATGAATATATATTCATATAGTGGTTTTAACAATAATACAACAGTAATCTCACATTTAATGAAAGGTTTTAAGGTCACTCTTCTCTCCTGTGATGGTTGACTTCTCTCTTCCCCTCTTGTGTCTAACATGATAATATATAGTTCTCTAGACGATGAGATTATGTTCATATAACATATTTAAGCATAAACTTGACATCACTACTGACAGTTTAAGAACCTGTACAGACAATTTATCAGTTACAAGCAACCATGTCTTAATTTAGGCGATAAAAATATCAAAGTTATGTTTGCGAGTGACCAGTGGTTGATGCTCTTTGATCCACAGTTATATACTTTTTAAGCTAAAATCATTTCTTCACAAGAAGCAAACCAATCTGGAATAGTTAATCAGCTACTTATGACTGATAGTAAGAACACTATTCGGCATCACTGAAGAGTGGGCTTTTACATATAACCTTCTTAAGACATCTGTTTCTCGGTTATAAGGAAGTGAAAGGCCTGAGCTTTGGCAGCTAGGATCAATGTCCGATACCCCCAACGGAAGCTTACTTGGAAAGGTCAATATGGGTGAAAAATAAACGGATAAAACTTTTCTTATATCTGTTTTCTCCATGGCACCACCAATCAATATCTTGATTACCTGATCTTTCTCTTTAATACCCATTACATGTATTTCTCTTTTATACTTTATCTGAGCACTGTCATAGCATTGTTATTTGTATGACAGTTTGGTGTACTCATGTAGATGTTTATCTGACATGTGAATTCGACAGAACTGAAAGCTTTGTTGTTGATGATAACGTAAAAACTCAATGGCTTATCATGAAAATAAAGCATTACTAGTCGTGTTTTCTTATTTATATTATTTAGTCAACGTTGTTAAAAATGGTAATTCAAATTACTGTTATGTTGATATACAACTTCATGAGCTGATACCTATACATGTAACATATCTAACCACTTGGCTTACATATCGATGCTGTTTGAGATAGCAAATCAAATTATTGATATGCTGACATTCGAAGACCGTTGTGAACTGGCATTTGTAACATCTAAACATGGCTCATATATCCCGATATCTTAGAAAAACCAAAAGCCTGAAAACATATGAACAGCAACAGTAAAACCACTGCCTTCCATTCAACCAAAAAGCAAAGAGGGAGATTTATTTTAGATTTTAAACTTTTGTTACAAAAAAGCGCCACAAACAAATATCGGAAACAAGAAGCTAAAAGGTTTTCGCTATGGAACGGACAGTGGCAAAATAATTGCTACTGGGGTTTTAAACCTGACTCTAAGGTGTCAACAGCAGACTAATCAGTTGGGCCAAAAAGCAACACACGCAGAATCATCCAATGCAATCAAAATTTCAAATGAACAATTAAAGTTTTTCTAGTGATGACCCATCTGGCGATGTTTAATACTTTCCAATAAAATCTGACATTCTTATTCCTAAAAAAACAAAGTAAAAGGTATCGATTTTATTCATAGTAGAGCCTAATTGACAGATTAAACCCCAAAATAACATTTTTCCCTATTTTGGTTCGACTGGAGTCTACCTTTGACAGTCAATGATTAGTGCATTATAAATGGGATTCACTCGTCGGCAAGTCAATAAGGTAACATATTTGCTGAAAGAATATTTTTGTCCATGTATGTATCTGGAATATGGGTAGCAGAATTAGTATCGAATTAATTTCTTCAATAGAATATTACTGTCATGTTCCACTATTAGAAACATTGAAATTTGTGGTTCTTATAACGAAATGATTTTGATACAAGGTCATAACTAGTACAGTATATCATTTGACAATATTCTTACATGAATTTCTCATGAAAACGTTTAGTATTTTGAAGCTAAAGTTGGTGGTTCCCAGATTTAAACTTAAATAACAACTAAACTGTAACTCTCAAAATTCTATGGTAACATTTTGGAATCAATGAAACAGTCAGGGACGGACCCAGATTTTTTTTCTAGGAGGGGTCCAAACTTTCGAACCACAACCACATTATACACTGTTTGCAAAATAACGCAACATATTCATAATAAAAACTACATAACCATTAGGTCTATGTTAAACACAAGGGCGAGTGAAGCTTCTCTCTACTTAAAAATGGCTTATAGTTAAAAATATACCCAAGGACGGGAACAATTTGGAAATTTCAGGAGGGGTCCGGACCACCCAGACCCCCCGCTAGATCTGCCTATGAACAGCATTCAAATAATGACAATTCTATAACAATTTCTCATGAAGTCTATCTCGTTAATAACGGTATAGATGATTTTAGTGCATTTTATTACTCTTTTTATACTTCTCGCAATCTATATGTTAGTTTGCCTAAAAATATTAGAAGCATTTTAACACAATTACAGACACTGAAAGACTGTTTTAAATTATCAAAAAATGATTGTTTTCAACGAGTAGGTTTTAATGTTGTCTTTACATTTGTTTTACATATTTATTGTGAAATTAAGTTGAGATATATCAAGTTGCACTAAACAATTGTTAAATTATCTTGTAACATAACAAATACATTATTGATGATTTAATTTTGCATTTGAAAAAAAAAGAACATTATCTCTGTCGGAGAAGTGTTCATAATTGAATTTCCTGAACAAACATCTGAGATGAATAAATACAATAAGTATATTTGTGAATTCTACAGTAATTGTATCCCACACACCCTGTCGGCATGATATAATGTTTAAGACGATTTGTTCTACGAAATGTCTCACAATAATACTCCGTTAGAAAAACCCACCTTGTTTATTGCAAAATCATCATATTTTAAGTCGATTTTAAGTACAAGGATAAGACAGACAGGTTAGATAGTCAAGACAGTTCATTCGATGGGCAAAGAAAGATGCTTTAACAAAAATAACATAACTACTGTTATGAAATCTGATTATATAATAATGATCCAGAGACAAACACTATGTCAAAACTATGAATTGTTCAGTTGACCTAGATGGTAGACGTTTATGACGTTGATGACGTCGTCGTGTAAAACTTGGCTTTTGGCGCAAGCGCTTACATTGTGTTGCAATTTTGTGTATTTTAATGGTCATATACCTGACAGAAATATGATATTTATTGGATGTTATTGCTAAATTAATGCACTTTCGTGTGGTTTATAATTTAAGTATGTGCAGTAAACTTTGTTGCAGCTGCATTAGCAGTCCGGTTATTTCTGGATCATCCCTCGTATTTTGACCATTTCGTATTAAAACCATTAATTGTAAAGGTCTTGTACTGTGAAACTTAACTTTAGATACTTATTAACTTTAGATACATAATGTACTCGGTTTTTACGTTTTATGTAAATTCTTAAGTGTCAAAATTTCATAAATCTTAACGGAGTTTTTACTTCAAAGAAGTTTGGAGTATAATACAGAGAAATTCAAGCCGAACTCAACGAATTCGATTGAACACCGCTAGTAAACAATAGATAAACAGAATTTCAAGTTAATTCTTCATATGAATATGCAAGTACTAGTATAAGAATTGTCATACTTTATAACGCATCCAAAATATTGTAAATAAAAAAATGTCTCGCTTTTATATAAATACATTCAGCTGACAATTTGTGTAGTGAATTAAAATCAACCAATTTAGTAAGTTTTGTGTTCAAGTATAGTGTTTAGGAAATCGACGTTAGCACATGTATTACAAATTCAAAAAAGCATTATTTTAATTAACTACAGCATGGTAATAAGGTCAAAATAAAAATGAAATATTATTTTAATGTACTAATAAAATAAAAGTACGATAATAAGGCCAAATAGAAACTGCTTTTTGATGAATCTTTTGAAATTTTCATTGACATAGGTTTGATTAAATGAATAAATGTATTACATTTGGACTTACTACTATGTGTGTCGACTTAGTCAACCCGTTATGTAATAAAATGCCAGAATGTTATAAGTTTCAAAGTGACAGGCATACCTTAATACGACTGTGTCGTTATATGGTTCATTATCAGCAAACACATTGTTATTATGCTTACAGTGATTTGTAGTATGATGTTTACCTTTTCTGCAAATTTTAAATTTAATTACATTTTGCACTTTGATTACAAAACGGGTTGCTTCAAAGCTCGACGTGTAATCCGAGCTGCGGAACATACACTATACAGAATCTTGACGTTTTGATTTTTAAAGCTGACTTGAATAGTTTAAACATATTTCATGTTTTATGTTCTCCGATTATATTCGTCTTTCTCTAGCAAAACAATGTTAATAATAATCATGCACATTGTTTTGAGCTCAATATGCGTTTGTTCTCTAAATGAGGTATATTTGATTTCTATAATATTTTGCAAATAGACATATTCCGTGGTGTTTCGGTTTTCCTTAAATTTAGTTACGGTGCATATACATTAGTGTTAATGACATATAAGTTTTGAACATAGTGAAAAAATAAACTGATATTTTCATAGTATATTTTCATCGAATAACACAGCATTGCACCGTAAAACATGAAAGACAACATTAAATTGCTAATTCCCAAGTATAGAAATTTATATCAATTGACCAATGCAAAACGAGTCTAATGACATGTAAATAAAGAAGAATTTAGACTCGTTTTGCTCTGATACATAGACATTCTTAAACAACACATCGTCTGAAATGCGAATCCCACTGAGTTCATTTAAATCATGAAGATTATGTACTTCAATTCCAATACTAATTTCACTATATCTCTTTTCAGTAGATTGCTTTGTGCATATATAGGATGTCACAAAACACAAAAACCGCTTTTTTACCAGTGTCATTTGAATTAAGTCAGAAGTGAGTGTTGTGAAGTTATTGTATGTGAACAATAGGAGATAGTTAACCGTATAAAAGTCATCACATATATCTAAATTTGCCTTAAGTTCTGATAAATTTGGAGATTTGCACCTCTGTAAATACTGATTAAAACAGATTCATTTTTCTGGGCCACCCTATATATCAGACTATATGTGGTATTCGCGAGATAATTATTTGGATTGAAATTAAAGTTTGCATGACACAATGTTGATGATGCACGGTTTGGTATAATTCTTAAGCATACAATTTTCTGAACTAATATTTTATTATCTTGTAATAACAACCAACCAAACTGTAATTTACAAAACGCGTCCTGATTTTATCATACTCCCAGGAAAAGGGAGACAAAATTAAACATGTTTCTGTGCAAATTGTGATTAGATCATTGAAATAACTCTTTTTCTGATTATAGTAAACTTCAAGCTGTATGAATGATATATACGGAACATGAGCACAAAAGCAAATAAATTAATACTTTATTACATTGTATATCAGCATTAGCACATAATTAACACGTAATTTTTGTCGCCATTTTTAATGTGTAAGGATTAAATCTATCTAAATTTATTCTTTAAATTTCTACATACAGTTAAGCTCTGTTATTAAGACGACACTGGTAATTGCAATATAATGAGAGGTTTTTTTACGATTTAAGATCCTATAAGCTTAATTTGAGAAGAAAAGGTCCACATTCCGCTATTGAGACCATTACTTTTGATTGTCCTAAGAGTGGAATTGTACAGTATCCAAGTTATATTTTATTATTAAAGTGTCCCATCCCTTACTAAAAACCGTTTGTTTTATAATTGCTAAACACTTCTAGAAATAATTATACATGTATTTGTTTGTACATTGTATTTTTCATTGTTCATGATGTCATATTTTTACCTATTTCAACTCTTTATGGACAATTAAAAGTTGCTCCATTTTCATATGAAAGGGATATAATTACTTACTCAAGATGACAATTATTATCAAATAATTCTGCAATCTCAAGCTATGAAATGGATCTAATCTATAAAAATGATGACCATTGACCAGTTTCCTGAGCGAATCGCTAGATGGCACTTCGTCCCCTGGTACACTCGATTTGATATCACATGATATCACATTACACTTTTGGTGTACGAAGGGTGCCAGAGGACTAAGCACTAGCTAGCGATATGCGAAGGATTCTGGCCTTCACATTACACTTTTGGTGTACGAAGGGTGCCAGAGGACTAAGCACTAGCTAGCGATATGCGAAGGATTCTGGCCTTCACATTACACTTTTGGTGTAAGAAGGGTGCCAGAGGACTAAGCACTAGCTAGCGATATGCGAAGGAATCTGGCCTTCATGAATAAACATATCCTATTCTTTGTTTGTTTGTTTTTGTAGCAAAAATTTAATAGGTCAAAAACGGCGGTCAGTCAATCAACTCACTCCTCCTGGAATATAAAGATTTCCTGAATTATAAACCAACTACTAAGCGCATACTTTCGTCAGAGACATAATTACAAATCATTGGTAGGAGTGAGATTGGCCGTAGAAATAATTTCATGATCAATCTCCACGAAAGTATGCCCCGCCCGGGAATTGAACCCACAATCCCTCGATCAGTAGATTTGCGTGCTACCAACTGAGCTAGCCGGGCGGCTATATCCTATTATGTAAGCATGTATCATACTTATTCAAAGTCGGCTTATAATTGTAAGTGGCATTAGGGAATGTATACCTTAAATCAATGCATTTCCCTGCGTCAACCAAAATTTGAATTCATTGAACATTACATCCGAGGCAAGTTTTTTTATATATTTTGTTATTTTCATCAAAATTTCTCATGGAATCTAGTATTATCTTATTCTAATCATTACCGACATACAACAAATAATATATGGTTATTGTATACGATTCAAGTCAATATTTATTTAGAATATTCAATGTTACTTTGTATTTCCATAAACAAATTTCTCCCCTCTATAGAATATATAATTAAATTTCAATTTAAAATGAATCACGCACACATGTTAGAATTATGATATATATTAACTTTGCCTGGAGAGATTTATTCCATTATAGAGCAGAATTTTAATCCATTCGCTATCCTTCTGCACTGTCTATTCACGTAGGCAGCATGGAAGATATTTATAAAGCGTGTCATACACTAATAAATGTCGGATGAAATTAATATCCATTCCCTGGTAACCATTTTAACTTTCATATAGAAAGTGTAGCAGACATGGCTTTCTTTAGCACTTTGTTTCCTTTTTCTTTCCTATATCAGGACCCAATATTTTATTCTTGTTAAAAAGTGTCAATGGCTTTTTTTCATACGCCCTGTTCTAGTATCATTGGCTTTAAAACCTCTCGGTGGAATAAGTTAAATGTAACCATGACTTTCCTGCTAGCTACCTCAGCTTAGGATCATGTTTAACGTGTATAGACGAAACATATTATCCATTTCGATAAAGACATCATAAAGCTTTTATTCATAAGTGAAAATTCGTATCATATTCTTACATAAAAGTCATCTAAGTTTAAGCTCCTTTCAATTTGCCTGTTCTAGTGCTTGCCTGCACAACAGCTGAAAAATTATTCGAAATTATGCCTTCTGCCACAGTGTCACAACCGTCGGTGAGAAGTCAAATGGTACAAAACTTAATACCTGAAATCAATTAGTCAAGATCTATATTACACATTATATAAAGCCAATAACTTCAATTTAGAATGAGCAAAAGTATTCAACTATCCATGTTGACATCTGACTCTCGTAAGAAACAGGACAACTACTGAACCTGGACTACATGTACTGGTCTGAGAGTAGAGAACCAGTGTGAACCAGTAAAAGACAATACAGCAGGCATTTTGATAACAGAGAAATGCTTTTTCTGTTATGTATACATCTGGGATAAGTAGATTTACAAAGACAATGATTTATTTCTCTGATAGAGCACTTCATGCTAAAAATGAATTATATCATTTCAAACGTTTTCTGTATTATTTGATAACGTACGTATTTGATGGCGTCAAAATCTGATATTCAGGTTTATGATAGTTAGAACGTATTATTCCTAAAATGGAAAGATATTATTTTGATATAATGACGCTTTCTGCATTACAGTAAGGCAAGCATGATGGAGTAAAATTTGATATTCGTGTTTATGACTAAATCCTTTTAAAGTATCATTTAGATGTAGACTTTATGATATAGAGAAAGTCGAAGATCATGTTTTAGTAATATTGAATTATTTATTCTTTAGTTTTAACGTCGACTGACTAATTCATATTGTATAAGTCCTAGCAATAGTTACACCATTAGATTCTGTCAAAATGTTATCATTAAATAGTCTATTCTAGCCATTCAGTAATACAAAATATAAGTGAAGTAAACAATTCATATGTGTATTAAAAGGAAATATAAAATCATATCTTAATATTTTCATTCTATTTTTCCAACTTGCTTATACCTTTGCTTGGAATAACCAAACTTGTCATAATGCAAATGGTCAGATGTATAAATGTAACTTCTTATGCCATTATTATTATTGGTTTACAAGTTCAACAGAACACTCTTGATATTTTACATACGTTTATCATTTAAAATGAATCAAACGCTAAATCTGATTATTTAAACAAGGAAGAGTCTTCTGCAGACATTAAAATAGCACACAAACTAATAAAGGCCATAGGATATTAGAATTATGCAATTATACATAAGATTAGAATATTGACTTCAAGCAGTCATAAATTGACGACCTAATTTCACAAACAAATGACAATATATTTTAATAAGTAAGAAATACAATAATACCAAACAATGCGTTTCTCCAAAAATCAATAACACAAAATGTACAGCACGCAAAACACGTCTGAATGGTCTGGCACTTGTCAGCGAATCAATGTGATTTGTTTTGAGACCTCATGGAATTATCATCAAAATCAGAGATATGTGCAGATGTATCTTTTATGTTCAGAAACAGATTAAGTCACGCAAGTTTTAGTCTAACACTTTGGATGTTATCTTTAGAAGTCACATAATTTGTACAGAGAAACCTGCGTGTTAAAGAATTCTATGTAACATCAACATGACATGTAAACTTTACTTTCAATCTGAATAACTCTCCAGTGAAAGCTCATCATTTCTGACAAGATTTTAATAAAGTATATATCAAGATATAGTATATGATCTAGAGTGGTATACAGCAATTAATATAAAAGTACATATAGAGTTGTTTATTTGGTTATAATTGAGAAGAAAATCCTGTAAGAAGTTTTATCAATAATATAGATATATGTGGTCTTTACAAGTTCATTGTTCCATGTACTATCAGAACAAGCTGTGACAACAACCAGTAAGGTTGACAAACTGGTTAGATTCTAGTTGCTGTGGATATAAACACAGATATATATATATATATAACTTCAATCCATTTAAAAAGAAACTTCGTGGACTTTAATGAATCAATACATTTGCCAACTTTTCATTTATTAATGTACTTTATTAGTCTAGTTATTTCTTTTTGTTTGACAATTTATTTGTGTATTGTGTATGAAATCTCCCTCATAGCTTTTTAGTTGTGTGGTATGTCTATTTTTGACAGTTGATGTTCCTTATATGTTTGCTTACACCTTAGCATGATGTTTCAAAGACTGTGTAAATTCGTATCACATTAAAGCCCACATTATCAAAAGTTACACAGTTTCGGTCAGCAATTATAAAATTTTGATCACAGTATGTTTGGTTATACAAAAAACTGCCCTTAATTAGATACTTTAGCTCTTAAACTATTTTGGACAGATATATTGAACATAATTGAGTAAATAAATATAGTATGCTCTATAAAAAAGTAACCCACTTTTTTAAGAAATGGACACTTTGTGAAGTTCAAATGTAGAAAGCAGAGTGGTTTGAACAGTTTATTATGCCACTAATGCATGTTAAATTCTGATTACTACATATTTGTAAAACGGTTTTCAAGTCTACTGTTGGTGAATATATTTTCATGTAGTGGCTTTAACAATAATACAACAGTAATCTCGCATTTAATGAAAGATTCAAGGTCACTCTTCTCTCCTTTGATGGCTGACTTCTTCCTTCCTCTATTGTGTCTAACACGATAATCTATAGTTCTCTAGACGATGAGATTATGTTGATATAACATATTTAAGCATAAACTTGACATCACTACTGACAATTCAAGAACCTGTACAGACAATTTATCAGTTACAAGCTACCATGTCTTAAGTCCGGCAATAAAAAATGTTTGAGATAGCATCAAATTACTGATATGCTGACAAAATAAACACTGCCGCTGTGAACTGGTGTTCATAACATTTAACACGACCCATAAATCCCAATAACTTTGAAAACAAAATGGAATCAGAAACATATCATAACCAGCAACAGTCAAAACCACTGCCTTCCATACAGCCAAAAAGCAAAGAGGAGGATTTATGTTTTTGTTTTAATACTTTTGTTATAAAAAGGGCACCACAAACAAATATCGGAAACAAGAACCTTAATGTTTCCGCCATGGAACGGACAGTGGCAAAATAATTGCTACTGGGGTTTTAAACCTGATTCTAAGGTGTCAACAGCAGACTTGTCAGTAAGGCCAAAAAGCAAGACAAGCCCAATCACTCATGATGGATTGCGATCAAAATTTCTAATGAACAATCAAAGTTTTTTTCAAGTGATAACTCATCTGGTGATGTTTTAACACTTTCCGATAAAATCTGACTTTCTCTTTCCTATAAGACAAAGTAAAGGTTATCTATTTTATTTATAGTAGGGTCTAATTGATAAAACTCCAAAATAACAATTCTTTATCTATTTTGGTTCGACTGGAAACTACCTTTGACAGTCAATGATTAATGCATTATAAATGGGATTCACTCGTCAATAAGGTAACATATCTGCTAAAAGAATATATTTATGTCCATGTTTGTATCTGGATTATGGGTTGCAGAAGTAGTATCGAATTAATTTCTTCAATAGAATATTACTGTGATGTTCCACTATTAGAAATATCGAAATTTGTGGTTCCAATAGCAGAATGATCTTAATATTAGAACATTACTTGTACAGTATATCATTTGACAATATCCTATATGAATTTCTCATGAAAACGTTTAGTTATTTGAAGCTTAAGTCGCTCGTTCACATATTTAAACTTAAATAATAACTAAACTGTAACTATCAAAATTGTATGGTAACATTTTGGAATCAATGAAACAGCAGGGGCGGATCCAGGATTTTTTCTATGGGTACAATTTGAAAATTTCAGGGGGGTACCCTACCCGACCCCCCCCCCTAGATCCACCTATGAACAGCATTCAAATAATGACAATTCTATATATGATTTTAGTGCAATTTTATTACTCTTTTTAATACTACTCGCAATGTATAGGTTAGCTTGCCTAAAAATATTATAAGCATTTTTAACACAATTAGATACACTGACAGGCAATTTTAAACTATCAAAAAAAGAATTTTCTTAACGAGTTTTTAAAGTTGTCTTTACATTTGTTTTACATGTTTATTTGAATTAAGTTAAGATATATCAAGTTGCACTAAACCATTGTTATACAAGTGCATTATTGATGCATTAATTTTGCATTTGAAAGAAAGAACATTATCTTTGTAGGAAAAGTGTTCATAATTGAATTTCCTGAACAAACATCTAAGATAAATAAATTAAATAATTATATTTGTGAATTCTGCAGTAATTGTATCCCACACACCCTGTCAGCATGATATAATGTTTTAGACGATTGTCTTATAAAATGTCTCACCGTTATGCCCTGCTAGAAAAAAAACACTTTGTTTATTTCAAAATCATCATATTTTAAGTCGATTTTAAGTACATGAAGTGATAGACATACAGGTTAGATAGTCAAGTCAGTTCATTTGATGGGCAGAGAAAGATGACATGCTTTAACAAAAGAAACATAACTACAGATGAAACTGATTATAGAATTATGATCCAGAGACAAAAGCACTGTCAAAACTATGAACTGTCCAGTTGACATAGATGATAGACATTTATGACATTGATGACATGAAAATATGGCTAGCGCCGCAAGTTCTTACCTTGTGTTGTAATTCTGTGTATTATGATAGTCATAAACCTGATAGAAATATTATATTTATTGGATGTAATTGCTAAATAAATGCCCTTTTTTGTAGTATATAATTTAAGTATGTGCAATAAAATTTGTTAACGCTGCATTTATAATTTCTGGATTATCCCTCGTATTATGACCATTCCGAATAAAACTATTGATTTCAAAGGTATTGTATGATGGAACTTTACTTTAGATACATATTGTACTCGGTTTTTGTATTCATTGTGTTAACAATGAATACTCTGTTACCAATAGATTAATAGTGGTATTCCGATCGGAGTCCTATATTTAATCAACGAGACCTAACAGCATCCATATCCGGATAATTCCGCTACAATAAAATAGTTCATACTGAAACTGGTACTTTATGTATTTCTGCGCGAGAAAATGACCAGACGCTCAATATGACGTTACAGAATATACTTGAAGCGATTAACTTGTAACAGAGATAAGACTGCCCATAATACTCGTGAGAGGTGTGTGGCAGTACTATTAGATAGATGTACACTCGACGGCCTTCGCGGTCTATTTATAGAAAGTCACAGTCTAAACCACTGACGAAGACACTGTGGCTGACACCATAAACAGAGAAGAATTATCAGACCATCACTGATAATGATCGTTTTATATATTGTACATTTATATATTAAATTATCAAACATGGTTGGTTTAATTAACGGTTAATAAACAATTTTTAAAGAATTTTAATGCCTCACTTATAGAGATCACAGACGTAAGCAGTACTTTCGTGCTATTAATTGTTTGGGGACCTTTGATGCTTTGCCTCAATATTTTCTTGTAAAGAAATATAATCTTCGTTCGATTAGCCGTCGAAATATGGGACAGAACATGTTCTTGAATCGAATAATCTGGATTGGTTATCAATAAATATAATTTCTTGCCAAATGGACAGGTGAATTATAAAGTATAACATAAAAATGAGTTTGTACGAGTGTGCTCGGTCGGAACATGACGAAATTGTTAAACTCTGGCACATATATTGCTTGAATGCTTTACTAAAGGAGATGTCATACATGGCTAATCGACGATTCAAGCATTTTTGAAATGCTAATACTTGTACTGTATACATTACTATAAGTGCTGATTCCCGCGTATTGGGTTTGTTTTAAAGATAATTATTTCCGGACTGTAACTGTTCGGGTCGTATGCAATTAAACCCGAGGTGTGTTCAACAATGCGAGCGCTCGAGCGAGCGCCCGCCTCACGAATTGTTAGGCTATTGAACGACTGCGCTCATTCCATAAATAGGTGAAGATATCGGTCAGTCAGACCGTTTGTGTACAGAATGTCGAGCGCTCGCTATAAAATCCAAGATGATGTCAAACAGCACATCATTGAAAAAGCGGGTGGGGGAAACAATTATTTCTGTTGATACACGAGATCTTTCATATTTTTTTACCATACATAAATCATAGAGACAATTTACTGTACCAAATAAAGGGTACATTTAGTATATTTTATGCATATATGCGTGGATATTTTATGTGGAACAAGTAACACACAAGTTTGCGTCCCACTTTTCAGAAAAATTCTTTGATATAAAAAAAAAAAAATTTCCTGCCACCATCTTTGGTACCTGTTATAATATATATTTCCAATGATATATTAATACAGTACCCACAAAAAAAAACTACAACTCATTAATTTTGATGATTTTTTTTTGTAGAATTACTAGTTTTTTATATTTAAATATGGTTGTGATAAAATGAAAATAAATTTCAATAATGCGGCACATGAATAATATTCAGCATCTGACACCCTAGCTTAAGCCTATTTATTGTAATCATTATCTATAATGTATTTTGTTTGGTATTTTTGTAGACTCAGTTATAAGTAAAGTGATAAACTTTTTTAAGTAAGCAGTTTTCAAAATTTTGGACAAAAGCTATTTAGTAGGCCTGCAAAGTGAAAATGTCTCCGCACTTTTGGTGAGTATTGTATATAAAATCTAAAACTACTTTATCTTTAATAGACAAGTTATGACCAATGAACCGTATGGCTAAATATGTTTGAATTAGTAAAGAAAATAAAATTAATTGGCATGTGAAGTCACATTTGCTTAATTTTTGTAATATATAATATATGTATATATATAAGTAGAATAAAATAATCAAGATAGCCTCAATAAATTGAGGCTATCTTGATTATAATGAGGAAAATAAGCTAAAATCAATAATCTAGGTATTATTTCTTGCATAAAGGTCAAGCTCAGGTTAATTCTGTTGGACTATATCAATGTTTATATGAAAAAAATCAGGGGGTCGATCGTGAACTAATTGTCGAAATTTTAAGTTGAAAATCAGGTACAAATGTAATTGATTTTTTCTTACGTCGACGTCAGTTTGAAATGTTATAATTTACAAAGTCTAACAGCGTAATCATTATGGTAAAGCATTGTTTTGGAATACATCTGATGTAATGATGACACTAAGACACACATATCATGGTACTGGACTAATACAGAATATTGAACATTTTTACAAAAAAGTTTGATGAGATTATTGAGAATTCCAGCCATGATAACAGCAAAAGGGTCAGAATAAAAAATCACAAACTAATCAGTATCTGGTATGTCCACCTCTAGATTGAATGACAGCCAAACAACGTCGTCTCAATGAAATTATGAGTCGCCGGGTGAAGTGAGCAGGTGTCTGTGCCCATTCCTCGTGCAATGCACGCCCCAAATCACGTACGCTATTGACGTCATTCAAGCTAGAGGTGGACATACCAGATACTGATTAGTTTGTGATTTTTTATTCTGACCCTTATGCTGTTATCATGACTGGAATTCTCAATAATCTCATCAAACTTTTTTGTAAAAATGTTCAATATTCTGTCGATTGATTAAATTTTGTTACAAATCAATTTTTTATCAATAGAATGGGGTTTATTATAAAATATTAAATGAAACATTCTTACTGACTAAACTTTTTCCTCTCAGCATATATCTCAATATGTCAATGTTACCTCTTAATACGTAACTATCATGATATCCGAGATTTATCTGCATAGAAGATCGCCGAGGTAAGTCCGGTGGTAAAGTTATACATTCCTCGATCGACCTCTCTCAAAATGCCAATATTTTTCCGACAAAACTATTTTAATGGTTTCATATTGTTTGCATATTTTTGAATATGAGAGGCAATGCATTAAACTGACGTGACCCGGGTGCGAAGAAATTCATTTAATGTTTTTTTTAAATATATTTTAGTTTATCATAATACATGTACTGCATTTTGACCATGGCACTCTTCCTGTCTTCGATTATAGGAGGTTGGATTTAAAACAATATGAATTTAACGAAGGGGTAGTAAGTACAGAAATGTATGAAATGGACATAGCAAATTTACCACTTAATGTATTCATTAATATTTTTTTCAAATTTCTCTCAAGATGAAAGAAATATTAAATCATTTTCAATATAGTTATTTAATTAAATATAGGGAGGCGAGACAGGATAGAGCGCCATGATCGTGCGACCTCATGCACGACTCATGCAGGTTGTTTCGTCATCTCACGATGACGAACGCCGAAACAAAGCGTTTGACCAAGTCCTAGCAAATCATCAACAGCTCTGGTAACCATGCCATATTTCCCTTCTCTAAGAAAAAGGAATGACTTGGTATTTGGGAACGACCAGAGCCAGTAAAATGCTTCGTCAGAAAAAGGCAAACCCTTGACAAAGTGAACAGACGCAGCTTGTCTGTTTGTTACAAGAACGTCTATAGATCTATATACAATATATTAATTACAAGGTTTTTAGTTAAATCATACCGCTGTACATAATTTATTAGTATGTCAAATAAATCGTACATGGGATTATTTTACTTGAAATTTCATAACTATCATTAATACGTTTAATTACAAATCAGAATTTAATTGCTTTTTTAATTTGATAGTGCAGTTTATTTGTATTTGATAACAACTCACAAAATTTAGGATTCATCTTCCAAAATTATCTTCCCCATATTTAATGTCCTTTTTACTGTATTTAACTATTGTTACATGCTCTGCCCTTTAGGACCCGAATAGCTCAGTCGGCTAAAGGGAAAGAACGGAAATATTCATTGAAATGAAAAGTTCAAGAGGTGGCTGGTTCGAAACCTAGCTAAAGCATAAATTTTTATTTTTATATTTTATTTTTTATTATATTTCTATATTTTATATTATACATATTTACGTATTAAGAGGTAACATTGACATATTGAGATATATAATCTTATGAATATTTTAAAACGACTAGTGTTGTGTTTACGTTTTATTATAGTTTCTTTAAGCTGTACATGTATTAGACTTATACAATAACACAATCATGTATCTTTATTTGAATTATTGAAATACAAAATATATATTTCAAAATTTATAATATTAGTCCAGTACCATGATATGTGTGTCTTAGTGTCATCATTACATCAGTAGATGTATTCCAAAACAATGCTTTACCATAATGATTACGCTGTTAGACATTGTAAATTATAACATTTCAAACTGACGTCGACGTAAGAAAAAATCAATCACTTGATTTTCAACTTAAATCTTTGAATCAGAATTTTATGAAACTATTGAACCATACCTAAAAATATTGATCATAACTTAGCCTCATATGAAACTGTATGATATTAATTATTGAACAGACCCTTCAGGGACTCAAAATATTGATTACTGAAAACAAAAGACCCTTAAGGGACCTAGATTATTGATTTTAACTCATTATCCTCATTAGCCTTAATAAATTGAGGCTATCTTGATTATTTTTATCCTACTTCTATTCAATAAAGAATAAAGGCTTATGATGGAAAAGTTTCATTTCACCAAAGTGTAATCTGACAAGATCTGGAGAGATTAAGGAAAAATTCCTGAATAAAAAATGTTAATAAAACATACTCATTTAAAAATACAATAACTGCATTTCACTTAAATATATTAATAATATGAATGATAATTATTATACTATCAATTAATGTATTGAATATATTATTTTTACTTGTTAAAGTCATCAACATAATTAATGTTTGGAACATATATCACTTTTTCTTCAAAATAACTAGTTTGTGTGTAATAATGAACTCGGGTATTAAATCTTAGTATAACACTTTGAATCTTTACATTTGTTTATTTTCTTACAAGATATAGATAATTTGTGCATATAAAACACTTTCAACTATTTTCCAAAAAATAATCCCATTCACTTGACTACATTAACCTCGTTGTTAAATCAGGTAACCGAATGAAAAAAAGAAATATAATTTACCAAACAATTAATTCTTAATTATATCTGTAAATTTTAACCTTCGTCATTAAACACCATCAGTGCAGGTAAAATTAATTTCTAAGACATTTATGATAAGCAGAAATGGGGTTTAAATACATTATTTTCTGTTCAGTTACTATATAAATCATAGAATAGCAGCAGGGTGTTAGTCCAACTTTACTCAAAAATGTGTACTACGTAGCACACATAACAGATACCAATGACATAGTTTTAAATCTCTCCTATATTAGAGATTTTTTTGACACACAGGCTAATTAAACAATGTGATAGTCATATTGTAACAGTTATAGCTTTGACTAATTACAGCAGTAGTCATAGTCAACAGCTAAATCCAGAGATAAAGCTTCTTCAGGAACAGTGAGTAGGTGGACTGACCGCTGTGATATAACCTTTATAAGGTGTTTCTACAGCATAAAACCCAACAAAAGTTGAATAAATCTAAACACAATGAATACCCCAGTACTTTCAGTGCTTTGATTTACGTTTTATGTAGATTCTTAATTCTTACCGCTAGTAAACAATAGATAAACAGAATTTCAAGTTATTTCTTCTGATGAATATGCAAGTACTAGTATAAGAATTGTCATACTTATTATCGCATCCAAAATATTGTAAATAAAAAAAACACAAAAAAACAATTTGTCTCGTATTCATATAAATACATTCTGCTGACAATTTGTGTCGTAAATAAAATCAATCAATTTTGGTAAGTTTTTGTGTTCAAGTAGTGTTTCGGACATCGATACAGACGTTCGCACATGTATTACAAAATCAAAAAAGCATTATTTTAATTAACTACAGCATGGTAAAAAGGCCAAAGTCATAAAATTAAAATATTATTTTAATGTACTAATAAAATAAAAGTACGATAAAAAGGCCAAATAGAGACTGATTTTTGATCAATCTTTTGAAATTTTCATTGACATAGGTTTGATTAAATGACTAAATGTATTACATTTGGACTTACTACTCTGTGTGTCGACTTCGTCAACCCGTAATGTAATAAAATGCCAGAATGTTATAAGTTTCAAAGTGACAGGCATACCATAATACGACTGTGTCGTTATATGGTTCATAATCATCAAAACACATAAATATGCTTACAGTGTTTTGTTGTATTACGTTAACTATTCTGGAAATTTTAAATTTAATTGCATTTTGCACTTTGATTACAAAACAGGTTGCTTCAAAGCTCGACGTGTAATCCGAGCTGCTTAACATACACTATACAGAATCTTGACGTTTTGATTTTTAAAGCTGACTTGAATAGTTTAAACATATTTCATGTTTTATGTTCTCCGATTATATTCGTCTTTCCCTTGCTAAACAATGTTCAAAATAATAATCATGCACATTGCCTTGAGCTCAATATGCGTTTGTTCTCTAAATTAGGAATATTTGATTTCTATAATATTTTGCAAATAGACATATTCCGTGATGTTTCGGTGTTCCTTAAATGCAGTTACGGTGCATATACATTAGTGTTAATGTCGTATAAGTATTGAACATAGTGAAAAAATAAACTGATATTTTCATAGTATATTTTCATCTAATAACACAGCATTGCACCGTAAAACATAAAAGACAACATCAAATTGCTTATTCCCAAGAATAGAAATTTATATCAATTGACCAATGCAAAACGAGTCTAATGACATGTAAATAAAGAAGAATTTAGACTCGTTTTGCTCTGATACATAGACATTCTCAAACAACACATCGTCTGAAATGAGAATCCCACTGAGTTCATTTAAATCATGGAGTTTATGTACTTCAATTCCAATACTAATTTCACTATATCTCTTTTCAGTAGATTGCTTTGTGTATATAGGGTGTCACAAAACACAAAAACCGCATTTTACGAGTGTCATTTGAATTAAGTCAGAGATGAGTGTTGTGAAGTTATTGTAAGTTAACAATAGGAGATAGTTAACCGTATAAAAGTCATCACATATATCTAAATTTGCCTTAAGTTCTGATAAATTTCGAGTTTTGTACCTCTGTTTAAATACTGATTAAAACCGATTCATTTTTCTGGGCCACCCTATATATCAGACTATAATGTGGTATTTGCGAGAGAATTGTTTGGATTGAAATTAAAGTTTGCATGACACAATGTTGATGATGCACGGCTTGGTATAATTCTTAAGCATACATTTTTCTGAACTCATATTTTATTATCTTGTAATAACAACCAACCAAACAGTAATTTACAAAACGCGTCCTGTTTTTATCATACTCCTAGGCAAAGGGAGACAAAATTAAAACATGTTTCTGTGAAAGTTGTGATTAGATCATTGAAATAACTCTTTTACTGATTATAGTAAACTTAAAGCTGTATGAATGATTTATACGGAACTTGAGCACAAAAGCAATTAAATTAATACTTTATTACATTGTATGTCAGCATGAGCACGTAATTAACACGTAATTTGTGTTGCCATTTTTAATGTGTAAGGATTGAATCTCTCTAAATTTATTCCTGAAATTTCTAAATACAGTTAAACTCATTTATTTAGACGACATTGGTTATTGCAATTTCATGAGGGTTTTTGACTATTTTAGGTCCTATATGCCTAAGTTGAGAAGAAAAGTGTCCCCATTCCGCTATTAAAACAATTATCTGGTGAACGTAAGAGTGGAACTTGACTGTATCGTAGTGCATTGTTATCATTATGGTATACAATCTCTTATTAAAACTTTGTTATACGGCAGCTTATCATTTTAAGATATAATGATATTTGTTAGTACATTGTATATCCGTTTTGTACACAAACGGTCTGACTGACCTTTGAACGGAGACGCTCAGCATCATGGGTATAACTGTTTATTTACCTGAAAACTCGTGGTGCAAATGTTTACATTCTAATAATTTCCCCCATTCAATTGTACTGAACAAATTGAGTATGTTTTTCGTGTCTACTCAATAAAAATTAACTATCCAACCATCCATGCTCAACAAATTAAACTTTTTACATGTAGTTAAACCTCCATCCTAACCTCTGTCATTCTGTACTCTTACATTTGAAATCGAAAGTAGAATACTATGCATTTGTACCTTTTGTGGTTTTAAAGTACTTTGTATGTATGGATTGATATTCCTATAGTTACAAGCGATCATTGACTTTACAATAAAAAGAATTGTATCAAAAACAGAAAAAATACAACGATTTTTTCTTCATACGCCGCACTATATTCTTTTACGTACCAAATCGCCGAATACTGCGAATGATTGTGCGTTTTAGTATAGAGGTGATGGCTTTACCTTCTATTTATAGAATGCTGTATATCTTCAAAGTATTTTACCTACTTTAACCAAAAAAATTATGAACACAAACCACAGGAGCTTGACATTCTGTATCGTAGTTGGAAAAATCCCCCACTTCTTATTATAAAAACTAGGTAAATTAATGTGTTACTAATGGAATGGCTAAATGTTTTGTGAGCAATATTTGGTTAGGTTATGTTTTGAAGCGAGTTTGACGGGTACTTCCACACTTGGACGGTTCAAGCGTTGCATTACTGTATGTTTTATTAAAGAAGACGGGAATTTTTAAAACTACGATACAGAATGTCAAGCTTCTGGGCATAAACTAAAGTTGCTTCATTTTTTATATCAAAGCTAGGTAATTACTTACTCAAGATGACAGTTAAAGTTATTATCAAATAATTCGGCAATCTCAAGTATGTATGGAATCTTACTTATACAAAATGATGAACGTATGGAATTGAATAAAAACATCCTACTTTGTAAGCATGCACCATGCTTTTCAATCAGTTTTAATTGAGAGTGACATTAGGGAATGTTTACCTTAAATCGATGCATTTCCCTGCATCAACCAAAATTTAAATTCATTGAACAAAACATCCTAGGCAAGTTTTTTTTATATATTTTGTTATTTTCATCAAAATTTCTCATGGAATCTAGTATTATCTTATTCCTATTCTAATCATTACCGACATACAACAAATAATATATGGTTATTGTATACGATTCAAGTCAATATTTATTTAGAATATTCAATGTTACTTTGTATTTCCATAAACAAATTTCTCCCCTCTATAGAATATATAATTAAATTTCAATTTTAAATGAATCACGCACAAATGTTAGATTTATGATATTATATTAACTATGCCTTCAGAGATTTATTTCATTATAGGATAGAAGAATTTAATGCATTCCACCTTCCCCTGCATTGTCTGTTCACATAGGCAGCATGGAAAATATTTACAAAGCGTGTCATACACTAATAAATGTCGGATTAAATTAATATCTATTCCCTGGTAACCATTTTAACTTTAGTATAGAAAGTGTAGCAGACAAATGGCTTTCAATGAAATTTTGCTCACTGTTTCAACTTCTATATTCATTAATGTCTGAAGAAATAAAGTATCATCAGCAATGGTTCAAATCACATTTAAAATCCACCCCATTGGTTTTTTAGCAAGAAACCTTATCCTAGTAGCTCAGACCAAGAAGCGAACTGGAAATTGATTTTTCAAAGTTGTAAGGACTTGTATCGCAATCGAACTAGTCGGACAGAGAAATAAAGGCATGGAAGCAAGCATACAAAACTATAAGCCTAACTTCGTTAGAAAAACTAGGGGTATGAATTTCTTCATCCAACTTGTCCTACTCATACATATCATAGATGTCCGAGGAAAAGTAATATATTTAGCTTTAAATATACATATCTATACTTGATAATGTAGATGTCTCAAAGTTTCACTCTTATTCAACAGTGAACCATTTTATAATCAATTATTTATTATTGTATGCAGTAGATCTATGTATTTCATATCATAGTTCTCAATATTTCTATTTGATGGTTGAATTGTTCAACAAGTTCATTTTGATCTCAGACGATTTGATCTTTAGTTTTCACTTGTCCATGGAAAAGTGGGAAAAGAAATTCCACACCATTGTATACCATTATCATTATCTTCGAAAGAAAATCTCAGAAATATATTTAAGAAACAAATGCTCGAAATACCAACAGGAAATTAATTAAATAAAATACGACCAAGACAAGTTGTTGACAAGATAATTTTAATGTCATCATTCATAAAATGATAAAACTATCAAAAATCTAATATTCATCATAAACAGTCAAATTGTCATTTTTGTTTTAAAAATTACCCAAGATTCATAAGAAGTTGTTTCTCTGATTTGATCTTCACTAATCTATTACTTGATGCATTCCCATTAAATTAGCAGGAAATAAACCTGATCAATGTAATAATCAAAGATACATCATACTTCAGCAAACTTTGTAATATTAGAAATCTAGATGAAGAATAACACTTTAATGAATTGAGCATTTTTACTGTTCTATCCCACGATGTCAAGCCAGCATCAGTCAAGCAAAGCTGGTTTGACTGAGTAGTTATGACACTGCACTTGTGATTTTTAAATAGTCAGCTTTACATTCATTCAATCGCATCTAAACCTCCCTCATTGACGCCTTGAGCAAGAAACTTCATTCTAATAGTTCAGCACAGGGAATTCAGGATGCGGACTCAAAAGTGATTATTCGAAGTTGTATGAGCTTGTTTTTACAATCAAGCTTTATAAATAAGTATAATTCAGACCAGTCAAACAGAGAAAATGCAGAAAGAGAAGCAAGCGAAGAAACCAATTAGCCTCAATAGAATTTGATAAGCTAAACCATTATAACCATCTTCCAACGAAAATCTCAGAAATATAATAAAAGAAACAAATGCTCAAAATACCAACAGGAAATTAATTAAATAAAATACGACCAAGACAAGTTGTTGACAAGATAATTTTAATGTCATCATTCATAAAATGATAAAACTATCAAAAATCTATCTAATATTCATCATAAACAGTCAAACAGTCATTTTTGTTTTAAAAATTACCCAAGATTCATGAGAAGTTGTTTCTCTGATTTGATCTTCACTAATCTAATACTTGATGCATTCCCATTAAATTAGCAGGAAATAATTCTGATCAATGTAATAATCAAAGATACATCATACTTCAGCAAACTTTGTAATATTAGAAATCTAGATGAAGAATAACACTTTAATGAATTAAATGTTTTTTTACTGTTCTATCCCACGATGTCAAGCCAGCAGCAGTCAAGCAAAGCTGGTTTGACTGAGTAGTTATGACATTGCACTTGTGGTAATTAGATAGTTCGCTTTACATTCGTTCAAATCACATCAAATACCTACCCGGTTGGTTCCTTGAGCAAGAAACTTCATGATATTAGCTAAGTACAAGGGATCCAGAAAGCAGACTCAAAAGTGATTATTCGAAGTAGTATGAGCTTGTTTTTACAATCAAGCTAGAATAAATAAGTATAATTCAGACCAGTCAAACAGAGAAAATGCAGAAATAGAAGCAAGCATACAAAACAATAAGCCTCAATAGAATTTGATTAGCTATACCATTATAACCATCTTCAAACGAAAATCTCAGAAATATAATAAAGAAAAAAATGCTTAAAATACCAACAGGAAATTGATTAAATAAAATAACAGCAAGACAAGTTGTTGACAAAATAATTTTAATGTCATCATTCATCATCATTCATAAAATAATAAAACTATCAGAAATCTAATATTCATCATAAACAGTCAAATTCTCATTTCTTTTAAAAATTACCCAAGATTCATGAGAAGTTGTTTATCTGATTTGATCTTCACTAATCTAATACTTGATGCATTCCCATTAAATTAGCAGGAAATAATTCTGATCAATGTAATAATCAAAGATACATCATACTTCAGCAAACTTTGTAATATTACAAATCTAGATGAGGAATAACACTTTAATGAATTAAATGTTTTTACTGTTTGTAGAGTATTTTTTGTGTACAACAAATTTCAAGTTATCAAAATTGTACACCTAATTTACAAATAAGAATCTCAATCAAATAATGACAAAACTCACTAATGAAATGTACTCATGCAATGAATCTTTAAAGTTTTTGTATATTTGATTAATCAAAATTTTGTGCTCAGTTAAGCTGACAAATTAAGTGAAATTAAACGACATGCAAAAATGACATGCCATACAGTAAGCATTTGATGCCCGATAGTTTTTTATCAAAATATGATTTTTTTCTGAGAAAAATTCATGCATACCATTCATTCATTGTAAGGCTCAATAGATTACTTCAGTGACTGTGTTATGAGAAATTATACCATAATATTTTTTTTCTACGAAACATTTTTTAATACAATCAATTCATTGTTAGGGCACAGTTGATTACTTCAGTGAGCGTATTATCATAGTTCAGAGTAAAAGCATCTCAAGAATGGAAGCAACAAGATGATAAATGTATATTTTAGACAAAAAAATAACACAACGCTATGTTGTATTGATGGATGATATAATATATGTATTTTTATTGTTCAATTTTATTTAACTCTCTAGATTCGAAGTCAGACATGCTAACCACTACGCCACGGCTCAGTGATATATACATTAACCTGCTTATTTAGATACTTGATATTTGTTTGATAATTTCCATAGATACAGATAATCATTTTTATCTATAGTGAGAACAGAAGTATGGTGGTGAGTATATATGTACAGGGATTATCAAACAAATATTGAGTATTTAAATCAGCAAGGTTAATGTAAGCGCTATGGACAAGTGAATAAAATTTACCAATAGTTAAGGTATCTAACCTGAGATTGATTGATACCATGCATGATTTGCTGATAACGCCTTATCTGATTTTTTTTCATGGGTTCAACACTGTAGCAAAACATTTTATCATACCTCACTGGAATTTCCCTATGCTAAAGCCCTATACCGGAGCGGGTGATATTTTGTTCGATCACATGGTAATATTACCCGCTATCTAAAGGAGACCACTTATTAACGATTAGTAGCCGTAAATAGCCGCGACCGTGGCATAGTGGTTAGCATGTCTGACTTCGAATCCGGAGATCGCGGGTTCGAATCCCAGTCGCGGCAGGGTATATTAGTGATATAATTCAGTTTTTTTTATTAATTTATTTTTATTTCTTTACTGTGTTATTTGTTGTTCAATAAATATTTACATGTTACAGTTTTGTTCGATATAATAAAACAAATAGCACATGGCAGTGAGGGCGACAGTACAGATTATCAACCCTTGAAAAATAATATCAACCGAGGCTAACGCCTCGGTTGATATTATTTTCCTCGGGTTGATAATCTGTACTGTCACCCTCACTGCCATGTGTTATTTATATAGTATAGGTCACATAACAGCGGCCAGTCAACCTACTTACTGTTCCTGGAAAGGCTAAATCTCTGGATTTAGCTGTTAACAAACTACTAGGCGCATACTTTCCTCAGTTACTGACAACTGCCCTAAATGATTAAGAATCATTGGTACAGGGAGAATGGCTGTAGAAAAATTTTGATGATCAAGCTCCACGAGTGTCTGCCAGGTGATTAAACCCACCACCCCTCAATCAGTAGACTTGCATGCTACCAACTGAGCTAGCCGGGCAGCTAACGCATTGATTATCTGATTCAATAAATGTAAATGACATCTATGGTGCACTCTTTGTCTTAGATCAAATGAGACAATATACATTGTTTTTTATTCAAAAACTATGACCATAAACATACTTATCATAACTGATAATAACAGTGCCAGGCATAATAGGTAACAAGGCTCCCTTGGGCATGTTATAGAAAAATACAATTTCATGACCAAGCTCCATGAAAGTATGCTTGCGTGCTACCAACTGAGCTAGCCGGGCGGCTAAAGCTGCCTCACAGTAGGAACCAAGAAATCCAATATGACTATCAAATAAGCCACTTTTGTGCCAATAGACTTTTATGGAACTCGGGCTGATGGGTTTTTCCTGCTTGTTCTGCACAGATGCATCTTACTCAGCTGGAAAAACCATAAATTTGAGTTCTGAATAAGTATATTGTCATGCTACTATTTTCTATAAAACTAACAAGTTAAGTCAACACAAATTCTGTACTATAACAGATATTTCTAGAAAACCAAGAAAGTCACTTCATGATCACTGAAATTTAAACATGCCAGCACAAGGCAATATTTAGTTCTTATTTCATCGTCAGACATTCTCAAAACCAATTATCATCTTAGTATTAAAGGAATACACAGACAAAAGACAGAGTCAATAATACAGAAATTTATTTTATTCATTAAAACCATGTTTAGTATTACATGTAGTGTTTATTCTGAAGTAGAACAGCATGGAGCAGGGATACAGAAGAGAAAATTTTGCCCATGACTTCATTAAAAATAACCACTGTCTCTGTTTACATGATTGAGATGATGTGAACATTATATACAAATGATTATAAAACAGTTTCCATGGCAACTAAAGAAGTCCCTGTCTTAAAAACAGTTTCCATGGTAACTATAGAAGTCCCTGTCTTATAAAACAGTTTTCATGGTAACTAAAGAAGTCCCTGTCTTATAAAACAGTTTCTATGGTAACTAAAGAAGTCCCTGTCTTATAAAACAGTTTCTATGGTAACTAAAGAAGTCCCTGTCTTATAAAACAGTTTCCATGGTAACTAAAGAAGTCCCTGTCTTATCAAACAGTTTCCATGGTAACTAAAAAAGTCCCTGTCTTATAAAACAGTTTCCATGGTAACTAAAGAAGTCCCTGTCTTATAACACAGTTTCTATGGTAACTAAACAAGTCCCTGTCTTATAACACAGTTTCCATGGTAACTAAAAAGTCTCTGTCTTATAAAACAGTTTCCATGGTAACTAAAGAAGTCCCTGTCTTTTCATATCTTCATATGTTTTCTTGTTTACAACATTTCCAAGAGAATCCTCAAACTCTTCCTGCAAGCACAAAGAATAAATCAATGAGTATTTCATAGATAAGCACTATTTCATATTTAATTACATCAACATATAATAAAATTACAGTACACTTCCATTTATAAGACCATCAAAATCAATAGTTGACTTTCCTCAACCAAGAATCTAACCTAGATAGCAAGATGCCAACTTCAGGTTACTGTGGATTATGACTTAATTTTTAATCAACATCCTTAAACAATCTTTGGTTAAGTCTTCATTGTGTATTTGAGTTTTGTTTTTGTAGGGTTTAAGGCCCTAGTAGCACATTATATAGGTTATATAACGGCTGCCAATCTGGATTTAGCTGTTAACCAACTACTAGGCTCATACTTTCATCAGTGACTGACAACTGTTCTATCCTAAATGATCAAAAATCATTGGCAGGAAGGGAATGGCTGTAGAAATTTTTTATGACCAAGCTCCACAAAGATATGCCCTGCCCAGGAAGCGAATCCATGACACCTCCATCAGTAGACTCGCGTGCAACCAACTGAGCTGGTAGGGCGGTGTGTATTTGAGCTGTGTTTTATTACATACAATTCTTATCTTGGTAAGACCATAAAAATGACTTCAATTGTTAACATTTCCTTCATAAAAGCAGTTTTTGACAAGTCTATAATCTGAAGGTGATTCAACTAAGTCTATAATCTGAAGGTGATACAACTAAGGCTATAACAGAAAATATAAGAACAACGGCAGACTTACTTCTGTATCTGGCTTCCATCTTTCTGTTTCTTTTGATGATTTAATCTTTTGCCACACTGTAAATAAATAAACAATATTCAATATATCTACATATTGATATATCAGACCATGTAAACAAACTTGTAATTGTCTACGCATCCAGAATATCATTCATAAAAAAAGTCTGAGTGAAAAAACAACAACATTGTATGGGTCATATCACAGCAGTCACTCAACCTAATCTCTGGATTTAGCTGATAACCAGTTACAAGGTGCATTCTTTCCTCTATGGACACCCACCCTATGTGATTTAGAATCAGTGGTAGGAGGGAAAAGGCCCATAGAAATGTTTTATTATGAAGCTCCACAAAAGTATACCCCACCTGCCAGAATCAAACCCACATCCCTCGATCAGTAGACTTGTGCACTAACAACTGAGCAAGGCTCAAATGAACATGTCTTCTGAACTTCTCTCCACCTCATCAAAGACACCTTAGGGATGGTCATACCAGACATACAGAATACATAACAGAATACCTTACATAAAATTGCTTTTTCTATACATATATAAAACATAGCAGGTGTTATTTCACCATATTATGGAAGCAGGCCATCATAATGTGTTCACTAATGTCATATCCAATCCATATCATTAAATGCCTCGGCTTTGGTCCACTATATGTTATAGGGCTGACTGATTAGTCACTATTATACCAGGAGGCCCTCAGGTGGTGTGTACTATTTCTTATATAGAATACCAAGTAAAACAAAAATGAACATTATCAATACTTACAAGCTAAGGCATCTTCTATAGAAGTAACATTAGCAAAATGTGCTGTATTAGGTATACCAAGACATCTCATACCATGTGCATGTCTCCATTCCTGAAATAATATCATCAGTATTGCTAAATCTTATAGTTGACTGTCAGTGGTGCAACCATTACCCCAATAATTTTCACTAATTTACACAGATACGGGTACATATTTTATCAATAATGAGTCTTGAAGTAAAGTAGTAAGTATTTAAATAGGTGGGATTAATAATGTATGCACCGCTAACAGTTGAATAAAATTTAATTACCAGTAAACAGTAAAACTCCGCTATTAAGACTGTTTCTCTCAAATTGACAATTATGGACTTAAAAATTGTCAGAAATCTCATGATTTTTCAATAACTGTCTTAATAGCGGAGTTTTCAGAAATCTCATGATTTTTCAATAACTATGTCCCTATATCAGTATATGTAGACTATTTCCCTTAAATATCATCAATTCTGATGATCCTACATGAAATAGTGAAACTTTAATGCCCAATGAAGCTTGAAAGTCATTAGAATTTAAATTCAAAATGAGCCATTAAAATCATCTTAAAATTTCAAATCTAAATTTATCCCATAATTAACCAATTAGGAATACCCACCAGACATTTGAACATATATAACTGGAGCCAATCTGACATTAATGTAACAGATTCCCAGACAATCTTGATAACAAACTAATACAAATCTCTACGACTGCAGCAGACGTTATCATCACCACAGACAAAGTAAACTAGACTGGCGGTTTCCATGAAATCTCCAGAGTAAAAATAATTATATTTTCCATACAGAGTAGGGCATGATAAATGACATAAAGATATGGTACAATTCAATAAGAATATCAGATCTGCAAAACTTTCACAATGGATCAGGAAATTGAAATAATTACAAATTAATCAAAACTTATTATTTTGACTTTAATTTTTAATTTGACTTTTAATATTGTACAAAAATTACTATATGGCATATTGCAAAGCCAACAAGAGCTGTCAGAGGAGACAGCATGCTCGACTAGGTAAGTATTTGTCACATGAGATGTGGTTGATGATAAGGAACATACATATTTTAAAATTTTAAAATGATACCTTAACAAATTTAAAGAAAAAAGATTTTTTTTTAAAGAAAATATTTAGTTCACCAGAGACAAATTTGAAAAAAAAAATGTATTTGGAGTTATGAACCTTGTCACATGAGATGTGGTTGATAATAAGGAACATATATTTAAAGTTTGAAGTTGATACCTCAAGAAATAAAAAAGTTAAAGTAAAAAATATTTCACTGCACAAAAACTTTAATCTGAAATGTGGACGTGGACGCCGAAGCTAGGGCGAGTAGGAGAGCTCTGCATCTACTCAGTAAAGACAAGCTAAAAATGAATAAACAGTGCATAAAGATAACACTTTATAAAAAAAGATGGGTTTCTCTACAGGGAATTAGAATAGCAAAATCAATTAGCTGGGACTGTCTGAAATTTGTAAGGGAGGATTATACTTACAGCAAAATGTCTTTGAAAAGCTTTAGGACCTTTGTATACAACATTACAACATATTTCACATTGATAACTTATGTTTAATCCATGTAGTTTATATAACCAATATGGTATGGGCTGAAATAAAGATAATATTATTAGTTATTACAATTTTTGTTACAATACAGGCTCTTGTAAAAATGATATGACAATATTATTTATATCTGGTTAGTTTGGGTCAATGAAGGCATGCCTGATTAAAACATGATTATGTTATGGTCTGGTAGGGCTGTCATCAGAAATCACTATATCCATGTATCACTGATTCTTGACAGACAATCCAATATCAATTGGCAATTTGGAATATCAATACAATCTAGCATTTTATAAAGCTATAACTAAATGAATATGACGTTTAATTTAACATCCCTGCATTGTATTTATCTGTCTTATATTTCTGAGTTTTCATGACTTCATGTTTTCTAACAAGTATTAAAACAAGAAAATACAGTTTGTTTTACGTCTGGACCAACTTTTATCATTATGTTTAACATCAAGAGGGCATAATAGAGTATATATATACTGGCCTTCTAGCGGCTTCTATAACACTCCTTGTCTGACTTGATATATTGATATATCACCGATATTTGCCTTTCAATATATGATATCAATACACAATTTTTTATCAATGACAGCCCTACAGGTCTGGTAATCCACAAGAAAGTAAGATCAAAAGGATATTTGAATTGCTTTTGTAAAACTGTTTGTATATTTAGTATATTTGGTGATAAAATGAAAACAAATTTCATGATTGCATCACATTCATAAGACTTAGAATCTGAAATCCCAAAGCCTCCAGAACCATATTCAGAGTAATTCTTTTCAATTTATTTTTTAAGCTTCTTTTGTAGAAACAACTATAAATATAACCATCACAAAAAAGTAAAGCAAAAATTAAAAAGCATTTTAAAAGATAAACAGATATCGAATTTCAATAAAATCATTCAGTAAGTTTACAATGTGACAATGTCTCCTAACTTTTGGTGGGCACTATGTTATATTACATCAAAGTATGGTGTACTAACTTTGCCATCCCAACCAAGTGGTAAATTTTTAGGATTATATGGAACATCATCATCATCGTCATCGCTATCACCGGCAGCATCTTCTTCGTCTGACTCCTCCCTCTCTTCACCAGTACGAGCTTGTTTACGTATAACATTCTCACGTGTAGCAGCTCTCTGTTCACCTAGTAACTCTGAGAATCTATATACCTGGGCTTCTAATCCTGCTATCTCTCTTTGCTTCTCACCTTCCCTGTATATGAAAAATAAAACATTTCAGTGCAGAACTTTATCTGTGAATTTTTTTGTTTTCTTTCCAAAACAACCAATGTCTTTCTATATGTGATTTTGTGTGTTTTATTCTTCAAAATTCTGACTTAAATTTGTGGGACAATTTTTAATAGCTTTACAAAATGTACATTTATTTTCTTAAATCAATGTCTTGAAACATTTCATGCTCCTTCTAGTTCAATCTCTCAGATCTCTATAGCTCCTTTTTTTTAATTTTAGTTAAACATTAAATGTTTTTGATTCAATAATTTTACAGCTAGCATCCTAAATTATATGATCAAATTTGTCTATTTGAAATTCTTTAAATCCATTTAAAAAAACACTTATTTCAAGTCCTGTGGTGACTCATTTAAAAAAGTAGAGAGAGAGGGGAGGGGACATAAATCAAGAAAAAAACAACATTAAATTGACAAGTAAAGGGTTAATTATTCAAAGATAATGTTAAAGTAACATGAGTAAATAGATAACTATGGTCATCAATTAATTTAAACATTTATGAATTCAAACAGTGATAGTAAATACAATACCTTGCTTTTCCAGCACGACCTGGTTTTGATTTAGCAAACATAGCTGGGTCCAAGTCTTCTAATCTTTTACCTTTAGTACTAAACAATCTTTGTGCTCTTTCTTCTAATGTACTGTAATATATTATATAGCAGATATATTAATATAATAAGTTTTTTATTTATTTATTTGAGTTAACGCTGTGTCAACACAATTTAGGTCATTTTACAGCGTCTAGCACACCTAACCTAGCTTTCCTGGACCATTGTCTATAACCAGTACTCACCTACCCTTCCACAAGGCCGGAAACTTCTCCATATTATCTAATCAATGGAGGAAAATCGACATTATTGTCAAATATTTAATGGAAGGGCATAACCTTCCCGAGTGAGATTCGAACCCCCTTGGGCATGAGATTCCAAATCACGGCGCGCTACCAACTACGCTATCGACCCGGGTTCATGATAAGATCCGTAAACATGTAGTTAAAATGAAGTATTTGCTCAGCAAAGCTTACAAGAAACCAAATTTGCGCTAAAACCTTTTATGTCCCTTTTTAAGCTTGATTTAAGCTTTTATTATAATTTATAGAATAAGGCTATCATTAAAGAAGTATTTCTTTGCAGTTTCTCTACTGACCCAACAAAT
Source organism: Mactra quadrangularis (assembly GCA_025267735.1). Lineage (NCBI taxonomy): Eukaryota > Metazoa > Mollusca > Bivalvia > Venerida > Mactridae > Mactra > Mactra quadrangularis. Next base: position 53,459,375 of record CM046309.1, on the reverse strand, counting down.
TACTGAAACTCACATTTTTACTCAGAAATCTCCAATTAATTTATTTCAATTCATTATGTCGAGAAAAATACTTCTCATAACCCAATGTAAATGTATGATTATCAAAAAAAGTAGTCTTACCTACCAACCCACTCGAAATTTTCTGCGTCAGGAAACTGCAAACAAACACTTAATTAGAGAAAGGCCTAATGTAATTATATGGAATGGCTTATGGCATATATTTCTTAAATATTTCGAACTATAAAATGACCAAGTATTTACTTACCCTCCACACTTCAAACTAAGAGCCATTAAAGCAGACTTTAAACGATCAAGACCAAGAGATGCCAATTCCTGAAAAAACAGTAAGATATTAAACAGTTATCATTGACAAAAAATCTTTTCATAATTTTAATAGTTAAGTCAGGAGTGTGGAATTCAAGGGTGTGGAATTCCGATGCCCTACTTGTCTGACTCATACATTTATGTCTGAGACAAGTGATATTTTTGCTGTAAATAGAGTAAATAATGTATCTGTCTAAACGTTTTAGTCAAATTCAACAGTGGACTGCACTGTATTATACTGTTCATTATTTATTATTATTTATAGTATGTATTAAATACCATAGTTCTCGATATGTCTTTTTGAACAAGTGCATTTTTACCCTCGACAAGTATATTTTAATATATCACTTGTCCGAGACAGGTGGAAAAAACTAGGAATTTCACACCCCTGAATAAGTAAATTATATACTGTGTATTCTCCATTAAATGCCTCTGGGGATAACATTTTCAAATAGAGGGTGTTATAAGACTACTAACAAGAGTAGTCCATGGACAGTTTACTGGACTTTTTGGCATGCTTGTGTAAACAAAATCAATCATTGATATCCAATCAAATTGAGATAAATAAAATTTCAAGTGGATACTTTTAATGGCTGAAGTTATAAATTTTGCATGGAAAACTTCTAGCTTCAACTTTTGAGAATAAAAAAGCCACAATCCAGTCAAAATCATGCTGAAGTTATACAACTAGTATTTTGCCACCAAAAGTTGCCCTATAGAAGCTAAAGCTCAGACATAATAATGCTTTGATTTCATGACTCAGAACTTTACAAACTTTTCTTGATACAGTGACTATGGGAATGACACAGTTCTACCTAACACAACAAAATATTGATATAGAACTTCTGAACATCACTAATGACATTAAAGGGTATAAAACAGACAGAACGCACCAAATTGGGATAAAATTTTACCAAAAATCAGGAAAATAATGCACCAAGGGAGATAACATGCTTTAAGCAAAATCTGACATAATTGGAACATAAAAACATGCAGGAGAAATGTTTCCCAAGTGTCAAGGGAGGTTTAAAAGCTATAAAGTATAAATCTGTAAGTCTCCAAGCTTTAGGTAACTCAAGAAAACTAATGACTCTGATATGGTATATTCCATTATCTGTTTGCTAATGTAATTACACTGTTATAGATCACGGGGAAACATTTCCCTGATTATTCTAATAATCTTACCTCCCAGGAGGAGAAAGCAGATAAATCTAAATGGGCTCCGGTATGGGCTAAAGCTCCCAAAGCTTCTTTCTGGAAAACAGAAATATACATAATATAATTTATCTATCAATGAGATTAGAGTGAATTTAAGGTATATAATCCCTTATGTCACTCTCAATTAAAAACTGGTTTTGAAAAGTATGGTGCATGTTAACAAAATAGGACATTAAACATTTATTACAATATGTTCATTGTTTAGTATGGATTAGATTCATTACAGAACTTGGTGAATGCAAAATTATTTGAAAATAACAGACATCTGTGCGAGTCACATGATTTATATGGTCGATTATTAAAAACTAGTACAATATAGTCGGTTGCTAAAAAAATTGTATAAACAAAATCATATTTATTTAAAATGTTGCTGTATTGATAATGTGTTATTATACTTTTACGCTTGTATTTATGAATATGTACTAGGTGCTTTTCTGAATAAATAAACTGTTCTGTCCAGAACCTCTCAGGGTTTTCCAACTTTTTAATCATGCAATTCTACATTATTGAGGTAATCATGTCTTGTTTAAAATAAAAAAATTCAGTTATTCATTGAGAAGTTTTAAAAAATTATTTTTAAAAAAATGAAATTTAATAGACAAATATAGTAAATTCTAACATAGGTATGCACATTTTCATTCTATATTTAATGTGATATCATTTGGTTTTTTATAATGAACAAATACATGGCAGTAATAGTTTATCTCCCATGTTTATAATACTTCATTATTTATTTTTCTATGTAATAATCAAATTGCTATACAGTTTGTCTGTATTTTGTTGTAGAATAAAACAAGGAACCTGTTTTGATGTGAATATCAAATAACTGGTGCAAAAGCACTTGATATTATATTTAGGCACATCAAAGCTTATACCAAGTTTTATTCTACAATAACATAATTATATAGACAACTGTTTATTATTAAGTCTTACAGGCCATCCAGGAAAATGTCCTTCAGCAAACTGTAACTCAAAATCTGTCATTACATTGTCCATTTCCTGAAATAGATATTACATGTATACAATCCATTTCTTGTATTAACAAATATAGACTGCAAAATAAGTAACAAGTTATCCTGTGAACCATTTTTATAAACCTGGATAACAATTCCAATTATCAATAGTTACAGTCTACGAAATTAGTGGGTGTCCAGTTGCCAAAGACAACCACTTTTTAGTTCCAGCAACAACAAAAATCTTTTAGACAACCAAAATTCTACAAACAACGGATAGTGCTTGCTGCTAAATTGACCTGTTCAGACAACTACTTTCATATCCTAATTTCGTAGACTGTCTAAGGCAGATTTTTTAACAACCTGCCTTTCTATATGTGAATGTTCATGCATAATTATCCAAAATAGTAAAAAGAAATGTGGGACAAATTGAAGAAGTATTAAAAAATGAATACAGTTATTAATTTTCTTAAATCTATGTTTTATACACATACATTGTTCTCATTAAAGTACTTTACTACTTGCAGAAACACATGTATGTTTAAAATGTGCCCATAAATCAGGGCTTTTTTACAGTATTTGGGGAAGGGGCCTGGAGCCTTTCTATATGTAGAACATTTGAGGAAATTTTATCGCAATTTCATGGATAGGAGAACAAAATATCCAATATAAACTCCAAATTTGGAGAATACTGCATGATTTTAAAGAGATTTCAGGAGGGGAAGGCATCTGTAAACGGCCCCTGTTGTATAAGGAAGAAAAGGGTCAGTAAACGGCCCCTTTTTGCCATAAATAAACTGTTACCTTGGATATATCCATTAATGGTCGTATTCTTTGTATATAACTTTCTAAATACTCTAACAAATTCTGTAAATATCTGTAATATAGAAATCATGTTTTAAATATAGTTTGAAAATAAGTATGCAACGTATGCATTTACTAAAGTAAATTAAATACTTACTAAATTAACAATTAGTAATATTTATTTTGTTGGGTTTTAACACCGTAGCAACACATTGTAAAGGTCACATAACGATGGTCAGCCAACCTACTCACTGTTCCTGGAAACACTAAATCTCTGGATTTAGCTGTTTACGAAATACTAGGTGCATACTTGGGTCAGTGACTGACAACTGCCCTACATGATTAAGAATCATTGGTAGGAGAGAGAATGGCCATAAAAATAATTTAATGACCAAAATTAGCAAAAGTATGTCCCGCCTAGGAATCGAACCCACAACCAATCAATCAGTAGATTTATGAGCTACCAACTGAGCTAGCCAGGCAGCTTGTAATAGAGTGTAAACATAAAATAACTATATCAACAAACAGAACATAACTTACTCTTTATAAGCAGCATTCTTTCTATCTTTGGGTACATCAAATAAATGATCAAATGATGATAAATATGTGATGTAATCTATTTTCTAGAAATATACGAACATATATGTTAATGTTACAACATATTAATGATAGACATCCACTATTGTTTAACTGTTTAAGTATGTATTGTGCCTAAAGTTTGACCCAGATCTGACCTTTCACATTTGCATCTTATAATTATGTACACATATCGCGACGCAAATCAGTACCACGCCTAATCTTCACTTAGGCAAGTAATGTATTCAAACTGAGCAATCTATTTACAGGGATAGTAAAATGAAGAATGTTTATGTGTTAAGTTACAACACTTGCCCACAGTGTAATAGACACTCATTGTACATTTTAATATATTTAAAAAATTAATCCCTGTCTAATAAATACATACAAGCTTTGACGATATACTCCAATATCGATACCAAGCATTAATACTACATTCCTATTCAAAGTAATGAATATTCTTGCATAAAGGTCAGATCAGGATCAAACTTTAGGTACAATATTCCCCTCAAAATTAGCTCAGTCAGAAACACAACAGATTACAAATTCAGGGGTTTTGGGTTCTATTTCCCTGCAGGACCCCATGCCTTCAATTTTTTTGGTCATGAAATACCCACTACATCTATTCTCTGACCTACCAGTATGTGAACTAGGGCAGTTTGTCAGCCACTGGCAGGGTATGTGCTTAGCGCTAGGTTAAAAACTTGAGTCCAGTAATCTAGGCAATATAAGAAGGACTACTAACTGTTCCCCACATAAACACTAAAGTTAAATGCCTAAGATTTATACCAGATATATTTTGTGTTAATTAGGAACTTTAGTCAATTATCTTCCCCAGATAAAATCCAATTGGTAAGTAGGTCTTTACAGTTGGAATCCTCGGATTTTATCTTTAAAGTCCAATGTAAGGATAACAAAATATTTCATCTAATATCTTTCTTGTTAATGAAGATATTAACAGAAGTGGTGAAATTTAGATAGTTCTTCACCTTAAAAATACTTAGCTTGAATTTCAAACAAATGATAAAATGATTTACAAAATAAGTTATATAAGATTAATTTTGGCAAATTGACATTGAAAAGTAAGGGTAAAAACAGACTAATCCAACTAATTGGACCTACCTATTTGTAGAGTATACATGGGGAAATAACTGACTATTTAAAGTCCCAAATTACTATGGAGTTGGATGTATTAGAGAGTTTGTAATCAGACCTTTGAGTGAAGCTTACTTCTCAGATGTCAGTCATCATGTTTGCCAAATATGTAATATTGCATTGCTTTGATATTATTGTTAACAAAAATTACACATGATAACTTACATCCATTCCTTTCAGATTTATGAACATTGTATGACAACTGTGTAGATCAAGATATTTTCCATAACCTTCTTCATCTGTGAACTCAACCATATCTAAAATAATATAGAGATATATAAACAAAAATAGATCATACTGGTGGGTTTTTTTTTCTCTGCCTAGCATATTTTTCACACAATTTTGCACCTTGGACTCACAAAAAAGACTACTTTAGTGAGCCCAAGGACTCAATGTCTTGTCTTCAGAAGGTCAAGCACAACAAAGAATTCATAAATTTATGTATGCACTCAGTTGTTTTTGGTTAACCTTAGGACTCATGGTCAAGAATTTGAAAAAAATCACTGTCGAATAAAATATATTAATGACTATAAATTGGCATTATGGGTACTCTACTTTAAAATTAACCTTATGGCTGACATGGTTTTTGTATAGTCCTAAATACAAGACCCTACGTAACTTTTTTATCATTTGGACATTTTCCTGTAACGTAGGGTCTTAACGGATTGCTTCAAAAACGCATAGCAAAAATTTTAGTGTACAGACATCGATTCAGGTCTGAATGTTCTACTCGTTTAAATTCGAAAAAAATGCAATAAAACAATACACCAATGGAAAGATAAACGAAAAATATATGATAGAATTATAATTATTTCAACTTCTAACCTTAGACAGTCAATTAATCCATTTAAAATCCTTCATTGACGAGTACTTTCAGTTTGTCACAATAACAGTGCAATAATAGCCAAGGCAATCCGAATTCAAATTGGGTCACGCAATTTGTAAGAATTGATTTTGAACAAATATAAAAGCCAGTATCCGGACCGTTCCGTGTATACTATTGACTGTCAGCAGTAAGAACGACTACTATGGAGAGAAAAAATTTCGTTTAAGCGAAGCGACACTTTATTTACCGGCACGAATTCAGTTCAAAATGGCGGCGAGCAACGACAACCCTGGATAGCAGGAAAAGTATTTCGTGTTTTCGTAAGCGAAAAAACAGATTATTATCTTTTGCTTTATGGAAAGAATAAAAGTAAACTTTTATCTATCAATTGGTGCTAATTTGACCAACATTAATTAACTTTTAGAAAAAAATATTTTGCTATGCGTTTTTGAAGCAACCCTACATAACTTTTTTATCATACGGACGTTCTTCTGTTATGTAGGGTCTTATATTTAGGACTAGGTTTTTGTGTCATTTACAACTAAACACTGTTCTTTATTTTCAAGATTATCAATATAATTGTACACCAATAATCAAACATGTATAAATGGCATAGGCAGGTGCAATATGTCCAAAAAATACACTAACTGAAATTAAAACCAATTAACTTACTTGTGGTCTCATCTGCAGTCTCTCTCATTTTATTGATTTCATCAAATTCAACAGACATGGGTACACTGATCTAAAAACAGAAACATTGGAAAAATCATCTATAAGTTCTTGCACATTAGAAAGGTATCATGCATAAACAACAACAGTACTATACAAAATCAATATATCATTTATAAATGCTAATAATAATTTTGAGCCACTACACAATGATATATCCATTTACAACAGACTTTAAAACTACCTAAAAAACATGAAGTCATTAAAATATAACATGCATTAGAGACATAATAATCATGTCAAACCTTTTTCTTAGAAGTTTAAATTTGACAAAGTTCTTGTTATTGAAAAAAACAGGGGTCTTTTATAAGATAAGATAAGATAAGATAAGATAAGATAAATTTTATTTTAAGTCGGCAAGTTTAAATAACAATAAACATAAGCTTAATCAAGCTTTTACAACCGACTGTAACATATTAACATATTATGGGTTAAACAAAATAAGTACAAGTTAAAACAATTTTAAATATGGATGAATAAAAAGGCACGATACAATTATTTTAAACTAAAATTGATTGAGGATCACTTACAACAAATGATATAGATATAAAATATTAAACGTAATGAGTAAATATATAAATACATAGACAAATTAAATGATATATAACAAATAATATAATAAAATATATGATGAAATAAAATATATGATGAGGCTGCTGATCCTGACCTGTTGCTGGCCTAAAAACTGCCATAAAAAGGTTATCATAAAATCCTGACATTCAAAGAAAACACAAAAGTGTGACAATTAAAAAATGAGCTAAGAAAACTATTATCCCCCCAAATCAAATTTGGAAGAAACTGATCAGCAGCTACATCATATCATATGCAGACATTCATAGAATTACTATGAATAAACAGTATGACTCAAAACTTTCCAACTGCACACTAATATAGACCAGAAATAGATATACATAAGTTGGAAATAAGACATATTAAAAGAATTCTATCACAGAAAGTATAAGAACATGTAGACAACACTTTAATACTACATAAAGCTGTAGTAAGAACACTAAATTAATTTTAATGTCAATGATGACTATTGATGATCTAAATTGTTTTAGAGTTCAATTATATAATTTAGAGGAAGTTTCTTTAGAAAGAATGTCCATATAGCACAAATGTTTAGAGTACTAAAAGATAACATCACTTTTTGCTAATTGGTACTCGAATCTTACCTCATTTGGATGTTTCCGATGAAAATCTTTTAATTGTTTTAACCGTGAGTAAAATTCCTGAAATTCATTTGGTCCATACAAAGCCTGTACTTCTTCTTTTCTAAGCCTATAAAAAGTAGCAAACACATAACATTGTAGTTTATGATTCAAAAACAATGAAGCCAATAAATGAAATACATGTCCATAGGCGGATCCAGTGGGAAGGTAAGGGGGGTCTGGACCCTCCTAGGATCTCCAAATGTACCTGTCCATTAGTGTATTTCTTGACTGTAAGTTATTTTTAAGTAGCATGAAAAAAAAATTCTCAGTGCTTAACATAGATTTAATGGTTACATAGTTTTTATTATTAATATGTTGCATTATTCTGCATAATGTATATAATGTGGTTCGGAAGTCTGGACCCTCCTAGAAAAAGTTCAGACCCCCCCCCCCCCCTCCAAGAAAAAACTCCTGGATCTGCTCCTGTATGTCTATGCTCCAAATCTGATGAAATATAAGTGTTTTTCTTCGGACAATAAGATACCAACACCTGACAATTGTAGTTCAACAATATTAACCTGAGCTTGACTTTTATAAATGAATATATTACGCACTGAGTTCATTGTCTATTTTGGACTTAATTGCACATTGTGAATGATTGAAACTTACTTCAAATCACAATAATATTTAACGTAACTACTGAAACAAAATGCTTGTTTTCATGCCTTCTATCAGAAATAACAATTTAAATTTAGTGAAGTGTGCAATTATAATAATGAGGTTCAAATATGATGTAAATAGGTACAATATTGAAACATGAGGCAGTAAATTTTGTTTTCAAAGTTCAGTCAAAAGCTAAAATAATCAATAAACTTTCTCAAATCAAATCAAATACTAACAAATTTACTTATACAAACACTCAAAGACTCAGTACCAAAATACTTGCATTATTTTGCAAGTTAGATGCCAGTACTAAATATTCTATACAGAATCTCTATCGTTAAAATACAAGCTATAGCTAGCTAGCAAATTTATAAAACTAATCATTAAAAAACAGTTCCCATTATAATGTGGTACTAGTATCATGGACCCCAAAATTTTCAAGCGCTACCAATCTATAATATTGTGAAGAAAGATTTAAAAGAAACCATACCCATCTTTATCTTCATAAAGATCTCTCAGTTCTGAGGTACATTCAACATATCTCTGCAATGAAATAATTTCAAATGTAATGAAGACTATTTTTCAAAGCACAACATTTTCAAAATTCAAATAAAATATTTAATTGATAACAAAATTCTAAAAATAAGTATTTGGAAAGCTGAAGGCTTAAAGCAGTGCTGTAGTTCATTTAACAAAAATCAAAATTCAGCTTTCTGTCTTTATTATGTCTTACCAAATTTAAAACTGTTGTCATAAACATTTTGCGGGTAGAAGTAAACAGATTTCCCATAATTCTATTTATTTCATAAAAACATACACCTTAAGTTTCTAGCTTAAGGAAACAATGCAGTAGGTTTTTGATGTGATTTGAAGCAATCACAGCTGGCTATACAATAGCTGGCAGACCAATATCATAATTCAATTATCAAATCCAAAAAATTTCAGGCTTGGTCTGAGACAATTTTCAAACACAACATAAAATTGATACAAAGGAGAAACTTACATCCAACAACTGCCGAATACGATGATCTTTGTTGATCTGATCTCTTCCCTGAAAAACAAATTAAAAAATAAAATCCAAATTATCTTATTAGTAAAAACCCATTACTTACATCATGGTCTATAGTCATTTTGCTTTTGATTCATCTAAATATTATCCAACTATATAATTATGAATGCTCAAGTAAACAATGTATGTGACACTTTAAAGACAACAACGTTGTATCGCCATATCGTAAACATCTGGTTATTTGATAATCAATATCCAAAAACGACATGTTTTATCACAGTTAGTTAAGTCACAACAGTAAATGTATGTCTTTTTTTAATAATAATGAACGTATGTTTCATGTTGTGTTCAAAAATAAAAACAACCCTGTAACTCTAGCCTCACCTCATAGGATTGTCTCGTAGGATTGTCAAAAGTTACAGCACTCAGTAACTCTAGACTCCAAGGCTAGAGTAATGGTACTGTAACTCTAGCCACTTTCTTAAAAATAATCTGTCATGACCTACGTAGAACAATAATAGGTTCATAGGTTCATTATTCCTGGGCAATTTTAAGTATGTGTGTAAGGGGCCTGGACCTTACATTATATAAAACAATGTGGTAAATTTCATTGATAGGGGAATGAAAAATCACAGGTAGTGGTAACCACCAAATTTAGAGAAAACTGCAAGATTTCAAAGAAATTTCAGAAAGGGAAGGCTTTGAAGTTAGATCAGTCTACACCCCCAATTGTATATGGAAAAAGGTCCTTTATTCAAACACAATCTATTTCCAGAGCGGAGCCAAAACGCTGCGATGAGTTGAGTATCATGGTGTAGAGATGACACTTTCATCGTCTATGTTAGTATGTACTATAAAACACAGGTGTCCGTCGCGTCGGAAATCCAAAAATTTGTTTATTAAAAAATATAAGGTATCCAACTCGATGAAATCCTTCAGAATTTTACTCGGAAGAGATGTGACAGGTCTGCTTTTCAAGACTAAACACTCACTCCCGAACGATTAAGCGCTAAATACTTATAAGGACGTGTTAGACAAACAAAAAATGTAGTACTAGCGTTAATATTAAACTTCTGACCATGATCCGCAAGACTGTATTTCGATCAGTTTACTCGAATCGCTATTGTTTATCTGCCGGCTCAACCATTTTGTGAATGGTGATGCGCGCGCATCACGTTTGTTACGAGTCATTTCATTGGACGGTATTTTTATTCTGTCCAATTAAATGACTCGTAACCAAATTAAGGTCAAATGTGATGCGCGCGCATCCTCATTCAATAAAATGGTCGACTCGGGAGATTAACAAAACCGATCCAAGTAAAATGATCGGTACAATCTTATCAAGGGAGCGAGAAACTTGATATTGATGATGGAAGTCAATTTTTAAGTTATCTAACACGTCCGTATTCGATTCAAGCGCTGAGCCATTGGAAAAGAGGTGTTTAGTCTGGGAAAGCTGACCTGTCACATCTCTTCCGAGTAAAATTCAGAACGATTTCATCGAGTTGGATACCTTATATTTTTTTACAAAACAAAATTTTGGCTTTTGGTTGGAACTTTTGTATTTGATGTTTTTATGATAATTAGAGCATGTTTAAGTAAAAATTAACAATTATTTGGAGTTTTGTAATGCGATGGGCACCTGTGCTATAAAACGGTGTATGAGAATTGAATATCGCGAAAACATATGACAATCAATAAAAACTAAAATTAATTCTTCTATCATTGTACCGGTTTTGCTGCATGAAGACTTTCTTTTGTCATAGCGTCCATTAAACGTTCTCGTTCTTCATGATAGCGTCGTTGTTGTTCTAATAAAGTTTCCATTTTGTGTAAATTATATTTTTACCGACCGCGTCAACATCCGGGCATTTATTAAGTAAAGCTAGACAGATATTCGAAACTAAAACGTCGGAATGACGATTTTATATTTTCATGATTTTGGAAATAGATTGGCTGCAAAAAACACAAATTATTTTTAATTAATTCCACATGCTACCAACTAGTCAATTTGATACACATGTATTTCGAGTTTAGAAAATTACAACATTTATATACTTTGTTATTCAATTGTTAAGTTAACTGACCTCGTGGCGCAACGGTAGCGCGTCTGACTCCAGATCAGAAGGTTGCGTGTTCAAATCACGTCGGGGTCATTTTTGCTTTTTTTTAAATTTTTATTTCAACTCAAAAATATATTTGATACATTATACACAAACTCACGTTTTTTCTACATCAGAATATTTCAGATAAAAACATTTCATCGCCATTTGTTTTAAAGAATTTTTGTACTGTACAGTTCAGCATTCCAAATACTCGGCGCTCTTCTGTAAAATTTGCTAACAAAAAAACAAAACAATTTTAGTGGGGTCGATAACTGCAACAATCTTTCACTTGGTGATACAAGCATCAAATTTGGCACAGAGGGCCTGCATGGTCTACCATTCACAATCAAAGTACAGAAAGTACTGTTGGAAGGAATTTTTGAACGATTTTAGGAGTTCAAAGTTACTATTTCGATATCCATCATTATCTCATTATCATTCATAATAAAATGTGTTTCATATATCATTTTACATGCATATTATGCTACTGATCAAGAAGTTGTATGTTTTGATTCACGGGCAGGGAATACTTTCGTGGAGCTATGCCATGAAAAAAATTCTACGGTCATTCTCCCTCCTACCACTGATTCTAAATCATTTTAATACCGCAGTGTTCAGTCACTGAATTGCATCTAGTATTAATCCAGAGATTGAGTCTTTTCAGGAACAGTGATAGGTGGATTGATGGTCACGATGTAACCTAAACAATTTGTTGCCATGGAGTTTAGGCCACAACAAATTGATCACATGTTCTATGTATTTTGTTCCAAAGATTGGAGCTATTTAAAGAGCAAAAAAATCTTTTTCCATATTTTGAATTTAATATAATATATTGTGAAAAATATTAAACAAAAATGACAAAAACGCAGTGGTCAACATCGTCGATACCATCAAGGACCCTTTATAACATACCATAGACCCTATATACAGGGACCTTGCCGAGTTTATTCTTTAGTATTGAGAATATATTACTAGGCTCTGGGAAAGAGAATGGTAACAATTAAAGTGCACGTGGTTAGTAATTTCCAGGTGTTTAACAGACATGGAAATATATCTCCCTCGACTAAATTGAAAGGGTTTGCTTAATAAAGACAGTGTTTTAAAGCGAATTCTTTAATTATGTTGCATATTTTGTTATTGTCTTACAGCACAATCAAAAATGTGTATCGTTTGGCCTAAAAATTGTATAAATTATCTATAAATATAGTTTCCTTTACCTCTTTTTGTTATGTTTACCCTCAAAAACGTGTTTATTAACCATGAAAACCTATAAAATGATATATTACAAGCTGTGGTGACAACATAATATAGTCCTCATGCGCGTAGGATGTAGGGTCGCAGGGGCCACGGTCGCGGCCCCAATATTCTGACAAGCAGCGGCAATTGGACTGCGGGTTAATTTTTCGTGACACATATGGAAAATCTTGAGGTCTATTACAAAGATTTGTTCTTAAGGGGTACTTAAAGTGAAGGAATTCGAGTTTCAGAGGCTCACATTCACAAAAAATCGACCGTCGGGAGGGGACCCCCCTCCCGTACCCATCCATATGCAGCCCCGATATTCAGACTTTTCATATGTGCCTGTATTAATACATGATCGCCACTTGACAACGAATAGCGTCCATGTTTCTGATACGTCACGATTTAGAATAGCGCTACGTCATTACGTCACAGTACGTTAAACGTCACTATCATAGTTACGGGCGGAAACGACACAAGTGAAGTACAACGTTAAACAAGCAGAGAAATCTTTTATGATTACTAACTAAAACATGGAAAATAAATCATACTACATACAAAATGGTAAATCGTGGTTGACGACAGGTATATACTCGTATAATGCATTTATCTAATTATTTTAAGTTTCCTTTATAAAATATCCATAACTTAGATATCTATTTTGTACTTGTTCATTAAATTAACAAAAAATATACAAATTTACATTACTGTTTTAATAGTTTTTGTGTGTGCTTTTGTGTGTTTTTCATGTTGTTTTTTGTTGTTGATTTTTTATCGGGATTGTATTTCAAAGCGTTTGTCTTTAGAATCTAGTAGACTTTTTCCTGTGTATAAATATGATAAACTTAACAAACAATTGTGAACGAGTAGCTTTAAACATTACACGTGAACCAGTTTAATTATGTTCTGTTACAATTTTTTTCTAAGAGAAAACATTATCAGATTTTAATGAACTTCAAGACTCTAGCGTGTGATTTGATTGAACTTTGTTCTACTTAAAACGATTTAAGTGTGTCCTATTCTTTAATCTAACGAGTTCCAAAGAATTGAACAGATTGCCAAATTATCACTCGAGTTTGAGATCTAGCTGCTTGTATTAATAAGTTCTATGTATATTTTGTAGAACACAACATTCCTATAGAAAGAATGGTCAAAGTTCTTATCAGACAGTACAAGTTTGAAGATAGAATTTATTTCAACTTTATTGCACGAGCTGATCTAGCTTGCATTGATAACATCTTCTGTGATATTGAAATCATTAATCCATACAGTGAGTAAAATTTTTACAAATTAATACGTAAAATAAAATAAAAAAAACATTGTTTGATGAAATGTCCATGTTATATTATCTATAAAGTTGTAAATATCGAAATATCGATTAATATCGATGTCAAGAAACTTGATTCTCAATTTAATTTAATTGGATATGTATTGACTTGAAAATGGTTGCAGTGGTCAATGATACATGATGCCAAGCTACCACTACTCATAGCTAGCCATTATAGTCTGTTTGATACATGCATAAGATGGCATAAATGTTCTCATCTATTGTATGCACTTGAAAACCTCGTGTTCTACAGTAAATGAACTAGTACCAAACGACTTATTTGGGTTTGACGTTATATTTATATTCAATCGCTTTTCAGGGTCTCTTAATTTCTAAGAACATTTTATGCTGTTATTTATTATATAAAGACGTTCCGTTCTATTGTCTTTCATGTTTTTCATGCTCACCATTTAGAATGTTTAGTCCAAATTAAGCATTCGATGATGCAGATTGTTGTGCAACTTATTTATGGTAAATAGAGATTGTTCTTTACAAATTTGCGTGTAGATTTATTGTTCATATTCATTAATTTTCAGAACCAAATTACAAACCTGATAGAGAAGATTTAAAAGTACTTATGAAGATGATAAAAAGAGATCCAATTTCACTTGACGAGTTCATTAATGCAGAAAGAAAAGTACGAGCTCTATATAAAGAAATACAACGACACCAAACAATGCTACAGAAGACAAACCCATTTCAATATGAATTAGACCAAATAGAAATGGAGAAATTATTAAAGAGAGAAATTATTAAAGAAATGGAAAATGCCGAAAGAGAAAAACGATTTCATTGTAAGTGTTATATCATTGATATAAAGCTGTGTTTCTCTTGTTATATGTACATTGTATTATGTTTAACGTTTAATTATTTTAATTCTTTTACATCTATATACTATTGATTCAAACTGTGGCGAGTCCTGAAACTTTTCTGGATTGAATAATGACTGAATGATTTAAAACAATATTTTGTTTCTAATTTTGATTTTGCTTGAGTCTCGCTGAACTTGTGTGATATCTACAAAATAAAACATAAAAATTGTGCATGTAATTGCGAAATAATTATTCCGAAAAAAAAAGTAATACTTAAGCTTCTTGTTTTATATTTTCATAGATACAAGAGAAATTGCAGAAGTCAGACATCAAAGAACAAATGATAACACCGGTAGACATGTTGATAATATTGATGTTGACAACGATGATGATGATTGTTGTGGTGGTGTATTAGGGGTGTATGGTAGAGGTTTATAAAAATGTATGAGAGAAATGGTAAGTTCTGATCATGTTCAAAACGATACAATCATAATTGTGTACAAGAGCACGCAAATATGTAGACATTTTAGCTGTCTTACTATAACATTCTTGACTACTGTAATATTATCATTTCATTTTTTCTTTGTATAAATA
The DNA here is from genome assembly GCA_025267735.1 of Mactra quadrangularis. Lineage (NCBI taxonomy): Eukaryota > Metazoa > Mollusca > Bivalvia > Venerida > Mactridae > Mactra > Mactra quadrangularis. Next base: position 53,443,887 of record CM046309.1, on the reverse strand, counting down.
CAATGAATCATTCTTAAGAGCGGGTGTGAATCAGCGGTTTTTAAGTTTGGTGACAGGGAATCGTTGGTTCAAATCAGGATTTTTTTACCTGTTCAAATCACCTCCAAAATATGCTTTGTTTTTTTTTCATTGAGCATTAGAGTGATTAATATAAGTATTGAGATCTTGTTTCGCAATCGAGTTTAAAATATAAAATTTACTTTCTAATCAAAGTTAACCTTAGAACTCAGATATTTAATAAAAATACTGTTTTGTATCATAGTGTGTACATGATATAATTCTAATAACTATACATGTACATTATCATAAAATTTCGTATATCTCTGTTTTCAGATTGCATGGTGTAGTACAATGTATAGACACTTAGACAGTGCTGATTTTAGAAGATTCAGAGTCCAGCTTTATTTTTTTTACAAATAAAAAGTTTGAATAGACCTTAAATTGTTTTGCTTCTCTTTCATAGTTAATCAGTCATATTTATTAAAGGTACTATAGTTCACAGATTTGGTTTACTTTTTCTATAATTTCAAAATACTCTTACTATTTTAGATAAACTGACCTATATGTTGCTAGAAATATACATGTATTTATATTACAAGTATCGTATACACTGATGATTAAAAAGATGTTTGTTCTTTGAAAACCCCATGTTTCTTTGTTTATCTAGGTAAATAAGATCGAGCCCCTGGCTCTTAATATATACAAGTCCTTCAACTTGGTACCATACAACTAAATCTAATAGGAAACTAGTCTCACCTATGGAACAGGGTACATTTGAAGCTTGATCTTGATATGTGTAAATGTAGGTCACTGCCTCAAGGTTAAAGTAACCCCAAGTCAAAGTTCAATTCTCAATGACAAACTGTTGCTTTGATCAAAATTTGAAGCGTATCTAGAAAATGCGAAACTATATGAATTAGTTTTGTAGTTGGTCAATTTAGATGTATAATAATAGCCAAGTGCACGTTTAAATACAAACATTTGATCTTAAGCAGGGGGTACTTAAAAAGCTAGAAATCGAGTTTCAAAGGCTTACATTTACAAGAAATTTAGACCGGTGGGAGGGGATACTTCCCCCCTGCCCAACTTATTTGCGGCCCCAATATTCAAATCCTTCCTATGCGCCTGGTCCTGCATAACCAAAATCGGCCATTTTGAATTTTCGCAAAAGTGAACCTAAAACGTCATCGTAGATAAATTTAATTGTGATCTTCAGACTCGGCACATAATTTGGCCATAAAAAACACCCGATTGGTTTGCACTTTTTCAAAAAGGTAATATTTGCACATGCCTACTTTCACAAGTTTCATAAAATAATTTACATCCCAAGGGCGGATCCAGGATTTTTTTCTAGGGGGGGGTCCGAACTTTCTAGGGGGGGTCCGAACTTTGCTAGGGGTTCGAACTTCGAACCACAAGGCACATTATACACATTTTGCGGAAAAAATGCAACATATTGATAATAAAAACTACATAACCATTCAATCTATGTTAAGCAACGAGAAAAATTACTTCATACTACTTTAAAATGACAAGAAATACACTAATGGACATGTACGTTTTCCAAATTCTAGGGAGGTCCGGACCCCCCTGAACCCCCCCCCCCCCGCTGGATCCGTCCTTGCATCCCGACAAACAAACTTGACTACGTGCTTACAGTCAATATACCATCTTTCTTCTTGTCAATCTACTTAAGTTTATATTTTAACCGTATTATTCAGCAGTTTTCTTTTTTCAATGAGTAAGTGTTAAAGTTAATTTTTGGACGTAATAACAGTTCTACGCTTTATTTGGGGGTTTCCCCGGGTTACGTTTTTTGGCTTCTTTCAATGACCCCTTCTTCAAAAATATCTACATCTACATTTTACTTCCGAACAATCAATACTGATTATTATTTGAAGGCGCTGTCAGGGCAATGTTAAAAACGAGATATCTCATTACGTGCAAAGAATAAAATTACTATATACAGGTACTGGGTTTAAAACATACTGAAGGAAGCTAATTGATATGACCAGCTATCAATATTGAACACTATTTGCTACCTTTACGTCCGAAACGCACTATTAGGGCTAAACAATTTGAGAACTATATTCATTAAAACATTGTCTTAAAATCTGTGAACAATAATTCTAAGTGTTACCAACCTATACATAGGGGCCTACAAAAACTGATAACTTTTAATATTCATCCTTCCCTAGAACTGTTCAAGATTGGAATTTACTTAGTGACGATATTGTTAAATCACCATCAACAGAGTGTTTTAAATCATCTTTATTAACGGCAAAAGTGGGACATTTGCCTAACTAGAACTTTAAAACTTTAATGCGCACTCCCCGTTGAATAAAAGCCAAGACTGGTTACTTCAACGTACCTATTCATATTCAGATTCACAGTTGTCAGCCGCTCAGCAAACGTCTTGAGGCTGGGGCTGGACTGTACATAGTTGGGGAGGCCGTTCCAGAGTCTAATTGTTCGGGGGGGGGGGATGAATTCATATGGTATTGGGTCCGGGACTGTGGAATCAGATAGATCTGGTTTCGTGTAGGAGTAAGATGGTTATGATCGACGCATACTAGGTTGGTACGGATTTTATAGAAATAGATGAGGGAGGAGTATGCGCGTCTTTGTTCTAAAGTTTGCAAATGAATGGAATTAATCATCTGGGTTACACTGCTTGTATAGTTATAGTCATTACAGAAACGTGCTGCAGATCTTTGAACATTTTCAATTTTATAAGAGAGGGACTTTTGTCAGGGATGCCAGACGGTTGAGCAGTACTCAAGCTGTGAGCGAATATAGATGTTATAGGCATTTTCTTTGACTTTTTTGTTTGTGGACTGGATATTCCTTTTGATAAATTTTAGGGAGTTAGTGGCTTTGTAGGAAGTACTGTTTATATGTTCAGCCCAGTTTAGGTCCTTACTGATGGTAACGCCTAAATATTTGGCGGTGAGTATATTTTAGTTCCTTGCCATGCAGGATGTATGGAAACATGACAGGATTGTGCTTACGGGTGATTCTATATGCATTCAATATACTACTCTCATGACATTTATTTTTATCTTGATCAATAAGTACGATAAATCATAAACATGTACAAAGATGACGACAATATTTATTACGACCAGTGGATTCATGGAATGATACTTCAGGAAGCTTCCTCGTTCCAGTATCGTTAAGCAGACTGGACCGGATTGACGGGTTTTAGTCCATATTCATTGTTATCTCGTCATTTCTCGCGTTAACTCCGCCATTTTATGACTTCCTCATTTGTTGATTGATTTGACAAGTATGGAAATTAAGTTTTTGCGTCACTAGCTGTTATGTAGCGTAAGTATTGCTGTTGAAAACAAAGTTTATTTGTCAATGAATCATATTTATCGGTAACTCGCGTCGCCATGCTAGCGTTTTCTCAAAATCAGTGTGCCAATGTTTTGCAAAGCGTTGACCCAGATCTGCCAAAAAAATGAAACCTGAATAAGAAATGAAACTTCTGTTGATAAAGATGGTAGATTTGCTTTGTCATCTTGATCTTTGACAATCATTGTGTTAAATTGATATCCTGGGGAGAAAAATGTCCACTTAAACGTCTGTTTTTTTGTGTAATCTGTGTAAAAATGTTGATCTCTTAGAAGTTCATATTTCATCCATAGTCAATGAAACATTAGGGTTGGGTTAAATAGAATTTTAGTGTGGGAGGTTACTAAATAGTCTAAGAAAACTTCACTAATCCAGAAACCTAGTAATAGCTAGGCTACTATATTTCTTTCTGTAATCATGGTCATGCCATTTAGAATCGATGTTAGTCTAAATATCTTACCCTGTATTATCTGTTCCATGAATTCACTTGATGGTTAACTTACACTGTTAATTCAGAACACCTCAAGACGCTACCATCTGTATGACAACCTACTTGTTAGCAAGCTTAACCACAGGAGCTTGACATTTTATATCATACTACGAAAATTCCCCTCTGATTTTGTGATCAATCGATGTTTCGTTGCTTTTTGAGGGTGAATTTGACTAGTACTAGTAGTAGACCTGTGAGAAGTTGGAGATTGGACGCGTTGCATTCCTGGTGTTTTTATTATATGTAAGAGGGGAATTTTCGTAGTATGATATAAAATGTCAAGGTCCTGTGGCTTAACGAAGCTTTATATGAGGCCTTAAAAATCTGCTTGCCTGCTCAAAGTCGGCTGAACCTAGCTGTCAGGCAAGTTATGCTTTTCCAATTTACCTCCACTCTGGTAATGGCTTTTTTCTGGTGCCAAGTCTAAAAGGCATTGAATGAACCATTCAAAATAAATATGATTATAAGTCTTGAGGTTGAATGAAGATGTCAATATATTACCTATATTTACATGACACAACATAGGTAGAGTCTAATAGCGAACTACAATGGTGACATGCTAATGCATTTGATTTGTGTAGTGTTACAGTGTCCGATAAGAGTTATTCAAAGCTGTCCACGAGTTTGGTCATGAAATAATTTCTAAAGCAATTCTACCTTCTACTACTTATTCTAAATCATGTAGGGCAGTTGTCAGCCACTGATGGAATTATAAGCCTAGTAATTTGTCAACAGCTAAATTCAGAGATTAGGGCTTTCCAGGAATGGTGAGTAGGTTGACTGACCGCCATGATATGACCTTTACAATGCATTGCTACAGCATCATAAGAAACCAAACCGTATCAAGTATATGGCACAGACTACATTGTCTGCGTGTCAAGGTGTAAACAGATTATTTTCATTGCAGTAGTAACTATCCCTTTAATTGCCTAATGTAATCATCTGTATCAGATGATAGTGAGGATTTGCTACAGTTCACTACTAAACTTGGGGAAACCCATGTAAAAATTATTGTTGGTTCATATTATTATATCAAATTACTTATAATTTCAGGTAAAGTTCAAAAATGCCATTCATCCAGCGGATTGTTGATCCCACCCACGTGAGTCGTGTGGAAGTGGATAAAAAAGTGTCAAATGAACTAGAATGTGTGACTAATCATTCTCTAGCAAATATAATACGTCAGTTGAGTTCTCTGAGTCAACATGCTGAGGATATGTTTGCCGATCTGTACAAAGAGACTGTTACATTCTTTAATAGATCAAGTGAACTTAACAACAGAGTCGAACATCTACGGATAAAAGTAACTCAATTAAATCCCACAGAAGAAGAAGGTAAGAATGTTTGCTGAAAATTTGTTACTCTGGAGATTGAGATTTTTTGTGATTTTGATCTGTAATAAAGTGCATTATTACAAATTTGCCTAAAATGCTACAGCCTCATAAAACTTTCATTGCCTTAGATTTTTTTAATTTAACACTAGTCTGATCAATTTAGTATCTGGGTCAAAACACTCAGAAGAAGCCGAGTACAGACTGCTTCCCCAAACAAATCTATCCCAACTTTCAAAAACATTATTTCTTTTTTACTGGCAATGAAGTGGGCCCAATTTCCTTAGTGAAAACCACTAATTTTCTCTAAGAAAAAGGCTAAGGCTCCTTCCCAAAAAATGATGACTTGGCCCTGAGTATGTTATATATATATAGTAAAAGGCATTGTTGTCGACTGGCCTAACTGTGTGAAATAGATAATTTTCACTTGCCTGAATCAAATTTCACTAGTCCAGGCTTTAGGCTTGTTTGTTAAGGTGACAACTGTAAAATAGAGCCTCTAAGGAAAATTTGAGTATTGTAATGAATTTAAGAGATGTTGTACTCTGTACTGGATTTTAACTTTATCAAATTCTAAAAAATAATTATGACAAAAATTCTCTGAATTTGATTCCTGAAGTCAAGTTTTATTGATGTTTGCCCACACATTTTGATTTTAGTACCTTGTAAAACATTAAAGCATTTAATTTCCAGGATTTCCTGGTTATTACCTCAAATTTTCAAACTTCTAGGACTTAAGTGATTAATATAGTAATGTTTAAAGTTATTTATACATTATCCCCTAAAGATATATAGAATACCTGCTAAATTGTGCATACAATTACAAGAAGGAGGGGGTAAATACATTTGATCATTTCCCCATGTCATTACATTACAATTCATTCATGTGTTACTGTTGACTGTAGTATACACACCATTGCTGATATAATAGTAAATTATAATGGATCGTTTATCTTGTTAGCCTTTGGCAAAATTTTGTGTCCATGAGCAGTCATTTGATGCATTCCCATGTTAAATGCGATATTATCAAACAGTTTGATAAGCTGTTTATTGTTCTGATTATAATTTCAACCTTTCATTGAGATTTTTCTTGGAAAATCTTTGCCTCAAACACATAAAGATGAATAGTTATCACATGAATAAGTTTTCAATAATGTATTACCGAATTTAGATTTTGAAAATGATAAGGGACTTAATAAAGTTTTATTTCATATAGTCAGCCAGTTGTTAATGGGGCTAGTGTTTAAAGAATTGAGGTGATGACTTAAAGTTTGTATCATTGATTCATTCATCAGCCACATTACAGGAAAGTTACAAAAAAGATCATCCTTGGTTAATATAATATTGGTTTATCTGCTGCATGTTATGTTATTTTTTCGTACTGATTTATTTTAGCTCAATTGTGAAACAAGTTCTTACATCTTAGATTTATCACTTTTGAGTCCGCTTTCTGGTCCCCCAATATTGAGCCAGTAGGATAAAGTTTCTTGTCCAAGGAAACAACATGGTAGGTTTTGGATAGGGTTTGATCCTACGCGGAGCTGGCTATCCAATGATTACCAGTCCAATGTCATACTGCTCGGCCACGCCCGCTCTCTAGTTGAGTAAAAATATTCATAAAAAAATTATGTTGATTTCAAAACTATACATGATTATTTGACTTATCACTTCAAAGATTTTAAATAATGGAATTCAGTTTAAATTGTTTAAAAAGTTGTGAATTAGAATCTGAATGTAATAAGGATGTTATAAACCACATCCTTTTGTTGGTTATTATTTATTATCTTTATTATTAGTCAGAACATTCATTGCCTTTATCAAACAATCTAAGCTTAAAGAAACAGGAAAATTAAGTAAAAAAATTATGGGAAGTTTTTCCAAGTTGCAAAGGAATTTTTCAAAGCTGGAAAATTTTCTAATATATTTCATTATGCTTTTGTCTTAGGACATACTGATCAATCATATATATTTATATAGATACATATATCCTGTGTACTAACAGTCATAGCCTTAACCAACTAGCCTGAAACCTTGAGAAAGTCGCCCGGCTATCTCAGTTGGTAGCACGCAAGTCTACTGATCGAGGGGTCTTTGGTTCGATTCCCGGGCGGGGCATATATTCGTGGAGCTTGGTCATGGAATTATTTCTACGGTCATTCTCCCTCCTACCAATGATTTTAAATAATGTAGGGCAACTGTCAGTCATTGACGAAAGTATGTGCTTAGTAGTTGGTTAACAGCTAAATCCAGAGATTTAGCCTTTCCAGGAGGAGTGAGTAGGTTGACTGACCGCAGTTATATGACCTATAATTGTGTTGCTATGGCATTAAACCTAACAAACAAGCAAAACTGAAACCTTGAGCTAATGAAGTGTTAGTCAGAAAGTGCTCTACTGCCTGCTCTGTATTTTACTTAAAACTATAAGTTTGGTTCACAACATGCCCCCCCCCCTTTAAAAAATAAAAAATTATGTTCAAATTGAAATATGAATGTTTTAAACAACTGGTAAACTTCTCATTTCAAAGGCTACAACTTGTTTGTGGCTTCTCTATTATTACAAAAGTTTAAAAATCTAAAACTATCTCCCTTATATAAATTGCATTTTGTGGGTGTGACAGGTCTAAGTTTTTTTAATGCTGCTGTTCTTTATGTTTGCTTTCACCTTTTTATAATTTTGTTATGTTTTCTTTGTAGTGTCATTACAAGATATACATTTACGAAAGCCGTATCAAAGCTCTAAACAGCACGATCAACAGGTCGTGTCTCGTATCACTATACCAAAAGCTATACAAGATGTTTATAACAGATGTGAGAAACCTCCAGCGTTAGATAAACTTAACCAATACAGGTAAAAATTATCATTGTTAATTAATACTTCAGACCACATTGAAAGTAATAGATATGGAATGGATCCCCTTTAATGCCATCCCCAGTGACAAGAGACAAAATTTTATTCAAGACAGTCAAGGCCACTGGCCCAAAATACAACAACACAATATACAAAATTGTGTGGTTATGTAAGCGTATAGTTATAGAGTTGGATAAAATATGAAATTACTGATCTACATGTAATTCATAATAATTATTAATGAAAATTAGGGCAACTGGCCACAAATACAACATTACAGTATATAAATTTGTGTGGTTATGTTGAGTTAAAGTTTAAAAATGATTCAATATGTAAATTATTAAACTACTTAATAATACATATATTAGAAAACTAAGGCCACTGGCCCAAAATACAACAATACAATAAACAAAATTGTGTGGTTATGATAATTTTTAGCAATAAAGTGATAATTATATAGAATTACTAAACTGATTATTAATACTTAATCAAGAAAGTATTGATGCACATGACAATTATGGCATTTTACATATTGATGATATTGTGATATTCACTATGTGTATAGTTTGTTTTTTCTCAACTGTCAAAACATGAATAATTTCAGGGTGAATGCGTCTGTTAAAATTATCGTAATGATACATTCATGAGTTTCAGAAAGTGTGTACTATGATCGAGTGAAGCTGCTTATGCAGTATGATATGTTTTAGCCAAGCTACATTTAATAACAATAAAGCCGCCAGTACAAAAACAATGCATTCAGTCATCGTGAAATCATTCAAGCTTTGACAGTTGAGAAAAAAAGACTATATGTCATTTATCATGAAACTGGTTCCAAAATAGAATTATAATTGCGGTGTTGCAAAGAGTTGGACAGTCTTCATATTATATTATTAAGGATATTAGTTTCAGTAAAAAAAGGAAACACTAATTATTTTATGGCTAGTATTATCCATGCTATATTATATAAATTTCCCTTGGTATTTTCATGTTGTAATATCTACATATATATATATATATATTGCTGGTTATTTATGAATCTTTATTGCTCAGTGCCAATTTATCTCATGCAATTCAATTGACATTTTATAATGCCATCAATCTATAGCATAGAGTAGTTCAATCATCCTGCATGTATTAGTGGTTTGAACCTAAGTACCCTAGTTGGCTTGTATAACTAATCTTATTTTGATGTGCCATATCCTCTAGATAAAACCCACTAGCCAGAAGCCTGGAACCAGGACTCGACATTAAGGTCTTCCTTTTGCCCCTGATTACGGTTACCCATATTAAGGTTCGGGCAACTTGTTACTGCTATAAAAGATATTGTTTGGGCAGATTAAAAATATAGCTGGCTGTCCATTAGGGCAACCTAGTTTAAAAATTTGTGTCAAGCCCTGTAAACTAGTGAAAAATGAATTGTGCTTGTGGAAATAACTTGTTTTAATAATAATAATAAAGACTTTATTATAAGAGGCTACACATTTGGATAAATCCAATCTTCCTTGTGGGCCTCTAGTCATACAGTCAGGCTAAATGATAATTTTGGCATTAATGATAACAAAGTCAACATTATTAATCGGGCTCCTGGTCATGAAATTTTGAAGCAATTACTGAAATGCTGACAGAAAAATAAGATAAAATACCAAAATGATAAGAAAGCAGAATATAATGATTTAGAAAATAATTGTTAGTTTTAAGCCTTAAATCAATCTAAATCAATAATCGGGCTCCTGGTCAAGAATTTTGAAGCAATTACTGAAATGCTGACAGAAAAATAAGATAAAATACCAAAATGATAAAATAGTGGAAAATAATGTTTTAGAAAATAATTGTTAGTTTCGAGCCTTAAATCAATCTAAATCAATAATCGGGCTCCTGGTCAAGAATTTTGAAGCAATTACTGAAATGCTGACAGAAAAATAAGATAAAATACCAAAATGATAAAATAGCGGAATATAATTGTTTAGAAAATGATTGTTAGTTTCGAGTCTTAAATCGACCTAAATCAAGAAAAATCAAAAATCTTGCTATCTATCTGTATGTTAAGATATTTATTGTCTGTTCAAAGTGATCAAGTACTTTACAGATATATCTCTGACACAGGATGTGATGTAAGTGGTTATACTTAAATATGAGTCATACTTTACTGAATGATTTATGGTGTCTTCTACTCTTGTACATTACTTATAATGTATTGACAGATCAGTGCAAAACAAGTCTATATCTTTCCTTATTTACATGTACTTTAGACTAGTTTTGCCTTGACCCATCATTATACTACATGTAGTAATTACTCAGTATTAATATTTTGTGTTAGTCTTGCAAATCACTTCCTGTTTGTATTTTTTTATCATACTCAGTACTTGTACTTGTATGGAAATTTGTTATATGTTTACGATGACTTGATTACTTTTGTACACTAATAAATGAGACATACAAATGATAGCTTGACTAGCTTGAGCTTTTTGGTAGGGCACAGGTGTACCGATTTAGGGGTCATGGGTTTGATTCTCAGACAGGGCATACTTCTGTAGAGCATGGTCATAAAATAATTTCTACTACCATTCTCCTTCCTACCACTGATTCTTGGTTGGGTTTAACACTATGGCAATGCATTGCGTAGGTCTTATCACGGCCGTCAGTCAACCTTTTCACCATTTTTAGAAAGGCTATATCTCTAGTTTCAGCTGTTAACCAGTAACTAGACGTGCATACTTTGATCAGTGGCTGGCAACTGCCTAACATGATTTAAAATTAACGGTAGGAGGGAAAATTATTGTAACTTGTACATTTATATTATATGTAACTTGTGTACATCACATATGTATATGATTACAGAGAGGACGGTAAAGATTGTATGAAATTCTACACAGATCCTTCTTATTTCTTTGAATTATGGTTCTCCGAGATGAGGAAAGATATTGAAAATAGGAAGAAAGAAGTTAAAGCCAAAAGAGTTAAAAAGGTAAATGTTTGTGAAGTAAAGATCTGAAGAGTACTTGTCTTAAAGCTATTTCTGTACTTGTCCTGATTTCTTTGCCAATTTTTGGTTTTCCTAATAGAACTTCAGTTGCATTGAAATCTGGTCTTTAGCAACCAGCCCTTAGTTGTCAAAGCAGTATTTTAGTTGTTCGTAGGAAAGACTTCTTGTCCTTGGCAACTAGCCTTAATTTTTTTTCCAAACTTTTGGTTGTCCAAGCCGTAGTTTTGCTGTCCCAATGAAAAACTGGTTGTCGTTGGCAACCAGACAAGTCTAATATCTGACATCTTTGTACAATAATTGAAGTATTGATCTTGATAATGTGTATGAAATAAGTTGGATACTTTCAGTGGATTGTATTCATTATCTGCATTTAAGCAAAGAACATTCAATCTATATTTATTCTCGGACAATCCATTGTGAGAGTGATTTTTTTCGACTTGGCAAAATAAAATTCGGGATTGTCAATACAAATGTGAATCACAGAAATTTGGTTGGTTGACCTGGAAACTGCAAACATTGAAGTATGGTTAAAGTATATAATCATGAAAGCTATGCATTGATTGATTGACACAAAGGTCATGTGAGTGTGACTCCCTGTGCAAGGTCACATGACCCTATGACAGTAGTCTGTATTAGTGTTGTACCAATGATTGGGAATAATCGATAAACGACTAGTTGGAAGCTTCCAATTCTGATAATCGATTAAACTTTATCATAATCGATCATCCGTTAGAGAGGAGGATAGGCTATTTAAGGACAATAACATATTTTTACGTATCTGAACTGTTATTAAAAATGTTTTAAATACATGTCATTTGTGTCTGACTTGTATTGGACACTGACATATCTAGTTCAAGTTCCAAAAATACAGCTACTATACTAGTCAAGGGAACTAGGCAATCGATCATTTATATTTATCGGTTTCTTTGATTTTTAATTTTTTATTAGGTTTTTGACACATTTGACTAAAGAAAATATATTTCCTAATCCATAGTACATGAATTTTATAAGGATTCACAGTAAAATATGCATGCAAAAAAAACTTATTAGGAACCGATTATAATTGGAAGAATCTCATCGACAACAGAAACCGATTCCAACTGATGATCGATTACGATTTTCAGCCGATGTCCCACCACTAGTCTATATGACATCTACTTATGAAGAATGAACATTTTCCAGGTATCTAAATTATCTTTAATTATTGTAACCTGTATTTCAGAATCGATCACCTTCTGGAACGAAAGCTGTCAAACCAAAACAAGTCAAGAGTAAAGCTGAAAAATACAAGGATTATGGGAAGGGATTGGAGTTCCGCTCCGATTACCAGGTACCAGTCACTCAACCTACAGGGCAAGGTGATTCTTACCAAGTACCGCCAGGGTACACTCGTCAAAATTCAGTGACGGGACGACCTGGTCAGCTACAAGTTCAACAGAGTGTTTCTTCAGCTCCAAATCAAATACATGAAACAGTGGGGCAAACAAACATGCCCAACAATGTGCATAACCATGTAGATAAACAAACTATGAATGGACCTTATAGTGTGAATCAACAATACACAGATCAACAAAACTATGACATGCAACAACGTGTATCAAAGAGGATTACAGCTCAAGATCAAAACCAGTCATCTCCTCAAAGTAGACGCAATACTCAAAAGTCTATGAATTTGGGTAGTCCATCTAATCGACCTGTAGCACCACCACCTCCCCCTCCCAGTGAGCCAGGTTATATGCAGAGAAATGACCGAGGTAGTATGTCCCCACAGAGACAAAGTTTACCCCCACCACCACCTCCCCCTCCCTTAGATAATGGCTACCCTACTGATTCTACACCAATGAGGAATCCTCCCTTACAAAATATTGGTTATCAAACCTCTATGGGTGGATCTCCACACCACATGTCACCTGGGCGTGACCAAGACTTGCCACCTCCCCCACCCCCTCCCATGTCTCCAAACACTCCAGACATGCCTCCACCACCGCCACCACCTGCTGTGTTGAACCAAGCTCCTCCCCCTCCTATGCCTTTAAGTCAAAACTCTGCCCCAGCTCCGCCTCCTCCCCCGCCTCCACCACCACATGCCCCGCCCCCTCCTACAATGAATGGACAACCTGATACAATATCAGTATCATCAGATAACAGTACATACTCTAGTACAGCTAGTGCCAGAGATGTTCCACCTGAACCTCCAAAGATGACAGAAAGAAATGCTTTATTAGATGAGATTAGACTTGGTGAGTGTAAGTATAATAATGCTTCTGTGTTCCCTTTTTGTTATAAATTTTCCAGTAAAATTTGATGGATTTCTATATGAGCCTCAAATGGGCTGGTTATACCCTTTCATAAAAATTTGACGATTATGTTAATTTTTCTCCTCCAAATATGACAGAAAGAAATGCTTTATTAGATGAGATTAGTCTTGGTGAGTGTAAGTATAATAAAGCTTCTGTGTTCCCTTATGTTATAAATTTCTTGTAAAATTAGCTGGATATCTATATGAGTCTCAAATGGGCTGGTTATACCCTTTCATGAAAATTTGACGACTATGTTAATTTTTCTTATTAATTAAGAAGAGATTGTCAGTCTTGTTGAAGTAAACATGAGTTAGGCAAGTTAGCCGCCATTTAATGACCATATTTAAATTTGTGTAGACATGGGGTTAAACCTAATAAAGAGAATGATAATGTTTGATATAATGTTTTAATAATAATTTTTAGGGAACAAAAAATTAAGAAAAACTGAAGAGAAACAGAGAGAAACAAAGGCACCTATTGATAGATTTGATGTACATGCAATTATGAATAAAGCATTTGATATGAGAAGAAAAGCAATTGAAGATAGTGAGTCAGAAAATGAAGATGATGATGATGATTGGGAATCTGAATGGTAATTACATTAGACTATACCTCCTTTATTTTATGAATCAAAGCGCTGAAAGCTCTGAATGAATGGTTTTTAAATGTGAGGAACAGAGCTGACCACAAACCAATGTAGAATTATAAAGGAGTATATTTTTCAGATAGTAACATTGAACTCTTAAAATTGTTAAAAATGATGGGCTCAGCTGCTCATATGATATAATTGCATCTTGGAAGAAATATATGAAATTTAGTATTTACAAACATTCAGTATTAGACCTAGTATTATGCACCGTTAGAAAGCTCATCCTTTTCTCTGATTGGTTATATAATTTCTATTTGCATAAATTTAAAATTGGGGCCTTCATTTTAATTAGAAAACATGACCCGAAAGAAATGGTGTCCGTCTACCAATGTATTGTTATATTAAAGAAATTACATGCTTTTAAATACAGGTCGAGGATGCAGTTCACTATGCACAGGCTCAGTGTGCCAAAGGGGTTGTTGGTTGGACTTATCTGGGCTGGTTATACCCTCCCTCCCATGAAAATTCAGCAATAGTATCAATTTTCCTCCATTAATAAAGTATATATGGAGAAGTTGTCTAGGGGAGTATTACTATTATTTATAGACAAAGGTCTAGGAAAAGTTGGTTAGACGACTTGGTCTATGTTAAATGGCCATGATTTCTGATGACTGTTGAGTCAGCCTAAAACCCAATAAAAATTTTAGATTCTATTTTTTTTCTTTTCAGATGAAAATAGTCATAATGTAGAGATATTTAATTAGTGACATTTTAAATACACTGCTTGTGAAAGAGATAAACATTATAAGGCTTTAGAGGCCATTCATCGCATTATGTGCTAAGCTGCAATTCCATTATTTGTGTGATATTATTCATGGTATGACACAAAAGATACATTGAAAGAATGAATATCTTGGTAACCAAGGAAATATTGTTACCTTCATGCTGATTGGATGATCTGCCATGGTTATATAGTAACCTTCATGCTGATTGGATGATCTGATCTACTTTGGTTGTAGTGTAACCTTCATGCTGATTGGATGATTCGATTTGCCATGGTTATACTCTAACCTTCATGCTGATTGGATGATCTGATCTACTATGGTTATATTGTAACCCTCATGCTGATTGGATAATCTGCAATGGTTGTTTTGTAACCATCATGCTGATTGGATTTCATTTCTATTGTGGAATGAATGTCGTCATCTATTACATTGTATTTTCATTCATTTTGTATCCTTTGTTTTGTGTATGGTCTGCTATTTTTTGAGAAATTTATAAGATTATTCACAATAAGAAACTTGTTATGACAGAAGTCAACTTCAGTGAACATTTATGAACTGTAAGGTATATGACTACTATGTGTACATTAATGTATTCAAGAGTTCTCTCCTCTTAAAACTAGCAGTCTCCTGCTACCTATTATAATAGTCAAGATATAAGATATTTTGTTTTGTAAATTAATATTGAAAATAAATTTTTTGTTACATGTATATTTATACTATACTCAGGATTGTTTATAGATATATGCACAGCTTGGCTTAATTTCATCTTTTAGTTATTTTTTTGACAATACAAAAACTTATATTATATTTCTTCAAATAGTGACTTAAAACTTTTGGTATCATCTACTGGGTAAAAGGAATGTGTTTGAAAAAGGTTTACTCAACACTTGCTTTTTAATTTTCAATAGAAAAATGTTTTGTTTTGAGAATCGTAAGATTCATTAGTAATACCATAGTTATGTCCCTTTGATGACTTCTTTAAGAAATTGTTCTGTTTGTTATCGATGCCTGTGGTTATTATTTTATTAGAAAATGAAAATAACTTATGTTAAGTCTTAATGCCTAGGGCTTTAGTTTGACAATGTACATAACAGGGACCAGGAAATTCGCCGAAGTCAATCGGTCCAAAGCCG
This sequence comes from Mactra quadrangularis, assembly GCA_025267735.1. Classification (NCBI taxonomy): domain Eukaryota; kingdom Metazoa; phylum Mollusca; class Bivalvia; order Venerida; family Mactridae; genus Mactra; species Mactra quadrangularis. The sequence goes on along the minus strand of CM046309.1, from coordinate 53,428,068 downwards.
TCCGAGTACCGGATACGGGTTTTAACGTGTACCGTACGGACCCGACCGTTTACTGTACTTTATTCACGACCATGTTAGTACTTATTTTTTGCTCCCTTTTAATAGGAAGGCATACGATACATTGGCATTGTTTGTTTAATTTTTTACAAAACTTAACTTCTATCTAGCATAAAAGCGTGGTTTCCGAAATTACTCCCTGCAATCGTCGGTCGTTCAATAAACAGAACTTGAAAAAAGGCTGTTTCATCTAGTTCTGATGTTGTTGGAAAACTCCGTCATGTGGGGAAATTATTTTAACTGCGCATGCGCAGAAAAACGGGTCCAAAGTAAATGTCTCGCATTTAAGCGTCGTTCGCTAAATTAAGAAAGAAAACGTAAAATAATGATAAGCTTTTTTAATTACACACGTAGATTAAAACGTTTCTCATACGAAGTGACGATCTAGCGTGGGTCTCGAAAATGTATGACATCTCATCACAATGGTTTAAGCGGTTTCTTTGAACACAAAAGATTATCAAATCGTGCATAGTACACAATTTATAGATAGTTAAATGACAAAACTGTTCGTTTTGGAAATTATTTTCGTTGAATTTGGAATTTAATAGTAATCATTAATTTTGTTCACCAAAGAAGGGAGAAGAGAGGGTTGAATTTTGATCATCAACAACTGTACCTTCGATTAATAAGAATTTGCGTAGATACATGTCCTAAGATAATTTCTTATTATTCACACCTCAATTTAAGACGTAAAAATAAATCATGAATCAAGTCAAACAAATTAAAGATTAAACGAATACATCAATCAGGAATTGACAACAAAAGCAGTTAAATTGTTTTCTTTAATTATTCATAAGCAGTTAAATTGTTTTCTTTAATTATTCATAAAACATTCTTTATAAAAGATTATTGTTTTTTACAAGTTTACAGGTTTCAAACAGACCGATTGAAAAACGTAATCGGTTCGATGGACACGATTAAGTAAGAACATATTCTTCTGCTGTTCTTCAAATTAATAGAGTGCAAATCAAGCGTACCTTGCTGTGCTCGATCAAAAAAAATATCACTGCCTCAACCCCACATGATACCTGTAACCATGGATACGTTATACAGGGTCCTTGATGTGTAACCTGTGGACAATTAAGCAGGATATTACATCAGTAAACAGTGGGTTTTAGCAACTGATAGTTGTTTGATAAAATTTTATCGATATGTTTTCTTGAAAATTATGGAAATTAATGGTTTGAGGTCAAAATTAGAGAATTTTTCCCGGACCGATTTTTTTAAGGATTTTGAAATCTCAATCGGTCCAAACTGAAAAAATCGGTCCGAAAACCGAAAAACCGGCGATTTCCTGGTCCCTGGTACATAAGCCATGTGGTGCAAAACACTGAAATATTGATGTAAAAAGGCAATGTTGACTAAAGTTGCCATTTTTAAATTATAAGAGTTAAGTTATTATACTTGTTTGTGTATAATTGTTGTGTTTCAATGTCTCCAGACCTTCATTAAGAGTCATTGTCTTGAAATTCTAATTAAGGGGCATTTACATTGTTAGTTACATGTATCAGGAAGTTTTTTCTTTCATTTTCGTCACTATTTTATATTATAATAAAATTACAATGGAAATTCAACTAATATCCACTCAAAATCTTTAAATGACTATTAAAACAAATTTTGTGTATTGAACCCTTGTATATACATGTACATACTTAATATAATAGTAAAATTATGAGTCACAACTATAGTAATGTTTAACTATCAATTTTTGTTCAAAAGAATTCTTATATCTAACTAAATGATCTGATATATAACAGGGTAGCAGTGTTCAAGATGTGTTGATTTATTGTTCAGTCAGTAAAATATATAATGAACATTATGTAAATAACATTTCGGCACAATATGACCTTTCTGTGTTGGTGCGCCGTAAAACCCAAACAAACAAACAGTAAATAACATATACATTACATTTCTGTTAGTCAAAATTTGGAAAATCGTGCTAAGTAAGGCTTGTGAAATGCCATAAAGAAAGCTACATGTGTAGTTTACTCTAAATGGTAGAAATAACTGCTGTACTCAAATATGGTTGTAAATTTATATAACGGTGAATGCCTCTATAGAAGGGAGATAAAATGATTACTTGTTGTTAAACTATTTATAGTAACAAGGGAGATAATTGTGTAACTTTTTTATCTATTTATAATTACAGGGGAGTTAATTATGTTGACTTTTTTGTTAAACTATTTATAGTAACAAGGGAGATAATTATATTAACTTTTTGTTTTATTGTATCTAGTGACAAGGGAGATAATCATATTAATTTTTTTTCAATACATATAGTTCCAAGGGAGATAAAAGTAACTAACTTTAAACATTAAATATTCAAGGGAGATAAATCAGCATTTTTTTTCAATTTAATATAAACAAGGGAAATCACTCTGTTAAGACTCTAATCATGTCATATTATAATCAAGGTATACTTGTAAAGGCAGATCATTGTTTTTGGCCATATTTTATCAATCATATTTTATTACGTTGAAGTCTTCCTTTAATTTAGATCACTTCATTTAAGAGATTTTGTGTACAATGTTGATTTGTTGGAGCATGTCATATTTATTGTATATATTTAGTATTATATTATATATAACTTTTCATGTACAGTTGTCCTACAAGTGCAATATTGTCTTTGTAGAAAGATGAAATCTATGATGTTTGTCTTAGTACATACTGATCTTGCTTAACTGGTATGCAAGGGGCGGGACTTAGGGGCAAGCCGTGTTACCCACCCGTGACTTAGGGGTCTTAGGGGGGACTTAGAGTTGCCATTTCTCTTGGTTGCAGACTTTTAAACATATTACAGTAAAGTTCTACAATTAGGACCATCATAAATGGTTTACAAAGTAGAATGGTCTAATATCTGGCTGTTTTTTCTCAAATTCAGCATTTTGGACTTAAACATGATTTTGCCTTAACAATGATTGTCTTTTTTAGAGAACTTTAATTGAAGTTCAAGTTCAAAATGCCTCTTTTTACTGTAATATTTAAGTTTCTGTCAAAAAAGAAAGTTCTTATTGTTTGGGACTAAAGACTACTGCTACACATGACATGTCAATAGATCTTTTTCTCCCTAAAAATCTTGAGAAAAAGGAAGTCAAAATCTCCTGAACCCTAGCCAAGTTGGCTGGACTAATTAGTGATAGCCGTGATACAGATAACTGTTTTAAAGTTATCAAAGATTATTATACCCCCGCTTCGAAGAAGAGGGGGGTATACTGTTTTACCCTTGTCCGTGCGTGCGTGCGTGTGTGCGTGCGTGCGTCCGTCCGTCCGTCCGTCCGTCCGTCCGTCCGTTACAAAATTTCCGTCACAGTTTTCTCAGCAACTATACCATCCAGCAGCCTGAAACTTTGCATATTGCTTCATCCTATAGTCCCATGTGGTGTAAAGCGATTTCATGCTCCTTACTCATCTACTTCCTGTTTGTCGCATATTTTTAGATTTTGGCGGGGGTATCACTAGTGAGCATTAGCTCACAGATTTACTTGTTTAAATAGATTGAAGATGGTTTTAATATATTGCTTAGTCAAGTGGGGTCAGTCTGTACAAAGAAGAGAACATTTAGATATCTTCATGTAAAATATTTCTGGGGTTAGTCTTTTCTATGATTATTATTGAAATTATTTTTTGTACGTATTTGAAATAATTAACTAAGTGTAGAAATATGTATATTGTATAATAAACATGAAAGCATGATGTACATAGCTTAATCCTTTGTTATATATGTGTGTGAATTAAAAGAGAATATTTTATACATGTTTTTAGGGCCAAATGTTTGTTAAATTGTCTTTACTTAGTGTATAGTTCCAGTTTGTTATCCTGCCGAAAATACACGATTATGCGGTCTACATATCGCGGGTTTAGTGAAAAACGGTCGTAACTCAATATAGGAAAAGAGTGAGTTTTGCGCTAAACTCGCAATATACTTCCTTAATCAGTATTGAGCTGTCTGTATAGACATTTCATCTATTATGGTTTAGTGTGACTGACTTGTGTGTTTTTGATTGGTTAAAAAACTTGGTACTACGTCAATGCATTTGTTATATTTAAGCAAAATTTACAATTATCTAAATATTTAACTTACATTTATATATATTCAATGTCTACGCTTATATTTATGTAGTGCTAATGGTATTTATTATACAATTTTGTCAACACACATCGCCGGTTTAGTGCAAAATTGTCGTAACTCAAAATAAGAAAAGATTGAGTTACGACTGTTGTACTTAACCTGTAACATGCCTTATACTGTACACATCAGTTGTAGGGGATTCAGGTTAGATTACTTGTACCTCCTGGTAATGCGAAACAATTTTCCTAGTTAGAATTTCATGTAAATTTGAACTGAAAAAGTTACATAATTTTTTACCTCCAAATCTGACATTCAACTCTGATACCAATAGTTATTTTATTCAGTGCCATCTAAAATTACCTTTACGCTTGTAAAATAGCTGGTTTTTCATTTATGCTATAAAATTCTATTTGAGATCTATTTACCCAATTTGTAAGTTTTAAAAGATGGTCACAAATTAAAGAAGAGAAATTATACTTTATACAATTGCAATTGTTATTCATGTACACGCATCTTAAGATCTGTTTTTATTGATCAATATTTGTAATCTAAGTGCTGAATGAAGGATTTAGAGAAAGTTTGCTCCCAACTGCAATTTTGTGTGAGGAACAGAGACATTGACAAACAAATTTAGAAAAAGGATAAGGTGGATTTTCCAAATAGTAACATTGGACTCTTAGAAAATTAAAAACAAATCACATATTTATTGAAGTGTAAAGGCACTTATGGATGACACTGTATATCACTGATTTGATAAGTTTGGTGTTATATTTTGTGTGGAATCTCATACATGTGAGATATTTCATGTTTTTTTTTATTTGTTGTTAGTTTGATGTCTTCAATTACATTTGTAATCCAGGAGTTATTACATTGTACTTGCACCTCTTTATTTTACATTATATGTATAGTGTATTCACAGCCATATTTAACTTTCAACATATTTTAATCTTTGTCTCTGAAAGTTACTCAATGTAATCAGATTGTTTCAAAACACATCATTCAACTTACATGTACTAGTAATTGCTTTACATGTAAATGTTTAGACAGTTCATCAATGTGTTAAAATGTCCATTAAATTGTTTAGTTCATGGTCTTGTTGTCAGTTATTACCAATTATTGAGATTTTCAAGATTTAATCATGTATATAAAATTGTAATAATATGATATTTGGACTTTCCCACTTCTATTATACTGGACCCTTGTCTATAATCAGTTCTTATCTACCCTTCCACAAGGCTAACAAATTCTCCATAGACCTTATTCATGGAGAAAAATCAACATTATTGTCCATTTTTTTGTGGAAGGGCCTAGCTGGCTTTGAAATCAGTGACCCCTTTAAAACACTGTGAGAAGCCTACTTTGCCACTTTAACCCCAAATCATATATTCAAATTAAAAAAGTATAGACACATTATAATTATTCTGTTTATTTAAATTTTCTGTTAAAGTGCTAACCTGATTTAAAAAAAAAAATTTAAGTCTGTACATAAACTTTGCATTTTCATTGTCACTTTTTCATCCACAGTTTACAAATCAAAGCAACCTACTTAACCAACTTTAAAAATTCAAGAGTTACCTGCAAGACTGTTGTAACTTGGTCTTATATGCAATGCACTTACTGCATTCTTGCTGGCAACCCAGGAAATTTTATCAAATGTTTAATGGTTTTATGTCATTCAGAGTTAATGTGTCTGTAGGATTTTGTATAGACTAACATTTGTAACCTGTTCATTATACTGATGCTCTTTCATATTAGTTAGGCTGCTGGATTAAAGTTACAATGTATGTATGTGTGGTACACTTGTGCCTTTCTAGATAAACCTGAATATGTTATGCTACAGTCCCATAAACTTAAAAATAGCCGTGAGGGCACCTTACGGACGCAGTGCGATCAAGCTTCGCAAGGTCTCATACGAACTCTTGCGTACCCGTACGGACTGTCACATTTTTACCAGGGTCCGTGAGATGAGCCCTGGATACACATATCAGATTTAAAGTCAAACTCAAGTCAAAATCGTGGCTGAGTATGAATTAAACTTGAATATCTTCCAGCTACGGCTCCATATGACTGTGTTGTTTTGTGCCAAGTGCATACCGTCGCCTTAATACACAAGACTTCCCACGGCTGTCTGCACGTACGGGTCCGCAACAAGCCATGATTTTTTGGGACTAAGGTATTACTCTTTCATACCTCATTGTACTGGAAATTATGTTGTATACTATAGTTGCAAAAAAAAATTTTGTACGCAGTCATTTGTTGAAAAATTGAATGCAGTTAAGAACCGCTATTAGTACCATCAAAATCAATGGTCTTATTAGCAGAATGATCTTATATTTGGACCTTTCTCTCCTCAACTGAAACATTTGGGACTTAAAAATTGCCAAAAATTGAACAAATTAAGTATATGGAACTACAGTACTGTTTTACTTACTATGTATAAAAATATTTATCAGTATCGATGTACAGGGTTTATCAAACAATATTGAGTATTTAAATCAGCAGGATTATTGTATGCACCACTGACAGTTGAATAAAATTTAACATAAGGACTAAAAGAACCTTTTCTATATAATACCAAATGTTACTGGAAGTGGCGTTCCACAAGTACATTACAAAACGTATGTTTATATTGCATGTATATGGAGCGTATGTTATTCTGATGTATTGAAAGTGTGTTAAAAACAGTTTTAGTTTAATTATGGTGTTCTGTGTTTTAATGAATTTAAAGCAGTTACTTTAGACATTGTTGGTTAAATAGTCTACCAGTACTTTTTCAGTACTAGTCTTCACTAGCCCAAAACCCGAGAATAGTGAAAGGTTTTTTTGGGGCTTGTGTAAATATCTAAATTGTCATAGTCGGGCTTGTTGATAATTTGGCCAATTACTCTATAGCATAATGTTTTGGGCTAACATGAGTGAAAAGTTAAGACATTGACTGGAATAGTAGTGATGTTTCAGTTTAAATTGGCCATCTTTTGAGCACTAGTGATGTTATAAGAAAGAGTGTGTAGTTTTGATATATATTATCAAAAATCAGTTCATAATTTTTGCTAATTTTGACTTTGCATATAACTTGCCACAATATTACTGTCCTTAAATATACTGATTAAAGTTATATTACATTCATATAAAGCCCATTGTATTAATATATATCTTGTAATAAGTCCAAAAATTGCTGAAAGTGCTTTGTTTGAACCCATTCTGAAATAAGTTTATATATATTAAGGGGGTAAAATTTCTCGTTTTGATCTAACACATGTATTCAAATTTGTAAATTTATTCTATGTTAGTCGCCATACCCAGATATGTAGATTTTTATATACAATGTATTTCTTAAGATAACAAAACCTTGTGTGAGACAAAATTGTGATACCAATGTGTTTTATTTGTGCTTTGTTAATAATCTGCTTTCTTAGTGTACTGATCTTGCGTATTAGATTTTTTCTCCTTATCATATAAATTATGCTCATTGATTATCTAGTATAAGAATTATATTGATTATAATTGTTTCCTATAAATCAGCAATAATATAGTCTGCTTTAATGGATATCATTGTCTTTGTTGTTTTTTAGGCCCCCCCCCCTTACAGTCTGTATGGGATTCCAACCTGTGCCCCCCTTGGGGAAACTAGGTTCCTAATCCCGACAGGCTACTTACTGTGCTACAAACTATGCTTTAATGGATACCTTTTTCTTTGTTGTCATTTACATTTCACTTTCTGTCTGGTTCAATGACCACAACTTGTTTTTGGTTTGGTAGCAACACATGTTATAGGTCATACATGTATCATGACCTTAATTTATTGATGTGTTTGTGTTCAGTTTCACATTGTAGCAAAACAGTATATATGTCATAAAAGGCAGTCAGACAACATATACATGTCTCATGGAAAGGCTGTTAATCAGTTACCAGGTACATACTTCTGTCAGTGACTGACAACTGCCCTACACAATGCACATTAACAGTGGTAGGAGGTAGAATGGCTGTAGAAATCATTTTATGATCAAGCTTGACGTAAAGATTTCTGTCAGGAAATTGAACCCACTTGTGATCTACTGCCTAAGTTAGGCAATCCGCTTATGACCACTATTATTAACATATAAGGTTTGCAGTTCCATTCTGTTACACTCACATATTACACCACAGAATGCCAGCATTAAAGGACTTGTATTCATACTACCAGGCACCTGTGGAATACACAATAGCAAGTGGTTACTTTTTATGGCTGGATCTTTTCATTGTGGGCCTAACAACATTCAGCTAGAATATCGACATGGTTCGAGAATGATAATAATAATTTTATTTTATGAGGCAAACCTAGTCTTTCCTTAAAGCCTTCAAAGTCAATGCATGATTTGACAAATTAACTAAGTGCTGTCCAAATTGACAGACCCTTAAAACATTAGTTGTATCAAAAACACCACTTGATGGGGACAAAATACGAAATTTGGCTCATGCTCTGGTGTTGCCAGATTTGATGTTAATATCCCTTCATAGAAAATCCACACCTTCACCAGTTGCTCGAAATTGTCTATCATTAAAGGGGGTAGAGAGAAAATAGTCAGTTATTTTATGCCCTTGTTCCATGGTAGAAGTCATATGAGGTAGACAATTCAACAAGCTACATGTATGGATCTTAAAATGATTCTTCAATACAAGTCACACATTCTTATTAAACAACTACCTACTCTTCTAAGGTATCATAAAGAGGCATTTATTACAATGTATCTAAGTGAGCAAGCTGGGCTAGAACCAAAGACTATCTACCAGTAAGAGATTACAGTGATTTTAAGTAAGCTACCATGACAAACTGAACATTGACTTAACCCATTTATAATTACCAACATGTTTTCATGAATTTTACCCTCCCTCCTAAAAATGGCCACCAAAGGTCCAAAATGGTCGTTTTTGACCGGATTTCTTGAATTTTTTTTGGGTTTGAAGGGGGCACAGCACCCGTGTCACAAAAAATCTTGGTTCTGGAAAAAGGCTCAATTGGTTGTAGGGTATACTTTTTGTTTCTGAAAGTTGGAGCATACTTATCTCTATTTTTGAGGGACTACAACTGTCTGAAGTGAAAATTTAAGGATAAAAATGATCAGAAGTAACATTGTCTGGCAAGTCTGTCTACCACAGCATAGCAAGGGTTTGGGATATGTTTGACCAAGTTGCACCTCTGTATTCACTATTGTGCGTAATTTAGACCCCGACCTGACCTTTATGCAAGAATATTCATGACATTGAATACGAATGTCTTAATAACGATCAATTACACCGTGACCGTGAGGATTATGAGTTAAAACTTAACACACAAGCATACTTCTATAATTTTACGATCGCTGCCTAAGTGTAGAAATAGGCGTGGTACTGACTTTTGTTGGGATATGTGTAGATAATTATTAGATGCAAATGTGAAAGGTCAGGTCAGGGTCAATATTTACGCACTATAACATAAAGAGACAAAATGAAAAGAATGCTAAAAAGGGTCAATGTTCAGCCAAGTCAAACTAGTAATGGGCAGTCAGGAGCCAAACTTGGTTTTCCTCCTACATGTATATAAAGGACCAGTATACAAAAAAGAAAGAAAACTGGTATCTGGCACCAGTGGTATGGGATAAATATAAAATAAGTTGCATGCTAAAGTCATGGAATATTTATTTTTATTCATTTATTCACCAGTAACATATCATTACTGTATACACATATCACAATATTTATAAAAATACAATACATCTATATACACAAAATAACAATAACTTATAGCAAGTAACCACTGAAACGTGTATGTTCATGCACCTTAATATGTATTGAGATAACCGGATAAACTATGATAAATATTAAAATCAAATATGATTCATTTAGTGAAATAGAAAAAAATCTTTGTATCTTTAAATTAATACTGGGTTTAAATTTTCATGAAAGGTATAACCTCCCTAGGTGGTATTCGAACCTGTACACCCTTCTGGAAATTAGATTCGAATTCCAGGCATGCCACCAACTGTGAAATGTTTTTAAAGGAAAAAAGTTACTTATAAAGTAATACATAATTATAATGATCCCAGGTGTCATAAGTAACATATTTTGTTTAGTATCAAAAGTTTCAATATGTAACATTACACTTCAAATTCGACCTATTGCCTACATTCTGTCCCCCAGCGTTCCATATTATTATTTCATCAGTAGGTGAGAAATAAAATAAATCTAACTCTACAGGCATGGTTACAAGATTGGACCGGTAATTACTGGATAGCCAGCTCAACCTTGGTTCTAACCCCATCCAAAATCTACCTTGTTTCCTTGAGCCAGAAACTTTAACCAGGAAACAGGCTCATAAGTGGTTAATCTAAGTTTTAAGACCTTATTTCACTATCAAGCACAAATAAAATAATATAAACCTGCTTCACTAATAAATAAAGCATTGTTGGAGTCAGCTAAACTGATTAACTATTCATTTAAGAAAGTGGCCATTCCATTATAAGGGACTGATGTTTTATTTTACTGTCCATGAAACAGTGTCTTGATATGGACAGAAGTTTTAACTAAGTCTTCCAAGATCAATAATTTTTCCCATATATTAAGAAGTACAACTCATATTTAACAGTGTTTTTCCCAGGTCATTTTGGGACCACTATTCGGCCCCTTTTTCCTTTCCTGTAAGAATATACAGTGTAGTTCCCCTCTTTTGCTGGTGTTAAATTACTGTCCTTAAAATTTATTCAATTATTTCAAAAGTATCAAGGTGATACCCTGAAATCTTTCCCGAATCTGATTAAAACTAGATTTTAAATTCTCTATTCCCCAACTTGCTAATTATATACGAGATAGCAGTCTATAGGATATGTGTTCATGGAAATTGTCTTTCCCCTAAATGTGAAATTAAGCACAGCTTTAAACAAAGTAGAACATTATATCACAGTTATTAATCACAGAAATACATTTCTATTGCACAAAATATGCACTTCATTCATTCAATTTGAACATAAAAAATACTGATCCCGTGTACTAAGCAAGAAAAGTGTTGAAAATATTTGACAACATATGTAGTCACAGGACATGGATATGCATTGATCGATGTTCCAAACAATCTTCAAATTAATAGTAGCACTTCATATAAAGTCCAAGTTACAATCCACATCATCATGAAATTTAACACTCTTCTTCATATTCAAAGAAGTTCAAGAAGACCAGTCAAGCAATGAAGCATTCTGATTGGTTAATTTTGAATTTTTGAATAGAAATCCACCAATCAAATTCTACTTAACTCAGACTGGTTACAATATCACGACCACGTTATGTAGATTCAATGAAAATGATTGGTGACCAGTCTGAGCTCATTTGTCTCTCACATCACTCAGTGGATTTTGTACAACAGCTTCATGTATCATAATAAATAAAGGAATATAAGTCAAGAAATCTAATAGATCTATTGAATGTAAATGTGCTAATTTTTCCCGTACTTCCATTTCATGTTCAAAACTAACACCACCGGCTCTTAAATCCACACATAATTGATCTATAGAAATACTGTTTGTTTCTTTATCAACATTACACTCCCATAATGTCTGAAATATACAATAACAAAGTGATGTAAGCAAACAAATCAGGAACATCAACAGTTAAAAAAGTTTCAACACAGCATAAAAGCAAAGAGAGATCATAACAAGACTTCTATAGAATGGTGCTTCATGTAGAATGAGCTTCTCAAGTTCACGAGAAATGTGTAATTTAAGGGTCACTTCTGTTGTTCAAAAGTATCTAAGACTGGTCCTGAAACTAATACATGTTATACAGGTGACTTTTATGACCCCCTACAGCATTCATTTTCATGTAGGTGGATTTGAACTACATAAGGTAAATTTCTTGCTCAAGGAAATAAGCAGTGCCCCTTGTGGGGTTTGAACCTAGGACCTCTCAATCTGTAAGTGCCCATCCTACCCTTGGACTACTTTTTCTACTTCCACAATCTAACAAGATTTTGTGTAACCCAGCATATTTCCATTAATTTAGTTTCTGAGTTTATGGTAAACAACCTCCTTGGCATAGATGTCTTCATGGTGAATGTTGCCAAGTATCAGCATTGAAGTTGAACATAAACTATGACATCACAGTTTAAGAGTCCTTAGTTGTTCAGCCTGGTGGTGGAACTTATACATGCTATACTGTCAATAAATTATGTCAGTGAAAATATAAGGTAGGTAGTGACTAAGGTTAAACCTCATCATAAGTAAACTTATAATCTCAATCTTGAAGCATTTTAAGATGATTCCAAGCTATCATAGCAACAGTCTTATTTTGTACACTACATACCTTGCATTTAAACATTTTCATTTCTAACGCCTTGAAATCCATTTTTCCAATTAAATTTTTCATCCATTTACTAAAATAAAAACACAAACAATAACTTCATTAAAATCTAACATAGGAATTATCTTTTGAGGACAAAACAACACAATCATGAATCTTTATAAAACAGTCCAAGAAAATCCTTAGATGTTTTCAATGGTTTGATGTATGTCCCTATACATAAGACAAACAAAACAGCAAGTTAAAATACAAAAAGAATCAAATATTTTTATCAAATTGTCCATCACAGTAACACAGACTGATAGACCCAAAATAAAATTTTCAAGATATAAATTTTCGGCTTTTGAGGGCTTGGCCGGTTCGAATAGGATTTTAGTCATTTTTTTTGTTTATCTAATAAACTTTTAATTAACTTTTTTTAATTTATTTTGTTTCATGGCATTTAAAATAAATGCCCATATCAATCAATCCAAACTGTGTTTGCGTTATTCCCCATTCCTACAAGTTCAACCCTGCCAGTAAATTCTCAAACAGTCAGATCTCAATACAACAACATCTGTTACAACGACATTCTTGTTATACTGACATATTTTATGGGAACCAATACCAACATGTACATAGTCGGAAGAATTCATTACACTGACATATGCATTGTAACGACACATTTCATGGAAACGAACGATGTCATTGTATCGAGATCTGACTGTATTAATGTTTGACAATACATAAATTGTATACAATTTTAGTAAAGAAAACTCCATATATTCTACATACTCTAAAGCTGAGATTCTTTGTGACAGAGCTGCTAACACGGAGAATATCTTGAAATCTGCACCATGAGTGATTTTATAACCAGTTAATTCTAGCACCTATAATATAGACAAAATGTCAGAATAAATATTATGTCCAATATAATTCAAAAGGGAAAATACAAGTATTAAATATAAAATAGAGAACAGCAGTGAGTCTGCATTTGGTATTTCAGTCAAAGCCTTTATCAAGAAATTATTTTCATGAACTTTAATTACATTTCAAACACTGACGCCATATTGTTTACTTGATTACCAAGGAAACAATATGACGTCAATGTTTTAAATCTAATTAGAGTGGTGAGTTTCAAGAAATTTCTTGATAAAGGCTTCGGCCGAAATATAGATGTCCAAATAAACCTTTTTATTGTTTCACTGACACAGTTACTATCATAATTCATGTTTTTTTATGTTGAGAATTAATCACGCAAATTGAAAGAAATACCCTAAATTCACTGATTTTGAAAAATAAAAAAACATTTTGTTTCTTACAAGTTCATAGGCAACTTAGAAAATGGAAACTGTCAAACAATCAAGGAGAATGATAAAATAAGTTGATTTCAAGTAATTTGTCATTTGCTTTTGCCTGCACAAAATGTTGTCAAATATCTCTTTGAAAAACAGATTTTTAGTGACCCAACTATTATAAAAATATTAATGATGATCGACTATTTGTATTAATTCATATCCAGATATTTTTACAAATTTTCTTAGTTCTGTTATCATTTGGATGCATGACCAATAAACAATCAAGCTTTTTGAAATTTAAGTGAATTAATCAGTGAGTTATAAAGATACACACATTAAATCATTTAAACAAAATTTTACATAAACTTGAAATATGACACTAAAAAAATTAAAAGTCTTAAGCTTGTTTTAAAAACTTCGCACCCTGTCAATGACTAAATACAAGTATACATATTTACCCTATATAGATATTCTTCTTCTGCTTCTGTTAGTTTATTATTTACACCACGTAAAGCAATCATAACATCTTCACCTTCCAACCATCCCGATTTATCTTCATCAACCTAAACAATAACAAAATAATTGGTAACAAAATCAACATTTTTTGGCTAGGGCTGTCATTGATATAAAATTTAGTATCAATATATCGAAAGGCATGTAACGGTGATATATCAAGTCAGACAAGGAGTGTAAGAGAAACCACTAGAACTCTAGTATATATATACTATATAATGCCCTCATGATGTTACGTATGTTGATATTAAAGATGTTTCAGACATAAAACAAACTATAACCAACTGTATTTTCTTGTTTTTAATACTTAACAGAATACATGAAAATTCAGAAATATAAAAACATCCTATAGTTTATAGCTTTATAAAATGCTAGATTGTATCAATATTCCAAATCACAAATCAATATCAGATAGTCTGTCAAGAATTGGTGATACATCAATATGGCGATTCCTGATGACGGCCTTTATAATTTTTGGCTAGGTTTAATGCCACACATTGTATAGCTCCTAACAGGTCTTATCAGGGCAGTCAGTCATCCTACTCACCTTTCCTGGAAATGCTAAATGTCTGTTGTTTAATGCCTAACAACACATTGCATAGGTCATAAAAAAGTCTGCTTAATGTTCCTGGAAAGGCTAAATCTCTGGATTCAACAGTTAACCGCTAACTAGGCTCATACTTTCATCAGAGACTGACAATAGCCCTACATGAACTAGCTAGGCCAATATGTACTATCTGTTTTCTCAAAATTTTGTATTTCCAAGATTTTTTTTGAGAACTCTGAATATATATTGTATATTTGATTTAAATAAGTGGATGAAAGACTAAGATGACAAACATCAACTTTGAGTAAAGTAAACCAGTAAAATCAAGAAAATAATACTTACAGCTTCAAATGCATGTCTGTACATATCAATATTGCCTTTTGTAAAAATACAATATTTAGCCAGGAATCCATCTGTAATATAGAGATCCATTGTATTAAATATAAACTAATTATCTGATCAAATAAAGAGAACATCAGAGAAACTTACATTTATAAAATTTATAAAAAAGCACAAAGTTATATTTCTTTAAAAAATAATATAGAGATTAAAAGAAGTATTCTGATAACAATCACATTTAATTATTCTTGCTTTAAATTAATCTCATGAAAAATTGCATTCAGACATTCTTTGGCACATAGACATGAGTACAACTGTTTTCTTTTATATTGTTATAAGCCACCTTTCATATAGATGTTTAGTAAATCTACATGTGGATACAAATACACATAAACCAGTAGGTAAGCATCTCTAACATAAAAAGTAATAACAAAAAGTAATTGCATCATCTATTCTAAGTTTCATGCTTATGCACATTTACCAATTTTAAAGTTATTATTGTTGGTCATCATGTTATTGGTATCTAGTTATCAATCTCCCTGCGGGTCTTTTATTTGGCTTAGTGCAGTTGACATATTGGTGCAACAGAATTATACTACCCTAGCAGATACCTATTAACACCTGGGTGAAGTGAACCAATTGCAGTTCTGTTCAATTTCTTGTTCAAGGGAATTAGCAGTGCCCTTAGTGGGATTCAAATCCAAGACCACTCGATCCCTAAGCTATGTCTCACCACTGGACTACAGCTCCATCTTAGCTAAAGTCAAAATCATTTATTCTATCATATTAAATCTAAATGTAAACCCACAATAACTCTTAACTGGTCAATCCCACATTTTAAAATGTCTGGACCCCCTTCCAAATGGTCAACACAGCCTCGAAATTGTTTTTTTTTTACTGGACTTATTAAATTTCACTTTAGGAAAGTTGTCCCAAAAATGACCTTTTTTCAGATGCCTCCTCATCAAAAGATGTCTCAGGGGGGGGGGGGGGTCCTAAAGAGGGGATGTGCCAGGTAATTAGAGCATGTTGTAACCAGTAAAAGTATAAGTAAAACTTACAATCCTCAAACCTTGGAGTACCATCATCATCAACTTCACCCATTAGATTATGTTTACGATTTTTCAACCTTTCAAACATTTCCATTTGACGTTTCCGTCTCTCCTCGGCCAACTCCAATCTCCTTAATTCGTCAGCATATGAACTATCTTTATCTGGCTTCTTCCACTTTTTCACAGCTTTTTCTGTACCAAGTAAATTAGCTAGAACACCCTTTCTACGTTTCTCTTTTTTCTCTCGTTTTTGTCGTTCAATAAATTCTGGATTTAAATCTCCAGACAATGTTGGTAAAGGTTCTGTTTCTACATGAACTGATTCTGTGAAATAAAAACAAGTCTTACATGTTCATTTTGTAATAGAGTTTTTTGTTTAGAACAATTACTACAAGGGTATGTATAGTCCAACAGAATTAACCTGAGCTTGACCCTTATGCAAGAATATATTAAACTCAATATTTACAGTCTATTTTTGTCTTCATTTATAAATCGCGCTTTATCGGAAGTTTTCAGCAAAATACACGTACTGAACAATTAATGTTATCTTTATAAGAATAAATACTTTGAAACTGTGCCATAATACTGCTGACCTACTTGTTTCCCCAAAAAAACTAATGTGTCCAAAATTAAAAGTACAATAACATGCCACATTTAATAAATTGATTTATAGTCACATCAGTTGTTATGAACACGTATATAACCATATACACGCATACGTAAACTCACAATTTAATGTAAGTGAAGTGAGTAATTATTATAATTAGGTAGTTCAAGCTCAGGTTAATTCTGTTGGACTATAGCCACCACATCTTAGGAAAACAGACACTTGTTTTTTGTTTAATTCTTGCAGCAGCCAAAAAATGAAAATATTCAAATAGTAGATGTAACAGCTATTATATTTCTATGTCCTAGAATGCCAACACCCTGTAAGTTGTAATTATTTACCCTGAATCCTCTACACAAAATATTCTTAACCACATTATTGTTTGCACCTCAAATCAACTTTTTGTGTGGAGGATTCAGAACCAATACTCAAATCTTACAGGCTTAATTGTAACTTTTCCAGAAAAGAAAACTTAGTTTTCAGGAGCTCAGCCACTAATTGAGAGCTGAACCATACTCTGAAAATTTCAAATATTTCAAAAATAGTACCATATATTGAAACTTGTGTCCTCTGCGTTATACATTAAGATTTTATCTTTAATTACATCAAAGAGAATACACTTGAATTTACATGTACCTTCTTTATCTTCATCAGTTTTCTCAGAGTAATCATCAGCACCATAAATCCAAGATTCTACTTTAGTAGAAACAATATCAGGTTCTGGTAGAGCTTCTTTAACTTCTTCTTCTGGTTTCTTTACACATTTTCTTCCATCTCGTCTTTCTTTCTTTATTATTTCTCTTTGTTCTACTATACTTTTTCTTCTTTCTTGAGCTGGTGACTATAATAAGACAAATATTATGTTTTGACTTAATCCTAATGTTAAACTTGAAGTTTTCAACTAAAATTCCACTACTTTTTACCTCAATTTAAGGTAAACCAGGGGCCCCTTCCACAAAGCTAGTGCTTTTATCGCTAGGTAAGGACTACAATCATATGAAACAGGCAGCTACAAAGAAGCAAATTGAATCATTATGTAGCAAGCATTTTTCTTGCTTTCTGAAAACATTCAGAACACCTCTGACTTTGGATATGGTTGCTGCCATTGTGAATGGATATCTTTTTCAAGAATACTGAGTTATTTCTTTATGATTTCATGCATAGATTTCTTCACAGTAGTAAATAATCATGGTGATAATTGATTAGAATATTGTTTATTTTTTTACAGTACTAAACTTTGTTTATGGAAGTCCCCATCTAGGTTTTGCTAGTTTGAAGCAAAAGCATAGAACTCGTATGCTACAAAGAAGCACGTTCAAAACAGCATTACCAAGCACTTTTCTTGCAGAACAACTCCCAGTTAACTTAGTTCTTCTGCCACCACAAACTGTTGCTCAATTCCATAAAGATTATTACCTAGAAGCTCCAATAACAACTCTTTCATTATGCATAACTCAACAAACCTGAGTAGTAAATTCATACCTCATTATTTCTGAGACTTTATTTTAACAATCTTTTCTAATTTTTTTTGGAGATTTTTAACATTTTCTAAGAAACAGCAAATTTGAGGCTATTTAAGTCAATTCAAGTAAAATCAAAGCTTTTTTCAAGGCTCCTTCCTTCCATTAATTCACCTACTTTTCAAGGCAAAGACTGTAAAAGTACTGTTATGTACTTTTCAAGGCCAGAATGAAACCCTGGACAAAAATAAGACAAAATAAAAGTCATCATAACCCAGTATGAAAATATTTGTAAAAAAACCCAAACAAAATCTTCTTATACCGGACATAGTGAAGTGAAGGACTAATGGACAATAGATTATAAAAATATTGACAATCTTTGACGTATTAGAATCAATAATCTAAATGTAACATGTCAATCATACAGAGGACATGGTAAACATAGAATATAGAAGATTTCTAGTACAAATACAGGAAATAAGCTGAAAGGAAAAGAACTGAATCATAAATCATTGAAAAACAAAGTTTTAGTTGTAGAAAAAAAATAGTACAGTGAAGTTCCACTGTTAGGACCATCAAAGTTGTTGGTCTTAATAGGGAAATTGTCTTCATTAGAGGGACCTTATTTTTTTTAATACTGGGTTAACTTAAAGGCTGTGTCAATACAATTAAGATAATCTTATGATGGCTAGCTCAACCTAACCTAGCTTTCTATGATGGCTAGCTCAACCTAACCTAGCTTTCCTGGACCCTTGTCTATAACCAGCACTCACCTACCCTTCCACAAGGCTAGAAACTTCTCCATATACCCTTTTACTGGAGAAAAATTGACATTATTGTCAAATTGTCATTGAAGGGTATAACCATCCTGAATGGGATTCGAACCTGTGACCCCTTCGAGAATCTAGATTGAAAATCTTGGCTATAGGGACCTTAATTTTTCTTCTTAAATTAAGCGTTCAGAACTTAAAAATTGTCAAAAGGACTTTTAATACAATGTCAAAAATCACATGACTTTGCAATAATTAAGATAATCTTAAAAGCGGAACTTTTCTAAAGAATAAATTATCCCCGAACTTTTAACCATATTAAATCAAATTAAATGTCTGCCTTAAATGGTCAACAAGGCAATTTTTGTACAAATGTTGACATGACGGATTTTAATCATGTAATCAAATAAAGATAAGTCGTAGATAATTAGAACTCAAATAATGTAGAAAAATAGTAAGATCTTAACACTTGTATACTAATGTATCATTAGAGGGGGCAATCAAAATACTAATAAAAAACTTCAAAATTAAATCGATACAACACTTATTCAGACAATGAAAGGTAATTATTGAAAATTTTAACCGAACACGCTACTTTCTCGTAACATCTTGTAATCTACTTGTCACATATAAGTATGGTAATAAAATATTTTTGTAATTTATAAGCAAGGTAATTCATTATACAGTGGTACCTACGAAAACTGGAAACTCAAGAAAACATGAATCCAAACAATAGCCAACTATTGTTAAATTACCTAATTCCTTATCTAAGTAGTCTAATACTCAAGAAAAAAACATAGACATTTTGAAAACTGAACCTTATCATCAACCCATTTTGCATATTTTGTTCAATAAATAAGCTTAGAATACCAAACATTGGCGTCTTGATAACCCCTGGGCAGCATATTATCAAACATAGTACAATAATTTAACAAAGATATACGACTAAAATCAGACGTAAGACGCTTGATAATACAGGGCCCCTGGTGACAATCTTTAAGATAAACACATTTTATTAAAGTTAAAAGATTTCAAATTCTAGAAACATCAGAAAACCAAACTTTTTGTTTGGTCCAAAAGGGGTTTGGTTTTTCTGAGGTTCCACTGTATTACCGTTTCAATAAGATTAACAACCAAATATGGCACTTTAAATCAAACTTTTATTAACAAATAGGAAATAAAAAACCATCATTGTTCAATTAAGTTCAATCAAAACTCATTATTAATGTATATGTGGTAGATACTAAAATTTCAAATATGGCATAATTAGTTTTAAATAGATTTTTTCATATGAGGAGTTAAATTTAGCAAGATGGAATCCCTAATTAATTTCAGATATTGGAATTCTTTTAAACATGCAATTATGTATCATTCATAACCGACAAAGATGAACACAAAGAAAGTCATTCAGGCTAAATATGTAAACATGAGTTTCAAATAACTTAATATTTATAAATATTTTTAGTCAGAATACCAAGTAAACATACTGATTGGTGACCCTGGAATTGGAATAACCTTGAATTGAGGCAGCCAATATATCAAGATAAAATGGTTTTGCCATGTAACAAGATGAGGGGGGCTTGTCAAGACAGTACTCCAGGGAACATATGTTTTTCATTCATTTTTATGGGTTGAAATAAAAATAGACATAAAAAAGATTTTTTCCATGACACCATGATCTTTTTTATGATGTTTTTTCAATTTTCCATGATATTTTCCCTAAACCCAAAATTCCATGATTTTCCCTGAAAAATCTTATTTTTCATGATTTTTCCAGTATGTAGGAACCCTTCAAATAATTATGTAAGAATGAATGTTACCTTTGGTTTAACAACTTCTTCTTCCACTACTGGTTCAACCTCTGTTGGTTTAGTTATAGGTAACTTCTCTGTAATAAATAATAATACATATATTAATAATAAAACATCATAATAAAATAAAATATCACAATTAAATAATAAAAATAATAAAATTTATCATACTGATACATATGACTTCAAGTCTATGTGCTTTTGTCAAATAAAGTGTATATTCTGTTCTGATAAAAATTTATCATAATAAAAATAAATATCATAATTATTTTAATAATAAACTATAACATAGAGAAAACTAGCACAATTTACTCGCACTTAAAAAGTACCACAGTAAAGTACCACCAACAGTATGGGTGTAAAAACCCCAACATTTTGAGTCCTATATTATATCTATAAAATTAAAGTTTCACTATAAAGACCACTTTGGTAATAACAAAATTATGACATTTTGGATCCCAAATGCTTAATCTAAGAAGAAAAGTGACTCTTTATTAAGACTGTTGCTCTTTTAAGACCATCAGCTTTTAAAGACCACCTTTGTTATTGCAAACTTGTGTGATTTTTGCTAATTTTCAATCCCAAATGCTAATACTGAGAAGAAAAAGATCCCTATAATATTAAGAACTGAGAAACAAAGGTCCATATATTAGGACCATTTTGCTATTAAGACCATTGATTTTGAATGATGGATGGTCCTATTAGTGGAACTTTACTGTAATACAAACTAACTCAAAACATGTTCATGCATGTTGTCATTCAATTTTTTGTTTCAAAATAACCTTCTTAGGTTAAATCATCAGCATAGTAAATGCCATCATCAAAATGCACCTGTCACATATGCTACCATATAAGGCAAGCCATAAATGACACAAAAAACTAGCATATATTCATTTCTGTGAACATTACATAACAAACCCAGGTAAGTAGCCTGTTGGTAACGCACCTGGATTTTGAATCTAGTAGCCTAAGGGGGAACGGGTTCGAATACCACCCGAGAAGGTTATACCCTTCCATGAAAATTTGACAACAGTGTCAATTTTTCTCCATTAATAAGGTATATGGAGAAGTTTCCGGCCTTGTGGAAGAGTAGATGAGTGCTGGTTATAGACAAGAGTCCAGGAAAGCTAGGTTAGGTAGGCTGGACATATTATATAATTTCTACAGAATAAAATGTGTTGGTAAAGAGTTAAACCCAACAAAATAAATAAACATTACATGATTCTGTAAACAAAAAACTGTTTCAATAAATCTTCTATAAAAAAAGTAATAAAAATAATTTATAGCTAGTGAACATTCAGTACAAACAAATATTAAGAAATATAATTGCTGCATTCAGCAGTTGACATTAAGAAAGTACAGTGCAAATTAATATTTTATCAAGCTAATGGATATTGTGGGTTTAGCGGAAAACGGTCATAACTCAATATAAAAAAGAGTGAGTTACGACCGTTTTATGCTAAAACTGCGATATGTTCACTTAAAATACTCAATTTCTCATACAAAAAACAAGCTATTATTATTAATTCTGAATATGTCTTTATATGTATTTATTAAAGGTATATTAAAAGGGTCATCCAGTGTTAATAAATGGATAAATAAACTGCACATTTATCAATACAAAGCACTAAAATAAAGTGCATTTCAATTAAAAACAAAGGGGGGGGGTATCATAAAATATAAAAAATTGATTCAACAAATTGCAAGTATATTTAATATTCAGCGTGCATAAAATATACCAATAATAGATTTTTAATTATGAATGCACCAAGGAGAGCATAATAACTCTTCTCTTCAGTCTATGAAATGATCAAAATAAACTCTTACGGGTATAATACATAATGTGTTTTTTTTTGTGAATGTAAGAAAGGGAAGCACACTTGAATGTACAGGAGATTTATTCTATGACACTATAATGGGGCTTTGATCTATTATAACAAATGTTTGCTTTCTCCAAAACTATCATATTTCTACGGAGTCCCTAAAATGACATTTTGAAATAAATTTTTATTTTCACAATTATTTCGTTAAAACGTATAATTATTTTGTTGTTATTTATTTTAAATATTTATTACTTTTTTTTAATTTGTCAGTTCATAATTATAAAACAATATTTCTACAGAGCCCTTAACTTGACATTTTGAAACACTTTATATTTTAGCGATTATTTCGTTAAAACGTAATATTAGTTGTTTTTGTTTTTTTTAACAAAATCGTTAGTTCATAATTATGAAACAATATTTCAAAAAACAAGGTAATTGTGAAAAAAGTATTTTTAAATGTCACTTTAGGGGCTCCATATATTTCTGCTATCATATTTCAAGGTTTTATCACAGACCAAGATGGTATCTGGATATTTCACCTAAGATGTAAAATTGTGTAAGCCAATTTATTTAACAAAAGAAATTCAAATTCACTTTGAGAGAAAATCTTATTGATAATAATAATAAGAAAATTGATAGTTAATTATAAAGTGAAGCCATATTAGGGATGTACATTGTAGATTTAAATTTTCATTATATTATACTAAAATAGTTTTTTAAAAAGGAATTAGCAACTGATTAAATGATTCAAGCAAACAAATAATTGAATACTCAAGTTAATGTAATGATTTCAACCACAATCAAAATTTCAAGGATGACATATCCCCTGCAAAGCTCAAAAACTTCAATATCTTACAAATAACATTCATAATGCAACAGCAAATGAATTCTCAGATTCTAATCCCCTGCCACCAATTTACCTCAATGTTTGAACTAGAATCTAGTTGACATGGGTTGCTTGCAAACACGTAGTTTGGAATGCAAATGCATTTATTTATACTAATTTATATTAGTTGGAAAGGGTCATATAACGGCAGTCATTCAACCTACCTCCTGTTCTTTGAAAGGCAAAATCTCTGGATTTAGATGTTAACCAACTACTAAGCACATACTTTCGTCACTGACTGACAACTGCCCTACATGATTAAGAATCATTAGTAGGAGGGAGAATGGTCATAGAAATAATATTCATGACCAATCTCCACGAAAGTCGCCCACCCCGGAATCAATCCCACGACCACTTGATCAGTAGTAAACAACTGTTCATTAAATTTTGTATTACTAAGTTAAGATCTTGCCATGTAATAAATTGAAAACCTACAAATTTCAAAACAGAAAGTTCGCATCAAAACTAAGCCAAATTTCAACCCATACATAAACTTTAAATGTCATAGCTTAATCAATCAATAACAAGTTATTTAAATCTTCCAAACAAAAAAATATCAATCAATTTTAGCTGTATTCAGAATTTAGAAAAATAATCTATTTTTTAAAACTTAATGCAGAGAGACTATCCAGTTCAACAAACATCCTGTCGTATTCAACAACTGTATTGAACAATTTATATCGACTAGAGAACAATACAATGTATAGAAATTAAGAATGAATTATATATCCTGATTTTGAGCAACCGAATAATTCTATACTTTTATTTTACGATCAGATTTTTATAGAATAATATTCTTACTCAAAAAATTATTTAGTGTCAAGTAGCAGAATGATAAGACTTCTACATGTACTAAGAGGCTTGTTTAGATATAATTTATTTATTGAAGTTAACGCCGTGTCAACACAATTTAGGTCATTTTACGACATCCAGCGCACCTAACCTAGCTTTCCTGGACCATTGTCTATAACCAGTACTCACCTACCCTTCCACAAGGCCGGAAACTTCTCCATATTATCTAATCAATGGAGGAAAATCGACATTATTGTCAAATTTTCATGGAAGGGTATAACCTCCCCGGGTGGGATTTGAACCCGCACCCCCTTGGGCACGAGATTCCAAATCCCGACGCTCTACCAACTGCGCTATCGACCCGGGTTTTGTTTAGATATAATGATTTGTTTGTAAGTTCAGACAGCTCACGACTCAATCATTCATTACATATACCGGGTAGTTATTATTTTCCCAACTGAAATCTGAACATTTTTTGTGATTTTGCAAAAGCATGTTTTGTGATTAGGTAGAACAATATAATGCTTGCAGCAGTTGCAGGGCTCAACATAAAAGGCCTTCCTATTTCCCCTGGCAAGGCCACAACAAGTTGATCATATGTTCTATGGATTTTTCTGGGGAATAAATGGGGCGAGAGAGCGAAGAAAAAAAATTTAAAAAGTCTTTATTCACTTGCTTTATATAGCGGTTTGACCAAATTTTTATGAGCGAGCAAGGAAATAAAAAAAATTCTTTTTGTAAAAAACGTCAAAATTAAGGTGCGAGCGAATCCATACAACATATGATCAATTTGTTGTGGCCCAACCTATATTTTTGTTCGGGCAGCTCGTTACTGCAAGTACGAGGGCTGTTCGATATGTATTGTCTTTGCGCGTGGTTCTCGCTTTGAGCGCTTCCCACGTGGGTAATTTGTGTTGTGGCCGATAGAGCGAAGCATAACGAAAAAATCAATACCAAATTGTACATGAGCCACAGCGGGTTAACACAAATACATCGATTGGAACGCATCCACTCATTGACCACTGTGTGAAAAATGGTCGGCGCCAGCATTGCAAATTGCACTGAAATCCGGGGGTACATCAAAGGTCGTGCTCTATTAGGAAAGTCTGCGACTGACATTTTCAAGGAAGTTGTGGACATTTATGGTGAAGGTCGGATGTCTTATAGGACTGTTTGTAGATGGGCTAAGAAGTTTTCTTCAGGCAGAGTGTCCATTGAAAATGACTCAAAAAGTGGTAGAAAAGTCAGCATCAGCACCAAACTTGCTGAAGCCAGAATTCGAGAACTGTTGCTTGAAGATGCGCGGTATACAGTGCGTGAGCTAGCAAAACTAACGGGGATTTCATCATCAACGGTTCACTTCATTCTCAAAAGACAGCTAAAAGTAAGGAAGATTACAGCGCGCTGGATTCCTCATCTCCTGACTGTTGAACAAAAAAGGTCACGTGTCCAATGTGCTCGTAAAATACTGAAAATGGCGCAAAAGATGGAGAAAAACAACTTTTCTGAGTTGGTTACGGGTGATGAGACCTGGATATACTTCTACGAGCCCCACAGGAAAATGAGTAACAGAGTTTGGGCTACAAAAGCTGCAAAGAGGCCTTGTATTGCCAAACGGACAATGAGTGTCCGTAAGATGTTGTACGCCATTTTCTTTACAGCACGTGGTCCAGCCATTCAAGTACCTGTACCAAAGGGAAGAGGTATCACAGGCAAATTCTACCGTGATGTAGTCTTGAAAAAGCTGGACAAATACTTCGGGAAAATTCGGCCGAAAAGTGGTATGAGACACATTAAATTGCTCCATGACAACGCCCCTGCCCACAAGGCTGCTATAGTGACAGACTTTTTGGCGGGAAAACGTGTGACTGTACTTCAGCACCCCCCATATTCGCCAGATTTGTCCCCCTGTGATTTTTTCCTGTTCCCCAGACTAAAGAAAATGCTCGCTGGAAGAAAATATTCTAAAAGACCTTCAGTTGGTTCTGCCATATACCAGTGCCTCATCAGTATACCCAGAAAAGACTACATCCGGGCGTTTCAGATGTGGCTGAGAAGACTGAAAATTTGCATACTAGTGCAGGGGGAATACTTTGAAGGGATGCACCAAAAATAAGTAGGTTTTTTTTCGTTTTCGTAGAAATATAACTTAAGTGACTATACATATTGAACAGCCCTCGTATACATTCTGGCAAGTATATATAAATTGTATAGCTGGTTGTCTGACTGGGCAACAAACTTCAAAAATAATCTTAAGCACTTTCTTGTGTTAGGTTCTTACTTGTTTAAAAGAAAGACAAATACTTCAGCAGTATTGTGCCGGCTTGCTAGTTGCAAGTTGTGAAACTTGTGTCTTTGTTTAAGGTCCAAAATGCAAAATTTGAAAACAAAAAATCCCTAAAGATCATTCCACATTTAAAACCAATTGTTTGATAGCACTAATAATGGAACTTTAGGATACTTGGAAATAAGTCAACAACATATTAACATAACACTAAAAAACTCTCCATTAATTTTTAATTAAACAATTATGGCAATGCACATGATGATGTATATCGTGGGTTTAGCGCACAAAGGTCATAACTCAATTAAAAAAAAGAGTGAGTTACAACCATTACCACTGAGCTGCTGGAAAGTCAAGTCAATGCTTCAATAAAAATAACTTGAAACCACTGAGCAGCGGGTGTACATTGACTGAACAATAACTTCAAATACCTACAATGTTCGTTCCAAAAGTAAGAATCAAAAAGTCATTATGAAGTATAAACATGGCGGGCAGGAGGCAGGTAGGAGGGCAAAGTTTAATTATATATTATTTTGTGCTGGTGTAGAGAAATATTAATTATTATAATTGTGACAGTGACATTCAATTGTTATACGGCGACATTCAAATAATTCTAACATTAACGATAAAATAGTAGAATGATAATAGTGAATGTAGTCATTCATTATGATATAGAAATAATATAATATTCTAAAAGAAAGTAGGCCATGCATTGTTGAATACACTTATACAATGTCAAATAGTCTCAAATTACTATTTAAAATAATTTATAATTGAATTATGATGGCTCATTTGTTAACTAACATATTATACAATATCTTAATAGAGTCCTAGCAACACACATCTTCATTGAAGTACATGGGTGCAAGATGAAAATTTTGAAAAACCTGAAAACTGTAATTCGAAACCATTTTTCTTCATAATTTAATAGCAAAACATTGTCTAATTTGTTGTGAAAAAACCTTAACTTCAGGCATATGCCTGAAAACTTGCACCCATGGAAGTAAAAGACTTTTTTTGTTTTATGTCACTTTCTAACAGTCTTGAATAACCACAGTCCAAAATAGGTTCTCACATCCAGAAGTTTTGCAAACTCACTTCAAATTTCTACCATTTGAGCATTCCAATAACAAAAAAATCCACATTTTCGAATTAGAAAATTTGCATTGCCATTCTTTACAATCATCACACGACTCCCATACTTCATAGCACCAGCCCACCTTCTAACTTTGAGTCATGGTAGGTAGCTAGGCTGGAACCCTAAACCCTCAGTCATTTAGTGTTTTCAGTGATTTGAAGTCTGAAAACCTCACAATGACCCAACATACATGATGCATATAGAAACTTAAAAGATTGCAAGAAATTGCATACACCACAAAGAAACAAAATGAGAATGAAAGGTTGATACGAAACAAAACATCCTGCATCAGAAGTTTTTCAAAATTTTATTGTATCCACTAGTTTTCGGCTGTTATGGCCTTCGTCATGATAAAAAATTATACAACAATTTCAACAGAGTATTAAAAGAGATCATTCTGGTAGAAAAAAAAATTGTTAGAGTGTTTATAATGGTACAGGCATATAGCATTTTCCCTTGCACCATTTATCAAACCAATCATTCAGACAAACTCTTGCAAATTACCAGAAGCATCAGCAAATTTCATATAACATCATTTTAAAGAAAAATATTATAATTTAGAAAAGAACTTCTAATGTCTCAATATATAATTCCTTCAGACTAAACATCTTTGTAAGATTACAAATTTTGCATATGCATTTCTCTAAAGATTTACTTGAATGTTTTCAGCAAAATAACTGATCCCGAAAGAAATATCTTATAAATCATAAGAAATTATTAAGATGAGCTATACAAATTACTATCACAAAATTAAAATATTTTAAACATTACAAAATTTAATTTGAAAAAATAATTGTATAAAGTCTCATGTAATTTAAACCAAAAAAACATACAATAAAATTATCATTACAATAATTAAAGTTAATCATCATTAATTTGGAATAATAAAAAAAACAACTTAACAAACCTCAAAGTTTAATCACAATGAGCCCCAGCACTCATGACAATATAACAAAGCCCAGAACACTCAACAATACGAAGGTTAACCATACAATGTTTCATCTACAAAGATGACCTTAAGCTTTGAACATTATCAATATAATGAAAGTATTTTATATCACTGATCATTATCGTAAACGAAAATGATTGAAAAACCTTCAACGGTTCAATCTAATTTTTTCCAATATCGGTCCAATATGGGTCTTGTAGTACCATTTGTGAAATAGAAAAATACTCTTTCGGCTTATTATTGTTCAATTTCAATATTATCATTATAAGTTTGAAGCACACCAAAATACTAATTCATAGAGAATTAAACAGATAGATGATAGATCAAATTTCAAACCATTTAAACATTTTTCTAACTTTTATGCAAATAAAAAAAGAGAAATATTTAATATGAAATATAAATTAATTTCTTTGCCTATTGATTGGACAGGAATAATTGTAAAGCACAGAAAGCTATGATCATACATTATATAGTTTATTTAGGGGAGATTAATGTAAAAATAATATGACACAATAACAACCTTGTATTTAAACTATCCACAATGACCAAACAATTTATGACATTTGTATTAAAAATGATAAAATGATAAGACAGTTGTAATGTCATATTTAAATGGATTTATTTCATACCAACAGTTAGGGTTATACTGCAGCCTCTTGAGACAACAGAAGATAAGCATTTGGGTTATTCAGCTTAAGTCAATATTTCTGTAATGTAATATTTCACGACCTTACTTCAGGATGGCATGTATGTAGGTCCTGCCATGGAATTAAAATCAGGACCCCTTAGTTACCAATCAAACATGCTCTAGACAGAGCTAACCATGAAGGTTTTGAAAACTGACAATGAAACATAAAAATTATACTTGTTCGAATATCCTAATTTCTACATTAATGACATCATCTCTGATCTGATATTTATAACTGTTTCATTGATCCCAGGGCTCGACATTAATTTTTAAAATTAAATTGCCTAGTTAGATAACCAGTTATATGTTTTACTTGCCCAAACCAAATATTTACTAGCAATAATAAGTTGCCCGAACCTAAATATAGGTCGTCAGGGGCAATAGAAGGTCCATTAATGTCCTAGACCTTACAACTCATGTTTCCTATAATCTTCTTCATACAAATTACTTTTATTAAAGTATGTACTATCTGAGTTTATCAGTCAATGATTAGTTTAATGGGTAATTATAAGAAGTACATCCACTTATGATTAAGATAGTACTACCCAATTATAAATGATATACAGTGCACTTTACAAGTTTTTGGACAAATCAAATTTTGTGAAAAATTGATAATGCATACTTCAAGTTGAATTTTACAATAATAATTGAAACTACATGTAATATAATTTGAATTAGAGCCGTCATTGATTGGGCTTGAAGCTTATCGACAATATTGATATATCCAGAAATAAATATGAAAGATACATCAATATATATCGATACATTTAATGCAGTATTATCATAATATATGTATATTTGTCATGAATGTTATACCTTGGTATCCTGCATTAAATTGGTACGTAGTTGATAAAAAGGATTTATATTGAAAATATATAAATAAAAAGATCTATCACAAATTAATTGTTTATTTTCTGTTCTTCTTCATAAATTTTGACACTATTATTTATTTACCAATATAGGCTTTATTATTGATATTTCAAACATCAATATCGTTGGAATCCATGACAGCTCTAATTTACATCATATGTTGATAGTCAAATTAATGCTGATTTTGGATATGCTACATGTAAGATGACTGTTAGTTTCTTTTATTCATGGGTGAATGTAAATCAGTTCATCTTAAAAACAGAATTTTGTCAAAGAAATTTTGGGGTGTACTGTACTTCATTATATAACACTGAAATATTGACCCCTCTAAAGTCAAAGACTTCACAAATATTTCAGATATGTTTAATCTAAATGTTATTGAAATTCTAACTATACTCAGTTTTTCGGCGTAGCTGTCTAAGCTGGATTTTGATCTACATTTCTGTATAATGACGTCTCTGGGATTTCGGAAATCCGCCGTTCTATTGGATGATTTTATAAGCACTGAGAATGACGTACGGGGGAAACAGAGAAAACCCCCTCTTCGATTGGATGGCCCTGACACGCGCGAAAAAATAAAGGCCACACTATTGTAATGCAGTGTTTTACGAAATTTTGCTTCGTTCGTAGATTTTTTTTTTTGGGTAGACTTCTATTGCTTTCCAAAGTGTTTTTTTATTTTGTAACAATAAAAAGTTACGTGTCAAACACAATATTTTATGGGTAAAATGAATTACGTCTCCAGATGTGAACCGGTTTCTAGTAAAAAGTCTGACATATTACCCAATAATTATTAAATTAGCCTCACTACGTCCAGTTTCCGGGGTTTACACTTTGAGAGTCACAGCTCCACATATAGACCAGTTCATTGTTATTGTTATGATGTCTATAAATAGTAACAAGGAGCTGATAAAGACTACAGGTAACCGTTCGCTGGTTGGCAAGAAATGATAGCGAGTAAATACAATGAAATCACAGTAATTTTAAAATTGCAATTACTAAGTCATTTTTCATCAAACAATTTTGCATTTTATATCACTAGAAAGGTCTTGAAATTCATATTTTGAATATCTAAAAATTATTTGTCAAAAAGAATTTTTTTTTGTTGGCGAGTGTTTTAATGATCTGCCCCATGAAACATTTAATATTCATAGCTCGAAGAGTTATGTTTAATCAATTTAATCGTGCGGTTAAAGTGCTACTAGGGTATCAGTATTTTTTGTGAGCCACAAAATAAGAAATCTAGATGAATCGGTCTAGTAAACGCAGTTGTACCCCTTGTATATATGTATATTAAAGGTATGTTGGAAAAATCAAAGGGAGGTAACTTGACAATTCCCTGTGGTTATCAGTGTACGGCAATTGCATTGGCTGTTATATTGTTTACGGTAGGCAATCATGTGCCAAGTCTGCGAAACTGGTCTGCAAATGTTGTTGATGAAGTGATGATGCGTGGTCACAACTTGTATGAGCAAATACTAACGGAATCTAGCAATCCATCACCACGTCAAAAAATAGGTTTTAACATTAGTGGTCCTATGTAAATGGCTCTTCTGTGACCTTTGACCTTTTCCTCAGGTGAGCACCCAGGGCCCTTTGGGCCCTCTTGTTTTTAAATCGACGCCGTTTGTCTTTTTTAAAGACATTTCTTGTTTCTATCTAATGACTATTGCATTTTTGGGGGGCTGGGTTTAATGCCATAGCAACATGTCATTGTACGTATAGGTCATAATATATAAAGTGGCCAGTCAACCTCCTCACAGTTCCTGGAAAAGCTAAATCTAGCTGTTTACCAGTTACTAGGCATTTACTTCAGCCAGTGACTGACAACTGTTCTACATGATTTAGAATCAGTGGTAGGAAGGAGAATGGCCATAGAAAGTATTTCATGACAAAGCTCCAAAAGAGTATGCCCTATTCTGGAATCCAAAAATTTGATAAGATATCTTTGGGTATAACCACACAACATTAGAAACATTTCATTTGAATCCTAGAAGTCATTAAAATAATCAGGTCAAACTTATAATGAAGCAAATACAATTGTTTGAGATATTTCTAATCTCGACGGACTAAGTTTATATCAAATCAATATTAACATGAATTACTTTATAAAACAAAACAAACAATTTCAGGAAATAAAACAAATATTCACAACAAATAATATAAACATAAATATAAAGTAGTCGGCTTTCATTTAGATACAGGTATTTACACTAGTTATAATAATTAAACAATATTAATTGATGCAGACCTGAAAGTAAACATTGTTATGAAACTGTGCTAAAACACAGTATGTCATTTACAATAGTCTAAGACAAATGGGTAACCCAATAATAAGAATTTACAATACGGGTATTTTAGCATAAATGAACTATTATGTACACTACAGTACAGTTATATGCAATACTGTGCTTTACACTACAGAGAAGTTCATTGGGAGAAAATCAACTAGTACTTCCATGGTTGAAGTACCACGTGACTCCAACATCGCATGTGCTACGGTTTCAAGAAGAAAATGGTGAAATATTAGGGGTGTAACAATGCGGTAAACCTGTAACAATACGGTAAATCCATATTGCAATATGCTAAATACGTATTGCAATATATTGCAATACGTACCCGTTTATTACGTAGACATGCAAATCATGAATTAATGCATGTGCATCATCCTATTTTATATCAGCATTACACACATATATGTGTTTTCAAATGATCTCTTATTCAAATGTTTTAATTACTCGTGGAAAATGGTTTATAATGTATAAAAAAATAGATGCTTTGAAACAGATTTTTAAAGACTTTTTTCTCTTGACTTACTAAATTTTTAACCTTTTAAAGCACAGTAAGACTTTTATGTATCCAATACATTTTAAGATTTAATAAAGCATTTAACTTTAAGATTATGATAAAACAAACAGTACCACACATAGCTACAAAAACCGGTTCAAGGAAAAACGAACTGGTTAAAAACCGTTAGAATTCGTATTGCAATATTAACCGGTTAATATATTAACCCTAACCGTTATATTCCTATGAAATATCCACCGCTTGACTCAGAGTTTTAAAGAGCTCTAAGTGTTTTATTCTTGTAACAGAGAAGTTTTATGGCAAACAACACTACAGTACAATAATAGAAAAGGTCACAACAATACTTCTATGGAGAAGTTCACTTGCCTCAGAAAGAGAGGAAAGAAGCACACACTCACACTATGTAATATACTGTATCATGCTAAGCAAAATGGGGGAGATAGCCGGAGAGCCAAGAGCTATGTTATTACCTTCTAGCTTGCCCTTCACTGGCCCAGTACTGCAGGGGAACTTTTTGTTTCCACATAAAAAAACTTGCAGGGATGATAGCCAGTCATATGTTATTAATAAGGCAATGGTATTTACCAACGGATTTTACTATCCAAATGTCAATGCAGGGATGGGGAAGGATTTTATCAGAGTTTGCTAGCCTCAAAGTCTTAGCTATACCCTAACAGGATTAAGGGTTTGGGAGTTACAAAATTAATGACTGGTACATTATATATACAAATACATGGAACATTTCCAGATTACATTATGTCTAACACAAATGATGGAGACTACATGACAAACAATTCTATAGTTAAATTTTATCCAACTGTCAGCGACGCATAACTAAACCTGGCTGATTTAAATACTCAATTCTGGTTTAATAATTCCCATACATAATACTGGTATCTTTTTTCATCAATCATGACAACAGAAGTATGGTAGTGGTATTTAAATTAGCATGGTTAATGTATGCACCACTAACAGTTGAATATTATTTAACGATATCACATTATAATTATCAACAAATTGTCCCTACTGTATAATATTTTTACGATATCATGGGTGGGTGGGGTAAGTTATACAATATCATGGGTGGTTGGGATAAGTTATACAATATCATAGGTGGTTGGGATATGTTATACACAATATCAGAGGTGGGTGGGGTAAGTTCAGCAATAACATTTTACTCATAAACAACACAACATGTGACATCAAACATGTGACAAAATTAGAAACAGAATCATATGAGTTATAACAAAAACTAGGTCTATGATTTATTGACAATACAGACAAACATATTGATGGATCAGCCAAAAACCAGTCAAACTAAATAAGGCACCCAGCTAGCTCAGTCAGTCGCGCAAAGTCTATTAATTGAGGAGTTGTTGGTTCGATTCCAAGGTGAGGCATACTTTCGTGGAGTTTCTATGGCTATTCTCTCTCCTACCACTAATTCTAAATCAGGGCATGAGTCAGTCACTGAGGAAAGTATGCACTAAGTAGTTGATTAACAGCTAAATCCAAAGATTTAGCTTTTCCTGGAATGGGGAGTAGGTTGACTGGCCATCGTTACATATTCTATACAATAATTAGCCAATGGCATTAAACCCAATAAAAAAATTAAAAAAAAACAAAGGAAGGGATTTATAGTTTGGTGAGGAAATGGTTTTACATCACAACAATAAAACAACACCAACACAATACTGTATATATGTGATTACAGCCAATTAAAGCACAGGTGGTTGTATACCTCTTTCATCGTCTACAGTGACCTGTGACAGACCAGTAACTTGTTGACCAGGTTTACCCACACCAGCCAACATTGGTTTAGGGTTTGAAGGTTCCTTTTTAGGTTTAGGCTCTTTTGGAGGTTTTGGTACTAGATTCTTTGTTGACTTATTAGTCGAAGGTTCCTTTTTAGGTTGCGGTATGGCATTAGATTTTTTCTCTGATAATCAAAACATGTCAAAATGTTAATATATAATTTGAACTTTATTATGATAGTGTAATTAATAACATTAAAAATTAATTCTGAATTTTACATAAAAACATTGGCAAAAAAGTGCAGTCTGGCACACTGTGATGCCCCAAATGCAAATTTTCATGACAGTTGATTGAAAGTGAAAGCTTTTTAACACAATAACCAGAGCAAGAAAAAAAATAAAGGAAAAAATGTTGTAAATGTGTAACCCAATTAAAATCTATTTTGTTCAAATGAGATTCAAGTCACTATCTTCATAGACATAACCAGAAACATTTGACATTGATTAAGACCTAATAAGATACAAGCCAGAATGTAGCGTATGACACATCATCTCGTGTTAGTGAACATGTAAGCCAAGTTTCATTAAAATCCATTTACTAATTAGATAGCTTCTAGACAAATATACATGTTTGACCATACATATGACCTTGACATTGAAGCTACAAGCTGTAATTTGACATGTGACATAGTCAGGTGGTATTCAAAGAACATTTGTGCCAAGTTTTATAACATTCCCTTGAATGATAAGAAAGTTTTGGCCGAGACATGGAATCAGGACAAGTATAAGTTTGACCTTTAGTATGACCTTAACCTTTGAGCAAGAAGTCAAGGTCATACAGGTGACACATTGCCTAGTGAACAAGCAAAGCTTCTCCAGGAGGCATAAAATATTATGTTTTCACAGTAGGAAAAACATTAAACATGTTAATAATGTAATCATTAAGAAAACTTAAGACATAGGTTAATGAACATGAAACTTTACAAAGGTAAAAAAACTGATTTAATAAACTGGGCAATTAGAAAACATTAAAAAAATTATGTTACAACATAGGTGTAAGCACTATCAGAGGGAAAGGATAATTAGAACCTAAAGTATCAAACACTTCCTAAACATACAAAAAGCAGGATTTGACACTTGTTGTTTTTAACAGGGAGATCCCCAAAGAATCCTTATTTAGTTATTCACAAAGTTATCATTAACATTTGGGATTCCTCTAACAGTATAAAATTTCTGCCGCAGATTTGCAGTCTCAAACTGTGATTAACAATTCATGAAAGCTATAATTCATGTAGAACAAAGCAATTTTCCAGGGAACCTGTTGGAATCCACAGCTTAGAATCACTGGGTTTCCTCACAAGTTTTCCGGATCCAAGACTGCATAACAGTATAACATTCTATTGAACTTTTATAACTGACTATTAGTCACTATTTCTTAAAAAGAATCACTAAAAGTAATAGCTCTAGGGTTCTGATAACTTTGTCTAAAAATATATTTTAAAAATCCCATCAACCTTACACTTACCAACAAATTTCTCTTCATCTTTCTTTGATTTTTTTGGAACTTTTTCAACTTTTGCTGGTTTTGGTTGAGACTTTGATGCATTTCCTTTACCTGTATAATCATATATAAGATAACAATGAGTGTTTGTAAGACTTTATACTGCAGCAGAAGCTGAGAGTTTAGCTTGCCACGGAAAGTTGAGGAAACTGCACAAAATTTCTGATACGGAAAATATTTCTAAGTTATGACACATTGAGAAAACTGGACAGTTGAGAAAACTTGACAGTATTGTCAGCCCTGGTGCTGTTAGGTATTCTCAGTTTATACTGTTTATGTTATGCTGTAAAAAGTACAAGGAATTCAGACTAAAGTCAACTATAGAATACATTAGTATTGAGAAATAAGGATAAAGTTTCTTGCTCAAGGATACAATAAGGTAGGTTTTAGATGGGATTTGACTTCAGATGTCTTTGCTTTAAATTTTGGCTCTCAACCATTAGCCCAAATCAATAGGTAAGTTATTTGATAAATTATCAACTAGACAGACTATAAGAATATAGATATTTTCACTAGCCCAAATAAATTTTCACTAGTCTCGGGCTTTGGTATCAGATTGCTTGAAATGAGCAGTAGAATATTTAAATGTTTGGCTACATCAATATACTTGTATAAAATAAAAAAAAAGCCACTCACCTTTTCTCCTTTTTCCTGAAAAACAAAAAAGAAAATGAGCAAATTAGTAAAACATTACAAAATTTCAAAGCAATTACAAGCCTACATTAAATGAATTTCAAACTCGTTAATTCCATTACTTATAATAAATAAATGATAGCTGATGATAGCTGAACTATTTATTAGCACATCATTATACAAGCAAGAAAAAATGCAGCTGAATAAATTTAAAATTATAAATATTGTTTAAATGTTTTCAGAAAAAAATTCAAAGACTGCGGAAATAACTATAAAATTATGCAAAAAGTATAGAATAAGCCAGGTTAAGATATATTAAAAGGAAATTACAGAAGGTTATACAACGTACATGTAAGTTGTGTCACAAAAACACCTCAGTTATTGCATATTCATGCTACTTTGAACAGTTTTTTTATGTCCCAAATGCTAAATTCGAAAAGAAAAAAGTCTCTGTAAAAAGACTTCATTTTGATGAATGTAATAGTTTAACTTAACTGTTATTTGTCAATTTAATGTTGTTATAAATTGATTTTAAAGAACATTTATGTTCGAAAATTTTCTTGCTGAAAACAAAACATTACAAGTTGAAACAGTTTAAAAGAATGTTATAAAAACACAGCAAAACACAGAGATGAGTAATTTTAATATCATATTGTGAATACAAATATGTATAGCGCGATATGATCTTTCTGTGTTGGTGCGCTGTAAAACTGAAACAAACAATTATGTATAAGAAGTGTAGAACTATTTTTAATAAAAGAATTGAAGACATATTAATGAAGTATAATTATAAGCATTTTAATCATAAATATCAGATTGGTTCTATAGTAATTAAAACATTAACTGCCTTTAAACAATGGGAGATAACTTTGTAGTATTATATTTTGTGAAGAAAAATCCAATAAAAGTGGGAGTTACCCCCCTTTGTAAAACTATCATAGGCCTCTGTAATGACACAAAATGCTAATATCATAAAACTAGTAATCATATCATTTATAAATTATGTGTTTAAATGCTGATTTTCATGTGTTTGTCAGGGATTTATATTTTGCTTTATTTTAAGTTGATACAAGTGAATTATCAATATGTATAAATTGGTGCATAATTTATTGCAAGTACTTGATTACATCTGAAACTTGTATAAAATGTGATCACAACAGTGAATAAATAAATATATAAAACATAGATATAAACACAAAGTACACAACAATATAAATAAGTATGAGCAGTAGTTCAGTGGTAGGATGCACGCTTAGGGATCAAGAGTTCCCGAGTTCAATCCCCAATAGGGGCACTGCTAATTTCTTTGAGCAAGAAATTTACCTATTATTATTCCACTCCATGCAGATGTAAATGGGTAC
The DNA here is from genome assembly GCA_025267735.1 of Mactra quadrangularis. Taxonomy (NCBI): domain Eukaryota; kingdom Metazoa; phylum Mollusca; class Bivalvia; order Venerida; family Mactridae; genus Mactra; species Mactra quadrangularis. The sequence goes on along the minus strand of CM046309.1, from coordinate 53,389,715 downwards.
TGTGAGGGATCCTCTGCCTGAGAGTGATTTCAATGATCAGGAGTTATCATACAAGATTGTAAAGTCGGCTGAACATGTATATGGAAGCAGACTTTAAACTGCACTTTAACTTTAAAAAAAATATACAACACAACAAAAATGGTATGGAGATTCAGAGGGCTGCATCATAAAATCAATATAAGGCAAATGTCCAATTATACTGAAATCAGTTAACAAATATAAAAAACCCTGATATTAACTTATCGAAGGGAAAGTTCTATTACAAACATATATCATGCTACAACCAAAATTTCCGTACAACAGAAATCATGCGACATTCATTTGAATTTTATCTTTCTCACTGCATGCAAGACAATCTAACTACATCTTAAGTCATTAATCAAAAGCTTAACCAAATCAAAGCAAAAAAAACTATATAAGCAACAACATTTTTTAAGGGAGACATGCGTGCTGTATTGGACAGCATCAGTATGAAATATTCTATTCTATTTTTGACCTGGATTATTCCCACAGCAAATATCATTACCATCAATTTTAACTCTTAGCAGCAGGCATGGTATTATCTAGTGTTCTATATAGCACATTCATGATTTGGGACTGTTAATACAATCCATCATGGCACAAAGGAACTACCTTGGCCAACACATTCTATCATGGATAAAAGGAGTAACACGGACAACACCATCTACCATGTAAAAAAAGGACCAACCACAGAAAAGAGACCAATCATTGCAAAGAAGAGGACCCACCCTAGCCAAAACCACCCACCATGACCAACATGACCCACCATGGCCAACACTTCCCACATTGTCCAACACAACCCACCTTGGCCAACACGACCCACCATGGCCAACACTTCCCACATTGGCCAACACCACCCATCTTGGCCAACACTTCCACATTGGCCAAAATAACCCATCACAGCTTATACCAGTATTATACCACCCTTCATTGCCAATAGGACCCACCATAGCTAACATCACCCACCACAGTCAAAAGAACCCACTATGGCCAAGAGGATCTACCATGGCCTGCACAACACACTATGGCCAAGAGGATCTACCATGGCCAAGAGAACCCACCATGGCCATGAGGACCCATCATGTCTAACATAATGGAATGCCATATAATGAACAAGACAAGAGTTTACAAATACATTACATTAGTGAACAATTATGGTCACACAGCAAATATAGGGTTGTAGTAATGAAAATATTTGACAAATTGTGAGAATCACACAACAGTATTGTTCATTTTTTCTCAAAGTTCAGTAAAACATGAATAATTTCACAATGACTTCTTGCATTACAATTTCCATTGTCCATCAATCATGATATTCTGATAGCATGTTTTAAGTTTGTCTGAAACAGATTAATACTGTTTAATGCATGATTGCTGTCAGTCAATGTCACCTTCATGTTTATATAACAGAACATTATTTCCACAAGAGCCATTGGCCTACCATGTATATGTAGCATTGACCATTGCAGTGTACAGCAAGTTGCAAACATTATAATTGCAACATATATTACATGCTCAGCCTTAGGTTTTTATTCCAATTATGTCCCCCATCCATCACCATGGCTTGGATAGCCATCAATCATCATGGCTTCTATGGGGGGGGGCATTTTTAGTCACCGTGAAATTATTCAAACTTTGACAGTTGAGAAAAAACAGACTATACAATAAATGTAGGGTCATATTTTACACATTAATGGTGAGTGTCACACACAACACACACATGACATTATCACAATACTTTAGTTACATACATTGATTCAATCATTGGTAACACTCTCCTAGAGTCTGTTTGTTTTATTATTTAGTTAAAACCTTAATCAAAATGTCTTTAGATTCAGCTTGAAGAATTTTCCAGACACAGTGTTAAAACTGCCCAAATTTATTTCAGAAAATACCAAGTTATTCATAGTAATTACAAGTCTACAAAAAGCCTGGCAGCATGCATTGATCAAGTCAAAACTACGGATAAAAACAACATGATGGGTCAGTGCTAAACAAGTCTTCATCCTGTCTTTATTTACATGTAGTTAGACTAATTTCACACTGACCTATCTATTATAGCTATTAATGTCTTTATAATTGATATAGATTTTGTAAAATAAATTCCATTGCTTTAAAGATGGAATTTATCTCAACCAAAAAACTGTATACCCCCAAAAATTGTTTTGGAGAATAACTAATACATGAAAATTTCATACAATTGCAGACTGGTATGAAACATGCTTGATTCAACGTATACATAAATATCCTAACTATATGAACAATGTATAGGAAATGGTAAATCCTAGCCTATAATGATACATATATCAATATTGTGGGTCATAACACAATTTGTATTGTTGAACTTTATTCAACTGTCAGTGGCCCATACATCAACCCCGCTGATGTAAATACTACATATTTGTAGACAATTCTCATACATAAACACAGATTTTTATTGGTAGTGAGAACAGAAAAAGTGTATTGAGTATTTATGTATGAGTATTACTGAACAAAATTAAGTATTTAAATCAGTGGGGTTAATGATTGTGCCACTGACGGCTACTAAAAATTTAACAATTATGCATAATAAAGTATAGACTACTAAGGGATTGTATCACTAGGGTGTTGGTCAGGTACCTTCTTCATACAAAAAGGTAGTGTTACCAATGGCAACAACAACAACAACACACACATGCCATACTTACCCTTAGAAGATTTAATACTATTATCAGTATTTTCTCTCAATATACCATCAGTTTTATCAAGTTTGTCTATTATTTTCACAAATTTCTTTTCTTTTTCTTCGTCTAACTTAGGCAATATAGTTACAGGTTTCTTATCAGGAACTTTCATTACTGCGTCAATATCTTTTTTATCATCTTTAAGATTAACTTTCTCCTTATTTTCATTTTCCATATCAGTTTTAGGCTTTTCAGGCAATGGAGATTTAACTTTAGCACTATTGTTAGGCTTCTCAAGTTCAGAAATATTTTTAGACAGACTTTCGCTAGCCTTAACATTATTCAAATTGTTTTTTGTTTCTGCATTAGATTTTGATACTTTCTTAGGCTCGTTTTTTACTTTTTTGTCTTTGAGTTCCTTTATATTATTTTTGCTATTAACAGAAGGTTCTTTCTTTGCTCTGTCGCAAAGTTCATCATGTGTTTTTTGTGAAAATAATAGACCTTTTGATAGTGCAAGAAAAAGAAACAAATACAATATTAAAGTTTTTTAATCAAATTGTGCTACAAATATAAAACAAAATGCACAGGAAAAGAGTCCAACTTGTGTTAACAACTACACATTACACTATTGCCTCAACTAAATATTTGTTATAAAGTGCATATAACTACATAAGGGTGCTCAACCCATGCACCAGATAGATCAACTAAGACAAACAACTCGAGAGATAATTGTTAAAATAATTAAAATCAGTCTTCTGGAAACATGGCCGGCCTTTTTTATCAGTAGCCTATTCAATTACCCTTAACGTTCCAAAACGTTCCGTAACGATACATTCGGAACTCCCCGGCCATTCACTACGAATAATCTCGGACATATTTAGACACTCTTTTGAAACTACCGGTGTTGAAGTAAACAAATATACAAACGTTTAAGCAATGAGTGATGTTTAGTTTTTAGTCCATAAATTTTGAAACATTACTCATTGCCTTAACGATTGTACATTTGTTTATTAGATTAGATTATTCACAGCGAATGGCCGACGAGTTCTGAATGTATCGTTACGGAACGTTTTGGAACGTTTAGGGTAGTTGAACAGGCTACAGGTTTAACACCATATCAACACATTGTATAGGTTTTATCATGGCAGTCACACCAATCCTTGAAAAACTAAATCTCTGGGTTTAGCTGTTAACTGGTTAACTAGACACATACTTCCATCACTGACTGACAACTGCCCTACATGATCTAGGGTCATTGGTTGGAGGCAGGATGGCTCCAGAAATAATTTAATGACTCGGCTCCACGAAAACATGTCTCATTAAGAATCAAACTCGATCATGACCCCTACGTTAGTAGACTAAGGTAGCAGTTTGGCTGGCCTTTACTACAATAAACCAAACTTTTTGCCAGTCCAAGCCAGGGTGGACAGACTGAATAGATTTACAAACAGCTGGTTATTACAGCAACACTTATATTAATATTAATTTGCATGCAACTTAAAGTTAGGGTATTATTGAATTTAACTAATGTAAGAAATACTAATCAGAAGATAAAAAAATCATACTAAAGTTAAAATTTAAGACATGTTATTTCTTTGAGGATTTTTAACCACTTGCATGGAGTACACAAAACAAAAAAAACTAAAAGTTATAAGTATTTTAATAAATATTTCAATCTAAAGGACTATATAAAAGGGAGATAATCTAACACTAAGCATATTATTTCATAAAATGCTACATAGAGTGTTCTCCCTTTAAAATTTAAAAAAATCTGTCTAGCTGTTTTAATTACAAAAATGTATTATGATATATTATATAGAAAATAGAAATTCTGAGTATGTTAGTCACGTCTATTTTATTGTTAACATATATACCTGCAGCACCCACAGTACTTTCAGAGAGTTTATCAAGATTATTAGAATTAACCAGAGCATTCTGTTTCTCTTGGGATTCTCTGATTTTTCTCAGCCGTTCTTCCTCCGCTAGCCTCTCTTTCTCTTTTCTCTCCATGGCTTTCCTTCGTTCTTCTTCAGCAAGTAATTTTTGTTGTTGCTCAATTTGCATAAGACGCTGTTTCTCTAACGATTCTATCAATCTTTGTTCTTCCAGTTTGGCAGCCAACGCTTCATCAGACTGAGAATGATTGCTAGCTAAGTCATCCTCTTTAGGTTTTCAAAATGTGAAAAAATGTTAAAGTTAAACAAACATCTAACCAAAATAGAAACAAAATTACAAGATTTGTGATGTTGACCCAAAGCCCTGTAGATTATACTTTCCTGTTTACTAATTATCCAAGTATAAGTGATAGTATTGTAAAGTAATGACAACTTCAATGCATTTTAAAATCATTATTTTGGACCATTAAAGCAGAGATGTAAGGGCTCAACAATAACTTTTGAAGTAGGTTGCCCAAAAGGATGTCTAACTATAAAGTTTTACTTTTCCAAACCAAATATTAACTTGTCTGAACAAAATGGTACTTAGAAATAAAATTTGAGGCTTTTGAATAAAATTCTGGTTGGCTGATTGGACAACTTGTGATGAAAACTTGTAGCCTGAAACCTAGGTTAGACCGTCAAAGGCATTCCGAGGACTATAAATGTTTAACCCTGGGTGTCCTGTCAATTTTCGTATTCATATTAAAGTTAACATTACACAATACTATCACTCATACACAAAGAAACAAATAACACTAATCTTAAAGTTTTTAAAAACAAAAACAATTTTAACAGAAACTGTAGGAAGAACTAGAAATTCTTGAAGTAACAAAAGTACCATAGAAACATTGTAAGCCGGGAACTATAGAATGCAACAGGAGAAATTAGCAACTCCTATCAACTACAGAACAGTTTTGAATCAATGAAATAAATTAATTAAAAAAATAGCACAAAAAAATTGAACATCAAATTTCATTAAACAAACCCGAGTATTAAAACTGTTTTCAATTTGTTTACCTATTTTTAAAATTCTATTTTTAAAATCAATTCCTTTTCATAAACTAAAATTTTAAATCAGGGCTCGAATTTAAGCTTGCATACTCGCATAATGCGAGTGGATTTTGAAAATTGCGAGTAACTTTTACTTTAACTCGCAAATTTTTGCGAGTTGAAAATCGCTGCAAAAATACTTCAGTTCAAACTAATGAGGCTCAAATCAGCATTGAAGCATTGAAATAGATCGATAGCATTAGTTAAAGATTCACAGTAAAAACATGTTCAATATTTTGAAGAAATCGTCTAACCCAAAATTTAGTCTATGTTGTTTTTATATTGCATACATGTATATGAATACATGTAGTTACTATGTATGCCATCAAAATTTGGAGAACAAAATGCAAGCAATTTTCTTCATTTTTGCGAGTTGAAATCAAATGAACTTGCAAAAATATGCAAGTCCAATTTTTTGTTAAATTTCGAGCCCTGTTTAAATACTATATATTTAGCACTCAGGTCAGTTACATGTATTACTGAAATTTGATATATTTTATCAGTTTAGTATATGAACAAAATGTTAATCATAAATCAGATAAACAAGTTGTTTTCATAAAATTATTACTGGTACCTTATTTGAACAAAACAACCAAAATTACCATTGAACTTTTAAATCCAAGAATCAGAAAGGCAACAACAATAAAATTTAAATACAAAATGAATCTAGAAACAGCTATAAACATTATGTCAGCACTGATCTAACTCATTTTTTTTCAAAAAACACTTTTGTATTTTCTATAACAATTCCATAATAAACACCCAGAAATAAACAAGGTTTGACCATATTTTAGATTGGCAATTAGCAATATGTTCTTACTAAAAAATAGGCTTTGTTTTAATGCAACCTACAGGGCTTGACTCTGATTTTTAAACTAGTTTGCCCAGTTGGACAACCAGCTATAAATTGCCCAAAGAAAAGGTTTACTAGCAGTAAAAAGTTGCCCAAGCCCAAAAATAGATTGTCAGTGGTAATTAGAGCACCTTTATTGTTGAGTGCTGAACATAGTTCAGTTTAAGGCCTACTGCAAAGTTTTGAAAAACTGAGTAAGAGCAGTGTTGCATAAAGTTGATGCTAAACAAAGGTTAAATATCTTACCTTTACTTTTCTTGCTTGATTTTACAGTATCTTTATCACTAAGTTGATCAGTAAATGTAACTTTTTTATCAGAACCTTTGAGATCATCTAAATCTTTGTCTTCATCTAAATCTAGTAGAAAAATAAATAGACCAAATATGTGAAGAAAATTTAAAAATATGTTATCAGTATTTTCTTTACTATAAAATCAAACTGCTATTTTATTTGAATTTTTATGTGATTCAACATGAATTCTTTTTTGAATCAATGTGAATTTATGAGACTCAACCGAGAAACAAATTCCTAGCAAAATTAGAAATAATGCTGTCTTCAAATTTAGCTGATGGACTGAGTCCACCAAAATCACCATAGGTCCAGAGACTTATAGAATGTTAATGGTCCATCAGCTTATTACAGCCACCAATTTTCTAATTCAATAAAAAAATCATATCATTGTTAAAACATTTACAGTATAGATTGAGGGTTGCCCACAAGACTGCAGTAAGTACATTGCCTTAAAGAGCAAGTTACTACAGTCTTGTGGGTAACCCTTTAAATACAAAACACAGCATAATAATTCGTTGAATTCTTTTCAGATATTTTTTTGCACTTGTACATTGCTTATTCAATTTTATGCTAAGTTTAGGCCAAATCATTAAAATGGACAGCATGTTTTAACAAACCACTAAGAAATTTTTAGGTTCAGTAAAATTCATTCTGCTCAATGAAAAATTCCATTTTACTGGACCCAATATCCAGTGCTAATCATAGCTTATCATGCCGAATAAATAATGTGAAAATACCAGAAGACTCTATACTTATAAACTCGTACATACCTTCAGGTTGCGGTGATATAAGGGTGATTGAAATTTCTTTTTTTACAGGGTCAGGTTCTGCTTTGGGTTCATGTATGGTCCTTAACTTTGGTCCTTCATCTGGTTGCCATACTTGTTTAGGGGATGGTACTTTAGGGACTACAGGGGACACAGGTAATGATGAATGGGTTCTACTACTCTGTACTCTTGGTTTCATATTTTGTTCTGTAAACAAAAATCAAAAAAATATAAACTACTGTACAAATTTTTTTTAGCTTGATTGTGAAACAAGTTCTTACAGCTTAGATTAATCATGAAACATGTTTATTCTTTTAAAAAGACTAAACAAATGACAAACTACAAGCAAATGAAATGAAAAGTTAAACAAATGAAAACTATTTCCTAAAAAATACTTACTGCGTTCATTTTTGGATGTATATAAAGGTGTAGAATAGGCTTTCCTTTGTTTCTTTTGTTCAGCTAACTCCTGAGCACGTTTTCTTATTATCTCCCTTTTCTCATTATTCTAGCAAATAACAATAGAAAGTGCAGGTATAGTTCGTTTTTTCTCAACTGTCAAAGCATGAATAATTACACAGTGAATGCACTTGTTAAAATTATTGTCGTAATACATCCATGAGTTTCCGAAAGAGTGTATTATGATTGAGTAAAGCTGCTTATGCCATAAGATATGTTTTAGTCAAGATATTTTTAATAACAATTAGGCCGACAGTACAAAAACAATGCATTCAGTCACCGTGAAATTATTCAAGCTTTGACAGTTGAGAAAAAACAGACAATAAAGTAAATATTTTACATCTCAACAAATCAACAGAACAGAGATTTGTCTTTAACTGTTAACTAATAATAATTAAAATATTGAAAGAAAAAGTTTAAATGGAAACATTAATTTTCAAGTTGTTAACTAACAAATAAATAAAATTATACAATTATTTAATTTTAATCGTTTGAAATTCTTATGATAAAAACTACTGCTATACATTTTATTTAAAAAATCTGCTCCATTCATCCATAGAATAACATCAGTATGATAGTTATATCAAAATTTTATTTCTATATACATTTAGCAACACAAATAATTAGTATGTATGTATAATAAAAACCCAAAACAAAAGTTATTTATGATAAAATAAGACTTCCACCACATATTTCTAGAAATATATCAGTATATTATACATAAATGATACATAAAGCCAAAACAAATTCCTGTGTTTATGGCAGCAGTCTGAAAAAAAATTAGAAAGGCAGGCTCCAAGTTATTTTTAGCAGCCAATAATGATTTTAACTTATCATCTTCTTTTCAATATTCCTGAAGGCAAAATTAAAAATAAATCTTTAATTGGTGAGATTTGCTAATGCGAGGTAGATTAGGTTGCCGTAAACACAGGGTTTGTTTTGACCTGTAGCGTGTTCAATTACACAAAACGTTACAGAACGTTACATAACGATACATTCGGAACTCCTCGGCCATTCACTGCAAATAATCTCGGATATATTTAGACGCTATTTTGAAACTACCGGTGTTGTAGTAAACAAATATATGATTGTTTAGGCAATGAGTGATGTTTCGTTTTTAGTCCGTAAATTTTGAAACATCACTCATTGCCTTAACGATTACATATTTGTTTATTAGATTAGATTTTTCGCAGCGAATGGCCGAGGAGTTCCGAATGTATCGTTACGGAACGTTCTGTAACGTTTAGTGTAATTGAACGGGCTACTGATCAATAAAACAACAACAAAATTAAGTAATGTATGACTACAAAGAACTAATACAAAGAAATCATGTAGATATTAAATGAAAAATCTGTAAGATTTGTAACATTCATATAAACAAGCAAGCTAGAAGCATAAATCAATTACATAGATTGATTTCAACGTAATTAGTAAACAAACCATCAAGATTGGATGAACAGCATCGTAATAAATGGTTTATTTAAACAGAATATTGACATTAATAGATGAACGTTCTAGATACCAAATTTAGTAATACATGTATAATTAAAGTGTGGCAAATTGTATTGTGCCTCTGTGAATGAAATCTCTCAATTGAATACATAGTTCAATTTTATTCAACTGTCCACTGAACTAAATATATTTTATCGACCCTGAGAACTGAAATACCATTACGAATATTTAAATCAGGGGAGTTAATATATGTGCCACATATAAATATGAAGACAGGTTGAATTTAGCTTTTCTATTTAACATTTTAATACACTAACAAAATACAGTAACTTAATTTTTATCATTTTTCTGAACAGTAACCATTTAGGACATTCTTCATACTAGCTATCCAATTACTGCCATCCTGCCCAACTCTGTCATGTATTAATGTCTAAATAATTACAATTACATATCTTTGTTAATTTTCAAACTTTTTTAAAAAATCAAATTCTCCATAGTTTGTATTCAAAGTATTAAAATATATGTATAAGATTAAATGCTTAAGCAAAATGGATAACTCAGATTTGTGGAATATCCAAAACTACATTGTGCATTTAAATTCTGTGACAATAAAGAAGTGGCATCTAATGTTTTATAAGTGCAAAGTACATTATTATAATTATGATAAAGTTTATGTACATACTTCAAATTAAATGGTAGTTCACGAGTATGTAATACATTCTATCAAGTATTGAAATAAAACTTCAATGGTGATTGAATTAAAATCTTGAGTTTTTTAAGCCATACTAGTTATGTTCAACAAATATTAAGTAACACATTTCATTAAATGCAGACTTTGCCTCAACTCACAAGCCTGACGCCGAAGGCAAGTGAAAATTATCTAGTTGAAATAAGGCTAGTTAAAAATCTGGCAAATAGCAACAAAATGAAATAAATAAGAGGCTAGCCCTAGTGATAATTTAAGGCAAAGACTGAAATTGCCTGTCTAAGATAAGTTGGGTGGTTTACAGTTAAATTAACCAAATCATTTGTTTGGCATTTTGACTGTCAACCAGTTGGACCATGTCAATGTCCATAGCAGGCAGTTGGACAGCTGAATACTTTTCTAAAATTAACGAGGAACATTTTTCATTCTTGATACAAAAGATTGCTCAAGAAATTTAATTGATTTAATAGAATAGCACATAAATATAGTAAGAGCTACAGTACTAGGTACTAGTAGTTAATGTGAAAAATAATACATAAGTGTCAAATAACTTGAATTAAACAGAAAACAATCACAAGAAACTGAAAAGTGAATAAATAATTTAAAGTGTACAATAAACTCATTATACAGTGCAATACAACAGAAACAGTCAAAGAATTTGAACCAGAACAGAAAAAAATCACCAAAAGAGAAAAGTGAATAAATAATTTTAAGTGTATAATAAACATCTTTTAATGTGCAATACATCAGAAAGAAAGTATTATAATTCAGTACTCAGTAGGAACAGTAAATATATAAACAATAACAGCAACAACACTGATGTGAGCTCATACCCTGTCCCTATCTAAAGTAGATTTATTCACAGTTTTTGTTGGAGGGGTTTCCACAGCTGGTTGTTTACCCATGTGTACCTCAAACCTTGGACAGGGTTGAACAATTTTTTCATCATCATCATCACCACCACCAACTAACTACAATTTTATGGTGAAAACAATAAACTGTTAGTTCACATGCAAGTATTACACTGTTTCAAAACCACCATGAGGACTTTGACAGTTTCCACCTCATAGTATAATACTGTCATGTAGGGCTGTCATCGGAAATCGCGATATCCATAAATCACTGATTCTTGACATATATCCGATATCAATTGGCAATTTGGAATATCAATACAATCCATTTAGTTACAAGTTCAGGTACAAGGTTCTAGACAAGGACTCTTTTATATTTCCGAGTTTTCATGTTTTCTGTTAAGTATTAAAAACAAAAACAAAATACTGTTTGTTTCATGTCTGAAACAACTTTTAACATCATGCATGACATAATGAGGGCATTATTAAATAGTGGCTTCTATTACACTCCTTGTCTGATATACCCTGGTATCACTGATACTTGCCTTTCGATATACTGATACAAAACTTTTCTATCAATGACAGCCCTACGGTCATGGTTATAGTTTGGGTAAAGTTTTAATAGGTGACAACTAATGGTTTTCAGGCAAGCAAGATTTACAGGAAATGAAATTTATTCCATAATAGACAAGGTTTTCTGTTATGTTTTGGAGGGAAAGATAAAGGACTATATAAAGGTATATTCATTATTTAATGTCACAACAGCAAGCTACACTTAAAGGAACAAGTTAAAGAAACATGATGTGACAGTTATTTGTTAGCCACGATAAGATTGGACTATCCTTGAGTTGAGTCATAAAATTATTTTTTTTATAAATATTCTAATAGCAAAAGTCAGCTAGACATGACCTTATTGCAAGCTTGTCTTATGTAAAATAAGCACCGATTATCCAATAAGAAAATTTAAGATTGAGATTTAATCAGAATCTGAGTATTGTTAACTTTTTTTTAAACTGTCAGTGATGCATACATTAATTCCCATGATTTAAATATTCACTACAGTAGATCAGCAGAGCTAATGTATGTGCCACAGACAATTCAATAAAATTTTACAATACAACTTATGCCATATATAAGAACACTATTTTTAATACTGCAGCAGGTTGATACAAAGGCAACTAAATATTTAAGTGTTCAAGCCAGACTTTCTACTCAAATTCAAAAGAAAAGTACATGTACTTTAAGTTGCAATAATGAAGGAAGGCACTTGGAGGGATAGAAATGTTATTATTTGTTTTTAAGGAATTATGTAACTCACTGTCTTTCTAGGCTGAAAATTGAAACATGCATTAGTTAGTAGAAACAATAACAAATCATGCAACATGATGACAATGGTTTTAGATGACAATGCTGTCATCATACACTGACACCAAACCTTTACCTCTGTATTAAATCACAAAAATAAAACATTCTGGTGTCAAAGACAAACACTCTTGGAAAATGATAGAGGATTGATCCTAGTCATATGTAAGCAGTAGGGGTGAAACAGTTAACTGATATAGCAGTTAATATTGCAATATGAATCCTGACAGTTTTTAACCAGTTCAATTTTCCCTGAACTGGCACTTAGTTATTGCCATGTTAAATGTTTTTATCAGAATCTGAAATTTAAAGGTATGAAAAAACTATGCACTTTTTAACATATAATCCATTTCACACAACTTACTAAAATGTTTGTATAAGCAAGCATTTGAAATACACATATGTATGTGATGTTGATCTAATTAAATGTGCTTTAATGCCTGCTTCTATTGTCTATGCAAAAAACAGATACCCATTGCAATATATTGCAATACGGTTTTAACCCTATCGTTACAAACCTAGTAAGCAGGGTATATAGTCAGGTGACCTTGAGAATGTTATCACACTCTGGTGTTCTATCCAATTCTTGCAACAGTCAAAAATAGATAAGATTCAAATAGTGCACAAAATAGTTATTACATTTCTATGGCTGAAAATGCCCAAGCTAGACTTAAATTGTAATTGTTTATTCTGAATCCTCTGCGCAAATTATTTTGGTAACTTATTTCTATTGCTATCCAAGAGTGGCTGTCCGTGATAAACCATGATTAAGTTATCATATTGATAGGTAAGCGCCAAACTAGTCTAACTACATATAAATAAAGTAGAATGTACACTAGTTTCGCACTGACCCATCAAATTATATTTTAGTTTTATAAAAAAACACCATCAAATAAAAACTCCACCATAACCATGTATGATAAAATATACAATGTTTTATATCTTACAACAGATTGATGTACACTAAGTGTCTCTATTTGTCTAGCCAGAGGAACATACATGTGTTCACTATAACTAGGTATCCAGGCTGGAGCACTCCATGCTCTCCAATCTCCATCTTTCTTTATACAACAACAATAATAAAAATACATAATCAAAGTACTGAAAGCACTGAATAAACAATTCATTGAAAGTTTAATATAATTTGTCAGATAAATGCAACAATGTTCTAACTTCATTATTTTTTTAAAAATTACTATTTTACATTTTCTAAAATTAGTTCTATTTTATACATCTAACCAAAACTTTACAAGTCGGATGTGTCCCCTGACTAAAGTTACGCTTCTTGTGCATTGCACTTCTCTTTTATAAGGTACATCCACCGGTTTAGTTTTAAGTCAATTAAGGTTCAATAGATTTGGACTTATGAGCCAGACAAGAAAATGCAACAAAGGGCAATAACTCCAAAATAAAGAAGTGAAGAGTTATGGTTCTTGTGCACTACACTTCTCAACTTTAAGATATATCTGCTAGTGAAGTTTTGATTTAGTAGCTTTTATAGTATTGAACTTTTGCTACGGACAAGCACTAAGGGGACACATTGGCTGCCAACATCACAGAGAGTAACCCAAATGTCACCTTTACAGGCGACACAAAAGTAAGTAGTGAGGCCAGATTTAAATGTTAAAGTGACAATAGTACATAATTTGCATAATTGAAGATATAGCCCATCAATATGTCTTTTTTGGAGAGACTGAAGAGCCTAAAGAGTCACAAAATGAACATAGTTACATAACCAAGTCAAACATCCATATAATTTCATGTATTCAAATTTACCTCTTTAGTACATCTTCCTTGTTTTTCTATGACGGGTACATTTCCTATAAAACTCATGTAAGGTCTGGGATGAAGCTGAAATTTTATTATATGTATAAACAATAGAGATGATAATTCTTTAAAATAAATACTCTAATAAAACAAGTGTTTGTGTGTGTGTGTGCATCAAGGTTCTTAACATGGAACAGAAAATAGTTATTTTAATTTATTCAACAATATACATGTATACAATTATTTAAGGTTATTTATGATGACTTATATCATATTCCGAGGACTGAATGAAACACTGTTGTAACTTCATTTGAAATTAAAGAGGGTTACAATAGTGTTTCGTTCTGTCCTCGATTCTATCACAGTATACTATTATTATAATGTTTTGAGCTGGTTAAACAAGGCAAGTTTGCCTTAAGGAAAGTAAATAGTCCAAGAGCTGATGCCCTTGCTTTGATACACTTATTAAATTATAAAATTTTACTTGTGCAAAATCTCTCATTTAATTTTGACACAAAATATGAACAACTGCACATTATTTCTTAAATATTTATGCATTATGTCAATTTTTATTATCATTTATATAGCTACATGAATATCTAATAAATTATTGTATTAATGAGAACTATTACTTCATATACAGAATTTTTATAATAGCATTTTGTATCACAGAATCACTGTTCTGATAAAACTTATATATTTTAAAAAGTTATTATAATAATTAATACTCTATTTATAGGGGCAACACAGTTAGGTAGAGCCCAATCTTTCCTAGCAATCCATTTATTTTGTGAAATAAAGTACAAGCAAACCCTCTCAACATTAGAACCAAATAGAACAATCTACTACCAAAACAAAAACCAAAAAAAAATTCATAACAAAGACAAAAAAACATTTTTAAACAAAAAGTACATAAGAAATCATTTATGTTACAGATTTACTTTATTTTTGTTAAACGAGCGCTCAACCAAAATAAATAAACTAAAAAACAAAACAAATAATACATGATTATAAATGAGTTTTTACCATATTTCCAGCAGAAGAATTCTTCTGAAATTTTGCTAAGTAAGCCATTTTTAATTTCCTAGAGTTCACACTATAGTACCATACACCTATGGTTCAAATACTGTGATACTTAAATACAAACTTTCAAATGTCCCGTTAACCAATCAAATATGTACGAAGATTGTTTAATAGACATATAATTCTGACATGATCTAATTAATTATGCAGTTTTCGAACAAAGATAAGTTACAAGATGTTACGAGATATCACTCGTGTCACAACCACCCCAAGACAAAATACACTCAATGTAACCAAGAGGCTTTCGAGTGGAAATCTCGCCGTTCTATTTACACTGATGTAACCTTACACATAAACCGTCTCTAATTGCTACTTAATGCGATCACAATTAAGATCATTTGTCAAACTATATTATTCTAGTTTGTAACGTTTTTTTATACTTGAGTTTTTGATAGACAACACATGAGTTTAGGTTTTCCAATCTTTTTCAACAAAGTGTGTAACATAAGTCTAGATGGATACGATCGAGACGTCTAGCACATTGAACTTTTATCTCTCATTCTATTTATTTCAGCATGTAAAACCTATAATCAGTGATTTTTTTTTCTACTTTTTTCGCAACACCATTCATTGCCTTAACCCACATAAACCTAAGCCTCGAACTAATAAAAATTGATGGGCTAGTAAAAAATAATTATACTTGGTATACTTGATATGGTCAGGCTAGTTGAAAATTTGCTCATTACTATTAAAAAGTTAATTGGGCTAGTGGTCAAGAATACTTAAGAGGATGATTGCAACATCTCCTACCCTTCAAATTGTAAACTTTAGCACCAACGTTTTCAAAAATTGTAAAACATGTAGATCTAATTATACAAAAAAATCATGAGAAACTCTAAATTTTCTTCATATTTTTGTGAGTTTGTCTCAATGGGAAACGACCATTCTTCAGCCCCAATATAGATGGTGACAAAAAAATTACTGAAAATGTTGGACATACACCTGTCTTATTTTCAAAGAAATCTTTTACAACACCCATACTTAACATAACATAAAATATCCAAAATCAGCCAAATACAAAATAGCATGTACAAGACAAGTTAAAATCAACCATGATTGCAAATATTACATGATAAATTCTTAGATTAAAAAATTCCAGCATTATTCCAAAAAAGTACTTAAAGTGATCAACAAAATTCAAACATCAATCCGAAAAAGAATTTAAAGCAATAAATTTAATTCCAACATTATTCCAAAACAGTACTTAAAGTGATAAACATAGTTCCCACGAACATTTAATGTTTTGATATTAAATTGGTGAACAGTTAAGTATGATCATAAAGAAAATTGAATATAGAGTCAATTTATTTTACCTAGGTTCAGAGGCTTTGCTAAAATTGAGAAATTCTCATATTCACGGCCATTTCCATACGTTTTATGTAACTTTCCCATCCAATATATCAAACGTAATTGTATATGATTCTATATTATTGCATCAGGGATTTGTCTTCATGACAGACAAGATAAACCTTGACAAACAAAGGGAGATAATCCCTTCATAACATGAGGATCACGTCTACTGTACACTTTATTAAAATTCTATCTTAACGACAAGTAGATATTTGACAGAACTATTAAAATATTCACACAATTTATTGCCGTACATGTCTTCAATGAAGAAACATTTTTATATAAATGTAAACATCTTAAAGCCCCTATATCAAGACTAACACCTTAAAGTAACCATATATCCAGTAATCGCTAAGCACATATCTAGTCAATCAAGCTGACAATTGTTGACATAATAATGAGCAGGGCAGCAAGACCAGCCAGAGGCAGGTAAAATCTAAAAAATTCTCGGGCAACTTTTTCCACTGCAATGGAAATAAATAAACTCAAAATTCTATGGAACCCCAGATTGTCCCTTCTACTTTTTGTAGGATGTGGCTGAGCGGTTACAACATTGGACTGGTAATCGTTGGATAGCCAGATCCACGTAGGTTCAAATCCTATCCAAAACCTATCCTGTTGTTTCCTTGAGCAAGAAACTTTATCCTACTAGCTTAGTATCGGGGGGCCAGGAAGCAGACTCGAAAGTAATTAATATAAGTTGCATGAACTTGTTTCGAATTAAATCCAGCTAAACTAAATTAGTATAAAAATATACTTTTTGTAATGTTTCTCGAGCCTGAAAACAAATCTACATTCTGAATGAGAGTAAGTAATGCACTGGTTACTTAATATAACAAACTTTTAGAACTTTTATTCGCAAAGCTGAAGCTCTTGGGGCTTTATGAAAAGAAAGACCTAAATCATATAATAAGAAGGCTTCATATATGTTTTAAGCTGATGTTTTTTTCAAACATCATAACCAAACTTAAATCTAAATCAGTTATTTTCTAATTACAACTGATAACAACATGCAGTGCAATAGATCACATTTTACAATGAAATTACAAAACCAACAAATTGAGAATGCATAGAGACAGTTCCAAATTTTATCTCATTTATCTCAATTTATTTAAAACAACCCACTGATAATTAATCATCAAATAATGTGGGTGGGAGAGCCCGGTGACAGAAAAATGAAAGTAGAAATACCAATAACAGCATAAAACAAATATTCTCTACATTTATTAAAGTACAAATGATATAATTCATTATAGTAATGATGACATTTAAAAATGTGAGTATACATCATGTTTTAAAAGGTTCAGATATCGTAATCTCATAGATCTGTTCCATTGTTATAATATGATAAATCGTGATAACTCGACCAGTTCTTTGATCCCTCCTTTAACCCTTAAATTAACATTCTTCCACGCTTCTATCAGTTAGGTTTCATTGTCTTGTCGCTTTTAACAAGTGACAGCTCAGTTTGATTAATTTAAGTAAATAACGCAAACACAAACTTTTCATTTTTTCTCATTAAAATAATAACATAGAAAAAGGGAACCCCCTGCATATTGTGGTTATAGTTGAGGTGGTTAAACAAATATGTGGACACTTAATCATTAAGACTTCATAAGATTCAGGAAATTCCTGTTTCTAAATATTGTTGCTTCGTTGCCTGGAAACAAGGGGTTTTGACATGGATTCTGCACAGACTCTAAAAGAATCATTAGTGATGTGCCCTGTGTTTTTATGACTATTTTCTGTTTTTGCATTTTTTAATAATCAAAGTTTTATGCTTATGCACATTCACCAATTTTACTGCTATTACCCCTGATATCTATTTATCAATCTCCTTGGGGAGTCTTTTACTCCGCTTACTCTAACATATTGGTGCAACAGAATTATACCACCCTAGCAGGTACCCATTCACTCTTGGATGGAGTAAAGTGATAGCAGGTTATTTCCTAGCTCAAGGAAATTAGCAATATCCCTGATGGGAGTTTGAACTCAGGTTTTCTTGATACCTCAGAGGGCATCCTACCACTGGACTATGGCTCCTACATGCTTCTTTCTTATTATTACCAATACTCTAGTAATTCTACCTTAACTTGTTTAAGGATTGAATCATATTAAAAACTTTACAGCAAGCAGTGGATATTAGCATGTTTACCAATTTTGGAATTTCAAATTAAATTAAAGCGTTGACCTCTCTTGTTTAATCTCTTCATTTAATTACTTCAATGATGCCTAGCTCTTTAAAAGTTTATTAATATTTACATATCTTTCACACATGTAATCTTGACCACAGAGTAACTGGGAATTTCATGAAAAATAAATGAGAAGTCATGGCTGTAAAACCCCAGCTTGAATTTGCACCTTACTATCAAAATAATACAGTAAAACTCGGTTATAACATACTCGCTGGGCCAAAGAAAAAAGGTATGTTATAACCGAGGTATGTTATATCCATATAGCATACTAAGTATGTTACATACAAAATATGAAGAATGGGCCAGGAAAAATGGTATGTTGTAACCGAGTGTATGTTATAACCGAGTATGTTATAACCAAGTTTTACTGTATTCAGTTTGTACTAAAACATTAAGGTTAAGCACAGATATTTTTCCTTGTATAATAGGGGCCATTAACAGACCCCTTCCCCTTCTTAAATATCAATGAAATCAAAGAGTTTCCTCCAATTTTTTGTTCTGAAATTTTCTTATCTCTATCAATGAAATTGCAATTAAAATTTCCCCAAATGTCCTAAAATGCATAAGGCCCTCATTCCTCTTCCCAAATACTGAAAAACACCAAGTGACAAGAGAAGAAGAAAATCAGTTTTCAAGAGAAAAAAGGGTGTCAAAAGGTGAATGACAGTTTCAGGAAAACTCTTAAAACATTAAGTTCATACAATTCCAGTTCTACCAAAATAGTCTCAGAATATATTTATACATGTGGAGTTGTCAATATGAAACATCTACAGTAAAAAAACAAGTAAACAGCCTGAAGTATCTAAAGAGAAAATTTCTTAACTAAGTTCAATCACTGCAGCAGTCATTGCCTTTATATTTTCACAAGCACTAGTCTGATTTCAAAAATCATATAGTAAAGGACAAAATTGTCAACTAGCCCAACTATGTAGTGATTTTCATTTGCCTGGATCAATTTTTTTCTAATTTTGGGCTTCAGGCTAGGGGGTTAAGGCAATGACTGCTTGACTTGCAAAGAGTAATTAAGCTATCTATCTATGAAATACAAAAAAACCCAGAATAATACAGGGCTCAAATTTTAGCTCACATACTGGCAAAATGCAAGTGGATTTTGAAAATTGTGAGTAACTTTTATTTTAACTTACAAATTTTCAAGAGTTGAAATCGCAACATAAATCTTTCTGTTTAAACAAATGAGGCTCAAATCAGCATTGAAACAGTCAAATAGATCGATAGCATTAATTAAAATTCACAGTACAAACATTTTCGATATTCTTTGTCTATCCTACAATGACGCTCTTGTTCTATCTATAGTTAAATATAGTTCTATGTTATATTGCATATATGAAAAGTTACTATGTTTGCCATTAAAACTTAGAGAAAAATGCGAGTGAGTTTTTTCATTTTTGTGAGTTAGAATAAAATCAACTCGCAAAATTTTGCAAGTACAATATTTTGTTAAATTCGAGCCCTGGATAATATCAACTGAAAAAAAAATCATACACCATATTCCTCCGCACCAAAAAAAATAATTCCCAGCAACCAAATCTACAAGATAAAAACATGAACATTAATAATATAAATATACCGTTTCATAGAATACATGTGGTGAAAGCCCTACTCCATCGCAAGTTAAATCTCTCTCATATATACAAGGATGATCAAAACTATCAAATATTGCATACGTCTGGTCATAACTTAAGTCTAAATCAAAACTATACTCTCCAGAACTTGTCTCAGCATACTTGTATCTGGTACAAGAATTTAAAGACAAGTCAGTATTAGATCTAGCCAACAATACCATTGCTATTTTGTTGGCCAGTTGTTCATCAACCACTCCTTGCGTCTTCATCTGTTGTCCCTTCAACTGGAACAAGGGATCAGTTAGTTTTGTTCTTGGAGGAACTGAAGCCGAGGCTGACCTATTTCCAGAAGAGGTAGAAGACAGTGGCGCTCGTTTCTTTCGTTTAGATTTACTACTCATAACATTGTCATGGTTTATTTGAGGTAAGATATTTTCCTTCTCTCTTTGAGACAAAGCTATCAGCTGATCCATCTTGAAGTGAGTATTAATCAGGCAAAAGTAATTTTCAAGTCTATATCTCATCAATTTAGCATCAAATTCTAGTCACTCTGATACTAGACATCAGTTCCTTTTATCAAGTCATTTTATGTATGTTTGGAAAGGCTTATATGTAGGATGTCACATTTTCATGATTTTTTTATTACAAAAATCAAAATTTGTTATAATTTATTAATCCAAATCATCACAATTCTATTGTTTTATGTCCAAATTAAACTCCAAGTGACACTATTCATATTTCAAATATCTGCACAAAAAAGTAAGAAAACTAAGTATCAAAATACTCCCTTCAAGAAATCTATCACAGAATTTTAAACACTCACAGAACCGGCTGTCAAACCCCAGAAAATCACAGTATGTAATTCCAAAATTTCATAGCCGTCCGAGATAAAAATTTCCATTTACTCAAAATCACATGAAAAAAGCCTTAAGACTCTAATCCATAATAAATTATCAATAAAAACCAATTCAATATCAAAGCCAACATCAGTATATAAAATCCCTTGAAAATCAATTATCTGAGGCCAGGCTAAAAGACGGTAGGACCACTTAATGTGAAAGCCCAGGTTTGCAATATAATGGTATTAAACAAAAACCATGATTTAACCCAATGATAAACAGTACTCAAGTAAAAGTGGTTATGCCGTCTTGGTGATTGTCTACATTGTCAAAATATCAATCTGGTCGACTCGCGATCTATCAAAGTTTATTGGTCTTTCACTTATCATTCAGACAAAATGCAATAATCCTTAACTTATTTAACGAAAATGATTTATCAAGAATCCATGTCAGTCTATAACATATAGCTGGCTATATAATTCTTAGATATAAAACCCGTACATCATTTGCGAAATGGATTTGTACTTGTTTGAACAATGAAACTTTTGATCTAAACTATAATAAAGTCTACAAAAGACGTCCCATTTTAAATGTATTTCATTCAGATGTCATATTAACGTATCTAAGACAAATTCATGCCCACCAATTATTAGTCTTTGATTTATTCGTAAAAGATAACACCAAATATGGACATGAATATTGTTCATTATTCTAAACACTATAATATTATAGGTAACACGAAATCTGAGGTTAACACAATGCATGCATTTTAAATATGATTGCAAACATATCTTTCCATAAATTTTCACAAGCACTAATCTAGCCCAATTATTACATTCTATAGTATTTTGCAAAATTTTCAACTAGCCTAAGTATATAAAATGATTACTTTTCCCTCTCCCTGTTGTATGGGCTAGTTGGTTAATGAGAAGACAGCCATATGAAAGTTATATATAAAAAAAATCATGCCACTGTTTAAAAAAAATGAAATGTGCATTTCATTACTTAATCTTCTAAATTCACTCATCTAAAGCAGCACATCTAGTATACAAGGTCATTTCCGTGCAATAAAAATCCACCAAACCAATAGTAAAACGAGTGTTACGACATCTACAGACAAGACATTAGGTCTGTCCCTAACTTTCTAACAGTACAAGTTAAACAATTTGAACAGTGGCATCTACTTACTATCTACATAACATCAAAAATTAACATAATTTAAAAACTATTTGTTTAAATCAAAGACAACATAATTTACATGTACAAATACTAGGACAAATATTAAAGTAGTTGAAACGCCCTCGATGAATGGACAATGATTGGATGCATACAATCAGACGGATTCGCAATATGAAAAATAATCGTTTTAGCAAATACAACAGATAGTTATGAAAAACGTATAGTAAACATCATTATCATGTATAAACACTTAGGCCTAAAAATGGCTTGTTTCTGGCTTCCCGACCAGCCATATTGTTTTAACTGCCAACCATAATTCTTTTGAAGTCAACATTAGTTGAAAATATACTAAAAGTCTACAAAAAGGGACCCTAATTGAGTGAGCTTTACAAGTAATATCGCTGAACAATTGACAAAAAAAAATATAATTAAAAAAAATCTTGCTTTTTGACCCCACTTTTTGACAACTATATTTGGCCTTATAACCTGACCCTCTTTTTCACATGCACTATAAATTTTAGGTCTTTATTTCTTCAGTATTTCACTGCATATGGCGGCAATATCAATATCTATCATACTTTTATATCACAGTACAAAGTATGCACAAACAAGTGCCAAGTTTCATGAAAATTATGATTTTAATTATTATTCTTTCTACAAACCTGCACATAATGCTCATAGAGTGTGATGCAGTATGAATAGATAGATACAAACAAAAAAGAATACCATTAGTATTGCAAACCTATACTTTCGACAATTATGCCCATTAAATTCCAAATAAAAAACACAACATACAAATCAATTAAATATTAAGACATTAAAACACTTGTAGAAAATCTGTACATCTCAACAGGCTGTCAAGATCACACTGTATAAAACATACAAACATGTCAAACACAAACTTAATAGATAACAGACGTTCTTTCATTTTAATAGGCAATAAAAGAATAACATTATTTTAAGCTCTCACTTGCATGTCACAATTAATAAATAAATTTAGTTATCAATCGTAAATTAATCCAAACATAATCAATAAAAATTGAACAAATTAGTCATCATGGATACAGACTATAAACAGTGTCCAAGTTATCACCTACTTTAACCACACAGTCCATTTTCAAAATAAAACACCCACTGAACTCTCTAGAAGCAGCAAGTTTGTACTACTACAAAAAATGTACCAAACATTTCAATCCATTGACCAAGCAGACTAGGTAACCAGTACGGAATAAAAGGTTTCAAAAGACTTCCTATAGCAAATATTTCTACTTCAAAGAATACAAAAACTCAGAAAACGAGCACATAGATTTCTTCAAACAACAAACTTCAGTTGACAAATAATTATTCCCGAGTTCACACACAAGGTATTTGCCGTTGTTAGATAACTTGATTTTTTAGTTAAATTTACTTCTCTCAGCCGAGCATTCAGTGAAATGTTTGTTAAGATTATACCAGATCGACAAATCGTAACAGTCGAACAAATTAGACTTAACGAGATAACAATAAGAATTGGTTAAAAAAAAACTTTCCCCTACTCAAGTAGACTTAAACAGGAGGGCAAAAAACATAACAATGAAGATTCACTTTTGTTTACTTTAAATATCCTACGAGTAAATTAGTTTTCCCCCTATTTAACGCATTGACAAACTGTCATAATTAAGTTCTCGAGCACTTAAGGTAACACTTCGTTCATTATAAATTTTGTTACACATTTTACTTTCACAAAAGGTAATATACTTCTATATATAGAGAGATAAGACCACCCACCTTTTGTTAACAAATTTGTAACTTTAAATAAATATACTCACTTAAAAATATTTTACATACAAAATATACAATAGAATATGAAATGATATAATAAACACAGCCGAAGAAGAAATATGCTACTTTGTAACATTCAAGGACATGTTCTCATTGTTATATGATTTTTTTCTTTTATGTTCAGAGATAATTTCTCATTGTTCATAAATCACATGTTTGGTTATAAAAAATTTATCAGAACAACTTTATTGACGAGTCAAAACCTTGTAACTTTAATTCCAAAAAAGTAAAGTTACAAGGTTTTGACTATACAACAACGATAAACATCTTTTTCTTCATCACTATGGCAAATTTGGAAGACTTTTTTGGACAATTCATACCTAATTTAAACAGAAGTATGCATGATTGTTTTAAATTCTTAATTTCCGAATTTTGTATTCCAGTTTGGAGATAAAAAATGACTGATCACTAAAATACTTATTTCCTATTTCACACAAATGAAGTGCCAAGGATAAAATCTCTTAAGGAGCTTCTCTAACCAGCTTCAAGCTAGTTATCTGTTGAGTTTACAATGGTAAAATCCATCATGTAGATTACACAAGGGGTTTTTCAGTATTTGGGGAAGGCGCCCAAGGCCTTTTTTATACAGAACATTTAGGGAAATTTTATCGCAATTTCATAGATAAGGGGAACAAAAAATCCAAGTTAAACTCCAAATTTAGGGAAAACAGCACGATAAAAAAAAATTCAATTGGGGAACGCGACTGTAAACCGCCCCTGTTATATAAGGAAAAAAAGGTATGTACACTAAATAGAATAATACCTCATACATATTAAAGAGTTTAAACATATTTCTCATTATAAAAATTCAAGTTTATTTGGCAAAAATATTGCAACATTACAGCAAGTTCAAGTTTGTAATAATATTTGGTGAAACTATTCTGACATGACAATAACTTCATTCTCATATATGATAAAAGTGCATGTCAATACAATTACAAGCAAATTTACATATCAAGGTAGAATGCATTGTATTTAATCATCAAACTGACCACTGTGTCCACACCTGTTTACTTTATTAATAAAATACTGTATAAAATATAGCAATATTCAATCATATCATACAATAAATATTGGCTATCAAGAAAAGTAAACAATTTTTTTCATTATAAAACCAATCTAAAAGTAAGAATTGTAATTGATAGGCATAACAATTGAGAAATACCAATAAGGTTTAATATTTTATTGTACTTTATACTATTTTCTTAGCAGTTAGTCAACTTACTCACTGCCCCTTAAAGGTTAAGTCCTCAAACATAAGTAATACCCTAGGAAGATTTATTCTGTTGGATTTAATGCTGTAGCAACAAATTGTATAGGTCATATAATGGCGTCCAGCTCACCTAGCTTTCCTGGGCTGTGTTTCATTAAAAAATCCTAGCCTAATGGTTGCAGACAAGGTGCGCTGGACGCCATGAAATGACCCTTGTCTGCAACCATTACTCACCTACCCTTTGGCAATGCTGGAAACTTCTCCATATATTATTGTCAAATTTCATGGAAGGGTATCCACTCCCTCTTTGGGATACAAACCCATACCCCATTCAGGACACTAGGTTGGAAATCTAGGTGCACTACTAACTGTGCTACTGGCCCGGGTTATTCTAAGGTAGAATAGCAGGCTGCTGCACAGTGTGCTGTTTCTCTCCTCCAAGCCCTTTTTGCTCTTCATTATGCAGAAAAAGTTACTTTGATACCCTCTTGATATGCCCAGTCCACCTTTTTCTGCCTCCCTACCCTTTTCTGAACTAGGCTTTAAATCTGTACTTAGCATGTACATCTTTGCCACAAGCTCAACCATTGTAAGGAATAGTATAACTATTCTCAGGGAAATCCCGTCGAAAGCACAGTTGGATTTCAAATCTAGAGTACCTAAGGGGGTATGTATTCTAATCCCACACAGGGAGGTTATACCCTTCCATGTAAATTTGACAATTATGTTGATTTTCCTCCATTGATAAGACAATATGGAGAAGTTCCTGGCCTCGTGGAAGAGTAGGTGAGTACTGGTTATAGACAAGGTTCCAGGTGGGCCAGACACTGTAAAATAACCTAAAAATGTGTTGACACAGCATTAACCACTAATTGTTTGTATCAGATAAGAAAAGAGTAGATCAGGCATTATTGCTTACGGTCAAAGTTCAAAATTTGATATTTTTGTTAGAAAGTGAATTTTCAAGTAGTTTTAAATATTATCATTAATTCTTTTCACAATGATCTAGCATGATTTTGTTCTATTTATCGGTTCAATAGCGAGTACTCTAAAAGAATTAACATGTTTAAGTAAGTGCTGTAAACAAACGATGGATTAAGAGATCAAATATTAATTTGTGTTATCCGATATGTGATTAAAGATTTAAGACTGATAAATACGCCTACTTCAGACTTGACTTAATGTTCGAAATAACTAAACAGGTGAAATAGGCTCTACCATTCATAAAAACTTAAAATATAATATAAACATTGCTTTAATTTAATTTTAATATTAATAAATAACATTATCAAACCAATAACATTTATTTTGCTTAACTTCCAAATAAGAAGTTTATTTTTGACATTTTGTTTTCTTAATTTTATTTCATATTCGTAATGCTTTAAACAGCTATTAATTTTTTTACATGATCCAATTTATATTATGTAGCAAATTAATTTCTAGTATATAGTAGTTTCACTTGGCTTTTTTAATCATATGGCTAAAGCAATTTTTACTTTAACTATTTTTTTTCTTTTACCCTAGTCTTATTTTACTCTTTTTTACTTTTCCCACCTAGGCCTTCATTCAGAAATTGTAAATAGATAAAACAGGAATAATGTCGCATATCTAGAGAAAAAAAAACATTCAATAATATAAAATTAGCAACTGAATAATAGTATCAATAAA
This sequence comes from Mactra quadrangularis, assembly GCA_025267735.1. Classification (NCBI taxonomy): domain Eukaryota; kingdom Metazoa; phylum Mollusca; class Bivalvia; order Venerida; family Mactridae; genus Mactra; species Mactra quadrangularis. The sequence goes on along the minus strand of CM046309.1, from coordinate 53,362,602 downwards.
TTTTATTCACCTGTCAGTGGGGCATACATTAACCCCACTGATTTAAATACTCATCACAGTACTTATGTACTGTACTTCAATAAAAATATCTAAAAAAAGCAAGGTTTAAGTATGCCCCACTGACAGTTGAATAAATTTTACATGCTTTTTTAACAATTTTTATCACAAAGGGAGACAACTCTGTCATAAAACATGATATTTTTACATGATTACGTCCCTTGATGCACACACAAAAATATATAACTACAGATTGGTGTAGTTGGCACATATGAAAGTGTTAAAGATAACATGACAATCTTAATATTTATATAACATATCATAAAACATTTTTATGAACAAAATAAATATTACATTAAATTGAACTAAACAAACACTTACAGTTAATAAATGTTAGTGCAAACTTTAATAAAATTGTACCCATAGATAACATTTGATCAATATATGAAGTTTAGAACAATAAAATACACTTGATGCATGCATTATGTAAAATGCATTTCAATAAAAATTGAAAGTTTGTAGATTTCCAATGATAAAAATATGTGGCAGAGACCTCCTGCATTGAGTAAATAGGTACGAAAATGAGCTAACAATAAAAAATTCAAGTGGGCCCATTTTTATACTGGTTAAAATTTTCTAATTTAAGTTCATACTGGAAGGCTATGGTCATAAAAGAGTTGTCCAATAGAAGATCCAGTCTTCTATTTCATGTATAATGTAAAGCATCAGTAGAATCACATCTTCATTCCTGTGAATTTCAAACACAGTACTAAGTCATGAGCTTGCCTCAGAACTTGGACCATTGTACCCAGTATTTCAAAACCAGCCATAACTGGTTCCTAGCCCAGTTAAAAAATTGTAATGGCTTCCTCCCTAGGGTAAGTATCCAGCAGAAGACCTTCTCAAGATAAGTCACAACTTATGACACTCAACTTATAGTTAAATTCTAGCCATAATGCATCTATATGGCACAGAGAGACCCAAGTAAAAATCTAAACTAAAAGTAAGAAGACAGCCAAAGACTTAACCCTACTGTATACGTCTTAATATTGGCGCCCGTTTTATTTTGGCGGTTTTGGCGGTCGATGTCGGAACCGCCAAATATTAGCCCCGCCAATATTAAACACCGCCAAATATTGACTGCGCCAATATAAAACACCGCCAAAATAAAACACCGCCAAAATATTGCGTAAGTAAAGCTACTCTCACTGTCTTACTATGATTTAGTTACTTCCCTTTTTACTTAACACAACGCGAGTCAACTATCGTAATAAAGAATTACAAAATACATATTTGAAAATTTTTAAAACATTTTGGTTTTTATGTTCACGTTTTGTTGCTTATTCTTGCTTGAATATGTAATAAACTGTCATAATCAAGTATGCATTTGTGTTATATTATTCGTTATATATCGTTTTAAGATGATCAGCCACAGTTCATTCAGGATAAATTGAGATATTGTTTGCATGTAGTATTATACAGTTTTGTCTCAGGTTACATCATCAAATGTTTTATGAACGAACTTTTAATACAGAAAAATGAACAGAGAAGTCTAACAATAAACGGACAACGTCAGCTATCGAACAATATTTTTACTAATATGAAGCTAGATTGCAACCAGTTTGAATACGTAATTATGACAGTTTTACAATGTAATTGCCCTAGGGTATGGTGTTGTTGTGAAGTATACAATACGTACAACATAAACTACCCGTTATTTGTCACACTTCAGCCCACCGTTATAATTGTATCCTCATTAATCTGGGTACCTGGTATGTCAGTTTGTATACAACGATTGTCTATTAGAACACAACAGTTAAAACGCTAGTCAACTACAGATGTTTTAAATGCTAATTAAAACAAATCAAATGATATCAATTATTCAATAAACATATCATATAATGAACGGTTTCCGCCATTGTTCAATTACCAAAAGGTACAAGGTTAACGCCCGTTTTATCCGAATTGATTCTTATTCAAACAATTAATAGAAAATAACTTTCGTAAGAAACAACAACAACGTTTAGTTATTAATATTCATTTATGAGATAGTCTTTAATTATATTTATACATTCTTGATTTTAAAAGCATCAATCAGTATCAATAATTTCATATCATGAGAAATTGATGCTCGGAGTTACCTCCCTTTCAAAACAAATAATTTTCGCGTTTTAATTTTGGCGGCTAAGACGACGAGCATGGGTTAATTTTGGCGGTTCAGACAACTAGCATGGGTTAATATTGGCGGTTAGCCTTCAACCGCCAAATATTGACCACGCCAATATAAAAACATCGAAAAAACGCCAATATTTGCACCCGCCAATATAAAGACGTATACAGTATATAAAATGTACATTTACACAGTATGAGCTTACCTGTTTTTGTGGTACCCATTTGTTCAAGGCATCAACCCATACCAGTTTTTCATTAGTTCTATCTGCGTAGATATAATCATCATCCAGTTCATCACCACTACCATCACCTCCCTATAAATAGTTTAATATACAATAAAACATACATCACTATCAACATAGGTCAGACTCTTTGAAAAAAGTTCCTGTCCAATTTTGTTATAGTTTCACTTGCATAAATAAGTAAACACTTTGAGGAAAAGGCCTTTATAACCCACATGAGCTGATCATTTATTAGTCGGCAACCTTTGATATAACCCACTGATTTTCTTGGAGTATATTCAAGTCAAGCCCATTTTTCAAAATATTAGTCATGCAATTGAAGGGTTATAACTCTAAAAGCTGATGAATAGTTTTGCCCTGGTGGTGCAACTTGATGAAGCTATCCCAGCTCAAACATTTTGCTGCAGTCTGTGAAAATTGAATGAAAACATTGCAACTTGGTAAATAGGCAAAGCAAGCTCCGATTCCATTCAGCTAGTAGGCCACAAAGTAATGGCACTCAGTTTGTTCATAATTACAGTCAGTCTTCTACAGAGGTACATAAAGTGACTCAATACCTCGGAACATTTCTTAAAAAGGTGACTTAACATCTTAGTAGAGCCATATATAAGCGCAGACCCTTAAGTTTTTTCACCATGAACCACTAGGCTTTTTGCCTAATAAAGTGAATTTACAGATCATTTTTCCTGTGGAAATTTCTTTGAAATAATGCATTTTTACCATGGATTTTTCTCCCTGCCCCCACACACACACCAATAAAATTTCCCCAAATGTTCTAAATAAAGTGAGGCATTTGGCCTCTTCCTACAATACTGAATAAAGCATATAGTACCAATGTTATGTGAATTTATATGATTAAACTCAAACCTGCATAAGATGTAAAGTAGGAAATGGATATGTGGGTCGTATTCTTGTTGGCTCAGATCTAATAGCTTGTCGACTAAACTCTGATCCATTTTCTTTATTAAAGGCATGCCATGTAGTAGCCCTTCCTTGCTGTACAATGTGAGCCCCTGCTGGTCCTTGATAACCCTGAAATGATATTACAAGACTAGTGTCATTTAGGTAGAATCCCAAAAAATAAAACTATCTTTGCAACCACAGAATTTTTCTCTGAGAACTGAAATCTAATAGTACATAGTATTTCTAATGTTTTCATCATGTCAGATTTTTTAATAATAATTATTGTTCTGAAGAACAGAACGAATACGGTCAAAATAGACCATATCCGGAATTCAAATATTTGGGTTTTTCCATGTAGGTACAAACAAACTTTTACTGTTACATTGAAAACACATGTACAAAGAACAATAGGATTTAATCCATATTTCGTGATTTTTATCAATAATGTGTAACAAACTTTGTTTGTACCTACATCACACGGACGGAAAAACCCACAAATTTGAGTTCCGAATCAAGTCTATTAGGAGAACAATGTTCTCTTCCATTAGTTTTGTAATCAAATAAAATTAATCGAATGTACTGTTTTTCCGTATGTTGCGGAATGAGGTATGAATAAAGCACATGTTTAGATCGGACATAAGTTTTCGTTATTTTTTCGAGAAATTAATAGTTATTCATCGCATTATAGAATCCTTTGGAAAAATTATTTTTGCAATTAACAGCTTGCATGGACAAATTAAACACTACACTAGTTTCGTATCACAGGGAGATAAGAACTTACTTTCATTAAAAGTTTTCATTAATAATTTAGCAACAGAAGGCTGTTTTAAAAGTCTAATATATGAAACATTTTTTACAAGATGAAATTAATAAGAAATATTATATTTTGTAAACATTTATCACCATTTTAAAATATATTCATGAATCATGATTGTAATTGGCATATTAAGCAGATTTCTACCTCTCATGAAGTGACTGAGACTCTAGACTACCGTATAAAACTATTCATTATATTGGAAACTAATTAGTAGTAAACTAAATACAACCATCTGGGAAAATGATATTAATCAAAATCATATAATAATAAAATTGACACATATTTTGACTAAAATTATATAATTGCTTGTAAGCAAATTACATATTCAATTTCTACAGTGAATAACAACTGCACAGAGTAAATTGAATGAAATTTCAACATTGATTACATTTACAGGGCTCGACATTAAGGCGCAGCCGACAGACATTCACTGGTTCAAGTTAGGTCCGGTCTGGTGGAGTTATCTCGTAGGTAGCCCGACCGGGCTACTTAATTTTGATCAAAACTTTAATTACCACAAAAAATCAATCCGATTTCAGTTAACCAATCTCAAATTTAAGGCTACAAAAACTTGTTTACGCTTTATTTACGAGCATCCTAATGCATTTGAAAGTAATCTGGTGCGTATGTGTGTGTTAAATCGAGCCGTCTTGAGGCGTACTAGTCCGGGGATTTCCTACACACGTTCGATAATATACGTAAATTCGGTGAAAGTAGGGTTTTTTTTTTCTTCAGAAAAATATGAACGGCAAGATTAATGTTAAAACTTTCTCGAAATAAAATGATAAATTAGCGGGCGTCAAAATATATTTTAATAAAGAACATTCAATTTCCCGCGATCCCCGATATTTTTTATTACCGGCCATTTTTAGCGTACTAAGTCATCAAAAAAATTGGGTCACGCTTGTTTGAAGTTTTAATTCTACATGTAATTAACAATTAAATTAAAGTGGACTCTTTGATAACACAATGCGACATTGCAATTATGGCATTGTTACGCTATCAAACATCGACTAAGTGTTAAAAATACCTACACACATCTTATCTTAAATTGTTTACATCAATATCCGTTTAATATTGCCGACGCACGCTCATCGCCAAACAAAGGATTAATATTGATTTAATTGCTGCTAACAAATGTAGACTCCCCGGGGTACATGACATTGAGTTACGTACATTAAGGCAAAGAAATTAATATGACATACACCCATATACACATAGCATAATTATGCATGTACTAACACGATCAACTTATTTTGGAAAATAAAGACTGTCGGCAATGTAATGTTATAGCCGATTATGCGACACATTTGCTCGGCGATTGTAACTATGCACATCTATTTATAACTTTCACGGCGTTTTAAAAGATAGTTTTATTTTTAACAAAAAAATGAAAAATGACTTGTCCGGACCTTGGAAAATTCGATACGACTCGGAAAAATCGGATAGTTGATTTCGTAACCCCCGATATTTTATTGAAGAAATCAAAATATACATTCATTTTAATTTTTTTATTAGGTTCTTCATGCATATTTATGCATGGTAGTAATATTTTACCACAATAAATACTATGACTGCTATGAAATGAGACGTATTGTCAATTTAGTCGGTAATAATTGAGACAGGAAAAATCGGAATGGTCAGGGCAAAGACCCTATAAATAAGGTCCTTGGTCAGGGCTAGTGAAAAATTGGTCAGGGCTAGTGGATTTGGGCATTTACTAGCCCGACCGGGCTAGTAAAAAAATAAGTTAATGTAGAGGCCTGATTTAATGTGAAAAATTGACTCTTCGGAAGTTATGACATTATCATTTAATACTGACAGATTGGGAACAGTCTTACAACTTAAAGTAATCTTATAGTACTTATTATATTAAACTTAAGGAGAATTATGTACAGTTTTCTGCAAGGTAACAATATTTAACTGACTGGAAAATCTTTTCAAGTCTAAGATCCAGCTTCTTATAGATCTGAGGAGGTGTTTGACAATAATGTTTCTATTAAGACAAAAACCATTCAATTATCAATAGTCTAGCAAAATTCAATTTGTGTTGATTTACAAGTTTGATATAATCATTTGTAAGAGTAGTTTTATTCATAGACATAACTCATTAAAATAAAAATCCATGGTCTAAACTGGGATCAACTCACAACCTTCTGAGTAGTAAGCACACACTTGAGATCAACCAATATATATGTCACCTACAATGCAAAGGAAGTACAAGAACCTATCTACTTCTGCTACATTGAATTATATCTTATGGTCATTTTTTAGACTATAAGATCTTATATAGAAATTACATAGGTCCATGATAAATATCAGGGTATTAGGCTGGTTCAACATGTATGTAAACCAATTCCTATCAAAGATGTTTTTTCTCTAGGCATGTTAACATATTCAATACATTTGTTTTTGTGTGTACATTTTCAGCACCCACAACAATATGGACAAGGAAAATATGCAAAAAGAAACAAGCATATCAGGTAAACTTTGGACTTTAATAATCGTTATTAAGATGTAGGACTACGATGACGTCATACTGATTCCAGTCATGAATGATAACTCATGCATACTTTTGTGCAGGTGCGTTATGACTAAGAGTTAAATTTGTATTAAGCCGTTATTTGATGACCAAGTTTCGCAAAAGTTGGAATTGTATTTTAAAATTATCTGTATTTTTTGAAAATTGAAGAACTGAAACCAGGGAATTAGACTTTTCAGAAAGATACAAATGTGATAAATGTTGATAGGTACACAAAAGTCATAAATTTATTTCACTGAAATGTTATCAAAAGGCTAGATACTTAATTTAAGTAAGGAAATTCTTTTCATAAGACGTTCTTATATGGACACATGTTAAGTACTACTAGATCTATACTTATAAAACTTTTTAAAAACATATTTTCCAATATTTGTGAAGACAACGTTTATCACACTATCAAAATATAAAATTAAAGATTTATTGATTTTGTTAAAATTTGTAGTTAAAGTATTTAAATCTGTCCTCTTAAAAATAAAGCCCAAGTTAATGAAAGTATTGATAAATTAAATTTAAACTGATCAGCTGTGCATTGTAAAGTTTAAATTTATTGTAAAAAAAGTTTTTTTCAAGTCAGGACAAGTACAAACTGATAAAAATATATAGATAGTATTAAATAAATAGAAACCAGTATATGCCTACATTTACAATATACTTTCAATTCTTATCAATTTAATTTAACGATCATCATATTTTATAAAATACAATAACGGTCAGGTCAGAATTAATAAAATTATAGGCTTGGGTAATTCGAAAACCAATAATTCAACAAAATTTCAATTCAAGTTTGTTTGAATTTTAAATTATATTTTATTATAAGTATTTTAATACTATATGATTTACAACTAAGTGTATAACATAAAATTTGAAAATATTGTTACTTTGAACAATTGGAAATATAGTTATTTTAAAACCATTATTGACAATTTAAATAACTTATAATTCATTATCTAGGACAATTTTACTGATATAAATGAAATTTGACATGGAAATCCTAACTTATAAATGCCCTTGTTAGTTCAGTAAGCCCAGACTTTTTATATTTTCGTATTACAAAAATCCCCACCCTAATTTTTTCAGAAATTGAAAAAAAAAATCTAGATAATTGATTTTTTTATTAGATCTACCCACCATACTTATTTTTTCACCAAAAAAGAAAAAAAACGAACACATCCACGAATAAGCTCAACGTGTCAATTATCACAGTTTGAGAAAATGTCAGTGAGTTTCTGAGACAAATATATCAATTCCACTCAGAGCTTGTACAAAATGGGTTTAAAAGTCAATTGTAAGTGACATCTTATACCTTTTTTGTTTCGACCTACCATACTCATTTTTTAAGGCATTTCTAGTTATTCACGCACTTCACTCTAAATCAAGTAAGACAGTTGTCAGTCACAGATGAGAGCATGTGCTTAGTACTTAAGGTTAAAAGCTTGAATTTAGAGGTCTAGACTTAACCACGGACCCAGAGTACTGACCTTTACAGTAGAGCTGTCATTGATTGGGCTCGAAGCATATCCACAGTATCTAGTCAATGGGGTACCGTCAATGTTTTAGACCTGTTTGTTGATAATTTATGACAGCACACCTGTTTCCACTTACGATAGAAGGTTTGTCACGTAAATTATGACACTTTTTTGGTTTACCTATAGATATAAGCTTTATTATCAATATTTGAAAAAAACATATCGAATATTGATCGGGAAAAAAAATTTGTTGGAATCGATGACAGTTCTACACTACAGTCATCGCCTAGAATTTTTATTCAAGCACTAGCCTGATTAATCATGTAATAAACTAAATGCCAAACTTATCAACTAGCCCAGTTACAAAAAAATAAGCAATTTACACTAGCCCTAATCAGTTCATTCACCCCAAACTTTGGGCTAGTGGGTTAAGTCAAAGACTTTACTACAATATAACTGAAAAATGTTGAAATGTTAAACCACTGTCCAGATCTGTTTCAAAAACAAGTTTAGATAATACATACCTCCATTGATAAGCAACAATCTAAATGAGTAAAATCAAATAGTTCCATATAGTTAAGTATAGAGGAAGATCTATGAATTCAAAAGACTCAACAAATAGACAAACTGATGACCAGGAGTACATTGAAATATGAACCAGGGGTATCAGAAAGATACAACAAACCAAAAACATTTTTTGAAAAAAAACACATTGTGCATATACTAAAAAGACATGACAACTACCAAAAAACTTATATAAGATAGAATTACTGTCAGACATTGAATGTCTAGATTTAAAGAGAGACAGTCTTAACTCATCTCCACATATGACATAAGGTAAATAAGACAAAATCTTGCAACCTCCTGATATTACTATAACTGCAAATTACATCATATCATATGCCTATGTTCAAACTGGAGCCTTTAATTTCAAAAACTATCAGACTAGTTGTCCAACTAAGATTGTTTTGATTGTGAAATTTCATTCAAGTCAGAAAACAAATAACTTTCTATTTCTTATTTTCTTTACATATAAATACCACAATACAAAAATCTTTATGTATGGATATGTAAAAAGATTTAATGTCAATTCAATAACAACCATAATCAAAAATAGTTCCATTTCCATTTATTATGATAGGTTGAACAGTAAAATTGATTTTGCTATCATATTGACATTAACATTAGTGCTGCGTCACTACATTCAATTATAACCCAACATTTTAACAAAGTATAAAACTTTCTTTTAAAAAATCATGTTACTATTTTTACATAAATAGTAAAACTTCTTAAGATTAAAAGTATGTACTTCTTCTGGTCAATAAATGTTTATGTCCACAGGTACCTAATTTCTTTGGGAAAAAATCTTTCATGATAGTAAAAATATAATTTGAAAACCAATCAAGAATGCAGCAAATGCACCAACCACTACTATATCATATTATTTGTCATTGGTACTATCTGTTTTGGTACAGTACTGCATAGTGTCAGGAGGAAGGTTCCATGCTAACTCTTAAACTGGATCCATCCTGGAACGTTATATATAAATGAAACAATTTACGCCCATTTTGACCAGGCTATTTTCTCAACAAGTAAATAAACAGAGGACATATTAAGGAGGTTCACTTTCCAGTTCTTAGCTCTTACAAATGTAAAATGTTCACTAGAGGCAATAGGCAATCAGATAATTTAAGGATCCTAGATTTATTACCGAAATTTAGACAGGAAGATTTTTACTACATTTGATAAAACTTAACACAAACTATTGATGGCGTTCATATGCGCTGGACTAAATTCTTTTACCCACTCTTTACTTCTCTGATTTTTAGTCTATTATTCACTATCTAAATATTTGATTCCAACATAACTATTTAATAAATTTGTCTGATAGTAGGCGAACAGGATACATTTCTCAGTGGGAAGATTTTGTCCTATCTTAGTTTAAAACATTATACTGAATAGATCAATTATTCCTGTGGTATTTAACACATCCTGATATGCAGTAATTTACAAAATTATTTTTCCATACAACTTTCAATAGAATACCATTGTTCACAGGCGCCAGACACAATTTTTCTCGTAATTGTTAATATATAGTGTATGAATGGAAAATTTGTGTCTGGCATCTACACATGTATTCATACCTAATTGACTGATGAGTCATCATAACACAATAGAAGGAGTATTGAAATACAGAAAGACTTTCATGCACATTGAAATCTAACAATTCCATACTAAATATTACTCCTTAAACAGTAGATTCAAGTACGTATCAAGCAGTGCAAAGGTGCGGGCGAAATGTTAATTCTACCCTGTATTACTGGCAAATACTCTCAGTTCAAAATAAAAAGATTTTTTCTCTTCTACCCATGCAAAATCTTGAAGTACAGTTTTCCCTGTACACTTTGTCACTTTGCATACAAATTCTGTAGGTACTATAATTATAGTACAATCCTGTAATACAACTTAAACTTCAAGTAATACAAGAATGACAACAGTATCATTACATTAAACAGCTACATTCACTATCAATATACAAATCATTGTATTGCGCTTACTACATAAACTTCTCAACATGGAATGTAAACCTTTGATTTGCTGTGGTTGATATTAACACTTCATTTATTACTAGGTACATGTATACTGCTTAATGTATTAATGAGATGACGAAACTACTTTTATCGCTGACTGCATAGTATATCAGAGACATGTGTATCACTCTGCAGGTTAAACTGGTCAGGCATTTAAATCGTCGATAGTTTTCGACTTGTGATATAACTTAAGCTTTTTGGTGAAATTGACGTAAGTGTAAAAAGAATACATTTTTATGAATGGGAAAAAAAATGACATCTATTCCTCAGGTGATAATTGGTGTCTAAGACTTGGCAACAGCAGCAAATGTATCAGTGGACACATTTATAGTGATTATTATAAAGCAGAATAGCATAGCAGGGCACACACCCTACCATTTTCTCCTCACTGTTCTAGTTCTATAAATATGACGATGCATTTTTTTTTATTATTATGACATTTCTCCGGTCCATCAAAAAATATCTCGAAGTTGGATTCATGATTTGAACTATTCTGTGTTCCTATCATGACCTATGTTTTGCTGCTCCACAATGACCCAAGCAATATTAACCCTTAGATAAGCCCTGTCTCAACTTCCTACTTTCTCCCCTTTCCTGAATTTTAGAATTATCACTACATTTATTTAATTCCAATTGGCAATGACAACTACTGACTAGGCTACTTACTGGAGGTGCACGACTTGGCGTTGTCCTGCAGTCATACAACGATCGAAGATATTCATAATAAGTATAAGAAGGTAAAGTCAAAGACACAGTATCAGAATTTGTTTCAACGTCGTTATTTCTCATCAAAGAATAACGGTAAGGTGTGTAGTGACGGTCATCGTCGTAATTTAACCAATCCGAATCATATGTCACTTCACAAAAAGTTGTCTGAGAATGAAAATGAGCCATTTCTTTCCTTTGTACATTCACTCCAGGCATTGGTTCGATCTCTTAACAAACACAACTATATTCTAAACTAATCCATTATGAAAGTTATAAATTTTATCAACGAATAAACTCATTAAAATCCAAAATTTCCCGGCATCAACTACTCTCCATCGCGTTTTCAGCCATTGGCACGTGCGTTATTACGTCACTATAACAATCGAGCACAATATCACATATGTGTTTATCACACTGGGTCTTCAAACGAATCAAGTTTGAAAATCAATTGGAACATGTATAAAGAATATAATACCTTCCGGTTATAATCTTCTTATAAATTTATTTATTTAAATATTTTAATCCTTAAACTGGACTACCTAAACAGAAGGCACTTTCCCAGAGCTATTTATAAATTGGAATCGACGAGTGAAATTTTCTAAAATAGTCCATAGATTATTACTTCAAAAAGAAGTCTTAAAAATTTGATACTTAAAACACAAGCATTGCTCGTCCTTCCAATTTACCATCGATTTTAATTTAATGTAAACACTCCGAGATGTCTTCCATCAAAACGCTAAGGATTTTCATACAATCTTTTATTTGCTCGAAAAAAATCTATATATTAATTACTGTTGAAATTAAATAATAAGCACACACGTCTCTAAGCGTTATCCAACAATCTTCAAGGCGGAATTACCAAATCAAACAAATAAAAAAGTTCTTACTGCTGTCAAAATGATATATAATAGTGTATTTATCGAACACGGATCATCTCTTGGGGGCTATTGAAACCGTTAAAGGGACAAGTACATTCAATATACGGATCAATTCAATCTTTATGGTATTGAATGAATGAATTCAGATTCTATGAGCAGAGTTAATTGAAAATTTCATTGACATGAACTTTAATGCCACGGTTTATGTTATATTTATTACATGATTTATTTTGCAGTGAAAGAAAAAATATGACTCCGAGCAGGACTTCAATAGACCAAAAAAACATAGACCTACCATTCACCGAGCATTTAACGATCCCTGCACAAAAGTCGGGGTTTATTGTTTGCTTTCAGTTATACAGAATCGATTAAAAGCCCTGCCCACTTGAGAATGTAATATAAATACAAACATGTTCATCGAACAGCAGGTATTGTTTACTATTCAAATAGAAACACACGAAAAACATGTACATAGCCTACGGAGCTCGTAAAGGGACACTTTAAAATACTTTTTACATTCACGATTATTTCTTTTATGTACAATATTAATTAGAAAAAAATCGAAATAATATTTCGTAATTACGCCTTTTTCGAAAAATAACCAAAATAATTTCATCCAAGTAACGAAATAATATTTCGAAAAAAATAACATTTCGTAAAAACGACATAATTTAAACAAATAAAATTTCGTAAAACCAAAAGAGTATATACATGTATTTCGTAAAAGCAAATGGTTGTGAAAATATAAGATTATTTCAAGATGTCACTTTAGGGGCTCCGTATGTGCAAGATAACAATCTGCCTTTATATTTATATCTACGATAGAAATCAGGGCGTATATTATATCATAACTTTATATTTACCGATATTTTTATTTAAGTTTGACTTGTTTTGTAAACAGTTATTGTGCATTTTTATCATGAAATATGATACCTCTTACACATATATATTTATACATTGTACAACAAAATAAGCATACGTGAAACGTCGAAATCGCCTGAATTTTGACTGCCAAAATTTAATTACGGTTATTCATTCCTTGTACGTGAATGCAAGAAGTTGAACTTTTGAATTCAAACTGATAAAATTAAACAAGGACCCTATATGTTTATATAGGGTCCTTGATTTGATGTCCGGGCCATCAAGGATATATATATAGGGTCCTTGATTTGATGTCCGGGCCATCAAGGATATATATATAGGGTCCTTGATTTGATGTCCGGGCCATCAAGGATATATATATAGGGTCCTTGATTTGATGTCCGGGCCATCAAGGATATATATATAGGGTCCTTGATTTGATGTCCGGGCCATCAAGGATAAATATATAGGGTCCTTGGGACCATCTAGTTATTATTACGGGAAGTAGCCAACGACGCACTTAAGGCAAAATGGGTTAAAACAGCTCTCTGAAGCCTTGAGTTAATACAAATGTAGTTTATGGTTATTTATTATTATTTAAGTTAACCAACCAGCCATATATCATATAGTAGCACTGGTATAGGTTTCATAAAATATACAGCTACAGTATTCGTTTCCTGACTGCTTGGGTGCCGAACGCAGCATCCAAATAGCCGGCTTCATAAAATTCTTACATTAGTTTATGAGATTCATTCTCGTTCCCAGAATCTTGAAAACCTCTGGGTACGATAATGATGAGATTATGATGTGAATAATTAAGATTCTAACACACTACTAGACATATTTTTAAAACAAGTTGTCGAAACGTTTGATGTGAATAAATGATTATTTCAAGTAGTGTAAAAGAGCCTTATTCACATTTGGATCAGACCTAACTACTAAAGGAACAGTTTAAAGGATGTTTCGAGATTAATTCACAGTGGGTTCATGATATTGTGACATTATCAGACAGTGCACCAAAATTCCCATCGAACGTATTTAAAGACGCTTTATTTGACTTGTAACCAGTACCAACTATGATTCACAAGCTCTTTAGCTAAGATAATATCTATTGATGCCCAAGACAAAACTAAAATCTCGCTATTTGTGTAAAATCGACAACATGTTAGAAAATGCATATTTGAAACGGACTTTCAGAAAAATTATCCTCTCATTTGACTAAATGTTTAACCCATATAGCATAGTACTATAGATAATTCAAGTTTTGATCATATTTTAACATTTATTCAAACATTCTGTTAAAAACAATCAATTTGCCACATAAATGGAAAATCCCGTTCAGGAAATATCGAACCGGACAAAAAACCGTCCGTCAGAATCTGTATTGCAATATTAACCGGTATATCGGTTTACACCCGTTCTATAAATGGATCTAAGGGAGATAACTACAAAAAGCAAAGTTTCACACCTACTACGATTATCTCCCCTGATTCTACTTAGCGATATGTTTATTTGTAAATTTATGCGCGAAATTCATGTGTGTTAAATAAATCATAAACAAGATCAATGCAGATGCGTGCTAGGTTGATGGCAATTCTCGTAAAATAACGGCACGATATGTCAAATAGGTTGTCGTACACGTAATTTGATTTTAGTTTTGCTGAGATCTTTAGTTCCATTATTTTGGTTTACTCGGATATTTTTACGATACATTTTGCACATAGTACTCCATAAATTTTCAAATGAATATTTTCGATGTTTGAGAATACTAGTTTGGTAATATCTTTAAATAGACGAACATCGCTGTAGGCTAGAAAAGACACAAATAAACACCAAAAAGCGCCACAAACGTGGGATACTTGATAAAGCAAACATAATTAAATTTGAGCTAGGACATAGCTTCCAGGGTTTTTGTTAATTATTGAAAGAATAGAACAGTGACTCGTCTTAAAGTTCAAACCAGAGGTACGTGACTCTATTAAAAGAAATTATTTAATTTCAGTTTTTGATTATACATTTAAACTGTAATTATGAAAGCTACCCCTTTGTCAATATGCCAAAGGTCGTAGAACATCTATAAAAAAATTGATTCTGCATTAACAAACATTTCGGAACGGAAATTACCCGCTTGATGAATATGGATAACACTTAAGTGACATACAAAACGAAAATGTCAAAATAAATCTTTGTGGAGTTTTAGGATGGAATTCAGCACAGTTCAGTATAAGTGGTACCAATTTTATGTTTAGAGCAATTAAGTGTAAGAATTCCTTTTTTAATTCAAAATCAAAGGATTTCTGGGTTCGACAAAATTTTGGAAAATAGACACGAGTACAGTATTTTATTCTATATAATGTAGTATTTCATTATCTCGTCATAATCTGATGATTCTGATGAACGCTTTGTACATTACAAGTTATTTGTGTTTCTTATACCGATTTCATTATTAGACATCATTATTTCATTTTCATTGTTTCTTTGAAAGAGCAAATTATATTGCCTTTTAGATCGTTATATTGAACATTCATTTAATCATCGCTATTGATAATACAGGTATTGAATCATCGGCCAGATCATCTAGCCACGTGTTTCAATCCAAATTTTAGTTAATGCGGCGCCTAGTTAGTATAACGAATTCCATGTTATATGATACATTTCATATTCAAATCATAAATAATGCTGTTTTCACTGTTCTCCCAAAATTAGGGGATATGTTGTTCCAATATTTAACTACTCAAGAATTATTTTCTTGAGCCTACAAATCAGTAAATCATATAAATCTCGAATATAACTTATTATACAATACAGTAAGGTTCCACCAGTAAGACCATCAAAAGCAATGGTCTTAATAGCGAGATGGTCTTAACACATGGACATTTTTTCAAATTAAACATTTAGGGGCCGTTTCACTAACATTTGCGTACCTTTACGCAAACTTTAGTTACGGCGAGAACTTACGCAAATGACTAGTTACGCTCGCGTAAATGCTTTAGTGAAACGCCCCCGTGGTACTAAAAAAATTGTCAAAAATGCCTAATTTAGCAATAACGTTGGTGGTCTTTATATCGGAAGTTTATGTACGTAATTAACTATATGTGAAACAATTTCAACTTACATGATGAAGATCCCCACCATTTCGAAACAAAGAATTGAGAAAAGAGTCCATCCTTGTCTATAAGTCCGTGTTACAATGACCCTCGCAGACTTAAACTCGAACGTACCTCCAAGCACTTAATGCCATTGAATGACTAGTACTAAAAATTAGTAAACACGTTTCTATTGTTTTAACTAATTGAGTTAGGAACGTTTGAAGATTTACAAAATTCATGTAATTGTACTTTAAGGCACTATCACACACGAATGTCACTATGAAATTAGTCTTATTGTTTTTAAAACAAAAACAGACATTATATAGTTTCACAATTTATCTCGTTGGGCCGTATTGATTGTTTAAGGGTTAAATTAAATATATCGTTGTAAGTAAAAGTATTTTTGTAAAATCGTGTCTTATCTAAGGATCAGTTTAATAAACAACTTTCAATAAACTTTTTCTTTTTAGTCTATGATAATAATATGGTCACATTTAATGATCTTACCATGATATATTTGTTCCAGTTTTGTCAACAGTTAATAAACAATAAAAAAACATGTTAGCTATGTGTTTGTAGTGTTTTACATTCAATATACTTCTAGTTTTGCTAACATTCAAACAAGAGGGTCCTGAGGACCATGGACTGCTCACCTGAGATCTAAATTCATTCAAAGAGCATCTGAAACAAATTCGTTTAACACTTTATCTCATATGTCATATTTAGCTGTACAAAAAACTGTGTCCCTTGGACGGGGGTTGTTTAAACTACAAAGCATAATCTTTGTAGAGGTCCTTAAAATAATGTCACATGCACAATATGAAAGCTCGAGGCCTTACAGTTTTTAAGTGTAAAAAATTTCAACAATGCCAAACTAGAAAGATAAATATAAAACTTGTGACCTGTGGGACGGAGCCATTTTGATCATAGGATCATATAGTACCTTCAGATGTTTTATGATAAATTTGATAATTGCAGGTTATATGGGTTTTGGCAAACTTTTTTAAAGATATCGTTGACAACGGACGCACACACTCACATAACGCCCACAGGGAGGAATTTTCCTGAGCAGAAAACTTACCCCACGTTTGCTCCACTCCACCCAGGTATTAATGGGTACCTGTTAGGGTCATGCACTGTATGCTTTGAATGCAATCTGCACGTATGTTAACAGTTGTTGTGTGACTCGATGATCGGTGAGGTTCATGTCAAGAATCGACTGAATAGTGATACTAGAAGTACACCTAAAATACTTTTACGGAGGCCGGATAGACCCCACACAACTTACATTAAACTCGACTGAGCTAAGACATATAAAAGAACGAAATTTAAGACTGTAATGCTGCATAGTCTGAAATATTCTATTGTAGAGAGAGTTTACTGTTCATGAGATAGGCAACCGGCAAGGTCCCTACCCACCAAAGACACGATGATACGAAAACTTCAGTCAATACTTTAATTTTTCACTAGTTCAATTCATTCGAAACATCTTGACCTTTCATGAATGAATAAGTTATTCTTAGCGAATGGACGAGGAGTTTCGAATGTAGTTCTAGTCCGATTTATTGTTTATGCTTAGAAAATGGCAAAATATCAACTATCCCGACTATATGAAATCTGTATCTTTTTACTTGCCCGAAAGCAATGTTTATTAGTTCCGGGCTTCGGATTAGAATGTTAAGGTGATGGCTGTTTTTTGGTGTCTTATCGAAGGATCGGTACCGTGCCGGTCGCCTTGGTTCATCAGATCACATAAACTTTATGGGCCTTAAAGTTTTTCATGATTTCTTGTGGTTTTTTTTTGTATTTGTAATGCATTAAAGATCCAATATTAAGACTAAAAATCGAAGATCTTAACAGCGGAATGGTCATTTTTCTCTCAAGTAAAGCATTTGGACTAAAATGTCGCATGGAACTGCAATAACCTGGGCAGTCTTTAAAGAGAAACTTTATTGTATTAAACTCAACTATTTTGAAGACAGAATTAAGTCCAGTGTAATGAAGTCAATCAAATCTACGATCAAATACAAATGAATCGTAATACACAAATACACGTATGTATATAAGCCGAACTAATTACTAACCACTACTACAATGATCGTATCAGTACGGAGCCACTAAAGTGACATTTTGAAATACTTTTTTTATTTTCACAACTATTTCGTTTAAACGTAATATTATTTCGTTTTTACGAAATATTATTTCGTTTTTACGAACTACTATTTCGTTTATTCGAAATAATATTACGTTTAAACGAAATAGTTGTGAAAATTAAAAAAAGTATTCCAAAATGTCACTTTAGGGGCTCCGTATATCAGAGAATAAAACCAATCACTTGTACTAATGATATAAGAAAATAATTTTTATAATCCTGTAATCAGGAACTAATCGTACAATCAAATTAAAATACAATGTATATACTGCTCTCCAAAAGTTCCTTCACATTACGACCTCATTGAAGAGCCACAACTTCCAAGTTCAAGTTTGAAGTAATGAAGTTCGTTTAGAATAACTTGAGACAAATCTAAACGATTTTCTATTATAAAATGTCCAATGTTATCCTAAACGAGCTATATTACTTAATTGTTTATTTTATTTATTAATTATGCAATGGAAATGGAATTTGAGTTGCAGCATAAGTTATCTGTCATCCTCCAAAACTATGGTAAATGTATCTCAATGAACCAATTTCAAGTTTGAGATACTTATGTAATTTCAAATCCGTTAGAAAAATGTATTGTGCGTAAATATTAACCCCGACCTGACCTTTATGCAAGAATATTCATTACGTTGAATACGAATGTAGTATTAATGCTCGATTACACCGTGACCATGAGGATTATGTGTTAAAACTTAACACACAAACATACTTAATACAATTTTACGATCGCTGTCGAAGTGTAGAATAGGCGTGGTAGTGACTTTCGTCGGGATATGTGTAGATAATTATTAGATGCAAATGTGAAAGGTCAGGTCGAGGTCAATATTTACGCACTATACCTAAACAGAAAAATTACTTATACTTTATTAATAAACTGCTTTTACAACTCTTGGAGTTATATTAAGTACGATGTAAATTGTAAAAGTATAAAGGAACTTTTGGAGGGCAGTTTACAATACAATGTATACTGATATTGGTGATTTGGATAGCATTGGAAGACACGTTTTACGTATTGATTAAGTGAGGAAACTTAACTTTTATAGTCTTATTGTGTTCTATATAGTTTCTTTTACTCTTGGATAATAGTCACAGAAAAAGTATTACGGTACGGACAGAGGTACTTCGATTATTGTCTTATCATTGTCTTTCAATATCTTAGATTTCTTGGATATCAGCCACAGGGAGGTCCTCATTAGTAGAAAACAGATAGAGTAGGATTGAAGAAATATTTCTGAGTGACTGTAAGTATTTGTTAAGGTTTTACATCTCTATACATGTATATAGTTATGTTCGGTTAGTAATTCGGTATAAACTAATTGAAATAGAGATTTATTATTTTAATTTCAAACAAGAAATTTTATTTTTTCAATGTATATATACATAGTAATTTTATCCATCTTACTTTTATTTGTATGATGTAAGTTAACAACATTTGAGAGATAATGCTCCATTCGGGTCCAGCATATCATCAGAGAAGGGAGCTTAATTGATATTTCTATTTCTAAGTGCCTTTAGAGCTAGATCTAGTGCAATAAGTCTAATAATACTGTGTCTAATATTAGATCATCATGGCTTGTCTGAAACGACGTCAATTGACGAAGACAAGATCATCACCTTTTTATCTAGACTGTCTCCATTTTGGTGAATTTCGATAGGAACGTTTGATGACCGATAAGTGTTAACTCTGATTATGTCATGACGTGTCGATTAGTGTGACCTTTGTATTATGACTAGGGATGGATACCATCAGGGACGAAACGATACCGGTACCAATGAAACGATACGGTATTTTTACTGATACCGATACTGATACCAATATGCAGCCGTAGCACAAATTACAATGTTTAAATACAAATAAAAAAAAAACACACATATACATTTATATCGATGTAAGATTATGAACATATCAGCTTTTGGCGGATCGAGGGGAACTCTTTCATGGTTTATCGTGTCAGCAACCCATGAAAACACATGATCACTGGACACACTTTTACCCAAAACAGAGAAATCTTTCAATGCAAGCTCTGCAATTTATACTGTTATTGTGCTATTCTGTTCGCTAAATGTTTTGTAGGGGAAAAAACCATATTAATAAATATATAACAAAGAGTTAAAAAAAACGTTCTACGTGTGACATTCGTACTGAATATTTCATTCCAAAACAATGTCAATAAAATATTTTGTCGCAATTAAATATAAGGCCATGCCAAATTGGAATTCTGTTAAGCGTAAACTCAAGTTTGACAAATCTATTCACAAAAACACACATACCGAAAACAAAAACACAAATATTTTACATATTAAATATTTCAATCACTTTCGATTCTCAAAAAGCGTTTCATGACTCGTAACAAAATACCTCACCAATCCTTTTTATACAGAGCAGGGAAATAATGTATGGTTGCAAGAGCTGCTTATGTTTTGCTGGGGATTGTGATTACGCTGTTGTTTTCGTTTGTCTTTGTGAGAAGACGAACAACCTGCATGAGTCGTGCATAAAGTCGCACGATCATGGCGCATGGTCCTGTCTACCCTCTAATAGTAGAAACCATTTAGTAAAATTTAACACCACTTTTTGAATTTACTTTGGCTCTTTGTTAAAAATTAATTTGCCTTGTTTCACTTAAAGAGCCATTTTGGTTAAAAAAGTAACTTTATCTACAAACGAGTCATAATTATTTCATATCTATTTTCATTTTAAAAATATATAAATTTGAACATTCCTAAAAATTTTGTTGATAAAGTTACTTTTCAACCAAAATGATTCTTTAAGAGTGAAACAATACAAAATGAATATTCGATATAAAGCCAAAGTTAATTTAAACGTGGTGTTGCCTAAAATCAAGTTGCATATAGTGGTCTTTAATTTTACTAATGTCTATACTTAGATTTAAAGAGGGGAAGACAGTGTAGCGCGACATGATCGTGCGACCTTATGCACGACTCATGCAGGTTGTTCGTCTTCTCATGAAGACAAACGAAAGCAACAGCGTAAGCACAACCCCAGGCAAAACATTGACAGCTCTGGTAACCAAGCCTTACTTCCCTTCTCTATATGAGAAAGAATTGGCGTGGTGTTTTCGAACGACCTGAGCCATAAAATGCTTCACCAAAAGATGGCAAACGCTTGGTAGTGTGTTTGACTGAACGTCAAAAGTACAATCCTTCATTGCGTAGTGTCATGTTTTGTATTACAGATAAAAAACTATTCAGCGGTTTGCGAACTTTTTAGATTACCATGTCTATTAAATTCAAGCTGACTTTAATACAAGTAACTTTAAGACGGTATGTTCAGTGTTTATAATTTTACAAGTAATACAATTTTTATGTCAATTAATGACTTAAATAACCCATTAGATCAATATTTCAAAATTAATGTACACTTTGAATATTTTCCCTTTTATATTTTATGCTGTATATTTAAAAGATATATTTATGCCCTTAGGGCATTCAATTGAAATATATACAAAAGAGTATCAATTCTAAACGTATAAATATATATGCAAGGGAGACAATCAAGTCTAAGATATGAAACACCACGGTTGCTTCCCGTGGCGTTTGAATAAGGTTACCATGCATATAATAAGGCCATGCCAAATTGGAATTTTCAATTCCAATTTTTCAATTCAAGAAGGGTCAACTCAAGTTTGACAAACCTAGTACTTTTCCACCAAAACACACAAATTGAAAAAAACAACACATGTTCATTCTATCTAGTATTCACACAAATAAGTACTTGGTAGTACATGAATGTCTATATATATGACGTTAATGTGAGATTGAAGTAATTCTGTAAATAAGAAGATACATGTACAACTAACACATGTACATTTTCATTTTTCAATTACACAGAAAGTAGCAGTTTTTCCTGAGAAAATTCAGTTATCGAATCCCGGAACAATAGAATTATTTAGGAAAAATGTAGGGGAAAAATGCGTTATTTTTAGATTGAGGACTCTAAAACCCATGCGCACGCGGACGCTTAACAAAATTTCGATATGGCATGGAATACCTAAGTATTTTTAGTAGCCCAGCAGACAAAAATGAGTCGTTGGTGATCTTTTACTAACTATATTTCTGAGTTTTATCCTATGCATTTTTTAACAAATAAACATAGATGTTCGTCAGAAAAATAACACAATGCTCATGTGACAGTTTACTCGTGCAGGATTTACAATCGAAAGACAGTAATACAGAACCACAAATATTATTGTGCATGTTAATGTAAGCTTGCCTGTGACCCATGTGTAACAATTTTGAGAGACCTTTCATACATTGACATCGTCGGCAACTATGGCTCGTTCCGCAGGGCGAGCGCTCTGTATCGCTACCTAGCGATTTCCTATGGAACGGTCTGCTGCGATCGAGAGAATTGAATCGCTAGCTAGCGATACGTTGCAAGTTTTTTTCTTGCTAACCGTATGATTCTGAAAACTTCTGCATTTTATTTTCAAAATGGCCGCCCCTGTGGAAACGTGTTTCTTTTTTTAGAATACTGATATAGGTTTATATTTTGTTAAAGTGGTAAAAAGAATAATCATAGTGATAATTGATTTAAATATTTTTCATTTGTTATAAATCTGAACAATTTGTTTGAGAAAACTGCCATCTTGGATTTGCTAGCTTGAAACATACCGTTCCGTAGACCTTTTACGCTACAAAACATCGCTTTAAAAAACGATAGCTAACGATCACTTTGCGGAACGTGCCCCTAGACTTAAAAAATAACGTATAAGTAGCATGCTAATTTTCTGCAACACTGTGTCATTACTTGAATAATTATTTCAATTTGTTTCAATTATCAATATGGATCTACACGGGGCATACTGGACGGTAATAAATGATATAATATACTTAACCAAAGTTTAGATCGAGTTAAATCCCTTTAAAATAAGATAAATACACAGAAGTCTTGAGATTAAAGCATTGAAAATTTCGTATTTGGTTATTTTAAATCTGCCCTACTTTGTTCAAAGTACCGATTTGAGTACCGGTACCAAAACAAAACGGTATTTACCGGAAATTTTAGAAACGATACCGATACTGGTACCGGTACTTAGTACCGGTATACATCCCTAATTATGACGTCACATTAATGACGTAAAACACGTAACGTCGTAACTATGATACAAAACGTCGTCGTGTATTGATGCAGGCGTGTTTTTAGATCCTGGTTCAGTTTGCATAAAAAATTAGCATGAATATGAGTTAAGATACAGAAATAATGTAAGTTTTTAATAACATTATGTTTCATAGAATTTACAGGAGGATTATTGATATTGGAGGACGAGTATCACGTGCTCGCTTCATACCAGTCATCTCATCGTCTGCACTGAACAAATCACCAGTGATGTCATCTGATAGAAATAAACAAGTTTATCATCATAGTTTAGATAAAGAGTAAGTTTCTGATGTTTTCATTCTTTTGTTATGCAAATATTGACTTTTCTGTTTTATTTAATATTTTATTAGAATATAGTTTTTTACTTAAAAAGTGTTTCACATTTTAAATGCAAACACATGTATTGTTTTTTTATTTAAATATTACATTATTTCTTATGGTGTTTTTATATATACGAATACATGTACCAAGCTCCACTACTTGGGACTATCAAAATTGGTGGAATGGTTTTAATGAAGGAACCCTTTTCATATGCGGATCTAGCGGGGGTCAGGGGGGTCCGCCCCCCCCCTGAAATGTTCAAGATGTACCCGTCCATAAGTGTATTTTTTTACTGTTGGCCATTTTTTTAGTAGAATGGAGCTTCACTCGCCTTTGTGTTCAACATTGATCAAATAGTTATGTAGTTTTTAATATGAATATGTTGCGTTAATTCTGCAAACAGTGTTTCATGTGGTTATGGTTCGAAAGTTTGGAGCCCCCCCCCCCCCTTGAAAAAGGGGAAAATATCGTCAAAATCGCATGATTTTGCAGTAATCAAGGTGATCTACTGTAATACGAATATGAATAATTCAATAATAAATTTGTTTTTTATTCTGTTGTATTCTTATATCTAAATGACTGAATGATAATAGATTATTCATACGTAGTTACGACATGGGTTACATGTATCTTGCCTATACTGCTATGTTACAACAAAATTGGTAAAACTCATAAACAACCTTAGGTGGGATTTATTCACATTGAAGTATAAGCACATATATTTATTTTTAATATCAAAGTTGAGGTGTTATAATTTGGAACAACTGATAAAGTTGAACGTCAATGCCTAGTGGACTGTGTGAAACAATCAAAATATAAACTTATAATTTCATTCATTTGCGGGGGCGAGTAAACGGTAGAGTACAAAATGAAAACGGATATCAAACCACTTCACGGATCATTACTTCCCTTGTATATCCTTATAGTACGAATTGTCTCCCTTAAATAGTGATGGCGTTCATAATTCAGTACATTATTTTACAGAGCTCATTTGGATATATTGTTAGAAATGGCGCAGAACTCTGATCAAATGCAGGAGGAAATTGACGTCCGTATTGGACGTCCCAAAGTTAGGGGAATGGACCTTTTAAAGGATGCCCACCAAAATAAGGTAAAACTAATTATAGTTTATTATATATTACATTTTTTATGAAACTTGCGATGTTTATATTATTTCTTAAGCTCAGTTAGTCATATTTCTTATATTTTTGTTCAGTAACGTGCGAGTCCATTTTAAATGCTGATTTCACAAGTGTGAAACAATTGATCGACATTTTTGGTTCAATATAGTAAAATGTACGTATAATCTGAAAGCAGGATATCGAATGTTTTAAACTACTTAAAATATATTTTTTCATGACTATTACCACTCCCTTTAAGTAGTTTTACAAAAACAACGCTATATTGTAAACAGTCATGACAATATGATATATATGGTCTAGCTATGTAAATATTGATTGACCACAATAAAACAGGACTCAATAGTCTCAAGGACAATTGGTATATACAGTTCATGTATAATAAGTTCATATCTCGGTTTAAACGCAAAACGGTCGTAACTCAATATAAGAAAAAAGCGAGTTACGTCCGTTTTGCACAAAACCCTCGATTAATATAAATGGTATAGACTGCACAGACTATATAAAACATATAGTTAAAATGCTAAGGGAATCTAATTACTATTATCACTTTGCAAGCAGATTTTACAATGACATTTGTTCTATAAATTGATCTAAGTCTGCATAGTATGGTCTCTATTTACATAGAGTTAAGATTTATACCTCATATCGTATTAACTATTCAAGTTATATATCAGAAATCGAAACAAACTAAAGTGAAACTCAGTAAAATAAATTCAGAACGCCAACTTCAATACAAATATGAACTCGAATTAGGCTGACAAAGAGCTAGGTTAAACTTATTTCAGAATGATAAAGAACTATAATGAATTGGTATAATGAATGTACTTCAACAAACTTGAACAGTACGTCGTTGACTCCTTTTATATCTATTTATGTTATCCACAAATCATCCAAGCTCTTATACGATAGACTAGATCTATATTATTATTGTGATGTCATAGTTTATTCTTGCTGGAAATCGATGTGAACATAGTTTGGACCAGCCCCCTAACGTAATAGGTTAGCCTAGTTTACTGTTGCCTGTAACTGATTATTGACCATGCACTCTTTGGACTCGTATTATCAATGGTCTTACGACAGATTTTCGTCGTAATCCCTTCCATACTAAATTACTGAATCATCGTAAGATTTTGATAACATATGTCCCCCCCTGTAGTAAACTATTTGAAAATATTCGTTTTTCGGCTGTATATAAACTATACATACAACTTAAGAATTTTCATTGTATATGAATGTACTAGGCGTATTCTATTTCTTATACATGTATATGTATATACATGTTTGTTTACGGTAGTAAATATAGTAAACTTTGACCAAAGGTCACTAGGTCATGTTTATTATTCTTATCCAATTATACTAGATGCTATATATTGTATGTACATAATTTAATGTGACTAGTAAATTGCTAGGTAATATGGACATGTCAGTATCTCAGTCATTTTATTAGGAAATAGACAATCTATGTAATTATGATGCATTTACTAACACGTACATTTCCGTACAACTTCCTTTCAACCACTTTCCATTTTGTGTCCACTAAAAAGATTGTTTACTTATTGCTATATTAGTCATGCAATACATGTACATTATGTATTTAACCTATACAACAGAGATTACATTTTTCAAACATTTCCGAAAGTTGTACGTATTAATTAATGGACCTTTTATCACCATCACTTGTTTGTCGTGTATCTAGTAATGAACCTCAGGGTCAGTTGAAACACAAAAGAAGTATAATTTTACACTTTGATGTCGAAATTAGCTCTATTTTTTCCACAAGTAATATTCGTACTTTTATCACGCAATTCAGTGAACTAGGCTCTATTAAAACCGCAGTCAATTGTATATCTTCATTTAAGTAGCTGATAACGAGTGTCGCCTTTTTTATTTTAACATTTTTGCTATTTGATAACATAGTCACTTGAGTTAGAAAATTTCCCTTTCACTAAGTATGTTCATATATTCTGTACTACATAGGGTCAGTATCATAATCATTCGGAAAACTACTCGGGGGATTCCGTTATTTGACGATCAGCCGCAGAGCTCTATCACCGAGGTGTTCCGAATGTATCCACATGCTGACGTCACAATCTCATATCATTGAACATTAAAACATCGTACCATCCCTTATCTTCTTACATATACACAAAGTCTGAGTCAGTGACTGTATTTACATTACCAACTATGACCCCTCATGACCCCTGGTACAGACTGATACGGGATATAACTTAATCTCCGAGTGTATGACCAAAAAAATTCGGGAAAAACACTACATGCAATATATCGTAAATTTATGTATTTCGTAATTACATTGATAAGTCATGAATTTTTATTGTACGAAATTAAACCTCAAATACGTATAGTCTATTTTTAGAAAAGGTGAACACTCTCTCGGACTGCTATTATAAGGATAACATCCAAGTAATCCACATGAGATTTTACATTCGGAACCCCTCGGCCATTCGCTACGAATAACTTTCATGAAAGGTCGAGGTGTTCCAAATGGAGATTTTACAGTGTTTTGAATTCGATGGCCTTGGTCTTGTTCGTAAGAGTTGTAGCAAATGCCAAAACGACTGATTATTAGCTATGTCTAGTACCCTGATAGGGCACCTTCATCAATGTCATGTAAAATTGAATGATATACATGTACTTATATTTTACAGGGGATGTGTTTCACGTTGAAAGAACGTCAGTTACTAGGACTGCAGGGTTTGTTACCACCTAACATAATCACCCAAGATCAACAAGTATATTTTGTGATGCAGAATTTCTATAGATGGGATAATGATCTGGATAGATTTATCTATATGATGTCATTACAGGTAATATATTGTACATTGCCCTCCAAAAGGCATTGTAAAAATTAGGCCATACCAAATTGGAATATTGTTAAGCGTCAACTCAAGTTTGACAAACCTAGGTACCTATTCACAAAAACACACACACCGATAACGAAAACACATGTCCATTCTAGCTAGTATTCATACAAATAAGTACTTGGTAGTACATGAATGTTTATGACATTAATGTGAGGTCAAAGTAATTCTAAAAAAAGTATATACAACATACACATGTACATTTTCATTAATCAAATACACAGAAACAAGGAACTATCAGTATTTCCTGAGAAAAGTCAGTTATCGAATTCCGGAACAACAGAATTTTTAAAGAAAATATTACCAACAATTTTGTTTGTTTTTTTTGGATTGAAGACTCTTAAACCTACGCGCACGCGGACGCTTAACAAAATTTCGGTATGGCATGACCTAATTGTACAGCGATCTCAAAGGGCCTTTATATGTATATGTAAATGTCCCCCAAAAGGCGTTGAAAATCTATACATGTACACAATTCTGTTTGTAAAGATAAGTCGATTCACATGTATCTATAAAAATGAAACCAAGAGTGTTCTGAGCATATTCCAAAATCAACAATAATTAGATAATATGACTTTGACTATGTTACACTATTTGTCTCTTTTGCTCAGCCCAAGCGTTGCCATGGCATCGGGGTTTGTAGATCAAATGGCGTGTTCCGAAAGACAACTACCAAGGAAATAATATAGCAAAGTTACATATGTGCCAGTCAATGAGTGATACGATAAGAGCATATTGAAATAGCCACATCGTGCTAAAGTGAAAAAATGCTAATTTTCGTCCATGTCCCAAACAGTAAATGATTAACTTGAGTAAAGCTCAATACTATGTCCATCAATATCGATGGTCTCAACAGGGAGCCCTTTTCTACTCAAATATAGCGTAAAACTGCAATGACATCAGTTGGAATTTACAGCAGAACTTTATGTAAATGTTTACAGTCTCTATTGACCATGTAAGTTGTACAGAATCTCAAATATAATGTATAATCAACAGGTAGTTATCAGAATTATCAACAGGTTGTCTAAGTACTGCTCATTATCGATGGCACCCTCATAGTCAGACTGCTACACCACAGATCGATTGTCACTAAGTTACTAGACGTATTATTGTACATTTTGTACTTTGAAACTAATCTCGTCTAGCTGTTAGGTCAATTATAGGCAGCTGACACGGTTCTAAGACATGCATACATATATATAGTGTCTTGTTTCAAAACCGTACCAGCCGCCTATGATCTCATTTGTGAATCTAAACAGTTTAAACGTGTTTATACCGATGGGTTTCGAACAGGCTAGGCTCATAAACCATATCAAAACAAGCTATCTAAAACAAACTATACAAGATAATTTACTATTTATGTTTAGGAAAGAACCACAAAATTTTTCTTCAAATGATGCTTCATTCTCTTACTGACGATTTAAACTAAAATGCAACCTAAATATAGCATGATTTGGCTTCAAAGTTGCCCCAATACTCGCTCTGGCCAGCAATGATCGAAGACTCTAAGTCTTCCACTCCTGAAATAAACGCTGATAAAATACTAAGATAGTGATTTTAGATGAGGGATGCACCAGCATTGTGCTTGTAGCCGATGTTTGTCTCCAACATTGTGATAACATAATGGAAATGTTTGTTTAACTCATTTTCGCATCATATATTATCAATTGGTGCTATTGTGAGTTGTATACATGTTTTGATTTGCTATGTATGATTTCGTCATTTAATCAATAAATGACATTTTCACTCACCATACTTGTGGCTAAATTATTGTTTAATTCATTGTTCTGTGTAATACAAATTAGCTTACATACTAAGGTTATTGTGATACTTGTTTGATTGCAATGTATCGTGATTTGGAAGGAATTAGTCAAATACTGTGATATCCAGTCTCGGGTAGATTGACATAATATTCTTAGTTTGCATGATGATACCTTACTACTTATATTTTCATACAGAATTTAAGATTTGGTGACCTAAATCTGTGGTGTCGTTTTATGAATCTATAGTAACTGTACCCGCTAATTTAGCCTCAGTTAACCTATATAGCCATATATCCGGATCAAACTGAGCAATTTGAACCGGGTTTTTATGTTTGTATGTGGGTGTTTTAAAAGCTTATATTTCTAACAATGTTCTCTTAATTCCCCCTACCCTATATTTGATATGGTATTTGTTTGTACTATTGTTAGTATCTTTATAAACGAATAGAACAAAATACGCCTACATCATCATATCATGTTTCCATTGTGACCCAATATATTAAATACTTAAATAAAGTCAGACTTTTAATTACAGAATGACAAAAATCCTTTATATTTATGAATAACGCACGCAATTTTCACTAAGCGTTAGAACATATGTTTTTTATAACAATATTCAAAGCTCAACAAAACTCAATAATTAGATTAAAAGTTTGGGTCAAGAGAACTAGGACTATCCATGGAAAGTAAATAGGACGACTGACCAGTGACCATCCCAATACAACTGAACATATTGAATAAAAATATAATGCATAAGCACCATACGTAATCGTTTGATAATGAAATGTAAGGGCCTTTTGCCATTAGGCAATAAACTATTGTCATTTACATCAGTATTGATCTAATATAGCCATGAATCAACGATATAGTGAGTACATGGGTGTTATCATTTTATTGATTTAATAAAAAACACTTTGTTTCATTTTACATTTCAGGATAGAAATGAAAGACTATTTTATAGAACAATCATGCAGAATGTTGAACTTATGATGCCTATCATCTATACACCAACAGTAGGACAGGCTTGTCTTAAATATGGTCTGACTCTAAGGAAACCAAGGTAATGTACAGTACATATGTAAATAAGTCAATCGAAAGAACCCATACCTCTTACATCAATGTGTCCTGACTTGTGGTAGAATTATAGACTTCACACTCATTTCCTGACATTTTACAAAAAAAACCAGCTATTATTACAAAAAGTATGAGTTATATTTACAAAACGACTGCATTTCAATTATAGTTAAGATCTTAAAAATTGCACCACCCTAGACATTAGTAAAAACAATGACCTTTTTCAATTTCTATAATGTCATAAAACTGCAATAATTCACAATATTAACTATTTTAGCCATGGTTTTTACATAGACATTGAACTCAATATTTCCTTAATAATCATGAATCTCTTTCCTCCCTCTAGGAAGTAGAAATATCTGTTATAGCTTTGTTGACATTTTATGTTTCATATTAACACAACTCTTCACAGTCTCAACTTTGCTGTTTTGTGTTTGTAGAAATACTGAAAGAGCCATTTATTTGCACTAAAGATTTATTTACCAGAAAATCGATCAGTGGTCATTTTCACAAAAATATTACGAAAAAAAACCAATATCGTAAATCACTATTCATCACTTACTCAACGTAATGTCAACGCAATCAGAAAGTTACGTCAATACTTTGGATACAAATGATGAAACCATCATAACGTTGCGTCATCATCAACTCAACGTTATGTCAACACAATCATAAAGTTACGTCAATATCTTTGAAACGAATGATAAAAGCATCATAACGTTGCGTCATCATCAACTCAACGTAATGTCAACACAATCATAAAGTTACGTCAATATCTTTGAAACGAATGATAAAAGCATCATAACGTTGCGTCATCATCAACTTAACGTAATGTCAACACAATCAGAAAGTTATGTAATACCTTGGAAAACGAATGAGGAAACTATCATAATGTTGCGTGATCATAAACTCAACGTTATGTCAACACAATCGGAATATTACTTCAATACCTTGGAAACGACCAGTAAAACCATCATAACGTTGTGTCATAACCAACTCAATGTCATGTCAACGCAATTAGAAAATTACGTCGATAACTTTGAAACGAATGATGAAACCTTCGTAAGGTTGCGTCATCATCAACTCAACGTAATGTCAACACAATCAGAAAGTTACATCAATACCTTGAAAACGAATGATGAAACTATCATAACGTTACGTCATTACTAATTCAACGTAATGTCAACATAACTTGAAAGTTACGTCAATACCTTAGGAACGATAAATAAAACCATTTTAAATGCAACCATCTGTCTTTGTTATTGATAATGGCTATTTTGTACCAATGTTTAAAACCACAATACATGTTCCATAACTAACTTTTTCTTTGTTTATATTTTTCAGAGGTTTATATATTACTATACATGATCTAGGTCACGTGTATGACATATTATGTAACTGGTATTTAGATGACATCAAGGTAGGTTAATATTATTGTTGATTAATCATTAAAATTTGTTATTCTACTTACTAAAAACTTCTTACCGCATACTAGTATATTAAGGAACTAAATAAGTAACTGTATTTGCACGTTCCACTTAGAATTTTACACGTCAAATTTAAAACTGTATTTCTTAAACAATGAAGGACATTATCAGCAAGACACCATCAAGACATGCCAGTAGGCAATGTAAAAAATTAAAGTTGTTCTAAAGCACAGAATATGGCGTTTTATACATAGACGATGAATTTATCCTAGTCAATAAGCCCAAGGTAGAATATAAAGCAACCACCTTTTTAAGAAAACTACTGTTAGAATCTTAGCATCTAGTTCTTAGGTAAACGGTCCAGAACCTTCTTGTTTACATTTTTATGCTGTCAATCATTTTATGTATCACGATTAAAAGGAAAAATAAAGATCTTTCTTGAGCTTAAACCATACAATAATTTTCCTTAATTTACCATTCGGATTTATCAACCAATCAAAAGTCAGCAGTTAGTTACAAATGTAACTTAATGCCATTTTATAGCCTAAGTTTCATGCTTACGCACGTTCACCGACATTACAGCTACATGTATTACCTCTGGTCATCGAGCTGCTGGTATCAATCTATTAATCTCGCTGGGAAATCTTTTATTTCGCTTGTTAGTGCAGCCGACAAATTGGCGCAACGGAGTTATACTACCCTCGCAGGTACCCATTTACGTCTGGGTGGAGTGAAGCAATTGCATGTAAAGTTCTTGCTCAAGGAAATTAAAGAGAAATGACTCTCCTATATTTCAGGCAATAGTGGTAACAGATGGTGAGAGAATACTAGGGCTAGGTGATCTAGGAGCTTATGGTATGGGTATACCAATAGGTAAACTATCATTATATACTGCATTAGCTGGAATGCAACCACATCAATGTTTACCTATTGTTTTAGATGTAGGAACGGATAATGAGGTAAGAACCACAGGTGACGGTATAAACGTTTTAATGGTAGGCCGCCTGTAAAATTATAAAGTACAATATAGTATTATTTTCTATTTAGTTTTGTACAATATATCTTCATTTTGATACAGTCTACTGTGGAAAATTTAGAAATAAGATTGACCACATTTGTTAACAACCAACGAAGATTAGTTTTAGAACAAGGATAAATGGCAATTAATGAATTTGTCTTTTTTTGTCTGAATGTCTTTTTACACCATATCGCAAACAGTTAAGTATGCCACGATAATGGGTTTTTTCTGTACAATTTACAAAAAAAACTGATATATGGAAAAGTAAATAAGTCAAATATTAAGTGCACTAACTAGTGTCAACCTAGTTAAGGAAAAATGAATATATTTATATATAATTTCAGAATTTGATGAAAGATCCACTATATATTGGATTAAAACAAAAACGTGAACGTGGACCAAAATATGATGCACTTTTAGACGAGTTCATGGCGGCTGTCGTTAAAAAGTAAGTAGATGATACACTTTTTTAGTTTAACTGTTCATTGAAACCCTTCTTCAAACAATTTGCTCTTTTAATCTAGTTACTTTTTTACGAGAGTGTAGCGTCATGATCAGCTTCTTTATAATTTCACTAGCGTCGCCCTATCAGTACATTCTCGTTCCAAGAGGATATCAAAATTCTCGATACTAGCTGGAGAATCTTGATAGCCTCTTGGTACGATAATGTATCAGTACGATCAGTGCTTTGATTTACAAAGTGTACCACACAGTTAAACTAAATGGATATTCAAATTATAAATAAATGCCTATTATTACATACGAATAATTTGTTCATCTATCTATATACAAGCTTAGGAAGGTAAAAAGGTACATGTAATAATAAGTATATTCCTTGTTGCGTAGGTACTAAGAGAAGCTCATATGGAAAAATTAAAACAGATATACATATGAAATAGGACTTTAATATTCTTAAGCCAAATATGAACTAAAATTGTTTTAACTATGTCTAAATTAAAAGTATCATCAAATGTTTTCGGCGCGATATGACCTTTTGTGTTGATGCGCCGTAAAACCCAAACAAACAATGTCTTAAATCATTCTGTATAATTATCTGTGCATTTCAGGTATGGAAGTAATTGTTTGGTACAATTTGAAGACTTTGGAAATCATAATGCCTTTAGATTGTTAGAAAAATACAGAAACTCATATTGTACTTTTAATGATGACATACAAGGTAAACTATACGACAATTTTAATAATATATTATTTATTTTACAATAAATACTGTCGTAAGGATCCTTATTTAAATATAATTCTCTTTTTTCATTAATGTCAAAATTTTTATTGTCCCATTTTCCATAATAAAACTACTCCATACACAAACATACTGAATTTCAACTACATTACTGTATCGCTAAATTTATATTATAAATATACATCACTTTATATGCAAATGATATGCCAAACAAATTGATTAATAGTGTTTGTTTCTTCAAACTAATTAAAGACGAAACTGCAAAATGTTTTTGTCACTAGTGTGGGTAGCCAAGTTAGTACATTTGTTCACTTAACTGGTGGCTCGCACTTCAACTAGATCGTGTATGGAATATTCAAAATTTACTAAATACTACTGGTACATGTACTAGTTTATTTGACAAAACTTTACGTTGTATTTAAAAAGAGAACCGCAAATATTAACTAAGATATATACAAACAAGGACGACTCCAAGTCGCAAGATTTACGCCACAGATGTATGTAATAGTTTGTTGATCATTTAAATGATTGTATTTCAGGAACAGCATCTGTAGCGGTTGCTGGTCTTCTTGCAAGTCTTAAAATTACAGGAAAATCTTTGTTAGAAAATAAATTTGTGTTCCAAGGTGCTGGCGAGGTAAGTAACAATAAAAATGTATACATGTATTATGTACATACTAAGTTTGGAAAATATGACAAAATAATTGGACGTGCTCTACAATTAAAGTAATTCTACTTTAAGGTTTATCAAAGTCTATGACTTAAATATCATAGTGATCTAAAAAGGACTATTTATTTTCAGATAAAGCATTTTTGGGCTTTAATATGGCCCAAAAGCATAATTTCTCATTAACCTCTTTTTAATAGTGGATCCTCACTGAAATAATATTAAATTTTCCTTCATCGTAAATAATAATGATGAAGTGTTATCCTGGAGGGCCCATTAGTCGCAAGGGTAAGCAACAAACCATTGAAAAAGAGATTAAAAAATGTTAGATGGCTTAAATTTTGTATTTACTGACAAATTTAATCATTTGCTGACATAATGCTCCAAGAATTTTTCGGAAAGATTAAAAATTGACTGAGTTACAGCTCAAAACAACTTTGACCCATTTGTTGGCGGCCATTTTGGAAATACTCCTGAAGTCGCCGATGGTACTTAGTTTGTATTATCTGTCCCTTTGTATACGAAATAGAAGCTGGGAAACAGACTAGGTGGTGCTGTGATCAATACATGTGCCTTATTTAGTCAAACAAAACAGACGAAGAAAAAAGTAGCACTCAAAAAAGCAAGTGTTTGTAACATAGTAAAAAATATGTTGATTTTGCACATTAGTATTTTGTTAGGATGAAATTGCTTGCTTTTGTACATATTTTTTAAGTTGAAACATCAAGAGTTTTCTTTTTAAATCTCCATCAAGTTGCATGCCGACGTCACATGATTCAATGTAAACAAATATGGCCGCGACCTAAGGGCACTCGCGACTTTAGGGCATACGATGATAATTAATATGACAAAATTATAAAACGTATAAACCAACATAGGGGATTAGTTGTTACAACGTTGGTACAACAACTTGTAACCGCACTATTTTAAATTAAAGTTATAACTTCATTATTACATTTGTTCATATCAAAACTAATTGTCCTTGCTAATTATATTTAAGGCTTCAATTGGTATCGCAAAGTTGTTGATAATGGCTTTGATCGAATTAGGAGCAAGTGAAGAACAAGCCTACAGCAGAATCTGGATGGTGGATTCTAGGGGACTGATTGTAAAGAACCGACCAGCTGGAGGGGTCACTGGACAGAAAACACCGTTTGCTCAGGACCATGCACCTATAGACAAACTAGAAGACGTCATCAAACAAATAAAACCTACAGCAATAATTGGTATGTGAGAGAGATGCTAGTCTTCATTTTCATTTGGTTTAACGTCGTGTCTACACAATTCATAGTCTTTTTACGGCGGTATACTGTCCTTA
This sequence comes from Mactra quadrangularis, assembly GCA_025267735.1. Lineage (NCBI taxonomy): Eukaryota > Metazoa > Mollusca > Bivalvia > Venerida > Mactridae > Mactra > Mactra quadrangularis. Next base: position 53,326,246 of record CM046309.1, on the reverse strand, counting down.
ACTAGACTTTGTGGACCTTTGTCAATTACCAGTAAACACCCACCCTTTTAGTAGACCGGTAACTTCTCGATATACCACTAATATTTTGAAGACATTTGACATGAAATGTTTTTAGATTTCAAAGGCTATAACCCGAACCCCCTTCGGGAAACCAGATGCGAAATTCCGGTACGCTATCAGCTGTGCAACGGACTCGGGTGAAAATTTCAATAAAATTATACAAGTAAAGAAAATCTTGTTGGTTTTCACACACCGGCACACAGTTATGATTATTTTTATTTATTCGTGTAAGTTTTAATGGTATATCTTTAGCAAAAAGGGTTAAACAATTGATTGAAAAGGAATTCTAACAAAATCAAAGAGCAATTATTAAAATTAAAGGGAAGTAACTGTAACAATAGTCTTTGGATATTACTCCTACACAAAGCTATTTGAATGTTCACAGTTCTCTGATTTTATTCCATCACAGTTCAGAATAAATTTGTAGCTCCTTTTTAATACAAATGCATTTAGTGTGACTGTTTCGTGGTTAGTTGCTTGGTCCTATTTGCAACGCGTTCAATTCTTTTGATTAAAATGTAACGTTTATAGAAGGTGCTGTAATCAGATAGCTTTCGTTTTACATTTTGCATTTCAACATTTGAAGTATTAAATGCGTCATATGAACAAGCTCAGCCATGGTATCCAGATTAAAAAGCCTGGACAACTTTAATAAGCTTTCGAAAAATGTTATACTCATTACTCTGTTTTGATCACTAAACTTTACTTGCAGGAGCAGCCGCACAACCTGGTGCCTTTACAGAAACAATTCTACGAGATATGGCAGAGTTTAACGAACATCCAATCATATTTGCTTTAAGTAATCCTACCAGTAAAGCTGAATGTACTGCAGAACAAGCCTATGTAGCAACCAAGGTAAATAAAACGTTAAATTCTATTAATTGTCAATGATGCAAACATTAACCTCTGTGATTAACTAATTACAGTACATATGTACTCACGAGCGATACAAATAGATAGTCGTATTTATGTACGGCGACGTTGTTAATGTATGCACCTCTGATAGCTAAATAAAATTGAACAATAACTTGTTGTATCCTAATAATATCTAAACACCGTATAGTCCTGTAATATCAATGTTAACTTTATACGTTTTAACTTATTAATTAAATAATCGACATCATTGTCAAATTTTCATGGAAGATACAACCTGTCCGATTGGGTTCCAAACAACAACCCTTGTAGGACACTAGATTCGATATCCTGCTAGTAGCTTACTGCACCATAGAGCCGGGTTCCGTCAATATCATACTTATGTGTAAGTGATTTTTACTTGGTGATAATTGGACAACAATTATGCTAAAATAACTTGGAATCCAGCGTATACCACCCGATTTTATAGGTTCTGAGACACTGGCGTACGTTGTGTTCAAAACATGTTCATTTCCATTTATTTAATATACAAAATGTATAAATATGACATATGACAATGTTCTATCTTTGGTGGCATATTTCTGCCATCATATCCACATAACTAACTAGTTACCATCTAGTTACATAACTAGTTAACCTCTTCATAAACTTGTTAACTTTGTAGTTATCTGAAGGCAGAAATATGCCACCATATATATCAGCTAAATCAATGCTTTCAATAATACTTTTAGTACGGTATTAAATCTTATCTGTATTTCATCAATTTAACACTTCATGTCATCCAAAAAGAACCTAATTAAATCTACAGGGATCTTGCACGATATGTGATTATATGTTGTCTTTTGAATGATGCAAAAATAACACTCTTCTAGAGCAAGCAATGCAATGTACTGCATCAAGAGATAACTGTTGCCATAATTAAAAGTCAATTATCTGAACTCAAGGCTGCTATTTGTTTGGTAACATAGATTAGGCGACCAGTTAAAGGTTTTGTTGCAGTATGGGTTAAACAAGCCATTCATGATGTAGATATATATAATTATAAGACTTTCCTGTTGCAGCTATCTAAATTGTTATAAATGGGCATATCAAAGATGAGGAAAGATTTAAATAAATCATAGACAGTCTGCTTTGGGATACTGAAGTCCTGCAAGAGAATCCCAATGGATACATCGCCAATTTCTTATTTTCTTAAAGAACAAATAGTGTAAGCAAACATCAAGAATAGCAACAGTCAAAAACACATACCTATCACACAGTCAAAACGCAGAGAGAGATAGATGTTTTAAGATGTTTAAACTTTTGTTATAAAAATCGACATTACAAGCTAACAACGAAAAACAAGAACCTACAGGGTTTATGCCTTGGAACAGACAGTGACAAAATAATTGCAAATGGATGTTTTAGCCAGGTTTTAAGTGAAACAACCATGCAATGTCAAAATGTACATAGAACAGGACTATACAATGAACTTGAAATACTATAATATATATAATACCATGTATATTTTAGGGTAAATGTGTATTTGCAAGTGGAAGTCCTTTCAAAGCAGTAACCATAGATGGTAAAATCTTCCATCCAGGTCAAGGAAACAATGCTTATGTGTTCCCAGCTGTTGGTTTAGCCACAGTAGCATGTGACATCAGAACTATACCAGAGTCAATTTTCCTGGAATCTGCTAAGGTGAGTACGCTTTATTTTCATTAGGGGTAATTTACAAATTATTTAGAGGTTACTACACGGTACAAGCGGACAGGATGGCGATAATCGTTCAGCTTGTAGCCAATCAACTTAATTAATTTGAATAATTTCACGGTGACTGCATGCATTGTTTATTTACTTGTTATTAAATTGTTATTAAAATATCTTGACTAAAACATATCATACGGCATAAGCAGCTTTACTCGATCATAATACGTACTTTCGGAAACTCATGGATGTATCACAACAATAATTTTAACAAACGCATTCACCGTGAATTAAATTATGTTTTGACAGTTGAGAAAAAACGAACAATAGACAGCGCCAGCAAGAATGTCGGTAGACCAGACCGTAAATATTTATTTTATTTCGTGTATCGCCGTGTTAACACAAAAATAGTCTTTTTACACCTACCATCTCAACTAACCCTGCTTTTCTGGGCTTTTTATAACAAGTACTCTTCCTTAAGGTCGAAAACTTCTCCATATACCTTGATATTAGAGAAAATCGATAGAATTGTCAAAATTCCAACAATAGGTATAATCAGACAGGGTATTTCTTGACCCAACAACCTCGTCGAAATCCTGCGCGAAGTCTGCAGTACTACGGGCCCGGGTATATAGTCATACAACTAAAGAAATATTTTTATTTTTTCCGTATAATTTCAGGCTTTGGCTAACATGGTGACCAAAGAACATTTAGCAGAAGGTCGAGTGTATCCACCATTAGCTGACATTAGAAAAGTTTCTACAGATATTGCAGTATATCTAGCAGAATATGCTTTTAAAGAAAAACTGGCATTCCGCTACCCTGAGCCTTCTGACAAACGTTATTTTATAGAGTCCCATCAATACCAGATTGACTATGAAGAATATATCCCTCCATTGTATGACTGGCCTGGACATAGCACTAAATTATAAACTGTTTATATATGAACATGATAAATATGTTATTCATAAATCTAGATCTTTTATATACACATAGTAATATATGCCATTAATATATTATTAACTTTATTAAATCATTAAATTATAGAAATGTTACATTGTTTTGATTTATTTGATATAAATTTGATCATTTTTTCTATTCTACATACTGTTAATTTCTACTACTGAAACCATCATTGGTATGTTAAGTTTGTACATAGACTAAGTTTGAAGTTTATGGCAAAATAATTAAGTGTACTACAATAATATGGTTAAGTTCCACTATTAAGGCTATCAAAATTGGTGGCGATCTCCGGATTCAAAGTCAGACATCATAAGAACTATGCCACGGCCGCGGCTTGATATCAGAATAATCGTAGTCCGAGAAAATGAGTGTCATCGGCGTGAAACTGCTTCTAAATCTAGACTGTAGCATTCTCCTACAAAACACCCGCCTTTGCATTGACCTGCTTAAGGTCACAGTTCATCCAAGACCAGGCAAGCTACTTCCATTCACGATAAAAGCTGATCATAAAAGCTCGGCTTCTTCCGCAGTCTCATTGAGAACGACCTTCCGATGTCACCCGATACGTTCCGATCGTATAATGTGTAACAATCGTAACTATTCGGCAATTTCTGTGAACTGAAAATATTGAAAAAAACCCGATCGAGGCCAGAGTGAAGGCTTAATTTTATGATACAACAACAGTTCTATACAATGTTACTATTGGACACTCACCTTTTTACATCTATGTCGTTTTTGTTTACAACGATTTCGTCTTTTCATTATATCCATACATTGTAAACACCCAAACTTTAACAAAGGTAGTATTACTTTCTCTCGATATTTCTGACCCCATTTTATTGCATTCTTACGATATTTCCCAGACGAGCTCTTCATTTTGAAATGTATATTAAGATCTGAGATATCAAGCAAGCTTGTCCAAAATAGGATTCAATGAAATGTACCAAACATTAACTAATGCTGCAGCGTCATTCTAGTAGCGCTTGCTTCAGCTGTACACATACTAGAACAAATGTTTTGAATCTTATCCCTATCTTAATTGTTCAAACTAGTCTTCGAACTAGATTAGTATCAAAGTTACCTCAAGACTTCGCCACGACTTTAAAAATTCTGTGATCTCCCATACGAACGAGCTGTCGGTAGACTATTTAGTTGAACAATGGTGACTGTGTAGTAAATACAGTGAATTTGCAATGCATTCCATATTCAAACAAACTGTCACTTTTTCTTATTGGAATATAAAACAACAAAGATTTATTCAACTTAACAATGTCAACATTTGTAAATGAAAAGTGTATGCCCGTAAATTATTTGATAACCGCATCTACATGTACCATGGTTCTCATACTCATACTGACCTTCAGGCTGGCGGTAAATAATTATGTTGTTTGATGCCTCTCGTTTCAAAGTTCTTTCAACACAACCGCTAATTTTGATCAATTATTAAATGAAACCTCACACTAATTTGATCATTTTGGTGATTACCTCACTTCTATTCAATAACTACCGTAGTCCGAACCTGAAGTTCTCCAATTGTTATTTATTTTCCATTTTTCCCTTTTACACATTTTAGTCTCTAAATATAAGGTCATAAAATCCAACAAAACAGCAGTACGAGTATATACACAATAATACTCAAGGGAAAAAATAATTGAGTTACATGAACATCATAGACGCTCACAAAATGCTCAAATGTGTTACTGTATTGAGTAACAAATCTATTTAATAAACAAAACTGGAAGTTCAAATGTTAATTTCCTCAATGATATTCATATTCTTTTACATCCAGCCATACAAATCATACACAATAACCATTCTACAAGTCTGACAATATAAATTCTACAATACGCACTTGACATTCTTTTACACACAAACATTCCATAACATTCGGAACAACTCCATTTACGTACAAACATTTATAGAAAGACTGGTCGAAGAATACCGAATGATTTCTTCCTGGAGAGAAAATCTTCATTATTTCCAATCAAACACTTAACGACGTGTTCGATAAAATCTGTGAAGATCAAAGCTTCCGAGAGTGAAATATAATTGACATAACAATTAGTTGTTGTTTTGTCATTTCATGTAGAATTACAATAGAATAGTCATTTTCTTACAAAGAGACTAAATTAACCTGCTCTTTTCTCGGACGTTAAAGCTACAGTCCCATAAACATAAAAACAGCCGTAAGGGCACCGTACGGGCGCCGTGCGATCAAGCTCCGCAAGGACCCGTACGAACTCTTGCGTACCCATGCGGACTGTTACGTTTTTTACCTGGGTCCGTGAGATGCGCCCAGCATACACATATCAGTTTCAGAGTAAAATCGTGAACAAAATCGTGGCCAAGTATGGATTTAACATGCATATCTTCCGCACGGGTGTGTTCTTAAGTACCATGTGCGTACCGTCACCTTGATACGAAAGGCTTCCCACGGCCTACGACTGTCTGCACGTACGGGTCCGTAACAAGCCACAATTTTATGGGACTGAGGCATAGTAAAACCGCATTGTACATAATTGCTTGTGACAATTGGTGTGAGTGAGAAATTTTTAATTTAATTATTATTTGTGTACATTAGGTCAGTAGACGTAACGTAGTTACTAATATGTGCGGTGTATTAATTTGTCTCGGGTCAATTTGCTCAAAACGTACCTGCGTGGAGTCAGAATAATGAAACATTTTCTACGCATATTCTTAGCGTCAAAAAGTCGATGGTTAGCCACTTCCAAATGTATGTTCTGGTAAAAACCATAGGACCAGAGATCTGTGTCTTTCAAGAGTCAGTATGGTGACAGACTTCCGGAAAATGACTGAACAATTGTATATATTAAATAGCATACACAAATGAATAAGTTCGTGGTTTCAGGGGCGTCTTCAATGATGTTCCATGTTTTACCCTAGCAAAGTTTTGTGTTCGAGGCTCAACAGGTCTGGTTATACTCTTCCATGTAAATATTGTCAATTTTCTCCATTTATAAGACATATAAAGATGTCTCCGGTCTAGTGGAAGGGTAGTTAAATACTGGTTATAGACAAAGGTTAAGGAAAGTTAGGATACGTGAGCTGGTGGCCGTATAATGACCACATTTTGTGTTGAAATTGTCAATGTGGCTCCACGTTTTACCTTCGCAAACTAATTGAATCTGCAAACTTGGAACCGTAGCTCTTACTTTTACATGTATCAACCCATCTGGGCCAACTTGACATAAGCAGTGCATACAACTCTTTTGCACGCCGGTAACTGCACATGCATTCTCATACCCAGATATTTACATGATTCTAGATCTAACGAGATTCTTGGTAAGGCCATTTCATACTAGAATTTTGTTAAGCGTCCGCGTGCGCGTAGGTTTTAACATCCTCAATCCAAAACAAAAACAAAATTGTTTGTGAAATTTTCTTAAGTAATTCTGATTCAATGACTGATTTTTCTCAGGAAATATTGATAGTTCATTGTTTATGTGTATTTTATTAATGAAAATGTACATGTGTATGTTGTATATGGATCTACTTTTATTTATAGAATTCCTTTAATCTATAAATAATGTCATAAACATTCATGTACTACCGAGTACTAATTTGTGTGTATACTAGCTAGAATGGACATGTGTTTTCGTTTTCGGTTTGTGTGTTTTTGTCAAACTTGAGTTGATGCTTAACAAAATTCCAATTTGTCATGGCCTTACCACTTGGTATGAGAGCGCTCAACATGAGATTAAATACTAATACATATCGGGGGCTTAGCGCATTTGCGGTCGAAACTCAAATTTAAAAAAAAAGGAGTGAGTTACGACCGTTTTACACTAAACTCTCGATATGTTTATTGGATATCTTACTATAGATAGTAACTGACACTCGTGCCAATTCCTAAGCAATTGTGTCCATGTCTTCCTTAAGGGACCGTGTTTTTATAACATTTTAGTAATTGTATAAGTGACACAAATTAAAACAAGTCTAAACTAAATGCAGATATTTTTATTGTTTGCAAAGAGGAAATATTTTGAAGAAGTCAAAATTTGAAAGTAAAAAGAATATAGAGCTAAATGTGTTATTATGTAGAAACATAACATTGAAGAAAAACTGAGTGTTTTGTCCATTCATTCAACATGGAACATTAATAAAGATGTCTAAAACACAATGGGTAATATGAAGCAAAGTCTTTATAAGAAGTATCTAAGCAGTAAAAAAAGCGATTTAATCAAAGTCCATTTTCATCCGTACTCAGTTTGTTCATCCATTGTCCTACAGGAATAAGTTACTAAATGGGTTGTCTCCGCAAGTTGTTGTATCTGTACTAACGGTTAAGCTGAAAGAGAGATATGTACAGTTATTAAACATAATGGTTTACGTTCACGCCGCATTTCAACATTTTTCAAACATTTTGAGGTGGTCAGTCGTAAATGTGACAACATACAGCAACAAAAGTTCAGTGGTAGGACGCTCGCGTTGGGATCGAAGAGGTCCTGGGATCAGATCCCACTAGGGGTACTGCTAAGCAAGAAACACCCGCGATGACTAGGGATTTTAGTCATTTCACAAAAAAGCCTAAAGTAGCCAGCAAAGAGTGAGATGTTTTAGATTTTTTTAAAAGGGACACCACAAACAAATAACTTATAAGGTGTTTCTGCCTTGGAAAGGAGAGTGGTAAAATAATTGCTAGAGAACATCTAAAATGATAAAAATACTTACCTAGAGTTGGTGCAATTCATTGAGCACTCATTGGCATACCATACTCCATCGCTACCACAGACAGGAGATAAGATCCTTTGACACGCACAGTCATCCTGGGCAGTGATTTCTGAAACAAAAACAATTTTCATTTTAGGAGGATTTAGTCATGTGAGCATCAGAAAAGAAACTAACTGTCTTATTTCATCCAATTCTAGCAGCAGCCAATAAAATAGAAAAAATAAAATACAAAATAAAATGGGTTTAGAACAACTCAAGCCGAGACAACTCAACTAGCAAGTAGGAACAACTCAATCCGTCAGAAGAGACAGTTCAAAATATACAAGCTTTCAAAATCGTTAAATTTATTAGATTTGGTTGGAAGATGAGATTCGAATCATGACTCGGAACTTTGATATAGATATTAAACGGTTACTTAGATGAACAACCGGTCGACGAGGTGAGATTGCGCCCAATGATTTCGCTTTCATTTTTGTCACATTTTCGCTACGGAAATATTTACAGCCATACTTGATGACAATTTGAAATGTCAATCATTTTATGCGAAAAATCTCAAATTCGATATCCTTATACTTTAATGCGAGTGCTTGAAACTCAATGATCATTGAAAATGTAAGGTAATAAGTTTGAAAACTACCAGTTTCATTGAGTGAAAGGAAACTATTTATTGCACAAGTATAAAGATATTAGGCATTTTACAATTATAATGATTTTTGTTCTTAACATTTTGGATTGCTCGGTTAGAGAGTAAACGGAGTACTTTCAAATGCCGATAACTAAATTAAATGAGTTGAATTTAAATCGCCTATGTTGAATGCGACTTAAGCTCCCTTCGTATATGCAGCTCCGTGAAAACAATACCGTTACTTTGAAAGTAAACGAGAATGAAACAATCGGCCGATGAGCAGGAGAGAATGGAAAATGCGTCTTGCCAAATGCTTCATTTGTCAGTAAACGAGTGCTGCTATAGAACAAACAAATGCTTACAAACACAAATGTCTTATATTTGACGAAATAACTGAGATGAATGAAAGTTACGACACTTTTTCAATTTCGTCTATGCAAAAATGCTAAGCGTAAAACGACCTGATTCGAGTCAATGCAAAAATGCTAAGCGTAAATCCATCTGACTCAAGTCAAGGCGACAATGCTGAGCATAAATCGACAAGATGCTTTATTATTTCAGTAAATTTGTGTTTTAATGTTTAGAGCAAACCAATAACTACAAAAATAAAAGTCTTACAAAAATAATATGAAAAATTACAAAATTACTTACGTAAAGCCAAAACGACTGCAATCACGAAAATCACTAATAAAGCTTTGCCGTTCATTCTGAATTCTAAACGATATAGCTGGAACAGTACAAACTTCAAAGTCTAGTATGAGTATGGGTATGTTGAGACCGTGAAGTCTATCTCCTTATATAGGAACTCTCCTACTTATTGTCATTGAGGTAGAACTCACATTAAATTTTCAAGAAGAGTTTAAACAGTTTATGATTGTTAGCATTAAAATAAATATGTGATTTATTACCCTTCAGGAGACCACACATCCTGGTATTACGGTAATAAAATAGCTGAGGAGTCGGACTGTTGAGTTGTGGTTTTAAGTATAAAACTGGCGCACCAATTCCTGATTGTTTGCATTATTTTTGTATTCGCTTATGAACAAATACTCAAATTAATCAACAAAAACTTTTTCTTGCTGGTACTAGAAGATACGAAGGTTGTAAAACAAAACTTTCAGGATATATTTTGTCACACCATCGACCCTTATCTATTGACGTCATTACAACGGCTTATGATATTTTATCGCTTATGTTAAAACACATATAGTTTATTATATTTTATGTGATATGGAGATTAAGACGATTTCCCGGATCGCGTAGGACATTTTTGTAAAAAAACATAGATAGAAATCCAACAAGAATATTGTATATATTTCCTCAAGTACTTGGATCACTAAATGTAGCCGTAATTTTCATTCTATATCGTTATTTTCAGATATACATGTAATACCATTGATTTTACATATTAGTTGCAAATATTGACATCAGAGATAGGTCCTATCTGTACGTTTGATTCAGTCCTTACTTTATTTTTACTAGATTTAACGCCGTGTCACCACAATTTAGGGCATCCAGCGCACCTAACCTTGCTTTCCTGGACCATTGTCTATAACCAATACTCACATACCCTTCTACAAGGCCGGAAACTTCTCCATATTATCTAATCAATGGAGCAAAATCGACATTATTGTCAAATTTTCATGGAAGGATATAACCTCCCGGGTGGGACTCGAAACTGCACCCCTTCGGGCACGAGGTTCCAAATCCCGGTTCGCTACCAACTGCGCTATAGACCCGGATGTTGATTCAGTCCTCCGTATAGAGAAATCAAATGAAAATCTAAAAAATGTTCGTAATAAAACTCATCAAGTGTTATATACTTACACGAACTTGTAGCAGTATTATATACCGAATGAAAGCTTGTTCATTCAGCTTTTTGAAAATGGGCATTTATGGCATATTTCTTGTTCATAGTGTCACAAGAACCAGCAGTAACTTGTGATCGCGTAGGACAATTATTGTAAAAAACATGGATACAACCCCCAAAAAAATTCTAACAGTAAGGGTTTACTGGCCCCAGTTTCACGAAAAAACTCAAGTTTGTACTCAAACTCAATCTTATGTTTTGATCATTAATTTCACTTATAGAATCAATCTTACAACAAATGTAGTATCATTAGAAACCCCAATAGTGATTTAAAAGTCATATGATATAAAATAAAACGGATTTACATGTTTGTATAAGGTTTGATTTAATGTTATTGAATTGAGTCTGTTATGAACTGTTGAGTTTAGTCTCAAGTGAAAATTGAGTTTGTGGTTTTAAGTTTATAATAAAACCCATTATATTTTATGTTGAAACATTTTAAATATTTTCATTATTTTCATCATCTAATAACAACCATTTTAACAACATTTACATGCTATTTTGAGGCCAAAAACACTTGAGTCTGTTATTGAGTTCGAACTTAAGTTTATTTGTGAAACTGGGGCCTGCTGTACTGGTGAAAATTCTTACACTAAGGGTTTACTGCTACACTAGTGAAAATCCTATCAGTAAGGATTTACTGTTGTACTGGTGAAAATTCTATCAGTAACGGTTTGCTGCTCTACTCGTGAAAATTCTACCAGTAAGGGTTTACTGTTGTACTGCTGTACTGGTGAAAATTCTATCAGTAAGGATTTACTGTTAAACTGCTGTACTGATGTTACTACTGTCTTCACATACATCAAATGATAGTAAAAAACTACTACATATGCATGCAGTATGACTTTTTTGTGGTATGTTGTATAGTTTCAATGTCCCTTTTCTTGTACCCAGAAGTTATCAAGATTCCAGAAATTCTCAATAACCTATGGGTACGAGAATGGTTTAAAGAGGTGCATTTAATCAAATAGTTTCGAAAACTATTTTAGAAATTAAGTCATTTACTTCTAACATGGGCAGCCGCACAACTCGGTGCATTTACAGCAGCAATTCTACGAGATATGGCAGAGTTAAATGAATATCCTATCATATTTGCTTTAGGTAATCCTACCAGTAAAGCTGAATGCTCGGCAAAACAAGCCTGTATTGCAACCATGGTTAATATAATGTTAATTTTATTTGACTGTCAGTTGTCGTTCCTGTTTGGCGATATATACAATTACATGTATCAAGATTAGAACATTTTGTAGTCGACACCGGTGGCCTTAAGCCAATCAAAACGATGCATTTGATGTCACATGATGAGGAAATGGACGTCAAATAATCAAATTAGGGGTGCGTGAATGAACTCGTCGACGCCATCTTTTGTCTGTTCACCTGCTTGTATTAATAGAAAATACCAATATCAATAAATGAACGCTGTACCAGTTTCAAGAAAGTTGCAATATTAGACCAAAATAATGCCAAACATGTCATTTTGCAAGAGCAATACTTTTGTACTCACGAGCGATACAAGCAGATAGTCGTATTTATGTATGACCGCGGGTAAATGTATGCACCACTGATTGTTGAATACTACTGAATAGAAATATTGAACAATAACACGAATTTACCTTTTTTTCTTTTATCTAATTAATGAAGGAGAATCAACATAATTGTCAAATTTTCATAGAGGTGTATAACTTGTCAGGCTAGATTTTGAACCGACGGCCAATAGAGGACTCAACAGATTTGAAATCCTGCTAGTAGCTAACAACCCAACAGACTCGTGTTCAAATGACGTCGATATCATACTTATGCGTATCTGATTTTTATTTGATGACAAATAGAACAACAATGCGAGACTATTCTGTTGATAATAAATAAGAATCCAACTTATATCATCCTATGTTATAGGTTTTACGGCACCGGCGTTCTGAAAAACATATTTTACTCTTTAGTAATACGGTGTGTCCAAAACATGTTCATTTACCATTTATTTAATACATTATGACATAAAAGCATGTTCTATCTTTGGTGGCAAATTTCTGCTACAAAATCCACACAATTTAAGTTATTATCAAGTTACATAACTAGTTAACCACCTCATAATTTTGTTAACTTAGTAGATATCTGCAGGAAAAGCGGAATCAATGCTTTTAATAATACTTTTAGTACGGTATTAAATCTTATCATTATTTCATCAATTTAACACTTCATGTCATCTGAAAAGAACGTCTGTACCATCACATGCGATACTGAATTTTTTGAAGGAAATAAATGTATATAATAAGATATAGAGCTTCACATCATTAATATCGTTTGAATTAATAGTATCATTTATTGCTTTCGGCGCGATATGACCTTTTTGTGTTGGTGTGCCGTAAAACCCAAACAAACAAACAAATGAAAAGAACGTAATTAAATCTACAGGGGTCTTGCACGTATATATGATTATATGTTATCTTTTGAATGATGCAAAAATAACACTCTTCTAGAGCAAGCAATGTAATGTACTGCACCAAGAGATAACTGTTTTCATAATTAAAAGTCAATTATCTGAGCTCAAGGCTGCTATTTGTTTGGTGTCATAGATTAGGAGACCAGTTAAAGGTTTTGTTGCAGTATAGGTTAAACAAGCCATTGCTTATGTAGATATATATAATTATAAGACTTTCCTGTTGCAGCTATCTAAATTGTTATACATGGGCATATCAAAGTTGAGGAAAGATTTAAATAAATCATAGACAGCATGCTTTGGGATCCTGAAGTCTTGCAAGAGAATCCCAATGGATACATCGCCAATTTCTTATTTTCTTAAAAAACAAATAGTATAAACAAACGTATCAAGAATAGCAACAGTCAAAAACACAGACCTATCACACAGTCAAAACGCAGAGATGGAGATAGATGTTTTAAGATGTTAAAACTTTTGTTATAAAAAGCGACATTACAAACTAACAACGGAAAACAAGAACCTACAGGGTTTATGCCTTGGAACTGACAGTGACAAAATAATTGCAAATGGATGTTTTAGTCAGGTTTTAAGTGAAACAACCATACAATGTCAACATGTCATAGAACAGGACTATACAATGAACTTGAAATACTATCATACATAAAATGTATATTTTAGGGTAAATGTGTATTTGCAAGTGGAAGTCCTTTCAAAGCAGTAACCATAGATGGTAAAATCTTCCATCCAGGTCAAGGAAACAATGCTTATGTGTTCCCTGCTGTTGGTTTAGCCACAGTAGCATGTGACATCAGAACTATACCAGAGTCAATTTTCCTGGAATCTGCTAAGGTGAGTACGCTTTATTTTCATTAGGGGTAATTTACAAGCTATTTTTTAAGAGGTAACTACACGGTACAAGCGGACACGATGGCGATAATCGTTCAGCTTGTAGCCAATCAACTTAATTAATTGTTTAACGACAAATCAAAGATTGAAAGCTTTAGAAAATTAAAATATACTTATCTGCAAAAAAAAAAGATAACTAACAGCAAGAATGTCGGTAGACCAGACCGTGAATAATTTTTATTTCATGTATCGTCGTGTCAACACAAATAGTCATTTTTACACCTACCATCTCAACTAACCTTGCTTTTCTGGGCTTTTTATAACAAGTACTCACCAACTCTTCCTTAAGGTCGAAAACTTCTCCATATACCATGTTTTTAGAGAAATTCGGAAGAATTGTCAAAGTTCCATCAATAGGCATAATCAGACGGGGTATTGCTTGAACCAACAGCCCCGTCGGAAACTAGATTCGAAACAATGTGCGAAGCCTGCTTCAATACGGACCCCGGGTAAAAGTTCATTCACAATTTAAGAAGTAAATAACGTTAGTTTTTTTCGTATAATTTCAGGCTTTGGCTAACATGGTAACCAAGGAACATTTAGCAGAAGGTCGAGTGTATCCACCATTAGCTGACATTAGAAAAGTTTCTACAGATATTGCAGTATATCTAGCAGAATATGCTTTCAAAGAAAAATTGGCATTCCGCTATCCTGAGCCTTCTGACAAACGTTATTTTATAGAGTCCCATCAATACCAGATTGACTATGAGGAATATATCCCTCCATTGTATGACTGGCCTGGACATAGTACTAAATTATAAACTGGTTTCTATATAAACATGATAAATATTTTATTCATAAATCTAGATCTTTTATATACACAAAGTAATATATAACATTAATATATTATTAACTTTATTAAATCATTAAATTATAGAAATGTTACATTATTTGTTTTATTTGACATAATTTTTATCATTTTTTCTATTCTACATACAGTTAATTTCCACTACAGAAACCATCATTGGTATGTTAAGTTTGTACATAGACAAGGTTTAAAGTTTATGGCAAAAATATTAAGTGTACTACAATAATATGGTTCAGTTCCACTATTAAGGCTATCAAAATTGGTGGCGATCTCCGGATTCAAAGTCAGACATCATAACCACTATGCCACGGCCGCGGCTTGATATCAGAATAATCGTAGTCCGAGAAAATGAGTGTCATCGGCGTGAAACTGCTTCTAAATCTAGACTGTAGCATTCTCCTACAAAAACCCGCCTTTGCATTGACCTGCTTAAGGTCACAGTTCACCCAACACCAGGCAAGCTACTTCCATTCACGATAAAAGCTGATTATAAAAGCTCAGCCTCTTCCACAATCTCATTGAGAACGACTTTCCTATGTCACCCGATGCGTTCCGATCGTATAATGTGTAACAATTGTAACTACTCGGCAATTTCAGTGAACTGAAAATATTGGACAAACCTGATCGATGCCAGAGTGAAGGCTTAATTTAATGATATAACAACAGTTCTAGGCAATGTTACTATTGTCCACTCACCTTTTTACATCTATGTCGTTTTTGTTTACAACGATTTCGTCTTTTCATTATATCCATACATTGTAAACATCCAAACTTTAACAAAGGCAGTATCACTTTCTCTCGATATTTCTGACCCCATTTTATTGCATTTTTACGATATCTCCCAGACGAGCTTTTCATTTTAAAATTTGTATTAACACATGAGATATCAAGCAAGCTTGTCCAAAATGGGATTCAATAAAATGTACCAAACATTAACTAATGCTGCAGCGTCATTCTAGTAGCGCTTGCTACAGCTGTACACATACTAGAACAAATGTTTTGAATCTTGTCCCTATTTTGATGTTCATACTAGTCTTCAAACTAGATTAGTATCAAAGTTACCTTAAGACTTCGCCACGATATTAACAAGAAATGTCTTTAAAAAAGACAAACGGCGTCGATTTAAAAACAAGAGGGCCCAAAGGGCCCTGGGTGCACACCTGAGGAAAAGGTCAAAGGTCACAGAAGAGCCATTTACAGAGGACCACTAATGTTAAAACCTATTTTTTGACCCAGTGACCTACTTATCCAACCAATCAGACCTATTTGAACAATTTTAGTAGGGAACCACCCACGGACCATTCCTGTTGAGTTTGGGCAAATTATCATAAGCGGTTCAAGAGAAGATGTTGTTTGAACTTTTCCTTATATAATTCAATGTAATATTGTGATTCATGGGGTGGGGTCAATTTTGACCCAGGGGCATAATTTGAACAACTGTGATGGAGGACCTCTAGATGATGTTATATACCAAATATGAAAGCTCTAGGCCTTGTAGTTTCAGACAAGAAGATTTTTGAAAATTGCATTGTGAAAACCTATTTATTAATGCTACAAAACAAAAATTATGAATTTATTCTTAAGGTTCTGGAACTGTAATGGTGACCTTCCACAATTCTTATACTGATATTGTTTCTTGAATCTATACTATTAAAGACATTGAATGCTGAAATTTTAAAGAAATTTACCGTTTGTAACTTAAGTTATGTGCATTTTTATAACGTGACCCTTGATTTTCAGAAAGACCGTAAATTGTGCTGGGACAAAAAGTGAACGAACTTTTTTTTTCAAATTCTGCTGTTTTATTTCCAAGTTTTAATCCATTTTCTTGTTATACAGTCATGTAATGACAAATCAGAGCAACCAGGTTACACTTTGGACAAATACATATAAAAATACAGAGATTTGCATACATGTACCCCAAGCAAAAATCCGAGTTTTTGAGAATGTTAAAAAATTTACCCTATCTTTAAAAGCAAATATCTCAAGTTAGAAGTTAGTTAGACACATGCAACTAGTATTAAAATTTTCTGCAGTATTAACTGCCCATATAATGAAAAATTTAAGAAATTTTACCGTTTCTAAAATTTTTATAAGAATTTGTATGAGATTACTGTACTGAAACTGCAAGAGATTTTATAGAGAAAAATAACGTCAAAATGGTCAATTACAAATAATACTACCTTATACAAATATATCATCTAAAATTGGTATTTGAGATGGAAAATGTATGTTAAACTCTGCATTATCATATAAAAACCTTCTCTCCATTGCTTTTTGGCAAGCTTGAGGGGACTTTTTGGGGATTAAACTTGTACCAGCTATGTTTTCTGCTGTTGTCGTTTTTTGCACTAACAGTTGGACACTAGAGTTAGTAATGTTGGCATATTATGTGCCTTAGCTTTCAAATTATGCTGTTTATTGTATTGATTTTTCATAATTAGAATATGATGATATTAAAAACAGAAAATGTGCAACGATTTTGTCTTTATATGCTGACTTTGGTACGATTATTTGTGGGAATTCGGCAATAAATCAATATAAGTTAAACATTCTTTCCAGTTTATCGATATTTGTGTAGTTTATTTTACCTTTGTTCATTTTCAGTACACAAAATAGATTAAACAATCAAAACCCCATTTTGCCCCAAATTCTCCATTTCGTCCATTTCGCCTCAAAATCTCCATTTCGTGTTTCAGTCATACCCAATTTACATCGCAAAAAAAGATGAAAAAAATGTATTTTACACCTGTACAAACAGAATCAACGCAAAAGTTATGATCCACTACGGCTTTTCATTGTTTTTATGTCGATAAACCATTATTTTTACGATAACTAACTACGATCACGCTTTAGAGCGTCTGGTTTCGCCATTTTCGGAAAATGCGTTACCCTATGACTTCTGGAAAAACCCACGTCACGTGGTGGAAATTTCTAAAAATAGCAATTACGAAACTTGACGAAGATAGGTAATCGGGAAAAAACCGGATTGTATCGAGTGTCGAAGTTTACCGAAGTTAGTTACAGTTCCAGAACCTTAAAAGTTACGTACCAATAACTCTGCGGATTAATAAATATATGTGGAGCTGTGACTCTCAAAGTGTAAACCCCGGAAACTGGACGTAGTGAGGCTAACTTAATAATTATTGGGTAATATGTGAGACTTTTTACTAGAAACCGGTTCACATCTGGAGACGTAGTTCATTTTACCCATAAAATATTGTGTTTGACACGTAACTTTTTATTGTTACAATATAAAAAAACACTTTGGAAAGCAATAGAAGTCTACCCAAAAAAAAAAAAAATCTACGAACGAAGCAAAATTTCGTAAAACACTGCATTACAATAGTGTGGCCTTTATTTTTTCGCGCGTGTCAGGGCCATCCAATCGAAGAGGGGATTTTCTCTGTTTCCCCCGTACGTCATTTTCAGTGCTTATAAAATCATCCAATAGAACGGCGGATTTCCGAAATCCCAGACAGACGTCATTATACAGAAATGTAGATCAAAATCCAGCTTAGACAGCTACGCCGAAAATTTCTGTGACCTCATACGAACGAGCTGTCGATAGACTATTACGTTGAACAATGGTGACTGTGTAGTAAATAAAGTGAATTTGCAATACATTCCATATTCAAACAAACTGTCACGTAATCTTATTGGAATATAACACAACAAAGATTTATTCAACTTAACTCTGTCAATATTTGTAAATGAAAATTGTATGCGCGTAAAATTAATTAATAATCGCATCTACATGTACTATGGTTCTCATACTCGTATCATTCCATTATACCATCAGGCTGGCGGTAAATAATATGATGTTTGATGTCTCTCGTTTCAAATTTCTTTAAACACAACCGCTAATTTTGATCAATTGTTAAATGAAACCTCACACTAATTTGATCATTTTGGTGATTACCTCACTTCTATTCATTAACTACCGTAGTCCGAACCTGAAGTTCTCCAATTGTTATTTATTTTCCATTTTTCCTGTTTACACATTTAAGTCTCTAAATATAAGGTCATAAAATCCAACAAAACAGCAGTCCGAAAATACACAATAATACTTTAGGGAAAAATAATTAAGTTACATGAACATCATAGACGCTCTCAAAATGCCCAAATGTGTTACTGTATTAAATAAAAAGTCTATTTAATAAAAAAAAACTAGAAGTTCAAATTTTAATTTCCTCAATGATATTCATATTCTATTACGTCCAACCTTACAAATCATACACAATAACCATTCTACAAGTCTGACAATATTAATTCTACAATACGCACTTGACATTCTTTCACACACAAACATTCCATAACATTCGGAACAACTCGGTCATTTACGTAGAAGCATTTATAGAAAGGCTGGTCGAAGAATGCCGAATGATTTCTTCCTGGAGAGAAAATCTTCATTATTTCCAATCAAACACTTAACGACGTGTTCGATAAAATCTGTGAAGATCAAAGCTTCCGAGAGTGATATATAATTGACAACAATTAGTTGTTGTTTTGTAGGGCTGCATCGATTCGATTCGATAAATCGAAACTCGACTGCGAGGGCGCCGATTCGATTTCGATTCGGGACCTACGAATTTCGATCCGATACTGACCTTTAAACGTATCTACATAAGTTATAAGCATAAAAGCAAAGGCGCACCTAAAAGACACTAACCCCCAGCAGCGGTTATTTTCCTTTATTAAATCAAGTAGCAAAGCGTTTATTAAGAGCTGCATATTCTGATACAATTTATGTTTTGTGTTGTATATATAGATACGTTTTAGTTGATATTCATGGCCTATATATTCGTACTCAGTCCATTTCGTACTTAAAAAAACAATCTAAATTTAGCAGATTTTCTGGTTTCATGTGAATTTAATTTGAGTAACACTTTTATTTTATCAATAATAAATAGTTTTAAACTCAAATAAATGTATAAATGCATATTTGGAGTAAATTATACTAATAAATGAATCGAATCGAAAAAAATCGAATCGAAAGAAAAAATATCGAATCGACTTTCCGGTGAATCGTTGCAGCTCTATTGTTTTGACATTTCATTTAGAATAACAACAGAATAGTAATTTTCTTACCAAAAGAATAAATTAACCGACTCTTCGCTCGGACGTCAATAAAACCACATTGTACATAATTGATTGTGACAATTGAGTTAGCGAGAAATATTTCATTTAATTATAATTTGTGTACATTAGGTCAGTAGACGTAGTGTAGTTACTAGTGTGTGTGAGGTATAAATTGATCTCGGGTCTCGTGGAGTCAGATTAATGAAACATTTTCTACTCATATTCTTTGCGTCAAAAAGGTCGATGGTCAGCCACTTATAAAAGTATGTGCTGATTAAAACCATAGAGCCAGAGATCTGTGTCTTTCAAGAGTCAGTATGTCGACAGACTTCCGCAAAATGACTGAACAATTGTATATATTAATTAGCATACAAAAATGAAGTACGTGGTTTCAGTGGCGTCTTCAATGATGTTCCATGTTTTACCCTTGCAAAGTTGTGTGTTCGAGGCTCAACAGGTCTGGTTATACTCCTTCGTGTAAATTATGTCAATTTCCTCCATTTATAAGGCATATAAAGATGTCGCCGGCCTAGTTAATGGGTAGCTACATGTAAATACTGGTTATAGACAAAGGTTAAGGAAAGTTAGGATACGTGAGCTGGTGGCCGTATAATGACCAGATTTTGTGTTGAAATTCTCAATGTGGCTCCACGTTTTACCTTTGCAAACTACTCGAATCTGCGATCTTGGAATCGTAGCTCCTACTTTTACTTGTATCAACCCATCTGGGCCAACTTGACATAAGCAGTGCATACAACTCTTTTGCACGCCGTTAACTGCACATGCATTCTCATACCCAGAGATTGAAAAGATTCTAGATCTAACGAGATTCTTGGTAAGGCCATTTCATACCGGAATTTTGTTACGCGTCCGCGTAGGTTTTACCATCCTCAATCCAAAAACAAAAACAAAATTGTTTGTGAATTTTTTTTAAATAATTCTGTTTCGATAACTGAATTTTCCCAAGAAATACTTCAAAAGTTCATTGTTCCTGTGTTTTATTAATGAAAATGTACATGTGCACATGTATGCTGTATATACCTTTATTTATAGAATTCCTTTAATCTGATAATAATGTCATAAACATTCATGTACTACCAAGCACTACATGTAATTTGTGTGAATACTAGCTAGAATGGACATGCGTTTTCGTTTTCAGTTTGTGTGTTTTTGTCAAACTTGAGTTAATGCTTAACAAAATTCCAATTTGTCATGGCCTAACGCCTTGGTATGAAAGCGCTCAATATGAGATTAAATACTAGTACATTTCGGGGGCTTAGCGCAAAGCGGTCGTAACTCAAATTTTAAAAAAAGACTGAGTTACGACCGTT
Source organism: Mactra quadrangularis (assembly GCA_025267735.1). Classification (NCBI taxonomy): domain Eukaryota; kingdom Metazoa; phylum Mollusca; class Bivalvia; order Venerida; family Mactridae; genus Mactra; species Mactra quadrangularis. The sequence continues at coordinate 53,304,910 of CM046309.1, read as the reverse complement.
TTGCGCTAAGCCCCCGATATGTTCATTGCATATGTTACTATAAAAATAACTGACACTCGTGCCATTCCTAACCAATGGTGTCCATGTCTTCTTTAAGGCGCCGTGCTTTTTTAGTAATTTGAGTCATTTTAGTAATTGTATAAGTGACACAAATTAAAACAAGTCGAAACTAAGCGCAGATATTTTTATTGTTTGCAAAGAGGAAATATTTTGAAGAAGTCAAAATTTGAAAGTAAAAAGACCATAGAGCTAAATGTGTTATAATGTAGAAACATAACACTGAAGAAAAACTGACTGTGTTTTGTCCATTCATTCAACATAGAACATTAATAAAAATGTCTGAAACACAATGGCTGATATGAAGCAAAGTCTTTATAAGAAGTATCTAAGCAGTACAAAAAGCGATTTATTCAAAGTCCATATCATCCGTATTCAGTTTGTACATCCATTGTCCTACAGGAATTGGTTATCAAATGGGTTATCAAATGGGTTATCTCCGCAAATAGATTCATCTGGTACAGTACTATCTCCGCAAGTTGTATCTGTATTAATCATGTTAATGGATAAGCTGAAGAAAGATAATTATGTACAGTTAGTAAAGATAATGGTTTACGATCACGTCGCGTTTCAACATTTTTCAGATATATTGAGGTGGTCAGTCGTAAATGTGACAACATACAGCAGCAGTTTAGTGGTAGGACGCTCGCGTTGGGATCGGAGTGGCCCTGGGTTCGAATCCAACTAGGGGTACTGCTGATTGCCTTGAGCAAGAAATTTATCCGCGATTGCTTCAGTCCACCCAGTTGTAAATGGGTACCTGCGAGGGTGGTGTAACTCCGTTGTGCCAATTTGTCGGCTGTACTAATAAGCGGATTCAAATGACTCCCCAGGGAGATTGATAGATAGATACCAGTAGCCTGATGAACAGGGGTAATGGCTGTAAAGTCGGTGAACGTGCGTAATCATGAAACTCAGACTATAAAATGCCATTACATTTACATTTTAGATACGGCCTAATGAATTTTAGCCACCATTAAATGATGCTCAACGTCTAATAATCAAAGTCCATTGAAATTGGTTCAGACTTCAAAATAAAATCTTCTGGTGTTAACAAAGAATCAAATGACATTTCAAATAACTTGAGATCGAGAAAAAGGCGTTCCCATCAATCCTTGATCTTTATCTAGAAGTAGGTAATTTGTTAAATTTTTAGTTATTTATTTTTGCATTTTGTAAAATGACTAGGGATTTTAGTCATTTAACAAAAAAGCCCTAAGTAGCCAGCATGGAGGGAGATGTTTTAGATTTAGAAATTTTTGTTATAAAAAGGGAACCACTAACAAATAACGAAAACAAGAAACTATGTTATCTCCGCCTTGTAAAGGAGAGTGGTCAATAATTGCTAGAGAACATCTAAAATGATAAAAATACTTACTCAGAGTTCTCGCAATTCATTAAGCATTCATTGGCATACCATACTCCATCGCTACCACAGACGGGAGATAAGATCTTTTGACACGCACAGTCTGAAACAAAAACAAATTTCATTATACGGAGTATTTAGTCATGTGAGCATAAGGAAAGAAACTAACTGTCTTATTTCATACAATTCTTGCAGCAGCCAATAAAATAGAAAAGAATCCAATAGTGCATAAAATGGGCTTAGACCAACTCAAGCCGAGACAACTCAACTAGCAAGTAGGAACAACTCAATACGCCAGTAGAGACAGTTCAAAATATATAAGCTTTCAAATCCATTGAATTTATTAAATTTGGTTGAAAGATGAGACTCGGATCATGACTCGGAACTTTGATGTTATTTAAACGGTTAAGAGGAACAACCGGTCGACGAAGTCAGGTTGCGCCCAATGATTTTGCTTTACTTTTTGTCATGATTTCCGGTACGGAAGTCCATTCCACCATACTTAATGCCAATATGAAAATTAATGTCAATCATTTGATGCAAAAAATCTAAGATTTGATATCCTAATAATAAAATGCGTGTGCTTGAAACTCAATGATTATTGAAAAAGTAAGGTAATAAGTTTGCAAACTGCCAGTTTCATTGAGTGGACATTAAGGAACCTTTTTATTGCATAAGTATAAAGATATTAGGCATTTTACATTTATAATTGTCCTTAACATTTTGGATTGCTCGGTTAGAGAGTAAACGGAGTATTTTCAAATGCCGATAACTAAATTAAATGAGTTGAATTAAAATCCCCTATGTTGAATGCGACTTAAGATCCCTTCCTTCGTATATATAGTCTCGTGAATACAATACCTTTTCTTTGAAAGTGAATGAGAATGAAACATACTTCATTAATTCAGTTACAGTAAACATGTGCTGCTGCAGAGCAAACACATGTCTACAAAGAAAAATGTCATATAATTGACGAAATAACTGACATGAAGCAAATCTAGGACACTTTTTTAATTAAGTACATACAAAAATACTAAGGGTAGACCGACCAGATTCAAGTCAAGGCAAAACAAAAATTTTAAGTATAAATCGATGAGATGCTTCATTTCCACAGATATTGGGTTACTAAATAGGTTACCAAATGGGTTATCTCCGCATTCTGTACCAACGGTTAATCTGAAAGAAAGATTTTTACAGTTAGTAAAGATAATGGTTTACGTTCACGTCGCGTTTCAACATTTTTCAGACATATTAAGGTGGTCAGTCGTAAATGTGACAACATACAGCAGCAAAAGTTCAGTGGTAGGACGCTCGCATTGGGATAGAAGAGGTCCTGGGTTCGAATCCCACTAGGGGTACTGCTAATTTCCTTAAGCAAGAAATTTACCCGCGATTGCTTCACTCCACCCAGTTGTAAATGGGTACCTGCGAGGGTGTTAAAAATCCGTTGTAACAATTTGTCGGCTGTACTAATAAGCGGATTCAAATGACTCCCCAGGGAGATTGATAGATAGATTCCAGTAGCCTGATGAACAGGGGTAATGGCTTTAAAGTCGGCGAACGTGCGTAATTATGAAACTAAGACTATAAAATGCCATTTACATTTACATTTAACATACGGCCTAATGAATTTTAGCCTCCATTAAATGATGCTCAACGTCTAATAATGTCTATTGAAATTAGTTCAGACTTCATTAAAAATTAATCTTCTGATATTAACAAAGAATCAAATTACATTTCAAATAACATGTGGATCGAGAAAAAGGCGTTCCCATAAATCCTTGATCTTTATCTAGATTTAGGCAATTTGATAAATTTTTAGTTATTTATTTTTGCATTTTGTAAAATGACAAGGGATTTTAGTCATTTAACAAAAAAGCCTAAAGTAGCCAGCATGGAGGGAGATGTTTTAGATTTAGAAACTTTTGTTATAAAAAGGGAACCAATAACAAATAACGAAAACAAGAAACTATGGTATCTCCGCCTTGGAGAGTGGTAAAATTGCTAGAGAACATCTTAAATGATAAAAATACTTACTCAAAGATCTGGCAGCTCATTAAGCATTCATTGGCATACCATACTCCATCGCTACCACAGACGGGAGATAAGATCTTTGAACATCCACAGGCATGCTGGGCAGTGATTTCTGAAACCAAAAACAAATTCCATTATACGGAGTATTAAGTCACGTTATCACCAGAGTAGAAACTAACTGTCTTATTTCAATCAATTCTAGCAGCAGCCAATAAAATAAAAAAATCAAATACATGTAGTGCATAAAATGGGTTCAGAACTACTCAAGCAGAGATAACTCAACTTCCAAGTAGAATCAACTCAATCCGTCAGTAGAAACAGTTTAAAATATAAGCTTTTCAAATCCAATGAATTTATTAAATTTGGTTGGAGGCTCGGATCATGACTTGGAACTTTGATGTTATTTAAACGGTTAAGATGAACAACCTGTCAACGAGGTGAGATTGCACCCAATGATTTTGCTTTACTTTTTGTCATATAATTGACGAAATAATTAAGTACATGCAAAAATACTAAGCGTAAATCGACCAGATTCAAGTCAAGGCAGAAATGCTAAGTGTAAATCGACAAAATGCTTCATTCTTTCAGTAAATGTGTGTTTTAATGTTTAGAGCAAACCAATAACTACAAAAATAAAAGTCTTACAAAAAAATGAAAAATTACAAAATTACTTACGTAAAGCCAGAACGACTGCAATCACGAAAATCACTAATAAAGCTTTGCAGTTCATTCTGAATTCTAAACGTTATATAGCCGGAACAGTGCAAACTTTAAAGTCTAGTATGAATATGGGTATGTTGAGACCGTGGAGCCTATCTCCTTATATAGGAACTCTCCTCCTTATTGTCACTTAGGTAGAACTCACATTAAATTTTGAAAAAGGGTATAAACAGTTTATGATAGTAAGCATTAAAATAAATATGTGATTTATTACCCTTCAGGAGACCACACATCCTGGTATTACGGTAATAAAATAGCTGAGGAGTCGGACTGTTTTAAGTATAAAACTGGCGCACCATTTCCTGATTCTTTGCATTATTTTTTGTATTTGCTTATGAACAAATATTAACATGGCTAGTTAATGTCTCAACATACAATGGTAAAAATACTGAGTGATTGAGTGCATTCATTATGACGTGAGAATGAAGATTGCCTCGCTCTCTGTTTAACATGACTGCATTACAGCTTAAATAAATTGTCTCTTTAAAGGTGATGTTTCGACACCTTTCGGGGATGTACTAAGGGCCCTTTAAAGGTGATGTTTCGACACCTTTAGGGAAATGTCTGGTTAACAATGGCGTTATGTTACACCGTTCAAGACATGTCCGATTAACAGTAGCATCATGTTATACTGTTCAGGACACCAACTTTCAATATCAAATAAATAAAAAAAATGTAAGATTAGTGATAAAAAATGTAAAATTTAGTAGAATCATGAAGCTCAATAAAACAATTATAAATACACTTACATACTTTATTACATCATGTGTGATAAATTTTATTTTGTTTTGTGTTATGTTGTATATACATTATGTTTTTATGGTGGAGGGTTTTTACTTATTTATCTATTTTTTATAATTTATCTTTTTGTACAACGCCATTGAATATGTAATATAGAAATAGGCATTTAATCAAATGGAAAAGTTTGAAGTTTAAATATTCAAATCAAATTAATCAACAAAAACTTATTTATTGACGTCATAACAAGAGCTTATGATATTTTACCGCTTATGTTACAACACATATAGTTTATTATATTTTAAGTGATATGGAGATTGAGACGATATCCTGGGTCGCGTAGGACATTTTTGTAAAAACCATAGATACAAACCCAACAAGAATATTGTATATATTTCCTCAAGTACCTGGATAACTAAATGTAGCCGTATTTTTCATTCTATATCGTTAGTTTCATATAAACATGCAATACCATTGATTTTTTACATATTCGTTGCAAATATTGACATCAGAGATAGGTCCTATCTGTACGTTTGATTCAGTCCTTACTTTACTTTTACTAGATTTAACGCCATGTAAACACAATTTAGGGCGTCCAGCGCACCTAACCTAGCTTTCCTGGACCATTGTCTATAACCAGTTCTCACCTACTCTTCTACAAGGCCGGACACTTCTCCATATTATCTAACCAATGGAGGAAAATCGACATTATTGTCAATTTTTTATGGAAGGATATAACCTCCCCAGGTGGGATTCGAACCCGCACCCCCTCGGGCACGAGGTTCCAATTCCCGGCGCGCTACCAACTGCGCTATAGACCCGGGTGTTGATTCAGTCCTCCGTATAGAGAAATCAAATGAAAATTGAAAAAATTTTCGTAATAAAACTCATCAAGTGTTATATACTTACACGAATTTGTAGCAGTATTATATACCAAATGAAAGCTTGTTCATTCAGCTTTTTGAAAATGGGCATTTATGGCATATTTCTTGTTCATAGAGTCACATGAACCAGCAGTAACTTGTGATCGCATAGGACAATTATTATATAAAACATGGATACAACCCCCCTCCCAAAAAAAATCTATCAGTAAGGGTTTACTGCTGCACTGGTGAAAATTCTATCAGAAAGGATGTACTGTTGTACTGGTGAAATTCTATCAGTAACGGTTTACTGCTCTACTCGTGAAAATTCTATCAGTAAGGATTTACTGTTGTACTGCTGTACTGATGTTACTACTGTCTTCACATATATCAAATGATAGTAAATAACTACTACATGTGCATGCAGTATGACTTTTTTGTGGTATGTTGTCTAGTTTCAATGTCCATTTTCTTGTACCCAGACGTTATCAAGATTCCAGAAAATCTCAATAGCCTATGGGTACGAGAATGGTTAAAAGAGGTGCTTTTAATCAAATAGTTTCGAAAACTATTTTAGAAATTAAGTTTTTTACTTCTTACAGGGGCAGCCGCACAACCCGGTGCATTTACAAAAATAATTCTACGAGAAATGGTATAGTTTAATGAATATCCTATATTTGCTTTAAGTAATCCTACCAGTAAAGCTGAATGCTCGGCAAAATAAGTTTATATTGCAACCATGGTAAATGCAATGTTAATTATATTTAACTGTCAGTTGTCGTTCCTGTTTGGCGATATATACAATTATCAAGATTTGAACTTTTTGCATACGACACCGGTGGCCTTAAGCCAATCAAAACGATGCATTTGATGTCACATGATGAGGAAATGGACGTCAAATATTTAAATTAGGGGTGCGTGAATGAACTCGTCGACGCCATGTTTTGTCTGTTCACCTGCTTGTATTAATAGAAAATACCAATATCAATAAATGAACGCTGTACCAGTTTCAAGAAAGTTGCAATATTAGACCAAAATAATGCAAAACATGTCATTTTGCAAGAGCAATACTTTTGTACTCACGAGCGATACAAGCAGATAGTCGTATTTATGTATGACCGCGGGTAAATGTATGCACCACTGACTGTTGAATACTATTGGATAGAAATATTGAACAATAACACGATTTGACCTTTTTTTCTTTTATCTAATTAATGAAGGAGAATCAACATAATTGTCATAGAGGTGTATAACTTGTCAGGCTAGATTTTGAACCGACGGCCAATTAAGCACTCAATAGATTTGAAATCCTGCTAGTAGCTAACAACCCAACAGACTCGTGTTCAAATGACGTCGATTTCATACTTATGCGTATCTGATATTTATTTGATGACAAATAGAACAACGATGCGAGACTATTATGTTGATAATAAATAAGAATCCAACTTATATCATCCTATTTTATAGGTTCTACGACATTGGCGTTCTGAAAAACATATTTTACTCTTTAGTAATACGGTGTGTCCAAAACATGTTCATTTACAATTTTTTAAAACATTATGACATACAAGCATGTTCTATCTTTGGTGGCAAATTTCTGCTACAATATCCACACAATTTAAGTTACTATCAAGTTACATAACTAGTTAACCACTTCATAATTTTGTTAACTTTGTAGATATCTGAAGGAAAAGCGGAATCAATGCTTTTAATAATACTTTTAGTACGGTACTAAATCTTATCATTATTTCATCAATTTAACACTTCATGTCATCCGAAAAGAACCTTATTAAATCTACAGTGGTTTTGCACGGTATGTGATTATATGTTATCTTTTGAATAATGCAAAAATAACACTCTTCTATAGCAAGCAATGCAATGTACTGCATCAAGAGAGAACAATAGTCATAATTAAAAGTCAATTATCTAAGCTCAAGGCTGCTATTTGTTTAGTAACATAGACTAGGCGACCAGTTAAAGGTTTTGTTGCAGTATGGGTTAAACAAGCCATTGATTATGTAGGTAAACAAAAAACTAACTAACAGCAAGAATGTCGGTAGACCAGACCGTGAGTAATTTTTGGAACGATGTAACAAGAAAGTATAAGATTACTCTTTTCACGCTTCAACAATTTTCAACATAGACAAAGAGGCGTAGTTCAAGCGTGAAACTCATTAACATCTCATTTAAATGTAATACAACGCTGGCTTGTGTTGTCGTTCTTGAAACTCTTCAGGAATAGGAAGGTTACTCTCAGGACATACAAATTTTGCAATGGAGACGGGACAACTCAACCCGTAGACAGCTCAACCCGTGACAACTGCAATGATTACTTGTTGGAGTAAAAAGGGCCTACGATGTTTTTGACAATGCCTGTTACAGTTGAGTTCACACTAACGTTTACACCCTAGTGCACTTGAAGTGCACTTTGAGGTGCAGTTTAGTTCAGCCAATTTATTGAAGCTAGAAAAAATACTTGTTGGTTGATTGAAGACAATATTGAATAAATGTTTAGGTTTATAAAACCTGGTAAACAGTTAAAAGATGATTATAAATTAAGGAAATTATTGACTAATTTTTATTTTATGGAGTTCAGAATATTTTAGTCTTATTACACATGTAAATTTGCGTGGATTCAATTCAATATTAAATGTTTGCATTGAATTGATTGTCATGAATAATGATTATGACGAAACAGAAATAATTAGTATTATCATTTTATAATTGTCCCTTATATTTTAATAGAAAATATGTGTTTTGGGTGAAAAAAATGCCACACAAGTTATTTGATTGTCTAAATTTTAAATGATTCAGTCTTTATACTGTCCCGTCTGGTTAATTTATCAATGTCTTATATCTAAATATTATATAAAATAAATCAAAATATAAAAACACCAAGTCTTATTTCAGTTTAATGCCTGTCATCTTTTTTGTTTTATAATAGTATGACATTCGTATTAAGTACTTGAAAATGTTAATGATATATTTGTATGTTTTATCATACATGTTATTTGCATGGCACTTTTTCATTTAAAATACTAGAAACCCTATAGACAGCCTGTCTTTGTTAAATAGGAAAGGTGTGAAAATATTTTAACTGGAATATTTTGCTGTCTTGTAAAGTATTGTAAAATTGGATAAAATCTAAGTTTTTTTAGTAATCAGATCATAAACAAAATTAGCTTCGTAATAACTTATCCATATTGAAATATTTATTGATTGATAATTATAACACTAAAATGAGTAGAGTTAAAATTTTAACTCCTTACTAGAGAGAATTGTGCAGTTGTATTTAGCTGGCACCTACAATTTAAATGTATGCATTTTAATAACACTTAACTGTATGATATTTTGACTACAAACTATTTTTGTTGAAGATCATTAAGAATGTTTGTACAAGCTATGCAGTTAGAATGTTTCCCAACAACAAATTCATTCTTATACAGCCATATTTATGGCCCCTCTTTCCTGTTGTTGATATCCCCTGGTGATAATGACCAAAGATAGCTATCAGGGATTAACAATTGTCTAATTGTTATCTGCCATATCACATCTTCATCTCATATGGTGAGCAGACAGTATTTTGTTAATTATGAATATTTGGTGATTCATTCTCATTGATACTGAGAATTGTAGAATTAGTGTTAAAATCAGTACTAGAAGTTGAACCAATTTAGATTAGGTTTTTTTAACCTGGAAAATTGCACATGTGACTTGAAAGTACTACACAGAATAAAAAAGAAGAAGAAAGAAACAAATTGTAACAAATAATCAGTTTATTTACAACCTGAAGTCAGATAATTTAATAAAAAAACAGTTATTTCAAATTCTCATTAGGCTATTTACAACATCGGATCAACTTCAGATACTTGTAGATAATTATTAAAAATGATGCGTTAAGATTTATTTATTAATTATTTACAACTCTCTCTACCTATTGTTCATGCACTACAATACATTTATTGTTCAAATTGCTTTAAAAGCATGTCACAAAATTCAAGTTTCCATGTCAATTTTACATATAATTTTTCACACTTAAATTCATCTTTGTACATATAGTACCGAATACTTGAAACAACATAACAAAGTTCAACATTTTTTTTTAAAGAAAGCTGCTTATTATTTTATCTTACATATGATGTAACTAGTAGATGTCTAGATCATATCTCGTCTATGTGTGCATCAACTCAGATGCCCTGCTGAGAATGGTATCCTTAATTGGCATACTGTTTATATCAGGGGGCTATAAAATTATAGCTCAAATATACATGTACATGTGTATAATGTATATTAATGCAGATGTTATCTGATAAAGCCAATGATAAACTAAATGGATCCAAAACTCTGGCTCTTTGTCTTATTTTTATTTTAAGTCTTATTATTTTAGCAGTCACAGTTCTTTCTATTCACAAGTTTTTTTCTCTTAATTTAGTTTTAAAAGGTTGATTAAGCTTAAAATATTGCATAAAAAATACAAACATTGTAAGTATAAACTGAAGATTTCTTTTTGGTTGTCTTTTTTATTGGTTTCTTGATGCTTGTTGGCTGTTTACGGAGTTTGTTCTCTTATGTCATCATACTGTCAAATTTTAAATAATGATAACCCCTTTAGATAAAATAACATAGTGTTGTTATTACCAACTTACAAAAAAATATTATTTTAAATATAATTGAATATCAAGATGCACAGAACATTGTATATTATAATTTCACCAATAAAAAGTAAGCTTAAATTCTGTCAGTTTCAAAGTAAAAGCATATAGAGATAAACTCATTGTCAAATATATACTACTTTAGACTTCATTATTACATGAATTAAATATTTTGTTACCTGACAAAAACTGTTGTCTGGCTGTCATTTTTTGTTGAAATATCCGAATGATAAGAATTTATATCAACAATAATAGGGGGGTATGTTATGCATTAAAAAACTTTCTTAAGTAAGAATCATAAAAGTGTCCCAGAATTGTATCACAATTGAAATTGAATATGATGTACGAATTAATGAAAAATCAGGTGTTATAAACATTATTGTGACACCAATTTGCAGTTTTATCTTTATTAAACAATTATAATTGTTCAACTTGATTTTAATTGATTTAACTTTCCTTGTGTTCTTTATCATTCAAAGTCATAAAAATGATAATTATTTCCTCATGCATAAATCTTGGAATTTGAACAGTGTTTTAACTAAAAAGTTCTTGTGACTTCAAAGTTCATTTTCAATTTAATTTTGTAAACAATTTGCTTGATTATAAATTTTTTACTTTCTATCATGTAATAGAAACTTACTGATAAAATCAATATTGTCATCAATCTATAAACAAGTCTTCAAACTTCAATATATTGATAAACAAAACTGCACTAAACTGCACTAAACTGCACCTCAAATCAAAGTGCACTTCAAAGTGCACTTCAAGTGCACTTCAGGTGTGGACGAAGTGCACACGAAGTGCACTTTGTGTAAACTTTAGTGTGAACTCAACTGTATATGCGTAGCATAATTACATCATTCGATAGTAATAAACAATATTAAATGATCGTATTATATTATGATACTTATGTCAATACATTAAGGACGATTTTGGTAGTTTTTGTGCGCACCATTCTGTGCATATTTAAAACACGACGTCAACGTTACAAATAAGGGAGTGGCTAGAGTTACGGTACCGTAACTCGAGACCCAGGTTCTAGAGTTACGGAAGTTCTGTAACTGTAGACAACCCTGCCAGGGTTGGCTAGAGTTACGGAAGTCAAATAACATGCGTATTTTTCAACTTTTAAACGTCGAAAAACTTGTTTAAATTCATTATTACTCGAAATAAACAAATATTTAACGACGTGACTTATCCAATTGTTATTACATCCGCCATTTTGGATATGACTAATACACTTACCGGATGTTCAATATACGGCGATAAGACGTTGTCGTCTTCAAAGTGTCACGTTAAAAGTTTACTTTAGCGATTTTAAGTATAGAGTTTGATTATAATTTGGAATGAATATGTATTATTTTGTACGGAATTTTAAGCAAATATTTATAGGAAATAGACGATTCTTAGAGTAATTTTAAATGTGAATAAATTGCAAGTGCAAAACGTTAATTTGACTTAAATTTCGTGAACAAAAATGGGAATGTAGCTAGATGCAAAAGAGCTTAGTACTTGGGGGAAAAGCTTAAATGAATTGTTAGAAAGTCGATGTTTTTGTGAAAAAATTCAGCTTGTCATTTCACACCAAATCTGTAAAATTTTAACGAAACTATTAACGATCTCGTTAAAAAATACCCATTGATAACCAAAAATGAGAAGTTGTCAGCTCCTTGTGGTTAAATAAAATAGTCCAGAATAATCTTTGGTTTGGTGAGATGGCTGCTGTACATGAGCCTAAAATGTGTTGATGAAAATTAATTCTTTGACTGGTTTATTTTGATTGATAAAGTAAGATAAATCTTGCCATTAGCAAACCACTTGAGAAGTCTAGGGCTATCCTTTTGTTAAATTCTGTTAATTGATACTTAATACATTATTTTATAGATAATATACTTAATTATATATTCTTTAATCAAAAAATAAGTTCAGGACATCGTTTCTCCAGCACTCTAGTGCTTTGATTATTTCGTGTATCGATGTGTTAACACAAATAATAGTCTTTTTTACACCTACCATCTCAACTAACCTAGCTTTCCAGGGCTTTTTATAACAAGTAATCACCCACTCTTCCTTAAGGTCGAAAACTTCCCCATATACCATGTTCTAAGCAAAATAAATAATTGAATCGTCAAAATTCCATCAATAGGCATAATCAGACAGGGTATATCTTGTCCCAACAACCCCGTTGAGAAACTAGATTCGAAATCCTGTGCCAAGCCTGCTTCAATATGGACCCCGGGTAAAAGTTCATACACAATTTAAGAAATAAATAATGTTGATTTTGTTTCGTATAATTTCAGGCTTTGGCTAACATGGTAACCAAGGAACATTTAGCAGAAGGTCGAGTGTATCCACCATTAGCTGACATTAGAAATGTTTCCACAGATACAGTATATCTAGCAGAATATGCTTTCAAAGAAAAATTGGCATTCCGCTATCCTGAGCTTTCAGACAAACGTTATTTTATAGAGTCCCATCAATACCAGATTGACTATGAGGAATATATCCCTCCATTGTATGACTGGCCTGGACATAGCACTAAATTATAAACTGTTTATATATGAACATGATAAATATGTTATTCAAGAATCTAGATCTTTTATATACACAAAGTAATATATGACATTAATATATAATTAACTTTATTAAATCATTAAATTATAGAAATGTTACATTGTTTTGTTTTATTTGATATAAATTTTATCATTTTTTCTATTCTACATACAGTTAATTTCCTTTACAGAAACCATCATTGGTATGTTAAGTTTGTACATAGACTAGGTTTAAAATTTACGGCAAAATAATTAAGTTTATTGCAATAAATATTGTTAAGTTCCACTATTAAGGCTATCAAAGTTGGTGGCGATCTCCGGATTCGAAGTCAGACATCATAACCACTACGCCACGGCCGCGGCTTGATATCAGTTTAATCGCAGTCCGAGAAAATGAGTGTCCTCGGCGTGAAACTGCTTCTAAATCTAGACTGTAGCATACTCCTACACAAACCCGCCTTTGCATTGACCTGCTAAAGGTCACAGTTCACCCAAGACCAGACAAGCTACTTCCATTCACAATAAAAGCTGATTATAAAAGCTCAGCCTCTTCCGCAATCTCATTGAGAACGACTTTCCGATGTCACCCTATGCGTTCCGATCGTATAATTAGTAACAATCGTAACTACTCGGCAATTTCCGTGAACTGAAAATATTGGACAAACCCGATCGAGGCCAGAGTGAAGGCTAAATTTAATGATATAACAACAGTTCTAGGCAATGTTACTATTGACCACTCACCTTTTTACATCTATGTCGTTTTTGTTTACAACGATTTCGTCTTTTCATTATATCCATACATTGTAAACATCCAAACTTTAACAAAGGTAGTATAACTTTCTCTCGATATTTCTGACCCCATTTTATTGCATTCTTACGATATCTCCCAGACGAGCTTTTCATTTTAAAATTTGTATTAACACATGAGATATCAAGCAAGCTTGTCCAAAATGGGATTCAATAAAATGTACCAAACATTAACTAATGCTGCAGTGTAAATATAGTGGCGTTTGTTTCAGCTGCACACATACTAAAACAAATGTTTTGAATCTTGTCCCTGTTTTAATTTTCATACTAGTCTTCAAACTAGATTAGTATCAAAGTTACTTTATAACTTCGCCACGATATTAAAAATTCTGTGATCTTCCATACGAACGAGCTGTCGACAGACTATGTAGTTGTTCAATGGTGACTGTGTAGTAAATACAGTGAATTTGCAATGCATTCCATATTTAAACAAACTGTCACTTTTTCTTATTGGAATATAACACAACAAAGATTTATTCAACTTAACAATGTCAACATTTGTAAAAATGAAAAGTGTATGCGCGTTAATAAATTAATAACCGCATCAACATGTACCATGGTTCTCAAACTCGTATCATTCTATTATACCCTGACCTTCAAACTGGCGGTAAATAATATGTTGTTTGATGCCTCTCGTTTCAAAGTTCTTTAAACACAACCGCTAATTTTGATCAATTATTAAATGAAACCTCACACTAATTTGATCATTTTGGTGATTATCTCACTTCTATTCAATAACTACCATAGTCCGAACCTGAAGTTCTCCAATTGTTATTTATTTTCCATTTTTCCCGTTTACACATTTAAGTCTCTAAATATAAGGTCATAAAATCCAACAAAACAGCAGTCCGAATATACACAATAATACTTTAGGGAAAAAATAATTAAGTTACATGAACATCATAGGCGCTCTCAAAATGCCCAAATGTGTTACTGTATTAAATAAAAAGTCTATTTAATAAACAAAACTAGAAGTTCAAATGTTAACTTCCACAATGATATTCATGTTCTATTACGTCCAATCTTACAAATCATACACAATAACCATTCTACAAGTCTGACAATATTAATTCTACAATACGCACTTGACATTCTTTCACACACAAACATTCCACAACATTCGGAACAACTCGGTCATTTACGTAGAAGCATTTATAGAAAGGCTGGTCGAAGAATGCCGAATGATTTCTTCCTGGAGAGAAAATCTTCATTATTTCCAATCAAACACTTAACGACGTGTTCGATAAAATCTGTGAAGATCAAAGCTTCCGAGAGTGATATATAATTGACAACAATTAGTTGTTGTTTTGTAGGGCTGCATCGATTCGATTCGATAAATCGAAACTCGACTGCGAGGGCGCCGATTCGATTTCGATTCGGGACCTACGAATTTCGATCCGATACTGACCTTTAAACGTATCTACATAAGTTATAAGCATAAAAGCAAAGGCGCACCTAAAAGACACTTACTCCCAGCAGCGGTTATTTTCCTTTATTAAATCAAGTAGCAAAGCGTTTATTAAGAGCTGCATATTCTGATACAATTTATGTTTTGTGTTGTATATATAGATACGTTTTAGTTGATATTCATGGCCTATATATTCGTACTCAGTCCATTTCGTACTTAAAAAACAATCTAAATTTTCGGGTTTCATGTGAATTTAATTTGAGTAACACTTTTATTTTATTAATAATAAATAGTTTGAAACTCAAATAAATGTATAAATGCATATTTGGAGTAAATTATACTAATAAATGAATCGAATCGAAAAAAATCGAATCGAAAGAAAAAATATCGAATCGACTTTCCGGCGAATCGTTGCAGCTCTATTGTTTTGACATTTCATTTAGAATAACAACAGAATAGTAATTTTCTTACCAAAAGAATAAATTAACCGACTCTTCGCTCGGACGTCAATAAAACCGCATAGTACATAATTGCTTGTGACAATTGAGTTAGCGAGAAATATTTAATTTAATTATAATTTGTGTACATTAGGTCAGTAGACGTAGTGTAGTTACTAATGTGTGCGAGGTATAAATTGATCTCGGGTCTCGTGGGGTCAGATTAATGAAACATTTTCTACTCATATTCTTTGCGTCAAAAAGGTCGATGGTCAGCCACTTCCAAAAGTATGTGCTGATTAAAACCATAGAGCCAGAGATCTGTGTCTTTCAAGAGTCAGTATGTCGACATACTTCCGCAAAATGACTGAACAATTGTATATATTAATTAGCATACAAAAATGAATAAGTACGTGGTTTCAGTGGCGTCTTCAATGATGTTCCATGTTTTACCCTTGCAAAGTTGTGTGTTCGAGGCTCAACAGGTCTGGTTATACTCCTTCGTGTAAATTATGTCAATTTTCTCCATTTATAAGGCATATAAAGAAGTCGCCGGCCTAGTGAATGGGTAGCTACATGTAAATACTGGTTATAGACAAAGGTTAAGGAAAGTTAGGATACGTGAGCTGGTGGCCGTATAATGACCACATTTTGTGTTGAAATTCTCAATGTGGCTCCACGTTTTACCTTTGCAAACTACTCGAATCTGCGATCTTGGAATCGTAGCTCCTACCTTTACTTGTATCAACCCATCTGGGCCAACTTGACATAAGCAGTGCATACAACTCTTTTGCACGCCGGTAACCGCACATGTATTCTCATACCCAGAGATTGAAAAGATTCTAGATCTAACGAGATTCTTGGTAAGGCCATTTCATACCGGAATTTTGTTAAGCGTCCGCGTGTGCGTAGGTTTTACCATCCTCAATCCAAAAACAAAAACAAAATTGTTTGTGAATTTTTTTTTTTTAATAATTCTGTTTCAATAACTGAATTTTCCCAAGAAATACTTCAAAAGTTCATTGTTTCTCTGTTTTATTAATGAAAATGTACATGAATATGCTGTATTATACTTTTATTTATAGAATTCCTTTAATCTGAGAATAATGTCATAAACATTCATGTACTATACCAAGTACTAATTTGTGTGTATACTAGCTAGAATGGACATGTGTTATCGTTTTCGGTTTGTGTATTTTTGTCAAACTTGAGTTGATGCTTAACAAAATTCCATTTAGACATGGCCTAAGCCCTTGTTATGAGAGCGCTTAACATGAGATTAAATACTAGTACATATCGGTGGCTTAGCGCATTTGCGATCGTAACTCAAATTAAAAAAAAAGATTGAGTTACGACCGTTTTGCACTAAGCCCTCGATATGTTTATTGCATATGTTACTATAGATAGTAACCGACACTCGTGCCAATTTCTAAGCAATGGTGTCGTTATCTTCTTTAAGGCACAATGTTTTATGACATTTTAGTATAAATATAGTTCTGTTTTATCAACCTGTTACAGCTAGAATAATTACACGTTCAGTGAATTTGTTATTATTCAACTTCTCATTAACCATTGAGCCACAGATCCATATTAATTATTGATGATCTAACTATATATGCGGCGATTTTGAATATCATGGAAATAACAAGCTCGAAAGGAGTAAAAGATAACAGGTTCAGTGACTGCGTCATTATTTAAGATGTGACAAGTAAATAAAACAGAAATATGTGAGCGACACAAATAAAAACAAGTCGAAACTAAGCGCAGATATTTTTATTGTTTGCAAAGAGGAAAGTAAAAAGAATATAGAGCTAAATGTGTTATTATGTTGAAACATAACATTGAAAGAACTGACTGTGTTTTGTCCATTCATTCAACATGGAACATTAATAAAAATGTCAAAAACACAATGGCTGATAAGAAGCAAAGTCTTTATAAGAAGTATCTAAGCAGTACAAAAAGCGATTTAATCAAAGTCCATTTTCATCCGTAATCAGTTTGTCCATCCATTGGCCTATGAGAATGAGTTACCAAATGGGTTATCTCCGCATCCTGTACCAACGGTTAATCTGAAAGAAAGATATGTACAATTAGTAAAGATAATCGTTTACGTTCACGCCGCGTTTCAACATTTTTCAGACATATTGAGGTGGTCAGTCGTAAATGTGACAACATACAGCAGAAAAGTTCAGTGGTAGGACGCTCGCATTGGGATAGAAGAGGTCCTGGGTTCGAATCCCACTAGGGGTACAGCTAATTTCTTTAAGCGAGAAATTTACCCGCGATTGCTTCACTCCACCCAGTTGTAAATGGGTACCTGCAAGGGTGGTGTAACTCCGCTTCACCAATTTGTCGACAGCACTAATAAGCGAGTTAAAAGACTCCCCAGAGAGATTGATAGGCAGATACCAGTAGCCTGATGAACAGGGGTAATAGCTGTAAAGTCGATGCACGTGCGTAAGCATGAAACTCAAACTATAAAATGCCATTACATTTACATTTAAGATACGGCCTAATGAATTTTAGCCTCCATTAAATGATGCTCAAAGTTTAAAAAATCAAAGTCCATTGAAATTGGTTCAGACTTCAAAATATATTCTTCTGATGTTAACAAAGTATCAAATGACCATTCTCAAATACCATGTAGATCGAGAAAAGTGCGTTCCCTAAAATCCTAGATCTTTATCTAGATGTAGGTAATTTGTTAAATGTTTTGTAATTTGTTTTTGAATTTTGTAAAATGTCTACGAATTTCAGTCATTTAACAAAAAAGCGTAACGAGGGAAATGTTTTAGATTTTGAAACTTTTATTATAGAAAGGGAACCACTAACAAATAACGAAAACAAGAGCCTATGACGTTCCACCTTGGAAAGGAGAGTGGTAAAATAATTGCTAGAGAACATCTTAAATGATAAAAAATCTTACTCAGTGCTGGTGCAATTCATTAAGCATGCATTGGCATACCATACTCCATCGCTACCACAGACAGGTAATAATATCTTTTCACATCCACAGGCATCCCCGGCAGTGATTTCTGAAACCAAAAACAAATTTTATTATACAGAGTATTTAGTCATGTGAGCATCAGAAAATAAACAAACTGTCTTATTTCATCCAATTCTAGCAGCAGCCAATAAAATAGAAAAAAATCAAATAGTGAATAAAATGGTTTCAGAACAACTCAAGCCGAGACAACTCAACTAGCAAGTAGGGACAACTTAATCCGTCAGTAGAGACAGTTCAATATATATAAGCTTTCAAATCCATTAAATTATTAGATTTGGTTGAAAGATGAGTCTCGGATCATGACTCGGAACTTGGATGTTATTTCAAACGGCTAAGATGAACAACCGGTCGACGAGGTGAAACTGCGCCCAATGATTTCGCTTTAATTTTTGTCATATTTACCGATACGGAAATCCATTCCGCCATACTTAATGTCAATATGAAAATTAATGTCAATCATTTGATGCAAAAAATCTAAGATTTGATATCCTAATAATAAAATGCGTGTGCTTGAAACTCAATGATTATTGAAAAAGTAAGGTAATAAGTTTGCAAACTGCCAGTTTCATTGAGTGGATATTAAGGAACCTTTTTATTGCCTAAGTATAAAGATATTAGGCATTTTACATTTATAATTGTCCTTAACATTTTTGATTGCTCGCTTAGAGAGTAAACAGAGTATTTTCCAATGCCGATAACTAAATTAAATGAGTTGAATTAAAATCCCCTATGTTGAATGCGACTTAAGATCCCTTCCTTCGTATACATAGCCCCGTGAATACAATACCTTTTCTTTGAAAGTGAATGAGAATGAAACATACTTCATTAATTCAGTTACAGTAAACATGTGCTGCTGTAGAGCAAACACATGTCTACAAAGAAAAATGTCATATAATTGACGAAATAACTGACATAAAGCAAATCTAGGACACTTTTAATTTAGTCCATGCAAAAATACTAAGCGTAAATCGACCAGATTCAAGTCAAGGCAAAACTGCTAAGTGTAAATCGACAAAATGCTTCATTCTTTCAATAAATGTGTGTTTTAATGTTTAGAGCAAACCAATAACTACAAAAATAAAAGTCTTACAAAAAAAATGCAAAATTACAAAATAACTTACGTAAAGCCACAACGACTCCAATCACGAAAATCACTAATAAAGCTTTGCCGTTCATTCTGAATTCTAAACGATATAGCCGAAACAGTACAAACTTTAAAGTCTAGTGTGGTTATGGGTATGTAGAGACCGTGGAGCCAATCTCCTTATATAGGAACTCTTCTCCTCATTGTCACTGAGGTAGAAATCACATTAAACTTTCAAAAAGGGTTTAAGCAGCTTATGGTTGTTAGCATTTACATAAATAAGTGTTTTATTACCCTTAAGGGTACAACACAACCTGGTACCACGGCTATAAAATGGCCAAGTAAAACTGTTGAGTTGTGGTTTTAAGTATATGCAAAACTGACAGACCATTTCTTGATTGTTTGCATTATTAACGTAATGTTATCTTTTGTATTTGCTTATAACAATCAAATATTCAAATTAATCAACAAAAGCGTTTTCTTGCTGGTACTATAAGGTACGCAGGTTGTAAAACAAAACTTTCAGCATATTTTAAGTCAGACCATTGACCCTTATTTATTGACGTCATAACAAGGACTTATGATATTTAACCGGTTAACGTGGTTAACACTGGAGTTTATTACATTTTATGTGAAATGAAGATTTAGGAGATATCCCGGATCTAGAATAACATTCAAAAGAAGCATGATCGTATGATCAGCTATTTTAACACTGCTGATGTATACCCTAATGACTATTGTTAGTTTTGTTCTTTTTTTGGTTGGGTTAAACGCGATAGAAACACATTGTATAGTTCATATCACGGCGGTCAGTCAACTTACTCACCTTTCCATGAAACGCCAACTCTCTGGATTAAACTGTTGACAAGTTCAGTTACTATGCACATACATCCGTCAGTGACTGACAATTACCCTACATGATTACGAGTCGGTGGTAGGAGAGAGAACGACCGCAGAGATTGGTTTATTACCAAACACAAGATGTATTACGTCAAACAACAAGTAAGAAAACGTAGTCACTTCACTTGCAAATAACAAGAACTCGGTTTTCAATCGTCTTAAGTCAATACGACCAGGCTACATCCCAAGCACGTATTGTTGATTGATCTTTAAAATATCTGTCACCACAACCAGGCATACATTATGTACAATGTAAATAATTACATAATTACAATTCACATAAACTCACCTCGTCTATATAGGCAACATGACAGATTCTACCTTTTATTTAAAATTCACTGTTTGTATTTGAAAATATATCAATGTTTGAACTGTAAAAATATCATAATTAGCTTTTTGATTTTTTTGGAATGGAAGTATTATTTTAAGTGTATAAACATAATTCATTTACTTTGAAAGGTTTTGAGATTAAAGTATTGCTTTAAATGTATCAAAATGGTTAAATTTGAAGGTTTATTATGTATTTTATATTGGATTCATATGTTCCTGCTGACTGACGCCTTAGATGTTTGTAAGTATATTCTGATATCTATGTTTTATAATTATGTTGCTGAATATGATTATTACAATGTAGACAAGTACAGTTAAGGCACGCTATTAGGACAAGCAAAATAGATGTTTATAATTAGGGATGGATACCGTCAGGGACGAAACGATACCGGTACCAATGAAACGATACGTAATGTTTAATGGTACTGATACCGATACCAATATGCAGCCGTAGTACAAATTACAATGTTTAAATACAAATAACAAAAATACACGTATATCGATGTAAGATTATGAACATATCAGCTTTTGGCGGATCGAGGGATACTCTTTCATGGTTTATTGTGTCACCAACCCATGAAATCACACGATCACTGGACTCACTTGAAATCTTTCAATGCAAGCTCTGCAATCTATAAATACTGTTATTGTGCTGTTCTGTTCGCTAAATGTTTTGTAGGAAAAAAAACATATTAATAAATATATAACAAAGAGTTAGAAAAGAATCGTTCTACGTGTGACATTCGTACAGAATATTTTCATTCCAAAACAATGTCAATAAAATATTTTGTCGCAATTAAATATAAGGCCATGCCAAATTGGAATTCTGTTAAGCGTTAACTCAAGTTTGACAAACCTAGGTACCTATTCCAAAAACACACAAACCGAAAACAAAAACAAATATTTTACATATTAAATATTTCAATCACTTTCGATTCTCAAAAAGCGTTTCATGACTCGTTACAAAACACCACACCAATCCTTTTCGATACAGAGAAGGGAAACAATGTATGGTTGCAAGAGCTGCTTATGTTTTGCTGGGGATTGTGATTACGCTGCTGTTTTCGTTTGTCTTTGTGAGAAGACGAACAACCTGCACGAGTCGTACATAAAGTTGCACGATCATAGCGCATGGTCCTGTCTACCCTCTCATAGTAGAAACCGTTTAGTAAAATTTAACACCACTGTTTAAATTTACTTTGGCTCTTTGTTAAAAAATAATTTGCCTTGTTTCACTTAAAGAGCCATTTTGGTTAAAAAAGTAACTTTATCTACAAACGAGTCATAATTATTTCATATCTATTTTCATTTTATAAATATATAAATTTGAACATTCCTAAAAAGTTTGTTGATAAAGTTACTTTTCAACCAAAGTGATTCTTTAATAGAGTGAAACAATACAAAATGAATATTTGATATAAAGCCAAAGTTAATTCAAACGTGGTGTTGCCTAAAATCAAGTTGCATATACACTGTCGTGTAGCTGTGTACGGTGCAGTCAACCAAGATGGCGGACCGAACGCTGGTGAAAAGGTAAACATATTTTATTTTCTCGATTTCTCTAACTTAATCCACATGTATTGCTGTATAATCAGTTGTATTCAACCAGGCATAGATTCCGGTGCATAATGTACAATCTGTTTTCGCTTGATATCCACCCAAGAGCTAAAAAATGAATCACAAAGTTGGTCGATCTATGATTTTGAAATTTGAAGCGAGAAAAAAATCTTTTAAGTCTGATTCTGACTTTATTTGAGCTCTTAGATTCAAATCAATTGACAGAGTAGCGTAAAATGATCGACCTAGTTACCCTGTCCCCTTACTTTGGAGGAATATCCTCTCCCTTCCACAAAAACGTTCGTTTTATAAGTGTACACAAAGTGAGTGCAGTCGCCGGTGTATGGTGTAGTCAAAACGCACATTTTTGAACGGTGCAGTCTCAAAAAACTGTACGGTGGAGTCCTTCTGTACAATTTTGGTGTACGGTGTTGTCTCAATTTTTATTTTCAGTGCCAACTTTCATGAACGACCTTTAGTTCAATGATAATGAGTTCCTTTTCGCTCATTCGACCCGATGACCTTTAAATATTAATTTATAATCATTGGTTCGACCAATTGACTTGAAATTGAGCTTAAACAAAATAAACACTATGCCATTATATGTCTAGATTATGAATGAAATGGATGTTTGAGTTCCTGATGTCCCCTATGCTGACGTCCTCAGCTGACGCATATAGTACGAACGTTCAAAGACACGAGTTACATACATTCAAAAAGACAAAAATCCAAAACACATCAAAACATCATCATAATCACCTAATTCTTGGTTTTGAACATAGACTGTAAAATATGAATAAACGTATTCATTGTTTGAATCAAGTTACCACGAAATCTAGATGAAAACGGAAGAAATCCATAGGAAGTATGTGTACAAGCATACACATGATAACTATTTTTAAACTTGGGTTAATGTAAATCGATGTCTGTCTTGCATTACATAAGTTCGAAAAAAGTGATTGTCCAAATGATTAGTCAAGGAAATTAAAATTTATTTTATACTTATTTATTTATTGGATTTAATGCCGTATCAACACATTTATGTCCTTTCACGGTGTCTAACCTAACCTAGCATTCCTGGACCTTTTGTCTATAACCAGCACTCACCTACCCTCCACAAGGCCGGAAACTTCTCCGTATCATCTAATCAATGGAGGGAAATTGACATTATTGTCTAACTTTAATGGAAGGGTATAACCTCCCCGGGTGGGATTCGATCCGTACCCCACTCTGGACACGAGATTCCGAATCCCGGCGCGCTACCAATTGCGCTATCGACTCAGGTTTGAAATTGAAATAAGAATGCGTTTGTGAAATTAGGCTCTGGTGCAAAACGCCCTATAAATCGATTTGGATAATTTGAGACGTATTGGCATATTTTGAACGCACGTATGGTTTCAAACTTTTGGATAGTAGCTGACTATTTGAATTTATAAGGTAACAACGCAACACAAAATTATGTACACGGAATTAGCTCAGTTGGTAGAGGCGATCACAATGATAGAATCAAACAGATGAAGATTGTGAGCTGATTTGAAACCAAATTAGACTTATCCTTTTTAAATGTCCGTCTTTGGGTTGGTTATATGAATATTTGGTATCAATGGTCCGTTCATTCGTCGTCTGTTCGTTCTCCGTCTGCTCACACACAATTATTGTTTGTCTAGATAATTACTTTTTAGTCCGATTTTATCCGGTGAGCCGTGACTGCACTTGTGTATTTATAGATTTTTGGAACATTTCTACAAAAAGGTAACACAGTTTTTTTAACCAATCAACTGATTACTGGTTATATTATAATTATATTACATTTATACAAGTATAAGCATTTCCAAAAATGCTTGAAATCGCTGTCTAACCATGCATTCTCAGCGCATCAAACCGTCAAAGGTCTATTTATAGAAGACAAAAATTAGCGTGCCCTGGTAAAGATGTAAAGCCATTGAGTCTATTTATAGAATTCCAGGAATTAGCGCGACCTGTCGTACATAAGTGAAAAACCATTGATTTAGATTCGCCCCAAAGTAGGGAAGATAGGTTGGCATTTTTTCAACAAATGCAAGTTTTAAAAAGAAAATCACATTTTATAATTAGCTACGCATATTTTCTAGAGTTATATTGCAACTTTCTTGAAACTGGTACTAGTTCATTCATTAATAATGGTATTTTCTGGTTATACAAACAGATAACCTGACAAATCATTGCGAGGACGAGTTCATACACGCACCTCTATTTTGACTGTTCGACGTCCATTTTTTCATCATGTGACCTCAAATGCATCGTTCTGATTCGCTTACGGCAACCGGTGCCGACACAAAAATGCTCAAAACTATCACTGCCTAGTAATTCCATGGTCGAGGCGGTAAGACAGTTGGATTGGTAGACATTACTTATGTAACCCCGGTTCGTACCTAAGTACATGTACCTCTATCCTATTATTTTTTTACATCATGAAAACGTACAACTCGAAATCTCTGTGCAGCACAAAGTCAATTGATTATAAAAATAGAACAAGCACGATGTAGTGCTTAGTTATTGTTTCGATGTCATACATTAACCAATCTCGACCGTGTCTTATAAAAATGATTATAAAGTAAATGTACAAAATGTACTTTGCAACATAAAGAAGGTGATTGATATGTACATAACTTTAGCACATTCGTTAGATAGTATCCTGGTCTGATTTCGATCCAGTCTCTGCGTTTGAAGCCAATTGCATATTTATAAATGCATTATTATTAGGTACAACGTAAATTTCTGGATATAATAAAGAACAAAGAAAATGGAATAAATAGAAACTAAACAAAATCAATTTATAGTACAATAATCATGATATGATGCGTACAACTATGTATGAATTTAATAATATATTAAAATATGGAGGCGATGAGGTTCGAACCACTGTCGTAAAATTATTGCATCGGGCATAATTATGTTTCCGACTAGTAACCCAATGCGCTATCTTAAACAGTGAAATCGAATCGAATCGAAAAATTTTGAATCGTTTCACCTCTTATATCCAGTACCAATTAAGATATTACCGTTTAAAGATAGAATAATTTTTAAACACTCTCAAAAACTAGGATTTTTGCTTGGGGTACATGTATACAAAGCACTAAGGAAAATTGATTAAAATTTGAATATATAAAACTGCAGGATTTGAAAAAAAAATGTGTTTTTCTTTCATTTTTTTGTCACAGCACAATTTACGGTCTTTTCGAAAATCAAGGGTCGCGTTATTAAAATGCACATAACTTCAGTTACGAACGGTCAACTTCTCTAAAAATTCAAGATTCAATGTCTTTAATAGTATAGATTCAAGAAACAATATCATAATAAGATTGTGGAAGGTCATCATAACATTGAACTAATAGTCGTTCATAAAAGTTGGCACTGAAAATAAAAATTGAGACAACACCGTACACCAAAATTGTACAGAAGGACTCCACCGTACAGTTTTTTGAGACTGCACCGTTCAAAAATGTGCGTTTTGACTACACCATACACCGGCGACTGCACTCACTTTGTGTACACTCATAAAACGAACGTTTTTGTGGAAGGGAGAGGATATTCCTCCAAAGTAAGGGGACAGGGTAACTCGGTCGATCATTGTACGCTACTCTGTCAATTGATTTGAATCTAAGAGCTCAAATAAAGTCAGAATCAGACTTAAAAGATTTTTTTCTCGCTTCAAATTTCAAAATCATAGATCGACCAACTTTGTGATTCATTTATAAGCTCTTGGGTGGATATCAAGCGAAAACAGGTTGTACATTATGCACCGGAATCTATGCCTGGTTGAATACAACTGATTATACAGCAATACATGTGGATTAAGTTAGAGAAATCGAGAAAATAAAATATGTTTACCTTTTCACCAGCGTTCGGTCCGCCATCTTGGTTGACTGCACCGTACACAGCTACACGACAGTGATATAGTGCAAGGGTGTTTAATTTTACTAAATTTTTATACTTAGATTTAAAGAGGGGAAGACAGTGTAGCGCGACATGATCGTGCGACCTTATGCACGACTCATGCAGGTTGTTCGTCTTCTCACGAAGACAAACGAACGCAACAGCATAAGCACAACCCCAGCAAAACATCGACAGCTCTGGTAACCATGCCTTACTTCCCTTCTCTATATGAGAAAGGATTGGCGTGGTGTTTTGGAACGACCTGAGCCATTAAATGCTTCACCAAAAGATGGCAAACGCTTGGTAGTGTGTTTGACTGAACGTCAAAAGTACAATCCTTCATTGCGTAGTGTCATGCTTTGTATTACAGATAAAAAACTATTCAGCGGTTTGCGAACTTTTTAGATTACCATGTCTATTAAATTCAAGCTGGCTTTAATACAAGTAACTTTAAGACGGTATGTTCAGTGTTAATAATTTTACAAGTCATACAATTTTTATGTCAATTAAGGACTTAAATAACCCATTAGATCAATATTTCAAAATTAATGTACACTTTGAAAATTTTCCCTCTTATATTTTATGCTGTATATTTAAAAGATATATTTATACCCTTAGGGCATTCAATTGAAATATATACAAAAGAGTATCAATTCTACTCGTATAAATATATATACAAGGGAGACAATCTAGTCTAAGATATGAAACACCACGGTTGCTTCCCGTGGCGTTTGAATAAGGTTACCATGTATATAATAAGGCCATGCCAAATTGGAATTTTGTTAAGGGTCAACTCAAGTTTGACAAACCTAGGTACTTTTCCACCAAAACACACAAATTGAAAAAACAACACATGTTCATTCTATCTAGTATTCACACAAATAAGTACTTGGTAGTACATGAATGTCTATGACGTTAATGTGAGATTGAAGTAATTCTGTAAATAAATTATAATAGCTGAATGGTGTTAAAATAAGAAGTTCTTACTATCAAATTAAGCATTCGGAACTTAAAAATCTTCAAACATCGCATAATGTTGAAATACAAAATGTAACTACCACCTCATTCACTGCATTTTAGTGTATCCTAAAATAGTCACGAACAGAACCGAGACTTGAACCCAATACTTGATGACACATTAGTTACCATGGTGTAATTATCTCACCAAGTTTTTGTTCCTTTCTCTTGAAATTTCTCTTCCAGATTCAGGACCCTCAGCTTGCAGCAGAACTCTTTATCTAAATTCAAAGTTTTATGCTGGTGTACTCAATTTTAACCAAAAGAATATTCAAGAGTTGACGATTAACAGGACAGTGGTATGCAAAATATCGTTTGTTACACAAAGGACATACTATGTGGCCGTGAAATTTTTACAACACCTGACGAATGCTTCGAAGTCAAAGCCCGCACTGTTAGGTCACAGAATTACAGTACAAGCAGACGGCGTCAACCAAACTGTTCTGGAAGGCTTTCCCGCGGAAGAAGTAGTCGGTGCTAACCTAACCACGACGCACGAAATAGAAAGTGCATCTGTGATCAACAATAGCTCGCAATACTACCCTCAAGTAGATGTACTATTTTACACATTTCAACTTTTGGACCAGGGTCACTCTGACAACTGCACCGGAAGTGGCTACAAATGTATAAACTCCGCTAGGTGTCTACCGGAAGTGTTAGCATGCTCGCGCGCGTATGATTTCTGTTTGAATGGATTTAAAAATAAGTGTCATATGGAGTACAAACGAACTACACAGAAAACCCAAATCGTCAAAAAATTCGAAGTTTCATACACTGGCCTCTATATATTCTTTGGTTGCTTACTTTTATCTGTTATGTTTATGGTATATATGTGCTGTTGTCGAAACATCATTTCATTCTGTAAATACAAAATATACGAACACGCGAGAAGTGGCTCTGATAAGCATTCAGGCAATTTGCAGCGAGCGTGTGCTCAACCGGAACCAGAAGTAGTTGAAGAAGAGTCCTATGATGCTAATTTGTTTTTAAATGAAGTAATTGGAACCGAAACACGAGAAAATGACTCATGTGTTATAAATGAAGAACTGTCAAGTTTGCCGCCAAGTTATTCATATTTAGAGCGACAGGGTGCCGTGGAAAGTGTTCAAAATGAAGAAGACGTTTCCAACATTGCAAAAAGAACGCCAAGCTTTTGTTACCTACCACCTTCATATTCCACTGTGTTAAATCATGAGGAAGACTTTCAAGTGCACAAAAATGGCACAAGTTTCGAATAGTTTTATTTTAGACGATGTTTATTTACCGCCGGTCGGAAGACTATCAAGTGTCGATCATTCTTGTACCCAGATGCTTTAGGGTCCTCTATACTAGTTAGATCGATAATCTTGATTATCTCTGGCTATGAGAATGGGTGTCAATTGGAATGATACGAGTTTGATGACGCGACGCATGGTTGGTTCGGTACTTGTTATCATTTGTATGACTTGATTTATATGTAAATACGAGTATTTCATATACTTAAGGTAGAATACAGTGCATATTGAAATATTTAGTTAATATAAAGCTACTTTATTGGCGTTTTAAAATAACATTTTATCATAAACTTACCATGTGAAATTAAAATTTACACGATTGTAAACGTGCTGTGATTTAATTTCTTCATATTGTCATTTGTCTTTTCCAGACCGTGAAAAATGTTCAAACCAAAGTTTTAAAATCAAATAATTGATGTTCATTAATGATACAAACTGACATTGACTAATGTATTCGTATAGATTGTTGTATGAAAGTTGTATCTCACATTGTCACGTGACTTCATTCATCAAGACAATACGTCTACCACACCAGTCATCAATAAAGTACGATCATGATTCAATGCGCTATCAATCTTTGTTATAACTCACATCCTATCATTTTCCCATTGATCTTGTCGTCTGGTAATCGATCCTTACTGATTTATTTATAGATCATTACATATAGTGACCGTAACGAATGACAAATATACATTTTATTCATTTTTAGCTCGACTTTTCAGAAAAAATAGAGCGTGTGCTATCACTTTAGCTTCGACGTTTTGTGCCAGCCTAATGCATATTTGAGTTTTTAAATATCTAATATTCATTAAAAAATTGATAAAATGTCTTTGGACTGTGTTATAGTTATATCATTTCCTTTTTTAATTGCTCACGACTTGTTGATTTAACTGGGTTTTTTCTAAGGAATTTAGTATCGACAGCATTATGAATTGAATTACTAAATTACTTGAGTGAAGATTTGTGCTGCAGAAATAGTTTGTTTACAGTTCAGTTAAAGCTCATTCACAATAGCACTTGGTATGCTTATTTATGTCAGTCACTGCCAGAAGTGTGCCCGGAAGCGCGTAGGAAGGATCTGAAAATTGAGTATCCCCTCCCACCGGTCGAATGTAAGCCTCTGAAACTCGATTTCCAGCTTTTTCAGTACCCCCTGCTTTAGATCAAATATTTGTATTTTAACGTGTACTTGGCTATTATTATACATTTAAATTGACCAATTCATCTAGTTTCGTATTTTCAAGATACGCTTCAAATTTTGATCAAAGCAACAGTTTGTCATGGAGAATTGAACTATGACTTGGGATTACTTAAACCTTGATGCAGTGACCTACTTTTACACATATCAAGATCAAGCTTCAAATGTACCCTGTTCCATAGGTGAGCCTAGTTTCTTATTAAATCCAGGTGTATGGTACCAAGTTGAAGGACTTGTATATATTAAGAGCCAGGGGCTCGATTATATTTACGCAGACAAACAAAGAAACATGGATTTTCAAACAAACATCTTTTTAATCATCAGTGTATACGATACTTGTAATATATTGTATATTTCTTGCAACCTATAGGTCAGTTTATCTAAAATAGTAAGAGTTAAATTTTGAATCAATTACAGACACTGAAAGGTATTTTGAAATTATAGAAAAAATAAACCACATCTATGACGGATAGTACCTTTAATAAATATGATTGATTAACTTTGAAAGAGAAGCAAAACAATTTAAAGTCTATTCAAGCTTTTTATTTGTAAAAAAATAAAGCTGGACTCTGAATCTTCTAAAATCAGCACTGTCTACACATTGTACTACACCACGAAACCTGAAAACAGAGATATACAAAATTTTATGATAATGTACATGTATAGTTTTTAGAATTATATCATGTACACACTATAACACAAAACAGTATTTCTATTAAAAATCTGAATTCTAAGGTTAACTTTGATTAGAAAGTAAATTTTATATTTTAAACTCGATTGCGAAACAAGATCTCAATACTTATATCAATCACTCTAATGCTCAATGAAAAAAAAAACAAAGAAGATTTTGGACGTGATTTGAACAGGTAAAATAAATCTGATTTGAACCAATGATTCCCTGTCACCAAACTTAGAAACCACTGATTCACATCCACTCTTAAGAATGATTCATTGTATTTATACCAAGAAAAAATGAAATGATAATATTACTGTAGTCAAGTGTAGAATGTTTAGTAAGACAGCTAAAATGTCTACATATTTGCGTGCTCTTGTACACAATTATGATTGTATCGTTTTGAAATTGATCAGAACTTACCATGTCTCTCATACACTTTTATAAACCTCTACCATACACCCCTAATACACCACCACAACAATCATCATCATCGTTGTCAACATCAATATTATCAACATGTCTACCGGTGTTATCATTTGTTCTTTGATGTCTGTCTTCTGCAATTTCTCTTGTATCTATGAAAATATAAAACAAGAAGCTGTAAATATTGCGGTGTTTTTTAAATAATTATTTCGCAATTACATGCACAATAAAATGTTTTATTTTGTAGATATCACACAAGTTCAGCGAGACTCGAGCAAAATCAATATTAGAAACAAAATATTGTTTTAAATCATTCAGTCATTATTCAATCCAAAAACGTTTCAGGACTCGTCACAGTTAGAATCAGTAGTATATAGATGTAAAAGAATTGAAATAATTAAACGTTAAAACACAATACAATGTACATATAACAAGAGAAACACAGCTGTATATCAATGATATAACACTTACAGTGAAATCGTTTTTCTCTTTCGGCATTTTCCATTTCTTTAATAATTTCTCTCTTTAATAATTTCTCCATTTCTATTTGGTCTAATTCATATTGAAATGGGTTTGTCTTCTGTAGCATTGTTTGGTGTCGTTGTATTTCTTTATATATAGCTCGTACTTTTCTTTCTGCATTAATAAACTCGTCAAGTGAAATTGGATCTCTTTTTATCATCTTCATAAGTACTTTTAAATCTTCTCTATCAGGTTTGTAATTTGGTTCTGAAAATTTATGAATATGAACAATAAATCTACATGCAAATTTGTAAAGAACAAACTCTATTTACCATAAATAAGTTGCACAACAATCTGCATCATCGAATGCTTAATTTGGACTAAACATTCTAAATCGTGAGCATGAAAAACACGAAAGACAATTGTACGGAACGTCTTTATATAATAAATAACAGCAAAAAATGTTCTTAGAAATTAAGAGACCCTGAAAAGGGATTGAATATAAATATAACGTCATACACAATTAGTCGTTTGGTACTAGTTCATTTACTGTAGAACACGAGGTTTTCAAGCGCATACAATAGATGAGAACATTTATGCCATCTTACGCATGTATCAAACAGACTAATGACTAGCTATGAATAGTGGTAGCTTGGCATCATGTATCATTGGCCACTGCAACCATATTCAAGTCAATACATATCCAATTAAATTAAATTGAGAATCAAGTTTCAATACATCGATATTAATCGATATTTCGCTATAAATAACTTTATTAAGATAATATAACATGGACATTTCATCTAACGCTGTTTTGTTTATTTTATTGTACGTATTAATTTGTAAAAATTATACTCACTGTATGGATTAATGATTTCAATATCACAGAAGATGTTATCAATGCAAGCTAGATCAGCTCGTGCAATAAAGTTGAAATAAATTCTATCTTCAAACTTGTACTGTCTGACAAGAACTTTGACCATTCTTTCTATAGGAATGTTGTGTTCTACAAAATATACGTAGAACTTATTAATACAAGCAGCTAGATCCAAAACTCGTGTGATAATTTGGCAATCTGTTAAATTCTTTGGAACTCGTTTGATTAAAGAATAGGACACAATTAAATATTTTAAGTAGAACAAAGTTCAATCAAATCACACGCTAGAGTCTTGAAGTTCATTAAAATCTGACAGTGTTTTCTCTTAGAAAAAAATTGTAACAGAAAATGATTAAACTGGTTCACGTGTAATGTTTAAAGCTACTCGTTCACAAATATGGTTATTCTATATTTTGAAATAACAAGTCAGCTTCTATCGCAAAATATTCACCATCTATTGTTTACTTGTTTGTTAAGTTTATCATATTTATACACAGGAAAAAGTCTACTAGATTCTAAAGACAAACGCTTTGAAATATAATCCCGATAAAAAAATCAACCACAAAAAACAACATGAAAAACACACAAAAAACCACACACAAAAAACTATTAAAACAGTAATGTAAATTAGTAGATTTGTTTCGTTAATTTAATGAACAAGTACACAATAGATATCTAAGTTATGGATAGTTTATAAAGGAAACTTAAAATAATTAGATAAATGCATTATAATATACCTGTCGTCAACCACGATTTACCATTTTGTATGTAGTATGATTTCATTTCCATGTTTTAGTTAGTAATCATAAAAGATTTCTCTGCTTGTTTAACGTTGTACTTCACTTGTGTCGTTTCCGCCCGTAACTATGCTAGTGACGTTTAACGTACTGTGACGTAATGACGTAGCGCTATTCTAAATCGTGACGTATCAGAAACATGGAAGCTATTCGTTGTCTATCGCCACTTGAGGCGATCATGTAGTAATACAGGCACGAAGGAAAATTCTGAATATAGGGGCCGCATATGGATGGATACGAGAGTGGTGTCCCCTCCCGACAGTCGATTTTTTATGAATGCGAGCCTCTGAAACTCGAACTCATTCACTTTAAGTACCCCCTGTTTAAGAACGAATATTTGTATTAGACCTCAAGATTTTCAATATGTGTCACGAAAAATTAACTCGCAGTCCCATTGCCGCTGCTTGTCAGAATATTGGGGCCGCGACCGCGCCTGTGCCCTTTGAAACTGATTAACAACTTAATCCAGAGATTAAGTCTTTCCAGGAACGGTGATTAGATTGACTGACCTGCGTGATAAGACCTATACAATAAGTTGCTTCGGCGTTAACCAACAAAAACACATCTATGATAACACAACTATAAAAGCCTCACTATCGTTGATACCACATCTACAATAAGGGTTTGCAACTTACGCACTTTTAATACATCTTCGTTATTTCCCTTGGAAATCTACGTCCAGCGTTCAAAGTTCTTTGTTGTTTTAACCTAAGCATTGCCACAAACGAATCACCTGAAAATTCGAGCGTGCCGACCTTAGATTGCTCTTGTAATCTATGGCACGATCACAATTTATCTCATTAAATAAAAAAATCGGTTACTAAAGACTTGTTTAAATTTATTATTATTTTCATTCTGTGCCTTTTATTGACAAGTAGATTTTGACCTGTGGTAAGCTAACCAAACCAGCTTTCGGGAAAGTTCTTTACCAGTATTTGCTTTTAATCATACAGAACAAAAGAGAACTTAAAATTTTGTCAAAGACATAATGGACATATATGAGAGCAGCCTTACCCTGTATGATTTAAAAGGAGTTTTTAATGGCGGAGAATGACCTGATACGGCCAGTAATCAAACCAGAATCGCCAGACTGAGCGAACTACCACTGAATCACACACAACAGTTAAAACAACGGTAACCACTCGACCACGCCCCTCTGTTTAGCAGAGTATAATTCCTATACAATAGTATATTAATGTTTATATATGTATATTGTATATAAATAGCCATAGTGGTCCGTTCAGGATTAGTATGTGAAACTGTATCAAGTAAAACTCATGACAGCATCTCTTAGAAACAAATATCATATTAAAACAGTACTAAGTACTAAGCATTCGGAACTACTTCGGCGATTTTCCACGCAAATACACCTCGGATATCACGAGGAGCGAAAGTAGTTCCAACATAGAATCTAGCCTCGTTCCCGACGTTTACTCAATAGAACGCTGGCACACACCAAAAATGACGGACGATTATGGGCAGTTAAAGCTCTTCAATGCCTGTAACTGATATTCACCACTTAAATCAAAGTTGATCCTTGAACATTTTTTGTGTACTCGATACTTTCTGCAAAATGATCTGCCATGTTGGTTGTTTACATCGGCACTATTTAACCTATAAGGTTAATCGCCTGACCTCATAACTTTGTTGTATTCCTACTACGTTTGATATCCGAGGTATATCTTCGTAGATGATCGCCGAGGTCGTTCCGAATGAGTACTAAGTTGTGAATAATCCGTTAAGCGTCCCGAACCATTACTACCATATCTCAACAGTCGTTTCTGCCTCAATGACCAGAGTGTGTCTAGTTTTTATTAGTATGCAAATTGACCCGTACGTTAAAATATTTTCACATAAAATTCTATAAGACTTACCATTACTACAAACTTTGCTTGCTTTCTTTGAAGGCCATAGTGAATATTATACATTCATTCTACAATGTATGACTGTGTTTTAGTGATAAAACATTTTAAGTTTATGTAATATGTAAATTGTTTCTGTCCTTACATAACGGCAATACTTGAAATGACATAAACATATGCATATAGTTTAAAGATCTTGATAACAAGACTCGAATTTTAGCCTGACTTTGAGCTTCCTATAACAGCAACATAATCAAATCGTCAGTACATTGTATTTAATTAAGGAAGCATTTGATAGTTTTCTTCCTGAATTCAACATATAATTACATCGTACCACGCACTTATAATAATTACAATATTATATTGTCTGCGGACCGGTCGTGGATCCTTGGCCGGAATTCAAGATAAGGGGCGAAACGTCATTCCATAATAGTATGGTAAAGTTTTTTCCCCTCAATCGAAATGTTCACCAGCAAAAAAGTCCGCTTTGATAAATACAATCTGCATTCAAATGAATAAATCGCTGAAGACGACGCATATCGGTTCTTATTAGACTTTCGGCGATTTCGAGGAATAAAGATTTGAGTATACAACAAAAATTTTAATAACAAACATACAGCCAACTTCATAGCACAATTGTACCGCGCGGCTTATTTATCCACTTATATCAAAGTAATAGTTGAGCGTAATCTCCAAAATACTCAGTCATCGCCAATGACTCGGGAGTGGTGTTTTTTCCTCGCGTGATGTTAAAAGTAAATCCTATAGGACATGCGAAAACAACGTGCACAATGACGGCGTTGGCGCCAATAATAAATACGCGGTTTACGTTTTGGCGGGAAACGCACACAGACGTTAACGTTAAATGACGTAACCGGAAACTAACGTGCCTACCGTCAGATTCCGACAAAAACATGTCAGCTATGATGTGAGTACAATATTATATTTTATTTATAGGTTTTTTATTAAACTTGCGTCTTTAAAAAAATGTTTTTATTTGAAACAAATACATAGAGTTCTGCTTTATGTCTATAGCAGGTCTACTTTTAATGGGACAATTTACTGTCTTCGAGTTAAAACGGCTTTACATGGCACACAATTTTTTTTAATTGGAGCTGTTGAACCCGTTCCGCTTTAAGCAAATATACACTCGACACTGTTTAACATTATAAATTATTTAGGGTATACTCTAAACCAAACCGTTGCTCAAAAAATAATATTTTACTTCGAGATTCGAAAGTTAATTATTACCCATTTTATTTATTCAGACAAGGAAAGACTTTGGATCGTGTTCGAGATTATCAAGAACAAAACACTTCAAATAATGGGCAGCTTGTCTACACGCCTTGCCAGCAGACCAAGCATATGAAACATGACGAGTTATATTTTGGAAATATCTTTATGCATTCCGACGACAAGTTTCAACTGGATGATAAAAAATATAAAGTAGGCAATGTCGACAATGGTTCGGAGATCGATCAACAAAATACCGAAAACAATGAGCCTGAAAATGATAAATTTAATGATGATATCGAGATCGTCTTTTACAAAAACAATGCCACAGGAGAACTGCTGATAGAAATTGTTCAAAAGAATGATTTCAACATAGACAAGAATGGTGACAAACAGTTATTGGCTGCTTCGTTTGATGTTGACGGCATGTCTGATAGCGCATCAGAAAAGACATTTCCATCGGTGGATCAGCTTGTAGCAGCATCTGACTTTGTAGTAAAAGAATGTAAAATACCAGCAGATAATGGAGATACCAGTCCTCAAAGACAACAGAAACATGTGCATTTTAGTAAACCAAAGGAAACTCCACAGAAAAACATAAGTTTGAAATCTCATAGAATGGTTAAAGAAGAAATACATGAGTACCATGTATCTAAATATGAAAAAGAACATTCTAAATCGGAAGAGGAACATTCTGACGTTTCTCCCAGGTCAACACCAAGATCTACACATTCAAGCTCATCAGACAGCAATCTGAATAGATCGCCAACTAGAAGATCAGTAAAATCTAACTGCTATTCCGGTAAAAGTTCTAACTATGGTACCATTAAAATTTTACGACGAGGATGTGAAGACACTTCAAGCATGGAACAAACCAAAGGTGACATTCAGAACATTGATAAAACCAAAGCTATTGATTATGGTCCGGTTCATGTTTATGAAAAGTTTAGTAATAAAAGATTTGATGAAAATAAACTGTCGCGCCAAACTATTAGAATTGGCGACCCAATACAACACAAAGAACGAAACATAAAGTATAAGGATGGTCATGTAGACAATGTACCAAATGATGATTATAATGATCCAGCAAGAAAGATTGAGATAAACAAAGAACGAGAGAGACAGAAGAAACTAGTAAGGAAAAAGAAGAGACAAAACAAAGTGAAAGCAAAGATACCAAGGTCTGAGATGGAGATATTTCAACGTCAAATAGAAACTGGTCAACTAAGATCTATGATAAGTCGTTATAAGACGGAAAGTTTAAGAAATGTCAAGTTGATTGAGCAATTACATAAAGGAACATACAGAACTCTATATAAGGTAAATATGCTGTTTACTTTTTTGGTTGGGTTTAACGCCACAGCAACACATTTTATATGTCATATCACGACAGTCATTCAACTTATTCACCGTTCCTGGGACAACTTTTAAAATATCTTGAGTTCAATTATGATGCGCATACTTCCGTCAGTGACTGACAACTGCCCTATTTGAAGTAGATTCAGTGTTAAGAGGAGGGAGATAATCGATTTTGGTAATCCTTATAGTGAAGCTTTAGTGTAAAACAATGTATGAACATTTTTCAGGCTAGCTACCAAAACAAGAAGATTGTTCTAACAGTTTACGATGAAGAATATACAGACGATATAAAACTAATGGATATTGCTCATATGTCCAACTCTTACTTTGTACAAGGGTAAGAATATTATCATATTTCAATGTGTGATTCACAGATTACCACAGCCAGTAAAACCACAGGTGCAAGACGCAATGTTTCCTTCTAATTGTATAAATACAGTAATGGGGGAATTGAGATTTAGTTTATAAAACAACATTCTGTTGCAAACTTATACTTGAAACCTGTTAATGAGTGAGATATTAACTTATTATCTCTCTTACAATATGTAAAAATGCATGTGGTGTAATATTTAATCAGTTCTTACAAAATAAAAGTTAATGAAAATCAAAAATCTGTCAAAGTAAAAATATTAGAAATATATTGTACAGAAAAACATCGGTTTTGTCATAATGTATTTTGGTCTTAAACATAGTTTTACAGGGATTTTATATAACAGGGATTTGTAACGACAATTATAACAAGTTTAAATAAAGATATTCACATGAAAATTTGTACCAGTACCATTCAAATTGACATAAATGTTAGGAAAAATGTGTTTCTAGATGATTTTGAGGTAAATTACGCTCACAGACTGTTTCACAAAATAATGCATTTTCCCGCCGATCTGCCGTTTTTAGCCCCATTTTACATCACCTAAAGTAATATTTTCAGTCATAATTGCAACATTTTTTGTCAAAAACTTCAGAAACATTCACAAGTTGCATGGAAGACATGTGCAAAAACATAAATCAAGTTTTTAAACTCTGGAATAGTCTGTACAGCCTGCTTCAGTCAGTTATTGACAGTGACGATCGAGACAATTCAAAAAGCACTTCGTTACAAATCCCTGTTATATAGAATCCCTGGTTTGTATTAAAAGAATTCTACCTAAGTAAAATGTAGTTCATTATCCCTTTCCAGATTAAACGACTACATGGTTGGTCCCAACAGACGACAATGGTCAATGAGTATGTTCCATCCATTGGGAGATCTACAAATGTTACTATCACGTGACACTAAAAGACACGTGATTGGTGAGATACATTCACAATTTATCACAGCCGGGACGTTGTTAGGTGTCGACTTTCTACACAACAATGGTATCGTACATGGTAATCTAAAACCGTCGAAAATCATCATCAACAATCTTGGTTATCCTGTTATTGTAAGTATATTTTATTTTCAAAAACATACTTATATCTTTAATAAGTGGTATTTCAATGTATGCAAGATATCCGTCGGTTTCGATGTAAGGTCGATTTATATTTCACCAAGTGAGCTCTTAATCATATTTTCAAGACTGGTCTATCATATTAATCTTAGGAATTTTATCACGGATAAATAAAATAGAATAGAAACTACATCGTCAATAACTCTTCCGCACCAAATTACATGTATCTAGCATTGCTAAACTATGGTAAAATATATATCAATTTTTAACTAATTTCATCATTACAGACTGGTTTCGTGAAGTCTCAAGTAGATTCTAATCGTGAAGACATGAATCCATTTACACCAGCTTATGCTGCGCAAGAAAGACGAAATCGTAGAGAACCATCAATAGATATATTTAGTGTTGGCATTATAGCATACGAGATTATCACTTCAAGGTTTCTACCTCAGTTTTATTCAATACTTATCTAAATTTCAATTCCAAATCTCTGTGCTGAACACCTACCACTCACCCAGAACATCGCACCTCTACACCCCAGGGACCCAACGGCCCAGAAAACCCTACCCTACCAAGGGACCCCTACCCTACCCAGAGACCCCTTAGACCCTACCCCCAGGTTTCCCAACTCCCAGAGACTTTTGCCCCCAAACCCCTACCTAAAGACTCCTACCACTTACCCAGACCCCATACCCCTCGCCGAGAGACCCCATTCCTTGTCCAAATAAACACAAGTAAGTGTAATTTTCCCTTATTGGAGGAAAATTACTCTTCCGACACTGTCGGAATAAATAAAGAGTCGAGTGAAAAATAGGAAAGACAGGGATAGATATTTAACAGAAAAGGAAACATAAAATATTTTGAACCACGGATGACTACTTTCCGTGTATCTGGTAACACTCACAATGAAACCTGCAGTTCCATTAATAATCGTTGATACACAATTTCACATGTCATTTTCAAAAGTAAAGACTAACTCTTAAACTCACAATTGTTTTCAGAGTTCCAGCCGTAGGGTTCAGATCTGACAAGAATGCGTTAGATGAACTTGTATACGATCCAGAATTGTTTTCTTATGCTGGAGAAATGTTTATTCACCATTGTTTGCAGTAAGTATGATAATTTTCTTCAAGTTTCAATGACTATTCTATATAAGTACAACGCGTCCTTTCGAATATGATTAAAACCTACTCACATATACTGAAATCATCTTTCTAAACTTGTTTGTTGTATTTATATAATATCATGGCGGTCAGTCAACCAACTCGTCGTTCCTGGAAAAGCTAAATCTCTGGATTTAGTTGTTAACCAGTTACTTGGCGCATACGCCCATAGATCTGTGACTGAGAACAGTGATCTGTTCCTTCATGATTTAGAACCAGTGATATGAGGGAGAATGGCCTTAGAAATTGTTTTATGACCAAGCTTCACGGAAATAGGTATCGTTAGGGAATAGAACCTACGACTTCTCGGCGAGCCCCCGATTGAGCTAGTCGGGTTGCTTTTAAAATATAATTTGACTCTATTTTTGAAAAAAAAATCACGTACGCACGCTTAGCCTGGATGTGTAACACAAATTAAATAATTTATTACTCTTGTTATATTATACACATATCATCATTATAATGGCGTTTCCTTGACATTTGGATTCTGATGGCACTTTCTAAGGTAGCATTAGAAGGGAAATAAGTGATATGGTTGAATGGTGATATAATAAATCATTGTTCTATGTTTTAGGTATGATCCAGATGAAAGATTTGTTATTGGCGAGGATAGAAAAAATCTCCTGTCGGAAGAGTATGTATATTATAAATTTCTTGTAGCATTTATACATGTTTGTAAATTTCGCTTTTCTAAAAATTAATAACTGTAAAATTAATACTGTAAAAAGGAGTTATCTCATTGGTAGTTTTTCCAAATTGCTAACAGAAATTAACTAAACGAAGGGTTTTTAATGGACTTTGTGAAGTGAAATTGAATATGCTGCGGTAATTTATTTATTTTTTGTACATGTATTTGTATTGCATTTATAAGTGTTTAAGTGCAATGAATATTTAGTATGATACATTGTTACATGCAGGTACAAACGTATGCATCTGATATTGTACAAAAGTTTAACTTTATTACATTATTTAGTGACTCAAGTTGACATTGGATCCTCTGCTTAAATGTTTTCTTATCTTTATATCAGATGGTTTAGCACACTAGAATGGAGAAATATTCGAAGACAAACTATGAAGTCTCCAATACTTGCTGCGGTAAGTTTGAGCATCATTCGGAACTCCTCGGCCATTTGCTACGAATAACATGAAAGGTCGAGGTGTTCCGAATGGTTTGAGCATATCTATTGTCTTTCAAAGGTGCAGTTACAATAACAATTAAATATTTGGATAATGCAGTGCTCACATTATTATAACAATAGATTACTGAACAGAACAATCAATTACGTTTTGGAGTACTTTGTATTTAATACGCAAGGTGCTCACCAAGGACTAAAGCAGTGTCAACATTTAACTTTATTTCAAATCGATATAACGTCTTTGAATTCTAGAAAATTTATAACCACTTTGATAAAGCTTGGGAAAAAAATTACCCATTCAAATTCTCGGTTTAATTTTGCTTGAAATGCTGGCATATATGTAGCAACAAACTCAATGCTCTGTATAAATCTGCATGCATCTAGGTATATATTATGTAATAAATACTATAGTAAATTAAAATATTGCGTGACAAGGCTCATAACTAATGAGCACCTTGTAATAAAAATTGATAAACTGTAAGTATTTTATAGGAGCAGTGGTCCAATGGAAGGATGTTTGCTTAGGGGTCGAGAGAAGTTAAAACCTCACTAGTTTATAGGGACACTGCTTATTTTCTTGAGCAAGAAATTTGCCTACAGTAATCACCTCCACTCAGGTGTAAATAGTTACTGCGAAGCATTATCTGCCTGATTTCAATGATCAGAGGTAATCATACAAAATTGTAAAGTCAACTGAACATATATATAGAAGCTTTTTACTTTTATCTTGGACATTGCTTAAAATAATAAGGCATGATTGTACAACTAAAATCTAATTTCAGATGCAGCTCATTGACAACAATGCCACTTTAACCTGGGAAGAAAAGTCTATCAATTATTATTGGGGAGTGGTTATGGATGTTCTTTGTCCTAACACCCCTACAATGGAACAAGATGAAATAGAAGTCATATAATCATGATACCATTGTCAGTCATAATGTATGAGCTAGTCCTTACTGCAAGGGCACTCCTTTACTCCTCAGTATTGAACATTATCAACTCTTTAACATTTTATATTCATATATTTTCTACAAGTTTTACTAAGATTTGATATTATACTTACTAATATTTGATAAATTTTAGTTATTTTACACAATGATATACTTTATACATGGAACAAGTTCATTTTAGAACATTTCTATGGAAATCTACTTTAATACATTCTCATACCCAGACATGAAATTTTTTAATTCTAATTTCTTTACATTTTAGACTTTTTCAAGTCTATGTGATATTATCATTATTGTAATATGTATTTATGAATAAATAAAGAGCATTTTATAACTTGTAGTTTCAGTGTTTATTTCCACATTTAGGGTAAACATGTCATTGCCCTTTTTTAAGAAAAAAATAAAAATATTAATAATATTGGGGGGAGGAGCTGTTTCCATCATTTTCAACACTTTAGATCATGGCTTCTGAAAGAATAACATTTTTAAAGGAATATTTCTGTCTTAATATTTAAAATTTCAATTATGGAAGCAATATATTCAATTGATATTTCTCAATGATACTTAAGAAATTTGCAACAATGAAATAAATAGTACAGCAGTTAAAGGGCATGGGAATTCTTCTTCAGGGAAGGAAACATACCCAGTACATACATTTTAAGGAGGGGAATAGGGTCCAATTTTGGCCCTGAAATAGCCTGGAAAAAACACTGAGTTTATTCATGAAGATAAGTGAAAGCACTTGGGTACTAACATGATCAACATATGTCTAAGTAGTAATAATACAATTACAATTTTAACAAAATAAGTCAAGTTTATGTGGGAACTATAGGTCAGTA
This sequence comes from Mactra quadrangularis, assembly GCA_025267735.1. Lineage (NCBI taxonomy): Eukaryota > Metazoa > Mollusca > Bivalvia > Venerida > Mactridae > Mactra > Mactra quadrangularis. The sequence goes on along the minus strand of CM046309.1, from coordinate 53,261,787 downwards.
AACATGTTCTTTTAAAAACAACAACATATAAACACAATAGTATTATGTTTATTTAAACAAATTAATAAAACAGATGTAACATAAGTACAAAATGAATATCACAGAAATAAGTTCTTTACAGAATTCATATCACAGTCGGTAATAATATTTAATTATAAATGTATATCAAACATTTATACAACGTTTTTGTTAAATCTAGCTCTCTAATCATAGCTCTGCAATAGTTATGCTGGCCATTTGTTGAAATACTGGTAGAATCATTCTGACGAATTTAAATTTGAATAAGACAATACCTTGACATTTTCTGCCAACAGAATTTTATAGACTGGGTACAAAATATTAGAAAGAACAACTCAAAGTTTGATTTACATTTCATTGCTCCAAAATTTAGAAATAAAAAACAAATGAATACTAAAGGATTCATCTCATCACAGACATTTGATCACAGTAAAAATAAAACAAAAATTACAGCAGCCATCTGTTAAAAATCAAGATGACTATTTTTGATTCATTTGAAATTTCTAACAAAAGTATGAGATCAAGTAATAAGGAACATTATCACATCATATAATATACCAATGGAATTGATAGATGTAAGCTTGGTGCAGATATTAGAAATCTAAATTATAACATTGAAGATGAAATTCCCATATCAGAAGCCTTACAATTAACGTAAGACTGAAGATGAAATTCTCTAAAATATGGTGTAACAGAAAACCAATGCAAAACTGGAACAATCCATGGTTCAATCAGAATTTTCCTAGTTTGGCTCCCTCATCTCAGTCTCCAATATTAAATCCAAACACATCATCATTTTCAAACCAAGACAAGTCGGCATCTTTCTTTGAAGACTTCGAGTTCTTCCTCTTCTGGGACTTCTTGAAAAATTTTCTGTAACTTTTTGAAGGGTTTTCTTTAGTATCCTGAAATAAATCAATACATATCTTAAAGGTAAATGTATTTGTTTTAAATCAATGAGTCAGTACAAAACTAGTCTGAAAAGTTCAACTATTACATTTCATTAGATTGGTTTGGTGCTGAACCATCAAAATGATACATGAAAGACTATTTTTTGTTTTTACATTAAATATAAAGCAGAGTCAAGATGCTTCTGCATTAAATCATGAGCAAGTTAAGCACCAGTGGTTTAATTAAAGCATCAACACAAGCAACTGTATCTTATTAAATAAAAGTTATTTTATATCAATTAATATCAGCTCAAATTTACATCCAGAATAATGTATAAATAATTATTACTCTTGCAAACACACTAGAATTTGCATGAATAACATCAGCACTGGTTATGTTTACCATGTTTTGATCCTTCTTCTGCCACATATCCTTTTTCTCACTATTTGCTATCTCAGGTTCCTGAAGCTATAAATAATTATCTTACTTTAGACACAAATGTACATAAATAGATAATATAGCTAAGCTCCTCGATTAGGACCATAAAATCATCGGTCTTTAATAGTAGAATGATCTCAATGTAGGGATTTTTTTTCTCAAATTTTAAACACTTGAGACTTAAAAACCATGAAAATTGCATAATTTGGAAATAACCAAAAACCAAAATCCATTTAGCAGAGCTCATATGTTTTTGAAGAATAATGATTGTAACTCATTTAATCATTATAACCATTGACCAATATCATTTAACAAATGGGTTGGATACAGGGCCAAAACACCATTCTTAGGGAAGGGGTCTCAGCCCTTTTTGGGGGGAAATTAGCACGGTTTTCACTTTATTAGGGAAAATGGACCCACTTCATTGCCAGTAAAATAGGAGTTGATGTATTAAATCACAGGTGTTAAAAAATCAATTAGATATTGTGAAGAAATCTTAATATTTTTCACTTTATTAGGGAAAATGGACCCACTTCATTGCCAGTAAAATAGGAGTTGATGTATTAAATCACAGGTGTTAAAAAATCAATTAGATATTGTGAAGAAATCTTAATATTTTTCCCTTTCTATATCACAAATTATGGTTCAACATTCCTTGGGAATTTTTTATGGGACTTTATGGGGAGTTTGGAGGATCAAACTGGGGGGGAAAAGTGTTTGTTTTGTTTGGGGAAGCAGCCTGTATTCGGCTTCTGCATAGAAGAGTGTTTTGGCCCTGGGATAACCAAGTAAATAGAAATTTAGTTTCAACATCAGTCTTGACCAAGACCAATTAGCCCATAGCCTGAGGCATGTGAAAAATTATTTAGGCTAATGAGAATTACTTATTTCATACAGTTGGGCTATTTGAAAGTTTGGCCCATCGGTATAAATATATTAAACCAGGCTAATGATTGTCGAAATTTAAGGTGAAGACTGCAACAATTGAGAATTGAAATATGATAAAAATTGAAACACCTGTGAGTCTGAACTTACCTTGGCCATATGAGCATCAAACTGATCTTTCTGATGTTTTATTGGTGGTACAGCAGCATTCATTTTCTTACCATATCTGACTGATTTTTCACTAGGAGTTTTTGGGGAGTGTTTTACAAGAACTGGTGTAACACACTTTTTACTAGCTTTATCATTCTGAAATAAAACAATATTCTGAAATTACAATGAACCATCTTTCTTTTATGAATGACAATGAAATGCAATGGTGCTCAGTCAAGATATATGAGGAAAATATGAAATCACAGTAATGAACAGATGACAGGCAAAACATAAAAACAACAGTCCATCCTGAGCACAACAAGTACACACTTTTAAAAGCATACATTAAACCATTTCTAAATTTAAAAATTTTAATTACATGTACATTTTAAAGTCTTGGAACAAATATCTTTCAATTTTCCAAGGAAAATTTTAACCCATTCTTTTGCTATTGACACATGAAGCAACAGAAGTATATCACCCTTGCAGACATTCAGAATTTTGCTTCTAGTAGAAGTTAAACTATAGCAATTACAAGATTAGTTTTGTGAGATTTAAACCCAGGACATTTCAAATCCTAAGCACACCTTTTTTGTTCAATTGATATTTTGAATATTTTATTAAATAAGAAGGCCATGCTTTAACTAAGTTTACAGGTTATTTCAATATGACTTTGTACACTTTGTATGTTACCTTCTTTAAATAAAGATTATCATTATTATCATCATTACAATTATTTATTTTCATTATTTTTACTATTATTATACTTCTTCAGCTTTGAGTAAAAATTAGAAACTAAGTGACAGCAAGTAGGGCCTTTATTTCATGTATAACAGTGGCCATTTTAAATCCCCTTCTAAAAATTCTTAAAAGTTTGGTCTCCATTGAGTTTATCTTTGAATCCCTCTTCTACTTCTAATTAAATTTGATAAAAAAATGTCCATGTGCATTACATAAAGTAATGCCCCTGGCCCCTCCCCAAACACAGAAAAAGCTTTGGCAGGAAAGTTAATGGATCAGTTATTCAAACCTCCTCTAAGTTAAACTCAAATGCTGAAGAATCTCCCGAGTCAGACATGTCATCTTTCTCATCAGTTTCAAACACAACACGTCGTTTCTTCATGGCAGAACTTTCTACAGATGATGGTTTTAGAATAGATCTACTTGGTGTCTTAAAACTTGATGGTGTTCTTAAAATTTGAGGAGTTTTTGCTGTGTCTCTTACAGATGGTACCTACAAATAATAACAAAAATAACTTACTCAGAATCAGTACTCATATACATGTAACTGCCTGCTTTGTTAAGAAATTCATAAACTGACAGTATTACTGAAATATGTCAAAGACAAGAAGCTCATCAAGAATGCATTAACAGTCACCATGAAACCCAATAATTTATTACCAGACAGGAGGTCATGTGAAGATCTGAATTTAACTGAACAAAGTCTAACAGGACTGTAGACATTTTATCTTAATGAATTGGCAATTTACAATACTTATTTCACTTTTCAAATGTAGGCATACAAGTACAGTTCAAATTGTTTTATTTCAAGTATGACCTTAAAAACAGTTTGTCCTGTGAACCTTCATAATCTAAACAAACATAATTTTTACAGAGTTGTCCATTGTTTGCTGCTTCATAATGCACAACCAATTCTAAAATTTAAACAATATCAGCAGAGAGATGATTCTCATATTTACCAATGATCACACTTCCAGCAGTATAACGACTAACTTCACTAAGTTAAAGCTAACATAACAAATTAATTTAAATTCTTCCAGTAGGAAGCTAGTCACAACTTCATAATATACAGTTGTACATTTCAGTATTTGATTTCATGATATAGAGATACAAACTTACTTGTGGAGTTCTAGGTATTTGTGGAGTTCGTAACAATTCATGATTTGGTCTACCAATTACTGGAGTGGAACAAGAAGAATTCTTTATATTCATTTTCTCAATTTTTTGTTGCAAAGATCTCAACTCTTCATCCTTAAAATATAAAATAAATCTTCACCAATAAACTATATCAAGAATTCAAATATTTGGGTTTTCCTCTGCAGTACAAACAAACTTCCAATGGGTACAATGAAAATATGAGTACAAAGAAAAAAAGGATGTAATCTGTGTTTCATGCTTTTCAGCAATAATGATCATATGCAGTAATGTATGTACCAGTAATGATAATAAAAAATCTTTGTTTGTCCCACATGTGCAAGGATTGAAAAACCCATAAATTGGGATTTCCAAATTAAGTCTATTAATTATTCACATTTACAAATACTGTGACCAATTATTACAGAAATATCAAAACCTCATGCATTGAGGGAGGGAGTTTGCCGTCAATGAATAAGCAAACTCATCATACATTTAATCATAAGAACATTCAAAATAAAGCAAAAATGAGCAATATCAATTCTACCCATAAACAAAGAGTACCTTTTTAGAATTTTCCAGTTTAAGCTTTTGTAGCTTGCTCTCTTTCTCACCAAAGTTCTTCTGTAGACTTTCCTAAAAAATAGAAGAATATAAACAACCAGTTAACAGTCAAATGCAACCAAGTAGTGTTTCTCACATTTCTGTTCTATCAAATTCTATCATTGAAACAGTTAAGTTCCTATATTAGGATCATCAAATCAATGGCCTTTTTCTTCTCAAATTAAGAAGCTGGGACTTAAAATTTGTCAAAAACTACATGATATAGCAAAAGCCATACAAGCTGCTGGCATCCCCACAATTTTTTTTAAACACATATTAAGTATATGTGGTTTTTTTTTTTTTGAGGGCGCTGGCAGCCTGCGACAAAAACCAAGGTGGTCTTTACAGTAGAACTTCACTAATAAAAGATAACAGGCTAGCAGTTTATTATTTGAAAAGGGAAAATGACACAGTTTCACCACAAAATATTAAGAAATTATAGTTTATTATTTGTAAAGGGAAAATGACACATCTTCACCACAAAATATTAAGAAACTATAGTTTATTATTTGAAAAGAGAAAATGACACATCTTCACCACAAAATATTAAGAAATTATAGTTTATTTGAAAAAAGAAAATGACACATCTTCACCACAAAATATTAACAAATTATAGTTTATTATTTGAAAAAAGAAAATGACACATCTTCACCACAAAATATTAACAAATTATAGTTTATTATTTGAAAAGGGAAAATGACACATCTTCACCACAAAGTATTAAGAAATTATAGTTTATTTGAAAAAAGAAAATGACACATCTTCACCACAAAATATTAAGAGATTATAGTCAAATCAACCATTAAAGATTAAAGATGTAAATACCATGTTTTTACAAACCATTTGATAACCAGATTTTGATACTGTATTTCTTAATTGTTCAATTTCTTTTTGGTATTTTGTTTCTTTTTCTTCCATCTGCAAGAAAAAAAGAAGGCAATTGTTAAAAATAACCACATATATTTCTTCCTTATTTTGCACATTAGTGGGTTAGGACTGCCACTGGAACAATAAAAAAACTCGTAGTTTTATCAACTTTGCTCAGTTGGTCCAAAGCATGGGGCCAGTCTTGGGAAAACTTTCTGAACTTGCTTCAGTTCAACTTAGGCAAATCTATAATTCATAGCATTAAATACACATGCTTGTTAGAATAAACTATAAACATCTGCACTTGATTGGACTGGTGCTGTACTTATATGAACATATCCTTTACTCATTTACCTCTTTTCTATGATTGGTTTCCATAGTTTTCAATTTTTCCATTAGAGTTTCAGTTTCTTTCTCTTTTTTCTGTAGATTCCTTTCTAAGTCAGATTTATAATTCAACATAATTGAACTCATTTCTGATCTTTGTTTTTCATACTCTTTGCTCATTTCTTCTTTCTCTGATGAACATTTATCAGCAATATCTCTGCTTTCCTGAGCCTGAAAGAGATAACCCGAATGCACAACACATGTAAAACATAATTTCAAAGCAAACATAAATTCATGATATTTTGCATTACACAATTTAGAAAGTTCTCTGTAAATGGGACCAGTTTTTGTCAAATACAAATTTAGTTGTTCCTGACAATATTATGGTATAATATAGTCTACAAAGATGCAAAAGATACATTTCAGCATAACACAAACCATATGTATACAAAATATCATATAAAACAGACTATGGACGAGTTTCTTAAGCATATCGCTAGCTAGCGCTTTGTCGCCTGGTACCTTTAATTTAATATCACATACTTATTCTTCTTGGTGTAAGAAGGGTACCAGGGCACAAAGCACTAACTAGGGATATGCTTAGGAAACTCGCTCTATGCCTAAGAAGTCAGTCTGCTGTTGCTTGTTAATGAAATTTGTAAACGTTTGACAAACTCACTATTGATTTGACCCTGTGTCTCATTACCTTTTATCAAATTCCTACATATAAAGAATTAAAATCAAGATTACTATATATTTTATTTTTATTAACAGAACATACATGTATTACATGTAATACTACCTTTTTCTCAGCTTCATCAAAAGCATTTTGTAAATAAATTAAAGTTTCTTCTTGTTCTTGAAGTTTTGTTTCCAGTTCTGATTTCATTGTTGTCTCTGCTTCAAGTAAGGCTTCCAGTTTAGATAATTTGGTTTCCTTATTTTCTAAAGATTTATTCTCTTTCTGCATTTTACTTTTTAAAGATTTTATCTAAAAAGTTAAAATATCTAATTATGAGTGAAAGTGAATAATATGTTATTAAAGATAGATAGAGATAAATATTCTATTGTTTGCTGACTAGTATGTCTTTAAGATAAATGAATTCTACAAACAAGCAGACTGAGATGGCTTGGTCATGTGGAATGCAGCATAAGTTGGGCCTCCCAAGTCAGAAACTGAACAGCACAGCACATCAATGCCTAGACAGACCAAAATTAACATGAGATGACCTGTTCAAGCATGATCAGCAAAAACTTCAAATGGATGACACTAACCCTCAGGACCACCAGTCATGGAAGGAAGACTCTGATCCAGACAAGACAGACAGGCCTCACCCTTGCCAAAGGATTAATCAACGGCCTGTATAACTAAAACTGATGATGATGATGAAAGGGAAATAAAAATCTTACTTATAAAAGGCATTATTATGTATTTCAAACGTAAAAAACCAAGAGGCATGTTATATTCTGGTCTTGAAACAATTAATTCACAATCAAAAAGCATTTTATCATTAACAAACTTAAAACATAAAAGCAACATAGATATGTTCTATTGAAAATAAAGATATAAAAGAAAGTAAAAAAAGTTACCTCTTTTTCTAGTTCTTTAACTTGTTTGGTTTTTGCAGCTATTTCAGTCTTCATGGATTTATTCTTTGCCTCAAGATCACTGGCAGTTTTTTCTTTAGAAAGCAATTCTCCTTGAATAGCTTCATCCTAGATTGAAAAGGTAAATAAAAAATAAACGAGTTTCAGCACTCCAGTGAGAAAATTAAAATGTGTAAATTAAGGATATTTGTAGGCATTTTTCATAGTAGAATCAGGTTTTTTTCTTTAAGTGAGATAGGGCTAGGGCTAGGGTTGACTATGACATCAAAATTTCATCAATAATTATTTACAATCCTGATATGTGTACAATTTTTAATGAAACATTCAAACACCAACATTCAAAGCATTATAATCATAAATCTGACACAGTGATACTCACAGAATGTTGTCTCTCAGCTAAAAGGTTTTCATTTCTTTCAACCTGTAATTCTAATTCACTCTGTAATTGATTGATTTCTTCTCTAAAATAGAAATTAAACACAAATGTAATGTAGCTGAGTCTTTCTAAAATACTAAAAACATTTGTACAAATCCTCATAAGTGTTTGAGTAAGTATTGCAGAGTTATTTGAATGCCATTCGTTTTAAAACCAGCTGTGATAATGTTTTTCCAACCAATTGTTTGTATCGGCCAATGAATTTATTTTTTGGCATATTCAAAAGATGAAGGTATCAACTCAAAAGAACAAAGCTTTAACTATGTATGCATTTTTAAATCTTTGAAATAGAATAAGTTATAATGGAGAAACTGGCCCTTAATTGAACTTGGGTAAAAAATCTATCATTTTTTGTAACATATCTTACATGCGTATATAGAGATTTTGACTTGGAAATGTGCAAGCCATCAATACTTAAAACTGTCTAATTTTATCAAATCAGGTAAAAAGCTAACCTTAGTGTGCTTTCAGTCTCTTCCATTTCTTCTATGCTTTGAACTTTGACATTCATTTCTTGATTCAGTTTCTGCAAGTACACAGGAGTATTTAAAACTCACACAAATGAAAGGAGAGTTTCACAATACTCAAAATGAAAAAAAACAACAACAAGAAATGTAATGTGGAAACCACATTAAAGCCAGATTTTCATCAAGATCTGACCATATAGGACCAGAGATATCCAACATATCAAAAACTCAAACAGAAAAATTACAAAGGGAAATAATCCATAATAAAGCCAGGTAGAGTTGTGGTTACTTTCTAATTCTGTTCATCACATGGTATGTTATCATTGTATGAAAATTTTATAAAAAACTGACAATAAATGGCAGAAATATATGGTAAAGAAAAAACTTTAACGCAATTGTTAACGACACCGGACGCCCGCCCGCCTGTCAAATGGGTTTCGCCTAACTATAAGCCAAATTTTTTCATGGAAAAATCCGGCTAAAAATAAAAATCAGAGTGTAAAAACAAGATTTGGAAATCGTACCTCAACTTCTTTCAAAAGTCTGTTTATTTCTTTGGATTTAGTTCCAACATCTTTTTCGCCAGATGCAAGTTCTTTCTTACATGTCTTTAATTCTAAATTCAAATTCTTGCAGTTATTCCTACAAAAGCACAAAGAGAAGTTGTATAGGATAAACTTTTCATAACTAAGAATATACAATGTACTTGTAGCAAAAATGGTACAATAATTTCTATGCTAAGCTGATAAATAGGAGCAAACAATGCAAGTTTACTAAGCCAAATGACATACGTGCAGTGTTGACACTTATTGATTTTGGCATGGATCCCAAGGAACCCCTAGTCAGTTTTTCAGGGATTCCCCCTTAACATTTTTTATTCCTGTTACAAAATATTTTGGATACAAATTAGCAGTCACAAACTGTGATAAACAATTCATAGAACAGGTCAATTTTTCAGAGAACCTGATGGAATCCCCAATTATGGGTGTTTTTTCTGATATATGTTATCTGAGTTTAAGACTACAGCCGTAAATCTTTGCATTATTATAGTGCCCTCAACATAGAAAGAATTCAGAAATAATAATATAAATAATAACTTCTCTGTTTTCAACTTGTCTTGCAGTGATTCTATCTGTTGATTCAAGTTGATATTGTGTTCTGACTTAACAGCCAATTCTTTCTGTAAATTCAATATATCAGCCTAAAATGTAAAAAATGTCAGTTCAATAAAATAAATGTCAATGTCAACTTTTGATCATTATTATTTCCCTCGACTTATATATTTGTACAGAAACATGAAGCAGGAGCAGGGGTCTAGAGGTAGGGCACCCACTAAGGGATTGAGAGGTACCAGGTTCAAGCTCCACAAAGGGCAATGCTTATTTCCTTGAGCAAAAATCATCCAGGTGTAAATTGGTACTATCAGGGATCATCTGCCAGTAGGTGTTTTCAATGATCAGGGATTATTGTACAAAATTGTTAGCTGAACATGTATGAAATATATGGAAGCAGACTTTACACTGCAATTGACTTTATCTTTTACGAACAGCCAATAGACTACTAACTTAATTATAGACTCCGAAACAGGAGCTAGTCATGTTTATATCCAAAATTATCTTAGAATACAATTTACAAATAAATTATTTCAAATGATAGAGTGATAGGATAGAACTTATGAGCAAACATGTAAAAGACTATTTGATGGTAATATTTTGGGGAGAGATAAACCAAGGTTAAATTAAAATTAATTCATTAACCTACCTGTCTGGCACTAGTTTCTAACTCTAGTAGTAATATTCTGTTAACCTGCTTCTTGTTTTCAATATTCTTTTGGTCAAGCTGCGCTTTAATTTCATTTAATTCAATCTGAAAAGAAAGTACTTTCCTTTTAGAATGTAAATGTACATGTGTTAATGCAACAATTTAACAGTAATGTAAGTACAAAATAATTGAACTTCCTTAAAAAAAATTCCCTCTTTGCATTTTGTCTGAGTGGAAGGTCTGTGGGGTTTTTTTACTGTTGCTGTTCCAGGTATGCTTGCATGCACCTTTTTCAAAAATTAATTCTGAATAAATCAATTACACAAAAACAACAAATATTATGTAATTCTACAACTAGAGGTTTCAAGCAATATTATATCTACATAATTAAAATACATACTGATATGTTAGCCCCATATTGTTGGTTACAAGCAAGTTGTTGTTGTAAATCCTGAATTGTTCCAGACATTTCTTCTAATGTACAAGAGTTAACAGCTTGTTGAGAGAGTAGTTCTGCCTACAAGAGAGAAATATAGCATCTTATAGGATCTTATTATTATCAAATCAATAAAATCAAATCTGTATATTGTATTACATGGTAGTGATGGAGAATCGGACAAAAATCATAATCGATAATCGAATTGAATCAAATGTAATTAATCGATTAAAAATCGATTTATAATCGAAATGCTTACGTTATCTCGACAAAAGCTTTTCTGAGAAAATACAGGGATTTCATATTACAAGTAGCATTAAATCTCTGGAAAAAAATAGGAAAACACTTCACTCAAGACAACATCCTTTATTTACTTAAAACAAACTATATTTGCATGATTAATTTCTTTGAAAACATTTTAAAAACAAAGGGAAATATTAAAATCACAATACTAAGATTTAATGCTTTCAATTTTAATCGGCAAGTAGTGTATCTGAGTCAGATAATGTTATACAATACGAAAACTATGTATTGTTGGTATGAATTTTGTCACACAATATCATTTTGAAACCGCTAGCAGTCGTTTGATTTACCCCTTCATCATCTAGAAATATCTTTCAGCAATAGTTTGTTTTTTCATAATACAATGTATTCATAAGCAAAATATGTTGGTACAATTGTTTAATAACATAATTCACAAATAAATAATTCATTCAAATTCTGTCTGAGTCAATAAATATGTTTTAATTCTGATAGATTTATCCAATGCTATAAATGTCCATTCAATTAACTTTTTTTCTGAACAATTCATTCAATATTATTTAAAACTGATACAGGTAAAATAAAATTAAAATGTAAGTAACATGTCGGTTACGAAAATTATTGAGGACGAATTTTTCACAACATAGAGCGTTATCCTATTAATCACACTTAAGGATGGATCTCACCACCATGTTATGGAGAACCATCATGAAATAAGCTAGCTTGGTTCAGTTTCTATGTTTATTGGATTCTAGTGAGTTAATAAATTTTAAACTTCATTTGATACGAGAATAAGATTGTATCCGGATGTTGAACTTTTACCATACCTCACACAGTTTCCCAAAGAGATTTGGTCGTAGATTTTAATTAGTTTATTGACCTGTAAATCGTAACAAATTGAGTGTGAAGATTTATAACACATCTGATGTACCAAATGTTTGTTATATAACGTGACATTTAAATTATCACACGTATCAAGAAAGCGGTATCAAGACTCGTACATTACGTCATCAATAAAAATACATAGCTTTTTGTAAATTGCTATTTATCTTTGAAATTCGCCGACATGTATTCAAATTTTTGTTTGATATTTGACATGTGAAGGACGGGTGGACCAACGAGTTTGACTTAGATTGGTTAGTAATTTACTAAATAAGACTGAAAATTAAAAGTAACGTTATTGTCCATTGTGTACAAGTTTAAACTGAGGTCAGTTGTGGCAAAGTTGTGGCGGTTCTGAAACAACCAGCGACAATCGATTTTCCTTAAAGAAAATCGATTGTCGCTGATATAAGCGCCCAGCGACGATTATTCGATTCTACTCGATCATCGTGACATCACTATTACATGGCCACCAGCCCGAAATACACACAGTCAATATAATACATTGTAACATGGTATTACAAATAATATGTATAATATGACAAAGTAAAGGACAATAAAGTGAAAAGAATCAACAAAAACACTTATATAAGTAAAATTGCAACTGAATTATTGTCCATGATATAATTATCACTCTTTGAAACACCAATCTTTTAAAGTTCATTGCTATTTCATTCAAGTTAATTTATAATCAAAGTTTAGTCAGTAAAGTTTAGCTTAAACAGGAGGTACACAAACATCAAATTATCCTCTGAATATTAAATAACAATATCAATGACAACCATTTTGCTTGTCAGCTTGCAGCACAGGTTCAGTCGACATTTGCAACTATAATATGAAATAAATGAAAATTGCAAATCAACATACATTTTGTTGTTCAAAATTTCTAAGTTTATCTTCTAATTCTGCTTTTTCCATCATAAGAATATCTGAAAACAACAAGAAATTGAGAACAACTATAAAATACATCAAATTGAATGTGGAATGATAAAAGCCATGGTATATAAATATGTGGTGTTATTCATTATTTATATCATACAATTCATTAAGTCAGTACAGTAAAGTAGATTTAATTTAGAACTCAAGTTGGTGGCATTTTTGAACAGAAAAAACTGTTTTTGTCCCCGATGTACTCATGCAGAACAGAGTTGAAAAAATGTCACAGAACAATTGGATTTAATCTATGTTGCATACTTTTACAATAATATGTAAACATCACTATGCATAACATCATTATGCATGAATACATCCGGTACAAACTTTATTTGACAGGAAAACCCCAAAAATTTGCATTTCAAATATGAACTTTTGTACAAATGGGTATAAAGTACTATTTACATGCCTACCTTTAGAACTTTTCTCTGCTTCCACTGATGTATTAGCTTTCTCTAAATCAATCTCTAGACATTGTACTCTGTAATACATTAACATAATAATGACATAGAATACAAACCACTACTGACTATCAATGACAGGGAGCTTTGTTAAGAAAAATCAAAAACAATAGAGAATGACTAAAGATATCCAACAGTAATTATGTATGGAACATACTTACCGAAAACCAACAAATGTAGAATTATGATCAGCCAAGACAATCTTATTCTCTTATTTCCCAGGTCATTCAAAAAAATTAATAACACATGTATGAAATTCATTGCAGATTTAAATTAAAAAAATTCAAAAGATTCTTTTCAGTAGACAATTCAATAGAATAAAACTATCTACCTAGTACGCTTTTGATTAAGTTGAAGAGTAACTTGATACATTTCTTGTTTTAAAGTTTCTAATTGTTGTTCATTTTCAGTTTTCACTACATTAAGTTGTGACATTAAATCTTCATTTTTATCTGTAAGTTGTTGAACATTGTCTTTACAAACACATAGTTCTTGTTCTAACACTGTCCTTGAGTCCTGAAATTAAAATGAGTTCACTCCAAAATAAGTTGGTGCCCAGTTGTCCAGGACAACCACATTTTAGATAGGAAAATACAAAATATTTTTGGGGCAAGAAAAAAATTACAAACAAGATACAGTGCTAGCTATTAAAAATACCAGGACAGACAATCACTTTCATATTCTCATTTCGTAGATTACTGATTGCATATTACACATTTTTTAGCATACCAAATAACCATTACAGCATAAATTAAAACATGGGGTCCTTGGCATACCAAATACTGATTATGAAATTTAAATTCATAATAAATAATGAGAATATGCCTCACACATTGGTCAAAATTTCTAAAACTATTCAAAAAGATGAATTAAAGTAAACAAAAAAACGCAATTTATCATCTTCACAATAATTTGACATGGGTATCATCACTTCACAGTAAAACTATTGCACTATCATATGGATAAAAACAATAGCTTCTATAGATATAAATGCAGGGTTTTAGTAACTTTCATTAATTACATTAATATAGACTTAGATCATACCTCTGTGGATAATAATTTTGTGTTTAATGTTTCATATTTCTCCTGTGCCATCGTAAGTTTCTGATTACTATCTTCCAGTTCTGATTGCAGGGAAACTAGTTTGGAGAAAATATAAAAATTAATTCATTCTAATACAAGTATTTGAAGTTTTAAAGAGGCTTCAGTATATGAGGATCATAACCTTTATTCTGATATAAACTTAGTCCTAAATTAAATGTGTCTGATTGACCCCAACCATGCATTTAAATTTGCTAACAGAGAAACAAGTATGGGCATATGTAAATAGGGTTGTAGGTTTGTTTTCAAGTAGAAAGAAGATTACAAAAAGTAGAAGGGGAGTCTGGGGATTCTCCCCCTTAGGGGGTATGAAGGCAATCATTTTTCTGTGGAAAAAGTTGAGGGCAAAAATGTTCTAGTAGCTGGTTAATTTTATCAACAATTAGCAAATTTTACACCCCTGTGTCAAGATGCAAAATATTGAGACTTTGCTGCAACAAATACATTGTAAAGTTAAGTTAAAAGAATTCTAAATGTTAACAAGCTTTACTTAACTACTGATAACAATCCATATTGCATACTTATTTGTCAGTTTTTCATGAGAAATATAATTGAATAGCAAGTATAACTGTATTAATTGCAGTTTCCAGCAATTAGGCTTGAACAAATGATAATAAAAAAGACATAACAACTTACTTATATCTTTCTCCAGATGATGTATTTTGTCATCATACTTTTGAATTTGAACTCTTAAATCGCGTATCTCAATGTTTTTATCATCAAGTTGTGAATTTAAAACTTTCAGCTAAAAAAATAAAAGAAATAGTACTGAAAATTTACAAAGGAAACATAAATGAATTTCTGGGTATGTGAGTCTAACTTACAGGTAATGTGGAAGTTATTACAATTTTACAATTCAAAGGTTTTTTTGGCAAATAACTCATACAAGTACAATACTTTCTGGGCTGTTTATTCGCCTCATTCACCTCTTCCAAGGTTTATGTATTTCGCTTTTCTGCGACAAAATACCTCTAAAGGTCTGACCTTAAAATTTTATGTTTATACTGTTGACTGCTGATTTTTGCCATGGAGAAATCTAAGATGGAAATGTTGCTTCATGAATTTTTCAGACAACGACAGAACTGTTTCACAGGAAAAACATGTACAAATGTAGCTCTTAGTGAAGGTATTCTAGAGAATTGAAAATAAAGAAAACACTTGTTGCCTCTCTTTCATAATATGACACTCTTTTCCCCTTTAAACGAGCTCTGCAACCTTTCCTTTACCTCCCCCCCCCAAAAAAAAAATAAATGCTGATAATACAGTGATAGAAGAACACAAAAGAAATGATAATTCTGTCCCTAATAAGTAATTTAATTAAGGCTTAGTTTAGTAAATAAATCTTACATACCTTACTCTCAGCTTCAATATGACTTTGTTTCAGTTTTTCATTTAAATTATCATTCTCTTTCTGTAAAACTAGCACTGTAATAGAGTTAGAGAGCACATTTGGTAACAATTTGATAATAGAAATCTGTGGAAGATATTTACATATATTTATGATATATACAGATCTACAGATGATTATTTGAAAGTTTCAGTCAGTAATGAATATCAAGCAGGGTTTGACACTAACAATGTTTACAAAGATCCCAAAAACTTCGAAGTGATCCAAGTGATGCTTATGATTCGATCAAAATAAATTTACCTGTTGTTACACCTCTTGACTTTGCATTTCCATGAATTGTTCATCACAACTTTTGAAGGCAAATATGTATCGAAAAATTTTGTTTATTATAGGAGGAATCCTTAATGTTGTGGAGAGATCTCTGAAAAACTGACTAGGCCAAAGTTCCTTCTGGATCCCTGGTAAATACAGTATGTGTGGAACCCTGTCAAGTCAGTCAGATAAAAAACATACAAATCAATGCTAAAACTCAAAGACACTTACATTGTTCTTGATTTTGTTTCTGCTGTTTCTCTGAATTCAACTCCAGATCTTTAAATTTATCAGAAAGATTCTGAAACCATGAGACAAAGATAAAATAAACAACCACCCAATACTAATCTATATAAAAGATGGTGCAAAAATAAGTCATCATACTTATATGATTGTGCTTCGCTGAGGCAATTAAGATTAAGTACCCAGTAAATTTAAATTTTAAAAATTATAACACTATCCCAGCCATAATATTATAAACAATTTTAAAAACATACAATACAGAAAAATCAATAACTTAAAATTAGAATAAACAAGATCATTTCAATTGATAACAAAAGTTCCTGTCTACCTCAAACTGTACTTTGTGATTGTCTTCAAGTTTCTGAATTGAGTTCTTCTCTTCCTCACCTACAATTATACAACAAGCAAGTAAATATATTTGACAGAAAGTCATAAAGTTACAATTCTGTTTAAATTCTTGTCTATTTGACTATATCTAAAATACGTTTGAGCTGTCTAGGCAAAGCACATCTTAATTCAGACATCTATGGTTAATTTGGAAAGCAAATATAATACAAAATTGTGATGACTAATAAAATTACTTCCAAGACAAGAATTCTTTAAGTTTTAATTTTCAATAATATTAATGTTTGTTTTAGAATGGTTTTATTGTTAACAGAGAATTGATGAGCATTGTTACTTAAATATTACAATAAACATTTTTATTTTGTTTTGATGTAATAAGTTCACCAGTTTGGAAACTATTTTGGAGTCTTGAAACTTTTTACAACAAAATAACATTAAACATACATAAACAATAATGCATATATACTTTATTAAATACCTACATTGTGAAATCTTTGCCACTGCTTTAGACAGGTGATCCTTCAAAGCTGCACACAAAGTTCTAGTTGCATCAACTCTGAAAAGCACAGTAAATATTTATAAGTGCATACTAAGACTTAGTGGTGATTTACATTACAACTTAGAAGTTCTACATAAAAGAAAGTGGACAAGTCACTTTCATCTACTGCAAACCAAGAGTAGTTTGTAGTTGTATCTATGGTTGTTACACTACTTTTAGCAGCTTTAATGCACCAAACTAACAATAAATTGGCATTTCTTGTATGAGATTAACTTTCAGAAGCTGTCACCATGAGGTCATAATTCACTCTAAAATTATTGCTCAGTCTCTTATTGGTACAAGTAATAAGAATGAGTTTAGTGATCTTTGTATAACAAACACTATATTGAACTCAATCAAGTACTCAGAAAGGAAATAATAGACTAAATAGTTAAAGCACACTTTGTGCAGTCTGCATCTGACAAAATAAAATAGGGAATGGTTTTCATAGTTGTATAATAAATACTAAATTTAAATTGTACCTTTGTAAAATTTCTTCTCTATTGTTTATTTCATCTTTGAGGGACATGTTCAAATTTTCATTCTTCAACTATCATCAATATAGAAAATAGAATAATAAACACATAGGATATTGTCAGTAAGAAGTAACAACAACAATGATGAAGTAAAATGCTATTTCAATCCATGTACTTTGATCACTTGGACCTTAATGTTTTTAAACATATATATAATATATTTCTATTTTATTAACCTGTCACAACTTGAATAATTACACGGACACTAAATGTGTTATTTTTCAACTTCTTTCTAACCTTTGAGCCACCGATCCATATTAATTATTGATAAAGTTACTATATATGCGGCGATTTTGAATATCGGGGAAATAACAAGTTCGAAAGGAGTTAAAAATTACAGATTCAATGACTGTGTAATTATTAAAGTTGTGACCGGTGAATAAAATAGAACTATACCTTGCCTAGTGGGTTAATGCAATAACTTGAACCAAACAATTATTTGAGGGTTGTCCGCAAGACTGTAGTAATTGCATTGTGTTAAAGAGCAAATTACTATAGTCTTGCGGGCAACCTTCAAAATGTAACACAAAAAAGGAAGAAAACAAAGAAAATTGAATTTGACTAATTTAAAAATAATAAATTGTTATTTTTGGTACAAACAAACTGAACTCATAAGAAGTCCATGCATAACTGACCTGTAGATCTAAAATAGATTTCCTCAAAGTTTCAACAGTCTTCTGGGATTCTTGAAGCTTTTTATTCTAAAATGAAATGTTTGAAAACATAAATCAAACAGAAACAAAAATTCATTTGATTTAGTTCCACACAAGTAAGTAATATTAAGCATTTATTAAAGTCAATTTGACCCCTTTGACCCCCTAAAATTAGTAAAAAAAACATGATCAAATATGTAAATAACCATGTACAGTAATAGAACAAAACTTAGTGAGAAAAATACAGGTAAATTCAGAATTGCAAAACAAATGTTAAATATTACAACTAAAATAAATATACTTTTAGAATCTTTGACAAATATTTCATTACCTAATGAAAAACAATTATACATTATACTAACTTTTTGTGTAATTTCCATTTGTGTTTCATTTTTCCACTTTCTGATTTTGTCTGCCTCTTGTTGGAGTTTTGCATGCAATGTTGTCAACCTTTCTCCATCAGCATTGTCACCATCTAAAACAGTGGAGTAACTTTAACTCTTTTGCGACTAAAACAATCTGGATTATTATTTTTTTTTACTATTTAAAGAATTTACCTAAATTGTCATAATTATGAATAACTGATAAGTGATACAAATACTAATGCATTTTCTTTTTTTTTGCATAAATGTCCAAATTAATAAGACTGATGATTAACTTGAGATTGTATATTTTGTAATGATTAAACATGAATATATCAGGGTTTGACACTATTCATTTTTACCAGGGATCCCAAAGGAATCCCTAGTCAGTTACTCAGGAATTCCTCCTTAATGTTAGGGATTCCTCCAATGAAAAACAAAAAATAAATGGATACAGATTTGCAGTCACAAACTGTAATAAACAAAGCTGCAGCATGGCAATTCTTAGGGATCCTGACAGAATCCCTAGCTGAGGATTACTGGGATTCCTCCAAGGTTTTTGGGATCCTCAAAATCCAAGGACACTTTTAGTGTCAAACCCTGTACATCCTCATACATAACCAACCTACCAGAATTTTGCAAAACTTTATTTCTGGCTTGACTATCCCCAGAAGGCTGAAAATAAAATTCATAATATCAAACTACAAAATGTATACGAGTGTCATTTTTTAATTAAACCAAAAATATAACAATTCTCAAAATTATATTTGCTCTATCTAAGTCACTCTAGAATAAAATTTTAATTAAATAGCAAATTGCATATTGTCAGTGTGTCAATGAAAACAGACATCTACTTCAGTCTATTTTCATTAAAATATCTCATAACACATGGAAGTTGTCTATAAGATCATTTAATACAATGGAATAAACATGTATTAAGTAAAGTGTTGACAATACCCATTCTATACAGTACACTTTCAGGGTCAAAGGCTCATTTTTATAACTTATTCATATTTTTGAAACAATGATTTTTCCACAGTTTTTTGCAGAACTTTGGAAAAGGGCCAGGGGGTTTACTTCATACAGAAAATTTGAGGAAAATGTATTGCAGTTCCATGGATAGGAAAAAGAAAATCCCAGGTAAGCTCTAAATTTGAGGAAAAACTACATGATTTTAGATTAATTTTTGAAGAGTGATGGGGCCTGTAAATGGCCCTTGTTATATAAGGAAAGAAGTCCTGGCTGTACTTACATTCATGTTGTTAAAGGGCTTCATGAATAAACCATTTTGTCTTTGCATCATTATGCTGTCAGTTTAGTTAAGAAGATGAATTAAGGAGGCTGCAAAGAAAGGTAAAACATTCTTTTGTAACCATCAGAAATCATTAGACCTGTAGATATAATCATGAAAATAAAATAAAGATCTAAAAATGAGGTTTCCGAAGTTGTCTCTGTCGGCAAGAGAGAGTCTTGACCCGAGTGTCGCCGATGCAGTTATGTTTATGAATAAGTATAACAAATCCAGGTTACATGCCACCTAGGATTCAAATATCTACTTTTCCACCGCCTATGTTTATTAAGTCCAAGCCAGAAGTAGGTCTACATGTACCTACACATAGTTCCGAGCATTCCGTACCTCCACTTCCAAGACTGTCGACCAGTAGTGAAAATGCGTCTACTTAGGTTGTCCTCGAATACAAACATTTTTCTGTAGTGTCAACTGATATTGGGGAACATATATTAACATATATAAATGTATATTGTTGATATTTAGCCATTACAACGAAAAAAGACAGAGACGCAAATCCAGCACTTAAGCGAATTTTTTCAAGAAGCTGGATTCATATTAGTTGCTTAGTAAATGTTATACATTGACGTCGGCCCTTTGAGATTTTTGGTAGATTGTATATTTCATTAATTCAAATCGAGGCGGATTTATTAATTGCCGAAAAAATCTAAACTAGTTTAATATGAAGTGTTTTATCTTACGGGTATCGGGTAAAAACTTTGTACCCGGGTAGCAGACCCGATACCCGGGTACTCGAGTACTCATCCCAGCCCTATCTGTAAGGATATCAAATTATTGATTTCAACTAATTAACATTCTGAATATCTAGAAAGATACCTGCACATAAAATTAGCACATAGCTTTATTAAAAGTGTTACAAAATGTGAGGTGGAGACACAGCCTAACTTAGCCAAGCCTATCACAATGATCAAACACAAAACACATTATGATTATTCTTATGAATACAAGTTCACAAATCATACATTCTCAAAGTGCATTGAATTTGAATAAATGAAAAACCACTTGGCAACATTACAACAACATTTAAAGCAGGCGCATAGGAGCAGGGGCTATGGCCCCAATATTCTGGCAAGCAGCGGCAATGGGGCCATATTGAACATCTTCAGGTCTTGTTATAATACCAAGATATGTTCTTAAATATGGTGTACTGAAAGTGCTGAAAATTGAGTTTCAGAGAAAAAAATTTTGACCGGCAGGAGCGGACGGCCCTACCGAATCCACTATATCTGCAGCCACAATATTCAGATTCTTCTAAAGGGGCTGTAAAGGGGAAAGAAAAGCTTGTGGTTGCGACTTGAAGAACTAAACTTTAAAGAACTGAGGAAGTAGCATCCGAAATCGCGAAAGTAGAGCTCTGTTCATTCGAACTTGTGACAGAAGTTTACTACATTACATGTATTCATTCAATCATTAGAAAAACAAGAATGCAATGCAACATTTAAAACTATATTATACCATATAAGCAAAAAAAAATACTAAAAAAACAATCCTCGCGATGTTAAGCTGCTTACAAATTCATTTCGTCGTCTGCGTTCTTTCTGTTGTTGTTGTTGTAGAATGGAAGATCTCGTGCACGTGCCGGCTAAGAAAAAACACTTACCAATCGTTATCGTCTTCAAGTTTTCAAAAATATTTGCTCGAAATGCAAAAATCATTATTCATAATTATCATAATTCACGATTTAATGCATTTACATGAATGTCTTTATATCGAAACAAACACGGGAATAATTTCTTTTTCCATAAAATTGTAAAGGTGACACGGAACGGCCGGCCTTTAGCCCATCTTTTCTTCTAACCGGAACATCTTTGGTGTTTACCTTAAATCAGTTGACAATTTGTAAACAATGGGAGACGAAAGAGAAATGGAATTGCTTCACAAATTAGACAGTTTGAAAGACATAAGGTATTGAATAGTGGAAATATGCTTTTATGCTTATTAAATTGCACAAGAAAATTCCATTTTGCTTCGCTTCAATCTGCCCAAATCGTCCCCAATTAACGATGCGTTATTCGTACCTTGTACTTTTCGTACCAAATTTTACTGGATATTTCAAATGTTACTACAAGACTACTTTTGGTGGTGTTTGGTTTTGTTTTCCTATTGCTTTAATTTTTAAGGTGTTACATATTCTATTGTTATGTCTTGCAGACAAGAAAAATTACTTACTTACATATGCAATCTTTTTTTCAGTAATGAAATGGCATCAATCAATTATTTGTGTTACCCAGGTTTTAGTTATTGACGTACATAAATTATCTGTATAGATTTAGAAAGCCATAACATTATGTAGTTAAGTAATTAGTGATTGGTTTATGCATTACGTAGTGTTACTGTATTTAAACTTTAAAAGTTCATATCAGTGTACTGCACAGGAATTGTTGAATTTACATGCGTAGTTATTTTTATTGTAGAAATAAACTGACAGTTCTCTGGTATCTAGGAATTCAGTTTTATCTCACTTTTATCACAGGTTTTAGTAGTAATGTAATGATTTTATGTATTCAGTGAAATCCGTGCGTCGATGGCGCGAATATTGCCTGTATAAGTACACGTATTCATTGTTTTACTGTCACTTCTCATTTTGCGTTTGGTTCACTCGTACATTTAGAATATTATTATTGGCGTTGTCTATGATTATTATCAATGGAATCATTTTAGCCTGGCTGTATTTTATATGTTGATAAATAACTAATATATTGAAAACTACACCCTCATTGTTTCTTCATTAGTCAACCTGGTTTACATTTGTAACCCCCATGAGCAGGGAAATGAAGTGGGAAAAAGTCATGTATTATCTTTCAGCACCCACTGCCAGGTGACTGGAGAAGTATTGTTTTAAATTTTGACAGTGGCTGGAGTTATGGTATTGTAACTCTAGACTCGTGATGTAGAGTTACGGAAATGCAGTAACCCTAGACACCCCTTACAAGCAAAGGCTAGAGTCTAAAAACATGAGTATGGTTCAACTCTTAAATGTCAAAAATGTATTAATATTCAATATTATTCAAATAAACATCTAGACTGAAAATAGCAGGTACTATTAACCCCTGTTCCTACAGCTAGTGGTGTAGATTTTAACCTAGTAATTCCCTTGTAATTACAGTAATACAGTTTTTTAATTTTCAATTGAAAAACATTTAGAAAACTTTGTCACTTATGTTCCTTTTCAGAGCCAAAACATTGAATCTTGAACGTATAAAGAGTAAATTACGGCAGGAATTTGAAACGACTGAAAATGAAGACAAGCTTATAGCAGAGTATAAGAAAGAGATGGAGCTTTTGTTACAAGAAAAGATGGCTCATGTTGAAGAACTAAGGCTAATTCATGCTGATATAAATCTAGTAAGACCGATTCATTAACAGTATAGACACATTGGCTGTAGACCTTAAGCTAGGCATTCTATGGCAGATAGCATTATTACATTATACTTTATAGACATTCCACGAAGTTCAGATGTTGTGATTTGAAAAGTGGTTGTCCAAAGAAATATTTTTAGCTACCAGTTTATACTTTTGTAATGATATTTTGGTTGCCTTAGTAAAATATTTGTTGGTCGCAACTGAAAAGTAGTAATATAGGACAACAGTCTGATGCACTCTCCGTAAACAGATATCTTGTAGAGCGTTGTCGTACAGGCTCTCTACTTTCTCCGTTGAAGGTCACATCGAGATGAACTTTGTTTCGACCAATCAATGCTTAGCTTTCATCTAGACTAAACCCTATTAAACACATTTTGATTTCGTAATTGCTATTTTTAGACCAAGGGTTGCATGCTTATTTAACAGCAGTATTATTCACAGTCTGCGATTGGGCGGCTCATTTCAAATTGCGTGACGTAGGCGATGTAAACAAGTTACGTATCATAACAATTTCGTCATGAATATTATGATGAGAAAAAGTCACCTGAACATGACCTTCGTTTGGAAAAGGCCAGATCTAAATTAGCGAGTATGCGAGTGCAAAATTTTAGATCGGGTTTTAATCAGATTGCAGTCTGATGCTAATTTAATTTATTTTTTAACATTTACACACAAACTAGGTGTGTGTCCACACCCAAATATTTTTATGTAAGTGAAGTGAAAACAATCTGTAGATTTTATTACTTCAACTAAAGTATTCATAGTGATTATGATAAAAGTTTTGATATGGTATTGAAAAACTCAAATTAATCAATATTAAAATTTTGTTTTCAGATGGAAACAACGATCAAACAAGCAGAGGAAGAGAGAAATAGATCATTAGAGAATGCTAAGCATTTATATGATGATTATAAACCATTAAAAGATGAACTAGATATAATGAGACATAGAATTGGTCTAGATAAACTACCTGATGTCAACGATGAAGAGGATAAAATTACTCCTCAGTAAATAGCTTATCTTGTTTTATCATTTAATACCATGATAAAGTTCTTATGAAAGTTCGATATTAGGACCACCAAAACTGATGGTGTTTATAGCGAATGGTCTTAGTATCAGGACTCTTGTTCTTAAAGATAATCATTTGGAACATAATTATTCCAAAATCACATGTTGTTTTTTTTGCTCTTTTGAATGACACTGGTCAACATATTTTGCATATGCAGCATAATTATTTTGTATGCTAGAATGCTTATTTAAACACCTTGATCAAAACAGATTGTGTTCAATATACACAGAAGTCAACATTTGGAGAACCTGGCCATTTCTTGAACTTGCAGGCTGTCAAACAATTCCTATATTCCTATATTATTCCTATATTTTGGGTTTCATTCCTATATTTTCAAAAGTGTCCTATATTTCCTATATTTATACTATATTTTGTCCATCATTCCTATATTTTTGTAAATCATTCTAATTTGAACATGTCGAGTATGTTTAATTGGGTTTTTTTTTCATATATATTTGAGTATTTTGTATCTGTTTCCTCTTATACTGCCTATAAGTTGAATATAGTAAGTGCCTATGATGAGTTGATCTGGTAGGTGGCTGTCAAGTGTCAGTATTCAAATTGCCCTAACCCTTTGCTACTTATGCAACTCTTTTTTAAAAACCCCTCTTGAAAAATTTAGAAGAAATGTTCTTTGTTCAAGTTTTCAAAGTGTTCTATTCAACCTAATTTTATTTTGTAGTCAATGTCACTTATTGCCCATTCACTGCTGCATATAAAATACATTGCTAAATTATACTACAAAGTAAAGCAATTGCAAGGGTATTCCAATACCCTATTCTACTTGTAGTTAATCAACGGTACCACTGGTGTGTTATAGATCTCTAAATCTGTAGGCATGCATCCTTCCACTCATTCATTGTATTTCATCAAAAATATGGTTACATAGTTATTGAAAGGAAATAAATCAATGTCGAGCCTGTTTTTTTTACTGACAGTGCTAGAAATTGTATAGTATGTCCGAAAACACTGTCTAGTATTTTTCTTAAATGATTGTGGGTGACAAATTTTAGCCTTAGGTTCAAAACTAGCCCTGTTAGGGTGTATTTTTTTCTCTCAATGTATATAGTACATTGTAGTTATTACTTTAGTAAAACAGTCAAAAATATCTCATGTAACCATTAAGTCAAGAACCTCCATATTTGGCATGCATGGAAAGATCATTTAAGTGACACATTTGATGCCAAAGGTAACCTCTGTTTAGGCGTACTAATTTTCATAAAGAATTTTTTATAGAAGTCTTAAAAAATATTTTGTAAGTAAATTATATTTAGAACTTTCATGTTAGGCTTGCATCATCTACAATGTTCAAAAAGTGAGAGCAAAATTGACAGAATTCACAATCTTAACATAGAACAATTATTTAAATATTCTGTATGAAACCATGTGCCCAGAGCTAGTAGAGTTTTTATGTAGCATCATCTTGGGGTGTTCTGGACTACACTGATAATTTGAGCATCTTCCCTTTGGAGTCACTGATAAAAAAGTTGTATGAAATAAGAAAATTGGAAGTCCTCATTTAGTTACTTCGATGAGTAACTGGCATGAATCTTTCATTCAGTTTGCTATGATGTATGATGCATTATCAGTTGATACTCTCTTATCATCAGCTCTGTGGATCAGGAAAGGCTACATCAGCTGCTGTAATAAACGGCAGGTTTCTGCTTGTATCAGATCAAATGATGGAAGAATTTATTTTCTCAAGATAGATTTAAAGCCCATATTCCGGGTACCACAATATTTTCATTTATTATACCCAGTTAGTATATATAAAACCTGTCTTTAAACAATGAAGTCATTAACATAGAGGGATTAGAGACAAAGTAAAATTGTCAAACCATTTTTTTTTAAATTTTACCATTTCTTTGAAAGAGTTATTATTTTGTAAAACATGCATTAACTCCAAGATAGTTTGTAGATATTTTTTTTTCATTTAGAGGTACATGAAGTTTGGTCCATGATGCATTTAGTCATTAAAAGTAATACACCGATACTGAAACTTGTATTTATTCAGAACATGTACTTATTCAGTCTTTGTATTTATTCAGAACAAGTACTTATCCAGTCTTTGAGCAATGATAGTAATGTAGCTTGTAACGCTCAAAAGTTCCTATATTTCTACTTGGTTTTCTCTAAAAGTTCCTATATTTTGAAAATAAAATTCCTATATAAATTCCTATATTTTTATCAGTGGTTGGTTGACAGCCTGAACTTGGGTAAATAAAACTTACATTTTTTGGAGTAATATACCCTGTACAAATATAAAGTGTTTTTGACTCAGAACTGTGCTTATCTCCTATGTGACAACATGTAGCATTTAAAACTTGATATATTTCATTCTACTGTGCCCTCCAAAAGTTAGTGGACAGTTGAAATTTTCAGAAAAACTTATTATGCATAACACAAGTAAATTAACTATCATTGGGCCTTATTCATGTAACATTGTTTAAATCATGTGTCAATAAACTAATTAATGCTGACTTTAGAATTTGCTCAGATGACTCTTTCTTCTTTATATTCATAAATAAAGATGAATCAGTTTATCTTAAAACGTACGATTTTGTCCGAGAACTTTTGGAGGGCACTGTATATAGATATATTATATAAAGTTTTAGATACACCGTAAATCACAATTTTCATCTTTCCCAGGTATTTTGACCGCCCCAAGTCAGAGTATCATACTGAGCAACCAGGTCCATCAGAACCACCAGCTCCTACTATACAACCCCAGACTATACAAGTACCACCTCCACCGTTACCTGTACAAATGTCACGTCCTAAACCAACACCTGAACAACCTAGACAAGCTTTTAGACAACAACCTCCTCCTATGAAGGTTTGATTTTAATTTTTTTCTATCTTTGTTATGCCTCAGTCCCATAAAATCGTGGCTTGTAACGGTCCCGTACGTGCAGACAGTCATAGACCCTGGAAAGCCTTGGGTATCAAGTGAGGGTACGCACATGGTACAAAACAACACACCCATACGGAGCCGTAGTTGGAAGTTATGCATGTTTAATCCATATTCGGCCACGATTGTGTTCACAATTTGACTTTGAAACTGATACATGTATTCTGGACTCATCTCACGAACCCTGGTAATAATGTAGCAGTCCATACAGGTACGCAAGACTTCGTACTTACCGAGCTTGATTGCACGGCGCCCGTACGGTGCCCTCACAGCTATTTTTATGTTTATGGGACTGTAGCTTTAATGGGGTTTTATTTAGAATAGTTTATATTTGGAACTTAAATTTATGGGTTTTTGCTGCTGAATAAGGATTGTTTGTATCTGATACATCTGTGCAGAACAAAGTTATTTTACATATTATTGCTGAAAAGCATGCAATGCAGAATAAATCCTATTTTTCTGTGTACACACATTTTTATTTCATCTTTGTTCCAAGCTGGTACAGACGAAGTTATTCTGTCACAAAACCCTATCTGCTTGAGTTTCGAATCAAATCTATATTTAAACATATTTAAGCAAAAGTTTCATTTATTAAAAATGTCTCTAATGCATGTTATAGTTTAATAATTTCACAGTTACTAGACAGTTTTTTACGTCCGCTTTTTGTTTTTGTTGGGTTTAACGCTGTAGCAACACATTTTACAGGTCATATAATGGCGGTCAGTCAACCTACTCACTCCTCCTGGAAAGGCTAAATCTCTGGATTTAGCTGTTAACCAACTACTAAGCACATACTTTTGTCAGTGACTGTCAACTGCCCTACATAATTAAAAATCATTGGTAGGAGGGAGAATGGCTGTAGAAATAACTTCATGACCAAGCTCCACGAAAGTATGCCCCGCCAGGGAATCGAATCCACAACCCCTCGATCAGTATACTTGCGTGCTACCAACTGAGCTAGCCGGACCGCTATAAATGAATATATCTTCAAATGGTGATTGAAATGGACCCCTGTTAAAGTAAATTTTCATATTTTTATCTTATCATTTCAGGCATGTTTGTCTTGTCATCAACAAATTCATCGTAATGCACCAATCTGTCCATTGTGTAAAGCCAAGAGTAGATCTAGAAACCCCAAGAAACCAAAGAGAAAAATGGATGAATAATCTTCAACTTTGTGTATAATCTTTACAGCATTATCTCCTTTACATCATTTTACATCAGAAGATTTACCTTCAGTATTAAAAGATCTGAGTTTGTTACATTGTTTGTTTCTAAGTTTATAATAGGACTGTCAGGAATATCCCATTAATGGACCATTCTGTGTGAGACTTTTTTATTTGAATAACAGTACATTTACCCACAAATATGACCATGTGCTCTTTTGTTAACACCTTGTTTGTGGGACAAAATATAATGATAAACCTTTATTAAATTTGCTAATGGGTTGTCATGGAAAGGTTCATTGAATCAAACTCAATTTTGATAAGGGGTTAAGAATACATATCAGATAAAGCAACCGTCAAAAAACACAGGCTTGCCACAAAGCCAAAAGGCAAATAGGGAAATGTTTTCAGAATTAAAAAAATGGTATTTGTTAATCATTCTTCTTTACTTTATGAGATCACTGAGTGAAGTACAACTTGATGATCCATGAATTTTACATGATTTAAATTTATACGTAATATTGTAGATTTATCACTGTTGTTTTCATCTTGAAAAAAATGTTAAATGATATGATAAAAGAAGGATGATTGGGTTAACTTTATTGTTTCAAACACTATACATTTTTGTACCCAAAACAGTTTGACCCCCAATTATATTAGTAAAATGCAATGGCTGTCAGTATGAATCAAATAGGCTGACAATTGACTGATTATATTTTATTTTAAGAAAACAATTTACAGATTTCAGTGTTTAGTAATTGTGACAGCCCTAGTTTATAATAGTAAGCAATTCAGAGTAATGTTTGTTAATCAAATCATGTTACTGATCTATTTTATTAGCTGATATGTTTATAGCTTAAATTTTTCTGAAATGATAATTTATATGGCAATATTTCATTTTTAAAATAGTATGCCAATAACTAGCTTAGCTTCTGTTCTTTAGCATAACCATGACAACATTTCTTATATTTTCACTTAGATATAAAATTGTACAAATCTATTACCTTCCAATAAGTGTTTTTGATTATCAAAAACTTAAATTTGCATTTAGTTAAACAATCATCCTGTAAGACATTTTAAAAATGATATTATATATATTGTGAAGTAGAAGAATGCTGCCATAGTGTAAAATTCAAAGTAAGTTTGCTGGATTTCCAGATCGGTAATCATAATCTGGACTGTATTCTTATTAATGTATACATGAACTTTCATTTTATACACTATACTGCTGATTTATCATTTATGTATTTTTTTCTAGTGGATTTTTTCTATGTTATATTTTGTATGTTAGAGATAAATTTTGAATCTATCTGAGTAGATTACTTAGTCTGGTGTTGTTGGTTAGTTAAATAAATGGAGAAATATATTGTATTAGTGATTATGATGTATTTTATCATATAATGGTTGTGAAAGAAACTTTTAAATTGTAAGTTTCATATTCGATAAGACTATAGTTACTTAACATTTACAATTGGATTGTTGCTATTCAAACATTTTTTCATGGTTCATCGGAACAATTAAAATTCCAAAAAAGATAAAATACTCTAGATGTTTTCTATATAGTGTCACTAGATCAAGAGATTTTTTAGATGTTTTTACAAGTGTATACAGGGGTGTACCATGCATAAGGAGGTCAAATCCCCTCCTCTGACTCTATGCTGGTTATACCCCCTGACATGTTTAGTTTCTAGATAATATTGTAACCTAGATTTTCTATATTAATTTTGTTAGAAGTTTAAATTTAGATTACTGAGATTTGTTCCAGTGCCATATTTATTTTATGTAGAATTTGTTTTTGATGATTAAAATTATGTTGTATGCAACTATTTCAATTGTCTTTTTGTAAGTTTGATAAAATTTGTACTGAGATTTGAGAATGATTTTGATGTATACTCGTAGTGCGTAAATATTGACCCTGATCTGACCTTTCACATTTGCATCTAATAATTATCTAATCTTATCCGGACCAAAATCAGTACCACACCTATTCTACACTTCGGCAGCGATTGTAAAATTATAGAAGTATGTTTGTGTTAAATTTTAGCTTATAATCCTCACGGCCATGGTGTAATCGAACATTAATACTACATTTGTATTCAATGTAATGAATATTCTTGCATAAAGGTCAGGTCGGGGTCAAACTTTACGCACAATATTAGTTAAATAGTGATTCTTTCAGAATACAGAAAAGGGAGGGAGGCAGATAAAAGGGACAAGGCATATCAGAAGGTTGATATTTTAAAAGAAAATATTTCTGCAAATGTAGAAGCAAAAAAAACCAAGGTGCAGCGCTGTGCATTTCTAAGTTCTAAAACTTTGAAGTATTACTTTGTTGTTTATATCATGTTATTATGCAAGTATTTGAATTTTCATAAACAAATATAAATCTTTATTGCATTCCTATTCCAATGACTGTTGAATTCATCAGACAGGCTCTCTGATTAAATTTTTTGTAAGTTATTATGCTGCATATGAATAAAGTTAGTGTCTGAGTTAGGTCATTTCACAAAGCAAGTACTCTTCCATAATACATGTATTGTGCGTAAAACATTGACCCCGACCTGACCTTTATGCAAGAATATTCATTACATTGAATATGAATGTAGTATAATTAATGCTCGATTACACCGTGACCATGAGGATTATGAGTTAAAACTTAACACACATATTTCTGTAATTTTACGATCGCTGCCAAC
Organism: Mactra quadrangularis; assembly: GCA_025267735.1. NCBI lineage: Eukaryota > Metazoa > Mollusca > Bivalvia > Venerida > Mactridae > Mactra > Mactra quadrangularis. The sequence goes on along the minus strand of CM046309.1, from coordinate 53,230,536 downwards.
ATGTTCTAATAGGCGTGGTACTGATTTTCGTCGGGATATGTGTAGATAATTATTAGATGCAAATGTGAAAGGTCAGGTTGGAGTCAATATTTACGCACTATGTACAACAGAGAAGGGTCTGATGGCAATTATCCGCCCACTTTTTCCAAGACATTTGACCAGGTTCCTCACCAGGCAGTGGCTATATTTTTATCATTAATCTAAGCGTTCTCTTTTTCATTTATACTTTTTTTGCTACCGCATGAAAAAAATGGTCAAATCAATGACAGCCATTTCTAAATTTGTTGATGTAGATGTTATCAATTCAGTGTGTTCTAAAATAAGACATTCCAGGTACCCTAGGTGCTATGTTAGTGTTCATTCTTTAATTCTATGTGCAATTTGATTTCTGTATGTTGGTTCTACTATGTGTAAAAATATTAAAATACTAGATATATACTAAATTTAGTCACATGATCTTTAGAATGTAAACAAACTCTTGTTATACCCCCGCTTCGAAGAAGAGGGGGGATACTGTTTTACCCTTGTCCGTGCGTCCGTCCGTTACAAAATTTCCGTCGCAGTTTTCTCAGCAACTATATCATGCAGCAGCCTAATACTTTGCATATTGCTTCATCCCATAGTCCCATGTGGTGTAAAGCGATTTCATGCTCCTTGCTCATCTACTTCCTGTTTGTCGCATATTTTTAGATTTTGGCGGGGGTATCACTAGTGAGCATTATCTCACAGATTTACTTGGTTTTTTTTGTCAAATTCTTGCAGCACCCAATTATAGGAAAGATTCAGTAAGTGCATAAAATATCTTTTACATTTTTTTGTCCACTTTTTTCTGAAATGAGTGACTTGCATAAAACAAATCTTTGTTTACCTTGTAAGTTGTTGTTGTAGATCACCTGACTGTAGACCCTGATAATAGTGAGGTCCTTAATTTGTCACTGACCTGAAGTCCTCGCCTCGCTCCATTAACATTAAACAGCTATCAATTATACACCTCACTGATTGTGATTTTACAGTTACAGTACACAAGTTGATATGGTCACTGGACCAATTAGGATTACTTTGTTTTAAACTTGTTGAAATTTAAGTTATTCCTATTCAGTATAAAAAATATATTTTTTTCTCTGAACCTGTGCACCTTTGCACAAGAATTCTTACGAAAAATGTTATCGTAAGTCAAATTCATAATTTTGCAGTTCAAATCAGAAGGATAATGAACATAACTTTGATATGATATCCATAAGGTATACAATATTCTTAATAATACAGTAATATTTGAAATTGATTGGCCAAAAATGATGGCATTATTGATGTTTCTTGCTTTTGACATATGACGATTTTTATCGTAAGATGTTTTGGTAAAATTTGTGAACTTTAAACTGACTTTTACTGTAGCGTGTACTATTACCCCGAACGTTCCAAAACGTTTTGTTATGTTAGGGTTAGAACAACTCAACCCAAAGACAACTCAACCCGAGACTACTTGATTCCTTACTAACAGGTTGAGTTGTCCCAACTTTGAGTTGAGTTATCCACAGGTTGAGTTGTCCAGTACCCGTAACTTTCGCTAACAGTTGAACATGCTGCTGGTGTACTTTGTTTAAAGAGTTTAGTTATAAGTTGATTTAGTACAATGTAATATCATTTTGGATCAAAACGTCTATAGTTTGTTTATGATGTATTATTATTTTAGATGTGTTAATGTTGTTGTTTTATAAAATTGTTTATATTTTGTACATGTCCTGTATGTTGTCTTAAATATTAATGTCTTAGAAAGTATCAAAATAAATTATGAAGTAATTAGTTATAAAATCAGTGTTTATTTTCTGTTTGAGCTTACCTGAGCTCTAAGTTTTCAATTGAGCAGCCCAGACGACTCTCTTGTATTATTTTGTTGTTCTTTCGTTAATACAAATATGTTTTGATCAATTGTGAAACAAATTTTATAATGTCTGTGTCCATTCTCCCTTCTACCACTGTTCCTACTGTACAGCATATCATGGCAATCAGGTGAACTCAATGTTACTGGAAAGGCTAAATATGTTGATTAAGCTGTTAACTAGTTACTAGCTGCACACTTTAGTCAGGGACTGACAACTGCCATACATGATTAAGTATTATTGGTAGGCCGTAGAAAATAATGCATGACCAAACTCAACAAAAGTATGCCTTACCTGGGAATCGAACCCATGACCCCAGGATCAATAGACTTGTGAGCTACCAACTGAGCTAGCCAGGCTGGCAGGAAAATCTACGGAGAAAAAAATAGATTTAACAAAAGTTTTACATTATTAAACAAATTTATTGATACCTTATTTATAACGATATAATATCATAATTATTACACATTGATATTCAACATTGAAAGGAGCAGGCATGGTCTCTATCCACTAAAGACAATAAATGTATATGTCTAATGTAGATAGAGGTTGTGTCTGCAGCATATGTTGAACATGGTAAGTATACCTTTGTAAATTAAACATGCAACATTCATTGCACATAAAAGACTTTACAGGGCCTACAGTCACATGATCTACAATAACAACTAATTGAATGTTTTTCACCAAATTTCTCTTGCATACATATAATTGAATGATATCATATTGTGCATAAAATACAATGTAGGTACTATATTGTACCTTTCTTTTCCTGAAATATCCCAACTGATTCAGTTAGTTTTAATTGTTTGCTCCTAATCCTGTGCACAAAAAGGAGCGATGAACAAGATCATGCACTAAAACAATTTGGGACTTGAGTCAGGGATTACCCCTTGTATACTCTTCAAATAGGTAGGTCTAATTAGTTGGATTACTCTGATTTTACCCTTACTTTTCAATGCCAATTTTCCAAAATTATTCTGTAATAACTTTTTTGTAAATCGTTTAATTTGTTTGAAATTCAAGCTAAGTATTTGTAAGGTAAAAAACTGTCTAAATTTCATCACTTCTGTTAATATCTTCATTTACAAGAAAGATATTAGATGAAATATTTTGTTATTCTTACATGTGAATTCAATGATAAATTCCGAGGATTCCAACTGTAAGGACCTATTTACCAATATGATTGCTTCAGATTTTATCAGGGAAAGATAACTGACTAAAGTTCCTAATTTGTGCAGATGATTTAGAGTATTCAATTACAACTTACAGAATATTGTGGACATTTTCAGACAATACAACGTAACTAACAGTCATTTTATGCTCTACCTGGATCTTGATTGGCTGCTTCAAGAATTTGACGTAAATCAAATGTTTGTTTACATTCTAGAGATCACGTGACTATATACCCTGATTTAAAACAATACACTTATTATAATCACTGAGTATTGAGCTATATTTATAACAAGATTGTTGAAAAATATACAAAGCACCTTCATCTGACCTTCAATCCAGAACAAGTGAGCAGCTTCGCTGGCCAATCATATTGTTGTTGTACTTCAATTTGGCAGCAATGATAAGGCTATTTTTACTCAACTGTCAAAGTTTTGAAAATTTTACAGTGACTGAATACGTTCTCTTATATGAATACGAATGTGAAGTTGATTACACAAGCAGGCAATAAACCTCATCTATTTGTTAAAACCAGTCATTATGAAAATTTTTAAGCTTTGACAGTTGAGAAAACGAACACAAATTTGAAATGAGTTTTGGAGATCTTGGTACATATAATAGGAAAAAAGTAAAATTTTATTGTCCAACTAAAATACTATACAAATAGTAATTAATCGTAGAATAAATTTACAAATGAATTGTGTAAACACTGAACACTATTCATAGTTCTATACCAAGAAGTAAATGTGAATTTATCATTGTAACATTCAAGTTCAGACTACAATCGTGTTTAGCTTTTGATAAACCATTGTGTTTTACCGAGAAGGCATATCCAGATGGAATAAATAAACAAGAAATCGGACATGTCATGTTTTGGATACAAACTCATTTTTTATATCTTTGGAATGTATTTCAACAGATACCATATTATGATTAAGTTTCTAAACAAACCAGGACAGAAGAATATTGCACCGCATGTTTAAACACTAACAGTTAAATCACGGTGCTTATATCACATGACTTTTTCTAATCAGTCTAGGTCAAAATCTCAGAACAAACGACCGTCTTGGTAGGTTTTTCTCCAATTCGCTATAATGCCATTTTTATTTGATAACATAGCGTTCCCAAACAAAAACCAAACCAGTCCAATTCAAAATGTCGTTTTGATCGTAGTCCGAGATAATGAGCATCCTCATAGTGAATACATAGTGGCAAGCTATCTATCATCAACGGTTGGCAAAAGGGTAACACAAATGACGACAGACCGCTATAACAACCTCTCACTCCTTAAAAAAATGCACACTTTTTGCGTTTTTTTAGATTTTACAGTAGCACCGTCCCATCAGTACTATCAGTACTTTGATATACGGAAGTGAAACGGCGAGTTGAAACGATACAAAAGTCAATACATCATGTGATATTCCGTTATAACAATGGTTAAATACTATAAGCTAAAGAAGAAAAACATTCATCCACAGTCCTTTGTTATGAAATTTTGACCCACAATGATATAAAAAGTCACGAGATAAATGCACCATGTAAATGAGCGAAATGGATTGACAATTTTACACAGGATTCTGGAATACTAGTTATCAAGGTTGTATTGGTGTTCTTTATAAATTTTTATTAACCTATGTGATAAGCTAAATTTTGGTTCCATTTAAATGTACAATGTTTAATTGGCATTAAACGATATTTTATTTCAACTAAGTATACCCGCAAAGTCACGTTCTTTTACCCGTTTCAAAGTTAGGTGACAACATCGGTAACATTGGTGTTGCAGATCGGAAATTAGACGGTCTTGGACTACCTATCCTTGCCGATAGAATTTCACTAACATGCTCAAGAACTGCACGTTCATCATGTCCGTTATTATTATTCACTGGAGGTACACGTATAAAACGTTTAGATTTGGACGGTCGAGACAACATATGTTTTATTGTGGAAACACTAATTTCATCCTCTTGGATTGAGTCTTCAGAGTTGGCATTGTCAGGAGGTTTCTGTGCCCGAATTATGCGACGCTGGACACCAGGTGGATGTTTTCTAAATTGCACAAGTGTTTGTCCTGTACCAGGGCGAGGAGCAGGGGAACGAGATAGTTCTCGCTGATACGGCGTCCCCCGCTTGTTAGCATCGCTTGATTCTTTATTTGAAACGTTGATAGTATCACTTTTATTTTTATTTGTTTTCATTTTAACAGCTCCATTAGTCTTTTCCTTAGAATCATCATTGTTTTGTTCTTTCAGTAATTTTTCCAACAGTACATCCGGGCGATCAAGTTTTCCCGGAAATGTAGACGCACGTGGCCGGAACTCGTCATCCTCCTGTTCACATGCGTCACCGGGTGGTCGTTCCGATTCTTTCGAAGTACTCCTCTCACTTTTATTGTCAGCAGAGGTTTGGTCGCAACTGGGAGTGGTTTGTGCCTTACGAGCAGACATATACTTATTGGAGACTCTTAACTGCGCTGAGGTATATTTTTCACCGATATTTTCTTTCTTGTGTGACGGACTAGCTCGAGGAATCTGTACAACTCCATTTGTACCTTTCGTTTGAAGAATGTCAGTAAAACCTTCATCTGTTCCTGAAGAGACAAAGAAATAACTGTTAAACATAGTTACAGGAAAAATAGATGTGGAGAATGGACTTCAAGGGTTTGAGAAGACATTAATTGACTGGTAATGATTGGATAGCAATTTCCGGGTTGGTTCGCATCTAAAACCTACCATGTTGTTTCTTTAAGCAAGAATCTTTGTCCTACTAGCCCAGTACTTGGAGACCAGGAAGCGGACTCGAAAATGATTAATATAAGTTTCAGATGTCCATTTTTATAAAAATGATATTCTTCACAGATTTTATTTAGATAAAATTCATTATACATGAACGCTAGGAAAACACTGACATTCATTCAATGACTGTAAAAGCACCAACATAATCTATCTAGAAAACGTGACCTCTCTGACTGGTTCTATATTTAGCAAGCAATCCTTTTTCTACTCATTGTCTTAATTCCAAAGATACTTCTGTATTTAAAAGGCTTTTATTTACATTGATTTAAAGCAGAAGTTCAGTAACATTATATCTAAGAAGAAAATATCAGTTCAATTGAAACAGGATTACAAAAAAATGTCTCACCACGTGACAGAAAAATTAAGAAAGACGGATAGAAAACAAACACAAAAGAAAGATGATTATATTCAACTTTTATCGAAATCACGTGTGTGTCGACGTGTGTTGAACCTCATTTTTCACAACCCGTGTTTTTCACAACGTGTGAAAAACGCGTACGCAATTTTCACAACTTGTGAAAAACACGTTAGTAACTTTCACAAGTTGTGAAAATTGCGTAGGCGTTTTTCACAAATGAGCAATGTGAAAATTACGTAAGACATTTTTTCGATTTTTAGTCCTAACGCAATTTTCACAACATTGGTCAATATCATAGTATATTTTCAAGTATATAATAAACAAAATTAATGTTTCATTTTTTTTTCAAATATTTTATTTAAATGGTTTACATCGCAACATGAGTGCAAGATGTCCCAACTACCCTAAGGTGTTCAACAAGCCAGTATTGTACCTTATTTTACTACCTTTACGTACAAGCAACCACTTTAGAACATAGAGAAGCCACCTTAATGTACATAGTAAGCACATACATCCCATGGTACTGTTATAATGTCCGTATTCACAAGGTTTGTATCAGCTGCCCAAGCACAGCACGAATATCCATGGTAACATTTATGTCCATAGCAAATTCTGTCGAGCCTTGGTCGTTTAAGTGGAGGAGAGGGATTCAAACTAGCGACTCCTTGGGGGACGAAGCATGAAGCACACAACCCATTGTACGCCCTGACACTAATATTCATTTATTATGCATCGATGGCAACATGAAAATTCTACAGTATTTCATATTTTGGTGAGATATACATGTACCTTTGGTAAAAAAGCTTAATGTTGGGAAGATGCATGCATATTAAACTTAAATAAATATGATTACAGCATAGATAATTGATATATAAAAGTAAAGGTCATTGTATCTTTATTATGCAAACATTTGATATTAGTGAGTTATATCTTGTGAATTGTAACACAGTGGTCAATTTCAGAGGTACAGATTTCATTGTCAGATTTTTTATTTTCGCTTAATACTGGAATTTATATTTTGCATGGATAGTAACAAAAATGCTGTGAAAGTGTTCCGATAAAACCTCGAGGCGGTCAATATATTCCATTATTGCATATGTTACAATAAATAGTAACAAAATCGACGAGAAACTGCGCCAATATAGTCTCAATGTTGGCAATACATTCCAGTATTGAGCAAGTGTGCCAAAATATCGATATTTGGCTCACTTCCTAGTGTGCCAAAAATCGATATTGAGGCAACTTCTGGTCAATACGCACCTGCAGTTTAACAACGACAGACTTTCCGCACGATAAATTCGTACGTAATTAGCAATAAGAAGCTATTAAATTTTACGACGTGTGTTGTTTCATATAAAAATGAATGAGATACATGTAATCAACAACCAGAATTACGTTTTATAACAAGCGTTCATTAGATTTCAACGTTTCGGCGTTGAAAAAACAAAACATGTGACGTAACGTCAACGTGCAAAATAGCGCGTTACGCCAAGAAAAAGCTAGTGTTGATCTACTTTTGTTGTAGAAAAATCGTCATTACATGCATTGATCAACATATGCAATAAAAAGGTTATGAAACAGGGCAAGTGTGCCTTAAGTCGATATCGGCACTCTTTCCTCGGCATTAGCCATCGGGCCAATACCTAAGCAAGTGTGCCGATATCTTCCTTAAGGCACACTTGCCCTGTTTAATAACCTCTACGTATTGAGCAAGTGTGCCAAAATATCGATATTTGGCTCACTTCCTAGTGTGCCAAAAATTGATATTGAGGCAACTTCCGGTCATTACGCACCTGCAGTTATACAACCGCAGACTTTCCGCACGTGAAATTCTCAACAAGAAGCTATTCAATTCTACGACGTTTGTTTTTTTTCATATTGAAAATTAATGAGATAATCAACAACCAGTCTTACGTTTTATAACAAGCATTCATTAGATTCCAACGTTTCGGCTTTGGAAAAACAAACAATACATGTGACGTAACGTCAACGTGCAAAATAGCGCGTTACGTCGAGAAAAATTTGTATTTTTGTTGTAGAAAAATCATCATTACATGCATTGGTCAACATATGCAATAAAAAGGTTATGAAACAAGGCAAGTGTGCCTTAAGTCGATATCGGCACACTTTCCTCGGCATTAGTTCTCGGGCTAAAGCCCTCGGGCCAATAACCTCTACATATTTAACGATCTGTACAAAACGATATTTTGAACGTATAAAAGATAGAATAATAATCACATTTATGTTGTAACGAGCGCTTATGGCGCTCATTACTATTATTATTGTAAAAATGACGTCATTGGGGTCTACAACAAAACATTGACCACATCTAGAGTATCACTCGGAACAACCTACTCGATCATCTACGAAGATGTACCTCGGAAATCAGACGTAGTAGAAATACAACCAGGTTGTAAGGTCCGGCGATTAACTCCCTGGCAAGTAGTACTATTATTGTTTATACATCGACGTGTAAAATCAATATTATCTAAAAAAGTTGTATGCTACAGGTCGTCCACGTAAACATTGCGTATATAAGTATGGCCAGTTTAATTACACACCAATAATTAGGGGTGAATTATTTATACAATTTTATAGTTTGGTTTGTTTACACTTGTTTTAATACACATGTTTATAAAACATTTACTAAGAAGATATACAATATTTAAAATAAACATTGAATATCAAAGTTGTGTGTTTAAATCAGCAAAATGCTGTTCATGCATCAACGTATTCACCTATATAGTAGAAAAGTCCATTATTTAAAGTACAATAACACGCATGACCTAGAATACGACCTTTTGTTTACTAATTAGCTAAAAACAACATTCAGAAGTCATAGCAAAAGGCCCTAGACTGTTTCTATATACATAGAAACACGTCCATTTGTCATTTGCATGTCAACATTTAATAATAAACTTGTTACACGTTTTTCTCATAATTACATCAGAACAACGTCTCACACGTCATATTTCTGTGCAGTTCAGACTACATTACTACAGAAACTAACTTCGTATATCTACTTTTTCACCTTATGATATCTGAGATTTATCTGCATAGAAGATCGACGAGGTAAGTCCGATGGTAAAGTTATAACTTCCTCGATCGACCTCTCTCAAAATGCCAATATTTTTCCGACAAAACTATTTTAATGGTTTCATACTGTTTGCATATTTTAAATATGAGAAGCAATGCATTACACTGACGTGACCCGGGTGCGTAGAAATTCATTTTATGTATTTTTGAATATATTTTTGTTTATCATAATACTGCATTTTGACCATGGCACTCTTCCTGTCTTCGATTATAGGAGGTTGGATTTAAAACATTATGAATTTTTCGAAAGGGTAATAAGTACAGAATTGTATGAAATGGACATAGCAAATTAATCCATTTTAAAGTGTACATGTATTCATTAATATTTTTTTCAAGATGAAAGAAATATTAAAACGTTTTCAATATAGTTATTTCATTAAATATAGGGTGGCGAGACAGGATAGAGCGCCATGATCGTGCGACCACATACACGACTCATGCAGGTTGTTTCGTCATCTCACGATGACGAACGCAGAAAACAAAGCGTTTGACCAAGTACTAGCAAAACATCAACAGCTCTGGTAACTATGCCAAATTTCCCTTCTCTAAGAAAAAGGAATGACTTGGTGTTTGGGAACGACCAGAGCCAGTAAAATGCTTCGCCAAAAAACGCTTGACAAAGTGAACAGGCAAAACTGTTCTGTTTCTTACAAGAACGTCTATGGGTCTATATACAAAATGTTAATTACAAGGTTTTCAGTTAAATATAGCGCTGTGCATAATTAATTAGTATGTCAAATAAATCGTACATGGGATTATTTTACTTGAAATTTCATAACTATCATTAATACGTTTTTTACCAATCACAATTTAATTGCTTTTTTTAATTTGATAGTGCAGTTTATTTGTATTTGATAACAACTCACTAAATTGAGGATTCATCTTCCAAAATTATCTTCCCCATATCTAATGTCCTTTTTACAGTATTTAACGATTGTTACAGGCTCTGAACTTAGGACCCAAATAGCTCAGTCGGCTAAAGGGAAGGAAAGGAAATAAGCATATGACATGAAAAGTTCAAGAGGTCGCTGGTTCGAAACCTAGCAAATGCATAAATTTTTATTTTTATATTTTATTTTTTATTATATATTTTTTTTATATTATACATACATTTATTTACGTATTAAGAGGTAGCATTGAATTGAGATATATAATTTTATGAATATTTTAAAATGTATAGTGTTATGCTTACGTTTATTGTGGTTACTTTAAGCTGTACATGTATTAGACCGTACATTACTTTATAAAGAAATTTTTATGGAGATATAACTTTAAACCATCAATACTTGGATTTTACCAATGGCTGAACGATGCCTAATTTTATGCTGTAGTAGGCGGAATAAAGATCGTAGAAAATTTTAGTTCATAAAACATGAAAGGTACATAATTACATTAAAGTATATCATATAAAAGGTGGGTTGCTCTCAAGACTGTAGTAACTCGCTCTTTAATCCAAAGCTCTTACTTCAGTCTTGCGGGCAACTCAGGAAATAAACCTACAATCATACTGATAAAGAGGACATTTTTATATAAACGTAAGATATCTTTATAACATTGTAGATCTACATTATAAATATAATGATAAAACAATAATGATAAAAAGTCATTCTTTTTCATTTAATATATTCCTTATTTCCACAGAATATAATTCAATCGATTTTCTCACAATTCGTAGGAACTCAGGTAAAACAATATTAGTTGAGCAGCAAAAACTGCATTGTTTGGACAGTGAACAACAATGGATAACAAGTCATGTCTCTGAAATAGACAAGCGCCCCTAAATAGCTAGCCCAAGCCTTTCTACGGCTATTCTCCCTCCTACCAATGATTTTTAATTATGCAGGGCAGTTGTCAGTTTCTGACGATGTGTGTACTTAGTAGTTGGTTAAAAGCTAAATCCAGAGATTTAACCTTTCCAGGAGGAGTGAGTAGGTTGACTGACCGTCGTCATATGACCTATACAATGTGTTGCCACGGCGTTAAAACCAACAAACAATCAAACAAACAAGCATGATATATTAAAAAGTATTATTATAAACTATAATAAGATGTTTGCTTCTGTTAGAACATGGAACCGTGAATACGAAATAAAATACAATACCACATGTTAACCGAACAGAGGAACTGAAAACGACCGATAATATTTGAAATTTTTGACTAAGCTATCATTTGGAACAACCTCGGCGATCATCTAAGAAGATATACCTCGGAAATCAGACGTTGTAGAAATACTACCAGTCTATAAGGTCCGACGATTAACTCCCTGGCAAGTTGTTTATACATCGACGTGTAAAATCAATATTATTAAAAATGTGTATGCTAGATTACTAATTAGCTATACAAACAACATTCAGAAGTCATAGCAAATGGCCATGGACTGTCTCTATATACATAGAAACACGTCCAATTGTCATTTGTATGTCAGCATTTAATAATAACCTTGTTACACGTTTATCTCATCATCACATCAGAACAACTTCTCACACGTCGTATTTCTGTGCAGTTCAGACTACATTACTACAGAAACTAACTTCGTAGATCTACTTTTTCACCTTATGATATCCGAGATTTATCTGCATAGAAGATCGCCGAGGTAAGTCCTATGGTAAAGTTATAACATCCTCGATCGATCTCTCTCAAAATGCCAATATTTTTTCGACAAAACTATTTTAATGGTTTCATATTGTTTGCATATTTTAAATATGAGAAGCAATGCATTAAACTGACGTGACCCGGGTTCGTAGAAATTCATTTTATGTATTTTTGAATATATTTTTGTTTATCATAATACTGCATTTTGACCATGGCACTCTTCCTGTCTTCGATTATAGGAGGTTGGATTTAAAACATTATGAATATTTCGAAAGGGTAATAAGTACAGAATTGTATGAAATGGACATAGCAAATTAATCCATTTTAAAGTGTACATGTATTCATTAATATTTTTTTCAAGATGAAAGAAATATTAAATCGTTTTCAATATAGTTATTTCATTAATTATAGGGTGGCGAGACAGGATAGAGCGCTATGATCGTGCGACCACATACACGACTCATGCAGGTTGTTTCATCATCTCACGATGACGAACGCAGAAAACAAAGCGTTTGACCAAGTACTAGCAAAACATCAACAGCTCTGGTAACCATGCCAAATTTCCCTTCTCTAAGAAAAAGGAATGACTTGGTGTTTGGGAACGACCAGAGCCAGCAAAATGCTTCGCCAAAAAACGCTTGACAAAGTGAACAGGCAAAACTGTTCTGTTTCTTACAAGAACGTCTATGGGTCTATATACAAAATGTTAATTACAAGGTTTTCAGTTAAATATAGCGCTGTGCATAATTAATTAGTATGTCAAATAAATCGTACATGGGATTATTTTACTTGAAATTTCATAACTATCATTAATACGTTTTTTACCAATCACAATTTAATTGCTTTTTTTAATTTGATAGTGCAGTTTATTTGTATTTGATAACAACTCACTAAATTGAGGATTCATCTTCCAAAATTATCTTCCCCATATCTAATGTCCTTTTTACAGTATTTAACGATTGTTACAGGCTCTGAACTTTAGGACCCAAATAGCTCAGTCGGCTAAAGGGAAGGAAAGGAAATAAGCATATGACATGAAAAGTTCAAGAGGTCGCTGGTTCGAAACCTAGCAAATGCATAAATTTTTATTTTTATATTTTATTTTTTATTATATATTTTTTTTATATTATACATACATGTATTTACGTATTAAGAGGTAGCATTGAATTGAGATATATAATTTTATGAATATTTTAAAATGTATAGTGTTATGCTTACGTTTATTGTGGTTACTTTAAGCTGTACATGTATTAGACCGTACATTACTTTATAAAGAAATTTTTATGGAGATATAACTTTAAACCATCAATACTTGGATTTTACCAATGGCTGAACGATGCCTAATTTAATGCTGTAGTAGGCGGAATAAAGATCGTAGAAAATTTTAGTTCATAAAACATGAAAGGTACATAATTACATTAAAGTATATCATATAAAAGGTGGGTTGCTCTCAAGACTGTAGTAACTCGCTCTTTAATCCAAAGCTCTTACTTCAGTCTTGCGGGCAACTCAGGAAATAAACCTACAATCATACTGATAAAGAGGACATTTTTATATAAACGTAAGATATCTTTATAACATTGTAGATCTACATTATAAATATAATGATAAAACAATAATGATAAAAAGTCATTCTTTTTCATTTAATATATTCCTTATTTCCACAGAATATAATTCAATCGATTTTCTCACAATTCGTAGGAACTCAGGTAAAACAATATTAGTTGAGCAGCAAAAACTGCATTGTTTGGACAGTGAACAACAATGGATAACAAGTCATGTCTCTGAAATAGACAAGCGCCCCTAAATAGCTAGCCCAAGCCTTTCTACGGCTATTCTCCCTCCTACCAATGATTTTTAATTATGCAGGGCAGTTGTCAGTTTCTGACGATGTGTGTACTTAGTAGTTGGTTAAAAGCTAAATCCAGAGATTTAACCTTTCCAGGAGGAGTGAGTAGGTTGACTGACCGTCGTCATATGACCTATACAATGTGTTGCCACGGCGTTAAAACCAACAAACAATCAAACAAACAAGCATGATATATTAAAAAGTATTATTATAAACTATAATAAGATGTTTGCTTCTGTTAGAACATGGAACCGTGAATACGAAATAAAATACAATACCACATGTTAACCGAACAGAGGAACTGAAAACGACCGATAATATTTGAAATTTTTGACTAAGCTATCATTTGGAACAACCTCGGCGATCATCTAAGAAGATATACCTCGGAAATCAGACGTTGTAGAAATACTACCAGTCTATAAGGTCCGACGATTAACTCCCTGGCAAGTTGTTTATACATCGACGTGTAAAATCAATATTATTAAAAATGTGTATGCTAGATTACTAATTAGCTATACAAACAACATTCAGAAGTCATAGCAAATGGCCCTGGACTGTCTCTATATACATAGAAACACGTCCAATTGTCATTTGTATGTCAGCATTTAATAATAACCTTGTTACACGTTTATCTCATCATCACATCAGAACAACTTCTCACACGTCGTATTTCTGTGCAGTTCAGACTACATTACTACAGAAACTAACTTCGTAGATCTACTTTTTCACCTTATGATATCCGAGATTTATCTGCATAGAAGATCGCCGAGGTAAGTCCTATGGTAAAGTTATAACTTCCTCGATCGATCTCTCTCAAAATGCCAATATTTTTTCGACAAAACTATTTTAATGGTTTCATATTGTTTGCATATTTTAAATATGAGAAGCAATGCATTAAACTGACGTGACCCGGGTTCGTAGAAATTCATTTTATGTATTTTTGAATATATTTTTGTTTATCATAATACTGCATTTTGACCATGGCACTCTTCCTGTCTTCGATTATAGGAGGTTGGATTTAAAACATTATGAATTTTTCGAAAGGGTAATAAGTACAGAATTGTATGAAATGGACATAGCAAATTAATCCATTTTAAAGTGTACATGTATTCATTAATATTTTTTTCAAGATGAAAGAAATATTAAATCGTTTTCAATATAGTTATTTCATTAATTATAGGGTGGCGAGACAGGATAGAGCGCTATGATCGTGCGACCACATACACGACTCATGCAGGTTGTTTCGTCATCTCACGATGACGAACGCAGAAAACAAAGCGTTTGACCAAGTACTAGCAAAACATCAACAGCTCTGGTAACCATGCCAAATTTCCCTTCTCTAAGAAAAAGGAATGACTTGGTGTTTGGGAACGACCAGAGCCAGCAAAATGCTTCGCCAAAAAACGCTTGACAAAGTGAACAGGCAAAACTGTTCTGTTTCTTACAAGAACGTCTATGGGTCTATATACAAAATGTTAATTACAAGGTTTTCAGTTAAATATAGCGCTGTGCATAATTAATTAGTATGTCAAATAAATCGTACATGGGATTATTTTACTTGAAATTTCATAACTATCATTAATACGTTTTTTACCAATCACAATTTAATTGCTTGTTTAATTTGATAGTGCAGTTTATTTGTATTTGATAACAACTCACTAAATTTAGGATTCATCTTCCAAAATTATCTTCCCCATATCTAATGTCCATTTTACAGTATTTAACGATTGTTACAGGCTCTAAACTTTAGGACCCAAATAGCTCAGTCGGCTAAAGGGAAGGAAAGGAAATAAGCATATGACATGAAAAGTTCAAGAGGTCGCTGGTTCGAAACCTAGCAAATGCATAAATTTTATTTTTATATTTTATTTTTTAATATATATCTTTATTTTATATTATACATATTTACGTATTAAGAGGTAGCATTGACATATTGAGATATATAATTTTATGAATATTTTAAAATGAATAGTGTTATGTTTACGTTTATTATGGTTACTTTAAGCTGTACATGTATTAGACCGTACATTACTTTATAACGAAATTTTTATGGAGATATAACTTTAAACCATCAACACTTGGATTCTACCAATGGCTGAATGAAGCCTTATTTTATGTTGTAGTAGGCGGAATAAAGATCGTAGAATAGTTTAGTTCATAAAACATGAAAGGTACATAATTACATTAAAGTATATCATATAAAAGGAGGGTTGCTCTCAAGACTGTAGTAACTCGCTCTTTAATCCAAATATCTTACTTCAGTCTTGCGCGCAAGTCTGGAAATAAATAGATTATATGTTCTGTATTGTTGTTATGATCATAATTTTGTATAAATTAGTTTCACAAGTTTTCTTTTGTTAAATTTGAAACACATTCAGGTGTGTCAAATATGTAAATCTTCACGGACCCAACAATTTTCATCAATTTTCATCATACATGTATAAACCTGGAAAACGTTCAGTTAGTCTGTTTATGTAGTAAAAGTATTGTGATAATGTGAAATGCATTCAAATTAATTCAGTGATCACGTAAATTGTTATTATTTCAATTCATGTTCCGTAACAAGCTCACTATGCTCCGTAACGAAATGAATTTTCATTCTTAATGAAAGAGACATCAACATTTTTCTTTCCACTTAAATAAATGAGTCAATGGAAGTAAGATTAATTGTAAAATTGAAAATCTGAAAGTCATCCATCACAAATTTTTCAGATTGCACTAAAATATGTTTTTCTTACACACATACCGTAACTGTTAGTGCTAAGGCCTAATTTTGCTTTTAACATGCTCAAGCGATCAAAAGAGGAATATCGAAAACAAAAACAGTTTGTTTCTTCCATAAATTATATTACATAGCATGTGAAATACTTGTTACGCAAAATAGCCGTTACGGAGCACAGGGGTTTCGTAAGAGTTTCCCTCAATAAATATAGAAGTAACAATAAATGTGCGCGTAACTTGCACTTGATCACACCAATGTACAGTGGCAAACAACAATTCGATTTATATTGTCGCTAGCAACTGCCCTATGCTCGTTATGGAAGCATTGTTGAACCTCATTTTTCACAACCCGTGTTTTTCACAACTTGTGAAACTTGCTAAAGCCCTCGGGCCAATACCTAAGCAAGTGTGCCGATATCTTCCTTAAGTCACGCTTGCCCTGTTTAATAACCTATACATATTAAGCGAAGTTGCCATTTTGAACCTCGTTTTTCACAAACCTGTTTTTCACAGGTTGTGAAAAACGCGCTCTGTGAAAAATGAGGTTCAACGTTGAACCTCATTTTTCACAAACTGTGTTTTTCACAACCTGTAAAAATTACGATCGTGGTTTTTTCCACGTTTATTACAACCTGTTTTGTTATAAAACCCTAATTATATTAAAGATTTATTATTAACGGGTTGGTAAGTTGAGCCAATTTTGTAATAACTCGTTTGCAATAAAATATGACAACTTGTTTTTCTGTCGAAATCTTCAAATTAACATGGCAAAATGTAAGTATTTTGTCTATTTGAGAATTAATGTTTGCTCGTTTAGCATTATTTTCTTTCTTTACTATTAATTTAAAGTATTAAACTATATTTTGTAATCAAACTAATACAACTAGACACTTAATTCATTTCGGGTTATTATTACAAAACGGGTTGTAACAAACTTTGAACCTCATTTAAAAAAAAAATACTACTAAAAAATTACATGTGTGAAAAATGCGTTAATACCAAAAAACTCAAGTTTTTCAATCACTTTTTTCGTCACATTTGAAGTTGTGAAAAATGCGTTTCTATGCTTGTATGAATTTTGTATGCTAACGTGTTTTTCACACAAGTTGTGAAAAATGCGTACGAGTTTATCACAAGTTGTGAAAAACACGGGTTGTGAAAAATGAGGTTCAACAGACGTGCATAGAACATAATTGTAGAACATCTGCCTTTTTTAATTCTCAGATTTAATGCAAATGAGATAAAAGACCCCTAGCAGGTTTACATGAAAATAAAGACTTTTATGAAATTTATGTCTTCATAAAGAAATGTCATTCAGTGAAAATTTTCACACAATTCAAGAGCAAATAGTGACATTCTAACATTCAAAAATTGATTTGAAAACAATTTCATGTAGGATACACAAGTGATACCAATCCTATTCCTTGAACATATGATATCCGGAGAGCTCTGAAATACCAAATAAGAATGATTTCTAAAATGACAGTTTCTGAACACCATGGGCCCGATTGCATAATTCTAGTCTAAAGATAACCTCAAGTTTTTATTTATTTATTGGAGTTAACGCCGTATCAACACAATTTAGATCATTTCACGGCGTCCAGCGCACCTAACCTAGCTTTCCTGGACCATTGTCTATAACCAGTACTCACCTACCCTTCCACAAGGCCGGAAACTTCTCCATATTATCTAATCAATGGAGGAAAATCGACATTATTGTCAAATTTTCATGGAAGGGTATAACCTCCCCGGGTGGGATTTAACCTCAAGTTTAAACAAGGGTTTAAACCTTGTCTATTGCATAAATGTAGTTTAATTAGTCTCAGATTAAGCATAAAACTAGTCGGATTGCATAAATACAGTTTAGGCAAAACCTGAGTTGATATTTAGTCTATCACACCATTAAAATTAAACCTGCGGTGGGGGTAGCTTAAGGCTGAGTTTTAGAAAATATATAAGTTTTGTGAGTTGAAAAAATGGCTGCCCACATATTGCAACGGATACATTTCAATAGAATGTGCAACTCGTATTCGAGAAATTTAATCTAGGTTGTATAAAAAGTTCTTACAACTAATATTTATCACTTTTATGCAAGATTCCTTCTCCGGGACTAAGCAATAAGAATAAAGTTTTCTGCATATTAACAAAGAAATGGCTTCTAAACAAGATTCGAACCAACACCGATGATACAAGTCTACCGTCATAGCTGATTAGCTACAGTCACACATCGGGGTAAACTTGTAATACTATCGATGAAATATCGATGAAGTATATAATTCTTTATAGAGATTTGTATGTTTCTTTCCATCACTGATTTTTCAGGTAAATGCTCATGGCTTGTTTGGAGCTGTAAGGATACCTCAATATTGCAGAACACAGACACGTTGTTATCGCGTAAATGGAATAGGTCTGAACCCCGATATTTACTAAAACCATAATAGGAGCTCAAAATAACACAATTATCGTAATAATATTTATTATATGATTAATTTTGCGTTCACACAAGAGGTTTTGATGAATTTTTACGAAAAAAGGGAAAAAGTGTGGTTAAAATTTTGTTTCATAAACATGCGCAGCCAACTATACAATCATGGCCGAGTGGTTACGACGTTTAACTGGAAATTATTGGACCGCCAGCCCGGCATTTATTCGAATCCCAACGAAAACCTCGTCGTTTCTTTGAGCTAAATCTTTTTCCTGCTAGCTCAGATCTGGGGAAACAGAAAGCAAACTCGAATATGATTAATCTTAGTTGTTCGAGGGTCGATCAATAAACGTGCAACTTGCTATAAAACTAATTGCAACTCGACATATTTGAAAACCTTATCATGTAGTTTAATTACTCAGCTTCAACACAGGTACAACTTTTCGGGGGTAATACAACTAAGCTAATGCATTTGATCTGATATTTTATCAATTCAAAACTGGCAAAAATTTGACATGCGGTACATATGCGCATGCACGTTTGTTGCCATGTTTTGCAGTTTCAATATCTTACTAAATGTTAACATCCTAAAAGTAGTTTCATTCAGCCTTCAACTGAGGAACCTGAAAAATGTATCTGTATATGAGCTCTCTGGACGTGCAAGTAAGCTGAGCATAACATCATACAATTCATTTATTAATTAGCAAATGCATCAATTAGGTGTGGATTTTATACAGAACAGAACATAGAACATACGCTTTATTTGCTCACACCAAGATACATGGTACATGAGAACAAAAGAGTACAACATATTACAATTATTAATAAAGATCACATGACATATAGACAAGACACATATACATACATACACCTCGCTTACTCATTCACACTTACAACCTAATACACTTAGAGACTATGAAAGAGATTATATTTTCAATAAATAAAAAGAAAAATTAATTTTTTATATGATCAAAAATTATTTTTATAAATTTACAGGTTGATCGTTGAATATTTAAAGAGTCATTTGATAAAAGTTCATTGAATTTTAGTATATTTGGTCTACGATAAAAATATGGTTTTAAATATAATTTTCTATATAATTCGAAGAAAGGACATTTAAGTAAATAGTGAAACTCGTCACCAATGTCGTTTAAAGAACAAAAGGTACACACTCTCTCATTACTCGGCACATTCATCCATCTTCCTTTTTCACATGGTAAAAAATGGTTACCGGTTCGAAATTTTAAAATAGGTTGCCATTCGTTTTTATTTAAGTACTTAAGATAATTTTCAAGTTTTATTGTATGTTTATAGATAGAGTAATTTAATCCTTTGGTTGAAAGTTGCAAGAGGGATTGCCAATGTTGATAATTTTGGTCAATGAGAGTCTGTTTTACTATTGTTTTAATACTAATTAAATTGCAAGTTTGTTGATTACGCCATATATCAGGTCGTCCAATATTAGTGAGTATCGTTTTGATTGAATTTATCCATTTTGACTTAAAGTTAGGTAAGTTAAGCATAAAATTATATATTTGGTAAGATAGTTTATTTTTGTTTCCCGTGATTAGTTTGTTCCAAAAGTTTATCATTCTGGTTTGTATTAAAATTTTTAGAGGAAAACGACCAAGTTCAGCATAAAGCATATAATGTGGGGTTGATTTTCTTAAATGTGTTATCTTGCGGAGAAATTCAGTATGTACTTGTTCAATTATGTCACATACAGAAAACATCATTAAAGTACATATTTTAAAGTCATTTTATCTTGGTATTCTACCCTTTGTTTTTTCCGCTTGCCCTTTCAAGACAATCATAGAAAGAAAATCAGTAGCACATAAATAATAATATTTTCATTTTAATAATGTTTACATTTGCATGTATTCGAAAATAACACTGTTAATCGATCGATTCAAATTTTATACAAAATAATCAATGTTCAAGCACGAAATTCTCATGATTAAGTGGTATTTTTTCGGTGCAACGAAAGAAAACTTCAATTATAGTTTATCCTACCTTAGGACTAAGTACTACAAGATTACAAAGCTCAAGTTTTGTTATCCCCCGGATAGCTAGTCTTAGACTAGCTAAAACAAAATTAAACTTGAATTATGCAATTGAGAGATAAACTCAAGTCTAGTAAGCCTCGGACTAGGGCTTAAACTAGACTAAATAAAACTTGAATAATGCAATCGGCCCCATAAGTTCAATTTGCTTTAAAGTAATGATAACATTTGATATTATAATAATTAAACACTCAAAATTTTAAGAAAATAAAGGTTTTATTTTGAAAATACAGTTTTTAAGGAATTCTAGGTTTCTGGAAGATGGAAAGGTTATAAAGGGTTTTTGAAAAAAAATAAAAAAAGAAGTTTTTAAAGATTTAAATATTTTAAGACATGGATTATAAATGTCCAGGTTATTATAAAGATATAGAAATCAACAAAAATGGAAATAGGAATTTTATACTGTGTTCAACGCAGTTTCAACATATTTAATGTTATTTTACCTCATCTATCGCACCTAACCTAGCTTTAGCTTTCCTGGACCCTTGTCTATAATCAGAACTCACCTACCCTTTCCACAAGATAAATATGAACTTTAATATAGCTAATAATATACAATGGAGATTCTCTTACAAACTGTTGATATAAAAAGAGTGGCACTTGTTCTTCCGACAAAAACAAAAAGGTATTAACCCTTTACTGGTTGTAGCCATCCGCTTTATCTGATACTGGACAGATAGTGTATAGAGATAAACCTAACACTGTGCATACACTAACATTGTTAAACTTGTACACTCAGCAGATAAAGGTTTTACATCACATTCGTTATTTAACACCTCTGTTAGTTTAAAGTCAATTACTGGTTTAATCTTTAATCTAATCATTATAGTGTAAAAGTAAAAAATGTTGGTCTTTAAATTTCCTTTTTAACAATGTAACTATTTAAGACTTAGTACAAAAAATGTTAAAAATATGAGATGTATAAAATGCATTAAAATATTTTTCGTCACATTTTCAAAAAATTCAACATTTTTTTTTAGCTAACATCGCCGATGTTTCGGTAATTTCTTTGTTTAATCCAAGCTTCTTTGTCTTGTTTTAAACACGTGTCTACAGATATTTATAAATATTAATCCCGTTAAATCAAGATGGACGCTAAAATTTAGATCTTGTAAACAAGAGTTTTATTCGAGTTATATACGGACTTTATAAATATATTTTGCGGTACACCTGGACTTTTAAAACTAGCGGTACTGTCAATTTACTTGTGTTAAACTGAAATCTGCTATTATTGACTAATTTTGTATTTCTCGTTGTCAACGGGTGGGGTACCTGAAATCTTCAATTACACGTTGTATAGAGGTCATGATGGAAAAATCGTCACGCTCCAGTGCTTGAAGTATTTACACACGAGATTGTTGAGTACTAGTCAGTTAACTCTTCTATAAACATTATCTGCAGTGGCGTATACGGTGATAAATATATTTACATCTGATTTATGATTCTGCTGTTATGGCATGCAGTGATGATTTCATAAACTTTTGAACTTATATTACCGATGCCAATTTAGTTTCGTCCGATGACAAGGAAACGGAAGAAAGATATTATCTCTCCCAACAACGACAAAGTTGAATCAAAACGTAAAATGGCATCCAACACACCCTCAAATAATGCCACAAACTCCACACCTGCAAATGTTGGACAATCATTTATACTACCACCATTATATCATCACCCTTCGTCGCCGTACTATATTAATCAAACATCGCCTATACCATATCCAGCAAGTACACAAACTAATCAGAATACAAGCGTTGTTAGTAATGATACGATGCAAGTTATTCTTCAGCGTTTAGACAGCATGGACCTTAAGCTGAACCAACTTAATAAAATACAATCAACAGTTGACAAAATCACAGAGCGTCTAAACTCTATGGACAGTAAAATAAATGAAATTGAACGCTCTAATATATTTCTCAGTGAGCAGTATGAAGAAATTAATGCCAGCACTGACCAAAATTCAAAAGAAATATCTCAACTTAAAACTGACTTAAGGCATGTTAAAGATGAGAATACAAAGCTTAAAAAGGCTAATGTTGAATGTAATGACAATATCATTGACTTGAAATGTCGCTCTATGAGAGACAATTTGCTATTTTTTGGTATCCCCGAAGGTGAACCATTTAACCCTACGTCATTAACATCTAACCATGTTATACCTGAGTCACAAGACACGCCTTCGATTGATATATTATCGCAGCCAATAGTTATGGAATCACAGCCCTTTGAACAATCAGCATCACATGGTGGTTTAAGTGAAAACTGTGCTGAAAAGTGTATTGTCTTTTGTGAAAAAGTTCTGGGTATTAATAATGCCAAATCTAAAATTTTAATTGAGCGTGCTCATAGAATTGGTCGTGTAATACCTGGAAAAGTTAGACCAATTGTTGCTAAGTTAGATTCACAGTCAAAATTAATTATTAAGCATGCTCTAAAGAGTATTAATTTGAAGCATACAGTGTATAATGTGGCTGATCAGTATCCAACTGAAGTTAAGGAACGCAGGAAGGAATTGATTCCAATTATGTTAGATGCTCGTAAACAGGGCAAAAAAGCTGTCCTAGTGAGAGACAAACTTTATATCAACAACCAACTTTATTCGTCTGAATGATGACGTCATGAAAAGTGTGACGATTTAAGTATTTTGTCATGGAATGTAGGTGGATTAAAACCATGTATTGACGATGAAGAGTTCTTAAATTTAGTACAAAATTTTGATATCTTGTTTTTTGGTGAAACCTGGCAAAATACGGACCAAACATTTAATCTTCAGGGGTATGATGTTGTAAGTGTACCTAGACTAGAAAGTTTGAAGTCCAAACGTGGTCATGGAGGCATCTGCTTGATGTATAAACACTCTATTAGTGATGGTATTTCTGTATGTGAAATAAGTGACAGTGGCAGTATTTGGGTTAAACTTGATCGTTCTTTTTTTGGTTTTGATGACGATCTGTTTATATGTTTTATCTATATTCCTCCAAGTAATTCTCTGTATTACTGGTATAATGATACAGGTATATTTGATCTGCTTGAAATCAGTATTCAAAAATATAGTAATATGGGTAAAATATCTGTTATTGGTGATCTAAATGCCAGATGTGGTGAAAAATCTGATGTGTTAGAGCAAGATTCTTTTGTCTCGTCACATATCAATGATGATGACGATGATGATGTTTGTATACTACCTCATAGATTCACTATGGATAAATCAGTAAATGTTCTAGGCAATAAGCTATTAGATCTATGTTTAAGTAGTGATATCAAAATTGTAAATGGTCGAGTTGGCGATGATGCTGGCATTGGTAGCTATACTTATATGTCCTCCAAAGGCAATAGCATGATTGACTATGTACTTTTGTCCAATGATGTCTTTCACTTAATTAATAATTTTATTGTTCATGATTTATATTCATTTTCCGATCACGTTCCAATACAGATTAACTTGAAAAGTAAACACAGTCAACCAAGCATTGCTTTTGAAAATAGTGTTACTTATAAAATCATTTGGAATGATGAAAATTGTGATGCATATAAACATTTATTTTGTGACAATTTAGACAATTACAATGCCATTGTAGATGATGTCATATCTAAAAATATTGATCTTGACTCTGGGGTTGACCAGTTTTCATCTTTATTATATGATAATTCATTTTCCATTTTCGGTAAAGTATGCAGGACGTGTACTGGTAAGAATCCAAGATACAAAAGTCCGTGGTTTACCTTTGAATGCGAAAATGCAAAACGTGAACTGCGTCATATAAATAAAGTTTATAAAAAATATCGTTCAAATGATAATCGTAATTTGTTGATAGAAAAACGTCGTACTTATCGGCGTATTAAGCGAAGAGCTCGCGCGAAATACAAATATTGTCAAAAACAAAATTTTCATGAATTAGCTGCTCATCAACCCAAAAAGTTTTGGAATGAAGTAAAACGGTTAAAACAGGCTCCAAGTAGTAGGGAGATTAATATTAGTCCTGAAGAATTTTTTAATCACTTTAAAACGGTTTTTTCAGATGATGATGGATTTTTTAATGATGATGTTGAACGTTCTTTAATTTCTGAAGAAAACAATGTGAGTGTTGAGCAGCTAGATTCTGATATCTCATGTGATGAGATTATAAACGCTATCTCTTCGCTTAAAAGGGGTAAAAGTAGTGGTTTTGACAAATTGCTACCTGAAATGTTTATTGAATGCAAAGTTCAATTGGCACCACTTTTATGTAAATTGTTTAATTTTATGTTTGTAAATTGTATTTATCCAAAAAGTTGGACAAATGGTATTATTGTACCAATTCCCAAGAAGGGAGACTTGAACAATGTAAATAATTATAGAGGCATAAGTCTTAGTAGTATTTTCGCAAAACTTTTTTCTATTATTCTTGATACAAGACTCAGAAAATGGGCTGAAAATAATAATAAATTAAACCAATTTCAATTTGGATTTAGAAGTAAAAAAAGTACAACTGATTGCATTTTTGTTTTAACGTCTATTATTAACAAAGTATTAAAGCATGAAAACAAAAAACTTTATTGTGCCTTCGTAGATTTTAAGAAGGCTTTTGATGTTGTTTATAGGAATGGTATATTTTATAAATTATTAGATATTGGTGTATCGACTAAATTTGTTAACATGATTCGTAAAATGTATGAAACTGTTAAATCTTGTGTAAGAGTAAATGGTGCATTCACTGATACTTTTGATAGTTTTAAAGGTGTCAAACAAGGTGAACCACTATCACCACTACTATTTTTATGTTTTATAAATGATATGTATACAGCTTTATACGATGATTCTATTGATACATTTTCTGTCGAAGAATTGAGTTTATTTCTTTTATTATTTGCTGACGATACTGTTCTCATGTCTTACTCTAAAGAAGGCCTTCAAAAATTGTTGGATAATCTATATAAATATTGTTCTACATGGGGTATTTCTGTTAATACTGATAAAACTGTTGTAATGGTATGTAAGAAAGGTAATCGACAAGAAAATGTCGAACTACTTTATAATGGATTAAAGTTGAGTGTTGTCTCAAATTTTACATATCTAGGTGTTGTAATATCGGCAAATGGTTGCTATTACCAAGCACAAAAATATCTTTCTCGTCAAGCATCTAAAGCCGTTTTTAGTTTATATGGTTTATTTGAAAAATTAGACCTAGAAATTGTTGATAAATTAAAGTTGTTTGACTCCATGGTATCATCTATTTTGATGTATGGTAGTGAGATATGGGGGTCTCACAAAGGACCTGATATTGAAAGAATCCATATTAAATTTTTAAAACGATTGCTAAATGTTCGCAAGCAAACACCTAATATAGCTATTTATGGAGAACTTGGTCGATTTCCTTTATTTGTCATTAGAAAAGTAAGAATGCTTAAGTTCTGGTTCAAAATTATAAGAGATCCTACATCTTTATGTTTTAAATTGTTTAATCAACGTGATAATTTAGGTAATTTTGTAAATCTTTGGTCTCGAAATATTAAACATATTATAGATGATTTGGGGTTTACTTATCTATGGGATGTTGGACCTATTTCAAATTATCAATTGAATCTTTTAATAACAACTGTATATGACCAATATAAGCAAAATTGGCTATGTCTAGTTCAGGAATCCTCGCGGCTTAAGTCTTATATATTGTACAAACGCGTTTTTGAATTTGAAAATTATCTAAATTTTGTTAAGAATGTAAGTCATAGAATTGCATTGACACGGTTAAGATGTTCTGCTCATAAGTTGTTTGTCGAAGAAGGTAGATATAATAATATTCAAAGGAATGAAAGAATCTGTACAAAATGTAACATGAAGTGTGTTGAAAACGAATATCATTTTGTTATTGTATGTCCTTTTTACAGAAATATTCGACAAGAAATTCTTCCAAAATATTATACTCACTGGCCTACATTAATTAAATTTGAAAATCTTTTGTATTGCAATAATAAATCCGTTACAATTAAATTAGCAAAATTTATCTATAAAGCTATGTTGTTAAGGGGTTGATATCAGTCATATTATTTTTGAAGTATTTCGATTTGTAAATATAGTATTATATCTATATACTCAAATATTGTTTCATTATACTAACCATATGTATAATATTACTCACACTTTTCTCTAGTTTGCTTATTTATCACTCGTCTTATATTCATATGTATTTATACATGTATATAGGTGTACCGCCAAAATTGTTGTAATGGCGACGAACACCAATGTGTTCTGCAAATAAAATGTTCTGTTCTGTTCTGTTCTGTTCGTCATTGAAATGCAATGCTTACAATGCGTATTTGTCGTCATGATCAAAGGATCATTTCCTGTCGGCAATATACCGATGTTGATTACAAATCGTCTGGGGGTCAAGTTATGTGCTGTATGTTTGACATTTTTATTGCACATCATAAAACTTAGGGGACTGATTGTGCCTTTGATTAATTAGAAACAAATATTAAGTCTTTTAAATTTAATCCCTTGATTGTCGCTAATTGAGTGTGAAAAGTTGATAACACCCGCTGTTTTGTTTTGTTATAAATACGCCCAGCGTGTATAATCTTTTCCCTTTCAGATAATTCATGGCCAAATAATTTTTTTATCACACGTTTAAAAAGTTTAGACAATTAAATAAAATAATACAAACAGTGAAACTAGAAATACTAAACTTGCCTACTAATTCTCGGCTTTTCTGCACATACATTACAGTTGAAAAAAGCCGATAATTACCGCGCACTCGCGAGTTGTACTTGTTGTTTTTAAAATGTAATTACTCGATAAATATTAATTTAAACATAGTTTTTTTAAAAGTATTTTATCAATAAAAGATTAATTCAACCAAAATGAAAAAATAAACGTTTTATCGGAAATAATAGCGTTATAGCGCATTGAAAATGAGACACATACAAATATATTACAGTTGAAAAAAGCCGATGATTACCGGGCGCGCTCGCGAGTTGTACTTGTTGTTTTTAAACTGTAATTACTCGATAAATATTAATTAAAACATATTTTTTTAAAAAGTATATTATCATTTAAAGATTAATTCAACCAAACTGAAAAAATAAATAAACATTTTATCGGAAATAATAGCGTTATAGCGCATTGAAAATGAGACACGAACAAATATATTACAGTTAAAAAAAGCCGATAATTACCGGGCACGCTCGCGAGTTGTACTTGTTGTTTTTAAACTGTAATTACTCGATAAATATTAATTAAAACATATATTTTTTTGAAGGATATTATCTATAAAAGGTTCATTCAACCAAAATGAAAAAAAAATAAACGTTTTATCGGAAATAATAAGTTTTATAGCGTATTGAATATCAGACACGTAAAAATGCGGGATTGAGCGGTCCAGGCAGTACACGTAAAAATGCGGGATTGAGCGGTCCAGGCAGTACACGTAAAAATACGGGATTGAGCGGTCCAGGCAGTTCACGTAAAAATACGGGATTGACCAGTAAAGGGTTAAAGTTAAAAACGGAAGTCAATGTAACATATAATCAAAATCTTACGATAATTCAACAATGCTATATAAAAGGATATATGACTAAACAGGTCGTAAGTGCATAAATAATACAGGCCCCACATGTACATAGTAAAAAGATGTCGTAAGAACATCCGGATAACTTAAACACGGATTTCTTGCAATTCCTGTTATTTTAGGGCCAAAAAGGTTTGTATTTCTTTATTTATATTGTACCATATTAAAGCAAAGCAAATCATCAGCCAAGTCTACATTTGCATAAATAAAATAATTATAAACTTTTCTGCGACAATTGTATTATGAAATAACTAGCAAGAAATGACTATACGTCTACAGTATACCTATTTTATATTAAAACTGTTAAACATAGGTTAACACTATGTGAATGTGAAATACGTTTGGCGCTACCATTCGCCAATAAACAGTAGCCTGTTCAATTACCCTAAACGTTCCAAAACGTTCTGTAACGATACATTCGGAACTCCTCGGCCATTCGCTGCGAATAATCTAATCTAATAAACTAATACAAGATCGTTATGGCAAAGAGTGATGTTTCAAAATTTGTGGACTAAAAACGAAACATCAATCAATGCCTAAACGATCATATATTTGTTTACTTCAACACCGGTAGTTTCAAAATAGCGTCTAAATCTGTCGGAGATTATTCGCAGCGAGTGGCCGAGGAGTTCCGAAGTTATCGTTACTGAAATGTTTTGGAACGTTTAGGGTAATTGAACAGGCTACAGGTATGTAATTTATTGACTAAAATACTTGTATTCAGTACAAGTTCCTTAAATGTTATAATAAATGCAAATTGCATCATAAATCTTTGTTCCAGGTTTATATGACGTAGCTATAAATAATACGAGAAATGTATTATTTGTCCTAAGTTGATATAATACATACATGTAGCTATAGATGAGAATAATTATTACATGTATATCAATTGTCCCAAGTCAACATGAATAAACTACCCATTGAGATGATTATGATGATTAAAAATATTTGATACCTAGTTTCAGGTCAATGTGAACAAGCTTTGGTTTTCTATATACAGTAGCCTGTTCAATTACCCTAAACATTCCAAAACGTTCCGTAACGATACATTCGGAACTCCTCGGCCATTGGCTGCGAATAATCTAATCTAATAAACAAATATACAATCGTTAAGGCAATGAGTGATGTTTCAAAATTTATGGACTAAAAACGAAACATCACTCATTGCCTAAACGATCGTATATGTGTTTACTTTTACACCGGTAGTTTATAAAATAGCCTCTAAATATGTCCGAGATTATTCGCAGCGAATGGCAGAGGAGTTCCGAATGTATCGTTACGGAACGTTTTGGAACGTTTAGGGTAATTGAACAGGCTACAGTATTACTATGTAAGTACAATATCAAGTTAAATAAACTCTCTATCACATTATGTTCTCGTGTTAAAAAACGTGAAAACCATTTGATCCGATACAGATAAACTCTGCTACGACTCCAATCTCTGGACTCTAATTAATTTTGGCATTCATTTGAGACATACAATGTACAATATTAAATATTCATGAACCTCAATCTATACATGGTACATAATCAAACAGTGACCTTTACACGAACAAATCAGAATTCTGTTCCACACGGGGATTTCATTTCCAGTTAATAGGAAAATTACCAAGCGTTGCAATTCTATCTTGATATATTAGTATACTGGCTGTGACTGTGTCTTTAATTTTGAAGTGGGTCATTTGTAATTAGGTTTTGAATTGTATAGAGCATACTTGATGCATTTCTGCGTGGGAGATGCTTCAACATGCAATAAAGATATTAAGAGAAAATGCCTCGAGATGGTATTTCTTTAATGTATTAGTTACCAGGAACCTGTAATGTGCGTGTGTACATCGTACTAGCATACAACGTTTGTTTCATGTTGAAGGTTGTAAAAAAATAGATAAATGAAATACTGAAGTAAGAGCTATGTTTCACGTTATGGAATACATTAAATTATAAAAAACAAATTACTATATATTGATAATAAATGAGTATTATGGGCAAATAATAAATATTATTAATAATAAAGATATGTTACGACGATTCCGTCTATGACAAACACAAGCTCATCAAAACACTGTCATTTGCTTTTCAAAATTCTCTGCATTCAGAATGCATTAAAGTCCTACATGTATAAACCTTTGCAATTTAGCAATAAGCATATATATATATACAGTGCCCTCCAAAATGTCCTTAGACAAAATTAGGGTTGAATAGCGTACATATTACAGTTTATGAAATACTGATTAATATGAAAAAACGATTACTTAATGTGTACAAAGTTGAGCTTATGTATATAGCATTAGAGCTGCAACGATTCACCGGAAAGTCGATTTGATGCGATTCGATATTTTTTCTTTCGATTCGATTTTTTTCGATTCGATTCATCTATTAGAATAATTTACTCCAAATATGCATTTATACATTTATTTGAGAGTAAAACTATTTATTATTGATAAAACAAAAGTGTTACTCAAATTAAATTCACATGAAACCCGAAAATCTGCTAAATTAAGATTGCTTCTTTAAGTACGAAATGGACTGGGTACGAATATAAAGGTCACGAAAATGTATCATTAATGTAATATCAACTAAAACATATCTATATATACAACATGAAACATAACCGCTGCTGGGAGTTAGTGTCTTTTAGGTGCCCTTTTGCTTTTATGATTATAACTTATGTAGATACGTTTAAAGGTCTGTATCAAATCGAAATTCGTGGGTCCCGAATCGAAATCAAATCGCCGCCGTCGCAGTCGAGTTTCGATGTATCGAATCGAATCGTTGCAGCCCTATATAGCATATGATAAAAAATACATAAAATATACCAATATTCTAAGGGATGTATAGATAATATTTACATAGGTACTGTATATGTATGGTATATATGGACTAGTACTACAGAAGAATGAATAGTTATTTGTTTTTACTTTTTACAAGCACTTTTCTTCTTTTCCTCCAAAATTTTAGATAACCTATTAAGTGCAAAAACATAAAGAACATTACACAACAAAATAACTAAATACCATATTATTTAGATAAGAAATGAATCATGTAACGTGGGTTTCGCTTTACAATACATGTCTCTTTTGTTCAACATAATAGCCTTTCGATAGTTCATTACTTACACGTGCACTACTCCTACTATGCAGATTTCAAATTGAACTTCCATTTTTCATCACATTAAATAATACATGAGCAGGTATTGAATCACAGGTATCAGAAAACCTTACCACAGGAGTTAAAACGGAGGAAATTCAGCCCTAAATTTAGTCCATGCAGCGCATGAACAAAACTAAATATACATGATAGTATATATTTACCAAAATCTGATGTAATAAACAATGAATATAAATTTGGTTCATGTGCCATAAAGATAAATTTATAAATATGAGACCATACATACTAATCAAATCTCCGTATGCTATTGTGTTTAGCGATAGGAATTGTATAATGAATATAGTGAATTACATGCTAAATGATACATTCCGGATTCAAATAAAATGGTATTCCAAACACAAATGCACAAAACAAACACAAGAACAAAGTGTGCAAGAAAAGAAGATAATAAAATAGAACCCTTCTAAGAGGATGCTGAAGGATAATAGTGACAAAGGAAGATGACGAGAAGGTCACATGCGTAAAGATAAAATACAACACAATGATTGCAGTAAGTGTTGCGCAGTATAACCTTTAACACCTTGGTTCGCCGTTAAACTCATACAATCGGACATAAATGACCAGTTTTCCTAAACAAATCGCTAGCTAGCGCTTCGTTCACTAGTACCCTCGATTTGATATCACATACTTCATTACTTTTAGTATAAGAATTAAGGGTACCAAAAGACAAAGCGCTAAGTAACGATTTCCTTAAGAAACTGACCAAACGTGACGACCACATTAAAACATTTATTAGTAAATGCGTGTTTTTTAATACACAAACAATCTTAGATTCTGTCAATAATTACTTTAAAGAAGGCGCTACAAGTTGTTATTCTAAACAGATTTACCGTAACATTAAAATTAACGTAGAAATGCCGGAAGACACCATAAACAGGTACATAATTGACGTGATGTAATGTCAGAAAAACAATGTCAGTATAAAGTAAGAAATCTTATAAACGAATAAACGCCATGTTGAAATAATAGACTAAAACAAAATCATTTTCTTTGACAGTGTTTTAAAGTGATTTAAAGAAAACAATTGGTTCACAATCTACGTCTCCTTCTCTTATTCCCAACCATTTCTAGATTGTCAATACGCAAAACCATTCTGAACTCATCGGCCATTCACGAGGTGCTCCGAATGTATGCACTATCTCAATAGCAAGTAAAGTACATTTCATAACTTGGAAAGTTAATTTACTCTTTTGTAGAATTGCGGAAATTGAGCTACTTCCTCTAGACTGTTTCCAGTACAAATACGACCAGTCAATACGTTGTTTGTAAATGCTTGATGTAATCAACTGACATACAATGGAACAATCAATATTTGATATTGCATACAATTTTAATACATTAATACCAGCTACTATTTATATTTCTTTATAAATGTTGACATGACTTCTACTTTAAAGTTCTATTTATTTATCACAATTTGTAGACTATTTAAAGGCGATACTCGCAACACGAATCAAAGATACAGAACGTTATTTATAACCAAAGCTAAATTAGATTGTTGAAAACTATTGTAAAGTGTTTGTGGAAATGTCTACATACAAGGTATTTTTAAAAGCATTCAGGACATAAAAATCGTCATAATTTTAATGATTTTGCAATAGCCAAAGTGATATCTTTATACAGTAAAGTTCTGCTATTAAGACCACCGTGATTGTTTCAAAATAAATCGATTTTCGACAATTTTTAAGTCCCAACTCCCAAATGCTTAATTTGACAACCCCGCTATTATGACGATTGATTTTGATGGTCCTAGTAATAGAACTTTACTGTATTGGACATTTACTGTGTGAATACAAATAACTATATGGAATTCTTGAGACACTGGTCCTACTGTTAATTGAATACGCCAACTACCAATTGAATTATTCAGACATAACATCATATAGTTCCATTGAGCAAAAATTTATCGCAAATATCTTAACAACGGAAAAGGAAATAGTCATGAATGGTTTACAAAGTCTAATATCAAACTTATTACTTAATTGACCTCTCCTTACTATAGAGTTACATCAAACTAAATTACATGTAAGAATAGTATAATTATATCCAACCTCGGTGATCCAATGAATTATATTCGGAGTAAATATCATAAGTAATCCCTATGTTAGAAATATGAATAAATTTTGTTCCTTTTGGGAATACAAGAGTACATGTAAATGTAACTAACCCGCATTGAGCATCAAAATCACTGCCAACTCCCATATAATCAGAAAACAATAAACTGTAAATCAAAGCGCTTACAGCGCTGTCGGATATGGGTTTTGACAAGCGGACTACTTAAATTGCAGGAAAATAGTCACTTAAACTACGCATGCGCGGCCTTATGTAATCGTCCGCGTGGGATTGAAATGAGAATTTACTACAGTTCGTTTTTAACCATAGGGAAACCTGTGTAAAAACGAGATAAAATGTTTAAAGCAGCTTGAAGTCATGGTTTATGTCCACATTATTATCATTAATTTGGAATAATGATTCCCTAAAACATTTATATGTGCTCTACAAAGTGACTAAAGTGAGTTGAATAAAGAGCAATATTTCGATCCTTTTACCTGACTTTTTATCAGTTCCTTCTTTAGAAATATCTTTATCTGTTTCGTTTTCATTGTTGTCCTTACAGTCTCTTGGCGTTGCTTGATTTAAAGTCTTTGTTGCCGGTACAGGAGTGTTGTTTTGCGTTCGCTGTGCTCGCTGACTTGAAAACACCTTAGGACTCGTTTTACCCTGAAAATGGACAGTTTGATCAATATGATTGGCGAGCTTGAACTAATAACTTACATGCGAAAATGATGAAAAAGTGAAATGAACTTAATTTAATCAGAAATAATATAATTGGTGTCGAATAAAATGAAAACTCAATTGTGTTAGAGATTTGATTTAAACTAACTGATCATAATTTAAGATGGTTCAATTTTGTGTTACGTATATCAATTAAGTTAGCACAGTAAATAATTACTTTGAGCAGATCTGACATGTTAAAATCAGATCAACAAAGGTAAAAAGTAAGCATTGCGTTAATGCAGACTAAAACTTACAGCATCTGTAGAAAATTGTGTCCTTTGGAGTATTCGATGGTCTGCAGCAATTTTCCCAGACGCTCTCAAGTTCCCAAAATGCTTCACTAACTTCCGGTAAATGAGGTAGTACATAGCAGTGGCGCTACTGGGAACATTTCCGGTTACAAATCGTATTACTTCCCCAACACGGTAACCTTGGTTTTCACTCATATGTTTAAGGATACTGTTTTCAAGTGCCTCTGATCTCAGGCGGTTAGGGCATGCCGAACGAGGTAATGGCTGACCTGGTCCTGTGAAGTAAAGAGATTAGTAGTTTGTTACTATATTGTATGTGTAGCCAGTCATTGCGAAAATTGCTATTGCAGAGTTAGACTTAGAAAGCAAGAATGAAAACCTTGATAACACCGAATAGCAAGAATAAGAAATGTAGAGAAAGAAACAAATTGAGGTAAGGACATTCTGAAATGGAGAACATATTGAGAATGAGGACAAACTAGTATTACGAATGAAGACATATTGAGTATGAGGACATACTAGTATTAAGAATGAAGACATATTGAGTATGAGGATATACTAGTATTAAGAATGAAGACATATTGAGAATGAGGACATACTAGTATTATGCATGAAGACATATTGAGAATGAGAATATACTACATGTAGTATAAAGGATGGGGACATATTAAGAATGAAGACATACTAATATTAAGGATGAAGACATATTGTGAATGAGGACATACTAGTATTAAGAATGAAGACATATTGAGTATGTGGATATACTAGTATAAAGAATGGGGACATTAAGAATGAGAACAAATTACGAGGGAAAAAGCTAATAAAGTAGGTCTTGTGGTTAACTACCAGAAAAACGTCTATGGATTATATTTATGTTTTATTTTTTTATTTTTTTTACATTGAATCAGCAGACAACGCGTTCATAAGCATTTGATTAATATTGATACTTTCATTTTAGAGGTTAATTAGTATGTGTGTTATTAGTAAATGAAGGTAATGACCACTAAGGAACTTGTAAGCAGTTTATGATATTGACAATCGATCTGTCTTATGGCAGAGAAATCTATCATCTATTTAGAGGTGATTACTAGACGTATACAGTCTGAATATACCATACAATAAATCGATGAAATAATCTCACATCTCTCATACAGCCTTACTATCAACATCTTATCTTGACTATAATAGTTCACATAATGATTGATAAACTGATTGTAGAATTAGAGTGATGACATAAAAGACATCACATTAAACTCCTACACATGATAGGAAATTTGTTTGTCGAAGATTAATTAAGTACATGAACATGCATTTAAGAATGGTATTGACATTGGTAATGCATAAAAGTTAGTTGATACGTGTACTCAGCTTGATAACATTGGAATTGACAATTATAAGGAATTTTTAATCAATGCATTTAACATTTAGAAATACAGTGTAGACAAATACGTGTCAATATTAGCTCTATCTGAATCGATTGTTTTGATAGCGGAACAAACTAAATATTGGGACCTTTTTCTTCTCAAATGAAGCACATTTTACTTAAAATTTGTCAAAAAACGCATGATTTTGTAATATCAAAATGGTTTGCACAGCGGATCTTTTCTGTACAAAAGACGTTTGCAAAACAGTCATTTAAAAAAGAACACGAAACAATCATTTAGTTTTAAATATACTATTGGTTTAAAAAAAACGAGTAGATTTACCGATTGGTTAAGATTCCACATAGCGATAGCATTTGACAGAGCCAATATAAACTGAATAGGAAGGGATAATTATGTACATGTGTTTAAAATACAATAGAAAATTTTCAAAGTTATTTTGTACCAATCTATTTATTTAAGTAAAAAACTTAAAACGATTATTAAAAAAGGGATATCAATAATGTCGAATACGAACGGGCTGAACACCCGATTCACTAGAACATTTCGTCACGAACCTTCGAGTTCGAGCTTTCAAACATTTACAACATGCAATTTGAATAACCTAAGACACCTATTATTCTGTGTTGAAATCTTACATTCAAAAACTCTGATCAAGCTACAGATTATTTAGTAATACTAATGGAATAGTTTAGACATTGATTAGATCGTGCTATAAACTAAATGATCACAAGTACATTTTGTATTTAAATAATTTACATGATCAAACTAATGCCTAATACCTTATCAGATAAAATCAGGTATTAAAGACGTTAGTTTAATTAAAGCAATTAGAATATTTGTAGACATTTTAAGAATCGTCTTATTGCAGAGGTTGTAGTTAGTGCTATTTGTGTTTCTAGGTTTTTAGCCCGCAACATTTAAGCGTAGACAGTTGCCAAAATAACTTAAAATAAAAATGCTTTAAAAAAGCATCAAATCAAAAACAGAATATAACAGAATATCATGATGTTTATAATGCTATGTTTGATGCAATAACCCTACAAAGCTCAAGCTTGATATATTTTGTTCTTACGGAAAATTACAAAAAAGACGAGAACATTAAGACGTACATACTGAGCAAATCGTACTATTGCCCTATTTGAAACTACATAAACAAATGCGACAAATTCAGGATGGCAACTGCATAGTTGCAGTATGTTTTGTATTAGATTTAAATCAACAAATTTTGAATTATTGTCAATTGATGCAAAAACATTCATGCCAATGTTTGCTAGCAATACGGTTTCAGTACAAGAACATGGAGTAGATGTCAGAGTGTTTCTGATGTATATGAACAACATGTTCGCTGCTAAACACTGCTATAAAGTTAAATGTTTTGTGTTTCAGAAACGCATGAATTTATATATTGACAAGCCATCAGTAAAGTTGTATATACATGTCTGAATATCAATTAGAACTTGTAATTGCTAACCTTCTGCAATCCATGGATGTTTTAGTATCTCTTCTACAGGTATACGACGATCTGGGTCTGGATTTAATAATTTCTTGATTATATCTCGACATTCTGTAAATAAAAGTTTAAAAAAATAAAAACATTTATTTCCTGATTGTTCAAAACGTGCTAACTCGTAAAGACGGGATCGCTCGAAGTCACGCTGAGATCCCGAACAAATCTCCAAACAAACCCTAATCCAACCAATAACTGATCTCAGTATGGATCACTCGAAGTTTTGGCAATCCCATTGCCTCATGGACATTTTATTCCGATGGTCAATATGATGTTTTAGGTCGTCAAGGAAGATTTAGTGATTGTTTATTTGAGGTCCCATTTTCAATGTTGAAACTTTATACTACTCAGTACTCACAAAATCTTTACTGAGTGTTACAGATTTGGGAAAATGGATCGCTCGAAGTTATACAAAGGTCCCGAGCAAATCTCCGAACAAACCCTTATCAAAAAATGATCAGAAAATGCAGTCACACAAAATTGCTGTCTCCGAAGCTTCTGGCAATTATATGATCATCTGGTTCATCATTTCAAAATCTTCGCCTACCAGTAATTTTGATCACCATGGGAAATCAAATTGTTGTTCGTTTGAAACCTGTTTTCGATGTTGAAAAGATATACAAAGAGGCTCACAGGGAAGATTGGACTTTGCTTAACTGTGTTGCCTCGATAAATAAAGTCTTTACAATTATTATTTTCATCATACTACTCATAGTACCTTTACAAATGCTAAAGGTATTGCAAAATGCAACCCAAGAAAATATCCTGTCATTTCAAAAATCGATCGAACATTGACCCACAAGGAGATTGAGTTTCTCAATATTGAGAGGTCAATCTCTTTGACATAAGAAAGTGATATTTTACAAACAATAATATCAATGCTATATAATTAAGATCATTGATCCTGGCATTAATATAGAGAATGTTGACCAATAGATTTTGAAAGCATCATGAATGTTTAATATTACTGTTTACAATGTTATGAAATTTCCCAATCACGTGATCGATATGGATAGTGTTCGTTTTGGAGATGGTTTAAAAGTGAGATATGGGATTGTTTACTTGTATGGTGAAAAGTTTGCTTTCTCGAGTAAATATATGAAATTATTTACAAGTTACAGATTAACAGAATCATGTTTTCTTGTTTTACATTCACGATTTATATAATTTGCATAAACCCTACTAAATGTTATGCTACATGTACTTTACTTGGAAAACTGATTATTACAGTTCCTGGTTCCAATTAGCAGTAGGATACGTGCAGGATTTTAAATATAGTGTCACGCAGAGTTTTTGCTGGTTCGAAACCCACTTGGGCTGTTTATACCCTTTCATGAAAATTTGACAATAATGTCGCCTCCCTTTTATTAATAAGGTATATGGAGAAGTTGTCGGTCTTGTGAAGGGGTAGATGAGTATGGGTTTTAGCATTCTCGTACCCAGTGGACACAAAGTGACATCAAGGTTGTCGGTCTAGATTGAGATTCATGATACCCGCTGGATACGAGAATGTGGTAATAGGGTCCAAGAAAACTATCTAGAATAGGTGAACAGGTCATTGTAAAATGACCATTATTTGCGTTGACCCGATGTTAAACCCAATAAAAATACCACCTCCATTTAAAAGACCAGAAAGCTCGAGTGACACACGTGTTGTATGCTCTAGTTTGCAGGCACATTGTAGGCGTCTATTGTATTATTTTCAATCGCTTCAATTTGTGTTCATTACAACCAAGGTGATAATTACTGAATAATTAATAAATGTAAATAAAGTTTGTTTATCGTAGATACATCATCAAAAGTACTGTTAAACCCATAGGCGGTCGACTCTGTTCCAAGACAAAATTGTAACTTCTTAGAACTCACGGAACAATTATCTGAGAGAGGGCAACATACAATTTGTGAAGGGTAATTCTGACAAAAAGTCAAAACGGTGTTTTATCAGTATCTATAGTCTAGTTTTTACAACTATCACTAAAAAGGTAAACACCGATTTCTCTATTTCTGTTCATGAATACCAAATTTGTCCAGTGAGTTTTGATTGTTAACCTAAATCCTCCGCACCAAAAATAGAAAAGAGCCGTAAACTAGGTCAAGTACGAACATATTTTGTGCAGAGGATTCAGAGTCATCAATTAAAGTTCACAGGCTTATTTGGGAATTTTCGAAAAAATAACAGCAACAATTAATGTATAGACTACGAGTATTTCACTCTTCTTCATATTTTGGCTGATGCAAGAAATTGGTGATAAACATAATTTGTTTACCTTATACATAAAATCACGTGACTATATACCGTGTTAGTGTGGTTTTAGTGTAATCTTACCTCTAGAGATTGATTCAGGTAATGGATTCATTTGTCCTGTTATCATCTTGTTATGTAAAGCTTTAATGTTGAATGGTTCTACAGTAAATGGAAGGTTTCCAGTCAACATGGCGTACATATTCACACCACTGTAAAATAACAACATGTATAATGATAATAATTCAAAAGCTTTACAAGAAATGTCGAGACCATTGGTAGTGTTGAAACAGCAAACACTCAAATAATTAATCCATTTTTAAATCAAAGCTGGTAAGATGAACGCATCTACTACATAGCGATTTTAATTCCATTTTTTAGAATTTAAGTCAAATCATTTTATGTTAATCTTTTTAGGTAGGTTTTTTTCTGTTGCTTTTCCTGGTATGTTTTCTAAACCCATTTTAAAGAGATTTTCTTAATGTGTATATTACATTCATCAGCTCAGTATACCATCTATGTAGTCAAAATGTTGATAATGATTTATTTTAGAATAAGATATCCAGAGAAAACTAGCCGTAGCTGTTCCCAAGTCAGGTTGAGAAATAGTGAGGGCGATCAACACTGATGAGACCAGCGTAGGAAGAAGGTTCTACCGATGGAATGGCTTACTTGACACTTAAGTTATGCCCATGACCTGCACATAATGCGTCCTTAAGAGAGGACGGACCCTCGTGAAAAACTAAACCCATAACAGAAGAAGAAAGATTAGGAACCATGGAGCAATCTTGACAATAACAGTTAACATAAACTAAGTCCATGGTGACGTGGTGGGAGGATACATAATGAATGGTTAACCTATTTTGATCTAATTACACTAACAATTCTCATCAAAGTCCATCATTAACCTAAATATGGTAAGTATACAAGCCTTGTATGTGTAAGTCAACACTATTTATAGAATATATCAGTAGCCAAACCCATGTATGTCTTATATAGGCATACACTTCTATTTCTAGAGCTACGAGGCCCAAGAGGTTTTCAACAATGTCTTTTAAAGTCCCATAAATGTTACAGTGAAGTTCCGTAAAAACAACAGACTTACAGATTCTACTGATTTTTAAGTAAGCCAAACGCTAGCTCATAAACGTGGTCATGTATCAGCTCAAGTTTGACCTTTTTCATGAAAAAATGGTAAAGAAACATTTCAGGAAAAGCATCAATAAAAAACACTAAGGGGAGAGCCGTAACTAAGTTGTAGAACTTGTGGCTCAACCCGATTGCCGTATATACATTTAGTTATGTGTTATAATTATATTTGTTGTAATTATGTAATTGAAAAATGTATTTACGGGCAATAAAATATGTTTAAACCTAACGAAATTTGGGGAAAACGAATTTAATATTTGAGATAACATGGATCCTCTAACAGTGTAACATTTCCGTCTTCCTATATAAAATTTAAAATGAACCCATATATTTATCTGTGATTTCTCTGTAATGCTTGAGGAATGGGCAAAAATGCTATAAAAAGTACAAAAGTTTTAGGACACTCAGACAGGGGAATTTTTTACCTGGGAAGAGGAAAAATATATACTTTTTGGAGAGGGGAATGGGGCCCAATTTCGGCCCAAAAATGGCTTGAAAAAAAACACTGCAGAAACAATAACCTGATGGGGTTTGAACCTCGGAACAGACAGTGGCAAAATAATTGCCACTGGGGCTTTAAACCCGATTCTAGGGTGCAACAACCTTACACCTGTCCAAATATGTTAATGAAGAAATATATCTGCGCGTTGTTATCTATTAATTACCCCCTTTCCATTCATTTTATGGCGTTTTTATTGTTATAACACATATTATTTATAATTGACTTGTTCGCGTCTTGTTTGGAATAAATATGTTTTTAAATCGCTAAATGTCCATTTGCCTTCAAATGTAAACAAGAATAAGACTATTTTGCCATGCTAACAGTTCACTTGAATAGTTACATGATTTGTCTTGGTGGTCATCAATGTCTTACTGCAGTTTTATTTCGTAAACTCTGCACGTTCTTGATGCTTACACGCGTCTTCTGATTTCTTACAAATAAATTCAATGGTTCAGCGCAAAAAATAAAAGAACATGTTAATAAAGAAGACTTGCTTAAAATCAATAAGTGTAATCAGTTAACAATAAAAACAAACTTAGTCTACATGTACATAAAAACGGTCAATGATCCAATTTGAACCCCAAGAAAAAATCATACACCAAAGGAATTGAGAATGCTATTTTTATCTCACATCAAACCTAAAGTTGCTTACGTATTCTAATATTTTACTGACAATGGAACCATCGCACGAGAATATTGTAGGAACGTGCATAGTGTGACTGAATCTTAACAAAAATTTTCTTAAGAAGTTTGTGCTCCAAAAATTATTGCTTTTTAAGGTAGCAATAAAGAATATAAAGAATTTTACAGCATGGCATTGTTCTCTCATTCAAACACGAAGCTTGCGTGCGCAGCTGATATAAAAATCTCATGATTTCTTTTCTGGATCAAATTGCTATTTGATGGTATTTCATGGCATTGCTAGCGACATGCAATATGCATGAAATATTAGGTCGTGTAATGTTTGGAGATGAGCAGAAAAAAAACAATTTCTTTTTTAAATTTATACATTGTATTGTGCGTAAAGTTTGACCCCGACCTGACCTTTATGCAAGAATATTCATTACATTGAATACGAATGTAGTATTAATGCTCGATTACACCGTGGCCGTGAGGATTATGAGTAAAATTTAACACACAAACATACTTCTTTAATTTTACAATCGCTGCGGAAGTGTAGAAATAGGCGTGGTACTGATTTTCGTCGGGATACTTGTTGATAATTATTAGATGCAAATGTGAAAGGTCAGATCTGGGTCAATTTTTACGCAAAATATTTCTATGATTTATAATAACATTAGAAAATATTACAACGGAGAAGTTCGGTTGTTTTTGAAAGGCACATAATCGAATTTGAACTTAGAATAGTTTTATAATCATTTTAAAATGGTCCAGTTTTGATACTGAAATTCTTGTTACCATACTACATCTTGATGGTCAAATGGCCAAATGCTAAACTTAGCCGATAGCTAATAAACAGATATACATTTGTGTATTATTTATTGCATACCCGAAGGCCTAAGGTATACTCACCCTCGTACCCAGAAGTTATTAAGATTCTCAAGCTAGATTGAGCT
The DNA here is from genome assembly GCA_025267735.1 of Mactra quadrangularis. Classification (NCBI taxonomy): domain Eukaryota; kingdom Metazoa; phylum Mollusca; class Bivalvia; order Venerida; family Mactridae; genus Mactra; species Mactra quadrangularis. Next base: position 53,187,491 of record CM046309.1, on the reverse strand, counting down.
AGAATGAGAATCTTGATAGCCTCTGGGTACGAGAGTGGGTTTTTTGGCGATGAATCGAGTTTGAAGACCATGGTAGGAACAGTTATAAATTCAATTTAGAATTAGTAATTCTCCTTTCGTAGCGTAGCCTTTCTTATATACAAATGTCGACATTATTATTATCATGGGCATGGAAAGTAGTACACTTAGTGTCTAAACTTGAAACAACGATCCTATATAGCGGAGAAAATATAACAAAGCTGTAACACATTTTCAAGTGATTTTACAACGTGACCATAGCGGCAACAAGGCTTGAAGAACTTTAACTTGTTTTATGTTTCGTATAGCGTATTGACACATATTGTGAAGAGTATAAGTAATTGTAGAATCATTTCACGGACATTCAGTACAGCAAGGTTATGTCTAGAATTGCTGCCATGATAGACTAGTGACTGAGAGAACATGTTAGTGTAATGTACTCTCTGTACCCGTATTATATGGTGACAGCACATTGCCATCAACGTGATATCACATCTGACACATTTTTATATAAAAAGATCACACAATCTGATGACATAGTACACCCTTTTTATGACAAAAATAACCAGAGTGTTAAAATGTTTCGTTTTTAATGTTTCAGATTTTGAGGGTCAGAAAAAAGTTCATTCTGTAAACATTTTCAACTAGTCTTTATGTTATCTTTGTACCACGGACTCGTCCGTCAGTTCGCCTAAAAAATGCTCGCGTACGGTCGATCATACTTAAAAAGTTGACAGTTGTCCAAAACAGTTAATACAGACAATGCGTTCTACGTTATTGATTATAAAAGTCTCTTTAGCGTTCTGCGCATGCGCGATATTGACCCCAAAGTAACCCTATACGACTACAGTTTCTCATGTATAGTTCCGCAAGATGGTCATGTACAAATATACTTACATGCTCCAAACATCAACTTGAGGTCCATATTTTTTACGACCGAGAAGTTCAGGTGCAGCATACGCCGGGCTTCCACATTGTGTGACACAGTATTCCTGTACCTTTGGTCCTTCTTTTGTTTGTACTAGTTTTACACTGTTACTAAGTCCGAAATCTATCAATAAATGAATAAAGAGAATCATTACAAGGTATAATATTTAGTAATAAGGAAAAACTTTAGTAATTTGATTTTCCATTCACAGTTTAGTTTCATCATCATCATCATCAACATCATCATCATCATCATCATCACCATCCGTTTCAGTTTATACTGGCTGTTGATTAATCCTTGGCAAGGGTGAGGCCTGTCAGTCTCGTCTGGATCGAAGTCTTCCTCTCCATGCCTGGCGGTCATGAGGGTTGGTGTCATTGCACTTATCTATTTAAGCTCGATAGCGAAACAAGTTCTTTCAATTTTGATTCATTTCTCTCCAGTTCGCTTCCAGGTTCTCTAATACTGAACCAGTTTGAACAAGTTTCTTGCTCAAGGAAACAATGGGGTAGGTTTTTGGATAAGATTTGAACCACCCTCGAGCTGACTATCTAACGCCGTAACCACTCAGTCCAGCCCTGCTTTACATCAATATTGAAAAGGTTAATCTCAGACAATATGTCTGCTTTGAATATATTTTAATAATTACATTTGTTTAATCAGTTAGCAACAATGCAGTTATATCATTAACTGGCTCTCGTATTTTAAATGTAAAAGATATAAAAAATGTTTATAATATTACCTATAATCTTTATATCTTTTGATTCGTCTAACAATAAGTTTTCTATTTTCAAATCTCTGAAAAACACACGATATAATTTTTAGTTACATTTTAAGTCTATAAAATTAGACCGAAACAATATAAAAGAAACTTAATTTGTATCCAAAGAAGTATATTGTGAAATCTAAAACGTAAAGCCAGGGATTCTATATAACAGAGATTTGTAACAAAGTGCTTTTTTAATTTTCACGGTCGTCACTGTCTATAACTGGCTGAAGCATGCTGTACAAACTATTCCAGAGTTTAAAAACTTGATTTATGTTTTTGCACACGTCTTCCATGAAACTTGTAGATGTTTTTGAAGTTTTTTGACAAAAAATTGTTGCAATATGACCGAAAATATGACTTTAGGTGATGTAAAATGGGGCTAAAAATGGCAGATCGGCGGGAAAATGCATTATTTTGTGAAACAGTCAGTGAGCGTAATTTACCTCAAAATCACCTAGAAACACATTTTTCCTAACATTTATGTCAATTTAAATGGTACTGGTACAAAATTTCATGTGAATATCTTCATTTAAACTTGTTATACTTGTTTTCCGTATGGGCCGAAATAATAGCGACGACAGTGAAATTTGATGAAAATCTATTACGTTTACTTATCGTTACAAATCCCTGTTATATAAAATCCTTGGTAAAGCTTAAAGGTAAAACTTGGTTTGTTTTCTTCAGTTGGTCATAATTCGAGTGTTGCCTACAAGAATGTAGTAAGTGTATTTCATTAAAGAGCGAGTTAGTACAGTTTTGCGGGCAACCCTCAAATTGCTTTTATGGATCTGTCAGGTAATTTTCCGTTAGTATACTATACTGTAGTAAGTATTTGAATCAGCGGGATTTATGTAACCGCTATCGGGTGTTGTTGAGAAGTTTCGCTATTTGATCATAAGTGTGATATGTGATAAGGGTGATAAAGTGTGACATCTCTGAAAAAAAGACGCATATTCTTATTATCACCTGAAAAGATTTTATGATGACCTAATAAGATGTACTGATAATTTTGTTTAAAACCATTCTTACAACACATGTCGCCGCTATTTCTCCTGTACTGTAATAAAATGTTTCCTAATATGATATAATCAGTCGCATGAACTTATTATTACAACCTAATTAACGATTTCTTTCCATGTTTAATTATTGATGATACCATATCTGGCCCGTTCCGGTTTTTTTATGGAGGACGGAAAATACGGACTTTATCAACGTCAATGGATATTCATATAAAAATGGTGTTAGAGAAGCCCTTGAAGTTGTATGAGGGAAAAATGAACTTTTATTGCTTGTTGTTTAAGACTTCATGGTCCAAATTTAGCTTTTTATGGTACAGATCAGTCAAACGCGTGCAAGTGTAGTGTACCAGTTTGAAACCAGACTTATTTATTAGTTAAGGTGAATGTTTTTGTGTTGTAAAGGGACTCACACTATTCCATTTCTCGATTTCATTGAATGATTATATTTGAATCTTGGAGTGTTACTTTCCATCTCTGACTTCAAATGATTCATGGAAGACATTTTCTCATCAGCACCATTGTTTAAAACAATCGAGTGCAGCAGACGAACATCAAATTCTCTCTTTTTTTACCTATCGTTTTTTTTTTCTAAATAATAAATTAAAGCTGCTCATTCACAGATTTCAACTTAAAAGTAGGTATCGACTAATCTGAAAACTTTACCATAGGACAGAAACAGTTTGGAAGCCGAAAAGCAGCGTTTCAAAAAATGACAATACATTGTATTAGTGCGATTAGACACATTGACACACTGTCAGTCTAGCATACAGTTACCCTGCTAATTTAAATACTCCATACAGTTCTCCTGTACTCACGAACGATAAAATGGATACCAGTATTTGTGTACAAGGAATATCAAAACAAGTATCAAGTATTTAAATCAGCGAGGCTAATCTATTCGTTACTGACAATTAAACAATACAAATGTAAGACATAGTGATTTTATACATAAAAGCCAACCCCGTTAGAAACAGTAAAGAGGGTTTAAGAGCGATATTTAGACTTTCCGTTGTATTTCTCGTAACCAATCAGACAATTTGTCTAAAAATTCAACTAAATAAAAGAAGATTGTTAATTCATAATATTAAATACGTTTATATTGTGAGTTATATACGATAGAGCCATTCTGTTATTACATCATAGAATTCTTTACACCAGCTAAATATCATTCTCGTACCCAGAGTCTAGTATAGGATTCTCAATACTAGCATATCCTACTAGACTCTGGGTACGAGAATGGCTAAATATATAAGAAGGATGTAAATACATGGTAATGTATTGTATGTTACATGTTTTAGAGTTATCAATCGTTAAATAATTACAAAAAGACTAGCCTTAAACTATCAAGAATTCATTTTCTAAACAAAATTTCAGACAATGAAAGGTAATTTTAGAAAATAAAAAAATACCCCAAATCAATGAATGGATGGCTTTAAAATGCGTGGGAGAAAGTCATTTTTGTGTAATGGGAAATATCAGTCAAAAATGAGAAACAGAAACCGAGAGTATCTCCCACAGAGCTCTCGTATTAAATTCTAATCAATTGATTAATCACCCACCTTAATTAATTAAGATAAAACAAGTAAGGTCAGTGAATTTTGAGTTAAGTCAATTTCTATATATGTAATTACGCTCTATCATTGCATGCAAATTCTAGATAGTAAGTCTTATTCAGCGTACATTTCCTGATAAGGGGTTTAAAAGAAAATAGAAACTTGATCAGAATGGTTGAGGTATTTTTCGAGGATATGCAATAAAATATGTTTGAGAGATGGGGAAATTTTATGTTTAACATAGACACATCGCCTGATTGGACGAGATTTTTATTGGTGTCATGTATGTTCAGTGTCCCCGTGCTGTCAAATAGGTACTAGGTATTCCAAAAGTGGCTGAGACCTTAGTTTAAAAAACTGCTCTAGTAATGGTGAGTTATGTTTTGAAGTGGCTTATATTGTGCAAACATATGTTCGGGTGAAGAAAGCATTTGGCGTTGCTTGTGGACTATTTCTAACTCACCTTTGTGTCAACAGAATATTTATCATTTGGTGCTACTGAGAGTTGTATATATTTTTTTGATCTTAAATGATTGAATTCGTCATTTAAAACACATGATATTTTCACTCACAATACTTGTGGCTTATTCCTTGTTTATTTTTTCATTTGTGCATTGTCCTTTTTTCTCAACTGTCAAAGCTTGAATAATTTCACGGTGACTGAATGCATTGTTTTTGTACTGGTGGCCTTATTGTCATTAAATATATCTTGACTAAAACATATCATTCGACATGAGTAGATTTACTCGATCACAGTACACACTTTTGGAAACTCATGAATGTATCATGACGATAATTTTAACAAACGCATTCACCGTGAAATTATTCATGTTTTGACAGTTGAGAAAAAAAACGAACTACATGTGTGTAACACAAATGCACTCACGTATACACTGGGTTTATTGGGCGATACTTGTTTGTTGGCAAAGGTATGGTGATTTGGAAGGGAAGAGTCAAACATGTAAAAACTATTACCTATGTAAGATGCCTAAACGATGTAAGTAGTCCACAGCGGAGACAATTTGGCGGATGTATTTCTTTACTTCGTTTTCCGGCAGTTTTCTCTTCTGTGAAATATAGTCCATGAGATCACCACCTTTACACATTTCTGTCACTAAATAATAGCTATTCTGAGTTTCCATGATTTCAAGTAATTGTATAATGTTATCATGTCGAATCATTTGTAATATTTTCCCTTCACGACGTAAATTTTTACGAACATATGAATCATCTCGACTCTTCTTCTTGTCAATTATTTTCACAGCTACCTAAAACCAAAAAATATAATTAAATAAAATGTGTCTATGTAAGAAAAACATTTTTGTGGCTTCGTACTTATTTGGGATAGTTGATAATTGATATTTGCTACTCTGATTTAGGAGATTTTCCAGCCGAATAAGATTTGTTTGTACTGGATGCATGGGTGCAGCACAAAGTAATTTTACACATTATTGCTGAAAAGTATGCAACACACGTTAAATTCTGTTGTTCTATTTTAATTCAACTTGGTTTGGCTGTTTTGTGCGGGGAAAAACATCAGCTTGAGTTCCATATTAAATCGTTTAGACCTTCTAAGCACTTTCTAATCTAATGGATGCGTTTCTAAGTTTTGAAGTTCATAATGATGAATACTTTAGCCAAACTGACATGTTTTTGTATCATTTGAGAATGAAGTTTGTTTGTGTGTTTGGGTTTTACGGCGCACCAACACAAAAAGGTCATACCGCACCGAATTGAGAATGTAGATGTAATACTGGTCGACTTTGGTGTAAGATCGATTTTTATTTCACCGAGTCAACCCAGTTATCTCCGTTCATCATGAAATATAATAAAATTGATCATATTGTTTAACTCAGAGTCATTTGGAACAATATTGTAAGAAAATTGTTGACAGAACAAAAACTGTTTCAAGTTGGGTTTTTTCAGTTCGATCAATGCAAAAGGTGAAATGAACCGTACTCATCAGGCATTGAAATTTGAAAATGGCTTAGACTAATTGATTTTAGCTAATTGGTTTTGCCAGCATGCATCAGATTTGAATAATTGGAAGAAAACGCGTGTTTGGTTTAATACTGATAATGTGTCTCATTTGCGGGAAATGTGGCAAGCAAAGATAATATCCTAAATGTCATAACACGTAATTTACCACCAAGGGCGTAGCTAAACGTATCATGTGAAATCTCGTGTCCCGAAGGGGGTAAAGGTTCGAACCCCACTCGGGGAGGTTATGCTCTTCCATAAAAATTAGACTATAATGTTAATTTTCCTCCATTGATTAGATAATATTGAGAAGTTTCCGGCCTTGAGTACTGGTTATAGACAAGGGTCCAGGAAAGCTAGGTTATGTGCGCTGGACGTCGTAAAATGACCTAAAATATGTTGATATGGCGTTAAATCTAATCAAAATAAATAAATATACTTCTAGTTAAATGAAATTTAATTTCATGATTAATTGAACATAATTTTATGGTACGCAGCATGTGTGCCATCAAAGAGTTTCATGTAGTATATCCCTGGCAGTGCTTTGGTTTTTGTTACATCATTAAAGTGACTAACGATTCTTTTGATGACTTCTAAATAGGTTAATTAAATATAAGCTGCGTATTACTTTATTGAACATAACACGGATGACGTATATAAAAAAAAATTCTGTACATTTTGTTTCTATTGTTTAATTCAAGACAATTTAAAACAACTTCCAATCATGAGTTGCGATTTTCTTAGAACGGAACAGATTCTTATTAAATACCATTAGACATGTATTATGGTGTTTTGTATTGAATTAAATACTAGAATGTTAGTCGTAGTGCGCACTTATGATCCATAGAGAACAAATAGAGATTGCGCAACAAGGAGTCGGGATTCTGTCACTCGACTGATACGCGACACTTTCTCTGCTCTGTCATAGAAAATACAAGGTTATATACAGTAAAACTCGGATATAACATACTCGCTGGGCCATAGAAAAAAGGTATGTTATAACCGAGGTATGTTATATCCATATAGCATACTAAGTATATTATATATCAGGATGAAAAACGGGCCAGAAAAAATGGTATGTTGTAACCGAGTGTATGTTTTAACCGAGTATGTTATATCCGAGTTTTACTGTATATAGTACAGTTTAACATCTCTTAAAAAACACCTACTGGGAGGGAGTAAAAAGTCTTGCTGTTCAGAGGTTGTTGCTCAGTAAAGGTTAAACTGAATTAAAATTACGCCTAAGGGAAATATCTACAGCTGTTGTTGCGCAGAGAATTTGTTCTGTAGAAGGCTGCTCTGCAGAGGTTATACTGTATATATTGTATTTCTAGAACTAAGATGGTTTCTTTCAGTACATGATTATAAGAAAATTAATCCGTACAGCATCAAGTGATGCTGTCATTCAAATGTCATACAAGATGTTTATTGATCAAGAAAAGTAATTTTACAATAAATACAGTCTGACGTTCATCAAGGTCTTTAAATACTAGAACAACAAAACCAAGGACGCTCTTTTAGATGTTTATGATTATCAATAGAAATATGAAGAACTTAAAGCCCTTACACGAAGATATAACGAGCCGGGAATCTAGTCGAATCTTTCGAATCTAGTGTCCAGAATGGGGTACGGGTTCAATCCACGAAAATATACTCACATCGGAGACTAAAAAATGTCTTAAAATGTCAAGTCTTTAAAATACATATACCATGCATTGAAGACACAATAAACATGTCAAACGATTTCCTTTTAACTCTTAGTTCAAAATTGTATCCATTTCTTTAAAGAGAGGGGTATTTTATAAGAACACACTAGATTCATTTTATTGTTAAGGTTGAATATATGACCCAAAAGCGCTTTGGAGCTTATTTACGTTATTTGGAAGCATTTGTTTTCTATCACAAGACTTCATCTAAAACATTTTGTGATCAAAACTGTTGTTTTAAGGTTTCGATCTACTTTCACTTTGAAATGCAATGAAACAAAAACATATTATAGCGAAAGTTTATTTACTAAAATATTTAGTTTTCAGAAGAGATGTTTGAAATAATATTTGTAATGTATCACATAAATTGTCTATTTTTTTGCAGTTTATAGACAGTGTTAGCCTTGATATAGGGGCTTTAATAAGATCATAATTATTTCTGTTTTCATGGCATTAAATTTTATCGTCCCATAACAGACGTACGGTATAAAATCGTCTAATAATGAAATATACAAACAATGGATAGAACAATAAAGTTAATGTCTCGAAACTTTATCAATATTGCTATAAAAGTAATGGCTCCTTAATATAGCTGGTCATTTAGTTGGTTTTAATGTACTTACAAACCATTTTGCGCTAAGGACATTCTGTCTTGATTTTAGAACAAAATAATGGAACTTTGGCATTGGAACGGTGACTAAGCAAAACAGCATCATAATATTTATTCCATTTTTACTAAAGCATTGTCAGAGGCGCAATGTGTCTCTAAACCAGGACTAATATATTTTGTTTCACGCTGAAAATGAATATTTACGTGAAAAGTGCTAATAGTTTGTTTGGGATTTTTCGCCGCCGCAAAATGACCATAAGTTTTGTTGACTCGAGGTTAATCCTAATAAAAATATCATTTTTCAAAAAGCAGAAAATGTAATGTACAGGCCAAAGTAAGTTCCCATATTGAATTAGTAGCGGACGTGGCCGAGTGGTTACGACGTTGGACTGGTTATCATTGGATAGCCAGCCTCGCGTTGGTTGGAATCCCATCCAAAACACACCCGGTTGTTTCCTTGCGCAATAATCTTTATCCTACTAGCTCAGTACTGGGGGACCAGGAAACGGACTCGAAAGTGATTAATATAAGTTGTAAGAACTTGTTTCCCAATCGAGCTAAAATAAAATAGAATAAACTTAGGTATCAAAAATGCGTTCATATATAAAGCATGAAATTATTGAGGTGTACGTTGAAAAAAAATAAAAAAAGTTTATTGAACTTAAAATTTTTTTGAATGTCCAACGAAATCAAGAACCTAAGACCTGGCGTCCACTTAGATCATCCTGACCCTCAGGGGTTTCCGCCTAGGAACGGACAGTGGCAAAATAATTTCCACGGTGGGGGTACCAGGTTCTAATACATGTATGTCTATAATGTATAGATATAAACAAACCATATGTGACACACCATGATCAAATAAATATTAAAAAACTTAAGATGATATCACAGCAGGCTGTTAACTCATAAACAATAGAACAGAACAATAGACCATTCTTTATAAAGTACTTAGTGAGACAACAATCTCCATACAGTCTGTCATCAGTAAGGTGATTGTATTCAATATATTTTAAATTTATATGTGTTGATACGTGCTGATTCAGAGAATATGTGGGTAAAAGTTTTAATTAAGAATGAGGATAGATACGTTAATTTATTGACCTTATCGTGATGTAACTCTGACATTAAAGCTTGCAAGTAAATACAGGGTACTCCAAAAGTCCTTTGACATAAGCCTGATTTTAGTATATTATTTATTTACATTAATATATTACTTTTTACAGAAAGTAACAATGGAAAATAATACTTTTTACTTTGTTATATAAAACAATTATATTGATCTATTTGGAATCCTTCGGTGGAATCTGGTGTCGTCTTCAGCTGTTTACGCTGCAGCCTGCAATCCGAACAAATTCAGTGCCTTCAGCGCTTTGATTTTAAAAGTCATCTAAGGAAATTCTAAAATTAGCATTAATCAATATATTGTATCAATTATTAGTTAACTAATGTTATAAGTTTAATTATTTTATGATTTAGAACAGACATTGCGCGAATATGCAAGTCTACTGCTCGAGGGGTTGTGGGTTCGATTTCCGAGAGGGGCATTCTTATGTGATGCTTGCTCATTATTCCTGCGGCCATTCGCCCTCCTACCACTGATTCTAAATCATGCAGGGCAGTTGTCAGTCACAGACGAAAGTATGCGCCAAGTAGTTGGTTAATAGCTAAATCCAGAGATTTAGCCTTTCCAGGAACAGTGAGTAGGTGGACTGACCACCGTTATATGACCTATACATTGTGTTGCTACGGCGTTAAACCCCAACAAAAAATAAGTATGGCAAGAACTGTGGTAAAATCACTTGCGGTACTTTTGATCAGGTCAGTTTTTCTAAAAATTTCGTTTGTCCAAGATTTTTGGATGGCACTGTATATGCACTAAATGAAGGTGGGGCTAATTAATGACGAGAATTTATCTTTACAGATTATCCTTTCATGATTTTAAACTCAATGCATGATGTAACTTTTTTGTAAGATATTTAAGAAATATTTGATTGATTCGTTTTTTATTTGAATATTTGATGTGTTACAAAACATCAATTTAGTATGTAAATTTAATTTCACTAAAGAACATTGCCTACCAAACTTGAATAAGTGTACTAATTAACGCTCAGTTTTTCAAAGGTATCATATAACAACAAAGTATAAACTGTACCAAAACGATGTCAAATTATTATCATATTATGCGAAATTTGGGAAGGGATTGGTATTACTAAAATAAAGAAAATCTTAGGACGAACAATACGTGTGCTTCATACTGACGTAGTTAGAGAGTAGTGGTCCCGTGGTAAGACGCACGCCTATGAATGAAGAGTTTACCGGTTCGAACCCCATTAGCGGCACTGCTAATCTCCTTGAGCAAGAAATCAACCTACAGTTGTTTTACTCCACCTAGGTGTAAATTAGTACTGTGAGGGATCACCTGCCTTAATGTGACTTCAATGATCAGGGCAGCGTATTATCAAATATCTTACGATAATATTACAGTACAAGTAATAAGGATTTACGACTAAAATATGTCGTAAGACCAGTGACAATACGGGCCCCAGGGGTTTTGGTACAAAATTATAAAGTCGGCTAAACAAGAATATGGAAGCAAATTTTAAACGGCATCTTAACTTTTTTATCTACTTTTTAAACACTGATCATGTTCTTGCGGCAGCTGATATGTCATAAATGGTTATCTAAAAACAGTAGTCATAAATCTTAAATCTTCATACTAAATGGGCAAAATGGTGCCATAATCGTTCACTATTTAAATTTGCTTAAACAGAAATAGAGTAGAAACCAAATAAACCTTTGATTATATCAAATATTGAAGAGTTAGATCAGAAGTACGAGTAAACTACTAATTTTCAATTAAGTTAAAAAGCTAATATCAGATAAACACTTTTGAATGGAAAAAAAATGTTCTTTTATGTTTTAGAAGTTTTACAAACATTCTAAGTAAGGTAATATTAACCTGGTAAAAACATTCAATTTAAACAACTCACAGATAGACTTTCACTGGCGAACAAGTGTATTTACTATTTTTACCATCAAAAAACGTTTTATACCAATCATTATATTTACTATTTTACTATTTAAAACCATTTTCCACCATTTTATAGGAATCTTAAACCTTATCATTAAGCCATTTATGAAATTAATACGTATTCTCCGACATTTAAATGTAAACACCTCGCCATCATTATTCATTTATTAGAAGTCGACATCCCCCAAGCTTGAAAGAGTCTTCAAGTGCCATAAAGTTCAAATAAAAAGCAAGTAAATGTTGTTTGTCCGTCTTTGTTCCTAGTAAGTCAATAAACCTCTTGAAGGCTTGTTCCTTTAACTGGATATGTTTACCGAGTGTATAAAGAAATACTCTACAAGTGATGTTTTAACAAGGCGACAAGGAAATTAGTCTAGTATTGAATTGAATAGAATAAAATATACAATTATAAAAACGGCTATCATATGTCTATACGATGAATGACTTAAATGATGTAGCATTTCAACCTTTTATAAAGAATTAGAATATTTGATAAAAATGTTTACTTTACTAATTATTTGGCCATTTAAGGCTATTTAAATCACTCGAACCCCCAGTGTTAAATATAACGCTGGAACAAGGACAACAATGGTTGAGTTAAAAGGTACAATTTAACATAACATTATATATACATAAACTTTTTACCCAAGACATATACTTGAACAGTGTACACTGAAGTATAAGAGAATCACACTAACCTCGTGTTTGACCATATTTTCAAATTAAACATGATGGTACAGTATAACTTGCTTACAATATATTCGATGATAGCATACACTCGGCTATAACATACAATTTTCTGGCCCGATTTTCATTCCTAAGTAAATCATACTTTTACATTTTATATGGACCAAACGCTTTCAACGTTATTATCTCCGCAACAAAAAGAACATAACAGTTCTCGCCTTAACTCACTAGCCCGAAACCCAGGACTGTTAAAACTTGATTCAGGCTGATGAAAATGACTAATTTCATACAGTCGGGCTAATTTATTATTTGTCCTCAACCGTAAATAATCATAAATCAGGCTAGTGCTCAATAAAAGTTAAGGCAGAAATTGAGCTGAATCGAATGATCACTATTTTTGTTCAGCGATGTTTCACGTTTCTTTGAATATTCAGAAATAAAGGATGGAAAAAATGGTGAAAACAAAATATCAATTGTAAATTTTAAAACATGGATTTTATTTCATCAAGGAAATTATTAATGTAAAGCTTTCAGTCTTTGATCTCCTGCTTTATTTTAAAATCATTATTCCACGAAGGAATAAACGTCAGAGACATCAGTATGTTTATCATCAATGCTATATTCATGTACTACAGTCTGGAATAACTCGAGTGATGCCTCATTGCCTATAAAAAATATATATTAAAGTCATAGCAAAGGGAGTAGGTACTTTATGGTACTAAAACCATGCTCTGATGCATTTGAATTTTAATTCAAAATGGATTCAGGTTAAAGTCGTAACTTAAATTTCCCGATAAGCGCAACGAATCATCAAAAAGTTTTGTCTAATTTGAACTGAAAATTAAAATTAAATGTAAAAAGCAATTAATCAGGTTCAAACGTTGAAATTATTTAAAAAATACGAATTTTGACGGTTCGCTCAAACTGTTTTCGTCACAAACAATTGAGCATTCGATCTTTTACGATAAGTTATACAAGTACACGTACATGTATTTATATACGACTAGGGATGGATACCGTCAAGGTCGAAACGATACCGGTACCAATGAAACGATACGGTACTGATACCAATATGCAGCCGTAGTACAAATTACAATGTTTAAATACAAATAACAAAAACACACGTATATCGATGTAACATTATGAACATATCAGCTTTTGGCGGATAGAGGGGTACTCTTTCATGGTTTATTGTGTCACCAACCCATGAAAACACATGATCACTGGACACACTTTTACCCAAAACAGAGAAATCTTTCAATGCAAGCTCTGCAATTTATACTGTTATTGTGCTATTCTGTTCGCTAAATGTTTTGTAGGAAAAAAACATATTAATAAATATATAAAAAATCGTTCTACGAGTACGTGTGACATTCGCACTGAATATTTTCATTCCAAAACAATGTCAATAAAATAGTTTGTCGCAATTAAATATAAGGCCATGCCAAATTGGAATTCTGTTAAGCGTCAACTCAAGTTTGACAAATCTAGGTACTACCTATTCACAAAAACAAATACACAAATATTTTACATATGAAATGTTTCAATCACTTTCGATTCTCAAAAAGCGTTTCATGACTCGTTACAAAACACCACACCAATCCTTTTTGATACAGATCAGGGAAATAATGTATGGTTGCAAGAGCTGCCTATGTTTTGCTGGGGATTGTGTTTACGCTGTTGTTTTCGTTTGTCTTTGTGAGAAGACGAACAACCTGCACGAGTCGTACATAAAGTCGCACGATCATGGCGCATAGTCCTGTCTACCCTCTCATAGTAGAAACCATTTAGTAAAATTTAACACCACTTTTTAAATTTACTTTGGCTCTTTGTTAAAAATTCATTTGCATTGTTTCACTTAAAGAGCCATTTTGGGTAAAAAGTAACTTTATCTACAAACAGTCATAATAGATAAATTTGAACATTCCTAAAAGGTTTGTTGATAAAGTTACTTTTCAACCAAAATGATTCTTTAATAGAGTGAAACAATACAAAATGAATATTTGATATAAAGCCAAAGTTAATTTAAACGTGGTGTTGCCTTAACTTTATACTAAATGTTTATACTTAGATATAAAGAGGGGGAGACAGTGTAGCGCGACATGATCGTGCGACCTTATGCACGACTCATGCAGGTTGTTCGTCTTCTCACGAAGACAAACGAACGCAACAGCGTACGCACAACGCCCAGCAAAACATCGACAGCTCTGGTAACCATGCCTTACTTCCCTTCTCTATATGAGAAAGGATTGGCGTGGTGTTTTGGAACGACCTGAGCCATAAAATGCTTCACCAAAAGATGGCAAACGCTTGGTAGTGTGTATGGCTGAACGTCACAAGTACAATCCTTCATTGCGTAGTGTCATCTTTTGTATTACAAATAAAAAACTATTCAGCGGTTTGCGAACTTTTTAGATTACCATGTCTATTAAATTCAATCTGACTTTAATACAAGTAACTTTAAGATGGTATGTTCAGTGTTAATAATTTAACAAGTCATATAATTTTTATGTCAATTAAGGACTTAAATAACCCATTAGATCAATATTTCAAAATTTATGTACACTTTGAAAATTTTCCCTCATATTTTATGCTTTATAATTTATGCCCTTAGGGCATTCAATTGAAATATATACAAAAGAGTATCAATTCTACTCGTATAAATATATATGCAAGGGAGACAATCTAGTCTAAGATATGAAACACCATGGTTGCTTCCCGTGGCGTTTGAATAAGGTTATCATGTATATAATCAGGCCATGCCAAATTAGAATTGTGTTAAGGGTCATTTCAAGTTTGACAAATCTAGGTACATATTTACCAAAACACACAAATTGAAAAAGAAAACACATGTTCATTCTAGCTAGTATTCACACAAATAAGTACTTGGTAGTACATGAATGTCTTTGACGTTAATGTGAGATTGATGTAATTCTGTAAATAAGAAGATACATGTAATACTAACACATGTACATTTTCATTTTTCAATTACACAGAAAGTCGCAGTTTTTCCTGAGAAAATTCAGTTATCGAATCCCGGAACAATAGAATTATTTAAGAAAAATTCAACAACAAGTTTGCGTTATTTTTAGATTGGGGACTCTAAAACCCACGCGCACGGTAATAAATGATATAAAATACTTAACCAAAGTTTAGATCGAGTTAAATCCCTTTAAAATCAGATAAATACACAGAAGTCTTGAGATTAAAGCATTGAAAATTTCATATTTGGTTATTTTAAATCTGCCCTACTTTGTTCAAAGTACCGATTTGAGCACCGGTACCAAAACAAAGCGGTATTTACCGGAAATTTTTGAAGCGATACCGATACTGGTATCGGTACTAAGTATCGGTACACATCCTTATATACGACTGAACTTTAATGATTAAAAGTATTTATTCTATATAAACCATTTTGCAGTTAAAGTAAACGCATAAATCAGATTACAACATAATTGAATCCATATTTAACGGAATGTCGCTTTCATCTATCTATATTACAGACTTTTACAGTACAAAAAGGCAAACATTCATGAAAAGTCGAAGTTACATGTAATTCAATTAAGATGAAATCGAATGGCAAGTTTTGTATCGTATCGAAACCCTTAACGATATTATAATCGCGATTTTAACTTTGGATATGGAAACTACTCTAACAAACATGAGTAATGCTAAACTTGTTTTTATAAATATCTCATATATTTTTATTTAATTTTTAATGTATTTATAGTAGTTGGTTAACTTATTAAGAGAGAGTATTAAAAACAGATTAATCCTATTAGAATCAATTTTTCTTTCGCGAAAATATATGGCATCGCGACGGCTGCTGTATCGATCGCGATACGTACCGTATCGCATCTCGTTTGAATATTCGCAGTTCTAGTTAAAATTACCAGTCCATGTACTATAAGGGTAGCAAACCTTTGGAATCATGAGAAATAATATCAATCAATGAGTGTGGGGTGTCTTTTTTCTGGAATGGTAATATTGAAAAGAAACACAAAAACTTACACACGATCAATGACCATGACCATGTGAATGTCCGAAGTTAACTAAGACCGACATCTGATAGGACAATACCTGTCTAACAACAGCCTTAGTACATACAAACTTAGTATAAATTTATCATTAAATAAAAACAGTCCAGACGAGTTTTTCACTCGTCAGTTGTTCCATACTTTGTCAGGTATTGTTCTCCACGGGGACTAATCTCGCGTGTTTAGGAATGGTTCCTGACGTTGAAGGCTTTTGATTGTCAGCACTTTGATAAATGACTGACCAAACCTGGGCACGACGACACGTTGTTTGGCGGGTGATGTATACATAGTAAATATACTTGTCTTCGCTTACTCAGCTTCGCATGAAATCAACAGATTTGGAAGTCATTGCTTTCACCGATATTTGAGTTATAAAAAGTTAAAGCTCGGTTTAAAGTCTATTTCCATATACAGGTTCTGCCGACTTAACAATTTTGTACGATAACCCCTGATCATCGAAATCACCTTCACACAAGTGACCCTCACAATACCTATTTACAAGAAATGTAATAATGGAATGAAACAACTGCAGGTAAATTTCTCGTGCAGTGATCCTAGTGGGACTCGAACCTAGGACATTTTGGCCTCTAAGCGCGTCTTACCGCTTGACCACTGTTCCTACAAGAGAAGACGTGATCTATGGATACTCACCCTTTCTCCAGTCGGAATATGAAGAGCCTCTTTGACTTTGGCAAATGATCCCTCCCCGAGGGTTGATCCAAGTAGATAGTTGCCCACTTTTTTGGAATGTGGAAAATTCCGCAACGTATCTTTTGGCACTTCAGTAACTTTGGGTGGCAAGTATGGGGTATCATTCGGAATCATCGAGATTACCGTCATTTTGTGGCGTCACTAACCACGTGACCTTTATCCACTTCCGGTTACAGTGTCAGCGTTCCTGAAAATACAAAGAAACACGTGTTAGTAGTCAGCAATTTAGAGTATTTCGTGACAATGCAACTTTTTCCATTAAAACAGAATCATTCTGCGTTAATTGGTGAAACACAACAAATGGTTATTGCAGTCATTGACAAAATGACGTTGCAGTCATGCAAGTACATGCATGTTCATCGTCACCATTGTGATATTTCATCAAATTTTTTAGGGAACATAAAAAGAAAAGATTTTAGTGGGGGACAAAATAAATGTTACTGGAATTGTTCTCTTTGAATTCTCTGCACAAATTAATGCACGTATTGCAAATGACCTACTTTACCGCTCAATTCAATTTTTGTGTAGAGAATTTAGAGTTCAAGAATCAATTTGGGATTTTGGGGGGGGGAAGTATTCGTTATTTTATGCTTTATTCGATGTCATTTAATTATTTGTCAAAAAAGCAAAATCAGTGAAAAGCAGTTGTCTGTTTACTTTATTAGATGCCATTGTTGATCACGTGACTACAGACCCTGCTAAAATAGTCCAACGTTTCCTTCTATTTTTATCAGAATATATCAAATATTACGACGAACACTAATAAGGAATCTATATTATGGATCAGTAAATTATTGACAAATATTGATTGTGTTTTTGCGATCCAGATGGATGGGCAGAAAATGAAATATCATTAAAATTACTTAATTCTGCCGCCAAAGGCAATTTGAAATTACATAGTTCTTCCCTTTGGGAATGAGTTGATTAGTACAACTATTAGTACAAGTTATTAATCGATCAGTGTACAGTAAAAACACTCCTGTCAATATTTAGTATTTCAAACTTCTTCGTTTGTAAGAATTATTATTTCGTTTTTATGAAAAATTATTTGTTTACACGAAATATTGTTTAATTTAAACGAAATATATTTTCGTTCTTACGAAATAATTATCTCGTGTTTTTTTCGATTTAATTATTTGGTTATTACGAAATAGTATCAATGTTTCGTTAACACGAAATAATTGTGAAAATAAAAATAGTATTCAAAAATGGCACTTTAGTGGCTCCGTACATTTATAATGTAGATTCTATATTTCAATTTCAAGTGGCAAGGACCATTGATGTTAATGAATGAAAGTAGGGCAGCCACTATATCTGGTATATGAAGCAATCTACGTAAAAACAAAACACGATCAAACGATTTTTTTTTCTAAACAAATGTTTTACAAAAATCAATTATACATGGCATTGATTTAAAACTCACTATAAACGCTTTTTTTCAGGAAAGAAGTTTACATACATAAAACAGTCTAATGTAAAGTTTGAATTCTTTAAAAATCGTGAATGGTAAGAATATACAATGTTTCTTAAACAAGTTCATATTGTACATGACTTTCAATGCTAGTATTGTGGATTATAATATAGAACTGGTTTTTCATGGCAAGGGCAAAAACTCTTCACAGCGGTTATTTCCTTTTATTAAAAGAATAACGCCGGTTTTCCATTCTTTGAACTACAAGCTGGCGATGCGCCTTAAAACAACAACAGCATAATAATAATAATAACTATGACACAATTAGGCACGTTCCGCAAGGCGATCGCTAGCTAGCGCTTCGTCCCCTGGTACCCTCGATTTGGTGTCACAAAGTAAATTTATACTTTTGGTGCAAGAAAGGTTTACCATGAGACCTATAACTTGGTAATTAAACCCTAAGATGTCGAGAACATTCATTTTACGTTTAATCATTGAACTCTTTTCCTTTTGTATTACTGTTATAAGAGAATAAACATTGTTATACATCAAGGAGTGTTAACAAGGAGCTGTGTTTGATAAAATATCAAACATTTGAAACTGTTCATCGATCTCTCACATCAGCGATCAACTCTAAAGGTATGCATTTGTCACAATTGAAAAACAACAACTAGGAACTGTGAACCAGTGCACTAGTTTCACATTTGGTTATCAGTTCGAACCGAGCATTACTAAACCTTTTAAAGTACGAACAAACTTCAAGCACGTACACATGAGTTTATAACGTAAATTATAATGATGTATTACAAATTTATGTCAAATTGAGTGCTCATAGCCATAATTATAATCGATATCTTTGATATTTTTTTGTTAATACTAATTTATTTGGCCGCGATTGTGAAACAAGTTCTAACGACTTGAGTTAATCACTATTGAGTCTGCTTTCTGTCCCCCAGTACAATGTACTGAGCTAGTAGGATGAATTTTCTTGATCAAAGCAACAATAAGGTGGGTTTTTGATATGATTTGAACGAACGCGGAGCTGAATATCAAACTTTTCACAGTCCAGCATCGTAACCACATAAAATAAACACTCACAAAAAGGTGAACACTTATTGTAAAGATTCAAACTCATAATATTAACTTATATCATGATAAAATTTCACTTTCTTCGCAAATGAAGCAATTAAATCAGTGAATTGTTTTAAATTATTACTGTGCAACTATAGTAATGAGCAGTGTTGACGTCAATACGTCAACAAGCGCGTGCATCCATACATTCATCGTTTGTAATATTGTTTTACAATGAAATTCATCTTCTATGCTAACGAGTAAACAAATCGTACAAAATGTTAATTATTTATCAAGTTTCCCTTTAATATATTTTGTTGTTGTCAGTTTACTAGGTATTAACTTCTTATCTCATGCCCGTATCGCCTCAAAAAGTGAATAATAGATTAACGAAAACAAACACGAGTAAACAAATATACAACAAAATGTCGATTATTTGCCTGGTAGCTTCTATTTTTGTCACTGTTACGTCAAGGACTGAATAATAGATGGTGTTAGAGCAACACGTAAAAATACAGAAAACGGCATTTGTTCTCTATTTGTCCTCAGGTTACACTTCTCTAGATATACAAGGAATCATTAGAGCTTAACAAATAAGTCTGCAATGCATCGGTGCACCAACAACTTATCATTCGGAACTCCTCGGCCATTCGCTACGAATAACCTCGGACATATTTAGACGCCATTTTGGAAAAACCGGTGTTGAAGTAAACAAATACACGATCGTTTAGGCGATGACTGAAGTTTCGTTTTTAGTCCGTAAATTTGAAATTACACAGTTCAGTGAATCGATAAACAACATTTGGTTCAATTTAAAACAAAGGAATATGTTCAGACAAAGATCTGTGTGTATACTACAATAACTATTTTGCGTTACGTGCTTTGCCTCGCGTATGTAGTAAAATCACAAAAATCCAGGGAAGACCCCCAACGAATCCTTCCGAGACTATTCATTCATGAAAGGTCGAGGTGTTCCGAATGACCACTTATGTGATGACGTAGCTCACATATCGTGCCATCCAAAAGTCATCAGACAAAATACCTGTTTATAGAATAAATAGATTCACATGAACCCATGAAAAGGGCAAACCATAAGAGCAAACTCCAAATTCAGCAATACAGTAAAGTTCCACTATAAAAGTTAGACATTTGACGTTTTTAAGTCACAAAATTTTTATTAGAGAAGAAAATGCCCCTATAATAAGACCATTCTTAGACTTCTATTTAAAAAACCATTGATGGTTGATGGTCCTTAATAGTGGATCTTTACTGTAATTAGTTTATTAATATACAAATGTATAATTCAAAATATGTTTTACGAAAAAACTTTGGCAATAGAGAAAATACTTTGGCAATGCATGTCAAGCTTTTCTAAAATTTATATGTCCAAGAACTTCTGGGGGAAACCGCATGAGCAATGATTGCTTATTAAATATACACAAAATGACATTCAGTTTTACAGTTAATGAAAATGTTGATTACGGCAATAATCGACCGTTTCAGACAGAAAGCACAACTAGACTCATGACTAATCAGTAATCAGACTAACCATACTAATCACCCTGTGGTAAATTTGATGTGGTTTTAATAGTTTTATTCCATTGTTCCTGGAAACATTCAATCAGTAAAGTCACGTTCCTAATCTATTAAAGCTTTTAATATTTTTAGATGAAGATGGCGAGTCGTTTAATAACAGCGTGAATAGAAAAAAAACGAGGAACATAACGTGACTTTCAGAACAAGGACATACGTTCTTAACACTTTCACTGCTACATTATTAAAGTGGAACATTTCACCATTTACTTTCGGCAAGTCCATTTTATCATTTTATATTATCAGAAAACAACATAGATTCTGATCAGACGGCTAGTCCATTTACAGTGAAAAGGGGTTCTGTATCTTGTTATCAAACATTATGATAACAAGATGCAGAACCCCTTTTCACTGTAAATGGACTAGCCGTCTGATCAGAATCTATGTTGTTTTCGGATGCACCTGCTGATTTGAATCAATTCTGTTTGCAAAGGTGTTTTTTTGTTGCCAATGACGCTGAAATGGTTAACGTATTTACGTGATGTCTTTGTCAAAAAATACAATGTACTAGTTACACTCTATTTGCTAACAGCACCCTGTGACATATGAGAGACGCTTACGGTTCAAATATTAAATGGACAAACCTCAACCTTTGCGGAGTTTCAGCATGGAATTTGGTTCAGTTTTCATGTGGGTGAAACCAAGTTTTATGTTAGGACAAAAATCTCAAATTAATTTTCTTGTCAGAATTCCTTAATAATTCAAATCGGAGTAAAAACTGTGTTCCACAATATTTGGGAAAAAAAACCAAACAAGCGGTCAGTTTTCTTTTGATATTGCTAACTAACGTTTCAACCCCTAGAGTAAATATCACATACTTATAACCAAAAGGGGTAAGAAGGGTACCAGCGAAAAAAATGGCTAGCTAGCACTATCCTTAGAAAACTGACCAATGAATACAGCCTTTTACCTTTATGATACATTGCACTTGCGACCTTTCTATACGTGTACACTTACCTTTGATAATGCGTTGTTTTTGTTTGAGTTTTTTAGTTGGGGCGATTCGCTGGCTTACAATAATGCAGATAATTAGAACTGATAAAATACTTATAAAGCATTAATTAAAGTCTTTATTCCGTGTCAACATTCTAACGCACGTATTTAATCAAATACTGTAACCTAAAACTTTCTGATTTCATAGTTAATTAAATAATTGAAAATATTCCTTTATCGAAAGATTCGCATATTTTATAAACTAGTGGAGTCAGATTTCAATTCGATTAAGGCATACAATCCCTAATTAAACTATGATTTATGGCACCTGAATAATTCTAGAAATTGATTCGTTTGTTTGTACATTACAAGCATTTCTAAACTTTTACCATGTTAGACAGTCTCAAAAATTAGTGGGTGACCGGTTGCCCGTGACAACCAATTTCCAGTTTGGGCAACAAGAATTTCTAAAAGGCAACCAAATTCCTACAAACAAGATATAGTGCTAACTGCTAGTAAGGCCAGTTCGGGCAATCATTTTTTATATCCTAATTTCGTAGACTTTTAGATATTTTATTTATGTCAAAATAGACTTTTTATGGACACATCCAAAAGGAATCAAATTCATATGCAAGGGAGATAACTTCTTACTCCTGTTAACATTTTTATCAAATATTTTTTTGAAATCTCACGTTATGCCTCAGTGCCATAAAATCGTGGCTTGTTGCGGACCCATACGTGCAGACAGTCGTAGGCCGTGGGAAGCCTTGCGTATTAAGGTGACAGTACGCACATGGAACAAAACAACACACCAGTACGGAGCTGTAGCTGGAAGATATGCATGTTTAATCCATATTCGGCCACGATTTTGTTCATGATTTGACTCTGAAACTGATACGTGTATCCTGGGCTCATCTCACGGACCCTGGTAAAAACGTAACAGTCCGTACGGGTAAGCAAGAGTTCGTACCGGGCATTGCGGAGCTTGATCGCACGGTGCCCTTACGGTGCCCTCACGGCTATTTTTATGTTTATGGGACTGTAGCTTAAATTAGGTAATGAATCTTTTACATGCAAAATGATCAACGTATTGTAATGAATTAAAAAATACCATGTTTTATACGCTTTTATCATAATTTCAGAAAATGTATTGCTAACTGTGAGTGGCGCAAGAGACGATATACCTTAAGTCAGGTAGGTGTATCACTTTCACTGAGATATACAATACTGTGATAAACCTAGTTGTCAACTTTCATAAAACTCTTAAACAAGTTATGGACATCTCTACCACTTGACAACTCAACTATTTATCACATAGTTTCAACTATGTACTCTGATTATAGTAAAATTGTCATTAAATGATCAGGAATTTATGACAAATAAACTCTGTCAATATTGTAAGAGAGAGAGAGAGAGTGGGGATGTAAGAGAGGGAGAATGATAGTAGTGAACTACAGTCTACATACATAATCATTGATAAAATTATTTTATAAACATCGATGATTTGTTTGAGTGTTTTGTTTCATCTTTATTAAAAATTTTGTAGTTGTTTATACAACTTTACTGTTTATACAACTTTACTGGTTAGGGACCGCAAATGGAACATTTTGGACTGTTAGTATTAAAATGACAATTCTTGAAACGTAGCTTTCCGTACACACTAAAGTTTGGAAGTTATAATAAGAGTAGAACTTAAGAACTTCGATTCTACAACTGTGATTAAGGTAAATGATGTTTACTGTATGAACAATGAACTCATATAGGGTAACATTGATTAAGTTGAGCAGTCAAGTACGTTCAAGCATTTACAAGCCAAAATACTTCTAATGGCAAATTCATCGAAGGAAGGTTTTGGGTGAGATTTGAACCAAGGCGGAGTTTGCTATCCAATGATTACTAGCTCAACCTCTTAACCACTCGATCTCGCTCGAAATCTAGATTGGAAGATTGTTATCTCAGTATATGATCGTTCTTGAATTTACAGTTCAGCGATTAATGTTGGTAAGTCACTGTAGAATGTATGAGTCTGAATGAGAAAGGTTGAATAAAAAAGTAACACGAAAATGGATAAAAAAAGAAAAAACTTAATTAATCAGATATCAATTAAATAGAAGCTTATAAGACACGATACTTCTACAAACACAGAGTATTACTGACTTACCTTAGAGAAATATCCGATATATTTGATATTAACACAACCATCACTGTCTATGTATGAAATACTTTAAAGAGTGATGTTCTACTGAAGTCCCTGAAACTATCTTCGATAATTGCTCCACATCGATTGATTTACCAATAGTTTAAAATTGTCATTGAATAATTAATCAAAAATGATGGAGGAACCAATTATCTGACAGTTTATGACGGGATGCTGATTGTTTTAAAAAAGAACGCGCGTGCCGATAATTTGTAACATTCACTTAATGTACCCAGCTCAAAAACTTCGTAAATAAAAAATCCCTCAGATCTTTTTTTTCAAATTAATTTTAAAAATAATTTTAAAAAATAACAAATTTACTAAAACTAGCAACTACTATTTCACAATAGCAAGCGAGTTCACTTTTACTTTAACTTGTTACTCGTACATGGACAATTTCACTAATAGTTGAATACTATTGGAAAAAAACACCTCGTTCCATACATGCCTCGTAAAGGTATCCAATGAAATCGGGAAAGTATTTCTCTTAATTAAATATGCGCATTCATTAATTAAACATCATTACTTAGCATTGTACGCCATAATGTTCTAGATATAGTCTTAACCATATTAACCTAATAGATAATTGACTTTTCACTGTCAGATTATATAAAGTTCTTACTTTAGGCGATGTGTACTTTGTAAATATTCTTCAAGACAACTACAGTAAAGTTCTACTTATTATCAAAAGCAACACTGTTTTTGGATTGCAAAATAGACATTTATCTTTTTGATTTTCAAGCACCTCTAATAAACAAGATTTTTTTTAATAAATGCAAATATTGCTTAAAAATGTTAATGTTATTTATTGCACTTCAAAGTGAAAGTAGAAAAAAACAGAAGTAGAATTCTGTTGTCAATACTTGTTACAATAGTAAAAGTATCCCACTTTTTAAAGAAATGGACACTTGGACAAACTTTAATTTAGAAAGCAGAATGGTTTGAACTGTTTATTGTGTATCTAATACATGTTATATTTTGATAACTTCGTGGTCGTAAATGAGTTTTTAAGTCCACCGTTAATAGATATATCTACACAGAGTGGCTTCAAGATCATCAAAATCGATGGTCTTAATAGCCAAACGGTCTTAATATTAGGGCTGCACACTAAAATCGATATAATTTTATCTTCAAACATTACGGAACGGATAACGGTCAGTTTTCCGTACCGAAAACGGCCGTTTTTCGTGATCGGTAGAAAAAGTCAACCTCTGCAGAGCAACACCTCTGCATAGCGACACTTTTTTCAAACTCCGCCGAAAGTCGCTCTGCTGAGGTTACACTGTATAACATGCGTCGTGTCATATCGTATCGGAACCATTAAAACGATTTATATCGCGATATTAATGTGTCAAAGTAAAACTACTCTCACAAACATTATTCATGCTAAAACCCTAAAATCGGTACTTTTCCTTTAAAAGGCCAGAATTACCTTCCCTTAATAGCCCTTCCTTTAAATCTATAATCTGAAAGTTTTTATTTTATTTTTGTTCACTTTACATTATTTTTAAAGCAGACTGATTATTTATTAAAGCCAAGAATTTAAAAGCATATTCGTTTTATTTTGTTGTCGATTTTATGAAGTGTCTCGTATCGCTACTATTGAATAGTGACTCGTATCTTTTTGCTACTCGCTTGAAAATACATGTATGGGACCCTGTCCTCCTCCCATAGGCACAAATACCCTTCTCCTCCAGGAGACTTGGAATTAGAACTAGGCGTTCAAGAAATATAACAAGTTTTTTAGTCACTGGCGATGTACAATTTAGAAAAACGTAGTTTATCATACGAGCGGGTGTGGTTGAACTAAATCATTGGATAGTCAGTTCCGCATTGGTTCGAATTCCGCCCAAAACCTACCCCATTGTTTCCTTGTGCAAGAAACTTCATCCTAACGCAATACTGGGGACCAGAAATTGGACTCGAAAGTGATTAATCTAAGTTGTAAGAACTTGTTTCACAATCGAGCTAAAAAAATAGTTAGAATAAAGTAAACCAAACGAGTTTTATGCAAATATTGTAATGTATGTATTGCGTGCATCGTCTCGTATGTTCACCATATAACGTTTGATCTCATGAAGAGATATCATGACATATTTAACAAACATGTTATCATAATCTTTCTTTCATCTATCAAATAAACGACAAGTCCTCTTATAAAACATTGATCAAATATACCACTGAGATGGCAATAGATGGCAATATTTATGTTGTAAATACATTCCACTTTAAATGAACTTAACAGCAGTTTGTGGGAAACTTCTCGCAGCGATTACTTCCCTTTGTTGTACCAGTCAGTAGAAATGTGTGACTTAATCGCTGTGAGAAGTTGGCATTTAGCGTTGTAAAGTGAACAAATGGTGATATTATGTATTCAAATAGATAAATAACTTTGATGTACTTATACTTTACAATCAATCAATTTTGTAAACATGACATGTTTTTGTCCTCGACCCTTTTTGGGTGGGGAGGGGGAAACGCATAAGTCCTAAATATTGTAGTTTTAAGGCATTTCATTCTTATGAAAACAAATTGTTAAGTACTATTCATCGCTAAATAATTATTATCTAATTTTATAAAAAATGTTTTTGAATTGATGATAATACAAAACTTCGTAATATATTCTGATAACTCATTCATCCCTTTTTAAGATAAGATAAATTCCAATAAAACCCAAACTATATACACGCATTGTTCATAAAGTTATAACTTTATAATTATGGTCTAAACTTTCTAAAGTTTAAAAACACATTGGCAATTCTGAAAGTTAGGAATGCTTAATGTATTTAAAATACCAACCTGTTATTTTTATCATACTGTCGTGCTTACAAATTTAATCGCATCTCGTATAGATTGACCTTTAAAGAGAGGGAGAGAGAAAAGAGGGTGAGTTCGTCCATTAATAGTATTATATCTCAACCTGAGTGATCTGATATTTACATCACATTCAAAATACCAAGTTCAATAAATGCGTGATACACATATTAAAATTGTGTACTTATAGTATCAATATAATATGAATGTATGTCTAATGAAACGTGTCTGGCATTCACATCGTCGGATTAATGCAACACTGGTCTATCTCCATTTTACTAAATGATTCAGGAGGCTTAAAACATACCCAGTCTAAAGCACAATGTCTATTACGTAGACCAAATAAAACTGTTCTTTAAGCATCTAAATGTGGTCACATATATCTTTTTGGGGGAAGGGGGGGGGGGGTAACGCCGTAGCAACAGATTGTATAGTTTTTATCACGTAGTCAGTCCACCTACTAACTGTTCCTGGAAAGGATAAATCTTTAGATTTAGCTGTTAACCAACTACTAGGCGCATACTTCCACCAGTGACTGAATACTACCCTACATGATTTAGATTCATTGATAGGAGGGAGAATGGCTGCAGAGATAATTTCATGACCACGCTCCACGAAAGTATGTCCCGCCCGGGATCTTATATTTTTAGATGTATGCCATGGAATTAATTTTAAGAATGTTAAAAAGTATTTTACAAATCAATTTAAAGCAGTATAGCATTCATCCAACGATATGATAATTTATAGAAAAGCATGCAGGTATTTGAATACTTAAGTAAATGTTTATGAAATAATGTACTTACCCTTACAAACACCAAAAGAAGTTTAAAATATCCAATGAAAATATCCATGAAAATCAAAGTCAAAGTTCTTAACGTAAAAACATGTACTTATAACTAGAATAACCAAAGATGTCCAAAATATATTCAACTAAAATATCCATAAAAATCAAATTTTTAATGTGAACT
Source organism: Mactra quadrangularis (assembly GCA_025267735.1). Lineage (NCBI taxonomy): Eukaryota > Metazoa > Mollusca > Bivalvia > Venerida > Mactridae > Mactra > Mactra quadrangularis. Next base: position 53,159,455 of record CM046309.1, on the reverse strand, counting down.
GTACTTTTCACTAAAATAAGCAAAGAAGTTAAAATATCCAATAAGACTATCCAGAAATAAATTTAATTTAAAGTTTTCCCTTTCAACTATTTTTAGTTTTCAACTATTATATACTTATATTGCTATATCTAGATGTTATTAAAAAGTTAAAAATATTTTCCCCGAGTGTCATTTTTATTTCGTATATTATTACAAATAGATTTATTGCAGTTTATTAGAACGATCCTATATACCACTCCACGCAATTTTCACAGTTTCTTGATATTTATTAAAACTTCGAAAAAATCGCTAAAATTTCTTTTTTATTTCATCGATGTTTTCCAATAAACGTCCAATATATTGATTAATGTTTCGTTCATTAAATGAAAAATACTGTCACTAAAACGTAGCCAAGTCTTGAATTGAAACTTTATTAACTACCCTCACATCCTTTCATTTCACCATAAGTAATTCTTAATAGTACAAAATTCAATAAAAACACTTTTTTTATTGCCGCAGTATCAATCACTTTACAATGCTTATTAAATGATAAAATTTCTAACAGTCGTAGATCTGTAGTTCCCACTCTGGCATGTTAGCCATTTATCATTTTATATATTTTCAATTAAATCATATTTGTTCAGGCACAAATGTCACACCGTGTAACAAGTACAGTTCACTTTTCTCTAATCGTCGTAAAAATATCGTTTTTATCTGTAAAACTACAATACATGTAATATAAAGTGAAATCGAAGACCTCGGTTATAACATCTCAGTACGATTTTTATTAAGTATTTAAATGTGGTTTATATCACGCCGTGTATAAATTATAAGTATAATATTATACTTTAACGTCGACCAATGTCAACAGCCAGGCAAACATAACGATGGTTCTATTCAAACATTTCAAATCGTCTCTAGTATGTGAGAGGTGAACATACAAATGCTTTGATATTATTTATATGAATGTAGATATATTCATTTATCGTATATTAAGTTCATAAAACCGCCGCCAAAATCCCTACATATTGTTTACAACTTTTGTTTAAACTAAAGATTATGTATAAAAGCTCTCTCGTCCAATTGTACTCCGCTTGAAAGTGTGTGGTTGTGGCGGCGCTGTGGAGCGCTGGGAACGTCAAAAATAGCACTGGAAAATATTGACTGTCGCAGATAAGTGGGCGGGACCAACCCTATGACATAGCATCGTACTAAGGCATAGTTCAGTCAATATTGTCACAAAAGACAATAAATTATGTATATCTTAGGTGCAAACTTATTACTATCTATTATTTTCCATGTAAACTTAATACATCAAATCTAAGAGATATGATTTACTGCTAGACTACTGGGTTCATATGACGTAACTCAGACGTAAAACATAAAATATGAATATATGAAAACAATGATATTTGTACTGCTATGTTATCACAGAAAAAAGCTACATAATATGACGAGTGTACTGTTATCGGTTAAGCAAATTCGTCTCGTAAATTACATATTTCGAGAGATTTACACTGCCCTCCAAAAGTTCCTTCACACATTCACAACTTATATTGTAGTAAATAGAGTTTCAAGAACTTGTAAAAACAGTTTATTGTTAAATGTTTTTACATTTTGCATTTTCTTATCAATTTAGTTGTCTTATGGATAAGAAAAAAACCCAGAAATATTTCAAACTTGATATTGGTTCATTGAGATACATTGGCCATAGTTTCGGAAGCTAATAGATATTTTAGCTGCAAGTCAAAAAAGAAATGAACTAATAGAAATTCCATTTTCAGTGCATGAATCAGGAATGAAATAGACAAAAAATGTAATAATTCTTTAAATTTGAACTTAGACATTGTAGCAATTTAATTAATTGCACTGTGAGGAAATTTTTGGAGGGCAGTGTATTAATGCACCTAAATAGTGCAGTTGTTAACAAGACGATTAGCAAAATTGAAATACAATGTACATTGTATTACCTTTTTCTACGAACATTTATTTGTGATATATGTGATATTTTTGCATCTACTTTGGTCTATCTTTGGATGAGAGTTTATCATTAAAGTATAAAGTAATGAACTAACACAAATCGTGTTAGTTTTTTAAGTAGAAACAATTCTTCAAGCGGGAGATATCCAAGTTTTTTTTTCAACTGAAGTTTACTTATTCTTGTAAGGTCTTACCAGAATTTTTTCAATGTTTTGCGGGGTTTGCACTTTAATTTGCTGATAAAATTATACAAAATACACTCTCAATATAATTTCTTTAAGTTAAACCGTTTCAAATGAATTGATGAAACCAATATAAGATATAGAAAAATGAAAGAAGTTCGAAGGTTGTTTCAAAGGACATATAGTTTTTTTCAAATTGACAACAGTAAATTGAGTAGGGATGGATGCCGTCCGTGACGAAACGATACCGGTACCAATGAAACGATACGGTATTTTTAATGATACTGATACCGATACCAATATGCAGCCGTAGTTCAAATTACAATGTTTAAATACAAATAACAAAATACACGTATATCGATGTAAGGTTATGAACATATCATCTTTTGGCGGATCGAGGGGTACTCTTTCATGGTTTATTGTGTCACCAACCCATGAAAACACACGATCACTGGACACTCTTGTACCCAAAACAGAGAAATCTTTCAATGCAAGCTCTGTAATTTATAAATACTGTTATTGTGCTATTCTGTTCGCTTAATGTTTTGTAGGAAAAAACATATTAATAAATATATAACAAAGAGAAAAAAATCGTTCTACGTGTGACATTCGTACTGAATATTTTCATTCCAAAACAATGTCAATAAAATATTTTGTCGCAATTAAATATAAGGCCATGCCAAATTGAAATTCTGTTAAGCGTTAACTCAAGTTTGACAAACCTAGGTACCTATTCACAAAAACACACAAACCGAGAACACAAATATTTTACATATTAAATATTTCAATCACTTTCGATTCTCAAAAAGCGTTCCATGACTCGTTACAAAACACCACGCCAATCCTTTTTGATATAGAGCAGGGAAGTAATGTATGGTTGCAAGAGCTGCTTATGTTTTGCTGGGGATTGTGTTTACGCTGTTGTTTTCGTTTGTCTTTGTGAGAAGACGAACAACCTGCACGAGTCGTACATAAAGTCGCACGATCATGGCGCATGGTCCTGTCTACCCTCTCATAGTAGAAACCATTTAGTAAAATTTAACACCACTTTTTAAATTTACTTTGGCTCTTTGTTAAAAATTAATTTGCCTTGTTTCACTTAAAGAGCCATTTTGGTTAAAAAGTAACTTTATCTACAAACGAGTGTATTATTTCATGTCTATTTTCATTTTATAAATATATAAATTAGAACATTCCTAAAAAGTTTGTTTTCAACCAAAATGATTCTTTAATAGAGTGAAACAATACAAAATGAATATTTGATATAAAGCCAAAGTTAATTTAAACGTGGTGTTGCCTAAAATCAACTTGCATATAGTGGTCTTTATTTTCACTAAATGTTTATACTTAGATATAAAGAGGGGAAGACAGTGTAGCGCGACATGATCGTGCGACCTTATGCACGACTCATGCAGGTTGTTCGTCTTCTCACGAAGACAAACGAACGCAACAGCGTACGCACAACGCCCAGCAAAACATCGACAGCTCTGGTAACCATGCCTTACTTCCCTTCTCTATATGAGAAAGGATTGGCGTGGTGTTTTGGAACGACCTGAGCCATAAAATGCTTCACCAAAAGCTGGCAAACGCTTGGTAGTGTGTTTGACTGAACGTCAAAAGTACAATCCTTCATTGCGTAGTGTCATGTTTTGTATTACAGATAAAAAACTATTCAGCGGTTTGCGAACTTTTTAGATTACCATGTCTATTAAATTCAAGCTGACTTTAATACAAGTAACTTTAAGACGGTATGTTCAGTGTCAATAATTTTACAAGTAATACAATTTTTATGTCAATTAAGGACTTAAATAACTCATTAGATCAATATTTCAAAATTATTATACACTTTGAAAATGTTCCCTCTTATATTTTATGCTGTATATTTAAAAGATAATTTATGCCCTTAGGGCATTCAATTGAAATATATACAAAAGAGTATCAATTCTACTGGTATAAATATATATGCAAGGGAGACAATCTAGTCTAAGATATGAAACACCACGGTTGCTTCCCGTGGCGTTTGAATAAGGTTACCATGTATATAATAAGGCCATGCCAAATTGGAATTTTGTTAAGGGTCAACTCAAGTTTGACAAACCTATGTACTTTTCCACCAAAACACACAAATTAAAAAAAACAACACATGTTCATTCTAGCTAGTATTCACACAAATAAGTACTTGGTAGTACATGAATGTATATGACGTTAATGTGAGATTTAAGTAATTCTGTAAATAAGTAGATACAACTAACTCATGTACATTTTCATTTTTCAATTACATAGAAAATAGCAGTTTTTCCTGGGAAAATTCAGTTATCGAATCCCGGAACAATAGAATTATTTCAGAAAAATTCAACAACAATTTTGCGTTATTTTTAGATTGAGGACTCTAAAACCTACGCGCACGCAGACGCTTAACAAAATTTCGATATGGCATGGCCTAAGTATTTTTAGTAGCCCAGCAGACAATAATGAGTCGTTGGTGATCTTTTACTAACTATATTTCTGAGTTTTATCCTATGCATTTTATAACAAATAACCATAGATGTTCGTCAGAAAAATAACACAATGTTCATGTGACAGTTTTCTCATGCAGGATTTACAATCGAAAGACAATAATACAGAACCACAAATATTATTGTGCATGTTACTGTAAGCGTGCATGTGACCCATGTGTAACAATTTTGAGAGACCTTTCATACATTGACATCGTCGGCAACTAGGGCACGTTCCGCAGGGCAAGCGCTTTGTATCGCTACCTAACGACTTCCTATGGAATAGTCTGCTGCGATCGAGAGAATTGAATCGCTAGCTAGCGATACGTTGCAAGTTTTTTCTTCTTTTTTCTTCAAAATGGCCACCCTTGTGGAAACGTGTTTCTTTTTTAAGAATACTGATATAGGTTTTATTTAAGTCATATATTTTGTTAAAGTGGTTAAAAGAATAATCATGGTGATAATTTATTTAAATATTTTTCTTTTGTTATAATTCTGAACATTTTGTTTGAGAAAACTGCCATCTTGGATTTGCTAGCTTGAAACATACCGTTCCGTAGACCTTTTACACTACAAAACATCGCTTTAAAACGCGATAGCTAGCGATCACTTTGCGGAACGTGCCCCTAGACTTAAAAAATAACGTATAAGTAGCATGCTAATTTCCTGCAACATTGTGTCATTACTTCAATAATTATTTCAATTTGTATCAATTATCAATATGAATCTACACGGGGCATACTGGATGGTAATAAATGATATAATATACTTAACCAAAGTTTAGATCGAGTTAAATCCCTTAAAATAAGATAAATACACAGAAGTCTTGAGATTAAAGCATTGAAAATTTCATATTTGGTTATTTTAAATCTGCCCTACTTTGTTCAAAACGGTACCAAAACAAAACGGTATTTACCGGAAATTTTTGAAACGATACCGATACTGGTACCGGTACTTAGTACCGGTAAACATCCTTAAAATTGAGCACGACGTCTTTAGCAAAAAGTGCAGCTGCAGATTATCATTTATAGCGCATACATATTTAATAGTTTGATCAATATTGTGATGTATAATTACACAGTCAATTAAAGACGTATACGCAAAATCACCATCTTTTATAGCTTAATGTCTATCTGTACTAAAATTGTATACAGTAGAACCTGCATTAAGCAGCCAGTGAAGGGATGTGACAAGATTGGCTGTTTACAGCAGGTGACCACTTAAGGTGGGTCGGTACCTTACTCAGAGAAAAATACGGAAAAAAAATTATGTTCACCGATAATGATCATGCGTCTTGTTTGTTTTTTCTGGTAACCTTAGTGACGTTGGTGTTTTTTCACGACGTCATGGACAATAATCGGTGAACATAATATCTATTCTATTTTTTTTCTCCAAATAAGACACTGACCCACCTTAAGCCAGGTTCTTAAAAATGCTTTGATTATCCCAATCTGAATAGTTAATTATTTATGCAGTTTCTTATCAAATCATCTTAAAAAAGGGGCACATTTGACAATATCAGTTGTAAATTGGAAGTCTTAAAATATGTTATGACACTTAGTTGATAAATTTTGACTGTTTAAAGACTCAACTGGATGGGTTGTCACACGTCTGGACCATTATACAATGATGGTGACACTTTGTTAATTCTAAAATGTAATTGACCGTGACCATTTAATACAGGTAAATTGATGAATTTGTAAGGAAATTGGTGACCACTACATTGAAAATAATTTGAAACTCATGTATCTCAAATATATTTGCTTAATATTATAAACCACGTGGTCACATGTGCCATATTCAATAATGGCTGGTTAAGCAAGTTTCTGTAAGAATATTCCAAAACTCTAAAAATACGAAAGTGGAGTCATGGCTCACTGGATAAAATCGGACGATACAGTATTCCGTAATATATATACTGTATAGTTCGTTTTTTCTCAATTAACTGTCAAAGCATGAATAATTACACGGTGAATGCTTTTGTTAAAATTATAGTCGTAATACTTCCATGAGTTTCCGAAAGAGTGTATCGTGATCGAGTAAAGCTGCTTATGCTTTAAGATATGTTTTAGTCAAGATATTTTTAATAACAATTAGGCCACCAGTACAAAAACAATGCGTTCAGTCACCGTGAAATTATTCAAGCTTCGACAGTTGAGAAAAAACGGATACATGATTTAGCATCGCTGCTAACATTTAAAGAGAAATTATGTCTAAATTCGTCAAAATTAATGACATTCAAATATCATACGTACGGTGGCATAGATACGGTGGCATAGAGGTGACATGGAGATATATTTAATTTTTTACGTGGCCACGTAAAAGCTTTACGTGGCCACGTAATAGCTTTACGTGGCCACGCAGTAGCTATTACGTGCGTGCGCAATAACGTTTACGTGGCCACGTAATAGCTTTACGTGGCCACGCAGTAGCTATTACGTGCGCACGCAATAACGTTTACGTGGCCACGTAATAGCTTTACGTGGCCACGCAGTAGCTATTACGTGCGCACGCAATAACGTTTACGTGGCCACGTAAAAGCTTTACGTGGCCACGTAAAAGCTTTACGTGCGCACGCAATAACGTTTACGTGGCCACGTAATAGCTTTACGTGGCCACGCAATAGCTTTACTCGCGCACGTTATAACTGACCAATGAGAGTTGTCGAAATTGGCGGCCATTTTCGACAACTCTCATTGGTCAATTATTACGTGCGCACGTAAAGCTATTACGTGGCCACGTAAACATTATTACGTGCGCACGTAAAGCTATTACGTGCCCACGTAAACGTTATTGCGTGCGCACGTAATAGCTACTGCGTGGCCACGTAAAGCTATTACGTGGCCACGTAAAGCTTTTACGTGGCCACGTAAAAAAATAAATATAACTCCATGTCACCTCTATGCCACCGTACATACGTATATTAAACAACACTGTTTTAAAATGGCATTTTACTTATGGGTGTGTATGTGCTTATATGATTAACCAAGTTATTTTCAATTGTTTGCTTTCTATCCTAAGTAATACTATATTATATTTGTATCATGTCAACAAACGGTCTATCTATGTCAACAGATGGTTCCAGTACGGACGTACATGTTCTTAACTAGTATTTGTTTGACCTGCAAGTTTGTTGACAATATATGCAATTATTTATAATATATTATATAAATTATCTATTTTTGGTAGATGAATCAATAGTTGTAATGTTTACATACCGCGGGTTTAGCGCAAAACAGACATAACTGACTCTTTTCTTATATTGAGTTACGACCGTTTTGCGCTGAACCCGCGATACTAATCCATACAATAGCATATTTGTCTTACGTAGTTTAAATCTAAAGGAACTCAATGAAGGAGACATAAATTTCGTAAAATTTCTTAATTATGCCATAAAATTAAGTCATTGTTGATTTTGATTGGGGAATTATATACAAGTAGGGGAGAGTGTAATTTTTGATTATAGCTTAAGTAATCTGAGAAAAATGATAATTACTCGCAGTATTACATATTTATTTAAACAAGTTTTTTAAGTCAAAATTATTTTTTGTCATGGATTGTGCCAGCAAATACTTTCCTCTTTGCTGTTTCCGCTGTTTACATATAATAATAATAATAATAATAATAATAATAATAATAATAATAATAATAATAATAATAATAATAATAATAATAATAATAATAATAATAATAATTTTATTTCGGTATCAATGACATGACACATAGCATACAAAAAGTGAATACATCTAACACAGAGTATATAATGCCTTTGCCATGCACATCAATACCGGGGATGACACAAAAAAGAGATATATCTCTTATTTCCATTGTGGTCCCCGACATTGTTGGGATGGCACTGACGTGGATGCAATTGCCTGCTACAAATATATACATTTCAAACTATCAAAGGTGTATCACAGGAATAAAATAATGAATTAGCAAAAATTCATACTAATAGTATAAAAATGTTACCGAAATAAAAACAAAAAAATTAAGATACAAGCTGGGTTAAGAATATTATATTGTAAAAACTAAAATTAAAGTGACAAAGAATTGACATGGATAATGGATTGTACAAATTACCTCTAAAATGAGCATTGTCCCAGCATATATTTCTTAACATTAGATTTAAACAGTTTTACATTACATTCAAGCCTTATGTCTTGGGGTAAAGTATTCCATAGCTTACAATCCCTGTATGCAAAAGATTTCTGACCCATATGTGTGGTAAGTCTGTGTTTTTTTACTGTTGCCGTTACTGATATGCTTTGATACAATTATTAAACAAATCCAGCTTTATTATTCAATTTTACAAATGCAGTTTTTACTCTTTATAGTTGTTGCTAAGCTATACATGTAAAAATATAAATACTCAAAATTGACGTAAAACTAAAGAATTAAATACATGTACTCAAAATTGACGCCGTCACAAATGTGAAATATAAAACGTTAACAAGCAGATTTTGATGTATTTTGACGTATGACAAATGACGCAGTAAAGTAGCAAGAAACAGTGAAAATTTAGATTTTAAAAGGTTTTCAATTATACAATTTTATATAATTACAAGTATTTAGTTTCATGTTTTATTAAATTGACATTTTCAAGATTTAAACTGTTTCAAATGTGGAAGAGAATTGTAATTTCACACTATGACATTTCGTGATGTTTTCTATTTTACTTGAAATGTTTGTAAACGATTTTAGGTAAACATATAAAATTTAATTTCTGTCTTATCGACCCCTGAGTAGAATGTTAATACAAATTAAACTTAATTTAACCCATTCGGAACAACCTCGGCGATCATCTGCGAATATATATAAATACGTTGAGTGCAGAAAGTTTAAAGTCGATAACTGTTCAAAGCAAAACAATTCATACAGGAAAATTCCGTTATGAGGTCCACATTGGTTATTGCAACACCATACGATTTTTTTGGCGAGTTATATGCCCAAAATGCTGAATTTGGAGAAAATCAAAGCCCTACATTTGGGCCATTCTACAACTAAGACAATAGATTTCGATGGTCCTCATAAAGGAACTTTACTGTATACTTCGGTACAATTAACCAGACCAGACATTGTCTATATGTCTCCATGGATCCTGTTTATAGTATGGGTCCTTGATGTCTCTGGACAGACTGAGATAGACATCATATAACTCGGATATTGCTCATCTATAGCAAGGACCCTATATACATATATATGGTCATTGTTTTCAGTTAATGTTAACTATAATTGGGAGGCTCTTTGTTTATAATTTGAGTAAAATATTTAAAAGAAAAGTGTATTTACAGCAAAAAACTACGAAAATAAAGAAACACACTTGTACACACATGTAGTAGGCCCATGTTGTCATCCAGTAGGCTTATTCAAGGACCTTGTATAGGGTTCATGGCTTATATATATGTGATTATTTACAGTGTCAGCATATATCAGACACAACAAAAAAAATAAAAAATATGGCAATATTTTAATGCTACTTAAACTGACAAGTTCAATTTTGCCACTTTTTCACCCTTTCATGGCATATACAATAACAATAAATTCTAATTGATCGTGTTTATCACGAACCAAAGTAGAGAGACGACAACGACGTAACCGTATTTCTTAGTCGTCAATAACTTAAGCGTCCTAGACAACCAACATGGCGGACACCGAAGAACCTGATACTGGTCAAAATAAAACAGAAAATCCGCCAACAGAAGAGGTAAATATGGATTTTGAGACGTTATATTGCGTTTTTATTGAAGCGCTACTATTATACTTTACTTAGAGTAGTATTGACTCAAATATCTACCATGTCAAAGCGGAAATTCGACAGGACAGTCAGTGTTTTAGTAAAATTGATGGCAGATTGACTCAGAATATTGAAGATTGTTTTGAATGACTTCTTACTCCTCAATTGGAAAAGGAATGCATAGCTAGATAGTATTATGTGTAATATTTTCAGTATTCATTGTTGACATCTGTTTTTTTTCTCTCAATAGAAAATTGCTTATCCAAGTTCCCATGACCACGTATTAAAAGTTGTTTTTTTAGAACCAGTGTATACATGTAACATAACCCGTCTTGATTTTATAGTGGAAGTAGAGAAATTTATACCCTCTTTCATTAGGCCTACTGCTAGAACAAGCATTCTTAATTAATCATAACGCTTTAATTAATCTCGTAAATTGACATAATGTTCCTCAATAACAGTTATATACATGTATGGTCTTAATTTTTTTCAAGCACTTAGCCGATTTATTAATGTCACAGGGTAAGAAAAATTTGCCGCCTGACAGTCACTCGAACATAGGAGCCAGCGCTTGCAAGGCAAGCGCTCTCCTGACTGAGCTATCCGGCAGCTTACATATCCTTCTCCCAATAATGTGAACAGATAAATACTGTGAGTCGTGACATACTCCTCTACATACTGGAATTTCGTCTGGAATTATGTAACTCCAGGCCGTTTTAAGAGCAATTATTTTATTAAAAGCGTTTCTCAACGTTAGGCACCAAATGTCACAGGGTAAGAAAAATTTGCAGTTTGACTGGGACCGAACCTATGACCCCTTGCTTACAAGGCCAGTGCTCTCCCTACTGAGCTACATGTATCTGGCCGCTTACAAATCCTTCTCCCCATAATGCGAACAGGTAAGTACCTTGACATTATCTTTTTTTTTCTTATAATGTATACTACACTCTCTCATTACTTCGAGGATTATGTGTAGGTGCTGGGAAAAATTAAAATAAGGCTAAAAACAATTAACAGATTTAGTGATCACTTATTTACAGTGATAAACCAGAAATACAATATAATACAGTGTAACTCAAATAGATTTTCAATAGTCCTCGCATCAGGCTACAATGAAGCTAGTGTTAGGCAATGACTACTTGATATATTTTATTAAATCAAGCTATGGCTGAATCTATAAGCAGCTATATGTAGGTTACTGCTGACTCTAGTCAATATTGTATATGATAGAGCTGGTGTGTTGGAGGGCATGGTTACCCTTGTACAGTACACAGATATTTTAAGTCTTGTTAATATCTTTTCAGGACAAGGTAAAGAAAGATGAAACCAATTCAAAAATAAAAACAGGTAATACTGTCAAATTTAGCAATACCCAGGTCTCAAGTTTAAGCTTGAATACTATCCAAATGAAAATTGAGAGCTACTTTTTCTCTGCTTGCAGAAAGTTGAATTGGCTGCAGAAGTGTTACTGTCTAGCTCAAGTTATCCTCCAAAGGGGTAGATGAATTGACCCTCAATGGAAAATGTCCATTGAGCTGAAACTCTTGAGGCACCCACAAGCACCAACAAAAATCATCTGATGCAACTTATAAAAAAACAAACTTAGAGCATAGAGCAGCTTTAAATGATAATAAACAATCAATTTGCCATGTTCAAATTTGACCAAGAGTAATTGATAAATTTATTCAATTTTTTTTCCAGAAAATCAAGAAAATGACTTGAAAGGTAAAGATGATGGTAAAAATGATGAGAATGCTGAGAAAAATACTCCTGATGAAACTAAGCCAGTAGATTCTGACAATAAAGAACAAAATGCAGGAGTTGACCAACCAAACATGGCTGACACTGAGACCACAAAGAAAGAAACACAGGATACTAAACAGAGTAAGAAGAAAAACAGTAAAAAGGAGAAAAAACAACATGTGAAAATTCAAGAAGGTCCAGTGGAAATAAAAATTGTACAAAACCATTATAAATCACATTCTAAATCAACACTGCCTCATATATTAACAGAATATGGTCTTGAAGACAAAGAAAATGCTGCTGCCAAAAAGGTAGGGTATGTGGCTATGTAATACTAGGAGAGGGTATGGCAAGTGATTATGACGATGGACTGGTATTCACAATTGGATAGCCAGTTTAGTGTTGGTTCAAACCACATTCAAACACCCACCTTGTTGTTTCCTTGAGCAAAAAACTTTATCCTACTCAATCTACGAAATTAGTTAGTGTCTGGTTGCCTGGGACAACCAATTTCTACTTCAACAAACAAAAATTTCTTTTGGGCAGTTAAATTTCTACAAACAAGATATAGTGCTAGCTGCTAAAATGAGCTGTTCGGGCAACCACTTCTATATCCTAATTTTATAGACTGCCTACTAGTTCAGAACTGGGGGACCAGGAAGTGAACTCAAGAGTGATTTATCTTAGTTATAGGAACTTGTTTTACAATCTAGCAAAAATTAATTGGAATATTCACATAACTATGTTAAGTGATAGTTTTTATCCATAAAATGAGAGAAGTTTTATCACAATAGTTACCATGAACATACAAAAGTTCCAATGAGATATTTTTAGCTGGATTTTTTTTCAACGAAGAAAAAGTCCAGTGTCGTTAACAATTGCGTTAAAGTTTTTCTTTACCATATATTTCTGCTATTTATTGTCAGATCTTTATGAAACTATATACAATCATAACATACCTTTCCATGTGATGAACAGAATTAGGAAGTAACCACAACTCTACCTGCCTTTATTATGGATTATTTCCCTCTGTGATTTTTGCGTTAATGTTTTTAAATCTGGCTTTAATGTGGTTTCCACATTACATTTCTTGTTAATTACAGTGGTTTGAATTAGTAACTCTCTTTACTTAAGCAATGAAATGAACAATGCATCTAGTGGGTAGTCTTTAACCTTTAAAAATTAAAAGCAAGTTTGCGTTTTAAAGACTGCTTCCATATACATGTCCAGGTGATTGCACCATTTCATTGGATCTGTTATCAAAAAGCCATGATTTTATCAGTTATTGCCTTAACCCTCTTGCCTGAAGCATGGGACTAGTGAAATTGATTTTGGCAAGTGAAAATTACTGGTTTTATATAGTTAGGCTAGTTAATAAGTTTGCCCATTACTTTAAAAAATATTAAATTTCGGCTAGTGCTCACAAAAATGAAAGGTGATGGCTTCTGTATGATGATGTTTCTGTAAACAAATTATTTACATCAATGGCTAGACTCACGGACAACTATTTATTTTCTAATTTCAGCAGAAAGACAAAAAGAAGAAGAAAAGATTTATAGAGCCAACAGATGACAGTGATTCTGGTCAATCTCGTAAAAAAACTGGAAGTGATGTAAGTCTATACAATAAAGATTATGTAGCAGAGTTATACTACAGCACTTGTACTCCCTTTCTTTCAAGCTAGCTTTTATGGTGAGGTGGTAGGGTATTTGCTTAGGACTTGAGAGATCATGGGTTTTAATCTCAGTTAAGCCCCTTTTACTCTTAAAATCTAGCAAAATATGAGGTTAAGTTTTTTCCTAAGTGGCATATCTTCAGTACTTATGATATTTGAATGAAAGTTGGTATGCTCATTTGTTGATACTATATTTACCTGACTTAGAAATGGTGACTTGTTGGAGTGTCCACTTACGAACCGAAAGGTCATAAGTGGACACTCCAACATCGACTCTAATTGAGTGACATGGGATTAGATCCAAGTTCAACTCATGGACTCTTATGGGGTGACATTAGTAGTATGCGTATTTGAATAAAATGAGATTCATTTGGCTATATATTGTTTACCGTTTACAGTTTCAGAATTTATTTGGTGGTCGACCTACAGACTCATATTATATAGAATATATAGATTTCTTGGAAGAGAAAGTTAAACAACAAAGACTTAAAGCTCAAAGAGAAAAGGAAGAAGCTGCTAAAAGAAGAATATTAGAAATTGAGGCTGAGGTTAGTAGAGAGTTATCTCCCTTTAATACAATGACATTACTAAGGTTTTTTGAGTCATTTATATGCATGTATAGCTTAATACATTCGGAATGTCTTTTACAATCAGAGACCCTCCTCAATTTGGGTTTTGCTAGCTTGAAGCAAAGTCATAGAACTTGGCTAACACATGAAGCACTGGGTAAGAATATTCTTATGCAACTAGGAAGCGTGTTCTCAGTAATTTTACAATGATATTACAATACAAAATATATTTATTAACAAATAATACATGGCCATGACGGCAATATGCAAGTTTACGGACTGGTTGGTCAGACTGAGGAAGGTATATGGCCCAAAGCGCAGCTGAGACTCATATAGCTTTCGAGGTCTGAACAACCAGTCTGTAAACTTGCATATTGCCTGCAAGGCCATGTGATATTTGTTATATTATAATGAATTTAAATTCTACTACCACTTTTGTTGTGGTCATTTTACTATAATGTGTTTCAAATAATAATTCTATTCTATAGTAAGTCAAATATCTCAAACCCAGTCTGACTTTCATTTTCACACGATGCAGCAAGATAACATGCTCTTCTTGGTGTACTTCATTTTTGTTAATCGACATGGCCATTTCGTCTGTTTGTGTTGCTGTGTAATTAGCTCAACACGAAAGTCGCGTTAAATAAGACTGGATGACGTCATAAACGGTCAATATGCGATTTATGGACTGGATGACGTCACATTAAATATAGAGGACATTATGCAAATGAGGTATAATATTGACTAATATTGATGGTAAAAGCATTGATTATATAGGTCCCTGGTTCCTTATTATAGGCAAAACAATAACAGTTCTAAATTTTGTGATATCCACAATTCATTTTTAGAATTAAAATTTAAACACATTTTCTTCATTATACAATGTATTGGCATAAATAATCTGTGTAATTTAATTCGTAATTGTATGAATTATTTGTCAATGATAGGTTTTCATATGAGTTATCAATATTTTAATCATGATCTTCATAATTAAGTCTAAAAAACTTTAGCTTATAGGAATGGTTAAATTTTCAAGTTTCATATTAATTTTAAATCTTGAATATTTTTATTCATTAGTACATTTGTAGATTTACATACTGCATGTATATAATCAGAAACTAGTGCATGAATGCTACAATTTGAACATTTAGATAGATTTTAGTTATCCTTTAGATCCCTTTAGATAATAACGTAGATATGTCATTTATCTATCCATGATTGGTTTGATTTACAGTGATAAACAAATATGTTGTTTTATGTTATTTCTAAAATTAAGAATTGTACAGGCCTAGCCAAACATTTAAAAACCTTAGTTTTGTAAAATTCCTTTAAAAGTGGCAAAAAAGTGTTTTCAAGAACTTGAAATTATCAGGGGTTGGCATCAACTGTGAACCGTTCATGAATCTGTTTTTGAATCTAATTTCAAAGACTGCTCTTTGCTCTTTAATTTTGTGAAAATTTTACACTTAAGTGTGTTTATTTTGAAAAATAACCTATTAAATATAATATAAGGAAAAAGAATTGAATAAACACCCCATTTAATTGTAAAGCATGAATGATATTTTATTTAGTATTACATGTTGCATTGTGTTATGTTTTTGGTATATAGTGTGCAGGTATTATTGTCGTTGAGAGCAAGGCACCAGAGGTGTCTGAGGAGATGCCTCCTCCAGGAGAGGTAAACCCTAACATATCACAGTTAGATTATGTTTGTATTCTGCTGTTGTTGCCAGTTTTAACATGTTTCCCAGCACCCAACATTTTACATTATATAAAAAATATAATTACCTCACACACAATTGATCAAGTACTTGAGCAACCTTAATTAACAAAATTTAATACTGATATGTGAGCAATAACAGGGCATGAACAGTCATGTGATCTTCAGAACAAGTGTTTTTGTCAATATTGTTGCAATGGCAAAAAGTATAAAATATTGAAACAGTACATTAAATACTAATATTGAAGTTCTTTGTCCGAAAATGTCCATATTAGTCTGTGAGTTATATTTGTTTACTCTGAATCCTCTGCACAAAATCTTTTGCACATGACCAAATTAACGTGTGATTAATTTTTTGTGTGAAGGATTGGAGCTAAGAATCAAACAACTCAAAGGATCAATGAGAGTTATTTGAGGAAAGAAAGGTAGTTATTTCATGAGCTTTTTGATGTCATTCCATTATTTGTTTTCCCTCATAAATTGTTTCTGTTTATCACATGACTTTAGCCCCTGATTAAAATATATGTAATTATAGAAGTTAGGAACTAAAAATATTATAGATGTCAAGAAATTTATTACAATAGATATTAGAAATATATTTTAATGATTATAAAAATTAGAGGTTTCACTTGATAATTGATAAATATCGTTTGTTTTGTCTATATGCTTTTATTGATACACAAATAGAGCACTTATATTTTTTATTTGCTAGTGATCTAGTGTAGTATTTTAGAGCTATTGTTGTTTTACAGGACATTTTACTATTGTAGTTATAGTATGCAATATAATTACAGTGACATTTTCAGCCAAATGACTTGGTTATCTCTTCGTATTAAGTATATTTTAATAGTGATAATAAGACTATACTTTGTCATGAGTTAAAATTGATTGACTTTTCTTATGATAGAAATTTACCATTACAATCACCCTTATGTGTACAAACAACTATAATGTAAGATATATTTTATTTTTTGTGATTTTCAGCAATAATGTGTATATAAAGTTTTGTTTGTACCTTATCATTGCATGAGAAAAACACCCAGATTTGAGTTCTGGATTACATTTATTGGCTATTGGTTTAATAAAAAAACAAACATGCAAGCTTATGAGCATTCTGCTTAAGTCTTTCCTAATATCTGATTAAAACTTTATTTTGATGTTTGATTTTCTGCAACAAAGAATATAATTTTGTGGTATTTACATTGTTTTCTTAATTTTTCCATTATTTATTCCAAGATGGAAAAACATTAGATTCTTGGTTTTATGATTTGTTGGTGGTGTCCATTTTATAAAAAAACAACCCAAAAACTAAAAAATATCCCTCTTGTTGTTTTTTGGCTGTGTGATAGGTTTGTGTTTTTACACTGTGGCTTGTTCCTGATATGTTTGTTACACCCTGTTTTTGTAATTTATACATTACCTCATTGACAATGTTGATAAAATCACAGAACTGTGTGTCTAATTATACCTATATCTATTGCAGGCAAAATAATATGTATATATATATCAAACATTTATGATTTCATTATACACTCACTATACTAGGAAAAATCTGATTAAAACATTAAAACCTGATCTAAGATTTTACATCTGACAAGCTCCCTGTACGTGTCACATTATGCTGATTTTTGCTATTATACTGGTGAAGAAACTTGCAATGATTAGGCCAATCACTACCCATAAATAACATGCACTGTCAAAATAGCATCTCGATCAGAGCTATGCTTGGATTGGTCAATGCAAAGGTCATATGATTATAAATGAGATCCCTTGTGTCATGTCAGGAGATCCTTTTACAGCTCACCATAAGATATTTACTTATGTTAAATATTTTTAGACATTTATAATTCTGTTAATCATACAGTAGGTATTGTAGGTAATTTATAGATTCATTTTATTGTATGCTTATGATATAGTTAAAACAAAAGCTTTATAATAAAGGAAGTTCAGGTATGTTGGAGAGTATATAATTTGCTTCTATTAGATCATGTAGATACATAGAATACTCATTCACTGAAGATACTTACTTTTGCTATATAGTTCAAGGAATCTATGGTCAAAAACTGAAATTAGGAAAAACTGCTTTAAGTCAATTTTCCTGAAATTGTCCAATATTAAATTTGAGACATCAGTGGTCACATGACACATTGCAGCAAGAACTAGATTTGAGCATTTCTTCTTCTTTTTTTCCAATTTTCCTGGGACTTCTTAAGTTTATAATTATGTTCATCAGTTAGTTAAAATTCACTTTGTTTAGTTTTTAGTTACTGTTTCATATATTTTAATGTATGGTTTAGTTTCATTTTTATCTTTCAGCTGTGCATGTCACATATTGATTTCATTACATTTGTATTGTCAATCCATTGCAAAAATTGTCAAATAATGTTTATGTCTCAATTTCTGTAAAATAGTCATAGCTTTTATTTGATGTCTTTAATGTTTCATAAACAATTATCATTTGAAACAACTTTCAGAGTTGTTTTTTTGAAGGGGGGGGGTAGGGATATGCAATAACAAACTGCCATGTTAATTAAACAATTAATAATTTCATCATTTTTTTTATAATTGTAGAAGAAGCATCATTTTGCTAGACGCCTGGAGAGGGTGGAGTTAAAACATGATGATAGCTTTCTTAGAAATTTACCAAAAACAGACATAGCTAGGGTAAGTCTTCAATCCAGTTTTTTAAACAAGGTGTTGCAAAAATACATTAAAAAACCATTGAAAACAGAAAGAATTCATTTAATTTATGAACAAATGATGTACTAATTGTATAAATGCTCTTTTTGGAAGATGTTATTTTCTATTTTGATAACGTTTATGGTGATATTCTAATGAATGTTTGTTTAGATATGTCTGGGGCCTACATTTAGAAGTTGGGTAAGATCATTGCACAATTTGTAAAATATTAACTAACAATCATGGCAAGGAAAAAGTATGTTTTTGATCAGGCTGCTTTATGGGAAGATCTTTTTAACTGTAAAAAAAACAATGGCTAGATGATTTTATGGCTTAAATTGTCAGCATAAAATCACACTTGTCTGGTTACCTAGAACAAGCAGGTTTTGGTTATTGCTACCTAATCAATTTCTTTACCAATAATTCTTACAAAGTAATCATGGAGGGCAGATTTGTGGAACCACGTCAAATCATTCTCTGCCAATCATTTAATTTTGAGCAACTATGTTGCACTATTTGTGAACTGATGCCTTTTCAAAATAAAGAATCTTCGTGGTTAATTGTTTAATGTCATGATCATATTTTTTAGTTGGTTACTGTATAGACTATATATGTAGGTATTTTATGTTGTAAGGAATGGTGGCACTCTGTGTTCACAGTTGTCTGTAAACTACAAAATGCACATCAATTCACTTTATTGATTAAGTTGAACTAAGTTATTTCATATTGCAATGTCACAATTTTTTACTGCTTAAATGAATTACTAAGTTTCATACCTTAGTGAAAATGAACAGAGAGGATACATAAAATCGTTTTTACCTCATATTTGTATTATTTTGTTGTACATATTCTGCTTCATGTATATTTGTTATTAAGGGTGATGTCATCATTGTTAAAAGTTTTCACGACTGATTCTAAAATTTTAA
This sequence comes from Mactra quadrangularis, assembly GCA_025267735.1. Classification (NCBI taxonomy): domain Eukaryota; kingdom Metazoa; phylum Mollusca; class Bivalvia; order Venerida; family Mactridae; genus Mactra; species Mactra quadrangularis. Next base: position 53,139,770 of record CM046309.1, on the reverse strand, counting down.
AATTTTGGGTACCTAAGAAAGAGATTATCCCATACACAAAAGCTGATGAAATCATGCTGAAATTTAGGACATAAAATTTTTGAACTTTCACCCATGTATGAAATTGTATGGAACTGTTCACAGACACTCTCAAGTTATTTTTTCAATTGCAATTCTATGTTTTAAGTTAATTTTTAACTAAAGCTCAGTCATAACTTAAAAAAAAAATTAAGTCCCAATTTTTCACTTCATTATCTTGTATAAAAATAACTCCTTAATTTCACTAAAATTCTCAACTGAAATTTAAAATGAGAAACAGGACAAAATTTCTTCCGAGATTTCTTCGAAAACTACCCCTGAAAAAACCTCTCTAATCCAGAATCTCCTCTCTTATCAGGACATTTTAGCTTGCCCAGAAAAGGGTCTGGATTAGAGTGTTTGTACTGTATATATTTTTAAACAAATATTTAAATTTTATATTGTATTATTATGTATTACTTCTCTATATGGTTTTAGATAATAGCCTTACAAGATAAAATGAAGAAAGAAGGAAAGTTAAAGAATCAATATGATGTTGATAAATTTTGGGATGATATAAGAGATCCCAAAAATTTCTATGAACAATTTAAAGTTACCAAAAAAGGTTTGATATCATTTTTTTTATTTGTCCATCTTTTACTCTGCACTTCTTTAACTTCAAGTCTGTGGTTAACAGAAAATTACTGTATGTCATTTTTGACAATTTTTAAATCCCAAATGCTTGGTTGAAATGAAAAAAGTCCCTGGATTGTGATCATTCTGCTATGAAAACAGTGGATATTGGTGGTTCTAAAAACCAAGCTTTATAATGTTGTAGATTTTCTATGACGTAAGAATAATATATTTTATCTAAGAAAGTAGGCCCCATAATTAAAGGGTTAGGGTTAATTTAAAACAAGGAAATCCACATTACCTTTTTTGTGATATCCTTAATACTAGTAAACGAAAACATGTCCTGGCACAATAAATGTATTATTGCACTTACAGTATTTCGAGGGTTGCCTGCAAGACTGTAGTAAGTTCATTGCTTTATGACAGTCTTGCAGGCAACCCTTGATTTATATTTTATGTTATATTGTATTTCTAAACATTTGTGTGCTATGTATGTTTTATTTTTATTTATTATTAAATAACTTCTTTCTATCTAAATGCCAAGCACATATATGTTTACTGCTGTAAAGCTGTTAAATGAATTAATTTATTCTTTCATTACTTTGTTCATTCATAATTTCATTTATTCCATCGTTAGTTAGTTCGTTCATTTATTCATTCTATTTCAGATCCAAGTTATGACTATCTCAACAAGAATACAAACATGACTCTAGGTCAGATGGAAGATTATGATCTTGGACCAAGAGGTTTAAGTCATATATCAGAAGTATCTAAAGCAAGTGAACCATGGGCCATTACACAGAAATTTCAGAGTCAAAATTCAGCTAGTCCTAAATCTGCTTCCTCAGTATGTGATATTTAATGTCATGTTGAGTTGTTAGAGATTTTAGAGATTATATTAGCACCTTTTTGCTAGATAAATATAAAATTTTACAAGTTTTTTTAAAGTTACAGTGCAGTTTAAATTCTACTTCTATGTAAATGTACATGTTCAGCCCACTTTACAATTTTTACAATAATCCCGATCATTGAAAACACCTCCAGGCAGAAGATCAGGTGATCCCTCACTGTACTACCTATTTACACCTGGTTGGAGTGAACAGCTGTAGGCAAATATCTTGTGCAAGGAAATTAGAATTCCCCCAGTAGGGTTTGAACCCCCAACCTCTTGATCTGTCAGCACTTATTCTACCACTGGACAACTGCTTCTGCTAAGATCATGAGAATAGCATATGTGCCAATAAATCTATCATTCAGTGCTTTGATTTGTTAAATAGTCTATTGCCATTGAGAGCAATGATTTTAATGCATGTTGATTAGGAACAAGCCCTATTCTATAAAATATTTATAGAATTATAGTTTTGTATAACAACATTCTTCTTTAAAGAACCTGACCTTGCTGCAGTGGTAAGCTGGCTTATGCTTAACTAAAATCCAACTAGTCAGGTTCAATTCACAACTGCCAAAAGTCATACTTATGTTCATAAATGTGTGACGAAAAAGGTGATTTCTTCCATAAAGAGGGAATTTTTCAGCTCCTTGCCAAGAGTAAGCAATTATATGTACTGGCCACAGCAATTAACCAAATAAATGGTAATCAACAGCATGAAATCCAAAAATCAAAATGTCCATGCTCTTGCAGATCAATTAAGAACTAAAATTATTTATTCTCTTAGCACTTGATTTATAAGTTATTTTATTTTGTAGGAAAGAAGGTTATAATCTAGCAGATTATATTGTAGAACTAAAATTCTCCATTCTTTTATCTTTTAATGTATTGGTAAGAGTGAAAATCTTTTATGTTCTAGGAAAGAAGAAGGAAAGACTCTACACAGATGTCTAAAGATGCTGCATCTGAGCTTGAAAAAAGATGTCCTAAGGTATCCAATCTTGTCTTTGTTTATTTATCTATCAAGAACAGAACAGAACACTTTATTGACAGAACACATTGGTGTTTGGTGCCATTACAATAATTTAGTGGTACACCCATGTGTATCAAATAAGAAGTTGGATTGCCATAAATGAACATCCACTTTTTTTATTAAGACTTCTACAAATTCTTCTTGGGCATTCAAACTTACGCAAAGAAATCATAGAGCAAGAGGTAGCTTTAAAGGCAGTAAATTACTATTCAAATATTTAAATCTACATACTGATGCATAATGTTGTTGAAAAGCCACCCGGCTAGCTCAATTGGTAGCACGCAAGGGGTTGTAGGTTCAATTCCTGGACAGGGCATACATCTGTGGAGCTTTGTCATGAAATTATTTCTATGGCCATTCTTCCTCCTACCAATGATTCCTCATCATGTAGGGCAGTTGTCAGTCACTGAAAAAGTAAGCGCCTAGTAGTTGGTTAACAGCTGAATCCAGAGATTTAGCCTTTTCAGGAGCAGTGAATAGGTTGACTGACCGCCATTATATGACCTATACAATCTGCTGCTACCCCCCCCCCCCCCAAAAAAAAGAAATGTTTAGGAAACTGTATTTTTCTGTAAAATATGTGACACATGTCTTAAGTGTAATATTTTATTTTTTCAGTTGGAGATGCCACCTCTTGCATGTTTTTCACTTAAACTTGGTGATAAACCTCCAGATCCTGAATCTGTAAGAATCTTTACACTTTTACACCTTTCTATTTTAGCAAGGTTTTGTATCAATTTTAAAAAATTGTATTGATATTTATAATTGATATAAAATTTCAAAAATGTTAAAGGCAGTAGCAATGTCTTTTTTCATCTTACAACAATTGCTTGGAATTGACAGTTATGTTCAGTAAGGGAAGCATTATTTTGAAAAATGAAGATAGTGTTAAAAATGACCCTTTGATATTTGCATATTTAAATGCCCTAAGATTGCATTTATTATTACTTATGTATTTAAATGTTCACAGATAACCAAAAAACTAGAGTTAAAAGCTAAAGAAAAGACTAGAAAGAAATTTCAACGTAAACTCAACAAAATGTATCAAATGGCCATGACAAATACTGCAGCAGTAAACAGGTAAACATCATATTGTGATAATTGATTAGCATCTTTATCTTCAAACTTTGCTTTGTATCATCTCAGCAAATTTTGCATACTGGTGCAGCAGTCAATTCCATTCGGTACATCTCAACCATTCATTTAATGAACAATCTCAAAAGGATTTGGGGGGGGGGGTCCATCAATAATTTTGGGTTTTTACGAAGCACATAATGATCTTGCAAAATAGTTCTCCATGTAAACACATAAGGTTTTGTAAGTACATTCCTTTAAATATGCTTTATATGTGACTACACATTGTTCAGTGGGTATCATTGAATCGTGCATTTCATATCTATGGACAAAAACGAGACTTTATCACCGCCTAAACGATCATGGATTGTTATTTCAACACCAGTAGTATTTTGTTTAGACATGTGACCCAAAGTCAGTTTCAAAATGGCATTTAAATATGTCCGAGGTTATTCCTAGTGAATGGCTGAGGAGTTCTGAATGCAGTCAATTTCCCCCAAAAAGAACCAGGCCATTTTTCTTAGGAAAGATTGGCATGAACTGCAATGACTGTTCGTATGAATTGTTATGGCTGAAATTAAACTGACTCTAATCAACTCTAAGCAAACAACTGATTTCAGTTTTTAGTCATTGTGACAGCCCTAATATTGTAATTTTGAGATGCCTGCTATTAATTTATTATACCCCCGCTTCGAAGAAGAGGGGGGTATACTGTTTTACCCTTGTCCGTGCGTCCGTCCGTTACAAAATTTCCGTGGCAGTTTTCTCAGCAACTATAACATGCAGCAGCCTAATACTTTGCATATTGCTTCATCCCATAGTCCCATGTGGTGTAAAGCGATTTCATGCTCCTTGCTCATCTACTTCCTGTTTGTCGCATATTTTTAGATTTTTGCGGGGGTATCACTAGTGAGCATTAGCTCACAGATTTACTTGTTTTCTCATACTTGAAACTACACATAAATCTCCATCACCAAGGTGGAAACCCCTTAGGTTCTTGTATTTGTCATATGTTTGTGGCGTCCTTTTTGTAACAGAAGTTTAAAAATATCATATCCCTCTTTGCTATTTTGCTGTGGGGGTATGTCTGTTTACTTGACTCTTGCTCTCCCAGATATGTTTACTTACACCTCATTATACTAGTTTTTCTAAATATCCTCTACAGAATTCTAGAAAGACATGGTGATCTAACAGAGATACTAGAAGGCGCAGCTCTCAGAGATGTGGTGAGTATATGTTATATCAGTCTTGATAATATATCTAAATATATCAAACTCAAATTTTTTCAGTTGATACCAGTATTCAATTATCATTAAAGTGAAAAATTTGTAAGCTCATTTAGCTTGACTTTTCAGAGAATAGTGTGGATATCGTACTCAGTTGTGCATTAGCGTCTTGTTTTAGTTTATAGGTGTAACATTTTTATATCTTTGAAACTACTAAAGGGATTCACTTGAAACTTTACACATGTCTACAGGGTTACCATTGGAGGTAAAATAACAAGTTGCATAACTCTAGCATGAATTTTGATTTGTTATACCCCCGCTTCGAAGAAGAGGGAGGTATACTGTTTTACCCTTGTCCGTGCGTGTGTTCGTGCGTGCGTCTGTCCATTACAAAATTTTCGTCGCAGTTTTCTCAGCAACTATAACATGCAGCAGCCTAATACTTTGCATATTGCTTCATCCTATAGTCCCATGTGGTGTAAAGCGATTTCATGCTCCTTGCTCATCTACTTCCTGTTTGTCGCATATTTTTACATTTTGGCGGGGGTATCACTAGTGAGCATTAGCTCACAGATTTACTTGTTGTTGCTGTTGTTAACACAAAACCCCAAATAGTCAAGCGCACTGTCAGTGACTGCTCTTGTTTACTGTTTGTATTAAGTAAACCTGGCAAATTTAAGTTGTGTTTTGTAATTGTCATAGTTTTAATGACAGATTTAAAGCCTTCTTTGAATCACAGAATTCTCTTGCTAATTGAGATTTTGATACAAACCAATCTACCAATCATTGCTATTTGTATGAGTCTAGTTCTGGTGGATCCCAAGAATAAGGGTTTGGTGAAATCTTGATTTATGATGGAGGTAAATCAGGGTTTGACACTAACTGATTCTACCAGGGATCCAAAAGGAATCCTTAGTCAGTTATTAAGGGATTCCTCCCTAATATTAGGGATTAAACAAATTTTAGACAAAGATTTGCAGCCATGCCACTAATTGTGATAAACAATTCATGGCATTTTCAGGAATCCTGATGGAATCCCTAGTCGAGAATCACAGGAATTCCTTCCAAATTTTTGGGATCATTGGGATTGCTAGTGTCAAACCCTTTGTAAATGCTGCAATGACAGTTTTATTAAGTTATGATTTAAATATATTTGATACAGGCACATTATTCATTTTGTTTCCGATATATTGATACCTATATATTCTCCCATATTTATTATTACCCACATGTTATTCTTCACACATATATACGTTTTCTTTTCACCAATTTTAATCATGAATTTCTACCAAATTTGTACCACAAGTTGACAATAATCTATTCAGTAAGTTAATGTGCTTACAAAAATTCAAATGAATGTCGGAAGTTTAATAATGCAATGCTATCAATATCATGTTATTATGCAAATTTCACCAACATATTCAAACAGATTGTTTGCAACATTATGTTTATTCCCGTTAATTAAATGAAACAGCCAAGTAGGATGTTCATCATTAAGGGAGAAAAACTGTTTTTCAAAATGATAACTCTAATATATTAGTCTTGACAGCAGGTTTAATTCCAATTAATTTGCTATGTAGCTAGATTTTATCTCATCAATCTGGATTTTTCTAACTCAGCTGTATGGGGCAGTAGCGTACATGCAGGATTTAGAATCTAGTGTTCCAAAGATGAAGAGATGGTTTGTTTGACCCATAACCAAGATGGTTATAACCTTCAACAAAGATTTGACAGTTAGGTCCATTTTCCTCAATTAATAAGGTAATATGGAGAAGTTGTCAACCTTATAGAAGGATTAGCAAGTACTGGTGAAAAACAAAGGCTCAGGAAAGCTAGGTTAGGTGAGCTGGCAACCATAGAGGGACAGTAATTAGTTGACATTGCATTAAACTCAATCAATCAATCAATTTTCTTTATTATCCAATGTTGTACAATGACTTGTTTTACATAGGGTACCAGACATTTATATAGTTTACTTCATTCTTGCACACAATTATTTATAAACATGTTATAATTTGCATATTACTGATGTATTAATTTCAGCGGAACGTTTATTGTCAATCTAGAGAAGTAGGTCACACAACAATCTTTGTTGTGGTTGGTTTGATTGCAAGGATAAAAACCTCTGGAAAATTGTTCAGTTATTATAGAATATAGTTTTAGATGATTCACTTTAATTAAATCATTGCCAATCCAATAGAGAACTGTATATACAATCTGATGTAAGAAAGCAAGACTTTATTCAATTAAGACTTAATTCAATTAGACAATTACACTTGGGTAACCCAGCCTTTCGTTTTAATACTATTTGTCAGAAAGATTTTTCACTTAAATGAACTATGTTTCTTTGAATAAACAACAACATTACAATGTGTCTTGCATTGCTAGTAAGGTTCTGATAAGTAAATGGCAAGAAACAAATTTCTTTATAGAGTTTGAACAAATATATTCCAGAGGTTTTGCACTCCATGGTCTTCAAGTGAAAAGTTTCGCCAAATTATATTTTAAAAAAAGTTCAAATAATATCACTTTTTTTTCAAAAATGGTATTAATTGAAAAATTTGAAACTTTGAGCTAAGACCATGGACTAAATGTGATTGGTTTTCTGCACTCTCCAAAAAGAAATTCCTCAATCCCAAATAAAACCCTTTGTTTGATTTAATACTTGCTTTGATTTCAGCAGCTTTTAGCAGAGTTTTCATCGTGCTATGCAAGATTTAATTTTATTTTCTTTGAAAAAGAAATTGACAAATGTTACAGTTTGTAGTTTTCAAGCTGACATTTAGACTGTTTTATCTGGATTAAGTCTTAGAATAACCGTAGTTTCATCCTATGAGATTTTATTGCAGATCAAAGCATGAGATTTAGATAATTTGAAAGTAGTTTTCTATAAAACTGTTATGATACTGAGTCCCTTCCGTAAGGATCACTTCATGATGCTTTTTGAAAGTGCTTTTTGTGGCATCCGAGTTTTATCAAATCCAAGATGGCAACTTCCACAATCACAAGTTAAGACTGTAAGCAAATGGAAAAAATTAACTGATATTTTTTCTGTCAAGAAATTAGTAATCTTGAAAAAGGAACTTATGCACCATTTTGAAAAGCAGAGGTTTTTAGAGCTAAGGAAAAACCTGCTAGGTATCCCTTGCTAATGATTTGATTTGCTACTAAGTAGCTGACCATTTCATTGGAAATCACTAACATAGGACTACGAGCCTATGAAGCACTAGCTTTGTGGAATGGGCTCAATGTTATAAATGAAAATCAGATTAGTATGGGAAAAAAACCTTAAATTTGTACTGTTTTAAATCTGTGATAATAAGCAGTTACATGTTTTTGTTTTAAGAATATAAACTTGTGTGATTGTTCAACCAGTGACTTAAGGGAGTTAGCTAAGAATACATGCTTTTGTTTCAAGAATGTAAGCTTATTTTATCGCCCAGCCAGTAACCAAAGGGAGGTAACTCTTCAAATACTCTTATATTTCACAGTATTTATTGAGTTAGCCTCTGATTCCAGTGACCATTTCCTCTAAGCTGCTTTTGTCGCAGGTGTTGGTTCAATGCTGCTTATTGTCAGGCTAGTTACATTGGTTTCCCTGTTACCCTTGTCCAACCATGTTTTGCATGTAAAACCGACTTTAGTTTATTTATATAAATAATAGGTTTTAAAATAATTTTCAGTCTAAAACTTTGCCCATCTTTAAGTTGAATCTGTACAGTTAAAAAAAAAAAATTTAATATTTTATTTTCATTGGTCGTCAAATGATTTTAAACTGGCTTGTTCTCTTGACTCACATATTTAAAGTCTAGCAAAACATATCCATGGGTGATTTTTTTGATTTTTTTTCTAAATTTGGGATATACATGTAAATTAAAAAGGAAAAGAATCATTCTGGTTTCAAAAGTACTGAATTTCAGAAACAGTCCCAAGAACTTTCACCTATGCATAATCTTATAACTTTTTTTACAAAGTCACATAATAAGCCGTAGATATACATTGTATACAGTGCCATCCAAAATTTCCTTTACACTTTGAAAAAAAGGTAATTTTAATGTAATTGTATTTCTAATACATTTTCATGTATCTAAAGATAAGTTTTTAAGTTATCATTTGTATGTAGAAAAAATAGGAATAAATCAAACTTTCACAAAAGAAGTTATGGAGGGCACTGTATATCGCGGGTTTAGCAGAAAATGGTCATAACTCAATATGAGAAAATAGTAAGTTACTACCGTTTTGGGCTAAACCTGCAATATTTAATTTACAAAGTAATTATCAAAGTGTTAATATCTATATTTTATATATAAACAGATTGCTGTATTTGATGAACCCTATCCAACATTAGAAGATTACTACAGAGAAATGTATGCTCAAAATAGATTAGATTCCACCGAGGATAGAGCCAGTCATATAACACAATCTCATTCTGGTACACAACATAGTGCACCTAGTTCTAGACATTCTAGTGCTGCCAGTAGAAAACATACACCTATCAGTGATACTAGTAGTAAAACTGGATCTTTATCAAGGTAAGTTAGTGTTCAAGATGTGCCTCTTAGGCTCAACATTAAAGGCCGTCCTATTGCCCCTGACGACCTACATTTTGGTTTGGGAAACTTATTGCTGTTAGTAAACATTTGGTTTGGGCCAGTAAAATATGTAGCTGGTTGTCTAACAGGGTAATTTAGTTTAAAAAATAATTTTGAGTGCTGCTACATATGTACCTAACTGGCATTTTTATACAATGTATACCTAAAGTAAAAATTCTTGACATACTATGGCATCCCCCAGTTAACAGTTTTATTTCCAATCAATAAGTTGACACCAAGGAAGGTTGGCCACTGCCAGTAGATGTTCTCTATTGATTTCATAGCATAGTTACAAAAATAAGCAATATTCTGCTTGCTTGAAGAATATCAGACATTTATAATGTCTCAAATACGGGACTGCACTCATATGGCACAATTTAGATGAAAACTAAAATGGACTTCTTAGCTACAAATACAAATTTACATGAATCAGTATTACAGTGCCATGATTTTATGATTAACAGTTTAAGACTGCCATTAAAATAGTAGTAAATTCAAAATAGATTATAAATGCATTATATTGTTTGAACAAAATTCGCCATATGTAAGCAAAATGATCTCGTTTGTATTTTTCCTCTCCATTTTTTTACAGACGAAAGAAGAAATCACCAGAAATGATAGAATATACTGCCCCATTACCATTATCTTATGATGAAGTTTATACTAGAGAAAAAACTTTGGTAATTATGTTTCTTATCCAATTTTAAAGATACACTGTAATAACTTAGAGGATGCATATTGTATTTCAATAGGTTTTTCTGCAGTTCTTCCTGGGTCTTTGTTTTTACTGCTGCTTTGTTTTTTTGTTTAGAATTGTGATACCTGTGTTTTTAAATAACTGCATGTGGTTCACAAAATTCTAGACTATTAGAATGTTGCTAGCTGATATGGTCTGGTAGAAAATATACCAGATTAAAATCACCTCTATACTAAGATGCACTACTTGTCACGGTATTCCACAATTTGGTAATTAACAGAATATAGTGGGGCATATGAAGACAAAATCTACCCCTTTAAAAGTTTAATTTAATGTGCATAATTTGTTGGATAGATAAATTTTATTGAGCAGCCACAAAAACATACTCAATTTGATCAGCACAGTTGAAGAGGGAAATTATCAGAATGTAAACATTGTCATGTGTTTATTTAGGTAAATATACATTTTTACCCATGATGCTTAGCGTCTCAGTACAAAGGTCAGTAAGATCGTTAGTGTACAAAAGGAAGTAGTCAATGGACAGTACATAAAGTATGGAAGCAGGGTTTAAACCATGCATAAACAATACTTAGCAAAATTTATTCATTTTTCACAATTTACAATTCTGTCTGGTAATAATGACTAACACAATTCTATCATTTATTTTTCAGGAACCCAAGTGTCTCAGTACAATGTGGTCAAATTACATGCATGCTGGAAAAAGTGCCTTCGCATCATAAGAGCTTTATAACAGAGAGCAAATTGTTAGTTTTTATCATGAACATTAAAATCTATACACACTTGTTATGTCCAAATTTTGAAGAATAAAGTCTTGTTAAACTTGAAAAACATTGGTATATCTTAGCATCTGACAATGCCTATCAAATTTGTGTTAGTTAATGATGTTTTAAAGAATCAAGTTTTTGAATTCCATAAGCTTTAACATAGAAAAAGAATCCCTTTTCAGGTTAAAAAAAGCCCCAATAACATTAGTAACAGTCATGAGAAGATTCATTCATGCGACTAAATAAGGAAGTCTACTGCTCAATATTGTCGCCCTACTACTGACTTGATAGTCATTGTTCATGGAGAACATTTCAAGTTAAGTCATAATTAGATAATCATAAATTATAAACAAGCGTATTCAGTAATTTGTTCAACGATTTTAACTGTTGTACAGTCTACATGAATTCACTGATTAAAAAGCTTAGAATGTAACATAAGCTGTCTTTACACAGAATATTTATCCTAGCTTTTGCTCAAGAAGTTGCCTCAATCCAGAATATGCAGCTTTGGTTTAAGATTCAAATGTAATCAAAATCGAATGGTTGTAGAAATGCCACCTATATACCTATGACACTGTATTCATACGTGCTTATACACACAATGAATATTTTGATATTACTAGAAAATAGGGTAAAAAATTGTTCGTTATAAATCTTGTTTCAAAGATAAATTTACCGCTTCATACATTTTATTTATGGACCTTGTATTTAATGTCACTTTATTATATACATGTAGTTATTTCACGATTCATATTCCATTTATATTTTCATATTATTATTGTGCTGTGATATATTGCTACTTCCGAGAAGCAGCTAGTTAGTTATAGTGATATTGTTGTTTGATATAATTTTATGTTCATCACTTGATATTTTAATATTGTTATAATGATATATTATTTAATTAAAGTAATTGCATGTCTATGCTCTATTTTGTTTTCTTTTTATCAAGTACACTAGCCTGAGCTGGTTATTAAGTCGTCAACTCTCAAACTGTTTTATTCAACTGTACCATCACAGCTGCTTTGAAAATTGCTCCGTCAGAGACAAAATTAACAAGAGCAGTCCAAGGACAGCGTGCTCGACTTTTCGGGTGTTTTGTTCATGGCAAGGCTTATCTTTAAATAAAAGTAATTTCAAGACAGGACATAATTTTTGAAAGTATATAATTCAGTCAAACAATAATTACCAATTCATATTTGTAAAATATAAAAGGGGCATTACTCCTAGAACATTCACCCATAGTAACATCCCTTCAGAGTAAAGTAGACATAGTATCAATGAATAAGCATACCTACTTTCATTTAAATATCTATATGAAGAACTATAAATACATTGTATTTCCATTTGAACAAAATTCAAAATTAAAGTAAGGGGCATAACTTCAAAAAATAACATCATGAGTTATGTCCCTTTGTAGTCGCGTAGATGTAATACTGATGAATAAGCATACTAATTGTCATTTAAATATCTTCTTAAGTATTGAAAATATTTCACTTCATAATACTTTCTCCCGAATTAAAAAGTTGAAAAGGGTCACAACTCCAACAATAATTCATCAATTATTACGTCCCATTGTATTCGACTAGATGTAGTACTGATGAAAAAGTATACTAACCTTCTATCAAACAAAATATATTAAATTTGAGCAAACATAACCCTTAAATATCAAAGTATAAAGGGGAATAACTCTGAAGTAATTCATCTAGAGTTATGTCCCTTTATAGTCCGATAGATGAAGAACTGACTAATAAGCATTCCAACTTTCATTCAAATAAATTTATAAGTTCTAAATATATCCCATGAGAACAAATTTTAATCTTAAATGTTTAAGTATAAAGGGGCATAACTCCAACAATAATTCATCCAAAGTAACATCCCTTTATAGTAGCGTAGATATAGTACCCATAACTAAGTATACAAACTTAAAGTCAAATATCTTGATTAGTATTAAAGATATTACATATAGAAATGATTTTAACATTATATTTTGCATTTTTCTTAAGTATAAAAGGGCAATTACTCCAAAAATAATTCATCCACAGTTACATCCCTTCATAGTCGGGTAGATATAGCACCGACAAATAAGTATACAAACTTTAAGTCAAATACCTTGATCAGTATTGAATATATTCTACATAGGAAAAACTTTAACCTCATATTTTGCAATTTCTTAAGTATAAAAGGGCAATTACTCTAAAAATAATTCATCCACAGTTACGTGCCTTCACAGTCGTGTAGATATTGTACTGACAAATAAGTATACAAACTTTAAGTCAAATGAATTGATCAGTATTGAAGATATTCTACATAGGAAAAACTTTAACTTCATATTTTGCAATTATTTAATTATAAAAGGGCAATAACTCATAAAATAATTCATCCAGAGTTATCCCCTTTCACAGAATGGTTAATATAGTCCCACTTGATAAGTATACCAACTTTCAATAAAATAACTTGGATAGTGTTGAAGTTATAAGTGTTTCAAAAAACTTTAACCTGAAAACCAACGCCAACGCCGACGCCGACGTGATAGCAATAGCTCTCATTTTCTTCGAAAAGTCGAGCTAAAAATGGTGCTGTCAGAAAATGTATGGAAATTGCTCATCCATAAGAGTTAAGGAAAGCAGTATGCTATAAAAGGAAAGAAAAATGTTTCCCGTAAAATGTTTAGTAAGAAAAAACCTAGAAAAGATATGAAAATTGTTCAAACAGACATTGTATAGAAATTGTTAAGCCAGATAAAATGCAGGCAAAATGTTCAACCAGAAAAATGTGTAGAAATTGTTCAGTCAGAAAAAAGTAAGGTAATGCAACAAGGGTTTTGTAAAGAGGGTGTAATTGCAAATGAATCGCAGAATTTATTCAAATAGAAAAATATCTGTGGCATAGTGAAATCTTTACAGTACAATCTACCCGATAAAGCCAATGTCGGATATAAACTTAACAAAGCATGCAAGTTTTGTCTCTTTTATTATCTAATCCTACAAAGGTAGCAGATAACTATGGTAAGTAATTTGTTGTTAGACAGATAACATTTTAAAATGGTAAAACAATGATATATCACAGAGGTTGACAAATGACCTGGCCCCATTCAAACTCGATCTTAAGTTTTGATAATTAATTTTATTTATTTAATCTACGTTACAACAAATGTAGTGTCATTAGAAACACCAATGTGATTGGATTATGTTTTATTTAATTGTATTGATTTTAGTCTGTTAATGAACTTTTGAGTTTAGTCTCGATAGAAAATTGAGTTAGTAGCTTTAAGTTTATAATAAAACACATGATATTTTTTGTTAAAATATTTTATATATTTACATTATCATGATTACCTAGCAACAGTCATTCCACCTGCATTGACACGCGATCAAGAGACTAAAAACACTTGAGTTTGTTATCGAGTTCGTACTCATGTTTTTTGTGAAACTGGGCCTGATCTTAGCTATTTTGTCAAGGAAATATTCAGCTTTCTAGACTTGGTCTATCTTTTGGTGTTTCTAATTTTGCCAGAATATCTGCATACACTGTGCTCATCTGAAATTAAACAATAACAATTATGATAATTATTAGACAATCACCAAATACATACTCATTATGGTTGGATCAATCCACAAGTAAAATATTCAAATTTTAATATGGCAAATAATTTTAATATAAGATCTGTATTACACAAACTGTGGACCAATGTTTCATAATTACATTACTTATAGACTATGAAAAAATGCATCATGACTTACTGAGTCTGTTAGATAAGACTTACATGATCCTCATAACTGTTTTTATAAGAATCTAGATATTTTAACATTCTCATACTTAATCCACACCATTTCTCTGCTTCTGTATACTTGTTACCACTAGAAATTAAAAATATATAGTTTAATTAAAATAGTTATAAAATGGAGAAAAAATACTTCAATTTGTAAAATGTGTTTTGTTGGCATACAATGTAATATATGAATATTTATAAAACATGCATACATTTCGAGGATTGCCCGCAAGACCGTAGTAACTTGCTCTTTTACACAATGCACTTACTACAGTCTTGCAGGCAACCCTCAATTTGTAACCATGTGAACAAAGTCAAGGAAACCTTTTATACGTTTTAGGTAACAACATTTTAAATGATTAAATGACATAAAATCATAGCAAGTCAATAATGAACAATTTATCTAAATTAGTCAATGTTTTTCCATCTCACACCTGACCTTAACAGTTGCCATTTCAATTAAGTTTCCTTCAAAGTATACTGCCTCTAAAATATTAAAAAACAACAACATAATGAAATTTAATATAGCAAACCACTGAGATCAGAAATTGAATTTCTCATAGAAAGGTATTGACTATCTCTTCATATGAAATAACATTGCTTAACCGCCATTATATTCTCTCTTAATAAGCCCAATTCAATAATTGATCAATCATCATCAAAATAACAAGTTTGAGGCAATTTTTTCAATGACATACATGTAGTATTAGGTTTCAATGACAGATAATATTTATGAAAAAGATACATCTGTTTACAAGAGACCAGAAAGTGTACTATCAAATATCTTACGATAATCTAACAATACAATTTAGAAAGATTCACAATTATAATGTGTCCTAAGATCTTTGATAATATGGACCCCCTGATAGTTGGCATCAAAACATTTAGTAATCATGACAATATAATATCTTTTGTTCAAGGTAAAATGTGAAATTGTTGTCATAAGTTTATACCTAATATAAGGAAATACATGTACTATAAAAACTTCATTTACAAACCAATGTAATATATAAGTATAATGATAATAATAATAATAGTAATTATGATAATGATAATGAAGACATTATTTATAGAGACAACACAGTAAGGCAGAGGCCAATCTTCACTGTGAGCCTCTAATATACACGCTATATTAATACCTGAAATACTGAATGCCACAATTCCATGCTTTCGTCATTAGCCACACTATTTCTATCTCTGGATACTCTCCCTGTCACACAGAAATTTAAAAAAAAATATCATTATTTATGACCTTATGATGAAAACAAACAAGTTAACAGCAGTAGGCATTGGAATGTAGAATTTAAATGTATGAGTTTTCACTTCCATTGACGCATTTGAGTACATGTACTATTAAATAAAAATATTTGTGTGCCAAGAAAAATAGAATTAGTTTGTAATAAGCGATTTTCAGCGATAATCTGTAAAAAAAGTTGTTTGTACCTTGTCAGTATGTGTGGAAAATCTCAATATTTTAAGTTCAACAAAATTCTTTACTATGAATTTTTGTTAGAAAAGGATTTTACGCTAAATTTCATGCATAAAACATCAAATTTTAAAGAACTTGTATTCTTATAGAGATACAAGTGTGTGAGGAAATATGAAATATATTAATTTCATTGACAAATATAGTTTCCAGAACAAGTTCAATGTCAATGGGTCTGGAAACTGGATAATCAGCAGAGAAGAGTAAAATGGTTTAGATAACATGTTGCCTAACATATTGCTACATATCACTTTGTGCTCTGGTACCCTTAATTTGATATCACACACACTTATTCCTTTTGTTGTAAGAGGGGTACCAGGTCACAAAGCAATACCTAGTGATATGCTCTAAGGCAACTCACCCATGATGTATGAGATATCTGAAACATTTTAATAGTAACAAGAAAATATACTGTGGTTTGACAATGATATCAGCTTGGTTTACCTTAGGTGCTTTCCCTATGAGATCAAATATTTCTGTATAATAATTCCAAGCTTCTTGTTGACCAATGATATCCTGAGCTGAACCATTTCCTAAACATAGCTGTACTAAACTATGAAATAATTTACTGTAAAAAGACAAGGAACAAATGTATCTAAAAAAAACCAACTGTTCATGGTTTTAGGTACTGAAAAGGATCACCTTTCTGAAAGTGATTTCAATGATCAGGGGTTATCGTACTAAATTGAAAAGTGGGTTGAACATGTATATGGAATCAGACTTTAAACTGCATTTTAAACTTTTTGAACTTTAAATTTAAAACAAGGTCCTGGCAATGATCAGTCAATAATACACCAAATAATTTCTTTCAATTAAAACATAGGTTCAAATTTTCTAATTTAATTGCAGTAACAGTTACAATCAACAGGTGGTGCTACATAACTTGCCTGCATTTAAGGATATCTGGTTGTTGACTCTGTAACTGTTTTCTTATTGCTATCTTCAATGCTCGTACACTAACATTTTTATTATGTGAAGGAGGCTCTAGGGCTACAGCTGTAAATAAACCAAATAACAAAATATTTAGACACATCAATCTCTGCTACTCTACCACATCACCATAAAAGCTAGCTTGAAGGCAAAGGAGTAGTGAAAGTGCCATTTTATACCTCTGCTACACTATGTTAAAGCTGAGGCAAACAAAAATAGTGTACGTAACAGTAAATACCAATTCAACAGACTGATTCAATTAAGCAGTTCAGTCCAGATTGTTATAGGGTGCAATGAAGGTTGGAGTTATGACAATTGGGTGAGACTTCATAAGGTGCTAAGCTTCTGAAGCTTGTGGAAGCTTCCTCTCTCTAGTTTTCTACCTTTTTCTATCTTTCTACCACTTCTCTTTCAATATCTTTTTCATTTAATTTTGACTCGCTACTACCCAAAATCAATGACGTAAGTTTCAAAACATAAAGATAAAGATATAGACTCATTATAATTCTTACTATTGATGATCTGGTATAGTCTAAATATAAGATATTTATACATATTTTTTACAAAAACCTGGGTCGGTAGCGCAGTTGGTAGCGTGTCGGGATTTGGAATCTCATGTCCCAAGGGGGGGTGCAGGTTCAAATCCCAATAGGGGAGGTTATACCCTTCCATGAAAATTTGACAATAATGTCAATTTTCCTCCATTAATAAGGTATATGGAGAAGTTTCCGGCTTTGTGTAAGGGTAGGTGAGTACTGGTTATAGACAAGGTTCCAGGAAAGCTAGGTTATGTGCACTGGATGCCATAAAATGTGTTGACATGGCATTAAACTTAGTAAAAATAAAATAAACAAAAGCCAACAACATACTATTATATGTACATTAACAAAATTAACACAGGTTTGAAAACCTAGTTACATAATTATCATCTCTAGATAAAGAGATATAATACATAGACATGTATATACAATTAAGTTTCAATATTAGGACCATCAAAACAATGGTCTTTACAATGTTATGTTCCTAATAAAGGGACTTTTTCTCAAACAGATTTTATTTGAAACACAAGTGATGGGTTTTTTCAGCACAAAAAAACATTGTTCTTTCCAGATGTTCCCCTGAGGATTGCAGTTGAAATAAAAATGCTATTACACAGAACAATATAATTTAGTTAGTGTTGACTGCTTTTCAGCAATAATGTGTAAAATAACTTCATTCCACACAGAAGGATCTGGTTCAAAAATCCTTCAGCTGGAAAAACCAAAGTTTATGAACTTTAACACACTTTAGACTTAAAATTGTAAACAAATCAATGACTTTGCAATAACCAAGGTGCAAATTAAATGTATAATATATTGTTACCTGCTAATATTTCAAATGCTTTTGGATCAAGACCAGACATAGTAATAGCTCTCTCTAAGACTTTCTCCACACCAGGATCATTTAGATGCATTCTTGCCTCAAACTCATATAATATCAGTAATGTGTCTGTCTGTTTACATCTTGATTCTAGTAAGGACAAGAGTGCAATGTATAGGAAAAGTAAAGAATGTTTGTCAAAATAAATTGTGGAATACTGGTTCAGGTACAATTAACAGTTAACTTAAAACAGGCCTTTTTTTCCTTATATAAAAGGGGCCGTTTACAGGCGCCTTCCCCTCAAGAAATTTCTTTAAAATCATGCACTTTTCCCCAAATTTGGAGTTTAACTTAATTTTTTGCGATAAAATTTCCCCAAATGTTCTATATAAGAAAAGGCCCCAGGCCCCTTCCCCAAACATTGAAAAAAGCCCTGCTTAAAAGTCCAAATGCAAAAACAGTATTTGATACAAAGACTTTTAAGACATTAGCAGGTACTTCTCAAAGTTGCCATTAAAGCTAGCTTGAAGGCAAGGAATAAAAAGTTCTATATTTTAGAGCACTACCACAGTGGTAGAACATGTGCTAAGGGATTGAGAAGTGCAGCATTAGAACCCCACCAGGAGCACTGCTAATTTCGCTGAGCAAGAAATTTACCTACGATTGCTTCACACCAACCAAGCATAAATCTCTTGCACCAATATTCCGCTGCACCAAGCCAAGTAAAAGACTCCCCATGGAAATTGCTAGATAGATACTAGTAGCCCAATGACCAGGGGTAATATCTGTAAAGTTGATAAACATGCATAAGCATGAAACTTGTATTTTTAATTAAAATTGAGTGGTATGGTGCTACTGAAGAAATGGTTTATCAAAACTTAAACACTTGAATATAAAAAAAAGCTAAGTATAGACACCATAAACTCCAATGCTAAATTCTCTCATTTTGTCGCACAGCTGCCTGCATGATGTTACATGATCAATACATTCTTCTAACACACTTTTCTGTAAAATAATATAATATATGAAATTATCAACCAGAAACAGTAGGTCGGCTGAACATGTATATGGAAGCAGACTTTAAAAACACCTTAACTTTTAATTAGCCTTTAAAATAACTTTAAAAGACACACAATTTTACAAGCACACATTTACATATACATGTATATCAAGGGTTGCCCGCAATACTGTAGTAAGTGCATTGCGTTAAAGAGCAAGTTACTACAGTCTTTCGGGCAACCCTCGATATAATACTTTGTTGAAGAACTACAAGACTGTTCAATCATTATGATAGATCCCTTGATTTGAAACAATTTTTACAGCCACAAAATATTTTATGAATCTTAGTATCTAATAGCCAGGGCTCGAATTTAACAAAAAAATGGACTTGCAAATTCTTGCAAGTTGATTTTATTTCAAATCGCAAAATGAAAAAATAAATCACTCACATTTTTTTTCTCAAAATTTTAGTAGCATACATAGTTACTATTCATGTTTGCAAAATAAAAACAAAATAGCTCTATAATTAACTATGGATAAAACAAGGATGTTATTGTGGAATAGACAAAGAATATCGAACACGTTTTTACTGTGAATGTTTAATTGATACTATTGATCTATCTGGCCGTTTCAATGTTGATTTGAGCTTCATAAGTTTAGACAGTGATATTTTTGTGTAGATTTCAACTTGCAAAAAATTTGCAAGTTAGGATAAAACTTACTCGCAATTTTAAAAATCCACTCACATTTTGCGAGTATGCAAGCTCAAATTCAAGCCCTGCTAATAGCACAATGTATTTCTGGAGTTTAATTTCTAAATTGTATAAGATGCCTTTTATGGAAAAAATAAAAGTTACATTTGTTTTCAAATTAAGGGGAGGTAACTTATGGGAAATTCTATCTCAAGACCAATCATACATAATAAATCATCAACAAAATATTCAAATCAGATGTTTAGGATTAAAGTCAAATATAGATTACGGATAAAGTTTGAAAATTACTACATAAATACTTTTTCATTTTGTTCATTAGTTTGTCTTGCATATTGTAGACAAGCAGCAGATGCCATCAAAATACAAGTCATTTTTCTTGACAATGAGCTATCATCTTGTACAGTAATTGATAACAGCTGAAATTAAAATATTAAAAGAAAAGCTGAAAGCAAAATAGAGATGACATTTATGAAAGCTTTTAGAAAGCGGCCAGTCAACCTACTCACCATTCATGGAAAGGCAAAATCTCCAAACTTAGCTGTTAACCAGTTACAGACACATACTTCCATCAGTGACTCCCAACTGTGCCACATAATTTAGAGTCAGTGGTAGGAAGGAGAATGGCCACAAAAAAATTTCATGACAAAACAGTAGCTTGCCCCCATCTGTGTTCCAAACCCATAACCCCTCTATCAGTAGACTTGTGTGCTACCTACTGAGCTAGCCAGACAGGTTCTTCTATAAAGGCTGGATAGATTAATATTTTAAATGATAAAAGAACACAAACAGCAATTTATTTAAACCTAATAGCAAAGTTTGACCTCACTTTTCTGAAAATGAAAATCAATTTCATGACAATAACAATATCAGTGATCAAGTTAGTGAATTATAGTAAAAAACGGAGACTAATACCTGGGAACACAGGCAATAAAGTTCTTTCATCTGGTAAGGATTGTCATCACATTGCAAGGCTAGGTTCCAAGCTGTAAACATAAGAAATAAAAAAAAATTAAATCATAAAACAGTTGTATATGACTAACATTAGTAAGTAATTGCTAAGACATTGCTAAGTAAGTAGTTATGAAAACATGGTGTCACATAATCTACTAACATTGATGACACAAACTACAGTGGATCTTGTGTTAAGCGACCATCCAAGGGAGAAACAAAAAGTGGTCGTTTAAGACAATGGTCTCTTAAGACAAATGTTGATTACGACGTTGAAACCGTCCTGACATTCTAAAATTCGTCATTTTCGTAGAACATTAATTTGTCAACGGGACGATTTTGACTGATGGATTTTCATTCAAATGTCGTCAAATACATACAAATGATGGGAATATAGATTTTCTTTCTTCTTAACATCCTAAATTCAGGTTCAAATTGCAATTATATAATTAATTAAGTAAAACTGCGAAACAGTCGTTTTTGTTTACGTACATGTTAAAATCCGGGCATTTTCCGGAATTTTCGCCATTATAACAATCAATATATTTAGGTCATCAGAGCAAAGACTGTTATATTTGAAACAGTGAAATTTAAACAATAATGATAATTAGTAGGGATAATCATCAACACACAAGCTACTTCTTTGTTCTAACAAGCGCTGCAATATTCATGCGTAAAAATGTTGGCCTTGTTAAAATTGAAAGTAGAACGTGACACTATTTTCGGAAAACGTGTTTATAATGTCCTCAATATTGACCTTTCTTTGTTTAAATAAACAAATTGTTTCTGTGTTCGTATTTTTAAATAGATATTATTTTACACGTTCTATGTTCGTATAAAAAGTCAAATTAGCAGTCCCTAGAAAAAATTTGGAAAATGATTACTCTCTACGGTGATAGAACGGTCAGAACGGATGTTTTAATTGACCCCGATACGGGACTAATTGTTCAATGTGTATTATGTAATTACATTATAATTGGATAGAATTAGTGTCACTTTGTTGATTGTTCCCACTACCCCCTTATCTTACAGTATTAATGACTGTTAATTATTGATTTTTAGAGCCTGACATATGAGTTTAGGTGATAGACATTGAGGCGACGTATATTTTTTATTACCGATTTTTAACGATTTTTGCCAAATTAGATTTATTTGACCCGGTCGTTTAACACAAATAAGTCAGTCAGTTTCGACCAAAATGAGCGGTCGCTGGTCGCGTTAGACAAAAGTCACTTAAGACAAAGATTTAAATAGTAAAATTGGTTGGTGGGAACTCAGAGTGGCCGCTTAGTGCAAATGGTCGTTTAGGAGACGTGGTCGCTTATGCAAGATTTACTGTATTAGAATACAAACATTATGGAGAGGGCATGACCTAGTACCCGGTAGTTAATAGTTGGATAGCCAATTCTTTGTTAGTTCAATTCACATACAAAACCTACCCCATTGTTTCCTTAAGCATGAACTTCATCCTACTAGGTCAGTACTAGGGGACCAGGAAACAGAACTGACAGTGATTTATCTTAATTATAAGAACTTATTTTGCAATTGAGCTTAAGTAAATTTGTGTAAAAACACACAAAAAATGCAGAACAAAATTTATTTACTTTTTCTGAACTCTGCATAAACTTCCCTGATCAGGAGAACTCAATCAAATATGAACAAATAATGCTTTAAAATGTAAGTTCTCCTTTATCGATGCTAAAATTATAAACAATACTACATACCAATTTTAATGAACCAATCAGCCTCATTTTGAACATATTGTTTTTTAGTATGGTCAAGATCTTGTAGCTGTAACAATTTATTGTAACCTAGAAGAGAAAGAAATGTTTTCTAAAGAGATACATTCAACAAGAACCAATCCTTAAATGTAAAGACTCAGTCAAAAAGCAGCATGCACTTTTCTGAGCCAAAAACACTGTATTTATGATTAAACCATATATACATTAGTTGGAAACTGGCTTTTGAATTTAATATTCAAAAGATGTTGGTGTTATTTGGAGGAGCAAAACCTTAGATATGTATGCATGTATAATCTGTAATGTGGATTAATTAATATTAAAGAAGCTGGTCAATGATTGAAATTGGGTAAAAACTACTATTTTCAGAGAAATATACCTTACATGTATTAAGAATGTTTTTTACTCAGAAGCCACTATGACTGAATCCACAATTATTTCAATAAGACTTCATTTTTTCGAATTATTATATGAATATATTAAAAGTACATCACAAAAGCTAAAGACACCTAAAGTTTAAAACCATAAAAACATAACCATCAAAAGAACTGGTGTACCTGTTCTTACATACTTGGTAATCTCATCAATTCCATTTCTGCAATACAAAAAATGCAATACATAAGAAGTGAATCAACACAACAAGGTGTAGTAATCAAAGCGCTGAAAGCACTAAAGGAATGCTTAACTGAAAAGTGAGGAACAGAGCTGAGGACAAATAAATTTAGAAGAATGATAAGAGTGTGGATTGTCCAAATAGTAACACTGAACTCTTAAAATGAATAAAAAGGTGAGAAAAATCATAAATGTTTGTTTAAATCATTTAACAAAATATCAATTTATTTTTACATGTATTGTAATGAAAAAAAAGCCAGATATAAATGATAATCTTTGAACTTAATGAACAAAGACATCATAATGAATATGCCATCACAATGATCTAGTCATTTACCTAGATCTATTAAAACAAAATAAAGTCACTCACTTTTCACCGAAAGCTGATTCTGATAAAACAGTTAATTTTATCCTTATCAGACATCTCAATGCTGTAATAACTTGATCAACATCAGAACTTGTAATACTCAAATGTTCTAATGCGATACATGCAGCTTCAGTCTTGTCCATCTAAAAACAAAATTTTACAAATGTATTCATTTATTTATGCTTTTTGTCAAACATTTGTCTAGTCAGTTTCCATATAAGAACAAAGTTTTATTACATCAAAATAAATCAATGTTCATGTGGAGAATCAAAACCGTATTGTACAAAACTTAAACAAACAGGCGTCATTTTGAAAATAAATATTAATTATTTTTCCATGTTTTTCCTTTTCTTTGACAAAGAATGAAACAACAAAATTTACCATAACACACTACACATTGTAATGATGTATTTAGCATTAAGATCCATTTTGGTTTTCAATAAACTATCCTTGACATCAAAATCCAACTGAGCGAAAATTGGGTCCCATTTGACACATAGATTGGTTTGATTTCAATGTCTGGGATAACTTGTTGAAAATCTAAATGGATAGGTATTGTATGTAATCAATAGAAGCAAAAAATGTGCAATGTGTTATGGTTAATTTCACTTTTTTCATTTGTATGTGGAAATGAATAAAACTGAAAAATGTGGAAAAATACCTCTTTTTATTTAAAATGGCCCCCATTTGTTTACGTTATGTAAGATACAAAATGGTTTTTATTATCCAACCCCCAGTTTAAGACTGTCCTCTTTCGTAAGAATAATCATATGGGTACCCACAGCTAGACTCACTTAGACTACACTTCATGCATATCAAAACTGAAGAAAAAATCAAGAATGACCAAGAATGGATATACAATAAATATGAAAATACCTCAAGTGCTTGTTGGGCTGTAAGAGCTACCAGTCCACATAGAGAAAGTTTGTCACCAGATTCTGATACGTTATCATTAACAGCCAACTCACATAACTTCTTTAATGCCTCACAAGCTGATGAAAAAATTAAAGTAAAAATTATAAACAACCTGAAGTTTCAGAAATAATTGTAATTACTTGTACATGTACAATGTTTCAGCAGCTCTGCATTGTGTAACAAGTACTGAAGTTAGTGATTGTTTTGATCAACTGAGAAACTCTGCCATTGCAGAAGACAATGCATGCATATTAGATATGATTATGAAGTTATTTTTCTGCAATATCAGTCAGAGTCAATTACTAACCTAACATGCAAAATTATCAAATGGTATAAATCAAAGCTTTGATATTAAATCCTCACTACATAATTTCGCAGTCATAATTGTCCCAGTACGTTTACTTAAATGAAAAATTCTCATTATCAGCCTTAGACAATGAAGATGTGCCAAGTGACGTTCTGAGTAAGCTCCATTAACTCTGGTTCTAAAGACTAATTTAGTATTCATACATGACAACAATTCTAAATCAGAAAAGAAAAGACTAGTCTTGTTTTTGGTTTTTTTTGTTAAAACTTTTTATTTATATTTCCTTGTAATATTCATCCCAAGGGAAGAAAGATCATATATATATATATTTTAGTAAAATACTCTTACTAAAATGTAGTGAGGATATAATAAAAAAGAGTATTTTACTAAAATATTGATTTATACTTTGATTTTATTTATGTAGGGATAATGAATAATGTTAACAGATCTATCCAACTCTTTTATTTCAAAACGTTTCGGCCTTTGACATTCTACAGTTGATATTGCCACAATAAGGTTACATTTTCTTATTAAATAGATCTGTGTTTAAATAGATCTGCGAAAACTATTGATGTAAATCAATTCAATTTGCTGAGTTTTCAAATATTCATGTACACTATTAGGCATACTCTAATTTAATATACCTTGCTTATTGTCATCTTCTACTAATGCTAACTTGAACAAGATAAACTGAGAATGTGCACACGATGGATCACATTTTACAGATTCTTCAATAGCTTCTCTGGCCTGAAAAACAACATTAATGTTATAACAAAATGCTTTAAAAACAAGGAGAGTTGAACTATGAGAAGGGTGAATCATTTTAGGAGCAGTGGTCCAGTGGTAGGATGCAGGCTTAGGGATCAAGAGGTCCCAGGTTTGATCCCCACTAGGGGCACTGCTAATTTCCTTGAGCAAGAAATTAACCTACAATTGTTCCACTCCACCCAGGTGTAAATGGGTACTGTGAGGGATCGCCTGTCTGAGGGTAATTTCAATGCTCAGGGTTATTGTACAAGATTGTAAAGTTGGCTGAACATGTATATGAAAGCAGACTTTAAACTACGCTTTAACTTTTTTTAATGGGAAGCATTTGTAAAAGAGGTTATTATAATCTTAGAGTTAACAAAACAAGCCTATGTATCAACATAACAAGTTGCCTTTTTATTATTAAGAATGGAATAAATTGATTTATAGAAAAAAACATGAAACTTGTCAATTTACTGTAATCTTATAATAAAATCCCCAAAGTAATAGAATTTGATTAATGTTAGTGTTTTATTTTTACAATAAATGTATAAGAGAAATATTAAATTTTATTCAACTGTAAAAGGTGCATACATTAACCCCAGTGATTTAAATACTTAATATTTGTTCAATAATACCCTTACATAGATGTAGATAACTATTTCAATTGATAGTAAGTACAGAAGTACTTAAATGAGTATCTAAATCAGCAAGGTAAATGTATGAAAGAATACAAGCAAAGCAAACCTTTTCATTGTTCTTTAGAGACATGTAGCAGTTAGCTCTATTTCTGTGAAGTTTAGCTAGATTCATATCACAAGAATCTGACTGTGTGTACAAACTAAGTGAATAATTATACCATTGTAATGCTTCCTCAAAATCTTCAGCCTGACAGAAAATACAAGTCAATACATAAATAAGCTTTACATGGTTAGTTAAGCTAATACCAAAGAGAGCTCAGCTAGGAGGGGCATCTATACGCTTGTGTAATGTCCAAACCAGGAACATGTAGCAAATGAAAGGCCTTCAACAAAGAAAATGGCAAGACGCTATTCATATGACATTTTTTATTTCAAGAGGAAAAGATAGAATGTACAAAGGTTCCATGGTGGCTATTTTAGAGTAGACTGATCATAATCATATCTTCTGACTATTTTTCAAATAGGCATGTAAAAATGGCATTGATTTCAGTAAGTAAAACATTTGAACAAAAGTTCTTGTGTAGCAAATTCAACATTATTTAGTCATAAAGTCACACAACATGATCACAATATAAGTCAGACATCAAATAATAACAAATAATAACAATTAAAACAACCAAAGTAATAATTTAGAACATACCTCATAAGCATTTGCAGCTTGCTCCCAGAATATTACATGAAATCTTTTCTTTACTGAGATCTCTAATGGATGTCCCGTGTGGTGAGCTTAACATTAAAAATATAAAGAGATAATAATCCACTACTCAAATACAAAATTGAAATACAAAATGTATATCAGAAAATTACCTAATACTATTAAAATGTAAGAAAATATGACTGAATACAAATTTAGTCATTCTTATATTCTGTTTTTTCTCAACTGTCAAAGTTTGAATAATTTCACGTTGAATGATTACACACTATCTCAATACCATGAGTGTTAGACAAAAAGCATGAAGTCACCGTAAAATTATTCATGTTTTGACAGTTGAGAAAAAACGAACAATACACACAATTAAACAAATGATTAAAAATACAAAATTACTGAGAGCAAATATGAAGAAGAAGATTTTATTTTCAAATCAATAGGTCAATAGACCCGCGTGAATATTCAATGTATTACATAAAATATACAATCACGTGACAATGACATTATACATAATCAATATGTAAGTAGTTAATGTTGTTTTTTTCCAGCCAAATAAGATTTGTTGTTACAGACACATCCATGCAGAACATAGTTGATTACATATTATTGCTGAAAAGTATGCAACACAGATAAAAATCTTCTATTCTGTGAAAACACAATTTTATTTTAATGTTGTTCCACATGGGTATATCTGGTACAAACAAAGTATCTCTGCTGAAAAAACATCAATTTGAGATCAAAATCAAATATATTCAGATATTAAATCATTGTTTTACAATATTAGATATACTAAAACCGAAATATTAAAGGAATTAAAATCATACAAAAAATGCAGCCATTATATCAAAATATGTAAAAAATACCCCTATGATATAATTATGTAGATTTATGTAAAAATCAAACCTGTAATGAAATATCCTATAAACTGTTTTACTTGACCAATCATTCCAGATTGTAACAAAACTTCTGTGTTGGTAATTAAAAGTTTGCCAATATCTTTGGTATGTTCAAACTTCTTCAATAAACCTTCTATAAACCATGTGACTAACTCTATCCTAAGTAGAATATACATGTATACATCTTTAATGAATCTTTATTTCCTCCAAAATATTTGGAGATTTATTAGCTATTATATATGATATGATAGTAAATACAAACAGACCCTTAATCGCTCAATCCCGCATTTTTACGTTTCTGGACCCCCCCTCCAAAATGGCCACCCCAGCCTTGAAAATGGTGCTTTTTAACTAGATTTGGTGAATTTCACTAATAGATAGTTGTCCCCCAAAAATGAGCTTTTTTCATGCGCCTCCCCCGTCAAAAGATGTCTCAGGGGAGTTCCGAAGCGGGTGACGTGCCCCCCTTTGTTTCTGGGGTTTGAAGGGGGCGCAGCGCCCCTCATCGCCAGAAAAAAAATTGGGGTCATTGAGTGCAGAGAAACGGTGCCAAAAGCTGATAAGAAAACATGTTTTCAGTCTCTGAAAAGACCTGGCACTTTAGACCTTAATTTTGGAAAATTATACTGTTTGAAATGCAATGTGGGGTGGAAAAAGAGCGAAAATTGCATTTTTTGCTCGGCCCCAGCATTGCCATGGTAACTGGGATCGGGGCTCAACTTGGATTTTCTGAAAGACATTTACCCAGGGAATAACTTGGCTAAGTTTCATATCTGTATGATAACTAGTAATGAAATTCAAAAGCATCTTGAAACAGCCCTAGCGCGTAATCGTGAAAAAATGGCTACTTTTCACACATGTTGCAACCAGTAAAGGGCTATGCATATGGTAACAAATTTCCAAACATTGAATAATATGACTAAGTTATAACAATTAAGAAGTTATTCAATCAAAATGAACATTATAAGTGCAAATGATCAAAATATAAACTTGCCAATACCTTACACAATATACATTAAACAATAAAACTTTAAACATTACATCATAAGCTATATACAATGTTATTACTATATCTCAGGGACCACAACGAAAATAAGAATTCAGATTTTTACACTTTTTTGTGTCATCCTTGAT
Source organism: Mactra quadrangularis (assembly GCA_025267735.1). Classification (NCBI taxonomy): domain Eukaryota; kingdom Metazoa; phylum Mollusca; class Bivalvia; order Venerida; family Mactridae; genus Mactra; species Mactra quadrangularis. The sequence goes on along the minus strand of CM046309.1, from coordinate 53,110,573 downwards.
GAATAATGTTGCTTAATATGGCTATTAGGTAATGCATTCATGTTATTTATAATTGTAACTTGTACGTTACTATGTGTGCCAAGCTGTAACATTGTATGTCAATATAAATCTATCTATCTATCTTACCTTTTATTTTCACTCATAACTTGCAATGCATGTAAACTTAGATCAATAGTGAGCTCAGGTAACTTCAGCAAATCTTCACAAGCTGTAATCAAAGTATTATAATACAGAAAGATTTTAGTGCACATTGAAACCTAAAAAATCCATACCAATGATTACTCCTTACATATTAGATTCAAGCACAAATTGAGCAGGGCAAAAAATATGGGCAAAGTGTTTATTCTACCCTGTATTACTGGCAAAAAGATTTTACTGTCCTCTTCTTGCCATACAAAATCTTGCAGTACAGTTTTCCCCTGTACACTTTGCATACAAATTCTGTAGCTTAATTAGTGTAGTTAAATATAATAAATATGTTACAATACTGAAGAAGAACAACTTAAACTTCAAGTATTACAATGAATGATCGCAGTATCATTACATTAAACAGACGAGTCAGATGACAGAACTACTTTTATCGCCTAAAAATTGATTTTTCGATTTATAGTATAAATTAAGCCTTTCGGTGAAATCGCCAAAAGTCTAAAAAAGGATAACAAGAAAATGTAAGGCAAATAGAAATAGTCATTCAGCTAAAATATATATTGCATATACATCCGGTCTACCAAATTAGGATATGAAAGTGGTTGTTGGAACAGATGATTTTAAGAGCAAGCACAATATATCTCAAATAAGAATTTTGAATGCCAAAAACAAGTTTTTGTTTGCCCTAACTTAAAAGTGGTTGTCCCAGGCAACCGGACATCTACTAATTTCTTAGACTGTACATTATTCAGAAATAAAGTTTTAACAAAATCATACTATGAGACCATCTCTATCATGGTATTGCAATTATTGCCTAAATTATCTTAAGCACTAGTCAGATTAATTATCTTTTTAGTAAAGGGCAAAATTATCAACTTGCCTCAAAAGAGACCCACCTTATACTGGAAAAGAGTAAAGCATATAAGAAAAAAAAAAGAAAAATACTCAAGATATAGCATGTACATAACATTACCAGGTTTTATGGCAGAATCTGATACATTCTGTAACAATAGGATCTTTAGCTTTAAGAATAAGCCTGCTGGATGCCTGCTTTCCTGTTAAACATAACAGAAAATATTATAAAACATTTAGGTGTACAACCAAGTAAACAAAAATAGATGGTTGAATAAACAAGGTCATTAAACTTCAAATCACTTTAACTTGCAGGGTTTTTCAGCATTTGAGAAAGGGGCCAGGAGCATTAGTTTTTACAGAACTTTTATGGAATTTCATTGATATGGGAAAGAAAATTTCAAGGTAAATTCCAAATTTGTGGAAAAATTGCATGACTTCAAAAAAACTTTGAAAGCGGAAGGGGCCTGTAAATAGTCTGGGTTATGTATGGATGATGCCCCGACTTGTCACTGATCAGAGGGTCATGAATTGCAACCGGACTGCGGACATTAGTTTATATGCAAGAAAGTAGGCAGCTACTAATGTAGAATAGGAGTTTAGAACAGGTGCATCCAAGGAATAATGGTTAGATGCAATGTCTGTCTCACATGGCACTTGACTGTTGAAAAGGTGAGAAAACAAAACTAAATCCACAATGGTTAAGTGCTTAGATGGATTTTGAACTTTGATAGCTTTGACTACACATGTACATCCATGACAATGAATAATGGAGTACTACCAAATGCCCATCAGAAGTTTCATTTCAAACCAAAACTAAGCATACTAGACACATTCAGTTCATTTTATTGGTTTTCATACTGTAGTTAGTTTCCAGTCAATGACCAACTGGACACACAAGCAAAAATACTTACAGTCAAAGATTTTTTGTTTAGAACGTAACTCATGTATAAACCATTATAAAGTATCTCTAAATCTGAATCATATAAAAAACAAACTAACTTACCGTATTGGCCAGACTGACTGCATTTAAAGCATTCTGTAAATTCTCCTGAGGGTTATCTTGTAAATATACATTGGCAAGTAAGCGTAACGTCCGTGCCTATGGTAATATATAAAATTAATGACAACACACAGATATCATTACACTGTAAGTATTGAACAACCAAAGTCAATGACTCTTTCTAAAAGTGGTAATTAGCCAATAATAGAAGAACCCAATCAATAAAGGTTAAATGACCTTAAGCTTTTATTGAGATCCTGGCAATAGTCAAAATTCCCCCTTGAAATCACATAAACAATGCATGTGTATGCAGCTTTGACCATAAACATGTGTAGAAAATTTTGCAATCTCCTACCTCCCATGAGACAAAAACACCTAATTATATGCAAACAACATGAATAGCTAACCTACATAGGTCAGACAAATTACTGTAAGGTCAGACAACATCTCAGTTTTTATTGACAACCAGGAATCAGTTAAAGTAACTTTCACTTAAACAATCAATACCTAAAATAGAAAACCTTGGATCTGTATACAGTTTAAAAGTACAAACACAAGCAGAACTTTAATGCAGTTTAAAGATACACAAGAAATATAATGTGGAAACCACATTAAAGCCGAATTTTAAAGATCTGACCCTAAATGGCAGAGATATCCAACATATTGAAAACTTTAACACAAAAATTACAAAGGGAAATAATCCATAATTTAGCAAGGTAGTGTTGCGGTTACTTTCTAATTCTGTTCATCACATGGTATGTTATAATTGTATGAAGTTTCATAAAGATCTGACAATTAATGGCTGAAATATACGGTATGGTAAATAAAAAACTTTAACACAATTGTTTACAACACCGGCTGCCTGCTCACCCAACTGCCAGCCCACCCGGGTTTCACAAAACTATAAGCCAATTTTTTCATAAAAAAATCCAGCTAAAAATTAATACAAGCGAAAATGAAATGTTTCTGTAATGTACAGTTCTTTAAGAAATGACCAATATTTGGCATGAAAATGAGTTGCAGATTAAGTTAAAATTTAAATATGCTAACTCAGTCAGGGAGTTATGCTAAACACAAGACCTGGTTAGCTTACCAAAGAGTTAGTTCAAGAGTTTGAGTCTCAAAACTAGTCATGTTCATTTTTCTAGTACAGAGTCAATAGAAAAAAACAATTTACCTGATTCTTTGGTCCCACAGAATGCCCATGCTTGCTAATCTCATAACTTTCTCTCAGCCATACAATAGCTTGTTTATATTGTTTGTTTTGGTACAACTCCACACCAGTGTTGTAACACAACATAGACAGAAATATACCCTATTTAAAAGATATCATTATCAGGGTTTAACCTTTACTGTTTTTACCAGGGATCCCATAGGAATCCCTAGTCAGGTACACAGGGATTCCTCCTTAACATTAAGGGTTCCTCCAATAAAAGACAGAAATTCTGATTGCAATAAAAAAGTCATGACAATTTTTAGAGATTCTAACCAAATCCCTAGCTGAGAATCATTAAGATTCTTCCCAAGTTTTTGGGATCCTTAGAATACCGAGACACTGTTAGTGTCGAACCCTGATTATATGAACAATCAAATATCTGAGCAGTAAAAATGAAGTACAGTGAAAATGCAAATGCTCGAACTACGATAACTCAAACTACTACTATAGATGGGTCAAACATTTTACCTGGCATCAATTTTTCCCCCTAATTTATCGTTATAAAAAACCCATAGAGATCTAGTAAGAAACAAGGGGCAGCAGCAAATTGAGGAATTTGAACAAGGTCAAAAGCCTAGTTTGCCTTAAATTTTTTGTCATGAACCTTTGAATTCAAGCTTTTGAACTCCTATTGTATATATTTAAAGTGACAATCATTATTTATAACGAAAGTAATATATACAAGATACAGGAAGTTTTATATAAAGTTGATTTAGATAGAAAATCATCAGCTGTTTTCCAACAGTAACAAAAGGGACGAACATGTGAGTATTTGAAAACAATAACAACTTGCAGGGCAAAAAAATCACACGAACAGTTGAAACTAATTAAAGTAAGCATAGGCTAAGACAAAAAATTTAATGAGAAACATTAATAATAAATATGATATAGTTTATCTCATAACTTCATCATAAATAAATGTCTGTCCCTCAATAAAATTAATATGAAAAGCCAGTATGAGGGGTTTTTACTACTTGCTAAGAACATGAAGTGAACCAGGTACATGTAGGTAGTGAAAAAAAAATATAATGAATGAGCAATAAGTTTAAACACATTTACCTCTTGAGGAAATTTTGACAACAGTTCTTTAGCCATCATCATATTTTCAAGCGCTTCAGCAACTTTTAATAATGCAATATTCTATAAGAGAAATTACTAAGTAAATCTGAAATTCTAATAAGTCACAGGTATTCTAAGGTGCAAAAAAGGTATTACAATTATACATTGCATTGCATTGCAAGCTAGCATGACACAGGGATATTCATCAGTTCATAAGAATGTGCAATAAAAGTTGCACAAAAATCAAGTAACAGTTAAGTGCAGTTTCTTTGATAATCATTCATACCCAGGACTTGACATAAGAGGTCATCCTAAAGCCAACCTACTTTTGGTTTCTAGCAACTTGTTACTGCTAGGAAACATTTTAGCTCAGGTGAGTAAAACATATAGCTTGTTGTCCAACTAGGCAACCTAGTTCAAAACTTAATGTGGAGCCCTGATACCAAATGTATATTAAAGAAAATCATATTAAAATGTACATTTCATAAATAAAAAGAGGATAATGAAAATTATAAAAGAAAGAAATTTGAACATACAGTTTCAGCTTTGTAACACAGTAATGTAAACATGTCTTTCTCATTCTCCAACTTCTGCCGATCTAATGACTCACTTTCACCATTTCGTATCTTTTTGTCCAACACATTCTTCTGAAGTTTTTCAATAGCCTGTAAATATGTATTACAAGTCTTCTGTACTTGTCTATAGCTTGTAATGATATTTAGATAAAGGTGACAACTATATTGTATTGCATGGTGTTGTCAAATTTTATTCAACTGTCCATGGAACATACATTAACCCCACTGATTTAAATACTCACTTCAGAATTTCTGTGTCGAAGATTGATAAAATAGATAGGGTTAATGTTAGAGTCACTGACAGTTGAATAAAGTTTAACAATATACAGTACCCACCAAAAGTTTGGAGACATTTTCACTTTTTAGGCCAACTGAAAAGTGTTCATTTAAAATTTGATAACTGTTCATTTTGAAATGCTTTTTAGTTTTGCTTTAATTTTTGGTTAATTTTAATTATAACTGAGACTACAAAAATAGCACAAAAGCTATGTTATGGAAAAAAAATTACAATAGCACGATTTTGGTGGCTTTAGGATGTCAGATGCTGAATTTTCTGATGTGTTGCATTCATGAACTTTGTTTTCATTTTATCACAAACCATACTTGAATATATCAAAAGTAATTATTCTACAAAAATAATCCTTAAAATTCAAGAATTGTAGTAGATTTCTTTTGTCTCCAAACTTTTGGTGGGTATCGTAGATACAAGAAACATACAAATTTGTAATATATAATACACTTCAGAGTGAGTAAATATTAGTAATAAAGAAAAAACTGACAGCAAAAACTATTGATACCTTTTCTGTTTTATCTAAGACCTTTGAAGCCATTTCTGGAGTATTTACATCTGAAATAAATTAAATTCTACTTAATACATTTGAATCCTACATGCCTTTTTATTATGTTTATACAAACAATAAAAAACATTATTACCATATATTTTTTACTTTAATGTTGCATTAAATATTTTTAAAATTAAGTAGAGTTTGGTACAACATTTCTAAAAGAAAAGTAAAGGATGAACAATTCATGGTTTTTGCATGGTTATACAATCATCTCAGAAGAGATCACACCATAAAAAATCATTTAAAAATGGAATGGAAGAAATGAATACTATACCTAACCAAGCTCTTATAGATTTCAAGCCCATCTGAAAGTAAAATATCAGAACACACCTAACTAAATCAACACTTAGGAAAAATACTATATATATTTAGTACATTAAAAAATGTTTCTTTTATGATACAGTTATGATTGTGTTTTCTTTAAATATATTTGAAGATGCTGTTCCTTTCATCAACAAATACTTATAATGACTTTATCCAATGTGAATAAAATGTTTGGTAGCTAACCTTTGGTATAAAGCAAATTTTAAATATGGTCCATACAAAAACATTCAACATACAAACATATAGGAAACACGAAATATTAAAAGTTCAAACTTTTCCACCATTTTCATGCATGAAACTTGAAGAGGATTTCAACTAAATAATTTTATTGTTAAAAGTAAGTGAATGGTCAACACAATTAGTATTACTTAATTCTTAAAATACAAAAATGAATAAATTAACTACAGTATAAAATATGTTACCATTATAAGCCTTTTCTGACTTGTTTCATTGTCATTTTTCTGACCACACAGTTCTAAAATCCAGAATGCAATGTGTCTCACTGAAATAAAATAATTGCCATCTAAATAATCAGGAAATATTCTGTCTGTCCACGGACAAATGAATGCTTAAAATTAGCATAACTGCTGCCAAATGTCAACTTTTAAAACTACAGAAAGACATTCATTACATCTTTGTAATTAGAAAAAAGTATGCTGTTTAATGTAATTTAAAATCACAGTAAACAGCATTCAATAAAAATAATGTTGTCCATAAACATATACAGCTTTAAAAATGTCCACCGACAAATGGGCAGGAATATTTAACTTGTCCACAGCCAAAAACAGACACACTTGTTCTACTTTCATTACTTACACACAAATAATTATGTAAAATAAATCTTACTCTTAGCAGTTCCATCCGACACGCCAGGCACACCCTTTGTTTTTAATGCAACAGAATGATTCCATAATTTAACTGCCATGTTCTCTAACTGCAATAATAAGATAAGTGATTCCATATAAACATATGAAAATAGATGTTTATAAATGAACTAAGTACATCTTCATATTGAGAAGAAATTTGGAAAAAACGCCTTTCTCTCACTACATACATGGCAGCATAGGTTTCATGTTCCTGCATGCTCACCAACTTTACAGTCCCCACCCTTCATAATAGTTCTACTGGTTTACAAGTTTGTTTATTAATAATTTCCATGTGAATTTATTACACCACTTATTTTGTAGCATTTTTGAATCATATCATTAAAACTAAAATACTGGCCAAGGTATTACGAAAAAAACTCAACTTTATACTCAAACTCAATCTTATGTTTTTATCATTAATTTTACTTATTTAATCAATCTCACAACGAATATAGTATCATTAGAAACCTCAATAGTGATTTAAAAGCTATATTATATAAAATAAAACTGACTTACATGTTTGGATAAGGTTTAATTTTTTGTATTGATTTGAGTCTATTAATGAACTGCTGAGTTTAGTCTCAAGTGAAAATTGAGTTTGTGGCTTTAAGTTTATAATCAAACCCATGATATTTAATGTTGATACATTTTATATATTATCATTATTATGATCATCTAATAACAGCCATTCTAACTACATTTACATGCTATTCAGAGACCAAAATTACTTGAGTCTGTTATTGAGTTTGTACTTAACCCTTTACTGGTTTTCACCCTCAGCTTTACCTGATACTGGACAGATGGTGTATAGAGATAAACCTAACACTGTGCATACACTAACATTGTTAAACTTGTACACTCAGCAGATAAAGGTTTAACACCACATTGCATTATTTAACACCTCTATTAGTTTAGAGTCAATTACTGGTTTAATCTTTAATTTAATCATTATAGTGTAAATGTAAAAAATGTTGGTCTTTAAATTTCCTTTTTAACAATGTAACTATTTAAGACTTAGTACAAAAACTGTTAAAGTTATGAGATGTTTAAAATGCATTATAATATTTTTTGTCACTTTTAAAAAAAAATCATTTTTTTTAGCTAACATCGCCGATGTTTCGGTATTTTCTTTGTTTAATCCAAGCTTCTATGTCTTGTTTTAAACACATGTCTACAGATATTTATAAATATTAATCCCGTCATTGAAATGCAATGCTTATTATATTGCGTCGCCTTGATCAAAGGATCATTTCCTGTCGGTAATATACCAATGCTGATTACAAATCGTCTGGGGGTAATGTCACGTGCTGTATGTTTGACATTTTTATTGCACATCATAAAACTAAGGGGACTGATTGTGCCTTTGATTAATTAGAGACAAGTATTAAGTCTTTTAAATTTAATCCCTTGATTGTCGCTAATTGAGTGTGAAAAGTTGATGACACCCGCTGTTTTGTTTTGTTACAAATACGCCCAGCGTGTATAACATTTTCTCTTTCAGATAATTCATGGCCAAATATTTTTTTCATCACATGTTTAAAAAGTTTATACAATTAAATAAAATAATACTACCTAGAAATATTAAACTTGCCTAATAATTCACGGCTTTTCTGTGCAAATATTACAGTTAAAAAAGCGAATAATTACCGCGCGCGCTCGCGAGTTTACTTGTTGTTTTTAAACTGTAATTACTCAATATTAATTAAAACATAATTTTGTTTAAAGGATAATATCTATAAAAGGTTAATTCAACCAAAATGAAAAAAAAAACAACGTTTTATCGGAAATAATAAGTGTTATAGCGCATTGAAAATGAGACACATACAAATAGATTACAGTTGAAAAAAAGCCGATAATTACCGCGCGCGCTCGCGAGTTGTACTTGTTGTTTTTAAACTGTAATTACTCGATTAATCTAATTTAAAACATAATTTTGTTTGAAGGATTTTATCTATAAAATGTTAATTCAACCAAACTGAAAAAAAATAAACGTTTTATCGAAAATAATAAGTGTTATAGCGCATTGAAAATGAGACACATACAAATAGATTACAGTTGAAAAAAGCCGATAATTACCGCGCGCGTTTGCAAGTTGTACCTGTTGTTTTTAAACTGTAATTACTTGATTAATATTAATTAAAACACAATTTTGTTTGAAGGATATTACCTATAAAAGGTTAATTCAACCAAATTGAAAAAAAAATAAAGGTTTTATCGTAAATAATAAGTGTTATAGCGTATTGAATATCAGACACGTAAAAATGCGGGATTGAGCGGTCCAGGCAGTACACGTAAAAATGCGGGATTGAGCGGTCCAGGCAGTACACGTAAAAATACGGGATTGAGCGGTTGAGGCAGTCCACGTAAAAATACGGGATTGACCAGTAAAGGGTTAAGTTAGTTTCGTGAAACTAGGGCCAGGAAATGTGCTCATATGGTTTTAAAAAATAGTTCATTCTCAGCATAACAAAAATGTTAATTGATAATTAATTTTCTTAGAAATAAAATGTCTCATAAAATACAGTTAAGTTCAGCTATAAAGACCCCATTGTTACTCGCAAAATTATGCAATTTTTAATCATTTTTAATGCTTCATTTAACAGGAAAATGTCCCTATATTAAGACCATTCTACTAATAAGACTATTGATTTTGGTGGTCTTAATAGCAGAACTTTACTATAGTTACCTCGGCCAGTTGTTGTACTTGTTCTGGTCCTGTTGTCTGTAATGCTGGCATAGAATGACACATCTTGATTCCTTTATCTAACAGATTTACACAGCTTGAATTTATCGAAGAATCTTCTTTTAATATTTCATTGGTGATAGCTACAAAATTGTACAAATGAAAAGGGATAAAATCTAGTAAAAAGGTTTTGAAAACGACTAAACAAAAATTAGGCAAAACTAAATATTTCCAGAAAAATGAAGTGTGTTATCATTAAGCATTCCTTGGCAAACAGTCAGTGGAACATACAAACTTTCAAGGGGGGGATTCAGCCAAACACTGAAGGATGAAATAAAAGAATGTGAAACCATTTCTAACCTGCATCAGTCTACAGTAACAAACATTAAACCAGAGACACAGATATTTCCCTGATAAAACCACTTATACTGACTTTAATAAATTAAACTCATAGAAAATCAATTTTATCATTAACTAATATTGTAGAAAATAGATCATCTCTAGCACCATCAATGTCTTCAAGGCATCATTACACAGCACACCATAGACGAGAGGGCCTGTTTTTATCCTGTTTTTATACCTGAGCTGAACTGTTTTTATTACTGTTTTTAAACCCTTACTTTTGCGCTCCTCTCATTGACCTATGTGCAATGATGCCCCAGAGTGGATTCTGCACAATACTGGGAGAAGAAGATTTAACAGAATTAAAAATATTGCACAGCTATACTTTCCTGCTCTTAAAAAAGTTTACAATACTTACCAGTGTGTATCACATTGTTCCCAATTAACGCCCCGGGGGCATTACATTTTAATGATTCATCATACATTTCAATACTCAATATTAATAAGTCAATTATATTTCTTTCCTGCTACAGGATCAAACTTACCTTTAATTTGTGTCAACATAACTGTGATGTCTGAATCCATTTTCTTTCCCTAAACTTAAAAGTAAAAACATAAATGTATAATATGTAATGAAGCAATATTAAATACTGAATGACATCTTCCTAAACTAGTACTCTACAAGTTACTATTATGTTGTCTGACAAAAACTTGAACAAAATTGGACTTATGTTGCGGAGAAGAAAATACAAGAAAGGGCAGTAACTCCAAATTTGCAAAAATTATGAAGTGGAGAGTTATGGTTCTTGTGCACAGCACTACTCCGCTATGAGACATATATTTACACCAGTGAAGTTTTAAGTCAGTAGCATTTATAGAAGTAGACTTATGCAGTGGACAAGGGCTACAAAGGGCAATAACACCAAAATTATAAAACAGTTATGGTTCTTGCACACAATATGAATAGTATTGGACTAGAAAATACAAACATGAGTACATTGCTGAAAGTAACAACTATATTTGTCAGTTTTTCAGGCAACACAAAAAAGTGCATTGATAATTCACAATAGAACTAATCATGCTTATACATGTAAGTTTTATATAGTAGAGTCAAGAAAGCCATAAATATGTTATAATTTATAAAACAGAGAGCCAAATTTGATATCTATCAACACTTTATCATTTATGTATGAAGATCATAAGCCAATTCAACAGAGACAAAGTGAGGTTAAGTCTTAAGACTACTTTCGGACCCAACAAATTTTAAATTTCAAACTTCTTAGACCATAATGAATTAAATTAGAATGAAGAAATAGCTCTCTCAAAAACATAGCTATAAAAAACAAAATCTTACCAACACTCAAGTCACAAGCTAATTATTTTAGCAACCACTGAAAAAGAACTTCAAGAAGGGTAAGCTTCATAAGACCAGCCCCTCATAGTCATAGGCGGATCTAGCGGGGGGGTCAGGGGGTCCAGAATTTCCAAAATGTACCAGTCCATATGTGTATTTCTTGACTGTAACTTCATAGCATGAAACAAATTTTCTTGGTGCTTAACTTTGATTTAATGGTTATGTAGTTTTTTTCTAATTAATATGTTGCATTATTCTGCAAAAAGTGTATAATGTGGTTGTCTTGTGGTTCCAAAGTTTGGACCCCCAGAAAAAGTTCGGACCCCCTTAGAAAAAAATCCAGGATCCGCCCCTGTCCCTTATTGGCAAAAAAATGCAAAAACGTCCTTTGGTATCAGTTTAGAAAGTTCTGGCCTTGAGAAAGGCTAACTTGCCCAGAACACTCGTAAGAGGTGTGTGGCAGTATTATGAGAAAGAAAGAAAGGCCAAAGGGAGTCGAGAACCCGCATTGTCCGAAATTATGAGCACTTGGAAACAAAACAAAAATGTGGTGACTATAAGAATTTGGAGTTAACAGATCGTTAACAAAAATAACCAGTTTTAGTAAAAATTTACTTTATTCAATAAAATACATGATATAACCTTTTATGCGACTTTTCAAATTTCTTTCTTGTCGTCTGCAAAATAACGAAGTCAATTAGGGTTGTTTATCGAGGATATCCGAAACTCTTAATTACCGGATATTACGTCACAAGTACCTGCATTATTGTTGGTAACAAATATGGCGGCCGAGGACGATTCTGACGTTCCAGGTAAAATAATATTGGAAACTTTGGGAATTTTAAGGAATTCTGAAGTGTGACGCCTTGATTGCATAATGCAGTTTCGATGGATTTAACTTAGTGTTGCACTTGAAATTATTATCTTCATAAGATGATGGTTAAAATTCGAAAAAAAGTGGATTTATTAGATTTGTGTCAAGTCTGGACTTTACATTTTGCTTTGCAACACCATTTAGTGAATGCAAATTTTACTATTTCATGTTTTTTATGTTTGTATTTTTAGTTTTTATGCTTATCCTGTGTTTTGACCGTAGATATAAGATGAAATCTTATCATATGGCATGTTGATTATGCTTATAGGCAGTTTAGTAGCTTAGTTTCAGATGTCAGTGTTAGATAACAGTGCCACTGTCAGTGAAGCAGCCGTCCGGCTAGCTTAGTTGGCAGTGCACAAGTCTACTGAAGTCGACTAAATGTGGGGTTGCCGGTTCGATTACTGGGCGGGCATTTGTTTGTGGAGCTTGGTCATGAAATAATTTACAAGGCCTTTCTCCCTCCTACTGATTCTAAATTATGTAGCGGAATTGTCAGTCACTGACAGAAGTATGCACCAAGTAACAGGTTAATTGCTTTATCCAGAGATTTAGCCGTTCCAGGAATGTTGAGTATGTTGACTGATCACTGTGATATGACCTATACAATGGGTTAATTTCATCTAAAATAAGACAACAGTGATTTAACTCATTGTTATCCCTTCTCGAGCTTCTGAAAATTGGTTGAGTGTTTAGTCATGAACGCAGCCTTAAAGCTTTCAACTTTTGGCTTGTGAACTGTGGCAAAAACTTAAGCTTATAATAAGACTCATTAATGGACTAGTATCAGTAATAATGAACCATATTTGTGCTTCTTTCATTATCTACACTAAAAAAAACCATTATTAATAGTGTAGCCATTGTCAAGCATTATGATCTCAAACTTGCAAATGCAGAATTATTATAGTACTTTTTATATTTACAACCAATGCCATTTATTATGATTAATGTCACTTGCAATTTAGTACTGTATCAGTATTGTTGTAGGGATCATTGCGGCAAATTAAGAAATATCAGTTTGTTCTTTTTCAGATTCAAATTTTTTTCTCCTTTATTTATTTCTGGGTCCAAGTATCAAAATTTTTATTTTGTTTCCCTCAAACAATTGCTTAGTATTGACTGCTAATTTTGTCATGGATGCAAAAAAGTATTGAAATAAAAAACTTATCAAAATTTTGCTGTTCAAGTTGTTCATAAATGGTAACTTTCAATTGTATTTTTAGATTCTGGTGCCGTATTCACATTTGGGAAAAGTAAATTTGCTGATAACTTACCAAACAAATTCTGGGTTAGAAATGATGAAGTCAGGGATGTTGCATGCGGTGATGAACACACAGCACTTGTTGCAGGTAATATATTTTAATTATAAACTTTTATTTTATTTTATTTTGGTAAGTAGCACATGGTATATTGTTGACCATTGCAATTATAACAGGAACTGTGTTCTTGTGGTAGTATGGGCACTTAGGGATCAAAAGATCTAGGGTTCGAACATCACTAGGGGCACTGCTAATTTTCCTGAGCAAAAACTTTACCTACCTTTGTTCCGCTTCACTCAAGTATAAATGGGTACTTTGAGGAATCACCTGCCTGAAGGTGATTTCAACAATCATGGGTTATCATACAAAATTGTAAAGACGGCTAAACTTGTATATAGACACAGACTTTAAACCACACTTTAACTTTAAAAAGAAGTACGCAAAAGTGATACATGTATATTGAAATTTTTCCGATTTGGGGAAAAAATATCAACAAATCAAACCAATTTGGAAATTTCATCATTAATTTATTAAATCTTTATATGCTTTGCTTTGGTGTCTCTGAAAGTGTTGCAGTGCTCTTATCCCCTCTTAAAGAGTTTGTTCTGACAGTTCTGTGAGGCATTCAATGCAAATTCTCATGTATTTATTATTTTTGAAATCTCGTGGTTTCTTTTGTAAAGGCAAAAGACATCTTGTTCAAAGGGAATTATTTAACAAGATTGGGAATTTTTTCTTGAAATTGGGAAAAATGGTCCTTATTTGGCATTTTGAACGTGGCCCATATTCGGTCCCGTGAGATAGGCTGAAAAAGCCCTGCTTTTGTACACTTTTACTACCCTGTGTGTATTTATAAATTGTAGAAAGTGGAAGAGTGTTCACATTTGGTTCTAATGATTGGGGTCAACTTGGACTTGGTCATAGTACAACAGCTGACAGACCTAGCTGTATTAAATGTAAGTATCAATGCTTTGTATGTAGAAAACTTTCATGATACTGACTGCAGAATTTGTTAGTGTTAGTGTTGATTATATTGTCCATTTAGATGTTGTTGTAATTTCAAACTGACTTATAAGCATTTCATAGTTTTGATAAAAAAAGCATTTCAAGATTCAAGCAGAAACATATATCTTTGTGAAATTGATTTTTTTTCTATACAGAATATGTCTGCAGGGATTTAACTTCCAGTCTTACAGTTGTATGGAGCTTTAAAAATATATAAACACAACAGTACCTAACACTCAATATTGACTTACATTCCTCTGGAATTACGGTGCAGATGTGTCTATTCAGTTGTATTTTTAGCTCAACTTTACAAACTCCAACTCACCCTAGCGTCGGCGTCCACATCCACATTTCTGATTAAAGTTTTTGTGCAGTAAAATATTTTTTACTATAACTTTTTTATTTCTTAAGGTATCAACTTTAAATATATGTTCCTTATTATCAACCACATCTCATGTGACAAAGTTCATAATTCCAAATACATTTTTTTTCAGAATTATCCCCCCTTGAACTTAGAGTTTTCTTTAAAAAATGCTTGTTTTTACTGCAACTGTTTTGTTTCTTTAGGTATTGACTTCAAACATTAAATATATGTTCCTTATTATCAACCACAACTCATGTGACAAGGTTCATAACTCCAAATACTTTTTATTTCAAAATTGTCTTTGGTGAACTTAAAATTTTCTTTAAAATTTTTTTTATTTTTTTTACTTTAAATTTGTTAAGGAATCATTTTCAAATTTTAAAATATGTATGTTCCTTATCATCAACCACATCTCATGTGACAAATACTTAGTCAAGCAAGCTGTCTCCTCTGACAGCTCTTGTTATACACATCATTAGGTAAAGATACTAAATCATTATTATCTAAGTACTACATTTGCTGAATATTTTTCTGGTAGATTTTTCACTTTGCTTTAGCCGCCCGGCTAGCTCAGTTGGTAGCACGCAAGTTTACTGATCGAGGGGTCGTGGGTTTGATTTCTGGGTGGGGCATACTTTCGTGGAGCTTTGTCTTGGAATTATTTCTACTGCCATTCTCCCTCCTACCAATGATTTTTAATTATGTAGGGCAGTTGTCAGTCACTGACGAAAAGTATGTGCTTAGTCGTTGTTTAACAGCTAAATCCAGAGATTTAGCCTTTCCAGGACGAGTGAGTAGGTTGACTGGCCACAGTTATATGACCTATACAATGTGTTGCTACGGCGTTAAACCCCAAAAAACCAAAATCACTTTGCTTATTATTATAATACTTTGTGTTGTTTATATTTTAGCCTTGAAATCAGAGAAGGTGAAGCTTGTGGCTTGTGGAAGAGCTCATACAATTGTAGCCACAGGTAAATAAAGACTTTGATTTTGTATCTAGATTCTTTACATATAGCATGTTTTTATGTTGCCCTTAGACTAGTGCATTAAAAGTTCCTCTTTTAAAGTTCAAGACCGAATAATTTGATGTAAGTTGTTGACTTTTTTTATGCACATAAATTTTAGTTTGATTGTAAAACAATTATTTTAACAGGATCCATTTACAGGTCCCTCCCTTTTCAGAAATTTCTTTGAAATCATGCAGTTTTCTACAAATTTGGAGTTTACCTTGAATTTTCCTTTCTCCCTATCAATGAAGTAGCAACAAAATTTCCTTGAATGTTCTGTATAAAGTAAGGCCCATGGTCCCTTCTCCCCAAAAAACTGAAAAAAGGCTCAATACAAAATATTTTTTTTTATTATCCGACTGTTTCAATGTTATAGTTCTATTAATTGTATTACAGAATCAGGTAAAATCTATTCATTTGGTGCAAATGGAGAAGGACAATTAGGTGTTGAAGATTCGCCAGCTAGTAATGTTCCTAAATGTATAGATAGTCTAGTAGATCAACAATATAAAATGTTATCTGCAGGCGTAGAACACTCTGTGGCACTTACTGGTAAGTTTTATTGCTTTTTTGTGAGATATTTATATTCTCAGAGTCATTGACTGAATTTGTCTTACTCAGTCTGTGCCAAACTTATTTAAATTACTTAGTTCATATACTCAGGCTGGTTGATAATTTTGCTCTCTAATATATAACACAATAATTAGGATTTGTGCACAAGAAAATTTAAGACAAAGACTGATTCTGTGTTAGAACAATCATAATCAAAGTGCTGAAGGCACTGAATTTGTTCGGGTTTGAAAAGTGGAATTCAATTTCCGACTCTAACAAAACATTCGTTCACAAAGAACAGTTCAGTGATATTAGTTTTATAGGTAGACCAGCACTGTTCCGATTCAAAACACTTTATACAATCGACGTATAAATACAATAGGTAAACCATATAGGCGAACACACTACTTTTTTCACACTATCACCACAAGTCAAAGGGGTCATTCTTAAAACAATTCAAGAACTGCCGCTTATAAGCTATCATTCATGCACATTTATTCTACTGCACTTGTATGTAAAATAAATGAAGTCCACTATTCAGGCATCATTCTAAGTCATTTACTACAATCTTTAAACTTTTCCTATAGAACCATTCTATGAAATAAGATGATGTAACATCTCTACTGACAACTGACACAAACAACGGGTCGTGACTGAATAGTTGATACAATTCTATTACATAATACGACGTAAAGAGCTCAACGAGACACTTAACTCATAAGCTATAATACATGCGCTTCAGTATAAACCGATTAACAAGTGTATTTCAGGAATTATTGCGCCTGTCATAGCAGATGATCTTTTTGAATTGCTCTATACTGATATACTGAGGGATACTTCTGGAATCGGTAAATTTTCAAAGTGGGAAAGGGTCTGAAATATGGTATATATATTTGTACAGGACTGACGTCCCGATCAAATAAAAACAGTTAAGTTCCACTACTAGATAATCAAAGTTGATGGTCTTAATAGCCAAATCGTCTTATCATAGGGACTTTTTTCTTCTCAAATTAAGCATTTGGAACTTAAAAAATATTAAAAAATATAAGGATTGTGCCGTAATCATGGTACAGTCAGATCTGGATACAACAACATCCGTTACAACGACATTCTCGTTATACTGACATATTTTATGGGAACCAATACCAACATGTGCATGGTCTGAAGAATTCATTAAACTGACATATGCGTTATAACAACACTTTACCTGGAAACGAACGTTGTCGTTGTATCGAGATCTGACTGTAGACGAAATAGTAGAGCTTTACTGTATATATTTGTATAGTTTCTATGTTTGTAGAGGGCATAGCTAAAATATGTATTTTCTTTTTTTGCAGAGGGTGGTGCAGTATTTGTATGGGGTGGTGGTAGTGAAGGACAACTTGGTATTGGTGATAAAACAGAATGTCCAGATCCTGAAGAAATACAAATAGAAGATGTTGTCACATGTATATCATGTGGTTATTATCATACTGCAATGTGTACAGGTACAGTAGTAGTATATTAATTGTATGGATAATCATTTCTCTTTGTTCAGGGAACCCGGGTCGATAGCGCAGTTGGTAGCGCGCCGGGATTTGGAATCTCATGCCCGAAGGGGTTTGAATCCCACCCGGGGAGGTTATACCTCTCCATGAAAATTTGACAATAATGTCAATTTTCCTCCATTGATTAGATAATATGGAGAAGTTTCCGGCCTTGTGGAAGGGTAGGTGAGTACTGGTTATAGACAATGGTCCAGGAAAGCTAGGTTAGGTGCGCTGGATGCCGTAAAATGACCTAAATTGTGTTGACACGGCGTTAACTCCAATAAATAAATATAATTTGTTCAGGCTAAGTATACTTTAAATGTTTTTATGCATGTGTTGTCCAAGAAAAAATAATTTTAGCATGAACTGTTAGTTTAGTTAAAACATATTTTATTGACATTATACTTTTTATACAATAGTCATATTCATAGAACAAACATTTAAAGTGGCAAACGGGTCCTTGGCTCCATGTGTTTGCACTAAAATTTGGAGCTTGATCATAAAATAATTTTGGGGCAATTTCTGCTCCTACCACTGATTCCAAATCATGTAGGGCAGTTGTCAGTCACTGACGGAAGTATGCACCTAGTAACCGGTTAACCACTTACCACCGTGATGTGACCTATACAATATGGTGCTAAGACATTAAAACAACCAAAGACAAAAAATCTGTATAATTAGTCTGGAACGTTATACAGTTATTTCATATGTGGTTTGGGAACAGTCAAACTGTTTGCCCAAGGTGGAAGGGATAGTGTTTTGAGCTGTTTCCTGAGGCTGAAGGAAACAGTTAAAAACATTATTTCCGACACCGAGGGACAACTGTTTGACTGTTCCCAAAATCACATATGAAAAAAATGATTTATTACCTGATTTATTACTGTTTTAACAGTACTTGCAGCTGATAAAAAAACAACAAGAAAATAGTTTTGCAAATATACTTGTTAATATTAATAATGTGACTTTCTCAATTTAACAATCCTTCAAGTACATTTAGTTGTTGTTATGTTTAAGTCTGGTTTATTACTAAGATTGACAGACGCTTGATGCATTTGAAAGCAGTTACTTTCCCTTGTATCTGTACAGTAACAGTTCAAGTGTTACAGCGTGACGTCAGAGTACGCGCAGGAAACAGTCAAAACTATTGCCTGGTCAACAGTTCGCGAACGTGTTTAACAGTTAAAAATATCAAAGTACATTTATATAAGGAATCAGATAATAAATTGTATTGTTTCATTTAATTCAACTGATAATAGATAAATATACCATTTAGATTTTATATATTTGTAGAGTCTGGAGATTTATATACATTTGGTGAAAGTGAAGGAGGTAAATTAGGTTTAGGTGATGACCCTGATGAGACAGATACACCACAAAAAGTTGATATATCAGAAAAAGTTACATATGTTGTTTGTGGAGGTGCTCACACTGTGGCTTTAACAGGTAAGTTGACATCATTGTATAAGCTGTCATTCTACTTCGCAACCTACTTCATAAGTTATTGTTTTGTTGAACCCTTTAGGTGACTAATGGGGTTGTTTCTCTCACTTTTTAGCCAGACTTTTCGAAGAAAATGAGAGCTTATACTGTAATAACTTCAATACTGTCAAAGATATTCAACTCAAACTTGCAACACTTATTCATCATCACTACCTTTGCCTTACTATAAAGGCCGATAACCCTGGCACACTGTTTTAGGAGTTATATTCCTTTTTTACTCAGAAAACATCCAAAATCAAGGTTAAAATTTTTACAAACTTCAATACTATCAAAGATTTTCAACTCAAACTTGGAATTCTTATTCATCATTACTACTTCCTCCTTACTATTAAAACCCATTCACTGATCAACTGAGAAAAGTGGAGCATGCTGTCTCCTCTGACAGCTCTTTTTGTTGCATGCTGTTAGTTATAATTCTAGAGCAGATTAGCAGCATGTTGCACCCTTTCCTTTTTTCTCTCCTCTCTGCCCACCTTTGTTTCTCCCTATGCAGAAATAGATCATTTAAAACATCAACCCTTCTTATGTCCTCCAACCTTTTTTCCCTCCTCTCTGCCTTTTTCTGGTCTTTAGAATAATCATTAATACAACGCTCATGTATACTATAAAAATTAATTCATGGGATTAGTCCTTATATTACAGGGGCCATTTACAGACCCTTCCCCTAATAAAGTTTCTTGAAATCAAGCATTTTTGCCAAAATTTGGATTTCTTAGATTTCCATGCCCCTATCTACAAAATTCAGATAAAATTTTCTTAATGTTTTGTATAATGTAAGGCACCTGGCCCCTTCCTCAACGGAACTATACTAAAAATAGCCCCATATTTATCATGGCTTGTTTTCTAATTAAATTACCTTTTGTTTCAGAAAATGGCAATGTATATACATTTGGAGATGGTCCAAGTGGTCAGTTAGGTCATGGAACTCATCTATTACAAATATCTACGCCAAGAAAATTAAATATCAAATTTAAAGTAAAAGCTATATCATGTGGAGAGAATCATACTTCAATTATATCAGGTATGTCTCATTTTTTGTATCTGCACTTTTGAAGAATATTTTACCTTAATATTAATTTCAGTAGTTTTATTTTTAGAACCATGTAAAGCCGTGGTAGTAATAGTACAATGGACTTAGTATAGGAACCTTTTTCTTTTCAAATTAAAAATGTTCAAAATCACATTTTGAA
Source organism: Mactra quadrangularis (assembly GCA_025267735.1). Taxonomy (NCBI): domain Eukaryota; kingdom Metazoa; phylum Mollusca; class Bivalvia; order Venerida; family Mactridae; genus Mactra; species Mactra quadrangularis. The sequence continues at coordinate 53,090,024 of CM046309.1, read as the reverse complement.
ATAACCAAGATGGTCTTGTTAGAAGAATTTTATCGTTTTTGCTTGTATTTGTTTATCCCAGATGATAAACTGGCTTTCTAAGTTACGTTAAACCACCTAGATGCTTAAATCTGACATATTTCTGTTTATTTATTTCATTTCCTAAATGTATTTAGAAAATATGTTTGCATGATATTCTAAAATAGGCTTAAAATATTTATTATTATACCCCCGCTTCGAAGAAGAGGGGGGTATACTGTTTTACCCTTGTCCGTCCGTGCGTCCGTCCGTCCGTTACAAAATTTCCGTCGCAGTTTTCTCAGCAACTATAACATGCAGCAGCCTAATACTTTGCATATTGCTTCGTCCCATGTGGTGTAAAGCGATTTCATGCTCCTTGCTCATCTACTTCCTGTTTGTCGCATATTTTTAGATTTTTGCGGGGGTATCACTAGTGAGCATTAGCTCACAGATTTACTTGTTATTTTTAACTTCTTTATATTTATTTTATGGTTTTCAGAAAAAGGTCAATTATATACATTTGGTGATGGTCGTCATGGGAAATTAGCCTTAGGTCAAGAAAGTTTTTCTAATCAATTTATTCCTTCCAAAGTTAAAAGATTTTCTAAATTTTCTGTGGAAAAGGTAAGGATCAACTTTTAACTGAACTTCATACTGTGTTCATGAAATAATATCAATAGTTTTATCTATGACATATTTCTATATTTAATTCAGCATTCTATTTATGGCGTGTGAAACGTTGCAAAATTCAAAAAATAAATTTATATGCGATAATGTCATATTTATGTTCTAGAATTTAACATTCATGTGGTAAAAAATAAAATTTGTAGCATATAATAGACACAATTCTTTTTTTTGTGAGCTTGATATTATTTTGTCATGTGAGCTAAGGATATGACAGTTTTACTAATGAAAACATGGCATCCTTAGCTCACTGGGTGAAATAAAAATTGATCTAAAACTGAAATGCACAAATATATCCTCACTATACACTTTCTTCTTTAAATCTATTATTGTAACAGGTATCGTGTGGAGGTTGTCACATGATTTGTCTAGCTAAACCCAACAGAAACAATGAAGTAGTATCAAGTTCTGATGATGAAATGTTAGGTACAGAAAATAAAATGAATGGTTTATTAAATCATAGTTTACGTGCAGACGGTTCTATAGATCTTAATAATAGTGTAACAGCTAGAGTGAGAAGAAGAAAAACCAACGAATCTGTAAGTATAAATTATTATATATAAAAAAATGTAATTTAATTTACATTTAATATGGATCGAATGTGTTGTTGTTGGTCATTTGTGACGAGTCATGAGAAAAATTACCCAAATGGGGTACTTTAATGAAAATGAACAATTGGTATTTTTGTATAAATTAAGTAAAGTACATTTCAGAAATACATTCACAGTCTTTTAATGTCAAATTCTGCTATTGGGTAAAAAGTCTTAAGGCACGTCACATTTAATTCAACTATTATTACTAAATCACCAACATGACATCATCTGATACATACATGTATATATGAAATTTAGTACAAAATAGAGAAAAAACAAAAGAGATGTTGTCATGGTAATTGTTTGGATCTTGTAATTGTTTGTCCTGATGAAGGCAATATGACAAAAGGTAGTAATCTAATATACACTTTATATAAATGACATGCTGTTGTTGGTCATTTAAGAAAGCAAGGGTGTTGGTTTTGAATGTGATTTGACCCAATGTGCAGCTGGCTATCCAAGGATTACTAGCCCAACATTACTCAGCCATGCCCGCTCTATAACTCTATTACATACTAAATGTATAATATAAATTTGTATGACGACATATCTTTCATTTTAGTTCAAGAACGATTTAAACAGAACTCTTCCAGCATTAGCCGGTGCTCATAAAGTTAATGCAGAAAATTTACATTTAACAGTCCCTCCAGTAAAATCACGGCGGATAGAATCTATATCTAATCATAAAGGTATGATTTTGTATATAAAACATTTTATTTGATTTCGTTATTAATGACACTTGAAAAACTCACCCCTCAGCTAGCTCAGTCGGAAGGGCACAAGTCTACTGATCAAAGGGTTGTATAATTGATTCCCCGGTGCAACACACTTTCGTGGAGCTTGGTCATGAAATAATTTCTATGGTCTATTTTAAATCAGAGTGCAGCTGGCTATTTATTTACTACCATTTCAACTTTGCAATAGCTTGGCCATGTTTTTCTATAACATTTACTAGAGTTTGAAAAAATGAAGAAAAAAATGCTTTTGACAGTCTTGTTTTTCTTAACTTCAATGGCGAGTAGTGACTTATTTGTGTTTGTATATCAGTTATTACTAGGGCTGTCACGGTATACCGGTATATTGCAATACGTACCGCAGTACTATTTTAATGTACCGGTTTTTGGCGATATTTTTTTTCATTTCATTGGAAAATTATTCCCTTCGCGAAATAAAAGTAGCGAAACGTCAGTTTCTCCATTTTTTCATTCCATCTAACCTGAAGTTGCAAGAATTAACTGATTGGGGCGTGTCTCAGTCCTAAATGACCGTAAATACTTAAAGAGGCTAGATTCTATCAGTAGCTGCATATAAGATTTTCTGTTAAATACAACGGAGGAACAACGAATCTAAACTCCCGCAATATATCGTGGTACGTATATCGATGCGATGAGAGCCCATTGCAATATATCGCGGTACGCTTCTGGCGTATCATGACAGCCCTAGTTATTACTAATATTGATTAATGTATTATTTTAGATGTGTCACATTCTGATGGGGAAGTGCAAGAAGAAGTTATAAAGGTAAACAATTAATGTTTCTAGAAATTTTATTCTGTGCTCTGATGATATAAGTACCAGAAGGGGGGTACGGGTTAGGGGTTATGGAGAAGTTTCCAGGCTTATTGATGTGTAAGTGAGTACTGGTTATAGATGAGAATTCAGGAAAGCTAAAGTTAAGTGCGCTGGATGCCGTAAAATAACCTAAAACATTGTGTTGACACAACATTAAACCCAGTATAGATAAGATTTAAGTCACATAGGTCTTTGGTGCAGTACACTGCATACAAGATTTCAAATCTAGTGTCCTGAATAGGGTTGCTGGTTTGAACTTCTCTCAGTTTGGTAATACCCCCGTTACACCAAACTTGTTCTCACTAATTCTGAAAAATTGGACCCAATGGTCAAGTCAATCGAGATGGTCAAGTGTAAAAGAGCTTAGAAAAACTAGTTATGAACAGGATAAAACTGACTACGAACAGGTTTTGACTAGTTGGAGAGGATGAGCATTTTTACCCGATCTGAACTCAATACTAATGGACTACAGACTGGATAAAAACGAAATGCACGTATGAGGAACTGGTTCTTAACAAACTATGATCAGATAGCTGACATTTTCAGACTTAAAAGGCACGTTCTAGCTCGTTCACAACCAGTTTCGCGATGTTTTTAGGATGGATCGAACGTTCTGGAACTAGTTTGGTGTAACGGGGCCTTAAAAGAGGTTCAAATTGTTTTACATGCAAGTTAAACAACTGAAATTAATCTTAATGATTAATAGAAAAATAGTTACCAGTCAAAAAAGCCCATATTTGATCTCATATTAGAATATTTTAGGGATTTAGTGATTATTATACCGTAAGTTTAATGGTAAAACTTATGATATATTTTTATTTCATATTCATTTATTTCTAGGCTGAAAGTAAATCAGAAGTGAAGTCATCACCTAAAAGTTTACCACGACCGTTACCACGGAGACAGGGTGATGTTGTAAGTTGTTTATTATGTTGAATGCATGAATATTATTTTGGTATTAGTTTTAGCAAATATTCCATGAGTGGAACTTGAAAGTTATGAAAATACTGAAAATCTACTCTCAAAATATTGAAACAGACAGATTGCATATGGTATTAATGACGTAGAGTAATTAATTCTCACAATACTGAAATCAGTTTTAGTACTGATAACTTTCACCCATGATATTCTGTTACTTTCATGCTTTTTTCATGTTTTGTTATAAATATTTGTAGACAAATAAAACATGGTGTTATTTATCATGTAAAATGACATCATTAGCTCGACTATTCAAAGAATAGTAAGAGCTATCCTACTCACCCCGGCGTCAGTGTCGGCGTTGGCTTTGGTTAAAGTTTTTTAAAAAGGCTATTATCTTGTATGCCGTCAAAGATATTTGCTTCAAACCTCACATACTTACTTACTGTGACACAGGACATATCCCTGACAAGTTACATAAGTCTGTCAACAGTAATTTCAGAGTTATGCCCCTTTTCCACTTAGAAATTTTGGTTAAAGTATGCATGCAAGCCCTTATCTCCAAAACTAATTCAGATATCAGTTTCAAAATTCTCACAAATATTAACGATGATAATGAGAGCTTGTATCAACAAGTGCCTTAACTCTATAAAGCTTTCTGGCAAAATTATGCCCCTTTTTGGACTTGGAAAATCTTTGTTACACTTCTGCATGACAGTTGCTATCTACAAAACTAACTCACATATCAAGTTGAAACCTCACACAGATACTTAGTATAAAAATATGAGGTCGTATCACTAGGTCCCATAACTCTATGTAGTTTTTTCAACAGAATTATGCCCCTTTTTGGACTTAGAAAATCTTGGTTAAAGTTCTTTAAGTAAGTTCTTATCTCCAAAACTAACTAACATATCACTTTGAAACTTCTCACAAACATTTAGGCTAAATATCCGAGCTTGTATCAACAAGTGCCATAACTATATGAAGCTTTATTACTAAATTATCCTCCTTTACCGACTTACAAAATGTTGCTTTAACTTTCCAATGTAAGTTGCTTTCTCCAAAAGTAACTCAGATATCGGGTTGAAACTTCACACAAATACTAACTATGAACATATGAGCTTCTATCACTAGGTCCCATAAGTTACATTGTAATGTATGTTTTCTAAAGTTACTTGGTGAAATAAAAATTTGTCTTACAATGTCTATTAATCTTCTCTATATATAATTTTTAGGTAAAACAGAAATCTGAAGATGATGAGAGTGAAGAAGAAGGGAGTGCTGATGAAGTTAAGGAATTGGATCAATCAACTAGAGTAAGTATAATATTGTAATGCTCCGGAGATACCGGGACGAATTTCTCTCTAAATCGCTAAGTAATAAATCACAACGGACAGGCGGACGGACAGAGTACTAGGTGCAACGGACAAGAGCGGTCACAATATAAAATTACCTGTGGACTCCGGAAACTAAATATAAGTATACTAAGTAATATATATAAACAAACAAAAGAATAAGCAAAATACAGTTAAGTCTTAACGGTTAAGTTTATTGTGATAAAAAAACCCTTAACAAAGTTCAGTGAGCAAATAAATTTAATGTGCAAAAATCTGAGATAAAATCAAGCAAGTTGAATAGAAGAAATACAAGTAGTCTGCCAGTGCTTTAAAATACAAAGACTATACAATAAAATCAGTTTTCAAGGTTTCCTACGAATTTCCAGGCACAAAATTATGTTTAAATTCAATGCTCAAGTTACCCTTTAAAATTATTTCTAAAAATCAAAAAATAACAATAATGCTCCTTTAAAGTAAAAAATTTACTAAAAATACCTATAAGTGATTTCACGATCAAAATAAAATTAAATAGTCCAACCTGTTCAAAGTAAAAAAAATGCCGGAGTCCCTGAAATTCTGTGACGGAAACCTTTTATACTCTCCAAAATCCGGAATCCCGCAATCCGCAAAGAAAATTGCCGGATCCGTCAAAAAAAGTTGACGGATAATGATTACGTCACATGAACGTGCCGGTTTTCTATGTCAACAAACAGCAAGAAAAATAGATTTAAACACAAAAATGTATTAAAGTCATTTAAATTATCGCATAAATCAATTAAATCAAGTCTAAAGTTATAAATTTGAACATGGGGACAACTTTTCCGGGCTTTAAAACATTAATTTATCACTTCCAAAACCCGTCATTGATTAAATCAACCCAAAGTTTCAACCCTGACCTCTATGACGTATGACAACAAAAATGGCGGCCATCATGTTTACACACAAATGTACAGCAAAGTTAACAAGGATTTACGAGTTAAAACTGGACTAATACAAAGTGAGTGGGTTTTTAATAGCATGTCAATACAAAATAGAAACTGTATGGACCGATAATATAGTTTGCAAAAGCTTAAACAATAAGAAAATCCCATCGTAAAAATGAGAGTAGATTCGTACACAGAGCAGTTCGTACCCGAACAAAAATATGAAACTAAGTCCCGAACGGGGCACTACAATATGATCCCTAGATCGTAAGATCAATCAACTAGAGTAAGTATAATATGATCCCTAGACTGTTAGATCAATCAACTAGAGTAAGTATAATATGATCCCTAGATCAATCAACTAGAGTAAGTATAATATGATCCCTAGATCAATCAACTAGAGTAAGTATAATATGATCCCTGGACGGTTAGATCAATCAGCTAGAGTAATATGATCCCTAGACCGTTAGATCAACCAACTAGAGTAAGTATAATATGATCCCTAGACCATTAGATCAACCAACTAGAGTAAGTATAATATGATCCCTAGACCGTTAGATCAACCAACTAGAGTAAGTATAATATGATCCCTGGACGGTTAGATCAATCAGCTAGAGTAAGTATAATATGATCCCTAGACCGTTAGATCAATTAACTAGAGTAAGTATAATATGATCCCTGGACGGTTAGATCAATCAGCTAGAGTAAGTATAATATGATCCCTAGACCGTTAGATCAATTAACTAGAGTAAGTATAATATGATCCCTAGACTGTTAGATCAATTAACTAGAGTAAGTATAATATGATCCCTAGAAGCGGACCGTTGAACAAGTGGCAAACGATCCAAACCACTACTCATGTGTAGCGATTAACGAATCGAACCACAAATCACATGTAAATGGAAAAACATACAGAGATTCATATTATAACAAAATAAGTGAAAAATTACAGAAGCTTTTACTATATGGGAAACCATGTAAATTGTACTCCAAACATTACTATCAGACGTTTTATTGGTATTTTCAGTGCTAACATTTTTGTTCCAATGGGTATCAGTCGAAATTTTTTACACAAGATAAATGTTTTCATTAGTAGTGCGACTCGTTTTCAGTTGTAATTAAGCTGAAAATGTTATTTCATAGTTTTACAAAACTGGATCGCTATCCAACGATTTCGGACATGACGAATATTCGTACTCAATTTTCTTGTCAAAATCGCGAATATCCGAGTACTCGGATACTCGCCGCAGCCCTTACTATAGATGTTATTAGGTACTCAAGTTGATAGGTTTTAGCCAGCAGAAAAAACTTTGTTTGTACTTGATGTACCCATGTTATATAAAGATAAAATAAAAATGTGTCTAAACTAAACTACTATAGGATTTAAACTGTGTTGCATGCTTTTTAGCAGTAATATGTAAAATAACTGCACAGATGCATCCAATACAAACAAGCCTTATTCAGTTGGAAATAAACCAAATACGGTATTCAATTTCTGAATATGAACTATTTAGTTCTTGGGTTTTGATTATCCAAATACTTTACTGTGTGAATATATTTCAGGCATTGCCTCAAGCTCCTGTACCATCTAGAAGATTACCTAAACCTCATGAAGAGTCAGATGAATCAGAAAAAGAAGAAGAGGCTGAAGACAAAGAGGAAGAAACAACAAAGAAAGAAAAAAAGAAAATAAAGAAAAGTCAGTTTTGTATTGAACTTTGATGTTTACTCTGTAATTTAAATTTATTGTTGTGTACCAAGGCATCAAAATTCTATACTTTTAACTAGTTTAGTTTATGCTTATTTATTTTAGCTCGATTATGAAACCAGTTCTTACATCTTAATTTAATGACTTTCAAGTGCACTTCCTGATCCCTTAGTACTGAGCCGGTAAGATAAAGTTTCTTGCTCAAGGAAACAATAAGGTTGGTTTTTGATGTGATTTGAACTATCTCCAAGCTGGTTATCTAATGTCCAACATTGTATTCACTAGACTATGCTGGTTACTATCAATGCAAGTGTGAAAAGGCATCAAAATTCAATACTTGCTAGTAATTAAATAAATAAAGATATGTCATTTTAACTCTCTATTGACTAGGAGACTGGACTTGGAGCTGTTTTTAATAAGCAACCTGATTGCCAGAGTTTATCTAGATTTCAAATGCTGGTAAATTTGGTGCTCAAGGAAATTAGCAGTGTCCTGGTAGGGGTTCAAACCCATGATCTCTTGATCCCTTAGTGTGTGTTCTTCCACTGGACTAATCCTTTCTTTTATGTATGAAATATGAAATTTGGATACTTTTCTTTCAATAGTCGGAAATATATATAAACTTATAATTATATAGCAGGTTTCCAAATCATCAAGGGTGTTTTAATAATTTAAAAATGGTGTCGCATTACTGTGATACATTGCATACATATACCTACGCACAAATTCAACATAAATCTAAAATCATTTATGTATTTATTCACAGAGAAAAAAGATAAGAAGGGTGGAATTTCATTATTTGGAAGAAAGAAAACTGGAGTCTCTGATGATGAAGATGACGATGATGAAGATGAGGAGGAAGATGATGATGAAAAGGAGGAGAAAAAGGAAGAAAAAGCAGAAAGTGAGAAAGAAGAAGAAACTGTACAAGATTTAAAATCAGATCTCCATGATGATGATGATGAAGATGATGAGGGTAAGAAGAAAGTTTCAGATAAAGAAGAAGACAAATCAGAAAAAGAAGAAGTTGTTGAATCAGAGGAGGAAGATGATAAAGGTGAATGAATGTCTCTAATTGATTTGATTCATTTTTATAGTTATTGTATTATGGATTATTGATAAATTGACATCTTTATTTAAGCTGTCATTCTACTGGGCAACTTACTTTTAAAGTTATTGTTAAACTCAGTGGAAGCCTGATTCCTCAGAGTCTTTTTTCTTGCATTCTATTAGGGATTATTTTGAAGCAGATTAGCAGGGTGCTGCAACCTGCCTTTATATATCTTCTGTCTGCCCATTTTGTACTCCTATCTATGAAAACTTCTTAAAAACATCAACCTAGTCACTTTAATGCCAAAATTATGATGGCGTAAAAGATGGTTTATGCATATTTCGACACTGTGTTATTGGTGCATTTAATCATTTATTTGTGAAACCAATAGCTTGAAGCTGCAATAGTCATAATCTCTAAAAACATATATCATTGATAAAATTGATACCATGATGATTAATTTTTGAAATCAATATGTTTAAAACAGGTAAAAAGAAAGATAAGAAAAAAGACAAAAAAGATAAAAAGAAAGACAAGAAAGACAAGAAAAAAGATAAGAAGAAAGATAAAAAGAAGAAAGATGACGAGGATGAAGAAGATGAAGAAAAAGACGAAAATGAAGTAGAAGGTATACTGAATGTTAATTTTCTACATTTGTGTTTATTTTCAATTTTAGGGAAAAGTAGTGGGGCCAATTTAAAGGGGGGAAATAGTGAAATAAACTTCTCCATGATGCTATAACAGTGCCAAAAATGTATTCAACAATAGACAAATTAAAAACAAGAATTTGCTTCAGCAAAGGGGAAAATATACTTTTTGGGTGGAATCGGCCCCAAAATGTCTGTATATTATTTACTCCAGTAATTTTCCTGTTCTTTTGTCAATTTTGTTTTGCAACTATGGTTACATGCTAATGTTGCACTTAAGGGTTTTTTGTTAGTGTGGCACAATGAAAAAATTAAAGTCATTTTGATAGAAACTTTACAAACTGCTGTTTTATCAACAATGAGAGCTGACACAAGTGTTTACATTGAAACAAATTGTCTTCCTTGCTTAAAAATTGAATAAATAAATCTGCATTTGAGACTTAGATATACTGTATGTTAAGTTACCAGTAACTGTTTCATTTATAGAAGATGATAAAGATAAGAAGAAGGACAAGAAAGACAAAAAGAAGGATAAAAAAGACAAGAAAAAAGATAAGAAGAAAGATAAGAAAAAAGGTGAAGATGATGAAGAGGAGGAAGAAGACAAGGAAGATGAGGTTAGTGATGTGTTAAACTGTCCTTGGTCACTGAGGTTAGTGATGTGTTAAACTGTCCTTGGTCACTGAGGTTAGTGATGTGTTAAACGGTCCTTGGTCACTTAGGTTAGTGATGTGTTAAACTGTCCTTGGTCACTGAGGTTAGTGATGTGTTAAATGGTCCTTGGTCACTTAGGTTAGTGATGTGTTAAAGGTCCTTGGTCACTGAGGTTAGTGATGTGTTAAACAGTCCTTGGTCACTGAGGTTAGTGATGTGTTAAACTGTCCTTGGTCACTGTGGTTAGTGATGTGTTATATGGTCCTTGGTCACTGTGGTTAGTGATGTGTTAAACGGTCCTTGATCACTGAGGTTAGTGATGTGTTAAACAGTCCTTGGTCACTGAGGTTAGTGATGTGTTAAATGGTCCTTGGTCACTGAGGTTAGTGATGTGTTATACGGTCCTTGGTCACTGAGGTTAGTGATGTGTTATACGGTCCTTGGTCACTGAGGTTAGTGATGTGTTAAATGGTCCTTGGTCACTGAGGTTAGTGATGTGTTAAATGGTCCTTGGTCACTGAGGTTAGTGATGTGTTAAACTGTCCTTGGTCACTGAGGTTAGTGATGTGTTAAATGGTCCTTGGTCACTGAGGTTAGTGATGAGTTAAACGGTCCTTGGTCACTGAGGTTAGTGATGTGTTTGAAATGGTTTGAAATCTGGACATAGGCACTTTGAACTCCTCAGCCATTTTCGCTACCAATAGCCTCTGACATAGTTAGACACCATTTTGGAACTACCTTTGTGTCACATGTCCAATCAAAATGCTTTAACTGGTGTTGAAGTAAACTATTGTCCACTATTGTTTAAGGGATGATTTATGACCTGTTTTAGTCCATAATTTGAAATACTCAATTCTGATATTGCTGAACAACATTTGATCACATAATTATGATTACAAAGCTGTGTGTGTTTTTGACAAGAACTATTTTGCATAGCGTTTGCATGCTTACATGTAGTATATACTATAGTATTCTCTTCCTTATTGTTGTATTGTTTTAACTTTCTAGGAGGAAGAAGAAGATGGAAAAGATGACAAGAAGTCAAAGAAAAAAGATAAAGATAAGAAAAAGGACAAAGATAAAAAGAAAAAGGTAATACATAAGTTGTCTTTAATTAAGGATATTTTAGATATGGCTTTTTACTTATAAGCTCATCTGATAATCCTATTACCAGCGTAAGGTATATTTCATTAGATGAATGTAAGATATGGTCAGATAATTTATCATGTGGTCATATAATTTATTTTACAATAATGTGGCAAAAGTATTTTCTGATACTCTTAGGAATAACGTGAATGAAAATAATGAAATTTCAATTTCATTGATAGGTGGAAGAGAAAAATAAAGTAAACTCTGAATTTGGGGAAAATTGCTGATAAAAGTTGAAGCTCAGAAGGTGATAGAATCTGGGAATAGCCTCTGTTATAAATAGGGAAAAGTCAAAACAATAGCTCAATAACAATATTTTATTTGCTTTTTATTATTTCTCTTTGATTGGTTTATGCGACTTAAAAAACAACCATCTGTATGTTTTCATCACTGTATATTATTGATAACCTTAATATTCAGGACAAAGATAAGAAAGATAAAAAAGACAAAGATGATGATGACGATGATGATGGTAAGAAATCTGGTGATGAAAATGATGATAAAGATGATGATAAGGAAAAGAAGGAAGACGAGAAACCTGCTGAACCTCCAAAAAAGAAGGTAGACATTCTTAAGAAATATATATTTAAAGTTTATACATGATAGATTCTTATTGTAGGAGCAGTAGTCCAATGGTAGGACACATGCTTAGAGATCCAGAGGAACCCTGCTAGGGACATCGCTAATTTCCTTTAGCAAAAAATTACCTTGCAATTGTTTTACTCAACCCAGACGTAAATGGGTACCTGGAAGGGCGATTTAGTGCCTTTGCACCAATATGTCAGCTTCACTAAGCAGATTAAAAGAGTCTTCAGGTAGATTCATTGATAGATACCAGATGCCTGATAACCACAGGTAATAGCTGTAAAGTTGGTGAACGTACATAAGCATTAACATGCAATTAATGTTTTGTTCACATCCACCCTCTTCTTGAAGCTCCTCCCTGAAACACTGACTATTTTTTCTCAGTCTGATTGGCCTCCTATAACTGCATGACTGGGCCCCTGAAGTCCACCAGTTAGGGGCACAATTGTCCCCTAGACAAATCTTGTAAATCTGTATTCCTGTATAGTATGTAGACCTAAAGAAAGTTCCTAGTATAAAATATTAGATATGTGGTATTCATAAAATTGTATGTGTCTTTTATTTCAGTCTAGAACTTGTACAATATTGTGATACTGTATGCTGAGAACCAGAGTGTTATATCCCATGTAGGGATTAGGAACCAGGAAATATCTACACAAAATAGACTAAGAGTGAAAGTATAGAAATATCATGTGTAATCATGAGTGTCTAGGTTTTACTGTACTGTATTAGTTGTCAGAGAAAACTAGTTGTTATGTGAACAATATATGTTCATGTGATGTAGTGATAATAGTTGTGATATATAGATGCAATGAAGTTAGTTAAATATACTCACATCATCGTTAACTCCTCATCAGTGAAAGGAAGAACTCTTCATCAGTGAAAGGAGAACTCCTCATCAGTGAAAGGAAGAACTCTTCATCAGTGAAAGGAGAACTCCTCATCAGTGAGTGGAGGAACTCTTTCATCAGTGAAAGGAGAACTCCTCATCAGTTAGTGGAGGAACTCTTACATCAGTGAAAGGAGAACTCCTCATCAGTGAGCGGAAGAACTCTTTCATCAGTGAAAGGAGAACTCCTCATCAGTTAGTGGAGGAACTCTTTCATCAGTGAAAGGAGAACTCCTCATCAGTTAGTGGAGGAACTCTTTCATCAGTGAAAGGAGAACTCCTCATCAGTGAGCGGAAGAACTCTTCATTAGTGAGAAGAAGGAAAGGTGCTGAAAGCCATTAAACTTCATTCAGAATTCAAACTTATGGGTTTTTACCTCCTGTACACACACAGTATCACCAATACAATGAAAGTTATGCATTCATAGCACAATAGGAGTAATCATCAATTAATGAAGTAATTTTGTAAGTCATGATTTTCAGGAATAATGTTTAAAAAATGGGCATGTGTACATTGTCAATGCAGGTAGAAAACCCAACATATTTGAGCTCCAGATATCATCTATTGAGGGATTAGTTTGACATTTTGATATGTGATTTTACAGTCATGTTATAGGGCAGCAAAACTTTTGCCAAGATTGAATGTTGAAAATATTTGTCAAATGTTGAGCCAGTTGTGTAAGGAAATTGCTAGCTAGTGATAAGTAGCTATTTCCAATGGACATTTTGCTACAATAAAGCTGATTATGTTGCTTGTGGGCAAAATATAACTATTAATATGGACAAATAGACATATTACATCTGTAGCTCAAAGGTCAAGGGCACTTTGAGGCAAAGGTCATTTACAACAGTTTATACTTGCAGCGTATAGTTCTCTGACTCACAATGCTTTTGTTTCTTGCTAGCTGGGTACATTTGGAACACCTCTGATGTTTGCAAGGTCACAATCTTGGATTTGCTAGCCAGAATTTCAAAACAAAACTACTCTTTTTAAATTGCTTGATAGTGACTTCCTTATGCAACTAGCTTAAATGTTACTAGTTAGTGCTTATAATATAAATTTATGGTAAATCTGTATTTGAAAGATAAAAGATTGAAGTTTTCATTGTTTGAAATTGTTGGATTGACTATTAATGTTAAAGTTGTTACAAAATGTTAGATTTTTAAACTTAATATAATATCATATATACCCGTCATAGAAGTACACTATATGGTACTTGATTGCTGTAAGCATTAGTAATAGAAAATAACTTGACACAATCGTATATTTAGAATGTCTCGTTGTTTTGATATAACAAAACACTTCCAATTTCACCCAGAACTATATATTTTTACATTTCTTGATACCCTGAGAAAAAGTCACAATGTCACATTAGGGACTCTGTGCATATGGATTCCGATTGAAATTAATTTCAATAATTCAAAAAAATCTTACAAAATCACACTTATTGTGCAAATTTCCCACTAATTGTACAAAATTCACACTAATTGTACAAAATTCACACTAATGGTACAAAATTCACTCTAATGGTACAAAATTCACACTAATTGTACACAGTTCCCTCTGACTGTACAAAATAACTTGAAAATTTAAGGTCGTTGTTTGACCATAAAATAAAGGGTGATACTATAAAATCATTCAGCTTCCAATTGTTATACTGATATTAATGAATATTGTCTTAGTAATTGTACTTTTGATACAAGAGTGTATTTATTTGTAGAAGAAATTGATCTGAGTTACTTCCCTTGCGTGGAATATTCTGACTGTGTCCTACTTTCTCTTACTTTTTAGTCACGATGGTTAGGCAGTCTACAAAATTAGGATATAAAAGCAGTTGCCTGAAGAGGTCATTTTAGCAAGCACTAATTATCTTGTTTATAGATTTTGGTTTCCCAATAGAAACTTTTGGGAGCCCAGACTAAAATAGTTGTTCCGGGCAAACAAACACCCACTAATTTTATAGACTGGGTTACTATTTATTTCCTTCTTTTTGATAGTCACATGACACCTTGCTTATTGTATCTGCCAATTTTCTAGAAATGCATTTACTTTATTTTATTATAGTACTGTAATGTTAGTGAATGTGCTTTGTTAAATACTATATTGAATTAACAACCAAGTTGTTTGTTTTGACTGTCTTGAAAGTTTAAATAAGTTCTCTATGATTTTTTGTTAATTGCATTGTAGAACTCATTTTTTCTCCCTAATTTTTTTCTGCTTGGTTTGTGTTTCTGTGGATTAAACTGCTATGGGTCAGCCACCTCTCAGTTTGATTTAAACCAGAAGCGGCCGGCACAGCTTCAAGTCAAAAGCTCTTCATGCACATATAAGGTATATTACTGTAAAATTTGTAAAATTTCTATCCAAGTTCATTAAATGAACAGTTTCTCCAGCATAAATTATTAGTCTCCATCATAAATTATTCTATTTGACAGAAACTGGCCACAGATTGAACTAGGGTAACAAAGCTACCAATTTACAGTAATATACCTTATATATATATATGGTGTTTTTGACTCAGAACCATGCAGGTCACCTATGGTTTAAACTGCTGTATTTGTGCCAAGAAAAATGTAAATACATATTTGATGTATGCAACAGTGGCTACTAATTCAGTAATTAGTTTAAGTCCGTACTCCACTTTTAATTATTTATTTTTGTGATTTCCGTTTAATTGTTTCATTGTTCAGTTTTAAGTGCCAGTCAGTTAATTTTGTGATTTCACATTTCTATGTTTTATGTGTGAACTTTATTCGAGAACTTGAGATATTATTAACCAAAGCGAACACAGCTGTGATAATGATAATACTTATTATTTTTTATAAAAATTTTGTGTCATAAAGTAAATACTGGTTATGTTTCTCATTTTTGTGGTGATTTGCTGATAAGCTTCTAACAGATTTCTTGTTGTGAATGTACTTTGTGTCACTGACAAATAAAGTTTTAACCTACTAAAGGTAGAATACCTGTAATGTCAATTTATAGTCACTATGTGATAAACATAAGTTTCATTTAATTTTTGTGAAAACAAAAATCTAAGCTGAAAGGTCCATACTGCTTGCCTCAAATCAATCCCACTGGCAGCTATTATCAGTATTTCCTTAACATAAAATTGATTTTAAGACAATTTTCTTCACCTTTTTACCAATGATAAATCATTTTTTGATCATTTTTGATCTTGTACATTAAGTTGTCCATAGGTTATCATTTTTCTGTGCTAGAAGACTTGAACTATGATTGCTTGAGAAGGCCTGTAGGTTTTCTATAAATAAAATTTATGGAACATATGAATGTTTTGTACTGCAATGTGTTGATTATAATGTAATGTAATGTAATGTCATGTTATGTGTTAAATATATGATAACTCAATTACTTGTAAGCTACCTACATCTATCCGTCCATGGGTGTTGTTTTATTGTGAATGTATAACATTTTGTTGTTTGTATTTTAATGTTTTTACATTTTTTTGTTTCTTCTGTGCCAAGAATTAATTGTTTAATTATTAAAATACTACTTCATATTTGAAATTTTTTATATACATATGTATACAAGTAGTGCCTGCAATTATTTTTTGCATTAATTTTAGTTTTGTGGTGAAACAACAATTGCAGTATCACATTTAAATTATAATATTTCACCTGGTATTATTTTCAGTAAGTGTAGAAAAGTGTGAAATAGATGAAAACATAAACTTAAAAAAAACATGTTAGTGATTCCACAAGCCCACTTTATTTATAGTGATTATGTGATTTTTGGGTAGCACCAAATTGCAACAATCAATATATAACTAAATGCAGGTCTCAACATTAGTATTTAAAGTAGGTTGCCAGGTTAAACAATCAGCTATATATTTACTTGCCTGAACCAAATATTAACTTGTAGTAACAAGTTGTCCAAACCCAAGTATAGGGCATCAAGGGCAATAGTATGACCTTTAATGTCCAGCCCTGAACTGCTTAGTTATAGTACTTTCCATGAACTTTGAACCTATTTTGGCTGAAGAAAGCATTATAGAAAATAGCTGTAGTAAGTTTTAAATTGTTCTAATTTAATGAAGATAATGTACAGTACCTATCAAAAGTTCGGAGACAAAAGAAATGTACATGTACTACAATTCTTGAATTTTGATGATTATTTTTGTGGAATCATTACTTTTAATAAATTTAAGTATGGTTTGTGATAAATGATAACAAATTTCATGAATGCAACACATCTATAAGATTCAGCATCTGATATTCTAAAGCAAAAGCATCCAAAACTATGTTTATTGTATTTAATTTCCATGATATAGCTTTTATGCTATTTTTGTAGTCTAAGTTATATTCATTATTATATGATGGAAAACTTAAGAGCATTTCAAAATAAAGTTATCAAATTTTTGATAAAAGTTTTTCAGTAGGCTTACAAAGTGAAAATGTCTCCAAACTTTTGGTGGGTACTGTACTTGTAGTTTAGAAATTTATTTTGCATATTCTCTTCACTATCTGAGTGTTGAACTCCAAACCATTCATATAAATGATTACTTGAGTGTTAGAGTTAAGAATTATATAGATCATAGTTTTAAACATTAATATGGTAGTTTTAAGACTTGTTATTGTGTGTTATAGTTTTATTGATGCTGTGTGACAATATTGACCTTCTACTTGTCTTTTATATTGCCTCGCTGGTTTAAATACTTACCACACTTCTTCTGTACTCATGGTCAATAAAAATAGATATCTGTAGTTATGTACAGGACTATGTGACCAATGTTAAGTATTTAAATTAGTGGGGTTAACTTATGCACCACTGACAGTTTAATTATAAAATTTAACAATACATGGTATTGTGTGTAAAAAATGAGTTTTGAGTGAAAACCCGAGTTTTTATTAAAATAATTAGTTTTTGTGAAAACTGAGTTTTTAGTGAAAATAGAGAGTAGAGCTTAATGCTAAATTTTGGCATTGAGTTAATGCTCTTGTTTTTATTACAATATGTAACTGGTCAATGTTGTCATACAGTTAACTTAGTTTAACAATGTTAGTGAGATATTAAAAATGTATTTATTTCAAAGCTTTTAGAATTCTAATATTTTGGTTGTTATTTATCATAAAATATTTTAGTATTTTTATATTTAGTTATATTGTACCATAGTTAATGAATGCTCTTGTATGTTTATGTATATATATATATGACACTAATTTCTTCACTTGACATTATTTAATTTGCTCATATTTTCATTTTGATCATATTTGTCAATATTATATCATGAATAAATTCTATATGCCAGATATTGTTGTTTTGTATGGTATTATACTTGTTGTAGCTATGGAAACCAGCAGTCAGACAGCCAACAAAACAGTAAAGTACCTCCTTAAAGACATCAAAGTTGATGGTCTTAATAGTTGGATAGTCCAAATATTGCATCCTTTTTCTACTTGAAATGAGCATTTGGGACTTAAAAATTGTAAACAAACACATCATTTTGCAATATCCAAAGTGATCTTTGTAGCAAAACTTTACCCTATATACATAGTGATGGGTCATGGCAAAAGAAGTTAGATCCATCTTAATTTACATCTAGATAGACTAATTTTGTGCTCACCCATCAGTAGTTTGCACATTGTGTGAGCTTTTGCTTGGTTGCATCAGTCAGGCTTAGTGAACAAAGTCCTCATTAGATAAAAGAGCAATTTGATGTGTCAGCATAAATTAGTTTTCCATGACTGCACCAGTGACTGATTTCCATCCACCATAAGCAACTGCCTCACATAAAGGATTCAAGCTTAATTGGTAGCTGCACTCAAATAGACAAGCCTCATATCAGTGAGAGATTACCTCGGATTCAAAATTAGTGACAGTAACAACTTGATCGCAAAAGCAGGTTTAAAATTTCATTTAAACCTGACAAATTTGATTCTACTATGAAAACATTGAGGAGCAGACACATATCAGAAAGCAAATTTGTCACTCTTAAACAATTGTTCACAAATTTGGTGCACTATATGGAACTAATGTTGAAAGCATACCAAGATAATCATCGCTTATCTATTGATTGCAGCATTGTTCTAAGTATGCATGTACAAGATACATTGAACTGAAGTTGAAAATAAAAAACAGATCAAGTACCATTAAAATTCCTTCCATACTCAAAACCTACGCATTTATGAATAGTTCTGCAATGGCATTCAAGTCATTACATTGGTGTCTTTACTTGCAAACTCCAAATGTATGCATATAGATTTAACATAACATCCAAAAACACTGCACTGAAAAAAACAACATTCCCATGTTGTCTTTGTTAGCGGAGATTAAATGTTAATTATAGTCAGTAAATCACATTCTGGTGTTTCAAAAACAACTGTCTTGTGTTTCCGAGACAACTGTTCTGTGTTTCTGAGGCAACTATCCTGTTTCAAAGACAACTACCCTGTGCTTCCATGGCAACTGCCCTGTGTTTCCAAGGCAACTGCCCTGTGTTTTCAAGGCAACTCTCCTGTGTTTATGCAGCAACTGTCCTGTGTTTCCATGGCAACAGTCCTGTGTATCCAAGGCAACTGTCATGTAGATCAATGATCACCTTTGTTATGAATGTGAAACTGAAGAGAAATGACTTGAAGTTTATTTGTACAATTTGCAGCCACTAATAGTTTACAGTTTTTCTTATCAAAATATACAGCCAGTGGGTTTTTAATTCCCTTATGTGCTGGGACCACTTCGCTCAAATACCGACCGCTTGATGATACAAGCAATACGTTGTTTGAAACGTAATCCACAATGAAAACATTCCCACTTCCATCTGTGGCAACTCCTCGTGCCGTATGCAAGGTCAAATTGCTGAATGTCCAAAGCAGGTTTCCCATCTTGTCTAAAGTAATAAGACCTTCTTCTTTATCAGTGATATGTATCATTGTACCATCATCACTAGCAGCGATCTCCCTGTTATGGGAGAACAAATCGTCATCAAAGCGATCCTTGAAAAATGTCCTCAACAATTTGCCATCTATAGTATAGTTGTAAACACGTTTTCCATCATTGGTAATGTACATTTGATCGCCCATGATAGCTATACCACGACATACGTGGTCCATTTTCAAGATGCGTCCAGGTACTAGTTTCCCTCGAGGAGAAGCTTGGACAAATTTTACTTTTCGGCTATCTAAGCAAACAGCAGCTTCGAGACCACGTGATTTGCATACAGAGACAGGTCGCTCACTCTCCAAATCAAGATAGTCTCGTATCCGGTATGTTGATGTTTCCAATAGCTTCAGACGACAGTTCATGTAGTCGGCTAGGACCACATCACCCGAGTCCAAAGCGCTCATTGAAATAATTTCACAGGGCTTCTCGTCGTCTGCTACATGCATATTGAAAGCATCAATACGTTTAATTTGATATTCAGGGCTTCTCGTCTGCAATGTTAAATCTCCAAGGGTGTAGAGGCTTTCAATTGTGCTTGTTATGTCCTCATTACGTACAAACTTAAAGAAACTGCCTTCATGAAGCTGTAAGTGCAATTGTTCAATGATACACATCTTCTTTGAGTCAACAACTGTACCATGACTCTTACTTGCGCAGACGAACTGTTGACACTCATTGTCATCAGACGCTTGAATTTCCTCTAACGTCTGCTTCAAACTAATCAGGTTCTGTTGAACGTTGTTCATTTTAAGTTGTAGGTCATTAGAAAAATGTTTGAACTTACGCTCCAGTTCGCCGAATGTTGCTTCTTCAAGTTTGTCAAATGCTTTATTGATTTCTTTCCGTACTTCTTTAATTGCTTCCGTACATTTAACTTTAGATTGTTCTAGATCATACTTGGCCTTCTGCTGTAACTCTGAAAGCTCTTCTAACTCTTGTATTGTATTTTCTATCCTTGTTTTAGCATCGGTTACTTGATTCGGAGAATAGAAATTCAGAAAATGTGGAATGTAGTGAGTCTCATTGCATTGTCTGAAATTAAACAAGAGTATTCTTCAGAACTTTTGGACCTTTGCAACAATACTTTATTGCAGCAAAATCTAGTTTAAACAAGATTTCATTTATCAATAAACAAGTACATACGCATGAGAATGATCAAACTATTTTTAAAGCTGAAGATATAGCATTGCTAATATTATGCAGCCAAAATTTAATACATCAAGTAATAAACTTTATTTAGGTATTTGTTGGAACCAACAGTTATGTACAAAGGCAAATTTTTTTTGGCTGCAGCTATGGCGATCACATGAGATGTTCTCAAGCAAATAAGGGTTAAATTAAAATTTAATTCAAGTTTTTGGTTTTTTAGTTGAACTTAAATTGATATTGAGAACTGGTCACGTTGCTGACCAAAACAATCGTCTGTCGCTCCTGATGACAATTTAAAAAAACTTTCGACCAATAAATTAAATTAAGCTACTTTCACAATTAAATGTACAAGTAAATGTCAATCGATACATGAACATAAAATTGGCAAACTCAGCACACACAGCAGAAGAATCGATCCTTCTGCTGTGTCTGCTGGCAGAAAAATAAAATTACAGCAGAAGGATTGATATTTCTGCTGGTTCTCCTGGCAGAAAGAAAACATAACATAAAAAATACGAAATACATACATGTACAAGAAAAAAACAACGACGACATCGCGAGTGTAGAAAGTAGCCTTATTTTCTGATTTAAATTTGTCTTCGAAGGCATCCTTCTGCTGTTGATAACCATAGGCGGATCCATGATTTCCAGTTATGGGGGGCGGAAAGTTCAAGTTACGGGGGTGGATAATGAACAAGCAGACTGGGGGTCCAGGGACCGTACTTAAGGGCATCCTATGCCTTGTGTGGCCCAAAGCTCATTTCTAATAGATTCAGGCACATTTACTCTAGTAAAAACATTCACAAGGGTAACTCCATACATTGCTCATTATTTATGAAAAGTCGAACCAAATGGCGTACTGCGAATTTTCGTACTCCAAACATAATCATCTTCACGAGTTAACGAGTTATTTACCCATCTATACACCAAAAGAAAGCTTGTTCTATATTCTATTTGATAATGTAAAAAGATTTGTGAAATAATTAGAAAAAAACATTATTTTATTAACAGCAGAACACAAATTTACATCTGAAAATATAGGGTTACTTTCTACACTCGCCAAGTTTTTATTGTTTATTCATTTCTTGTATACAAATGTATTTATTTTTCTGCTGTAATGTTTTATTTCTGCATGCTGAACCAGCAGACATATTTATCCTTCTGCTATGATTCAATCTTTCTGCCAACAGACCCGGCAGAAAGATTTATTCTTGTAATTTTATCTTTCTGCTACCAGAAACAGCAGAAGGATCGTTCCTTCTGCTGTGTCTACTGAGTCTGCCAACTTTATGTTCATAATCAATGCTTCATTGAAAAGTACATGTATGCGTTCTGGAATTCTTCTTTAAGACTCAAATTGTTTCTAAAATGTCGATGCACAAAGAATTGTGTCCTATAATTGAACAATACGTCATTCAATTCCCAATACACCACGTTCGTCTGTCAGAAACCTTATATAAGTTCAGAGAAAACGCTGTCCAGACGATGGGAAGCTGACATTAATGAAACAATGGTTTATTTGAGATGGATTTAGGCGGAGGATGTTTTCACCCACACATTGTCGTCTGATAAGTTAAAGCCCTTATATCAAGACTAACACTCTATGGGCTGCAAAGAAAATAGACATTTATCTGGTACAAACGGGGTTTATATTGTTTATATTTGACTCGAATAAAATAAATTCTTTTATTTACTTAAATTTGAAAAAAAAATATTATAGTGTGCTCTTATTAAAGAAACTCATTTTTTAGAAATTAGCTCTTTGTCAAATTTGAACTTAGAAAGCAAAATAATATGACATGTTTATTGTGTCTCAAATGCTTGCTATATTTTATTGTCTTCACAGTTTAAAGACAGATTTCATTGGTTCTGTAAATGAATATACAGTATCTTTGTATAGTGGCTTTAACAGTGAACGCAAAAGAGAACATTGTTCTGTTCCTATTAAGACATATATGAGAATTTAAAACAACAGTGAACAACTTAAATCTCCTGACAACCTGGTGCCGATTGTATCCAGACAATACATTCAGAAATACATTGTCAAAAATAATTAAGATTCCAAGTCAGTGTTTATAGACTTTTTTTGCGTTGGTGCATTGCATTTAGAAATGACTGTCTAAGGCTCCTAGTCTGATTTTCATAAAACTTCTCAAACTGAGATTGATCTTACTAAATAAAAATTGACCAAGAAAGCACCCAAGTTAATGAGATACTAAATTTTGATAGCTTCTTGAACAAATGCTATGACCACATCAACTATAAGTATTCTATTTTATTTTATGTTTCTATACATTGAATCGAAGCTGTTTTAGCAAATATATTTAGCACCTACTATGTTGTGGTTTCTGAGCAAAAATTCTACGGAAGAATTTTAGTATAGTAACTTTCACGAATAACATGCCCAAGTATATGAATTTTAGTATGATAAAAATATGTTCCATTGACTACGGAATTTCTACAGTTGTCATTGTCTGAATTTATTGAGATAAATTAGTATCATGTAGGACAGTAGTCGGTCACTGACATAAATATGTGCCTAGTGACTGGTTAACAATTAAATCTAGAAATTTAGCCTTTCCAGGAACGGTGAATAGGTTGACTGACTGCCGTAATATGACACATACAATACGTTGCTGCGACGTTAAACCCAACCAAAAAAGAAAGTGTGAAGCCTAAGCAAAGACTCTTAGAATCATGAAATTATTGAAACAATATTAAAAAACCAAACTTACTTGTGTAATAAAGACATACAGACAGAGCAGCCAACAGCATTGTGTATCTCACAATACATATCCACAACATTATGATCATGTGCCTCACACGATTCTGTCGGCGGTGGAAGAACAGTTGTACATCCTTTCACAGATTCAAACTGAGATTGGCCTAGTAGTGAGTGTCCAGACAAATATGGAAATTGCTGATGACGTTCAGCACAATCTGCACACATAAATGTCTCACAAACAACACAATAATTCACAGCTTCAAATCTTACTTTAGTTTTTCTCGGGCACAAAGCACACTGAATACGTCTGCTTAAACGAACAGTGGTCGCCATAGTTGGAATCTAGTTTCACCTAAATTGTTTGCCTGGTCTGTTTCATTAAATATTCATTTACATCAATATAGACTAACCCACATGTTTGTACTGCCAGATACAAGTATGTGACATGTATTTCTTTGTTAAGGGAGATAATTTAACTACAGTGTACAACCGAATGATAAATAAACCTATGAATTGTCTCCTCCTTGCAATTTCATTCATTGCCTCTTGGCTGTTCAATACTGGCAAAAAAACAGGGTCATTAAGTGCAGGAACATATGGTAAAACATGTTGACAATATAACATGTTTCCAGTCTCTGCAAAGAATTCCATTTTACACTACATTTTGGGGTAATTCTAACTGCATTTGTAAAAGTTAATAAGACATACCCAAGGAAACTCTGGCCTAGTTGCATATCTGTAAGTCAACTAGTAATAGCCCTATCCTGTTATGGAAAAAAATAGAATGGACCTAATTTAATATAGGAACCTTTTTATTCTCAATTGAACACTTGGCAAAAATCATGATTTTGCAAAAACCAAGGTGGAGTTATAGCAGAACTTAACAGTATCTGTACAGAGTCAAATCACAAAACAATACTTGGTTCCAGTACAATGAGCAGTGTCAGCAGTAACAACAAGAGTAATATTAGCAAGACCAAACAAATGGAAAGTAATGTTATGTTATATTCCTAATAATAATAGTGTAATCAGCTTTCTAAACATGATCATGTCACTTCATCCTTAGTATAAGATGATATATATTGTTTCGGATATGTAACAACTTTTTTGCTGAGTCTCACAAAAGAACAACCATTATTTTTACTTTATCTATTTAGATTTTACACAAATAATAATAAGACTACCTTGTTTTTTCATCTAACTGCTGGTAGTACATCTATAAGGTAGGTCCAGCAATGTTGTTCTACAATGACCCAGGGAAAACTTTGGCTAAGTTGGATCTCTGTCACACAAGAGTAAACAAACCAATAGTATTACAAGCGCCCCCATTGCAATAAAGAAGCAAAAGGTCATTTTTCGGCCAAGTCAGAACAAAAATTGGTTCATCAATGCTTCTTTCAATGGATACAAGACTGATGTAAGCATTATTTGAACGAAAATCAACATTATTGTCAAATTTTTCATAGAAGGGTAAAACCAACCATCCTAGGTGAGGCTTGATCCATCAACACCTCTAGGACTCTAGATTTGTAATCCCACACGAAACCAATCTCCATAAACAGATATCGTTGTGACTGCTGTCATATACATGTGATATTAGGTAGTAGGTATGTGGACAGTTTTAGATTGGGTTACAATCAGATTGGCCTGTAGTCTACTACACTATGGACACAGGTGCCTAGTGGTGTCAATTTAGCCTTTACATTTTTACAATATAATTCCATTGGATACATTTTTGTAACACCTTATTGTAAACAATAAAAGACAACAAGATACCAGTTATACATCAGTACATTTATTGCAGCTCAATCATGTCATAAAAATATTTAAGAACAAAAAAATGGGCGAAAAATATGCAGTGATCATAGTTTCATATAGACATAGACAAAAAATACAAAAAAACTAAGATATATCAGAAAGTACTTAAAGCAATCAAATATTACATGAGAAATACAAACTAACATAATAATAAAAGCCTATATGTACAGACAGATCATGAAACAACATGATGCTAGATGATTGAAAAATACAATCATACAACTTGCATTCATAGTTTTGAACGTAGGCAGTTAGCACAGTTCAGAGCTGAAGACACTGGGCAAGTTGCCTACGTGTATTGCTATGTATTGCCTGGTGCCCTGGTACCCTTCTTACACCAAAATGAATAAGTAAGTGATATCAAATTCAGGGTACCAGTATGCAAAGCGCTATCTAGTGATATGTTTAGGCAACTCGCCCACTGTATAGACAATCCCAGAAATTTAGTCAGACTAAGTTATCTCCCCTGACTACTCTTCAAATCCGCCAATATAGCACTGTAGTACAACAAATATTGTACATTAATATCAATCTGCATGTATTATAAAGTATTACTGCAACAATGGTAGATTTTTACTCAAGTTCAAGTGCCTAGGCTTCATGATGACTTGAGTTTCGAGGGCTTTAAGATAAACCACAGTGACATCATATAGTATTGTGCGTAAAGATTGACCCAACCTGACCTTTATGCAAGAATACTCATTACATTGAATACAAATGTAGTATTAATTTTTGATTTCATCAGACCGTGAGGATTATGTGTTGAAATTTAACGCAGAAACATACTTCTATAATTTTACAATCGTTGCCGAAGTGTAGAATACGCGTGGTACTGATTTTCGTCAGGATATGTGTAGATAATTATTAGATGCAAATGTGAAAGGTCAAATCGGGGTTAAACTTTACGCACTATAACTAAAGACACAAAGAAGTATTGTACTAAAATGAGGATTGACTTAGAGATGGTTTATGATTTTTTAATAAATATGTAAACATTTGTAGATTTCTAGCAATTAGAAATAATTAATGTACATAATATTGCACATTTTTTTATGTATTAAAATGAAGGTTTGTTGTGATGTATTGCCAGCTAAGGTCATGTACAGCACATGATGAGATAATTCAACAAAGTATAGAGTGAAACAATAAAGTTAGCACTTCAGATAAAGTTCATTGTATACTCTTTTCAAGGGTGTGAAGATTTACAATTTTGTAGGAACAACACTGTAGAGAAAAATGTCAGACATGACTAGGTGAAATTTATACGCACAGTTCTACAAGAAAATTTGAAAAGTGAGAATATATTTGTCACAACTGCAACTACTGTTTGGGTATAAGAAAGTCAAAACTTTTAGAAGCTATGTTTAAGATAAGTATGAGAGAGTTAGAGAGACTTTGTACAGCTAAATGCAATCTAATAAAACTGACATGAATGCAGAAATTGTCACAAACATGTCACATATATGAATTCACATGACAAATACATAGTCATGTGCATACAGTCATGTGACACATGCATACAATCATAGTAAAACAATCAGAATGCAAATTTGTGATTTAATACATATCATACAACTAACTAACTAGTCATATAAAACATATACATGTAAAGACGAGATAATGTTGAAAACATAAGCTCTTCATACAGCACTTAAAATGTCACAACAATTATCAAATATGTGAAATATTCATTCAAAATTTTACTTTCATACCAATACTATAATCAATACAAAATTTATCATTCAAATACTAAATCTATTTTTCAAATACTATCTAAGTTGGGAAAAAGTTGCGTAAAAATAAAACTACTTGGTTTATCAAAACTATTTTGTAACAAAATGATTAATATGAAGAAACATTCTGTTTCAATAGTTAATAGCCAGACTCTGTAACTATTTTAACTCTTAATAAAGGGAGTGTGGCACACATAGTCATGGATATTAATAAAACTTTACATTGCCACTCAACTGAATGATGAACATTCAAAATGACAAAATTTTAATAGCCGAGAATCATTTACAATTAATTTACATTCTTACATATATTCTCCACCATAAACTACAATGCCCCTCCAAAATATCTAAAACTTTATGCCTAATACTACACATTTTAGAAACATTTTTAAAAATATAAAAAATATCTGTATTTAGAGTTACTTCCCTTGCTTTTATAAGTTAGAGTGACTTCCCTTTGCTACAATAATTAATTGATACATAAATCATAAAACATTATCAGTATCCAAAAAATACTGCTAATATAAAGCATGGAATACAATAAAAAAGAGACTATAATAGTCAGACTAGATTGATTACTCTTTGTCACATCAAAGTTTAAACCCTGCATGATCCACACACTATGACATGGTGAAAATGACGTAGTAGTTTTTGATATTGCTTTAAATTTATACATAGATACAGTCACAAATACCAGGAATACAATTTCACACTACACCAGTGCAAGTAGATTTTCTTCTAGGTAACTTGAAACAACATTTGGGCCCCATCTGGTGGGTCAAGTGCAGTCTGCCAACAGAGTCACTTACAGAATTTGATGATTGCTAATTTCAATTGTTACACAGATCTAGAAGTATTTCATGGTTATAGCAAAGGTTCAGATTACAACAGAAGGCCCTGTTATTGTAACACTGTTTAGTAAATACAATGCAAACTGTTATTTTATGGTATAAATATGCTTTTTGCCTCATAACTGGGCCCATAAAACTGTCATATGAACCTAAGACTATAATTGAAAATTTGTATCCCTAAACCTGCAAACATAATTGACCTGATCCTAGTCCATATTCTTAACTAACTCAAACATCAAAAATGACAAAAAATGACGAAACTCAAACTAAAAACATAACAACAGTGTTGACTAAAAATACCCATTTTACAAAGAAAGTGAAGAGTGCTTTGACAAAGTAGATATATATTGTGAGTTGGCTTTTCCATTCAACAAGAATCATGCAATATTGTTTACTATGGAAAAAATAAGGATTGCACAAAGGATATTATTGCAAAAATTGACTTGATTCACACATATTTAGGCTCCTTTTTTTATCAGCTTGGCAAGAAAAAATCCACTATGATCATAAAATATGTTACACTTATATCAATATGACTACGTCCCAGTGAGTGGTTACAATTTTAGTGAGAGATAGATGTGTTCCAGAAATCTTAAGTTAAAGTTTAAAGCAAGGTTCTTAAAGTCTTCTTTTAGTATCACTATTCAGTCGACTCTTGACATTAACTCCTTCAATCATCGAGTCACACACCAACTGTTAACATACGGTGCAGATTGCAGCCACAGCATACAGTGCATGTCCCTAACAGGTACCAATTTACACCTGGGTGGAGTGAAGCAATCGCAGGTAAATTTCTTGCTCAAGGAAATTAGCAGTGCTCCTAGAGGGATTCAAATCCAAGACCTCTCGACCCCTAAGCACTCCTATCCACAGGACCACACTGCTCCTGTATAATACTGACAATGGAGGAATTAATTGATAAATCATGACAAACGTGAAGTGAGAATACTAACAAGTCTTTCACAATATAACTAGATTATATTGCAAGCAAACTTGATAAGCAAACAATTCTTTACACTAGAGGATATTTTAACAAGATGAAAAGAAACAGAACATGGACTAGATCAGGTCAATAATTTCACATGTATCTATAAAATGGAAAAATGAACATGGAAAAAATGGAAAAATGAACAAATGGAAAATGAAAAAAATGAAGAATGACCATACAGAAAAAATGAACTGAAAGTAAAATGCTCAATAATGAAAAATCTAACATACGCAATGTTGAGGTACATTAATTTAATAATTTTGGATATATATGTAAAAACATTCATTCAAGCATCTTTGTACACAAAATATTGTTCTTTATAATTTCAATAATATGTGTTCAACAAAAATACATAATACATAATTTTTGGTAAAAAAGGCATAAAAAATGTTAGGAATAACATTCGAGCAAAAAAAAATTGTTTAAAAATTTAAATACAAAATCTTAAGTGATACTAGTACATTGTAAGTCTTATATACTGGTTGAAATATCAATCAACTAATAGGAACTTGAGAAATATCAATCAGCCAATCAGAACTTGAGAAAATATCAACCAACCAATCAGAACTTGAGAAAATATCAACAGCCAATCAGATGTGATAAACATTTCTATCAGCCAATCAGAACTTGAGAAAATATCAATCAGCCAATCAGAATGTGATAAAAAATATCAATCAGCCAATCAAAATGTGAGGCATAGCATCACTAGGACAATTACAAGCAATTCATAAAAAAAACACACACACAATCATGCCCTGTATACTTGGTAGTAAATATTTACTAAACTTTTATACATATATAGTTGTAGCATTACACTCTGTTATATCACTTACATTACAGTTAAACAATTCAAGAACAATATTCATAATAAAACATTTACAAAACCAAAATAACAATATTTTAAAACAACCAAACACTCCATTGGAATGTCTTATACTTGTATTATTATAATGAAATAATTACATCATTATTACAAGCTATATAAATCATCAGTGAACCAGAAACAAGTGACGCTCCACAACAAGTATACAATGGTCAAGTCTCACAAAACAATCTCAAAATGAGATTGATTTCAGGAGAAAATTTCAGGTGTTTATTAATTAAGTGTCTATCATTCTCCACTTTTATCGCTAACACCAAAACTCAGTTTGTTCGTTTCTTGAAGTCTTTAAATCAGGGTGTCTTCAATCTTCCTGTTTTTGAAATCGAACACATTTATTTTCAAAATGAAAAATCAAGATAAAATTTGAGATAATTTTTGTGAAACTTCACCAAGACTGTAAAATTACAGACATATTCACACAAATACTATTAGATATATGTTATGGATAAATGTACAAATTAAAACAATTTCAAACATTAAAACAGTTTGCCTTATTTTTCATTGGTCAAAATTGATAAGACTTTTTAACATTTACTTACAAGAACAGCATCATACTTGCTACAAAAAATCAGACTCCTCAAAGTTAGACAAATATTTTCTATTTTACCAGCAGCATTAACATACCATGATCATAATGAAGGATTCGTGCAATTTTGAACATTTGCCAGAAAAAAAGCTGCACAGGGTCAACATATAACCATTATATTGAACTCTCTTGAAAACTTGAGAATGGTTCTTGAAAATTTCAGAATGGATTCTCAAATCACATGACAAGTGTCAAGAATGACGACCCATGAAAAATAATTAAATCAAATATCGAGGGAAAAACCTGAAACCAGAAAAACCTGTTGAAACTCTTTTTCTTCCAGAGTAACTTTTTATTATATTTGCCTTTAGAAATACCACATGCATGTACCTGCCAAATAAAATCAAAATATTTCATTCAAAAAGTATATAAATATAGATCTTCTCAGTGCAAAGGTATAGTAACCAACAGTAACAAATGTCAATTGTTTGCACTCTCTGAGAAATGAGGACGTACATCAGCTTTTCCATTAAGCCGTTGCTAAGTACATTGTAAACTGACTTAAACTGTGCAACAAATTGCAGGTTTAGTCGAAACTCAATTTAAAAATGCAAAATGTCAGTTCTTTGCACCCTCTAAAAATATAGAGTTACATCAGCTTTTCCATTTAGCCAGTGCTTAAGAAAACCTAACATTTACATAGACTTAAACTGTGAAGTAAAATGAAGACAACACCAAGGTCTATAAGACTACAGAAGCACCAGATAGTTAAACCACTCACATCATTGTTATAATCATTTACAATAGCTAGGATAGAAGACAACATTGATAGCAAACTATACTTATAGCAACATATATATATACAGCATTGAACACTAGTATGAATATAATATCACATGAAAGCAAAATTTCATATTGAGGGTTGCCTGCAAGACTGTAGTAAGTGAGTTGCAATAAAGAGCAAGTTACTACAATCTTGTGGGCAACCATCGATATACAAGAGGTTAAAAAACAAGAGATGTAGATGAATAGCTTGCTCAACTATTCCTGTTGCTTTATTTTATAAAAGAGGACTTTTGAGACTTTGCCACAAGCCAGAAACACAGGACTAGTAACACAAATCATTTTTTGAGCTAGTGAAAACATGTTAATTTGTTTATCAAGCTAGTTAATGATTTGACTCATATCTATAGAATATAAAGTTATTTGGGCTAGTGCTTGCAATAAGATAATCAAAAGACGGCATCTTTGTTCTTAAGAATAAGAATGATCATACTTCAGCCACAACTCCTAACATCCCAACATCAGTAATTATAATCAAAGACTCATAAAGTGCAGACTCAATGAGTACTTAGAAACTAGCACTTTGATAAGTTGTAGTGAGATGAACAACCAGCAAAACTTAGTACAAAATTTGCAACAGCTGCATTCATTAACACAGAAGCCTGAGTGTATAACACAGCTCCATCTATTCCCTAAAATAGTTGAGCTTTATCCGAATCCTATAGGAATGTTTTATTAACAGAGAATAAGAAATGTACATCAGACATCCAATGAATTATTATACTGTTGTATAGATATAAAAAATTAACAATATAAAACTATCCAGAGAAGTTTCCCTTGGTCTCTTAACACCAAGAGCAGTTACTCTGGACTATATTACCCTCTATAAGTCCTTGCTCATAACCCTTATTCCGAATAAACCATTTTAAATTTACCCATGAAAAAAGACAGTCATCTGAGCATATTCCAAAATCAGCGTTTATTAGTTAATTAAAACATCATACTATTCAAACTATGTTACATAAGTAAGCTTTAATCAAAATAAAAAATAAAATTCTCGAAGATTCATCTGTGCAAGAGCTTTTAGAGGGTATGTATAATAACATATTAACTTCAACTTATCTTAATACTTAATTTCAACTCCTTATAAATGTAACAAGATTTCAGCATATAAAAATATGAGATTGAATAAGGAAATTCTTCTTTAATAAATGGTAAGAATGTACATTTTTTACTGTCTTACGTCAATGAGTGTCATGATCCCAAGATTTTACACTTTGATGCATTTTCATTGGTCAATACAAAATTAGCATACATCCTTCTTTTCTACATGTAGTTAGACTAGTATTAATTAGCAATTGACTAAATATCATATTTATAAAATGGCCCAAAGTCACTTGGCAAAAAAGTTGGCATATTTTCATCCATATTTGAAAGGAATGCAATTATGACCTTGACCTTGGTACAAAATGGTACAAAAAAGTTGGCATACTTTCATCCATATTTGAATGGAATACAATTATGACCTTGACCTTGGTACAAAATGGTACAAAAAAGTTGGCATACTTTCATCCATATTTGAATGGAATACAATTATGACCTTGACCTTGGTACAAAATGGTACAAAAAAGTTGGCATACTTTCATCCATATTTGAATGGAATACAATTATGACCTTGACCTTGGTACAAAATGGTACAAAAAAGTTGGCATACTTTCATCCATATTTGAATGGAATACAATTATGACCTTGACCTTGGTACAAAATGTCATCACACATGTCTGAACTATGAATCAGACGCTGAATTCTTAACACTGGTATTCTTTCACAGGCAACACTCAAATATAGATTTACAATAATAACAATACCATATTTTACTATAATAACAAAAAACAATAACAATTGTGAACATTCCACAATGATACTGGTCCCATATACAATGATGTCACACTGTTTTAAATTTCAGAAAAAATACACAAAAAACATACCAAATTAAATGTGATCTGATTATGAAAAATATCAATGAAATTAAATATATAAATTTTCAAAGACAAAATGCAAAGAAAAACATACACTTGAAAATATTATTCAATAATAAAAAAAGACTTGTTGCCATGGAAACATAACAACAGAAGTCGAATCTCCAAGTCATGGATTTCTAAATTGAGCAGAAACAGAAAATTTAAGATGACATTTTGACACAGAAATAAACAAGAAAGTAAGAACAGTTTCCAAGTCTAACAAGTCTAAGACTTATCAATTCAAAAGACAAAGGAGATTGTAGACAGCTTATAGATTTAGAATCACAATAAGCAGTGGCACTTTTCATAAAAATCTTATGAAAAAAATCATCGTAAGTCAAAAGCAAGAAGCATTCATATTACAGTCATTTCTTTGTCAATAAACTCAAAATTATACTGAATTCTGTAGCATATTGTATACCTTTTAAGTATCATATCATAGTTGTTTATTATCCTTCTGACTTTGAAATGCAAAATCATGAATTTGACTTACCATAACTTTTTCATAAGAAATTTTGTAAAAAAGTGCACAGGACTTCTTCTTAAAGTAAAAATACCACAGAAGCCATTCAGGATCTAATATATACTTGTTTAACACCTTGCAAACAATTTTATAACTCCTTTTGGCTTTTTTTATCAATGACTCGGGGTTCATAACATATTTGGTAGCACAGGGATTTCAAAACCTGTTTATGGTACAGCTAGACATCTAAATCCCACCCAGGGTGGCTATACACTTCAATGAAAAATGTTTATTTTCCTCCCTTAATAAGTAAATGGAGAAGCTGCCGACCTTCTGGAAGGGTAGGCTAGTACTGGCTTTAGACAACGGTCCAAGAAAGCCAGGTTTGGTGTGCTGGCCATAACCAAATGACCATACTTGCATTGACATGGCGTTAAACCCAATAAATATGATCAATGAAACAGACAAAATTAAGAATAGTTCTCAATACAAGAGCAAATGAAATTTAATTGAGAATTCAAAGAATATCATTTTAATCACAAAGTAAATATATATTTAGTATTTACAATGAAACATGAACAAAAAAATGATTTAAAAACACTCTGTACATAACAACACTATCAATTTTAACAATCTTTTAATATCACTAAAACTACATGATTTTTGAAACATAAGGAAAAATGAAAAAAAAAGATTTTATCATCGCAAAGATAAAACAATGTTAATATATATGGCATCATGAAATTGATGCATGAAAAATCACAGAAAAAAATATCTATCAACAAAAAATGTCCAATGACAATAAATTACTACACTGTTACAACGAACACTCAAGCTTACTAATGATAAAGATCAATGTTTTATATATACACATAATGATCACATGACTTTAAGCCGTTTCCGTGGCTACCTGTTGATGATTCATACTAGTAGAATGGTTTTCAGTAAGATCTTTCCCAGTGAAGGCGGGGCTAATCGTAATTGAATTCTGATTGGCTGGCTGGACAACTGTTCTATGAGCTTTAAAATTAACAACAGCTTCCTGATTGGTGGATTCATGTTGCCTAGCCTCCATTCTAGACCAGACAGCCTCAGGATGAGGCAGACCTCGAGTTGATACATCTGAAATGAAAAAAAGGTAAAACATTTTTATACTTAGCTAGTACTTTTTTTATTTAACCTTTAGCCTTCTGAGGGCGATTAAAATAGCCTTTGAAAACAGCTTGAAACTCATGGTCGGTTATCCAATGATACATGACTCCGCTATGCCACATTATGTACCGTGGGCCATTTGGTTAGAAAAATCTCATAATCATGAATAATTAATTAGACAGTTTCATTGGTTCCGCAAAGAAACCACTGCGGAAAACAAGCCAATGAAATTAAACAACCATTTTTTTAAAATAAACATGTGTGTTGGTTTCTATTTTAAGTAAGAAAAACCCAGTATGATGTCATTGTTATTGAAGAGTATTTAATGGTTACATGCGATTTCATTGGAAGAATATTGATCTCCCCTTCCTCGTGCAAATTCATGAAAGCGAGATTTTGCCAGTCAAATTGCCCATGGTACGTACGTAGTGTAACGGAAGAAAGTACTGTGCGTGGTTGCCGACGATGCTTGAAACTAGACCAGATGCAGAGTAACTTTGAATCTGATCAGATTCCAGGCTGTTTGTCATTCAGACTGTATTTCTGCTAAATTTGGTTAAAATAGGACAAACATTATAAAAATAAGCAGACAACTTTTTAAGCAGCCAAGAATTACCCAGAATACAAAGAGTTAAAATTGCTAATGGGCATTTGATTCCAAAATTATTAAAGCTAGTACTGCAAAGATTTGTTTGATTTTGGAAATCAGCTGTAAGGGGTAAACAACATCTGAAAACTAGTCAAAATATGTCTGTTTTCATCTTTATTAAACAAACTTACATATTCATCAAATTCATGAATAAAGGCTCACTTTTGGGTTGGTAGTCCGATGTGCTTCAGACAAGTGCCTCTATGATGTTAATATATTATATGAAAAAGAAACTTAATGAAAAAACTCTTTCTAACATGTTCCAATGGTTAGGAAATGTGGACCATAAACAACTTGTTACTAATGTAAAAATATTTTCAACATTTGAGAGATACAAAACACATACATAAATAAAGGTAAAGTCAATCAAAGAAAC
Organism: Mactra quadrangularis; assembly: GCA_025267735.1. Taxonomy (NCBI): domain Eukaryota; kingdom Metazoa; phylum Mollusca; class Bivalvia; order Venerida; family Mactridae; genus Mactra; species Mactra quadrangularis. The sequence continues at coordinate 53,054,297 of CM046309.1, read as the reverse complement.
ACATCAAAACATAGCAAATTTGACATTTATCTCTCTTAGGGCGAGGCCTCGTAGATAATAAAATATGAATCCTAAATTGTATACAGTAAAAGGAGAAAAATCCATGCGTTCTTCTCTAGTTTCAACAATATCAAATAAGTTTGCAAATCATGTAAAAATACTATGCATAGTGCAAATGAACTCAACCCTTTTTGAACTAGCAAAAAAAAGTGCAATAAAAAGGGAAGTAAGCTAACTAAATGTGCAGCAATAAAATCATAAAACATAAATACACAGTAAAATAAGAAAGGTCTATGAGAGGAATAATAATTGATTATTTTTTTCAAATTGGTACAAGAAATTCACTCATTATCAAGAGGTATAAGTGACAAGTCTAACACTTTTTATCAGAAATTTATTAAATAATATAACTTTACCAATATGAGAGAAAATTTATTTTATTGGTATCAATTTCAACATTTATTCTTATAGTCTTTGTATATATTGTCAAATTTTTTTCAACTGTCAATGGCACATACACTAAAGCTGCTGATTTAAATACTCAATATTCGTTTGATAACCCCCATAAATAAAGTACCTATTTTTATTGATAGTGAGTACTGAAGTACTGTAGTGAGTATTTAAATCAGCAGGTTTAATGTATCTACCTTTGACAACTGAATAAACTTTAACAATACTTTATTTCATTAAAAAAAATATCTGATTAATTCACAAATATTCATAATTCTGTAGTAAAATTACTGTTAGCCAGTCAAATCTAAAACAAAAATTGAGAATTACTACATCCACTTTAATGCTTATGAACAATTTACAGTCTGAACTGTGTTAGTGATGTGGGTCACATTCTCCCTCTTGGATCCCCCTGTGATATGTTTTGATGGGGAAGTGTATACAAAAAGGCCACATTTTGCGGGCAACTTTGCTGAAGTAATAACCATCAAATTCGGCTAAATAAGGCCATTTACTACTTTGCCAGCCATTTTGTGGGAGAATGCATGAAAACATTTTGTCTATATGGAGTTAATTTTCTTCAACTCAGAGCAAATATTTATTTACCTTGAAATTTTCAGTGACATCACGTCACCTTCTTCAGCTGACTGATTTTGATCACATGACCGGTGAAGGGTCACATGATACGAGGAGACTGTTGTAAACCAATGGTAGCTCCAGTCCCTCGTCCCGGTTCAGAGATGGTATGCGTTGTTATGATCAAAATCAGTCAGCTGAAGAAGGTGACGTGATGTCACCGAAAATTTCAAGGTAAATAAATATTTGCTCTTAGTTGAAGAAAATAACTCCATGAACGATCCAGAGCAGAGAAACCTCTTTGGACGTATTTTGTCTATGGTTTGTTTTTTTTCTCAACTATCAATACATGAATAATTTATGGTGACTTCATGTACTTTTTCTTACACTTGTGATAGTGTGTATTCAATCACCATGAAATTAATCAATTTATGACAGTTCAGAAAAAATGGACTGTACTAATGAGTGAACACACTTTTTGGCCCTAGATATATACCATGTATAGATTTATAGATATACAAACTATAAGGGAGATGGTTATAAAAATATCACCACACCAATAAGTTAAATTTTGTGAAAGGGAAGACTCTAGTTTATATAGTAGTGCTAAAAATACATTGGATTAAATAATATAAAGACTTAATGAAACTATAATGACTTAGTCAGAATATCATGACCATATATAACCTGTCAAATATTAGGGAAAAAACATGGCCTTATATTAGAAAACCATGGCAAAATATTAGAAAACAGTGGCCAAATTTGAGAAAAACATGGCTAAATATTATAACAGTACCATGGCCAAATATTAGGAAAACCATGGGAAAATACTGAATAACAGTGGCCAAATTTTAGAAAAACATGGTCAAATTTAGGAAAACATGGCCAAATATCATTAAACAATGGCAAAATATTATAGAACCATGGCCAAACAATGAAAATATTGACCAAAAATTACAAAAATATCAGGTATGAGTTGTTGATTTAAAAAAATAAATTATTTTTCAACCAAACTGACAACAAGTTGTTAATAGAAATTTAATTGTAAGAATATCAGAACAAAATTCATAAAAAAATACAAAGTAGTAAAAAAACCATCTAAGTACAATTTAGATGATTTTAAAAAAACCACTAATAATTAATTGTTACAACAGTGGAACAATGTTGCAATCTAATTCAAAATATTATATTGATAAGCTACAAAAATATACAGAAGAAAAACAAGTGTTTGAGTACTATCAAAGATAAAAATAAACAAAACTGTTGTGATCATAGGTGGCCGACAAGGTTCTAAGTTATTACCACTACATATCCATATAAAATATAAAACACAGAAAATGTTAGTGTTAAACCTAGGTTCATTCTGTAGCCAGTTAGCAGTGTAAGTTTATTTTGCAACCATGGGTCGGTAGCACAGTTGATAGTGTGCTGGTTATAGACAAGGGTCCAGGAAAACTAATTAGTTAGGTGCACTGGGCACCATAAAATAACCTTAAAAATTGTGTTGACATGGTGTTAAACCCAGTAAAAATAAATAAATTTAAATATAGTTTAAAATCAGCCAATAAATTTATCATTCAGTGGAAGGTGCTGATGTCAATTGAATAAGCAAAGATTTTGATATGTATTGCATGCATAAATCAGTAAAATATAACTTATAATGAAGAAGCTGATCATTAATTGGACAAAGGTAAAAAACTACCATTTTCTGAGTAATATACCTTATATGTATTATATAGTTCTTATGACCAAGAACCATATCAGCCATCTATGGTTGTGTTAATATACTTGAAGCAACTCCAGTAAACTCTATATTCTTACCTTGATTATATAAAGCTGCTATGTAGTTTTAGGATACCCATCCCCTAAAAACATATATACAACAATATCAGCTACCATATTCCAGGGGTCAAAGTACAAAATCCTGATTTTCAAGATTTCAGCAAATTTACTTAGGAAAAGAATGCTTTCTCAAGTTTCTTAAAATCATTAACTTCAATGCCAGACCTTAAAATTATGAATTTCGGGATATCTACAATTTTGAACTTTTAGAAAAGAACCTATTTTGTGGATTAAGTGCAAAACAGTCGTAACTCACTCTGCTCTAATATTGAGTTAAAACTGTCTTGCGCTAAACCGGCGATTTTTGGAAGTTCCAAAATCCTGAATATCAGCACCAGTAATTAAAGCTTCTTTCCATTATGTTCAATACTTTGAAATATCTAAATATACCAAACTGTTGCTATATATACATTGGAAATACTAAACTGATCCGCACCACATGATGGGAAAAACCTATCACATAATGGGAAAAACCCATTCTGATTAAGTTATTATGACTTCCCAATAATACATTGCATATATAGATACAGTTTTAAAATTTTAGATTATTTCAGCTTCTACCAGACAATTCAAATAAATATTTAACAATCTTTAACAACAGATATCATTATATTATACATGTTTGCACAAATGTTGGGCTTCACCAATGACAGCAACATGGATTAAAGTTCAAAAGCCTTAAGCCTGAAATTCCTTAATTTTATGATTTTAGTTTCTTGTTCTGAAAAAAAGAATCTTTTCCCTGGTCCCAAAACCCTGTCAACTTTCATCAATGCATCAATGCAAAGATCAGTCCTGATATTTACTGCAGGAACATTTTTCTTGTCATACTTTTATTTTTTTATTTTTCTGTGATTAAGTTAATTGGTCGGAACAAATTTAAAGTCTCTGAGACAAAACAATACTATAAAAAAATCTCCCATGATTCTAATGGGATCATATTAGCATTATATACAGGATATTTTCACATTTATTAAAATATAAACTGTTCAATAAAAAGCTTAACCACACTCAACAGAGAATATTAAATATAATCAAAATAATAACTAAGATTCAATCAATATGAACAGTTATGATTTACGATTTAATCAATTTATTTAAATCTGCAAATTTTGACAGAAATTTCTAATTGGCATAAAACAAGAACAAACCAAAACCCTACTATGATAAATTAAATAAATGGAAAATATTTACAGTAGTAATCATATTAACAAAACAAACACAAGTTTAAAATTAATCTTCAGAAAAAAAGAATATGTTAAACACAGCAAAAAGGGTATGTTAGTGAAGAAATAGCAGATGCAAATACCCCCCCCCCCCCCCCAAAAAAAAATAAAATAAAATAAACAACAAATACAAGCTAGTACAGTATAAGCCTGGCCTTATCATTCAACATGGAAATACAAAATCTAAGCATATTTTCAATATATATAAATATCAGCATTTTACAACATTGACATTGATCTTATATGACCTTGACCTTATAAACAACCTTGACATTGTAAATAACCTTGACCTCATTCTAACCACTTCCAACATAAATACAATAACAATGTGATTTATAAAAGCATGCTACAACTTATAAGCAACAAAAAAGTAACTGAATAACACAGAAACTGAACTTTTCTTTTTTACACTATTAAACTGACATAGAGCACAAGTCTTGTATAATCCTAAACAAGCAGAGCTACCGTGCTTACATAAGCAAAGCTATCCAAAATCTTTTAACCTTTAATCATCAGGCATTAGTAAGTTTTTGAAAGTCTGCATAATCATCTAAGATTTAAATAATTATTGATTAAACTTTCAATACAATTTCATTATATTCATGATCAAGGCTTTCAGTCATTTCCAAGTAAATTTTCTATGAATTCTAAAAACAAAAATATTCCACAGCATTAAAATACAGGACTCCAAACTTTGAGTTAAAAGCAAATAAAAGCAAGTCAATTATTTAGAAAATTGTTCTATTTGTGCCCAGTTTTACTCTGATTAAATGAAATTACAAAATCTTTCACAAGATGAGGCTTTGATGGTCAGCCGTAATATAGACCTGTATAAAACACATAGTGTTTGTTACCCTGATAAATATTTCTAGAATGTTTCAGAATTCTCTACCTAGTAAACAAAAAACTCCAATTACATGATGACAAAAAATTAAAGCAAAAACTGTTGACAATTGAAAGAACAAAAAACAACATTGTACATGTATACAATGACATAACATAAATTGTAAATAAAACTGTAACATGAACAAATGGGTTTCTATGGAAACCAAAGAAAATTAAACAAATAAATGAAAACAGAGATGAAGTGATAAAGTCTGGCAATATTAATAAAGCACTCAGAATATTTCCATAAACAAGAATGTTAGGATAAGCCTTATACTATGTACAGACTACATTCAGATCAGGGCTCAACATTTGGGGTCAACCTATTGCCCCTGACAACCTATAGTTGGGTTGAGAAACTTGTTACTGCAAGTAAACATTAGGTTTGAGCAAGTAAAATATAAAGCTTGCCATCGAACTGGGCAACCTACTTTTAAAATTAAAGTCACCCCTGACAACCTACATTTGGATTTGTGCAACATGTAACACCCAGTAAACATTCCAGACAAGTAAAATATATAGCTGCTTGTCCAACTGGGTAACCAACTTTAAACATAAATGTCACCCCTTACAACCTCTATCTGTGTTTGGGAAACTTGTTACTGCTAGTAAACATTTGGTTTGAGCAAGTTAAATATAAAGCTTGTCATCTAGCCGGGCAATCTACTAAGAAAATTAATGTAGAGCCCTGTACATCCCTAATGGTAGACTTGATTCATGACATACATGTATTAGAAACACAGGCGTTTAGTATTTTAAATGGGTAGAAAGGCATGGCAGCAGAGTAAGCCATAAACCAGTTTTAGTTTTTCTTAGTCAAAATATTATGAGGCATCTTAGCTTAGTTAAATAGTCAAATAAAGCCAGAACTTCCCATCAATCTCTTAAAGTTACACACATAAAATATATGGGTAGGGCTGCAACAATTTAATAGAAAGTCTATTTGATGTGATTCAATTTTTCCTGATTTTTTTTTAATTTATTAATTTAATTCATAGAAAAGTATAATTCATTTAAAATGTACATCAAATCATTTATTTGAGATTAAAACATTGATCACTATAGATAAAATAGTAACTTAGACCTTAAAGCATTTTATTTCAGAAGAAGATCAATGAAGCAAATAAATTTTTATACTGATTTATATATCTGGAGTTTACCATTACAACAACAATTCTAAAACTGAAGGCGACTAGCTGAAGGTGATTAGAAAAATACTTAAATATCATATTAACTTTGTAACAAAGGAAATCACACAGACTTAATGTCAATGCCCATTGCCTATTACATACTTGTTAGTTTTTTGTTTTTTTGTAGATTTAACGCCGTGTCAACACAATTTAGGTCATTTTACGGCGTCCAGCGCACCCAACCTAGCTTTCCTGGACCGTTGTCTATAACCAGTACTCACCTAACCTTCCACAAGGCCGGAAACTTCATCATATTATCTAATCAATGGAGGAAAATTGACATTATTGTCAAATTTTCATGGAAAGGTATAACTTCCCCAGGTGGGATTCGAACCTGCACCCCCTCAGGCACGAGATTCCAAATCCCGGCGTGCTACCAAGTGCGGGTTGCCTATTCCATACAAACTGGCTTCTAGTTGTATCAGTATAGCTGAAATAGCCATGTTTAAAGGTCTGTTCAATCGCCATGAAAAAAATTGATTGAGGGAAAAATAGACTGCTACACCTGGTACCAAATTAAAAATCCTGAGTCAAACATGGAAATCAAATCAGCATCTCTTGCAATAGACTAACAATGAAATGAAGCAGCCCTTAAAAAATCCAACATAAACAAGTAAATCTGTGAGCTAATGCTCACTAGTGATACCCCTGCCAAAATCTAAAAATATGTGACAAACAGGAAGTAGATGAGCAAGGAGCATGAAATCGCTTTACACCACATGGGACTATGGGATGAAGCAATATGCAAAGTATTAGGCTGCTGCATGTTATAGTTGCTGAGAAAACTGCGATGGAAATTTTGTAACGGTCGCACGGACGCACGCACAGACAAGGGTAAAACAGTATAACCCCCTCTTCTTCGAAGCGGGAGTATAATAAAAACATTAGACAGTGAGAAGCATAGCAAACTAAAATACTATATAAAGGTATATATATATCTACTACATTGTGATATTCTCAGATGATCTCTCTTACCATTTGTATAATGTAGTTGATTTATAGTCATGTTCCACATAGCATTCTTACCTCCTAGGGTGACAACAAGGTTTTAGTATGGTTATTATTACAAATAAAATACAGTGTATCATATTACAATCATATATCATTTCTAAAGCTGAATGAAACACTGTTGTAACTCCATTTGAAAATAAATAGAGTTACAATGGTGTTTTGTTCAGCCCTTGATTTATAATAATTACAAGAGACTCCTGAGGATTCTAGACTGCTCACCTAGGCAGTGTCTTATCAAATATCTTGCAATAATATTACGATATAAGACAGAAAGGATTTCCAACAAAAAAGGTCATAAGACTATTAGTATTAATAATACGGGCCCCTGACAACTATATTCTAAGGACATCTAACACAAAATCTTTTAACACTTCCATAATAAGCTGTAAGAAAACTGTGATAATGCTACATGCCAAATATGATAGCTCTAGGCCATACAGTTTTGGAACCCCTAAAGGCAGGCCAATTTTGACCATAGAGGCATACTTGTAACAATCTTTGTAAAGGGCATTGGGCACAAGTGCTAGTACTCATGTGAGCTAAAAATGTTTAAAAAAAGTTTTTGAGCAAATAAAAAACTTGGCAAAATTATATGATTGAAGCCATTGAGACCTGACTTACACAGAAAAGGTGTAAGTACATCACTTAAGTCTCCAGTTCTAAACATAACCAATATTATACATAAAACCAAAATCATATTTTACAATAAGTCATCACAGTAGCTATCAATATTCAAAAATTTGATTTCATCCACATAGTTTTAAATTCATCAAAGTATGTAAAATGTCTCCAGTCCTGTATGACTTAATTTGGTCCTGTTAAGTTTTGTAATAAATTGTAATAAGTCCAGTAATAAATTGTTGAGTTGACTGCTTGCAACCATCAAAAATGATGGTTTTAGTAATGGAACGATCTAAAAATATAGAGGTTTATTTCTTCTAAATAAAAACATTTGGTACTTAAAAAAATTTAAAAAATGCTGGATTTTGCACTAACCAAGGTGGTCACTATAGCAGAACTTTACTTAATATAAATTATAATATATACATACCATTTGTTGGAGGTAATTTATTACTGATACTACCATCAGGTGACTGGTAACTTATCATATCATGTTTGACAGGTGCTACTGTATCTGTTTGTGTATTAGTTCCCATATTACTTGTCTGCTGAAATATTATATACATAATTTATATACATTCAGATTTATTTCACACTTGTACAATAAAATACAGTCTTGATTATATTTGTGAATATGAAAAACTTCACTTCAGGCCATTTACCTTCATCAGCTGACCAACTAGCCCGTAAACTTGCATATTGCCCACAGCTAGCCCGTAAACTTGCATATTGCCTGCAGCTAGCCAGTAAACTTGCATATTGCCTGCAGCTAGCCAGTAAACTTGCATATTGCCCACAGCTAGCCAGTAAACTTGCATATTGCCTGCAGCTAGCCGTAAACTTGCATATTGCCCACAGCTAGCCAGTAAACTTGCATATTGCCTGCAGCTAGCCTGTAAACTTGCATATTGCCCGCAGCTAGCCTGTAAACTTGCATATTGCCCACAGCTAGTCCGTAAACTTGCATATTGCCTGCAGCTAGCCTGTAAACTTGCATATTGCCCGCAGCTAGCCTGTAAACTTGCATATTGCCCACAGCTAGCCTGTAAACTTGCATATTGCCCGCAGCTAGCCTGTAAACTTGCATATTGCCCGCAGCTAGCCTGTAAACTTGCATATTGCCCGCAGCTAGCCTGTAAACTTGCATATTGCCCACAGCTAGCCCGTAAACTTGCATATTGCCCACAGCTAGCCCGTAAACTTGCATATTGCCCGCAAGGCCAGGTTTTGTTTGTTAGTTATCACAATGTGGTATTACAATACAGAAGGAAAATATCTACAATTCTTTCATGCTTCATGGTCCAAAGTGATGTTATTTAATGAAAATATACAATGAAAATATAAAATCTTCTATTTTCACTACAGTGAAAATATAAAGTGAAAATGATGTCATCTTAAGAAACAAATTATGTCATGGCTAAAGAAAATAGGTGCCATCTTCTAGGAGAAATGATGTCACATTATATTTGTATAAAAATATCAGAAAGATAGAAAAAGCATGAAAGAAACAGATTACCAGTCAATACTGAATAAAATCATTTTTTATTTCAACTTGTGACCTCAGAAAGTATTTTCATTCAACACTCTTAAAAATATATTTTCTGTGCTCACTCAGTGAAATAAAAGTAGATCTTACACCAAAATCGACAAATATCCATTTGTTTTGTTTGAATAAAATGAGGGTCCGTCCGCTCCATAAGTATGCATTATGAGCAGACCCCAGGATGTGACTCATCATCTCTAAAAAGATTGTTTTTAAGTCTAAATTGAGTCAAAGTTTTGAACAATTCCTGATATAATTCATATCAGGATAGTTTCTTATTTGCCAAATTGTGTTTTGATATTGCCAATGGTAGGTTATCTCCTTATTGCTAATTTAGTACCATAAAGCTGGAGATTCGACATATATCCTCTTTGCCAATCAATACATTGTATTATAACCATATGACCATTATTAACTAAATGCCATGTGGACATGGCTTATCATGAACAAAGTACAAAAATCCTACCATTATAATTATTTTATCTATACAATACATCACTGTGTCAGCACAACACCAGTCAAACACTTGATCAATTTTTCTAAAAATTTCATTAGTCTAAGATTTTTTTTAGGGTACTGTATGAGTTTGTCGGTAAATTGCCTATGATTGCATTACATGCAACAAAAAAAGACAGAATAGTGACTATTGGATTTCTATTTTATCATTTTTACAACAATAGAGATAAAACAGTCTAACCAATCTTTGTAATAGAAATAATGTGATTGTTTGATGAGTTACTGTCTGGTATAGGAAATATTAACTGGAAAATATGATACTATATTCTTAAACAAAGAACATTTACAATATCTGAGACCATTCACCTTGGTGACTGATCCCACTCTCAGTAGATACAATAATACAAGAAGTTAACAAGTATAAATCTACACTGGGGTCTAAAAGTTTCTTTACACATAATAAATTTTAATGTTTTGAACTATATTTTGATATACTTTGCAGGTAGTTATCAGTTTCACATCTAATATACAGTTTGACATGGACCAGCAATCAGGAGCTTTATTTAAATTATAAATATAAATAAAAATACTAAACAAAATGTGTCTGCATTATTTTTTCTATGAAAAGTAAGAAAAAATATCTAAAAAAATGTGTAAAGAAACTTTTGGACCCCAGTGTATATCAGACGCTATATCTCTGAGTCAGCATTAAATTTGTTTACATTCTTCTTTTTGCGTTAGTATTTAGACTAGTTTTGCACTAACCTATTGACATAATTTGACAAAATAGTTACTCATACTTTTTTGGTTTTTTTTGGTGCAATTTTGATGGGTTTAACACCAGAGAAAAACATTGTACAGGTCATATCACTGCGGTCAGTCAACCTAATTACTGTTCCTAGAAAAACTAAATCTCTGGATTTCTAAGGCGCATACTTCTGTCAGTGACGGACAACTGCTCTACATGATTAAGAATCAGTGGTTACAGGGGGAAAATGGAAGTAGACATTCTTTCATGACCAGAATCCACCAAAGTATGCCCTATCCAGGAATCAAACCCACAATCTCTTGATTTGTAGACTTGTGTGCTACTGACTGAGCTAGTCAGGTGAGCATTAGAAAATAATACAAATAATGAATTATAAACTTTCAATTATTGATCAGTCATAGATTCATACCCAGTAGCAGACATTATGGTCACATTATAAGTTTATATACATTATTTCTTAGATTCTATGGTTTAAATTGAGAATAATCTGAAGAGTACATTGTTAGGTGAATGAAATAAAAGCTTCAAATTTCACCAGAACTAGAACAGTAATAACTTAACAGACTTATGAGGTCATTTCTCTTATAATTCTGTGAAACAATTTATTTATCCATCTGAAGCATTTTATCTACACATTAAGTATGGAACATAAAACTGATAAAAGTGTCATCAGACAAAGATATTAACACTCCTTGTTAGAGAGTGAATAATAATAATTTTGATGACTGAATGATAATAATCAATGAAGAGAAGTATGACTAAATGATATTAAGAAGTAATGTTTTTGTTGGGTTATTTAAAAAAGTAATATACTTCTATCAGTGACACAACTGCCCCACATGATTGAGAATCAGTGGTAGGAGGGAGCATGGCTGTAGAAATTATTTCAAAACCAAACCCCATGAAAAATTGCCCCACTTGGAATTGAACCCACAACCCCTCTATCAGTAAACTAGCATGCCACTCACTAAGCTAGTTGGATGGGCAAAAAATACAATGACAGTATCTGTATAAAACCCTTTATATGCTAAGGACAGGATTTTATCCTCTTCTAAAACTTCTGGGACGTATTGAGATGAATTGGGTTTAGAAAATTTCTCGATTTCAGGTATACATTATCTCAGTACATGTGTACACTCAGTACATGTGAACACTCAGTTCAAGTGAACACTCAGTCCATGTGGACACTCAGTCTATGTGAACACTCGGTCCATGTGGACACTGGGTCCATGTGAACACTTGGTCCATGTGAACACTCAGTCCATGTGAACACTCAGTCCATGTGAACACTCGGTCAATGTGGACACTCAGTCCATGTGAACACTCGGTCCATGTGGACACTCGGTCCATGTGGACACTCAGTCCATGTGAACACTCAGTCCATGTGAACACTCAGTCCATGTGGACACTCGGTCCATGTGAACACTCAGTCCTTGGAACACTCAGTCCATGTGAACACTCAGTCCATGTGAACATGCAGTCATGTGAACACTTAGTCCATGTGGACACTCGGTCCATGTGAACACTCAGTCCTTGGAACACTCAGTCCATGTGATCACTCGGTCCATGTGAACACTCAGTCCTTGGAACACTCAGTCCATGTGAACACTCAGTCCATGTGAACATGCAGTAATGTGAACACTTAGTCCATGTGATCACTCAGTCCATGTGAACACTCAGTCCATGTGAACATGCAGTCATGTGAACACTTAGTCCATGTGGACACTCGGTCCATGTGAACACTCAGTCCTTGGAACACTCAGTCCATGTGATCACTCGGTCCATGTGAACACTCAGTCCTTGGAACACTCAGTCCATGTGAACACTCAGTCCATGTGAACATGCAGTCATGTGAACACTTAGTCCATGTGATCACTCAGTCCATGTGAACACTCAGTCCATGTGGACACTCAGTCCAGATTAACAAGCTTATACTAAGGCAATGTTTCCATACTAAACATAATAATAAATACAATCAATATATGTTTGTTTGATATACATGTACATTGTACTTACTTTTTGTTTAGTTACCGTAGTAGAACCGTAATAATCTCTTTTAACAGAATTATCTTTATTTACTGGATGTACTTGTGACGTATCAGATGTTATAAGTCCTGTACGATCTATCAAACTGTAATATAGTCAGTGATATATATTTATAAAGTTGGGTAATATAACACAGAAAAACACAAGCTTTGAACAGCTTTTAAAACCAACTTGATTAGGTAATTTTATATATGCCAAGTTATTTAACCATGTATGGTTTTAATATCTTGAGACCATATGCTCTTCAGATGCACAATAAACAAGTTTTCAGGTGGAGAATTTTAAATCAGATTGCCACAGAATGTACCAGGATTTAAAGCTATTATACCAAAATATGCATTTACAGCAGACATTAAAACTGTTTTAAAACAATGAAGTTAGAACCTGGTTTATACCATCAGTGGAAATAATTTTTCACTTTCCTTTCTAAGTGGAAACCCTTGGGTTCATGAGTTCAATATTTGTATGTGGCATCCTTTTTATTAGAGGTGAAACGATTAATCGCGGTTCACAAAGAATCGCGATTTTTAACGCTCGATTCGGTTCGATTCGATTCGGAAGAGGCAGTTTCGATTCGATTCTTTTTTTAAATACTGTCTTTTTCAGAAGTTTTGTGAGTTGAATGAAACGCCCCTTTTAGGTTAAAATAAGCATTTTTATAGTAAACTGAAATAGTGTTCCCTTATTGACCGACGATTGTTAATCCAGATAAGAGTTGTAAAAAGTGAGACTGCCTGCTGCAATTATACAAGTTAATTACGCGTACATGTCAATTAAACCTTATTGTCGGTCACACGCTGGGAGATTAACTCGCTGACAAAAAATCGACAATGGAGTTGTTGAGTTAGTTAAAGCCCCTATATCAAAAGTAACATTGTTTTTTGACTGCAAAGAAAATAGACATTTATCTGTATCAAACACCTCTAATGAACAAGATTTTTAAATAAATGCAAATATTGCTTAGATATATTCATGTTATTTATTGTATTTCAAAGTGAAAGTATGTATCGAAACCGAAAGTAGAATTCGGTTGTCAATACTTGAACAATAGTTTTTATAACAGTATGTTAAAGATGAAGCCATGCTAGAGAAAAAACTTACTCCAAATTACATAATTAAGCTTCTAACTATTTTGGATCAGGTATATAAAACATCCGCGTATAAATGAATATAGTGTGCCCTTATAAAAGTACCCCACTTTTTTAAGAATTGGACACTTGGTCAAACTCAAATTAAGGAAGCAGAATGGTTTGAACTATTAATTGTGTCTTAAATGCATGTTATATTTTGATAACTTCATGGTTTTAAAACAGTTTTCAAGTCTACTGATAATGAATATGTCTTCATATAGTGGCTTTAACACGCTTGATATCATTCATATATACCTAAGACTGGTACTTAGAAAGAATATAGTGATAAAGGGGCCATCAAGATATAACCAGTCGATTTAGTTTTACACGATCGGCAATATTGGGGGATTTTTCATAAGAAAAACAAATTAAACTTTTCACATCGTCTTTTTTTAATCACAAAAGATGATTCATATGAAATTGCTATCTAGTGTGGGTCGCGAAAATGAATGACATAACGCCAAAATGGTTGAAGTGATTTCGTTCCCTATGATACAAAATTAAATCAAGCATGATAAAGTAATTTAGCAATTTGTTTTTCTTAACTGTTAAAATCGGGCAAAACATGGTTGGTTAGATTTTATTTACTATAAATTGGAAATGAATTCTATGAAATGTCCGAAGATAATTGTATATTTTCACTAATACAATCATTTAAGCCCAAAAATAATTTTATTTTGAAATAAACATTAGTGTAAGAAAGTTATACATATAGACCTAGAGTTGATAAAAATTAATTAAACGTATATAATGTGATGAAAATTATTTTAAATCATGCCAGAGCAAAAAGAAAATATTTTGAAACAAACTAAATTAAGCTGGTCATAGTGATGTACATTTGCTGAATGCTTGCAATTTTTTATTGTCTAAGCGTAACCTTAACTAGTCATCAATTATGGCATTGATGCACTGATGAATAATTTTACTTTGATAATGATGTGAGTCATATACTGTTTGTACGTACATGTAGGTACGGAGAAATATACAATTTGTCCATGGGCATTACTTTTCATTAAAAAGTTGGAAATAATACGACTTGTCATTTATATATGCTAAAATGCAGTAAAATATTTTTAACTATTCAAGCTCTAATACCTGTAAAATGGGTATTATTAAAGAATTAGAATTAGAATTTTTCGTCTTCCGGGAGGTCCCTCAGATAAAAATGCAGTGTTCTTAAATATATATATATATGTTCTATTGTCTTTGGGTTGTATCTCTTTCTTAATTCTTTTTATAATTTATTTTTTGTTATGTCCTATATAATTCCAGTAGAAAATCGAATTGAATCGAAAAATTGAATCGTTTGATGAAAAATCGAAATCGAATCGAATCGAAAATTTTTGAATCGTTTCACCTCTACTTTTTATAACTAAAGTTTAAATATCTAAAATCATTTTTACTGATACAGTTCCTGATATGTTTTCAGACTTCTATTTATAACTAAACATATAAATACCTTGGAGGATTTGGTCCACATAAAACACTCATACAATTTTTGAATATAGAACCATGGCTATATGGATTAAAGTTTTCTTGATTCCTTTTTGATGAAAATGAACCTTTAATCTGAAACACAATAATAAATACATTATATATGTTAAAAATATAACTAATACAGAGAATATTGATTTTTGTCAATACTAGATATTAATACATATTGTAGGGAATGACATTGCTTATAACAATCTATCTCAAATCATGTGAGAGATGATTTCTTACAGTTCCAAGTCTCTGAAGACAACTACTATCAGAACAAGAGCTGTCCATAGACAGCATGCTTGACTATGCCCAGAACAAGAGCTGTCCATAGACAGCATGCTTGACTATGCCTAGAACAAGAGCTGTCCATAGACAGCATGCTTGACTACGCCCAGAACAAGAGCTGTCTATAGACAGCATGCTTGACTAGGCCAAGTGTTTTTTGTAAACAAAATCAATCGTTGATATAAATCCAATAAAGTTAGGAAGTGTCTTTAATAGCTAAATTTTAAACCAATAGCAATCAGCTATGCCTGCAGCAATCACTAGGCTATATCTGATCCTAAACTTAATATGAAATAAATCAAAACCTTACATGTTTACAATGTAAGAAATTAGTGGGTGCCTGGTTTTTCTTGGGCAACCCAAATTCTACTAACAAGAGATAGTGCTTGCTGCTATATCCACCTGTTTGGGCAATCACATTCATATCTTGATTTTGTAGACTGTGTTTATAAATCGCCCATACAAGTAAAGCTTATAACATTCAAACGAAAGGTCATCAGTTTAGACCAATCCTTTACCAAAGTAATTAATGCTTCCAATTTAGCAGCAGACAAATAGCTATCAGAAAATCTCTGTGGGAATTAGTATCAATGTAATAGAATGGGAGATTGAACAAGAGAATAATCAGGGCAAAACAGATGGTCCTTCCAAATATAACCTTTAGTAATGTCAATATACAAAACATATTATAGAAGGGCAGAGAAATTTTTCTGAACACAGTACTTTCAGGGGTGCTTTTCACAAAAAATCTTACGATAAAAAATATAGTAAGTCAAAGGCAAGAAACATTCATAATATGGTCAGTTTTGGCCAATAAATTCCAAATACAGTCCATTTGCGTTCTCTCAAAATGCGTTCATTCATATCTTAGTCCCGATCGAAATTACTCTAATGTTCATATAAATAAGATCTGACTTAGAAATGGAAAATTTAGGGAATTGACTTACAATAACATATTTTGTATGATTTTATGTGAAAGGGTGCACTGCTTATTGGGAAAGTTCTATTAAATTAAATAATTACAACTATCACATTTAAAATTATAATTTTTCAAAAATCAGGAAAACTGTTCAGTGGTCCTGAATTTTCTCTGACATTATTAATTAAATCAAATCACTGAAGCACTAACTTAGTTTGGGTTACAAAGTTAGTAATCTTAGAGGATTAGAATATATTCTTTTTTAATTTTAAAGAAAAGACCATAGATTGGACTCCTGGTTACAAAAAGCTATAGGGATCATTTAACAGGGTTTACTTGTAAGAGACCCACTCCCCTGGAAAGGATTTGAACATCAAGTCCTTGGGTTTAATTTAATTTCAATATTCCCTAGATATTTTTGAAATTATGGTTTATTAAGTATTTTGCAGTTTTACTGGTTCTTTGAGAATCATAATTCAGTTGTTGATTCAATATCATGTTACACAAAGGTCTTAAAGTTAAAACTCAGCTGTACTCCTGCTGTTCATCATGAGTAATTAAATCTCTAGACTCAGTGCCAGGAATCTGACTTTTACGTCTCAGATATACAAGCTAAAAAACTCAGTATCTATGACAACCATAGAATATTATAAGCAGTCATTAAAAGTCTCTTTATCTTGTAATTAAAGCTTATATTAAAATATACAGGAAAATAATTTGATATTAGGCCATCCTTAACAAAAGTATTTGTCTGCAGGTTTTGGACCAACCCACTTTAATACAGATTACTCATATTTTCATCAGCAATCCTGATTTTTTTATTATGTTGAGGAAATGCTTTCACCAGGCATCGATGTACATTCAATTTCTCTTCACTTAAATGCTAACAAGTAAAATGTTAGATTTAACTTATAGCTTACATACATACTTGCCAACTCTAAACATTTTGAGTTGGAAAATTGCAAACAAACACTTTTTAATATGGCCCTAAAGCAGGGCATGCAAGCAGCAACATTTAGAAAGCTATGTGATAACATAAAAACAAAACTATAAGCCCGTATCACATGCCCTACTGAAATGCATGTATATGATTTGTCAAGGAATGCATGTATTTTATTGGTTGAAGAAAGCACAATTTTGATTGGTCAAAAGTGGGTCACTTGGAGGTCCAAAAAGTGACAATGATAGGCATTCTCTTGTAACAGAATGGCTATTATTGTCTTAAAATCATTCAAGTACATAACAGTAGGGTATATAATATAAAACATAAGACTTCAGTTTTGGTCATCGTTTTTAAGAACCTGAAAAATGATACTGTATGGATGAAAGTTGAAAATCTTAAAATTTCTCAATTCATTTTTAACAACTAAGTACGGAAATGAACCATTTATATCCTTTTCATATTTTTAAATTTACATCTTTTTTCAAACTTCCAAAAAGACTCCATAAAGATTTTACTTAGAGAAAGGAATACCATTAAAGGTTCAAAAGTCCTGAAATTCAGAAGCAGCGCTGAAAACTTTCATCCATATTGACATTTCACACTTCTGGAAAACACAAATTGACCAAAACAGAAGTCAGCAACAGTATAATAAACTTACATCTTCATTTGTAGTTTGTTGTGATGAAATTAAATATGTATGAAATCCTGTGAGACCAACAACTGACCAGACAGAGAAAAAACAAATAATAATCTCAATCACAGTAAATCAAAGTTAAGGTAAAATAAATGAAATACATATATACATGTATACAATACACATCAACAATATACAGTGTGTACAAGCATTACAATACATAGAAAATAATAAAATGGCAAGTGATAGGACTTATCAAGTTATACAGATGTATCCAGAATTGCTATGTATTGGGCTTTCTCATCCGCATTGAGAATAGTCAAACAAATTTGGAGCACAGTTGGCATCATTTTGGGGAACACAACTGTCAGAAGTGTAAATTGTTGGCATCATTTTGGGGGTAACACAATTGTCTGAAGTGTAAATTGAAGTCTACTTCTAGCCACATTAACTCATAAAACAATCTGGTCTAGTTGCACCTCTGACCTTTATTTTAGTGCCAAATTTGGGCCCTATACCCCTGTCCAAATAATATGTATTTTTTATCTTCCCTGAAGCAAAATTCCCCAGTCCGATAAGTTTTATACTTTTCATTTCATTTTTGTCAATTTGTGAAGTATCATAGAGAAATCTCAGAGAATCATTACCATTGCTTCAATAGTTGAAATTTAAAATAAGAGGACAGAAATGTTCCTTTGAAAACACTACTCTGCTAGTGGCTATTATCTAAACTTAGAACCCCCCCCCCCCCTATTTCATTTTCTTGCTATTTTCCCCTAAAAAAGGGCCCAGCCACCTTTTCCCTAAAAGCATAAGTAAACCCTTCCAAAGTAAAACAACAACAACAAAGCAAACAAACACCTGCCAATAAATTATACAACAAGTACACAGTGAAAGCAAATAAAAACAGTGAACACCAAGCAATACATATAACATGAATTGAAAGCAAACAAGACAAAGTAGTGACATTTAACAAGATTATAATGAGAACTCACATCCTCGTTAGTTGTTTGTTCACTGGCAGCTAAATATGTATGAAACCCAGCAAGACCAATAATCGACCAGACAGAAAAGAAACATATAATAGCTTCTACAATGGTACATCATGGTTAAGGAAAAATAAACACTAAAGATCATAAACCCGGGTCAATAGGACAGTTGGTAGCGCACCTGGATTTGGAATCTCGTGCCCGAGGGGGTGCGGGTTCGAATCCCACCCGGGGAGGTTATACCCTTCCATGAAAATTTGACAATAATGTCGATTTCCCTCCATTGATTAGATAATATGGAGAAGTTTCCAGCCTTGTGGAAGGGTAGGTGAGAACTGGTTATAGACAATGGTCCAGGAAAGCTAGGATAGGTGAGCTGGACGCTGTGAAATGACCTAAATTGTGTTGACATGGCGTTAACTCCATTAAATAAAATAAAATAAACTAAAGACCATATGTCCATCACAAATCTATTTCTAAAACCCTAGTCTCCATTACTAAAAAATGAAAATCATTATTGATTATTTGTACACTTTCAATTAATTACAATCATCGGCCATTTTGATTCCAACTTAAAGCCATTGTCATTCGTCCAAATTATTGGTTTGGTACAAAAATTCAGTCTTGAACTGATAGATAATGCCTGCTTATGTGTTTTATTAACCTAATCATCATTTTTCTCTCATATTCATAACTCTTACAGATGATATAACCTGATATATTACCACAAAATTGAAATCTTTCTTTACAAATGAATGTAAAACATTTAAACTTTATAAATTAGTTTATACTAATTAATTTTAGCTCAGTTATTACGTCTTAATTTAATCCCTTTTAAGTCTGCTTCCTGGTACCCCAGTACTGATCTAGTCGGATGAAGTTTCTTGCTAATGCCAGGAAACATCAGGGTAGGAATTCGAAAAGCAGAGCAGACTTTCCAATGATTACCAGATAACCAAGCTGTCGGTGAAGCCAGCTCCTTATAAATTTGAGAACTACTTTATCCAATGATCTTATATAAAAGAGCAACTCTACAATTCCAGAATTTGAAATCGATTTCTTATTTAAAGCAAATCACGGCTGATTAACCAGATAACTGTGACAGTCCTCATTTCTAATAAATATTTCAACAAGTTCTCAGAAAATCTTCTTATCTAAACGGTTGAGATAAACTGACAGCAATAATAAAAAGAAGAAATCAATGACATAACTTGATAACATATTAATACATTATGAGATTTATCTAATTGTTTAACCTCAGACTAGACTGTCTAATGTATTAACTATACAGTGACTGAGGGATGCTAGTTTATTTCTTTAAGATGAACAAACAAGTGTCAATCTAGAGACAGAATACAAACTGATATTATCAGGTGTTTAGACATTACTTTAATCTATCAATAATGTCTTGACAGACAAAGTGTGTAAGTACCAGGCTTGCACATTTGGAACTCCTCAGCCACCCACTACAAATATTAAATGTCTCATTTTTAGTTCATAAATTTGAAATACTCGACTCAGTAATATTGCTGAACAATACTTAGTCACATATATAACATACAAAAATGTTTTTACAATGAATGATCTAAGTGTTCCAAATGCAGGCTTGCTTTAAACAAAGCCTAATGGTTCGTACCATTGCACCGCATTGTAACATGATTTAACTCCAAGTTTTGCTAAGAATTAAAAATGTGCCTCATAGGCTTTACCCTAAAATGAAAGCAACTTTTTCTCTCTTACAGTGAAAAGGTACCAGAGCTAACAGTAAAATTTAGTTGTTAAAACAGTCTTAGTTTAAGGTTCAATTATATAATTTCTCAGTTCAAATAAAATTTCTCAGTTCTAATAAAGGGAATACCATTAATAATTGTAACAAAAATATTGGTAAAAAAGTTACACATCAAATTTACTGAGAATCAAGTAAACAACATAATTCTAACAACTGAGGCAATGAGACATGACAAGACATTGTGTAGTATAGGAATAACAATATTTATAAGAAATTATTTTCAATGCTAATGTCCCAATAGGGATTATTCAACTCAGTTCTAACTCAATCTTATTCTATTCAATTCTAATATTGATTTCCAGATTCTCTTATAATTGTGGTTATTGTTCAAGAAATAAATTCAATTTCCTCAAATAATCAAAAGTTTTATGACAAGTGGTAACCATGTAAAGTCTGTGTAGAAACTAACTCATTGTGATCTAACCCAGGTCGGCAGCCCAGTTGATAGCGTGCCAATAGCCTAGAACATCTACTAGACTGTGATATGTTTATTTTCTAGCCAGAAGTAAACCAGGATATTACATTTTGTGATATTGTTACATTATTAGCACGATGAATAAATGATTACCCAGAGACTAGCACCTGCACTCATTGTGTTACTCCCTTCAAAGATTCAAAACTGATCATGTGTGATTTGATAATTAGCTCCAAGTCCTTGGGACAAAAATTGAATTGAGTAGAAAGGTGCAAAAAAGGATTTTTACCACAGCATAACACATTTTATAAAAATATGTCTCTGTGAGTTAACAGACACAGTTCAGATTGGAAATATGATAAAATATAGGTCAACAAAGTTTGCCTTGTATAGATACACATAAAATATGCTACACATTTCAATTATTAAATGGAACTTTTGGAGGGCACTGTATAAACACAGTATTTGTCAAGGAACTTTTAGAGGGTACTGTATAAAAACAGTATTTGTCAAGGAACTTTTAGAGGGTACTGTATAAAAACAGTATTTGTCAAGGAACTTTTAGAGGGTACTGTATAAAAACAGTATTTGTCAAGGAACTTTTAGAGGGTACTGTATAAAAACAGTATTTGTCAAGGAACTTTTAGAGGGTACTGTATAAAAACAGTATTTGTCAAGGAACTTTTAGAGGGTACTGTAATTAGTTATATTCATATATAAAAGGATATCTAGCAGGTGAATCTCTCATTGCATGAAGAAAATTATCAGCTTGTGAACCTGAAACATAAAGATAGAAATAACCGGTTATTTTCTATGATGAACCTGTGTTTAATAAGGGTGTAACAATATGGTAAAACCCGTACCGCAATATATTGCAATACATATTGTTTTTTGCACATACATACATAGCATGAATTTATGCATGTGCATCGTCTTAATTTGATCATCATTACACATAGATATTTGTATTTTCAAATGATCTACATGTATTATGCAAATGTTTGAATAAATTAGAAAAAATATTTTTGAATAGACTTCAAAGATAATCATTATCTCACTTTTCGAAAAAAAATCAAGTTTCCAATACATTTTAACATTTATTCGAACATTTAAATTTCAGATTCTGATAAAAACAAACAGAACGAAACGTAACTACAAAAACCGATTCAGAGAAAAACGAACCAGTTAAAAACCGTTAGAATTTGTATTGCAATATTAACCAGTTTATCGGTTACCTGTTACACCCCTTAGTGTTTAAGTCTAACAATAAAACAAAGGTGAAAGTTTGGATGTGCCAAAGTTAAATATAACAAATGCTCATTTAAAGGCACACATTTTGATGAGCTAATTAAATAACTTGAGCTAAAGCACTTGTTACATTTTATTTTGGCACATAAAAACTTGCAAGCTTCCTTCTAGTCAATATTAAAGTTAAATTCATGTGTGACAAAATGACAATACTAACTGCAATGCCCATACATTATCAGAGGTGAAAGTTTTAAATTTTTAAAATCCTGAAATTTCAGATTTTTCACTAATTAAGAAACCTTTACAGTTAGATGGATCAGTGCATAACTACTCAAACTACATGTAAAATAAAAGGGATGTAGACTAGTTTTGAGCTAAGCGCTAACCCATCTATTTCAAAGTACAATTTGTCCAGGTCCAAAAATCCTAGTTTTCAGGATCAGCAATACAATTTTTCTCCATCGATACATTATATTATGATATTCAACAATCCCAAAGAAATAGTGCCACAAGTAAAGTTAAAGTTAAAGCAAGGGTTTTTGGAGTCTACAATTAGTATCACTATTCAGCCGACTCTTGACATTAACTTTCCTGATCATCAAGTCATACATCAACTGTTAACACATGGCGCAGATTGCAGCCACAGCATACAGTGCATGACCCTTACAGGTACCCATTTATATCTGGGTGGAGTGGAGCAATCACAGGTAAATTTCTTGCTCAAGGAAATTAGCAGTGCCCCTAGTGGGATTCGAACCGAGGACCTCTCGATCCCTAAGCCTGCATCCCACCACTGGACTACTGCTTGTTTAATAACAAACTCATGTATATTAAGGTAAACCAGAGTTTTACAAGCACAAGAAATCTATACAATATATTACCAATCCTTGAAAATAATAATAAAATAATTACTGTAATTAATTCTAGGAAATAACTACAGGAAATTT
This sequence comes from Mactra quadrangularis, assembly GCA_025267735.1. Lineage (NCBI taxonomy): Eukaryota > Metazoa > Mollusca > Bivalvia > Venerida > Mactridae > Mactra > Mactra quadrangularis. The sequence goes on along the minus strand of CM046309.1, from coordinate 53,030,901 downwards.
GTTTTCATTCTATCTAATAACATTTCTAATCAAATAATAATAGCAGTGGCTATTTTATTTGTCTGAGTAAACAGTGATAGAGCCAGAGGCAAAACGTCTAGAAAAGAATAAACAAACTTAGAGGTCATAATTATATGATACCAGACTTAATCATCATGATACAGTAAAGTTCCGCTATAAAGACCACCTTGGTCTTTGCAAAATCATGCAATTTTTGATGATTTTTTTAGTTCAAAATGCTGAATTTGTGAAAAAAACGGTCTCTAAATTTCGACTGTTTTGCTATTAAGAGTATCAATTTTGATGGCTCTTACAGTGAAACTTTACTGAAGTACAATATTAAGTTTTCAGATAATCAGTAATGAAATATGAAAAGAAATGCAATTTCTTTCATCCTTTACGGTGAAACGTCACGTTATTCGATGAAAATAAACGATGAAAATATAAATTTATATTTTCATCGCAGTGAAAATATAACCTTATATTTTCATCGTTCATGACGTCATATTAGATGATAAATGACGTCATCCTGGAGTAGAAATGACGTCACGTTATAATTTGTGTAAAATACATAAAATAAAACGCAAAACTAAGCATGAAAGAAACAGAATATTCGTCAACTTTGGTGTAAGATGATTTTTATTTCAACTCGTGAACTCAGAAAGTGACATTTTCACTTGTGGCTTTGCCACTCATGAAAATATGCTTTCTGAGCTCACTCGGTGAAATAAAAATCGATCTTACGCCAAAGTTGACGAATATCCTCTATGTATCGCTTTTCACAATATTTCAACAATTCTTCAATCATATCATAGTCTTACTTACTCTATAAAATTAGTGAGTGTACGCTTGCCTAGGACAACCAATTTCTGGTTTGTGCTACCAAAAATATTTTTGGGCAACCAAATTTCTACAAACAAGAAATAATGCTAGCCGCTAAAATGATCTGTTTTGGCAACCATTTTCATGACCTAATATCATAGACTACCTACTCATTGTCCCTGAAGAGGCTTATCTCTATATCTAAGCCTTTAACCAGTACTAAGAACATATCCTAGCCAATGGTGACAACTGCCCTACTTGATACAAAGGTTGAGGTAAGTATGGGCATAGAAAATAGTTCATAACAAAACTCAACAAATGAATGGGAATACGACCCTTGGATTTGTCATAAAGCATGTTACCAACTGAAAAAAACAAGGCTTGAATTCATTTTATGCATAAACTGAATATTCTAGAACTCAGAAAAGAGCAGGGACTCCAAGAAAAGGGACAGAGTACATAAGAGGGTTGATGTCTCAAAGTTACTATTTCTGCATAGGAAGAAGCAAAAAAATACAGGAAAAGAAACTGTGCAGGTTGTGTGACCAAACTCTACCAACACTTGAGAACTAAGAACCAAGAACCCTTGGATTTGTAGTCAGACAGGCTATTGTCCAAGTCATCAGGGTGTGTATTCATTTTGTGTATTGTACTCAAAAAACCATATTGAATGTAAAGGGAACAGAATAACTAGATTACCATGGAAACATTTTATTGTATAAACTTTATCCATACAAAGGCAGGGAGAAATACAAAAGACTAAGTAATGTCTTTTTTAGATTACATTATGTAGAAGTATCTTGATAATCAAGTTTGCCAGTCACCAAGTACACATAGTGTTAGAATAGACTATGGATCTTCTATTGTCCTCACACTCTGATTCAATACAATGTCTCCTATTGACTAGAACAGTCCAGAATTTTGTCAGCCCAAACATAAGTTTTTCAAATTATTTCACTTTTAGAGCATTATTTGCTATCCCTCTTCATAGAATTCCAAGTTTTGACTCAAAGCAAAAATTACAAAGGGAAATAGTCCATAATAAAGCCAGGTAGAATTGTGGTTACTTTCTAATTCTGTTCATGATGAAAAGAATTAGAAAGTAATGAACTTCATCACATGGTATGTTATCATTGTATGAAGTTCCATAAAGATCTGACAATAAATGGCAGAATATAAGGTAAAGAAAAAAACGTTAACACAATTGTTAACGACACCGGACACCCGCCTGACCACCCACCACCTGCCTGTGTTTCGCCGAACTTTTAGCCGAATTTTTTCGTTGAAAAATCTGCCTAATAAATTAAATTAAATTATTTGTTAGCTTGAAATCGATAAGAAACAGTTAATAATCGGCCATTTGTTTCATATTTTATAACTACTTACTATATATTGCTGTATTACACTGTTTCATAATATTTTATATGCCATGAATATTGTAAATGGCCAAAGGTATAGGTAATGAATGCCCTTTTTTGCCAAATAAAGATGTACTATACTATGTACATATTATAAGGGATCCTACCGGTTTATGTATAAAATGTGGTCTGAAACTGATTTATATAGCCTGCTAATGCATTTAATGAACAAAATCATCATTTTCCCATCATACTTACTACTCTAATTACCCTATATAACATCAAAATTTTAGTTGACTGCAGCAATCAGCATCAGTGATCTAAATGCTCTCCAGTAAAAAAAATGAATCCACTGCCAAACTCAAAGATACATTTTAGTTTTGTAGAAAGCCAAGAATGTTTTTGAAAAAATGGAAAAAAGTGAAAGCAAGTATAATGTCAAGTATGATGGAGAGAAAGTGCTTAAACTTAATCAATCAAGAGATACCTAAACCATCCTTAAACAAGACTTAATCAGTTGTCACTAATTATGCATCATTAAGCTAATTTAGTATTCATTAGCTACTAATCAGGAAGCAACCATTAATCTAACTTCTAAATGAACTGGAAAATTAGGACAAGAACTTAAGAAGGATTTCACTGTTTCAGTTCAAAGTAGGAGGATTTCACTCTTACAGTACTAAGTAAGAGGAAGCAACTGTTTCAGTACAAAGTAGTAGATACTAAGTACAAAGAAAATATAATACATTTTTTATCATAAAGGTATACTTACGTAAAATAAGATGTGTGAGTACACAGGCAAATATATAAATACATAAAATGGATAATGACAATATGAAGAGATAAAAGTATCGGTAATTTCTCTTTCCAACACAATTCCCTAACCATGGACAATGATGATCAAATCTCTCTGAAAATAAACAAATTAAATAGAATTAACTACTAACAATAATATGTATAAACAAATATTAGTAAATATATTGGCTAGAACTTCAAATAGATGACATCAATCCTCAGGACAGCCAGACATGGAAAGCAAGACTTTGATCCAGACAAGACAGAAAGGCCTCACCTTTGCCAAAGGAATTATCAATGACCAGTACCAAATTAAACCGGATGATGATACATGCATAGATAAATAAGAGTTCTTATAGGTTTTATCCGGAATTCAAATAAATGGGTTGGAGAGAGCGTGGCCGAACGGTAACAACATGGACTGTTAACCATTGGATCGCCAGATCCACTTTGGTTTGAATCCTACCAAAAACCTACCCAATTGTTTTCTTGAACAAGAAACTTAATCCTGCTAACTCAGAACTGGTGGACCAGGTAGCAAACTTGAAAGTGATAAATCTAAGTCGTAATAATCAAGCAAAAATAAATAAATATAAATGGGTTGTTCCAGCAGTATACTGTTCACTTTTTCTCAACTGTCAAAACATAAATAGTTTTACAGTTACTAAGTGTGTCACAATGTCTTCTAACAATAATGTGATACTGCCATAACATGTTTTAAGATAGAGTAGAACAGACAAATAGCTAAGCAGTACAATGCCAGCTTGTCCAGTCCACATCATCTTTATATCTCTATAACAATGTCACCATGAAATTATTCCAACTTTGAAAGTTGAAAAAAAAAATAACAATACATGTATGCATAAAAAATATTTGGGATATTGATGGTTCAAGGTCAGCACATTTTCTAGCAACCATTCTTTCAACCTTGAATCAATAACTGCTTACTTATAGCTATATCTAGTGTCCTGGTGAGGGTTCAAATCCCACCCGGGAGGTTATACTCTTCCATTTTATTTAACAATTATGTCAGTTTTCCTCTATATTAATATGTTTTATGGAGAATTTTTAGGCCTTGAGAAAGGGTAGGTGAGTACTGGTTATAGACAAGGGTCCAAGAAAGCTAGGTTGGGTGCACTGGATGCCATGAAATAACCAAAACCAGTTGACACAGTGTTACACCCGTTATACCCTGTATATGACCTTCCAATGACCTCAATTTCAAAGTACATGTACTGATAATGTAATATAGACTAAGAGTCTATGATTCATTATGTTTCCTTGCTTAGAAAGTTCTATAATTTCTCACTTCAAGCCAACTTCAGTAGTAATGATATAATGTACATATATAGAATGATAAATGCACAATTCTTGATATAAATGATTGATTTTCTTTTACATTCACCACTCATGGGGATACTTGGGGAGATAGTTTGAAAGTAATTAGCCAATTGTCTCGAGTATTGAGTAGAACTATTATTATATTGATGAGAGATATTCTAGAGAGATTTCAGGCTATTAAATCATATTGTTTACATATTTGTATATCTTCCACAGCTTTTGTTCTATTTTATTGTTTATATTTTCTTTCTTTATTAAGATTACAGCATGTTTATTCTTTGGATGTTTGTATAAACTGTGAAAATCTAATTATCCAAATGCCAATCAAGCTTAGAACTTACTATATATTGCCTGAATTTGCAATATCAGTTCAAAATATTTTAATTTAACCATCTGAATTTGAAAAAAGTTTTCCCATGTTATCTTAATACCATCAAAAATTGCATTATGTTTTTAGCCCCTTGCATTTAGGTGATAATATTATTATTCAGTTTTCCAAGAATAATTTTTTATTAATTGGTTTTTAACGTCGTATTCAACACATATTTAGGTTATATATACAACGGCCAGCTCTTCCTACTATAGACAGTAAATACTGAGTATAATATATTCTTGCATAAAGGTCAAGCTCAGGTTTATATTGTTGGACTATACCCACCACTAATTCTAAATCATGTAGAGCAGTTATCAGTCACTGATGGAAGCATACGCCAAGTTAACTGGTTTCTATGAACATTGACGCCAAGTATTTGGTTTCTATGAACATTGATGCCAAGTAACTGGTTTCTATGAACATTGACGCCAAGTAACTGGTTTCTATGAACATTGACGCCAAGTAACTGGTTTCTATGAACATTGATGCCAAGTAACCGGTTTCTATGAACATTGATGCCAAGTAACTGGTTTCTATGAACATTGATGCCAAGTAACCGGTTTCTATGAACATTGATGCCAAGTAACTGGTTTCTATGAGCATTGACGCTAAGTAACTGGTTTCTATGAACATTGATGCCAAGTAACTGGTTTCTATGAACATGGACGCCAAGTAATCGGTTTCTATGAACATTGATGCCAAGTAACTGGTTTCTATGAACATTGACGCCAAGTAACTGGTTTCTATGAACATGGACGCCAAGTAACTGGTTTCTATGAACATTGACGCCAAGTAACTGGTTTCTATGAACATTGACGCCAAGTAACTGGTTTCTATGAGCATTGAGTAGGTTGATAAGAGTTAAATGTATTAATAATCAATGGATCAGCACACTAGTCTACAATCTTCTTTAATTACATGTAATGAGACTAGTGTTGCTCTGATCCTGATTCATTGTATTTCATGTAGGCTCATTTCCACTTCTGTAAGCAGAAGTTATTTCTCTCTAATTCTGCTTCATTGATTTTTCTTAAATCATGAACAAACACAGTGTACTAAACTAAAGAAACAGAATTTTCAGAAATTTCCTTATGCAGCAAACAAGATTGATTTATGTCAGAGTGAGAAAACAAGGACTGAGCAGCATCGGAGTGAATCAATCAAAGGTAATTTCCTTATTCAAGGAAATAAGCATTGACCCTGGTGAGGGGCAGACCCATGAACTCTCAATCTCTAAGAGTGTGACCTAACACAGTACTACTGCTCCAAAATATATAATCATAGTTGTTTTAATAATAATTTATTTCGATAACAATGACATGACACATGGCATACACATGGTGATTATAACAGTATGAAAAATGCCATAATTATGTCATGCACTTATATACAAAAAAGAGAACAGTCACTTATGTCCTTGGCAGTCCCCTAATATATAGTATCACCAGCCTTATTCAAGATACATGTACAATAAGAGACGTCATTTATTTCAATATAACTATTTCTAGACAACTAATGAGACTTAAAATAAACTGACAAAATTCAATTATTTAAAGACTGAGGAGTCATAAAACTTCATTTACTGTCACAAATACCCAGAAGAGGTTGGAATTAGACTATTCTGAGAAAACAAACTTGATGAGAAAATTACTCATGATTTAGAGTGGCTGGTTTTCACACATTGGTAGGTATGACAATTGGGCACACATGGAGATAAATTGCATCTTAAATTGAGTCGAGAATCTTTAAAGGTGAGAATACAGAGCTGGACACTATTAAAGTAGATTGCTCAGTTGGACAATCAGCTATATATTTAACTTCCCCTTACCAAATGTTTACTAGCAGAAACAAGATGCCTGACCCTAAATATAAGTCGTCAAGGGCAATTATAGGATAACCTTAAATGTCCAGCCATGGGATATAAGTCTTTAGTAGATTCCACTGAAATCTTAAAATACAGGGGGTGTCCAGTTGCCTGGGACAACTTCTTTTTAGTTTGGGCAAATAAAAATTTCTATTGGGCAACAAAAATTTACAAACCCTGTTGATAGCGCAGTTGGTAGCGCACCGGGATTTGGAATCTCTTGCCCGAGGGGGTGCGGGTATGAATCCCACCGGGAAGTTATACCCTTCCATGAAAATTTGACAATAATGTCGATTTTCCTCCATTGATTAGATAATGTGGAGAAGTTTCCGGCCTTGTGGAAGGGTAGGTGAGTACTGGTTATAGACAATGGTCGAGAAAGCTAGGTTAGGTGTACTGGACGCCGTAAAATGACCTAAAATTGTGTTGACACAGCGTTAACTCCAATAAATAACTACAAACAAGATAAAGTGCTTGCTACTGAAACCACTTTCATATTTAATTTCATAGACTGCCCAAGTAACACCTCTAAGTCATACTAAATACCAATCATGGTATAAAATGAATCTTCCTCAATCCTTAGCTTAATGGAAGCAATTAATTACCCTTGTAAACAGCTTAATACGAAACCCTGATGCAGTGTAACTCTTTGACAAGTCAATTTTCAAACTGTTAGTCATTCAGACAGTATTCCAATTAAATTTCATGAAAATTGGGAAAAATGCAGACAACATTTTATCAAGGACAGAATTACACAGTAAACAAAGAGATAAAACCTTTACAAATGTCACACAGCAAGAAGTAAGCAATATTTATAGATTTCAATAATAAACTATATGGTTGATCTTGTGAATGTCTTTATATACTCTCTGATGTCATGTCTCATGAAATGTCTCATAAAAACATGATTGTTTTTAAGTCACTGATGACATGTGATTTTCTATAAAAATAAAACAAAATCAAATAAAAGTATATTATGAAACAATAAACCACAGTCATGTGAACTAAGTATCAACAATTTTTTACTGTTTCATCACAGTGTTTCATGTTACAGTTTTTTTTCCTTATAATCACTTTAAATGGGTTACTCGTAGGAAGGACCAGGCACTCCATGTTATCCCTTAAAAAATAGTAAAATAGTTTAAGTTATGGAAGGAAAACACTCCTTGATAGTGTGACTGTTCTGATCTTTTACACACACTGATCACAAAAAGTCATGTGGTATAAGTATTGTAATGCTATAGTCATTAACGCTTGATATTTTGTGATGATGATTAATCAACAGTACACTCTGTTTCTCATAAGCATCTTATATATTTAGAACTATATGAAGTTCAAGAAAAAAATGAACTGATAGAATATGGTATATAATTAACTTAAAGGACCCTGAAGGGGAGGTAATTCTAACTTTTTTAAAGAACAAAGTACAGAATTTAGGGTTTTAGCATGACTCATGTTAGTAAGAGTAGCTTCCCTTTGATAAGTTTATGCCTCAATTTATCCTTTTCAAGGTTCAAATATGATATGGCACGCACACTACTATTTTACTATCAGGGCTATTTTCAATACTTGGGGAATGGGTCTGGAGCTTTCTTTATGTAGATCATTTGGGGAAATTTTATTGCAATTTCATAGATAGGAGAACAAAAATCAAAGGTAAATTCCAAATTTGGGGAAAACTGCATATTTTAAAGAAGTTTTAGGAGGGGAAGGTGCCTGAAAACAACCCCTGTAATATAAGGAAAAAAAGTCTGACTATACCTCAGTTTTTGGCTGCAGTCTTATTGCCGGTAATGTGGTCTCTATACTTAGCTATGTATAGCGTTATTATAATTAAGGCCACCTGGTAAGCTCAATCTGTAGCCCCAAGTATACTGATTAAGGTCATAGGTCTGATTCCCAGGTGGGGCATACTTTCATTGGGCTTGGTCATGAAATGATATCTATGGCCATTCTTCCTTCTACTGATGATTCTAAATCATTTAGGGCAGTAACTGTTGTAAGTCACTGATAAAAGTATGCACTTATAACTAGTTAACAGCTAAAACCAGAAATTTAGCCTTTCAAGAAATGGTGAATAGTATAACTGACTGCCGTGATATGTCCTATGTGACACTACAGGTTTAAACCCAACCAAAAAAGTTAAAATAATTTAAGCAGTCAAACAATGTAACAGGTTGAATTTATGATGAAAAATTCAAAGCAAACCTGCATACTAGATATAAGACTAATCAATCTACTACATAGTGCACAAACATTATAATCATCATCATTTAAAGGTTGATAATGCAAGATGCATGTTAGATGAATGTCTGAGTCAATCGATAGTTTACAGTTGTACTTCAAACAAACCTAGATATTAGATTACATCCCTCAAACATGAAAGGATTGTAACAAAAACAAAAAGTAGTGGAGTTCCTTCATGCAATAGAAAAATCATTGATTCGTACCAACCAAAGGAAAAGTCTGTAAAAATTTCTAGTAACAAACATATTGATTTATTGGCCGATGCAGAGAGAGCAGTGATGGTGGAAAGGGGGGTGGGTAACAACAAGAAGTTCTGCCGGACAAGAAATCAATCAGTATTCTTTACACTGTATATTACATTTTACACTAAGAAATGTATGTTTTTAGAACATCCTGATTCCTGGAACTGCACACTACTTGTAATGAATAATATATACTCGTACATACAGACTGGTATACTGTATAAGATATACAGTGTAGTTACATTGTACAAAGGAGTCTGAAAACTTATCAGGAACATCATACCTATGACATTTATTTGGGCTAGTGAAAACTATTTATTTTATATAGTTGGGTTAGTTGATAATTAAGCCTTTTACAATATATAATATAGCACAATAAAATTGGGCCAGTGCTAGAGAAAATTTAAGGTGAACACTGCTGTTAGTTATTATGTGACCCAAACAAATACATGGTAAGGCTGAAATAGCATGATCTAACTATACACTATACAAACCCTATGAATGCATTCACTAGGTAATTGGCATCATATCCCTATTGAATAGTGTAATATCATCTATTCATGAATCAACATGAATATTTCATGATCATTGATTTTCTTGCAATGGTAACCGTACAACAATAAAATTCAGTACAGCAGTGAAATTAAGATCAGCAGTGAAGGTCAGTCATTCAATGTAATAGTGATAAATGAACATAGTCTTGATTACCTATGTTTTTTAGTTGAAGGATATATCACATGGACAGTTCAATGTCATTTATTGACTTTCTGGCTTTTAAATTGAAGAGGAACCAAATAAAATGTTGTTTTTTATGGATAGGAATCAGTAATTCAAAGATAGGGTGACCACAGTCATTGTATTAAAGTCTCTTTAGCACTAGCTCCATTTATTGTTACATAGCTAACATGAACAATTCTAGGTTAGCAATTTCTACCATTCCCGGGCTTCAGGCTATTGAATTAAGTTGATGACAAAGACAGGACTCATCAATGACTTTTAAAGTAAGTTGTCCAGTAGAACAATCAGCTATAAATTGTACTGGCACAAACTAAATGTTTACTCAAACAAAATGTTACTTTAAATAAAATTTGAGGGTTATAAATATTTTCTGACTGCCCTATGGGATTTATAGCAAAAACATGTTGGCCAAACCCTAAGTTAGGTCATCACAAGCAACCAGACATCATTTAATGTCGAGCAATGCAATAACCATACAACTTTTCATATAGACTTGACCTTAGATGACATCACACACATCTCAGAGAGGTCAAAGCCATTAACTTATTCAACCATGTATTGACCACAAGTTTTAACAATGGGAAATAATAATTTCTGACTTCCAGACAGTGTATTCAAACAACCAAACATATATTGATATTGTGTCTATCTATCCATATATAACTTAACCTAACCCATTTATGCTATATTCAATTAACCATATACATTAGTAATGTATACTAACTTGCTTACTCATCAATAATCAATAATTGATTTTTTAAAGGAAAGTCCATGCATAAATTATTACATTACATCACATAAAGCTTTTCATCAATAAGAGTGAGAAAACATCATTATTAAGGTATAGCAAAAAGAGTTAATAGAAAGTCAATACTCCTAACACAGATGGTTGGTAACTGAGTTTATGACCAAGTTGCAGCCGGAAGGCAAGAGACTAGCTTGTGACCAAAACACAGCAAGTGGGTAAGAGACTAGCTTGTGAGCAAAACACAGCCAGTGGGAAAGATATTAGCTTGTGACCAAAACACAGTCAGTGGATAAGAGACTAGCTTGTGACCAAAACACAGCCATTTGGTAAGAGTCTAGCTTGTGACCAAAACACAGTCCGTGGGTAAGAGACTAGCTTGTGACCAAAACACAGCCAGTTGGTAAGAGACTAGCTTGTGACCAAAACACAGTCAGTAGATAAGAGACTAGCTTGTGACCAAAACACAGTCCGTGGGTAAGAGACTAGCTTGTGAGCAAAACACAGCCAGTTGGTAAGAGACTAGCTTGTGACCAAAACACAGTCAGTGGATAAGAGACTAGCTTGTGACCAAAACACGGCCATTAGGTTTGAGACTAGCTTTTTTACCAAAACACAACCATTGGGTTTGAGACTAGCTTGTGACCAAAACACAGCCATTGGGTAAGAGACTAGCTTGTGACCAAAACACAACCAGTGGGTAAGAGACTACCTTGTGACTTAAACACAGTCAGTGGGTAAGAGACTAGCTTGTGAGCAAAACACAACCAGTGGAAAAGATATTAGCTTGTGACCAAAACACAGCAAGTGGGTAAGAGACTAGCTTGTGAGCAAAACACAGCCAGTGGGAAAGATATTAGCTTGTGACCAAAACACAGTCAGTGGATAAGAGACTAGCTTGTGACCAAAACACAGCCATTTGGTAAGAGTCTAGCTTGTGAGCAAAACACAGCAAGTGGGTAAGAGACTAGCTTGTGACCAAAACACAGCCAGTTGGTAAGAGACTAGCTTGTGACCAAAACACAGTCAGTAGATAAGAGACTAGCGTGTGACCAAAACACTGCCAGTGGGTAAGAGACTACCTTGTGACTAAAACACAGCCAGTGGGTAAGAGACTAGCTTGTGACCAAAACACTGTCAGTGGATAAGAGACTAGCTTGTGACCAAAACACTGTCAGTGGATAAGAGACTAGCTTGTGACCAAAACACGGCCATTAGGTTTGAGACTAGTTTTTTTACCAAAACACAACCATTGGGTTTGAGACTAGCTTGTGACCAAAACACAGCCATTGGGTAAGAGACTAGCTTGTGACCAAAACACAACCAGTGGGTAAGAGACTACCTTGTGACTTAAACACAGTCAGTGGGTAAGAGACTAGCTTGTGACCAAAACACAGCCAGTGGGTAAGAGACTACCTTGTGACTAAAACACAGTCAGTGGATAAGAGACTAGCTTGTGACCAAAACACAGTCAGTGGATAAGAGACTACCTTGTGACTAAAACACAGTCAGTGGGTAAGAGACTAGCTTGTGACCAAAACACAGCCAGTGGGTAAGAGACTACCTGGTGACTTTAACACAGCCAGTAACATTGATGAGGTAAAAAAATACATCCCAATATTAAGATTGTTATACTTTATAGGCTACCTATTTTAATGGTACTAATAGTGGAACATCACCATTCTAGGATACCTTACTTATATTGTATCATAAAGCAACCAAGTTTAAAATGACATCATAAATATGTTCACAGACATTTTCTTCCTACATTTAAGAACTAAGAAGGCTTACCACAAAATCACTTAAAACATGACACATCGAATCAAATAACACCAATCTCTGCCTCAGTTAACTCCAGAGAGGGTTAATTAAAATGAAATAGGATCTATCACATTATGTTCCTATATATACTGTATACAAGCTAACTTGTTTTAACATGATAAATGTTTATTGAGATACAATTTCCTAGAAAATATGTCATTTCATCCAAGATTGTAAAATCTGAGATAGGCAAGCGTCTAGCTCACTCGGATCAATACGACATTTTCATGTGTTATATCTACATAGGAACAGAGGAATTTAGCGTTAGAGAATGTAAGATTTAATTGATAGAAGCCATTTCTGACATGGTGACTGCGTGATATACTTTGTATTTAAATACTCAATAAAACATGTATACAGCTCATCCTCACTATAGTTTCTCATTTACACTGTGACACAATTTAGCTTTAACTAATCCTGGGGACCTGGGGACCTGGGGACCTGGGTCTATAGCGCAGTTGGTACTAAGGTGGAAGACTTCAATTTTGTTCTTTTTTTCAAGCAGAAAATCACATGTCATCAGTGATTTAAAAACATGATTGTTTTTATGAGACATTTCATGAGACATGACATCAGAGAGTATATAAAGACATTCACAAGATCAACCATAAATTTTATTATTGAAATCTATAAATATTGCTTACTTCTTGCCATGTGACATTTGTGAAGGTTTTATCTCTTTGTTTATTGTGTAATTCTGTCTTTGATAAAAAAAATCTGCTTTTTTTTGGCCAAATTTCATGAAATTTAGTTGGAATGACGAACAGCTTGAATCTTGACAAGTCACAGAGTTATATCTTCTTTCAAGCAGTTTACAAAGTATATTAATCACCTCCTGGCCAAAGAATATAGAAGATTCATTTTATACCATATTTAGTAAGACTTAGATGGTACTTGTAATATGGTTGTTGGCGCAGTTGGTAGGGCCCCTTGGATTTCCAATCTAACATCCTGAAGGGGATACAAGTTCAAATCCCACCCAAAGTGATTATATCCTTCCATGATAATTTGACAAATATGCTGAAATTCCTCCATTAATAAGGTATATGGAGAAGATGTCAGCCTTGTAAAAAGATGGAAATGAGTACCGGTGATTATTAACCCTTAACCGCTCAATCCCGCATTTTTACGTGTCTAGACCCCCCCCTCCAAAATGGCTGCCACAGCCTTGAAAATGGTGTCTTTTAACTGGAATAAGTGAATTTCACTTAAGGATAGTTGTCCCCAAAAAATGAGCTCTTTTTCCCGCGCCTCCCTCCCCAAAAGATGTCTCAGGGGGGTTTCTAAGGGGGGATGTGCCCCCCTTTGTTGCTGGGGTTTGAAGGGGGCGCAGCGCCCCTCATCGCCAGAAAAAAAATCGGGGTCATTGAGTGCAGAAAAATGGCGCCAAATGCTGATAAGTGTACACGTTTTCAGTATCTGAAAAGACCTGGCACTTTAAACCTCAATTTTGGAGAATATTACCGTTTGAAACGCAAATGTGGGGTTGAAAAAGAGCGAAAATTGCATTTTTTGCCGTTTTTGCTCCGCCCCAGCATTGCCATGGTAACGGGGATCGGGGCTCAACTTGGTTTTTCTGAAAGACATTCACCCAGGTAATAAGTTGGCCAAGTTGCATATTTGTATGATAATTAGTAATGAAATTAGAGCATCTTGAAACAGCCCTTGCGCGTAATGGTGAAAAAATGGCTACTTTTCAACCATGTCGCAACCAGTAAAGGGTTAACATGGGTCAAAGAAAGCTAGGTTAGGAGCACTGGCCATTGTAAAAAAACCTAAATTGTGTTCAATGTTGACGGAGCATTTAACTCAGTAAAAATATTAACTAATCCACGGTGCATGTAAAAAAACCAAGCATTCTATAATATATGTCAATGATCTTTTAATACCTCGGCATATGTAGTAACATAACCTAGGGTATACAGCTGTCAATAATGGCAACACTTCACAAGCTTTATATAGCCAACATTAAGGTCACCTTGACCAATGTTAAATATATAATAACATAACCTAGACAGAGTAACACCAAAGGTTAAACAACTCATTTAATACTAAACCAACAATAATTATGTCTGTATTAAAAAGGGCAAGACTGAAATATGATAAAAATAGTGATATTCTAGGAAAGGAGTGATCAGGGCTCAACATTAAAGGGCGTAGGATTCACTTATTGCCCCTTATAACCTCTATTTGGGTTATGGGAACCAGTCACTGCTAGTAAACACAGGGTCCAAATTTAACTGATTTTCTCACTGGCAATTTTTTGCCAGTGGATTTTTTTCCCACTGGCAAAATGAAAACACTACTGGCAAAAATGACAATGTACCTTCATGTAAAAAATAAAACAACATTGTTCAGCATTGAACTTGTATTTATTTAACATTAATTTGCAAGGGTGTGAGGCCTTTTTTGCCTCTTCCCACCTAACCACCACCGCCTCACAGCTGGTCTTGGTTCAAATTCAGAAAAATTTACATTTGCAACCCTTATTCTCATTAGAGTGTCTACTGTGTCAGTCTTCGAAATTAACATTTTGAATTTACTCGTCATTCGAGTAACTGCTAATTAATTACGTCTTTTCTAACTGCCTCACAACTCGCTCATAACTAAATACAATTATCAATTTAACGGCAAACATCCAAAAAGCTTTATCTACTTTTATTATTGTAGTATCACAGTTTGACACATGTTTGTTAATTTCAATCGTTTAATTACGATATCAATCTTATCGGGCCGACATATAGCACTATTGATTTTTAAGCGGACACTGGTTGATCTTAAAGGTGACAATATACACAGGGGCATCAATAAACAAACGAGTCACTAATTATCGGCTTTTGAAGCGTGTATACTAACAGCACAACTCCTGCGTAGTTGATAGGTCGATTACATAAGAAATGCGGATGTAAGACACCTTCCATCCGTCGTTAAATCGAGGTCTCGAAGACTGTCATTATTGGGTCATAATTTGTTTCATTGATTTTCCGAAAATGTCGGCGACTTCGTTTTTCGCTTTGATGTGCTAATAGAGCGAAGATTTAACGCAAAGGGCGAATCGCCCTCTCGGCTCATCCCTGTAACGAGGGTCATTGTAAAATAATCAAAGAAAATTCGATTTCCTGCGATCGCCGATATCAAGTATTTTCAAAACCAGTCATTATTTAAGTCAACAATTAAAAAACTAGGTCACGCTTGTTTTATGAATTCGATCTAAATAACAATTTAATAAGACTGTAATAACACAATGAGACATTGCAATAATGATTTGTTACGCTATCAAACATCAACAAAGTGTGAAAAAATGACGACACACATCTTATCTTAGGTTGTTAAGACAAATTTCCGTTAACAATTGCTAACACATGTTTGTCACCAAACAAAGGATAAGTATTGATTACAATTGCTGCAAATTGACGCCCGATGTACATGGTGATTTGTTATGTAATAAGTCAAGATTACAACTTGAAATTAATATGTTATACACCGTTTACGCACAGCATATATTAACTGATTACACATCGTGAAATACGTTGTTAAACGCCAGTAAATATTTTACTTGCCCGTAGGGCGAACAGAAGATGATTTTTTTATCGCCAGAATTTAATTTTCCCCAAAGTTCGTCCGCGTAAACAAATGACGAACGGTGCGTATATTTAGTGGCGATTTTGGTAATTTTTACAGCCACTCGCTAAAGATTGCAAGTTGATTTTTTTCCTACTCGCATTCAGCAAATTTCACTCGCATTTTGCGAGTATGCGAGCTTAAATTTGGACCCTGTAAACATTTGGTTCGAGCAAGTAAAACATACAGCTGGTTGACCATCCAGGGAACCTATTTGAACAATTATTGTTGATTTTCAATAAGTTTAACAAATACACTTTGTAACATTGTACTCTCCCAAGGAGGACACCACATTCCTGATACACCTAAGGCCCTACAATAAGCATATAGATTGATCTGGATATGTTTTGCAGATAAATCATATGGCAGATGGAAGGGTAAAGGCATGCCTATATCTTTTTATCATTCATTTGACAATTCCTATTACATTTTATGTGTATTGTGCTAAGAATCAATCTTGTAGACCTAAATTGAAATAATAATTGTAAGAAATGCTGACATTCTCTGATTTTTAAATAAAAAATAAATTTTGTATAATAATGATTATAGATATCATCACAGCATTAAACCCAATGAAATCGAAACAAATACTGTACTACTGGTTCAAATGGCC
Source organism: Mactra quadrangularis (assembly GCA_025267735.1). Lineage (NCBI taxonomy): Eukaryota > Metazoa > Mollusca > Bivalvia > Venerida > Mactridae > Mactra > Mactra quadrangularis. The sequence continues at coordinate 53,014,321 of CM046309.1, read as the reverse complement.
CCAAGTAGGGCTCTATATCGGTCAGAATGATCGATACGATATTCATATCGATACGAAAAAAAAAAACATATAATTTTTATAAAACAGCAAAACAATGTTGTTTTATTCAATTAATTTATGGTAGTAACACCATACTACTAAATGCACGGTCATTTTAATATTGAAATGATAAAATATTTGACGTTAGCATATGTTTAAAGATTTAGCATTGCATCCAATGAGCCTGAATCTAGATTCTGCAAATGGGAAAACATACTCTTTCAGATCAACATGACATATCGCCTCTGTACAATCAAGTTTTTTTTACATTGCAGATCTTCCCCAACAATTCCGAGTGACTACTGGTTCCCAGAATTGATATGGCGAAATCATAAAATTGTTTACTTGTCAACTCTGGCTGACTGGTAGAAGTTACATGTCTGTATGAACATTACAGAATAAAATTATTGAAAAATCCAGTTGACCGTGCTTGCCTTGGGAAACACTGACAATATGGAAAATTGATTTCGCCAGCCCTGCACATTATAAATGACTCGGCCCCAACCCTGGTATTTTAAGTTAGTGTACTATAATGGGAATCAAACAACAACATAAAACCTCCTTACATATAAGTCTTAGTCTACTATACATGAGAAAAATGCATAGAGAAAAAAATATTGATTCTGTTTTAAGACTTAGTAAACAGCAAATTGCTTTAGAGAAGAGATAGTTCCTAAGTATTCAAGATAAGCATAAATCATAGAAAAGTCAATAGCTATAATGATGATAATAATATCACTATGGAGACATATAATAAGATCTATTATTACACAGAAACTGTTTTATAATCTTATAGCAGACAGAGTAATCCAGTAAGTGCTCTAGATGTACAATGGTTATTTTGTCTCTTTTATGGTCTAAAGTAGACTTATACATAGTAATTTAGAGTAGGTAATATCCATGAAAAGCCATATTAAAGAAATATGATTATGGGCAAACACTTAAAATATAGCAAAATACATATCACAGGTTTAGCACAAAACAGATGTAACTGATTCTTTTCTTATATTGAGTTACGACTGTTTAGCGCTAAAAACTGTAGATATACAGTCTTTGAAATAAGTTGGTGCCCAGTTGCCAGGGACAACCACTTTTTGTTCGGGCAACCAAAAATTTCCATTTGGCAACCAAAATTCTACTAGATATAGTGCTAGCTTCTAAAATGACCTGTTTGGACAATCACTTTCATATCTTAATTTCATAGATTGTCATATACTTGATAAGTACATACATGTATTCCGAACTCAAATTTAATATGAAAAAATCTCCAAACACGACAAATTTTTAAACTCGTTTTATTTATGATGACGTTTCGCCTTTCTGCTTCATCAGAAAATGACGTAACGTCAACTTTTACAAAAAAGCGCGGTAGCGCGAATTGACGTTACGTCGGCAAAAAACAGATGAACAATGATGAAATATAAACATGTTGATTAATACAATGAAAGCATATGAAACATGTATACTGAAAACAAGGTCTACAGACGGATCATAGAGATACAATTAATTTCTATAATATTAATATTTTTAAAAAATTTTTTTTTTTTTTTGAACTCAAATTTAGAGATTTTTCCAGCAATACAAAACGTCAATTTGACTTCATTATCAAATCTTTAAACCAGTATTTTATACAATTCCACAAATAAGAACATCAAAATATAACAGCAGATTGACCTGAGTATGGGAACCTTTCTCTTCTCAAATAATGCATTGGGGACTTCAATATTATCAACATTTGCATGATTTTGCAATAACCAAGGTAGTCTTCATAGCTGCTGAACTAAGTTGTTATGTTTTATAATAATGAATAAATAACAAGCTACACATCATTTGGATATATCCTATCTTTTATGTGGACCTAAATATTACAATCGCCTGAAAAATACATTTTCTTGATACAAATATGCTTATATTTGATTATTTCAAAGGGTTTGTACCTAGCTTATAAAAGAAGTATAATTATATAATTATAGGAATTGTTGAGTTAATTAGAAAATATCAATTTTCATCAAAGCTAAGATGAATGCAACAATGCTCTAACTTGATTTTTTTAAATACTCTTCTTAAACATTTTTTAATTAATTCCATAAGATTTAAACTTAAAAGAGATTTGGCTGTTAAAGGGATAAGACCTAATAGGCATCATACATTCAAGTTAAAGATATGAACAGAATGGGAATGTTTTTTCAAACCTTCTGAAATATTTTCTTAAAATAGAGTTAGAGTAATGTTGCATTTACACGTTGATTGATATTCAATTTCAAAAAATAATTTGTTCATGATATTATCAGCGTAGCCTAAAATGTTAATTTTGCAATTCAACTTGGCAAGCAAGATAATATTAACAGACATGGAAATTGTTACGCACAGAATTAAATTTGCCTACAGTTTGGCATTAATAGTAAAACAAATTCCAAAAATGCATTCCAAATAAGTCTACCCTATCCAAATCGATTACTTCCAAAAGATTATTTATCATACCATGACAAGTGAAATTAATCGGTATAATTTATATCCCCAAAATCAATATGCAATAGAGAAATTATTAATATTGTTTCTATGCAGTATTGAAAGCAAACATGATTATGGATATGTACACTCTAACTATCTGACTTTAACCCTTTACTGGTTAATCCTGTATTTTACTGGTTTACTCCCTAAAATGGCTGAAACTGGACTTGAAATAATTTGTTTCTAATTGGATTTAGAGAATTTCGCAGATGCTTTAACCCTTAACTGGTTGGGACATGTGTGAAAAGTAGCCACTTTTTCACCTTAATGTGCAAGGGCTATTTCTAGATGCTCTCATTTCATTACTAATTAACAGACAGATATGCAACTTGGTGACTGCCTTTCAGAAAAACCAAGTTGAGCCCCGACCCCAGTTTCCATGGCAATGCTGAGGCGGAGCAAAAAAGAAAACAAATGCAATTTTCACTCTTTTTCAACCCCTACTTTACATTTCATCCAGTTATATTTTCCAAAATTGAGGTTTAAAGTGCCAGTTATTTTCATAGACTGTGAAAACATGTTTTCTTGTCAGCATTTTGCACCATTTTCTGCACTCAGTGACCCCGGTTTTTCCGGCGAAATTCAGTTTTAAACACCAATTTTGAGTCTGTGGTGGCCATTTTGAAGAGGTGGGTCCAGACATGTCAAAATGTGGAATTGACCATTTAAGGGTTAAAAGATAATCCCTTTATCATGTGCCATGCCAATCAAAAGACATTTCAATGGTCCCAGAGGGGATTACCAGAAAAAAAATCAAGGTCATTGAGTGCAAAAAAGTATTTTCTGTCATAAATTAATGCAACAATGAATTAAACCAACAAAATAGATTTTGCTACATGATGGCACAACCAGTATGTTTGCCCAGTTGTCTCAGGCTTATTGACTCTCAACAATACTTTGGAGGCTGAAAAACCTACAAAGGAAGTCCTACCAGGGCTAGACAAACACACTGTCAACACAAAATTAGAGAGGTTGTGAGCTTAACTTACCAACACAATTATCACATAAACTACAATGTGATGCCCTTGGTGGTCGAAATATTTTACATGTAAAACAATATTTGAGTTTTACAACTTGACCTCTAATTACTACTTCTTTAGTACGAGGAGGAGGTCTGTAGGTCCCTGGTACTGAGGCATTGGGCACATCTGAAACAAAAAATATAGTTTTAAGAGTATAAATCAATTATGCAAATATGGCATGTTTTAACTTTTTGTACTTTAAATGTTCAACTCATTCCTTCATGGCGAAAACACTTAAGTACGATGATACATAAAAGTCATAATGAAAACAAAACTGTTATTGCTAAGGCCACAACAAGTTGATCATATGTTCTACGGATTTTTCTGGAAAAAAAATGGGGCGAGCGAGCAAAGAAAACAAGTAAATCTGTGAACTAATGCTCACTAGTGATACCCCGCAATAATCTAAAAATATGCGACAAACAGGAAGTAGATGAGCAAGGAGCATGAAATCGCTTTACACAACATGGGACTATGGGATGAAGCAATATGCAAAGTATTAGGCTGCTGCATGTTATAGTTGCTGAGAAAACTGCGACGGAAATTTTGTAACGGACGGACGGACGGACAAGGGTAAAACAGTATACCCCCCTCTTCTTCGAAGCGGGGGTATAAAAAAGTCTTTATTCACTTGCTTTATATAGCGGTTTGACCAAATTTTCATAAGCGAGCGAGGAAATAAAAATATTTTTTTTGTAAAAACCGTCAAAATTAAGGTGCGAGTGAATCCATAGAACATATGATCAATTTGTTGTGGCCTAAATTTTATTCAATAGGCAGTAGTGGGTTACCAGGGTATAACAAGTAAATCTGTGAGCTAATGCTCACCAGTGATACCCCTGCCAAAATCTAAAAATATGCGACAAACAGGAAGTAGATGAGCAAGGAGCATGAAATCGCTTTACACCACATGGGACTATGGGATGAAGCAATATGCAAAGTATTAGGCTGCTGCATGATATAGTTGCTGAGAAAACTGCTACGGAAATTTTGTAACGGACGGACGCACGGACAGACAAGGGTAAAACAGTATACCCCCCTCTTCTTCGAAGCGGGGGTATAATAACTAGCTAATTTTAATATTTGTTTGATAATCTCTGAACAAAGATAGAGATAACTATTCTTATAAATAGTGACAACAGAAGTACTGCAGTAAGTATTTAAATCTATTAGACTATAAGAACTAGGCATTCTTCACTAGGTCCAAATTACAGTTTTCACAACAAACTTTTATCAGCATTGAACATTTGTCCAGCAAAATGAAATTTTTCACTGAGACAAATGAAAGTTTACTGGACAGTTCGATCACTCACATCTTAAAAGTCACGAGATCAAAGGCCATTTTGGTAGACTTGGTCCATTATCCACAAGCCAAATTTGAAGACAGCTTACCTATTTGTCTCTCGATATCAGCTGCTTCATCAGGAGTGGCTCGAGGTATAACACCAGGGTCACTAAAACTTGTTCTAAATAATGTAGCCATCACAAATATAAACAATGCTCCACCAACAGCTGGTATAGCCTCAGTGACATGAACAGCCAAATATGGACAACTGAAATAGAATTAATGGTTAGTTGCTACTAGCCACAATGTCCATGGGACTGGACCAATCTCCCAATGCCTCAACTTCAAGTGAACACTTCCATCAGCATCACCTTTCAAAACCTACTTTTTTCATGAATTACAGCAGCACACTTGATGATTTTATTTAACATTTGGTTAATAACTTAGTTCCAATGGTAATGATGCTTTAAATGTCTGTACTAGCCAATAAAAGTTGAGCATTTGTGACGTATGGCTCCTTATCAACTTTTCTATATTTTTTGTATTCATTGTATGCAATGAATACAGAGTCATTAGAATATAACTGTATTTCTACAATTGTTCAGTTTAACCTAACAGCACCCAAGCCAGAATATTCCGAGACAAAGTAGTTCATGATTTGCAACATTATAGATTCACACTAAAACTGGTACTTTATGTATATATATATGCAAGAAATTGACCAGATGCTCAGTATAACATCACAAAATATACTTGGAGAATATACATGAAGTGGTTAACTTGTAACAGAGATAAGAAACATTATCTACTTAATTATAAGTGCTGATTCCCGCATATTGGGTTTGTTTTAAAGATCCGTATTTCCAGACTGTAACTTTTCGGGTCGTGTGCAATTAAACCTGAATTTTATGGGGCATTGCATGCAAGACAGATAATATGGTTGTACAAAACTATTATACACTATTATTAAGCAGAAATGTAAAATTCAAGTTGTATATTGGAGTTTTTTGACACCCAGACTAATTAAACAATATGAGAGTCATATTGTCACAGTACATAACTTTGACTAATTATAACAGTAATCATAGTAATAAGTAAATTCAATCACTCGTTATTGTTAAATGACCCAAGCAGATTTTATTGTGAAGAGAGTATGAAAAAAAAAACATGTAATCAACACCAATAATAATTTCTATGGCCATTCTCCCTCCTGCCACTGATTCTAAATCATGTAAGGCAGTAGTCAGTCACTGACGAAGTATGCACCTAGTAGTTTGTTAACAGCCAAATCCAGAGATTAAGCCTCTGCAGGCAGGTACAGTGAGAGGTGGACTGACCGCTGTGATATAACCTATACAAGGTGTTGCTACAGCGTTAAACCGAACAAAAAATGCAATAAATCTAAACACAATGAATACCCGAGTACTTTCAGTGCTTTGATTTAATAATTGGAGTAGAAGTTAATATGTTAATAATCGAGTGTTTTACTCTTTGTATATTTTAAGAATCATGTGCCTACTAGGGGGTCATACAGCTATCCTATAATCAAGACAAAATGGGTACATTTATGATTTTGTACAATAGTTAAGGTAATTAGAAGATGAGACACATTTCTGTGCCCCAACAGAGTTTCCTCAACATATTAACTTAAAAATTTATCATTAAGATACACTGTAAATACGTTTTGAGCAGGGTTGGCCGGTAAAAACCGCCCCCGGTTTTTACCGCTGGTTTTTACCGGTAAAAACCGCCCCGGACAATACTCCAAAAGTGGTCAATACTGGTCGATTGGAGAAAAATAAGAATTATTAAGTTTGATTAACTTTTACAGTTAGATTAAAAAATGATTTCTTTATGTCTTTTCTTTTTGTTGTTCTTATATTCATTTTTAATTTTTTCAAGAGTTGTCATTTAGTGTAATTCAATCTTATTTAGTAGAGCTGGAAGGCATTATTGATATCATCAAAGTTTTAAATGGTCATCACTGGTCAAAATTATTGCGGTCTAATGAAAATTGAACAGAATTGTTTGCATCATTGATGATTCTTAACACGATTTTTAAGCAGAGAAGCCTTCTTACCTGTCAAAATTATACAGCTAGTTACTTTTTTATTGTATTATAATCATTGTTTTATTACTGCATTATCAAATGAATTGATACAATACTGAAATGGTTTCCTCCCTGCCAAAAGATTCATCAGGTGGCTTACTATCACTACTGAGGGGACACTAATGTGGGGGCTGAGGTTGTGTGTGAAAGTCACATAATATGTCGCATTAATTTTATCAACAAGTTTGTAACCTAATATTTATGTCATGGTATGACCAGATAGTATATTTCAAAATCAAAATAACTTTCAACCAGTAATGACCATTATTGATCATCGAGTAAAATATATATGAAAAATCCATGTATAAAAAAATAAGAAATTTGATTTAAATTTATGTTTATTCATTTGTTTATGGCTTCCCTATGTTATAAGAGTTTAAGAACAACATTTATCTATATTTGTCATAAAATGAACAAGTTACATGTTGTAAAAACCAATTGACCAGTATTTGCCAGTATTGACCAGTATTGTCCGGTTAAAACCAGTATTGACCACCGGCCCGGACAATACTCATATTGACCGCCTTTTTGCCAACCCTGGTTTTGAGAACTTTACTTGTTATTTACAGTTAAATTTGGTGTTTAATATTTATTTTAACAGTTTATGACATTGTGTCAAGCTTTCTATAAAGCACAGAATACTTTACTTCAATCTGTCCGAATACTGTTTGCGCAACTTCGGGTTCAGTGAAATTGGGTCATATACGTAGAAAAGGGATATCTAAAAGGCGGTGGCTAGAGTTACGGTACTGTAACTCTAGACCCAGGTTCTAGAGTTACGGAAGTTTCGTAACTGTAGACAACCCTGCCAGGTACCGTAACTCTAGCCACTGCCTATCTAAAACATGATATAGGTAGGTTGGGCTTTTTTGCATATTTTTAGCACTAGATAGTAGTTCAACAGCATTTAGGCTTTCATAGATGATGTGTGTCCTTTACGTAAGGCTTACACAGCGATAAACTGTTTGCTGTCCGAAAACAGGTTGTACTGGGATACTGTCGATGAAATTTCAGATGGCTCATAATTGTGTGACTCTATGAGTCTAGTGAGTGAATATTGCACAAGACTACTTCATTGATCAGAATTTACACCAATCAGTTGTCAGAAAAGTAAATCTCAGCACTGTTATGTATCCATAAAGCTTTAGTATTGACATATTAAGTTAAACAAAATTTGACAAATAGAGCTTCAGAGATCTAACAGTAACAGTGAACATCCTCTAGTATGAGTATTGTTCACACAAGACCTTTGTAAAAAAAAACATACTATAACACTTACTCAAAACCAAAGAAAAGTCCACAGGTCGCGATAATTAAAGTACATGTGAAGTAAAATATTCCATTCTGACGTGCCATCATTATTCTTCCATTACAACAGAACTTGTTTTTTCCGGGAAACACTTCCCATTTTCTCACTTTCTTAGCCATCTTCCCCTCCAGTTTAGATGGCGAGTCGGACGACACAGGTTGATAACATTTGTCTTTTTTCATTCCAGATGTTAAAAATCACGTGTAATTCGCACTGATTTGTACAACAATAATAAATACCACTCACTGATGTTCATATATCACATTTTTTCAGTCAAAGTACAGGTAAAAACAAGAGAAAATTATGCTGTCCACAAAATTATTAATTTGTTGCCATTCACATAATTAATGCGCATGCGCACGATAATTTCCGTAAACATTACTAATCAATTCTATTTTTTAATTGTTTTGAAGTATTTCATTTGAAATGTTGTACACAGTGGGTTAAGTTTCATTTTACGAGTAATGATTTCGCTTGTAAAAGAATTTTGTGTTGAAATGTGAATAATAATATTTTTGACCTTGACCTTTTAAACAAAATGGCGGCGCCCATGAACAACGATGAGCAAAAACAAGAAAGTAGCTCAATGAAGGACGATTCTTTGTCCGAAAATAAAAACAATGGCAGATCTTTATGTACGTTTTGAATATTTTACAATGCACCAGTTGTCATTTTTGTATTCTATTTCTTAACTGTTAAAACGTCCCCAGGCAATTCGGCCTTAAGGTAGATCGACCCTGCTCTCCTGAACTCGGTGTTTGTGTTATGACTGGATGGACTGTGTGTATACTTGTGTATGATAAAGATCAAACAGATTATTATAAATTTACAAACTAAGATCGACCCTGCTCTTTCATGTAGTTGAACTCAGTGATTGTGTTATTTCAAGAGAATGTCAGACGATCCGTCCCCAGTCACATTCGTCCTCGGACGATCTAAACGAAGTTTGGACGATTCGTCCCCTTATGTGTGTAGCCCTATGAATATTTATAATAAATATACGACTTGGTATTATATAGATCTGTGTGAATTTTGTGTTTAATCTTTTAATTATATCATTCATATACATATTTTGTTAGAGAAAATACCAGTAATATATTAATATTTACTGCTCAAAATAGAACAAAGTAACTTTAATAAATATGAGCAACTGGAATGAACTGAAAGAATACAATCTACAATATGTTTTATTATATATTGTATCAAATGATTCGAAGAAATTTAATGCATATCCACAGCTGATCAGTAAAAGATGTTAGTCTGCTCATTTTTTTCTAAAATGACTTTGCTGTGTATAATTTTATATTAATAAATTATACATAGCAAAGTCATTTTAGAAAAAAATGAGTAGACTGACATCTATTATTAAATAGATAAATTTTAAATTGTTAAAGTTGGCTACACCCTCGAAACGTGTAACATACCTTAATTTTTCATCTATGATCGCATTTGAGAAATTATGCTATGTGTTAATACTTACAATGTACCTCAAACATACAGAAATTTTAATTGGAAAAAATCTGTATAACATGATCAATAATCAATCTCCTTAATTAGGTGTGAAAACTTAATTTTTGTATCAAACTCAAAGGAATAAATTACTTCAAACATACATATTTGGCATATCTATAGGGATGGTAGGAAAACTTTTTTTTTCCAAAATAACTTGGCTTCCTTGGAGAGAAAAAAAAACATTTTATTGTAACAATACAATTTATTATAGTTATCAATCAAAGCTTCCTGCTAAGCTCTCCTATTGTGTATATCAATTTTTGATTCTTCTACATGTATTTAAATACACAAATAACGTTTGATAATGGTTAAAAACAATTACAACATTAAAGTAACCAAAGAGTAAGAAAAATGAATATCAGAATATAAATTTTTGTATAAAATCCATTCCTGTATACACATTTATAAAAATGGGGACGAATCGTCTAAACTCTGAAATTTTGGGTACTGATCGGCCAAGGACAAACTTGACTGGGGACAGATCGTCTAGAGGGAGAATAGTCTTGGGGAAAGATTGTCTGGCATCAATTTCAGGATGTACTGTATTCCGTTATTCTCAATAGATAGGTCCATCTGGGTTTGTGAATATGTGAAAAATCAACTTCAAACAAATCAGTTGTAAATGTTTTATTCGTTATTATGCATGTATAACTGAAACAATTTGGTTTTTTTGGGGCGGTTTTCTAGTATATTTTCTCCATTTTTCTAGTGTTATTATGTTTGTATAATAAATTTCCATTTGAACATTTTTCATCAATTTAATTTCACTATACTAGTATACTGTGGTTGGTGCACAGTTAAAACTATTTTCACTACATGTATTATGTCACATTAAATGTCACTTTATTTATTTTACAATACTATGTTTAAACTGTTCCTAAACATTTGGTTCAAAATTATTGTTACTTACTCAGTGTTTATTTAGCCTATTTTTGAAGGTATTTAAGGCTTGTGCTTCAGTCACTTTGTTTCAAAGTATAGGTTCCAGTTGTCAACCACCCTCTGGTTGAAGGAGGACTGCCTTAATTCATATTTAGATCTTTTTTGTAGTTTTTTTTCTGAATTCCCTCCTAGGTTTAGAGATCTAGTTGGTGAAGAAGGGAAAAGTTTGTCTTTATCAATCTTGTCATAACCAGTCAGAATTTTAAATGTTTGTATCATGTCGGCTCTTTTTTTTCTATATTCTAATGTTGGTAGACCAAGTAGTGCAGGAACTTGACCAGGAATGTGCTGCGGTTATGTAAATTACTATTTGTGATAAATGTTTTATAAATAAAAAAATGCTTGTTTTATAATGTGCTGTAATCTCACTGGTTTGACAATTAACCTGTATTTCAGCTTTTATATTGGGTACAGCTGGTATTTCGTTGTTATGTGGTTTTGGTGCATCTATGTATAGTGCCAGAAGAAAAGATCCTCTTACTTTTAAAAAGGTAGTTATTGTTTCTTATGATTGATTATTGTGTTAATTTGTGTATTCTAATCTATTTTAGCTTTATTATGCTTATTACAAGTTTTTAGCTTGACTATTCAAAGAATAGTGGGGCTATACTCAGCTGTGCGTCGGCATCAGCGTTGGCATAACACTTCTAGGTTAAGTTTTTAGGTGCAACATTTTTGTATCTTTTATATCTTTGCAAGTACTGGAGGGGTTCACTTAAAGCTTTATTTGTGTTTACAGGGTTACCATTGGAGTTCAAATACCAAGTTACATTACTCTAGGATGAATTTGGACTGAATTATGGCCCTTATATACTAGCTTAGAAATTTCTTGGTAAAGTTTTTAGGTGCAACATTTTTTCTTTGCAACTACAGAAGGGATTCACTTGAAACTTCACACATGTCTACAGGGTTTCCGTTGGAGGTCAAATACCAAGTTACATAACTCTTGCATGAATTAGGACTGAATTATGGCCCTTTTATACTTAAAAAAAATCTTGGCTAAGATTTTAGGTGCAACATTTTATCTGTGCAACTACTGAAGGGATTCACTTGAATCTTCACACATGTCTACGGGGTTACCATTGGAGTTCAAATACTAAGTTACATAACTCTTGGATAAATTTGGACTGAATTATGGCCCTTTTATACTTAGAAAATTTCTTGGTTAAGATTTTAGGTGCAACATTTTATCTTGCATCTACTGGAGGGATTCACTTGAAACTTCACACATGTCTACAGGGTTACTAATTGATGTCAAATACCAAGTTGCATAACTCTAGCATGAAGGTTAAGTTTTTGGTGCAATTTTATTTTTGAGTACTGAAGGTTCACACATGTCAACAGGGTTAGGAATAAAGGTCAAATACCAGGTTGCATAACTCCAGCATGAGTTTTGATTGGTTGTTACTGTCGTTTACATGAATACTCCGAATAGTCGAGCGCGCTGTCCGTGGACTGCTCTTGTTACTACATAGATTTATTGATATTTACGTAATTATCTATTCAACTGTTTCAGTTATTACCCAATCAAAGTCTACCTGACAATGGAACAATGCTAGCTACTAAAGCTTTAGCTTATGCTACTGTTATATCTATTACATCATGTAGTGTGTTGGTGTATGGTATCTTTAAATTGTTTGGTGCAAATAATGTAAGTATACCCTCTCTCTATAAACAACTGATTAAAAGAAATGATTTAGATAAAATAGACTTAATTCGGAACTCTGACTTTTGGGGTTTTCCGTCCGTGCGCTGTAGGTACGAACAACAGTTTTTTCTTATTATTGATGAAAAACACAAAATATGGATCAAATCCTATTGTTCTTTGTACACATGTTTTCATTGTGACTGTAAAAGTTTATTTGTACCTACATGGGAAACCCAAATACAATGTATTTGAATTCCGGATATAGTCTATTCTAAGATGACATACTGTAAGAGAATGATATTATGCGACTCTTTCTTGCATTATGTTGGATTATTGCCCTTTGTATACTTCTCCATGAACAAATGACTGTTATATTGATTTCCTTCCTTGTCGCAATAGCTGTAAAACCAATAGAGGACATGCTGGAGTTGATTTATCAAAATATGACATTCTTAGTGAGACCATAAAGTTGGATTTTTTCAATCAGGGTAAAAATTCTGCTTCAATGTGTTTTTCACATAACTTTCTTGTACTTCTTGAACCGATAATGAATTATTTGATTCAAAAGTACAGTAAATGGTGCTATTGATAGGGGTTCAAAGTAGTTGTAAAAATCATGTGAATGGAATTCTATATGAAACTGAGTATTTGAACCTTAAAAAATATACAATAGCCCAATATTTTTCACATTTTGTATTAAACTGGTATAGTTTGTTTTTTCTCAACTGTCAAAACATGAATAATTTCACAGTGAATGCGTTTGTTAAAATTATTGACGTTATACATTCATGAGTTTCCTAAAGTGTGTATTATGATCGAGTAAAGCTGCGTATGCCGTATGATTTGTTTTAGTCAAGATATTTTTAGTAACAATTAAGCCGCCAGTACAAAAACAATGCATTCAGACACTGTGAAATTATTCAAGTTTTGACAGTGGAGAAAAAACGGACAATAGCTTATACAAATATTTAAATTCTTATATATAGTTCGTACAAAAAAACATTACATGTACATGTATGTGTAAACATCAAAATAAACCAAATTACTCCAAAGGTAGAGTAGTAATGAAAATAAAAGGTTGTATAGTTTATTTTAACAAAAATAGTGTGATAGATAAACCCACTACTCTTTGTCAATCATGCTTTTAATGGTAGAATGCTTTTCAATTACAAAGACACTCGTAAAATTAATAATATACAATATTCTGTTGTCATTCAGTGCATCCCCTGTTGTAGATTACAATGTATTCTATTGTACTATTGACTTAAACAGGGTTTTGTGTTTTTTGTACAAACTGTAACTATGATGTTTTTGTTGTAATTTCAGTTTTCAGAATTTAATGCTAAGTTGAGACATTATCTTCCTAGAAAGGAACCTCAAGGTCGTACAGAATTTAAAGATTTAAAAGATTTAGCTGACTACTTAGTAAGTGAGGCGAGACAAGATGATATTAGAAAGAAGAAAGCTGCTACAAAAGACCAATCCTGATAATATTTGTGTTGAAATGATATGTATTAGATATAGGTGGTCCTGCTGTGATTATTGTGAAAGTTACTGTGTGAAAAGCAGTGTGAAAGTGAAGATGAATAATGGGAAGACTGTCTTAACATGTTGACAAAGGGAACTTACTCCAGCAATCTTGTTTGTAACTCTGGTTTGTTGAAAAACTCGAATATTATTAAACAAGGAATCAATCATGAGTTATGAAATATATTTTGTGTTGCCAAGAATGAAGGAACTGTTCAAAATGTGATGAGATGATTTCAGGGGAATAAGATTGTGTTGGGTGAGTGACTCGGTCACTGTCTGTTAGCTGTTTCTTTGAGAAGTAGGTGATCTCTCTCAAGAGGATGGACCTTTCCATGTCTTTACCTATTAGCATATTTAACAAATGTTTACTGTTACATTTTGTCCCTCCAAACAACCTGTTAACAAGCGCGCATATGGTTATATTTGTGGGTAAATGTATTGATATTTAAATAAAAATGTCACTCATGGAATCATGGAAAGATCCATTGTAGTCTAGTTTTGGGACAGATGGTTAGGTAACTTGTCTACCTCAAATGAATGAATGTTAGAAAAGGGGTAAATCAAAATCAGACACGTGTGGCCGGTTTTCTAAGGAAATCACTACCTAGCACTTTGTCCTCTGGTACCCTTTTTACACCAAAAGTAATTAGTATGTGATATTAGATTGAGGGTACCAGGCGACAAAGTGCTTGCTAGCAACATGCTCAAGAAACTGGCCAATAGTTTCTCATTCTGCTTCTTTCCTGGAAGGTTATTTATAAATATCATTTACTGACCATGTCATCTTGTAGCAATTCCACTCATTTCAGTATTTTTAAAGCGTTTAAATTCCACCAATGCATTTGTATACATTAAACCAGTTAAAGCTAGTGTATTACAGAAACAAATAGTGTAAAATCTACCTCGGATCAATTTGCACATACTATTGGCTTGTAAATGAAAGCTTCCAAATTTCTTGATATTGGCCGTAAATAATTGCTCTAAACTAGGTTAGGTCTCTTAATGTACTCTAAATTGTAAGTTGTGATTTACTATGCACATTGTATAGTATTTATGTTTTATCTGTGATCTAAGGGGACAGTGCTACCCTATCAAGAATAAATTATTTTGAAGTGATAATATTATATACTAGTTCATGAATTGCATTAAAATATTTTATTATGTTTATTATCAATGCTAATTATCAAATAAAATTATCTGTCATTGTATGTACATGTATAGTTTTGTTTTTATTTATGACTTACAGAGAAAAATTGAAGGCCCTTTTTGGGCAGCTCCATCAATCCTGAGGGGTAGAACATTTTACCTGGTTCCACTATATTTCTGTTATTATTAGAAAACTAGTGTAAGAAACAAAGGGCAGCAACTTTGATGAATTCACATTAGTCAAAATCCCAGTTGACATCAACTTTTTCACATAATTAAACATTCACATTTCGATCAGCTTTCAAACTTTTTATTTTGTTGTTTGCTCTTGATTAATAGTGTAAATAGATGACATCACTCATAGATAACTATATTAGAACAGTACAGGTGACAGCAGTGTAGATGGTTTTCATTGTCACCTGCTGGTCTTCATTCAAAAATTATTTTACATACTGTATTATGGTACAGTAAAACTCGGATATAAAATACTCGGTATTAACATACACTTGGTTACAACATACCATTTTTTCTGGCTGTTTTTCATCCTGATATATAATATACTTAGTATGCTATATGGATATAACATACCTTTTTTCTGTGGCCATGCGAGTATGTTATATCCGAGTTTTACTGTATGTGTATATCACTCTGTTCACACAATATAAGATACACTGCCCTCCAAAAATTCCTTCACACTACATTTCATTGAATTACAAGTTAAAGTTTGAAGAATTATTCAATCATTGATTATTGTATTCATTATTCAAGCATGGAATATAAATTTCAATTGGTACATTTCATTTTTTGACCTGAGGCAAAGGTTGTCTATCAGCCTCCAAAACTATAGTCCAGGTGTCTCAATAAACCAATATCAAGTTAGAGATATTTTTTGTAATTTCATAGCAGGTGACACATTGGAGAATCCGGTTACTTTATGATATGTCAAATTATATGTAAAATGTTCCTGACTGACCACAATGTTTTATTGATTTATATGGCCACTGCTGGATTGTATTTCTGGTAGTATTTCTGGATGATCGGCCATTACTGTGTGAACATGGCTAAAATTATGGCTTTAGTTTAAAGTGTCGTTTATAGCGTTCAGTTTTACTTGATCAAAACAAACAAGAAAAAAATGTTTGTGATCATGAGCATCATCATGGCAATAACATTGTGTGCTTTGAAACAAGGCTGATATGGCTATTGAACAATTGTCCATCCAACAGTCCAACATTACACTTGCTCATCCTTATAATTAGCTTCTACTAGTAGTTGGATCAAATTTCTACATTTAACATTTTTTTATTATATCCGTCCATGAGGGAATGTTTGTACCTGGTTGGTTCTGAAGTTCAGGCTTTTTGGTGACCTGTGAAATAATGAACATAAAGTTGGCAGACTCGGCAGACACAGCAGAAGGATTGATCCGTCTGCTGGCAGAAAAATAAAATTACAGCAGAAGAATCAATCTTTCTGCTGGTTCTGCCGGCAGAAAGAAAACATCATGTATCACTAAGAGGAAGGAATTAAAAAGACAATCTATTCAGTAAGATACATATACATATAAGAATAATAACACATTTAGTGACTGTGTAATTATTCAAGTTGTGACAAGTTAATAAAACAAGACTAAAAAAAATGTAGGATAAAATCAATCGATAAACAAAGATTTGTCCTTCCAAAAAAAAAATTGGATTCAAGAATTCAATCTCTCATACAGAGTTGTCGATCTTTATATAGATCACTGTAAGGATCGACAACTCTGTATGAGAGATTGACAAGAATTATGTGGACGAATCAAAATGTGACATGACATGTCCAAAATGTTTGGTATAAAAAAGTTACGGGACAAATAAAATCAAAGCGCTGAAGGCACTGAATTTGTTCGGGTTTAAAAAGTAAAATGAGATTTCCGGCTCCAACTATACGTTTGTACACACAGAACAGTTCAGTGATAAGTAGAACAGCATTGTTCCAGTTCAAAACACTTCAAACAATCGACCTATAAATACCGGATTCAATGTTTCTCAACCGATTTTCGTCGATTTCATCCCAACCGATTTTTGATGAAAGTAGTAATACACAAATGAATATAATTAAAATTAAATTTGCTTATTCTATCTTAGGATTGACTTAAATGTAAATGTTAACGTATTGTTTATAAAATATAACTGTTTTCTAAATACCAAATGCTCAAAATCAACACCTGTAGATAAAAAGTGTTGGAACTATTTGACATAAAAACCACGCCCACCTAGTTAGAAATGTTTATACCCCGGTTTCATAAGAAATAATTTGCGGTAATTATTGAAAGAAACTGGAAATAAAAATTACTGTTCTTTAATGATGAGTTTGTCGAAAATCACATACAAGAATATATTATTACAGGAACATATAAATGTATACGCATACAATGTCATATGCTCTGTTAACTTGTCGACCCTAATAAAATAATGGAGATCATTGCGATGAAAAGCTGTTAAAGTATATTTATCAGTACCATAAGTAGGGAGAGAAACACTAGCAAATCAAGGATTTCTAGCTGGGGGAGGGGGCTATAATGAACAAAAGACTACGTAACTAATATTTTTCTTTTTTTAGTGATGGATGCCAACTGATTTTTGACGATTTGTAGAAGTTAGATACCCACCGATTTTGGTCGAGTTGTAGAGTCTTGATTCCAGCAGTATTTTTACTGTTTGTGGAATGTGGATGCCAACCGATTTTCGTCCATTTGTAAAATTTGCATGCCAAGCGGTTTTTGACGATTTACATCAGTTAGAGTCCCAACTGATTATAGTCGATTTGTAGATTGTTGATGCCAACCGGTTTGTAGAGTTCATATCTTAACCACCCAATTTGGTCTATTTGCAGCGGCTAGATGCCAACACATTTTTGTCTATTTATAGAGTCTAGATGCCAACCGATTTTTGTTGATGAAAACTGATTTGGGTGGTTTTGTGGAGTCTGTATGATGACCGGTCGTTTTGTTTAGGTTGGATTCCAACCGATTTGGTCTATTTGTTCATATCTAAATGCCAACCGATGTTCGTCGTTTTGTTTGGTCTAAATGCCAACCGATTTTCGTCGTTTTGTAAAGTCAAGATGCAAACCAATTTTGGTCTATTTGTTCCGTCTAAATGCCAACCAATTTTCGTCGTTTTGTAGGGGTTAGATGCCAACCGATTTTGGTCTATTTATTAGTCTGAATGCCAACCGATTTTCGTCGTTTTGTAGGGGTTAAATGCCAACCGATTTTCGTCTATTTGCTCCGTCTAAATGCCAACCGATTTTCGTCGTTTTGTTAAGCTTGGATCCCAACCGATTTTCGTCTATTTGTTTAGTCTAAATGCCAACCGATTTTCGTATTTTTGTTCAGTCTAAATGCCAACCGATTTTCGTCTTTTTGTTCAGTCTAAATGCCAACCGATTTTCGTCGTTTTCCTAAGCTTGGATCCCAACCGATTTTCGTCTTTTTGTAGCAGCTAGATGCCAACCGATTTTTGTCTATTTGTTCCGTTTAAATGCCAACCGATTTTCGTCGTTTTGTTAAGCTTGGATCCCAACCGATTTTCGTCTTTATGTAGCAGCTAGATGCCAACCGATTGTTGACCCTAGAAATTATTTCATGACTAAGCTCCACGAAAGTATGCCCCGCCCTGGAATCGAACCTACGACCTCTCGATCCGTAGAATAATGTGCATGTAAAATGCAATATGAAACACAGTTGACTATGAATGATAAAGAAATACTGAGTGGTGGATTTAGTAGAAATAGTAACTCTGAACAAAAATTCCTTCCGACAGTACTTTCAGTACTTTGATTACCCTAGCAAGTTGACTTGCAAAATAATCAGCAGTCATGGCAGAACTTTAATATAGTCAGTCATTATTAAAACAATGATAGAAGTTAACAAATTTTGCGATATAAAGAAGTGTTTTCTCATCAGATGAAATGAGAATTTTATAGAATTATCTAATTTGATAATTACTAATTACAGTAGAGTGATGTTAAAGTGTTAAGGTCCGTTTATACAGTGCGCAAACGCCAATGCGACTTTTCAGCAGTTTCGCCATTCAAACTTACCACGAATCGGAACGCGGAAATCGTGGACGGCTTTCAAGACTTTTTCATAATAAAAACATTACATTCTAATCATTTGGAATCATTGAAACTTAAACGGATGAACTCATTGTGGTGTATTTGTACAAGAACGGAAGAGAAAGCGAAAACGGCGTTTGTCAGAAAATGACAAAGCCTCTTTGTAGATTACCATCTGGCAACTGCATTGTCGAAGCTGTTTACTTCCATTTTGTTTTAAATTAAGACTAATAATCAGAAAAAAACTCATGAGATTACAATTATTTATAAAATTATTCAAAAATCAGTCCACAAAGGACTTTTTATATATTCTGCGTTACACGCGATTTTTACCTAATTTGGAGAATTTCTATCTTTATTTGATTTGAGAAAAAATGCGCAGGAGGCTTCAAGTATATATTAACTCGCCTTACTGTCTAACTATTAAAATAACAGATTTAATTCAAATAGTTCAAGCCACAAAAGCAAAGATGCGACACTGGCTCAAAAAACGAAAAATGCCGACCCTTACCGAAGAAATTTATAAGATATGCGTGTTATTTCCAGCTGACTTTATTATGCATTATCTTTAAGACTGTGGTAACAGTAAAGCCATTCCATCCCGGAATTTTTAAATGCGTCAATAGGTTATTGATATCTTAATTTAAAAAAAAATGTATTTCCTTTTTACTAACAAATATGATGTGTCGTTATTAACATAATTGCGCCATTTATAAAATTAAACTTTACGTGCAATAAACGATAGTCACGTTGTATTAACTAAAATCATTAAACTGAAATTATAAAACTAAAAGATTGTGAATAGAGATTCATGCCATAAGTAATTCAGACTTATGTTTCATTTTACGATGCTGTTTTCCCATAGAATATATTTACTGCATTGTTTATTATCGTAAAACATTGTGTTATTTTTAGGGCTGCAACGATTCGATTCGATACATCGAAACTCGATTGCAAGGGTGCCGATTCGATTTCGATTCGGGACCCGCAAGTTTCGATTCGATACTGACTTTTAAAAGTGTCCACATAAGTTATAACGATTAAAGCAAAGGCGCGCCTAAAAGTCAAAGTATTCTAATATGTACAATAGTATACCAAGAACTGCATCTTTCTACTATTTATGAACCATGCTGTCTTTCGGTTTAAGTCGATATTACATTAATAATACATTTTCGCGACCTTTACATTCGTACCCAATCCATTTCGTACTTGAATAAAGCAAATATTAATTATCAGATTTTCGAGTTTCGTGTTATCCAATTTTAGTAACAATTTTATTTTATTGATATTGTTCAGTTTTAAGCTCAAATATATGTATAAATACATATTTGTAGTGAATTGTATTAATAAAAGAATCGAATCGAAAAAAATCGAATCGAAAAAAAAATAATCGAATCGCATCGAATCGACTTCTCGGTGAATCGTTGCAGCACTAGTTATTTTGTGAAATTACTTAAGTTTGTCAAACACGAGTTAGCGCTTAGCATAATACCGACCGTAACCCGACTAGACTCTTGGAATGAGAAAGTAGACAAATTAGCGATGTGCGTATCTTTTTTAACTTCTTATGGTGTCAGTGTGCTATTATCCGACGTTTTTCTTTGCATACTAAACACGCACATGTTCATCCTTTCATAAAAAAAACATACAACCGATTCGATAGAGCAGTTGGCATAGCGTCGGGATAGTGAATCAAGTGCATGGAATGAGTCTGGGTTCGAATCTCACACGGAGCCGGGAAGAAATAATTAGTAGTAAGAAGTATCCCACCCATATATCAACGGATGGGGTACATCTAAACAACAAAGGGAACAAAAAGCTAAAGAGACTTGTAATGAGAACGTTTAAGAAGACAGTTTAGACAGTTGATGTAATGGAAGTGTAAAAGACATGTGTGTGTGAGTGAGTTAGACAAAGAGAATGTGATGTGTGGGAGAGGGTAAGAGTGGACAGTGAGAGATAGTGTACAGAGAGGGGGCGATTGGGGTCGAGTGAGGGGGGAGAAAGAGATATTTCATTGTGTTATTGTATTGTTTGTTAATATGTATACTGTAATAAAATGTAGAGACAAGAAACTTTTATTATATTTTATTGTAACAATCCCTGACTGAATGAAATAATAACTCAAGTTAGTATTTTATTGTATAAAGAATACGTTAATGACCATACGTGTGTATATATCTGATGCCTGAGAATGACTAAAATAATTGTAATCTCAGACGAAATATTCATTAGCATGGAACTTTATAACTGGATATAACATACGTAATTGACGATGGTAAGGAGGTTATTGTTACCGGTGTTCTCACTTGATTTATGGCACTAAGCAGGCGTCACTTATACTTTAACATTTCCTTTATTAAAGCGATCCAATGTTGCAGTCCTGTCTGGTTCCAAAAACTTTACGATGACATTTTATTACTTCTACATCACATATCGTTCAGTTGTATATATCTTGATCTTATCTGATCATAAATCACATAGCACATGTATATTATTTTCGGTTGCGGTGGACTCCCTGCCGAGATTAGGATCCACTCCTGTAGCGAGTGTATCTATTTGTAGATAACATGCACATATAGGGGTCCAACATAGGGAACATTTATGACGACAACCCCTGTGGTTTTGAAATCATAGGCCAACACATGTATTAGTATGCATAAGAATCAAATCTGCCCATTTATGCCGATATTTTAAACAAAAATAAAGTAAATTTACTCTCAATTAGGGGCGGGGCTTCAAATTGGTAGGTGGCGCAAATTGGTCATGTGACTTAGGCGGAGTTTAAGAATATAATGGAGATATACGCAAAACCTTATATTCGGTTATGTGTGTTATTTTAAGAATAATTAGTAATTAAACATTTCTACTTAAAAAAAAATATTAGTCTATACTTAAACAATTGTAATATTGTAATATTACTATCTAACCTCCTACGTATTACTATTAGAATCAAGGGAGTATTTCAGAGAATTTTATTTTCTTTTTGCAATCGTACGACCGCGTTCGTTATTTATTAAACGTTATCTATTAAAGTAACCATTGTGAACTAATATTTCATAATAAGTAAAATAAATATTCATACAATGTTATATAAATATCATAGGTTCATTGTATATGAATCAAGGGAGTATTTAAGAGAGTAAAGGGTGTCCTCTACGCGAAAATATGACAGTGTACGTTGTTCTGAGACAAAGTTCATCCATTTAAGTCAACGTTTCAAACAAAAATCACATTCTTAAGTATCAGTTAATATTGTAACAAGAGTTTAACCTATATATAAATGTCATTGTATAAGATTTAAGCGAGTGTTAAGGAGAATTTGTAAGAATATGTTTTTCAAATACGAGGAAATACGACAATGTACGTTATTTTGAGTCAAATTTCCTCAAATAAAGTCAAGTTTTCGAACAAAAATCTCATTCTGAGTATCTAACAATATTCTTACAAGAGTTTTATAAATATTTAAGTATCATTGTATGAGAATTAAAGGAGTGTGTGAGAGTGTGTGAGAGTAATTGGATTTTTACGCGAGTATGCGGAGTGTGTGGTTCGTCATATCGAGGCAAATTTCATGTACATATTAAGTCAAAATTTCGAACAAAACTTATATTTTTTGTGTCAATATATATTTTAACAAGCGTATTTATAATTTCTAAGTGTTATTGTATGAGAATGAAGGAAATATGTGGAAGTTTTGTAAGCGTTTTTATTATCTTTAACGTAAAAATACACCAACGTTCGTTATTTTGAGGCAAATTTCGTGTATGCAAAGTCAATAATTCTAAGAAAAATCATTTTATGGGTATCAAGTGATATTTGAAAAGATGTTTTTAAAAATATCTTAATGTCACTTTTAAGAATCAGCAGAGTATTTTACAGTTAAAGTTACAGATTGTTTCCCTTTTATTAAAACATACGGCGATGTTCGTTATTTTGAGGAAATTTTCATCTATTAAAGTCAATATTTAGAACAAAAATCATATAATGGGTATCTACAGATACTGAAACAAATGTTTTATAAATATATTAGTGTCATTGTATGAGATATAAAGGAGTGTGCAGGAATATTTGTAAAAAGTTTTCTCTTTTATGTAAAATTACGGTGATGTTCGTTATTTTGAGGCAAATTGCATGTACTGAAATCAACATTTCAAATCTAAAAAAAGTCAGATGTACCATACCACCTTAAACGAAAAATACGACAGTGTGCGTTATTATAGGCAAATTTCTTCCATTTAAAAAACTTTTCGAAGAAAATCTCATTCTGATTGGTTATTAATATTCTACGAAGTGTTTTTTAAGTTATTAAGTATCATTGTATGAGAATTATAATAGTCTGCGAGAGTATTTTCGATTTTAACGCGAGTGTGCGAAGTATGCGGTAAGTATTTGGAGTATGCGGTAAATCGTGCGGCCGCTTACCGAGTGCTCTACGCACATTTCATACTTAATCGAATATTGATCACCGTTTCATTCCGAATGATGACAGTTTGTGTACTAAATCACGCTACGCACGACTAATTTCATCGAGTTCTAAAATTGTTGCTAAAACGTGTAAAGTTTTGTTCCATTGATAAAACACAAATTCCGTGTTTTACATTCCTGAGTAATCACGTGGTTTATGGGACTTAATCTGATTGGCTGGATCGTTGTCGCTCAATAAACATAGCCCAAGATGGCGAATGTTTGGATTAGGCTCTAGCGTGGTTGATTCAGCTTAAAACTTCTTATTTTATTGTGCAGGCTAGATTTTAATGGAATTTTGGTGAGTTTTTTCTCTTTCATCACTCATTTATCTTATATCTACAAATAATCGTATTTCTACCGTGTAATCTCATCTTTTAACCAGTGCTCGTTTTCCCGCTGCGTACATGCCGAATGATCACTGCAGTGTACTCATCTTGATCCAGATAGAAAGAGGGACTGACTTGATCTTTACCATACCATGTTACGAATTTGGACCTGCTCATTGCCATCCAGCAAAGAGGAAGGGGGGGGGGTCCATACCCATTTGATTGTTTAAGGTTCAAGTAAAGTCTATGTTTGCATTAAAAATAGTAAAATGAAAAATGCTCTAACTCTTTCATACTTCCATCAAGAGCAGTGTATTATACATCAAAGTGTTCCTTATGAAACATACAATGTGATGCTGGTAATAATTCAGATGAAAACATTTACCGAAAGATGCATTTGCAAAATTGATGCTGTAAAACTGAAAATACTAAAAGACATTAAGAATTTTTTACAAACTAATTTAACATTAAATCATTTATAGAACATTATAGTTCATATTAAAATGAAGGTACTCCAATATTTAAAACCTAAATAAATGTTAAAACAAAACTAAGGTAAATGAAAAACATTTTGACAGATACAAGTGTAATGCCAATGGGTTTTCACGACCCGGTTTCTACTTTCACTTTAGTTTTTCAATTGTCTTAGTTTTGTTTTAATATTTATTAAGGTTATAAATATTGCAGTACCTTCATTGGAATGTGTACTATAAGGTTCTGTAAAGGAATTAATGTTAAATTTTGTTTAAGAAAATTTTAATGTAATTTATTATTTTTATTTATGCAGCATCAATTTTGCAAATAAATCTTTAGCTAAATATTTTTATCGTAATTGATGACCAGCACCACTTTGTATGTTTCATAAGAAACATTTTGATGTATAAAACAATACTGTTGGTGGAAATATGACAGATTTAGAGCTATTCCTGTTTTACTATTTTTAGCAAACCAAGACTTTACATGAACCTTAACAATTTTGTCTAAGATCTTCATGAGCTGTGTAGAAATTGACTAGAAAATGCTATACATGACTACATGTACATGAAGAATTTGTGTCATGGAATAAAATGTTGTGGTTGTAAATTGAACTATAACAATGTATGTCTAGTGATCAATGAGAATAAATATAAGAATCTTTCTCAGTAATATTGCTACTGTAATAATTTGACATTTTTGGAACGATGTTTTAACATCGTTCCAATGGTAACAAGAAAGTATAAGATTACTCTTTTCACGCTTCAACAATTTTCAACATAGACAAAGAGGCGTAGTTCAAGCGTGAAACTCATTAACATCTCATTTAAATGTAATATAACGCTGGCTTGTGTTGTCGTTCTTGAAACTCTTCAGGAAAAGGGAGGTTACTCTCAGGACATACAAATTTTGCAATGGAGACGGGACAACTCAACCCGTAGACAACTCAACCCGTGACAACTGCAATGATTACTTGTTGGAGTAAAAAGGGCCTACGATGTTTTCGACAATGCCTGTTATATGCGTAGCATAATTACATCATTCGATAGTAATAAACAATATTAAATGATCGTATTATATTATGATACTTATGTCAATACATTAAGGACGATTTTGGTAGTTTTTGTGCGCACCGTTCTGAGCATATCTAAAACACGAAGTCAACGTTACAAATAAGGCAGTGGCTAGAGTTACGGTACCGTAACTCTAGACCCAGGTTCTAGAGTTACGGAAGTTCCATAACTGTAGACAACCCTGCCATGGTCAACATGCCTGTCGCGAAAGTCAAATAACATGCGTATGTTTCAACTTTAAACGTCGAAAAACTTGTTTAAATTCATTATTACTCGAAATAAACAAATATTTACCGACGTGACTTATCCAATTGTTCATTCGGAACGACCTCGGCGATCATCTACGACGATACACCTCGGATATCAATCGTAGTAGAAATACAACAAAATTATGAGGTCAGGCGATTAACCTCATAGGTTAAGTAGTGCCGATGTAAACAATCAACATGGCAGATCATTTGGCAGAAAGTATCGAGTACACAAAAATGTTTGAGGATCAACTTTGACTTGAGTGAATATCAGTTACAGGCATTGAAGAGCTTTAACTGCCCATAATCGTCCGTCATTTTTGGTGTGTGCCAGCGTTCCAAACGTCGGGAACGAGGCTTGATTCTATGATGGAACTATTTTCGCTCCTCGTGATATCCGAGGTGTATTTGCGTGGAAAATCGCCGAGGTAGTTCCGAATGCCAATTGTTATTACACCCGCCATTTTGGATATGACTAATACACTTACAGGATGTTTAATATACGGCGATATGACGTTGTCGTCTTCAGAGTGTCACATTAAAAGTTTACTTGAGCGATTTTAAGTTATAGAGTTTGATTATAATTTGGAATGAATATGTATAACTTTGCACGGAATTTTAAGCAAATATTTATAGGAAATAGACGATTCTTAGAGTGAGTAATTTTAATTGTGCATAAATTGCAAGTGCAAAACGTTAATTTGACTTAAATTTCGTGAACAAAAATGGGAATGTAGCTTGATGCAAAAGAGCTTAGTACTTGGGGGAAAACCTTAAATGAATTGTTAGAAAGTCGGGTGTTTTTGTGAAAAAAATTCAGCTTGTCATTCCACACCAAATCTTTAAAATTTTAACGAAAATATTAACGATCTCGTTAAAAAATGCCCATTGATAACCAAAAATGAGAAGTTGTCAGCTCCTTGTGGTTAAAGAAAATTGTCCAGAATAATCTTTGGTTTGGTGAAATGGCTGCCGTACATGACCCTAAAATGTGTTGATGAAAATTAATTCTTTGACTGGTTTATTTTGTTTGATAAAGTAAGATAAACCTTGCCATGAGCAAACCACTTGAGAAGTCTAGTGCTATCCTTTTGTTAAATTCTGTTAATTGATACTTAATACATTATTTTATAGATTATATACATGATTATATATTCTTTAATCAAAAAATAAGTTCAGGACATCGTTCCTCCAGCACTCCAGTGCTTTGATTTACTGCTTGCTTCACTTTTGACCCATGACCAAGCTCTCATAAATTTAGAACTATACAGGTGCATAGGAAGGATCAGAATATTGGGGCCGCAGATGTGGTGGGTACAGGAGGGGGTCCCCCGTAGTCAAAATTTATTCTGAGTGTAAGCCTCTGATACTCGATTTCCTGCACTTTCAGTACCATCTGTTTAAGAAGAAAAAATCTTTGTATTATAACAAGACCCTTAAGATGTTTAATATGTGTCATGAAAAATTAACTCACTATATTAATATATATTGGGGCTGCTGCTCCTGCAGCCCCTGCTCCCACGCACCTGCTATAGCCATGTAATTATTCATGGTAAAAAATATTGAAAGAACTTTTATTTTCAACTTTCAACTTGTAAATTTAACTATTGATTGTTTATTTAAAATATTTGAGATAATGGTCAATCATTCTCGTTTCCAGAGTCTAGTACTAGTAGGATTCTCAATTTGGTCACTATGCATCTATACTATTGTTAGCTCAACTCTGAAGAAAATGAGAGCTTATCACTTTAGTATGGGTGTTGACCTTGCTTGTTATGTTAAAGTTTCCTTGAGGTGTTATATCTTCAACCCTATCCAAGATATTTTTTTTGAAAGTTGGTATACTTATTTAATGGGACTAAATCAACCTTACTGTGATGGGACATAATGCTGGATGTATTATTTTTGAAGTGATTGCCCTTTTATAAAGAAAAACAAAATATAAGGTTAAAGTTTTTCATTCAAAGAATATCTTCAAAACTTATCTAGGTATTTGACTTAAGGTGGGTCGGTACCTTACTCGGAGGGAAAAAAATAATAAAATATTATGCTCACCGATTATGATAAAAATTAGCAAGCAGATACCTTCATGCTGTTTTTTTTCTTGGTAACCTTAGCAACGTTGTAGTTTTTTTCACGACGTCACAGAGGTCACAATGGTTAGCGCTAAAACAGGCATGCTAGTACATTAAACCCACATATTTTAAGTATTGAAGAACAACTATATACGCCAATTTTGAGAAATCAGTAGTTGAAAAACTAGGTCAAACACTCAAAAATATCACAATATCTACAAGACTGTAAAGGGACATAACTGGCTATGAATTAGTTTTGGAGTTAGACCCCATCATACTTGAGTATTTAAGATTAAAAATTTGTTCAAATTGAGATATGTCAAGAAGTACTTATAAACAGATATTTTTAGTAGAACTTTTTAAGTTGATTTGAATTAATTAAGTATGCTTGTTCATCCGTTCTATGTCTTTGTTTCTGATAAGGGACATTACTCTGGATGAATTTGTTTTGGAGTTATGCTCCTTCATACTTTCATATATTGAATTTACTTAATGTATTTATTTCTAATTAAGATACAGTGGAACCTCAGAAAACTGAACCCCCTTGGGACTGAACAAAATGTTCGGTTTTCTGAGGTTTCCGGAATTCTGAGGTTTTCAGTTTTATATATTTGGCTGATCTATCATGATGTTATAATACAATCCATATTCATGCTGCTGGTTGTTTTTACCTTTGTTTACATAAAACAACTGTCTATACTGTGATAATTGAACATGTTACTTTCTTAAGATGAACAGACCATCATAGATAAAAAATATTGTAAAACAACAAAGAACTTTATTTCTTTCATGCTTTACGGTTAAACGTCGCGTTATTTGATGAAAATAAACCATGAAAATATAAATTTTAAATTTTCATTGTAGTGAAAATATAACCTTATATTTTCATCGTTAATGACGTCATCTTCAAAGATAAATGACGTCATATTGGAGATGAAATGACGTCACGTATAATTTGTGTGAAATACATCTAATAAAACACAAAATTAAGCATGAAAGTAACAGAATATTCGTCAACTTTAGTGTAAGATCTTTCTTATTTCAACTCATGAACTCAGAAAATTATATTTCCACTCATGGCTATGCCACTCGTGAAAATATGTTTTCTGAGCTCACTCGGTGAAATAAAAATCGATCTTACACCAAAGTTGACGAATATCCTCTATGAATTTGTTGTTATAACAGCAAAATATTTTTTTGTAATTGTCCTATTCATTAGTCCTCTTTCAAAAACAACAACATATTAACAAATGCCTTTCTATTCAAATCAATAATTTTCACAGTTAATTACTTTACCAATAGATATATATAATTACATGTACACAGTATCATGTCATTGATAATTTTCCATCTAACAATTGACACATGAGATTTATCAGATGCCAATGTCCGGTATTCTGAGGTTATTTATAGAGCAAAATATACTAATTGGGTTGGGATAAGGTTCAGTTTTCGGAATTCTGAGGTTCCAGATTAGAGGGGTTTTTGACTAGTTAAATAAAGAACAAGTTAATTTGGGACCACAAGAATGTTTCAGTATTGTGAGGATTCCGGTATTCTGAGGGTTCGGTTTTCTGAGGTTCCATTGTATTTGATTTTAAGTTTACATGCTTAATTATCAGTGCTACATCTATGCAACGACATAGGGATGGATAAACTATTCTTGCAGTTATGTCCCTTTTTTACGTTTTGAATAAGGCATTTCAAATTGAAATATTATTAATAAAAGGAAAATTCTTATACAATGTATCTTGATAAATTATTTTTTGCTTGACTTTTCGAAGAAATGTAGAGCTCTCTTACTCAACCTAGCATCAGTGTCCATATTTCTGATTAAAGTTTTTGTGCAGTAAATTATATTTTATTATAACTTTTTTATTTCTTATCTCCCTTGAACTTAAAGTTTTCTTTGAAATATATTTGTTTTTACTGCAACTGCTTTATTTCTTTAGGTATCAACTTCAAACTTTAAATATATGTTCCTAAATATTAATCTCTTCTCATATGTTCAAGGTTCATAACTCCAGGTACATTTTTTTCAGAATTTTGTCCCCTTGAATTTAGAATTTTTAAAAACGTATTCGTATTTACTGCAATTTTTTTTATATCCTAAGATATCAAATCAAACTTTAAATATATTTTCCTTATTATCAACCACATCTCATGTGACAAGGTTCATAACTCCAAAATGCATTTTTTCCAGAATTTTCTCCCAATGAACTTGGTGTTTTCTTAAAAAAATATTTGTTATTTAATTCACCTGTTATATTCCTGTAGGTATTACTTTCAAACTTTAGATATATTCCTTATAATCAACCAGCAGTTGGTATTGCAGAGGGATTTGGAATCTTGTACCAAGGGGGGGGGTTATACCCCTCCATGAAAAGTTGAAAATAATGTTGATTTTCCTCCATTGATTAGATAATATGGAGAAGTTTCTGGCCTTGTGGTAGGTTAGTACTGGTTATAGACAATAGTCCAGGAATGCTAGGTTAGGTGCGCTGGACGCTGTAAGATGACATAAATTGTGTTGACATGGCATTAACTCCAATAAATAAAAAAGTAAGATCAATATAATCAACCATGTGACAAGGTTCATACTCCAAATGTTTTTTTTTTCAAAATTGTCTCCTGTGAACTGAAATTTTTCTTTAACAAAACCCATTATCTTTTACTTAAAATTTTTTATTTCTTAAGGTATCATTTTCAAATATTATATCGTCGACTCGGTTCGAAAATGTTGTAACTCAAAAATCGAAACTTTTCAGTATGAACGAAAAAAATAATATCTTTGTTAATGATTATAAATATAGACAGTCGTTGATACTGGAGATTCTGCCCAGCAATATCGTAGTATTCAAATGCTAAAAATAGCCCGCACACCATTAGTTTTATGGCAAGTCGAGATACGACAAAATTCCTCAAGCTTTGAGCTCGTATCATCCGTTCATTAAAGATACACGAGATACAGCATTTTCCCAGAATGATTCTTGAAACATATCATCTAGTTCCGTTATTGTCCACTATTACTATTTTGAAACAGGGGCAATAGCGCAGTTTGTAGCGCACCAGGATTTTCAGTCTAGTGTCCCGAGAAGGTACAGGTTGGATTCCCTCCCGGGAGAGTGTACATTTCAATGAAAATGTGACCCTTATACCAATTTTCCTCCATTAATTAGGTATATAGAGAGGTTTCCATTCTTGTTTAAGGGTAAGTAAGTACTGGTTATAAGCAGAGTGCAGGAAAGCTAGGTTAGGTTTACTGTACGCTGAAAAATAACCTAAGTGTGTTGACACGGCGATAAACCCAGAATAAATAAATAAATTTAACATTTTGACATTCAATGTGCTATACATTTTATTACTTGGACTGAAAATGATGAAAGTATAAACAGTATACAACTTTGTAAAAACTTTATTTTTACTATTATTATGTTTCCATACTAATGGATGAAAGTGGCTGGTGATCAGCTCAAACAGAAGGTTCATGAAACAAAACAAAATGATTATATGACATAATAGTAATTAGTCACTCAATTAGTGGTCTAGACTACACAAGCCTGAGGGGTCTAAACTTATATATATACCATAACTAACCATTAAACTAGGTTGAAACTTATACATAGTGTCGTTATATGTCACAGCAGGCGGGCAGGCGTCCATGTCATTAACAATTGTTAAAGTTTTTAATGTACCATGTATTTCTGCTATTTAAAGTCAGATCTCTACGAAACTTTATGCAATGATAACATACCATGTGATGAACTGAATTAGACAGTAACCGCAACTCTACCTTACTTAATTATGGATTATTGCCCTTTGTAATTTCGGGTGTCTGGTGTCGTTAACAATTGCGTTAAAGTTTTTAATTTAGCATATATTTCTGCCATTTATTGTTAGATTTTTATGCAACTTCATACAATGATAACATACCTTGTGATGAACAGATTAAGACAGTAACCACAACTCTACCTGGCTTTAAAATGGATTATTTCCCTTTGTTTTTTTGCGTTAAAGTTTTCAAATTGTTGAATATCTCTGCCATTTATGGTTTGATGTTTACGAAGTTTCATACAATGATTACATATCATCTGTTGAAAAGAAATAGACAGTAACCGCAACTTATACCTGGCTTAATAATGGATTATTTCCCTTTGTTATTTTTGTGTTAAAGTTTTCAAATTGTTGGATATCTCTGCCATTTATGGTTCAGGGCTCGACATTAAGGCGCAGCCGACAGACATTCACTGGTTCAAGTTAGGTCTGGTCTGGTGGAGTTATCTCGTAGGTAGCCCGACCGGGCTACTTAATTTTGATCAAAACTTTAATTACCACAAAAAATCAATCCGATTTCAGTTAACCAATCTCAAATTTAAGGCTACAAAAACTTGTTTACGCTTTATTTACGAGCATCCTAATCCATTTGAAAGTAATCTGGTGTGTATGCGTGTGTTAAATCGAGCTGTCTTGAGGCGTACTAGTCCGGGGATTTCCTTACACACGTTCGATAAAATACGTAAATTCGGTGAAAGTAGGGTTGTTTTTTCTTCAGAAAAATATGAACGGCAAGATTAATGTTTAAACTTTCTCGAAATATAACGATAAATTAGCGGGCGTCAAAATATATTTTAATAAAGAACATTCAATTTCCCTCGATCCCCGATATTTTTTATTACCGGCCATTTTTAGCGTACTAAGTCAACAAAAAAATTGGGTCACGCTTGTTTGAAGTTTTAATTCATCATGTAATTAACAATTAAATTAAAGTGGACTCTTTGATAACACAATGCGACATTGCAATTATGGCATTGTTACGCTATCAAACATCGACTAAGTGTTAAAAATACCTACACACATCTTATCTTAAATTGTTTACATCAATATCCGTTTAATATTGCCAACGCACGCTCATCGCCAAACAAAGGATTAATATTGATTTAATTGCTGCAAACAAATGTAGACTCCCCGGGGTACATGACATTGAGTTACATACATTAAGGCAAAGAAATAAATATGACATACACCCATATACACATAGCATAATTATACTAACACGATCAACTTATTTTGGAAAATAAAGACTGTCAGCAATGTAATGTTATAGCCGATTATGCAACACATTTGCTCGGCAATTGTAACTATGCACATCTATTTATATCATTCACGGCGTTTTAAAAGATAGTTTTATTTTTAACAAAAAATGAAAAATGACTTGTCCGGACCTTGGAAAATGTACGACTCGGAAAATAGGATAGTTGATTTCGTAACCCCCGATATTTTATTGAAGAAATCAAAATATACATTCATTTTATTTTTTTATTAGGTTCTTCATGCATATTTAGCATATCTATGCATGGTAGTAATGTTTTACCACAATAAATACTATGACTGCTATGAAATGAGACGTATTGTCAATTTAGACGGTAATAATTGAGACAGGAAAAATTGGAATGGTCAGGGCAAGGACCCTATAAATAAGGTCCTTGGTCAGGGCTAGTGAAAAATTGGTCAGGGCTAGTGGATTTGGGCATTTACTAGCCCGACCGGGCTAGTAAAAAAATAAGTTAATGTAGAGGCCTGTGGTTAGATGTTTATGAAATTTCATACAATGATTACATACCTTGTGATGAACAGATTAAGACAGTAATCACAACTCTACCTGGCTTAAAAATGGATTATTTCCCTTTGTTTTTTTGCGTTAAAGTTTTCAAATTGTTGGATATCTCTGCCATTTATGGTTTGATGTTTACAAAGTTTCATACAATGATTACATATCATCTGTTGAAAAGAATTAGACAGTAACCGCAACTTATACCTGGCTTATTAATGGATTATTTCCCTTTGTTATTTTTGTGTTAAAGTTTTCAAATTGTTGGATATCTCTGCCATTTATGGTTAGATGTTTATGAAATTTCATACAATGATTACATAAGATATGTTGAAAAGAATTAGACAGTAACAACAACTCTACCTGGCTTAAAAATGGATTATTTCCCTTTGTTTTTTTGCGTTAAATTTTTCAAATTGTTGGATATCTCTGCCATTTATGGTTTGATGTTTATGAAGTTTCATACAATGATTACATGTCATCTGTTGAAAAGAATTAGACAGTAACTGCAACTCTACCTGGCTAAATAAGGGATTATTTTCCTTTGTTATTTTTGTGTTATAGTTTTCAAATTGTTGGATATCTCTGCCATTTATGGTTAGATGTTCATGAAATTTCATACAATGATTACATATCATCTGTTGAAAAGAATTAGACAGTAACAACAACTCTATCTGACTTAATAATGGATTTTTTCCCTTTGTTTTTTGTGTTAAATTTTTCAAATTGTTGGATATCTCTGTTATTTATGGTTTGATGTTTACGAAGTTTCATACAATGATTACATATCATCTGTAGAAAAGAATTAGACAGTAACCGCAACTTATACTGGCTTAATAATGGATTATTTCCCTTTGTTATTTTTGTGTTAAAGTTTTCAAATTGTTGGATATCTCTGCCATTTATGGTTTGATGTTTATGAAGTTTCATACAATGATTACATATCATCTGTTGAAAAGAATTAGACAGTAACAACAACTCTACCTGGCTTAAAAATGGATTATTTCCCTTTGTTATTTTTGTGTTAAAGCTTTTAAATTGTTGGGTATCTCTGCCGTTTATGGTTAGATGTTTATGAAATTTCATACAATGATTACTTACCATCTGTTGAAAGAATTAGACAGTAACGGCAACTCTACTTGGCTTAAATATGGATTATTTCCCTTTGTATTTTTTATGTTAAAGTTTTCAGTAATTTGGATCTCTCCAATAGCAAGTATTCTGGCATTTTCCAGTCATATTTTCCTGCCATTTTGTTTCAACAATTTCACCATTTGCCATACAAGGTTTTTTTTAACAAAATTCTCTCGCCAATTTCATATCATTAGCTTTGCATTATTTTCATCCATAGTTTTCATGTCTTATGCCATCTTAGTCAAATACCAACAAAATACTCAGAAAAGATACAATCGGACATATATATATAGTTAATGAAACTCTTTATTCCTTTAAGATTAATTATTGCCCTTTGTATTCCTTCTAATAAGCAATATATCAAATGACTTTCTTTTGTAACAAAGTAAACTTGTTCTCAATGTTCCCATATGCAGAAAAATCTGGCTTTAATGTGGCTCCCACATTATCTTTCTTGTTAGTACTTCAAAGATATTTAAATGAAAGTTGGTATGCTTATTCATCAATACTACATATACACAACTTTGAATAGACAGTGCTTTGGATGTATTTTTGGAGTAATGCCCCTTTCATATTTTAATATGACTTAGTATTATAGTAATTATTGTTTGACTGATTTATTTCCTTCGGAATACTAAGTCCTGTCTTAACAGCACTTTTATTTAAAGATATAACTGGAGAGTAGTGTCATGATAAGCTTTTTTTAAATTTCATTAGCACCAACCTATCAGAATTTTTATTTTTTATATTTTAGGTATACAATATTACTGCATGGAAGATTGGTTAAGATGATTACGAACAGGAAATGTATTGTCATCAGAAAGAAGATAAGAACATATTTTTTTTACAAATTATTATATCATATCAATTTTATAGCTTGAATCTGCCACTAGCTCAGATGGTTGCACACATGTCTACTGATGGAGGGGTCGTGGGTATAATTTCTGAGTGGGGCATACTTCTGTGGAGCTTGGTCATGAAATTATTTCTACGGCCATTTTCTCTCCCACTAATGATTCTTAATAATGTAGGACAGTTGTCAGTCATTGACGAAGGCATTTGCTAAGTATTTTGTTTACAGTTAAATCTAGAGATTCTGCCTTTCCAGGGACAATGAGTAGGTTGACTGACCACTGGTATATATCCTATGCAATGTGTTGCTAAAGCAAAACCCAACAAAACAAAACTAACAGCATAACTTGAATGTAAAACGTAGTGAGAGCATGATTTTACTTTCTCTCATTCCTTGGGTAATTATACAGTAAACATTCAATGTACAAAATCATGATAATAAACAGTAAACATTTTATCTACATTGCATTATAAAATATACCCGTTCTTTCTATTTCTTTTAATCTTTTCTTATTTTTCTATCTTTTCATGGGCAAGTTTACAGTAAACATTCAATCTACATTCACCAAAAAATGTACACACTCTTTCTATATCTTTTAGTCTTTTCCATTTTTTTGACATGGATGGCATAAGCAATTCAAGTCTTAGTAAGTGGCATATTTTGGAATGCATCACAAAATGTCGTGGACGTAGACATTTTACGGACATGCGCTATCGGATTTATGTAGTTAGGTTAACCCAACGCATGAATAAGTAGTCCCCATGTTAACATTATATGACAGTACCAAGCAGTCTTGTTGTCAACACACAATACAGGGAAATATCATTCTTAATTCCATTTTAACATTGTTAATTAAGAATCGCCATTCATCTGCTAAGACAATCATGATTGGTTGATTCGCTTTTTTCTGCGGGCAGAATCAGCGTCATGATCCTTCGTTATACAGTTTGTTTGTGAATTATAGACCCTGCAAGTCCTCTTTCTAATGACACCTCCAAAGTTTGCCCTTTTAAATTCATGTCCGGACAGCGCTATCAGTGCTTTGATTCTATTTTTTCATGAGCAAGTATACAGTACACATTCAATGCAAAAAATCATGTGGTACATGTAATATGCAGTTAACTCAACAAGTACCCAATCTTTCTTTTTCTGTAGGTATTTTCCTATCTTTCGCTAATTTGTTTGTGTGGGTTTTATGGCTCACCATCACAAAAAGGTTGTATTCCGCCAAATCCTATCTTTCTAACTTTTCACGATAGTATAAAGAAAAAGAATGTAATCAATGACAATATAAAAGTTCATGTGACAGTATGCAGTAAACGTTCAATCTATCTAAAAATGTACAAACTCTTTCAGTTCTTTAAGTTTCATCCATTCTTGTCATGAGTAAGTTTTCAGTAAACATACATGTATAATGTAAACATCATGTGGTAATATGCAGTTAACATTCAATCTGAATCTCAAAATGTACTCATTACTTTTGTTTTTAGTCTGTAGTGTTTTGACATTACATCTATTTTTGTATGCAATTATGGATAAATGTTCATATTGTGCTTTAAAGTGCATTTTCAAGGAAAATGTTCAAACAGAGATGATATATTATGGTGTGGTCACCTGATTTTCAGTATTGATTCGTAGCTCATGATGTGCTTGCATACTGGGTATTTTCTGAATTTTTACTTTTATGATTTTCATTCCATTTTTAATTTTGAATTTTTTGAGGATAAATTATCTGCTAAACATCAACTTTGTTTAAGGCAATGGATGCCTTTTTACTTTTTTCTGACTGTTAGAAATTTTGTTTCTCTTTTTTTATTTTTTGTTAGAGTATTAGCGTACAAATTTTTCATCTTAGCGTCATAAGTATTTTTGTTTTAACCTTTTTTTTATTTTATTTTTGTTGTTTTTCTTTTCTTTTTATCAATTATTTTGCTGGTAGGTTAATTTTTCAATCTTAAGAATTTTGCTGAAGGTTATTTTTTCCAGTTGATGTAGGGTTTTTTTTTTTCAATTTAAGGTTTTACATGCGATAGACACTTGGCACTGGTTAAATGGAGATTGGTCAATACGACTTGGTCACTGAGTCTTACCTCTCTAATTCCTGAAAGAATTTCTTCAGTTCTCTTAATGCTCAATTTTAGTGGTTTTTTTTCATCTTCTATTTTTAAGTGTTTTTACTTCATATTTTTGCTTTAGTATTGTAAGATTTTTATATGTTCATTTTTGTCGATAGGTTAGGATATTTTTACTTTACTTGTTTTTTTTTTACTAGGTTGACCCTAAGACTATGTCAGAATGAAGATGGATCACAATTTGTCTCGGTTGGGGACTATCCTTTCATTCTTATTTTTGACTATTAGTTCATGATGGGTCTTAGAATTCTCTTAATGCTCAATTTATGTTTTTTCATCTTTCATTTTTTTCTAGGTATTTTTGCTCCTTTTTTGCTTTGTTAGGATTTTTTTACTTTACTTGTTTTTTTTTATTAGGCTGACCCTAAGACTATGTCAGAATGAAGATGGATCACAATTTGTCTCGGTTGGGGACTATCCCTTCATTCTTATTTTTGACTATTAGTTCATGATGGGTCTTCAGCTCTCTTAATTTAATGCTCAATTTAAGGTTTTTCATCTTTCATTTTTTTCTAGGTATTTTTGCTCCTTTTTTGCTTTGTTAGGATTTTTTTACTTTACTTGTTTTTTTTATTAGGCTGACCCTAAGACTATGTCAGAATGAAGATGGATCACAATTTGTCTCGGTTGGGGACTATCCCTTCATTCTTATTTTTGACTATTAGTTCATGATGGGTCTTCAGCTCTCTTAATTTAATGCTCAATTTAAGGTTTTTCATCTTTCATTTTTTTCTAGGTATTTTTGCTCCTTTTTTGCTTTGTTAGGATTTTTTTACTTTACTTGTTTTTTTTATTAGGCTGACCCTAAGACTATGTCAGAATGAAGATGGATCACAATTTGTCTCGGTTGGGGACTATCCCTTCATTCTTATTTTTGACTATTAGTTCATGACGGGTCTTCAGCTCTCTTAATTTAATGCTCAATTTAAGGTTTTTCATCTTTCATTTTTTTCTAGGTATTTTTGCTCCTTTTTTGCTTTGTTAGGATTTTTTTACTTTACTTGTTTTTTTTTTATTAGGCTGACCCTAAGACTATGTCAGAATGAAGATGGATCACAATTTGTCTCGGTTGGGGACTATCCCTTCATTCTTATTTTTGACTATTAGTTCATGATGGGTCTTCAGCTCTCTTAATTTAATGCTCAATTTAAGGTTTTTCATCTTTCATTTTTCTAGGTATTTTTGCTCCTTTTTTGCTTCGTTAGGATTTTTTAACTAAGCTTGTTTTTTTTATTAGGCTGACCCTAAGACTATGTCAGAATGAAGATGGATCACAATTTGTCTTGATTGGGGACTATCCCTTCATTCTTATTTTTGACTATTAGTTCATGATGGGTCTTCAGCTCTCTTAATTTAATGCTCAATTTAAGGTTTTTCATCTTTCATTTTTAGTAGGTATTTTTGCTCCTTTTTTTGCTTTGTTAGGATTTTTTTACTTAGCTTGTTTTTTTTATTAGGCTGACCCTAAGACTATGTCAGAATGAAGATGGATCACAATTTGTCTCGGTTGGGGACTATCCCTTCATTCTTATTTTTGACTATTAGTTCATGATGGGTCTTCAGTTCTCTTTATGCTCAATTTAAGTTTTTTCATCTTTTTATTTTTTACTAGTAATTTTTGCTCCATTTTATATGCCTGAAAGAATTTCGGGCATATTATGTTATACCCTTTGGTGTCCGTCTGTCCTTCGGTCAGTCCATCTGTTAGCAATTTGGTTTCCGGAGCATAACTTAAGTTCCATTTGGCCCACAATATCCAAACTTCATAGGATGATTGTCCATATCGGGTAGAAGACCCCTATTTATTTTGGGGTCACAAGGTCACTATTACCTTTAAACTGAAGACAGTTTCCGGAGCATAACTTAAGTTTTATTTGGTCCACAATGTTCAAACTTCATTAGATGATTGTCCTTATTGGGTAGAGGACCCTACTAATTTTGGGGTCACAAGGTCAAAGGTCAAGGTCACTATTACCTTAAAACTGAAAACAGTTTTCGGAGCATAACTTAAGTTCCATTTAGTCCACAATATTCAAACTTCATTGGATGATTGTCCCTATTGGGTAGGGGACCCTATTGATTTGGGGTCACAAGGTCAAAGGTCAAGGTCACTATACCTTAAAACTGAAAACAGTTTTCGGAGCATAACTTAAGTTCCATTTAGTCCAAAATATTCAAACTTCATGGGATGATTGTCCATATCCGGTAGAAGACCCCTATTGATTTCGGGGTCACAAGGTCAAAGGTCAAGGTCACTATTACTTTAAAACTGGAAACATATCTTTTTTCTCTACTTTGTTTTCCACAACTATTCATAATATGATATTCATATGAAATATTCCCATGTCTTACAAATGCTTCATCTTTACTATAAGATCCACTTTTGGGCATATAATGCTCCTTCTAGTGGTGCTCTTGTTTTCTATTTTTACTTTTTTTCTTTTTACTTTTCTTTTTTTAAATTATTTTACTAGTTGGTCAATTTTTCTATCTTAGATTTTTTCTGTAGGTTATTTCCAGTTGCAAGTGTCGTTACTGTTGTTTGACAATATGTTCATTGTTTTAATCAGACATGCATTATATGTTTTTTTAGTTAGAAGCAAGTTATATTTAGATTTACTTAATTTTATTTAGTACTGGTTATAGTACAGATATTTTATATACTGTACTGTAGGTTGACTTGTCTTGTCAATCACTTAATAAATTATTTTGTTTTGAACTCTCATAACTCATAGTTTAATTTTTTTTTTCATTAAAATCTGTCTATAGATTTAAATCAGTTTGTAATTCATTAAGTCTTGGTAAGCAGCACATCCACTTTTACTTATTTCTTGTAATTTTGAAGTTTGTTGATAATATTTCAACATTGTTTCAATGCATTCTCAATATTTTTATACTATGATAGAAGCAAGTTATGTATCATTCATTTTCTATTTTTATAGGTGTATTTTGATTAAATTTAATTTTTGAAAATACATATATTTTAATCTGAAATTTAAAGATTTCATGGCTAATTAGCTTGAAGGGTGTAAAATTTGTCCACTTTATTCTATATTTATTTCCCTTGCTGCATTGTTTTTGTTTTAACATCGGCAACCGCAATCATTGTTTGAAGTTAGTTGAACAATATGGAGCCATCATGGTCTTCATGTCAAACATTCTACTGCAGCATGAAGTCTGCACAACGAACAAAGCTAGCAACAAATCAGGTCATATGTCCCACAAAGTGTTCATTTTGTTGAAATTCTCTCTCTTTTTTCTCTTCATAACAGCCTTGTAAATTGGCCCAACTCATGGTTGAAGACATCTAGAATACTATAAACTATTGAAAATATCCTATTTATAATAATATCATTCTTTCCATTTTCAAGGAATCTATAAAATATTTATATCACATACTCACATGCAATCTGATTAAGACACGATCTGAAATTTTTCACTCGCTTACTTGCTAAATAAGATGTGGCCAATTTCTTTCAAGGGTCACGTTCAGGTGTCCTTTCCTCATTATAATATTCATGAGAAAATCCTTTTGTTTAGAAACTTGTTTACATCGTCTAAGTCATGGACTTTGAAATGAGTTGTCCAAGCGCAGACTGTGATTAATACCGCTGTCAAATAAGCTTGCAAACCTTGGTCTAAAATAGAAATCACAAAATCAAAATGCTATTGAAAGTGTTTTGTCTACATGGAAGCTACGCATTGATTGGTCGACATATATGTCATTTCAATATGACCCTCCATGTAAACCTTAGAGATCCTGTATGACAATATTCTACAGGATATCTGTTTACAGAGATTGACACGCATGTGACTTATGTACAAATTATTTATTGTAAATATA
Organism: Mactra quadrangularis; assembly: GCA_025267735.1. Taxonomy (NCBI): domain Eukaryota; kingdom Metazoa; phylum Mollusca; class Bivalvia; order Venerida; family Mactridae; genus Mactra; species Mactra quadrangularis. The sequence continues at coordinate 52,972,929 of CM046309.1, read as the reverse complement.
AAATATATCATCAGTTTTCCCTCTGCCATACCAAATAGCTTCTTTGTTTACATACACTACATGAACCAAGTCATGCCCTACCTTATCCTACATCATGATAAGCAATATTTGACTGAGCATTGAACTTAACAAAGTGTAACATACACCGGCTGAAGGCAATAATATATAGATTAACAAAATGGTAACACAGTATAAATGTATGCACAAACTATATTTATGTAAATTTTCCTCGGGGACTACTTAGAAGTATGATTGTGATCAAACAAAATAAAAAATAAGAATGACAAAACACGAAATGTATACAAAACAAATAGTGATTGAATGAAATACTACTATATTAAATCAACACTCCGACTCAAGAGTTCCACTTTCAACATATTACCTTAAGTTACGACTCAAATTATATGACAACAGAGCACTCCAGCTCACAGTGCGTTTCAGCCATTCTAGCTAAACCAAGCCATACCAAGCTTAAACTATGTCAACTAGGCATTACAACTACATATATGTCCAAAGCCAGACGCTAACCACCTTTCTCTCTCTACGACCCAGTTCTATGCTAACTTATCTATGACTCTAACTATAGCTGAGCTTCGAATGAGAACAGGAGCCCACAGATCTTGTAGCACTTACATACAATGGAGACCTAATTAAGAAGAGTGAAGTGAACAGTCCGGAGTCACCAGTCTGACTCCCAATTTCCTCAGTTGATTTTTGCTATTTATACCCACCTGATGCCCATGCATACCAGAACTAAAATCTGATAGGTCCGTAAATGCATTTGATGCTCTTTGGAACTCTTGAATGGGAAGCACATTGGCAAGGGCCTACATTGTCTTTGAATGAGGGTATACCGTTATCCATTTACAAATGTTGCCTTGCTAACAAGGGAGACGCTAAAATGCAGTCTTGACAGTTAGTGTTAAAAAAGAAACAGGTTTTTTTGGTTTCTCTTCTCTGTTTTTATTATTTTAGGTTGAAATTATCACTTGAGGTTTGAGGTACTGATATCTATTGACCTAGCAGGTTTGGTTGGCTTTTGTCTTCATGGTAGAAATAAGAATATTTGTAAAACTGTCAACAGTCTTTAGGACTAAAACTCGATAACAGTAAGATCAATTGTATTACTGTATTTTTCATTTTACTGCTTGCTTTTCAAGAGTAATATTATTCTTACTGCTGTTACTGCTAACTTCACATCCATTCCATGACAATTCTTATTTAGACCCCCTCGGATGAATGTTGACATGCTTCATAATCATGCTATATCACAGATTTAGTGCAAAACAGTCACTGTCGTAAATCAATTTAAGCAAAGAGTGAGTTACAATCGTTTTGCGCTAAACCTGGGATATGTGCTCTCCTGGCAATTACATGTATATTGTAGAAAATTAGAATGTAGACTATGTACATGTATACCAAGTAAGCTATATAATGCAAAGACGTCTCTAAGTGAAATCTGAATATCAAATTCCCCTTTCACTAACTCATTTTTTTACCCATGTCAGCAGTTTATAAGATATCTGTGTACTGAGATTGACTTTTTGTGTGACTTGATGTGAAATACTGGTCTCAACACAAAAATCGAAAATCATTTGATTGCCCCTTAAATCCTATTGCAACTTTTTACTGCTTGTAAATATTTTGGCCAGTAAAACATATACAAATAGCTTGTTGCCCTACTTGGAAAATTAATATTGAGCCTTGACAAAACATTATTGAATTTGAAAAGAGTTATTATTGATTAAGAATATAATAAATCTAAAGTATTTTTTTCAGTTCTTAAACATTTAGCAAGGATTAATTTGTCCATTGACCTGTTATAGATGTATTCAAAATAAGTAGTTGATGGTAACTTTTGTTGGTATCTATACTGGTTAACTTGCAAGACTGTCTACAACTTATGTGAGTATTTTATTGTTTGATTACTTGTTCATTATCAATTATAGTTTTAAATAAACTACTCTACAAAATCTACTTTTAGTATGTATACAATGGAATATAAAATTCATGTTCAGATAGTTAAGTATAGCAGCATAGGGAGATCTAGCGGGGTCAGGGGGGGGGGTCCGACCCCCCTAAAATTTCCAAAATGTACCTGTCCATAAGTGTATTTCTTGTCTGTAAGTCATTTTTTAGTAGCATAAAGCAATTTTTCTCAGTGCTTAACAGAGATTTAATGGGTATGTAGTCTTTATTATTATGTTGCATTATTATGCAAAATGTGTATAATATGTTTGTAATTCGAAAGTTTGGAACCCCCCCTAGAAAAAGTTCCCCCCCCCTCTAAAAATCCTTGATCCTGAGCAGCCTACTCACGTAACCAGGTTTCCCAGAAACTACTTTACCAGTACTTGCTAAACGTTTGTTATCTTCAAAACTGAATTGTACATTACCTTTAAGTTATGAACTTAGCATCCTAAAAATATCCACTTTAAACAGTTATTTACAAATCATTTAGCTGCTTTTATTTATATGGTGAAATATCTTGTTAACTTTATGATTTCTAATGAATTAGGTAAATGATGGCATCCCCAAGTTGGTGGACCATTGTAACCTCTCAAAATGTAAAAGTTTGGACTCTGTGTGATTTTGCAGACTTTGTCCTAGGTCCACTGGCTCAATTCTATGACTGCATGCATTGTAATCACCTTTTCCAGTTATGGATGAAGATACTGTGAGATTGATTATATAAGTGTCTTCCAATGGTGATCTAGTGCTTGACATCTAAATATTACAAATCATGAGCCATGTACTCAAGAATTTCTACTTTTATCCTGTGCAAAGCAAAAATATAGTAAGCAGTTTTTTTGCATTTATTATTGGTTGTTTTCTTTCAAAGTTAGTTTTAAATTAATTTCAAAGTTAGTTTTAAATGATATGAGATTTGGCATTTGTGTACAGAGGATGCCATTCCAGTACTTGTTCTTCCCAGAAAATGCTGTCCTGGTAAATCATCCAATTCATATTTCTCTGACGCTAATACAAGTGTAAAGAACTAATACTCTAAATTAGTAGTAATTTTCATGGGGAGATAGTTAATTATGTTACGAGTAGTTTTAACCAAATTATTTTTGTCAATTTTTATTGATGCTGAACCCCTACAGTTAGTAATTATCTATAGATAACCGCTCATACCAAATTGATGAAGACCTATTTTTGGCTTCTAAATTCATTGCATGTCTATGGAAAGTATTTTCTGCAATTGCAGAAAAATTCAGAGTTTTCGTACTTGAAAAAGAAAGGGGTAGTACAATTTTTTAACTTATTCCCCAAAAAATACTGTACTTGGAAATATTGTAATTTAAGGAGACTCCCTGTACATGTAGACTTGTTTGTAATAAGGGACTTTAGTCAGTTATTTCCCCTTATAAACTCTTCAAATAGGTATACGAGGGATGATCCAAAATAACGTGGACTTTTAATACTGCTCTTACAGTTTTAAAAATATTTTTTAAAAACTTATATGGTTGTAAATCGGAACATTAGATGAATCAAACAAAGCAATAAAATTACAAAAAATTTTAATCATAAGACTGCACCATGCGTGTTCATAACCAAGGTAATGCCGATGCGGCGCGCGCCGTTATAATCACTATGTTTGAGAAACATATTGTATTGTTTCTCAGAAAATAATGAAACAAACAGCGCGAAACTTAAACAACTGACGTGTGGGTGTATACATGATGTCATGTCCAAATTTGACTTCATTTGATAAAGGCTTATGGAGAAAACCAACATTCATAACACGATCTCACCAACGCTATGAACGTTAAAATATTATCACCTGACCGGATGGAACTATGTTGCATCATACAATTTTGTCATAATCTCATAAAAAATGCCAAACAAGACGCTTAAACTGATTGAAAACTCTAAACAAAAAAATCCAGTCAGTAGAAGTTTAGTTTTGAAGTGACACGAAAAGTTTGGGAAGGGTAGAGAAAGCTTTCAAGAAAGACAGGGTGGGTGAAGACGGAAAAACGAAGCGACGGCAGAGAAATCAATTTGGAAAGCACTAAATACGGACCGAGGTCTAACCATTTGCGATTTGGCAGATAAGCTTGAAATGGGTTACGGCACAATCAAGCGCATTTTTACCGGCAACCTGCGGTGTAAAACGATTTTCAAATCTATTTGCCGTTATTTGACATTGAGTACTGTGCTGTGTGAGTGACGATGCCATTAATGTTACGAAGACGTCGTTGACGCGCGCTGGGACACTGATAGTGATAGTTTTCTAATGATCATTACTTTTTTCTGAGTCAGTATTTTTTTTTGATATTTTGTAAGAATATGCAGGACATATTCTTATTTATGTTGATGTACTATGTTTCCTGATTGTACCTAATAAACGTTAACTGTAGCAAAAGTCCACGTTATTTTGGATCATCCCTCGTAGGTCTTATTAGTTGGATTACTCAGATTTTACCCTTACTTTTCAATGTAAATTTGCCAAAATTAATCTTGAATGACTTTTTTGTAAATCATAAAATTTGTTTGAAATTCAAGGTAGGTATTTTTAAGGTAAGGAACTATCTAAATTGCATCACTTCTGTTAATATCTTAAATAACAAGAAGGATATTAGATGAAATATTTTGTTATCCTTACATAGGAATTCAATGATAAAATCCGAGGTTTCCAACTGTATGGACCTACGTACCAACTGGATTGCTTCAGATTTTATCAGGGAAAGATAACTCACTAAAGTGCCTAATTGATGTAGTATTTGGCAAACAATCGAGGGCTAATTAACAAGACTGCTATATTATTTGTAAGGGAGCTAACTCACTGTAAAACATTTGGTATAATACAGTTACCTTACAGTATTAGCTCCCTTGAACATCTGTGATCTTAAATCACTGCCTTGTGTTCATTTATACCCTTTTTATTCTAAATTAAAATGTACTGTTTTCACAATTGAATGGTTTTCTAATGTTTGTATATGTCTTCCTGTTTTTCAGAACTTTACTGATGATGTGACTAACTGATGATGTGACTAATTGATGATGTTAATTACTGATAATGTTAATTACTGATAATGTTATCTGTTTGGTTGTAAACAAGTGATGTAAGTTTTATTATTAATATTTATTTATTTTAAAGGTCGTTTGTGTAAATGCTGGACCCCTATTTGCCGTAAATATCTTTTAAACTATAACAGCGATTTTGCTAAAAAATTTAATACAATCTTATTTCAATTTTTCCTTCTAGGATTTAAATTTTTCAGAATTTTTAATAAATAAGTAAAAAAGTTTTCCATAAGTATAATTAAAAATATTTGGATTTTTTATCAAAAAACTGGCGGGAGGTATAATAAGCTGTTCTGATTATAACATTGTCATACTTCCAGTGTATTTATACCAAGTCCCTTGCGTTTACTGTAAATTTGTCGCTTAAATGAACACTGGACAGTCTACTAAATTGTAAAGCAGAGACCCATCTTTAAAATGGTACTTGTAGAATTGTATAGATTTTGACGATACAGACAACAGTGATGATGATATTGAGTTTGTATAATACTGTTATACTTTGTTATCAAATAAATTTTCTAACCAGGCCTCATATTTAGCTATTATTTTGTATCTACTGTTATGTGGCTGTTGTGATTATTGCACATACCAATTTACCAAGAGTTACTTTTTGGCTTCAAAATATGCATCGCATGTCTATGGGAAGTATGTTATGTAATTAAAGAAAAATTCTGAATTTTTGGATTTGAGAAGTAAAATGTTAGTTATGATCACTTACAAAATTTGAGTCAATTCCATTCGATAGTTATTGAGATATTTTATGGTTTTAGGGGTCCAGCTTTAAAGCAAAGGACCTATAACTCCATTTTCTGGAGAAGTAAATACATAAATATGATAAGTTATACAAAATTAATATAAGTGGCAATGATAGATTGCTGAATATCTAAGAAAAGCCGACTGCGTGAGTTGTATGGGGAGCAATGACGTCACAACACGAACACACACACCCAGGCTTAAATTTTTAATATAAAATTGTTGACTGGCTACAAATTGTAAAAAAAATAAACGCTCGATAAGTTTGCTTCATCGAGATATAGTCTGTGTAAAATTAGAAATCAAAAGTAGATTTTTGGAAAATACGCCAATTGTTTTATATAACTCGTTGAGGCGAAACAGCGTCAGTGTGAACATACAACACAACAACTTGGTGTACGTTTGTGATATAAATAGTAAAACCCTATTTACAGCAATTAAAGCAATTATTTTAAACTATGCACTCTGAACAGGTAAAAAGTGCTATTGAAGACCTCAAACTTACCTCACTTCTTAAGTTTTGTTTATCTCGACTATTCGTTATCTCGACTATTTTTCAACAGTCCCAACTAAGTCGAGATAACGAGAAATGACTGTAATTAGGTAGTTCAAGCTCAGGTTAATTCTGTTGGACTATACCTTATATGTATATATAGTGTTTTTGTTTAGGGACTGTGCCGTCTGCCTGTGGTATCGGATACAAACTTATGACTGAGCAGTATGATAGAAAACTGTTAAATCTTTGAATCTGGACCATTATTTTCTATTAGCTATTAGCCGAATCAAAGAAAAATAGTTACGACCATACACACTGTAGAAAAGCGTTCAATACCTTGTATATTATACATAAGATAATGTACATTTATAGCAGGGACAATATATGTTGCAGGCTTAGTGCAAACTGTTGTAACTCTTGAGTTTAAATATGACAGATTAGTGTTAAGCCTGCAATAAAGTGATGTGATATAACATGAACACAAGTTACTGCCAGTGATAGTTAGCTCAATTAGTTGTTTGTCTGGTTTCTAATATAGTCTCTCTGTCAGAACTACATATCTTTAGTGAGTTCAATTGTAAGACATTTAATATTCCTTCATAAGTCAGCTGCCTGGCTAGCTCAGTTGGTAGCACATAAGTCTATTGATCGAGGGGTCATGGGTTTGATTCCCGGCGGAGCTTGGTCATGAAATAATTTCTATGGCCATTCTCTTTCTTACCAATTATTTTTAATTATTTAGGGCAGTTGTCAGTCACTGACAAAAGTATGCACTTGGTAGTTGGTTAACAGCTTAATCCCGAGACTAAGCCTTTTCAGGAGGAGTGAATAGATTGACTGACCCCCGGTATATTATCTATACAGTGTGTTGCTACAGCGTTAAACCCAACAAAAACAAACAAACAAACCCTCCAAAGTCTGTGTCAATTGTATTGTAATGACAATACAATATCTTATATTTTTTCGTCAATGACATCATCTTGGAGCAGAAATGACGTCTTGTTATAATTTGTGTAAAAATTCTCATACAAAGCACAGTTCTTAGCATGAAAGAAACAGAATATTCTTTAACTTGGGAGTACGATTCTTTTTTATTCTAGCTTGTAAACTAAGGAAACCCTATTTTCATTTGTGGCTATGCTACTCGTGAAAATATTTCTTCTGGGCTCTAGGTGAAATAAAATTGATCTTATACCAAAGTTGATGAATATCCTATGTTCTTGCAGCATGTAACATGCTCTTTAATTTTGTTCTGCATTCAATCTTATTCGAACGCAGTGACTGTCTTAAACTTTCTGCTTACATACTAAATAAATGCATTTTTTTGCCTCTTTTTTTGCTCTACCCCCAGCATTTCCATGGTAACAAGGATCGGGGCTCAACTTGTTTTTCTGAAAGGCATTCACCCAGGGGATAACGTGGTCGAGTTGCATATCTGTATGATAATAAGTTATGAAATTAGAGGGTCTTGAAATAGCCCTAGCGCAATGGTGCGAAAATGGCTACTTTTCCCACATGTCGCAACCAGTAAAGGGTTAAGGTCATTTGAATGTGACCCCATGTGTACTGTTGGGAGACCCTATGATAGGAATCTGTAAGATAATATTATTTGTTTAAGGCGTCTTGTCATTTACTATGATGTTTTATTTGAACTTTTCAGGATATTATACCAGTGATTAATAATGGTTGTTGGTGAAGATAAAATTGTTATTATATGATATGATGATAGTGAATGACTGTGTACTATAACACGGATATATCATGGTAGGTGGACATTTATTTTAATGTCTCTCAATTGACTATATCTGTAGCTTTTTCAATTACCCTGAATGTTCCAAAACGTTCTGTAACATTATATTTTGAGCTCCTCTGCCACTCGCTGTGATTTTTATCAGACATATTTAGATGTTATTTGAAACTACAGGTGTTGAAGTAAACAAATATACAATCTTTTAGGAAATGAGTGATGTTTCGTTTTTAGTCCATAAATTTTGAAACATCATTCATTGCCTTAATGATCGAATATTTGTTTATTAGATTAGATTATTTGCAGTTACCGGTAATGGCCGAGGAGTTTGGAAAGTACCGTTACGGAACGTTTTGAAACATTACAGTAATTGAACAGGAATTGCTACTGGAATTCAAATATTTGGGTTTTCCCATGCTTTACAAACAAACTTTCTTTGTCACAATGAAAACATGTGTACAAAGAACAATTGAGTTTCATCCATATTCTATACTTTTCAGCAATAATGTGTAATACACTTTGTACTGCCTGTACCTGGATAGAAAAACGTACCAATTTGAGTTCCAAATTAGTTCTATTTTAGTCATCACATTAAGTTGCTATTAATCCTGTGAGTTTTCATTGCTTGCTTCAAATCCTCTGCACAAAAACTGAATCCAGCTGTAAAGTAGGTCATGAGCAAAAATATTTTAGCAGTTGATTCTGCCACACACTGGCTAATGTTGGTAGTTTTGGACAAATAAATGTATAATAGCTACATTTGCACTATTTGGATCACTCCTTTTTGGCTTTTGGCTAGAATTTTAAGAAAAACAAGTGTTTTCATTCTGCACACTATGTGACTTATACTTGGTATAAAGGAATTATGTAAACATGGCGGGCTACTGTACTTTTTCTTTTGGACTTTTTATGGGAGAAACCGAAAAGTCCAATATAATGGTACAGTTTCAAAGTATTTAGTTCTTATGAAAATAAATTTAGTTGATTTGTAATATTCATTGCTATCAATCAAATAATTTATGAAAACTGTTTTTAAATCTATGAAAAGAAAATTTCAGATTGTATTAGTTTCTCTCTGTTTTTGTCAGTTACTCTTCATTTGTTAGATTAACATGCCAAGTAGGCCTGTCAGAACAGAGGGGGCACCCCCACCCAATATTTTCATCAGTCATTGTGATTGAGGATCTTTATTTAATCTGTCACACTCAATTGATTGATATATTTGTCCTTTTTGGCAAAATCAAAATTACACACACATTTTATGGAGCAAGATGCTCAAATGCAGTGTAAAATAAAACTTCAACATGCATACATTTCTTCCATACTTTTTGAATAAAGCCCCTGTTCATACTGATTAAATATTTTAAGGATCTTTGTTCATATGGTCTTTGTCAAATTAATGATACAAAAATAATAAATTAACAAACAAATAAACTATTTAAGGTCTTAAGCTATATTCAAATAAAACTGCCTTAGATAACCAAAGATCCTAGCCCGTCTTAAGCCTGAGAAAAGGGCAAGGGTTTTTGTAGGACAAAAATTGATGTATATGATAATTAAGTACTGTTTTCGTTTCCTTGAAATTAATCTGGATAAATTAGCCCTGCCCCAATCTGAAATTGCTTTCTACGTTCCTGCTAGGTTAAAAAATTGGATTTTATAATCACATGATTGTCAGAATGTAAACAACTTTTGCTTTTTTGTGAAAGTCTTGCAGTAGCCAAAACATAGAACTAATCAAATAGTGCATAAAATTAGTTATACATTTCAATGCCTGAAAATTTTCATGTTAACCTGGGAATTGTAATTGTTTATTCGAATCCTCCTAACAAATATTTTTTGCAGATCACCTACTTCACCTTTAGATTCAATTTTCATGCAAAGGAATTGAAATAAACAATCAATATTGAAGAGACCAATTGAGAACTTTCAGGAAAAGAAAGATGGTTGTTATTTTATACACTACATCATGTCATTCAATTATTTGAGTAGTGAGAGAAATCAGCATAACGCATGTGCTTTTCTACTTTATTATTAAGTGTTATAGATCACATGACTAAAGTAAGGCTGCAGCATTTTGATTTTATACATCAATACTTAGAGGGCTCAGATTTAATTTGTATTTAGGGCACAGGGATTTTTTATTCAATACCAGCCTTTAAATTTGTCTATGAAAGTTATTATTTGCTTTGAAACAAATGTTGAAAATTGAAATAATATATTTATTCTATCAAAGGTTTAATCTCAATGTATGTATTGATATGCATTGGAATGAACTATACTATTCAATAATTAAAATCGAAAGAAAACAAATCGAATTGTATCGAATCGACTTTTCAGTGTATAGTTGCAGCCCTAGACAATAAACCTTGTATAGATGATGAAATTTATGTGAGCATATTTGTACATTATTATGAAGAGCCTGTAGTGTTTTAACCAATGACAAGGTACAATATAGTCAAATGTATTCTAGTTCAGGGTCTGTAATCATGTGATCTACTACAACAACTTACGAGGTAAACAAAAATTACTTTTATTTTCATTTTTACATGAGGTTTCGCCATGTTTAGTAGTGGACTGTGGCAAATTCACATCAAAATTTGTCGCGGACGATTATATTCGGTTGTGGGTGTGCAAATATAGGGATAATTACCACTGCAATCAATATTGTCCGCATTACGCGGTAACAAGCAGACGATAAGAAGCATGTGTATATCTTATCTAGTTTATGTGAGGTAAAGGTCCCTTGTATGGCTTCCATGAGTTGTATACAGCCATTATACTCTACCAAAACCCCATGTCTTACAGCGCTATGGGTGCTTTGATTCTTTGCAGACTAATACTTGAATGACATCAAATTGTGCATACGATAACTACTATCTTTTTTTACAAGGGATTATTGCCAAGTTGTTACAATGTTGGCCTGGTAATCATTGGATAGCCAGCTTCCCCTTTGGTTTGAATCCTTTACACAAATAAATTTTACTAATGACCTTGTTTACTAGGGGTGTAACAATACGGTAAAAACCGTATTGCAATATATTGCAATATGCAAAACCTGTATTGCAATATATTGCAATACGTACCGGTTTTTGCGTAGACATGCAAAACATGAATTATTATGCATGTTCATCATCCTTATTGGATCAGCACAACACGTATACATACATATGTGTATTTTCAAACGATCTCTTGTATAAAATGATGTATAATTTTGGAAAATGCGTGTTTTGAAACGCACTTCTAAAGATATTTTTTCTCTCATTTGACTAAATGTTTTAAGCACCATAAGATTATTTCACATTTTTAATGCAATTTAACATTTATTTAAACATTTAACTTCAAGATTATGATAAAACAAACAGTACGACACATAACTACAAAAACCGGTTCAAGGAAAAACGAACCGGTTAAAAACTGTTAGAATTCGTATTGCAATATTAACCGGTATATCGGTTAGCCGTTACACCCCTATTGTTTACTGTTAAGTTCAATTTTTATGCAGCTGATATTTAGCTTATGATCAAGTTTTACTAAACCAACTGGGTACTTTTTAGGGGAGAGAAAGGAAGTAGGTTTTTTTGGGGAGAGATAGGTAGTAGTTAATTATTTTATGCTCTATATGATGTCATTTAATTTGATTATTTGTCTAATAAGAGAAGTCAATGAACATGTATAGTATAGGACAACAATTGAATTATAATTTACAAACTGGCATCTTCCTCGTAAAAAACTTTGAAATCTTAAGATTGAGAAAAAAGTAATTTGGAAAAATTAAGTGATTCTAAAATGAAAGATATAGGAGAAAATTTCAATACCACTGATCTACAGTGTCATCTATAATTTCATTTACAAATTCAATTTATAGTACATAATTTTTTCATTTTTATTTTTTACTGGATTTTAACGCTGTGTCAACACAATTTAGGTCATTTACGGCGTCCAGCGCACCTAACCTAGCTTTCCTGGATCATTGTCTGTATAACCAGTACTCACCTACCCTTCCACAAGGCCAGAAACTTCTCCATATTATCTAATCAATGGAGGAAAATCAACATTGTCAAATTTTCATGGAAGGGTATAACCTCCCCAGATGGGATTCGATCCTACACCCCCTCGGGCACAAGATTCCAAATCCCTGCACGCTACCAACTGCGCTATCAACCCGGTTGTACATAAAATAACCATCACATTTCTTTGCCTAAAATGAGTTGTTACTGTTTACTCTGAATCTTCTGTACAAATTTTTTTTTTACTTAGGCTGCAACAATTCACTTAAATGTTGATTCGATGTGATTCAATTCTTTTTTTAGATGAGATTTTTTCCCATTTGATTCATTTAATAGTATGATTTATTCAAAATGTAAAATGATACATTCATTTGAGTTTAAAACTACATTGTAACTTATTTTGATAAATAAAATTGTCACTTAAATTTTTAATATTTATGTCAAAACAAGATAAAAAAAGCAAATAAATTTTCATACTGATTTATTTATCACTAGATTATCATTAAAACTGAAAGACTTAAATCCTAATGACTTTGATTGACTAGTTTAAAGGCTGGTATTGGGTAGAAAATCACGGGTTTCAAATTGAATCAACGCACTTGCAATTGATTTTCGACATTGAATCGATTTTTAATCATTGCAGCCTTGTTTTTTGTGACATGATTTTTGGCTTGACTTAGTTTGTGTATGTAGGATTTAGAGCTAATGGTCTAAACTCACAGGTTCAGTTTGAATTGTTCAGGGAAAGAAAAGTAGCATTTATTTTATGCACTGGTTTTCATTCAATTTTCTGTCGGGAAACAGAAATTGGCGAAAACACAATTTTATATGTTTGATTTTAGTGTTGTATAGTTGGTTTTTACTCAACTGTCAATACATGATATTTTAGTGGCTTCATGTCTAACACTCATGACATGATAGTATGCATTCAATCACTGTGAATTTTTTTCAAACTTTGACTGTTGAGCAAAACGGACTATAATTGTAGATGACAATGACTATAGACCATCATGTTAAGTCCAAGGAAAAGTTGTACTAGCGATGGCATTGTAGATTGCAAATTTTGTACCGGCAAATTTGTTTGAAGGGATATAGGGAGATCTAATAGGAAAAACTTGTACAAACAAGTACAGTAAAATTTATTTAACTGGTGCAAATATTAACCCCTTGTATTTAAATACCCACTACAATACTTCTGTACTTAGTATTGGTAAAATAGGCACCTATATCTATGTAAATTAGCAAGGTTAATGTGTGCACCACTGACAGTTAAATAATGATTTAACTATTGGTGTCAATATGTAAAACAAGAAAGTGAATCACTGAGTTTTTTTTACCATTTTGTTTGTCTTTTTTTACAGGATCATCCTCAGAGGTCTGCTCCATATAGTATATCAATGAGCTAGATCACAGAAAACTTGAAACTGAAACGTCCTGTTTCATATTTGCGTCATTTAGTGACAAGATAAAAAGACATGTAAAGGTATATTTTGGTTATTGTAGTTGCTTTAACTGATAGCTCATGAAACATTAGATTCTAAGCTGTTATTTTACAACTCAGCTCGTGGACAACTCAACTTGAAGTAGGGACAAAATTGGGAGGGCCAATACCTTTATAATTCAATGATTTCAATTAAACCAGATAACTTTAATCAAATAATAATTATTAAACATTAAATTATTTATTACAAGGGAGATAACAAGTAATATTAAAAACTAACTTAAACAAGACAGTCAGAATTATCTCCCTTATAAAAGAAAATTATTGAACAGATTTTGCCTTAGTTAGAATATTTTATTAGTTATTTAAGTTATTACAATCTTCTTGTGGTTATCAGTTTATTCCAAAAGTGTAAGTTTATTATGTTGTGAAAATATTTATGAAATAAAAACAATGATTATTAGCAATTAAGAGTATGGTTGTAAAATGAGAAAAGTATTAGATATGATGATATGGCATGCTAATGTAAAATATTGTATTTTTTCCATATTAAAAATGTATAGTTTAATATTATGATAACTTGCTCATTAAATCTTTGTTTAATTTTACTCATTTGGACATTTATTGAGTGTTTAATTTTACTCATTTGGACATTTCTCAATAAAAAGAACATTATTTAGTGTATTTATAATAAGTTAGACAAACTGCCATCAATAAGGCTGTTAACATTTTTTTTAATTCAAGTTACAAGATTTTGTGTATTAGAAAAAATATTAATGCGATAATAAAGGTAGAATTTCCTAATATAATATTATATAAAAAAATTCTAACCACAGTAAAACACTTTTTCGGAAAACTTGAGACATATAATATTTTTAATGTTTTCACCACAGAGATCATATTATTCAAATTTTATTAACTATTATTTTATTACTATTTACATATAGAAGGGAGTAAATAACTCATTTTTGTCAAACCTTTTCATTAATAATTCTATAACTGAGTACTGTTTTATGAATCTATCCATGCATAATATCAACATTGAGGGCTGAACAAAACACTGCCTTTATTTTCAAATGGAGTTACAATAGTGTTTCATTCAGAGCTTGACATGATGTAATGACTTAAAATTATTAAGATTTATAAAAATCTGTTTTAGCTTTTAGATATATCAATGACTGTAAGTTGGTACTATGAAAATTCTAGCATTAGCCCAACAATTTTTTGTTTTAAATCATAAATATTTACACAACATGATAATCTTACATTTGATAACAAAATTAGAATGAACAATGTGTTATAACTTTTATAACTAATGATTTATCAAGGGCTAAACCAAGCACTGTTGTTACTTTCTTTATTTCTTTTTAATGGGGTTACAATAGTGTTTTGTTCAGCCCTCGATACGATCCTCATTGAGTTTCTGGGTTGAGTTGTCCACAGGTTGGGCTTTTTGTACTTATTATAGTCTGTTTTTCTCAACTGTCAAAGCGTGAATAATTTCACGGTGACTGAATGTATTGTTTTTGTACTGGCGGCCTAATTGTTATTAAATATATCTTGACTAAAACATATCATACAGAGTAAACAGCTTTACTCGATCATAATACACTTTCGGAAACTCATGGTTGTATCACAACAATCATTTTAACAAACTAAATTTTTATTCATATTTTGACAGTTAAGAAGAAACGAACTATAGTTGAGTTGTCCCTACTATGAGCTGAGTTGTCTTCATGTTGAGTTTGTCTGACCTTTCTCATCTTAGATCAATTGTTTGATAATTTCAGATGAGAGCATATGTGCAAACAAACAGGCATAGAAACCATTCCACTATGATGTCACAAATGTTACAGTTTCTACAAAAAAAGTAAAGAATCTGCCTTAACTCAGAGATTAAAAGAGCTGCAAGTATTTTAATTCTTGTCAGATTTTCATGATACCCTGGAAAACCTACTTACATTTTGTCGGTCGGCTGCCAAAAGGTCATAACTATGCTTTTTGACAAAAATGACTTTGACTGCACGAAGTACGCCAAAGCGATTCCCCCCTTGTCTCAAAACGTCGTACACGTAAGCCAATCAATACCCGAAATATTGTCATGAGATGAAATATAGTAACTCCGTTTTGTTTTTTGAACAACGATCAAAATATCGTATCTCACACTTAACACTCCATTGTTGATAAAAAATGATCATGCAGTTGGATTTTTTTCTTTTAAGAGGTAAAATATGTTTTATTTCAACCACTTTATTCATTTAACATTAATTTTGTGTGTTTATCTTATATGATTTGCATCTTGTGGCTTTTTATTTTGTAAGAAACGATTGAAAATAGTTTGTCATTTCGGTTCCACTAATGATGACAAGGATTCTACACTAGCAATTAAATTAAGAAGCAGAAATAATGCATTTATTACATTTTATTGTTTGCAAGCATGGGAAACAGTTATCTTTGACGAATGTTGCAATAAATGAATTTTATGTCTGTCTAATGGGAGTTATGACATTTTGAAACAAAACATTATTATTTTTAGTTGGATAATTTTTAGATACGACTTTTTAATACAATGGTTTTTTCCTTCTCCTGAAAACTTTGAAAAAATGAGATACGAGGTTTTGGCAGCTGACCGACGATTTTCCAAACACTATCTATTCGAAGAAAATGATGACAACTTGAAATTGTAGCGTGCTGAAAAGTGGCGTTGAAGATGTGATGTGCACACACCCCTCTGTTTAACCTTGCATAGGTATCATGGAAATGTGACTTAAATTAAAATATTTACAGCTCTTAAAATGTCCAGAGTAGTAGTGATTTCTTTACTTCTTCTTCTGGAAACCATAGAATTTGTGACATTGTAGTCATGTGGTATTGCCAGTTTGCCACCCTGTATACTGTGCCATTCAATAGTATCTTTACACTTTACACATTTTTTCAATTAAATTTCATCACAGATGTATTTAGCTATAATGATTGTAACTATTGATAGTAGTAACATTTTAAAGGGGATCCAAGGGTACGGAATTCCTATACCTGACTTGTGCGACTTGTACATTTTTGTCTGCAGACAACTCAATATTTCTATCCTACTTATACATGAATGAGTAATATTTTTTAGCTAAATATTATATTAAATATTTTGCATTGTACATGTATCGTAGCAAAACTTAATTATGTTGATGTTTCAATGCTTCAATGAACTATCTCTGTGTCAATAAATTATTATTACTTACAGTTTGTATTTTATATAATAGTTTTCAATACTTTGTTTTGAGTATTGAACATCTGGGCAAGTGCATTTTGATCTAGAACAAGTTGATTTTTAGATTTCTTTTGTCTGAAGACAAGAAGAAACAATCTGGAATTTCACACTCCTGGTATTGAGAAATGATAATTTATAAAAATGTTATCATATCAATTATTGGTGAAATTAAAATACAAATTAAGTATTTACTTTACTAAAACATATTTTATTGTCAAATAGTTAACATAGATTAAATATTTTATGTATTGAGAGGAAACCACATAGACTGCTTGTTACTGTCAGATAATGTTATCAAAAGGACTATTAATTCAACCGAACAGTATATTGCTGTGCTGAATCTAACTGCACATGACTGTCCAATGTCTATGTCCGCAACATTTTTTCATCTGTTTCAAAATATGTCGCTTAATAAGACCTGAATTGCTAATGCAATCCATGTAAAAAATGACAATGGGGTCTGGCCACAAGTATTTACAATATTGTAATAATGTATAAAGGTAATAATGGATGGTACTGTTTATGGGCTAGTGGTCCAGTAGCATAAGACTTCTTTCTTAGCAACATCTAACCTGGTAGTTCAAGTTTTGTAACTGGTCCTAGCAGTTCTATACTGTTCTCAGCTAGCCTGACTTTCATATTATCTGTTCATGTGTAAAATAGATTTGGCTATTTAAGAATATTTAGTAGTAAATGAATTAATACACCAGGTTTTACCACCATGGTTCCATTTACAATGTTAAAAATGAATCGAAAAGGAAAACTGTTTAACATGTTCTTAAGGTAGAATTCCCCTTATACAAATCTATATGTAAATCTGATACTTAACTTGTATTTTATTCTTAGATTATGTTAACTAGAATCTTTTACTGGCAAATTTAAGATAACACAATTATTCATATCAAAGGGAGATAATTATTCACTTTGATTAAAAACAATTTATCAGTTACTTTGCAACAGACTTTTGTTTGATGAATCTAATTCATGCTTAATTAATAACATGATGTTAGGAATGACAAATATTATGTTTTTGTAATGATTTATCGTGATTTTGAAAAATATGAATGACTGTAAAATAGCATTATGGGAATTCTACCTTAGAATGTTATTGTTTGCTTTTCAAAACATGAATAATTTCATGGTGATTTTGTTAATGTGTTAAATGATAGTTGTATAATAAGCTTTTAGCCTAAGTATTTTAGGTGTTTATATAAAATTATCCCATATAGTCACTGTTAAATTATTCAAGCTTTGAAAGGTATGAAAATCAAAATGCAAATACATAGAGTTCAATTTTATTCAACTTTCAGTGGCACATAAATTAACCCCATTGATTTAAATATTCTTTACAGTACTTCTGTACTCTTGATTGATAAAATTAAATTCAAATCACCAGAGTTAATGTATGCTCCACTGACAGTAGAATAAATTTGAACATTGAAATAATGCCCACTTATGTTTTTCATTATATTGATAGTTATCTCCCTTGGTTATTTCAGAGCTAGAATGTATTTAGTTAAGTTATGAATGGTTATGATGACAATAAAACTAGATATCTCTACTCTACAGACTTCTCTCACCAGAACATTCAACTATACAGAGCAGGTACTTGAATGCCTAGATTTATTCTATATGAAATGTGTTATGTCAGAGTCTGGTATAACTCCACCCACAGACAACTCAACCTGAAGTTGGGAATGCTCAACCTGTGGAAAACTCATCCTATATCATATTTTATTTTTAAGTTTATCAGATATGCAAGCTATTGAAGAATAAAGTTAATGATTATTTAGTATTTACATGTAACTATGGAAAAGTTATTAGTTCAGTTTTCTCTTTTTCTCAGTTAATTTATACTTACCAAACCATAATTGACCAAACTTTAATGAAAAATAAATTAAGATATAGCTGAGCCATCCTTTTAATGTAGGAAAATGTCTCACCAAACCCATAGCTATGTTTAATTAGTGTTTCTGTATAAACCTCTGAAAACTAGACATGCGCCTAGCTACCAGTACGCAGAGTAAGCAGAGTACGCAGCTGCGTACAAATTGGTCCAGAAAATCGTTTAAGCACAAACGCCAAAAATGCAATAAAAACTAAGGCCTGGGGGTATGAGATGTAAAACAGAACTGCTCATTATTTTACTAACCTTATGTCAAGTTACGTTTCAATGGGACTTGCTTTTAAAATTGTAAGTCGAGTTTGCGGTTTAAATTCGTTGTTTGTCTTTGACTCCAGACTATATAATTCTTGAACGCTGGTTTGAAATGATTGGTAATTGGTACGAATGTCTTCCCATATTTGTGCCCGGAATGAATTATACAAACTCCTTTAGAATAATTAACAAATTGCTCCTGAGATGATCTACAGAAAAACAAATTCGGGGATGGCATGCCCTTGACCCCTTAGAATTCTGCGTACACATTAAAAAGCCCTTGCTACGCCTCTGCTAGACTTTTTGATCAGTCCAGACCAGGTCCTGTTTTCAGAGTTTTTACTGTATATAGTTTTAGAAAAGTGAGAATAACATTTAAAATTTAGTGAATTTTAATTTTAAATTATCATTTTTGTAGTGTAGTCAACTAATAATAATATATGATACATGTTGAGTTGTTCTGGGATTGTGTTGTCTTTGGGTTGAGTTGTCCGTACTTCATGTTTAGTTGAGTTGTCTTGATCTGGTATTATCCAATTGGGACCTGCATTGTTTGAAGTCAAAGACGGTTTATAATTATACAGTGGCAACCAAATAATTGGAGACATTCACTCTCTGAAGGCTCTGTATAGCTTTTATTGACAATTGTTAATTTTAAAATGTTTTTAGTTATGGTTCTTCTTATAGTTAAGTCTACAAAAGTAATATAAAACTTTGTTTATAAAAAAGCATGACATTGATCATAGTTTAGGATGCTTTGTAATGTCAGATGCTGACTCTTGTAAATGTGATGCGTTTATTAAAATTGTTTTAATTTTATCACCAACATTACAAACTGTACTTCAAAAATGATGTTTCCTTAAAATGAAATTAAAGAATTTTAGTCGTAAACATTTGTCTACAAACTCTTGGTTGGCACAGTACACATATATTGTATAATACATGTACTAGTTTTTATACCCAAGTGCACAATTAATGGCTAGTTTCTTAACTATGATTAGTTATACATGTGTGAATGGTAGAAGAGTATGTGAAGTCGGCAGCACAGCAGTAACTTCAGTAATTGTACTGCTAGAAAGTTTGTAGTTTAGCAGTAAAACTTTTCTGCTAAAAGTTTCAGCAGTCACCTGTAAAACTTTTGAAAATGATGGTTGTATTGCTCCAACTTTCAATCATAATTGTAATGGTTATGACAGCAATGATGACAGTCAAGTTGAAATATTGAACGCGTATTATCATATAAATCCAATTCGAAGAAATAATATAATCAGAATGTAAATTTTAGGAACTGTTCTGAATGTTAAGTGCTGTCGACATCACCTAGCTTTAATGTTATACCTGTACATAAAAATGAAGAAAATATCAATATTAAACTGACAGAAAGTTAGGAGAAATAAGATGCACAAAATTGTTGCAGTAAAGTTTTACTGCTGTACTGCTGACATTGCTGCTGATTTCACATACATGATCGATGGTTTTTATATGACCAAGATTTTGACTTTGTCATTTGAATTCGCAGAAGGTGTTGTATTCCAACATACAAAATCATAGGCCTAGTCTAAATCGCAACATCAGAATTGTTCAGTCCAATGAAAAGAAGGTAATGATCACTGAAGATAGCAAGTTTTATGCAACACTTCTGTTAAAGCATTATATAATTATAAAAAAGAAAATGTTTTAGTTGGTAACTATTCTCAACTCTGTAGTGAAGTCTGTCAAAATATCACACTTGTTTGTTTTATTTCAGATTGTTATGAACAGAAGTACTCATCAAGCATTTCAAGATGGTGAATGTAAAACTATTAGTCACTGCAGAAGAAGAATCCTCCCAATGAATTATATGTTCATTAGGTCCAATTTTTCGAACAAGTCGTCTCGGACTTTTTGTCCTTGAGATGTTTGTTGTCCATATACGCCTGTCCTGCTGAAGTTGAATAAGTCATCTCGGACTTTTTGTCCTTGAGATGTTTGTTGTCCAAATACGCGTGTCCTGCTGAAATTGAACAAGTCCTCTCGGACTTTTTGTCCTTGAGATGTTTGTTGTCCATATACGCGTGTCCTGCTGGAATTGAACAAGTCGTCTCGGACTTTTTTGTCCTTGAGATGTTTGTTCACTTACGTGTGTCCTGCTGAAATGTTGTCCTTGAGATGTTTGTTGTTCAATTTCATGTACTTGATTGATATTCTTTGGTCCGTTTATATTTAACAAGTCGTCTCATACTGTTTGTCCTCGAGATGCTTGTTGTCCAAGTAAATTTATTAAACTGTGTTGTTGTTTTATAATTAAGAAATAAATAAACCCAAGGATTCGTACCAATGAAATTTATATCAACAATTTCGATCCTGGGGACGTTTGTTTACATTTTAATTCGTCCCCGAGATATTTCGAACCAGAATTATTTGAGTACGAAAATATTTGGGGACGAATCTGTTTATATTTTGATTCGTCCCCGAGTAATTTCGAACCACAATGTTTCGGTATGAAAATATTGGGGACGAATCATGTTTACATTTTGATTCGTACCCAAGATATTTCGACCTAGAATTTTTTGGAGTACGAAAATATTTGGGGACGAATAATGTTTACATTTTAATTCGTTCCCGAGTAATTTCGAACCACAATGATTTGGGTACGAAAATATTTGGGGACGAATCATGTTTACATTTTGATTCGTACCCGAGTTATTCCGAACTAGAATTTTTTGGAGTACGATAATATAAGAGGACGAATTATGTTTGCAACTTTATTCGTCCCTGAGTTATTTCGAACCGAAATGTTTTGGGTACGAAAATATTTGGGGACGAATTATGTTTACTGTTTGATTCGTCCCAGAGTAATTTCGAACCAAAATGTTTTGGGTACGAAAATATTTTGGGACAAATCATGTTTACATTATGATTCGTCCACGAGTTATTTCGAATCACAATGTTTCGGTACGAAAAAAAGTAGGGACGAATCGTGTTTACATTTTGATTCGTCCCCCAGTAATTACGAGCCACAATGTTTTGGGTACGAAAATATTTGGGGACGAATCATGTTTACAATTTGATTCGTCCCCGAGTTATTTCGAACCAAAATGTTTTGGGTACGAAATATTTGGGGACGAATCATGTTTACATTTTGATTCGTACCCGAGTTATTCCGAACTAGAATTTTTTGGAGTTCGATAATATTTGAGGACGAATTATGTTTACAACTTTATTCGTCCCAGAGTAATTTCGAACCAAAATGTTTTGGGTACGAAAATATTTTGGGACGAATCATGTTTACATTATGATTCGTCCACGAGTTATTTCGAATCACAATGTTTCGGTACGAAAAAAAGTAGGGACGAATCGTGTTTACAATTTGATTTGTCCCCGAGTTATTTCGAACCAAAATGTTTTGGGTACGAAATATTTGGGGACGAATCATGTTTACATTTTGATTCGTACCGGAGTTATTCCGAACTAGAATTTTTTGGAGTTCGATAATATTTGAGGACGAATTATGTTTGCAACTTTATTCGTCCCTGAGTTATTTTGAACCGAAATGTTTTGGGTACGAAAATATTTGGGACGAATTATGTTTACAGTTTGATTCGTCCCAGAGTAATTTCGAACCAAAATGTTTTAGGTACGAAAATATTTGGGGACGAATCATGTTTACATTTTGATTCGTACCCAAGTTATTTCGAACTAGAATTTTTTGAAGTACGAAAATATTTGAGGACGACTCATGTTTGTAACTTTAATCGTCCCTGAGTTATTTCGAACCGAAATGTGTTGGATACGAAAATATTTGGGGGACAAATCATGTTTACATTTTGATTCGTCCCAGAGTAATTTTGAACCAAAATGTTCTGGGTACGAAAATATTTGGGGACTAATCGTGATTACATTATGATTCGTACCCGAGTTATTTCGAACAACAATGTTTCGGTACGAAAAAAATTAGGGACGAATCGTGTTTACATTTTGATTCGTTCCCGAGATATTTCGAACCAGAATTTTTTGGAGTACGAAAATATTTGGGGACGAATAATGTTTACAATTTGATTCGTCCCCGAGTTATTTCGAACCACAATGATTTGGGTACGAAAATATTTGGGGACGAATCATGTTTACATTTTGATTCGTACCCGAGTTATTCCGAACTAGAATTTTTTGGAGTACGATAATATAAGAGGACGAATTATGTTTGCAACTTTATTCGTCCCTGAGTTATTTCGAACCGAAATGTTTTGGGTACGAAAATATTTGGGGACGAATTATGTTTACAGTTTGATTCGTCCCTGAGTTATTTCGAACCAAAATGTTTTGGGTACGAAAATATTTGGGGACGAATCATGTTTACATTATAATTCGTCCCCGTGTTATTTCGAATCACAATGTTTCGGTACGAAAAAAATTAGGGACGAATCGTGTTTACATTTTGATTCGTCCCCGAGTAATTTCGAACCACAATGTTTTGGGGACGAAAATATTTGGGGACGAATCATGTTTACAATTTTATTCGTCCCCGAGTTATTTCGAACCAAAATGTTTTGGGTACGAAAATATTTGGGGACGAATCATGTTTACATTTTGATTCGTCCCCAAGATTTTTGGAACCTGAATTTTGGGAGTACGAAATTATTTGAGGACGAATCATGTTTACAATTTGATTAGTCCCCGAGTTATTTCGAGCCAGATTTTTTTCGGGTACGAAAATAATAAGGGACGAATCTTTGTTTACTATTTGATTCATCCCCGAGTAATTTCGAACCAAAATGTTTTATGTACGAAAATATTTGGGACGAATCATGTTTACATTTTGATTCGTCCCCGAGTTATTTCGAGCCAGATTTTTTTCGGGTACGAAAATAATAAGGGACGAATCTTTATTTACTATTTGATTCATCCCCGAGTTATTTCGAACCAAAATGTTTTGGGTACGAAAATATTTTGGGACGAATCATGTGCACATTTTGATTCGTCCCCGAGTTATTTCGAACCAAAATGTTTTGGGTACGAAAATATTTGGGGACGAATCATGTTTACATTTTGATTCGTCCCCAAGATTTTTGGAACCTGAATTTTGGGAGTACGAAATTATTTGAGGACGAATCATGTTTACAATTTGATTCGTCTCCGAGTTATTTCGAACCAAAATGTTTTATGTACGAAAATATTTGGGACGAATCATGTTTACATTTTGATTCGTCCCCGAGTTATTTCGAGCCAGATTTTTTTCGGGTACGAAAATAATAAGGGACGAATCTTTGTTTACTATTTGATTCATCCCCGAGTTATTTCGAACCAAAATGTTTTGGGTACGAAAATATTTTGGGACGAATCATGTGCACATTTTGATTCGTCCCCGAGTTATTTCGAACCAGTATTTTTTAGAGTACGAAAATATTTGGGGACGAATCATATTTACATTTTGATTCTCACCCGAGTAATTTCGAACCACAATTTTTGGAGTACAAAAAAACATTTTGAGGACGAATCATGTATACATTTTGATTCGTCCCCGAGTTATTTCGAACCAAAATGTTTTGGGTACGAAAATATTTGGGGAAAATTATGTTTACATATTGATTCGTCCCCGAGTTATTTCGAACTAGAATTTCTTCGGGTACTCTACTGTGAGGGGATGAATCTTTGTTTACATTTTGATTCGTCCCCTAGTTTTTTCGAACAAGATTTTTGTGGATACGAAAATATTTGGGACGAATCTTTGTTTACTTCTTTATTCGTCCCCAAGTTATTTCGAAACAAAATTTTTCGTGTTCGAAAATGTGTAAAGACGAATTTTTTTATCATTTTGATTCGTCCTCAACATTTTTTCGTTCACGAAAATATTTGGGAATATTTGTTAAAATTATGATTCGTCCCCGAGTTATTTCGAACTGAAATTCGTTTGGGTTCGAAAATGTTTGAGAGCGAATCTTTTTTTACATTCTTATTTTTTCTGGAGTTATTTCGGACCAGAAATTTTTCGGTTACGAAAATATTTAGGGACGAATCTTCGTTTACATTTTTTTTTCATCCCGAGTTAGTTCGAACCAGATTTTTAACTGGGGACGAAAATATTTTGGGGATGAAACTTTGTTTACATTTTGATTCGTCCCAGTGAAATTTCGAATCTAACATTTTTCCGGTTACGAAAATATTGGGGGACCAATCTTTTTTTACATTTTGATTCGTTCACGCGTTAGTTCGAACCAGATTTTTTCCGGTTTTGTAAATATTTGGGAACGAAAATTTGTTTACAATTTGATTCGTCCCCGAGCAATTTCGATCCCAACATTTTTCCGGTTACAAAAATATTTGGGGACAAACGTTTGTTAACATAATGATTCGTCTCCGAGTTATTAAGAACAATTATTTTCCGGTTTCCGGTTACAAAAATATCTGGGGACGAATGTTTGTTTACATTTCTATTCCTCTTTGAGCAGTTTCGAACCCAACTTTTCCTGGTTACGAAAATATTTGTAGACGAATATTTGTTTATTTTTTTATTCGTCCCCGAGTAAAATCGGTTATGAAAAAGGCTTTGCCCTTAAAATTTCGTAACCGGAAAATCTAGGTAAAATATTTTTTGGTAACGAATAAAAGGATTTTTTGTCCCCAAACTTTTTGTACCCGTATTTCGTGCGACATTTCTAGGAAAGAACCAAAATATAAACAATTAATTTAATTTCCATATTTTCTATGTACGGATCAAAAGTATTCGTCCCCAATCTTTTGTTAGATATTTATTAGATAAGTATTTAAACAAACAAATGAAATTTTGTTGCTCTTGACATTTAAAGTGAATGAGTATCTGCATGAAACAAAGTTCGTCGTTCTAAGAAACCAGAGCGAACGGCGTAACCCTGAATACGATTTGCACTTAACCCGGATACAACAAGGATATTTGACATTGGCCGTCATGAAATCGACGTGTACCGGTGTACCTAAGAGCGCAAATGTCGTCATCCTAACGCCGACGATTGGTAATTAAAGGGATTCTGAATTTCCCCCTTATTTGTACTAACTGCATGTACATATAGATGGTTTAACATACAAAGAAATATCAGTATGTTTTATATAATTTTATTTTTCGTAAATGAATTGATATTACATTCAAATTCACACACTTACAAATTGAAAATTGGCACCATCTTTGATAATGATGTTAGTATTTTTTCATTAAGGATGAGGTTGTTTTTTCATTTCTCTAAATACACACACGTATAGATATATTAATGTACATAAACATGATTATAAAAGGTAACACTCGAACTGGGAATCGCGGCCATATGTTCACTATATACATGTATACATATAATTAAAAAAGACTATAAAAAGGGTAAGAGATTTGCGCACGTAGAAAACGTGTTAATTCGTTAGTAAAGTGTGTATTTGAGGTAGCCAAACTATAATATTTATATAGATTGAAATTAAATTCAAAGTGTATCTCTGAATTACAATATGACAAAGTTTTGGATACTTCAGGTAGGTGGTTTATGGACTTATAAAAATCTTTTAATTTCTATAATCAAAATGTGAGAAAGATGTGGAAGCATGGTGCATGTAGTACAAACTTTCACGATACTAATAATATAAAGGCAGCTACTGGCCGGTGATTAGATGCCATTGAAAATTCATAATTGCACTGAGCAAAATCGAATTCTCGTCCCAGGATCTCACCGCAACATCCACCAGCGTCAGTGTCTGTGCATTACATCAACCAACTAACCTTCATGTACCGTATAGCAGCATGCAATTATATACATGTACTGTACATGTACAAACATAAGTGACAAATTCATCCAATTTATGTATGTCAGCTCTGAGACACGTAATAGCTCTACGTCAGATTTTACATGATATAGGTCATTTCTAGGATGAATCGTTTTAGATATTTAGCTCTTAGAATTTTCCTGAATATTTACGCACTTTAAAAACCCACAATGCTCATGTGATATAACACAGTGTGACCATATTTCTCTCGTGATATACGTCAAAACCAGATAATGAAATCTCATTATTTGTTTCTGAATTATTTTGTCTGGCCAAAGAAGTCATTTTCTTCCACTTTGATTATTTTGACCACGGGTATTTTGGCTAAATTCATCGATCTGGTTTTCTTTACCATCTAAAACAAACAAAATGAAGTGTCAATGGTCTATTGAAAAACTATATTTTTAAGTTCTGCGCGTTACGTTGTATAGCGACCGAACGTATGTCTTCACCGTTTTGTATGCAACATACGGGTTGTTTTTAAGGTGTCTGTCCTGTGAAGTTTCCACTACATATTTCTATAAAAAGTAGCCAAGTTTCAGTGTCTCAGCTGACATTCACAACTAGATTGAGCAATAATTATTGATATCCTGTGAATCCTCCACACTAGACCGGCAAAATAAAACCAAGAAATGTGGGTTATGAACGTTTTAATTTTTCACCATTTCACATTGTGTACATGAAAGTTGGGAATTCCCATTCTTAAAGGTCAAAATGGCCGCAGTACACTAAATTCTAGATCTTCCACCACAAGAAGTAGTCCTAAAAAGAATACACAAAGTGGTCAGAATATTGTCCTATAGGGATAGAAAATCTAATTTGGGTGAAAATTCTATCATTTTGACACATACTAACAGAGTCACAGCCACCCAAATGCAGTCAAACTAAATCATTAGAACTACTTTCGCAGTGTACAACGACCCGGAAGCACTTCCCCACAAGACCGACACCTAAATACGGAACAATGAAACATCTTTGTTTAATCGCGGTATAAGTAATTGCACTGGGATACCATGTAACATTTCAATATCAACCAGTGCTTATATCATACGTTAAGCTAAAATTCCAAAGACTTGGGGAAGTTTCCCGGAGAGTTTTAATCTGTAAAGCGTCCATCCAACAACTTCGGTACAATGTACATTTAAAATAATCAAACGACTGCCCAACTGTTTGAAATGTCAGTATGCTATACAATTTTCTATCTTTTTGGACTACATAGTATGTACATTGTATTGTAGAATGTGCATTGTGCAATATAAAATGAATTAGGTCTATACAAAAAATTTTAAGTTACCACCAGATTGATGACGGCTTCAAACTCTTTTGAGTGTACAAATCTACTATTCAAAATCTGGAATATAAGCTCGACTAGGATAACATATGCATGTTAGTTAAAAAAAATAATGCAACATACGCAGTATCATTTGTATTTAGGAAAATGAATGATTGGTGTAACTGTTCTTGACAGGTGGTATTATTTAAGATGCGGTTGTTCAAAACGTTACTGCTAATAAGAAAGGTTAAATTTTATAGGCGGCCATTATGTTATAAGCCTAAGGTGGGTGTTGCTGGGAGGGGGCTGTTTGTGGGGGATTACTGAAAAGATAAGTGGCTGTTGTTGACAGGTAGTACATGATAGAAAAAAGTTTCACTGTATATTTGTAGTAATTGCAACAAAATACAAAATTAAGACTGAATTAATCATACACTGCTACACTGCTTCTCTGATAACTTTTGTATATTTCATGTCTTTGTACATATGTAAATTATGTATTTATATTATATTCAATTAATTGTGTTGCTATATATGTTCTTTTTTCATTTTATGCAATAAAGTTATGTAATGTTACGTAACGTTACGTTACGTTACATTGCGTTACGTTACGTTGCGTTACGTTACGCTATGCTACGTTACGTTACGTTATGTTATTTGTATACATGTATATTGACATAATTAATTCGACGAAGGCTGCAGTTACGATCGATAATTAATTTTAAAAAAAAAACTTTAAAAATTGTGAAAAATTAACATTCTTAACCTTTCGTTGACATTGATTTTGATTGAGTGTCTTAATGTTTAATTTCAATCGTTCATTGAATATATTAAAGCCACTAAACGAAGACAAAATCTTTATCATCAATCTAAAAACAAGTAATACTATCTAAAAGACTATCGAATATAACCGCCTTGGGATTATGATAACTCTCTCAAGCGGGTTCCCTTGTAGGGGTCAAGCTCTTCAAAATATCGGTTTCTTATAAAAGTGGGGTACTTTTATAACATGCAAATTAGACAACGGAGAATGTCGGAGATACTCTCTCAGCCAATCAAATCGCTTGAAAAGTATTTGATAAAACTTACACGACTATGTTAAGTGTTGTTTTATCAAATCGTTTTCCAGTGATTTAATCGAGAAACCAGTGCGTGTAAGTTTTGAGTTCGCAAATATCTAAACTGATGCTAAAAAGAAACGCCTCATTTCAGCTGGGTACATAATTTTCATGATCAGAATACCAAGAGAAAACATTAATGTTGTTAGCTTGCAAAAAGTCTTTGGTGACGGGTGCAACGTGAGTTCTGTCGTCCTTATTCTGATAGAAAAAGTATTGACGTTGCCAGAATATAGCGACACTCACATGACATAACAACTGGTCAATGGGATGTGCCCACGAAATTACCTCAGCAAACAACGAGTTGTGACTGAAACTCGTTTTCAGACACTTATAAGTCTGAGGGAGTTACATAAGTCGAAACACGACTCATCTCTGAACTCCCAACACCATTGTTGTGATGATACGAGGGTAGAGATAGACGTCGGTGACGATGGCAAAACTTCAGAATTAGTCCGCGGTACGGACGGTTTACGCCAAACAAGAAGTTTTCCTCATTGAATGTCGACTTATTTGGCATACACGGTTACCCTTTCACTACACGTGACGTAGATATTGCCGTGAAAATCTATTACGCGAATGACGTTGGTGTTTACATAAATTTTGTAGTTGTCTAGTCTTACCCACGTTACACCCGTTCTATCTGAACGTGGGATATCAGCAAACGTTTCTGTGTACTTAAAGACTTAATTGAGGGACGGTCTATTTTACTGACGCGAACACTGACACCATACACATAGAAGGAAATTACTGACGGATTTACTGACACCAAAGATAAAGAAGGATTATCAGACCATGACTGATTATAATCCTATTATATATTGTAAACAGGCGTTAGTATGATAATAGATTTAGTAAACATATATATTACTACAATTAGCACCTATGTATTCTGAAAAACTGTATA
This sequence comes from Mactra quadrangularis, assembly GCA_025267735.1. NCBI lineage: Eukaryota > Metazoa > Mollusca > Bivalvia > Venerida > Mactridae > Mactra > Mactra quadrangularis. The sequence goes on along the minus strand of CM046309.1, from coordinate 52,942,975 downwards.
TAAAATGAAAGAATACATTTATTATAGTTTATGATTTAAGAAATTAAATAAGATATGTATTAAATTAATAATTAGATAAGAAGAATATTAGATAAAATATGTTAAATAAATGTTTAAGGAGTACAAATGAATACAATAAGCAGAGTGCATTTTGAAAATAAATATTAGAAAAATAATTATACTACATGATAATTTGCTTAATATGATATTTAAGTTATCTGTGTCTTTTATATGAGTTAAATACTTAATTCTGTAAACGCATTTACAGTAAGTAGTTCGGAATAAGCTGAAATTAAGAAACTAGTTGGCATGATACATAATTGATATTTTACTTGCAAATTATTTATCTATCGCTTATACGGAAGTTTTTTTTCTATTATTTGTTATATACAGCGAAAATCACTGACAAATCTACTGACGCCATAAACAAAGAGCGATCATCGACCGTGACTGATTAATTAGGATATATTTCTATATAAAATATGTTAGAAATTACTGACGACATACGCCGAGATAAATATCGGTTGGCATTTAGACAGAACAAATAGACGAAAATTGGTTGGCATTTAGACTGAACAAATAGACGAAAATTAGTTAGCATTTAGACTGAACAAATAGACAAAAATCGGTGGGCATCTTGACTTTATAAATCGATCAAAATCGGTTGACATTTAGACTGAACAAATAGACGAAAATCGGTTGGCATTTAGACTAAAGCAATAGACAAAAATCGGTTGGTATCTAGCCGCTACAAATTGACGAAAATTGGTTGGCATTGAGACTGAACAAATAGACGAAATTCGGTTGGCATTGAGACTGAACAAACAGACGAAAATCGGTTGTCATTGAGAATAAACAAATAGACGAAATTCGGTTGGCATTGAAACTGAACAAATAGACGAAATTCGGTTGGCATTGAGACTGAACAAACAGACGAAAATATGTTGGCATTGTGAATAAACAAATAGAATAAACAAATAGACGAAACTCGGTTGGCATTGAGACTGAACAAATAGACGAAATTCGGTTGGCATTGAGACTGAACAAACAGACGAAATTCGGTTGGCATTGAGACTGAACAAACAGACGAAAATCGGTTGGCATTGAGACTAAAGCAATAGACAAAAATCGGTTGGCATCTAGCCGCTACAAATAGACGAAAATTGGTTGGCATTGAGAATAAACAAATAGACGAAATTCGGTTGGCATTGAGACTGAACAAACAGACGAAAATCGGTTGGCATTGAGAATAAACAAATAGACGAAATTCGGTTGGCATTGAAACTGAACAAATAGACGAAATTCGGTTGGCATTGAGACTGAACAAACAGACGAAATTCGGTTGGCATTGAGACTGAACAAACAGACGAAAATCGGTTGGCATTTAGACTGAACAAAACGACGAAAATCGGTTGGCATTTAGACTGAACAAATAAACGAAAATCAGCTGGCATCTAACTGCTATAAATAGACGAAAATCGGTTGACATTTAGACTGAACAAAAAGACAAAAATCGGTTGGGGTCTAAGCTAAACAAAACGACAAATATCGGTTGGCATTTAGATAGAACAAATATACGAAAATTGGTTGGCATTTAGACTGAACAAATAGATAATAATTGGTTGGCATTTAGACCGAACAAATATACAAAAATCGGTTGGCATTGAGACTAAACAAATAGACGAAATTCGGTTGGCATTCAGACTGAACAAATAGACGAAAATCGGTTGGCATTTAGACTGAACAAATAGACGAAAATCGGTTTCATCTAACCGCTATAAATAGACGAAAATCGGTTGGCATTGAGACTGAACAAATAGACAAAAATCGGTTGGAATCCAAGCTAGACAAAACGACGAATATCGGTTGGCATTGAGAATAAACAAATAGACGAAATTCGGTTGGCATTAAATCCATACAAAACGACAAAAATCGGTTTGCATCTTGACTTCACAAATCGACCAAAATCGGTTGGCATTTAGATTGATCAAATAGACAAAATCGGTTGGCATCTTGACTTCACAAATCGACCAAAATCGGTTGGCATTTAGATTGATCAAATAGACAAAATCGGTTGGCATCTTGACTTCACAAATCGACCAAAATCGGTTGGCATTTAGACCGAACAAATATTGAAAATTCGGTTGGCATCTAGCCGCTAGATATAGCTAAACTCGGTTGGCATTTAGGTTCTGCAAATGAAGGCATTAAGACTGAACAAATAGACAAAAACAGGTTGGCATCTACACTTCACAAATGGACCAAAATCGGTTGGGATGCAAGCTTAACCAAACAACGAAAATCGGTTGGGATCCAAGCTAAACAAAACGACGAAAATCGGTGGGCATTTAGACTGCACAAATAGACGAAAATCGGTTGGCATCTAGCCGCTACAAATCGACCAAAATCGGTTGGGATGCAAGCTAAACAAAACGACCAAAATCGGTTGGCATTTAGACACTAGTAATCAACCAAAATTGGTTTGCACCTAGACTCTACAAATAGACGAAAATCGGTTGACATTTAGACTGAACAAATAGACCAAAATCGGTTGGGATCTAAACACTAGTAATCGCCCAAAATCGGTTGGCGTTTAGACTATACAAATCTTCCAAAATCGGTTGGCACCTTGACTCCACAAATGGACAAAATTTGGTTGGGATCCAGTCTCTACAAAATCAGTTGGCAAAAAGGGCATTTGTGGCTCTACAAATCGACGAAAATCGGTTGGCATCCAGAATCCGCAAATTGACAGAAATCGGTAAAAATCCTTATTCTCAAAATATCCAAAAATTCGGTTATCAAATACACATGTATACTTTCTACAATTGGAACGGTTGACATCCAGACTCAACAAATTATTCTTAATCGGTTAGCATCCAGAATCTGCAAATTGTCAAAAATAGGTTGGCAAATAAACTCTACAATCGACCAAAAACGGTTGGCATCTTGACTCTACTAATAAATGAAATCGTTTTGCATACAGAGTCTACAAATGGACCAAAATTGGTTGGAAGCCATCCTATCAATACTTAAAAATCCGTTGGCATCCAAGTTATACAAAACATCATTTCGTCGGTTCATTTTTACTTAATGAGCCTCTAACGAAATTATGCACAAATTACAAATGTCGAAGGCATTGTACATGATAATTCTCATATCGTTGAAGGAACAAAACTTTTTTATTTATAAAATATGTATTATTCAAAAATCTTAAAAACTACAAAATTGTATGTTGTTATAGTCTAGCGAAGTTCCATTTAATCCTTATTGTCCCTTATGCATTAAAATCTGGTCATATTTTCATAGCATGAAATTAATTATAAAAGTAAACGAGTGTTTTCTAAATGAAATCTTGTTAGACTTGCAGACCAGTAGGAACCGGGGAGGTTAGGGGGCTCAGCCCTGTCACACTCAATTCATTGATACATTCGTGCTTATTCAGCAAAATCAAAATTGCACGCTATATATAACTAAAACGGCCTGGTCAGTCTTAAGCCTGAGAAAAAGGCGAGGGTTTTTATAGGACAAGCTTAGATGTATATGAAAATTAAGTACTGTTTACTCTCCTTAAAAACCCTAAATCTGAAAATGCTTCCTACGTGCCTGACAAGTTATACCAAAGACAAATGTGACTGCAGTGCCATATCACCTTACTATCATCTAAATTATACTACAAATGTACTATAAGGCAACCCTTTTAAACAGGAAGGCGGGGCTATGGGCGGTTCTAATATTGGACTACTTTCATAAAAAATCGGTTGGGATGAAATCGACGAAAATCGGTTGAGAAACATTGAATCCCTATAAATACAGCAGGTTAACTGGACAGGCGAAAACACTTTTCATTTGAGTTCGCACAATCACAACAAGTCAAGGGGGTCATTCTTAGAACAAATGCAATAATAAACGCTTTAAAGTTATCATTTATGCACATGTATTATACTGCATCTGTATGTTAAATAAAAGTCCACTATTCAGACATCATCCAAAGTCATCAACTACGATCTTTAAACTTTTCCTATAGAACCATTCTATTACATAAGATGATGTAACATCTCTACTGACAACTGGCACTAACGACAGGTCGTAACTGAATAGTTGATACCATTCTATTACATAATACGACGTAAAGATCTCTACTGAGACGCTTAACTCATAAGCTATTATACATACGCTTCAGTATAGACCGATTAACAAGTGTATTTCAGGAATTATTGCGCCTGTCATAGCAGACGATCTTGTTGAATTGCTCTATACATATATACTGAGGGACTACTTCTGGATTCGGTAAATTTTCAAAGTGGGAAAGGGTCTGAAATACGGTAAATATATTAAGTTCAGGACTGAAGTCCCGAACAAATAAAAATCGTTCTGAGAAATGCGAATCAACCGATCATGATTTTCTACACAACAGGTATATATGATCTTTTTTAGACAGTTGAAAATTGCAGGCGTGTCTATTTTTAGCACATCGGGGATCCAGTTGAATGTGCGAAAAGAACAAAAACGGTCAGATGTTAGGCATACATAACTTGTTATCTACATTTTAGCATATAGATGGCGGTTCTTAATCGAAAATATTAAAAAGGAATTAACAATGATATTTATATGTATTGTGTGTGTGGACAACAAGACTGCTTGATACCATCATATATTGTTAACAAGGGGACTATTTATTCATACCTTGAGTTAACCTACATACCGTTGTACTGAATCTGACTGCGCATGTTTGTCGAATGTCTACGTCCGCGACATTTTTGATGCGTTTTAAAATATGTCGCTTACTAAGGCCTGAATTGCTAACGCAATCCATGTCAAATATCAGTACAAAATATGGGCTCACTACTTTAAATTATCAATCTGGTCATATGTTTTTCTACCTAACAAACAGGTGTCACTGAATGGTGTTGCAGCACAAATTCTACTTTCAATTTTCAAACCCGAACAAATTCAGTGCCTCGGCGCATTTTATGAGAAAGGCTAAAATACGAATGAAGGTTGATTTTCTGTGAAAATTTGTGAAAAGTTATTCTTTCCGCTAAATTCACCTCTTGAGCTTATTTTGGCTCATTTTTGGCATTCGGAACCAATCTCTCATACAGAGTTGTCGATCCTTACAGTGATCTATATCTCTGTAAACGTCTCGGGTTTTACAAGATTCTTGTAAAATGGTAATACAATTTAGATTTTGTATCGAAAGCGTAGTTCGTCTTTTATATATATTATCTTAAAGTTTTACGTGAAATAGAATTTTATTATAGGCGAAATTCAATTTTTAAAGAGTTATATTTACAAGAACTATTTTCTTGTGAAACGTCTTCCTATTCTGAGTAATTTGGCTTTCTAACTCATCCGCTAAAAATGTCAACAATAGATGATATTGCTAAAAATTATGACAAAAATTTAGTGCTAAGGGACTTTCAACGACAAGCCTTTGAACATCTACAAGACAAGAAAGGCGATCTGTTAGTTAGTTTGTCTGTTGCGTATGGAAAAAATTCAAAAATTGTCACATGATCGTTTTAAACGATCACGTGTTTGGGACTACTTCCGAGACGTTAACAGAGATAGAGATCACTGTAAAGATCGACAACTCTGTATGAGAGATTGATTCGGAACATCCTCGGCCATTCGCTACGAATAACCTCGGACATATTTAGGCGCCATTTTAAAACTATGTAAACAAATACACGATCGTTTAGGCGATGACTGAAGTTCCGTTTTTAATCCGTAAATTTAAAATTACACAGTTCAATGATACCGATGAACAATATTTGCTTCAATTTAAAACAAACAAATATGTTTAGACAAAGATCTGTGTGTAAACTACAAGAACTATTTTGCGTAACCGTTACGTGCTTCGCCTCGCGTAGGTAGTAAAATCACCAAAATCCAGTGAAGACCCCCCACGAATCCTTCCAAGATTATTCATTCATGAAAGGTCGAGGGTGTTCCGAATGATTTTTTGGCTCATTTTAGCATTCGGAACACCCTCGACCTTTCATGAATGAATAATCTCGGAAGGATTCGTGGGGGGTCTTCACTGGATTTTGGTGATTTTACTACCTACGCGAGGCGAAGCACGTAACGGTTACGCAAAATAGTTCTTGTAGTTTACACACAGATCTTTGTCTAAACATCTTTATTTGTTTTAAATTGAAGCAAATATTGTTCATCGGTATCATTGAACTGTGTAATTTTAAATTTACGGATTAAAAACGGAACTTCAGTCATCGTCTAAACGATCGTGAATTTGTTTACATAGTTTCAAAATGGCGCCTAAATATGTCCGAGGTTATTCGTAGCGAATGGCCGAGGTTGTTCCGAATGTCATTTTAGGTCTTCGGCTCTTTAAACGATCTGTGTTACAAGGCGATTATGGTTTATGTAACCAATACGCAGGCGAGCAGACGGTCCAAGCTATGTCCGCATATCTTTTTTAGATACCTTAGCTCGTAAGATGATTATTAATGATGAATGTCTTAACATTTGGAGAAAGTAATTCATTTTGTACTTTTTACAAGACAGCGAAGCTGTCGAGTATAGTAAGCGGGTTTCAGAAATGAGACGTGTTAATCGTCGTCCTTTTTTACTGTCATCAATAAATCATACACACCTGATAAATAGTTCCATGCAACTTCTATAACTCGGTACTCTATTTAGTTTATCTGTTCTCAAAACAATCATTATGCTTCCATTTCATGATTATCTAACGATTGTTATGAAAATTGAACAATGTAGGACAAAAAATGCGCGACCTATAATCAGCGCGAATGGAGCGCGGATGGATTCGTTTATTGGCTGTCTCAAGTAAAGTAGGCGTTCCGCAGTGAAACGATAGACTATAATTCCCTCTACAATTAGTATTAGACCAGTTCATTGTTATTGTTATGATGTCTATAATTAGTAACAAGGAGCTGATAAAGACTACAGGTAACCGTTCGCTGGTTGGCAAGAAATGATAGCGAGTAAATACAATGAAAACACAGTAATTTTAAAATTGCAATTACTAAGTCATTTTTCATCAAACAATTAAGTATTTTATATCACTAGAAAGGTCTTGAAATTCGTTTTTTGAATATTTAAAAAATATTTGTCAAAAAAGAATTGTATTTTATTGGCGAGTGTTTAAACCTAGTGCTTCAAACCGACAAGAAGATAGTTCAAAAGACAGGTTTAAATCACCCCATATATTTTTTTGAATCAAATTTTTGGCAATTTTCTTATATTTGTAAAGTATGAATTTCAAAAGCTTTCTATCAATATAAATATCATAAAAATCGGCCTATAAATAAAAAAGTTATCATGATTTAAAAATTCTGCTGCTATCAAATGTAAGTAAACATTGGTTTCTTTCTGCCAACCAGTAAATCAACCAAAATATAGGTAGGAGGTGCTTGTGACGTCATCCGATTTGATGCAATTAATATTTGAAATATAGTGAGTTTGAAACATTAAAAGATTATTTTTTCATTGTTTTTATTATCAATTATGCATATTTAAATATGAGTAAAAATTAGGACTGCAGCGAGGATCCGAATAATCGGATATTCGCGATCCCGACCAGAAAATCGAGTACGAATATTCGTCACGTCCGATATCGTCGGATCGCGATCTATCTATTTTTTTGGATAAAATTGAAGAACATTTTTAGCTTAATTACAACTAAAATCGAGTCGCACATCTAATGTAAAGTTAGATTTATGTAGAGAACGAAAAATCTTGCGTCAAAATTCGATTGATACGCTTTTAAAACAAAAATGTTATCACTGAAAATGCCCATAAAACGTCTGGTAATAGACATGTTTGGACTACATGGTTTTCCTTATAGTAAAATCTCTTGTAATTCTTCATTAACTCTTTTTATTACATGAATTCTGTATGCTTCTCCATTAACAAGTGATTCGTGGTTCGATTCTTAAATCGCTACACATGAATCGTGGTTCGGATCGGGTCGCCACTTGCTCAACGATCCACAGCCCTATTAAAAATCATCATTTCATATGAACATAATATTATTGTAGATTATAATATTTTGTTGCCAATTTGAGTGGTAAATATTATCATTTATATTACTGGAATTTTCTCTTAAATTATGTATTATTTATATACATGAATTTAAAAAACACATATATAATACCATATAATATTCATATTAAATGTAAGCATTCATATGACTACGCACACAAGGTGACGAATCGTCCAAACTTTGTTTAGACGATCCGTCCCCAATTTGAGACGGATCGTCCAAGGGAGGATCGTTCAAGGGGGAATGTGACAGTAACTTACTATGTCGGACACTGTCATTCCTATGACAACTATAAGTTTGGCTGGACAAACAACTGAATCCATTTTAAGTCAGATTTTGTTGAATATCTCTCTCCTCCTATCTCGAAAAATAATTCATTTTAAGATATCAGAATGAAAAAATAACCTGAAATAAGTGAAGGAATTAGAACCTTTTAGAAACACACATGTACTGTTAATTCTACAAAATTCATATATTTATTATTTGTTAACTTCAAAGGCATAAATTCTGTTTGTGTTGCCTTTCTTCTTTGATCGTTACTATTCACTTTATGCGTACTCATTTGAGTTAAGCTATGGAATGCATAGGAGGGTCATTTTCATGTAGCATGAAACTAATTTTCTGTATGCTTATTATATCTAATACTTAATATGTAGTTTTAATTACTAATATGTAACATTATACTGTAAACAGTGTATAATGTGGTTGTGGTTAAAAAGTTTGGACCACCTTGTTTGTAGTTGAGACTAGCAAATGATCAGTGCTATACAATATTAAATCATTTCTCCAATTGACTCTATTGAGTTGCTGTTAAAGCTGCATACAAGTTCTGTTAGTCCATTCATTGTTGGTAGAAAAGTATAAATGGACCCAATTCTTTGAATACTGCGTACTAGACATACTCTGGCAAATGATTGCTGTTTTTGTTAAATTCAACAAATCATGTTGTTTTCTACCTCATTGTGTTGTGTTTTAATTTAATTAATGCAGTCTTAGTTAACAATTGTTGATGGTTTCATTTATGAAAATGACCACTGTTTGTCAAAAGACTGTTAAGCTATAAAACTTGGAATACAAACAAAAAATCCTAAAGTATATCAATTCAACTGTTGAATCACTTACCATGTATAGTGTTATGGCAAAATATGCTTACACTTCGACAAGCAGTCTTCATAAAAATCTTTCTGCACAAATGTCCATGTACAATTATGCTAGGCCTTTTTATTTTTTAGCATATAATAGTCCTACAACCTGATTTATACCTTAATTATAATGACCACATGTCTCTACCTCAAAGGCCAATGAATTCCAATGAAGTTTCACAGCAAACAACGCTGTCTTGTTCAGTGCTTTTCAGCACTTTGATTTCCTTTTTGTACCGGATTTTAGTTGTAAACACGCCAGGAAGATGACTGTTTCATGTTTCCTCTTAAGGTTAGTATTTTCGCGTTAAAAATTTTCTGGCTAGACTATACAAAACTGAAATTGTATATGAATATGTTGTTATGAATCTGTTTAATAATAATATGTGTTTGTTAATGCTCCGTCTATATAGATAACTTACCTTATGGGCAGGCAGTTTCTATTCAATAATAATTCATTGAACACTCGTATATCAGTTAACATTATCACGACGTTCGCAACTTGATAAAGTCACTATTAGCTCTAATGATATTTATTTTTAACTGTATGTCAACTTTGGCTGAATCACATTGTCTAAGTAGAAATATAACTGTTATTTCTAATACTCAAAAGTCATTTCATTTAACCCGTTCTGAATCAAAAACTCGAATTTGATTTATTACATCACAATACAAGGTTAATTTACTCTAAGAATGGCGTGATAAAATTGTACATTTTGTACATTTTATTATAACATTTTACTACGTCAATTGTCTCTTCTCACTGAAATATAATTTGTCATTATAAATTTATTTTGTAAATATATATGACTTAAATATGCAAATATTTTGTTGTGGTTTCACGATAAGTTGATTTTGTTATGTTGATATATAAACCTTTTTGCGTATTATAAAGAACAGTCTACGAAATTAGGATATGAAAGTGGTTGCCCGAACAGGTCGATTTAGCAGCAAGCGCTGTATCTTGTTAGTAGAATTTTGGTTGCCTAGAAGAAATGTTTGGTTGCCCAAACTAAAAAGTGGTTGCCTGGGCAAACGGACACCCACTATAATTTCGTAGACTGAAGACGTCCATTTTTCTTATATTTTGCATTTAGGCCTTTGTAAGAGATGTTCAACTGTTTGTTATGTATGATTGTTTTTTATTCACTTATAGAAGAAATGTTAATAATATCGACGTAATTTTACAATGCTACACACATAGATACACGTATATTTAATTTGTGCGACACGGTCCATATCATAATATGTGAGCACGATGACAGTATTTAAGTTATGCTATAACAGTTGTCAGATTTCTTGTCATTAGCAATTAAAAAAGCTCTTCCAAAAAAATAAATGAAACCCTTTATAGCGTCATAAAATTTAAATAATAAGTGACAAGACTTGTGTACTAGTATATACAATCATTTTAAGCAGGCTTCTTTCATTCAAGCTGTATTTAATTAATATAATCATGTGCAGACAAGCCATACTACAACGTCGAATGCCCCTTCTCAAAGTGAAAATCAGGAAACAATATTGCCAATAATAACAAGAAGTTTATTCAAGCAAATCAAACAAAAAATATTTTACAACAGTGGAAGTTTATATTCTCTGCAAGAATAAATAATAATAAGGTAAATGAATATATGCTTTAAATATCTATGGTTAATACAGATCACCTTGTTATAAATAATACACATGCTAAGGAATGCAAGTCCAAAATCAAATTCATTGGTATGCATAAAATTTAGCATAAATTTCCAGACCCATAGGTTAAAATATTCACTTATGTACAAACTATTTACATAATGATTATCAAACGCAAAAACATAAAAATGTTTATCCATTTGGCCAGGAGTTCACTGATAGTTATTGCTATGCTATCAAATGCTTAATGCCAAATTTAGAATATGTAAGTCAATAGTAGAATCATGTCGTTTTTGTAGAAATGTGTATACAAACTACTGTACTACAAAATAAAATTGTGTTAAAAATTTTACTGGCCAGCAGCTTTTACTATAACAATAGAGTTAATTTTCAACCCATTTGGAGTAATAGAATAAAATCTAAATGTATAAACAATGGTAACGTGTGTATGGAAAACTCACTTGTACAAATGTTTGCCTGTACTCAACATCATACTTCACAATAAAACAAAAGCATAAAACTGAATTAAAATCTCTAATATGACGTATAAATCACTAATTGTTATAAAACCACTACCAATTTAATTCTAATGTCATAAACATTTAGCAATTAGCATCAATCACACATTAGCATAATATGCAAGCTAATCCAGTTGGAATACCAGTTTGTTGCCCAGTTATATGTATAACTGCAATTGTTTTTTCAAAGATTGCTTCGTAGTGTTGAGATCACAAAATCTTTATTCTTGATTCTGTATTTTTGATAAAGCATCTTCAAGTAATGTCATGTCCGCTGCAAAACATGATTATAAAAAACATCAAATGATTATTATAACAAAACAATGAATAGTACAATGTACATGTAAGATGTAAGGTTATGTATTTATTGACAGACAGACAGTTGACTGAAGTCTTAATCGTCATGAGGTATGGATACAATTTCTTTATTTACTTGCTAATCTCAATTCACATAGAGCTAAACAATTCAAGGCTATTTGAAATTTCTAATTCAGCACTCATGCATTGCAGTACTGTATGACCTACGTAGTATAAGTACACGCTTTCTCACGTTTTTAGACTTTTGGCGATTTCGCCGAAAGGCTTAAGTTATACCATAGATCGAAAACTATCGACGCTGAAAATGCCTGACCAGTTTAACATGCTGAGTGATACTAGTGTCTCTGATTTACTACGCAGTCAATTTCTAGGCGATAAAAGTAGTTCCGTCATCACTGGCCAGTGATAGGTGGGGTTTTTATGCGGACTGATAAGCGTGTGGAAAGGGCGGAGTCATTCTCGTTAATACACTAAGCAGTATATGTCAAATCAAAGGTTTACATTCCATGTTGAAAAGTTTATGAAGTAAGAGCAATAAAATGATTAATATATTGATAAGTGTTTGTAGCTGTTAAATGTAATGATACTGCACGGTCATTCATTGTATTATTTTGAAGTTTAAGATGTTTGACAGTATTGTACCATAATTATCATATTTAACAACAGTAATGAACCTACAGAATTTGTATGCAAAGTGTACAAGGGAAAACTGTACTTCAAGATTTTGTATGACAAGAAGAGGAAAATAAAATCTTTATAATATTTGCCAGTAATACTGGGTAGAATAAACACTTCGCCCGCATTTTTGCCCTGCTCGATTCGTACTTGAATCAAATGAGTAAGGAGTAATCATTAGTATGGATTTGTTGGGTTTCAATGTGCACGAAAGTCTTTCTGTATTTCAATACTTTGATTATTAGTTATTGTCCTTGAATCTACAAAGGACAATGTCTCCTATGAATGCATTGTTGCACGTATACAATAAGCTTTGAGTAAGATAAAGCGACCAAGTGTACATTCTAGAACAAGCAATATTAAACATTAATTTTCTGTGTTCCTAGCTACAATTACTGCATCCACTCCGGCTCGATAAAGGACCATGCAGTATTGACCATTGCTTTTATATGAGATAATGAGCATCTGCTTACGAGAGATGGAATGTATTGCTCGTGCAATCCAGGAACAAAAGCAAGAAGAACTGAAGGTTTAAATGGGACGTAATACTGACCAGAAATTGATATATGCCACTTATTAATAAGACGAAGTAAATGAAAATAGAATATAAAATAGTAGATCATTCTTGATGATAACTTACACTTGATGCTCTTAGCAAGATTTAGTATCTGTGATTTAGATTCAATAACTTCAACACTTAATGTATAAGGATTGTATCTCACTGTAAATGGTCGTGGAATGGTAGAAGCAAACTCTCTGTAAATAGAAATAAAGAATTAAAAAGGCTTGCCAAAAATGATAATGTACTTTAACTATTTTTACATTTGTATACAGTACATTGAAATCTGAGTTAGCTTCTTCATGTATTATGTAACTCCTGAATTAAACAGCCAAAAATATGCCTCTAAACGTACATTAATGCATTTAATGAGTATTCTAGGGTTTTGTGTGAATGTTTTTAATGCAAAACCCTCCAACTATCATTCCAACTTTAGAACAGAATAGGAAATGTATTTTTGGAAAGATGCAAGATACTTTTTCCAAAATGGAACTTTTCACATTTCCCATTAATATTGAGAAGAGGGTACACATAATGAATACATGTCTAGGTGATTGAAATACTATTACTATTAGTACGCTAACAATATAGGTCTTGACAAATAGGTACAGAAAAAAGCTAAAATGTTTTTACTAGAGAACTTACCTCATTTTCTGTTTAGCAGATTCAAAACTATCAGCTACAAAGTATACAGGTTGGAACTCAGTAATAGGATATGTTTGTTCTGCTGTTTTCGCTGGTTCAAATGGTCTTTTCTCTGGTTTGTCAGTAAGACAATACTGAAATAGAATGTATATTGTTTGATAAAATCTTACATGACTCTGTGAATTTATTGAAACAGTTTGAGAATATGTCTGCAAGGGCATTATCATATCACTAATATCAAGGGTGTCAACTTTACTTTTTTTCCTGTCAGTCCAGACTTTGAAATATCATATAGCAAGAATTATGAATCATTGACTTTGCATACACACTTCTAATTGTTGTTGTTTTCGACACATAAAGCGATTTTGCATCAAATTGTGACCTATATATACTTTTTATAGCACTTTGTTATAACAAATACCATTTAAATGTCAGACGTTGTGATACAGTGTACATGTATATATCTATTTGCATGATTCATGCCAAAACCTCTGGCAGTTATTTCAGATTGGCTTGATAATGCTCTATTGGATATTAAAGTGAATGGTTTTCTGTGTTTGATTTAGTTCAAAGACTGGTACTAAATGTACATTTTATTCATCATACTTCAAAAAATGTCTTCAATGAATTTAGAAGCTACAAAAGCTAATCTTAATTTGAATGACTGTTATACAATGTATACCTTTGAAAAAAATATATATATTTGTAAATGATTTATCCCTGTGTACTTTTTCAGAAAATTCGTTATTCAAAATGCATCTTCAGTCTACGTAAGAAGACATAAATTCACACATACAGAATGTCCTCATATCAACAACAATCTTAAAGGTACTATTAAGATAGACTTTGTTCTCCTTAATTTTCTTTTGGAGTAAATAAGAGATTTTGCATATTTTAACTCCTTCGTAAAATGGAGTCAGTTATTTTTTTTGTAATTTGATTTTTTTTAAACCTAGTGAACTATTTTGTTTATGAATTACACTATATGTACATGGTAAGATCATGTTATTGTAGAGAACATATACTAAGAGATAAGACTTAAATAAGTTGTTCTCAATACCGACTAAAACGCAGATAAGCATAGGCTTGACTTAAATGCTATTTAGTTTGTTTTACATATAACGGCGGTCAGTCAACCTACTCACTTCTTCTGGAAAGGCTAAATCTCTGGATTTAGCTGTTAACTAACTACATGTACTAAGTGCATACTTTCGTCACTGACTGACAACTGCCCTACATAATTAAAAATCATTGGTAGAAGGGAGAATGACCATAGAAATAATTTCATAACCAAGCTCCACGAAAGTATGCCCCGCCTGGGAATTGAACCCACGACCCCTCGATCAGTAGACTTGCGTGCTACCAACTGAGCTAACCGGGCGTCTTTGGATCTTTTTTAATGCTTGCAAACGTGCATTTAAATATTATAATTGGTTACTGTATTATGTGGAATATATCTTCGACAAATTGGGCTTCACACCCCCTTACGAGAAAGCTTTCATACGCCACTACGTTGCCAGTTGATAATGACAACCATTGACATACAAATACCAATAAACAAGACAATGGTCATTCAACTTATAATGGCATTGAAGAACTGGGACATTTACATGATGTTCTTAATACACATTTAAAGATATAAATGATAACGGGCTATCTATAATCTATATAGAGCGTTATATCTGGCAAAATTTTCCGCTTAAGATCAATACTGTTTACAGATAGGGACATTTAAAGTATAAAAATATATACTGTGTCATCTATAAGAATATATCTAAAGCATTGTAAAGCAACTTTTATCAACCTTTATAGCAGCCGTAGCCGGTCACGTCCTTCAAAAAGGAAGAGTGAAACATATCAGGAACATTCAAAAAGCCAAGAGGGAGATGTTTAAAATTTTTGTTTAAATAATGTTAGGACATGATGATACTCGACAGTAATGTTTTTTCTACAGAATTAGTCAGCTCTTTGTAACAGGCTAAATTAGTAGTGATAATGTTTTTCGTACAGTTACATGGGCAAATTTAAAATCTTCCATTTCATGATATCAAGAGCTTTAAATAGAAATGAAACGTTTTAAACTTTATCATTGCTGAAAACATTTATCCACAATGTTTAGATCACGTACCTGTAATTCTCCAAATGATGAAAGTAGGCCAGCACCAAATGCTTTGAGATTTCCTTCTTGACGACAAAGTCCAAATTCTACTGTAAACCAATAGCACTGAAAATATAAGTTTATTTAAGAATTATAACTTGTTAAATGTCTATGCATTGTTACAATAAATTAGCAACATTCAATCACTGAAACGAATCAGTGAAGGATACAATTGTAAGAAGTCGTATTCTAAAAGTGGTCCCGAAACTGTTTCAGATTGCCCATTTGAAGTGTGTTTAATATCAATATAAGACATACCGCATGTTTTTCTCTTTCACTGTCTGAATTATCAGTCCATAATAATTGACAATACTATTTTCATTCATATGCGTTTTATCAAATATTTGGTGAATATAAATATAAGTTGAAATACTGATTTCGACAATAATGTAGCAGTAAGGGAGGAATTGACTTGTGATACCTATACATTTTGCAAAATCTATGATCAATCAACAACTTCCACAAAACGAACAGAAATACGACGATAGATGAAAGTACTCACTGTTGCTAATTTTTGGACATACTCGTCTGGAGCTCCGAGTGATGCTAGACCAATTTCTTGTGAAAATTGAGCAAATGAAGGGTCGGCAAACAATGGTACGTGTCCTAATAGCTCATGGCATACATCTCTGAAAAAATACCATTTCAATCAATTGTTTAGCTATATAGTTATGAATAATTATGAAAAAGATGAACTCCTTTGCGTCCAGTTGCTGTGGATGAGAATTGGGTACATTATTATGAAGCAGAAGATAAAGCCTAGAATCGTCAGTAGGTAGGGCCAGTATCTTCAAGGCCAAAGAAGTTCAAGATTTAACCATCTGCTGTCGTGGTGGCAGCTGAGGAGTGGTTCCATGGAAAGGACCCCGACTTCTTCATTTCTGGGCTGTTGGCTCTTGAACACCGTTGGCCCAAGTGCATAGGCCTATAGGGAAATTATATCGAAAAGTAAGAGGTAAATCTCGACACGAAATAGGTTAGGCTGGTTATTTATTGAATGGCCCATGTACATTTCACAGGATCTGTGAAGCTGTGATCAATATCTGTTTACTTGTTCTGAATATTTAAATTTACCTAAGTAATGAACCTAGTAATTTGATTTATGGTGTTTTTATTGTATTCGTATAACACATATGATATTCCATATCGAGATGTTTCAATATTGGTATTGCTTCTTTGGCAGCAAAAATCATTAAATCATAATGATGATAAAAATATTAATTTTGCATAGTATAGACATAGCAAATTACAACGTACATAAACATAGTTTATCACAGCATATGAAATTCTGCTGTGGCAAGCACACCAACACAATGATAGCACAAACACGACAAACCGTTATTTCGTGTTGGTGATTGATGCAAAACTATAATATCAAAAATACAAATGCAAGTTTTCTTACGGTTCTGGAGTGTACATTGGTTTTGAACCATGTCTGATGTATTGTGTTGAATGGAATACTCGGAAAGCAAGACCAGCTAAAAAGTCACGTGAGGAGAGTAAACCAGCCACTGGTCGTAATCTGAATCCAGTGCAATCTGAAAGAGAGGTGAAATAAGGACGAAATCACGTCAATAAATATAAATATATCAGATAAACGTTATATATGTATCGAAATGCCTAAACTGCAATGTAGCCTCTAAAATATTTACTACACACAGCCGAATATAGTTCATTTATTCATAAAAGAAACAAACTGATTAATGAATGCTGTAATTCACTTCAGAAAAACTTGCATGAAAGCAAACGCAACTCATTTGGCGGACTAATGAATGCATGTACACTTTGAATGACGTGCAAACTAAAAACTAAACAAGATCACTGCACATCATTTGTCAACACAACTAAATAAGATGCAGTTCTTGTCGTACTTACCTACAAGAAAGTTTGAGATATCTTCTAATTGAGGGATGTTGTCTTCACGATAACCACAGTTATCAATAAGTAGAGGAAACACGTGATTAAATTCACGACATGCATGTGTTGGATAAAGTTTGGTGAGCTCTCGAAAAATAGTCCCCCTAAAGAACAAAATTTAATATAAAATGTTATATTGTGTCTATACAGAGTGCTTGTTTGTTTTTGTTGGATTTAACGCCGTAGCAACACATTGTATAGGTCATATAACGGCGGTCAGTCAACCTATTCACTGTTCCTGGAAAGGCTAAATATCTGGATTTAGCTGTTAACCAACTACTAAGCGCATACTTTCGTCAGTGACTGACAACTGCCCTACATAATTAAGAAGCATTGGTAGGAGGGAGAATGGCCTTAGAAATAATTTCATAACCAAGCTCTACGAAAGTATGTCCCGCCCGGGAATCGAACCCTCGACCGCTCGATCAGTAGACTTGTGCGCTACCAACTGAGCTAGTCGGGCGGCTTCACAATTATAATATTGGCGTTAGAGGCTAACCATTTTTCTTGGTTGTATGACATAAATTGTTGCAATACATCACACCAACTGCCATACATTGTATTTAGACATCTAAACTTTCCCTTTTTGACTTTGTAACATAAAATCTTCTTAACAGCAAAAGTTTTTATTTTGATAAATCTGCACATATGCAACAGAAAAAAACAACTTTACTATTCGTAAAAATGGACGAAAGTAAGATAAGTGATAGCACAACTTTTTGATGTGCGCATCACAATGCTAGGGCCTGTTGCTATGTCAATAATACCAATAATTAATAAATGTCTTCTAATTACCAAGTCTTGATTTCAGCTGCTGTGTATGTAACTTTTGGAATAGGTGTACCACTGAAACAAACGTTTTATACACAATTTATTATGATAGGCTATATATATATGTACACTTTGTATATAAGAAACTGTTTGTATAATAAATTTTGTATTTGGAACAAAGGCTGCCGCAAATTTACTTATTCATATATTATTGTGGTTCTGTTGATACATTATCACAACACATGCTATTCTAAGCAACAATGAAGCGATCTAAGTCAGTCGCATTTGATGCTCCTGTACAGTATTTGTTTGGTGTGTTACAAGGATTCCTGCACAAACATATTGCAAATACAAAATAAATGATAGAACTGTCTTGTAAAAATTGACACAATTTAAGTGAAATAAGATATGTTCATTTTAATTTTAACAGTCTTACTATTTATAGTTGAAGGCGATGTCAGCGAATTCCGTTCTTCTTGCTCTATATACTGGATCTTTAAATCCTGGATGATCGGCTTCAAGCTCGGAACCATAGCTCAGAATCTGATTGGCGAATCGATCAAGATCATTTATCTTCAATGGGAACCATGGAACTAGATAAAGAAAACTAACTTGTTGTAGCTATGGCTATAGAAGAATTAAATATCTGATGACAGAAGTATTCACCTAAGAATGTATTTATTTTAACCATTTAACTAATAGACGGGTCTTTCAGATCCTTATCAAATTACACATGTCAGACATTAAATGTACCTTATTGTCATTAGAGAATTAAATCCGCTCTCTGACTGTATGCATTACATATTTTTCAACAATTACAGAAAAAAGTTATGACAGTTGAATATCATAATAAAAAAATCAAAGTACATGTTAGCTATAAATTAATATCAAATACAATACATAAATAATATAAATATAAATACATTGGTAAATTGATTTTATTTTCAAAAAAACTAGATCGATAAACTGTAAAATATTGAAACACTTGTTTAATGTTAATGGTTACAATTTACAAACACAGCGAAGAACGAAATGATGAAATTTTATATGTACAAGAATGAAAAAACTATTATCGTGTTTGACAAAGTTGTAATCTGGAAACAAGGACTTATACCAAGAAGGAGTACAATCACAGACACAAGAACATTGAAACAAAGACAAAGTGATTGTATGGATCAGATGAAAACGACGAGTCAGTTTCATAACAGCCCAAAAGATGCCTATTGGTAACCAACTGAGCAATATATGTATACCAAACTTTCAAGCATCTCGGATCGCATACAAGCGTCAAGTTGATGTTTTAGCTACTCTTGCAAGCAGATAGAGCTGGCGACTAACAATTTCCAGCTAAATAAAGGATAATTTTCCATTACTTTGTAAATGGGAAGAGGAAATAATGAAAGCAAGCAATGATTACATGTAGTGAGAGAGTATTATCAGCTATCTATAGGTGATGATTTATATGTGTGTGCTTGGATTAAGAAGACAACACCAGTGCATACCTTCAATACTGGTTGATGTACGCTGACCACCTACAAGACAATTACCAATATATCACAATTATACTGGATTGTTTTGTTAAGTGTTTACATTAAATATTTTATTTATTTTATTTATTGGAGTTAACGCCGTGTCAACACAATTTTAGGTCATTATAC
Organism: Mactra quadrangularis; assembly: GCA_025267735.1. Lineage (NCBI taxonomy): Eukaryota > Metazoa > Mollusca > Bivalvia > Venerida > Mactridae > Mactra > Mactra quadrangularis. The sequence goes on along the minus strand of CM046309.1, from coordinate 52,922,950 downwards.
GGCGTCCAGCGCACCTAACCTAGCTTTCCTGGACCATTGTCTTTTACCAGTACTCACCTACCCTTCCACAAGACCGGAAACTTCTCCATATTATCTAATCAATGGAGGAAAATCGACACTATTGTCAAATTTTCATGGAAGGGTATAAGCTCCCCGGGTGGGATTCGAACCCGCACCCCCTCGGGCACGAGTATCCAAATCCCGGCGCGCTACCAACTGCGCTATCGACCCGGGTGTTTACATTAAATAAAACAGCGATTGTCGACGACTGGAATATGTTCTTATCTTAATAACACGTCGTGCAAAACACAGTATGATAATAGTAAAAAACACTATTTATGATAGTGTCACTTGTGAACAGAAAGCTAAAGAAAATTTTACACTAATGTCAACCTTTATTGAGACTTTATTTGGTGACACGATCCACGAAAGATGTATAATTGTGACAGTTTATTTACTGATAAAAATGTTTGTTTATTCCGACTTTCTAAAGAATCGTGCAAGTCATCACGTGTCATTTCATCGGTAGCTGACAAATACAACATAAGTGTATGCTACCTCAGTATACCTCACTGTTTCTTTCAAAATATCATCAAAACGCACAACATAGATTTAATAGTCCTCAAACTCAACCATGGCCTTAACAGAAATTCTCAATAAGAGTATGTATGTATTTTAAAACACTGTCTTATTTGAATATGGAATGTATCATTTAATATGGAATTCACTATACTCACTGTACAGTTCATTTTGTTCAACAAAATAGACTGTATGTAGCCTATTCGTATTGTAGTTTTCAAATTTTGTTCATGCCGCGCATGAACAAAATTTCTATTCTAGTTTATTTTACTAGTTATTGGTCAATAGAGACTGTATATAGTGGATTTTGTCCATGCGGCGCATGAACTAAATTTGGACTGGATTTTAGTGTTTAATCCTTAGTGAAGATGTCCCAACACATGTGATACATTTAGTCTCATATTTGTAAAGGGGCTATATGAAGTCTCGTGTTTATGAAGTTAAAGGGGCTACATGAATGCTCATGTTTATAAAGGTTAAAGAGGCTACATGTAGTCTCATGTTTATAAATAGTGAATTCCATATTAAATGATACATTCCATATTCAAATAAGACAGTGTTTTAATGATTTTACTTACTGGAATTACGATCTTTTCTCCCAGATCGAGACAAAAGAGTTACATTAGAGCCCTTTTTCTTCAGATCCCATATAGCTTCTTTCAATCCTCCAGTTTTATTGTCACAGTCAGCAAAGAACTCATATTCAGAAGGATTTCTTTTGTCAGGTCTTGACTCGATGTGGTACAAGTTTACGCTATGAGCCTTAAATACCAAAAAGTGAAAGATAAACTTTGTACTGTGCAAATAATAAAACTGTTTGTTTTGCTTACATTCGAAAACAATGTGTTCAAATATCTAGAGATGTCAATAGCGATATCATTTTTAACTCAATTGTTTATTAAAATGTATTAAGATTGTATACCAGTATTTAGTACCGGGTCCAGTATTGATGTTTGCTATAAAAAGTATCGGTAAATACCGTTTTATATTGGTACCGAAATGATTATTTTGATCAAACTTATCATTGAAACTTAATACGATACACTGGAAACTTTTATAGCATCATTTGACCTTTTTGCGTTAGTGTGTCGTAGGATATATAGTAGAACCTGCATTAAGGAGCCAGTGAAGGGAAGTGACTAGATTGGCTGCTTACAGCAGGTGACCACTTAAACCAGGTTCAGAAAAAAAATGTTTTGGTTAGTCCAATCTGAATAGTTTTATGCAGTTTCTTATAAAATGATCTTCAAAAAGGACACAAGTGACAATGTCAGTTGTAAATTGGAAGTCTTACTTTTTGTTATGACACTTAGTCGATAAATTTTGTCTGTTTAAAGACTCAACTGGGTGGGTTGTCACACGTCTGGACGATTATACAATGATGGTGACAGTTATTAATTCTAAAATTTAAGTGACCGTGATCACTTAAAACAGGTAAATTGATTATTTGTAAGGAAATAGGTGACCACTGGCCACAGACAGCAGGTGGCTGCTTATGACAGGTGCAAAATAGTTGGATTTTCATTGGGTGGAAGCTAGATTGGCCACTTACATCAGGCGACCACTGATAGCAGGTGGCTGTTAATGCAGGTTATACTGTATTGAACAAGTACGGTAAAATGACCTACCTCAAATATTTTAAGTGCTTCAGCTAGTGCACCAATCTTCTCTGGTAAAGAGAATAGTATACTTGAACTACCATCTTTATCATCAAAGTCTTCTACATAGTTATGATGTGGAAGTTTGTCTTTATCATGACCGTGAGTCTAGAAAAATGTATGATAACTACTGTGAATATTACATGTCAGGTGTTTTTATACTTCATGTCGATTGAAATTGGTGTACGAAACTTAACATTTCAAGTAACAGTCTACGAAATTAGGATATGAAAATGGTTGTCCGAACGGATCATTTTAAGAGCAAGCAAAAAATCTCATTTGAAGAATTTTGGTTGCCCAAAAGAAATTGTTGGTTGCTTGAACAAAAAAGTTGTTGTCCCGGGCAACCGGACACCCACTAATTTCGTAGACTGAAGTAATACCACCTGTTGTTGTCAATGGAAAAATGTTCTCCTCATTAAGCTTGGTTACAAAAAGCCATACATGTTTAAAAGGAGATAATTCTATACATTGTATTAACTTTCTTATTGAGAACAGTAAGTTATTAACGGTACTTGGGTTGAAACGGTGGCACACACACAGCCGAAACTTGGTCGCTTGGCTTGACATTGATAATGTTCAAGTTTCTGATTTATACAAGCGGGTCACCAGTTTGATTGTTAATCTTTTTTTCGAATTTCAAACTTGTCTTGTGTCAAATGCACCATCTGATTACTGTTCTCTTGTCATAGCATAGAAATAAGCTGAGGCATACGATCCTATAGTCCAAGGTGTTGGTGTGAGGCATACGATCCTATAGTCCTATGTGTTGGTGTGAGGCATACGATCCTATAGTCCAAGGTGTTGGTGTGAGGCATACGATCCTACAGTCCAAGGTGTTGGTGTGAGGCATACGATCCTATAGTCCAAGGTGTTGGTGTGAGGCATACGATCCTACAGTCCAAGGTGTTGGTGTGAGGCATACGATCCTATAGTCCAAGGTGTTGGTGTGAGGCATACGATCTTATAGTCCAAGGTGTTGGTGTGAGGCATACGATCTTATAGTCCAAGGTGTTGGTGTGAGGCATACGATCCTATAGTCCAGGGTGTTGGTGTGAGGCATACGATCCTATAGTCCAGGGTGTTGGTGTGAGGCATATGATCCTATAGTCCAGGGTGTTGGTGTGAGGCATACGATCCTATAGTCCAAGGTGTTGGTGTGAGGCATACGATCCTATAGTCCAAGGTGTTGGTGTGAGACATACGATCCTATAGTCCAGGGTGTTGGTGTGAGGCATACGATCCTACAGTCCAAGGTGTTGGTGTGAGACATACGATCCTATAGTCCAATGTGTTGGTGTGAGGCATACGATCCTATAGTCCAAGGTGTTGGTGTGAGGCATACGATCCTATAGTCCAGGGTGTTGGTGTGAGGCATACGATCCTATAGTCCAAGGTGTTGGTGTGAGGCATACGATCCTATAGTCCAAGGTGTTGGTGTGTGTCGTCTTTCCAGAATTGCAGGTACGAAAACAAGGCATCCAGATTAGGACCATGCAAATCTGGTAGATCCTATCACATGTATGTAGTACGTGACTCTAGTTTTTTTTAACTTTTATGAATATAAAGTAGTTGAAAAGGATAATTAAATGTAATTTGGTGTTCATACTAATCTATTATAACGTGTTATATGATTATATTTAGATTTAATTGTTTTAAGTTAATGTATTGTTTAATCATTCACAGTACATTCAAGGACTCGGTGACATTGAGCGAGGTAAACAAACAATTCATAAAATAATCATATTAGAATTATATTGTCCGTTAGACAACAAGGCTAATAGTTAACTACGACGCAATAATCACCTTAGAGTTGCTTAATTCAAGTGTTTATTCCAAGTTTTAAAGAGAGATTCAGTCACACATACAACTTTAGTTAAAATCATAGGACATCAAAAAGCGAACCTATTGTGAAAGAGTTTCTATATTTGATTCTGTACTAAGAAATTGTAAACGTTTCAAAATCATTTATAGGTTGGTATTTGTCAATGGCGTCATTGAATTAGTAAGATAATCAAGGAGGGATGACCTGTGCCTTTGTATCATTCACAGAACTCATGTTTTTACGGTGGCATAGAGGTGACATGGAGATATATTTAATTTTTTACGTGGCCACGTAAAAGCTTTGCGTGGCCACGTAATAGCTTTACGTGGCCACGCAGTAGCTATTACGTGCGCACGCAATAACGTTTACGTGGCCACGTAATAGCTTTACGTGGCCACGCAGTAGCTATTACGTGCGCACGCAATAACGTTTACGTGGCCACGTAAAAGCTTTACGTGGCCACGTAATAGCTTTACGTGCGCACGCAATAACGTTTACGTGGCCACGTAATAGCTTTACGTGGCCACGCAATAGCTTTACGTGCGCACGTAATAATTGACCAATGAGAGTTGTCGAAATTGGCGGCCATTTTCGACAACTCTCATTGGTCAATTATTACGTGCGCACGTAAAGCTATTACGTGGCCACGTAAACGTTATTGCGTGCGCACGTAATAGCTACTGCGTGGCCACGTAAAGCTTTTACGTGGCCACGTAAACGTTTTTGCGTGCGCACGTAATAGCTACTGCGTGGCCACGTAAAGCTATTACGTGGCCACGTAAAGCTATAACGTGGCCACGTAAAAAAATAAATATATCTCCATGTCACCGTATGTTTTACTATTTTTAAAGAACAATAATATTCCACTTGGCTAGCAAGCGGCATTATGGAGAGTACTAGTAACAATAGTTAACATTAAAGAGTACCAGATCGCATTATAATATATAATGCAAAAACAATTCATATTCTGAGGCGTTTACTAAAGCGTCGTCTTTACAAAGGGTTTTATTCAGTTAATTGATTAAATGCATGAAAAACACATCTTCTAGGTCGACAAAAAATAAGGTCATGTAGATATTTAAGGAGACTAGATATGCACATTAGATGCCATTTAAATGTGTCTTTGTTCCATGTCAAATGACATTAATATATTCAAGTAATGACGTATGCAGCGCGCGATATATCTTACTAATTGAATGATACAATGAATGTTAATTACTTTGGAATGTAACAATTAATGCTCAAAATAGACACTTTTATACAAGTATAATTAATTATATAGATCTAGACTAAAAATGAAAAATACATCTTGTAAATAGCAGTAAATTTGTATAAATAATGATGAAAATGTATAATAAAATGATGAATCACAACAAGTAAATCATAGATTTATAAGGATAAATGCAGTCATCTGGAGTTAATGTTTCACCTAAATATTATTTTAATCATTCACTCCATACGCATTTTCTGCGTATGGCAAATTTGTAATGCATAGAGATTTGTATTGAGTTAGAATCCCACTAGTGTAGTGGCACTGCTAATTTCCTTGAGCAAAAAAATCGCCAGCGATTTCTTCACTTCAACAAAATGTATAAGTGGCTACCGGCGAGGGTACTATAATTCCGTTGCGCCAATTTGTCGGCTGCACTAAGCGGAGTAATTTTAGCCTCCCCAAGGAAGATATATAGATACTGATTGATAGATAGATACTAGTTGCTCGATGTCCAGGGGTAATAGATGTAAAGTCGGTGAACGTACATAAGCATGAAACTTAGTCTATGAAATGCAGTAACTTATACTTCTTTTCTGGAAAGATTATAAATGTATATACAATATGCGATTGCTGTATGAACATAGGCTGTACTTATATCTTATATATGTGACCAAACAAGGCGATGTAAGCAAGACTATTGACAGAGAAAATGTGTTCTTTTTCCTAGTTATGTTTTAGTTTTCTGTGTTTTTCCTATGTATCAATTATCTTAAAGTACAATAATTGATGACAAAATCTCCCAGCTTAATACTTCTTGTAAGAGCGCTCACATCCAATTCATTCATTGCCTATTCAGATATTGATAAAAACGCCCTCCTGACAGGAGCAGCCTCAGAGACGTATTAAGATTGATTGAGTTTGTTGTATGGAGACATGATAGCTCATAGGCGGATCTAGCGGGGGTCACCATAAATTGTGACTTAAATCTGTATTGTATTTTTTGTCTATTATTGGAGGAATCCCTGAATCCCTTACATTAAAGAGGAATCTCTGAATAGCTCACTAGGGATTCCTTCTGGATCCCTAGTAAAACAGTAAGAGTCTAACTCTGTTGATAAGTAAGGGTTAGTGCCATACCACATACAAACCTAATACATGTATGAAGGCAAAGCTCAAGGAAATTATTTAAAAGATGTGAAGTGTATCATAAATATATGAAGCAAATATTTAGCCATATGACCCAGGAATTCAATGTGATGTTAAACATATACTTTAACAAAAAGGGCTGCCACTAATCGTCCGAATTTATTATTTGCAAAGGCGTATCTAGCAAGGGGAGGTCATGGGGGTCCAGACCCCCCCCCCTGAATTATCCGAAATGTAGCCGTCCATGATGGTATTTGTTTAACATTAAGCCATTTTTAAGTAGCATGAAGCAATTTTTCTCGGACTCGCTTCGTTCGCCTTTGTGCTTAACATAGATCGAATGGTTATGTAGTTTTTATTATTAACATGTTATGTTATTATGCAAACACTGTATAATGAGGTCGTGGTTTGAAAATTTGACCCCCTCACTAGAAAATGTTTAGACCCCCCCCTAGAAAAAATCCTGGATCCGTCCATGTAGCTCCATGGAATCTTCTAGAGAATGTTTCTCTCAGTAATAAGATATTTTGCCATGAGATTCTTCTAACTTGGAGATTATTAAAACTCTGTGTTTATTACACAATGACTGATCTATGCATTCGGAACACCTCGACCATTCATTGAATGAATGATTCTAAGTGACTGGCCGAGGAGTTCCGAATGTGATCTATGATGACGGTTTACGCTTATTTTGTTGTCATTGTGACCACCTCGACCATTCATTGAATAAATCTTATTTGTAGAGAATGATTGAGGAGTTCCGAATGATTTTGTTAAATTTTTGCTAACCATGATGACGTATTGAAGTCATGACTTTGTTTTTTGTTAATTGATGACGATTCTAGATTTAAGAATCCATATCAGCATTTGTCTTAACTAATTAACTCACAACCAATTAACTCAGAACCCGTGACTATTACACGGTGTAGTAAAATTTACTTATTTTATATAATATGGCTTATATATACATTTTTCACAAATGACTATAAGTTGCAATAAATCGGGCAATCGGGCAAGTGCTTGAGAAAATTGAGGACAAACACTGTCACGTGTGCGTCCGTGCGTCCGTCTGACAGTTTTTTATCATGTATCGTCTGATCCGATGAGCTCCGATTCTAAGAAATTCGCGACAAAGGTGTGTACGAATTTCTGAGGAAGTGAAGAATATAAGTGCATTTATAAACATGAAAACAATTTATTTTTCGTAAATTCTGAATGGAAATATTTGGTGTAGATAACACTTCACTCTTATGGAATACTTGTGTCACGTTTTAATTCAAAACAATAGCTGTACTTCATTTACCTTTAGCTAAAGAACAGATTACCATATTTCAATACAAGTGACTTAGTCGGTTAGTTTAAGGTTAATATTTTTAAATAAAATAATCTTGTTCTGACTCAATGTCACGCTACTGTTAGTACAACGATGTTTTCAAAATATAAATAGATGAAATATTCGCTTGGATGAAGTATTTATCACCCTTGGTACTACAATAAAGTCCCGCAATAAGGACACATTGGTTATCGCAAATTCTGTGGGATTTTTTTGTTATTTTAAATCCTAAATGCTTAATGGAGAAGAAATTGGCACTATTTTGTTAGTAAGACCGTCAATTTGATGGTCGTAATACTGGACCTTTACTATGGTTATAATTATGTCATTGATCATTACGACGTAACGCACGCTAATGACGGACATGGAAAAATTGCGACTTTTTAGACCTTTCTTTACGTAATGACGGAATAGATATTTGACAAACCGATGATGTTTAGTACAATATGAATCAGTGAAACGAATGCTTTCTGATGCTGTGATTTTAATTCTCATTTGAAGACATACATTCTTTAAATATATGAAAAATGGGGCAAAATATGAAGAAAACGTCGAGTAACTTTGTAACACAAATCACCGGGATCGTCCAGTGAAAAGTATGCAGTGTATGCACCAATCAAAAATTCATCATATAAAAAAATTGTTTGTTTTCAGTTGTTGTTTTCCACTGAACATAGACTATAAGGGTCGGCCTCACCTAATTTTATAAACACAACGCAGAGTTAGCTATATCATGTCATGTCATTCATAGTTTGTCTTAATTTAGATAAAATATATGGTGTAAGGACAACCGAGTGACAATTTGACTTCACTCACTGACAGATAAGCAATCTTTACAAGGACGTTTGCTCGTCTGACTTAACTACGTGTCAACATTGACAAATTCTGATATATCTATCTCTAAGTATACTGGTCAACTTAAGGACATCCAAGATAGTGAAAAAATATGCTCCAAAACCTAAAAAAATCAACAGTGTTAAATTGGTGTTTAAAGTACGCTCTCTCCTTCAAGTGCTTTGAATTAATATATTTAATCTATTTATTCATATATATACATGTAATTTTTCTTTTCTTATATTTCTATTCATAAACTGTACATATAATTACTCATGTATCATGATTTGAGGAATAAAGGTTTGTTCTGTTCTGTTCTGTTCAAAGTATGCTGGACATCTTGAGGAAAATCAAGATAGCAAACAAAACCACGTATGTTCTAAAACCTACTTAAGCAAACATAAAACACTAAATTATTCACAGGTTGCTAGTTTGATATCAAAACAATAATTGATATGTTTTATATTGTTTCATTATTTTTTATTACTTATATATATACCTATGTATGAATTATTATGAAAGTATCTTCGAACTAGTGACACATGTGGTATTAAGATAGCGTATGAAATACGCTCACTTTTTTAAATGATTCAAATTAAAGTCTGAAACCGCTCCCCTCTGTTTTTCGTTAGTTTGATATAGTGAATATTGTACCGGCAATAGACTGAATGGTTGTGCTAAATAAAATGTTGAAATTAGAATACATTTATTAACGGCTTAAATAATCATTTGACAACCATTTTACCGTGCACATGTACTTTTTATAATTTGCATAAAGTGTTATGGGCGATAAATATGTACATTTTTAGTCCTAAATAAAATACATGTTCTGTTCTGTCCTATATCATTTAGAAATATCGGTCTATATAATAAAGTAGTTACATAGGTTAGGTCAATGTACAGAGGAGATCGCTATAAGTATTGATTCAAAACTAATATAATAGGAATAATAGAGCACTGATCTAGATTATTTTATGTTATCCGATAATCTGACTCGCTTCCAAAAATAATCAGCAAAAAATCTCTTACTCCTATGGATAAATACAATACTGAATGGTAAACAGTGGATTAAAGAATAAAACACTAATGAATAACAGATATATACATTTTCGTATTTATATACTTGAACATTGAATATATAATATTGGTGAAAATAAAAACACGTTGCACTTACCCCATTGTCCATTTTCGATTTTTTCGCAGGAGAAAGTCCAGCGTCCATCGCAAAGTAATAAAATTGCGGTACAAAATAACACAAGATAATTCCTTCCTGAGGCGCGTCTTATTAAGTAATGTCGCCTGTCTACTGTTCTAGCCACGACCTTGACCGGTATACAAACAAACGTTTTGATTGGCTAGTTGAGACAAGCCTTCTTAAAAAGAGACAATTAGATAAAACTAACTATTATGATCGTATTAATAAAGGATAAAATAAACAAACAATTATTCCACAACGTTTGGACATGAATAATTTAGCGCTACAAAAGGTGCTTGAAAAAATCTTTAAAGCTGTAGAAATTCCACCATTAGACATAGTATGTATGGTAGACAGAGACATTGGCGTTTGTCTTTGGTATAGAGCTTAGTCTATGTTGAGTACATTCGGGTTTTTTTCGCCTACAATTTCTTTTAATGAATGGTTATTGATCAGTGTTGAAATCATTCACTGACAAGCAAATATTGCATCATTTTAGAACGTTAAAAATAAGGTTGCATCATACGATTATACATGTATGAGACCGGAAAAGAATTAAAAAAACACTTCACAAGACTTGAGTGTTTAATAATGCATAACATTGAATAATATAAGCCTTTGAAAGTTTAAAAAGTAAAATACGACGGGCTATTATTCTTATATAAAGTGGATACACAAACGTAGTGTTTTTTTTGCGTTTTGGTCCGCTTGACTTAACTACGAAATACGTCCGAAGTAACTACAGTCTTCAACAGCGTTTAGATTTTACTATCAAAATATAGCTAATAAAATATATTTATCGTCGTTGCTATGGTTACAATATATTATAGTCTATTAGATACGTTCACCAAAACATTATTACATGTACATGTGCGCCAAGTTAGGATGACGATGAATTCAGTTAATGTTCATTCTCGTTCCCAGAGTCTAGTAAGATTCCCAATACTTGAGAATCCTACTAGACTCTGGGAACGAGAATGGTTCGTGTAATGCATGAAGTCTAATTGAATGTATACAATAAGCTTATTGTCGTCATGTCAACCGACTGTCTCCCAATGCCAGTAATATTATAACATGAATCCCTGCCCTAACAGACGATTTGTACATGTATACATGTACTACAGGATCATTTTAGTCAACTTATTGTATCCTCATATCAGGAATTTTATTGTTACATACAGCACTGCCCTAGGAGACGATTAAATATTTGTATAAAACGAAAATTAAATCCATCTTCGTCGTGAAATGTTAAATAACACTTAAGATAAAAAACACATGTTAAATAATACTAAGGTGTTACCTTAAGGTAGTAGAAACACGTTTGTGCATTATCAATTTATTAATCCTAAGTACCATCACAATTTGAGATTTTGACTTTTAATAGGTTACATACGGTAGGCCATTATCCCCAAATTTGTGTCATTCTCCAGGGCAGCTAATATAAAAAATATCTTACGATAATTTACGACTAAAATCGGTCGTAAGACGCTTGATTATACGGGCCCCAGTATCATACCCATCGTAAGTCAGATACCTGATTAATTTGATCTCACCTTAGTGAAGCTGCTTTTCCACGGAAATGGCTGAGTAGTTACGATTGCTGCTTTCAAACATGTCTATGTGAAAATATCTTCAAAACCTTTAGTTATGCTCCAGACAAAAATTTTGTATGAAAATTACAAAGGAAATAACTCAAAAAATAGGCATCGCAGAGTTACAGTGCCCTGCACTGTTACTTGATGATATCTATCTACATACAATGTTTCACCTCAATACCTCTTGTAGTTTCAGAGTTATGTCCCAGGCAAAGTTTAAAGTATAAAAATAAAGGGATGGCTCCAAAATCAGGCAAGGCAGAGTGACGGTTGTTGTGTACTGCACTTCTACTTTATGAGGTCTATTTACATACAAAGTTACATGTCAATACCTCTTGTAGGTTTAGAGTTATGCCCTGGACAAAGTTTAAAGTGTAAATATAAAAAGGGGCAATAACTCCAAAATCAGGCAAGGCAGAGTTACAGTTCTTATGGACTGCACTTTTTAGGAGATCTATCATCCTACAAAGTTTCAAGTTTCAGAGTTATGTTCTGTACAAGAAATGGGACCCGGTCACTGCAGCCGCCGTGGACACCGAGAGTCTATATGTCTCCCGACTGTGTCAGGCAACACAAAATCATATCTTAAACCATGGAAGTTCGGTGTAATATCTTATACATGTCCAGTCATTCAATTTGCATTTGCTCTTAAATCTGTGTAGTTCCCATCACAAATTAAAATAAAACAATTTGGGGTTTTTTCACTTGAGTTGTTAGTTAGTGCCCTGCCTGGTAGGTAATTTGAAAATTTTGACCTGACATGAAACCTAGAATCAAACTGGTATGGCCTAAACTAAAGACGACATTAACACAGAATGAGAGGATTTTTTAATTTATTTATTGTTCAAACATGAGATATTTTGATGAAGAAATATTAATATTATACATTAATTACATGCATGAATAAATTAATATATTACAGATGAAAACTTGTACAAGGTTTTTACATATAAACCAGTATTACATTGTGGTATGTTTATATGCCTAGTTAACATTGTCCTCGTGAATGCCTGTTGTCTGCTGGTAATTTGTAGTCAGTGGATTGGGATGAACAGGGAAGATTTGTAAAAGCACTTCTGGTGACTACTGTTTTAACAAAGTTTATCCCGATTAAAATGCAGTTCTTGAACATCACAGCCTCGCTACAGTTGTAATCATTGCTGTAAACCAAGACATGCCTGGGCTGTAAACCAGGACAGTGAAAACTAGGCATTGAAGAGAACAACTTTAATACTACATATTGTTTAATTTTATTCAACTGTCAGTGGCACATACATTAACCCTGCCGAGTTAAATACTTGTTAAATATCTGTTCTATACTCTCCATACTTAGATATGGGTAAGTATTTAAATCAGCACAATGTAATTGTGTTTACTGTGATAAATTTTTGCAATTAGAAAAGAAATAACTATAAATTGTTGATGTATTAACCTGCTTACATGCTTGATAGTAAAACATATAATGGTCACAAAGTCAGAACTGTAATACACATGGTAAAATTGTTTACTGTAAAAGTAACTGTGAAATACATAAAAATAAAATATAGGTTCTGAAGTACTAACTGACATGTTAATGTTGAGGGTGAAAACAAGGATTTCATGGTTAAGCAAGATAATCAAAATTTACAGAAAAATGTCAGCAAAATCATGCACAGTACAGACATTTATGAATATGTATCATACTACAGTAATCAAGGATTTTCTGAATTTGGGGAAGGGGCCTTACCTAATATAGAACATTTGGGGAAAACTTATTTCATTGATAGGGGAAAGAATACTCCAAGTTAAGATACAATTTAGAGGAAATCTACATGATTTCAAAGAAATTTCAAAAGCGAACTTTTAGGGGTCTGTAAACAGCCCTTGTTAAGTTAGAAAAACGATGATGGTTTAAGTAATTAAAATAAAAATTGTGATTAATGACAATCAACTTTAATGGTCCAATTAGTGAACTTAACTCAATTTTGATAAGAAATCATACAGCAGGTATTTCTAAAAAGCGATTTTAAAATTCCTTACTTCAAATCTTAGTCAAAGACAATCACAGACTGAAAAAGTGCAAGGACCCAAACCAACATGTACATACAATGTAATGTATATCATTGAATCAAAACATAAAGAATTACCATGTATTAAACACACTGAACAAAGTAAATTAAACAATTAACACCACACGACATCATTTCGCTGTATACTCAAATAGCATTCATCAGACCATCCTAAAAAATGTTTGTTTGCAGTTTCCCAACCAACCCACCATATTACAGCTACTCACATTTTTCATTGGCAAGTCTGAATTTTTCTTTAAAAATTATGTAGAGAAAAATTCACTCTCGTAATTGAGTATGAACATCCATTAAATGGTTTGCACTAATATGCTACTATTGAGTAGCTTATATTCAATTTACTGAATGAAAAAAATATTCAAAATATTCCCATCTTCCCAATCTAAAAATTATGGTATAGAAAACAGCTAACAAACACTTCAAAGAATGGCCCCCATTCGTAAGCTATCCTACAATCTTAATACAATGTGACAAAGTGAATAAATTGTTTTCATAGTGACAAATGTTTCCATGGCAATGAAGGAGCATAAAATCTCAATACAATGTGACCACTTCCAAAAAATGAAACATTTCCATAGCAACTAAATATCCAACTTATTTCCATAGCAACATAGTATCCAACCATCTCAATACAATTTAAAAAACTTCCAAGTGAATGAATTGTTTTCCATAATGACAAAAGTTTCTGAAGTTTCTTACTATCCATACAGAGTGAGACTTTCCAAGTGAACGAAACATGATTTTAAGAAAGACTACGACAGATCCAAGAAAGTTCTGCAACAGTAAAAGAATCAGGTGGTTTCTTCCATGATTTTTATATAATTCAGAACTAACACAATTAACTACGTAGAGATATTATCCAATCAAAATAGTTTCACTTCATCTTTCAATCATTTCCCTGAAATAGAGTAAAAATAAAAAAAGTAGTTAGATATTAAGCAAGAATTGAAGAATAGAGAATTATTGGTGTGTTAGAGTGTACCACTATAGATGTCAGTCATGTCACACAGCTGTCCACTGACTGGGTGCATAGAAACTAACCGGTTATTCTAGTTAATTAAATTATTATTAAACCTATCCGACTAAGTTACATTACAGGTAACATACATCTACTCTCTATGAAAGTTTGAATACTACAATCTCACTCTCCTGTGGATTATCAGACTGTAACATGACCACAGGTTGATCAGGCACGCCATCATTGGACCATACTGTAACCAGCTATCAATGATATTGTCCTAATGTTGATACAGGAGTCTGTATTGTTACAAGAGGTAGGACTGTCATAACAGACTAAATCCGGAATTCAAATATTTGGGTTTTCCACTGCGGTACAAACAAACTTTCACCATTACATTGAAAACATGTGTACAAAAAAAGATAGGATAGTTCGTGCTTATTATGCAATAATGTGTAGAAAACTTTGTTTGTACCAGCTGTGCTCAGATGGAAAAACCCATAAATTTGAATTCCGGATTAGGTCTATTATCAGGTAAGTTGACTACAATTCCATTTCAATATCTCGAATTTGTTCTTAACTGTTTTATATAATATCACTGTAAAAAGTATGACTTGATAATTTATAAAATCTACATTTTCAATAAAATAAGAAAATCAAACCACAATATTAGCGATATATCAGGTTGTTTCATAATTAAAAGTTGACATTGCCCAATGGTTACATAGTGGCACCCATCAGTTTTCATTTCTACAACATTTCATCTTCCAAAAACACAAAAATTATTATCTGTGCTATTCAAATCTCGGTTTGGAACATATTGCCCGACATTCTGCCAGATTACAATGATCTAACCAAGTTTTATGAAACAAACTATGTGTACCGAAATGCAAATATGTTCTACAAGTATATCACAGCAACCATTAAGTGGACATTAAAATCATACCAGTAATATTAAGAAAGAAAGTAAAATATCGACAAACAAATGTGAAAAAACTGCAAATCTTAATGAATTCACACAAATTATAAAAAACAACAAGGATATTTAGGTGACAGACAGAAGTTCAGTCATAATTGATGTAAAACAAATATATTTGAAAAGTGAACAGCACACTAAGGCCCCAAAGAAAGAGTTTTGCTTCTGGTTTCATCTCCCAAAAAGTAGGGTTAGTAGGTTTTTGTTTGTTTTTGTTGGGTTTAACGCAGTAGCAACACATTGTATAGGTCAGATAATGGCGGTCAGTCAACCTACTCACTCCTCCTGGAAAGGCTAAATCACTGGATTTAGCTGTTAACCAACTACTAAGCGCATACTTTTGTCAGTGACTGACAACTGCCCAACATAACTAACAAGAAATGTAATGTGGAAACCACATTAAAGCCGGATTTAAAAACTTTAACGCAAATAATACAAAGGGAAATAATCCATAATATAGCCAGGTAGGGTTGTGATTACTGTCTAATTCTGTTCATCACATGGTATGTTATCAATGTATGAAGTTTCATAAAGATCTGACAATAAATGGCAGAGATATATACTAAATTGAAAACTTCAACGCAATTGTTAACGACACCGGACGCCCGCCCTACCACCCGCCCATGTTTTGCCAAACTTTTAGCCGATATTTTTCGTTGAAAAATCCAGCTAAAAGTCATTGGTATGAGGAAGAATGGCCTTAGAAATAATTTCATGACCAAGCTCCACAAAAGTATGCCCTGACCAGGAATCGAAACCATGACCCCTCGATCAGTAGACTTATGTGCTACCAACTGAGCTAGCTGGGCGGCTTTTAGGGTTGGTAAAAAAGCATTTTTTTCAATTCTTTTTCGTCAATTTGTCATTGATAAATCGGTCTCACTCTCATTTAGGGTCCCCTTTAAACCAGTACTACACATAGTTTGGAATTTACAAATGTCACAAGAACTCTCACTAGACATAAAAGCCACAAGTCAATGAATTTTTGCATTATTTTTAAATATTTGACAAAAAATTGATTTTGACTTTTTTAAATGCAGTTTACTTTTCATAAAAAAATATGGTCAGTAATGAAATCAGAAACAAAATTAACGCTTTTTTAGGCCTTAAATGAATAGTTCAACAAGAATTAAAGAACTTCACACATAAATGAATACAAAATCTTACATCTTTTCTTCTTCTCACCTTTAAGTCAAGTCTGTAAGATCAACAACAAATAATACTTACTTATTTATCAAACCTTTAAAACCATACCCGTGTACGATTAATTCTTTATACCTAAGACTAAGAGGTTCTCCCAAAATTTATTACGCCAGTCCAGGGTTGGCAAAAAAGGTGGTCAATATGAGTATTGACCGGGCCGGTGGTCAATACTGGTTTTAACCGGACAATACTGGTCAATTGGTTTTTACAACCTATAACATGTTCATTTTATGACAAATATTAAAAAAAGTTGTTCTTAAGCTCTTATAACATAGGGAAGCCTTAAATAAATGAATAAACATAATTAAAGATAATAAAGTTAAAATCATATCAAATTAGTGTCCCCTCAGTAGTGATAGTAAGCCACCTGATGAATCTTCTAGCAGGGAGGAAACAGTTTCAGTATTGCATCAATTTATTTGATAATGATGTAATAAAACAATGATTATAATACAATAAAAAAGTAACTAGGTAAGAATCATCAATGATGCAAACAATTCTGTTCAATTTTCATTAGACCACATTAATTTTGACCAGTGATGACTATTTAAAACTTTAATGACGTCAATAATGTCTTCCAGTTCTACTAAATAAGATTGAATTACACTGAATGAAAACACTTGAAAAAATTGAAAATGAATATAAGAACAACAAAAAGACATAAAGAAATCATTTTTTAATCTATAAGTAAAAGTTAATTAAACTTGATAATTTTCATTTGTCCACCAATCGACCAGTATTGACCACTTTTGGAGTATTGTCCGGGGCGGTTTTTACCAGTAAAAACCAGCGGTTAAAACCGGGGGCGGTTTTTACTGGCCAACCCAGCGCCAGTCAATAAATGCTCAATATATTTTTATTACATAATACATAATGTACCATGGCAAACTTAGCCAGTCTTTCATTATTACGGATATTAATATCTATCATATGTCTCCTAATTTTTTTAAATTGTCTACTCATTGTCAGTAGCTATTGTTGTAGGGCAAGTGGCTTACAGAATTCTCAAGGCCTACATATAAAAGGAGACCTTCTCTATTACAACACATCTTAAAGGGTATAAATCTGTTACTGATGTATTATGTTACACATGTTTTAAAATCTATCAATCTTTATTGGTTTTATTGATCACACATTCATACGATCACAGCAAAAAAAATGTAAATAAAGGGAAGTAACTGTGTAAGATACTTACATACCTATTCCTCTTCGAGTTCTTTCCCTTCTTGTGTTTACTTGAAGCTTTTAAGACTTTACCAGAAGAATGATTATGAGATGTTTCTCTGTCACTACCATTTGACATATGTCCATTGGTCTGTGGTGTATTGGCGCTATTTTGATTGTTTTGTGAATCCGGACTTTCAGGTCCATCTGAAGCAGAAACTAACAATAGTTTAGCATTAAAGTAGCATAGAAGGTGCAATTTTTAAACTAGAAGCTGAGAAAACTGGAACATTTTGAATATTGGATGACCAGGTAAGTTTTGATGACCTGTAACTTTTGAAGTACATTGCCCAGTCTGACAACCTACCTAGCCGCGGCCGTGGCGGAGTAGTTAACATGTCTGACTTCAAATCTGGAGATCTCGGGTTCGATCCCGGTCGTGGTAGGTCATACCCTATTCATGATTAGTCGGCCTCGTGGTTGGGTAAGTTAGTACTGGTAATAGAAGTGTCCAGGAAACCTATAGTAGAAAGAGCTGGCTGTCGTAAATATGACCTCAATATGTGTTGAATACGACGTTAAAAAAACAATCAATCAACCGACAACCTACTATATATTTTACTTGCCTAAAGCATATTATCATGCCCTGAATGATACCTAAAATAAAACTTAATTATTATCAATAATAATAATTAGTAGACAGCATTTTTTTGTATTGGGATAAATTAACAAATACCAAGCACTTAAATCAGAGTGGCCACTCACAGTTGAATAAAATTTATCAGTATGTATCACTGAAAGTTATTTAAATTAAATAAGACATGTAAGTCACTTCTAAAAGAAAAGTTTATATCAATAATGGCTTACTTTTCTCTGAGAGTTGATCTGCTTGAGGTAGTCCACTCACAGCCTGGATAAATATACGATAATACATGATTTTGTTGATAGGCATATAGAGTTTATAATTTTCAGTCTTCACAGATAAGTACAATACTTTTGAAGGAAAATAAATGTAGCAGAGGTATAATACGGCACTTGTACTACCTTGCCTTCAAGCTAGCTTTATGGCGACGTGGTAAAGTGTCCGCTTACGACTCGAGAGGTTGTGGGTTCGAATCTCAGTTCGGACCATGGATTTTTATCGGGTTACATTTGGCGCCCAACGTAAATAACCCACTAGGAATTGTGTGATTGCACCCTTAGATAGTCCCACAGACAATCGAGCTCCAAGAATTTGAGGACAAATTCTGTTAAGGAGGGGGTGTGTGTAGCAGAGGTATTATACGACACTTGTACTACCTTGCCTTCAAGCTAGCTTTTATGGCGACGTGGTAGAGTGTCCGCTTACAACTCGAGAGGTCGTGGGTTCGAATTAGGGGTGTAACAATAGGTCGACTTATCGCTGTATCGCGATAGTTTACCTTGCAATAGCAATAGGTCGATAGAACTTTTTTAAGTCGATAAATATCGCAATAGTTTTTCTGACTATCGACTTTTTTCGATAGTTTTTTTGAAAACGAAAGTTGGGCCCCATAAACGCTTTACTTTCATCTTTTTTTAATGAGAGAACTCCACATTGATATGGATCAAATTAAATCTATTTAGAGGCCAATAAAGAGATACCAGTAATCATCTTATTTGATCAAATACTCGCTGTTACGGAAGTAAAAGCATGCCTGCATGGAGCGGCAATTTTGAAATTGCAGGGGTGGCGAAATCAACTGTCCCAGTCGTACATTTTAATGTATGGACAAGTTATTTTTATGGACAAGTAAAAAATTCAATTTTAATTTGTTAAAAACGTTTTTACCTCTGCATTACTCCGTGGAAGTTATAAATAAGACTTGCATAGTAGCATTCGCCGAGCAGAGTTGTAGTATATTCGGCGATAAAGTAACATTAACTGATTTACGACTGTCGTCATTTTCTGTGATAAGTTGATTGTGAAATTCAGTTACTATATGCCATGCGTATTTCGGTATATATCATATTTGTTTCAAGTAGTTATCTTGACTTATTACGTCACAAATTGTCATGATATGAATAGATGATAAATTGATAATGATAATCATTAATGGATGCTATTCGCCACCCTTGAATTAAAGAAAACAAAAAGTCAAAATCGGCAGTATCGCAGCATTTTGGCTTTGTTTAGTAATAGATGAAGTTTTCAAATCTAAAATAGCTTTCAGATACTGCCAAATAGTACTACAGTACAGTGGATACCTCCAATTTAAAGGATTATTTGACGAGGAAGCACCATGCAGTTTCCCTTTCAAAATCCCTATCTTCACTAATGTGAATAAATCTGGACCAAAAACTAAACCAATGATATACCCTCTAATAGAGAACCAGCTCATTCTCAAAGTGCGAGAGATATTTCAAATTCAAACCCATTGTTTATTGTAAAAGACTTGAGACTGTTTACAGTTGTTTTTATAATAAAAAAAACTATCGTGATAGTATCGCAATAGTTTTTTGACTATTGCAATACTATTGCAATAGTACTTTTATTATCGCAATACTATCGCGATAGTGTTTTTGGCCGCAATAGTCACCCCTAGTTCGAATCTCAGTTCGGACCATGGATTTTTATCGGGTTACATAAATACAATCAGTTTATTTGATTTTGTACTACACTTACTACTTTAACAATTTTAAAGTCAAGGTATAAAGTGAAAATTATTATTTACAAATAGTTGGGCAGGTTGATTATTTCACTGATGGCTATAAAATGTAATAAATTGGACCTGATCTCAAGAAAATTTACAGCAACAATTGACTTTTTTAAAACATAATAAAATGAATACATTTTTTATGTAACTATCTTAACAGTCATTGCCTTAACACACTAACCCAAAGCCAGACACTAGGGGCAGTGTTTTTTTTTCAGGTCATTTTGGGGCCGAAATTCGGCCCCATTCCCCTCTCCAAAAAGTGTATATTTTTCCCCTTTCCAGGTAAAAAATTCCCCTGTCAGAGTGTCCTAAAACTTTTTTTACTTTTTTATAGCATTCTTGCCCATTCCTCAAGCATTACAGAGAAATCACAAATGAATATATAGGTTCAATAGTTGAAATTTCATATAGAAAGACAGAAATGTTACTCTGTTAGAGGATCCATGTTATCTCAAGTATTGAAAATGTTTTCCCCTAATCTCATTTTTGTCGCGATTTCCCCTAAAAAAGGGCCTGCCACCTTTCCCCTATGAATGAAAAAAAACACTGAGGGGATATTTATTTGGGCTAGATATCTAGTGATAATAGTTGATTAATGTTTGCCCATTACTATAAAACATGATAAATCAAGCTAGTGATTGAGAAAATTCAAGGCAAAGAATACTTTTATATCATTACATTTCTGTAACAATGAATAACTAATTAAATATATAAGACCATACCGACGCTGATGTCACTGAAGATTTTGAAAATAATCTGTCAGCATCTTTAAATTTTCTGTTTCTTTTATCTGCTTTACTATTTGTATTTCTGAAAATATAAACAAAATGATAAAGAAGTTAATATCTAGACAACAGGACATTTATTTTATATTGCCACTTGCAACACTTAATTTAACCATACAACAGAGATCCCACTGGCCAATTTTGTTTTTCCGCCACTGGGGAGAGTCCGGGAGGGACCTCCCTCCCCGAAATCGAAAAATTTCAAATTCTAATTCTTTAATACTCATTTTACAAGGTATTTATTTAAACAGTTATAAATATTTTACTGCATTTTAGCATATATAAATGACAAATCTTAAATTCTTTCCAACTTGACATGTAATGCCCATGGATGAATTGTATTGTTTATTTCTCCTTGCCTACATGTATATATATATGTATATATATATGACTCAACTCATAATCAAAATAAAAAAAATATTTTAAACAACACTAATTCCAACTTCAATGACCATTACTTTATATGAAAGAGTGCATCATTGACGTCAATATGACATATTAATTAAGGACTAGTTAAGGTTAGGCTTAGACAAAAAAAATAACAAGCATTCAGCAAATGTAGATTTATATAACAAGATTAATTTAATTTTGTTTCAAAATATTTTGTTTTGGCTCTGACATGATTTCAAATAATACTCAATGACATCTCATCATTGACATTAAATTAAATTTTTTAACAACTGTAGATCTATATTTATAACCTTCACAGATTTACATTTATTTCAAAATAAAATTATTTCTTAGTCTTAAATCTATTAGTGAAAACATGCAATTATCTTTGGACATTTCATAGACGTCATTTCCCATTTATAGTAAATAAAATCTTAACTGAGCAAAATTTGGCATCTAACTAACCACACATATTACGTCCCCTGATTTTATAGGTCAAGAAAAAGAAAGAGGATTTTCCCGAAAATAAACGTAAATAATCATCAAAACGAACAATTAACTTACAGTTTATCTCTAAATTACTTTATTAAGCATGATTTAATTTTGTATCATATGGAACGAAATTGCTTCAACCATTTCAGTGTAATGTCATTCATTTTCACGACCCACACTAGATCTCAACACCTTTTGTTGGTAAGTTAATCTCCCAGCGTATGACCGACAATAAGATCTAATTGACACATACGCATAATTGACATGTATAATTGCCGCGGGCGGTCTCACTTTTCACAACTCTTATCTGGATTAACAATCGTCTATCAATATAACGGGTACTATATTCTAGTCTACTATGAAAAATATGCTTATTTTGTAAACTTTTTTTGCCACTTTTAATATTTTTTTCGCCATTTGCGGAATTGTTGAATTGCAGCGGAAACCCTGATACAAGATAGACCGCTTAGACATGTACTTTTGTGATGATTGTAATAACTTTTAAGCATTAAAATTCAGACAGCTAAAAAAACTAATTGTGATGTTTTTTACTAAAATTAACCTGAACTACCTAATTCCACACTCCTGGAGCCAATACCACATGAACTCTTTGAGTTTCTTCTCTCAAATAATCAGATTATAAAATGGCCTTCCCTTCTATGTACAGCCCAGCCTCAACACATTTGCTGAGCAGTGTAAACTGTACATGAAAAACAGCTTCCTTCGCTTAATCTTTATCTTTTACCTAGCTTTGCACATAGTAATGTTTTATTCTTTGCATGTAATGAATTTTTGAACCCAGTCTTGACAAGCACCTTCCAGTAGTAATCATAAATGATTGTTGGAAGTGAAATGTAAATGTAGATCATTAATCTTTAAAGTAGGTTCCCCAATTGGACAAGCAGTTATATATTCTACTAGCCTGAAGCAAATGGTAACGTTTACTAGCAGTAATAAGTTTTCTGAACCCAATCATAGGTCATCATAGACTGGACGACCTTTAATGTGGAGTCAAGTAGATGATAGTGTAGTGCCCGGCACCCTTACCTGGCCTAATCTGTGTACTTTGTTAAGTATAAGCCTGTCTTATGTTATATTTACACGGCTTCCACTTTATCTATATCCCATAATATCCTTTTATTGTTAATCAAGTCCTTTGCAACATTAATTTAGTTTATGTCCAAGTTTAGTATCGTAACTATTCATTTTTCTAACACTAATTGCCAATTTAATATAGCGCGTGTCAGCTATTTGTAATTCCAATGTCGTCATCATTTTATGACGTCACACTCGCAGTCTAATTCTTAACTGTACTCTCTATTATCGGGGGTGCGCTACAGGGCATTTTATACTTACAATGGCGATACTATTTGAATTGTTTAAATACATGTATTTTACTTATTGAATCATATGTATATATATTTGTATGTTAGCCGTCAACAACTTAGGCACTTTTAACACATAGGCTTATGTTTTAGTGGGATCTTACGTTTAAACAGTCATTTTATTAGATTTCCCAGTGCACACAGCCTTGTGTGCACATATTTATCGCTGTGTGCAGCCGTGGGTAGCCTCACCCACGACTCGGACTGCACACACTGGCTGGTGTGCATCTTGGTTCTAAGATGCTTGCTTTGGAGTTATTCGAGGACTCCACATTTAGACGCGAAAGAAATAACATCTAAAACTTTAACTTACTTTTTGGAACTTATTTATTTTTGGATCTTTCATATTCATAATAATTTATTAAGGTAATCATTATTTGTTTACGGCGACGACTGCATTAGATTATTATACATTTAATCTAGGCTATTTTAATTGTTGATAATTGATAAGTTCACGGCGTTTGCTGAACTCTGTTTCTTCTAGTAGATTTTTGTAAACTCTTAGATTGTTCTTACATGTATGCACGATAGCCATAGGAGTCCTTGTTGTTGTTTTACTATTTAAATACATACATCTTAGATAATTGTCGGCTTGCATATTTCATTGCTTGTTTGATATTTATTTGAATGATCTTTCTCTAAATTTTTGTTAAGGTTATTCACAAATAAACTTAGTTAAATCGTCAGAGTATAGTTATATTTTTTATTTTATTTTATTTTACTATTAAGTGGAGTCCATTTTATTTCAACATTTGTCCCCCCCCCACACACACACAACGGAGGGGCACGGCTAAAGAGCCTTAGTACTTAGAAAGGAGCAGCAAAGACTTAGAGTACAGTCACGACGAGCAAGAGCATCCTTAGTGCCAGAGCGCAACAATATCTATCTTGAGCTAATATCAAATAACATACTTTGTATTTGTAAGATATCTGTCCCATCCTCGTATAATGTTACCATACAACTGCGTGTCTTCTAAATAACTTCCTTCAAAAGCGTAAATCTGTCGTTCTAAGTTAGCTAAGGTTTCCTAAAATCAGACAAATAAATATTGTACTGATAGTGTACCATAGACAGACGTAAAATTTGAAGATCACATCAATACTCAACATTTATAAGTTTTAAAAACAGGGTTCGACTCTAACAGTGTCCCGGGATTCTCAGCCAGGGATTCCGTCAGGATCACTGAAAATTGCAATAAATTGTTTAATACAATAAATGATTGCAAATATCTGTACTTTTTATCAATTTTTTTGTCTTTTAAAGTTTTATTGGAAGATCCTTCACATTGTGAGGAATACCCAAGTAAATGATGATGGATTCCTTTGAGATCCCTGGTAAAAACAGTTAATGTTAAACTCTGTTTACAAATGCATAATTTTTTCTGCAAAAAAAGCAGAAAGTTGTCAAATTAAAAGTGAATAGATAACAAATTTGAGCAATTTTATAGGATGAACTGACTTGAGGACGAATCTACTTAAGTGCCAAATTGCCATTAAAGGTTAATTACAACTATGACATCGACATGTTTCAACAGAGATTAACCTACAAATGTCTAAAACAATCAAAAGACTGTTGCAACGTTACAATGAGACATGCTTAGAGCAAGTTTGTGCAAAAACAAACAAAAATAGGAGATTCCCATTTCGGGAAACCCGGAAAGCAAATGACGTCATTCGTTGACCTAGTTAGCCATTTGCAATATAATATTTCACTGAAAAACTTGAATTAGAGCAATACAAAACCATCTATCAGTATAATTCGTACCAAATAATAATCTAAAATAGTGTTTAATGTCATAACATACCGCTATTTCCGCTCTTCGTCGAACAAGTTCATTTAATTCATTCCGAGTATCAGAGATAGATCCGCGCCCGTTCGACATTTTTCAAGAGCGGTAATTCATGTGGAACAAAACAAGGGAGAGAACTTTCCCGCCTACAGGGTGTAGGAAAAGTAAAACACTATCTTCTGACGCACAAAAGAAACTTTTCTGTGCAGATGTATTTGAGAAAAAAACTCTTATTGTTTCAATCTACCCGTTAATAAAAGAGAATAGTGTATGGTCAATATCTTGAACGCTATGTACAACATTGTATTAGATTCTAATTGATTTCCTCTGCCGGCATTTTACTCAATCGATCTTAATTATCTAGACGAGTGTCTAAATAAATAATCTAAATCTACATACAATATAATTTCAATAAAGCTTGTTTAACTGTTCACTTTCGTATAATTACAATCTGCTACTCAAAAATAATCAAACCACTTAAATTTCTTATTAAACTTACATAAACTTATTACATTTTATTAACGATGCATTTTATCACAAAAGAGGCTATTTAACACTTTCCAAATTATCGAATGAAGTACTTTTAAATTAGATATATTTGATCAAAATCTTTCATACATTTCTTACATCTTATATGGTTTATATTATGAGTTACATGTTTCTAAGGTTTGCAACAAGCAGTACGCATCAAAAATAGAAAACATATTTTAATGATATATTTTCTTTACATTCTGTTCATTTTTATAAGAAAAAAAAAATCAAAACAAAATTAATCAGTATATAATTAACACAATATTCCCCAAAACCTAATCCAGAGTTCTGTTGTCCCAGGGATTTTATAAAACAAGGATTTGTAACGATAAGTAAATGTAATAGATTTTTATCAAATTTCACTGTCGTCGCTTTTATTTCGACCAATACGGAAAACAAGTATAACAAGTTTAAATAAAGATATTTACGAAATTGTCATAAATGTTAGGAAAAATGTGTTTCTAGATGATTTTGAGGTAAATTACGCTCACAGACTGTTTCACAAAATGATGCATTTTCCCGTCGATCTGCCAATTTTTAGCCCCATTTTACATCACCTAAAGTCATATTTTCGGTCATAATTGCAACAATTTTTTGTCAAAAACTTCAGAAACATTCACAAGTTGCATGGAAGACGTGTTCAAAAACATAAATCAAGTTTTTAAACTCTGGAATATTTTGTACAGCCTGCTTTAGCCAGTTACAGACAGTGACGACCGAGAAAATTCAAAAAGCACTTCGTTACAAATCCCTGTTATATAGAATCCCTGGTTGTCCCGAGCTCAAAGGCGGCGAATTTCAATGATCATTATCAATTGCCATTTAACACTAGTCAATTAAAATTTTCAGTATTACTTAGTGGTTCACAAATTTATCATAGCCAGTCTAACATCCTGTCATAAAGCAAACAACTACATTCTTGATTGGTGTATATTGCTACTGTGCACTTCATTGGACCTTCAAAGGATTAAAGCCATAAAACAGCAGGACTGTTTTAATGTTATGTGTCACCTTGGTTACATAATTAACTATCATTATCTTAGACGAAGGCGCTTTGTAAGCGATAAATGGATTGGTTGATGGTCTATCTAATCGCCAGATGAAGCGTGTCGCGAAATTTTTCGCGAAAGCATTCGATTGGTCAATATCGGCCAAAATTATGACGTTTCATTCGTGTGGCGCCAGAGGCTAGTATCGAAAATCCTACTAGACTCTGGGTACGAGAATAATTGTGTGCTGAAAGCCAACTTACACCCAATTTGTTCGATCCTGTAATAATAATTTTGTCTACTATATTTAGTTGTATAATAATTTTGTCTATAATTATAGTAGTATTAAAAAACATGAAAACCAATTATAATCAACATAAATATACATTTATCATAAATTATTCCCCGATTTTGTCTCTGCGAAAAAATATAGCCAATGTTCAAATTGATCAAGGACCCCATATTACATATAGGGGCCTAGGGTCATTGAATTGATTTAAGCAGAGGCTTGATATAGATCTTATTCCATGATTTAAGGGTTCCAAAATCATAATATTAATTATTAAAAATAACTAGATATTGTCAGGGAATTATCTATGTCTCTGATTTTGTAGTCGATAAACTTTTTTTTATTTTATACATGTATAACAATGCAATTTAAGTTATTTATTATATGATCAATAATTATGTATAAATCTGGGATTTTATCATTCTCATACACCGAGGTTATAAAGATTCTCAATATAGTATCGAGAAATCTTGAAACTGAAAGCCTCTGGGAACGAGAATGGGATTTTACATTACGAATGTTATATAAAATCCCTGGTATTGTAATCCTTCATATACATGATATAATTAAATCAGGGAAAGGGTATGAATCCATGATTACCACCAAACGGCCCCTCAGAATCGATACTGGTTTAGCAACAAGGACAGGCGCGTAGGAAGAATCTGAATATTGGGGCCGCAGATGTGGTGGGTACCCGGCCCGTGTCCCCTCCCGCCGGTTGGGAACAACGTAAATCCGAGGGTCATTTATTTTATCATAATTATACGGTCACAACTTTTGCACACAGACTGTATCTAAGGCCACGTGGTACGACTGTTGCATTGTGGGATTTACTTCCTGCATAGTGGTGGATCAAAATGTCGGACGCAGGATTTTTCAAGGTAAATTTAGTAGTTTACCATTGAATGAACATACCTATCTGAGTGATGGTCGACGAATAATGTATTAAACACGACTAACTATTAGTTTGCATGCATTACAATGCATATTAACGCTTTTGTCATGCGATTTTTGGATGCACAATTGTCGACTTTCGATTTTGTTTTGAAAATTCGTCGATAAACGTAATATAGGCTGTAGCTATGTAAATTCACTGACGCATCAGTTTGAGTTTGTTTTTGTACTGCATGTACATTTATTCATTTAATTCCTTTGTAGATGTTAAATATAGTGTGATACGCTTCAACTTCTGCATCAAAGCCATTCGTTTTCTGGGGTACAAAGTCAAAGAGACCGACTTAAGTTATTTTTAGTTAAGCCAAGTTAGTCATTTTCGATGATTTTGCCAGTGCCACTATGTCATTTTCCCATGGTCATTTCTCCACTTTCTACCCTGGTCATTAAGTACATTTTCCCACTATGTCATTTCTCCCACGGTTATTTTTCCACTTTCTACCCTGGTCAATAAGTACATAAAACATGTATCCTGACGGCATCTGTTTTCGACGAGGATCTGATTTCGCCAAACTATGAATTTCCGGTTTATTTACGTAATTCACGCATGCGCGGACTCGGTCACGTGTTATTTCGACGCCTAAGGAGAATAATTGTCGAAATGTATAAAAATATTTAAAATAAACGTGGGAAAAGTAATTTATTTATGAATTACATTTCAATACATTGATTTTTGCGTATTTTCACTAAATTACCAAAATGAAGCTTCTTTATTTTCATTCTCCTCGCTAAGTCAGACGTCTGATAAATTTTGACAGTTGTCCTCGGACATAACCTACTGTTTACTACACAGATCACGTTATAAATGAAACATGCGGTATACTGCACCACTCTATAAACGTGACTAAGTTTCATCAGTTCCTTATGCCCAATGAGTCAGATGCCCCGAGACAAAAAGTGTATTGATTGCATCAATTTCACCTCAACAAACATTCACTTGAAACCATATTTGTATAATATGTTTAATTGAGGCAAATGTGACAGGTGTATTAGGATGGTCCATTTATCATTTTCCTCAAGACTAAAAGTGCAACGAAGGGGTTATAACTTTTTGTGCCCTTAGTATTTAATGGCAAGTAGTCCCCGACTCTTCAAATAAAGTAACAGTGAAATTTTACGATATTTACAGTTGTTTAAATGCTTTAAATTTGTTAAAAACTGTTTAAACTCTCATACACATGTTAAATTGAACTTTTGGTTCACCGATAATTGTTGGCCGCATTTTTAAATTTGTGCAGTGTGACTTTTTAGACAAAGGACGAAATCAGATGACGCAATGCCGAACTAACGATTATCAAGGGAAGTTACTCTTATGTAATAAATGACGCCATAAAAGGAGGGAATTAATGTTTATGTTGTTTGTTGGACTAATTATTACTTGATCAATGGATTAACACGTAAATAAATTTGATATTTTGTTTCATTTATTCATATTGGCCAAATTTTTCTTACATCGTCGAAAACCGATGCCTCCGGGATATTACATTATAACACCTGTATATTATGTATCATTCCAGGGTACCAGTGCTGATCAAGACAACAGATTTGCTGATAAGAAAAAGAAGTTAATGAAGCAAATGAAATTTGCCGACAATATTGAGACAAGGGTAAGTTTTATCTTTATCTCACATGTGATGTGCTCGACTCTTCTAAGGCATTGTCTCACAATTGTATAATTGTTCACCATTGTATGCATGGTTCGCACCACAGGGATTCCTAATGATGACCATTTATACCTATAAAATATACAAGGGGTCCAACATCAAAATTATGAAAATTAACACTTGCATCACAGAAACATGCATAACTCCGTTTTTTCAAGTTGACTCGCACATGTCTAGATACATTTCTAAGCCTCACAACTCTAGGCGAGGGTCTGTTAGTAAGTTAACTTACAGCCACCAGATGAGTTAAGAATTAAGAATGTGGAGAAGTAGCCATAAATAAACTTACTAAACCCTCTAGCTTAAAGCCTTGAACTTGGGAAAAATGATTTGTGCTTGTGAAAAAAACTAACATTATGTGGTCTGGCTTGTTAATAATTTTGCCCCCTAGTAAGTCATAGTTTATTGGGCTTGTGCTAAAGGAAATTTTAAGTGGTGACTGCCTTACCTATGACCTTATCCTGAATATTTGTTGACTGTTTAATTTCGATTTCTTTTTTCTAATCTGTTTACAGGTGGATTTAACAAAAGTTAATGTTGATACTATGAAACCATGGATAGCTTCTAGAATAACTGAATTATTAGGAGGAATGGAAGATGACGTCATCATTGAATTTGTTTATAATCAACTTGATCAAAGGGTAAACAAGTTAACTATTTAAATTACAGCTTTATATTTGTAATTTTCTTGAAATATTTGTTGAAAACTTGTTTTAGATTGTTGACTATCTGCTATACACCAAAGTGCTTTTCAAGTTATTACATACCCCTATGTCATTGCTACATTAGCATTATAATATGTTTGGACTTAAATTTGTATATATTATCAGAAAAATATTTTCCTGCCCTTCATACCAATGTGATTTTTAGTACTTTTTGTTTGTGAAAGAATAAAGTGTCACAAATGCATTATTATCCTCACGAACATCATTAAGTTTCTATGAAAAAACTTTTGGTCTTTTATAATAAGCCACTGTAGGAACATGATCTGCCTCATCATTGTTTTTTTCATTTATATTGTAATAGTAATGAGGATATATTTCTGTTTTAATGATTTCAACCCTGGTGCAATTGTATTATTTATTTCTAATCAGGATATTTAGTTAATCTCACCTTTTTACAATGACTTCTTGATATTAAGTCCCTAATAAGACAATCAATAAACTTAAGTCATTTTCTTGTAATCGTGAAAACTAAGAATAGCTTGTACTTACTGTTGACTGTTTCCATTTAATATCAGAGCTGATCTTTATAATTCGATCGCCTTGATGAATTTACGAGTCCAGTAAAGGAAATATGATCTTTCTCAGTACAGCGAGAATCGAGATAAAATACATTATCAAATATGGAAAGGGGATCACGTAGAATATCACCATATCACTTGGTTTGTATAAATTTTATTCCAGCTTTTTACTATACAAAATACAGCATATAAACTTAAAAACAAATATAACGTCATTGGTAGACAGGCTGTTTCTAGACAAGTATTGATATTCAGATGTGATGTAGGTTGTTACAAATAAACTGAGAGAATTTGTCTTGTGTGTAAAACTTTGCCTTGCATCCATTCTGTAATAAGTTCAGTTAATAAATGTCTCAATTCACTAGATATATGTAGTCATTAAAAAACAATTGGAAAGCAATGCCTGCATAAAAAAATTCACATAAGGAAATAAAAGTGATATAGTGTTATATCCTCTCTATAGGTGGACACCACCACATATTTAGTATTACATTTATTTTATTCCTTTATCATGTGTAGTAATGTACAAGTTTTTATGTTTATATAATATTTTTCTACTCCCTTTTTTTCAGTCCATATTTGTCATCTGGACAAATTTGTCAAATGTTAATATTGTTATAAAAATACATTCTAAATTATGCAACTTATGCTATTCTTACTACCATTGTAAGTTCTCAAAAAACCAACATCTTAGCTTGACTTCCTAGTCTCTATGCTGTATTCACCTTGTATTGAAATTTCAGGTAAAAAATTACACTTCGTATACCAACTTTAATGAATGTTATAATTCATTCTTGTTTTTCCACTTTTTTATGCACAGTAAGGAAATATTAAATTGTTTTGTAGTTGCCACATCAGTCTTTTATTAGGCTTTTTCATTTTACACTTTTCGTGGTATAAAAATCCTAAGTAATCATGTTTTAGATAGCCCACTCATAATTAATGATTAAAATGAAAGTTATATACTGGGTGTTTTTAGTGATTAAATTTGTGGATTAATAATTTCTGTAAATCATTTCCAGGAAAGTTGCTAAGGTCAAAAAGTTCAACTGTGAGCGATATTTAAATGACAAAATTGTTGAAATATCATCATTAAAATACAAATATGTACAAAAACTAAAGAATTTTCCTTTCATTTTGTGTACAAGTCAAAGGTAAGAGATTCAGTCCCATTCTCCAGGTTGATTGGTTCAGCTCTTTGATTTCAATGCCACCGTTTTAACGTTACTCCAGGTCATGAAAGTGAGATGTATTAATTACTTGTGTTCTACTTCAGTTAATGCAATGACGCATTATTATATACACACAAATATAACCCTTCAGCCTTTAACTTTTCCAAGATCTGTGTTGCTCTTCGTCTGTTGACATTGTTTGCTTTTCAACTTTCACTCGGTACATCTGTCATGCTACTCCAAAGTTTACTTGTTTCATGAGTAATTCAATGAAACTTATTAATACAAGAAAACTGTTTTTTTTAATGTCAATACCATAAACAAAAATAAAGTAACCTGACCTAAAACTTTAGTCTGTTAGTGAGTCATAGACCAATACTTGCCCTGTTAGCAACTTCTATATTTCAGCCTTGCTCTCAAATTTTATGTTATGTTTTCTGTTTAATATTTATGCATTTTTTTCTTCCCATGTTTCGTTGTAGTATCCTGATCCGAAAGAGATGCAGATCAATTTGACTGGATTTTTAAACGCGAGAAATTCTCGTCAGTTTATGGGTGAGTTATGGGAACTTTTATGTAGTGCACAAGAAAATATTGGTGGAATTCCGGCAAAGTTTGTGGAACAGAAGAAAGAAGAGATTAAAAAGAGACAGGTATAATGATTTTATTTTTATTTCAGTTATTCTTGAAATAAAACTGGTACTACATTTTCAACGTGGAAGTGAACTGTTGAACAGTTTGCCTGTTTAAAACTGTGGCAGTTCCATCTGCTTGTTACAATATTGCATTAAGTCCTTCAGTACTCGAGCATATCCTTTTACATGAAAAAGCAGTAAAAGCTACCAGGGTACTAAGTTGAAGATATTCTGACATATGTTAAGCATTTTCAGGGCTAGCTCTGGCTTTTTTTTTCTTTGAGCCAATTTTCGCGACAAAATATGAAATCGCGACAAAAATTAAGTCGCGACAAAAATTTAGTCGCAACAAAGAACTTGAATAGGAGCTTTTTCTTGTCTCATTGGATGATAATATGAATAGCTTAACATACCTAGTTCTCTATGAAAATACATGTTCAATGGCAATGACTTTGTTGTTTACTTAAATCTATGATAAATAATTCTATGCTTTTGTCTATTTAGGTACTTAAATCTCTGATAAATAATTCTATGCTTTTGTCTATTTAGGACAGCATATTTCTATATGTTTTAATAGCATTTTGTGCACTGAAGCCCTCACACATGTCTGTTGAAAGCCAAAATGTCATAGATATAATCAGATAATAAAGCACCCTCAGCATGTTTTGTGCTCTTTGATTTGTACTATACATAAGCATTAAAACAAGAATGGTTAAAATTGATGTTCCAGAAATAGAACCAATGCCTATGATTGAGATAAACATAATTGACATTATCATTAATATTGTTAACAATTCAGACATAACATGAATTTCTGGTAAAATTAACTAATGTACTTGTATTCTTATAAAGCAGTGTAAATTATTGATGATGAAAAAGAAATTTACACGTGAAAATGCAATTGTAACGTATTTTCGCGACCCCACGAAAATGATTAAGACTCTCAGTGAAATAACGTAGATCGACGTAGGTTCCGTACGTCATCAAGCACTTTATCTAGTTGTCCTATTCATTTGATTATTGCTTTGTAAACGAACAATCAAATTTGCGTATTTAAAACGCTAGCAAATACGAATTTCGCTGATTGGATTTTGAGGCAACGATAGCGCATGCTTTTTAATAATTATGCGACCTTCGGCTCTTGCGCGGCAATGACGCAAGGGCACGTTCTTGGCAGAATCATAACAAAACAAAAATACTTGTTGATAATACGATCAATCAACGGTTAAAAACGCAAATAATAAGGCCTATCAGACTAAATGTTATTACAGTTAAAACTGTGAAATTTTCACAATTATTTAGAATTAATTGTGATAATAATCCTACTTACCAGCTAATTTTTTAATTACCCTTTGCAAACTTGATGTGTAATAATGTTAGCTTTGTTAAAAATAGAAAGTGCAATGTGACCTGGTTATTTTTGGAAAACGTGTTTATAATGTCATCAATTTTGACCTTTCTTTGTTTAAAAAGAATAGATCTTAAGAAATTCATTTTCATCAAATTATTGGTTTCTGCTTCCGAACTTTATGTAAATATTATTTTACAAGTTGTATACGAGTTCTATGCACGCGCAAAAAGTCGAAATTTGCTGTCAATTGATTTTTTTAAAACAAAACGATCACTATTACGGAGATTGTACGGCCAATACAGGCGTTAAACACGACCCGATATGGGTTTATTGATCAAGGTGTATTACGTAATTTATAATTAATGGATCATCAAAGTGTCACTTTGTTGATTGTATACGCGAACACCTAGTGTGAATGATAGCTAATTATCGATTTTAGAGCCAGACACAAGACTTGAGATGACAAATTATGAGACAACGCACATCTGGGTTTTGATTTGGCGAAAATACGATTTTTAACGATTTTCGCCAAATTTGATTTTTTTTAGCCAAATTTTATAAATTGTCGCCAATGGCTCAAATGGCGATCGGCAGCGCGAGCCCTGATTTTGTTTTGCAAAAATTAAAAACTTTGATTTAATCATAG
The DNA here is from genome assembly GCA_025267735.1 of Mactra quadrangularis. Lineage (NCBI taxonomy): Eukaryota > Metazoa > Mollusca > Bivalvia > Venerida > Mactridae > Mactra > Mactra quadrangularis. Next base: position 52,888,211 of record CM046309.1, on the reverse strand, counting down.
TCCATTGTATTTGTAATTCAGTTTTTTTCTTCTTCAAATATCCTTTTCGTCACAATGAAAATGCCATAACCGGTCACAGTTCTTTAAGTCAGATTATTTACATGTATATTCACAGAAGAGTGAAACATTTAATTCATTATAATGTTTTTATCTATAGGCTGAACAAGAAAGAATACAACAGAGTTTGAAGGTATCAGAGGAACAAATACGTAATGCTATTATGAAAGAAAGAGAAGAGGCAGAGAAGAGGTTTGTCTGTTCTTATATTAGTATTATTCATGTCTTAAATAGCAAGTGTTGCATCTTTAAAGTCATTGCAGGGCTTTACATTTAAATTTTGATGACCTTTATTGTGGTTTATACTACTTGTTACTGCTAGAAAAAATTTAGTTTTGCAAGTTAAGTATCTAGCAAGTCATCCAATAAAAATCAAGCAACTGTCTTTAAAATCATGTTGAACCCTGCATAGCAATCAGTATTCAGTTGATTTAAGCCTCTGATGTTTGTTAACAAATAGCTGTTACTTTAGATGATATGTGATCAACCGTGCACTTGTATTCGCAGATGTATTGATGTGTTTAATAATAATATACATGGCCTTCTAACAGTTTTTTTTCAACCATAAAGATTAAAAGTACACCCTAATAGACAGTTTCAATGAAATTGATTGACCTTTTCTAGCTGGTTAAAAGTCTTATTTGATTGCCATAAATAGTCTTATAGTTCATGTTCTAGAAAGATGATTTTTTCAACTGATTGTTTGAATATTTACATAATAGAGAAACTTACTATAGTGATTATTCTAGAACTCAAGAAATAGCAGAGATTCACAAAGAAGGGGCAGAACATGTCCGAGGTTAAACATTTCAAAGTTACAATTACTGCATAGAGAAAGGCTAAAAGAGGCAGGGTGGAGAGAAAAAGGGCAGGGTGCAGTTCCCGGCTATTCACAATTAGGGACTTTAGTCAGTTATCTTTCCCTGATAAAATCTGAAGCAATCCAAGTGGTGAGTAGGTCCTTACAGTTGGAACCCTCGGATTTTATCATTGAATTTCTATGTAAGGTTAACAAAATATTTCATCTAATATCTTTCTTGTTTATTAAGATATTATTAAACAGAGGTGATGGAATTTATATAGTTCTTCAGCCTAACAATATTTAGCTTGAATTTCAAACAAATCGAATGATTTACAAAAAAGTTATTAAAGATTAATTTTGGCAAATTGACATTAAAAAAGTAAGGGTAAAATCCAAGTAACCCAACTGATAGGACCTACCTATTTGAAGGGTATACAAGGGGAAATAACTGATCAAAGTCCCTTATTGGAATTATCACTATACTACCTCACAATTTATAGAAAGCACAATAAATAGCATTAAAAATACAATATTTTCAGGGAGAGAAGAAGCTCTTCACCAAAACCAAAACGTGACAGATCAAGATCACCTCGGCGTAAGAAACGAGATAGAACAACATCTAGATCTCCTAGGTAACCTTTTCATGTTATAAAATATGAGATAGTTGTATGAAATATGTATATTTAGTTTAATAGTATATATAACTATTTCAATGATCCAGTCATTAGCATGACTGACTACGAATTGGTTTGCTGGATTCAAATCTTGTCCATGAACATATATAGTCATGCTGATATACAGTACCCACCAAATGTTTGGAGACAAAGAAATATACTACAATTCTTAAATTATAATGATTATATTTTGTAGACTCATTATTTTCATTATATTTAAGTATGGTTTGTGATAAAATGAATAAAAAAAAATGTTAATCCAGTGCATTTATGATATTCAGCATCTGACATCCTAAAGCCTCAAAAGCCATGTTTATAGGGAAAAAATTCCACAACAAATTTTTTTTTGCTGTATTTTGTAGACTCAGTAATAAGTGTAAAAATAACCAAAAATAAACCAAAACTTAAAGGCATTTCAATATAAACAGTTCTCAAATTTTAGATATAAGCTATTCAATAGGCATACACAGTGAAAATGTCTCCAAACTTTTGGTGGGTACTGTACAAGCACAATCTTTATGAATGTTTGAATTAAGTGCATTGAATCTAAATACAAAACAAAAATAAATATTCTCTTATGCTTAAAATCATTTTTGTTCAAGATAGGGGTTAGAGTGACAATGTTTTTAGGGCTGATATTTGGCCCCATTCCACCCCAAAACGTATATATTTTTCATTCTTGAAAAAGCAAAAATCCTCTGTCATTATACCTTATGTTGTTCATGTATTAATAATTGACATATGGGTATTTTCTCTATTACTAGGAAAGATCATGATAAATCTGGTGATGAAGGTACAGAGAAGGGTGATGGTGATGGACCAAATAAATCAACCTCTGATGGTCACACAGCTGTACCTCTTGTTTCCATAGAAACTAAAGATTCTGAGAAAAATGGCGACGAAAATACTAAAGTGGCAGAAAATGGCGAGAAATCCGGTTCAGATAAAGATGATGATAAAGAAGGCGATAAAGACGGTGACGATAGAAAAAATGGAAAGAAAAGTAAACATAGATCAAGGTCAAGGTCACGTGACAGACGACATAGAAGTAGGTCAAGGTCGGGTGATAGACGTCGTGATGATAGAGACAGAGATAGGGATAGAAAATACAGTCGTAGATCTAGGTACAGTTGATTTTTTTAATAAGTCTTACAAAAAACTTAGTTGATATAACTTACATCACCTATAATAAATGGTATCATGGATATGGATATCAGTATAGCTGGACTAGTACTGAAGTTCAGGATTTTTAGGACTTGTCTGAGAAAGGGTTATAACTCTATGTAAGAGCTGCTTAAATCATGAAAATCAGGATTTGAAAGTTATGAATTTTTATACCATATATATGTATGAATTAATGAAATACTTCTCCCTCTACAGAGCTAAAGCAATATTGAATATAAAAAATTATGAAAGGGTATCACCTTTAATGGCCAGGAATCAAACCAAAAAAGAAACCACTGCTTTCGCTTTTCCTTGCCTAACACTGGTATGTTTTTGTGTGTTGCATGTTTAAACAGGTTATTACATAGGATCCCCACAAAGGGATTTTTTCAGTATATGGAACAGGGAGATAAAGGGTTGGTAAGACTTAAAATAAAAGGATTAGTGCCTACCGCTGTGTTGTGAAATAAATACTACAGAATGGTTAATATTTTAGTTAAATATAAATGAGTGTGTATATTTTTAAGAATGTTCCTAAGTGCTGTAACAAGCATTTCACACAAAAAAATAGATAAAAAATCATTCATATTAAACCTTACATATTTTTTTTTACCGAACCGGTTTCAAAATTATAAAAGGTAATGACAATTTGAAAATATATATATTACAGATCTAGATCCCCAAGACGTAGATATTCACCAGAGAGACGATCCAGAGATGATAGAGATAGACGTAGATCACCATATAGATCACGTCAACGTACAAGTCCTAGAAGAGAGTCACCTAGACGTAGATACTCTCCTGATAGAAGACCATCACCTAGGAGACATAGAGAATCTAGTCGAGATAGAGACAGAGATAGAAAACCTCCAAAGAAAGACAAGTAGGGCTTCTTTCTTTGTTTGATATTTGTTTTATATTGTATAATAATAATGAAATCAAAACAAAAGAAATATAAAAAACATATCGAGAACAGCTGTGGTAAAAAACACAGTCCCTTCCTCACAACTTAATACCAAAAAGGGATGTTTTAGATTTTGAAATTATTTTTATAAAAAGGATGCCACAAATTAGTATACTAAATTGCTTTTCATTCAATTGTGAAAAAAATGAATTATTATCTTATCTCATCAGTTTACTACTTGTAGACTGTGTAAAAAATATGCTACAGTTATTCTGTTCTGTTTAAAGAAAGCTTAACAATTGAATTAGTACTATATATGAAGTTTCTGGCTTTCAGAACCAAAGCATTGCTTACTGTCATATAATTATTTGGCAATCTATAAAATCATAGAAATTGGACTAAATTTGAATATAGATCATTATTTCTATTAAAGAAAATTACTTAATGTCAGGCTGGTAATTGGTTTCAATGAAAATTATCTTCTGTGGGTAGTGTTCTTGTTTTGTTAATATTGTTGTATGATTGCTGCAGTATACAATGTATATATATTGTTTTTCAGGGGATCCTCAAGTAGTTCAGGAAGTGATTCTGATAGCTCTGGTTCAGATAAATCTAGAGAAAATAGACCTCCTAATACTAGAAAGGTAACTTTATTATTTATCCTCACATTGGAGGTGAAGTCTACTGGCTAGTGTCTTGAAGAACTTCCAAAATACCCATTTTCTTTGAATAACAATTAAATAAAACAATTTAAGGCTACTTTTAGCCTTCTTTTTAAATTGTTTGTATTTTTATGTGTGTGTATTAATTTTACCTCTGAGAAAAAGAATTTTTTAGGCATATTGAACTTAACAACTTTCCAAAATAATACCTAACTGTTATGACTAAGTTGATAAATTACAAAATTTGATCATTTGCTCTTTTCTTTAAAAAAAAGGAGTTAATTTACCTGTATTTAGCTGCCACGTTTAAACAAATTTGAAATTAATGGCATGTCACAAACATTGTATAATGAGATTATGAATGTGATTATTTTAGCCAATGATGGATGATAGTGATGATGGTGATTCAGGAAAGAAAGGTATACAACAAAGAAGAACTTACCGTAAACAAAGAGATGAACAAGAAGAATCAGACTCATCATCATCATCGTCATCATCATCATCAGATGAGGAAGGACCACCTACATCAAGTAAATATAGCTTTTATAGTCTTTCTGATTGGGTCATAGTCATTATCTTAAATTTCTCAAGCAGTAGCCTGATTTATTATCTTATACAGTGAAAGTATAGATTATCATCTTGCTGGACTATATGAAATAAGTAATCTACTTTAGTTTGAATCAATTTTCACAAGTCCCGGCTTCGAGTTTATCAGTTTTGAATTGGCATTCAATTAATTTTCATTTGAAATCATAACGAGTAAACTTGTTTATACCTGTTTCATCTATAAAATGACCTAAATATTGGTTTTAAATATTTACTTAAATAACTAAGCGTTGATTTCAGCTCTAACATAAAGTACTGAGTTTACATTGAGTGCTAGGCTAGTACCTATGGACTGTACTAATTATAATGTATATTTTTCTATTACAGAGAAATATAGTGATGATAGATATGAGAGAAGACAATCTCCTAGAAGAGATGATAGATATCATCAGAGGTAAATATAATTTACTAGGGTTTTTATTGCTGTGGTCCTGAAGTTCAGGTATTTTAGGACTTAAAAAATGTCTTTTTGCCAATGTGAAACAGTATAATTTTAGGATTTTGAAATAATTTTGTAACAAATGATTTCGAGCAATATTGTGTAAAAAAAGTTAGTTGTGCCTTGACAGTGCAAGTGGAAATAAGCAATAATATATATAAGTTTAATTTTTTTACCATAACTTAAACGTTCTGATAGAACTTACTCTTAGTTGTGTATTTTGTGATTGATGATATCCTTCAATATATACATGTACATTGTTTCATGCTGCTGCTGTGGCATAGTGGTTAGCATGTCTGACTTTGAATCTGGGGATCGCCGGCTCAACCCGGTCGTGGTAGATCCGGCTCAACCCGGTCGTGGTAGATCCGACTCAACCCGGTCGTGGTAGATCATACCCCGGTCGTGGTAGATCATACCCTATACATGAGTTGTGGGCCTCGTGGTAGGGTAAGTTAGTACTGGTAACAGAAAAAGTGTCCAGGAAACCTTTAGTAGGAAGAGCTAGCCTTCGTATATATAACCTAAATATGTGTTGAATACGATGTAAAAAAAGTTTCATGATTTAAAATCATTCCAAAACTTTAAGCTGTGAATCACTTAACTGTTATTTGTATATTGTATGGTTACAGATATCCTTCACCATCAAGATATAGAGATGGATATAATGATTATCATCAACCATATTATCATCATAATTATCGTGGAAGAGGTGGTTATCGTGGTAGATACTTTGATAATAGAAGATATTATGATAATAGAAATAGATATATGGACCATAGAAGACAGAGGTAGACCTTGGTTTTTATTTTATAATTGACCTCACTGTTATGTTGCATTTCTGTTACATGTCAATGGGTCAGTAGAAAATTGGTCTAGCTACATGTATTAAGGAAGGAACCCGGGTCGATAGCGCAGTTGGTAGCGCTCCGGGATTTGGATACTTGTGCCCGAGGGGGTGCGGGTTCGAATCCCACCTGGGGAGGTTATACCCTTCCATGAAAATTTGACAATAACATCGATTTTCCTCCATTGATTAGATAATATGGAGAAGTTTCCGGCCTTGTGGAAGGGTAGGTGAGTACTGGTTAAAGACAATGGTCCAGGAAAGCTAGGTTAGGTGCGCTGGACGCCGTAAAATGACCTAAATTGTGTTTACACAGCGTTAACACCAATAAATAAATAAATAAGGAAGGATGTAGACTAGTTCTGAGCTGACCTATCAACGTAGTATTTTATGCTATCCTATTGAGATAACTTATAACGTTACTTTATTCCAACAGTAGCTTATTGACCAGTATAAATTTATCTCCAGAATTTGAATTTTACATAAAATATAATCATAAATGTATTTACAGGTATTGCTTTAAATATAGATAATTAAAGATGGCTAAGTTTGTCTCTCACTTTTCATTGAAATGTAAAACTTATATTTTGATGATATAATTTTTTAGAAATAACTTTAACGCTTGTATACTGTAGTTCCTATTTTCGAATAAAAGGCAAAGATGGACGGCCCATTCTTAGGGGAAAAAGAGCATCAAAAACTTCTCTATGATGCTATATAAGTGGGGAAAAAATATGTTCACTTAGGAATTTTGCAACTGCAAAAAGGAAAATTAAATACTTCTTTGGAAAAATGACCTGAAAAACACAGTACTCGTACAACTATATGTATATTTCAGTTATAGAAGTCCTCCAAGATATAGATCTCCACGACGTGAAGACTACGGTCGAGATAGTTCACCTAGACGTGACAGACGTAGATCATCACCATCTCCGAGAAAAGGTGGCAAGTACGACAGTCCACCTCACAGTCGTAGTAGGTCACATAGGGATTCACCGCCACCATCTAAGTCACGTCATTCAAAAAATCAAGACTCTGAGTCCGAAGAAGAGGACAGTCAGAGAAAGGAAGGAAGTAGTAGAAGAGGTCGGGATTCTTTATCACCCAAACAAGCTAAGAAAAAACTAGCAAAGGCCAGGGATGAGTCGTCATCAGATGAGGATTCTTCGCCCGAGCGGCCCCCAACTAAACAGAAATCCAGGAATAGAAAACATAGCTCCGAGTCATCCGAACCTGAAATAAGAAAACGTAAATCTAAACGGGTTTCTCCTTCTAAACCAGAAGATTCTGAGAGTGATGAGGAGAGTTCAAGTGGTGAAGAATCGCCCAAGAAATCGAAAAGTAAAGTTGCGCCTGAGAAGTCGTACTCTTCTAGTAGAGAAATTAGAAAAAGACCACGAGAATCATCGCCTTCTACACGCAGGAAATCATCATCTTCACCGGTAGCTAGAAAATCTTCATCAAGACACGAATCGCCTCCTCCAGCTCGTAGGAGACGGGATAGAGGTGACAGTGAGGGCCCCCGGGAACCTTCTAAATCTAGGGATAGATCAGAGTCTCGTGATGATAGAGAAAGCAACGCAAGACGTTCACGTGATGTTGAAATTCCTCAAAAACAAAAGAGACAATTATCATCTAGTCCAAATGAACGTAAAGTAAAGAAATCACGATCGTTCTCGGAGAGTTCTGATCGTGGGTCTGATAATGAACAACAACGTACTGAGGAGTCTGAGGACTATAAAAGAGTTGTGGTTGTTAGGTCTGAGAGGGAGAAACGTGTTGTAAGACAAACCTCCAGAGAAGATTCTAAACATAAAACTACTGAGGCAGCAGATTCTGAATCTGGGGTATGTTAGAAATGTTTGTTACTAAACTAGGGAATGTTAGCAGACTTTAAAAGTCAGGGAAATTTAATGTTTTTATGTTTAGTTTGTTGTAATGGAATTTTAATTGATCTGCAGTGAACACTATACCACATTTTATATTAGTTTGCTTGCAGCTCTTAACTTGACACAATTTGTATAGTTTCTTTTTGATTTATAAGTTAATAAACTGTGTCTAATTTTGTTCAAAGCATAAAGACACATTTTGAACTTTTAAATTTTTCCAAACTTTAGAGTTTTACTCTGGATTTTTTCCCCTATCATTTAAATTTTGATAAGATTTCCCCAAATTATATAATATCTATATAAAAAGGCCACTGACTCTGTTACCAAATACTAAAAAAACTCTGACAAAAAATTTTAATATTTACTTCACTGGGTCCGTGGAAAACTAGTCTAACTTCATGTAAATAAGTTTTGTAATGAACCATTGACTTTGTTTTGGTACAAGATGAGCAGTGGTAGAATGCACACTAGGGACACTGCTACTTTACTTGAGCAAGAAATTTACCTACGATTGCTTCACTCCAGCCATGTGTAAATGGTTACATGTGAGGGTGGTACAATACTCTTAAGCTAATATGTGGGCTGCGCTAAGCGGGGTTTAAGACTTCCCAGGGAGATTGATATACCAGTAGCCCGATGACGGGGGGGGGGGGGGGGGGGTAATAGCTGTGAAGTCTGGAAACGTGCATAAGCATGAAGACTGTAAAATACCATTACTTTTACTTTAAATATATGAGTCAATGTGATCATGAAATGTGATTTATTTTCTTATAGGGATCTGGTTCCGATGATGGAAAGAAAAAGAAGAAAAAGAAGGAAAAGAAACACAAGAAACATAAGAAACATAAGAAACACAAACAAAAGAAAATGCCAGTATGTCTTCATTCATTTTCTGATCATTGTGGTTGTTTTGAATAGACTTTTTCATATTTGTCACTTATGTCTTTCCTTCATAGTATAGTAGGATGAGTACTTGAATCCATTGTTTTTTACACATCAGGAAACACATCAGGAATAAGTTAATTTTAAACATGATTATTAAGTGGACAGTGGTCTTTGCCATGCTGAAAAAATGAATTTATAATAAAGGAGAGGTATTTTTTGTCTGTATATAATTTTGGGGTTATTAGGGTCTTTGTGATGCATAGTTGGGGTCTAATTGATTTGTTAGTGTTTTTGAACAGAGAAAGTTGTATTGTCCGTTTAAATGATTTATAAGTTTCTTATAACCTATTTTCTCGACTTGACCATTACACATAATATGCTAGGTGTCTATATATTAAATATCTCATAATCACAAAAATCATTTTTCTCAAAAATAATCTCCATTTTATCTGATTGGTACTACATGATATACAAGTATTAAAATATGTAATTGGAAAGACAGGCCTCCTGTTAGTAAATCAGGAAATCATAGAATGTTTACTTAAGCGATAAATTTAAAGCAAGTTCACAGGTTTTTGTATAAATACCTTGAATGTATTTATAATAGGAACAGCTATTTACCTATCCCCTCGGATTTCTGATATAAACTTGTAAATATTTGCTTCACACCTTATGGAAAAGTTTTTTACTTGTCCATTAGAAATTCTGAATGGAATATGCCTATACACAGTAAGACCTCTGTGAATTAAGTCAACATACATGATTGTATTTGTATTTTTAGGGTACTGAGAGTGATGACGTACAAACTGGTGACGGTGAAGAATTAGAACGTGCATTACGAGAGAAAGCTCTTCAATCAATGAAACAAAGAAAGAGAGACAGTGATAGTGGGCAGGAAGATTCATCCGACTAAATCACTTCCATCATGATAGAAATATTTTGGTTTTTTGTAAATTACAGAAATACTTAGTTTTTTGAAAATTACAGAAATATCTTGTTTTGTATTTTACAGATGTACTTTGTTGCAAATCCTATGAAAAATATGCAACAGCTCATTGTTCAGTGTTTGTTATTTCTTTATAGATTTTTATGTGGAACTCATCATTATACCCCCGCTTCGAAGAAGAGGGGGGTATACTGTTTTACCCTTGTCCGTCCATGCGTCCGTCCGTTGCAAAATTTCCGTCACAGTTTTCTCATCAACTATATCATGCAGCAGCCTAATACTTTGCATATTGCTTCATCCCATAGTCCCATGTGGTGTAAAGCGATTTCATGCTCCTTGCTCATCTACTTCCTGTTTGTCGCATATTTTTACATTTTGGCGGGGGTATCACTATTGAGCATTAGCTCACAGATTTACTTGTTTATTTGAGTTACTTGGCTGTATAGCCTATATTATTAAGTCTTGATTAATAGAAACATTGTTACTTTAACCAAGTGTCTGACTCCCTATTGAACACATTATTGTTGGAAAGTTTTGTGTGCTATTTTAACTCTCATTGGGTTTTTACTTTGACATCTGTAGATAACTACTGTTCAATTTTATTCAACTGTTAGTGGCGCATACATTAACCCCCACGATTAAGATCTACTTATGTTCTCTCGATCAATAAAACTAGATGTTGAGTGTTTAAATCATTTGGGTTAAAGTATACGGCACTGATAGTTGAATTAAATTTAACTACATATATACAATAATTAATACATATAATAAACCATTAATCCACTCGCCCAAGACTAGTGAACATTGATTTAGGCTAATTAAAATCACTCATTTCCTATAGTTAGGATAGTTTTTTGCTCTTTACTGTAGTTTATGAAATTACAAATCATGCCATCGATTGACAATAATTTAAGGCTATCACCGGAACTATAATGATAGTTGTTTAAATGCTTCATCTATAATCATATGTATTTTGCTTAGTGAAATCCAGGAACACTTAATATCATGTTTAATAACTGTCTTTGTAGATGGTTACATTAATTTCTAATTGAGGATGATTTTTTGGACACAGTTTCAATAAACAAAGAAAGCTAGTCTTTTAAAAAAGTGTATTAATGACATAAAACAATTACCAATTCACTGTGAAATAGTCATTTAAATTTAGTATTATTAATTTTTCATTGCTCATGGTAGAAATATCCTTAGATTATAGAACATGGATATGACTTTATTTAAGTAAATAAAGAAAAAATATCCACTCAGTCATTGTGATATTTCCCAGTCTCAGTTGGTCAAACTTTTCTATGAAAATTTCTCAATAATTTCATTCTCCTTTTATTGTGTACAACCTATTTCTTGTGTAACATTAACCGAGTACTGGTAAAGAAAAGTCTAGGAAAGCTGGTTAGATGAGTTAGCCACTATTGTGTGAAATTCTATATCAAGGTATTTTCTGACAAGCTTTCCTCTAAATGATATGAGTGGTTGTTTTAGCAGACTGTATATGTTTTTTTAGTTTTTTTTTTACTTTGTTAATGTTAAATGTACTATGTGCTTGTATTTTCCACCCTCAAAAACTATGAATTATGTTAATTATAAGTAGATTTTTCGTTTAACGATTTCATTTGTAAATTTTTGTTCATTGATTTGTATCATTGTAATTAGACATTGTTGAAAAAAAATACTGACCTCATTTTCATGGAAAATGTTGTTACTTTATTTGAATTTGTTTCAATTTAGTATATTGTTTAAATATTAGCATCACTTTGAAACTTATGTTTATTATTATGTTGATATGGATCTCTGTAAATAGTACAAAGTTGTTTAGTTAGAAGAAAGAATTTCATGTGCATATAATCATGGTAGAATTGATTCCTTATGCAAACCACTTTGTCTATTGTTGATATTTCATTTAGGCTGGTGATATTCAACTTGGCTGCTTGACTTTGTAAATTGTCATTTTATTGATCTGTGTTTATAAATGAGTAATGGTCTTGTGTTTTTATATTGGATTAGATATTTGGTGCTTATGGGTTTGTCTCCTGGCTGCTGCAGGTCAAACCATTCCATGGGAATTTGTTCCAAACCCTCTCCTCCCCTTGAAAAAAGGGGGAAGTTGACAATTGCCATTCTCCTCAGAATAAGAATTTGTTTGCTTGATCAGCATATATTTTATGTGTACTAGTAGAAAAAATTGTCCGTTAATGATGGTTAGGTCAGCCAGCTGCTATGTATAAATAAAATATTAGGTGCGATGTTCATGTTTATGTGATTGCGGACACTTGGATATAACTATGCCAGTTGTGGTCAGCTTTTTTTGTTGATAAGTTTCCAATATGTTGTATTATATGCAATAAAGTCTACATATAAATGTTAAAAAATTGAATAAAAAACAAGAAGTCAAGTTGAATAATGTCTGTTTAAATGTTTTCTTACCGTCTAAAGTAGACACATTTTATGCTAAATGTAATGTTTTACAATATATGTATATGTTTGCATACATACATGTGAATTACCATACTTTCATTATGTAATGTTGTTTCATCTTTGATTATCCTTTTTTGTACTTGAAATAAATATTGTAGTTTCAAACATTGATGCAATATAGGAAGAATGAAACAATCATTTTCTTGTTGTTTTTGTTTTTTTGTATAGTCTGTTTTTTCTCAACTGTCAAAGCTTGAACAATTTTACGGTGACTGAATGCATTGTTGTTGTACTGGCAGCCTAATTGTTTTTGAATATATCTTGACTTAATCATATCATATGGCATTAGCAGCTTTACTCGATCATAATGCACACTTTCAGAAAGGCATGGATGTATCACGACAATATTTTTAACATTCACCGTGAAATTATTCATGTTTTGACTGTTGAGAAATAACGAACAATATAGACCTGAAATGGCAATACATATATAAGGGTTTCTGTCTGAGACAACATCCACTGTAGGATTGTCATTACTTTTCAAGATACTGCCTTTAAACTTCACTGGTAGATAGATCTCAAAGTCAAGTGTTTCAACTTCACTGGTAGATAGATCTCAAAGTCAAGTGTTTCAACTTCACTGGTAGATAGATCTCAAAGTCAAGTGTTTCAACTTCACTGGTTGATAGATCTCAAAGTCAAGTGTTTCAACTTCACTGGTAGATAGATCTCAAAGTCAAGTGTTTCAACTTCACTGGTTATTAGATCTCAAAGTCAAGTGTTTCAACTTCACTGGTAGATTGATCTCTTAGTCAAGTGTTTCTACTTCACTGGTAGATAGATCTCAAAGTCAAGTGTTTCAACTTCACTGGTTATTAGATCTCAAAGTCAAGTGTTTCAACTTCACTGGTAGATTGATCTCTTAGTCAAGTGTTTCTACTTCACTGGTAGATAGATCTCAAAGTCAAGTGTTTCAACTGCACTGGTAGATAGATCTCAAAGTCAAGTGTTTAAACTTCACTGGTTGATAGATCTCAAAGTCAAGTGTTTCAACTTCACTGGTAGATTGATCTCAAAGTCAAGTGTTTCAACTTCATTGGTAGATAGATCTCAAGTCAAGTGTTTAAACTTCATTGGTAGATAGATCTCAAAGTCAGGTGTTTAAACTTCACTGGCTGATAGATCTCAAAGTCAAGTGTTTAAACTTCACTGGTTGATAGATCTCAAAGTCAAGTGTTTAAACTTCATTGGTAGATAGATCTCAAAGTCAAGTATTTAAACTTCACTGGTTGATAGATCTCAAAGTCAAGTATTTAAACTTCACTGGTTGATAGATCTCAAAGTCAAGTGTTTAAACTTCACTGGCTGATAGATCTCAAAGTCAAGTGTTTAAACTTCACTGACTGATTGATCTCAAAGTCAAGTAAACAAGAACCATAACTCTGAATTTGAAGTTATTGCACTTTTTTCATTTTCTTGCCCAGAGTATTAGTCTTATTCTTTTCAAGCTTCTGACTTGAAACTTCACTGGTGAATATATTTCGCAGTGGAGTAGTGCTGTGCTTTTCACTTGAGGAAATCCTAGTCTACCAATACATAGCTGGTGAGAGGTAATGGAAGTTTAGTGTGGCTTATGTAAACAACATGGATAAACAGTCATTAAATTTAAATAAAAGGTGTAAGAAATCATATCGGGATCAGCGAAAAAAATGGGCCCACCACACTAGCAAAAAGGGAAATATTTTTAAAAAAATGATATAAAAGGGCACCACAAACTGATAACAAAAACAAAATCCTAAGGGGTTTCTGTCTTGGAAGGGACATTGAAAAACAATCTAGCTTATATGCCACCAAAAACAACACTAGACTAGCGTTATATATTCTGGGTGATGTAAAATTTCATTCCATACACAAATACACTGCCTTTACCAAGCATTGAAAATTTGTGACTAATCAATGCCCATCCTGTCTTTTTTAATCCCAGTCTTAATAAATTAAAATTAATCCATTTACTAATATTGAATTGATTAAAACTTGATTTTGCCATTTCAATTTAATAGTGGCATTTTTCTAATTATACCCCCGCAAACGAAGTTTTCGGGGGTATACTGGAATCACCCTGGTGGTTGGTTGGTTGGTTGGTTGGTTGGTTGGTTGGTTTGTTGGTTGGTTGGTTGGTTGGTTGGTTGGTTGGATATGTGGTCTGTCCCAAAAAATTGAAACATTTGTAGTATGCTTATATCTTAATGTATTAGAATAGAAGCTGTTATATACCATGATTTAATGGTGTATACAAAGCTCATGTAACTATGGAAACATATCTCACTTGTTTAAAATATTTAATTGTGTTACATATTTTAAATCTAATTAGATAACTGTATAGTTTGCTTTTTTTCTCAATAGATTTTTTTCTTATCTTATTTTATAGAATTTGCACAGGCGTTTACAGTTGATGTTTATATGCATGTTATATCAATTCCAATTCAAAATGGCCACCTTGCGGCCATCTTGAATTCTTTTTAATTTAGTTTAATTACTGTATGCTTATTTCTCAACCGATTTTTTCCTAATTGAGATAGAATTTTGCACAGGCGTTCACAGTTGATGTGTACATACACTTTAACTCAATTCCAATTCAAAATGGCGGACTGGCTGTCATTTTTTTTTTCAAAATTAATGCAGTCTTTTATTGACTTATTACCATACATATTTTGAAAAGAAATTGCATACAAGGTCTCACTGATACAGTTGATCAGTATGACTATTCTTCATCAATTTATATTCAATATGGCTGACTTGCAGCCATTTTGAATTTTTATTTAAATTACTGTATAGTACATGTATGTGTTTTTTTACTCAATTTTAGCCAAATTCGCTCCAAAGTCTCTGATGTAGTTGACTCGTACATGGATTTACTCTGGATACAAAATCATAATGGCAGACTGGCATATTGATTGATAAATTGGATTTTACGGCTTATTAATGCAAAAAGGTCACATTACGCTGAAAACATTTGATGATACTATTACTTCAAAAGATAATGAAGATTTTAAGTCCTTTATTTTTTGATAAACATTTATTTCCTTCAGGTTTGGTTTTGTTTTGGTTTTACGGCACACCAACACAAAAAGGTCATATCGCGCCGAAAGCAATCAATGACACTATTTATTAAAACGATATTAATGATGTAAAGCTCTATATCTTATTATAAACATTTATTTCCTTCAAAAAGTTAAGTATCGCATATGATGGTACAGACTCAAAAAGTTCTTTACATGAGTTAACTTTAAAATGTTTGTCACGGATGTCTTTAAGATCCTGACAGTCAAGGAGAACGTGTTTGACATAGAAATGCTCGTCACAGGGTTTACATTTAGGTGCTTCCTCTCTTTTGAGAAGTTATGAATGTGTTAAACTGGTATGACCAATTCTACATCGCAAATCACTATTTGATCTCAGCGATTAGAAAATATGATGGTAAAGACTCAATAAGTTCTTTAAGTGAGTTAACTTTAAAATGTATGTCACGGATGTATTTAAGATCCTGGCAGTCAAGGAGAACGTATTTGACATTGAAATGCTCGTCACATGGTATACATTTAGGTGCTTTCTTTCTTTTGAGAAGGTATGAATGTGTTAATATAGTATGGCCAATTCTACATCTCGTAGTAACTATTTATCTCATTGATTAGCAAATATTATTGACGAAGATGAATCAAGGGTTTATGGCTTTATGTCATGTACCTTATTAAATATAGCATTATTCCACATTGTTTGCCATTTTGAATTGCTGAAGTCTATTATGTACTGCTATTTTTATCCAATTCTTATTTTTGAACTTTTTTTTACTGTATTGATATTTTATCAAATACATAATGGCTGATTGGCAGCCATTCTGAGTTTTTCTTTTTAAAAAGCAAATGATTTGATAATTTTTGTACAGACTTTGAGAAAGTAAGCAATTGTTTAAGTTGATGTGCTTGGCATTTTCTTAAGTGGAATTCAAAATGGCTGACTGGCAGCCATGTTGAATTTTCTAATATCTTGTACAGCAAACATCTTTTTTTTCTCACCTTATTTTGATAAAATTGTGCTGACAAATTCTTGTTGATGAAATTTTTATATGTATTATTTTTTATGTATTTCAATGGACCAACTAATTTTTCTGTAATGTTGAGAAGAAAACATCTTATTTCGTTATAGCTACATGAGATTTTAGATATTATTTTAACTTTACTACTGTGAAAATAATGATCGGTAATTTAAGCTTTCTTATGGGGTATTTGTGAAATTCTTGATACAAGATATTGTAAATACTAATTGTTTGATTTATATTGTGTACATTGCTGACTACCATTTTTACAATTGCCTTATTTTTTACTTATTTATCAAAAAATTACAAACACATTCTACATTTTGCTCATCTGGTTACAACATACTCATGATGAGTTTAAATGTGATCACTCTTTGTCTGTTGTTCCACTTTACATTTATAATGACCAAATGGTGTTCATTTTCATGTAAAAAAATCATTTGAAATATGACAACTCTGTTCGTTTTGCCTTTTCATAAATCTATAGTGAATTACACTGTGATTTGCTGTTTATTTCCAATTTGATATTTGCATCCTATTCTTTTTATGGTTTTTATGCTTCTTACAACATTTACCCTTTTGGACTTCCACAATGTTGACTTGCTTTTATCTTGAAATGTTGCTGTTGCGGGGGTATTTTCGCCAATTGTGGCAGTTCTAGTTCATTTTGTCACTACGTGTGACAGAGATGCAACTTGGCCAGAGTAATGTAGACTAGACTAGATTTGTTATTCATGCTGCTTGAGTGTAAAAAGTGAGTTTAAAATCACCTCTAGTTCTTTTATTTGGCCTTGAATTCTCTAGTAATGAAACATCCCCAAACGGAGCTAACTTCATCTACAATAATGTACATCAAAGGGCGCTAACTTCATCTACAATAATGTACATCAAAGGGAGCTAACTTCATTTACAATTACGTACATCAAAGGGAGCTAGCTTCATCTACAAAAACGTACATCAAAGGGAGCTAACTTCATTTACAATAACGTACAACAAAGGGAGCTAGCTTCATCTACAATAACGTACATCAAAGGGAGCTAACTTCATCTACAATAACGTACATCAAAGGGAGCTAACTTTATTTATAATAATGTACATCTAAGGGAGCTGACTTTATCTACAATAACGTACATCAAAGGGAGCTAACTTCATCTCCAATAACGTACATCAAAGGGAGTTAACTTCATCTACAATAACGTACATCAAAGGGAGCTAACATCATCTACAATAACGTAGATCAAAATAAGCAAACTTCATCTACATTAATGTACATCTAGGGGAGCTAACTTCATCTACAATAACGTACATCAAACGGAGCTACCTTCATCTACAATAACGTTCATCTAAGGGAGCTTACTTCATCTACAATAACGTACTTCAAAAGGAGCTAACTTCATCTACAATAACGTACATCAAAGGGAGTTAACTTCATCTACAATAACGTACATCAAAGGGAGCTAACCTTATCTACAATAACGTACATCAAAGGGAACTAACTTCATCTGCATTAATGTACATCTAGGGGAGTTAACTTCATCTAAAATAATGCACATCAAAGGGAGCTAACTTCATCTGCAATAACGTACATCTAAGGGCGCTTACTCTAATGATAATAATACACCACAGGTGACTGTGACAAAATGAAATTAAGCTGTTCAGTCTCATCTTGAATCAAACACTACCAAATAATTTAGTGTTCATTGTAGTAAAAAGCTTTCCTACCAATGATTCTAAATCATGTAGGACAGTTGTTGGTCATTGACGGAAGTGTGCGCCGAGTAACTGGTTAACAGCTAAATCCATCTGGAGGTTAAGTCTTCTCTAAGAACGGTGATCAGGTTGACTGTCTGCTGTTATATGACCTTTACAATGTGCTGCTGCGGCGTTAAACAAAAGAAAAAGTAAAAATCTTGAAATAATAACGTTTCTGAATTCATGTAATGAATTACCGGTAAGTATTTACCAGTGCGAACAAATTATTTTGATGGATATGTTATACATGTATATCGTATCCGTTAGTGCATCTACAAGAGAGCTAAGTTTTTTTGTAAAACAAAAACAAAACAAGAATGCACTATTATCCTCCAAAGGTGATCGTTTGTGGAAATGACGTCACGTAGACTGGTACAAGATGGTAGCATGGCCGTGAAGTGTTTTTGTTTTAAATTATTTATTAAGCTTTCAGCTTGAGTAATTAACATATGCTTGTAAATGTCACGTAATTTTTATATGATATTACAATTTTTCATCAGTGACATATATCTTTTGCTGATAATAACATAGTATAACAAAGAGAAATGGAACTTAAACTTGAATTTGCACCTGCGCAAAGAAAATATGATACAGTATGAAGCAAAGTGTCAAGATGTGTCGCAGTTGATGCTCTTGTTTTAAATTCGTTCCTGAATACATTTTTTTCTCATTCATGGTTGCGGTTTAAGATGACTATGATAAGATGACAATCCTCTCCATAGGCGGATCTAGCGGGAGGGGGGGGGTCATGGGGGTCCGGACACGCCCCTGGAATTTTCAAAATGTACCTGTCAATTAGTGTATTTCTTGACAATAAGTCATTTTGAAGTAGCATGATGCAACTTTTGTTGCTTTTGTTGGTGCTTATCATAGCTTTAATGGTTATGTAGTTTTATTATTGATATGTTGCATTATTCTGCAAAATGCGCATAATGTGGTTGTGGTTCGAAAGTTTGGACCCCCCCCCCCCTAGAAAAAGTTTAGACACCCCCCGTAGAAAAAATCCTGGATCCGCCCCTGCTCTTCTCTTCACATGCTTTTTGTTGGGTTTAACGCCGTAGCAACACAGTGTATAGGTAATATAACGGCGGTCAGTCAACCTACTCACTCTTGGAAAGGCTAAATATCTGGATTTAGGTGTTAACCAACTACTAAGCGCATACTTTCGTCACTGACTTACAACTGTCATACATAATTAAAAATCATTGGTTGGAGGAAGATTGGCCGTAGAAATAATTTCATGACCAAGCTCCACGAAAGTATGCCCCAAGGTGCAGTCCAATGTTTGGTGAAATTGACATTTTAATGATGATAATTATGTTTTGAGTTTATACTCAAATCTCCCGTATTACAATGTATAATAGTATACTGCCAATCTAGATAGTTTTATGAATTTTGAAACTCTCTCAGAATTCAAAAACGTGTCCCTACGTTTTTGAGGTAACTATAACTCCGTGTCCTTTGTCAACTAATGAGTCATTTTAATATACATTTGTATGTACTTATTTTTTATTAGAAATAACAAACGTGTATAATAAGTTTACATGCATTTATTTTAATTTTTATTTTATTACACAACAACATAATCGAATAATATCGATACATGGTACATAACATCACTGGTTGGTACAACTCAGAACCACGAAGCTCTTTTAACAACTAGTCTTTGATGGGCTTGGTTGTGTCCGTCGACTTTGGTACATACAAATGTATGATATACAATATGCATTTGGTTTGGCTTCGTTTTCCTTTCGTCTATTCACTCGTGGTTGTGTGCAATATTCATTACCAAGATGACATAATAAACAAACATTTGTATATTAAATACAATGTGGTAAATGAAACAGAAATCCACAAAATATATTAAAACTAAACAAATTCATTGTCTCCAGCGCTCAGCTTATTTAAAGTTTACAATACACCACATATGCGGATATTGTATAACCAGGGAAAGGATAGTTGAAGTTCTGGAAATTTGCCTGAATTCCTTAGAAATGACCATAACTAAAGGGCTTCCGAGCACCGCTCCACTCTGGTTTCCTAGTCAGGGCTTTGCCCTGGTCTAATCGGGGGCCCTTACGGCTCATTAATTTCCCCCTAACTAGAATTTTCCGCCCCCCCCCGTAACTAGAAACCCTATAGATAGATTCGCCTTTGCACCAAGTATTAACATTATCAGTACATCAACATAATACAAACAAAGCTAATACTATCACTTGAAAAAAAAGTGCGTACAAAAAAACAAAACACTGTTTATAATAACAATAGAATAAACTAATCCACTACGAGGGACGCGCAGGATGACAATAACATAAACATGTGCTATGTTTTACGATTGTCTTAGTTGTTAGTGTAATGGAAAAGATTTTTACCAACACAAGCACGATTTACGAACAAATGGTGGTATCCATCATGCTAATTTTGTTACAATGAATTACACACATTTTACTTTCATTACTGCCTACCCCAGAAATGGATTATCTCATTTCTAATGTTTACCAAAACACGTTTTGTTTTTTTGTACGCACTATACATACATACATTTATATAATATGTACAATAACAAATATAGTCTACGAGACATCCTTTAAGGACATGCTGTTAGGCTTTACATCACAAAAAGTCATTACTATTAGACCATAAATGTTTAGAGGGTTAAAAAACGGTATTTTATTTTATATTTTAAGAATTATGTTTAGGTAGAATGTATTAGAATTTAAACCGGTAAATGATAAATTATAAAATATTATGTTGTCCTAAATGTCGCAGGCTCGTCGCAAAACGGTCGTAACTAACTCTTTTTAACTTGTTATGATCGTTTTGCGCTAAGCCCCCGATGTACAAAGTTCTGCTATAAACAAAATCATGTGCTTTTGGCGATTTTTAAGTCGCAAATGGTTTATAAGAGAAGATACATGTCCCTATTTCAGGACTATTCTCTTAATTGATTATATTAATAGTGGGGCTTTACTGTTTTATAAAGTTTGTCAAAGGTATTAACAAATAATATATTATAAGGTTGGATAGATGATAGAAGATTTTTGTGTTCCTTGATTAATTCTGTCAGTGGAATTTTGTAGTATAGAGTAGACCCAAGACTAGCAACACTTTACAGTGCCTCATCTAAGATCTGTAATAAAATAAAATATATAATATTTAATAGAATGAAACTTAAAATTAAATTTATATGACGTCTTTTCAATTTAACATTTTCCTGGCATATTTTAAAGATTTATTTTACTATTTGTTACGCTTCGGTCCTATTCCCTATAAAATGCCATTACAGACCTTCGGATCTTTGAGTACTTTGATTCATGAAATCCAATTTTTAAAGACAGGTGCACCTTTTTCACAACAATTCCTACGAAAAAAGTTATCGTAAGTCAAGTTCATAATTTTGCAATTCAATGTCAGATGGATAATACACATAACTATAATTTGATATCCAAAAGGTATACAATATTCTACATAAGTCAGTAATATTTGAAATAAATCCGCTGAAAAATGACGGTATTAATAATATTTTTGTTTCTGACTTAAAATGATTTATATCGTACGATTTTTTGTGAAAATCGCCAATGATCGATATGGTGTTTCAAATTCTTAAAATAATAAAATAAGGAAGGATTTTACTTCAAGTGAGTAAATCCATGATTTTAACTTTTACAAACATCACCTCGCAAATTAATTTTAAGTGCTCCGATTAAATATACACATTAAATATAAAAATAAGTCGGTATTATTGAAAAGAAACCTATATTCCATAGGACAGCCATTTTTAAAAGAAGAGATGCTCCAGATGTAATTGGCGAGCAAGAAAAAACTTGATATCTATCGCCGGCTAGAGATTTTGCTGCATTGTACCGTTTTGGAACGGACTCTAAGTCTTTAGATAGTAATTAAAACGTCACTTACCTACAAACTATGTCAGGATTCTTTTCAAGAACTTTTGGGAGCACTTTTTTCAAGATCAATTGCCTAAAAAATTTATAAAGAACAATAAGGCATATATAGGATAAGCTACATAAATTACAAACATAATGTGTATTGTCTAAAACTTGAAACATAGACTGGGTTGAACTAGTATAGTATTGAACTATATATAGGGTTCTTGTATAGGGTCCATGTAAGGAATGACCTATATCACTAACGATTTTGATTGATTGATAGCAAGAATTTGAATAAAATGCCACATAGACATAAGAAAAAAAAATGTTTTTCACATTTTCAAATATCTGTATCAATTACTATATTCAGTCAGATAAAAAATAATCACGTACCTGCAGTAGACGTGATTCTGCAGCCCTTTTTACACGTCCTTCCATAGCAGCGCCTTCAATGTCGTTTGACTCAACTTTTCAATGAAAGAAAAGAAAGTGCGCAATTAATACATATTCTAATATACATTGTATAACTAGTATACAGTGCCCACTGGCACCAGAGTCCTCACACTCGTTAAATACGCTCACATATAATATTTGTCAACAAACGAAATTAAAAATCAGTCCTGTATACATTATCGTGTACGATCGAGTTATAACTGTACTTTCATTATAATATTCTTATTATATTATGTATGCACAGGGAACTATATATAGGGACGTACGCATTATTTAATGATAATAATATATGGACTCTGGTGCCAGTGACAGTGCCATCTAAATATACATAGACTTTAACATTTAAAAAGAAGAAAACAAGTAAAAAATTGCTGCTAAATGCAGCAAATTGATTGTCACGACAAACAAAAAAGAATTAAAAAGTATAATCTAAAGGTAACTCAAAAAGCATTACATTGAATTGTCATGTTAAGGTTTTTCAGTAATAAAAAGGTAACTTGTTATAAAACGTTTTCCTGTTCATATGAATTATTTTCGTTCCAAGAGCCTAGTAAGATTCTCGATACTAGTTAGATCTAGCATCTTGATAACCTTGGGGTACGAGAATGGTCAGGATCTAGACACCATCTTTATGCCGACAGGATCTTTGATTTCAGTTGGATTTATTTCCAGTAATTCATATTTGCATGACGCTTAAAAAGATCGGCAAAAGGGAAAACGTAGTCTTTCAGAACAGAAGCTATTTACATGACTTATCGCTTCTGTTCAGTCAAGTACTCCTTACAGTGCGGATCTGTCCTTACCAATCCGTGTGACTATTGGTTCCCAAAAGTGTTCTGTATAATAAGGGACGATCGTTGGTCTCAGGGCAAAATGAAAATCAAAGTTCATAAAAAGAGGCCTTTTAACCGCAACAGCTACTTCCCAAGAACAAAACATGACGTAACCGGTTTCAGACGTAAAGGTGCGTCATAATTATCATTAGAAAGTTCGTCCACAGATTAGCCCATACCGAACTGTCCAGAAGCAGTAGGATGTAGATTTGCTATACAAAATATTTTATCTTTACAACTGCTCGATCTTAGCCTGGTCCGTAACTCTTACGCTCTTGAAATTAACTGGTCCGCTACACTTAATCATAGTTTGAAAAGATCGTCAATTTATCTCAATTAAAGTAAGAATTAAAAGTCAATGTTACATGGTTAGGCTTCTTTATTTATACAGTCCGCTAAAAAGGACAAAAAGGTATATCATTAAAACATTACATTTGAATCCTATCAAAATTGTTTTCAAATGATCATGTCCTGATAGTTGAAATATATAATATTTACAACAATATGTAATGAATCAATCGACGATTCTTTTTATAGTTGAAATCTGCAAACTTATTTCTTAAAAAATAATTTCGATATTAGTATTTATATATTTACATTTGAATAAATATTAATTGTAATTTCCCAAAACTCTATCAATCTTATCTTTTCAAATAAAATATTGGCAAACCTCAAATATATATGTCGACTATACACACATTATGATACGCATATTTGTTATACTGTATCCGTATACTAAACTGGTCCGCTGGTCCGGTTGGTCCGCAAATTATACCTACCCCTTACCTGTGAGTCGAAAGGATTTGCGGAAATGTGTTTATGTTAAACGCTGATTTTTCGTTTGTTGCACTGTTGATAGAAATATTGTTAATGGTTTCCACCAAAAATGCTTTTTCTATGTAACTTTTAACGGGAATGCGCTGTATATAACTGCATTAAAAAAGCAATAAATTTTTCGGCAATAGAAATCGAAAGGATTTATGTCACGTGACTTTTGCCCATTGCTATCAAAATCTACCCACCACAATATCACGGCGTTGAGACGCCGTGAAATAATCCTTAATAAGGACCATCAAAATCAATGGTCTAAATTGAGGAATTACTATATAATAGGTATCTTTTTCTTCTCTAATTACGCACGTTAAGATTTAAAAATTGTAAAAAATGCACGATTTTGCAATTACCAAGAGAGTCTTTATAGCGAAAATTAACTTTAATTATTTAAGGCAGTGTATATCTAGGTCAATTCTTAGTGTCGCCCCATTTATCTCCAAAATTGATTTGAATTTGATGTTGTTATTGATATCTGAGACAATTATCCTCTCGCTAAGAATGGAAGCATGTTCTTTGTAAATTTATTAAATTACAATACGTTGCAATGATCATAAAAAGAAACTGATAAATTATTGTAATGCTGTAACATAATAAATAATTATAAATATCTAGAATTTGACAAAGACAAAAAGCTGCTGAGCAAATGTAAACATTAAATTGAATTCCCTATTAAACAACAGTATTGTCATTTACAAGAAAGAAAAGAACATTAAAATAACAAGAACTTACCTGCAAATGTTGCAGTTATCACCATTACAACCAGCAATAACACTGTAAGTTTCATCTTGTTTCTATGGCAATATTCTTGTTACAATAACAAGCATCACAACCAATCTTACTATATATACGGAGCGTTTCGCTCTATTTAACATTGTGGTTTAAATGTTTTTAATGGAAACAAAAGTTTGTCCAAGAAAACGTCGTCATTAAAGTTAAAGGTACATGTACTCAACCACAAAATTTAAAATTTTTTAAATTTAGACATTTGTTGGAAACATTTTAAAACCATTAAAGCAGGATCCTGGTAAGCACAATTATAATGCCAATTGACATAAATCTGTTCAAAGATGGTGATTTCATTTTTTATTTTATATTTCCAACAATGTATTGGACACTTTATCTTAAATATTCATAATTCATTTAATTAATACAAATGTAGAATTACAGACATCGAAACTAACGTATGAACAAAAATATCAAACTTGTGTGCTAGCTGCTTTAACAACAAAGCATCATCAAAAATAAAGCAAAACAAGATGTTATTAGATAGTACAGGTCTGGTTGATAGTTGGTGTAAACAACATCGTTTCCTGGTGACATTGTACCATGTTGTCACTGTCACGGTGTTTTTATTACAAAGAATTCTTGTTTTAATTAATCTGGTTATATTCTGTGGTGATAAAAGTACGAAAATTTACTTAACGATCAAACAAAATGTAACTATGATTAATTAGCATTTTTATTTTTCTAGTATTTATTACGTTGTTGTTTTTCTAACATAGTATTACGAAATAACGATCTAAAAATACATTACTTATTTCTTATCAGTTTGGAATAAAGAGCAAATAAACGATGGTTTAAGAAAAACAACAACTTTTGAATAGGTTTTATGTATGACTAAAATACATTACACAAACAATTTGTACAGCATGACCAGAACAATTTGCTATGGTGTGTCATCTTATTATTTATTAAGGGAGTACATGTACATGTGTTTTATTTATTTTTGTTTTAGTATGTTTTACGGAGTCTCTTTGCGTCGCAGTCAGTGTCTAACTTTTTTCTTCGTCCATACCGTAAAAGTCGGCTTCCACAATAATGCAATCAGATAGAAGGTGTTTACGTGTATACACTATCACCATTGCAATTTTACAGATAGAAATCGCCGGCTCATTGTGGATGGTTTGCTAGTACTGGGTAAAGAAAAGAGTCTAGAAAGCCGGTTAGTTTATTTGGTCGCTAACAATAAGAGCAGATAAACGGAGTAAAATCCAAATAAAGAAATACTGTGTATACTATAAGATGATTTTCATGTAATGACAAACTAACTGATAACCAATTTTAATAATGCAGCATACATGTACATACTTTTATTGCACAAAAACAAGTTTGATTAATGACATAGACGACGATAGAAAGACAATGAAAATGACCCATATATTTCTGACTAACACACTGCCATTATATGGTCTTGATTCCAATGACTGGCGTGGTCAATGGCCACTGAACACTGTGGTAGCTAATCAAAGCGCTGAAAGCACTGAATATATTTGACTGAGAGTTTTTTTCGTGAATCTCTGTTTCATTCACCACCTCAAGTGGCCCAATCGATGTTCATCATACGACGCATTGATAATGAATGTATTGTACACCAAGAAAGCAAAAACAAACACACAAAAAACAAGAACAACATATACATGTATTTACAAAGAAAAAGTTTTGATGCAAATGTTGTCCACGGTTCATCCGTCCAGGGTGGGCTGTTAAGCTTTACATCCCTGGGCGTCATTGCTAGCAGACGACAAGTGCATGATAAGTGATAAATCAGTAAAGTTGATGCAGAGCAAACATCTATTTTAAGCGTTAGCGATATCAATATCGTCATTGCCAAGTTAATTGCTCCCAAAATATTGAAGATATCTAACCATTAAGATTTATTTCTTTTGAAGAATGTGTAAGAACTTTCATCATTCGTTACTCCGGTACACAATCAAGTCACTTGATTCATCCTATGTACAGGGCAGCTAAACTCTATCGAACTCATCGCAATTGGCTATGAAAAAATGTTTGTTACGGAATGTGTTACGATTGTTGTCGATCATACTCTGAACTCGATCGTCTGTGTCCAATGAAAACGTTTTAGGTCACGGAATTCGGAACACTTCAGTGATAGCTTGGCTACCGGTATATACTTTGTCGTCCGTTCATGGAATCATCCGAGTAGTTTTCCGAATTGAAGATTTTAATAGCACCAGTAGAGCTCCGGGATGAAGAGTGGGAGAGTGTAAATGTTCATCTGAAGTTATGTTTTTACTCTTAAAAGATCCAGTGTAATATGTGTAAACTGTGGAACCAGTGACACTATATGACAGATGTCACACATTGATCTGAAAAATTAAACAAACAACATATGAATGTTGACAAAAGATGATACAATTTTGAACTTATACACATGTGGTGCTTTTCACAAAAATTCTTACGAAAAAAATCTTCGTAAGTCAGTTTCATATAATTAGCACTTCAAAGTCTGATAGATAATGAGCATAACCATGATATGATATTCAAAAAGTATACACAATTCTACACAATTTGTATAATATATAGATTTGATAAGCCAAAAAATGAGCGTATTATTAATGTTTCTTGCTTTTGACTTACGAAGATTTTTTTCGTAAGAATTTTTGTGAAAAGCACCAATGGTCTTTTAGTTCATATGATTTGTATTGAAATCAAGAGGTAGATATTCTGTATTTCTGCATGGTTTGTTGAGATCAGATACAGTACCCTTCAAAAGTCTGGAGACATTTTCAGATTGTAAGTCTACTGAATAACATCGAAAATTTGGTAACTGTTTTTTTAATGCTTTGTTGCAGTTTTGTATTATTTTTTTAGTTGTAATTATACTTATAACTGAGACATCAAAAATAGCATAAAAGCTAGGTCATAGAAAATAATTACAATAAACATGTTTTTGGAGGCTTTAGAATGTCAGATGCTAAATCTTATAAATGTGTTGCATTTGTGAAATTTGTTTTCATTTTATCACAACCCAAATTGAAAAATATCAAAAAGGATTATTCAGCAAATTTAATCATCAAAAACCAGGAATTGTAATAAATTTATTTTGTCTCCAAACTTTTGTTGGGTACTGTACATCTATGATACTGGTTTATTTCCTGGTTTTATTGGCTCTCTAGGTCAGCCTCATTGTTTCTAATATTTTTCGTTTCAGTCCTTACTATAGCTTGACACTAAATGTGATTTTACGCTGAGATAAAATTATAACATTGAAGGTATGAGTTTGTTGATGAAAAAAGTTGTGACTTGGTTACGCATGAGAAATAATAGAAGCATACATCTTAGAAACTTTTTTAAACTAAATGTTCGATATTTTTGTTCTTAAATAAAGTTAACAAAATGTAATGAATCTTACCCACAGAAATTACTTTCATTTAACTATTACTGTTCAAAGTAATGCAATGAAGTTCCGACGCTGTTCAGCCAATGTCTGCAAATAAAATATTTGTTGATATACTCGAGAGGAGTTCTTGAAAAAAATCATGATTTTATGATTAAGTGATTCCCATTTACACATTAAATAAGTAACAAAGAATCGTTAGAGCAATTTCCAAAATCAACATTAAGTAGTTTGTATCTATGTTTTATTAATAAGTTTTCTTTACAGTAGCTGTCATTCTACATCCGCTCTAGAAATATGATGCAAAAGCAGTTGTTGAGTTGCTCCTACAGTCTTAATCTAACGTTTAATAGCCATTCTAATTCTTTCAGTTTTCCCGCAAGATATGACCTAAAATTAATTAACAATATTCACAGCAAAAAAATGCCTGTGATTAAATTAAACGATCATTTTATATGTACTAGTCAGCCATACTTTTTTCAGTTAGACAGAAATGATATTAAGTAAAATTGATTTATAATATTCTATAGAAAAAATGCATACAGTTTACACACAAACCTCAACTAGCTTTGCATCTAAACCAGTTTGTGCCACAGCTCTCTTAGCCCTGAATTCTGAATCATCATTTATGTTTCTTAACTCTACTCCTGTAATAAATGGCAAAACTAATTGATAGCATATACATGTAAGAACCATTCGGAACATCCTCGGTCATTCGCTACGAATAACCTCGGACATATTTAGGCGCCATTTTGAAACTATGTAAACAAATACACGATCGTTTAGGCGATGACTTAAGTTCCGTTTTTAATCCGTAAATTTAAAATTACACAGTTCAATAATACCGATGAACAATAATTGGTTCGATTTAAAACAAATAAATATGTTTAGACAAAGATCTGTGTGTATACTACAAGAACTATTTTGCGTAACCGTTACGTGCTTCGCCTCGCGTAGGTAGTAAAATCTCCAAAATCCAGTGAAGACCCCCCACGAATCCTTCCGAGATTATTCATTCATGAAAGGTCGAGGGTGTTCCGAATGATGTAAGAACTTGAACATCGGAACATTTTAAGTCTAGTACGTTTTTTCTCAACTGTCAAAACATGAATAATTTCACGGTGACTCTGTGCTCTTTATTTTACACCCATGGTATTGTGATAGTGTGTAATAAATCACGGTGAAATTATTCAAACTTTGACTGTTAAGAAAAAATAGACCATCCATCATGAGCTCGTTACTTTGTTTGATGGTTAACATATTTTCATGTAACCTTGCAACACGGCGAGAAAATGGCGCATCTTTGAGACGCCATTTCTTCAAAATTGACGTTACGACTTCTACAAACCCCAAAGTCTTATTCAATGTCACAAATTCATACAAAGAACATGTAATATCTAGTTACGTAATGTATGGTGCGTTATAGTTCAGTTGATTTTAGGGCAAAATTAGCTCAGTCTAGAATATTTAAGCCTTGAGCAATGACGAGAATTCAAGATGGCGTCTAGGCTTGGGGAAAATGGCTAAGGATACATGTCATGATATATAATTACAATGTACATAATTATGTAATCGTTTATGTTTCAAAATGTCCATAACATGTACATA
Source organism: Mactra quadrangularis (assembly GCA_025267735.1). Lineage (NCBI taxonomy): Eukaryota > Metazoa > Mollusca > Bivalvia > Venerida > Mactridae > Mactra > Mactra quadrangularis. The sequence continues at coordinate 52,858,311 of CM046309.1, read as the reverse complement.
AATATCAAATACATAATCCTGATAATAGTTAAATAAAAATGCTGTTTATGTCATCAGAAATGCATTATTTTTAAAATGGCTTCCAAAATGTCCGCCTAGTCCATTAGGGTTGTAGTAAAAGGGCATATTTAAGGAGAACCGTAATATTTTTGTATTTTTTATCTTTGAATCGTGTTCATTGAGAATAATCACATGAATATATCTAGTGATCTCACATTAGCTTTTACACAAAAATCACGAAAAGAAAAGGTTAGAAAGTTTTGGCCTAGCCGAATTATTATGAGTTAAATTGTCTTGAAGGTGTCAGTGATTAAACAAGTGATACAGATTAAGATTAATCAGACATAACAAACATATCACAAATTTAGCGCAAAACGGTCGTAACTCTTTTCTTACATTGAGTTACGACCGTCTTCCGCTAAACCCGCGAATCATATTTGGATATCAGTAGTCTGAGTATGATAGATCGTAAAACAAACTTGCAATTAAAACTATGTTTTCTGCTGTACAGCAGTTAATTGAAAACTACATGTTTCAACCAACAACGTTTTCTTATTATTAAATTCATGTTATTGCAATATCATTTACTATTTAAAAAAACTTGGAACAAAAAGTGAGAAATGATAATACAAACCTGCAAATGTTGCTATGACCACGAGCACAATGAACACTAGAACTGAAAGTTTCATGTTTCAATATTATGTAACTGCTTGGACAATGAGGCTTTCCTACAGTGAAAGCTCTTATATACCTGGTGACGAGACTGCTGGGACAGACATACTTTATGATGTATGTACACAATGTTGCACCGTACCAGTCTGTACCTTCTCTGTACCATGTGCTTGTAGTAACAAATATAATAAAATACAACATTTCTAAAATGTTTCGTGTTTTATTTGTCCTCAAAGTTTTTCTTCAAATAAGATGTCAATTTGATTGTTCTTTCTTATTTATTGTTTCATGTCCCTAGAACCATAACTGTTTTTCAAATTTGAAAGTACATAAAACATAAAGTTTCGTGATGGGTCATTTTATAGTTTTATTTCTGAATACAAATCAGAAGTTTGCTGTGTACAGTTTATTATTAAGATTTGAAAACAGTCCACAACTTCTTTGTGTATTAGTTTTATTTTTTATTAAAATATGAAATATATATCTAGGGCTTAGTCATTAAATCTTTAATTTTGCAAATAACATAACGAATTCTTTATTTGGCATCTAATATACAATTTATAGCCCACAGAAAAATAATATTGCAATATAAAATAGTACCATATTTTAGCAAATGACCTAGTTTATTTATAATGACCAAGTTTACCGCTCATTTCAAGTTTTGTGCCGAGGATTTAGAGTTAACAAACAAAATTGAAAAAACCTATGAGATTTTTTGCAAAGTAATAGTTGTTTGATGCAATATTTGTCAGGCAAAGCATGATAATGGCCGCCCCCTATGTAATGAATTAGGTATTAGATGATTATGTTTTTTTCAAATGAACATATCTCACTACACAGGTTTAAATCAAACGATCATTGTACAGGAATTACAGTGGATACCTTTTTTTAGGTGGTCGGTTACATTTATGCTAAATAAATATACATGCAATCAGAAAAATCGAAATTGAATGACCTGTATAGTACTGAATTCCTACTTAATTTACTATCGTCAGCAAATGATTATGCAAAATTAAGAAAACATAAACAAAAATGTTTCACTTGAATAATAACTGAGGGGGCAGCCATTATTACGGTTTGCCTGACCCAATAGTGATAGTGGAAAGGGGCAGGTCATCAAGACTAGTGTACATACTCTTAATCTAGTTAACTGACTATAAACATAGTGTTTATTTTAGAGTGTGTACACACCATGAAATTATGTATGAGTGACAGGTTAATAAAAAAGGACTATAGTCTAGTTTTTCTCAACGGTCAAAGTTTGCATAATTTCATGGTGATTGATTACACACTATCACAATATCACAATATCACAAGTGTCAAGGAGCACAAAGTCACAGTGAAATTACACATGTTTTGACAGTTGAGAAAAAACGAACTATGTAGTTGGTTAGCAGCTAAATCCAGAGATTAAGCCTTTCTAGGAACAGTGAGTAGGTTGACTGACCCCTGTTATATGACCTATACATGTACAATGTGTTGCTATTGCGTTAAACCAAACGAAAAAAATACAAACCAAAAGCCCAAAACATTTTTTTGCATTGGCCTTAAAATCAACACTAAATGTTATGTACTTGTATGTTTTAATTTATTCAAATATTAAATAGCAAAAATAAAAATACATTGATTAATTTATTGAAGTACTAGTATATCAAAATTAGCCTGTTATAGAAGAAATTCTATAAAAAGTCTATAATGAAGTTTATTTTCATCCTCATTAATAATACAGTATCGTAGGAGGTCCTAATTTCGTCACTGACCTAATTTCGTCACCCCACCTTAAATACTAAAAGCATTGAGCAATACTAATATTTAAGTAATCTTTTTTATAAACTCGCTAAAATAAGCTTAGATTCCCGTTTTTAGCTCGAAATCTTAACGTAGGGCGGAGCGACGTTGTAGGCGGAGCCAAACCTGCACTGATTGTGATTTTACACTACTGGTAAACATTTCAATATTTAAAATGGTGGAATTTCGATTTTTTTGTCATAAAAGTGTTGAAGAAACAACACAGATTGGAGGTAAAAGATCTAAATATTGTATATAAATAAATAAACGGAGATTTGCTTCACAAAAATGAAGAAAAAACATATTTTTATTTTGCAGTGTTGATTTTTGGTCCTGCTTAAAAAGTCGTCTGCATTTATACCCAGCCTCAAAACATTGTGTTTACTAACGTTATTTGACAGAATAAACCCTAGAAAAGTTGATGGAATATAAGCTTTATGATTCATTTACATATTTTAAAAATGAAAAGACAGTTTAAAATTACAAATTTAACATTGTATTCATTCATTTCCTTAAGGTGACGAAATATGGCCACTCCAGGATACGTTTCTGTTGAATATGTATTATTTTGTCAATTGTTTGTATTTATATTTGTATTATTAGTTTGAATTGTATTTGTATCCAAATCTAAAGTTAATGTATATATTCGCATATGTTGTAACGTATGGTGGCATATTTCTGCCACCAGATAACCACATAACTTACTAGATAATTATCTAGTTAACTAGTTACACCAGTTAGCGATATTTTGTATAAGTGGTAAGTGGTTAACTAGTTACGTAACTAGTTAATCACTTAACATTAAATTGGTAAAATACTCCACAATGGCAGTTGTAAGCACTAACTTGCATTTTTTCCCTGTTATGATCTTTTCTTAATTGTAAAAAATAACTAGTTACGTAACTAGTTAACTACTTAATTAACTAATTAGGTTATGTGGTTATCTGGTGGCAGAAATATGCCACCATAGTAACGATGTACATGCTGTATAAGTTAAATAAATGTATGTTCAGTTCTATTCTCTTCTGTATCATAACACCACAAATCTCTCAAAAGAAACGTGTCACAATTTATATATTTAAATGATGTACGTAGAATTGTGTCAAGGTTATGCTCTGGTAAAACATTGTATATAAATCTTGTCAAACAAAACTTGTTGAATATATGACATGACAGGTTGTGACATGGTACAACATGGTACGAGATGGTACGTTTTAGTTACATTGTTGTTCTACTATAATCTTATTATTCATTTAATAATGTTAATATTATAAACACATTTTTTGCTCATTAAATTTTAGACTCATTTTTAAGGGGGAAACTCTTAAGAGAATTATGAAAACTTGCTTAAATCATTCATTCCCATTTTTGACAGTTAAACTCTTCTTTTGTAAGATTGACACGCCAAGTTAAAATAATACCTTATGCACTTTTATTAATGTTAAATATGTCCATACATGCTTTTCATTTCATAGGCAGATCTAGGGGGGGGGGGAGGGTCAGTGTGATCCGGACCCCCCTGGAATTTCCTAAATGTACCCTTCCATGAGTGTATTTTTTAACTATAAGCCATTTTTAAGTAGCATGAAACAATTTTTCTGGGCAATTTGTGTTATTCTGCTGCAAACAGTGAATAATGTGGTGCAGTTTGAAAGTTTGGACCCACCCTAGAAAAGTTTGGACCCACTCTAGAAAAAATACAGGATCAGCCCCTGTATTTACATGAAATCTAAAATAAAACAACATACAATAAATCTTCTCAAAGTTATGGACATTAAACAGTCAACAATAACATGTCTAGTAAAAACATAATACAAGATGTATAAAAACTTATTGCATTATGTAATAACAAAACTATAACAAATAAAAAACCCTATATTTAAATTAGAAGGTTATTATTGTTGTTCATTATCACTTTTATTTCAGGGTCATCATTTCAAGGTCATCTATCTGTTGTTCTCTTATTTTTATACTTCAGTGAACATGTAATCAACAGGACTTTTTGTATCATACCATGTAAAATCATCACTCATTTGAATAAAAACATGTTTTAATCATAAGGAGGTGTTGCTTGTTATAATACACACAGAATGTCAAGCTGCTGTGATATAATATCGTTGTCAAGTCAAAACCTCGTAACTTTATTTCCAAAAAGTAAAGTTACGAGGATTTTACTCGACAGCAACCGACAATAATGTGTTTTTTGTTTTTGTTCAGTTAAATGCTGTAGCAACACATTGAAAAGTTCATATAACAACAGTCAGTCAAAGTGCCTGGAAAAGCTAAATCACTTGATTCAGCTGTTAACCAGTTACTAGGTAAGTACTTCCATCAGTGACTTATTTAGAATCAGAGATAGGAGGGAGCATAGCTATATACCAGGGCTGGAATTTAAGCTCGCATACTCGCAAAACGCGAGTGGATTTCGGAAATTGCGAGTAACTTTACTTTTAACTCACAAATTTTCGCAAGTTGTAATCGCCGCTAAGTATTACTGTCTAAACTAATAAGTTTCAAATCAGCATTGGAACAGCCACATATTGTTTTTGCTTTACTTAGTTGTATCGCTACATGATACAATGAGCGTAGTGAGTATACGTGTCACTGACGTCAAAAGCTAAGTTTTGACGTATTGAAAAGTTACGTCTGCAAACCATGATACACTGGTAGCAACTATGTACACATGTGTGGAAGATTAATGGATAGATAGTGTCAATGGCGGAAATATATGATTTTTTGCGATTACTAAGTGAATTGGGAGACTTAAAATCTGTCAAAAATATGGAGAAAAAAATGCGAGTTACTTTTTTTAATTTTGCGAGTTGAAATAAAATCAACTCGCAAAATTTGCAAGTTCCATTTTTTGTTAAATTCGAGCCCTGTATATATATTATTTTATGACCAAGCTCCATGAAAGTATACCTAACCTGGGAATGGAACCTATGACCCCTTGATCAGTACAAATGTATGCTACCAACTGAGTTAACAGCTGATAAAATATAAATATTATATTAAAAGCCATCAAACAACTATCAAGGTTTAACAACAAAAACAATTATATCATAATTATGTACAAGTTTTATTTTATTCATTAATAATTTACATACAAATATCATATCAAAATAGCAGTAAATAATCTACTCTAAAATGAGCATATACACATGGCTATGTACAAAATATAAAACTGCTCTGACTTCACCATATATATACATAAAACAGATGGTACACGGTGAAGACTTCAGTCATTATATTAAAACATCTATACAATAACAAAACAACCTATCAAACAGAGTTATAATACTTAAATGTGATTAAAGACTTAAATATATTTCATATGGTGATCCCTTCATTAAATTGCTGAATATAATACAATTGTACAAGTTAACATACATTCAGCAAATATTCAAATAAGAAATATTCAGCAAATTTTCAGCTAACAAATATTCAGCTAATTTTTAATAATCATTAAGCAAATATTCCATTAATATTTTCAGCAAAGTTTTAATCAACAAACTTTCAGCATTTTTTTAATTAACAAAAATTCATCTAATTCTTAATAAACAAAATATCAGCTTATTTTCAATCAACAAACATTCAGCTAATTTTCAATTAACAAACATTTCTCAATTGACAAAAATCAGAAAATATCAACCAAAAGACATTCAGCTAATATTCAATTCACAAACATTCAGCAAATTTTGATTTAATAGACATTCAGCAAATTTTCAATTTTACAAAAATAAGCTCAATTTTAAAAAACAAAACATTCAGCAATTTTTCAGCTAACCAACATTCAGCTAATTTTCAATTAAAAACATTCAGCAAATTTTCAATTAACAATCATTCAGCATATTTTAAAATAACATTCAGCAATTTTTAAATGGTGGCCACATAAAGGCATTGAAAAGTTTAAACAGATAAGTTTAACACACATTCAAGAATCTATGTTTTTGATAAAACTTGTAAAATAATTGTTGTCTTGATGGTCAGGAGGTTTGCTTTAATTGTCAATCAGTTTCATGGTATTTTAGTACTGCCAGGCTGATTTGCAGGACAAAGAGGATTATTTTTCATGTTTTAAGAATGACTACCTATCATTCTTATGATTGATTTGAAGTTCTGTTCATTATAAATGATTTGACCATCGATATTCTAGCCATTTCGTTTTAAGACTAGAATACTAAATATTAGTAAAATTATTACATATTTTTAAGAGTGCATACTATGCAAAAATATGTATTTGTATATCATAATTATGTATCTACATTTTTTAATTATTTTGTCACAAGTGTGCATGGGTCAATAAACTTCTGGTTTGAAGTTAAATATTTTTGTCACAACATACTCTTTTAGAAACATTATACAACTGACCAATTAACATTTTCTCAAGTACATCATGTATTAAGTATTAAATTCCAACATTAGGTATATGTAATCAAATCAACTATACCCTCCAAATGGCATCCAACTTTTCTAAAGATCACTATATCTGAGTGTAATCAATCGTTATAATTTAAGTAAAGCCATGGTTTCAGGCTTGGCTTATAAGCCAAGTGTTTCCAGGGTGAAAGGACTGTCCATTCAGAGGTCACAATGGCAAGTAAGGCTTCTTTATATCTGCTAAACCACTACACCACACTTTACATACATTAAACCGCCATTCTAGTGAATTGTGTTTCCATATTAATGGATTTACTGTTCAATTAATTGTACAAAGTTCAGCCTCTGACTTTCCTTCAGCTTATATAAGTTTATGTCCAACCAATTTCAATCCCAGAGCAAATGATAAGTCATAAATATAAGTTGTTCAATCATTTTCTGTTCTTTATTAATCTAATCAGTGAGCAATATTTTTTGAATGAACTAATCACAATTCAGTACTGTTTTGAACAAACCAATCATACTACAGTACTATTTTGAATGAACCAATCACAATGCAGTACTGTTTTGAGTGAACCAATCATAAAACAGTACTACTTTGAATAAACCAATCACATCCCAGTACTGTTTTGAATAAACCAATCATTTAACAGTACTATTTTGAATGAACCAATCACAATGCAGTACTGTTTTGAATAAACCAATCATTTAACAGAACTATTTTGAATAAACCAATTATAATCCAGTACTAAACTGAATAAACCAATCAGCTTGCAGCATATCTTTTTCCAACAGACTGTTGTTGTTTTTTCCTTATTTGTTCTATCTGCATTGTTAAATTCTTATGAAATGTTCGTAGTCCTTCCTGTAAATGATAAGTAAGTAAAGAATTAGTACAGAAATCAATCATATATCTTTGATTATACACCTAGTAATAAGTGACAAAATATTAAGCTTGTAAGCATCATGCCTGTAAGACTTACTTGTAAGACATATACTATAATTCCTCCATTTTAAACTAACACATACAGTACCCACCAAAAGTTTGGAGACATTTTCACTTTGTAGGCCTAATTAATAGCTTTTATCTAAAATTTGATAGCTGTTTATTCAGAAATGCTAATTAGTTTTGCTTTATTTTTTGGTTATCTTTATGCTTGTAACTGAGACATCAAAAATAGATTAAAAGCTAAGTTATGGAAGATAATTACAATAGGCTAAGTTTTGGAGACTTTAGAATGTCAGATGCTTAATCTCAAAATTGTGTTGCATTCATGAAATTTGTTTTCATTTTGTCACAAACAATACTTAAGTATATAAAAATAATGATTCTACACAAATTATCACCACAATTCAACAATTGTAGTAAATTTCTTTTGTCTCCAAACTTTTGGTGGGTATTGTACAGTTATATACAATACAGTGCCCTCAAAAAATCCTTGCAAAAATTCCTGCTTTTACGATAAAGTGATTCACATTCATTCTATAAAACTAAGAGTCATCTAAGCATATTTCAAAATCAGCATTAATTAGTACTTTATCTCAAACAATTTATTTAGGGTATTTGGCCACAGGCCCTTGCACATAAGGCTGTCACGATATGCCAGAAGCATACAGCGATATATAGCAATACGCTGTCATCGTATCGCAATACGTACCATGATATATTGTAAGTTTTTAGATTTGTTGTGTCTCTGCTGTATATAACAGAAAAATTGCAAATCTTATATGCAGCTATTAATAGAATCTAGCCTCTTTAAGTATTTGCGGTTATTAGGACTGAGACGGGCCCCAATCGGTTAAATTCTTGCAACTTCAGGTTAGATGGAATGAACAATGGAGAAACAGATGCTTCGCTACTTTTATTTAGCAAAGGGAATAATTTTCCAATGAAATAAAATTATCGCCAAATACCAGCACATTAAAATGGTACCGCGGTACGTAATGCTGCAGCTGCGTATTGCAATATACAGGAATACCAGTATATCATGACAGCACTACTTGCACATATATATACAAATACAATATAATACCAATATCAATATACGATACAAACTATTGTACATGAATAAACTTGAATTACATAAATTCCTAGAAGTAGGAATGATAATGTTTCTTCATTCGGAACAACCTCGGCGATCATCTACGAATATACACCTCGGATATCAATCGTAGTAGAAATACAACAAAGTTATGAGGTCAGGCGATTAACCTCATAGGTTAAGTAGAGCCGATGTAAAAAATCAACATGGCAGATCATTTTGCAGAAAGTATCGAGTACACAAATATGTTTGAGGATCAACTTTGATTTGAGTGAATATCACTACAGGCATTGAAGAGCTTTAACTGCCCATAATCGTCCGTCATTTTTGGTGTGTGCTAGCGTTCCAAACGTCGGGAACGAGGTTAGATTCAATGATGGAACTACTTTCGCTCCTCGTGATATCCGAGGTGTATTTGCGTGGAAAATCGCCGAGGTAGTTCCGAATGAATGTTTCATATGTCTAAAATCTTTTAGAGGACATCCTATACCATATTATACAGTATTCCAACTTACATTTTCTTGTGACAATTTCAAATATTCTTCAGTTAATTGTGTTGTAGTTTGTTGATCGAATGCATCATCTTGTAGTTCGTGTTTTAACTCATGTCTCATCTGTTCAAATGTGGCTATCTCAGTTTGATATGTCAAATACTCCTGAGCTAGCTGTAAATATAATACAAAACATACCTGAAATTTATCTGCAAACAAATAGTAAAATTATATTGTAATAAAATAACTGTTTTTATAGTCTAAGTTTCATGCAAATACAGGTTCACCAGCTTTACAGCTATTACACCCGGTCATTAGGGTTTGAACATGGAACCTCTACATCCCTAAGAGCCCATCATACCACTGGACTACTGGAACCTCTACATCCCTAAGAGCCCATCATACCACTGAACTACTGCTTTTAATTTTAAGGTAATTAAACAATATTATTTATAATACTTTCCAACAGATTACCAGGATTTACAGGTGAAATTAAAACTAACATTATACTGTTTTGAAACAAGGGGAAAAACATGTTTTAATAAATATGTTGTTTCTTTCAGCAAGAAACTTTAACCTACTTGCTCAGTACTGAGGAACCAGAAAGTGGACTCTAAAGTGATTAATCTAAGTTGTAAGAACATGTTTCACAGTTCAGCTAAAAAAATAGAATAAACTAAATTGACATATCGACTTACCTTACAATGTTTATGAAATAGATCCATAGATTCAGAGCTTGCAGGATATGGTGCAATAGGCTGTAAAAAAACCAACAAATATAATAAATTATCATAAAATATAATAATAACCATTATATTGAATATTTTCTTAATGATAATAGATCTCCCCTAAAATTTCAGTGGTTAGAATTCATACATGAATATACAATCATGACTAGGGCTACATCATTTAAATGATATATAACTAAACCGTATCATAGGTGTCATATTATTTGTATATGCAATAGAATCAAATTAACTTTTTTCAATGAACACATTTGTAATATGCAGAATCATAATGTGACGCAAACATAGTTCCAACATGGCATCTAAATATGTTCCAAATGTTCTCTTATATTTTATTGTTGCAATAGAACAATGTCACAAACTAATAACCGGTGTAACAGGCCAATTTCCCGCTAGAGTTTTTCTCTGGGAAAACAGGGGGTGATCCAAGATTTTTTATGGGGGGGGGGGGGGTCCAAACTTTTTCTAGGGGGGGGGGGGGGCTCCAAATTTTTGAATCACAACATTATACACTATTTGATACAATTATCAACATTAACCTTACATCTATGTTAAGCAAAGATTAAAATTGCTTCATGCTTTTTTAAAAACGGCTTACAGTTAAAATTCGCTCATGCACGGGTACATTTTGGTAATTTCAGGGGGGGGGGTCTGGACCCCCCATGCTAGATCCTCCGATGTAAAAGAAAGCTAGGACTGGCAAAGCTGTAAATTGCCCCCACTAGGAAATCTTTCCCTGAAGACGAATTTTCCTGGTTTCTCTTTTTACTTCAAGGAAAGATTAACCAAGAAAAAAGGAAGTTGTGATATAATAACACCATACCTGATATTGATGGTCTAAAGACTGGTAGACTAATGACATAGCTTGATTAGATAATGGATTAGATAATATATGACTAACACCTGATGATGTATACATCAAACCTGTAATTATATAACATATCGTAATAATTCATACTACCAACTTCTGGTTTTTCCAGGCGAAAAAAGTTTGTTCATATGGGATGCATCTGTGCAAACAAAGTTGTTAAACATATTATGGCTGAAAAGCATTCATAAGTTCTATTGTTCTGTGTATACATTTTTAATTCAACTTTTTGTGTGCTGGATGTACCCATGTAGCAGTTTACAAAATTAGTGGGTGTCTGGTTGCCAGGGACAACCACTTTTTAGTTTGGGCAACCAACTATTTCTTTTGGGCAACCAAAACTCTACAAACAAAATAAAGTGCTTGCTGTTGAATCGACCTGTTTGGGCAACCACTTTTATATTCTAATTTCATAGACTGGTGTAGTTTGAGTTCTAAATCAAATATATTAAATAATATGACTAACTCCTGATGTAATATAAGCTGAACCTCTTAAAAGGAAAGAAGTGAATCTATAGACAACATGTAAGGAATATCAGGAATTGAAAATTATACTTTTTCTCCTGCAGTACATTCATGTAGTAACATTCCAATTTAAAGTACTGGTGTGTATGAAAAAACAGCAGTTTTCATGACAAATTATCATTAGCACAGAACAATCAGTCCAACAAAATATAATATTTTACCAGACCAGATGGAAGTACTGGAGCAAAGATCTTACGTAACTATGTTATATATATTTACCTGGTTCAGGACCTAAGTTCACATTAACACTTAATGGAGGCATCACAGTGGTATCAGAGGTCCATGATGCTGATCTACTATTCATTTTATTATTTTGATCATTATTTGATGGTGGATTATAGGACACTGAACGTAGAGGTGTACTCTCTCGAGAACCTACTCCTGTAAATACAAGTACCATTGTTAAATCATTATCTGGTCAAAACCTTGTAACTTTACTTTTGTAAATTTAAGTTACAAGGTTTTGACTAGACAAGAACAAAATAATACATATCATGTGACTGAGTGATTATAATGGTGGACTGGTTATTGGATAGCCAGCTCCACATTGGTTTAAATTCCATCCAAAACCTACATTGTTGTTTCCTTGAGCAAGAATCTATCCTACTACCTCAGTACTGGGGACCAGGAAGTAGACTTAAAAGTGATTAATCTAAGTTGTTTGAAAAGGATTAGTCCAAGTTGTACAGACTTTTTTCAAAATCGAGCAAATTAATTGGTATAAACTTAACTACATACACACATACATGTATATCCAGTGAGCAAAATTAGCAGATGATTGCCAGGACTAACAGTATCTGAATGTTTTTATGGAAAGATCATATAAAGCAGAAAATCAGAGAAAGGACACACTTAAGGATTGAGAAGTCTCAGATCAGAGTTTCTGCTAGATTCCTTATGAAACAGATTCATTCCCAATTGCTTAACTCCACTAAAGTGTAAATTGGTACCTGAGAGGTTGAAAGATGCCAAAGGGTAAAAGTGGGCATCAGCACAAAACTTAGTCTAAAAATAGTGTAGCCTACTTTAAAAAAATGAATGCATATGACCAGGTTTAAGCAGTCAATCAAGTTTTTTAACCCAAAAGTTAATCAAATTTTTTAAAGAATATTTACTTAACAAATAAGCCAAACACATAATAACCAGTTCAGCCTAATAGCAAAAACAAACACAATGATAATAATCTGAAATTTAACAAGAAATGTAATCTGGAAACAACATTAAAGCCGGATTTAAAAACTTTAACGCAAAAAATACAAAGGAAAATAATCCATAATAAAGGCAGGTAGAGTTGTGGTTACTGTCTAATTCTATTCATCACATGGTATGTTATTATTGTATGAAGTTTCATAAAGATCTGACTATAATGGTATAGATATAAAATTATGCTAAATTGAAAACTTTAACGCAATTGTTAATGACACAGCCCAACCGCCCGTCTGTGTTTCGCCAAACTATTAGCCGAATTTTTTCGTTGAAAAATCTGGCTAAAATGAAGGGAAGTAACTCTAACTAAATATATTACCAAGATGTGGTGTTGGAGTGGTCTCCCTTGATCCAGCACTCATAGAGCCAGGATATGTACTAACATGATGTATAGTGGGAGGAGGTGAAGTTTGTATACTAAGGTTTGATGGTGGAGGTGACATCACTAGATTTATATCAGAATAGCCATCAGATCCAATCCTTCTATGTCCTCGTCCTGCTGGAAATATACAAACATTGATGTATTAGTTGTTTGGAATAGGGATAGGGGTCAGAGCCAATGCCAGAAATGGAGTGATAGGCAATTCTCTAGGTTTGGATCCATTTTTTATATATTTCATCTCCTTAAATCCCGAGCCTAAATCCCTGGACTGGCGAAAATTGAAAATTACCCCTTTCATATAGTCAGGCTAGCTGATAATTCTGCCATAAACTATATATAAGTAGTTTTCAAATTATGCCTTTGTACATATTTTTTTTTAAACGGGGCAAATACTGTGCATCAGGCCATAACATAATAAATCAGACTAGTGCAAATATTCTTTTGGTACATGATAATCCCATGGTGGATTTACATGGATTTGTATTCTAGTTTGGCCAGATGTTTAGGACCTATCAGTGCTGAAATCTGTGAAAGAAATCCATGTTCAAGAATACATCTTCTAAGCAATTAACAGATAAAATGGGTCAGTGCAATACTAGTCTAATTACATGTAAAAAAAGATATCAACTAGTTTTGCACTGACCTGTTGATATATAATTATTCATGCCATCATTGTCATTAATATTTGTTAGTATGAAAGCTAAGCATATGCTTATTTACCAAGTATTAGCTAAAGTAACACTTCTTTATAGCTTGTTCAAATTTACTTGAGAATATAGCTTCAACATTCATTTATATTGATTAAACTAGCAAGCAACATCATTTATTGCCTTAATCCACCAGCCTAAAGTCCAATTACTAGTGAAAATTGATTCATGTTAGCAAAAATTTACTTCTTTCATAAAGTCAGTCTAGTTGATAATTCTGGCTTTTACTTTATAACATAATAAATCAGCAACTGCTGAAGAAAATTTAAGGCAATGACTGCAACAGGGTAATGACAGAAGCATGTAATGTCTCAGGCTAACCTGATCAAGCTTCAAGTATTTTATGTCTCAGGTCAAAATGATCAAGCTACAAATAAGACAATGCTTACATAAATGTTATTAAACTATAAAAAACATTTAACAAAAAAACAACAAAAGCAGACTATAAAATGCAGTAAGCAATATGGCAGCCACAAATTCATACTTAGGTTTAAAGATTAACAGTGCTTTATGCCAGAAATTCATACTAAGGTTTAGAGGTTAACAGTGCTTTATGCCAGAAATTTATACTTTCATTTAGAGATAAACAGTGCTTTATGTCAGAAATTCATATTTTGGTTTAGAGATAAACAGTGCTTTATGCCAGAAATTAATACTTAGGTTTAGAGATTAACAGTGCTTTATGCCAGAAATTCATACTAAGGTTTAGAGGTTAACAGTGCTTTATGCCAGAAATTTATACTTTCGTTTAGAGATAAACAGTGCTTTATGTCAGAAATTCATATTTTGGTTTAGAGATAAATAGTGCTTTATGTCATTTTTTGTCATTTTTATCATTCACATTATGTGGTTGAATGCTTTATTTATTGTGTCTTGAGAAGCAAAAATCTCTACAACAAAGAATGTGTGCATAAATAAACAAAAGATCCAAAGTTCCATCTTATCAAATATCAAGTTTTCAAAAACAAGGAATAAAGTATGGATAATATGAATTAATGAGGATTCTAACGAGCTAGGAAGGTATATAGAACAAGGGCAAGATAAAGGACTAATATAATACATATACTGTAAAAAGCATCTATTCCAGACCCCTCTTAAACTGGCTTAAATGTCCAGGTTAGAAAGAAGATGCCATAACAGGTATTTTTGGGGATAAAAAATGTACGTGGCTTTAGGCAATTTGGCATTTTAGTACTGTAAAAAAGCCGCTTGGTTGCCAACAATTGTATTATTTTTATTTGATAAGTATGTAAAACAAACAGGGTTGGAGAGTATATATATTTATCTATATAATACATAATGGCAAGTAAATAGTAGGTAAACGATATATCACTTTTTTACAAAAAGTCGTAGCCTAAACACACTAGCTCAAAGCCTGGGACAAATTAAAGTTGATTCAGACTACATGTAATTTCATATAGACAGGCTAGTTGATAATTTAGCCCATTACTATAAAACATGATAAATTGATCTAATGCAAATGAAATTTTAAAGCAATGACTGGACAGTATATGGATAGTATAAAAACTAACACCAATGTTTATAATCAAAGTAAGAGCAATAATTAAGCATAAAAAGCCATGCTTAATATACATGCAGTTTTGTCTTTCTTCATACTAGTATTTAACAGTCAGTGGTGGACAGTTCACCTAATAACCTTTCATGGGATTCACCAATATTAGACTTCTCTCTAAGCATTTACTTATGAGGTCAGGGATGGACTCAAACCCAGAATTAATTTTCATTGTGAGGTTACATTAAATGTCTACATGCAATTATCAAAATTAAAACATAACTCAATCAAAATAATTTTGAAGCCCAAATAACTCAAAATAGCCCAAAAACTAAAAAGCTGTGCAGTAACTAGGCAACAACATGCAAATAAAGAATGGATAATTATGATTGGTTAATTTTAACCTCTGACCTTTATGATGCATCATGGGATTTACTGGCACAGTTCCAGATTGGTAAATGTACAAAGGGGAACCATAAGATCTTGATCTCCGATGTCCTAAAACTGAGTACCAACAAATAATAACAGTGCTTATATGTGTTAAAAATCATATTTTGTTTTATTGAACCTTTTCAGCTCAATTTCAGTGAAACAGATAAGGTGTTCATAAACTTTTTCTTTATCTGAACATTGTGTATTCAACTTCCTTGTTGCAACATACATCTTTTTGGCTTAAAAATCATTAAAAGAAAAAAGAAACAGGACAATCCCTGATTCTAAAACCTCTAGGAAGCTTCCCCTACAGGTTGGTACATACAGACAAGTTCTTGTGTTCATTCAAATGAAATTTTTATACAAAATAATGATTAACAAATGAAAACAAAAATGTACAATAATCAAACATGCTCCAGTGAGCTATACAAGCCACTATACTATATGCAAGAGATCTGTACATGTTAGTTTTATGATATGTATTTAGTAACACTCAATGTTTATAGAATGTGCAGGTTGACCTGAGACAGAATTAAACTCAGAAATTATTTACATTTATATTGACTACCAGGTATTCTAAAACAGAATAGGAAGGTGCTGCACCTTGTCCCTTTTCTCTCCCTTATGTCCCTTTTTCTTTCCTCCCTATCCCTTTTTATTCATCCTTATACAGAAATGGTTACTTTTAACTTTCAGTCCTCTGATGAGCAATGCCCTTCTTTCTACCCCCCTGCACTTTTTTGAGTTTGAAAATAATCACAAAATTCATTAAAGTTAGTTTAGTCCAGCATAGTTTAAAAAGTAAAACAGGAAAACTTTATCACTCAGGTTAATTTGCACAAGCTATTCATGCTTATAGCCAAGATTTTCTTCCAAATTTACTAATGAGTTTTAGATCACCCCCACCAACACTATCCTCAAACCAAAAAATCATTCTTGGCTTTCATATAGTAATAAATACCAAGCCTTGATAATTTATCTAACCATCTTGGAAGAAATCTTGGTTTTGGCACACCACAACGATTACTTAACATTCAGGCCCCTACATAGCCCTATTTTGTCCCTCAAACTTGGAGGAAATCTTGGCTTTTGACACACCAAAACAAATACAACAAATTTATAAAGGGCACGTATTTATCAGTCAATCAAGAAATTAAAGTGCACTTTACGACACACTTTAAGTAATAAGAGTCTAGAGTCATATCTCTTTCTTCAAAGAGTTCTCCAAATAGCATTCTAGTTACTTAATGTAAACTATTGTCTAAATACTGAACAGTATGTTTTAACTTTTTTTAAATTTGTTTTTCACATTATACCACTAATATATATGACTTGTAATTGCCACATGATAGCTAGTATTTGACTTGTAATTGCCACATGATAGCTAGTATATGACTTGTAATTGCCACATGATAGCTAGTATATGACTTGTAATTGCCACATGATAGCTAGTATTTGACTTGTAATTGCCACATGATAGCTAGTATTTGACTTGTAATTGCCACATGATAGCTAGTATATGACTTGTAATTGCCACATGATAGCTAGTATATGACTTGTAATTGCCACATGATAGCTAGTATTTGACTTGTAATTGCCACATGATAGCTAGTATATGACTTGTAATTGCCACATGATAGCTAGTATATGACTTGTAATTGCCACATGATAGCTAGTATTTGACTTGTAATTGCCACATGATAGTTAGTATATGACTTGTAATTGCCACATGATAGCTAGTATTTGACTTGTAATTGCCACATGATAGTTAGTTTCAAGACTAACAGTTTTTTCAAACAATACAAGACATACAACACAATCTATATACAGGCTATACATAATTATACATGTATGAAGCTATTGTTTAATTTCATTTAGCTGTAAGAGGTGCATACATTAATCCTGATGATTTAAATAATTAATATTTGTTTGATAATCCCATATGTAAATACAGATATATATTATTTATCAATTGTGAGTACACAAGTACTGTAGTGAGTATTTAAATCAGCAGGGTTAATGCATGCACTCCCGACAGTTGGGTAAAATTTAACAATACATTAATATTTTAGCTAACTCTTGTATACATGTTAAGCTATACAAAGTAAATAGCATCACAATTAAATGTATAATGCATTCATGTATTTATAAATTCAAACAATTGATAATGAATTGTATGTAACTTTAAGTAAACAAACTAACTATTATCAGCTATTTAGTCAAGGGCTGAACGAAACACAATTGTAACTCTATTTGAAAATTAAAGGAGCAACAATAGTGTTTTGTTCAGCCTTTGAACTAATATCATCATTTCTTCTTTTAAGGAATACACTGAATATAGCAGCAACTTATAAAACATCAAGCTGCTTTAAGTAGCCAAGTAAACAAAGTTCCAATACTTCAAAATAGTACGAAACTAAGTGAAGCAATAATGTTATATTCAGACTGATCAAACACTTGATCACTCCAACATTTTCATAAACCATCAAACCTTCAACATTTGATTGTAAATCAAAATATCAAATTAACCACAACAATATACCATCTGAAAAAATATCCCTCTAAGCTTTTAGCCAGAGTGGTACATCTGGGTTTTTTACAGTGGCTTTTCCTGATATGTTTGCTTACACCTATTTATTATTTCTGTATATTTTGCTATATTTTAGAGATAAATCAGTATATAACAGCCATATATAGAAATATGTCATAGTTTACCTTTAGGATGTATACCTATATTTCCCTGTGACATTATATCATATTCTTGTAAATTGGTTAAATCTGCAGAATATCTGAAATATATAATAGAGGGGTTTCATTGACTTAAGTGTAAGATTGATTTTCATTTCACCAAGTAAGCTAAGACAAGAGGCATAACCATGGGTGAAAATTCAATTTTCTGAACTTACAAGTAGAAATAAATACATCTTGCTCCAAAATCAAAGAATATTCTATTTTATATATTTTTTCTGGGTTTTTATGCCCTAGCAACACATTGTATAAGGTCATATCTCAGCTATCAGTCAACCTACTCATCATTCTTGGAAAGGCTAAATCTCTGGATTAAGCTGTTAACCAGCTACTAGGGTCACACTTCCATGAAAGACAGACAACTGCCCTGATTCAGAATCAGTGGTAGAAGGAAAAATATAATAATAAAAATATAATCATAACCAAACTCTTTAAAAGTATGCCCCTCTGGGAATCAAACCCACGGCCCCTTGATCAGTAGACTTTTTAGACCTTATAGTCTAATACAGGTCAACATCATTGTAGTTTGATAAAACCTATTGGACATCTTGCAAAATGAAAAAAAATCACTCACAGTTTTTCCAAATTTGTATGGCATTCAGACATGTTTCAAACATGGCTGCGACAAGTTTTTATCTAATTTTTAAATGAGGCAGAATCAAGTTTGTGATGTCAGCAACACAAAATAAAGTTACTCCCGATTTTTAAAACGCATGCAGACCTAGCAAGTATACAAGCTAAAATTGAGCCCTGATTAACTCTCATTTTATACAGATGAAAGCAGTAAACTTGTATTGAGTTAAAACACAACAAATTCAACAAATATCTCCCACCTTTTGAGATGATCTACAGGTGTATTAGCTCTAGGACTATGTACACCTGATAAACTTTCTCTACTGGCTGCCAGTGAGGGTGGAGCACTCTTCTGACTTTTATATTCATCCTGTAACAAACATAACAGTACAATATTTATAAAGACGACAACTAGTACAGGCATATCTCATTATGAAGCTAATCATAATAACACCTTTCTATGCCCTTATAAACCCTCAAAATTTTCCCTAGCTACAATCTTGGCTATCCCAGTTCCTAAAAAACCTAGACTTTATCATGTTCATAATTTCAGTATTACTGATGTATATAGCTTGTGTTGATTGGTACGAGATAGATAACAACATAAGACTACATTATACTATACAGTGGTTAACTTGTATTAGGCAAATTATTTCCCTGATTCATTTCCCTATCTGTCCCTTATAAATTGTTCCACTCAAACAGCTTTTGTTTTTAAAATCAAATAAAAAAATTAGCGAAATACTAATATTTAATGTTTACAAATGCCAACAACAAAAAGCACAGTACCTTGGATTAAAGACCCTATGCTGTTGACCCCTTTTCATTGCAGCAATTATTTTACAACAATATTAAAACTTAGCTTCAGAATACATGCATGGGTAAAAGTTCAAAATCTTAAAAATACTGAAAACCTACCACCAAATACTAAAATAAGACAGATTTCATATAAATTACAGAGAGAAATTTATTTTTCAAAATACTGAAATCAGTATTAATACTGAAAACTTTCCACAAAACTGAAATCAGTATTGATACTGAAACTTTCCACCCACACAAAACCGAAATCAGTATTAATACTGAAAACTTTCCACAATACTGAAATCAGTATTAATACTGAAATCTTTCCACAAAACTGAAATCAGTATTAATAGTGAAAACTTCCCACAATACTAAAATCAGTATTAATACTGAAACTTCCCACCCACAATACTAAAATCAGTATTAATACTGAAACTTCCCACCCACAATACTAAAATCAGTATTAATACTGAAACTTCCCACCCACAATACTGAAATCAATATTAATACTGAAACTTCCCACCCACAATACTGAAATCAGTATTAATACTGAAAAATGTTCCGCAAAACTGAAATCAGTATTAATACTGAAACTTTCCACCCACAATACTGAAATCAGTATTTATACTGAAAACTTTCCGCAAAACTGAAATTTGTATTAATACTGAAAACTTAACTATACAGTACAAAGACATACCTCGGTAACAGTTGGTGTAATGGTAGGTGTATGTCTATTAGGTATTTGTTGAATATAATCACCACTATGTCTGACAGTCTCACTGATTGTACTTGTACGTGATTCACCACCTGATGCTTGAGGGAGATTGTTGGTACTGACAGCACTTGGTGAACTAGTATAGTGTGAACCTGTAGGTAGTGGTGAACTGAATGCTACAAATATAATATAAACATTATATAGACATTGTATAGTGTGAACCTGTAGGTAGTGGTGAACTGAATGCTACAAATATAATATAAACATTATATAGACATTGTATAGTGTGAACCTGTAGGTAGTGGTGAACTGAATGCTACAAATATAATATAAACATTATATAGACAAAGTATGGACTGAATGCTACAAATATAATATAAACATTATATAGACAAAGTATGGACTGAATGCTACAAATATAATATAAATATTATATAGACATTGTATAGTGTGAACCTGTAGGTAGTGGTGAACTGAATGCTACAAATATAATATAAATATTATATAGACATTGTATAGTGTGAACCTGTAGGTAGTGGTGAACTGAATGCTACAAATATAATATAAATATTATATAGACATTGTATAGTGTGAACCTGTAGGTAGTGGTGAACTGAATGCTACAAATATAATATAAACATTATATAGACAAAGTATAAACTGAATGCTACAAATATAATATAAACATTATATAGACAAAGTATGGACTGAATGCTACAAATATAATATAAACATTATATAGACAAAGTATGGACTGAATGTTACAAATATAATATAAACATTATATAGACAAAGTATGGACTGAATGCTACAAATATAATATAAACATTATATAGACAAAGTATGGACTGAATGCTACAAATATAATATAAACATCATATAGACAAAGTATGGACTGAATGCTACAAATATAATATAAACATTATATAGACAAAGTATGGACTGAATGCTACAAATATAATATAAACATTATATAGACAAAGTATGGACTGAATGCTACAAATATAATATAAACATTATATAGACAAAGTATGGACTGAATGCTACAAATATAATATAAACATCATATAGACAAAGTATGGACAGAATGCTACAAATATAATATAAACATTATATAGACAAAGTATGGACTGAATGCTACAAATATAATATAAACATCATATAGACAAAGTATGGACTGAATGCTACAAATATAATATAAACATTATATAGACAAAGTATGGACAGAATGCTACAAATATAATACAAACATTATATAGACAAAGTATGGACTGAATGCTACAAATATAATATAAACATATTATAGACAAAGAATAAACTGAATGCTGCAAATATAATACAAACATTATATAGACAAAGTATGGACTGAATGCTACAAATATAATATAAACATTATATAGACAAAGTATGGACTGAATGCTACAAATATAATATAAACATTATATAGACAAAGTATGGACTGAATGCTACAAATATAATATAAACATTATATAGACAAAGTATGGATTGAATGCTACAAATATAATATAAACATTATATAGACAAAGTATAAACTGAATGCTACAAATATAATACAAACATTATATAGACAAAGTATGGACTGAATGCTACAAATATAATATAAACATTATATCGACGAAGTATGGACTGAATGCTACAAATATAATATAAACATTATATAGACAAAGTATGGACTGAATGCTACAATTATATAATATAATATTAATATAATAGATACAATGTTTATGGATGCGATTTGGTGCAGTGGTTAGCATAAGAACCCTAAAATTACATTTCCTAATGGCTAGCGAATTTCGAGGAAAGATCATGCATGAATTGTTTGCCTTAGGCCTTGGTTTGCATAATGACCCCAAATTAACATTTGCTGATAGCTAGCAAAATTTGATTGTCAAAAGTGCAAGGTGGCAACAATGCTTGAGTTATTACTCATTGCCTCTAATAAATTTCTACAAAATCTTAAAAATCAGCTTAAAGCTATGCTAGTTTAAAGTAAAATAGAAACAATTATGTGATGAAGGCATTACAGTGGACATTCATAATACATGCTTTATACAGATTACAAAAAAGAGCAAGAGCACTGCTAGATGAAGCAAAATATTCCTGTGGATAACACAGATTAATGCACTGGACTTTGTTTCATATAGAAAAGAGAAATAACTCAAACACAGCACAAGCTGGGGTTATAGTTCTTGTGCACATCACTTGCTTTTGAAGCAATGCATATTCAAGCCAAGTTTCAAGTCATTCTGCCAATAAATGACAAAGTTATGCATCTGACAAAAAGAAGCTTCCTAGCCAGACCAGATGCCTGCCATGAGTGATTCTATAATAGGTCTTCTTTAGTCATATAATAATGATCTAAGTAAAAGGACTATATTTTAAAGCAGGGAAAAAAATGAAAATCAAAACATATGAATAATATATAATAAAACATACATGAAAATATAATTAAAAATAAAGAAAATTAATGAACAAGTGCATTATTACATAAAGCTAGAGTAAGAATATTTTAATATTATCAAACATGGAATAGTTGATGACAAATTATGGGTCAGCCCCAAACTAGGCTAAATACACATAAATTAAGGATGTAGACTAGTTTATTGCTGACCCATCAAAATGTATACTTTGTTATAAATTTTCATTGAAGATGATCAAAACCAAGTACGAAAATGGTAAATTTGTTTAAATTATAACAAAATGCAAACATTACAACTTAGGGATTGCAAGAGGCAATGTTGACACATAAGGAATGCACTAGGCAGTACTGGTTTTGATAGACATAGATATACATGTACATTGGCTGTATATGGCAACAACTGAATGTAGGTATTGCAAGACAAAATAATTTAGGGGATGCATGATGCAATGTTTGGGAATTGTCAGACAAAGTTAAACAGGGGTTGCATATGGCAATGTTGGTAAACATATTGCAGGAAAAGTTATATTATAGAAAATAGCTTGTCGTAGTATTGGTGTTGCCAGACAAGTAATTTACTGCTACAATGTTGGTGTTGCCAGACAAGTAATTTACTGCTACAATGTTGGTGTTGCCAAACAAGTAATTTACTGCAACAATGTTGGTGTTGCCAGACAAGTAATTTACTGCTACAATGTTGGCATCAGTTTAGGATAAAGGTAAACAAGATAATATACAATGATAAAATGGAAGTGCAAAATATAAAATATATTATAGTGTTTATGAAAAAACTTTTTCTAGAAAAAATATACAATAATATTTAAAAAAAAACACAACAAAAATCTTACTCTGCTCAGTCTTACTGACTTTTTTCTCTAAATAAATAAAACATGAATGTAATAACCAGACCTGAGGTATGTCAGTTGAGCGTTATTGTAAACATCTATCTCTTAATATGATATTTAAATGATGTAAGTGATGGTCTTTGAATTTACTTTCATTGCAATTTGAACAAGTCATAACATCACTAAAAGTAAACTGAGCATGTTGATTCACTTACATGTTTTCAATTCAGTTTTATGTCTATAGCACTTTGATACATATGCATATAACATACAATTTCTAGAAGGTTGCCAAGTTTGACTTCAGAAACCGAAATCAAGTCAGCTCAAGTTATTTTTGAATCAGCAATATTCTCTTCAACTTTGTTTGATTAAAACAACAATAACAATCATCATTCAGACAAAACATTGTCAAGAAGTAAATACAAATAGTACCGATAAGGATAGTGAACATTTTTTCAAATAATTGTCAAAACAATTTTTTTCGCTTAAAAGTTTGTTAAGATTTTATATGCATTGTAAATTTTATCATAATTTGACATTAATTATGTGATAAAATGACCAGTCCGGGGCATTTTTTACTATTATTATTTTTTTCATATATGGCACCCATATGACATGATGATAGTCACAGAGATATAACTTACTGTAATCTGGTGATTCATCATCTTCATACGCTGGATACATTAAAGGTTCCTCAGCACCAGAGAAAAACTAAAATTACCAGAAAGAAATAAAATTACCAAAAAGAAGTTCATTTGCCACAAAGAAATTTATTTACCAAAAAGAATTTTATTTACCATCTAGTAGTTAATTTACCAGAAACAGTTATTACAACAATCATTTCAAGTATAAAAATTAAAATACAGATAAATCAGAAGCACTTTTTAAATTTATAACAAAACACAATTTCTTTTATATCAATGACTTTAAACCTAGGATCTGCATTAAGGGTCCATTCCTAGTTGAGGCAGGTCAAACCCTTGCATGAAACTATGACAAACTCATCAAGGAAGAAACAAAACATTACAAAAAAGGAGCCAGTAGTTGTACAGAGAATGAGTCCAGAATTGCTGGTAATGTGAGTCAGTAACAATTATTAACCAAAACATGTCACAAAATGGCATAAAATACAGGGCTCATCCTGGGGTAAAATTTTAGGGAGAAGTGACTTCTCCCTCCAACTGAGTTAGGGAGAAGTGGAACCGTTCGTAAGAGAAGTTTCCGCGCGCATCCAATCTCAAAAGTAACAGTTTATAACAGCCATCATTAGTTTGAAATACTTTTGTTCTTCTAGAACACCAAATTTTATTGAATTATAACCTAGTAATCACAATAGATTTGCTGATGTATTTTTTCCTGTATATTGTGCATTATATGCTGGTCAAAGTAATAAAATTATGTGACTTGTCATTAATTGTATCTTGAATTCATTTAATCTTTTTGCACTATGTAAATGAAAGCATCTTTCAGTGACTTTGTGTCTTCATTAGCTAATAATTGTATTGAAATCATTTCAAAGATTAAAATGTAATTCTATTTAATAAGTATTACAGTGTATCAGTCTTCACAGCTACAATGAAGTATTTATCAATGCAAGAATATTAGTGGTCATATGAACAGAACAAACAATATTATTTCTGTACATATTTAACTTAACTTTAACTTTTCACTGAAAAATATATAACGATTGGACCCGGGTACGAAAGTTATCGAGGACGAATGTTTCACGAGTTCATCGCCTTTTTTAGGTCAAATATATGATCTAATCAATTATGTAATTAAGAAATCATTTTGAAATGAACGGGGTTATAATTTCTGCATTAAATAGTCACAATGTATTATTATATGGTGTACAATCTTAATATTCGACTAATAGTGAAAGATGGACTGTTAACGGAAATTAATTTTATCCATTTCGTCCCCAACGTGTGACAAATGGAATTGTTTGTTAACTTAAATTTGACTGCTTAGCTAATTAACTGATAAGCGTATGTTTAAACTGAACCTTTATCACAAATAGCGAGCGCGTGGATACAGTGTCCATGACGTAACGAATCTATTTTTAGTAACACTTTGTCATTTTTACTCGCCATCAAACGTACGTATTTTCGAACAAAGGTTCATTTTAAATGTGTCGTTTTTAGACGAAACTGCTTAAACTAAACTTAAAATTAAACTTTCTTTCTTTTGATAAAATAAGCGGCAAACGATTTTACGATGAGAAATGGTATGCTAGCATTGTTTTGGGGACCTGTGAATAACTCGTTTCCGCAAGCCTTTATACCCTTTCGCATGGCCGACTGCACATTGTATTGTTTAAGTTAGGGGTACAATTAGTGGGTCAAACGTGTTATTTAATCCTCCCCGACGTGTCATAAACATAATTTGCTAGTCACAGTCGTAAAACTGCCCTAGGCAACGTTCTACTGGAGCCTGCTCGATCATTACGTACTGTCGATCCTGATTGGATAATCGACTTTCGATGTTGAGAAACGACGCTCTGATTTGCTGTTGGTGTGAACTAGGCGGAGCGTAATCAATAATTGACGTCGACACGATATTATTCAATCGCCGAAATCGGAAATACTCGGCGAAGTGGACTTCTCCTCCCTGTTTTGATAAGGCGAAATGGTAACACACAAGGCGACATTATTGCCCGAATCGCCCTCGCGGCCGAGCCCTGAAAATAGCAAACAAAGTAAACTTGAATAAAAAGTTAATATCACTAAAACAGGTTGTTTTTTAAAAAAACAACAACAAAACATTTACCTGAAATAAATGGGACATAATTCTCACAATCTCAGCCATAGACGGGCGCTCTGTAGGATTCTTTGACCATGATCTGTAAAATAGTACCTTATTCTATATCATAATATGCCAGTAACTAAATATAGTAACATGTTAGAATGATGCTCTCTGGCATTTATCTAACAGTCTATGAAATTGTCTCGTTGCCCAGGACAACAACTTTTTTATTTGAGCAACTATTAATTTCTTTTAGGCAACCAAAATTCTGCTAATGAGATATGGTGCTTGCTATAAATTGATCTGTTCCGACAACCACTTTCGTATCCTAATTTCATAGAGTGTTCAAGTGACCCATTACTAGTCATTAGACCCTCCTCTGTTCTGCATTTACTTCTAACTAATGTATAAATTAATATTAATAAATAAGTCAAGACAATGTCATCAGTTAAGTCAGTTATGCCAAGTTATGAAAGGCATATAAAGAAGTTTATAATTGTCATATATAAGACTCTTACCTTGTCATTAGTAATTCTAATGCTTTAGGAAAATTTCTTATCAAAGGAGGTCTTGTTCCTGCAAGCAAAAAAATGTTCATTTCATATTATTCCCTTAATTTTTTGGTTGCCATAAGCGATTAGAAGAGAGTCATTTTGGGAAGTTGATAACAAAGACGTACATCATACATCAGAGCTACATATATTTGAGAATATATTTGACATATTTGAGAATTATATTGTTAAATTAAAAAAACAACAAGGTATCACAAGAAGGTTTGCAAAGATTTGAATAAGTCAGTATGAAAATTCATTTGCTTCATTGATCTTGATCTGAAATAAATGTTAAAAATTAAAGTAAAAATGTTATTTAATCCATAGAAGTTACTTTTAAGCTCAAATCAATGTATTACTGTACATTTGGAATAAACTACATTGTATACTATTGAGTGAATGGAATCAAAAGAAAAAAAGGAATTGCATCAAATCAACTTTCCAATGAATCTTTGCAGCCCTAATTATGTAGTTAAAATATAGTAATAAATTTGCTGATTAATTTGTAGCAGAAGACAGAGAATCAAATCCAAAAATTATGTATTATATGAACCGTGAATACCAGAATATAAAATGTAAACAAACCATTATGAACAGCCCACATTATTCTAAAAGCAGGTCCACCAATTTCATCAAAGGGTTTTCTTCTAGTGAATACTTCCCATAGTATAATACCCCAGCTAAATACATCACACTTTTCACTATAATTACTACCTATAATCATATATAATATGATGATTAATATATTTATCTTGTTCGTTTTTTCTCAACTGTCAAAACATGAATAATTTTACGGTGAATGCATTCGCTAAAATTATTGTCGTAATACATCCATGATTTTCCGAAAGTGTGTATTATGTTCAAGTAAAGCTACTTCTGCCGTATGATATGTTTTAGTCAAGATATTTTTAATAACAACAAGTAAATCTGTGAGCTAATGCTCACTAGTGATACCCCGCAAAAATCTAAAAATATGCGACAAACAGGAAGTAGATGAGCAAGGAGCATGAAATCACTTTACACCACATGGGACTATGGGATGAAGCAATACGCAAAGTATTAGGCAGCTGCATGTTATAGTTGCTGAGAAAACTACGACGGAAATTTTGTAACGGACGGACGGATGGACGGATACACGCACGGACAAGGGTAAAACAGTATACCCCCCTCTTCTTCGAAGCGGGGGTATAATTAGACATCCAGTACAAAAACAATGTATTCAGTCACCGTGAAATTATTCATGCTTTAACAGTTGAGAAAAAACGGACAATAATACAGTGGTCATTTTCAAATAAATCTTATGATAAAAATCATTGCAAGTTAAATGCAGGAAGCATTTATAATACCTTCATTCTTTGTCCTGTCAATTTACAAAATTCTTTTTATGTGAAGAATAATACATGTAGGTACTTTCTGAAATTCATATCATTACATGATATCATATATTTTAGGTTTGAACTTTAAATATTTGTAATTGACTTTTGATAATTTTTTTCGTACGATTTTTTGTGAAAATGACCACAAGATTTAGGTGATGTGCTTAAAACATGTTATCCAAAACTTAAAATCTTGGGTAATTCCTCCAGCACTAAAGAGATACTAACAATTTATTGTGCACATTTTTGATTCGAAAACATGAATGACAAAATCTATCCTATTGTTCTTTGTACAAATAATTTTCAAAGTACTGATAAATGTTTGTTTGTATCAAAAGTAAAATAAGGATATTTTGGTATACTTGCTCATTACTGGAATATATTGGCAACATTGAGGCTATATCAGCACACTTTAGTGGCAATTTTGTAACTTTATGTAACATATGCAATTAATGAATAAATACAATGAGTTGTACTCATACCTTCAAATACTTCAGGTGCCATCCATGCTGCACTTCCTTTATTGTTTGTCATATGTGTTTGTATATCACAGGCTGTACCAAAATCACATATCTTTAAAACTGTTCCACCCATTATCAATAACAAACTAAAATATAGATGATATTCATCAAAATGCTGTAAAATTCTTTTTTATTTGACTAAGTAAGCTCAAAAATAATAAAAAAGATGTTATCATTGAAAGTAGCAATGCCTAAACTATGTGTGAACCTATAATACTTTGATTTTTTTTAAAAAATGACTTAAAAAGTAGATTGCACAGTAGGACAAACAACTATACATGCCCAAACATAAAATTAACTTGCTCAAACAAAATGGTTCATTAAAAATATTAAAGGGTAGCCTAAACTGATGACTTGTGGTGAAGATTTGTTACATGAATGAACCTTAAGTTATGTCATCATAGCCAATCAGACGTACTGTTAAGGTTGATCCTTACCCCTTATCTTGAATGTTTAAGTATAAAAATTTAAGTAATCCTAGTAAAGCAGAAGGCAAACAAAGACATTTAAAGTTGATAGACAGTTAGATCACTCATATTTTAAAAGTCTCTGGAACAACGGTGAATTTGATGAAGTTGGCCCATGTTTCACAAGCTAAACTGAAAAACTGTAATTTACATAAGAGACATAATTGTACTTACTTGGGTGGTTTGAGATCTCTGTGTATTAAAGCTT
The DNA here is from genome assembly GCA_025267735.1 of Mactra quadrangularis. Lineage (NCBI taxonomy): Eukaryota > Metazoa > Mollusca > Bivalvia > Venerida > Mactridae > Mactra > Mactra quadrangularis. Next base: position 52,828,569 of record CM046309.1, on the reverse strand, counting down.
TAGGTTTCATACAATGTAGATATTCTACACCTCTAGCACACTGTAGAGCCCAGCTCATAGCATGTGCTGCAGTGTAAGATGGCTGGGGACCAACTCCATGTAATACTGAAATAAAAATAAACATTTTTTATTGTATATGTACATTTAATATTTTTTATTGCTTTTAACCATGAGTCAACAAAAAATATGGTCATTTAATGGCAACTTAGTTTTACTGGACCATTGTCTATAGCAAATACTCATCTACCCTCCCACAAAGCTGACATCAACTCCATATACCTTATTAAAGGAGAAAAATTATGATTTTACTAAAAATCAATTCAAGAATCTTTATATAACTACACTTATTAAATTTAAGTGTCTCAGACAGGATAAAAAGTATGCTTCAAACTTTCATCAATTACTTCTTAACAACTGCAGTAAGTTTATAACCACCATGTTTGCCTAGATCCCCTATCAAATCAAAGTGCTGAAGGCACTGAATTTGTTCGGGTTTGAAAAGTGGAAGTAGATTAATGCTGCAACAACGTATGTATTCAAAGGACAGTTCAGTGTCACTTGTTTGTTAGGTAGAAAAACATATGCACAGACTGATGAGTGGTGAGTCTATATTCTGTACTGATTTTTCCCAAATAAATAATAAGATCCACATAATCAAGTTTTTGCTGAGCAAAACTTTATGTTAGTTTTCTTTATGTTATGATCAATAGCTTGAATTAAATTAGGGACATATTTTCACAAAATACCAGTAGGGTCACAAACAAATAAGACCAATACGTGATTCTACATTTTGGAATACTTATGACACATTCCATTAGATTAGGTTTTATAATCTGGCATTTACGTGTATAGCCAGCACTCTCTAGCTCAAAACACTATATTCCAACGACATATAAAAACAGCAGATAGACTGGACAGGTGGACACCATTTTGATTTTTTTTTTCACAATAACACAAGATAAATGGGCCATTCCTGATTCAATTCAATAACTTCAGGTTTAAAGTTAACATTCTACGTTAACTGTATGTAAAATAACAAACAAAACTCCACTATTCATTAACTTGTGAATTTGAAACTAGTGAGAAGTGGCAGGTCTCTGGGAATGTCTGAAGAGTTAACAGCTGCTGCAACAAACAGGTCATGGATGTCAAGTCAACAATTTAGGGAGCTCCCATCTAGCCACTGATTATATACATGTATGTTGAAACTAATCCAACTTTACTAAAATACTGACCATTGTACAAAGAGCCTCCCTCTGCATATTCCATGACCAGACATACCTGAAAGACAAAATATAACTAAGTTAATATTCTGAAAAAATATCTGGACCAGTGGGTAAAAATTAATTATTTTATATAGTTGGGCCAGATAGTAAGTCTGTCCTTAACTGTACAAACAAGTAAATCAGTGAGCTAATGCTAACTAGTGATACCCCCGCAAAAATCTAAAAATATGCGACAAACAGGAAGTAGATGAGCAAGGAGCATGAAATCGCTTTACACCACATGGGACTATGGGATGAAGCAATATGCAAAGTATTAGACTGCTGCTTGTTATAGTTGCTGAGAAAACTGCGACGGAAATTTTGTAACGGACGGACGCACGGACAAGGGTAAAACAGTATACCCCCCTCTTCTTCGAAGCGGGGGTATAATTATAATAAAGATAAATTCAGCTAGTACTCCAGAAAGTTAAAAGCAAAGACCGATATTCTAAGTATGGTCAATCTTGCTAATTTTATGAATTCAAGGCATCAAAACACAGGATCTCAGGTGAAATGTGAGCCCTGATCAATAACAAGATAAAACTTACAGGAGCCCTAGTACAAGCACCATATAACTTGACAATATTTGGGTGATTGACTCTAGACAACTGTTTTAATTCTGTAAGAAATGCTTTCTTCTCGGACTCAGTCTCAATAAGTTTTACAGCAACATCTTTATTTCTCCATTTCGCTCTGCTTACAACACCAAATGCACCTTTACCAACAATCTGAAATAATAAGGCTTACGGTCGTTTCTCCACTAAGTCATTTCTCCCCTGGTCATTTCTCCACTTTTTAGTAGTCATTTCTCCACTTTTTAGAAGTCATTTCTCCACTTTTATATATAATAGGTTTATATAAGATATAGGTATGTTATTGAATTATGTACATGTTAATTTTGTAAATAATATTCATTTTTGAACTAAAATAGTATTTAGAATGTTTATTTAGTATAAGTATGATAAATAAATTGTATTATTTTGATGAAATTAATTAATATTGAAGTGCAAATTAAAATGTAATTTTGTATGTTATTTAGTATATTTCTTACGATATAATTTAGTAACTGACTAAAATGAAATATTTTATATATAAAAAGGAAGGATAATCTTGCATGAAATAAAATAAAATGAAATAAATCAATTCGTTCATTGTCTTTTTAACCACATAGTTTTGATAAAAGGTTATAGTATCAATGCGTGGAAATAATTGTATAAATCAGTACATATGAAATGGCTGGAGTTATTTCATGGAAAATTATTATACAAATTAAGAAAATTGTATTAATTACCACTGTTTATTGAAAATAAATGATGAAAAAATGTACTTAACAAGTGCAAATAAGAGCAACATATTTCACTTAGAATTGATTTGATTAAACACATCACATTCAATGACACTTCATAAACCAACAAAATATTTGTATAAAAACATGCTTAAATAATATCAGTTGGTACTTTTAATTGATATAATGTTTCAATATAACAATCCATAATAAGGGTAATTATCACCTTACACAATAAACCTATTATAATCCTATTATATATAAAAGTGGAGAAATGACTACTAAAAAGTGGAGAAATGACTACTAAAAAGTGGAGAAATGACCAGGGGAGAAATGACTTAGTGGAGAAACGACCTGTTCCCAAATAATAACACATCATCAATTTACCGGTTAAATTTACTGCACTTTCTAAACAATTAACCATATAAAATCAATTTACTGACATAACTATTAACCATAGACTTCCGTAACTCTAGCCTGCCCTTGCAAGGATTGTCTACTGTTACTGAACGTTGTAACTCTAGCCACCGCCTATTTAGGCTATTATTAAACAGAAAGACATATCCACTGCATCGAAAGACACTGTGAAAACATTATATCAGCAAGAGTTTTCTAAAATATGCCAATAAATGAAAAGAAATAAACAAATAATAAAAAATACATCAAAACTCATCAGTCGTAATCAACCAAGCTGTAAATGCCTTGTATTTGTAAAACAATCCGAAATATGCGTTATCCGAATAATGTAACAATTTAACAAAAATGTCCAAATTTAATAATTTTTTACCTCATAAAAAGAAAGTTCGCTAGTGTCTATTTCCTCCACAAAGCCTTGTGGAGATTCCATAATGATCTGAAGTCTTTCTTGCTACAACATGGCAAAAATATCACATAAACGTTTTTTAATTGTTTTTTGTCACAATTGTCTAACCGGAAGTTTTGATGATTAGCTTCCGGTCAAAACTGGAAAAATTAATTGATCAATTTATTTACATTTTTACAAAAATGTGGTTTTTGACAGTTATGCTGGATTTGTTTTGAATGATTATTCATGAAGGTAAACTATCATATGACGTTTTGCATTTAAGCAAATTGTTTTAAAGATCACCGATTTTTTGTGACGACCAATTCATTTCAATGTGCGAGTGGAACAAATTCGGATACACTGATTTTCGTCCACTGAGTCTTGAGATTTATAGAGATTGCGATCAGTATTTGATTGATTTGTTCATTAAAATTGATATTTTGATAGTAAATTAGTTCACTCATATGGTAAAATTTGTTTTTTGGTGTGCTAATATATATTCTACTGTGAATTTAGATGACAACTAGCATTGACCATGAATCAGGCATGACTGATGAAGTATATGAAGGGTCATATGACAGGCGGAGACTTTTATAGACTAGTGGAATTTTTTTTAGTCTATTACATTGTACTCATTCAGAAATGGTTAACATTATTTATTTTTATCTAATTAAGTTACATTTAAGTGTTGTCAAATACTTTCTTTTCATAAATTAATCCTAAATTCATAATATAGATTCTCCTCTCAGTCTTTACTCTGGTCTTAGCCAGAAGCGTGATAAAAGTCTGATGATGATGAAAGTTTCATTGAAACAGAAAGTGGTAAGATGTCACCTTACTATATATATATTAATACTTGTGTTTTCCAGCATCTAGCCTGGTCTTCTTCATTTCAATTCAGGTACAATACCTACTAAGAGTAAGATATTAATTCATTTTCATTTTACAGATGGGGTTGAAAGGTATGACCACACCCTCACATTGGTCAGCTGAGAATTTTACAACAATGGCTACAATAAATTCTACCCCAGCTGTAGATGTACTTGTATATGGATGTATCAATAAATTTGATGCTATAGCCTGTATAAGGTGAGTTTGTTTAAGTTTTGTTGATAGATAATAGATTTAAAGCAGTGTTAACAGATTTCAACTCAAAGATTTATTTGATATTTTGAATTCTGCCTTTCATATTATTATCCAATGATGATATTCGAAATTGTTAAAGTTTTCATTAGCCATTACAGGCCTTTTTTTCCTTATATAACAGGGACCGTTAATAGGCGCCTTCCCCTCTTGAAATTTCTTTAAAATCAGGCAGTTTTCCCCAAATTTGAAGTTTACCTTGGATATTTTGTTCCCTTTCTATGAAATTGCGATAAAATTTCCCCAAATGTTCTATATATAAAAAGGCCCCAGGCCCCTTCCCCAAGCACTGAAAAAAAGCTCTGCATTATGTGAATGGTGATTTCATTGTTTCAGCTGATGACTTTCCTTATTGTCAACAGGGTCCAAACACAGGCGATCTTTGTCTATCTTTGGCTCTTATACATATCTATATATATATGTTTAAGAGCCATAGATCGCCTGTGGGTCCAAACACCATTTCTGGGGAAGGGGCCTAAGCCTTTTTGTGAAAATTAGTGTTCTTTTCTTTTATTCGGGGATTCATTACTTCATTGCCAGTAAAAAAGGAATAAATTTATTAAATGATAGGTGTTACAAATTCAATAAGATAGTCCAGTAAATTATTTGATAAAAGAAACAACATAGAGTGTGTTGTGAAGAAATCTCTAATATTTTTCTCTTTCTATGATTCAACATTATTTGGGGATTTCTTATGGTATTAGAAAGTTTGTGGACAAACTTGGACAAAAAGTGTTAGTTTTGTTTGAGGAAGCATCCTGTATTCTTCTTCTGAAAAGAATGTTTTGGCCATTGTCAAAATTTTTTAATGATATTGTTTATCTCTTACAGGAGCTCTATTCTAACATTCCTTGCTCTACTGACTGCCATCTTGTGTATACTGAAAGTGATAAAGTTACACCATGCACGACATCAAAACTGGCATCAATATTTTATATTTTATTGTGCTTCATTAGAATGCATTATAGCGTAAGTACCTAACTTGAATCTTTCACAGTTGTATAGCTGAATACTTCACCCTTATCTTTTCTCTTAGATCAGGAGCTTCTCACAGAGTCACCAAAAGGAGCACTATTTTCACATTGATAAGATACATTCAGTCAGCTGCATTCATGTACTTTCCTAGGTTCTAGTCCTATCTATGTACAGATTATTTTTCTTAATTTAAAGTTTTTTTTTGTAATTCATAGCAGTCTTTTGAAAAGAGCAAAAGCCTGACACCATGGTGCAGTAGGGTTGCTCAGGATTTTACATCTAGTGCCAAGAAAGGGTCTTTGGTTTGAAAACCACTTAGGCTTGGTATATTCTTCCACAGAAAAATTTGACAATGATGTTGATTTTCTTTCATTAAAAGGTATGAGGAGAAGTTGTTGGCCATGTGGAAGGGTAGGTGAGTTCTTGTTATTGAACAGGATGAAGGAAAATTAGGTTAGGTGAGCTGGCCTTCATAAAATGATGGAATATTCAGTTTAATTTTGATGTCTTGGATAATACGTAGAAAATCAAAGTGGATCTGTATGGTAGATACATAACTAGAGGCTGAAAAATGTATAGTTAGTTATTACTGTAAATTTTGTTTTTTATATGCCCATTTGAAAAATGGGACATAATTATTATGTTATGATGTTGTCTGTCCGTCTGCCTGTCCATCCGTGGACAATTGCTTGTCCGGATGATAACTCAAGAAATGATGTACCTAGGTTCTTCAAATTATATGTGTGGATAGCCCTTGGATAGAGGGTGTACCCTAGTGAATTTGAAACCCCAGGGTCAAAGGTCAAGGTCACTGGGACTTAAAATATGAAAACCTTGTCTGGAAAGTAACTCAACTCAGACTGTACCTAGGTTCACCAAATTTTTTTGTGTGTGGATAGCCCTTGGGTCAAGGATGTGTCCTATTAATTTTGAGACCCCAGGGTCAAAGGTCAAGGTCACTGGGACTTAATATATGACAATCTTGTCTGGAAGATAACTCAATAAGGACTGTACCTAGGTTCACCAAATTTTATGTGTGGATAGCCCTTGTGTCAAGTATATGCCCTATTGATTTTGAGACCGAGGGTCTAAGGTCAAGGTCACTGGGACTTAATATATGAAAAACCTTAGTCTGGCCAATAACTCAACAACAACTACACATAGGTTCACCAAATGTTTTTTGTGGATAGCCTTTGTGTAAAGTTGTGCCCTTCTGGTTCTGGAACTCCAGGGTTAAAGGTCAATGTCATTGGGATTCATATTGGAAAATGTTGTCCAGACAATAACTCGACAACAGATTCTTTTAGGTTCACCAAATTTTAAATGTGTATAGCCCTTGTGTCAAGTATGTGCCCTATTGAATTTATGGCCCTGGGGTCAAAGGTCAAGGTCACTGGGACATAATATAGATAACTTTGTTGGGTTGATAACTCAACAACAGCTTCACCCAGGTTCACCAAAATTAATGTGTGGATAGCCCATGGGTCAGGGATGTGCCCTATTGGTTCTGAGGCCCTGGTGTCAAAGGTCAAGGTCATTGGAAGTTCATATTGGAAACTTTGTGCTGGTGATAACTCGCCAACGGCTGTACCTAGGTTCATGAAATCTTTGCTTTGGATAGCCCTAAGGATATGACCTATTTTTTTGAGTTCCCAGGGTCATGGGTCATGGTCACCAGTACTTCATATGGGACAGAACTCAGCATGGACAGTACACGGGTGTATAATGCCCCGCTCAGCGATCTCTTGTTCATTTTTGGTAATTTGACAATAATGTCGATTTTCCTCCATTGGTTAGATAATATGGAGAAGTTTCCGGCCTTGTGGAAGGGTAGGTGATTACTGGTTATAGACAATGGTCCAGGAAAGCTAAGTTAGGTGCCCTGGACGTCGTGAAATGACCTAAATTGTGTTGATACGGCATTAACTCCAATAAATAAATAAATCATTTTTGGTTGAATAAATTCTGGCAAATGTGACCCAATTTTGACTGTATTTATTCATCTATATTTCAGAGGTGTACATTGGGTTTTGTCATTATATGTACAGATAGATTTTGCTTTACAATGGCTTAAATTGTCACAATTTCTTGTTATGTGTCATTTTTATTGGACATTAGCTACTAGGGCATTAAGACGAGAAATGTGGACTAAAAGGTTGGTGAATTCTGTATATTCTATAAATCTTCTTTATTATTTAGAGAGCAAGCTATGATAACCAGTCCAATGTTGCTGATTGGTTACAACATTGGACCGGTTATCATTGGTTAGCCAAATATTTGTTGAAGACCCACCTTGTTACATTATTAAGCAAGAAACTTCTTCATAAAATTTTACAAGCACATGCCTGATCTGTAACATTTGTCAAATTGTCAACTAGCCCAATAATATAAAATAAGTTATTAGTTATTTTCAGTATATTTCAGTAGCTAAAATCAATATTCACTAGGTACAGGATTTTGGCAGGTGGACCTATCATAGCCCAGTTGTATTACAGCCGCGGATTTAGGCCCGGGCTAAAGGGCTGCAGCCCCCCCATCTCAGCCCAGAGATACGTTTTCCAGCTGAGCTGATATACTCTAATGCATTTAAGGTCCGTAGTGTGTCCGTTATCAAAGCAGTTAATTGCTACCATCCGGTTGTTAATCTCTTGCCTGGGGGCTTTGTTGAGAGTGTAATTATCGATTAACAAGTTGTTCATGCTTGACCAGAGATATAGATCTATGTCACTGGCTTGACTAACAGGACCATTAGAACGGTGTTGTTGATTGACTGATCTGAGAGATGTGTTTGGACTGCTTTAGAATTAAGTTTTTTCTGGTTTATCTTAAAATAGATTCATTTTCCATCTAATAAATTTTACGTATTACTTATTTTCATCCCACTTTAAAACAAACTTAAGTTTACAAGTATCAATTATTTTTGGTACAAGTTTAATCATTGTTCTATTTTATCGAATGTTGAAGCAAATAAATTATAACATTTTTGATACATAGTTAAGATACAGAATTGGATTTAAATAAAATCCTGTTTTTAGTCTAAATAATATTAAATCCAGAAAAATAACCAATTTTAAGGCCCTAAAAATGCGTGTTGACCAGTTAAAAGTTTAATCTGTGCAATAAAAATGCACCAGAAGGCTCGATTTTAGACCTTCATTTTTCAAAATTTCCGGGGGAAACCCCCGTAACCCCACCAACGGGAGGGGATACCTCTCCCGTACCCACCCCAAGTTGGGTCTGCCAGCCCCCCCAGGCAGCCCTATTTTGTATCCGCCCCTGTATTACATGATTTATGGTATTCAGTATAGTTGTATTTTTCTATTAATATATATTTTCAGATTTTTACTACCATTTCTTGCCATCGCATCATTCTATTTTACTACTGTAGCAGTATTAGGTTGTGTCAATGTACAAGATACAGCCGTGGAATGTTTCCGTAAGTTTATACTTGAAATAGGATTCTACAAAGGGACATTGAATCGGCAAAAAACTTCAAGAAATTGTTATTTCTAGAAATCGTGAAATGGCAGATTTCAAGAGTCTGTTGTTTGAGTATTTGTCACACCTTGTGACCATTACTTTGTGTGAATATTCCTGAGTTGTTGTTTGTATATAGTATTTTTTTTGTCAGATATCAATGTGACACAAATATATGTTTAATTATTTTTGTTCCTTCTAGCAACCAAGCAATGGACCAACAATGTGGATTTTAGTTTTAAATCTCGGTTTTGAAAAACAGGTTAATTTTCAATTGACTACAAAATGCCAAATGATTAATTTAAGAAGATAAAGCCCCTATATTACAATCATTCTGACATGAAGATCATTAATTTTAATGGTCCAATTAGTAGAACTTAATTATTCTTTCATTTTAATTGAACTTTTGTTATGATATTTTCATTTATTTTATAATTATAGAACCATATTGGATAATGATGTCATCAGCTGAGTTTATCATAGTACAACTATTCTGTGTGGCAGGATTTTATATAACACGTAGATTAAATGAAATAAGTACACTGGACTCTGTGAGGAGATCACAGAAGAGAGATCTATGGTGGTAGGTATCATTTCATGTCTACAGTGCAATTTGTAAATAATCCATTCGTTTATTATACCCCTGCTTCGAAGAAGAGGGGGGTATACTGTTTTACCCTTGTCCGTCCGTCCGTTACAAAATTTCCGTCGCAGTTTTCTCGGCAACTATAATATGCAGCAGCCTAATACTAAAATGCATATTGCTTCGTCCCATGTGGTGTAAAGCGATTTCATGCTCCTTGCTCATCTACTTCCTGTTTGTCGCATATTTTTAGATTTTTGCGGGGGTATCACTAGTGAGCATTAGCTCACAGATTTACTTTATGATTTTTTTATTTCAATAATATTCATTATTTTGTTTAAATTTTTACTTAAATTATCTATTTATTTATTTAACTAATACATTTATTAAGTGCAATTTTACCATGTCTGCAAGAATGCTATGCATATAAAACTTTCAGTAACAATTTTATTTTATTTAAAGTATTATTGACTGTGAAAATAATGTTGTATGTATTTATTATAATGTTATAAAATAATAATTATTTTTGTTGATTTTTTTTACATTATGTTATTTTATAGTAGATTTAAAAGTTCCCTAGAGCCTTTGTTATTTATTATGTATATGTACGGACTCAAAATAAAGATATTTTTATTCTTCTCGATTCTATTCTTGTGCCTTTCATAATTCCTTTTAAATTTCTATAAATTTGTTGATTAAAACTAGTGTTACTAGATATAAATAAAGAAGGATCTAGACTAGTTTTTAGCTGACCCATCAATATTCTATATTATGTATATTTCAGTATTGTTGTTGTATTTGAGATATCTGCATTAATTGGTGTACTTTATGATTTAACATTGAGAATAGGTATGTATGAGTAACTTATGAGATCTGAACAAACCAATCTTTGATACTTAATATCAGTTAAAGTAAAACACTATCTGGATTGATCATTTGTGATGTGAAATTGTGTCATGTTTCTTATTTTGTATTGACTATACAAATATAGAGGATATTTCTTGACTTGGGTGTAAGTAGTCCTAATAATAAGACCCTACATAACTGTTTTATTATACTGACGTTCTTCTGTTATGTAGGGTCTTAACGGATTGCTTCAAAAACGCATAGCAAAATATTTTTTTCAAAAAGTAAATGAATGTGGGTCAAATTAGCACCAAACGATGGATAAAAGTTTACTTTTATTCTTCCCATAAATCAAAAGATAATAATCGGGTTTTTCGCTTAAAGAAACACTATTTACTTTTACTGCTATCCAGGGTTGTCGCCGTTCACCGCCATTATTAAACTGAATTCTTGCCGGTAATTAAAGTGTTGTCGTTCTTGCTGCCAACAGTCAATAGCATGCCATATAAATTTGTTCAAAATCAATTCTTACAAATAACGTGACCCAATTTAAATTCAGATTGCCTTGGCTTTTATTGCACGGTTATTGTCACAAACTGAAAGTACTCGTTAATAAAAGATTTTAAATGGATGATTCGACTGTCTAAGGTTAGAATTTGAAATAATTTTCTTCTATCATGTGTATTTTTTGTTTATCTTTCCATTGGTGTATCGTTTTATTGCAAAAATTTCGAATTTAAACGAGTAGAACGTTCAGACCTGAATTGATGTCTGTACACTAAAATTTTTGCTATGCGTTTTTGAAGCAATCCGTTAAGACCCTACGTAACAGAAAAATGTCCAAATGATAAAAGAGTTACGTAGGATCTTATAATTAGGACTAGGGTGTAAGGTGATTTTTATTTCACCATGTATGCTCAGAAAACATGTTATCAAGAGTTGCTTAGCCACTGTGAAAATGTCATTTCTGAGCTAGCATGTTAAAATGAAAAAAATCTAACTCTAAACTTGTTGAATATTCTGTTTCAAACTCTTTAGTGTTTTTTTTTGTTAGAGATATTTTTCAATAATGCAATGTCATTTTTATCTGAGATGACACCTAAGCTAACTTTATTTCACCATTATATTATCACTACAATGAATATTTTATAATTATACCCTCGCTTCGAAGAAGAGGGGGGTATACTGTTTTACCCTTGTCCGTGCGTGCGTCGGTCCGTCCATCCGTTACAAAATTTCCGTTGCATTTTTCTCAGCAACTATAACATGCAGCAGCCTAATACTTTGCATATTGCTTCATCCCATAGTCCCATGTGGTGTAAAGCGATTTCATGCTCCTTGCTCATCTACTTCCTGTTTGTCGCATATTTTTAGATTTTTGCGGGTGTATCACTAGTGAGCATTAGCTCACAGATTTACTTGTTTTATTCGAAAACACCAGATTTCATTGTAAAACATTAAAGAAATCATCTAAAGTATATTTATAACCATTTATATATTTATTACAGTTGGTGATAGAGACAATGGATGCAGTGCTATATTTGTAAGTTGTTATTTGTGCTCTTATATACTTCGGTCTGTGAAGGTTACTTGTACTCTGGTAAAGATACATCTCATGGGTTTAGTGGAAAACAGTCGTAAGTCAATATAAGCAAAGAGTGAGTTACGACTGTTTTGTGCTAAACCCATGATCTCAAATCTTTGATTTATATAAAATCTGTTATTAATTTTAAAGATAAAGTCATTTTTATTCTTCTGTCACTAAATATGATTTGTAATCCACTATTCACTTGGCGAAAAATCTCACCAAAAACTTATGTTTTGATAGGGTTTAACATGGTAGCAAAACATTGTATAGGTCTGTATGTATATGGCTGTAAGTCAGTCTATTCACTGTTTTCTGGATGTAGCTGTTAACAAGTTACTGGATGCATACTTTCATCAGTGACTGACAACTGCTCTTCATGATTTAGAATCTGTGGTATGAGGGAGAATGACTGTAGAAATTTTTTTATGACTCCATGTAAACATGCCCCGCCATGGAATCCAACCTACAAACCCTTAATTAGTAGACTTGTGTGCTACCAAATGAACATGAAAATTGCAGCAAAAAGTAGACCAGACATTTTTATACCCCCGCTTCGAAGAAGAGGGGGGTATACTGTTTTACCCTTGTCTGTCCGTCCGTCCGTTACAAAATTTCTGTCGCAGTTTTCTCAGCAACTATAACATGCAGCAGCCTAATACTTGGCATATTGCTTCATACCATAGTCCCATGTGGTGTAAAGCGATTTCATGCTCCTTGCTCATCTACTTCCTGTTTGTCCCATATTTTTAGATTTTTGCGGGGGTATCACTAGTGAGCATTAGCTCACAGATTTACTTGTTTATGATTGTTATGTTAAATTTCCTGTAAATTGTTCTATTTCAGAGACATACTCAGCAACTATTCTCAGTTATATATTTCTCATTTATGGTAAGATCTTTTGTTAATAGATAGGTTAGACCTTCTCTTTGTTAGTTTTATGTTACACCAGATATGAGTGGGCGACGTAAGAATTCAGTGTTTTATAGAAATTACTTAACCTTAATTTGTAACAATCATAAATATACCTATTCTAAGGTCTAGAATTATCACTTGTGATAGCATATTTTGTTATTTATAGAAATATAAAAATGCTCCACAATATTTATGACTGAAGGGATGGGTCACATCATAGCATTGATGTGAAAAGGTAACTAACTGTGGGCTAATAGCTATTTATAGCTAATGTTAAATGTTATATATAATACGACTATAAATAAAAGTTTGTATCTTGTATCTGTCTTGTTATATAGCGTAGGGCAATAAGCAAATAAAGGACAGAGGGTAGAGACAAAGAACAGAGTCCTGCTATTCTGCTTTTAATAAGAATAATCTTTACTAAAACCAAACCAAATGCTTTATTCATGGCTAATGTTATAGGTTAATTTTTTTTAACAGTCAATGACGCATACATTAACCTCACTGATTTAAATAGATACATGTAACTATTTTATCTACAGTGAGTTAGGATGTACTGTAGTAAGTATTTAAATCATCAGGGATAATGTATGAGTCACTGCCATTTTAATCAAATTAAACACTATTTTACTGTATTTCTCCAGGTTGCTAAGCTACTACTACCTATATGGGTTATGTTATTTGTATTCCAACCAACACCACAAGTTACTGTGGAAACTGATGACTTGATTCCAGCTCTAACAGATGATGGGGTGAGTTATTTATATTATCTATCAATATATCTTGACTTTTGTGGTCAAAGTTGCTGCCAGCATGTATCCCTGTAATATTCATCTAAAGGGAAGAAAAATCATATACATATATTTAGTACAAAACTCTTTAATAAATTTTCGACTCAAGAGCCTTCATCAGAATTTTTTAAATGAAAATAAGATGCTCACATTATGCCTTATTCTAAACACCGGTCTTGAGCTGAAAATTTAATAAAGAGTTTAGTGTCAGCATGTGTTTTTATTTGACTCCATTGCTATGAGTTGTATTTCAACATAAATGCTATACAGAGGATGTTCTAGTTAATAATCCATAGTTTAATATCTTAGAGAAACATCAACAAACATAATGTAAAGAAGTCAAGTATCTATGCAGACAACTATCAAAACCAGCCCCAAAGTTACTGCAAGCATGTGTTTTTATTTGACATCATTGCTACGGGTTATATCTCAACATAAATATTATCCTAGGGAGGTTCTAGTTTGTCACACTAAAAAAATTAACAACAATAACTATAAACAGGGAATTTTGAATTGACTTCAGTAGGGCTTGGGTTTGTGGACCCTGTCGCGAGAGGAACCGGTTCGCCGTAAGGTAAAGCAATACACAGATTGATTTACGAACCTTTGCTACTTAATGCATGTTTAACTTGCTAGTGTATACTTTACCTTAATTTCCCTAATGTATCCCTGATCTTAACATGAATATTAAAATCTATCAAAACTATCCTACTGAACATTTTAATTTTAATAGAAATGGCGAGTGTTCCTACCTGTTTGGCGAGAGACATAAATGATTCCTAGTTCCCTGTGTTTGGAGGGTATTTAAGATTTCTTAAAACTTGTCCGATCAGGCGAGTAGTACTTTCAAATTGCAAATGACTGTCAAAACCAGACCCAAAGTTGACTTATTTGACGAAAAACCATATTTCTTTTTGTTTTTATTTTGATGTTATTGAAGCTTTTATACCGTATGATAATTATTTAACAAATAATTAAAACTATAAGATATAAAATATTAGTTCATGTTTAACTGTTGATTGCTGTAATGGTAATTTCTTAGTGTGTTTTGTATGTAAACATATTCCATGGGTCAGTCCAAAATGAATTTAATTACATGTAAAGAAGGAAAGATTGAATTAAGTAATAGAGTAGTTTTGCATTGACTCATTGAATATTAATGTGTTTAATTTGACACTAGATATAAATGTATTGTTTATATAGACACTGTTTTATATATACATATTGTACATAGTGTGATGTCTTACAGTTTGAAAACATTTGACTGTATCAAGTTGCCCTACTTTGTTCTTATTATACAATACTACATATGAGTTTTTTTTTATAAGACCAACAAAATAGATGATATTTATTGTAGGATTGTCTTAAAATGGGGAACATTTTTTTCTCAAATTGAGCAATTTGGACTTGAAGAGTTACAAAAAATCACATGATTTGCAATAATCAAGCTGGTCTTATTGCCTAAATACACTGTTCTATAAAAGTGAAAAATGTCTTTATGTCTGTTAGCCAAATATTATCTTTACATAGATGCTGTATTAACACAAACTTGTCTGATTAGGAATCACTTGTTTGGCATTTTATGTAAATACAACATGAAGAACAAAGAAACAACTCAAACTTTTGTATAAAAACTTTAAAGTCAAGTCAAACAGTCTGTACACTGTATCATAGTAACTCAACTTCATGATTATTTTGAGTCAAGTACTCTTCAAAATGGAGATTTTCAAAATGTGACTCTCAAAAAAGAGGATTCACCTCCAAAATGGAGAGCTTCAAATTATTTAAAATACTATGTACAGGAATTGTGATTTTTACCTGACAAAAAACAAGGTGTAATATAGATATGTATACATATTTGAATAATAACATTTTAATAATAAATTATGACATATAAATATAGCATTTACATTAGCATTGTTGTAATCCAGTTGATGCTGAATGTGTAATGACAAACAACTGAAATGTTTAAGCTAACAAAATAACCCAGCTATGTGATATTAATGTATAGACAATCACTGGTTGAATCAATATCAATGTTTCTTATGTTTGTCTTTAACTATGTTATGTTGTATGCAGTATTGTACAACTTGTGTTTCGTTTCTTTTTCACTCTGAATTAATGATGAAACAACAGGATACAGACGGTATTATTATACACTCACATCTCACTTAAACATTTTAAAACTTCATTTTAATGCACACATAGTTTCTGTTGTGCTTCCTGCTTGGTTGAATGAGATTTATTGTGATTTGTGAATGTTTGTTGGTTTTTTTATTGTTGGGTTTAATGCTGTAGAACACATTGTAAAGGTCATATAATGGCGGTCAGTCAACCTACTCACTCTTGCTGGAAAGGCTAAATCTCTGGATTTAGCTGTAAACAAACTACTAGGCGCATTCTTCCGTCAGTGACTGACTACTGCCCTACATGATTTAGAATCAGTGGTACAGGGCTAGCTCTGGCTTTTTTTTTCTTTGAGCCAATTTTTGCGACAAAATATGAAATCGCGACAAAATTAAGTCGCGACAAAAAATTTAGTCGCAACAAAGAACTTGAATAGGAGCTTTTTCTTGTCTCATTGGATGATGATATGAATAGCTTAACATACCTAGTTCTCTATGAAAATACATGTTCAATGGCAATGACTTTGTTATTTACTTAAATCTTTGATAGATAATTCTATGCTTTTTGTCTATTTAGGACAGCATATTTCTATATGTTATAATAGCATTTTGTGCACTGAAGCCCTTTCACATGTCAGTTGAAAGCCAAAATGTTATAGATATAATCAGATAATACAGCACCTTTTGATCCCCACTATCAGCATGTTTTGTGCTCTTTGATTTGTACTATACATAAGCATTAAAACAAGAATGGTTAAAATTGATAGAACCAATGCCAATGATTGAGATAAACATAACTGACATTATTATTAATTTTGTTAACAATTCAGACATAACATGAATTTCTAGTAAAATTAACTAATGTACTTGTATTCTTATATAGCAGTGTACATTATTGATGATGAAAAAGAAATTTACATGTGAAAATGCAATTGTAACGTATTTTCGCGACCCCACGAAAATGATTTAGACTCTCGGTGAAATAACGTAGAACGACGTAGGTTCTGTACGTCCACAAGCATTTTATCTAGTTGTCCTATTCATTTGATTATTGGGTTGTAAACGAACAATCAAATTTGTGTTTATTAAAAACGCTTGCAAATACGAATTTCGCTTATTGAATTTTGACGCGACGATAGCGCATGTTTTTTTTAAATAATTATGCGACATTCGGCTCTTGCGCGGCAATGACGCAAGGGCACGTTCTTGGCAGAATCATAACACAAAAAAGATACTTGTTGATAATACGATCAATCAACGGTTAAAAAAAACCGCAAATAATAAGGCCTATCAGACTAAATGTTATACATTTAAAACTGTGAAATTTTCACAATTATTTAGAATTGATTGTGATAATTATCCTACTTACCAGCTAATTTTTTAATTACCCTTTGCAAACTTGATGTGTAATAATGTTAGCTTTGTTAAAAATAGAAAGTGCAATGTGACCTTGTTATTTTTGGAAAACGTGTTTATAATGTCATCAATTTTGACCTTTCTTTGTTTTAAAAGAATAGATCTTAAGAAATTCATTTTCATCAAATTATTTGTTTCTGCTACCGAACTTTTTGTAAATATTATTTTACAAGTTGTATACATGTTCTATGCACGCACAAAAAGTCGAAATTTGCTGCCAATTGATTTCTTTTAAAACAAAAAACGATCACTATTACGGAGATTGTACTGCCAATACGGGCGTTAAACACGACCCGATATGGGTTTAATTGATCAAGGTGTATTACGTAATTTATAATTATTGGATCATAAAAGTGTCAATTTGTTGATTGTATACGCGAACACCTAGTGTGAATGATAGCCAATTATCGATTTTAGAGCCTGACACAAGACTTGAGATGATAAATTATGAGACAACGCACATCCGGGTTTTGATTTGGCGAAAATACGATTTTTAACGATTTTCGCCAAATTTGATTTTTTTGAGCCAAATTTTATAAATTGTCGCCAATGGCTCAAATGGCGATCGGCAGCGCGAGCCCTGGTGGTAGGAGGGTGAATGGCCGTAGAAATTTATTTTATGACCAAGCTCCACATACCTATGACCCCTCGATCAGTAGACTTGTGTAGTTGTTCATATCTTTGGAGTTATGCTTGTCAAATTGTCATTATGGGTTTAGTTCATAGTTTTTTTCCCTTATGGAGGGTGAAGGTAAAAATAATTTTGGGGAAAGGAGAAGGGGCGGATTTATTAGGGAAAGTAGTGACAAAAATGGAATAAGGAGAAATTGACGTAAAATGTGAGGGATATGTCTCTCTTGTAACTTGAAAACTGATTAAGAAACATCTTTCTCTCTGTCTGATTTGCCTTGTTTCAATCCTGGAGTCGTTGGTTGACTCACAAGCTAGTAAAATGCCATCAACATGCTTCAAAAAAATTCAAGGGCATGGAAATTTTGATATAGGACAGAAAAAAATACATTGTTTTTTTTTGCCAAGAAAATTGGTTCCCAATTTTGGCCTCAAAATGGCCTGAAAAAAATGAAGAAATTATTACATTTGTTTTACTGTTTATTTGTCAGTCCTAGGTGGGTTATTATTATATTTAAAACTTCATTGCTGGAAGTTTACTGGGCATGTCACTTGTTTATTTTACTAGTAAAACAAGTTATATCAGATCTTCACCAAACTTAATATATTAGCTCTGACTGTCACTAGGGGAGAATGATCAATATGATAGCCTACTTGGGGGGGGGGGTAGGGTTATTACTCTTTAATCCCTGAAACAGACTTATTTTGTATTGTATTTGGTTTTTAAAAGCCTATAGTTGTTGTGTTGTTATTTTTGGTGTATATTTTCTTTTTTAGGCTTGTCTCCGACCCAAACATACTTTTAATTTGATTTTTACCATAAATTAGTTCCTTGTGAATTACTTTTCCTGGTTTGACACAGAAAATATGTTCATGAATTGTGTTTTTAAAGAAGAAATTTTCAACATATCCAAGTATTAATCCCTAATGAGACCAGGGTGTAAAGCAAACATGCTAATTGTAATTTGGGAAATCATTTGATGGGCCTTTGCATAAAAAGTTTACCTTAATGTCAATAGCGAAGGATACCTCTAACTTTGATTTACTATATTTTACTGTATATTAACTTTGATTAACTTTATTTTTTACTGTATATTAACTTTGATTTACTATATTTTACTGTATATTAACTTTGATTAACTTTATTTTACTGTATATTAAACTTTGATTTACTTTATTTTACTGTATATTAAACTTTGATTGACTGTATTTTACTGTATATTAACTTTGATTGACTGTATTTTACTGTATATTAACTTTGATTGACTGTATTTTACTGTATATTAACTTTGATTGACTGTATTTTACTGTATATTAACTTTGATTGACTGTATTTTACTGTATATTAACTTTGATTGACTGTATTTTACTGTATATTAACTTTGATTGACTGTATTTTACTGTATATTAACTTTGATTTACTATATTTTACTGTATATTAACTTTGATTTACTATATTTTACTGTATAATAACTTTTATTTACTATATTTTATTCTATATGTACTACAATTTACTTTATTTCACGAAATTTTTATTATATTTTCAGAATTCTGCCTTCAGTACTAATACAGATGAACAATATAGACAGATGTATCATCCAACAGAAAATTATCGCACATTAGCATACGACTCTCCGTCTGCTCACTCACCTGCATCAGGTTTTACTGGTTCCAGTCCTGTCAATCATTTATCTAATTATGGTGTGGTTAATGGGGGAACCAGTAATGTATATAAACCAGTCCAATCTGGCCAGCTGGATACAATTGGAGAGGAAGGTAGTGTCCAGTTGAGGAATCCAAGTACACCAGGATCAGGGTCCCAGGGGACAACAGTAAGAAGTAGACCTAGACGGGGCACACCCACTGGCCCCCAAAACAGCATAATCAAAGCATCAGATAGCTCAAATCAGTCTTCTGATAGAAATTCAAATCAAAAGACTGGTTCAGTACATCTGCACGATCAGCATGCAGGAAAAGAACCCAAAGATTCAAATGAAAACCAGTCTAAATCTAAGGGAGCTAAGTCTGTTAATGAGGTCACTAAAACATCTAGTAGTAATGCTGATAATAATTTAACTCAAGGAAAACAAACTATCCCTGCACAACAAACAACTGCTCCCACATTTTCTGTTAGTAGTCCAGATGAGGACTCGGATCATTCCCCAGTCCCTAAAGGGAAGTTTTACATTTGATTAATGATCGTTGTTGGAAAAACCCCAAAATATAAAGTTAAGGGTTACTGCACTTTATCTAGATTGTAGTTAGGCTTCAGTTATTGATACATTGATTACATTTTCTAAATTTTAAAAAATGTCATTAGACTGTGTCCGTGGATGTTATTACTGTAAAAAATGCCATTAGACTGTGTCCACTGATGTTATTACTGTAAAAATGTCATTAGACTGTGTCCACTGATGTTATTACTGTAAAAATGTCATTAGACTGTGTCCACGGATGTTATTACTGGAAAAAATGTCATTAGACTGTGTCCACTGATGTTATTACTGGAAAAATGTCATTAGACTGTGTCCAATGATGTTATTACTGGAAAAATGTCATTAGACTGTGTCCACTGATGTTATTACTGTAAAAATGTCATTAGACTGTGTCCACGGATGTTGTTACTGTAAAAAATGTCATTAGACTTTGTCCACTGATGTTATTACTGTAAAAATGTCATTAGACTATGTCCAATGATGTTATTACTGGAAAAATGTCATTAGACTGTGTCCACTGATGTTATTACTGGAAAAATGTCATTTGACTGTGTCCAATGATGTTATTAATGAGAAAAAAAATCATTAGACTGTGTTCACTGATTTTATTACTGTACAAACTATTATTAGACTGTATCCACTGATGTTATTCCTTTAAAGAATCATTAGATTTTTTCCACTGATGTTATTTCTGTACAATGTTGTCATTAGACCATGTCCACTAATGTTATTACTGTAAAAAGTGTCATTAGATCATGTCCACTGATGTTATTACTGTAAAAAGTGTCATTAGACTGTGTCCACTGATGTTTTTACTGGAAAAAATGTCATAAGACTGTGTCCACTGATGTTATTACTGGAAAAAGTGTCATTAGACTGTGTCCACTGATGTTATTACTGTAAAAATGTTATTAGACTGTGTCCACTGATGTTATTACTGTAAAAAGTGTCATTAGACTGTGTCCACTGATGTTATTACTGGAAAAAGTGTCATTAGACTGTGTCCACTGATGTTATTACTGTAAAAATGTTATTAGACTGTGTCCACTGATGTTATTACTGTAAAAATGTCATTAGACTGTGTCCACTGATGTTATTACTGTAAAAAATGTCATTAGACTGTGTCCACTGATGTTATTACTGTAAAATGTCATTAGACTGTGTCCACTGATGTTATTACTGTAAAATGTCATTAGACTGTGTCCACTGATGTTATTACATCATGAACTGATGAATTTAATGTTGCCAAAGTTAAGTTTAGGTCAATGTGATACTAATACAAATTGTATCACATTCATGAAACATGTTGTTATATGGTAATGGCCATTTAAAATGTTTTGATAGTGTTTTTATTTCATGAAATTTCATGTTATAAGGGATTTGCCCATTTTAAATTTTCTGATTATATTTTTATTTTGTGTATTAAATGTTAAAAAGAAATTGTCCATTTTAAATTTTCTGATTGTATTTTTATTTCATGAAATTTAAGGAAGTTGCCATTGTTTTTCATTTTTAATGCATTTTTATTTTATATATTGTTGTATTTTCTCAATGTATTATTTAATAGATCTGGGATTTTGATAAAAACTTAATTATCGATGAACATTATGTATATATATATATAAACACAAAGTCATACAACTTTTTGCTTTATGAAATATGCTGTTTTAACTTTTATACCCTTTAGCTTGCATTTAATTCTTACCGGTACAAGTGGATCTTTTCTGCAAGAATTTTTTTTCTGCTTTATCAACAATCATCAATCAAGCTATTGAAATTATCTACGGAAATATTTTCCCATGCAGTTTTAGAGCTTTGACCTTGGTGTCATCTGCCCCCTGAGACAAATTCTGACAAACTTTCAAACTTTTGTTTGCGTAGTTTACGTACACTTATTCACATTGGAACAGAATAAAGATAATAGAGAAAAAAATTGAATGTGACTGTATAAACAGTGATTAATACCCACCTGGCTAGCTGAATGGTTAGCACCCTGCCAGGGCTTGGCATACTTTGATGGAGTTTGGTCTTGAAATATTTTCTATGGCCGTTCTTCCCTTAACCTTTGATTCTATATCAAAATCAATATATTGATTTTGTCCTTGACTGTAAATATTATTCACTATTATAAACACATGTCTGACTTTAGGAAAAAATGTAGTGTTTAAATCTTGCAGAAATTTTCACTTGTATTGCAATACAGCTGATTTTTTATTCCTATACTGTTAGTGAGTGTTATATATGATATTTTATCCTCCATACAGGGTAGATCGTTAGATATATATATCATGTTATATACGTGGTAATTGTGCAATGAATGATTTTACCCGAGTGAGAGTTAAAGCCCTATTTTATGATTGTGAGATTTTATGAGCTAAGTTGAACTAGGATGTTGCTACCTGGCAATGTTTATTTTGAGGGGGTAAGTCAAATTCTTCATCAATGTTTTGCTTTAAGATAGCAAAACCAGTATTGAGGCTTCAAGAAATGACATATTGATTCTTATGTTTTAGCTAGCAAGAAAACATGGGCTTGCTAGCATAACATTGTTGTATACCTTAACCTGGGTAGCAATTTCTTTTTGCAATTTACTCAAAATAATGATTAATTAGTTAATTGATTGCTTGTGTTCAAAGATATTTAATTTACCTTAGTTAGTGAGATTTGTTTTCTTGTCAAAAAAAATCTAAAATGTTTTGATGTTTGTTTGTTAAACTTAAACCTCTTCCTTTGATTAAACACCTATCTCTATATTTCATATTCAATGGGGTTGTACAAAACGATTATTATTAATAAAAATGATAATAAGTAAAAATCCTCCACCATAAATATATATAATTACACAATACTGAATTAAAATTCAACACACATGAATTTCTTTAGTGCCATCTTAGGACTAACTGCACTGCCTGGAAGTCTGTTTTCTGAAGTTATTTATGTGTGTTCTTCACCTCAAAGTTCACAATTTTAATAGTCTGACCTTGCCTTGTACATGGTTGTTTTTGTTTGTTTGTTGACATATTATCATTGTTAAAGCATATTAGTGTGTCAATTTCTGAATTTAAGGTATCTGGTTCCAATGAAATATACAGGGATTTTTATACAATAGATATATGGTGCTGTTTCCTTAGAAACAAAAATATTGTTTTAATTATAATTTTTGATTTGTTGTAGATATTCATCCATTTATTTGATGTTATATTGTAGAATTATTTTTACCAATAGTTACTGTTAAATTTTATTCAACAGTCAGTGGAGCATACATTAACCCCGCTGATTTAGATACTCACCATAGTTCTTCTGTTTTATCAATTTAAATCAGCAGAGATAATCTATGCATCTCTCATTCTGTTAAAGATCTTAAATGCCATTAAATCAATTTGTTACCTATGTTTGTATTGCATGTTTCTTTTATTGTAATGAATTATTTCCCTTTATTATGAATAGTTCTTTCCCTCTATTGTGAAGAGTTCTTTCCTTTACTGTGAATATTTATTTTCTTTTATTGTGAAGAGTTCTTTTCTTTTATTGTGAAGAGTTCTTTCCCTCTATTGTGAAGTTTTTTTCCTTTATTGTGAAGAGTTCTTTTCTTTAGTTCATTCGGAACAACCTCGGCGATCATTTACGAAGATATACCTTGGAAATCAGACATAGTAGGAATACAACAAAGTTATAAGGTCTTGCGATTAACTGGCTGGCAAATAGTTCTATTATCGTTGTACATGGAAGTGTAAAGTCAATATTATATAACAATTTGCATGCTTTTCTGCTAATTAAGTACAAAACAATATTTAGAAGTCTTTATCATAGCAAATGGCCATGGATTCTCTACATGGTGGCCAAATAGCATACACGACCACCTGTCATTTTCATGTACAACACTTAATAATGTTCATTGTTACACGCTTTATCAAAACATTTCATCAGTACAATGTCTCACACATCATAACTAATTCAGACTAAATTACCACAGAAACCAATTCCATCAAATTCAAGATTTCTACGGAATCCATGTTAGATCTACTTTTTCACCTTATGATATCCGAGGTTTATCAGCGTAGAAGATCTCCGAGGTAGTTCCGAATGTCCTTTAATTATGAAGAGTTCTTTTCCTTTATTATGAAGAGTTCTAAACTTGCATGTTTAAAATTTTTATATTTGTTGTTAATTGATTATGGTTTTAAATGTTGATTGTTTTTTACATTCACCAAAGATATTGTTAAGTTTAAATGAGTTCAAGTGCAGTTTATAGTCTTCTTCCATATTCATGTTAAGTCAACTTTATCTGTCAAATTTTGTATGATAACCCCTGATCATTGGAACACCTTCTGACAGGTGATTCCTCACTGTATTTTAATTTGTAACTTGTTTATTTTACTTACTATGTTTGTAATTGCCTATTATTAGTTAACTGGTTAACAAAAATGTTGTAGGTTAAAAGGAAAACTGTTGTAACTCACTGTTTTAAAAAATGCCTCTTTTGATCACATAAATTTCATTCTATGTTTATGTATTGATAACATTAATTGTCACTAGAACAAACATCATTGATTTAATACTTATTTCAGTATTTCTGTATTCTCTATCGAAAAATAGAGTATTTAAATCAGTAGGGTAATATATGCAACACTAGCTGTTGATTTTAATTTATGGACACATAAACATAGAATGAAAATTATATTATTTTTTCTTGTGGTATAATAAAATGTAACAATAAAATGGTGGTATTTTGGTGTTGGCAACATTTCTGTATTCAAAAAAGAACTCTAACATTGTGTACGTCTGATTAAATTTTCTCACGTCTGCTCATGTTTCCCTAGAGTACAAATGAAATCTTGTTATTACAATGACCTTGACCTTGATTGATAAAATGTATTTCTGGAGTTAATACATAAATTCTTATTTCACGAGATAAAAACATTATTTATTTGTCTGTGGTCTTACATTTTAGTTGGTTGCAAGGTAATTCTCGTGGAATTAACGATAATAAAGTACTATGATGTAATGGCTGGGATCATTTCTAGATATTTATTTAGATATTTATTTAGTTAAATGTAAGGTACTTTCACATTGTACTACTGGCTAGGGACCTTAAAAAGACAGACTTTATTGTTTTATCATCGTAAAATTGAGAATTTAGAATATTTTCTGCTCAAATTTTGCTGGAGACAAGGTCTGTTTCATTAACTTACAGCACACTTAGTTACATATTTCTGAAAGTTCATTTAACATAACTCAACATAACATATTCTTTACTCGGCATCAAATACACAATATATAGCCAACAGAAACATAATAATACAAAATAAAATGATACCAGGCGTGTATTTACATGATACATAACAAAACAAAAAATAAAGTCTGAGAAATTCAAATACACTAATCAATATTAAATCAGTTACACAACATATACATCAATATATAAAGTGCTTTGCTTGAAAGTGAAATATAGAAATTTGAAATGTTGAAGTTTTTTTTATTTTTTGTAGACATTATATTTTCGTATTTGACTTCTCTTTAAAGGGATATGCAGGCAAATGACTGTGCCAAAAGTATAGAACCAAGTTTAGTCTTTAAAACAGTATAAAGAACGTAAGAAATCACTTACTAATAACATTTGTCACTCATAACATTCAACTAAACGAATTAAAACATGTGGCATACACATTGTTGAAAACAAAAGTAGGATAATGAGGGAATCACCAAGCTATTTATAGATTTGTAATATGTCGTACTTGCTGAAATTAAACATTTTCATAAGTCGGTTTTTGTCTTTTCAACATTCTCATGCAGTTAGAATATCTTTTAAATAGAATTATACTAATGTTGCACAATAACAAGCTCTAGTATCTTCTCATCAGTAAATGCATATTTTAACTATAAATATATTTTTAGCTAACCTGACCCACATGGGTCTAGTTAGGAAACACCCCAAATATTATGAGAAAATAAAGAAATATTTTGCCAAGTAATATAACAGCGTGTCTGCTGCATTCACAGTTATAAAAAAATATAATTCAAAATCAGGAAATATGAAGTTGAACTTTAGCCTGTATATCCCTTTAATGTCCTTAAAAGTGAATATAGTCTGACAATATTAACCTGAACTTGAGCTATTTTATTAAAATAATTACACACTTCACTTAAAGTTTCATTGAGTTTCCTTATGCATGTATACCAGTATACATGTGTTTATTACAACCTATGTGATTATAAATTAATTTTGTAAACATGGCATGTTATTGTACTTTTAATTTTGGACTCATTACTTTATTGGGAAACACGTAAGTACCTGATTTTGTATTTATTCAAAGTATTCATTCTTATGAAAACAAAATTAATTGTTCAGTATGTGTGTTTTAAACATGATTTATAAACAAGGACAAAAATAGACAGTAAATACTGAGTTTAATATATTCTTGCATAAAGGCCAAACTCAAGTTTATATTGTCCGACTATAGTTAAGATTGCTCTCTATGGACTGCTCTTGTTTTATTATTTACTCAATATATGACCATGTTAAAATGTATCAGGAAATTTTCAGCTTTCTTTTTATATTAGAATCTCGCTAATTTACACTTATGATATTTTTAGTGTTTTGTTTGTGAATTTTATAATTTGTAGCTCAACTTTTCAGAGAATAGTGGGGCTATCCTACTTAGTTGTGCAGTGGTGTCGGCCAAACACTTCTTGGTTATTTTTTTTTATTTGCAACATTTCTATATCTTTGAAACTGCTGAAGGGACTCAATTAAAACTTCACTCTTGTCTTTGGGGTCAAATACCAAGTTGCATAACTCCAGCATGAATTTTACTGGTTGTTGCTGTTGCTTACACAAATACCCCAATTAATCTAGCGTGCTGTCCGTGGATTGCTCTTGTGTATCAAGTTTTTATCGTCAGTAGAAATTGCTTATATAGTCAAATTTTTATTTATTTTAAAAACCTTATCGCTATTGCTAAGAAACGGTCTAAGATTTCTTTTGTGGAGCTTTATGATGAAGTATTTTTGCCGTGAGTTTTCCCTCTACCACTATATCAAGTATGACAGTTGTCAGCTACTAGGTTTCTTAGTACTAGGGTTGAAAAGCTTGGGTCTAGATATCAAAATCTGTGCACGAACAGTGGTTTGGACAACTGTCCTCTGCAATATGACTGAAAGCTAGCTAGCTAGTGATCCCCTTATGGAACTGGCCCCTTGTAACTTAGACAAGTCTGTTGCTATGGTTACCTTAGTATGCCCATACTTGCTATACTAGTATACGTCACAATACCACATGACTATGACATCACAAATGCTACGGTTTCAAGAAGAAAACTGTAAAAATTTCTTCTTCAAGCCGCAGAATTTATGATGTCATAGTCACATGGTATTGCCACCGTGCTAGTAATATCTTGATAATATTTGATGTATATTACCTCAAACACATTTTACTCTCTCTAGATATATTTTATCATTATTTGTCTCAACTTTTTATCCATTCCTCAGCTGGCTTTTCTTTGCTTATATGTATCATTATAATGCTTAAATCTATAACTGATGTATTTTATATATTGGTTACAGGTCATAGAGCTGAAGTTTAATAATAAAAAAAGTTGAAATATGCACAGTTATATAAATGAAATGTTGGATAGATACAAATGTTATATGTTAAATACATTTGTATGATATAATTTTATCATATTGTTAAGATATATCATGTTGATACTCATGTTTGTGTTCTGTTCTGTTCTGCGTTAGTTGATAAGCTAATTTAGTAAAATCTTCCCTCATCATGGGAATTTTCTTCCATTCTTAAAATTTGGGATTTGTTACCATAAGACTACGACAATATTGCTTGGAACAACAGTATGATGCCAAATCTGCATGTTGCTATGTGTTCTATATACTCAACAAAAAAATTAAAGGGGCGGTAATAACACCATCTTAATATTGTATAAAAACTTGCACAAACCATGCCATAGTGTAAAATAACAAGGGAACATACTATCTGAATGTTCATTACAGTTTAAACATTGTAGACAAAATCACAATACAAGTAAAAAGTAACCCACTCATAAAATATCCATGGTTTTGCCCAGGTGGGTGGGGGTGATGCAAAAAGTCTTGCGCAAAGCCTTTTCCAAATCAAAGTTAATACACCTCTAGCAGTAATGACTTCCCTATATATCGATGTTTGAAGCTACAAGTGCGTCTCCAGAAGTCTGACTGAGGAATTTAGTTCCATTTGTCTATGAGCATGTTTGCTATGACACCAGAGGTTTCCAGTGTGTTATTTGGAACTGTAATACATCCTAAGAATATTTGTTGGATTGAGATCAGGTAACATTGCCATCCAGTCCACACTCACAATCCACTGCTACTCAAGGCAATGTTGTGAAATTTTCTTTTGTGTGGTTGGGCATGTTTTTATCCATATAAGAACAAAGTTCCCTCCTACTGCACCAGTTTAAGGACCCATATAGGGATGAAGAATCGCGTAACTAAATGTTGCAGTCTTCAGAGTTCCATTCTGGACAGCATAAAGTCCCGTTGCCTGCCGTATGACGTGCCTCCCCAAACCTGCCATGCTCGGGTCCTTCTCAGCCATAAAAAAAAACTTAACTGTTACATTGACTTAACTGCTTTGTTTCAGTACATCAGGGTGCTTTTAAAAATCTTAACCCCTTTTTTAAGGCATTTATTTGTACATATTGTTTTTGTTGAGTGTATTTGGAAAAAGAAGTAGGAGAATTCTCCCATACTTAAAGATTCAAAGTAATTTTGCAAAATTTCTGGATTTACGAACATACTCTGAGCTGTGCTATATAAATGAACTGCTGCCTTTGGTTGTTTTGGATTGGCAGTCAACTCTCTTTTGAACTCATTGTTGTTTTGATATCATTACAACTTTAACAGTAGTTAGCTATTATGTATTTAGATAGAATATTTTTACGGGTAACTTTTTCTAATACTTTGAATTATTAATGCATAGAAAGTGCTACTTTATATTCGTACAAGTTCTTACAACTTAAATTAATCACTTTCTAGTCCGCTTCCTGGCTAAATGGAAATTTCTTGCTAAAGGAAATGTCAGGGTAGGTTTTTGATGGGATTTAAACCAATGTGGAGCTGTCTATCCAATAATTACCAGTCCAACATCTTAACTACTTGGCCACGCCTGCTCCATTGCTACTTTATATTATGTGTCTTTTAAGATAAATCTTACACAAAAAAATTGTAGTTATCTTTTTCATAGATTTGTTGAAGGAGATACTTAGATTAGATATATGATATATGGGCTCAGCTGGTTAGAATGTCCTCACTTCTTACCATTGAAAATTTTAATTACATATTCAGATGGTATTGGATATTCATCATTATTTAAGCCTATTTGGAACTGATAGAGCAAGTTTATAAATGTTGTCTGCTCTTGACTTAGAGCATTTTTTGTTGTACAAGTTTTTGTGAAAAGACCATCTTGCAGGCTTAGCACAAAACAGTCGCCACTCAGTATAAAAAAAGAGTGAGTTACAACTTACACCCATTTAGCACTTAGCCCATGATCTAAATTGTATGTATAAACATCATTTTATTTATGATATCATTCTTTTAACATTTATAAGTTTTAAGTACAAAATTTGTGCAGACTTATATACATGTATGGTAAATAACTTTAGTGCTTAAATGTTCATGTTATTTGCATGTAAGACTTTTAACTTTATCTCTAGATTTAGAAGTTTTTAATAAATTGTCATTATTTTTGTATAGAACATATTGCATATTTTTTCTGCAATTTTGCATTACATACAAGTCACATGATGTATTCTTTATTCTATGGTTTCAAAAAAGGTGGAAGAAAGGAGCAGAGCTCATTACAGTGTTGATATTTCAAAGTTATAACTTCTGCATTGGTTGGAACTTTAGAATAATCACCATAATTATGACCTACAATAATAAACTTGGCTTGTCAATTCACAATCTGATTAAAACCCAATCTAAAATTCTCCGCCTTTTCACTAATTTAATATCTGGCTATTTCGTTATGAGGATCACATTCCGGTGACCTTTTCTCATTATAATATTCATTATGCGATCATTATGTTCAGTAACGTGTTTACATCGTCGTACGAGCTGGACGAGTCTGGCATAGGAATTCCACACCCCTGGTCAAACCAAACACAAAAAATCATTCTGGATGTCAAAATATATTGTTGTCCAGCTTTCTGGATGATTTTTTTTGCCAATATATAATGTATTTGTTAATATTACTTGTAGAATATGATAGTTCACCTGTGATAGTTAACAATCACACTTTCTTTCCTTTTAGATGTTGATATACTGTATACACGGTGTATAAACGAAAACGAAAGTGTACGATCGCTGTTGATCGGTATTATATGATTTTCCTCTATACCCAACCTAAACACTGAAAACTGAAGTAAAATAAGATTAAATTCTGTACGATGTCTGTTGATGTGATGTAAAATGATGTGTACGACGTCCGTTGATGTGTTTGTCCGACTTCTGTTGATGCAAATTGTTGATTTGTTACATTCTGTACGATGTCTATTGATATTAATTTATGATAATATACTTGTTTCTTTATAATTCCCGTAAAGAAGTAGACCATGTTGTGAAGATGTGCATAAAGAATATAACCTCTGGTAGAATTTTAGATAAGGTAGATATTTCAGTTTAATTTTGTACAATAACAATTGTAAGCTTGAGAGCAGTAGATACACAAAAACTTTCATACACTGACCACAAAAAGAAAGTATACAGTCCATTAAATTTTATTTTTTCTGCATTATACATGTATAGTATTTTATAAATGATCTTTACTTTTGCTTTTGTAATTTTATTTTACATAAAGGAAAAAACATGCAAAACATTTATTTATATTTCAATACAATGAAAATTACAGGAGAGGTCTGTTAAGGCCTGTCCACGACGGCAATACAAATAACACTTAAACACAGTCAGTATTTGGTGTAACCCCTTACAACAATCCTGCGTGGCATACCTCTAACCAGCCTCTAGTACTTCTCCACAGTGGTTCTGAATTAGTCCGTTTAAAGATTAGCCTCCAGCTCTGTAAGGTTACGTGAGCGATATTGTCGCACAGCTGTTTTCAACTTAAACCGCAAGTGTTCAATAGGGTTTAATTCTGGGCTCTGTGGGGCCAACATATCAGTTCCATGATGTTATTATTCTCTTTCTGTTTATGTGTTCATTCATTCTCCTGCAAACGTAAACACCACCATCATTCTGGAAGAGAGTGAATCTTGACTCATCTGTACACAGAACAGCACTTCAGTCTACCCTGGTCCAGTCTGCATGATTGTTGGCAAATTCCATCCGTTTTGCACGATGAACAGCTGTCAGGAGTGGTTTCTTCACTGCTCTTCTGCCATTGAGACGAACACATTGCAAACGCCGTCAAACATTGGAATTGTTGGTCTGAACTCCATGCTCCTGTCAATCAGCCATTATAGCAGAAATGCACTCTCGACGGTTCTGGATGCTTAACCGTGCTAAATGCCGATCGTCCTCAGAACAAGACATCCTTGGTTGACCCGATATAGGCCGGTCGTCATAGCTGTTGGTCTGCTGAAAATGCCTTATGGTCTGGTACACTGTCATTCTGCAATAGAAAAAATGTTTTACTTGGGTCAAATAGGCAAAAGTGTAATGCACTTAGTTTCAGGTTCAATCTGATAATAACCCAATCAAATTTTCCGCTTGCATACTCGCTAATCCTGTACAACAACGCCCTACTGAATATCTGTTTACGAAGATTTTTTAAGGTCAAAGCAACAATGAAAGTGAAAGAAGAAAGAAAATACTAAGCAAAACCTCACCTTGTTACTCCCTTTCTTCGGCAAACTTGACAACAAGCTCCCTTTGCAGGAACTTGGCCGCACACTCAACCCTCTGTTCAATTGTTAGTCACATTATCACTTTTCTTCTTGAAAATAAGTGTCAGCAAAAGTGGATTGCTGCTAATACCATTATTTTAAGGCATTTCATTCATTTGATGAGTACCTAAAGTAAACAAAATTTTAACCCCCCTCCTCATAGCAGAATACTGAAAAAAAATTTCCTTCTAACCTATGAAATTGTGTACCTTAAGGAAATTACCCCTTTAATTTTTTTAATTTAATTTACTCCTTTAATGGACAGTTATCTCCCTTCTTAAAATGTAATGTTTCGGCCTTCCCATGCAGAAAAACTGATGTTTGGTCATATTTTGTCTGTAAAATTAGTTTTAGACTCTGTATACTTTAATTAGGTGGGCACAAACAAAGGGTACGAAAGTACAATTAAGTTAAATATAACCTGTTTTATAAATTATGCATTGCTTAAGATAGTGGTACATGACTAACCACTTAAAACGCAATAATATCATATTAAATCAAACAATTAAATCAAACGAAGTCGTACACTACTTTTACATTAAATCGTTAGTAGTCGTACACAATCATTTGTTGAAGTCGTACAGTATGTCGGCGAATGCACACGACATAAACGTCAAGTTTACACATAGTTGCATTCAACATTCTGATAAATTATTGATATAATACAATAAATAATTTATTTTATACCAAAAATGTCTTCATACAATAACATGAATGTGATTTGTTTTCTCGAAATCGAGTTTACAAGACAAGCTATGGATGTCAACAAAGCAAGATAGTTCGTGATTTGGAAGTGATTGTTAACGTTTTTACTATAAAAGAACGATATGGAATCATCAAAACTGCTGCTAATAGTTTATCACGAGCTAAGGTTTATTTTGAAAATCTGTCTATGTACCAGAAGATTTGTTTTCCCATAAAAACTAATAAATTGTACTTCTGTATAAATTCACTACCAATCGCAATCACTGATGTCGTACAGTCGTTTATACACCGTGGTATATATCTTTATTGGCATTTTTTAGATGTTTTTATATTGCAGGGGTCAATATTGGGTGGTGTGAAGGCTAATCGCCAATTTTAACCCATGATCGATTAGAGTAGCCTTACTTTGGTAAATATTTGGCAGTGTTTTATATTGGCAGTGTTATATATTTGTGGGGTCAATATTTGGTGGTTCTGATGCTGAAAAAATGCCAAAGTAAAAGGGGTGCAGTTATTAAGACATATACAGTATTTTACTAACTTTTGTATGTATGTATTGTCTTTGCATGTGTGACATTTCTTACGTCATATGAGGCCATATCCAGAATTTATTTTTGGGAGTTTTTCCAGCTGCTACTAACATATTTTTACAATTTCAATAACAGTATTGTTTAATTTTATTCAATAGTCAGTGCTGCATAAATTAACTTTGCTGATTTAAATCAATTATGAGCACAGAAGTACTGTTGTGAATATTTAAATCAGTAGGGTTAATGCATGCACCACTGACGGGTAAATAAAAATACAGCTATAAATGCTGCATACAGTCACTGACTGTACATGTATTAAGAACAATGTGATAAAATCAAGGGTTGCCTGTAAGACTGTAGTAAGTGCATTATGTATAAGAGCAAGTTACTACAGTCTTACAGGCAACCCTTGAAATATGTGTAGCATGTTTTCCAGTGTGAAGATTTGTTTGTATCAGATGAAAAAATGCGTTAATTTGAGATCTGGATTTAAATATTCTTTTTTTATAAAAATTGTGCTATATTGCTGGTTGTGTTTTGTAATGCACAACACTTTTTTATAATACTATAGATATTAAACTTTGCACTTGTTATAAAAGCTTCATTTTTAATGCATGTCAATTGTTATATAAATAAAATTGAAGTTTGTTTTCCTCAGGAACTTCATAATGAGTTCCTGGTTTTGTCTTTTATTAATTATTAATTAATTAGTAATGTGCTTGATAAATAAAATGTTTTAGTTGATGAATAGTTGTGTTATATTTTTAGCATAGCTGCCCAGCTAGCTCAGTCAGTAGCCCCCAAGTCTACTGGTCAAGATGTCATGGGTTTGATTCTTTGGGCAGCATTCTTTCACGTAGTTTGGTCATGAAATAATTTCTACAGGCATTCTCTCTCCTAACACTGATTCTAAATCATGAGGTTACCCTTTAACCGCATAGATTTTATATTGATCATTAAGAGTTCAAAATAACAGATCCACTAAGTAGATTTGATTCAGAATTAAAGTACATGTATATGGGTTTTTTCCAGCTGAAAAACTTTGTTTGTACCAGATGTATAGTGCGTACAAGTTGACCCCGACCTTACCTTTCACATTTGAGTCTAATTATCATCTACACATATCCCGGCGAAAATTAATACCTCGCCTACTCTATACTTCTCCTTGTTACGTATTTAAGATAAAACTAGACATGAATAAAGTATACACAGCCCGCACGTATAACAACTCACGATTACAATGAATTCAAACGGGATGCTCGTGTTCTTACCTTTTGATTACAATTCATAATAAAATGGATAGGGGGATGGCGGTTGTGGGGCTAAAACCCACACCATTTGAATTGGTAGCTAGCCTCATCGTACAATCCTCTAGTCCGGCCTATGTGCAATAGACACTCGTTGTACGCTTTAAATGTACTTTAAAATTAATCCCTGTGTTAAAATTAAATTCGAGCCTTGTCGATAAAATCCGGTTGTTATCGAGCATTAATACTACATTCGTATTCAATGCAATGAATATTCTTGCATAAAGTTCAGGTCGGGGTCAATGTGTCCGCACTATACCTGTGTGGTACAAATGTGTGTACATGAAACATGGATTTAATCTGTGTTTTTTTGCTTTTCAACAATAATATGTAAAATAACTTCATTCTGTTTAGATGCATCAGGTACAAACAAACAATATTTAGCCAGAAAAAAGTTTGAGTTAAGAATATAAACTATTGAATGCTTGTGTTTTACTTAAGGCTGTTTGATATTCCTGTAACAACACATAAATGAGTCTATTCAAAATCACACAGGTCTGTTTGATAATGGTGAGAGTTAATCCTGTGTTGAAATATAATTACATATATTTAAACATATATGTATACTATAACGTACATGACTAACTAAACCTGTTCTAGTTTGGACCTAGAAAGTCATTTTGACAAAGTACTCAGAAGATATGTTAGGTCTATGCCTTTATATGGTTAAGTTATGAATACTTTGAATCAGTCTTGATTTTTGTATGTACAAAATGTAGTCAGTTTATGTGAGGCTATTTATTCATTGGGGCTAACTGAACATAGATGTATTATGTACATTTTTCTCTGAGCAATAGGGATATATATATGATATAAGTAGGAATGGATCTAGATTCCATGCATGCTGAGCTGTACTATGAACAAATGAGTGATGGGAGATAATGATTGATGCTGGGCTGTTTATCCTTAGTACATGTATTCATATACATAATTATTACCCATGGTAATAGACATAGGAAATAGATGCTAAAGACTAGTATTTGATATCTTTTAACGTCTACGTTTTTTTGCAGATGATAAGCATTGTGTATTACTTAAGTAAATGAATATTCATGAAAACAGTACAAATTTATTTTATGCTTTTCGTTCGCTTCTCAAAATACAAAAAGTTCTCCAATTTTTTAGACAAAATCCATAGAACAGGTGGTCAATTTGTTGTGGCCTTATGGATGACTTTAACATTAATCTATAACTTTTATTGTATATTGTTGTAAATATGTATTTGTCATATGTTGTTGTTAAATATCTTTGCTTGTTGTATATATTATGTAAATACAATGTACTGTTGTCAAGAGGCTCACAGGGAAGATTGGGCATTGAGTGTTGTCTCTATAAATAAAGTATATTATTATTATTATTATTATTATAGTCTCGCAGAGTTAAATACGTTAAAGCCCCACCAGAGAATTGAACCTACCATCCCTCCATTATCAGACTTATGTGTTACTGACTGAGCTAGTTAGAAGGCTGTCCAAGAAAATTGATCAGGTGAGTGTCTGCAGCACATAATCTAATACAAAGATTTCAACAACAGCGTAATGTCACAATGAAAACAATACGCAGCCTGGTTGGGGCTCGAACCTGGGACCCCTTATGTACAAGGGGGGTGCTCTCCTGACAGAGCTTTCTGGCCACTTATATATATATATCCTTCTCCCCATAATGTGAGCAGTTAAGTACAGTGTCAGTAAAATCCTCTGGAACATGTCTCTTTTATTGTAGTGATATGTTGTCTTCATATTGTTTTCTTGTGGCTTATGATGGCTTATTGTAATTGTCAATTATTTACCAACAATTAGATTGTAACATTTGGAACAAACTCAGATCAATATAGAATGATGTGCTGTATGATATGGCTGAAGTACATTCTCTATGGTTCAAGTATGGCAGATATTTAATGGTATGGTTGACTGGTGGAAACAATGGTTCAAGAATAGTTGATGAAGACTTTTATACTATATTAAAAGGTAATTTTATACATGGACCCTACATACAGGGTCCTTGTTTTCTATATTGAATATAAAATGACATGAAATACAGGTATGCTGTAAACATTTAACCCTTTACCGCTCAATGACGCGTTTTGATGTGTTTAGACCCCCTTCAAAATGGCCGCCACAGCCTTGTAAATGGTGCTTTTTAACTAGATTTAATGAATTTCACTCCAGGATAGTTGTCCACAAAAAATGAGCTTTTTTCACCCGCCTCCCCCATTAAAAGAGGGGGGTTCCGAAGGGGGGATGTGCCCCCCTTTGTTGCTGGGGTTTGAAGGGGGCGCAGCACTCCTCATCACCAGAAAATTAATCAGAGTCATTGAGTGCAGAGAAATGGCACCAAATGCTGATAAGAAAATGCTGATGTTTTCAGTCTCTGAAAAGACCTGGCACTTCAGACCTCAATTTTGGAAAATATTACAGTTTGAAATGCAAATGTGGGGTGGAAAAAGAGCGAAAATTGTAATTTTTGCCATTTTTGCTCCGCCCCAGCATTGCCATGGTAACTGGGATCAGGCTCAACTTGGTTTTTCTGAAAGACATTCACCCAGGAAATAACTTGGCCAAGTTGCATATCTGTATGATAATTAGTAATGAATTAGAGCATCTTGAAATAGCCCTAGCGCGTAATTGTGAAAAATGGCTACTTTTCGCACATGTTGCAACCAGTAAAGGGTTAAGATGTTTGTGTAGTAAAGTTGAAGTAAACAATGTGTATTGAAGTGTTTTTTTTATTTTAAAGATTTTGATATTTTCAATTTATAAAGATATTTCAATAAAATTGATAATTGGAAGTATAAATTTTTCAAGTAATACAATGTATATGATTGGATGATTGGAGTAAAAGTCCTCTGATAGTAGGATTACAAAAGACTAAATATGAATTGTATCAAAACCATCCTGCACAAAACATTTTTGTTCTGGAATTTGTTTTTAGTATACTTTATTTAGTTTTTTAAAATATATTTTTGCCATTTTAATAATCATCTTACAAGACAGTTTTACTTCAACAAGGGAGACAAGTCTTCAGTGATTACATTTCAACCAAGGGAGACAATCTGACAAGACAGTAAATATTAGGAGAACGTAACAGATATCGTTAAAGAATTACTTGCGATTTCCGTGCATTAATTTACAAAAAACATGTGTTCTATAGACAAATTATTGACAAGATTTAAACCACAATATAGATAGACTATGCCTCTGATATAGATCTGTGTCTTCGTAAAATGAAGTATAAAAGTCTAATAAATTAGCATTTTTAAAAAGGTGAAATCTCGTTGATTTCTAATTCATTTAATCATCATATAATTAAACACATTAATTAATCAGTCGTTAAAAAAACAAATGTTCACACATTAATTGCAGCCCGTGCAGGACCAATCAGGTTCTCGTGCAGTAGGCCGTATCATTTCACTCAACCACGTGCTACTTTCGATTGTTTACAAAATCGTAAGGCATTCTGGGAAACGCAGATTTCGCCATTTTGTTGTGTGTTTGTGACGTCTTGTTCGTTTGTGTTTTTATCGTGGAACCAGGTAATTTCTGCACCCAAACTATGTCTGAGAACTTTAATAAACTTATTTTCGTGTTATTTTAATTCTTCAGTCCGCGCATGAATTGTCATTTAGTCAATAAAACCGAACCACTTCACATGGGCCTTCTGCACTGACCGACTTTCATTTTCGATTCAAGGGACGCAACTCCTGAGTGTAGTAAAAGTCGGATAGTCCAAACGAACGAATTTCGCCTATTTGCCATTTGGTTATCATAATTAAGATGACATCTCATATGTTATAAAGTAAATGCCTTTGTCTTGTATTTAGAGCGTATACTCATTGAATAAGTGAGAAAATTCTGCATTGTAAAGTTGATATCGTGTTCAGCGTTCATTCATTGATTCACACATGACATGTACATAGTCACAGGTGGTTATCTTTTTTCTGATATCTAGGTTACCTCTCATCTGACTTACATCACCAGTTGCTCAGCATTACATTGTTATATAGGTATCT
Source organism: Mactra quadrangularis (assembly GCA_025267735.1). Lineage (NCBI taxonomy): Eukaryota > Metazoa > Mollusca > Bivalvia > Venerida > Mactridae > Mactra > Mactra quadrangularis. The sequence continues at coordinate 52,790,057 of CM046309.1, read as the reverse complement.
ATCGACTTACTGGCCAGTTGTCAAGTATGTCAATAACATGACATGCATTTTTTCCCTTTTTTTTCTTGCCCAATCAATGAAGCCTGATTTGGACCAATTGGTGAAGAAAGTACCTAACCTTGTGTGTCATTTATCACTCTGATCTATCAGAATAATTAAACAATACTTTGATTTAATATTAATTGCCATTAATAATGTATAGTTTTAACATTCATGAGCTCTACTCACACAACATGTTATCATGTTTTATTTAAGAGTGACAGCATCCTTACAGGTGTTTTGGTATATGAATGAATTTCATCTTTCTTTCTAGATTTAGAACTAAAAATTGACAGTTGTATTGGAAATATATATTGCTTTGTCTTTAAACATGCAAAGATTTATGTGTTTATTACTAACTTAGTGAGCGGTACTAGTCATTCCAAACCTTATTAATGAAAGATGTTCTATGGTTTATTTCTTGTTGTTACTTTAAATATTGTATACATACTTTATAATACATCTCATGGTTTTTATGTTGCTTATTGCTTAAACACTGATTGGAAGTGGCAACTGAGAGTTAAACTGATTATAAATAGTCAAGTCTACCAGAGCATGTCAACTTCTGTGTATATGTTACTTAGATTCTCCCTCCGTAATTAGTAAAAAAACTTGACCCTCATACTTCCATTGAAAACATACCTACTTCTATGAGATTTTTTTGTTGTTATTTAATACACTGTCAGTCTACAAAATTAGTGGGTGTCCTGTAGCCCAGAACGACCACTTAAATAGCTTGGTCAACCAAAAATTTCTTTTTGGCAACCAAAAATATACTATCAAATTATATTGTGCTTGCTACTAAAATGACCTGTAGATGAGTATGTTGTATTAGTTTACCATATTTATTGATTTGATTTATAGAACAATGAATGTTCAAGCAGTTATATTATGCAGTTTATGTTGTTAATCTTGCATTTTAAGTTTTGTATTCATTAGAACTGATGCAGAAAATGATATTTTCATTCTATTCATAATACTACTTAGTGCATCTGATCGGAAGTTGGAATAATATTGCTGATCTGATGCATTTTACAGCAGATCAGTTCCTCTATATTGGTTACTTTATATTTTGATTGCATTGTCAATATTGAGTTCTTGTATGTAATTTGTCTCTTGGCATTTTATCTAAAAATAGTTTTGACATCATAAGATCATCAATAGTCTAGTTTAATGAACCTGTTTGTCATATTAGACATAATATTTTCCTTTAACAATGTCCATATTACATTATAATATCTTTAATCCATTAGACTCACATTAATTTTCCTCTTAGATATTGAAACTTTAGGGTTCAGTATTAACAGTGTCCCATGATTCTGAGGATTCCAAAAACTTGGGAGGAATGACAGCGAGTCTCTGCTAGGGATTCCAGTAAAATCCTGAAAATAACCATGAATTTTTGTTACAATTCGTAATTGCAAATCTGTAATCAGAATTTCTGTCTTTTATTGGAAGAACCCTTAATGTTAAGGAGGAATCCCTGTGTACCTGACTAGGGATTCCTTTGGGATCTCTGGTAAAAACAGCAGGTGATGATGGAGCTACAATATTCTGTGATCTTGCAGTGTCTGTCATCAGAGATGGAAAAGTCACGGACTGGGAGCGTAGTTTCATTGTCTGTCTTTACAAGTGTAAAGGTGATGCTTTTGACAGAAACTGCTTCCACTGAACAGACCATGAAAGTCCTGGAGAGGATTGTAGAACGCCTCATCAGACAAGTTGTGAAAATTGACGACTCACAGTTCAGGTTTGTCTCAGGTAAAGGCACAACTGATGCAATTTTTGTTGCAAGAGAAGTACCTTGTGGTCAACAAAAAGCTGTACATGGCCTTCGTTGACCTAGAGAAGGCCTTTGACGGAGTCCTCAGGAAGGTCATTTGGTGGGCACTCGGGAAACTTGGTGTGGAGGAGTGGATTGTGCGACTGATCCAAGGCATGTATGCCAATGCACGGAGCTGCATCTGCATGGGAGAAGGATGCAGTGACAAGTTCCAGGTAAATATTGGTGTCCACCAGGGCTCGGTACTCGGCCCACTACTCTTTATTATAGTGCTGGAAGCCCTCTCACGTTAGTTCCGTGCTGGCGTCCCTTGGGAAGATCTCTATGCTGATGACCTTGTCATCATCACAGAATCTCTTGAGGAGTGCATTACAAGGCTTCTGACTAGGAAGGGTGAAAAGGAAAAGAAAGGTCCCAGTGTCAATGCTAAGAAGACAAAGGTGATGATCTGTGGGACTGGGCTGGACATCCTGGAGAGCTCAGGAAAGTTCAGTGTGCCGCACTGGAGTTGGCAGCAACAGCATCCTCTGCTGTAGCTGCAGAAACTGGGTCCACAAGAAATGCAGTGGATTGAAACACATCAAAGAGGATGTAAGCTGCAAGTGTGCACACTGCATGGGTGGACAGGACAAACTAGAGGTGGTAGCATCTTTCTGTTACCTTGGAGATATGCTCTCTGCGGCAGGAGGTTGTGACCTGGCTGCCATAACCAGAGTCAAGGCTGCCTGGAAAAAATTCAGAGAGCTGCTACCAATCCTGACACCATGTCACCTCTCATATCTCATATATTTATTTTCAACATACATTGAACAAGATATATAATTGTGACAATATGAGGATTGTTGGGGTAGGTAATAAGCTAAAAATGAACCCCTTGCCCTATCAAATAGGAAGTTAATATTCCAAACTTGGATTTGAAGTCATTTTTTAGCATCTCTGACATATGTTCAGTCATTGGCTTAAATTTTCTCGAGCATTAGCCAAATTTATCAGGTTTTGTAGTAAAAGGCAAACTTATCAACTAGCTTGACTATGTAAAATAAGTAATTATCATTAGCCATAATCAGTTTTCACTTGCCCTGGGCTTTGGTCTAGTGGATTAAGGCTTAGACTGTATGTTTTATTGAGTTTGAAGGTTAAATATTTCATTCTAATATCAAACTATCCAGATTCATTTCTTTATAATGTATGCTTTTTATATCTTGTGTTTCAATTTGTTATTGTACAAATTGTACTCTCAATGGAGTCTCTGATTGAGGTCTTATATACAGTCAAGTTTTCTTCAATGTAAAAACATGCTAAACCAATGTTTACTTGCAAAGAGTTTAGATGCATAATTATTTTGTGGTTAAAGAGTTATGCTTGCCTTAAGCTTTCTGCAGCCTTATACTGAAATTTCATTATATCTAAATTCCTGTTTCCATGGAAATTGTACATAGCTACACAATTCTCTGTATTTGTTAGTTTAGTTTTTTTCTGATAATTTTTCTGCTTTAGCAGGTAATTGAGTACTGTGTAAATGGTTAGTTGTTTAGCTGTGGTAATTATTCGTTTCTGTTAATGTTTTGTTTGCTTAGGAGGTGCAGTTTAATTTGCTGGTTGGTAATGAATTTCGGAGATATTTAAGTGAGTTCCTAATTTGCTATTTGCTATTAGTCATGTTGTCTGGCAGTTTCCTTGAAATTTATGCATTTTTCATGGGCATGTCTGTATTATTGTTGAGTAAAGACTACATCAAATGTGAGATGAATAATGTAATATTATTTTTTTCCCATGATATCTGAGGGCTTTTCCTATTGGAAAAATTGATATCTTGACTCTGTCACAAAGTTGCAGTATTTTTCAATTACTGGCATGAAGTTCAAATCACTGCCCGAATTTAACACATCTCATGATGTTTTTACAGTGTTCAGTTCTTAAATCAAATTATTTTAAATGATGTAGGGCAGTTGTCAGCCACTTACAGCATCTATATTAACTGGTAAACTGCTAAATCTAGAGATTTTAGCTTTACCAGGAACAGTCAGTAGGTGCCTTGATATGACCTGTACAATATGTTGCTATGGTGCAACCAAAGATGGAAGTAGTCTTATTACACAGTTGTATCTATGCTGCTCATGATTCTGGGTCACCTTTATCAACTCTATTACAGCCATTGCCTGAAAGTTTCCAAGCACTAGCCCAATTAATTATATTATTCGTAAAGGAAAAAATATCAACTAGTCTGATAATATAAAATAAGTAATTTTCACTAGCCTGAATCAGCTTTCACTAGTTCTGAGCTTCTGGCTAATTGGTTAAAGTGCAATGTTTTTTCCCACAAATTTGGGAATATGACCCATACCCCTAGAATTGGGAATTTTATCGGCATTTTGGTTAAATTGGGATAAATTGATGAGCAAATTTAATAACAATAGCAGATTTAACAAGGTTTTTAGTTTCATTCTTCATGAAAATATTTAGTTAAGTAAAAAGAAAGATTACTGGGACATTTTATTTTTAGCTGAAACATACTTACACCTATCTTTTCTTTAAAAAAAATCTTTTTTAGGTTAAATTGGGAATTTTTGATTGGAATTTGGGAAAAAAAGATATTATTTTAGATTCGGAATATAGGCCAAAAACGGCTATGAATTTGTCCGAAAAAAACACTGAGGTGATGACTGGAATAAAATGGTACATATCTGGTAATACTCTTGGTAATGACTACTAGACAAAGAACAAAACAAAACATCTTGATTATTTCTATTTACAATACTTAGAGCTCATATCATACTGTTGTTGAAATAAATCAAAAATGTCATTTAGCTTTTGTAGAAATGTTTACCTAATTGCACCAGTTTGTTAATTAATGATTTTTATGTTTGGATCTATTTCTGTAATGTTTGAGTGAGCTCAGTCATCTGAGGAATTTGGTCTTTAGCTTAAAAATGCAATATTACTTATTTCACCGCATCCCAGCAGCACTAATAGACAGTATGGCAAAACAACGTTAAATGTAGGAATATTTCAGCTTAATTTATTTCTAATGTACCTGGCTATGTTTGTATTAGTATAATGTGATGTGACCATGTTGTTAGTTGATTGTTTAATTGAAATAGAGTGGTGTAGCCTGTTATAGATGGAATCTATGGGAGAATTTTAGAACATCATTTTCACTCTCTAAACACTATAGTCACTGTGAACTGATAGATGGATGTTTCTATTATCTATTAGTGAAGAAAATTGACTTTTATTTTTTAATTATACTGTATTTGATGTGTAATGTTCGTTTTCATTTTCTGTGTTGATTAATGTTATTCCCAGTAAACTTCATAGAAATATACTGGAACTACAGATCCTGTACTTTGATGTACCAATGGTGATCAATTAGGGACTTTAGGCAGTTATCTTTCCCTGATAAAATCTGAAGCAATCCAATTGGTAAGTAGGTCCCTACAGTTGGAATCCTCGGATTTTATCATTGAATTCCTATGTAAGGATAACAAAATATTTCATCTAATATATTTCTTGTTAATGAAGATATGAAAAGAAGTGATTAAATTTGGATAGTTCTTTACCCTAAAAAAAACTTAGCTTGAATTTCAAACAAATTAAATGGTTTACAAAAAAGTTATTTAAGATTAATTTTGGCAAATTGACATTGAAAAGTAAGGGTAAAATCCGAGAAATCCAACTAATTGGACCTACCTATTTGAAAAGTATATAAGTATACTAAAGTCCCTTATTACATGCCACTTTTCTGAACTACTTCACTAAAGCCTCTAAGTTAGTCATTGCCTAAACCTGCCTGAAACTTGAGATAAGTGAAATTTCATACTATTCTAGCTAGTTGATAATTTTGCCTTTTACTGTGGAAACTTACTAAGTAGGGCTAGTGCTCTGAAATATTTAAGGTGTTGACTGAGGTTTTGGTTAGAATTTTGGGCACAGACTCAGAACCTGTTATTTTATGTAAGAAAACTATCAAGCTCAGAAATCTTGTATGTGGCTATATTACCTTGTATCTAGATTATTATACATTGTTTTTGATTTAAGATTTGATCTGGGAAATGTTTGTAGTCAAATTTTTTTAAGTAGTTAATTTATAAAGATTTTTTGAAAGTGATTAAAAGCAGCACAAAGAACTTAGCCAAACCTAGCCAAATATCTTGGGTCTCTACTCTCTCCCTAATAATTGACCAGGGTTTGACACTAACAGTGTCCAGGGGGTTCCGAGGATCCCCAAAATTAATGGAAGGAATCCCATCAATGCTAATTCACCATTTTGAGTTGACTGTTATAAACAAAGCTGAGCCATGTTAAAATATAAACAGTGGCTCATGTACATGGAAATTGGTTTTCTTCCATCTATTGAGCTAAATATGGAATGCCTTTTTTCTGTGCTTTCTTTATTACAAGTATTTAATGGACTGGTGTTTGTGTACATGATGTAACATGTTTGAAGCTAATGGCCAATTTATGTTTTTTGAAAAAAAAGTCAATAATATTTTACCAGATATAGGAACTTAATAATGATTATTGGAACTCTTTCATTTTAGAAGTGTTGTTGTTTTAAAGGAGCTGTCTTTATATGGTGTTATATTAATTCTAAACTTACAACAGTTACTGATATGAGAGGTGTGATGAGGAAAGATTGAGTTGCTTCATTTGTAGTGAACAGTCATTTCTGTTTCTGATGTTGGGAAACCGTTATAAAATTTCTTTGATTTCGGCTTTCAAACAAAAATGGAATTATGGTATTATGATATAATGTTGCATACTTAAAGCTATGGGGATCAATATTATATCAAGGGATCAGCACAAAATTAGCCTACATCTATATTTATTTAATAGTAGTTAGACTTATTTTGTGCTGAATTTTTTATACTATGTCATCTTGATATCAAAGAAATTTTGAAAGTAGTTTGGCATGATTAGAGAGCAGCTATCATTGATTGGTATTGTTGAGGGGAGCAGTCATTATTGATGGGAGTTATGGCCCTTGTCCAATGTTGAGTTATGAAAATGATCTGTGTTGTCAGCATTTAAATGATGTGTAAGTTTCCATGTAGTAAACATTATTTTAACAATTGATGTGACTTGATGTATTGGAAAGCTCCTGCCTCCTGTAAACAATGTTTTTTTACAGACGATTGATGTATCGGAAAGCCACATTGTGAGTTCTCGCTTCAATGATTTTGTGCCTCATAAACTACCTCAAGTCCCTAGCTTTGGCGAGTATTATATTGACTTCCAATTTTTGAATCCACTATCATGTTGTTCGTGCTGTTCGCCTTGAAATTATTTACAGATATGATTTCTGCTTGAGTTGTTCAATTGATTTGTCTATCATCCCAAGGTTTTTGTTCTCATGGGTTGATCTGCCTGATCATTGGAATAAAGATCTTAGAGACTTAGTTAACTGATGGGTTATTGTATGAAGTGTGTTGTCGTATGGAAAGCTATTAGATTTCTAAGTGGCTTTCAGAAAATGTTGTCATCCATAAATTCTTATATCCTCTCATGAAATTCCCTGTCTGCATTAATGGGCATTAATCAAGCAAGATTGGACTTTATAGCTTCTGGTGCCTTTGTTGATTGTGTCTACACATATTTTGATGACATCATTACTTTATGTGCATAAGTAAATGATTTCTGCCTATTCAACTGATTGAGACTTGCATAATTTCTGATATTTGTAAAGATATGAAATTTGCACTTGCCAAAAACTGACAAATCATGAATAGTGATAGCATAGTTGAATAATAGTGAAACTATTAACCAGCCCAACTGCATAGAATAAGTTATTTTGCTAGTCTGAATCAATGTTAACTTGTCCCAGGTTTCAGGCTAGTCTAGTGGGTTAAGAGGCATAGACTGTATGCAAGGTAATTATACCCCCGCTTCGAAGAAGAGGGGGGTATACTGTTTTACCCTTGTCCGTGCGTCCGTCCGTCCGTTACAAAATTTCCGTCGCAGTTTTCTCAGCAACTATAACATGCAGCAGCCTAATACTTTGCATATTGCTTCATCCCATAGTCCCATGTGATGTAAAGCGATTTCATGCTCCTTGCTCATCTACTTCCTGTTTGTCGCATATTTTTAGATTTTTGCGGGGGTATCACGAGTGAGCATTAGCTCACAGATTTACTTGTTTATTCTCATCATGTACAAGAAGTATGTCCAAGTTCATTAGTAAAGCAATTAGTCTAGTAATCTCATGTTATCAAGGTTAAATAATGATTGACCTATCGTCTGGTCTACATCATTATACTATGTCCTGATTTATTTTGAAATTGTCTAGTGAACTCTGTGATGAATATAGTCAATATCCCATGTATAGTTAAAACTAGTGTTTGCTTTATAAGCACTGGCCTGATTTTACATTATTTTTATGATAAATCTCTCAAATTCACATTCTATGAAACTAGTGAGTGTCTGGTTGCCCAGGACAACCCTTTTTTTAGTTTGGGCGACCAACAATTTCTTTTGGGCAACCTAAATTCTGCAATTAAGATATAGTGCTTGCTCTTTAAATGATCTGTTTGGACAACCACTTTCATATCTTAATTTCGTTGACTGAATACTCTAAAATTGTATTTTGACAGAAGGCTCAAATGTGCCTGTGACTTCAGCTGTGTAATTAATGGGCTGAAACTTCCAACTAGCCTATTTTTTTAATCTGCTTTTACATAAATGGGTTATTGTTCTTAAAAGGGATAAACAGGCAAATGACCGTGCCAAAAGTATAGAACCAAGTGTAGTCTTTAAAACCGTATTATTTTAGAACGTAAGAAATCACTTACTAATAACATTTGTCACTTATAACATTCAACTGAACGAATTAAAACATGTGGCATACACAGTGTTGAAAACGAAAGTAGGATACTGAGGGAATCACCAAGCTATTTATAGATTTGTTATATGTCGTACTTGCTGACTTTTATTGGTCGCTTTTTGTCTTATCATCATTCTTAGGCGGTTAGGATAAATTATCTTTTTTATAGAATAATACTAATGTTGCACAATATCAAGCTCTAGTATCTTCTCATCAGTAAATGCATATTTTAACACTAATCTAGTTTTAGCTAACTTTACCCATGTGGGTCTAGTTAGGAAACACCCCAAATATTACAAGAAAATAAAGGAATATTTTGCAAAGTAATATAACAGTGTGTCTGTTGCATTTACAGTTATAAAAATATAATTCAAAATCAGGAAATATGAAGTTTAACTTTTGCCTGCATATCCCTTTAAGACCCTTTCTTGTCTATAACTAGCACTCACCTATCCTTTCAAAAGATATACAACTTCTCTATATACCTTATCAATGGAGGAAATCAACTTTTCTGTCAAATTTTCATGGTAGGATAAAACCATCCTGGGTGGATGTCCAACCTGCGACTCAATCAGACACTAAATTCAAAATCTTGCCCAAAGCCTACTGTGCCATAGACACAGGTTTTATAATGGCAGGTAAATGAATTTAGTTTTCATGGATTATTGTTAAGGTTATAACTTATTGCAACAATTTTTGTCATGACCTTCCACTCTTTGGTGCTTATCAGAAAATCATAAGATATTCTGTGTGAGGTGAATTAATGATTTCTCCATTACAATTTTATATCAGGTAGTTTTATTGGCATCTCTGTTAAGATATTTAATTGGATGTTAATTGTGATCAGATAATATTGTGAGAGATATCTTTATAAATGTTTCATTATTGAAAATTCAATGAACTGGATCCTTTGATTGTACCATGGTTGTTTAAGTAGAAAATGATGTACAGAAGCTTCAGAGCTGAACTGATGTAAATATGTATGATTTATAGGTGTGGTTGAGTTTGTCTTGTAGTAGGGACAGAAAGGCTATTATAAAATAGCATGTTTGTTCACTTTCTAAACATTTTATTGTCTTATTTATGGCTTGGCTAATGTATTTTAATTGTGAGATAATATGGCAAAAGATCATTGGATCATTTCTGAGAGAAAATGTTCTAAGGCACTGATTTTACTTCATTACAGTATACGGGAGATAGAGAGCAAGAGGAGAGGGCGTTTAGATACTGGGTTGTACCTTTGATGGTGAAACATTTAGTTTCTTGTTGCTACCATTATTGGGATAGTTATGGTGCTTTCAAAAATCAAAGTAGAATCATTATAGAAATTCCTTTTTTTACCACCTTAGGTTGAATCCTTTAATGGGCTTAATCATACAATATATTGGAAGACCCAGATAGTATTATCAGTGTCAATTTTCAAAATCTGGCTTATCCAAAACTGAGGAATTGTCAACATTGATAGAAATGTATTGTTCGTTTTTTTCTCAACTGTCAAAACATGAATAATTTCACAGTGAGTTCGTGCTCTTTGTCTTACACTCATGATATTGAGATAGTGTGTAATCATTCACCGTGAAATTATTCAAACTTTGACAGTTGAGAAAAAATGGACAATAGTCACATAAATGAAGTTGGTTTCAAATGAAACTATATAGGGAAATTCTACCTATTAACTGATTTTCATGTCTGAGTACAGTAAAGTTCCACTGAAAGGACCATCAAAATCATTTAATCTTGATAGCAGTATGGTCTTGATATATAAACCTTTTTCTTCTCAAATTAACTGTTTGCAAATTTAGAATAGCAACACAATTGCATGATTTTGCATTAAGCAAGGTTGTTTTTATAGAGGAACTTTACAGTAGAAATTCAAAATTTTGTATGAATGAAATCTACTTAGTATGAAATTAAATTACTGAATCCATGGATGAAAGTTTTCAGCATTAACAGTTCTGTATTCAGTATTTTGAGAATAAATCACAGTGTTTTGCAAGCAGGATTTTTTAGTATTTTTAATACTTTTAACTTCCACCCATGTGAATCTGAATTTTAGCCAGAAATGTTGTTACTTTTCTTTAGGAGGAAAATTGCCATGGGATTTAATATAACAGGTTGAAAAACTGTAAATTGAATCAGCTTGGTTACTTCTATATTCATTAATTGAAGTTGTATAAACTCGAAGAATATTTATTATTGGTCTGGAATGCTATGAGTAAATGGAACACACCAGAGTCCTGCTATAGGAAGAAAATTGCTACTCAACTATGCATTTAACTATCTTGTTATCTATGGATAGAAACTTCTCTACACAAGCTAAATATTTCAATAATTTCCTATCAGTTAAGACTGATGGGCAGCCCACCTGCTTCTTAATTGACACAAGTAATTTCTTCTTGGATTCAATTTCCAAATACTTCAGTTCCTGGTGAGTCTAAAATCTCTTTGTACTGGGGTACAACTTAAGTTAGATTAAGATGATGTATTAAGTCTATACTCGAAAAAAAGAAAATATCAGAGAAATTTTATTTGTTATTAATTTATAAGTTAAGTGAGTAACTGTACTTAAGTACATATGTACAGGGCTAATCATTAGTTTTTAAATCAGGTTGTGTGGTTGGACTATCAGCTATATGTTGTACTTGCAGAAAAAATGTTTCTAGAAGTAACAAGTTGACTGAACCCTAATATAAGTTGTCAGTGTGTAATTTGACCACCTTAAGTATCGAGCCCTGTATGTGTTCTAGCATTCACAGTTAGACACTAACTGATGGGATCCCTACAGAATTCCTAGTCAGTTACTTTGGGATTCCACCTGAACGTTAGGTATTCCTGCAATAAGACAAAAATTTTGGATTCAGGTTTTCAATCACTAATTGAAATAAAAAATTCATGGAAATTTTCAGGGATCCTGACAGAATCCTTAGCTGAGAATCGCTGGAATTCCTCCTCTAAGTTTTTGAGATCCCCCAAAATCCCGGGACACTGTTAGTGTCAAACCGTAGCATTAATTTGCTACCTAAATAATGACTAGATTTAGTTTAATTTTTCTTCTCATCATGTTCAGATATAAAATACATTTTCCAAAATCTCTAGCTGTAGTTTTTAAAGCATTTATAATTAGAGATATTACTTTACTTGATTAGTACTTATATTAAGTACATTTTGCATGATTACTTTAATTTCTCTTTTGCAAAAGTATTCCATTTACTTTTACAGAGTAGTTTATGAAATGCATACTGAGCAAGTGAGTCAACAAATTACATCAAATAAAAAATATTTCAAAATATTGTAAAAGTTAGTATTTTATGTATTTTATATTACACTCTAAATGCTCATAATATTTATTAAAAAGCAACAGTAGAGCTGTTGATTTAATTGTTCTGTGTATTAGCACCTAACTAGCAACACTGTAAACAAAAAATCATGAGATAAACCTCTGGGGACCATGTTCATCTACAAACTTAACACTGATATTTGTAATAATATGCTTACTATATTGTACATGTATTACTATATCATCTTATATTATATAAGATAATGTCTAATACACTGTCCTAGTTATACCCCCGCTTCGAAGAAGAGGGGGGTATACTGTTTTACCCTTGTCCGTGCGTCCGTCCATTACAAAATTTCCGTCGCAGTTTTCTCAGCAACTATAACATGCAGCGGCCTAACACTTTGCATATTGCTTCATCCCATAGTCCCATGTGGTGTAAAGCGATTTCATGCTCCTTGCTCATCTACTTCCTGTTTGTCGCATATTTTTAGATTTTGGCGGGGGTATCATTAGTGAGCATTAGCTCACAGATTTACTTGTTGGTCTTTAAATGCATTGCTGCATGATGCCATGTGCTTTGTGTTTATGATAATGTTGCTGACAAGCTTAATAATTATTTCTATATGGATTAACATGTTTTGCCTTTAGTCATGTTTCTATGTCAATTCTGGATTTGTTTATTAATTCTGTGTAATATAAAGCAGTTGTTAGTTATCATAATGATTAGGTTAAGTTTATGTTTAAGAAAATTTGGTATATTTACAAATACAGTCTGATTAAAACCCAATCTAAAGTTCATCAAATTAGCTTGCAAATATCAGTCTAAAAATAGAAATTATGAAATCAAAATGCTATTTATAGTGCTTCATCTAGATAAAAGCTACACATTGACTGGTTGACACAAAAGTCATTTCGACGTGACCCTCCTAGCGACCCTTAGAGATCCTATACGACAAGGTAACTGATTAAGGAGATGGATAAAAATTTGTAGTCATGTTTAGTTTACCCGAGCATTTAGTGCTGAGGTGAGCTATTGTATAGTGCCTGGCCAGATATGGATGTAAGTGTGCACACACGTCTATCCTTTATTTACTATTTTTAAATCAATCTCCTTGTTAAAAAGCATAAAGCCTTCAGTTTCCAAATTACAAAGATAATTCAAATTATGCCCCCGGGGTCAATATTGGCCCTAGGGGACAACTCATTTAAAATAGGACGTTTTTAATAATCTTCTTCAAGCTAAGACTGTAAAGCGTACAGCTTTCATATTGAACATGTAACATTAAGTCCCAGCTTAAGAAATAATGTCAAAATACATTGTCTAACTACTAGTTTATTGAATTCCCATCATGATATTAAGAGCAACAGTCTGAGCCCATCATTTACTGTAATATCTTAGATTCTATCATATTTTCTACTGACATCAACACAATATTGCTATCATTCATTTCTCATTGCACATGTCATTTATAACAGAGGAAATAGTATGTCAATAACAGTGGTGTACATGAAAACTATATGAGTGAAGCCTTATTGCTGAAACCACAAGAAAACGGTATGAGTGACGCCTTAATTGTTGATACCACTGGTTCAAGGGAAGATCAATCAATCTGCGGGAAGATTTTTCTATGGTTTCTGTGATGTTTTAAAGCCATATAAGATGATCGTTTCATTTTGGTAAATACATGTATCTAAATAATAAGAATTGTATATGGTTTCACATTGGAAATCAAAGAGCTGATAAGCCCTAATAATGTAGCAGAGGTATATTACGGCTCTTGTACTCCCTTGCCTTCTAGCTAGCTTTCATGGCTATGTGGTAGAGTGTCCGCTTAAGACTTGAGAGGTTGTGGCTTTGAATCTTAGCTCCGATTATGGATTTGTTCAGGTTACAATAAGACTTGATATGAAAAATGACTGTTAAAAATTAGACCTGGTTTTATTTGAGATTTTGGCTATGAAAGAGTTTGCTTAAGTTTTTACTAGGACAGTGTTTGGTGAGTTGAAGGCTTGAAAAGGGTTGATTGGCTGTACTCTAAGGCTGGTTTTATCTTGCAGGGCTCAACATTTAAGGTTGTGCTAACAGCTATGCTCCCTGGCAACCTATATTTGGGTTCAGGCAACTTGTTACTAAACATTGATCTGGGCAAGTAAAATATACAGCAAGTCTTCCAGCTTACTTTGAAAATTAATGTTGAGATGTTTCAGATTATGGCAGGCAGTCTGAGACTTGTTCATGGATTGTAATCTCTTAAAGCCCCATTATCAAATGTAACTCTGTTTTTGGAGTGCAAAGAAAACATTTATCCATTTCAAATGCCTCTAATAAACAAGATTTTTTTAATTAAATGCTAATATTGCTAAAATATGTTTATGTTATTTGTTGTCAAAGTGAAAGTAGATTGAAACTGAAAGTAGAATTTGGTTGTCAATACTTAAAATATCAGTTTAAATCACAATATGTTTAAGATTAAGTATAGAAAAAAAATTCTCCAAATTACATAATTAAGCTGTAAAACTATTTTAGATAAGGTACATTGAACATTAGTGTATAAATGAATATAGTGTGCTCTTATTAAAGTACCCCACTTTTTTAAGATATCGACACTTTGTCAAACTTAAAATTAGAAAGCAGAATGGTTTGAACATGTTTCAGTCAGTCTGTACTGATTCTGTAATGAGAAAGAGACATCATACATGTTTGCATGCCTGATGATAGTTTGTGTCTCACGCAAAAGTTAAACATTATTTCTTACATTTTCTAAACTTTATATAACTTTGAAAATAGAATGTAAAAATCCTATAATGTACGTGGGATAGTCTGCTACATACATGAAATGTTTTCTAGCAGAATATATTCATGGTTTAGTCTCTTAGAACTTCCTTATTCAAAACCATTGTTGTTTTGCTATTCTTAAATTCTGAAATACCATGTTTGAATATATCACGTTGCTGTAGAAAAGTATCAGTTTTTGTCTAATTTTGATTCATAATTATTAGTTTAGTATAACACGTTGCATGACAACTCTGATGTTTCAGCTGTTGTAAGGAGTCTTAGAGTATCAAATTTTATGTTACAAAGCCTATGAGATGTTTTAATTTTCTATAATTATAGGTAATGATCAATAATTATTGTTCATTTATAGATTCTTATGTTTCTGCTGTGGCAATTTTCTATGCTTAGGTTTCATATACATGAAGAGTTCATAAAGTTTTTACGCTGTATGTAGGTTGCATTTTGTGTTGGATTTCATTTTCTTTGAAATGAGGGAGTTTTTTTCTATATAAAATTCTGTTAGTTACTGAGTTACATTCGCTACCATGCAGCTTGATTGAGGAGTGGTCAGTCTTTTTTCTGTACATGGGGAAGTGGTCAAAGGCCTTACTTTATATAGAACATTTGCGAAAGTTGAAAGTTGTATCACAATTTCATTGGTAAGAGAAATCCTAGATAAACTCAATATTTAGGGAAAATACAGTCCAACTTGTGCTAACGGCCACCTCCGAATAGCGGGCACCTGCCGACAGCGGCCATTTCGATTTCCCCCCGACCGAAAACGCTCTTAAAAAGGCTGTGAATAACGGCCACCTGTCGACTGCGACCAGCGGCCAGTCAAAACCATCCCCGCGGCCAGTTTAGAACTGTGAACAACGGCCAGACGATTGTTTGAAGACAGTATTTCGTATAAAGGCGATTTCGAAAGCAGGCCGCCATTTTTGTTAAAGTTAAGCTAAAAACCCGTAATCCGATTTTTTCCGGATTTTTCCGATTTTATTAGTTATAATCAAGCTGTAGACAATTTTCTCGTCACCTTATTATAAAAATATGTTAATGTATCCTTTTATTGTTAAATTTATTTGTAAATCGGGAGTAAATTACGTCATGTGATGACACTTTGTTAATTAGTTTTGAATGTTTGGAGACTCTACTAGGTTTGTTTTTCACACGTCTGGCAGTTAGATAAATGTTTGTGACACGCTGTTAATTCCTAAATTCGTTCAACTGTGACCGTTGTATACAGGTAATTTGACAACTGGGATAAGATAGAAAGACTATACAAAAGGTCAAGGTAGTGAGAATTTATAGAGTACATTTGTTAATGTTGAGGGCATAGCATGAAATGTAGCTGCAAACAAAAAATCACTGATTTCTTTGTTTTAGTCATTCTTTGTTCAAAGTTTTGTTTTATTCATTTATAGTCACAACTTCAATAATGATAATGTGAATAATGAATTAAGGTTGAAAATAAAAACAATTTTAATTATTAATTCATGCTAAATTCGTTCAACTGTGACCGTTGTATACAGGTAATTTGACAACTGGGATAAGATAGAAAGACTATACAAAAGGTCAGAGTAGTGAGAATTTGTGGAGTGCATTTGTTAATGTTGAGGGCATAGAATGAAATGTAGCTGCAAACAAAAAATCACTGATTTCTTTGTTTTAGTCATTCTTTGTTCAAAGTTATGTTTTATTCATTTATAGTCACAACTTCAATAATGATAATGTGAATAATGAATTAAGGTTGAAAATAAAAACAATTTTAATTATTTATTCATGTTAATTATGAACTCTGTCTCTCAAGTCTGACGAAACATTGCCCGTTTGTTCCTCCCTCCGAACAAAGGCCACCTGTGAACAAAGGCCACTTTTCTATTTTCCCTTGGCTGGCAGTTGTTCACAGGTTGGACTGTAGCATTATTTCTAGGGCTGTCACGATATAACGGTATACCGGATTATTGCAATACGCAGCTGCGGCAATACGAACTGCGGTACCATTTTAACGTACCGGTATTTGGCGATATTTTTTATTTCATTAGAAAATTCTTCCCTTCGCGAAATAAAAGTAGCAAAGCGTCAGTTTTTATACGCCCGTTTTGAAAAAACGGTCGTATTATGTTATGCTGTTGTCCGTCTGTCCGTCTGTCCGTCTGTCCGTCCGTGGACAATTGCTTGTCCGGATGATAACTCAAGAAAGGATGAACCTAGGTTCCTCAAATTTTTTGTGTTGATAGCCCTTGGGTGGAGGAGGTTCCCTATTGATTTTGAGACCCCAGGGTTAAAGGTCAAGGTCACTGGGACTTAAAATAGGTAAAACTTGTCCGGACAATATCTGTACCACCAATGTACCTAAGTTCACCAAATTTAATGTAAGAGTAGCCCATGTGTCAAAGATGTTCCCTATCAGTTTTGGGGCCCCTGCGTCAAAGGTCAAGGTCACAGTGGCATCATATGGGAAAAAAACTTGTCCTGACAATAACTTAAAACCAATCTACCTAGGATCACCAAATTTTATGTGGGAGAAGCCCATGTGTCAAGGATGTTCCCAATCAGTTTTGGGGCCCCTGGGTCAAAGGTCAAGGTCACAGGGACATCAAATTGAAAAACCTTGTCCGGACCATAACTCAACAACGCCTGTACCTAGGTTCACCAAATTTTATGTAAGAGTAGCCCATGTGTCAAAGATGCGCCCTATAGGTTTATGGGGCCCCAGGTTCAAAGGTCAAGGTCACAGGGGCATTATATGGAAAAACTTTGTCCGGACAATAAATGAAACACCAATGTACCTAGGTTCACCAAATTTCATGTGAGAGTAGCCCATGTGTCAAGGATATGCACTATTGATTTTGGGGCCCCTGTGTCAAAGGTCAAGGTCACAGTGGCATCAAATTGAAAAACATTGTCCGGGTAATAACTCACTAATGACTGTACCTAGGTTCACCAAATTTCATGTGAGAGTAGCCCATGTGTCAAGGATGTACCTTATCAGTTTTGGGAAAACAGGGTTTAGTTTAAATCTTAAACCAGAAGATATCAAATTACCAAGCTGTGACTTCAAATGTTCTATCAATATGTTTATAAAGTCAAAACGGCAAACAATGAAACACTTGTCCAGACAATAACTGAACCACCAATGTACCTTGGTTCTGCAAATTTTATGTGAGGGTAGCCCTTGGGTAAAGGTTATGCCCTATCGGTTTTGGGGCTCCTGGGTCAAAGGTCAAGGTCACAGAGGCATCATATTGAAAATCCTTGTTTGGACAATAACTCATCAACTACTGTACCTAGGTTCACAAAATTTCATGTAAGAGTAGCCCATGTGTCAAGGATGTTCCTAATAGGTTTTTTGGGCCCCAGACCCAAAGGTCAAGGTCACAGAGGGATCATATGGAAAAACCTTGTCCAGACAATAACTGAACAACCAATGTACCTAGGTTCACTAAATTTGGCGTGAAAGTAGCCCATGTGTCAAGGTTATGCCCTATTGGTTTTGGGGCACCTTGGTCAAAGGTCAAGGTCACAGGGGCATCATATTGAAAAACATTGTCTGGATAATTACTCAACAATGATTGAACCAAAGTTCACCAAATTTCATGTGAGAGTAGCCCATGTGTCAAGGATGTACCTTATCAGTTTTGGAAAAACAGGGTTAAGTTTAAATCTTAAACCAGAAGATATCAAATTACCAAGCTGTGACTTCAAATGTTCTATCAATATGTTTATAAAGTCAAAACGGCAAACAATGAAACACTTGTTCAGACAATAACTGAACCACCAATGTACCTTGGTTCTCCAAATTTTATGTGAGGGTAGCCCTTGGGTAAAGGTTATGCCCTATTGTATTTGGGGCTCCTGGGTCAAAGGTCAAGGTCACAGGGGCATCATATTGAAAATCCTTGTTTGGGCAATAACTCATCAACTACTGTACCTAGATTCACAAAATTTTATGTGAAGGTAGCCCTTTTGTCAAGGATGTTCCCAATAGGTTTTTGGGCCCCAGACCCAAAGGTCAAGGTCACGGAGGCATCATATGGAAAAACCTTGTCCAGACAATAACTGAACAACCAATGTACCTAGGTTCACTAAATTTTATATGAAAGTAGCCCATGTGTCAAGGTTATGCCCTATTGGTTTTGGGGCGCCTTTGTTAAAGGTCAAGGTCACAGGGGCATCACATTGAAAAACATTGTCTGGGTAATTACTCAACAATGACTGTACCTAAGTTCACCTAATTTTATGTGACAGTAGACCATGTGTCAAGGATGTGCCTTATCAGTTTTGGGGAAACAGGGTCAAGTATAAACCTTCAACCAGAAGATATCAAATTACCAAGCAGTGACTTCATATGTTCTATCAATATGTTTATAAAGTCAAAATGGCAAACAATGAAACTTTTGTCCAGGCAATAACTGAACCACCAATATACCTAGGTTCATTAAAGTCTATGTGAGGGTAGCCCTTGTGTCAAGGATATGCCCTTTTGGTTTTGGGGCTCCTGGGTCAAAGGTCAAGGTCACAGAGGCATCATATTGAAAAACCTTGTTTGGACAATAACTCAACAAGGACTGTACCTAGGTTCATAAAATTTTATGTGAATGTAGCCCTTGTGTTAAGGATGTTCTCAATAGGTTTTGGGGCCCCAGACCCAAAGGTCAAGGTCACAGAGGCATCATATGCATAAACCTTGTCCAGACAATAACTGAACAACCAATGTACCTAGGTTCACTAAATTTGTTTAGGAGAGTAGCCCATGTGTCATGGTTATGTCCTATTGGTTTTAGGGCCCCTGGGTCAAAGGTCAAGGTCACAGGGGCATCATATTGAAAACATTGTATGTGTAGTAAATCAACAATGACTGCACTTAAGTTCACCAAATTTCATGTGAGAGTAGCCCATGTGTCAAGGATGTTCCCTATTGATTTTGGGGCCCCTGGGTCAAGTTTAAACCATCATCCAGAAGATATCAAATTACCAAGCAGAGACTTCAAATGTTCAATCAATATGTTAACAAAGTCAAAATGGCAGACCATGGAAATAATGCTATATTTAATAAGTAAAATGAATTTAGTTCACCAAATTTTATGTGAGGGTAGCCCATGTGTTAAGGATGTTCCCAATTGGTTTTGGGTCAAAACTGGGTCAAAGATCTAGGTCACAGGGGCATCATATGGACAATCCTTGTTCGGACAATAACTAAACAATGATTGTACCTAGGTTAACCAAATTTTATGTGGATCAGCCCATTTGTCAAGATGTAATGTGTTGATAGCTTTTTGGTATTTGATGTTCTCTTTTGATTTGGAAACCCCAGGGACAAAAGTCAAGGTCACAGGGACTTAATTCATATTGAAACATTTTCCGGACTGTAACTCAATAATAATTGTACCTACATTGTAGGTTTTCCAAATCTTATATAAGGGTAGCCTTAATGTCTAGCATATGCCCCTTTGGTTTTAGGTCCCTGTGTTAAAGGTTAAAGTCAAAAGAAAAATCATGAGGAAAAACCTTGTCCAACAACCAACTTTACCTAAGATCACCAAATTTTATGTATCAATACTCTTTGGGTCAAGGGCGAGAACTTTTGGTTCTGAGGCCCCAGTGTCAAAGTCACTGGAAGTTTGTATGGGAAAACTTTGTGTCGGTGATAAATCAACCATTGCTGTACCTAGGTTCTCAAAATGTTTGCTTTGGATTGCCCTACTGTTAAGAATGGGACCTATTCTGAGATCCTGGGGTCATTGGTCAAGGTCACAGGGACTTTATATGAGATAGAACACAGCATGGACTGCACACGGGCGTATAATGCCCCGCCCAGCGGAGCTCTTGTTCCATTGGTTATTCAATTTGACCTTAGTTACAAAATTTTAACCGATTTTAACGTGTCACAGTCCTAAATGACCATAAATACTTAAAGAGGCTAGATTCTATCAGTAGCTGCTTGTTAAATTTGCATTGTTCTGTTAAATACAGCGGAGGCACAACAAATTTAAAAGCCCACAATATATTGTGGTAGGTATCGCGATACGTTGGCAGCGTATTGCAATATATCGCGATATGCTTATGGTGTATCGTGACAGCCCTAATTATTTCAAAGAAAGGGGAAGTGGCCTGTTAACCGCCCTTGTTATATAAGCACATTCCAACCTCTGCACAATGGCTGTGATTGAAAGGAATTCCAAAATTACACTCATAAAATATTGTATTTGCATTCACTTCTGTCTTCACTATGGTATACAATGTATGTGCTTTCTTTGTATTATTTATATTTTGTTTCTATTCAACAATTTTCCCTTAGGATATTTACTGTTAAAATTTATTGCCTGTTGGTACTAGCATAATTCCTGCAACAGTTAATTTTATATCGTTAGAGCCCTCTCAATGTGCATTCTTATGTTAAACTCTACTGAGACATATTAACAAATTTATAGATATATCTTATCTACTGCAACTCAATTATTTAGAGAAATTTTTAGTCAGTGTTAAATTATTTACTGTGTTTAAGATCTTTACTTAATACTTTAATATAAAAAAATGTTTTGAAATTTCATTCAATGGACTCACAATAAGTTTTAATATCCATTAAGTTAACAGATTTCGCCCCCCTATTTTTTTCAATGAATTTTAATGTAATACAGTATCGCTTCCATTTTTCAAAACATTTTCTTTTCATATTTGTCATAGTATTTTAATGACAATAGATTATCAGAAGGCTGTTTAACTTACACAAACAAAAGTTTAAATGAAACACTGAGTGCATTTGAATAAAGTAAATGTTTAAACTATGGTTAAAATTAAGACCTCAACTATCATGTTTCAGCGATTACTGTCTTTTAACCATTGGTTATCAAAATAGATTTACTATACCCTGAAATATGAAGTAGCCATTTCATGCAAGACGTAATTTAACATTTAATACAAAAAATGTTGTTCACCGGAACAAATTCAATTACCTTGGTATGGTATAGGTTTATATGGTAGGAGGTTACGTTGTATGTTTTAGAAATTTTGTTTCGCTGGTATTGCAGATGTTGTATAAAACATGTATTAAAAGTTAGTAAACTTAACTATAACTTAGCAGCCTTTATTTTCACCTCTAGGAGAGATGTGGCTTGGCCCTTTTTGAGAGGCCATACCGATAGACTAGTTATGCATTGACCAAAGGAACAGCATTTTCTAATGGTTGCTACAGTCTTTGCCTTAAATTTTCTTGACCTCACGTTAGATTTATAATGTTACGTAGAAAAGAGGCATAATTTTCAATTAACCTGACTAAATAAGTCTTTCTCACTAGCCTGAATAAATTTCTACTGGCCCGGGCTTTGGGCTGGTTGGTTACAGGGATGGCTGTTACTATTAATGAATTTCTAACATATTTTTGATAATTACTTTGTCCAGCATTGCACATATGTTGTCTGTTTCCAGACTAAAGTGTATGATTAAAGACACCCAGGAGAGTTTGTCAGCATTGTAAATTAATCTTTAAGAAAGTGTGGTAAACCATTGTCATAGTAAAATGTTACCACCAGTGGTCTATGTTTAAATGGTTTGTTTTGCGCAAGGTTTACTATAACTCTACATTCATCATGTCTCTATTAGCACATTTTGATATATTTTACTAAACATGCATTTTTATTATGGCTTTCATACTTATACAGTTGTCCTTGATTCAAGATAGTACACTTATACAGTTGTCCTTGATTCAAGATAGTACTCTTATACAGTTGTCCTTGATTCAAGATAGTACACTTATACAGTTGTCCTTGATTCAAGATAGTACACTTATACAGTTGTCCTTGATTCAAGATAGTACACTTATACAGTTGTCCTTGATTCTAGATAGTACACTTATACAGTTGTCCTTGATTCAAGATAGTAAACTTATACAGTTGTTCTTGATTCAAGATAGTACACTTATACTGTTGTCCTTGATTCAAGATAGTACACTTATACAGTTGTCCTTGATTCAAGATAGTACACTTATACAGTTGTCCTTGATTCAAGATAGTACACTTATACAGTTGTTCTTGATTCAAGATAGTTTTCTTATACAGTTGTCCTTGATTCAAGATAGTACATTAATACAGTTGTCCTTGATTCAAGATAGTACACTTATACAGTTGTCCTTGATTCAAGATAGTACACTTATACAGTTGTCCTTGATTCAAGATAGTACTCTTATACAGTTGTCCTTGATTCAAGATAGTACACTTATACAGTTGTCCTTGATTCAAGATAGTACTCTTATACAGTTGTCCTTGATTCAAGATAGTACACTTATACAGTTGCCCTTGATTCAAGATAGTACTCTTATACAGTTGTCCTTGATTCAAGATAGTACACTTATACAGTTGTCCTTGATTCAAGATAGTACACTTATACAGTTGCCCTTGATTCAAGATAGTACACTTATACAGTTGTCCTTGATTCAAGATAGTACTGAGTCAGAGCCAATCTCCATTAACTATTTTTTAGACCTCTGCAATTGGATCTCCCAACATTGCACAGAGGGTCATGTTCATATGACCTTTGTATTGACCAATCAATGCATGGAAACATTTATATTAATTGCATCAGAATTTTGTAATTGCTATTTCTTGATCAAGATATGCAGGGGTCTGTGATTGGACAAAAATTTGCAATTACACCACATTCTATAAATAGACTATGTAAAGTATACCATATATTTCTGCCATTTATTGTCAGATCTTGATGAAACTTCATACAATGATAACATACCATGAGAGAATAAGAAAAAAATAAAACTCTACCTGGCTTTATTATAGATTGTTTCCTTTTGTAATTTTTTCCAATCCGGTAGCCTTCATTAACTAATTGTGGCATGTCAAATCTTGCACATGTTTTATTTTACTACAACACAGCATGTAAAATTTAATATTTGAACATTTCATTCAAAGCCAGCAGTTTTTAATAGCACCATGGTTAACAAAACTAACAATAATGTTATCAGGAGATTGTCAAAATGGGGATCAAAATATTGTATTATGGATACTAGGGATTATAAAAAGAATCACCTTTATTGTCCATAGACTATTAACTGGCAGTTTCAGGGGCCAAGTCGTTCATACTTCGAAAAATCCAAGTGTTTCAAAATAGGTTAATCCTATTTTGAACTTTATGTCTTCTTCATCCTGCATAAAGTTTTGATTGAAATTGCTAGTTGTGATAATGAGGTACCTCTAAATCTCAAACTATTACTTACAATGCAATGTAAATGACTCGCAAATAATTTCAGCAAGTGTGAATAGTTCACAGAACTACTCAATGCTTTGTATAAGGAATGTTTACAGCATCAATTAGCCATTAATGTGAGTTTCTTACAAGAGGTTATCTGATCAGAATCCAACCTGTATGACATTGACAAACTTGTTCTCTGTTTCATACATAATTCTCTCACATATGAGATACACAAACTTGTTCTCTGTTTCATACATAATACTCTCACATATGAGATACACAAACTTGTTCTCTGTTTCATACATAATACTCTCACATATGAGATACACAAACTTGTTCTCTGTTTCATACATGATACTCTCACATATGACATACACAAACTTGTTCTCTGTTTTATACATAATACTCTCACATATGACATACACAAACTTGTTCTCTGTTTTATACATGATACTCTCACATATGACATACACAAACTTGTTCTCTGTTTCATACATAATTCTCTCACATATGAGATACACAAACTTGTTCTCTGTTTCATACATAATACTCTCACATATGAGATACACAAACTTGTTCTCTGTTTCATACATAATACTCTCACATATGACATACACAAACTTGTTATCTGTTTCATACATAATACTCTCACATAAGGTTCATTCATATTACTTAATAAGCAAATAACTCATTCATATAATGTAACATGCTAATAATTACCAACAAACCAGACCTGTCACAGCTGATCAGTGAGAAAAAACGACCATAAGCTATCACAGGTGATCAGAGAGGACAAATGACCTTGACATGTCACAGCTGATCAGAGGGTACAAATGACCTTAACCTCTCACAACTGATCAGAGGAATGGTACAGTTTATCTATGCATCAACACAAAGGTTACATTGCAAGCATTTTAATACAGACAGAAAAATAACACAATACTGATTACTTTTTTGCACGGTTTTCCTATTTATAAGAAAACTAGCTAATCACAGGCTTAGTGCAAAACGGTCGTAACTCACTTTTATTTTAAATTGAGTTGTTCATTTTGTGCTAAGTCTGCATCATGTTAAAGACTACATGAATAAAGAATGACATTATTGATTATTAGAAGTATAATTGGTTACATATATTAGCATCTAGCTAAGAGCTCATGAGAATGTAAGAACTTAACTACGACATTTAATAAACAGCCACACTATTTAGTAACACAGTGCTTGTCATTCCTGGAAATCATCTGGCACATAGCTCTGTGATTATTGTAACTTGGCTGATGCTAAGCTAAGTTGGTAGTACTTCATATTAGCTTAGTTATGAACCACGCCAACAATGAAGCTAATACAAACCCTATGTAGGCCTGTAAGCTGTATTCTAGGAATTTCCATACATGTACATGTCTAAGAAGTTAATGACAAGTTACACAAAGAATCAAATATAAGTAAATTATTAGAGCTCATGTCAATCACTTAGTCATTTTTGACAGCCATTTGTGTTAAATGTAATACAATATGGTTGCCTGTACAAACCTTTTAGTTGTTCTAACTTGAAAACAGTGTTAGAAATAAGGCTTGCCCCCTTGCCATGCAAAGTTGAAAATCCGCCGGGCAAGTTGGTTACAGCAGTAGCTGTTCTGCTGGGCTTAAACCCCAATTTTGCTTTAAAAGTCATTATTAGAGAGTTCCATTGTTTGTTCTCTAACTGATTGCAATATATTTGTTCTTTTCAATCTAGTCAATTTTTCAAAATTTAAGTATTGTAATGCAAAAATAAACTGTTTCCTATTAAAAAGAAAATATCAAAGTTAATACTATCAAAGTGATTATTCACTGATAAAAATGGCAAAAATAGATGATAAATGTTGGGGCAACTGAAAGGTACTGAAGAAAAGATAAAGTCAGGTTTAACTTGCCCTATTGGCAAATTGATGTGAAAAATGAAATCTAACACTGGGAGGTTGTTGTCAAGGACAACCAGACTGTTATTTATTTTATAGACAGACTTACAGACATATCAAGGCTGCAAGTAGACATCTATTTTAATAATTACAAGGAAATAAGACTAGAACAACAAAATATTTGTTTTATATTAAATATCACTAGATGTTCATAAATGAGTTTATCAATGATTACATGATATTGATAGAAATAATAGCTATTACATAGTAAATATAATATTCCTCTAGAGATGATGTCAACAAATTGAGACAAATATTTACTGGGATTCACCACATATTACATCTGTTAAGATAAATTATATTTCTATATCAGGAATGAATCTACTTACATACACATGAATTCATATTGAAATTAAATGAAGAAATATCATACTGTTGCAGTCTACGAATTTAGCCAGTGATCCGTGGACCGAGTTCACTGAAATCACCATTGGTCCAGTGAATTTTAGATAATGAGTGGTCGGATCATGTCCACCAACTTTGTGGTACAGCCAACGTTTTTCATATTCAATAAAAAATAGTATCTCTAGTTACATTGTATATTTAATAGAGCTGTCGTTGACTGGGCTCGAAGCAAATTGGCGATATCAATATACTGAGAATCAATATTGAGGATACACCGATATATATTGATACCTTCACTGCAGTACTACACAGACCATTTATGTTGTCATAAACTCATAATAGATGTATATTTGTCATGAATGTTATACTTCCTGTCGACTAGAGCTTTTTTCATCAATGGGGTTGCCGTCAATGTTTAGACCTATCAGTTAATATAAGGACAGCGCACCTATTTCCGTTTACGATCGAAGATTTGTCTCATAAATTTGACCCTTAAGACTAACTTTTATCTATTTACCAATATAGGCTTTATTATCGATATTTAAAAATGCTTATCAATTATTGATTGGAAAATAAATATCTACGATATAGTGAAATCATTGGAATCGTTGGAATCGATGACTGCTCTGATATTTAATGTTATTAATTAATGTTATATTATTAATTTTATGTGGATATTTTATGCTAAATCATTAAAATGGACTTATTTAACATGTCGTTTTGGGCCAGTAAACTTTCACTCGGTCTAGTAAAATATCCATTTTTCTGGACGGAATGTCCAGTGCTTATGAAAGTTTGTTGTGAACACTGCTGTTTCCTATAATTTACTGCATTAAGAATAGCTGCAAATAGCTGTCAGTATCTATGGTCCATTAAATTTTGAAATTAACAGCGTGTCACAAACGTGGAACGTGTGAAAACCCTCCTAGTTGAGTCTTCAAACAGACAAAATCAATTAATTAAGTGTAATCACATGACTTAATACTTGGGATATACATATAATTTTTGACACTTGTACCTTCTTTGACGACCAATAAATAATAAGCTACATAAACACTTCATCCGTTTTACTCAGTTTGTTTTAATTAGGCATTGAGAAGGTTGTCTACAGCTTAATATTAAACAATTACAATCAATTTCAATACATGCACAAGATATTTTTTTTTAAATTTATACAAAGATGAAATAAGTTTGTGAGCGAAACTCGTCCCGTCCATAAATTGCTTTGTTCACGAAAATACCGGAAAATAAAGGAAATACGGCTTTTTTTAGCATTTCCGTTAACGAAATGGCAGCAGGGTCAGAGAGTTTCATAGCCGCGTTTTGATATTATAAGGACGTGTTGCAAATTTAAAGATTTATTTAAGATGTTTAAACCACAATAAGTAGTGATATACCAAATCATAATCTGTTATTTAAGTTATTTAATAAAGGAATGTCATTTAACACCGTTCTGTTGACAAATTAAAATTCTTTGAAAATGATGAATTTTAGTAAGTCAGAATGTGAACGATTCGAAGCAGTTTAATTAAAACTGGTTTAAACAGTCACCTGTTGTATGTAGCCAATCCAGACACGTGTCACTGTATATAAGCTGACTTTATTGTTTCTGCATTTTCAGAAGTAAGATATAAAACTGCAAACAGTTTTGGTAATATTTTTATTCATTTTATTGATAATGTAACATATTGATATTAAATTGATAATTTACATACATGTATGTAACAGAAAATTCACTACAAAATGAATGTGAAAAAAATGTATTCTAGTATGCTATAAAAAGTATGTTATATTGTTCATAGATAACATACTTAACAATCTATAGATATAGATATAACTTACCTCCGTTATAACATACCTTTTTTCTATGGCCCAGCAAGTATGTTATATCCAAGTTTTACTGTACTGTCTGATTGTCTATGAAAAGATTTAGAAGTGTGGTCTTGGTATAAGCTGAATACATTGATCAATTGACTCTTCAGTCTTTGGAGGTGGAAACCAAGCTGGTTTTGTACTAAATGCACTTGAGAGGGAGTTAGTTAAGGCTAGCTTACACCAGATTTCTGATTCTTAAAGTTTGAAAGCTTTGGAGCAGAAATATGGCTACAAAATCGCAGGCTTAGCACAAAACGGTGGTAACTGAAGTTAAAAAAAAAGTGAGTTTCAACTGTTTTGCACTAAGTCCATGAAATGTGTTTCTTTCCTGAAAATTTAAGCTGGATTGTTGGAAACTGTACAATTGATTCCAGAAAAGTGTTTGTCTGGTCAAAACATTAAAAAAAGAAAATTCTTCGCAGGAAATCGGCTTTTAGTATTACACGATAATAGCGCTTGAAGGCATTTTAAATTTTGTCTGACTGTGTGACAATACTTAGATGTATTCCCTTCCAGATGCTTCCTTTTCTTAGAGATTAAAAAATTCTATATTTATATATAATAATACAGTTAAAGTAGAACAAAAGTCTGAGGATTTGTTCATTTTCCACAGTTTATCAATTCTTAGATTATTTATGGCTGTTGAATCCCGTTTCCTGCTTTCTTGTACACTGTTTACCTGTTCTCACTTACCCTATCGCATGGAGCACAGAACTTCTTCTATGGAAGAAAATCATTATTTATTATTAAATTTCTTGACAGGGTGACATTTGGCCTTGGCAAAGTTAGCTATGTGCAGGATTTCAAATTTGGTACCCTAAGGAATGGCTGTGTTGAGTCTCACTGGGGCTGGTTATACTCTTCCTTGTAAGTTGTACAATATGGTTAATTTTTCCTCCATTAATATGGTAAAGGTAGTGGGCTCTGTACAGGAGTACTGATTAATGAGCTGGTCCCTGTTAAATGAGCTGGTCCCTGTTAAATTAGCTAGTCCCTGTTAAATGATTTGTGTTGACATGACTGTCTTTAAACCAAATAATAAAAATTGACACATGTTTAAAACCATGCTCACTGAGTTTAAATCATTTATAGAACAATTTTTTCCTGTATTTTGCGCTGTTTAACTTACGAATTAAAAATGGATTACATGTATATCAATATTTGATTATTTATTAATTGTTGAAGACATGTTTAAGAAACATGCTGGGTTTTTCTTTCATATCTTTCTACTCGTTTAAAGATTTCATTTTGTTTGTAATGTTACTTAACTCCTTTTATATTCTTTAATAGCCTTGCTTGAATCAACATCTTCAATACAAGTGCAGGAAATTATTCTTTTTGTCACTGAGCCGCAGGTTGTGGTTCAATAGAAATCATTTGCAAAACTCAATTTACTGTGAGGTCTGTTTAATTGTCAACTATCGATTTAAACAAGCATATAACTGATGTATTATATTTTCATTACATGTGTTGTAAATCACTTTCTCTGATAGATTCCTCATTAGGGAGATAGGACAGAAATTGTTAAGTTAATAATGTAATATTTGTGTGCAGAGACAATAATTGCTCGTGGCAATACTAGTTTAACTATGTTTGAAGCAAGAAGGACATTGACTAGTTTTGCACTGACCCATCATTTGTAAGGGTAGTCTACCGTTTTCAATTTAACCATGGGATATTTCAGTCAATAAAACATAATTCATATTAAAACATATCTCAACCATTAAATTAAGTGTAACTACATCAATAATTTCATTTCAAATTACTTGTGACAGTTTATAAAGACGTTATTCTGCTTGAAAAGAGCTAGTTTCTTTTGATTTGCAAAGGGAAAATGGTTGTCAATCAGAGTATTTCATTTTTTTTCAGGAAAAAGTTATTTGTAAATTTTGTATTGAGTAATGTATAAACGTGAAACTAGATTTTGAATTGTAACTATGTAAGGTGGATGGACTACATTTTACTTGGACAAATGAGACAGTCTTACATTTTTCTTTTGTCTTTGTTATATTAGAACCCCGGTGAGGTTTTACCCTTCTATTAAAATTAGACAATTTTTTGACAATGTAAATTTTCCTTCATTGATAAAATATATGGAGAAGTTACAGGCCTTGTGGAAGCGTAGGTGAGTACTGGTTATAGACATGGGTCCAGGAAAGCTAGGTTAGGTGTGCTGTCCGTTGTTAAATGACCTTAATTGTGTTAAACATGCCGTTTAACCCAGTATAAAAAACAAAAATCATTTGAGTTACTGTTAATTAAGAAGTAGATGAAGCAATGAATGACTTGTTGTCGTTGACAACCAGTTGAAATATATGAATATTTTAACTCTGAAATTAAATATGTATATTAATACATGAAATAAAAAGATGACAGCTTGTCAGTTATGCATGCTTTCTTTTATAACATGTAAATTTCATCTTTATGAAACCTACATTATATACAAGCCTGCGTAAATTTTCCTGCGTTGACATGTTGGGTAAAAGGTTAACGCAAGTGAAAATGTCAACCTCTAAGTTATTGTACTTTCAAGATTTTTTTTACTTACATTAAAATTTTTACCTTTTTTTTTAACAAAGATTAGTATGTGATATTATATGGTGAGAGCAAGTTTTCATGTCTCTGTATATATGTTACTGAAATAAATTATCTGTTCAGTTCTGTGGTTTAAAAAAAATGGTGACCTATAAATTGTGATAATCTAATGTCAGCATTTTTTGGTTGGGTTTAATGCTGTAGCAACACATTGTATAGGTCATATCATGGCAGTCAGTCAACCTACTCTCACCATTCCTAGAAAGGCTAAATGTCTGGATTTAGCTGTTAACCAGTTACTAGGCACATACTTCCTCAGTGTACGACAAGTCCCCTAAATGATTGAGAATCAGTTAAAGTAGGGAGAATGGCCACAGAAAATATATCTATTACCAAGATCCTCGAAAGTATGTCCACCCAGGAATCAAACTCATGACCCCTCTCTCAGTAGACCTCAGCACTACTATTTGAGCAAGCTAGGCAGTGTGCGTTTTTTTTTACAAAAACTCAAAAAATGTGTATCCACACTAAGTATTGTTTAGTCAAAATAAGTGATTATTTTAGAATTTAGAAAACGGCAGAAAATTAGGACAGGGGCATAATTGGGTTGAACTATTTCTGCATAGGGAGGAGAAAAAAGGTCAGAGAGGCTAGAATAAAAGACAGGATGTAGTGCCTTGCTTTTCTGCTTTAGAATTATCACGATTCAAAATAATACATAGCTAGTAATAACTCTCTGTTGACTTGACTTTATGTTATTTAATGATTTGCAAAGTCAATGTACATACTTTAAGTTGTTAAATTTAAAGTCAAATAATGAATTCATTCTAGTTTTAGCAATGGACTTGTGAAAAATTGATGGTGAAAATTGCCTATTTAACATACTGGGGCTACTTGTTAATTTTGCCATTTACTACATAGCAATAATAGTAAGACATAATGATAATAAAGAGGTTAGTGTTAGTGAAAATTTTAGGCAATGACTTGATATGCTACATGAGTATGTCTTGAGAATACTGGTTTGTTTAACTGGTAGCCATATTATCATATGTCTGAAATATTGTTAAAAGCATTGTATAGCATAGTGAGAACAGTTCAGTCTCTATATTAATAAATATTTATGCACTAGTTACATTCATTTATTATATTTTAAAAACCCTTACATTTATGTTAAACATTAAAATACACGGTTGACTTGACTGGCGCCCTATGAATGAAATTATCAAATACTAAATGCCTCATTAAATCATTATCTCATTTGTTGTTGACAAATCTAGCATGAAGCTTCATTGCATTTCAATAATATCAAACTCTAGGATACTGCAACTAAGATGGGGCACTTGGTTATCGTTTCAGTTCACTGTTGAAAGAACATGTTATGCTTTATTGACACCCAGAGATTTATGTACTGACAAAATGAAATTAAATAATGAAAACATCAAAGTATAGTAAAATTTCACCCAGATCTGAGGGATGATTGTATTTTTGTTGGTATATATGACTGATGTAGGTAAAATTTAGGTAACATTTTTGTACCAACCAGGATATGAATGAATGAATCAATGCAAGGGTTGTCTGCAAAACAGTCTTGCTGACAACCCTTGAATGGTATATTATCGCTCTGTTAAATGTTCAACTTATGTACCTAAACTTCAAGGTATAATTTTGATAATCAGTGCACCCAGAGCTTATTTTCCTTATATAACAGGGGTCTTTTACAGGAGCCCAGTAGGATGACCAAACATAAATTGTACTTGCGTAAACCAAATATTTACTTGTCCCAACAAAAGGTACTTTAAATAAAATTTGAAGGTTATAAATATAGTGGACAACTTTTGGTGAAATCTTGTTGCCTGTGAACCAATAAGTCAGGTCGGCAAAGGCAATCAGACTGCAGTCAATGTCAGGCTCAAAAGATGTATTGGTTTTTTAAATCATTTGATACTAGTTGTTTGTCTAATGTCATTGCTTATTCTTTTATCATATACTATCCCTGTCTCTTTTTATTTCCTGAATTTCTTAATAGAAAACTTTGAAGTGAATCTTTTTATGGAGTCATTGAAACCATCTAAATACAAGATATAAACAACATTAGATATTTACCAGATTTCTTATAATTTTTAATGGCTTAAGGCATTATCTTAAGAATTGCTAATGTTTCTTTCTAGATATTACTGTATATTCTCACTGAAATGCTTTCATATACAGTCTTTTAATGATAAATTTTACATAATATCTACTTAACTGTGTTTTTGTCTTCATTTGGATTATAATTTTCACCAATTTTTTTTCACAGGATTTAATACTCATTCCATTTAGTTATTAGATTAAGATGGTTTACTAAACTAGTCTTTGCCTTTTTCTTATCTTGTAGTATTTCCATGTATCCAAATTAGCGATTGGCTGCCACTCTTACAAACTTTTTTTATGCTAGTTTGTAATACATAAATTTATCTCATTATGAAATTGGCTTACAATCTCTAAATATCTGTAGGAAATTAGTAAGAATTTTGATATGTTTGCAAAGGTTGTTCCAATATGGCATCTGAATATGTGGAAGGTTATTTGTAGTGAATAGCCAAGGAGTTCTGAATGAATAAAAAATCCTGCAATATGGATTGGTTTGGTTTGTCAATGTCTTGTTGAATATGACACCAGTCCTTTTTTGAGTATTCATTATCAATTATAGATAATTAGTACCTAATTTATGTTATGTTATGTTAAATTTAGATCATGTTTCACTATTTGTCTTGGTATAGAAGTGCTGGTTTCAAGGGCAACTAATTGTTTAAAAAAATAATGAATGACAATTTTCTTCTAGAATTTATTTTAACCCCGAGTGTCTCAATTTTATTTACAGTGTATTATGAGACATTGTATTATGGTGTAATTGATTTATTGAATCTTAATTGCTAAATATTGATGATAGTTTTATTATACCCCCGCTTCGAAGAAGGGGGGGGGTATACTGTTTTACCCTTGTCCGTGCGTGTGTGCGTGCGTCCGTTACGAAATTTCCGTCGCAGTTTTCTCAGCAACTATATCATGCAGCAGTCTAATACTTTGCATCTTGCTTCATCCCATAGTCCCATGTGGTGTAAAGCGATTTCATGCTCCTTGCTCATCTACTTCCTGTTTGTCGCATATTTTAGATTTTGGCGGGGGTATCACTAGTGAGCATTAGCTCACAGATTTACTTGTTTTATTCCTTGTAAAATGATAGCTTGTGTTGTAAGATAATTTATTCTAATGGTGCAACAGTAAATTCAGTGGTTAGTATGCTGGACAAGTTTCTTAATTGTTGAATCAAATTGATCAATTCCTCCTAAAGGCTCTGCCTTTGTGGAGTTTTGTCATAAAATAACTTCTACAGCCATTCTCCCTTCTACCACTGACTCTAAATCATGTAGGACAGTTGTCAGTCACTGACAGAAGTATGCCGCTAAATCCAGGGATTTAATATTTTCAGGAACGGTGAGTAGGTTGACTGACTGCTGTAATATGACCTATACAGCATGTTACTATGACATAAAAACCCAATAAATAATATAAAATTATTCATTTTCACAAGCATGAATCCATTTTTGCTTGTCTCAGGTTTCGTGCTAGTGGGTTAAGGAAATGACTGCATCCCAGGTCAATTTGCACTAACTATACATTTTAGAAAAAATCTTTGCTGATTCATTGGCTTGTTATTTATCAATGTCTTGAAATATAAAAAATGTTAATAAAAGTATAAGAAACAGATGGAACTTGTTGTCAAGTACCGTGGTAACATTTCTTGAAGTGATAAATTTTCTAGAAATGTCAACATACTTGAAGGGTGCAGTCCAGTTGTTAGATGATTGATTTTCATGTTACTTCATAGCCTAATCAATAACTTAATTGTCCATATGCAAACTGATAAGACAGGACTTAAGAGAATTCTTGTATTTTATAGATATTTGTTAAGTTCTTGATGCCATGGGTTCTGTCTGTCAATGGGCTTAACAACAGTCTTAACACAAATATTGATGGAAAAAAATGGTCGAGTATTTACAAAGCATGTTTGTAACAGAGAACAATATCAATAGGCTATTGCAAAACTGGTGTAACTTCGTGGAAAATGAAGAATGACATAGACCAGTTTTGCACTGACCCATTGACACGATGTTTACATTGAGAGATTGGTTGTTTTTATATTAAGAATGTATGCCATGTTTGTTTGAGACCCACTGGTGTTTAGCGATAAGGTTTCTTTTTGATTTACAGTTATTTAAGTATTGAATTGAATGCCTGGTAATCAATTGTTCTTAGTTGTCTGTGAGTGGGTGACAATGGGAATCATATCAATATTCCATGAGTATGTGCATGGATACAGGTTTTCATGGTTTTAGAATTCAAGATTTCTAGAGTTCAAAATTTGTTAATACATTTGTATACTTGGCTGTATGTTTTCTTTAGGTATGGAGATGTCAAGGTTTTCATTATCTGTTCAGTAAAATTCTGCTATAAACACTACCTTTGTTATTGCAATATCATGCAAATTGTATAGTGCGACAATATTAACCTGAGCTTGAACTACCGAATTATAATAATTACACACTTCACTTACAGTAAATCGTGAGTTTCCGTATGCATTTATACGGTTATGCACGTGTTTATAACAACATATGTGACTATAAATCAACTTAGTAAAAGTGGCATGATATTGTAATTTTAATTTTAGACGCATTAGATTTTGGGTAAACAAGTATTGTTCGTTTTTTCTAAACTGTCAAAGTTTGAATAATTTCATGGTGAATAATTACGCACTATCTCAATATCACGAGTGTTAGACAAAAAGCACGAAGTCACCGTGAAATTATTCATGTTTTGACAGTTGAGAAAAAACGAACAATAAGTCCGCAATATTATGGCACAGTTTTAAAGTATTTATTCTAATGAAAACAAAAATAATTGTTCAGAACGTGTATTTTGCCGAAAGCTTCCGATAAAGTGCGATTTACAGACGAAGACGAAAATAGACTGTAAATACTGAGTTTAATATATTCTTGCATAAAGGTCAAGTTCAGGTTAATTCTGTTGGACTATAACAATGTTTTAGTCTCAAATGCTTAACTTGAGAAGAAAAATTTTGATGTATAAACCCCACTGATTTAAATACTTGATTTTTGTTTGATAACCCCCGTACATAGCTACATATGTCCATTTTTATTGATCTTGAGTTAAGAAGTAGTGTAGTGAGTATTTAAATCAGTGGGGTTAATGTATGCGCCTCTAACATTTGCATAAAATTTAACAATACAAAACATGTGAAGTTAGTTTGTTTGTTGGGTTTAACGCCCTAGTAACACATTGTATAGGTCATATAATGGCAGTTAGTCAACCTACTCATTCCTCCTAGAAAGGCTAAAGCTCTGGATTTAGCTGTTAACCAACTACTAAGCTAGTACTTTCCTTAATGACTGACAACTGCCCTACATAATTAAAAATCATTGGTAGGAGGGAGAATGGCCGTAGAAATAATTTCACGACCAAGCTCCACAAAAGTATGCCCCGCCCGGGAATCGAACCAACGACCCCTTGATCAGTAGACTTGTGTGCTACCAACTGAGCTAGCCAGGCGGCTTAACATGTGAAGTAACTTATATATTGTTCTACTATAAAACAATACAAAGTGCATGAAAGAAACTAAATGTTGTACAATAAAGTTTTCTTTTTATTTTATTGTCCAGTAATGTGAGATAACCATATTGATAATGTTGTATTGATCCAATCTGTCTACCTATGTGACCAGTACAGACCATTGTAAACTTTTGGTCAAGTGGTCTAAGTCTCTTCTTAGTAATAACCTTACCAAATAATATACAAGGATTTTGTGTTAGTTATCTAATATCTTGCTTTTTTGTCAATTTATGAAGCAGTGTAGTATGTTTCTTTTTGTTGGGTTAAACACCATTGCAACGCATTGTATAGGTCAGTTAACCTTCTCCATGTTCCTGGAAAGGCTAAATCTCTGGATTTAGCCATCAACAAGTTATTAGGTGCATATAGTGTGATTAAAACATAAAGATAATTCAGCAGCTTTTGACACTACTTTGAAGTTAGCAGCTTATAGCACAGCTAAAATGAAGTAGTTGGCATACAGAACCACTTCGAAATAGCAGCTTATAGCACAGCTAAAATGAAGTAGTTAGCATACAGAACCACTTCGAAATAGACAGCTTGGTAACACTTTGAAATTGACAGCTTACAGTACCATTTCAAATAGGCAGCTTACAGCCCCCCTTAAATATAGGCAGTTTTAAAGTCACCCTTTCAAAAAAGCATCTAACAGCACATCTTTGAAATAGCCAGCCTACAGTCTCCCTTTCAAATAGGCATCTAATAGCACCTCTTTGAAATAACCAGCATACTGTCCCCCTTTGAAATAGGCATCTAATAGCACCTCTTTGAAATAACCAGCATACTGTCCCCCTTTGAAATAGGCATCTAATAGCACCTCTTTGAAATAACCAGCATACTGTCCCCCTTTCAAATAGGCATCTAACAGCACCTCCTTGAAATAACCAGCATACTGTCCCCCTTTCAAATAGGCATCTAATAGCACCTCTTTGAAATAACCAGCATACTGTCCCCCTTTCAAATAAGCATCTAACAGCACCTCTTTGAAATAACCAGCATACTGTCCCCCTTTGAAATAGGCATCTAAAAGCACCTCTTTGAAATAACCAGCATACTGTCCCCCTTTGAAATAGGCATCTAATAGCACCTCCTTGAAATAACCAGCATACTGTCCCCCTTTGAAATAGGCATCTAACAGCACCTCTTTGAATTAGCCAGCACGTCTTGAAAATAACCAGCATACTGTCCCCCTTTGAAATAGGCATCTAACAGTGACCTCTTTGAGTTAGCCAGCCTACAGTCACCCTTTCAAATAGGCATCTAACAGTGACCTCTTTGAGTTAGCCAGCCTACAGTCACCCTTTCAAATAGGCATCTAACAGTGACCTCTTTGAGTTAGCCAGCCTACAGTCACCCTTTCAAATAGGCATCTAACAGTGACCTCCTTGAGTTAGCCAGCCTACAGTCACCCTTTCAAATAGGCATCTAACAGCACCTTTTTGAAATAACCAGCATACTGTCCCCCTTTGAAATAGGCATCTAACAGCACCACTTTGATAAGGGAGCAATCAGCACCATTTTGAAATAGACATCTTGCTGTTTATGCATTAATGTAGTGCTGAGCTTGTCATAAAACAATTTGTGTGTTACAACTTCTGATGTACATATATATTAAACCCACAATTGTACTTGATTGTTTAAAATTCACTTGAATTATTTTAAATTGATCGTCATGGAAATTTAGATTTGCATCAATTTATTGTAATGATTCACAAACAGAGACATAGCTTGATTGTCTGTAATTTTGAGAGGTTTTAAATTGAATTTGACATTACATATACTTTCAAGTGAAAACAGTGAAATTTAATGAGCTTTACAGATAAGCATATCGGTTTGGCCTCAAAACAAGCGAGTTCTTACTGAGTCGGTGAGTTTATGTAGTTCTTGATAATGACTTTAAATTGTACAGAAGTTTTCTGACTGTTTTTGAAAAATGAGATTTAGATTGGTCTGAGATGTAAATGTTAGTTTGTAACAAAACTTTTGTATCATTGGTGATGTTAAGGTGGGTATGCAACCTTCAGTCATGATTGAGTTTTATCCGTAATCTGTTGCCGAGGTTTTGATCGCAGGTTTCTGTAAGCTTTGAAATATTTCTTGCTCAAATTTTAGGCCATTGGTTCAGTCAATCATTGATCTTTTCATACCTAGGTTTTAGATAATTACACAAAGAACTGTTTAAAACATGTTGGGCTGTTATAGAATGACTCTGACACACTTACTTTGTTTTTTGTTCCATCACTCTCTAGTTGCTCTGTAATGAATTTAAGCATCTGACTTCCATGAAAAGGCATGTGATCTGCCTTGACCAGGATAAGTGTATGTATTGAACCAGAATTGGTAGATTTTAAATCCAGTGTTGTAATTGGCATTGCCTTTATTAGCTCACCTAAGCACAAAGTGCTCAAGGTTAGCTATTGTGGGGGGGGGGTCTGACCAATGTGCATTAGTGCGTGTGCATGCATGCATGTGTGCATGCGTGCATCCGTCTGTCGTCAACAATATCTTGAAAAATCTTCTTGTCAAAAACCATTGGCTCTACAATTATTGAATTTGGCATGTAGCATCACCAGAAGGTCCTCTACAAAGATTGTTCAAATTACACCCCTGGGGTCGAAATTGGTACCGCCCCAGAGGTCACAAGATTTACATACAATTATATTAGGAAATGTCAAAAATCTTCTCAAAAAACGTTAAGGCCCAGAGCTTCAATATTTGGCATGCATCGTCATAATAAGGTTTTCTACAAAGTTTGTTCATATTATACCCCTGGGGTCAAAGTTAGCCCTACCCCAGGGGTCAAAAGTTTTAAATAGAGTTATATAAGGGAATGTAAGAAGATCTTCATCTCAAAAATGACAAGGCATAGAGCTTTCATATTTGATATGTGGTATTATCTTGAGGTCTTCTTCAAAGATTGTTCAAATTATGTTTGTGGGTTCATAATTGGCCCAGCCCCAGGGATCACTGTTTTCATCGGCTAAATCTGTTAAACAAATTTTTGTCAGATGCCCTAAGCATCTATTTCTCAGGTGAGCGGGACAGGGTCCTCAGGACCCTCTTGTTATTTAGCACTAGCCCAATTTATTGTTTTATTTATAGCCCTATTCCATTTTCACCTATCCTAGGCTTTGGGATAGTTGGTTAAGGTGTTGAATTGAGTTAGTAAAATGTTTTTGTGTTTCTCAATGAACTTAATAGTAAACAAATTGGGTGAAAGTTTTCAGGTTTTGGGGCTAGAGGTGGAAGGCATTGACTGTTGTACCCACTGGACATTAACCACAGACCATCATAAGTGTCATATGGGCTGTTAAACATAAGTATAACAAATATAACTGGTATATTCATGAAATTAAAAGCTGTTAAAACTGTCAAGTTTCATTGCCATACATAAACAGATAAATCTTGTGTATAGACTTGATGTAGGTGAAAATTTCTAGAGTTGTAAATCATTCCATATACTTGTCTTAGGATACATTAGACAGTTGTTTTAAATCATTCATTAATTTTATACGATTTTTATTTTCACACTAATTAATTATTTATATAAGTTTTTTATTATTATTTTTTTAATTTTTGTATTAATTAAATTTCATTTGTGCATGGTGGAGTTTTTTTGATGTTTTTGACTGGTAATCTTTGAATGGCCTATGGGATATTGACCCCTACTCATTGACAACCCAAGATAATCTACAAAACACCTATTAGCTTATAGAAGTGACCTAGAAAGTTATTTAGTGATTTTTTTTGAACTCATAAGTAATACTGTATCATAGTATCTCTTTCTGCATAGAGGATCAAACAATGATACATCTATTGACCATGTGTTGTGGGCAATAATCAATTTGCCATTCAGTGATTACTTAGGTTGCCATGAAAATTTTTGAATTTTAATAGTGTAATTATATTTATTTCTGTATAACCAAGTGTTCCATATTGCTTTGTAGGAGCAGTGTTCCAATAGCCGGACACCTGCTTTGAGACTGATAGGTCCTGGGTTGGAACCCCTCAAGGGCACTGCTAACTTCCTTGTGCAAGAAATTTGCCTACAGTTGTTCCACTCAACTGTGAGGTGTAAATGAATTACTGTTAGGGATCACCTGCCTGAAAGAAAATGATCAGGGATTATCATACAAAATTGTCGGCTGACAACGGATATGGAAACAGCACTTGAACTCATTTTTTTCTTTTAACTTTGGTTACCTTGAAAAGCATTTTAATTTTATAAAATTATTTTTTATATATATTGTTTATTTTCAGGTGTTTTACTCACCTTCTATTGTATGTTACTATATCAACTGACGTGTGTTCATTTACAACTTTCTCCTTCTAAATTGTGTTCATCATCTCTTCATCTTGATATTCTTCTCTCATCAACGTTACATGTAAGTATACTTATAACTTAACTACAAATATGATACACACTGTGGTTCAACCCTAGTTCCCTAGTTGTTGCTGATGTGCATATGATTTAGGCTCTGTGCTGTACTGAGCCCATAGTGCATTGTTGCTGCAGAGTAGACTCAAGCTCTGTACTTTGCTCCATGGAGGAGAAGCATTGTAGAAGCTGTAGTCCATTGGTAGAATTCTCACTTTGAGATTGAAAGGTTCAGGATGGTGTCTACCTTGAGAAGGTACCATCCTTTCCTTATAAAGAGGAAAATACTCTTTGAATTTAATGGAGTATTACCTGCAATAGCTGGGTTTTGAATCAGGTTAGACAGATTTTAAGCTGGTTATGCTAATTTAAAGCATTGCAGCATCGTAATGGCTCATATACTGTGGATTTAAACTCCATTGTGACATTGTCCTATGTGTATGAGAACTCTTACAACTCAGGAAAATTTTTGGCTAAAACCTTTACTGTTCCATCCCAAAAACATTAGTTTTTAGGCTATGATCATAGCTGAAGTCGCTGTTATTTTTGGCCTGAAAACAAATCCCCTGCAGTAGCCCTTTTTGTGTATTTTTGAAACCTGAGTTAAAATTATGTCAAATTTTGTTCAGGCTACCTTAAAATTGTGTCATCCATGTGAAAATTTAGTTAGGTACAGAAATAGTGTAACTTTAGCCAATGTCTGTATGTGTTTTAGATGCTCTGTTTAGTTAACTGTCACTAATTATAGGTTGTAATGTAGGCAGAGGGGTCTACCAAGATTGATTAATTTAAAAATGTCTCCATGTAATCATTATATAAAAACTTTGAATATAAACCTGGAGTTTTAAGTAGCTAGAATTTATTCATTTAGCACAGTTTGTATTCATATTCAAATCCATGGTATTTTAATAGCATTGTTAGGCTGACTGACTAACCCGAGATTAGTTGCATAAATCTCCTGTGGTTTCGTACAAGTATGATAATGAGATGGATTGTGGGTATCTCCTCAGGAGTCTAAACTATGCCATATTTGTATAAGAGGGTTGTGTGAATTATGAACGGTCTTTTCTCTATTTATCCGCTGTAACCACTGTGAGATTATTTTTACATCGTATTTAATCAGGGGTTGTTAGTACCTCATTACAGGAGAGTACTCTTATATGTTGTCCTGTATCCCTCAGCTTGAAACATTTTTGATGTATATGCGTACACAACAAAGTATTTAAGTGTTATTTCTAATTATGGCCTGGTTACCATGGTGATCTGATAGTTAGTCACATCTATCAGGTTCATTTTTCCTTGTAGAAATATAATTATCAGTATTTATGTGGTGATGTGCTTGACATTTTCGTTTCAGTTTATTTTGTATTACCATTTTTAATTTTTTCCTGAAAATATTTTCTCACACCTTGTTTCAAGCTGTTTTTACATAAAAGTATACTAAAGAGTTTTAGCTTCAAGCTGTTTTTGACTGAAAGTGTACTAAAGAAATTTCTGACACTGTTGATTTCTGTTATAATTCTCCTCAGATTTAAATCCTATAAAGTGGAAGATTCAACTGTGTTTGCTACAAGGCTTCTTTTATTTCTGTCTTAAATGGAATTTATTTTCTATGTTTTTTTTTTCTTATAGCCTCTTAATATAGAGTCTTTATTATTATTCTAAATCGTTCCTTATATGGATCTACTTGTATGCTCACAAGATGTAAAACAGACTGTTCAGTCCTAAATTTTTTACTGAAATTTCAACTAGCTCTATTATATTATATAAAATAACACTAGCCCTAATCAATTTCTGCCAGGGTTGAGCTAGTTGGTTTTGGGAATCTGTCAAATAGGGATTCTCTCTAGGGTTTCATAATATAATAATCATCGATTATATAAGGGAAACATTTACTCAGGGTTTTCCTTCAGGATTTTCGAAAATATATGACATTTAGTTGCAATGGTTTAAGTTATTTTGTTGCATGCAACAAAATATTAAATCATAAATAATCAACCTATAATTAGTGGTTTGGTGGTTGTTTTTGTTTAATAATAAAATCAATTTTCAGACATTTTTCGTATCAATGTAGTATAGAAATGAAGCTATATATTGTCCAATAGTTATGAATTCCATGTTGCCGACCAAAAATATCAACACAGATCTCAATGATTTACAATAACAAAGTAGTAGTAAAAATGTACCTATCATGGTTTAATTAGGAAGAGTTTTATCCCCATGAAATGTTTTTTCTTCGGAAATATTAATTAATTAAAACTAGTATGTCTCATTGTCAATAACATGTATTTCGACAGTAGCGATAATCGATTATTAAACTTCATAATCGATTGTCTCCCTCTTTTACTGAAATGATCGATTATCGATTATAATCGATCATCATTAAATCCCTAATTCCCTCATTTTGATAGTTGGGTGGCTTTATTGATAGTTACTGTTACTAAGTTTGTCCTATCTTGTAAAAGTCATAGATTTAAGCAAAATAGACTCAGAGTACAATTTGTTCAGTAATGTGTGTTTTGTAAAAGGAATTTATTGAATAAGTTATTAGCAATAATCATAATGTTTCCACTTGATTGTAACCTATATTTTATCTTAAAATAATATATGACATTTTGATAGGTCTATATATATCTAATATACTAGATGGGAGCCCGTGCAAGCACGGGCTTCAGCAAACTCCTCACAGTGCTTAAGTCACGCTTTGCTACTTAATTTT
The DNA here is from genome assembly GCA_025267735.1 of Mactra quadrangularis. Lineage (NCBI taxonomy): Eukaryota > Metazoa > Mollusca > Bivalvia > Venerida > Mactridae > Mactra > Mactra quadrangularis. The sequence continues at coordinate 52,746,684 of CM046309.1, read as the reverse complement.
ATTGATTTGATAAAGGGAGATAACCGCTGTGGGGAGTTTGGTTTGACGTGTCTATTTTTAGTTTTATCTATTTTTAGACACACAAAAAACCATTTTTTTGTTGATTTTTGGCAGTTTTTGCAAATATCAAGAGGCTTTGTCAAAAAAGAATTTTCAACTTGATATGCCGGTATATATGTGCTCCAGCGACAAACAAAAGATTTATTCGAAGCTGCGCAGTTTCTTCCACAAAACAGGAAACTCGCAAATTTAATAGTATAGATTTATTATTTGAAGTTGCACTGATCAATTTATTTGTTCCTGCATCTTGCAAACACCTTTTACTATGCAAGATACTTACATTTGGTATTATTTTAATCAGCTTTCAAGTTTGACTTTTCAAAGAAAATGAGAGCTTATGCTATCACTTTTGCATCTTATGCTGGTTACCAGTTTCTCTATGCCACAATATTATGATATACTAAGTTATATAAAAAAAATCTGACATTTTTTATTCAACAAGATACCCATGCTATTACAACTAATTACCACTACTTGACTGTAGTCATATAACATTACTTTACTAATACCTTTTATTCATTCTCATATTTTGATATGTATAACATGATAGTGAAGTACAGTGAAACCTTTCCTTAACTCCTGACTGACTGTTAAACAACCACCTCTCAATGGTGATGACATTAGAGTCACCATTGTAAAGCCTTTTAGTGATGAAAATTACTCTCCTTACTCTCTTATATTAGTCAGCTCATGATATCAGCATATTTTTATCAAAGTGCTAGAAAAGTCACAGTTGCTATGATATTCTTATAAGAAATAAACCATCCCACTACAGTCATTTCTTGATAATAGATCACTCATTTGTTTCCCCGCACCCCTTCCATCTCTAGGGTGATCTCAATGAAAAGCTTGGTATTTTTACCTTTGAGATTTTTTTTGCATTGATGGACAACTGCAGGAGTTTTCCAGTACAGCTACATGGATGAAAGTTTTCAGTATTAATACTGATTTCAGTATTTTTAGAATAAATTACTCTATGTAATTTATATGAAATCTGATAATTTCAGTATTGTGAAAGTAGATTTCAGTATTTTCAAAACATTAACTTCCACCACAGGCTGTTTGTATAAAAGTGTTTCACTGTATTTTTGATCTATCAGTTAACATACAGTTTTATCATAAAGGTATTGTCATAGCATCATTTAAAATAGTGAATATGTCAGTTAGTATGACATAATAAACTTGTAAACGCTTGTCTTACGACTGTTTAAACTCTCTTTTAAGAATCAAATTCTCATAATTTATCATAAATTTTACCTATTACGTGTCAAAGTTATTGTTATAAAAATGTGTTTTGGTGTACTCAAGGCATACAATCGTGCTGTTTTAAACAGTACACTGCCCTCCAAAAATTCCGTCACATTACAATTAATTAAATTGTTACAATTTCCAAGTTCAAGTTTGAAGAATTATTATGTTATTGTTTATTTTATTCATGCAATGAAAACAAAGTTTTATTGGTACAATTTATTAGCCGGATTTTTCAACCAAAAAATTGGGCTAATAGTTTGACGAAACATTGGCTGGTGGATTATCAGGCAGGCAGGTGGTTGGGCGTGTGGGCGGGCGTCCAATGTTGTTAACAACTGCATTAAAGTTTTTCTGTTCCATATATTTCTGCCATTTATTGTCAGATCTTTATAAAACTACGTACAATGATAACATACCATGTGATGAACAGAATTGGAAAGTAACCACAACTCTACCTGCCTTTATTATGGATTATTTCCCTTTGTTATCTTTGCGTTAAAGTTTTTAAATCTGGCTTTAATGTGGTTTCCACATTACATTTCTTGTTTTTATTGGCTTGGAACAACAGTGATCTATCATGTTCTGAAACTATGTTCTATGTATCTCAATGAACCAGTATTAAGTTTGAGATATTTATGTTATTTCACATTCAAAAGAAAAAAGTACTGATTTTAAAAAGCAAACTAATAGAACATTAAACAATAAAATGCTTTTACATATTTTTGAAACTCCATCTAGTACAATGTAAATTGTGAATGTGTGAAGGAACTTTTCGAGGGCAGTGTATATGAGATATTATGATAGTTAAATGAATGCAAATACAATTTGTGAACAGCCTATACAGGGTACAATAGAATTTTTCAGTTATTAAGATTGTATTCTCATTCAATAGCTAATCTATTCAAAATTTGCCCTATCATTTCATATAAAATGGGGGTTTAGACGATGTATTCATAGCTTGTTACCTGCTTATCACGGTTAATATGTGTCCTACATTGATAAGTGTTGGGAAAAGGTCACCATTCTATTATAGTTACCATTGTATGTCAAAAACTGGTTTCCAAATTTGTGAACAACTTTAGACGTTTGATACATTGATATCTTATAGTTCCGATCTGAAACCATTTGAACGATGAATTGATGAAATGATCCGAGCGATCTTATAATATGTGTTTTTTAACAGATTAATCCTTGAGTGATTAAGAATGCCTCTATGCTATTATGAAATCATTGCGTTATTGTTCTTAATCATTGTATTAAAAATATAAAATATTTTAACATAGATAAATCAATTATTTAGATAAATCGTAAAGGCCATTGAGACCATCTTAGGGTTAGATGTTCTGAGTTGTTAATTCGTAATACGATACGAGGAATCAAGCTGATTGGATCAAATTTATGATTGTATGAATTGGGTGCGATACTCTGAGATACTCTGATATTGGAAGCATTTTATTATTGTAGTAATGTAATACAGGTATTATCAGCTATTCTGTGTACAAAATACTTAGTTGATCAATCGTGGGGAATAATGACAAAACAGTTTTTTTTTGTATGTAAATATTAGTTAGCCGAATGTGCCTGAGCAAGTGTCATACGGTATATAAAGGTAGCTATAACAAAGTACTGGTGATACTTAGCTTGAACAAGTTTCTTTTATCATGTGTCCAGATCTTATAATGTGAGCTTTAACAGGTTCAAATAATTCAGCCATAGTCCTTGTATAGCGATCCATCAGAATAGAAAGGTTGTAACTAGGAAAATGTGTTTTTGAGAAAACAAGAAAAAACTGTGTAAAATTTTCAAATGACTATTTTCTGCTAAAACCTGCCATATTTTCAAGAATTTGGTTCTTACTCTTTCAATTAAACATTCCATGAGTAACTTACTATGTATCAATTATTGTGTAAATGTACAAAATCTACTAAAAACTTAAAACTACCTTTTAAGACTAACGTTTCTTCTGTACATGTTTTGTATGGCTTAAAGGTTGTAACTGTATGTCAGAAAGGTTGTAACTGTCACTTACGACCTTTTACCAACAATGTTATGCATTTGTTTTTCCATTAAAAAGTTGTGATTTAAAATGTTGAAATTATAAAGGCAATAATAATATTAAAATGCTCTTTTTACTGACTTATTTTGAGCCATTATATTGAGTCAAAAAAATTTACATGAACATCAATAATTAGCCATTATACTACTACTACTACTAATAATAATTATAATAATATCTTTATTATTATATTCACAGATACGACCTTCTTTTATGGACCAATTAGAAGGTGTTTTACTTACGACCTTTTATTATTTTATGTTTTGGTTAACATATTGCATTGCAAATAAATTAACGTAAATATTATCAGACGCGCCTTTACATACAGATTCCAAATATGTATGGGTCTTATAAGGTCGTAAGTAACACCTACGACCTTACTATTCTGGAGGGTCAATATAATGTGTTTAAAATCATAAAAAAGGGGATGGGGAGGAGTCACATTGTTTATTTGTTTTTTTTCTGTATATTTTTATAATAACCAGTTAGGTTGTGATTCAAGTTATATTCAGTACATTCTAAAGCATTGTTGCAAACATAGTTATAAGGGTGATAGACATTATCTATGCCAACTAGTCCCATTTTCTTCCTTGATAAAAGATTGGCTGAGGGAGAAAAATGACTGCTACACAGGGACTAGTGAAAATTGATATTGGCTTATAAGTAATAGTTATTTTATATTTATCAGAGAGTTTTTCAAGGTTTTTTGAGGATTAGTTTGCTCCATAAGGATGCATTATGTGCAGAACCCAGAATGTGATTATTTGGAAAAGATCCCAATATAATTTACGTCAGGATAGTTAATTAGCTGCCTTTCGTGGAAGTTTTAACCATGTACTGTTCACTACATTTTATATTACAATTTTTGTTTTGTTTTTTGAGCCAGAAACATGGGCGGGGGGGATTGGCGAGCTTTTGGGCAGGCGGGTGTACAGTGACGTTAACAATTGCGTTAAAGTTTTTTCTTTACCATATATTTCTGCCATTTATTGTCAGATCTTTATGAAACTTCATACAGTGATAACATACCATGGGATGAACAGAATTAGAAAGTAACCCCAACTCTACCTGCCTTTATTATGGATTTTTTCCCTTTGTAATTTTTGCGTTAAAGTTTTTAAATCCAGCTTAAATGTGGTTTCCACTATTACATTTCTTGTTTCTTGAATATATGACAATTTAAACATTTGCATAAAAAATGATTGTCTTCTTTTAATAATAGATATATCTATATTTAACAATAAATGTGAATGAATGCCAAAATGGGCAGTTTTTGTTAGTAGCCAGTCATAATTTGTTTTATATGAAGGAAGTCTGTATTCATGTTTGGAATACCTTAGCTCTATGGGTAAACAATGTAAACAAGGCAGTGATTGGTCTATCTTCAAAATTTTATGTTTTTTACCAATTTTGTTTCAAATTATTTTGATATAACAATAGCGTTAATATTGTACAAATGTGTATTGACACCCATGTTATGTTAAGAGTTTTGTCCTGTTATCTTGGTTGTGTTTACTGATGACTTTAAAAATGATAAAATTCCTACCGTGGCGTAGGATGCCTCGTATTAAGGTATTCTATATGTACACGGTGTATAAACGAAAACGAAACTGTACGATCGCTGTTGGTCGGTATTTTATGATTTTCCTCAATAACCAACCTAAACACTGAAAACTGAAGTAAAATAAGATTAAATTCTGTACGATGTCTGTTGATTTGATGTAAAATGATGTGTACGACGTCTGTTGATGTGCTTGTCCGACTACTGTTGATGCAAATTGTTGATTTGTTACATTCTGTACGATGTCTATTGATATTAATTTATGATAATATACTTGTTGCTTTATCATTTCCGCCACCGAAGTAAAGAAGTAGACCATGTTGTGAAGATGTGCATAAAGAAAATAACCTCTGGTAGAATTTTAGATAAGGGAGATATTTCACTTTAATTTTGTACAATAACAGTTTTAAGCTTGAGAGCAGTAGATACACAAAAAGTTTCATACACTGACCACAAAAAGAAAGTATACAGTTCATTAAATTTTTTTTCATTATATAGTATTTTATGATCTGCACTTTTGCTTTTGTAATTTTATTTTACATAGTGGAAAAAACATGCTTAACATTTATTTATATTTCAATACAAAAACAACAAATTCAATATAATTGAATTATCAAATTTCAATCAAAATTACAGGAGAGGTCCGTAAAGGCCTGTCCACGACGGCAATACAAATAACACTTAAACACAGTTAGTATTTGGTGTAACCCTCTACAACAATCCTGCGTGGCATACCACTAACCAGCCTCTGGTACTTCTCCACAGTGGTTCTGGACTAGTGCGATTAAAGATTAGCTTCCAGCTATGTAAGGTTACGTGAGCGATACTGTCGCACAGCTGTTTTCAACTTAAACCACAAGAGTTCAATAGGGTTTAAGTCTGGGCTCTTCGGGGCCAACATATCAGTTCCATGATGTCATTATTCTCTTTCTGTTTATGTGTTCATTCATTCTCCTGCGAAAGTAAAACCCACCATCATTCTGGAAGAGAGTGAATCTTGACTCATCTGTACACATATGTACATCACTTCAGTCTACCCTGGTCCAGTCTGCATGATTGTTGGCAAATTCCATCCGTTTTGCACGATGAACAGCTGTCAGGAGTGGTTTCTTCACTGCTCATTCTGCAATAGAAAAAAATGTTTAACTCGGGTCAAATAGGCAAAAGTGTAATGCACTAAGTTTCAGGTTCAATCTGATAATAACCCAATCAAATTTCTGCTTGCATTCTCGCTTATCCTGGACAACAACGCCCTACTAGACATCTGTTTACGAAGATTTTTTAAGGTCAAAACAACAATGTTAGTGAAAGAAGATAGAAAATACTAAGCAAAACCTCACCTTGTTACTCCCTTTCTTCGGCAAACTTGACAACAAGCTCCCTTTGCTGGAACTTGGCCGCACACTCAACCCTCTGTTCAATTGTTAGTCACTTGATCACTTTTCTTCTTGAAAATAAGTGTCAGCAAAAGTGAATAACTACCAATACCATTATTTCAAGGAATTTCATTCAATTGATGAGTACCAAAGTAAACAAAATTTTACCCCCCTCCCCTCATAGCAGAATACTGAAAAACAAGAAATGTCTTTAAAAAAGACAAACGGCGTCGATTTAAAAACAAGAGGGACAAGGGCCCTGGGTGCTCACCTGAGGAAAAGGTCAAAGGTCACAGAAGAGCCATTTACATAGGACCACTAATGTTAAAACCTATTTTTTGACGTGGTGATGGATTGCCAGATTCCGATAGTATTTGCTCATACAAGTTGTCACCACGCATCATCACTTCATCAACAACATTTGCAGACCAGTTTCGCAGACTTGGCACATGATTGCCTACCGTAAACAATATGACAGCCAGTGCAATTGCCGTACACTAATAACCACAGGGATTTGTCAAGTTACCTCCCTTTGATTTTTCCAACATACCTTTAATATACTTATATACAAGGGGTACAACTGCGTTTACTAGACCGATTCATCTAGATTTCTTATTTTGTGGCTCACAAAAAATACTGATACCCTAGTAGCACTTTAACCGCACGATTAAATTGATTAAACATAACTCTTCGAGCTATGAATATTAAATGTTTCATAGATCATTAAAACACTCGCCAACAAAAAACGATTCTTTTTGACAAATAATTTTTAGATATTCAAAATATGAATTTCAAGACCTTTCTAGTGATATAAAATGCAAAATTGTTTGATGAAAAATGACTTAGTAATTGCAATTTTAAAATTACTGTGTTTTCATTGTATTTACTCGCTATCATTTCTTGCCAACCAGCGAACGGTTACCTGTAGTCTTTATCAGCTCCTTGTTACTATTTATAGACATCATAACAATAACAATGAACTGGGGTATATGTGGAGCTGTGACTCTCAAAGTGTAAACCCCGGAAACTAGACGTAGTGAGGCTAATTTAATAATTATTGGGTAATATGTCAGACTTTTTACTAGAAACCGGTTCACATCTGGAGACGTAATTCATTTTACCCATAAAATATTGTGTTTGACACGTAACTTTTTATTGTTACAAAATAAAAAAACACTTTGGAAAGCAATAGAAGTCTACCCAAAAAAAATAATCTACGAACGAAGCAAAATTTCGTAAAACACTGCATTACAAAAGTGTGGCCTTTATTTTTTCGCGCGTGTCAGGGCCATCCAATCGAAGAGGGGGTTTTCTCTGTTTCCCCCGTACGTCATTCTCAGTGCTTATAAAATCATCCAATAGAACGGCGGATTTCCGAAATTCCCAGACATACGTCATTATACAGAAATGTAGGTCAAAATCCAGCTTAGACAGCTACGCCGAAAAATCCTTCCAACCTATGAAATTGTGGTCCTTAAGGAAATTACCCCTTTATTTTTTTTAATTTGATATATTCCTTTAATTTACAGTTATCTCCCTTCTTAAAATGTAATGTTTCGGCCTTCCCATGCAGAAAAACTGATGTTTGGTCATATTTTGTCTGTAAAATTAGTTTTAGACACTGTATACTTTAATTAGGTGGGCACAAACAAAGGGTACAAAAGTACAATTAAGTTAAATATAACCTGTTTTATGAATTATGCATTGCTTAAGCTAGTGGTACATGACTAAACTCTTAAAATGCAATAATATCATATTAAATCACACAATTAAATCAAACGAAGTCGTACAATACTTTAAAGCCCGTGTCACATATTCGCGAGTTGGTACTGCGAGTTTCCGCGACGATGGGCGAGTTTAATCTCATGACCAAAATGAAAGAGTTGTCACGACATTTGTTTATAAAGAGTCTTGCACGACATCTGCTCGAGTGTCACACGAGACGTCCACGATCATCGACGGTCAGCGATGATTTATAGCGATCGACATACGAGCGACATGTACACGATATTCTCTCGACATCTAACGACATTCATACGAGCTACTACGAGTTTCGACGATTTATCCCGATTTAAACGCGACATGTTAACGAGTTCATTACGATCCGTGGAGAGAGTAGTGCGACACATTTTAGATGACACGACATCTTGCGAAGGCTGTATAAATAGCAAGCAAAGCGCATGAGCACCAAAAGGTGAAAGACATGCAGGATGATCAGACTGGTGGCATTGATGGCGCATGTTGATGAAGAAGATGCCGATGATGAACTTGAAATATCAAGATTGATTTAAAGTCGTTTAACAAGAGATAGTATTGGCAGAGCGCGACGACAGTGTTGGGTTAGACCATGGATTATGAGAAGGGTTGACTTTGGACATACTGACCGTCTGATGCGTGAGCTTAAAATGGAAGACAAAAAATCGTTTACCAATTGTCTGCGTTTACATCCAGAGATGTTCATCGAAATGAATGTTGACAGATTTCTTCCGAAGTATATTTAACTCGCGATAATGTCGTGTGATTGTCGCAAAGAGGTCGCGCAAACTGAAGATGTTGCAATAACTCGCAATGACTCGCGCACATATCGCAGTGGTAGATTTCACGGCGACATGTGACGACATTACTACGACACGAGTACGAGTTTTCCCGACACGCATACGACATCTTCCCGACATCTACACGAGATAAAAAGTTCGGCGACCCACCGCGAGAATTTTAAATGGTTTAAAATTGTCGCAGCGACAAGCCAAGACGCTGCGACATGTGGAGAGATGCATCAACATCAGTACGAGATCTACACGATACCAGCCGAGTTGCTGCGAGTTGAATCTCGCAAAAACTCGCGGTCAAATTTTTTGCCTGTGTGACACGGGCTTTACAAAAAATCGTTAGTAGTCGTACACAATCATTTGTCGAAGTCGTACAGTATGTCGGCGAATGCACATGACATAAACGTCAAGTTTACACATAGTTGCATTCAACATTCTGATAAATTATTGATATAATACAATAAATAATTTATTTTATACCAAAAAAGTCTTCATACAATAACATGAATGTGATTTGTTTTCTCGAAATCGAGTTTACAAGACAAGCTATGGATGTCAACAAAGCAAAATAGTTCGTGATTTGGAAGTGATTGTTAACGTTTTTACTGTAAAAGAACGATATGGAATAAGCAAAACGGCTGCAAATAGTTTATCACGAGCTAAGGTTTATTTTGAAAATCTGTCTATGTACCAGAAGATTTGTTATCCCAATAAAAACTATTAAATTGTACTTCTGTATAGATTCACTACCAATCGCAATCACTGATGTCGTACAGTCGTTTATACACCGTGATGTAGTAACCTTGGGGTATTGAAGGTTATAAAATGATAGCAGTTATTGAGGTAATGTGCAATAATTGATAGCATTATAGCTTCTACATGTATTTTAAATGGAGAATTTTATCTGGGATTGCCACCTTTTGTCGATTTATCTCCCGTACTTAAGTATTGCCTTAGATCCCTGTGTAGATTTATCTTTCAATACTTTAATATTGAAAGTATAGCATGATTGAAAATATTGAATTGTATTTGCAAGTTGCTATATACAGTTAAGTTCCATTATAAAGACTACCTTTGTATTTGCAAAAACATGCATTATTTTGAAGCTTGTTCACTATTGAGACCAGCAATTTTGATGGTCCTGATTGTGGAACTTGGCTGTATATACTTAGTAACATACCATTTGATCTGATCATCTCCTCATTACAGCATAGTGTTCCATCCAAAACCCACCTTGTTTCCCTTACATCTAAAACATCTCACTATTTGCTTTTTGATTGTTACTTAAAGTTAAAAAGTTAAAGCAAGGTTTTTAAAGCCTACATTCTAGTATCACTATTTAGTCAACTCTTGACATTCACTTCCCCGATCATAGAAACATACACTAACTGTTCGGCACCAGTGCATGACCTTAACAGGTACCCATCTACACCTGGGTGGATTAAAGAAGTTGCAGGTAAATTTCTTGCTCAAGGAAATTAGCAGTGCCCCTGGTGGGATTCGAACCCAGGACTTCTCGATCCCTAAGCGTGTGTCCTACTACTGGACCACCACAGTTTTTGTTACTGATTTGTATGCAGACTCCTTTTTGCTTTCTAAGGAGCATCTTAAGGACATTTATTGTTTGGTTTTTGCCCAAGCCACTTGGGGAACACAACTGCTGAATGAAACAGGTCAGATTTGTTGATTAAACAGCATCCAGGTACACTGAGCTTGTGAATAATATTCTCTTCCTTGTAGCCTAACCAAACTGTACATGGGTAATCTGAGCCACCTTAGTTAATCACATGACATTGCTCACATACACTTCTGTACAAATGTTAGATGAAGTAACTCAGTTGTGTATGTTATGTTTGACTGATTAGTTAGTAATTAATTCCTCTAGTCCAGGTGTGGTATCTAGGAACTACTAGAAATGTTTGGACCTCTTTGACCTCTAGAACACGATTCCATCTCTAATATAATCAATATGTTGTCAACTTCAGTAAAAATGATGAGAGGATAAAATCTGCATTGATCAGAAAACCTTCTAGTTGATGCCGAGATAGAATTTGAAAAGAAACAAAAAAATTTCCACATTTACTAATCTTTTTGCTCTTTGCTGATCTTTTTGCTTTTTGCTCTATGTTAATCCTTTTCCTCATTTTCAATGTTGTAGTGTAAAAATGTATACAATGTTTATAACCATTTCAGTATAATTATACAGGTTATCTGTAGTCACATCCCAGGTCTGCACATAATGCATCCTTACAGAGCAGACGGTGCCTTGGTAATCTTCACTCACTCGCTCGCTCGCTCGATCGATTGATCGATCGATCAATCAATCGATTGATTAATCAATCTATCAATGTTTTTCAATGCAATACTTTGTATATGTATAGTTATTGCTTTTGAAATTGTTTTGAAAGCGGTTCTATCTAGGATTAAGACAAAGCTGTGGTCACAGAATGAGAATATGTGATTTCATGGTTTCATAAAACGTAATTGATCTACACTGTAGCCACAAACATGACGTATACATTTAGTAGAAGTCTGACCTTCAAATTTAAGGGTTTTACTTGCAGTACAATTAACCATATACTGGTACATTAGTTCATATTTGGAACTCAAATTCATGTTTTTTTGCAGCAGCCGTATAAGGCTTGTTTGTACTAGATGCATCCCTGTAGAACAAAATTTATTTATATGTTATTGCTGAAAAGTATGCAACACAGATTAGATGATATTTTTCTTTGTATAAATGTTTTTATTTTCAACTTCATTCTGTCCAAGTACATCTGGTTCAAAGTTGATCTGCTCAACTTGAGTTCCATATCAAATCTATTTCAAGTATGTGTTCAGAGAACAATATCATTTATTCAATAACAAGTGATATTATGAGAGATAAAGTGTAAAACATTGTATTTGCACCTCATCAGTGCCAGTGGAATAGCCCAGTATTTTAAGTTCTGGATTTCATTTTTTGCTGACTCACCATTTTATTCTGTATCCAATCCTGTACAATGTACCATTATAATTATATTACCTTTCAAACAAGGATATTCTTCTATTTGGCTTAGGGCTTGTTAATACATCAATGCTTCCATTATATTTATACTAACTGAGAGTGCAATCTACTATTTGGCTAGGCTTATTAGCTGCCAGATGAAAGAATCAGGATAGTGATCTACAAGGTAGTTAGTATCTATATGAACTCTGTGATGGCTGATAACTAATCAAATATTGACTGTTATACTGTAAATAGATTGCACAAGATATTCAGTTAGTTAGAACTTTGATCTTTCCTGACAATGTCATGAATTGTTTATTGTTTATCATGTCTTATTGATGGAGAGTTGAATTCTGAAGTATATTAGCATTATTATTAGTATTTTCATAGTCTTGGGTCTATGGGTAGAGGTTGGTGGGGGAGAGGGGGTCATTATCACTTGTGATTAGTGCTATTACATCAAGCAATTTGCAATATGATACAAGTTAGGATACAGTCATTGTCATATAATATGCTTACACATTTCACTAGCTACTGTAAATACATTGTAAAAAAATAATGTTGGAGCTGATATTATTATAGAGCTCAAGAAGGGATATTCTGGCTTGTTTGAAGGAAAAAGTGTGAAAGTTTGTGTCCGTGCATGATTCCTATTTATTAGAGTTGTTTACATTTGATAAATTTAATGAACATATCGTGATTTTAGTATTGTTTTTTACCCTGGGCCTCAGGCAAGTGGGCCAAGACAAAGATTTATGACTTTTTCTGCCTTTATTATGGTATTGATAAAAAAGTGTCCAGAAATGATTGTAAGGTGAGCAACTGTAGAAAAGTGTTGGTCATTTTACGGCATCCAGCCCACCTAACCTAGCTTTCCTGGACCCTTGCCTATAACCAGTACTCACCTACCCTTCCACAAGGCCGGAAACTTCTCCATCTTATCTAATCAATGGAGGAAAATCGACATTATTGTCAAATTTTCATGGAAGGGTATAACCTCCCTGGGTGGTAGGATTCGAACCCATACCCCCTTCGGGACACGTGATTCCAAATCCCGGCGCGCTACCAACTGTGCTATCCACCCGGGTTTAAAGTAAAAAGAATCATAAAAATCACAATATTGATTACTTGTACTTTTATTATGATATAAATGAAAATGATTCAGATACATGATGAAAACTACCTTATCAGTAAATATAATGTATTTTGTTTTCCAAGTTATCTCCCTTTTGACTTTGATAAACTATAACATGCAATTATCCAATAGATTTAGCATAAGAAATAGTGTATTTTCGCAATGTTAATTTCCAAAAAAAGATTCTCAAGATACTATACGAAGATTTATGTTTTTTGTTGTGTATCTTGTCAGCCAGTGAGATAAATGTATTATGTAATGGCAATAATGATGAAATAAATTGCTAATTTACCGAAGTTAACCAAAAAAATTCAACAGTAGTAGTTTATGGCTTACACATCTATTTGTTGTTTGTACAAAATAGTTTAAACTAGCATTATTTTATTGTTACGAACTGTATGCATTAAATGTCAAGGGAAAATTTGAACAATAGTGTAATATACTTGTTACAAGTTGATTTGTAAAGGTTGTATATTTTGCAATTTGCTGCGATTTTTAGAATTCAGTTGTCATCTTTTAAAGCTGTGGCCATTTATTCCATAGTCATTTGTAACAGCTGTGACCATTTATTCTATGGTCATTTATGACTGATGCAACTACTTGTTTTATGGTCATTTATGACAGCTGTGATCATTTATTCCATAGTCATTTATGACTGATGTGGTCATTTATTCCATGGTTATTTATGACAGCTGTAGCTATTTATTCTATGGTCATTTATTACTGCTGTGGCCATTTATTATATGGTCATTTATGACAGCTGTGGCCATTTATTCTATGTTCATTTATGACAGCTGTGGCCATTTATTCCATGGTTATTTATGACAGCTCTGGTCATTTATTCTATGTTTATTTATGACTGCTGTGATTATTTGTTTTATGGACATTTATGACAGCTGTGATCATTTATTCTATGTTTATTTATGACAGCTGTGACCATTTATTCTATGTTTTTTATGACAGCTGTGACTATTTATTCCATGGTTATTTATGACAGCTCTGGCCATTTATTCTATGTTCATTTATGACAGCTGTGACCATTTATTCTATGGTCATTTATGACTGCTGTGACTATTAGTTTTATAGTCATTTACGACAGCTGTGATTATTTATACTATGGACATTTATGACAGCTGTGGCCATTTATTCCATGGTTATTTATGACAGCAGTGATCACTTAATCTATGATCATTTATGGCAGCTGTGATTATTTGTTTTATGGTCATTTATGACAGCTGTGGCCATTTATTGTATGGTCATTTATGACAGCTGTGGCCATTTATTCTATGATCATTTCTAAAAGCTGTGGCCTTTTATTTCACAGTCGTTTGTGGCCAATTTTTCCAAAGTAATTTTTTGACATTTACAGCTATTAATACTATGGTCATTTATGACATTTGTGGCCATTTATTCTATGGTCATCACTGAGAGTTGTGACCATAAATCCTATGGTCATCTTATATGTGTAGAAGGGCTATAGAAAATATTTCTTGACTGAACTCTACAAAAGTATATGGGTACCACCCAGGAATCCAAACCATGTGGGTTAAATTTGAATAAAACCATCAAAGTTTGATTCCTGTTTCAGGTGAGGAAACCTTGTTCAGTAATAATTTATTTCAGCTAAAATATAGGAGTGAGCGTGGCCAAGAGGTTACCACGTTGAACTGGTAGTCATTGGGTAGCCAGTTTCACATTAGTTCAAATTTTATCCAAAACCTACCCTATTGTTTTTTTTTGAGAAAGAAACTTTATCCTACTTGCTCAGTACTGAGAAACCAGGAAGTGGACTTAAAAGTGATTAAGTTGTAACAACTTGCTTCAAAATCAAGCTAAAATAAATTAGCATAAAGTAAAATAGCTAAAATATATTTGTACAACAGGTATAATAGTACTGTATCAGTGAGACAGTCTGGTCCAGGTTCTTGTATACATCATATAGATGTGATTTACATTGGGATTTATCTATTATTTATCCAGATTGACCTTTTTATGTGCATATAAAAAACTTGAAATGATTGATTTCTCCATGATGATAAAATATAGAGCTGTCAGAGGGTTGATTATATAATCAATGCATGATGACATTATGTTTTTATATATTGAACATTGAAAACCTGTTATATTATCAGTAGAGTAGAAGCCAAAATGTTGTATTTGCATTTTATAGAATTTTTATTGGAGAAGAGATAAATTGTCTTAATATTTGCAGTATGCGTTATAGAAAGGATTTGAACATTTTTAAGTGCAAGACAGTAAAGTTAAGTGATTACAGATTTTGGTATATGACCCGCAAAATTTACCAATGACTCCCCAAATCAAATCTAGGGGGACACTGCAACCCCCTAAAAGAATTTTCAAGGGAAAACCCTGAACAACTAAAAATTCAGAGATTTAGCCTTTCCAGGAACGAAGAGTAGGTTGACTGATGGCGATATGACCTATGTAATGTGTTGCTACTTGGTTAAACCCAACCAAGCCTTTCTCCTACCTATCTCTGTATTAGGTAAGACAGATGTCAGCCACTGCTGATTGTATGTATGTTATCCCAGTTTAAGTCCAGACATTAAGGCCTATAATCCAGGGATAATCAGTAGGTTGACTGACTGCTGTGGTATGACTGAAAACATGTTGAAAATGGGCGTAAAGCAGGCCATAAATAACATTACATAATATAACATGCCATTTCTCTGTTAATTTATTATTGATATTTTTTATGAAGGTGCCACACCAGCTTATTGATGAAAAATGGCATTAAGTAATTGCAACATTATGTTAGATTCACTGGATTGAAGGAGAAAGAGTTCATTTGAATATCGAGCGGGGCCGAAAAATTGCAAGTGTGTGCATTACTAAGTCCTTATGGCATAAATCTTTTAGACAGAAAAGTGTAACTAATGATTTTAAGATGACATAAATCTAATCTAAGGAATGGTACCATGCATTGTTAGAATGTATGCTAGTCCTGACTGGTTAAAGCACCTATACTAAGATTTTCTTATTTATAACAGATACGAAAATTGTCTTAAAACCAAGAAGTCATTAAAATATAATATGCATTAGAGACGTAATAAACTTGTCAAACCATTTTGCTTTCTAAGTTTAAGTTGACATTCCATTTCTTAAAAAAGGGGGTTCCTTTTATAAGAGTGAAGTATATTTTATTTTGTTTGATTGTGTTAAACATTCATGATCCAATATTGTTTCATGAGCATAATGTTATGAAAGTTTCTTCTTTCACAACGTTTGATCACTCACATACAACTGGTTATCAAAACTTATGTATTAAGTATTTACATTCAAATTCTACATTCAGTTTTGATCCACTTTCACATCTGCTGTAAAAAAACATATATATATATTAATTAGAAATATCAATTTTCAAGTTTTTTTTTCTGTTTGAGCAGTTTATATTATATAAAACATATTGAATGTTTGAATTTATGCTGTGGTCTATAAACACTGCTGCAGTGTTAGTCTTGGAGTAGGGGCTTTAAGATGGCATGTTCTGAGTAGGATGTTTATTTCTATATCCACAAGCTGGGACAATGTATCCCATGTTGGAACACAACACGTCCCATGTTGCATCAGTGAGGTTCCTCATTCATGAATCGTTGAAAGTAATGGCTCTACCTGTATACAGGTGCTTGCCGTTAAGATATCATTCTGAACTCCATTAGTATTGACAGTTAGATGCATAATAATCAGTGTTGATTAATTGAATTAGAACATTTATCAAGAAAGGACTCCAACAATTTGCTTATAGATGTAGACATGAATGTCATTAGTGTTCTACAGTTTTGCTGATATCTTTGATTTTTATCACTTTGCCCTGGTATGTCCTATCTTTTATGCCAATATGCTATGTACATGCCTTTCAAAATGTCTTTGTGGTTTTTTAGGCCTGTTTCAACTTAGTGTACTAACTTTTTGAATAGCTGTCTTTTATTAAAGAGTGGATTCCAATGTCAGTTCGGAGAAACCATATGGGTGCGGTGAGTGTTGGGAATTTTGGTGTTTGCTGTGTATATACTAGAGCTCTACAGTACCCACCAGAAGTTCCTTCACAATATAATGAGGGATATTAGTCAGTTATCTTTCCTTGATAAAGTCTGAAGTGATCCAATTGGGAAGTAGGTCCTATCAGTTGGAATCCTCGGACTTTATCTTTGCAGTCCTATGTAAAGGTAATAAAATATTAACAAAAGTGATGAAATTTAGATAAATTTACAAAAAAGGTATTTAAAATTAATTACAAGTGTCAAATTGACATTGCAAAAATAAGGACAAGGTCAGAGTAATCCAATTGATTAGACCTAGCTATTTGGAGAGTATGCAAAGGAAAATAACTGACTAAAGTCTCTTATTACTCTAATTTCAACATCTTCCAAGTTCAAATTGGAAGAATTACAATATCATTGTTTATTTTATCTATTATAAGTGCAATTAAATAAAAATTTCTCTTGGTGCATTTCATTTTTTGAGTTGCAGAAAGGTTACTTATCAGCCTCCAAAACTATAGTCAATGTATCGCGATAAATCAATATCAAGTTAGAGATATTTTTGTAAGTTATAATATTCATAAAAACAATTGATTTCAAAATTCAAAATCATTTACTCATAAACTGCTTTTACAACTGATGGAAATTCCATTTTGTATGATGTAAATTGTGAATGTGTGAAGAAACTTTTGGAGGGCAGTGTATATGAAAGATGGAGTACATGGTGCATATTTCTGCATTCTTACTTGTTTTGCTATACTTCACATATTAATTCAGTGCTGATGCACTTGGTTTTATTTTTTGTGTTTGATGTCTAAATTACCAAGCATTGTCATTATAGAACACATAAACTGTGCTGTTATTAATATTTTTTATTGAAGTGGTGTTATAAAACAGAAAAGCTGAGCACTGTGCTCTTGCTGTTTCCTCAATGCTCCCTTCTCTGTTTTTCATCTCTTCACCAAGATTTTGAAAAAAGGCAACTGCAGTGCAGAAATAGTAACATAGACAGTTGCACTCAACTTATGCATGTTGTCCCCAAGTGTCTTTTTGCCTATTTCTACATGTAATTGTAGAACTATAGATCAGTGTGACTGGTGATATGCAAATTCTATTACCATAAAAAATATCAAAACCCAGATCCCTTATGCATTTAGTAGCACATTAGAAAGGGGTTTGGGTTGGACTGCTTATACCATTCCATAAAAATTTGCCTATGACAATTTTTTCTTCATTGATAAGGTATAAATATATTAATTAAGTTTCCAGGCCTTGTAGAAAGGTAAGTGAGAACTGGTTATAGACAAAGGTCCAGAAAAGCTGGGTTTGGTGTGCTGGCTCCAGTGAAATGACTATATTTGTGTTGATGTGTTCTCAAACCCAATAAAAAATTGGTCAGAGCAATGAACCTGTGTTTAAATTTATGGGATTTGGAAAGAAGACATTACTTGTTAATAATCATTCATCTAGCTATTGGCAAATTTTTGTTGAACATTGCTCTAAGAAGCAACTTCTCAAAATTTGTCCAAAAAAAATAATTTGTGATATTTTTAGACAAATTTTCCTGTATGACAGACTGGTGCCCTGCATTTTTTTGTTCACATAATAATTGCAATATTGATTAGAGGAAGTCAGCTGGAGACCAATCTGTTTTCTTCATGTTGTACGATCATAAAGAGTAGTTATGATGCCATTGCACATTTTTCAGATTTTTCAGAGACATTAAGGAGCAACGTCAGGGCATAACTTTTTCATTGTTTGTAATATTCCTCAATTATACTCAATTACAGAAGTTTAATAATGCACTTTAATTGAATTTAAAGAACAGAAATGAATTCGATATTTTAAGGCTTAGAAAATTTTGATTGTGTATTTTTGCTGCAAACTGATGTTAACCATTGCCAGTTCAGAAGTAACGACACATGATGTCATTGCACCTGAAAAAAGAAATGGAAAGTTCACTGTTGTTCAGTGTTAACTTGAATGATTGCATTTAGCTTTACCTGCTAGCAATCCCTCTACAATATTCAGAGGTTTCTCTTTATGGTAGGGATTTCTTTAATATTAGACAAACATTCTGTTCATATTTGTGGTTATAAATTGTGATTACATTTCTTGGAAACTCAAATTCATGTAAGAACAAGCAATTTTGCTGGGTTCTTGATGGAATCGCTATCTGTGAATCTCAGGAATTTCATTCAAGTTTTGGGTTTCTCTAAATTGTCGGACACAGTCTTGAACCTTGAAATCAATGACAGTTGATGTTTAAATAACTTACTGTTACATATGCATTACTAAATTAAGTCACAGATGCGTTACTTAAATTATGTGCTTATAAAATTAAGTCACATGTGTCACTAAAATTAAGCCACATATGTGTTACTGAAATTAAGTCACATTATGTGTTACTGAAATTAAGTAACATATGTGTTACTGAAAAAAGTCACATGTGTTTTGCTGAAATTAAGTCACATATGTGTTACTGAAAAAAGTCACATGTGTGTTGCTGAAATTAAGTCACATATGTTTTACTAAAATTAAGTCACATATGTATTACAAAATTTAAGTCATATATGTATTACAAAATTTAAGTCACATATGTGTCACTAAAAATAGTCACATACTTAAGTTACAGATTGTCTTAGCTACTGTTTAAACCATTAACAGAGTGGATAAAGATGTCATACAGTTCATCATATTTAGGATATATATATGTTGTTAGTATTTCTCAGTCTTGCTTCAATGCATCTTATAGTATTATAAATGGAACCCCTATCGTTCAAACACTCATTTTCTTCATCCTCTCAGATTACAATGATAGTTATTATGTTTCCGTTCTAAGCTGCATTAAATTCCCGTCGAGCACATCCATGTACTTATTTAGAATATATTATTCGGTGATTAAATTTCGTGAATAGCGGCACTTTACACTGGTAAATTCTAGCATTTAGTTAAGCCTCTTTGCTGTGGGACTCCAGTCATTCAAATCTGTTTCTTTTTGTGTGCGCTCAGTAATCGCTTTTTATGCAGCTGGGGTGGTATTAAATTGTTTGATTGAATAGGGGAATGATCACTTTGATACATTTTGAGACGTTATTTTAGTAATTTGATCACTTAAAATCTGTATTCAGTTAAATGTTTTTATGCGATAAATGGTGAAATGACTGATGGAGAAATTTTGAATGACAATTATTAGAAGTTTTATCTATTTCAGTCTTGCTGGGTTGAATTCAGAACTAGTCATGTTGCATTTTGATTTCAGCTTAGATAAATTTGCTATTTGCTTGCAGTAATTTTGTGGTTAAGAAAAGTATAAAAGGGTTTTTGATATTCAAGGGTGAATATACAGAACTCAGAGATGATTGCAGGCATAAAACATTTTTGCCACTTATATATAACAAGTACTTTGTGACTAAAGATGGCCTCAGTTTAAACTGTCTTGAGATTTAAAACATTGCTTAACCCACTAGCCTGAAGCTACTTGGGACTTGTGAAAGTTGATTTGGGCTTGTGAAAATTTTTTTCATATAATATGGCTAGTTGATAATTATGCCTTTTACTATTATATATAACACAATATATTGGGCTAGTGCTCAAGAAAATTCAAGGCCATGACTTTATTTATTAGGAAGGGGGTCTCTGAGACACCAAAAAAGTCAATTATTATCCCTGTTTACATTTTTTGCCAGTATTTTTGATTATTCAAATTTAAGGCCCTTAACCTATCCAATGATCACCCACCTCTTTTGATGAGTCGAACCTGAAGTAAAAAAGTTGTGCAAGTTGAAATACCAGCATACAATAGTTCCAGGGGAATGGTTAATTCAACATAGCCAGCTTCAAGTATGAACAGCTCTATTCTGATATGTTAGCCACAGAGTCTCCTGAAAGTCAGTCAGGGAAAAGTTCCTCGCAGATATACTCACAGACAATGTTTGTAAAGTTAATTAATTTCATGCAGATATATATAATTAGGTTTTACCTAAGAATATTGTGGTAATAATTAACAATTTTTTGTTTTTTTTATTGTACATTTCCTCAAAACTTGCAATCTCACTAATTTTGATTACTGCTGTTTAATTGTATGAAAGGAAATGCTGACAGACAATTTATGGCCATACTGACATTTTATTCTTTTCTAATTCATGATTTTGATAGTTTTATCATTATTTTTCCACATTAAATTTAAAATGCAAAATGCAAGAAAATGCAGTTTGTATTTTTATTATTCTTTAATACTATGAGATGCCTCATTCTTTCCTGTTTTTTTTATAGTAATATAAAATTTACTACCACATGTACAAACACAGGTGACTCTATCAAAATGTATTACTGTATTCCTCTTCAGTCGTATTATCGCTGTTCTTGGACGGCAACATATACCATCATCAAGATTTGAGTATTTTGTAGTCAACACCAGTTGCCTTAAGCCAATCAAAATGATTCATTTTAGATCACATGATAAGAAAATGGCCTTAAAAAAGTAAAAAAAGGGGTGAGTGAATGGATTCGTCTTTGCCATGTTTTTGTTGGGTTACCTGTAGGTATTACCTTCCCCGGGGGAAAAAACTGACTATTACGCTGGAAACACCATTTTCAATATATGAATGCAGTCAGGCGAGTCTAATAATAAATCTCAATCATATCTAGGATGGTCTAAAACACTTGCGCGGTACTATCACCATTCACAAAGAAAGAATTACTGACAGATCTTCTAACACCAAAGATAAAACCTTCTGTTTTCATATGGTCAGTTTTACATATTCTTGATCAGGAACAGGGCGCACCAAAAGTTAATTAATTATGAGGAGATTGGTTTTTTTTCACGGAAAGCAATATTTATAATGTTTTTACTCAATGAAGAAGATGACATACAGCTAAATGGTGATTTCAAGCATTTTTGGAAATGCTAATACTTGTTGTACAGTACTACTGTATAGGTGAAATCTGCCACTAGCATCCTGGCTAGCTCAGTTGGCAGTGCACAGATCTACTGATTTAGCTTTTCCAGGAAAGGTGAGTAGGTTTTAGGAATGTATAACCTGTCCAGGAATCCAATCTATGATCCATTGATTGTGCTTAACGGACTGACCCAGCCAGTCTGGGACTGTATATTGTTATAAGCAACTTTAAGTATGAAATTTTGTACATCTACCTGTGGGAAAACAGTTCACAGTTTGTTACAACACTATCCTGAAAGTATTGATTGAATTACAGCACTCTAATAATATTCATACTAGGTGGGAAATGCTGGACATATTTTGGGTTACATCAGACATTTTAATCGTGCATGACCAATAAAGTAAAATCTCTATTACGTTCATTTATTCAAATATCTTGTATACAATATTTAAACTTCCCTTAAGGTGGAGTAAAAAACTTTTCGTACATAATTGTAAATTAATTAATGTTTAAAATTTTGATGAATTAGTTTTATCAAAATGAAATAGAGGTGTCATTGTAATATTGTAGGTTAAAGCGAAACAAGATTTTATTATAAAAGTTTAAATTAATTTAGTTATAAATTACTTTTTTTGTACTTGCTCGTTAGGTATTTTCATGCTCTGATCATCAAAGTGCTGTAAGGTTTGGTTTATTGACTAAGTTAATGTATAATATACCTGATGTTGAATACTTATATACCCATGTGAAGATTTCATCATTTTTAAGAAAGTTTATGATCTTTTTAAGCTGCCATAAGTTTGAAGGAAGTATGAAATGCTTGTAGCTGCCAGGCTAGCTCAGTCTGTAGCGCACAATGCTACTGATCGAGGGGTAGTTGGTTTGATTCCTGGGCAAGGCATACTTTAAATGGAGCATAGCAATGAAACAATTTCTTAGGCCATTCTCCCTCCTACCATTGATTTCAAACATTATGGGATGTTGTCAGTCACTTACAGAAGTATCTGCCTAATAACTGGTTAACAGCCAGATGTTTTAGCTTTTTCAGGAACAGTGAGTAGGTTGACAGACTGCCTTGATATTACCTGAACATTTATAAGTTTTAATGATCTGGGTACATTTTTTAAGGCATTTTTCATTTGTTATTTTTTTGTAAACTTTTGATTCATGTACAAAACTTCAACTACTTCTATTTTAAGAGAAATGGAGGGGAGGAAAAATAGTGGGAGAAGAGCCTCAGTGTTTTTAGTTACTGATTTCATCTGGTTTGTAGAGAGCTTGTTTTTTCTGATAAAATATTCTCCAATTCTTAAAGTAACTTAATAATGAGTCAGCATTACTCAGCTCTTATAATACATAAAGTGAACACTATCACACTATATTGTTAATGTATATTATCATGATACTATATATACATATTGCAGGTTTTGCAAAAAAAAAGGTTGTAACTCAATATAAGAAAAGAGTGAGTTACAATTGTTTTGCCCTAAACCCTTGAATTATATTGCACATAATACCCCATGTAATGGATACGTGCTTCAGGAACCTTTGACCAACACAGGATTGTCCACAGAGTTGAGAAATCTTAATCAAAGTGCTGGAAACACATAAGTCTTTTGTAGGCATTGAAACATAAAGATTCAAGACAGCAAGCAGACAGTGTTGCTACTCATTGTCGGTTATACCACGATACATTACTCTGCTATGCTGCATTATGTACTGTGGGCCATTTGGTTAGGAAAATCTCTTAATCATGAATAATTAATGAGGCAGTTTTGTTAGTTCCGCTTGGAAACCACTGCGGGAAAACTAGCCAATGAAATTACGCAGTCATTTTAAGAAAATAAACATGTGCGTTGGTTTCTATTAAGTAAGAAAATCCCAGCTTATTTCATGGATAGTTTCTGATTTGTGGTTATGTTTTGGGCAAAATTTGCCTGAAAGTCTTAACATTAAATAAAGTTCAAAATAAAGTAAGCAAGCTAACAGACAGATGAGTAGGAAATGTTTTCTTTTTGTTTTTTGTTGGTTTAACGCCATAGCAACATATTGTATTGGTAATATCACAGTGGTCAGTCCACCTGTTTACTATTCCTGTAAAGGCTAAATCTCTGGATTCAGCACTTAACCAACTACTGGGGGCATACTTCCGTCCGTGACTGACTGCTGCCGTACATGATTTAGAATCAGTTGTAGGGAGAATGATCATAGAAATTATTTCATTACCAAGCTCCAGGAAAGTTTTCTTGTCCACAGACGTACATGTTCAAGTAAGACATAAGAATTCCACACTCCTTCATCTCTACTATCTATAAGAATCTAGGGATGGTAGACTATACATTTAACATGCATTGTTTAAATCAATACTTCAACATTAATTCTCATAAAACACCATATTAAGTATTGTCTTGTAAGAAAAACTGTAATGCTATATTTTATGTTATATACACTGCCCTCCAAAAGTTCCTTAACACATTCACAATTTACATTGTACTGTGAATGGAGTTTTAGAAAGTTGTAAAAGCAGTTTATAGTTAAATGATTTTATATTTGCTTTTGTAAATCAGTACTTTTTTCTTATGGGGGTATGAAATTACAAAAATATCTCAAACTTGATACTGGTTCATCGTGATACATGGAACAAAGTTTTAGAGGCTAATAGATAACTTTTCAAAAAAATGAAATGTTCCAATAGAAATTTTGTTTCCATAGCATGAAAATGAATAAAGTAAACAATGATATATCAAGTCTTAAAACTTGAACATGGAATTTTTAGCCATGCAATTAATTGTATTGCGAAGAAACTTTTGGAGGGCAGTGTATAATGATTATTGAGACAAATTGCAGCACGAAGATTCTAGATACTTGAGTACGTAGAAATGTTGTGGACTATTTCTTGTAAATATATTCTTGAAAAATTCACTTTAGTATGCAGAAAAATAATTATTATGCGTATGTGTATTTCTGTAATAAGAGCACTAAATTATTCACACAAAAATGCAGATGAAATGCTATTAAGCGTATTAATACTCATAAAATGGCGTAGTTGTTAGCATGTCTGACTTCGAATCCGGAGATCGCGGGTTCCAGCACGGTCCCAGTAGTTCATACCCTATACATGAGTTGTCGGCCTTGTGGTAGGGTAAATTAGTACTGGTGATAGAAAAAGTGTCCATAAACCTATAGTAGGAAGAGCTGGCAGTTGTATATATAACCTAAATGTGTGTTGAATATGACGTTAAAACCAATTTAAAAAAAAATGCAGAAAAAGCATAAAAAATGCAAAAAAAACCAAACAATAAGCACAAAAATGATGATGCTAATATCACTGCATTAACTTATTATTCTATATAATGCAATGCATTTACCACTCTTTTGAGATGTCAGAGGTACAAAATTCAAGAACTTTATAAAGGAAACTTTGAATATTTACAGATGTCTTAGAGTCTCAATTGATAAATCCTATGATGTTTAGTTTTTTCTTGCAGGATTTTTAATCAAGTGACGTAACAGTTTGCTGGTTTGAGCCTCACCTGTGCTTTCTATACATTCCATGTACATAAGATAAGCCAAATGCTTTCTATACATTCCATGTACATAAGATAAGCCAAATGCTTTCTATACATTCCATGTACATTAGATAAGCCAAATACTTTCTATATATTCCATGAACATTTGATAAGTCAAATACTTTCTATACATTCCATGTACATTAGATAAGCCAAATGCTTTCTATACATTCCATGTACATTAGATAAGCCAAATGCTTTCTATACATTCCATGTACATTAGATAAGCCAAATGCTTTCTATACATTCCATGTACATTAGATAAGCCAAATGCTTTCTATACATTCCACGAACATTGGATTAGCCAAATGCTTTTTATAAATTCCATGAACATTTGATAAGTCAAATGCTTTCTATACATTCCATGTACATTAGATAAGCCAAATGCTTTCTATACATTCCACGAACATTGGATTAGCCAAATGCTTTTTATAAATTCCATGAACATTTGATAAGCCAAATGCTTTCTATACATTCCATGTACATTAGATAAGCCAAATGCTTTCTATACATTCCATGTACATTAGATAAGCCAAACGCTTTCTATACATTCCATGTACATTAGATAAGCCAAATGCTTTCTATACATTCCACGAACATTGGATTAGCCAAATGCTTTTTATAAATTCCATGAACATTTGATAAGTCAAATGCTTTCTATACATTCCATGTACATTAGATAAGCCAAATGCTTTCTATACATTCCATGTACATTTGATAAGCCAAATGCTTTCTATATATTCCATGTACATTGGATTAGCCAAATGCTTTTTATAAATTCCAGGAACATTTGATAAGTCAAATGCTTTCTATACATTCCATGAACATTTGATAAGCCAAATGCTTTCTATACATTCTATGAACATTTGATATGTCAAATGCTTTCTATACATTGTATTAACATTTGATAAGTCAAATGCTTTCTATACATTCCTTGTACATTGGATAAGTCAAGTGCTTTCTATACATTCCATGTACATTGGATAACTCTAATGCTTTCTATGCATTCCATGAACATTTGATAAGCCAAATGCTTTCTATACATTCTATGAACATTTGATAAGCCAAATGCTTTCTATGCATTCCATGAACATTGAATAAGCCAAATGCTTTCTATACATTCCATGTACATTAGATAAGCCAAATGATTTCTATATATTCCATGAACATTGGATAAGTTAAATGCTTTCTATACATTCCATGTACATTTGATAAGCCAATTGCATTCTTTATATTCCATGTACATTTGATAAGCTGAATGCTTTCTATACATTCCATGAATGTATGGTAATGTCAATTTTCCTCCACTAGTTTGATAAATGGAGAAGTTGTCTGCCTTGTGGATAAGTAGTTGAGTGCTGGTTATAGACTAAAGTCCAGCAAAATCAGATGACATTAGCTGATCATTGTAAAATGATCATAATTTGTGTTGATATGGTTTTCAACCCAGCAAAAAGCCTGAGATTTTTTATCATTATTTTAAACTTCATGACCACACAATTTAGTTTAGATTCTACATGTGTTGTACCCTGAACATAAAGTTCTTGGTTTCTATTAGTTTTATAGAATGTTTATTGCTTGAAGTTGAAAGTTTTAATGACAGACAATAAACAATGTATGTTAGACCACTTGAGTTTGTTTGGAGTTTCCTTCTGAACCTACCATGATGTAATTTTAATGTTTGTTTCCTTAGAATCATTTGATCTGCAAGCAATGTATATTACTCACTGCCTTCTTATAGTTTGTAGCTTACAAGTGCTACAGATGATATGTTCAAAGTTATGTTGCAACAGACAAAGTAGGGTTTCAAAATCGGAAAAAAATCATAATTGATCATTGGAAATAATCGGACAACCCTTTTCAATTAATCATTGATTATAAAATCGAAACATTTTCTCAGGGTTTTCATTCAGGATTTCTGAAAATATATGACAATAAGTTGCAATGGTTTAAGTATTTTGTTTCATATAATAGAATATTAAATCATGCATAATAAATCTATGATAAGTGGTTTGGTGGTTGTTTATTTTTAATAATAAAATCAATTTTCGGTCATTTTCAGTAGCCATACATTATGGAAAAGGGGCCACTTGGTATTGTCCAATAATGACCAATTCCATGTTGCCAACCAAAAATATCAACACCAATGATATCAATGATTAATGAATTCTTATGAAATGTTTTTTCATTAATAATGTTAATTAATTAAAACTAGAATGTCTCATTGTCAATAAAAATTAATTACCAAAATTAGCGATTATTAAACTTCATAAACAATTGCCTCCCACTTTTACTGAAATGATCGATTATCCATTATAATCGATCAACGTTTAATCCCTTAGAAAAGGGTTCAAAGTTTTGCTATTTGGCTTACAAGTGCTTCAGATGATATGTTCAAAGTTTTGCTATTTGTTTTATGTTTTTCTATTTACTGATATTTCCTAGGGTCACTGCTAATTTCCTTGAGCAAGAAATTTGCCTACAATTGTCCCACTCCACCCTGGTGTAAATGGATACTGTGAGGAATTGCCTGCTTGAGGGTGATTTCAATGGTCAGGAGTTATCGTACAAGGTTGATAGGTCAGCTTAACTTTTAACTTTTTCAGGCTTTAAGTTTTATTGCTTGCATTTGCCTCTATCACTTTTTGACACCTTAATGACTAAGCTATGTCTCTTGGACAAAATTCCTGATTTTAAGATTAACCAGTTCACATTTACCTATGAAAAAACAAACAAATGGTCATATGAGCATATGTCAACATTAGCATAGCTAGTTTATCAACGTATGATTCCAACTTTGTTACATGAATAAAAGTTGTGTCTGGCATTATCAGTTTTTCTCAAAATTTCATTTGTCCAAGAACTTTTGGAAGTCTTAGCGAAGTCTCTGCGACATGGTTTTAACTATAACAAGTGGCAACTGAGATGAATAAATCAAAATGCAGATGCTTCAACTTGCAGCTTCAAATAAGAAACATTATTCTGATGGCTCTCATGTGTTGTTTAATAAATCTTTAATAAATAAATTAATGATGCAGTTGATCAACTGATGTATAGATTCATAGATAGGAAATGAGATTAAAATTTTCAAAAGGTGCTTATAGATTGAAGAGTAGATTTAAGTATACTCCTTGTACTCGAGTGTTTGAGCTTACAGGATCTTATAGTTTCAGATTTACCTGTATAAATTTGTTAATCTACCATTTTTGCAAAAATTTGCATTGAAATTGCGCAATATTAATCTAGAACATGTTTTGAGTTAATTATATTTTTCTGATGTTACGTCGCTATCGGGAAAATCTTGCATTAGGATGCTGTAATATAAGAAATGTTAATGTAAAAGGTACATGATATATTTTCATACGTTTTTTTCTTGGTAGACTCTGATCAAATGATAGACACTTGATTTCAATGACTTTTGTAAATAAGTTTCAAGCTGTATATACTTGTAATTGAAGTGGTCTTAATATCAATATTTAAAGAAAATCTTGATATATTTATTGTAATTGATATTTAGTTATGGAATGCTTTTAAATAAATATCCCAATATCGTATCGCGATGTGTTATTTTTATTTATGATTATTTTTAGAATGTGATTTTAAGCTTTTTATCTATCCAATCAGATAGACAATAAAAAGTATTTCATCGCAAATCTTTCACCATCAATTTGCTTTGATATTTTCTGATATTTTCATATTCTGACGTAAAAATAGATGATTTTTGTTTGAAATTATACTGCACGTAAAATAAATGTCAGTTTCCCTGTAGGTTGAAAATTATGTGCAAAACTTCATGTACAGTAAAACTATTAGTATGATAAATGATGTTTTGTTAGAAATATTTTAGCTTTAATGATGTGAGATTTTCTTTAATATACAGAAATTTATTTTGTTTGTTCTTCTTAAATATACATGTTGGATGCTTTTTATTTTAAGCTTTTTTGCACTTAGAGAAGTTTTTCTCAAAATAATGGGCTTCCTAGTAATATGTGAAGAAACGTTCTTGTTTGTGGGATTCAAGAATTTATTATCTTGAAATGAATACTTATGCCTTGTGTATTGAATTTGTGTGGAATCTTTTTTATTTGATTTACAGCTTTTTTCAACACTTTATTTGGTTATGTTGAGTAGCAAACTCCCCCAACCAGCTTGTCTGGACAATTTTCTTTATCAGTACTCCCTTTCCCTTCCACAAGGAAACAAAACATTCTTTAACAGGGGCATATCTTTATTAAATAATTAATTTTCATGAAAGGGTAAACCCTCAGCGGCTTGGAATTAAACCCAGGGCTAACCGATTAAAACTTCTTGGCCATACTACTGTGTCCAGGCTTGCTCAAGTTCTTATACTAGGTTTAACACTAGGTCAACACAATTTAGGTTGTTTACAACAGCCAGTGCACCTAACTCAGCTTTCCTGGACCATTGTCTATAACCAGTACTAACCTACCCTTCCACAAGGCTGGCAACTTATCCATATACCTTATTAATGGAGGAAAATTGACATTATTGTTAAATTTTAACGGAAGGGTGGGATTTGAACCAGTTCCTCTATCTGAAAATTAGATTTGAGATCCTGTTGCGGCCAATTGCGCTACAGGCCTGGGTTATTGAGTCTTTTATATTTATATATTCTCATACCATTTTGGAGATTTTTCTTTCATTTAGTATGACAATGGTTTGGCTTCATAAATATCATGAAGTTACTAAGTATGACAATACACGACTCAGCTGACATGACCAATTGAGAGGAAAAATATCCTTAAGCAGAATAGGGGAATATTTTTTATCCATTTATCTCTTTATTGTAGACATGTACACAGCTTTACAAATTGATAAAGTCATTGCTATTCTCTTCTAATCATTTCTCATTTAGTTCTCACAGATTGGTGGTCTGGGGGAGGGGGATGGTATTGTTCTCGGAGAATTGATGGAAAAAACGAACACTCTTGATATTAGGAGTGGCCATCTATAGATCTAATATAGACTTTGTTGACATGCTGATGACACCAGGCTGCTGATGATGTTATCGAAACTCAGCTTTGTTGTAAGTGGTAACTTTCTCACCTATTGTTGAACTGTATTTCATGTATCTCTGATTTCCTATGTTCTATCATACAGTGTTCCAATGTTATTGCAAACTTACATCTCACCCAGTCACCTGTAATAATGTCAATATTTCTGTAACAATTATCATTGATGCTTTAGTTTGCAGTTTATATTGTTGTTCCAATCAATTCTAGAAAGTTTGGTTTACTTCCTGGAACTTTAGGTTCATTTCTGGCTGTTGGGGTTCATTTGTGATTGTTGGGAGTCATTTCTAATGCTTGTGTTCATTTCTTATGCATGTGTTCATTTCTGGTTATTTTGTTCATTTTTGTTGTTTTTGTTTGTATCTAAGTGATTAGTAAAATTTCCAGTTGCTTGGGTTCAATTTTGATATTTGTGTTAACTTCTAGTGCTTTAGCTTATTTCTAGTTGATTGGGTTAATTATTTTCAAACATAATTCAGGTACTTGGCTTCATTTCTTCATTATTTTTAGTTCAATGTCTTTGTAATTTTGTTGTTAATTCCTTGTATATGAGGTTCATATATAGTAGACAAGATTAATTTCTGGATAGTGACCATGACAGACGTCAAACTTGTGTTACAATGTGTTTATCACTATTCTCTCATAAAACTTGAAATAATGTATTGATCTCATTGTCCAAATTAGAGAATGGTATATTCATATCAATGTGTTAAAACACTAGAGATTCGTCTCTGACACGGTCACACATAATTTTATATAATTGTCACATGTCTCAACTAAGCTTAGGATTTCCCTCTAGTAATTAGTCGTCATTATTTATGCATGTGATCAGCACTTAGTTTCTAGTGGTATTGCATGCGATAGAGGCATATAATACCCAGACCAGGAAACAGAGCATCTAGTTTTACATCAGTTTTATTTTTATTCTTGTTAGATAAATTGGAAGTCTTGTTTTATGCCTAAGAGATTGTTCTATGTTTTAGTTCCTATAAAAGCTATGTTAAAACAATCTGTTATGTTTTGTGTTTTGGTTCTAAGGTCATCCTTAAAAAAGTGTAAATAGTTTGTAGTTTCTTTTACAACCCATTGAATTGTGGCAGCTCTCATTATATTATGCCAGTCCTGATTTTTTTGGCTATGCTGAGAAAAAGTACATTTAATTTTGTGTGCTTAAATGCGTATGATTGAGTCCTCAGATTTAACTTCTTGCTTAAAAAATCAGGTTAAATAGAATCCTACATACTCTAAAAATTGGGGTCAGGGGAAACTTGGGCCTTGTTAAAATAATGTCCAGCCGTGAAATTGCAAAAAAGAAAATATTTCAATTAGGATGGCCCTACATGATTGTGAAATTTTATGTCAAAGGAAACAGGGAGGGGGGGGGGTAGTTTCAAAGTTCTACGCAAATAAAAGAAAATAATGGTATAAATTTGTACTTTTTTAATTAGAAATCATTAACAGTTTATGCCTGTTGTGTTAATTATTCACTTTGTGTATCGTTGCTGTTATGCATTGTTCTGTGTTTAGGTTCTAAATAAATTGTTTACTAAACATGTTGGTGTAAACAAAATGTTGTGATTACTTTGAGTTATAGTTTGTTTATATTAGTTTATTTTGGCTAGATTGGGAAACAAGTTCAAACTTCATAGATTGTTCACTGTTGAGTCTGCTTCCTGGTCCCTTTGTACTGAGCTGCTTCCTGGTCCTTCGGTACTTAGCTGCTTCCTGGTCCCTCGGGACTTAGCTGCTTCCTGGTCCCTCGGTGCTTCCTGGTCCCTCTGTACTTAGCTGCTTCCTGGTCCCTCGGTACTTAGCTGCTTCCTGGTCCCTCGGTACTTAGCTGCCTTTTCAAAAACAGAATTACATGTACTATCAATGTCAGTTATTGCTTTCATTGTCTTATCACTGGCTGACTATTTTGAGCATTTTTATTTCAATTGTTTCAAAGAATTACTTTATTTTTATGTCAAGCTGGTCTGTAGTATGTGTAGCTCGGAAATTCGAAATTCGTACTGGAGAGGCAGAATTTTACTACACTGTTGTCATAAAACTGTTTGCTGTCATCATGAAGAATTTTTTGAGTTCCTTAGAGTTTTCATTTGGAAATAATGATCTATTAGAGTCTGTTTATGTTGCATGAGTGTCATAAAATTGTGAAAAGATGCTTTAAATTTATTGATTTTTTTCGAAAAATGAATTAATAGGTTGCCATGGTAACATGGTAATTCTTAGCTTTTTTCTGAGTCATTTGCATCTGTAATTATGTTAAAATTACTGTAATTGAAGCTTGCCAGGCTAGCTCAGTATGTAGCTAGCAAGTCTAACGATCGAGGGGTTGTTGGTTCAAATCATGGGCGGGGCATTCGTTAGTGGAGCTTGGTCATGGAATAATTTCTTAGGCCATTCTTCCCTTCAACCTCTTATTCTTAACCATGTTGGGCAGTTGTCAGTCTCTGGTGGTTAGTGCCTAATAACTGATTAACAGTTAAATATGGAGACCTAGCCTTTCCAAGAACAGTCAGTACTCAGTAGGTTGATAGACCGATCTTATATGACCTATACAATGTGTTGTTATAGTGTTTAATCCAACAAAAAATATAACTATAGTTAGATATTTGCAGAATTAAAAAAAATAAAAGTAACAATGGTAATTTTGTTAGAGGAAATTGGTTACCATGGCAACTAGACTGTAAACTACTTAATACTTATATACTAGTATGACTTGATAGTTATTAAAATTTGTATAGCTTAGTGCTTAATTAATAGGGTTTGTACAAAGTTATTTCTAAGAATGTTTAAAAAAAGCCTATGAAATGAACTTTACACCTAGTCACCATGGTAAACCTAAGGTTAAATTTCAGGATTAAGCTGTGAACACAGTTACTAGCGCATACTTTTATCAGTGTCTGAGAAATGCCCTTCATGATTTCAAATCAGTGTTAGGAGGGAGAACAGATATCATTTCACAACCAAAATTAACTCAACGAAAGTATGCCTCTCTTGGGAGTCCAAACCACAACCCTTTGATTAGAAGTCTAGTGGGCTAGCTCCATTGGTAGCTCATAAGACTTAACTCAATAAGGAGCCACAGATTAGATTTTCCAAATGAGCTAGCCAGGCATGTATTTCAGAATTACATGGTCCTGAGGTACAGAATTATCCTAATCTGAGAAGGGATTATTTTTTGTTAGTAAATGCTTCTAAAAGTAGTTTTGAAATTGAGAATTTTGAAAATTTGTGCAAAAGCATATGTGAAAATGTTTTTTTTCTCAGCTTAATAGTCTAGTCTAGTTCTAATTGTTCCTCAGGCGGGAGGTTTATGTATTTCAAGGTATAGACTTAGAGGTTTTATTCCCTAAAGTACAATTGATCAATCCCAATACCATGTTACTTTAACTTTAAATCAAGAATTAATTTCATTTTGTTACCAATTGTGTACTTATTCATTGATGAGCCAGTTACCATAGATAACCAAATCGCAGGTTCAGTGCAAAACCGCAGTAACTAACTCTCTTCTTATATTGAGTTATGACAGTTTCGTGCTAAACCTGCGAAATGAAAGAAATGGTTTAGAAATGGTGCTAAGGCCAAATATATAAATTGTCCTTGCATACCTTCCACACAGCTGACAGTAACAAGCAAGAAGTGAGATGTTTTAGATTTTTAAACTTACGTAATGAATGTCACAAAGAAATGAAGAAAACAAAACTTCAGGAGTTGCCACCTTTTATTTGGCCTTGCAACATACAAGTGATGGTTCTTATTTCTTTTGATAGATAATAGACTATGTCTGAAATTCAATTACCGTGTATTTTTGTATTAAACGCTACTACCCTAATAACTCCTCCCCCTATTTTTGAAAAAAAATCAACAGTTTCTAAATGATTTTAAATTCAAAAGTCCCAAAAAAAGCAACACAGGGCTGTTTAATGCCTCACTAAATAAGTGAAGAAACGATAAAAAAGTGGAATTTCATATTTGCTTTTAACAACTGTCACTTATGCTATGCCTATTATGTCTCTTCACAAAGCTAGACTAGCAAGAATTTTCAGTTAAATATTACATTACAGGGTAAATTGTCTTTACAATATTTTTTGGGATAATTTCACCATGATTATTTTTTTACTCGTTTAAATGCCCCCCTTTTGGAAAATGTAACATAATCTTTCTTACTGTGTGATAAATACGTTAACTGCTCCTGGCCATTGAAAAATAGACTATTTTAGACTCCTTAAACATGAGCTCAGCAAATCTCAAGCCAATTATTTTTAGAATCAAATTTTGTTCAAAAAGGTCACTTGATTATAATTCAAATTTCTTAATCTTTATAAAATTGCATGCTGGATATTGATCCTCTAGAATTAATGATCCAAATTTGAACTTGACCAAACAAAATTGGATGAATGACATTTTTTACAGATTTTTCTCAGTTATGCTCTGACGGATTTCTGACGTTCTTGAAATTTTCTCAGAATATTTGACAACCCTCGTCAAGCATAAGTCCATTTTTTGAATCAAGGGGTTTTTCTGTTACATCTATTGTAAACATGTCAGATTTGGCTTGCCTTTTACTCTGGTCATGTTGTTTTTCTCGGTGAAGAAAAAGGAATATTTCTTCATTTCACTCCTTTTTTCTCTCATACATTATTCAGTGTTCACCTTATTTGACGTAATTATTGAGAAAAAGCTCTCTCTTAGAATTGATAGGGACATTCTAGTGACAACATTTTAACACTAATAATGGAAGAAAATGAACAGTATTTTTAAGAAACATTGAAATCATTGAAGACATTGTCTTTTACACTTTATTATCACTTGTTGAATGCATTTAAATTCTTTGATGGGTAAAAAAAAGCAAACCTGACGACAGTTTTCTCAGTATGTAGCATGAGTGATTTCAAATTAAAGGCTTGTGGGTTTGGTTTCTGGGAGGGACCTACAATATTTAGCTTTTGCAGAGTTTTGTTGTAAAATATTTCATATAAACATAATTATATGTCTTCATTACAGTACCAAACCTTACATTTCTTTATGGTTAAAACAATCATTGACCTTCAAAAGTTTCCGACCAAAAAACTTTTAAGACTAAAAATGAAGTAACTGTTTTGTAAGTGTTCACCTTATGCCATGGTCATTTGAATATTAAGCCAATATTAAAAGAATTAAAAAATTCAATAATGATATATTTATGTGATGTAACCCAACAGCTTTAGACTTGTGTACCTTTTAATCATAATACTCCCCCCCCCCCCAAAAAAAAATATTTAAAAAATTAGGGGTATATAGGAGTGAGCTAGGTGGTCAGTAGCTTTTTCTTGTTCGCTCAATTTCTCAGCATCTATTTTACGAGATTTGATTTAAACTTCAGACTATACCAGATATCAGGTAGACGTGTGCATATCCCATTTTGGTTACAGTCTATTGATTTTCTCACCGAGTTATGGCCCTTTGATGAAATATACTATCCCCTCAATTTTCAGCTCCCAATTTCTTGACAAGTTAAAAATTGACATAGTAAGTAGCTTTTTTTGTAGAACTCTCATAACCAGACTGGTTATGTCTTTCATTTGAGGCTTAACTGAGATTGTTTTTCTGTCTCAAGACAAAAAAAAAGAAAATGGCTGCCAAGTCATTCTCATGTTGATCTATTTAACCCAAAGAAACTAAATTGTTGGAAAGAGACTTTTGATTGGACGAAATGAGAATTCCAAAGTCTTCATCTCGCAACATTTCTGTGATGCTTGTCATAGATTTTGTTTTATGAGAATTGTAATAATGAGGAAGCTACACGAAGATGCAATTATTAATGAAAAATTACTCTCTAGGTGTTTTTTTAACGAAATTTTGCCAAACAAAATTTCTGGTAAAATAACTGAGGATCTTGCTATCAAAATGAAGCATTTTAATCAAATTTCTTATATATAAGTATTTAATTAATCTTTTTATTTTGTTTATATTTGACTGGTGTTTTAATTTCATTTTGGTATGTATGTTCAGATCTTGCTAGATTTGATGCAGTCTAATTCCCTGTCAATTATTTTTACTGATGTCTGCCACTGATGAAACTACCTCTAGTTAATTGACAGGTTGACAGTATGTTGTAAGAAATAATAATAATAATAATAATAATAATAAAGACTTTATTTTAAGAGGCTACACATTTGGATAAATCCAATCTTCCATGTGGGCCTCTATCAAACATATTACACAGTATATACAATATTTACATAATGATGAATGCATATTAGACTTGAGAAAAACATGTTATATACATAAGAAAATCAAAATTAAGAGCAAAGTAACCTGAAAAAAGGAACAATAGGCATGAGATGAGTTTAAGGTGGACAAAGAACATTTCAATCTTTTTGCATTTTCCATTTAATGTACTGCTTTTTGAATGAGCTAAGGCTGTTAGCAAGACGGATGTTTAGGGGTATTTCATTCCAAATGACTGGTCCTGAGTATGTTATAGATTTTCTAAAGAATTCAAGCCTAGGTTTTGGGACATTCAGTTTTTGTGTAGAACTTGATCTTAATTGGTGATTATTACTTAAGACAAATCTGTTATTTAAATATTCAGGACTTGTGTTATTAAGAGATTTGTAGACAATAATAGCCTTTTTATAGTTAACACGGTCTGGAAATTTCATCCAATTTAGTTGTTTGAATAACTCCTCCGACGGGGCATCAAAAGGTTTGTTAAGAATTATTCTGGCGGCCCTTTTTTGAAATTTTACCATTGTGTTTGTTAATTGCTCATTACAAGACCCCCAGATAGTGCAACAGTAGTCAATATGTGGAAGGATGTATGCATTGAAAAACAGTTTTCTAGTATGCAGATTTAGGAATTGTTTTATTCTTAGGAGGAGATATAATAAAGAATTGCATTTCTTAAGAGTTGTCTCAACTTGCAGTTTCCAACTTAAGTTTTTGTCAATGACTACCCCCAATAATTTATGGTTTGGTACCTTTTCTAAAGGTTCATCGTTCAGTTTAAGTGGCTTGAAGTTAATGTTTTCCAACTTCTCATGCTGGTTGGAGGCTGTGATAAACATTGTTTTACTTTTAGAGGCATTTGGGGCCATTCCATTTAAGGAACACCAGGTCTCAAATGACTCTAGCTGAGTCTGAAGCAAACAACTGACATCAGATTTATTTTTTCCAAATGCTGATAGGGTTGTGTCATCAGCAAACATGTGGGCATTTTTAACAGATAAGGGTAAATCATTGATATAAATAAGGAAAAGTATTGGGCCTAGAACAGAACCTTGTGGTACACCAGCGTTTATCTCTTGGGATTCTGACAGTTTACCAGAAAAACATACTTTTTGGCGTCTAAGACTCAAATAAGAGAGTGACCACAACATTGCTTTGTCACTAAATTTATAACATTTCAATTTTTGTAAAAGAAGTTTATGGTTAATCAAGTCAAAGGCTTTAGATAGGTCAAGAAATACAGTACCAACAATGTTACTTTCATTTATTTCATTAATCCATTCATCCACAATATTTACTAGGGCAGTTTCACATGAATGAGATTTTCTAAATCCAGATTGGCTCTTGCTGAAGAGATTATTTTTCTCCAAAAAATCTGTTAATTGGATGCACACATGCTTTTCATATAGCTTAGATAACACCGGTAGAATTGATATTGGCCGATAGTTCTTTTTATCACTTTTACTACCACTTTTGAAGATAGGAGTCACTTTAGCCATTTTGTACATGTTTGGATACTTGCTAGTTGCTATACTTAAATTAAAGACTTTTTGTAATGGTCCGGCTATAATGTCTGCCGTTTCTTTCAAAAACTTTGGTGCTAGGCCATCGAGACCTGTTGACTTAGCTGGGTTCAGTCTAGTTAGTTCTTTCTCAATGAATTTAAGGGAAAAGGGTGCTATACTAAAGAAATCTTCAGACTTAATTTTACATTCCACGTAACATTTTATTTCTTCTAGAGTGCTATTGAAAGAACTATTGTTAAGGTCGGGAGCAGAATTAAATACACTAATAAAGTAGTTGTTAAAGTTTTCAGCAGCTAGTTTGGGGTCTGTAATTAAAGTGCCAGATTCATCTATTAAGTTTGACTCTTTTTGCAATTGTTTACCTGAAAGATCCTTAAGGTTCTTCCACAGAGATTTAGGGTTTTTGAGATTTTCGTTAATAGTTTTTTGATAATAATTAGATTTTGCTTGTTTGATTTCCAATTTTGATTTGTTTCTAAAATATTTAAATTGGTCGATGTCGCCCACCCTTTTTGCATTATCTCTTTTTTTAATTGTATCTGCTATTTCATTATCAAACCAATCAGGTTGGTTTTTGCGCTTGACTCTTTTTAATTTTTCGGGAGCATGTTGATTGAGAGTTTCAGAAAAAAGCTTAACAAAAAGATCTAAAGCATCATCAGGGTCGTCAAAGGTTTCAAGAACAGACCAGGGTTGGTTTTTGAGGTCTTGCCTAAAGGAATCTATGTCAAAATTTTTTAATGACCTATACTTAATGGTGTTATGAAATGGGTCTTTGTCCACCTTATTCATAATTTTCCGCGTGATGCATATAGGGAAGTGATCACTTATAGATAAAACAGGAACATTCACTTCAACAATATTACATGGAACATTAGTGTATAAATGATCAATTAATGTTTCTGTATTTTGAGTAACACGCGTTGGTTTATTCACTAATTGCACAAGATTAAATGAGTCTAAAACATTTTTCCAAGAAGAATTTGATGAGGTATTGTTTAGTAAATTGAAATTAAAGTCTCCAAGTAGTAGAATCTCACTATTGTCATTATATATATTATCCAAGATGTTCTCCATTTCCTTGATCCATGTTGAGTTGGCTGAAGGGGGTCTGTAGATATATCCTAGAAGAAATGGCTTCTGTTTTGATAATTTAATTTCTAACCAAATAAATACTGATGATAATGATGAAAATGATGATAATGACAGCCATAACCTAAAACCCACCAGCCCTAAGTCAAGGACTAGTGATAATTGATTCAAGCTAATGAAAATTACTTATTTCATAGTCAAGCCATTTGATGATTTTGCCCTTTACCATATAATATAATGAAATGAGCAAGCACACAAACAATTAGGGTAATGAAGAAAATGTTACAATGATGATGATAATAAATTGATGGTGATGGCAACTATAAAATAATGATATTGGTGATGATGTTAATGATGATGATGATGATGGTGATGCCTATGATGCCTCTGAGAGTGATAATATTGTTGATAACGATAAAAATTATGCTTATGATGATGATGCTGTCACTGATGTTAACAATGAAAATGATGATTCTGTTGACCAAGTTAATAATGATGAAAATAATGTTTCTATTTACTAAACTACCACACTTATATTATATAAGCTATACAATTTGTTGCTACAAAAAAAAAAACTAACCAAAGTAAAATTATATAAGATAAAATGTTTATGATATACAGTCCAACCCCTCTTAAGCGGACAGCTATAGGAAACTGTCAAATTAGCTGCTTAAGCAGGGTGACTACTTAAGAGGGGGTTTGGACTTGAGAGAGGGGGGGGTATGTTTGTTTTATGCTTTACAAGACTAGGACAGACAATTGACGGTAAATTATTTTCATTCTGTGTAATATATTTTACTTATGTTGAATAGATAAAACATAAATACCAGCGGATATAGGACAAAGGTGAGAAGAAAACAATCGGTAATTAAGTCATTCAGACTAAAAGCGGTTATACTTAAAAATACGAAAATAAAACTGAAATTTAAGCAATTATTAGTATTTAATGTGTCCTTTTAACCAGCAAATAAATTAATAACTAGTGCTTTGAAAATTGTGTAAAAATGTTGGCCTCGTCCAAGTCGAAAGTAGAACGCCACCTATTTTCGGAAAATGCGTTCTAATGTCATCAATTTTGAACTTTCTTTGTTAAAATAGAATAATTGTTAATATCATTTCCTTACGAACAAACAGTTTTGGATAATCGTACTTTTACAAAGTTCATTTCCACATGCAGCAAACATGTTTTTTATACACACTAAAAATCATTTGCCGTCACATAAAATGTTTATCTTCATATTTACGAAGATTGAACGGTCAGTACTGTTTTTTATGTGTATTACACAATACTTAATGAGCAGATTATAATCATTGTCACTTAATTGATTATACATTCTCACAACTACCTGATAGCTAATTATTGATTTTCGAAGCCTGTCACAACTAAAATAAAGGATTATGTGGTAATTTCCTTTGTGTTTTAATGACACGCACAATGCAATTATGATCAGACTCGCAGTGACCGCTTACGCGGGGGATATTTTGAGTTTGGGAGCCAGAATGACTGGCTGCTGGCTGGAGAATGGGGGTGACTGCTTATAAGGGGTGCATTATAGAGCGTTTTTTCAAAGGTCCCGGCATGAGCTGGCTGCTTACAGGGAGTGACCGCTTACAAGGGATGGCCGTTAGGAGGGGTTGAACTGTATTGGTAAGCTGATTAGTTTTTAACAGCCTCATAGCTGGATATCTAATACTTATGACCAGTTTTTCATACCTGAACCTAAACTGTTTAACTTTTATACCAGGAAACAAAAACAGGTGGTATGATATTCTTGTGTCCTTGCTCTCCAGTGTTGGCATGGTGAGCAATTGATTGGATGTGAAATGAGATTTTCACCTATTGGTGTATTGGTTTACTAGATATGAGATAAATGTTCCTGTGATCTGTTGTTTGTGAATTATATGATTAATTTAATCAAGGGGCAAAATGATTAATATCTCCTTGCTGGAACCACCAGTGGTCCTATTTCATACCTGTGTGGTATCAAGAACTCATACAGTCCTTTTTCATAGCTGACAGAACTCCAGCAATCCTGTTTAGTAACAAGAACTCCAGTGTTCCTTTTTAATGACTTAAACTCCAGCAGTCCAGTTTTATGGATAGACAGTATTTATTTCAGGCTGATATTCAGTTTCATTCCCCGAGTCCCCCTAAAGTTAGTATTATTTCCTTTTCTCTGTGTCAAACTTCTCGTGTCATCTAAAGTATTGCATATAGACTGCTTTAGGGCTTGAATTGGAAAGGTCTTGTGTCCTCAGGTTAGAAATGGTTATGCTTTGTTACAAGAAATCTAATGGTCCAATATGGGATATTCCTATAAATTATGTTCTTTGGTTCAGCCTTTCATCAGCTTGCTTGAATAGTTGTATTGTGCAGTTTGACAGTTACCATACACTCTCTATTAAATGTCCTATGGTATTACATTCTCTAAAGGGAGGGGCACTTATCATAAGAGTACAAAAATGGTGAAATATTACACTATATATAGTTAATTTGTATTTACTAGAAATATATGTTTTGCCTATTTCCTGGAAGTTATGTTAAAAACTGAAATCATTTGGGTTTTTCTCTAAAAAATGGAAAGGGTTTGTAAAGAGAGGTGCATTTAATAGAGAAAATATGGTTAGTTTAAACTGACTGCTTTTTGTTTAGTTAAAGCATTGACTCGTCCTTCTGAGCAAATGCCTACATAAAACATGTTATAAAATGTGCCTTGCTCAGATTGAAATGGTCTTATAGAACACGTGTCAGTATCATACTAATAAAATCTTATAAAGAAAGAAATTTCATTATAAACATCTTTAATGCAATGTCTATAATTATCACTCATACTTAACTTAATTTGTACAATTGGAAAAAATTCTATAGTCCAAAAAAGATAGTGATATATTAACATCTCCTGCAGTAATTTCAGAGGAAAGGAGCACTGACGTTACAATTAATGGTAGAGGCGATGTATCACCATGACGATGCGGCGAACAGAAGATAAGATGTCTTGGAGTTAATTATAATATATTCAAGATATATTGTCATTCCGAAGACAAATTTGTGCTGTGACTATGATGAATAGCATTTTCAATGCTGCAATGTTATTTCCCTAGCGGTTCAATTTTTTGTTTCATGTAATTAAAGTCTTCTGTTTGGTCATATAGAAATACATTTATAAACGTCACAACTGCTGTCAGATGTATGGCTTCATTTAGCAAGGTTTTGTTTTTTTGTCTTGGAAGTTAGTTACATGGATGTAACGTATGTTTCTTTTTTTAAACCATTTATATTCATACCTTTGCTTTGTCTAGCACAGATAGTGGAAGATATAGGATTGTAATATTCTACAGACTTTGGAGATATTGATTGTTTAGTTTAAAAAATATGATATTTTGAAGTCCTAATGACTAACGGTGATTTGCCCCAAGGACATACATTTGCACATGAAAAATGGAAATGGCGTATGTGGAATCTTGTGGACCAAGTGGCACATAGGCCTCCTGTTTTATTTCTCAGCATTATTGGAATAAGCCAGAGTTAAAGTGGTATTCCAATACTATGTCAATCTGATTAAAACCCGATCTAAAATTTTCCGCTCCCCTACTCGTTAATTTAGATCTGGCCTTTTTCAAACGAAGGTCACGTTCAGCTGACCTTTTCTCATCATAATATTCATGACGAAATTGTTATGATACGTAACTTGTTTACATCCCCTACGTCACGCAATTTGAAATGAGCCGCCTAACCGCAGACTGTGAATAATACCGCTATTAAATTAGCATGCAAACCTTGGTCTAAAAATAGAAATTACGAAATCAAAATGTGATTAATGGTGTTTTTGTCTAGATGAAAGCTACGCATTGATTGGTCGACCTAAAGTTCATCTCAACGTGACCTTCCACGGAGACAGTTGAGATCCTGTACGACAACGCTCTACAGGATATCTATTTACGGAGATTGATACTATGTAAAAGTTTTTT
The DNA here is from genome assembly GCA_025267735.1 of Mactra quadrangularis. NCBI lineage: Eukaryota > Metazoa > Mollusca > Bivalvia > Venerida > Mactridae > Mactra > Mactra quadrangularis. Next base: position 52,703,399 of record CM046309.1, on the reverse strand, counting down.
GATTGGTTCTAACATTAGCTTTCTATTGGATTTTATTTACGAATCGCCAAAAGTCTCATGATTTTTCAATAACCAAGATGGTTAAAAAATGGAAGTTCACTGTATATGAATATTGTATTGCATGATTTTCTCCCACCATTCTCAGGGGAAACTTCCATGATCACAATGTAGAATGCCTGATGAGCTATGTATGACCTTACTAATAAAAATACGCAAATTGAGTGCAAAATAGATTTATCAAAATGACCATATTTAGAAGTCCACAAGGGTTAGTGACTTGACCTGAATATTAGCTGTGTATTATTGACCAGTGATTTGATATAGGATATTTGTCGTATGTTTTTTTGTCTGTGAATGAGGTGAGATTTCTGTTGTATGTATGTGTATAACAAATATATTACTGACATGTTAAGCAGCTTTATCAATTATGTTACTATGACAATGGTGTTATATTATAAGCCACTCTATAAAGACCATGAAAACATCTGATTAAAGTGCCGTCTAAGATTCTCCTTTTGCAAACTTGCTAATTTAGATCTGGCTGTTCCGTTATGAAGTTTACCTTTAGGTGATCTTTTATCATCTACATCATCTATATAAATTTTATATTTTCACTGTAGTGAAAATATAACCTTTTATTTTCATCGTTCATGACGTCATATTAGAAGATAAATGACGTCATATAAGAGAAAAATGACACCATGTTATTATTTGTGCAATATACATATTTAATATAATACCAAACAATACATGAAAGAAACAGAAGAATATTAGTCAACTTTGGTGTAAGATCTGTTTTATTTCAACTCATTAACTCAGAAAATGACATTTTTACTTGTGGCTATGCCACTTGTTAAAATATGTTTTCTGAGCTAACTCGGTGAAATAAAAATCGATCTTACACCGAAGTTTACAAATATCCTCTTTTTCTTTCATGATTTACAATGAAATGTGTGCAATATTACATGAAAATATACCATGGAAATATTAAATCTTATATTTTCATAGTAGTGAACAAATATAACATCAAAATGATGGCATCATCGTCTTATGACGTCATCTTAGAGGATAAAATGTCATCATGTTATAGTTATGTCCAAACCTTTTCAAATAGTGTACAGAAAGAAGCAGTCTATGAAATTAGTGGGTGTAAAAAATAGTTGCCCAGGAAAACTACATTTTAGTTCATGCAACCAAAATAGTCTTTTGGGCAACCAAAATTCTACAAACAAGATATAGTTCTTGCTACTAAAATGAATTGTTCGGGCAACCACTTTCAAATCCTAATTTTGTAGAGTGAAAAAGTATAAAAGAAACAGAATATTTGTCAATATCAATTTGATGTAGGATTGTTTTATTTCTACTAAAATGTGAGTCTAGAAACGAACATTTTTATGTTCTTTTTTGTATTTTTATTCAAACATTTGCATTATGTTGGCTTATAGCAAAAAAGGTGTAAACTGCTTGATTTTTTATAAGCACATAGATCTCATTGCTCTGAAATCTTGGATGGCTGATGATATCAGCTTATTAAAAGAAAAAATTGACCATTGAAACTGTAATAGTGAAGTAGTTTTGTCATTGTAAAGATGCTACAAAAAGGTTAATGTTTTTTATGACTAAGAGAGTATTTTTTATGATGCTCTATTATGTGGTATAATAAGATGAAATATGAGTATTAATGAACCAGGATAAGATACTAATCTGATATATTGTTGATGTGAGACTCTTATTTATTACTGAAAATCTTGAAATGTGATGGGTGCCCAGATAGAGGAATAACCTCGCATGTTTTGAAGGTCTTGTACCAATGCACTCTTAGTATAGACAAATTTTTGAGCTTCAATTTTATTTCCATTGTCACAAAGGTGGTACAAACAAAGCATGTAACACATTATTGCTGCAATTTGAACTCATCCTTTACTTCTATATAGGAACAAGCAATTAATTGTAAACTTGTATGAAGCAGTAACAATATGTTTTCTAAGCCAACTCGGTGAAATAAAAATTGAAAAAATGTGTGGTGGTTCATTATATATAGTACATGTGATAACCTAACGCAGTCACAGCTGTTTGTATAATTTAGCATAATGGGTACAAAGTTACGGAATGGTCACAATATGATGTTCATTTACATGAACAAAAACAATCTAATGGATGTTTTCAGTTTGCAATTGATGAAATACGATCAATTTGTTGTGTTTTCGATTAGACTATGTACAGTCGAATTACGATAATTCAAAATACCTTCGGAACGGCAAAAAATGTCAAGTTTTCGCGATTTCGTATTTTCGTAAAACCGTGATTTCGGTGTTGTCCGTAATATGATTGACCGTAAAAGCTCCCAAAAGCATGAAATTTGGAAAGTTTAGGCTTTTGAAACCCATTAGATTCTTGTTTTCATTATTTGTTTTTTGTTTGTGGCTTCCTTATTGTGACAAAAGTTTGCAAGTCTAAAAACATCTCCTTTATATGCTGTGTCTGTGTTTTTTTACTGTTGCGATTCCTGATGATAAATGATAAAAATTAAAATTGCTTTGTATTGTCATGACTACAAGATTTCTGTCTATATATATATATTTAATGTGTATTTTCATATCTTTATTTTTCAGTGATTCCTGTGGTCTTCATCATCATCATTTTTGTCATTATTTGTGTCAACTTACAAAGTTCTTATAGTAAATCTACATAATGGAAGAAAAAGACATGTTAACAGAAGACAGTGTGTAAGTACCTACTATAGTGTTTTATTATACCTCTCTGGAATTTCCCTACGCTAAAGTCCTATACCTGAGCGGGTGTTATTTTGTTCGATCACATGGTAATATCACCCGCTATCTAAGGGAGACCACTTATTAACGATTAGTAGCCGTAAATAGCCGCGACCGTGGCGTAGTGGTTAGCTTGTCTGACTTCGAATCCGGAGATTGCGGGTTCGAATACCGGTCGCGGCAGGATATATTAGTGATATAAATCAGTTTTTTTTTATTGTACTGATTGTTTTCTTTACTGTGTTGTTATTTGTTGTTAAATATTTACATGTTACAGTTTTGTTCGGTATAATAAAACAAATAACACATGGCAGTGTGGGTGACAGTACACAGGCCTTTTTTCCCTTATATAACAGGAGCCGTTTACAGGCGCCTTCCCCTCCTGAAATTTCTTTAAAATCATGCAGTTTTCCCCAAATTTGGAGTTTAACTTGGATTTTTGCTTCCCCTATTAGTGAAATTGCGATAAAATTTCCCCTAATGTTCTAAATAAAAAAGGCACAAGGCCCCTTCCCCAAACATTGAAAAAAAGCCCTGAGTACAGATTATCAACCCTTGAAAATTAATATCAACCTCGGCTAGGGCGGTTGTTATTATTTTCCTCGGTTTGATAATCTGTACTGTCACCCTCACTGCCATGTGTTATTTATGTAATATTTACCTTGTTTCTTGGCAACTCCCCCTTTTTGGTATCTTGCATTCCTGTCACCATGTTATTGCTGATTTAACTTAGGGTGCTCTGGTCTCAATAAGATCATTGAGTATTTGTCTTTTACCTTGGCAATGCTTCAAGCTTTTTTATGTGTTCGAGTGTTTTTTTGGAAACATAATTGTAGAGAGAAGGGTGGGTTGAAGTTATTTTACCAAGACAATAAGTTTTTGTTTGTTTTTGAACCTGTTTGGACAAGTGTGAGGTTGGTGCAACCTAGAACCTTCATAACACAGTTAAAAACATCAATTTTAAGTCCAGAGACGGCCATTTCAAAAAACGTTGTGATAGGGTGAACATGTGTTGTAAGTAAATGAAAAAGTTCTTTGTTTTTAAATTGTGCGTAGGTGATACTTCAAAGGCTTTAAGACATGATTTAGAGATCAGTTAAAACTAAGTTTAAGGAAGAGACACTTTGAAATTGTTTTTCAAAATTCAATTTGAAAAGTACTGTTGCACAAGTATTAAAGGAGAGATTTTAATGTGAACTATTGTAAAGTAATTTTAATAGCTTTTTTAAAACATTTTATGTAATATGTTGTAAGGCTATGTATTAAAGTGCACAATTCCCATGTGAATGACATAACAGTTAGTGTCTATATTGTCTGTGCTTTAAATATTTGAATGCATCTGTGTATAGTATTTTTCCGTGCTAGTATTTCATTAACAAAACATTCTGATGTTAAATTTTAGATTATAAGGCTGATTTTTTGACATTCTTGAAGGAATATGTCTTGAAGACTTAAAGATGTTTTCTGAAGTTTATGAACACCTTATTTAATGTTGCATATACTTGGTGGGGTAACTTGTTAATGAATGGGTATTGCTCTTATTTGTCTTTTATGATTATTTATGTCAGTCTGTTGTTAGTTTTTGTACTTGCTTTTTTGCCATTAGATGATTATAGTGATGTTACTAAAGTCTATATCAGTTACTCAAATGCTGATTTAAATTTCAATGTACCCTAGTCCTAGCTGTTCTTGAATTGCACCTCTTTACAATTTCCTGTGCAAGTTCATTGTCAATCAAGAACTGAACAGAACAGAACATAAGGTATGTTCACTTTTTAAAAAAAAACATACATAATTGAAAACTCAGATTTTTTAAAACTATACATACTGAAATGTTTTGCTATTAAGACCACCTTGGCTATTGCTAAGTCCTTATTTTTAAGTCCCAAATGCCTAATTTGAGAAGAAAAAAAAATGTTATATTAAACCATACCATTATCATTTTAAACCATCCATTTAAATAGTTCAGATTAGGGAGCCTTACTGTAATACAATTGTTGCATGTAGTGTTAATGTAGTGTTAAACTATATAGGAAAATGACATTAAACATTACAAATATTTGCCTAGCATGGTAATAAGCCAAAGACGTTTGTTGTAAAAGCAACAGACAGAAAAGACAGGAATAACTGAGCAATCCTTAGAAGTGAAAAAAATCTTAATTTTCTAATGAATACTTTTTCAGTTGCCATTATTTCTTGAAATAATATTAGGCTGCCCTAAGTAATTATCAATAATTCATGTATAATATGCCTTCATGCTCCTGAATGCATAACTTAAAAAACTATGATTTATCCAAAAGTGATTGTTTTGTCTTTTATGTTTTTTCATGGACTTCATTTTTTATCATCAGATACTCTCTTGGTGGTCTGTTTATTTAATTTAGTTCTGGAAATTACTACTTTCCTAAGTTCCTTGTAATCATTATAAAAACTGGATGGAACTTAACTTCTATGTTCTTTGAAGTTCACTTGCCTATTTCTTAGCTTGTTGCATTCCATGACAAAAATCATCATTCGCTTCCATGTCTCTGCTGTGTCTGTTACTATGATGTTAGTTCGTAAAGAACTTTCTCTGTGAGTAAAGAACTTTCTCTGTGAGTAGAACTTCAGAGGCGGATCCAGAATTTTTTCTAGGTGGAGTCCAAATTTTCAAACCACAACCACATTACACACTGATTGCAGAGTAATATATAATAAAAACTGCATAACTATTACATCTATTTTATGCACAAAGGCAAGCAAAGCGAGCCCGAGAAAATTTGCTTCATGCTATTTAAAAATGGCTTACAGTTTTAAAAATACACTCTTGGACAGGTAAATTTTTGAAATTTCAGGGGGTTCTGGACCACCCTGAACCCCTCCGCTAGATCCGCCTATGAACTGCTAAGATTTCCTGTTTTTCTCTCATACAGAAAATACTGGATGAAGGAGACTCATGGTTCTCAATGTACAACAAAACTATTCTTTGATAAAACATTGTATCAGTCACTATAACATGCAAATTTGATTTTCATTTTCTAGTAAATCTGTGTTGTTGTTTTTGTTTGTAGACTTCCTGTTTGATGTTTCTATGACAATTTAGTTCTTAAAAGACATTGGAAATGTTATATGGTTAAATTATATATCTTCTTTAGTTTTTATCAGTGAAAATACTTTTCTTGTAAAACGTAAATACTTGTAAAGTAAGACAAGCTTTAAAGGAAAATAAGATGTAACTAATGGCAACATGAATTGTTTGTCTTGGCTTTCTGACTTAAATGTTATCTACATGTATATTGAAAAGCTGTAAGCTATTTTGAAAACTGTGAAGGTTGAATGGTTACTTACACTTGTGAGTAGATTCAGTTAACATTGGTTTCCTAGATACAGATAATTGGGACCACATGTAAAATCTTCTGAAAACAGGAATTTTATTGTATCTCTATTTTACTATACTTCAAGGCTATTTAGTTGTGTACTGTATAATTATATACTTAAAGATTCATGAAAAAAGATTTTTATATTCAAGGGTCAGGTTACTCTCAATTTAGATCTTTACAGAATTATTAGGTCTGTGTTTTTTTTTGTCTTGAGTTTTTTGTCTGTGTTTTTTTTTTGCTTTTTATTCTTGGATTAGTAATACATGTGTGATGCTTTGAGTGTATGTTGGTATTCATGTTTTATTATACAGATTATAAATCTTTGTTGATGTAGATTATTGTTAAATTATATTTAATTATTTGTAGGGCATACATTTACCCTGCTGATTTAAATACTTACTTAATATATATGTACTTCTGTACTCACAGTCAATAGAAATAGATGTTCATATTTATGTACATGGATTATCCAATAAATATGTAGTGTTTAAGTCAGCAGTGTTAATGTATGTGCCACTGACAGTTAAATAAAATTTAGCAATACCATTGTTATAATTATGTATTCAGGATTTGACATTCTATACTATTAAATTTGTGAGTTTCCTGTTTTGTGGAAGAAACTGCGCAGCTTTGAATAAATCTTTTGTTTGTCGCTGGAACACATATATACCGGCATATCAAGTTGACAATTCTTTTTTGACAAAGCCTCTTTATATTTGCAAAAACTGCCAAAAATCAACAAAAATAGTGGGGTTTTTTTTGTGTCTAAAAATAGTTCTAGATAAAACTAAAAATAGACACGTCAAACCAAACTCCCCGCAGCGGTTATCTCCCTTTATCAAATCAAAGCGTGACGTAAGCACTGTGAGGAGTTTGGACTGTAACTGCTGTATTATCATGGGGAATCACCCAGAATACGTGCAACCTTCTTGCCATTTCTTGAATATTCACCAAGCATGCATTCTTTGTTCTCGAAATAATACCCATAAACGGCATACTCGCCCATGCTTTTTAAACATACCTGTTTCGAGGATCAGTTTCGAGAACTGTCATTACCTAAAGCCCGTGCTTGCACGGGCTCCCATCTAGTAACTTTAGAAGTAGCTAGGTTGACCAGTAAGATGACTAACTATAAATTTTACTTGAACAAACCAAATGTTGACCTGCTCAAACAAAATGGCTATTTAAGTACACATTAAGGGTTATATACATATTCTAGTTGCCTGAATGGATGACTTGCGGCAAAAACTTGTTGCTTAAATCTCATATTCATGGTGCTTGTTGATATTTTGAAAATATCTTTAAAAATGTAATAAATTGGACTGGTGCTTATGAATAATTTACATGAAGAAGTAAATGTGTTTGATTGGTTCAATAATTTTTCCAATTGAAGTTGAATCGTCGAGTGGAGGAGGATGAGAAACATAGAAACATAATTATCAGGTTTACTTGGTGTCAATACTATTATTATTATAAAATATTGGAATAGATTGATATGGTCCTGATAATTATACCCCCGCTTCGAAGAAGAGGGGGGTATACTGTTTTACCCTTGTGCGTGCGTGTGTGCGTGCGTCCGTCCGTTACAAAATTTCCGTCGCAGTTTTCTCAGCAGCTATAACATGCAGCAGCCTAATACTTTGCATATTGCTTCATCCCATAGTCCCATGTGGTGTAAAGCAATTTCATGCTCCTTGCTCATCTACTTCGATCCTGTTTGTCGCATATTTTTAGATTTTTGCGGGGGTATCACTAGTGAGCATTAGCTCACAGATTTACTTGTTGAACTTTACTGTATATTCAAAATTATACACACATCTATGTCATTATTATAGAAAAACAGATGAATTGACGTAGACTTGTAATAGTGGTATTTTACTGTATATTCAAAATTTCTATATAAAAAAGTTGCACATATTGTTACAATGAGTGAGATGTGGGTGTCCCTGTCTACTTGCAAGTTTTTATATATTCCAAGTGTAATTGTCGAGATACCTCAAAGCTAGCTGATAATTGAGTTATACCTCTTACTGCCTCTTATTGTCTGTAAACAACAAGATTTATTGTTGGACAATGCCAAAAGTTTTGATGATTTTTGTCATTGAGATGCCAAAATGTGATGGAGAAGGACATTTGTTTTACTAAAAACTAATTGAGTAATTATGACAATAAATGTTACATGTTTTGCTTGTCTTAGTTTATAGCATTGTTCCTTCAGTTAGAATGTATTGATCATGATCATGCAAGCTGTAGAATATTTTGGGAAATTTTCTTTGGTTGCTACTAGCTACTACAGAGAGATGCTATAAGAGGTTTTCTGTGCCTTATTTTCTCAGTAAAATTGTCAATTATATTATCTTTTCAATTACAGTGAATCTTGCACAAGCGACCACGTCTCCTGAACGACCGTTTGCACTAAGCGGCCACTCTGAGTTCCCACCAACTAGTTTTACTACTTAAATCTTTGTCTTAAGCGACTTTTGTCTAACGCGACCAGCGACCGCTCATTTTGGTCGAAACTGACTGACTTATTTGTGTTAAACGACCGGGTCAAATAAATCTAATTTGGCAAAAATCGTTAAAAATCGGTAATCAAAAATATACGTCGCCTCAATGTCTATCACCTAAACTCGTATGTCAGGCTCTAAAAATCAATAATTAACAGTCATAAATACTGTAAGATAAGGGGGTAGTGGGAACAATCAACAAAGTGACACTAATACTATCCAATTATAATGTAATTACATAATACACACCAAACAATTAGTCCCGTATCGGGGTCAATTAAAACATCCGTTCTGACCGTTCTATCACCGTAGAGAGTAATCATTTACCAAAACATTTCTAGAGACTGCTAATTTGACTTTTTATACGTGCATAGAACGTGTAAAATAATATTTATTTAAAAATACGAACACAGAAACAATTTGTTCATTTAAACAAAGAAAGGTCAATATTGAGGACATTATAAACACGTTTTCCGAAAATAGCGTCACGTTCTACTTTCAATTTTATCAATGCCAACATTTTACGCATGAATATTGCAGCGCTTGTTAGAACAAAGAAGTAGCTTATATGTTGACGATTATCACTACTAATTATCATTAATTGTTTAAATTTCACTGTTTCAAATTTAACAGCCTTTACTCTGATGACCTAAATATATTGATTGTTATAATGGCGAAAATTCCGGAAAATGCCCGGATTTTAACATGTACGTAAACAAAAACGACTGTTTCGCAGTTTTACTTAATTAAATATATAATTGCAATTTGAACCTGAATTTAGGATGTTAAGAACAAAGAAAATCTATATTCCCATCATTTGTATGTATTGACGACATTTAAATGAAAATCCATCAGTCAAAATCGTCCCGTTGACAGATTAATGTTCTACGAAAATGACGAATTTTAGAATGTCAGGACGGTTTCAACGTCGTAATCAACATTTGTCTTAAGAGACCATTGTCTTAAACGACCACTTTTTGTCTCTCCCTTGGATGGTCGCTTAACACAAGATCCACTGTACTTTATTGAACATTATTTATGGGATGCTTTAAAATACTTAATAGTTTGTATTTTGTTTTGAGTTTATGTTATTTTTACGGTTTTTGGTTTAGTTAATAGAAAACTTTATAGCCTTATGATAACTAAATCAGTTTGTTGCACACAAGTCTTTTTACTTAGATTTCAAGGTGGGGCAGACTTTTGTGGAGTTTGGTCATGAAATAATGTCTATGACCATTCTTCCTTCTACCACTGATTGTAAATCATGTAGGGCATTTGTCAGTCACTGACTGAAGTATGCATCTAGTGACTGGTTAACAGATATATAACCTAGTTTCCAGGAATGGTGAGTAGGTTGACTGACAACTATAATGTAATCTATACAATGTGTTGCTATGGCATTATTAATAACCAAAAATTGAAATTAAAGAACTGAATTAGTACTTGAGTCTATTTCCTGGTCCGTTGTGATTAACAGCAGGTTGGTACAGGTTGTGAACAAGGTAAAAAAAGCTAGGTTAGGTAAGCTGGCCACTGTTAAATGGCCATTATTTGTGTAAGCTTGGTGTTAAATGCAATAAAAAAAGGCAGCAAGACGTTATTTTCAAATGTTTGACAAAACTATGATTATGACTTTGAAAAACTGGTGGACAGGGTAAAAAAGGTGTCAGTTCAAAAACTAGAAACATAACTGTTTTTAGGTCTCCGAAAACTTAAAAGATCTTCAATGAAGATCTTGTAGAAATGGTATTTATAATAGTATTAAGAGAGAATGTTGGTATGTGGTTATCTAATGTAAAACAAATTGATTTTTAATTAAAAACAAAGGAAAACAGTTCCTCAATGTTTTGACATTATAAGCTGAAACATGTTTTACTGAGAATTTCAAGTTTGAAACATGTTTTTATTGTACACTCACACCTGTTCCTCTCTCAGCAACAACTGTTAAGTTCTAGCCTACTGATTACATCAATTATTAATGGTTGCGTTACATATTATGATGGAGGTGTATCAATAATGATTAGATTTTACTTTGGAAGGAGGTTATTTTAATGGTGGGAGGATACATGTGCTTGAACATTTGAAGATGTTTCTGTATTGGGGATGTGATGATTTTATGTGATCTATTGAGCTTTTTATTTGATCTATTGAGCTTTTTATGTGAAAGTTTTTTTATTGGCCGAGGGGGGGGGTAATGAAATTAACAAAAAAGGTTCTTTAGATTCAGGGACTTATGGTATTATCAATGCTTACCTGTTGTTTAATGTTCTGTTTCCTCTTGTTTGTTGAGTAAAAGGATTTGTTGTTGTTTCATGCTCAGATGAAGTAGAATTCCAATTAAAATCATGTGGATTTCTTGCCCCACATGAGTGTTTTTATTATCATTGGTTTGTTAAAGAATATTTCCATTTAATTTGTTTTTTCAAGCTGCTTGAATAATCATTTTTTGAAGTAATTATTTCCGTTTTTGATGAGAAAACTTGCTATCTCTTAAGCCATTTAGTATTGACAGACTGTGGTACCTTGCCTTTTCAGCACTATATTATATCCTGATCTTTACTGGAGATTGACTAAAGAAAGTACAGGGACGCAATAATAATTTTCTGTTAAAGTTTTAAATTTATGTGTGATTTAAAGCCTACTTCCACATACATGTTCAGCAGACTTTTACAATTTTGTACAATAACCTCTGATCATTGAAATCCCCCTCAGGCAGGTGATCTTTCACTGCACCAATATCCACTTGGGTGGGGTGGAACAACTGTTAGTAAATTCCTTGCTTAAGGAAATTAGCATGGCCTCTAGTTGGATTTGAATCTTGGATCTCACAATCCCTGCGCTATCGTCCTATGAATGGACCACTAGGCCTTTTATTTAAGAATGATATTGAATCTTTTTCCTGGCAAGCAATGAGTCCAAGTCCAAATAGCTGTAAAATTGGTTCCTTGTGAAATAGTTGAAAAGTGTAGGTGAAAGGTAGAGTCCAATGCAGCTGGTCAGGTCACTCAGCAGACATTATAAAAAATATGACTCTAGATGGTTGAAATAGAGTTCTAACTGGCAAAGCTTTTTTATAACCAGAATTTTTTTTATCTAGACCAAACTGATCAAACCTATTATCCAAATATATATTTTGTTGTTGTTTTTTCAGCCGGAGTTGTAAGATATCTCCTGCCGGCTAGGTGGTTTTGGAAAATTTGATTTGACATTAAACAAAGAATTCATTTGGTCTGGCCTTAAAACATGCCAGATTATTCCATGGAGCAACCACTTTTAGTAGTAAAACATTTGAAAATGTTTCTTCAATATGATAGCAATTTTTTAGAAACCAAAAAAAATCAGGTAGCCTTATCTTTGAACTGTCAAAGGAACTGTTACAACTATGTAAAACAGAAATACATGTACCAATATCTTAATGCATTGCAATAATTTCTGGTTGCCTAGCGCTTATATCTCCTGGAAATTCCATTTAAACTTATTATAAATTTCAACGTTATTATATGACTTTATATTATAGTTGTTTATTCAATGGATTCTTAAAGTCTTTAGACTTTTATCTCTTTCTGAGACTTCCAGCTGTACAGACTTAGCATAAAAATTTAATCAAATTGAAATGATGTTGTAATAAAATCAGTTTTCATAAGTCACTATATGAAATAAGATATTGAAATCAACTTCAAAATTATATCATTTTTACATAAAAACCAAATATTTTTTAGATATGAAACGCATTACTGAGGTTTGTGGATGAATTTGGTTTCGGATTTTATGTTATTACTGATGTTTTATACATATGATAAATACTGGTAGATAAATACACTAGGAATAAGTGTGGATCTTATTGAAATAATTTGTCTTGCTTGCATTAGTAAATGCTCCATTTACTTAGCTATTCATCATACAGGAAACGACTGCTCTTGTTGTGTTGATACAGATTTGCATGCAATGCATTTTGGGCATATTGACGATGCTAGGGGGAATTTTTTATGACAAAATTTATGAAGACGCTCAAATTGCAATATTCGAATTTTGAGAATACTGCAAATTGTATGAAATGTATGGCATTCATATTCTTTTGGACATAGTGAAAACTGAATTCTACTCATTAGGACAAATTTTGTGACAATTTGAAAACTTGATGAAAAGCAGAAGAAAGGCAGAGCATTTTATTTTAGTGACATCACTTCACCAGGACTATTATATCTTGACACTCTTGTCCAGTATTTAAACACCATTATTTAGCACTAAAAATTGTTATTCAATTTTTTTAAGGACTTGGTCAAAGCCCTTTCATATCTGCTATTAAACAAGTTTTATATTTCCTTAGGTCAAACTTTTGCCTGCACCTATGGTGGACCACTTGGTAAGGTGTGCATATGACAATGCAAACAGTTTTTATCCTTTAAAACAAGAAAGCCATGTCGAAATGTCAACAGGATTGTTTGAACATGCTTTGTAACCTGGTCCTTGTAAATTTTTGGACATTTGGAACACCTTGGCTATTCATTGAGTTTTTACTACATAAACGAGGTGAAGCACGTTATGCATAATAGTTCTTATCATGTACATATAAGGCTTTGTAAATACATTCCTTTTACTATAAATGTGATTGTATATTGTACTGCAGATACCATTTAGTCCTGCATTTCAAATGTAGGAACTAAAAACGAGACATATATCACAGCTTAAATGACAGTGAATTGTTAACTTTAACACCAGTTGCAGTATTTTGTTTGGGCATGTGACTCAATAGTAGTTCCAAAATGGTGTCTAAATATGTTCAAGGTTTTTCCTTGTGTATGGCGGAGGAGTTCCGAATGTATTTATAGGACTCACAAGAGTTGTTGTCCTTGAAACACTTTACAAGCATAGTTTGCGACATTCTTGCACCATTTTTGTTGATTATTGGAAATTATCATGAGATCAAAAAACAATGTGTTGTCTTTTGTTTGGCAGTTTAGACGTAAACATATTTTAAACCTAGGGTAAATATCTAATGTAGTAATCAGGAACTATTTTCTCTTCGTATTCCTACATTCCTTCTGTTAAAAGCATCAATTGTCTGCACTCTTGTATTGTATATATCTTTTATTTAGATAAGTGTGTAGAATTATATAAATCTTTTTATTTACAATTATTTAATATACAATAGTCATTGTTGTTTACACAACACTTCATATTTTGCATTATCCTAGCGTTCTCAATTCATTTTACGATTCTTACAATTCTTTCTGAAGAAGTAAAAATTTTAATGTCTGTTTGGTTATTATTGTAACATGGCTTGGCTATAGAGCAATACTTGAAGAACATTGTCTGTTATGTCATGAAATTGTTGAGAATGCATGTCTTTGAACGTTTTTTGTTTGCAAAATTTTCATTTCGCCTGAGTACAAATAACACATACCTTGTACCTATTGAATCATAATCCCCTATTTGGGTTTTGTTGTTTATATTTTTTATTTTGTTTAAAGCATTTTTTTTTAATTTCACCTGAACACAGCCAGTGAACACTACTTGTTCAAAACCTGGGTTTTGTTAATCAATTTTTGGAACGATGTCTAAACATCGTTCCAGAGTTAACAAACCGTAATTTCAGCTCCAAACATTGAATCTAAGCAAAAACCCCGATCCACTCCGCATATCATTACTGCAAAATTTGATTCGGATGTTTCCGGTTAGTATGTTATCCTGATAATCGCTTGCTACTTATTTCCATAGATTTGATTTTTCATCTGGGGATAGAGCAACATGATACGGTTTACTGCGGGTATGACTAAAAAACGCAATAGAGAATTTGGGGCAAAATGGACAAAATGGAGCAGTCAGTAGCGAAATAAAGTTTTTAAATATTGCTGCACAAGTTTTTTACATAATTATAATCTTTATTTATTAAATCAGTTCAGGACATCGTTCCTCCAGCACTCCAGTGCTTTGATTCATTTTGTTCACATTTTTATGACCACAGGTAGTAAACACCCTACACAATCAACATCCCCGAGTTTGGTTTTTATTATTTAGGCACTTGCACAAGATAGAGGCCTTCTGTTTGTTTTCAGTTGTCTATAGCTTTCTGTTTGGTTGTTTGATGTTGAAGAGGTCAGGTTTTTTATGTCTTTTTAATATCCATAAGTCTTAAAACTTAGAAATGGTTTATTGTTAGTGTTTGATAAGCTCTAGGTTTTCATGGATGGTGGAAGAACTAGTCTTGAGAAATATGGTTACATTTTATTAGTGAGTTGTATGATCTCTTGAATATTAACATTGAAGTAAAGAACTGGCCATCTTTGATGATATTGTTCATAATATGTTCTTCATACTCAGTTTAATTAACACTGACTGTCCACCTGTCAGTCAGTACCAGCCAAACCTCTGTCTTGAACATTATATTAATGAAGTGTTTTTGGTAAATTTCATTCACATGTGTTTTATGTGAAGGTTTTATATAAAACTTTCATGTAAAGGTCAAAGTCAAATCATCTATAAATCATAAAGTCAATGTGTCAAGGTCACATGATATCAAGGTCACTTGCTCTCAAGGTCACATGATGTCAAGGACACTTACCTTTATTATGCATTGTTGGTTGACCTTATAATTTTTGAAATCTAATGATCAAGATTTATTATTTTGTGGGAATGAGAGAATCTCTTAATTTGATCTGTTTTATGTGTATAATGAAGATGGTCTAAACAATTTTTGATTAAACAATTTTTGATTAAATGTCATTTTTTCAAGTGTGTATACTTGGTCTAGAGTCAAGACTTTAAAGTTACACATTTTCTTATTGTAGTATTTATATTTGCATATAGTGCAACATTGGCCATTTTATATCATACAGTAACTTAAAGTCATGACTAGGATTACAAAATTATGAAATGAAAAGTATTGCTTCAATTGGGTTTTTTTTTCACCAATAAAACTTTGCTTTTTCAGTCATTGTCTTAGATTTTATCTTAAGCTATAACCCAATTTATTTAGATACAATGAATTATTAGCAGGATTTTTCAACAACAAAAATCAGTATAGTTTGGTGAAACCATGGGGGGCAGGTGTCCGGTGTTGCTAACAATTGCGTTAAAGTTTTTCTTTACATTATATTTCTGCCATTTTTTTCAGATCTTTATGAAACTTCATACAATGATAACATACCATGTTATGAACAGAATTAGAAAGTTACCACAACTCTACCTGGCTTAATTTTGGATTATTTCCCCTAGTAATTTTTGTGTTAAAGTTTTTAATATGTTGGATATCTCAATCATTTATGGTCAGATCTTGATGAAAACCCGGCTCTAATGTGGTTTCCTCATTACATTTCTTGTAAAAAAATGAACTTGCATGACTATATAAAATAAGAAATTTCTACTAGCCCTTAAATAAATTTCACCAGTCCCGGGCTCAGTGGGTTAAGGTAATGATGGCTTTAGAATTGTTTAGTTGTCAATATTTATTATTGTTACAATGCCTGTATGTTCCTGTATGAGACTACAGCCCGTGGTAACATAACTTACTTGGCTACCTATCCTATATTCAATTATATTATAATGGATATACCATTTACTCTATTAATTATCCGGGAGAAAATTCATCATACTTTCAATCATGATAATATGACAATGTGATAGCTTTATATAATGTGAAATATCGTAACAGATGGCGGACTCCAAGTAGAAAGCTCACTCTTCACTATCCTATCTCTCAATTAGCAACTGTTGCTAGGATGATGTTAGTGACACGAGTTCCGTGTTACCATGTGAAACAAAATCTACATAAATAAAAACAAAATTGTTATGATATTCCGATGTGTTTTATGCTACTTGCAACCTGAGTGTTTTTGGCTCACTCATCACATGAAATCTGATTATAAATGTCACAAAATCAATTTTGTAAAATTGTCATTGATTGTTTCTCCATTTGTTTCCTTTAGAGATCTGTTAACTGATAGCCATTTAGGTTTTCATTTAGACTTCATGATTAATTGCCTACAATTTGTTTTAATTTTCTTTTTTTCTAAGAGTTTGTTATTGGCTTGGAACTAACCTCTTATTATATTCATTGATTAATATAATATATAAATGTAATAAAAATGTAATGGTTGTTTATTATCCAAGTTTCATGCTTACTCATGTTCACCGACTTCACTGCTTTTACTCCTGGGCATTGGGCTACTGGTATCTATTTATCAATCTCCCAAGGGAGTTGTATATTTAGTGCAGCCGAAAAATTGGCCAAATAGAATTATACTACACTCGCAGGTATCCATTTACACCTGGGTGGAGTGAAGCAATCACAGGTAAATTTCTTGCTCAAGGAAATTAGCAGTACCCCTAGTGGGATTCGAACCCGGGACCTCTTGATCCCTAAGCATGCTTCCTACCACTAACAAAATATGATATTTATATTAATATGATATTGGTTCTCTGGTACCTTATTATTACACCACTATAATGGACAGGTAGTTCAGTTTTAATGTATGCCTCTTCATGTTTAGACTGACAGCATTAATTGGGGGGGGGGGGGATAGGGTCTGGGGCTTTACTTCAATATTAAACATTCAAGGATGTTTTATCACAATTTCTTTGATAGGGGAATGAAAAATACAAAGTAAACTCCAAATTTGGGAAAAACTGTTTGATTTCAATGAAATTTCAGAAGAAATTTTAGGGCCTGCCTCTTAACAGCCCCAGTAATAACATTGAGTTGGACCACTAGGCACCACAATATAATTAATTATTGATAAATACTCTAATTTTCAAAAACAACCTTTCAAAATTTCAAATTGAAATAGTGGTTTTACTTTGATTTTTATTTGTTCGGGACTAAAGTCCTGAACAAATATATTTACTGTATTTCAGACCCTTTCCCACATTGAAAGTTTACCGAATCCAGAAGTAGTCCCTCAGCATGTATGTATAGAGCAATTCAAAAAGATTGTCTGCTATGACGGGCGCATTAATACACTAGTAATTCGAACTATATCTCAAGCGTAAGAATATTCGCTGCTATGTTGTGCATCTCAGTAGTGATGATTATGTCATCGTATGTAAAGGAATGGTATCAACGATTCAGTCATAATTCAGTCACGACCCTTCGTTAGTGCCAGTTGTCAGTAGTGATGTTACATTGTCTTATGTAATAGAATGGTTCTATAGGAAAAGTTTAAAGATCATAGTTAATGACTTTGAATGATTTCTAAATAATAGACTTTATCTATTTTACATACAGATGGAGTATAATAAATGTGCATGAATGATAACTTTTAAGCGACAGTTATTGAATTGTTTTAAGAATGACCCCTTTAACTTGTGTTGATTGTGTGAAAAAAATCAAAAGTGTGTTCATGTGTCAGGCCTATCTGCTGTATTTATAGTTCGATTGTGTGAAGTGTTTTGAATAGAAACAGTGCTGTTCTACCATTCAAACTAATATCACTGAACTGTTCTTTGTGTACAAATGTTGTTGGAGGCGGATATCTAATTTCACTTTTCAAACCCGAACAAATTCAGTGCCTTCAGCGCTTTGATTACTTCTGTGGCTCTTCTGTAAGTGCATTACAGTAGAATGTCCAGTCTGATGAGTGGTTACTCTCTAGAATGACCAGTCTGGTTAAAAGACATTTTGTAGCTCATTATTACATCATTATTGTTTCTCCGTGAATTATTGTCTTGGAAACAATTCTTAGTATATTTGTAATTGAAAACACTTAGTCTATATGTAATTGATTTACATAACGTCTAAAGACTATAATAAATGGTTTCTATTACTTTGCCTTAAAGCCTATGTTAGTGTACGTGATAGCTTGTTGATAATGATATAGTACTGTTGTTTCTGTTGTTATTATCATGTTTTTATCACCATTTATTTTACTATTTTTATTGATTATTTCAACTTTCAAGATGATATTTTTAAGGGTGAATGCAACACTGCTTCAACTCTATTTTGTACTAAATTATTCAGGAGGCTTGAAAAACAAACCCTATCTGTTGCAAAATGCCCATTAGTTTGTTTTGTTCCTTAATAATTCCAATTTGGTCACTCTCTTTCATTTTTATATGTAAACTTTTGAGTTCATTTAAAAATGTGAAAAAAGTAAATTTTGCATAAAAGTCAAGTTAAAGCATTGTTGCATTCATGTAATGATTTGTGTTGAAGGCTGTGATTATGTTATATCATTATTCTGGCATCATTTGGTAAACTTGCTCTAAGCCATTTCTCATCATGATGTTACACGTGTATACATTCTTGTTATAATAAAATATGTACTGAATAGTTGCCTGCCATGTTTACAAAATATATTGATGATAATGATGATAAAATCAATGTTGGTAATAATAATAATGATGATGATGAAAATAACAGGGTTCAAATTTAACAAAAAGTTGGACTTGCACATTTTTGGGAGTATAATTTAACAAAAGATAGAACAAGGGCATTATTGTGGGGTAGACAAAAAATATTGAACATGTTTGTACTGTGAATCTTTAATTAATGCAATCAATCTATCTGGCCATTTCATTGCTGATTTGAGCCTCATTAGTATAGACAGAAATATTTTTGCAGTGATTTCAACTCGCGAAATTTTAGTAAAATAAAAGTTACTCACCGTTTTCAAAATCCACTGGCATTTTGGGAGTATGCGAACTTGAATTTGAGCCTTGTATGTCGACTAGTTTTGCATTGATCTATTATCATACAGCATGTATGTATGACATAAAATAAAAACTTATATGATTTTCATTTCATATAAGTCTTTCTTCCTCTAGCTTGCTGGACCTTACAAAGTATTGTGATAAAAAGTCAAGACTGTTATGGTCATAAATGCTAGTGACTCAGCTGTTTTAGGGAGCTTAAAGCTTAACCTATTATTTTTAGAAATGAGGTTTCTTGGCCCTTCCTATATGCCATGTACCTAGATGATCCCTAAATCTATTTTATATTGCGTCATCAGTCTCTGCACTTAATTACACAGCTGTTATCATCACAATTTTTCTACTAAACAATTAAAATGAGCCCCGTGGCCCCTTATTTTATAATAATCTCTGCAGGCCCCTATATAATCTCTGCAGAAATATGCCGTTCTCATAGTTATGTAATGAGTTCTATTTCCTGCCCTTGGTGCCCTCAGAAATACTGTAAAATTGTAAATACATTAGTATGTAGGAGTGTGTGACTTGTACATTTTGATGTATTATTTCTTCTATTGTCGTCTGCTCAATTGTTGTCTGCTTTTCTCAAAATTGTTTTTAAAAATATGTCGGAACTGTGTAACTGCTACATGAAAGTTAAAAAGTTTTGTTATCCATGTGAGTTTATAAAATATTTAACAAGATCATTGTGTGGGAAGTCCCTGTTGTTGAAGGCATATGTTTTTGATATTTCTGATCAGCTAACCTTCTCTCGCTCTCTGTTAAAAGATAATATGCTTAAAACATGATTAGGAGTTAGAGAGTGAGAGGATTGTACGGTTGTTTCCTATAGCTATACAATTTGTTGATACTGTTTTCTATAGATCTGTGGTTGTGTTTTAATGTAGTATAGGCTGAGAGAGAGAGGAGTAAGAGAGAGAGCCTTCTAAGAGAATTAACCAATAGTAGGAAATTCTCTGGTAGTAGCAGTCTTTACTCTGCAGTATTTTATCCCTTGTATATAAAACATAAGCACGTTTTATCATACGTGCTGAGGTGTTAACAGCAACTTGGTCTGTTTTGTGTGTTTTAAGTCTATTTTTCTGCTTTGGATCTTAAAAAGTTTGATTTTTTTGTACAAAAATCGTTTGTCAAACGGAGTGTGCTTATCACTTATTATTTAGTTTTTTTTATTTAAATGTGATCAAGTGATGGACTGATAGACTAAGGGCATTGTTAGCCAGGTAGATCAATTCATTGTTATATGACTGAATATGTACTTAGCTGGATATCTATATTGAGATGCAAGGCTTGAATTGTTTAGAAGTATTTAATTGTTTGTGTACGATAATCATCCAAATAAACAGTTCGTCTTTCACAGGTATTTAATAGTAATTTACAATTATTAATGTGTTAACAAAACAGTAGCTGATTTGGCAAGATCGCTGTTTATGATTGGTTATTTTATTTATTCATTAACCGATTAAGATTTATAAACGAGATATTAGGATATTTGCGTGATTATTATTAATTGTATTGTTAGCAGTGGGAATCAGATAATGTGTTGATGTCACAATAGCACCCTAGAAGTCGTCAGAACGCAAATCTTTCAATACGAGTCTTTGAAACGCATGTGAGGATTTAAGTAGTTTATCATTGGTTTTGTGGTCGATACATGTAGTTTGTCTTCGTGTCGTTAGAGACTCTTATACTTTTTCATATCGTGTGAAATTTCGTTGTATTTGTCGAGAATTTCTTTTTTTTCCGCTCAAAGTCTTTACTTATATATAAACAGTCTTAGAATATTTTTTTGTTGATTTTTCCGTTTTTCTTTTCATTATTTTTTTCAATTCATACTTGAGAGCAAATCTCGAAATATCTGAAAAAATACAGAAAAATTGTTAGTTTTTTTATTCCGATATTGATTGACATGTCATAAACACGTTTTTCATAAACTCCATCTTATCTTGCTAGTTCATTATATTTTGTCTACAGATTGGTAACTCAAAAATTACGTCTGGAAAACTAATTGTTTATTTTCTTAGAAAAAAAGCATTTATATTAAATACAATTATAGTGATATGAGCTTTGATGTTTAGTTGTGGATGATAAAAAAATCGTAAGGAAAATTTAGTGAACTTCCACTGTGGTATCTTCGAGCCATTCATTTACCTTGGAAAAGAGAAAGAGAGAAAAAAACAAATTTTGTGATATATTGGAAAAAAGGCTCTACTAAGCGCAACTACGATACATTGTACTTAACTTAGAAATACACCAACGTTACCGTTAGTGAATTCAATATTTGAGTGAAAATTAATTATTACTCAGTTTATTTGTCGAAGCAATGATGGACACAGAGACTCTTACAAATAGGTAAATATGTTATATTATATTTTCTCATTTATAATATTATAGTTTGTTTGATTACTAAACAAAGTTTAATTGACTGATAGAGACTGTTTAATTTCTTGTAATGAGTCTAGTCTATATAATTGTGTACTTAGGGTATTCTATATCAATATGAAGTACTCATCCAAACAGTTTGTATTCATTAATTATACATATATTTGTAAATTGAGAATATCTAATATTTTTACCTGGTTTTGTTTGTTTATGTCAGAAAATCATTATTAGAAAGTATCATAGTATTATTGTATCATAATTAAGTTGATATTGTATTATTGTCCAGTTACACCGAGCTGTGCCCATGGGTAGTGTCATAGTATTATAGTATCATAATTAAGTTGATATTGTATTATTGTCCAGTTATACCGAGCTGTGCCCATGGGTAGTGTCATAGTATTATAGTATCATAATTAAGTTGATATTGTATTATTGTCCAGTTATACCGAGCTGTGCCCATGGGTAGTGTCATAGTATTATAGTATCATAATTAAGTTGATATTGTATTATTGTCCAGTTACACCGAGCTGTGTCCATGGGTAGTGTCATAGTATTATAGTATCATAATTAAGTTGATATTGTATTATTGTCCAGTTACACCGAGCTGTGCCCATGGGTAGTGTCATAGTATTATAGTATCATAAGTTGATATTGTATTATTGTCCAGTTACACCGAGCTGTGTCCATGGGTAGTGTCATAGTATTATTGTATCATAATTAAGTTGATATTGTATTATTGTCCAGTTATACCTAGCTGTGCCCATGGGTAGTGTCATAGTATTATAGTATCGTAATTTAGTTGATATTGTATTATTGTCCAGTTACACCGAGCTGTGCCCATGGGTAGTGTCATAGTATTATAGTATCATAATTAAGTTGATATTGTATTATTGTCCAGTTACACCGAGCTGTGTCCATGGGTAGTGTCATAGTATTATAGTATCATAATTAAGTTGATATTGTATTATTGTCCAGTTACACCGAGCTGTGCCCATGGGTAGTGTCATAGTATTATAGTATCATAAGTTGATATTGTATTATTGTCCAGTTACACCGAGCTGTGTCCATGGGTAGTGTCATAGTATTATAGTATCATAATTTAGTTGATATTGTATTATTGTCCAGTTATACCTAGCTGTGCCCATGGGTAGTGTCATAGTATTATAGTATCATAATTTAGTTGATATTGTATTATTGTCCATTTGTACCGAGCTGTGCCCATGGGTAGTGTCATAGTATTATAGTATCGTAATTTAGTTGATATTGTATTATTGTCCAGTTATACCGAGCTGTGCCCATGGATAGTGTCATAGTATTATAGTATCATAATTTAGTTGATATTGTATTATTGTCCATTTGTACCGAGCTGTGCCCATGGGTAGTGTCATAGTATTATAGTATCGTAATTTAGTTGATATTGTATTATTGTCCAGTTATACCGAGCTGTGCCCATGGGTAGTGTCATAGTATTATAGTATCGTAATTTAGTTGATATTGTATTATTGTCCAGTTATACCGAGCTGTGCCCATGGGTAGTGTCATAGTATTATAGTATCGTAATTTAGTTGATATTGTATTATTGTCCATTTGTACCGAGCTGTGCCCATGGGTAGTGTCATAGTATCATAATTAGGTTGATATTGTATTATTGTCCATTTGTACTGAGCTGTGCCCATGGGTAGTGTCATAGTATTATAGTATCCTAATTAAGTTGATATTGTGTTATTGTCCAGTTATACCGAGCTGTGTCCATGGGTAGTGTCATAGTATTATAGTATCATAATTAAGTTGATATTGTATTATTGTCCAGTTATACCGAGCTGTGCCCATAGGTAGTGTCATAGTATTATAGTATCATAATTAAGTTGATATTGTGTTATTGTCCAGTTATACCGAGCTGTGCCCATAGGTAGTGTCATAGTATTAAACTATCCTAATTTAGTTGAAACTGTATTATTGTCCAGTTATACCAAGCTGTGCCCATGGGTAGTGTCATAGTATTATAGTATCATAAGTTGATACTGTATTATTGTCCAGTTATACCGAGCTGTGCCCATAGGTAGTGTCATAGTATTATAGTATCATAAGTTGATACTGTATTATTGTCCAGTTATACCGAGCTGTGCCCATGGGTAGTGTCATAGTATTATAGTATCATAATTAAGTTGATACTGTATTATTGTCCAGTTATACCGAGCTGTGCCCATGGGTAGTGTCATAGTATTTAACTATCCTAATTTAGTTTTAACTGTATTTATCAGTTAGTTTGAGGTGTTACAACATTTTCTACTGAATCTATATGGTTTTTGCGGTTTGTCAGTACCGATGTTATTTTGTATACATTGTGTATAACAGTTTTGTCGGGTGTGAATTTGCCTCGGAACACTATAAAAACCTTCATGATTATGTATTGATTTGTATTAACAACATTGTCTGTTTGTATGATAGGAAAAAACAACAGGTATTTGATGTTGTACAAATGTTTTAAGTAAGTTGACTGGTATTTCGTTTCATATATTTAATTCTCATTGCGGTAATGCGAGTATAGCACAATATTCACTAGTGTATAATTTACACCTTGTTTCTATTGGTGAGAAGCATTTAACATAAGTATGGTTTGAATTAGTTGCATGCTGATTTAGTATTCTCTTGAAAATTGTATAGAATTATAGATTATAAATGTTTATAAAGTACCTGCCTTGGGAGATATGGATTGCTTCTATTCTTTAATATTAGCCTGTGGGTATGTTAGCACTGATGAGTAGAAATTTTGTTAGAAATGTGAAAAATGTGGTTAGAGAGTGCTTTGTTTGATATTTTTGATATTTTTTAAAGTCATTAGTTCTGAACTTTATTTTTTACTTGAGGGTTGTATGATTATAAATTGTTTACATTAAGGTTGGTTCATGGTGGATGAAAGTTATCAGGGTGGATTCTGAAGTTCAGGAATTCTCACTCCTTAAAATGAGTTTATTTCCGAATTTAAAGATACTGAAATTATGAAATTCAGACTTTTTATACTTTTGACTTTCACCCTTGGACCTTACTTGCAGCCAATCTGCATGCTGGTTATTTCGGTACAAGAAAGAACAAAAATGTTAAATAATAACCTTTCTGAAATACTGTCTTCAAGTAATTATCACATAATGTTATTCCTTATACAAAATATTGTGTCTGTTCATTTTGAAGTCTTTATTAAATATGAAATTATAGTCTCCTCATGATGTAATACAAAATTTAAAACATAAAATGTATGAATGTATTAACTGATAGAAAAAATGAATATTTAATTAGTAATTTAGATATTAAAGATATTAATTACCTATTATCAAAGCCATGTCAATTGCTACATTCTAACATTGTATTTATAATAAGCTACGTATTATACATGTATGTAAAATTACCTTCGCTATATTTCCTTGTATAGTTGACAAGTGATGAATCCTCCCAACAAAATCAATTAACTACATTTTTATGTACCATTTTTAAACCTAGATGTGTATGATTTCAATAAAATAATTTGCTCACATAAATTACTCCCATTTTGATGGATGTTTCAATTAGATTACTTTAACTCATTGGTTGTATCAAGTTTTTGAAGTTGAGAGTGAAGTATTTTGTGAAAATTCATTTTTTTTCACATTTTTTTATATTTATTACTATAAATGACTCGGTATACATTTAGTAGGGTCTTCTGAGTATGACTGAAAACAGTGATAATGATTGTTTATTCATACTTTTTGTTAATACAATCCCTTCAAAAAGTTTCTGGAAGAGTAAAAGTTTGAGAAAAAGCGATCATGCCATCTGCAAGTAATTTTACAATAGTTAAAGTTTATTCATTTATTTATTTAAGTCTCATCTATGTACAACATGTATATAAAACATATACAATATAAAACAATATATTTGTACATAGCCACTCTTAATAGAGTTAAAAAAGACTATACACATTTTAAATAATTAAAACTATCACACATTTATCAACAATATAGTTATTTTCAACAAACATATTATAAAACAGGTTAAAATAAAAAGAAGCTAATCAATGCTATTAATATTATTTATATAAGTTAAATAATATTTAAGAAAAAACTTGAAACTTGACACTAATTAATTTGGTGCACTAACGCGCATGATAAAAATTTGGTTTAGAAAATCGATCATCATCTCTGATCAGATCAGAGTACAGTTAAAAAATATTACATAAAGAAATATCTAAGAATATGAAAGAACATCTGATAAAAGGAACTAAAAGAAATCATCAGGAGCACTAATTTTATTTATTTAAAAGACACTGCGTTTTATTTAAAATATTGAAACAGGTTTTGGCACAAATTCTTATAATAGACTTATTAGTAAAAATCAACTTAAATTTTTCTGAATCAGGTAAAGCTAAAAACGACAAATTAAGAGAGATTGCTTTATCAAACAGTGGGGCTCTTAGGTCATATAGATAAGACATATAAATATAAATATGAGATTCTGTCTCCACTGAATCAGAGAAGGGACATTTTCCGTCATCAAAGGGACACAGTAATGTAACATAGTTTATATCATGTGTTGATTAATGCTAATTTTCAAACTGTGAATAAATCTATCTTTTTTTATGGGAAAATGTTTTCATTTTATCCTATAAGCAGGATTTTGTTTGTGGACTTTCGGACGGCACTGTATAATTATTACAGTAAAATAAATCAAAGTGAATTCAAAGGCCATACATAGTTTTTTCATACCAATTTAGTGAACAATACTGAGGTTTGTGTGTTTTGTTAGAAAAAACTCCTTTAGCTCTGAAGTGTTAAATTTTATACATAATTTTGTACATAAATTTCGTTGACAAGATAGGTGAGTATAATTTTCTTGCATACATTATACAGACCGGTTAAAACTAATGAAGAAACTTGTAATAAAGTTGCCATAATGTGTCAAACTGCTGTCTGTAAAATTTGAATTTTCTACATCTTGTATTCAAGCATTCCATATTATAATTAGTTAGAAAATACAGTCCTGAGTTACACTATATTAATGAAAGGCCTTAGTTATTTGCCTATTTACTTTGCTTTATGAATTATGCATGTTCTCTGGTTGCCAATGTTGGGATACTAGTTAAGTGAGGTTTTGATTCATTTCACAAGAAACCTAATTGGCTGATAATTACTAAATATTATTTGAGGATTATTCGTTCTTAGAAACAATACTCTGTGGGATTTGTTGCACATCTCGGATTTCTTATAACTAGACTCTCATTACTGGTATGTATATGCAATATTTGTTGTTTGTTGTTTGATGATTGACTTAGGCTCATTATTCTAGTTTCTGGCTCTCTTAGGGAGGATTCTAGCCTTCTGATTCTAGTATTTGTTGACTATAAGTAGTATTCATTTTCTTTTCTATGTCTGTGTTAATGTAGATTTTTTCCATCCTAAGTTTTGTGATATTGTTTCTACTATTGCTAGTTATAGGAAAAGCTAGGAGGAAAGCTAGAGGTTTTGGATATATCAGGTTCCTGCTGTAATAAGGTAAATGATTTTGTGCTGAAGATTTAAAGAGCAAAAAAGTCTTAAGTGCAGTAATATAAAAAATTGTGCTTGAATGGTTCTTGCCCTAAACGAAGTTTAATACTTAATGTGTAAACTTAAATAGATAGCCCTATCACTTTGACTTGTATAAAATAATTTCTTCCCTCAAAAATTGTCCTTTTTCTATCTGTAAATTTTTACTAAATGAAATTTATTCTTGGGAAATTTCTTCCAATTAGAATATGTCAATAGGTCAGTGCAAGACTGGTCTAACTACATGCAAATAAAGACGTATGTAGACAAGTTTGGAAACCAATTCATTAAAATTTATTATAAACATTAGAAATAGAGATTATAATTCTCCCAGAGGATTCAATAAACTAGACTAAATATGTCACAATATTTTAATAAGGTGATTAAATCATAGATTAAACACCATTACAGATGCTTCTCTCAGTTTTTGATATATAAACATCAGAGATACAGCCATGGAGTCTTATGTCCAACATGTTATCAGTGTTTTATAGAGTCCTAGAGTAAATTCAACCTTTCTTATCAAAGCCAGGGTTTTAACTCTAATCAGTTCTTATGTATGTACATAGATTGCGGATCTTTTAATGGGAGCTTTATAGGGCATTCTGGTTCATATACACACTGCTCTGTAATGTAGGCTCAGTTGGAATTTTGGTAAAAATGGGATAATTTTCAGAGATTTTATAGGATATTACATGATTTATAAAAGATAACGGTCAGTATATAAATTTATTTTTACTCTCAGCATACATATGATGTATGTTTTTAAGAATATATAAACATATGTTTGATAGGGAGTTGTTATTTATAATATTTCATGGTATATACATGTACAATGTATATTTTTTTAACATGATTTGTAACCTTGCTGAGTTTTAGCTTAGATTTTGTACTACATCCCATACCTTTATACTTGTGAAATTTAGCCTGATAATTTTTCAAAATTGTGCAAAATATTTTTGGGACCATTATTGAAAAGTTTGAAAATAGCCATCTCTATTTATTTTGCTGCTAATTTGCTAAATAAGACTAATTATGGTTATCATCATACAGTTCAAGCATGATAGTATCAAATTCTACCTAAATACAGTTCAAGCATGATAACATCATATTCTACCTAAATACAGTTCAAGCATGATAGTATCATATTCTACCTAAAAACAGTTCAAGCATGATAGTATCATATTCTACCTTAAAACAGTTCAAGCATAATAGTATCATATTCTACCTAAAAACAGTTCAATCATGATAGTATCATATTCTACATAAAAACAGTTCAATCATGATAGTATCATATTCTACCTAAAAACAGTTCAAGCATGATAGTATCATATTCTACCTAAACACAGTTCAATCATGATAGTATCATATTCTACCTAAAAACAGTTCAAGCATGATAGTATCATATTCTACCTAAACACAGTTCAATCATGATAGTATCATATTCTACCTAAAAACAGTTCAAGCATGATAGTATCATATTCTACCTAAAAACAGTTCAATCATGATAGTATCATATTCTACCTAAAAACAGTTCAAGCATGATAGTATCATATTCTACCTAAACACAGTTCAAGCATGATAGTATCATATTCTATCTAAAAACAGTTCAAGCATGATAGTATCATATTCTATCTAAATACAGTTCAAGCATGATAGTATCATATTCTACCTAAAAACAGTTCAAGCATGATAGTATCATATTCTACCTAAACACAGTTCAAGCATGATAGTATCATATTCTATCTAAAAACAGTTCAAGCATGATAGTATCATATTCTATCTAAATACAGTTCAAGCATGATAGTATCATATTCTACGTAAACACAGTTCAAGGATGATAGTATCATATTCTACCTAAACACAGTTCAAGCATGATAGTATCATATTCTATCTAAATACAGTTCAAGCATGATAGTATCATATTCTACCTAAAAACAGTTCAAGCATGATAATATCATATTCTATCTAATTACAGTTCAAGGATTATTATAAGTATATATCCTACTTAAATTATGCTAAATATGAATAAAATGTAGCCTCATTTACTACTTAAACAAGTAAAGTAAATAACTAAATAGGATAAAATTATGGCAAAGTTCACATCTAGATACAGGTAAATCAGGTCAAACAAAAAATCCATTTATATAAGATAGATTGTATTTTTACTTCAGCCTCATAGTTGAAATTAAAAGGTATGAAAATGTTAAAGGTACTATGTCATAAATACAATAAAAACTTAACGAATACATCGTTATAAAATGCATCACTAACTCTCTACATAATACATTATTATATATTACTTCTATAATTGACTTCATACTTCTAAAATATATTATAATATTATATATATATATATTAAGTAATGTTAATACCAACTTCCTGTGCTGTTTTTACATTACATCATTTTTAGCATTATAAAATGATAATAATACCCCCGTTTCGAAGAAGAGGGGGGGTATACTGTTTTACCCTTGTCCGTGCGTGCGTCCGTCCGTTACAAAATTTCTGTCGCAGTTTTCTCAGCAACTATAACACGCAGCAGCCTAATACTTTGCATATTGCTTCATCCCATAGTCCCATGTGGTGTAAAGCGATTTCATGCTCCTTGCTCATATTCTACTTCTACTTCCTGTTTGTCGCATATTTTTAGATTTTTGCGGGGGTATCACTAGTGAGCATTAGCTCACAGATTTACTTGTTATGGTTAGATATATTTTAAATGATTTGAGGGTGTTGCACTATAATTATAGTCATGTATAGGTAAGTCAGAGAAAGAAATGCCCCAAATATTGAGGGAATGTTTTGACTTATAATATATCAAGTGTGGATGTTACAATCAAAATGATAATTATGGAATGTAAAGTCAGGAAAAAGATAAGTGAAAGTTTTGTCTATAGCTTCCTTTAAAATACTAACAGCCATCATCAACACTTCTGTCTTGAAATGGAGTGAATTATAAAAACCACAGTCAATCCAAAATAACTTGCTACTGATAGATTTAATAACATGCTCAATAAAAATCTCCTACATCACATTAATGTTACCACATTAAGACAAAAATGGTTGACATGGCAACAGATAAAACCTTAAAGATGTCTGACTTATTTGTTCTATGCCAGACAATGTCCTAGAAAATGACATTAGGCCACAACAAGTTGATGATGTGTTCTACAGATTTTCTGGAAAAAAATGGGGGAGCAAGCCAAGAAAAAAATCTTTATTCAGTTGCTTTATATAGCGGTTTGACCAAATTTTTATAAGCAAGACAGGAAATAATTTTTTTTTAAACTGTCAAAATTAAGGTGCAAGCAAATCCATTTAACATATGATCAACTTGTTGTGACCTTAACTGACTAAACAGAAAGCACATTTTATCCAGACTGTTAAATTTGATTTTTGGTGGCATTTACCTTTGTGACCCAGCTTTGACCTAAATCAGCTTCCTGGACAATTTCACTTGACTTGTCCTTGCTAACCTTTCTACATGGAGTCAAACATTTACCTGTGTTTAAACAGTAATATGGTTATTTTTATTGTCAAATTTTGTTCAACTGTCAGTGGAGCATACACTCACCCTGCTGATTTAAATATTTGATATTTGTTTGATAATCTTGTACATAAATATGGATATCTATATTTATCAGTTTTGAGTTCAGAAATTTTGATGTGAGTATTTAAATCAGTGGGGTAAATGTATGTGCCACTGACAGTTAAATAAGATTTAGCAACAACTGTTTATAGCAGCACACATGAAAAGTCATGGTTATTTACAGGACTCTTGGCAATCTGGAATTTTATTTTAGTATTAAAATGATCCTAATTTTATGTATCTTTAAAATAGGTCATGGTTATTCACAGCAATGAAATTTACCTGTGCCACCTGGCTAGCTCAGTTGGTAGCTTGCAAGTCTACTGATCGAGGGGTCATGGGTTCGATTCCTGGGCGGGGCATACTTTTGTGGAGCTTGGTCATGAAATTATTTCTACAGCCATTCATCCTCCTGCCAATGATTTTTAATTATGTAGGGCAGTTGTCAGTCGCTGACGAAAGTATGCGCTTAGTAGTTGGTTAACAGCTAAATGCAGAGATTTAGCCTTTCCAGGAATAGTGAGTAGGTTGACTGACCACTGTTATGTGACCATTACATTGTGTTGCTACGGCATTAAACCCAACAAAACAAACAAACTATTTAGAATTTTAGAATTATAGTTGGTATGGCAACTTCCTATTTACGTGTTAGCTATACTAATAGAGATGCTGTGATTAGTAATCTTATTAAGCTATTTATCTATACATTAATGGACATAGTATTTACGGTACTGGGTGATTTAGCTGTATATAACATAATTTTTATATCCAGCCTTTATTTAGCCCTATTTTGAATTTTTCACCATATATGGAAAATACTTAAGCATCAGTACTGTGTAGTTAGCGACCTAAATTAGCCATTTAGAGGTATTTAAAAACCTATAATGAAGATTTATCCAAAGTTGCCCAGCAAGTCTATAAAACAGAGATAATTTGACAGCTTCTTTTCAGCTCAATTATGTAAACTACCAACATAGTAAAGCTTTATCTGGGGTTTTTAATCACCATCTGTTGTTAGGGTCTCAATAGGAGTTTTTGTTAAGATTGGTTGGCGAGATTGTGTTAGAGGATTTTATTCAACCATCTCCATATGAAATTTATAATCTTACCATTATTAATGTTGTGCTAAGGATATTGTAAGAACAAATCCCCTGGAGTTTCGTTTTAAGTCTCATCTTGTCTATATTTTAATAATAAAAGACACCAGTGTTGTTTTCATTCTATAATGTTTGACAAATCCCCTATTGTTGCTATATTTATGTATCATTTCAACATCTCAAAAAAGTATTAAGGTATTTACATATTTACATTATACAATTTATGGAACATATTGAAATATCTGAGATAAATATCCCTAAGTAGAATTACAAATGTAAATTTAGAATATTTTCAAATCTTGTTTATTATTGTATTAAAATTTAAGATATTGGCAGAAGTTATATAGTCTTATTTTAGGAAATATTTTACTTGTTATAGTATTGGTACCATGTGTGAGATTGTGGTTGCTTGATCACTGACTGAGATTGAAATAGGTTTAAACTGTGTGAAAACTTCAAAAGATTCCAACTTAAATAGGTTTTTTTCTAAAAAGAGGTTTCCTTGACATTTATACCTCTTCATCGCCTTAATATCACAGGCTGACGGTGTGCCCACAATTTGTTTTCTTAACACAAATATAGTATGTATGTGTGTTCAGAAAAATCTTCGTGGACATGTCATCAGCCTTAATTAATTTTTGAAAGAAATTTATTTTTATCTCAAAAGTCTTTGTTACTTATATTTAAGCTTTGTTAAGTGGTCATGGTGACTTATGTTAAATAGGTCATTACAAAACTAGTCTAGCTACATGTTTGTAAATAAAGAAGGATGTAGACTAGTATTGCAACAAGTATCTTTTGACACATTGTGACTTCTCGAAGGTGACAGCCATGAAATCCCCACAAACCAAGTGATCTACACAGCCTTACTCCTTATACAACTATTGTTTCGTTCTGTTTACTCAAACCATCCATTATAGTCCTGCAGAGCCATATTGGTAAACCCTTATGCTGTCCATTTATGGCCATGCACAGCAATTCTGTTGAATCCTTTTACTATCCATTTATTGCCATGCACAGCAATTCTGGTGAACAATTTTGTCTATTTGTCAACTTTGATCTAACAGTGCTAGTTAACATGTTTCTATTTATTTACTGTGATTGACTGGCTCATCAAATTCTTTGTCATTCTGGATGTTAAATCCTCATACAATGGTTTATTACAATGAGGGCCCATCATTAAATTCACTGATTGGCATAAAAACTGCTGCAGTTGTATGCTGATAATATCCTCTAGGTAACTTAATCAATTATCATGTTTTTCTTGAACTATCTTTCTAATGTCATCTAATCTCATCAGACTTGTTCCTTTTACCTCCATGACTATTGTAATCTATTGTAAATGGAGCTCTCTTCACTGACTACAAATCTCTCAATCTTTTAATTCTTTCCTAATTGCCACTCCGGTTTCCTCTATCTTCCCCTCTGTCTCTTTCAAAATTTCCTCTGTTACTTTCTCTGTACAAACTCCAAATATCTTCCTTCCTCTCTTCCTCAATCCCTCTCTCTTAGCCACTCCCCTCTTTCCCTTTTCTTCCCACTTTTCTCTTACTCTCGTCACACTAACTCCTAATCCAAGTCTCTGCCTTAATCCCTTTTCATTCCCTTTCCTTTTTTCTCTTCCATCTATGTTATTCCTCTTCCCCTCCCTTTTCTGATCTCTCCTTCCCTCTGCTCTGATCCTTTTTCAAACCCCTTTTCTCCCTTGTCTCTATCCCCAGTCCCCCCACTTCTTTCTCTTTCCCCCACACTTTGTTTCCCTCTCTCTTTCTCCCTACTCTAATCCCTCTTTCACTTTGTTCACAGTGCATTATCACAGTTTTTGTATAATTTATAAAATTTTGAAATCTTAAAGGAAAGATATGATCTGGTTACAAATATTGAAGATGTTTTTGTGAACGGAAATGACTACAATGGTACATATGTATACATATATCATGTTAAACAAGTGTCTGTATTCATACTTTGTAGGGTCGTAACTAAATATAAGAAAAGAGTGAGCTACGACTGTTTTATGTCAATTTTTGTTGGATTTAAGGATAAGCATCATATTGTCACATGTACCTGCATGATAAGAAGACATCACATCTTGGAATAATTTTACCATGAATGACTTCAGAATCTAATTCTTTCCTACATTGTCTAGACAGTCTCTACTCCCCCATTGTTTATGACAACATTGAGGATACTCTTACCAGTATAATTTCACTGAAAATATTCTCTCATTTTGAAAGTTCTACTGTATTGTTTTTCTGTTTCCATGGCAACAGTTTAAGCATTGCTAATAATGCAATAAATGTATATTAGACTTTAGAAATTATCTAAGTTACTTGATTTTATTTTAAAGTCTAACTTTCAACCTGTTGCATTTTCATTGACATACTTTATACCTCTTATGTTAAACCCACATTTTTTGCTGATTCTTGCTTTAAACTCCTAGAGGTCATATGCTCAAGTCATATGAAGGTCAAAGGTCAACCAACATATATTTAGTGCAATGGAGATATAATACATTGAATGGTTACCTCAGTTCAGTTTAAAATTCAAAGTCAGACTATCTATGAAATAATCTAAATGAAATGAAATCATGTTTTATGCGAAACCCATAAATTTGATCTATATGAAGTTGATTAAAATTACATAAATTTACATGCTGACAATAGATAAACTGAAATAAAACCAGTGACACCATATTGTACTCAAATGATTGCATACTTGTGTATATATTCATGCTTGTAATATTTTCAAGGTTCATTTAAAGTTGAATTTATGTATCAAGCTCGGTTGCATCAAACTGTTCATTTTTAATAAGGTACAATTAGTTCAAAGATCTTTAAACTTTTTTAATTTATTTTTTCCCCACCCAGGTGGTTGTACCCTATTATGAAAATTTGACTATGATGTTGTTATACCCCCGCTTCGAAGAAGAGGGGGGTATACTGTTTTACCCTTGTCCGTGCGTGCGTGCGTGCGTCCGTCCGTCCGTTACAAAAATTTCCGTCACAGTTTTCTCAGCAACTATAACATGCAGCAGCCTAATACTTTGCATATTGCTTCATCCCATAGTCCCATGTGGTGTAAAGCGATTTCATGCTCCTTGCTCATCTACTTCCTATTTGTCGCATATTTTTAGATTTTTGCGGGGGTATCACTAGTGAGCATTAATTTTCCACCATTAATTGGGTATATGGAGAAGTTGCTGACCTTGTGAAAGGGTTGGTGAGATGTTGATGTAAATGAGGGTTCAGGAAAGCTAGGTTAGGTGAGCTGACCCTGTAAAATGAAAACATGATTTGTGTTTAGTTATGTTGATGCGAGGTTAAATTTAATCAAACAGAAAAATTATATTTGAAAATGTTCATTTTAATTTCAATTCAAATTCAGTTTGTCATTTCCTATTGTGTGTTTTCAATATTGAATTTGGAATAAAGCTTATATTGCCATTTATTGTATTGTAGTCTGCTGATACAATGTTTAAAGTATGTTTATATTGTTGTTTATATCATTTTTCTATTGCAAATTGGAATTCGTCTGCTTGCGTCTGTAAAAACTATTTTATTGGCTGGCTACAACAGTAACTGCTTCCTTTGCTGTTGTCATGAATCATTTCAAATTATCTCAAAAGTTTTTTGTTGAAATGCTTACAGTGGAATGAAAAAACATCATGAATGTATTAATTCTTGCAATGTTAATCTGCTGGAATCCCATTGTATGTATATAAATAAAGAGTATCTGGTTTCTGTCAGCTACTCTCTAAATAGGAGATTTTTATTTCCTTCCACTGTGTGTATACATCCACTTCCTGCTGTCATCATGACAACAGGAAGTTCCAAATCACCATGGTAGAACATTTCTCTGTTGATGCCAAATACTTCTTTTTTCATTACTTTCGTAACAAAATTTATTTTTTTATCAAGTTTGTTTGTTTGAAATTGTGTTTGTTTATAATTAAGTTTTTCATTGATTATTTAGTTTTTTCTCTCTGTCTGCCTCTCAAAGTAAATCTTTAGATTGAGGGATTGAAGACGTTGAGTGGACTACTTTTGTACAATTTAATGATAAAATCTTTATTTTCTGTTTTACTACTTAGGTTTAGAACGTTTTAGAACTTAACACATTAATTATTGATGTGGTCTTATGGCATTTCCTATAAAGTTTTATCTTTAAATGTTGTACAGTATTGTACTTAAGTTATTTTAACGATTTTGAGCCATTAAATCTAGAAATAAAGGCCTTACAGTAAAGCTATTACATCTTTCAACATCCTGATTTAAAGTTTTATCAGATCATAGACAAAGTTTTTGTGATGTCATATATTGTGATGATGTCATAAATTTGTATTGTCTCCTGTGAGAGAAACTAATCAGTGTCAATAATGGTTTATTGCAGTTGTTTATCTACTGTGCATTGATTCACTGTGAATTTGTATGGCTCTATTGAAATTTCTTACATTTAAGGTGAAAATTTATTGGAATCACAGATTTTCATAAAATTTGGATATATTTGATCATGTCATTTTTCTAAACATTTTGATAAATACTAAAATGACAGTGCTTGATGTGATCAAATTCCCATTAAGATGTCGTTGACATTTGAATATTTTGCTGCATACATGTAGCTTCTCTCAGTTTTGTTATAGGGTCTTCGTGAGTCATATGTTTTAGTCACTAAATAATGTCAAGGGTTTTCAACATCTTAATTACCTCTCTGCTTATATCCTGTTATAATTACCAGAAATAATGATAGTATTTATAATAGACCAAAAACAGACTACCCTTCTTCTCTCCATCATTTCCTGTCTCCAGGTTATAGAAGCAGAAGAGATCAACTTTCTTCCTGAGAAACCTTGAGGACAAAGTGACAATTGATTGATTGATGAATTGTTTTCTGTCAAATTATCTCTGCATTAGTACCATTTAGCTGGCTGAGTTTTCTCTCCCAATTCTACAATTATAGACTAGAGACTGCATTCATTGGCCAATATTTTCTGTTCATTTTGATGTGCTGCTGAAAGAGTCTTGTTTGGTCAGTATCCTTATAGAGCAGGGAACGACCCTTACTAAACTTAATGCTTACTTTGATTAGCTCGCATGTAATGAATGCATTATTATGGAGTAGAAGGACCCTTCCCAGGCGAAATGATGATACTGATAAGATACTGATTGGCTTTGGCGCAATGCATCCTTATAGAGTGAAGGGACTCATTTAACTTTAAATTCATGGTTTATTGATTTGGCACATGTTCATGAAATGCAACTTATGGAGCAGACGGGCCCTTATTTAACCTTAAACTCACCAAACATTAACTTGGCTGCACTTAATGCATCTTAAAGGAGCAGACCCATATTAAACTTTAAACTCTCAGAACACAGATAGGGTTTCATGCTTGTTATGCATTCTTTTGAAGCAGACCGACCTTTACAAAACCTTATACTCATTAAAAACTGTTATATAATTTTAGTGGGTAATAATTATTGCAGTTTATGTTTTAACAGGAAGTGGGAAAACAATAGGGCTATCGATTATTATAATTGTGCTTCAAACTCAAGCTTATAAAAAGTGGGTGGGGGATGGGATGAGGTGGGTCCCACATGTCTGTTAAAGCCCAGAAATCATAAATGTCTCTGTCCTTAAGTTTTACAATCGTTTAATTAAATTATTTATATTAAAGAAATGTGCCAAATTAATAACTAGTTTAGTAATACAAAATAAGAAAAATTATACAAAATTATTGTATCTTATACTTCATCAACATGCATTCCAAGGAATTAAATCGTATGATCTTAAAGTTATAAATGTTACACTAAGAATTAATTGTTTCTTCACATAACTTGGTATAAAGTTTTAATTTTGAATAAATGACAAGTGACGGGAAGTTTTAGCGTAGAACTTGTCACGTTATGCAAATTTTGTTATACATAAATTAAAATTCTGTCAGTTGTATATTGCTTTCGTGAACAACTTCATTCAAATACATGAAAGAAATTCAGTATAACTGTATTGCTGTTAAAAGTATAGGACTACTGTGTTGTTCTCATACTCCCATGTTAAGTCTAGAGTAAATAAAAATTGTTGATTAAAAGTTTTGGGTTTTCAATACTTCCTTAGAGTTTTCAATACAATTTTGTCCAATTGAAATATCTTACACTTGAACAAAATTTTCTCTAAGGTATATTTGACCTTGTTCTTCTTGTATTTTATCCTTGATGTTATTTAATTCAATTTCTTTATCATTATATTCTATTGTTACTCATAGAAAAATACTAGTATACATGGTTTGAAATTATACTCTACATATTAAATTTCATGTAGTTGATTTTAGCCTATAAGCCAACATCAAACACAAGTCTGCTATGAAAAGAGTCCCATATGAAAACAAGATCCCAGAATGAGTTCAAGACTCCAGTGTGAGAACAAAAGCCTGGTTTGAGAACAAGAGCCCTGTATGAGAATAGCCCAGTATGAGAACAAGAGTCCAGCTTAAATCAAAACAAGAACCAGGTTTGAGAACAAGAGCCCTGTATGAGAATAGCCCAGTATAAGAACAAGAGTCCAGTTTGAATTAAAACAAGAACCAGGTTTGAGAACAAGAGCCCTGTATGAGAATAGCCCAGTATAAGAACGAGAGTCCAGTTTGAATTAAAACAAGAACCAGGTTTGAGAACAAGAGCCCTGTATGAGAATAGCCCAGTATAAGAACAAGAGTCCAGTTTGAATCAAAACAAGAATCAGGTTTGAGAACAAGAGCCCTGTATGAGAATAGCCCAGTATGAGAACAAGAGTCCAGTTTGATTCAAAACAAGAACCAGGTTTGAGAACAAGAGCCCAATGGAGATCAAGAGCCCAATTGAGAACATAAGGGCTCATTTAAGAAAGCCGAATTGAGAAGAAGAGTCCTATTATGAGAGAGCCCAATTCAGAGATCAAGAACAAAAGAGCTGAGTTTAGAACAACAGCCCTGTATGAGATATTTTCTTATGACTGTTACTAATACTAAAATAATATGAACATATGTTTTAAAGATGTGTTCTTGGATTGTTATCAATTGATGTACTAGTTGTTTCAAGGTTATATTTTATACCTACTTTAACCATATCCTATTTCATTGCTTATAATTTCATTGCTTATTAAAGATTTACCTTGTGAAACATGGGAGCTTAGATATTTGTCTTTTATTGATGGATTTTCTTATAACAACATCCGCATTCTTTTCTGTAAGCTTCTTTAGACCTGTTTTGTTTTTCATGCTGCATTTAAATATACATTGGTGATTTTGCTATTGTCTTGAATTTCTCTGCGTGCACAGGCTGCCAGGGGTTAGGGTTAAAACAGTCCCCACAAAAATATTATATACACACACATATATATAGAAAAGGTATGTAACTCGTCACCTCCGAAACCAAAAACTAATGAGTTGTCCTAGGGTTGAGTTGTACCATCTGAAAAACGGTATAAGTTCGATTTTATCCTAGACTTCTTTCTCAAAATTGAGACCAGCAAAAATACACATGTCAAGTCAAGGAAATTTTATGATAAAACCCAATTATTAGGAGGAAATTTTGCGATAGTGATCAAATGATTCGCCTGAGACGACTGTGAGAGGGGCTAGTGACTTACTTTGTGGAGCTTGGTCATGAAATAATTTCTACAGTCATTCTTCCTCCTACCACTGATTCTATATCATAGGCAGGGATACTTTGGACGAGCTTGGTCATGAAATAATTTCTGGGGGCGTTCTCCCTCCAACCACTGATTCTATATCATGTAGGGCAATCGTCAGTCACTGCCGTGGTATGACCTAGATTATATGTTGCTACTGTATTAACCTAGCCATGAAAGTTCATTATGATTGGTTTATCCTGTGATCCATTGACCATACTCTAGAACCTTACTAATTTGTACAATGAAGTCAATTATTACAGTTTATAAGTAAGTCTTACAGTAATGACTTTCATCGCTACACAATATATTACCATAAATTGATGATGTCAACATCTATTTAATTGATTACTAGGCATTTGATGATAATGCCGTTAATTAAGATTTAATTGAGATTCTATGCTCAGCCCAGATTCGTATAACATGATGTATAGTTCTCACCTAATTACTGGAAAATTTATTCATGTTTCCAACACACCCCTTTTTTGAATACATCAATTTTCCTCGTTCATTTTGGAGATCTAGATCGGAGTTCTTAATTCGTATCATGATATGTGCGCACTGTCATTATTCACCTTCCTTGACGATCGGTGTAGCGTTTCATATTATCATTATATATGGCATATCAATTGTATGAATAAAATGAAATAAAAATGTCGAGGGTCGATGTAAGGTGTTTTATTTAATCGTGTGTTCTGGTATGTGTAATGTTAGACTGAGAGGGGTTTTCAAATTTATTAAATTGTTATATAGGACTTATTATTTAAATAGTGTATATAGCATTACCTGGCTGGATATTTGTACATTCTTTATAAAAATACTCCCTATGCTATAGTCAGAGTTTTCACATTTACTTAAACACTTTTGTTAAAAGATTTTTTCCCCCTTGTAGTTGAATAGAAGCCGGTTGAAAGTATTGTCGCACCTCTATAAGCGCCTCTATACTTGATGGGTTACGTTGTC
Organism: Mactra quadrangularis; assembly: GCA_025267735.1. Taxonomy (NCBI): domain Eukaryota; kingdom Metazoa; phylum Mollusca; class Bivalvia; order Venerida; family Mactridae; genus Mactra; species Mactra quadrangularis. Next base: position 52,662,870 of record CM046309.1, on the reverse strand, counting down.
GACTGTGTTTCTCACAGTTAGCCTATTGTTGTATACATAGTTGTAGCTACTTCTGTTAGCTACTTTCTAATTTTATTTAATATGTGTGTGCACTGACCCTTGTCAGATTGAGTCTTAATTGCTGTCATACAATGAATATATTTGCATGTATTTATGATAGATTTAATGTGTTACAAAGATACTTGTAACATGAAACAGTGACATTGCTTTCACTAAATGTCGCTAATCCCGAGTGACTTATTAAGTATTTAAGTCAATAATGCCTTTATCGCTATTCCATTTTTTTTAAATCGCTGAGATTTTTTGGTACTCTAAACGGTCGAATGACAATTAACATAGAATTGAATGGAGAAACTATTTCATTGAGTTACGGTTCAGGTTAATTTTGTATAGAAAAGTGATTCAGTGTATTAAGTTATAAAAATACTTATTTAAGGAAAAGTTTAAATTTTTATATCAAAGCTTATAGTGTGTATTTAGTAGAATTTACTTAACTGGACTTCAGTAGAAATGTGTGAAAATTTGTTAGTTTGATTAAAAGATTTTGATTCGGAATTAAATTCTATACTGTACTAAAATTATTGTGCAACTGTTTACCCTTGGTACATATTTACATGTATTAAAGTATGTTGTGACGAAATTATTTTGTTGGATACTTCACTTCTATCCAGTAAGGATGACTTTGGAATGTTAAGAGCATTTAAGTTGCAACCAAACTATTTCTCAGGGTTATTTAGTGCTAATTGTTGATACTACACTTGGTTGAAATAAAATTTTAAATACATGATACAGTTTGTATGTAATGTTATGAGAAAAAGTCTTAAATTTTAAAATTCTGTGAATGAGTTGGATTTTTTTTGGTTTTTCGTCATTTTGGAGTGAATTTTTGTGGGAATTTTGTATATCGCCAGTGATAGTGTGTATAAATAAGTGTTCACATCATAGAAAGCTTGGAATTACTAAGAAAGTAAGTACATCTGGTTCTCATGGTCGTTATAATAAGATCAGTCTAGACTTTAACCTAGCTATTCTTTTACCTGTTATACGTGTTTTGATAACCTGTTGATTTATCCGACCAAACAAAACATCTCTCAACTAACTAGGTATTTATAGTACTCTATTTTTCACCCCCCCTCTCTCTCTCTCTATCTCCCTCCCCCTTTTCTTTCTCTCTTTCTTCTATCAATACAATGTAATAAGAGAAGTCTAAATTTTGAGATAATCTAAAATTCTGTTAAATGTTAAGGGTATTTGTGGTCCCATTCTTCCCATTTCGGACATGTGATTTCAAAAAATACTCAGAAATTCAAAATACTGGAATTTTTTTTGTTCGAAGCATTTTGCTGGGTCCAATTAAAGGGCCTAAATCTATAACTTATAAGTGCATATGTCACATTATTTCAAAATAAGTTATTAATTTACTAACAAGCAAAACAATCAATTAACCAAGAAGTCAGTAAATTAGTGTCAGGCTTCAGGCTAGCATGTTCCAGACAATGACTGTAAACATATGTGTAATAATCAAATTTCTCAAGTTCATGAATTGTTTCAATTTTCTCAAACTTAAATTTTTTAACATCAACTTAATTATTTTTAAGAATATTTATGATTTCAGTGCTCTTCATCATTTTCCCCTCCTCACTTTTCTTTGATTATTTTGTGTAGATTTTACATAATTTATGTAATTAAGTAATTTACATACCTAAAATATTGCTTTATAATACTATGTGCTTAATAGATTTCCTAATTTATCATCACATAAAACTTAGGGAAGTATTTAACTAGGTTGTATAAGATGTATTGCACGTACCTGCAGTAAAATTTGCACTATTATCAAATTTCAGTCACTGTAGTTATTATTTTGTAATGCTATATTGATGGGCCCATACAAAAACTAGCCTACATCTTTCTTTTTCATATTGTAAGACTAGTTTTGTACTTGCTCATCTGTGAAGATGCAAGGTACATTAGTATTAAGGCTTGATGCAGATAAGGAGTGGGCATGGCAGAGTGATTTACCAATTAACAGCAGCAAATTTTGTTCATAATGTATTTCTGTTGGATCTTAGGGTAACAGGTTTATCTCAGAGATATTACATCTTTCTTGGGTATAGTACTATCAACCTTGATATGACACATTTTCATCCTAATTATACCCCCCCCCCCCCCCCCCCCCCCCCCGCTTCGAAGAAGAGGGGGTATACTGTTTTACCCTTGTTCGTGCGTCCGTCCGTTACAAAATTTCCGTCGCAGTTTTCTCAGCAACTATAACATGCAGCAGCCTAATACTTTGCATATTGCTTCATCCCATAGTCCCATGTGGTGTAAAGCGATTTCATGCTCCTTGCTCATCTACTTCCTGTTTGTCGCATATTTTTAGATTTTTGCGGGGGTATCACTAGTGAGCATTAGCTCACAGATTTACTTGTAATAGTATATTTCATTCATTGTTGACAGTGGCTTACACATTAACCCCTTTGATTTAAATACTCACATTTGTAAGGTAATCCCCTAACATAAATACTGATATCTATTTTTATTGATCCTACCTACAGAAGTAGTGTAGTGAGTATTTAAATTAGTGAGAATGATATATGAGCCAAGACAGTTAAGTGAAATTAAACAATCATCAGGGTGACCATTGACTCTGGAAAACAGGGAAAATGCAAACAAATTCCTGCATGGAAAAGTCATGGAATTTTTAAATAAGCTTAAAATCAGGGAATTTCATTTTCAAATTTATGTGACCACCCTGTCAAAATATGAAAAAAATATTACTTATTTTGAAATTCTGTTTTAGGATAGTAGTAAATGGGGCTTGATGATAATTTATATCCAAGATTTGTTGGTAGAGATATTAGTTAGATATGAGGGAAAGTTAATGTTGTTTTACTGGGTATTTTTTATAATAAGTTTATAATTGGTTGATAATTGATTATATTATAATTTTATAATTGTTTTAGTTTTAAGTATAAAGTGAATTTATATTGTTATTGATATTTTAAAAATATTTAATCATCCAACCTTAAGTTATTGATATTTAAAATGTTAAATTTAGAAATATTATACATAATATATATTACAGTGAAACCCCTCAGGGTTTTGTCTACTCTCCAAGAACAATTATGTCAGTAGGGCACAAGTGTACTAATGGAAGGGTTGTGGGAATGATTCCAGGGTGGGGCATACTTTTTTGAGGGGGGGGGGAGGTGTCATGAAATATTTGTTTGGGCATTTTCCCTCCTACCACTTATTGAAAAGCATAAAGGGCAGTTGTCAGTCACTGATGGTGGTATGTGCCTAGTAGCTGGTTAACAACTAAATCCAGGGATTTAGACTTTCCTTGAACAGTGAGTAGGTTAACTGATTGTTGTAATATGACCTATGAAATGAGTTGCTATGGCATTAAACCTAACCAAAAAAAAAGAAAAGTTCCACTGTACTAGAAGTGGTGTTGCAGGAATGGTCACTTTAAGTGGCCAATAGTACAGTTTCCAAGATAATACAAATTTACTCAAGGTTCTGTTGTTACATATATTGATCACAATGGCCTTGTTGTATCCTGAAACAGAAACCCACTTGACTTATAATGATGATCAATGACAATCTAGAAATCGGCTAGATTTTCTCCAAATGTCTTATTTATAAGGTCTTGGTTTATTTCTTTTCTAGATTTTTATGTCTCTACTTTTCCCATGTATATTTTTTTCTGTCTCTCCTGTTGATCTTTTATATCAAAGTACAGTGGAACCTTAGAGAACAAGAATCCTCTCAATACTGAACCTTTCATGCTGTCCTTTGTTCCTTATTTAACTAGTCTAAAACCCTTTAATCCAGAACCTCTTAATTCCGAAAACAGAACTATAGCATCAACCTAAGTTGCATAATTATTTAGTAGCCTCAAAAAACCAAACATTTCCCCCTTGTTACTCAGAAGTTCTGATACATGAAAAAGCCTTTTGCTTAGGAAATAGTTATTGATGCGAATTCTAAGACATATCCAATATTATATATGAGCAATATTCACAAAAATGAACGAAACTCACAAAACAAGAAATGTTTCTTGAAAATTATAACCAATGTAGTCACCAGTTTTCAGGACCAACTGTTCCGCAAAAAATTTGATCTCATTCAAACACTTTCAATTGATCAAATATGTAAACTGTTTTTGGTTCTATAAGACTTGGTTTAGTCCTGTAAAATTTTGATTTTCACATGACCTACAATCCTGTACATAAACTGTTGAGTTAGGTGACTTCTATTGTATTATCTACACTATTAAATTTGCGAGTTTCCTGTTTTGTGGAAGAAACTGCGCAGCTTTGAATAAATCTTTTGTTTGTCGCTGGAGCACCTATATACCGGCATATCAAGTTGACAATTCTTTTTTGACAAAGCCTCTTGATATTTGCAAAACCTGCCAAAAATCAACAAAAATATTGGGTTTTTTGTGTCTAAAAATAGCTCTAGATAATACTAAAAATAGACCAAACTCCCCGCAGCGGTTATTTCTCTTTATTAAATCAATAACCTAAAATGTCATTACCTAAAGCGCGTGCTTGCACGGGCTCCCATCTAGTGTTATATAAATTACAAACCGTAGAATAGCCATTTTATGAAAATTGAAAACCTCAGAATCCTCACAAAATCAAACTGTTTGTTTGGTTTCAGATGTTTGGTCTTCCTAGGTTCCACTGTACTACATTAGCATTGGCTCTGACCTTATGTCCTTTTATTCTGTGTTTCTCTTCATTGTTTTTAAATCCCCTATGTGGGATGTTTTCTTCCATTCTTAATCACCCAAGTGTGTTTTTCTATCATATACAACAATGGAGGACAAGTCTTTTTATTAAGTAAGACTTAGAAAGGAGTATAATAACTTAATGGTTTGCAAGAACTGCAGAACATAAATTTTAAGATTTTTTTGTGAGATTTAATTCAGATTCTTTGTATGTTTTGTGCCAAATCTTAAGTAGATCCTAATTTCTTTGACTCGAGATTAAATGCCCTTGTGGTACCTGTAAAAGTGTAGTTTTAATATAAAGATTTATTGCATTTTGCTATGATATGATGGAAAATCATGGTATAAAAAGGTATCTTGATAATTGTCAGCATGTTGGGCTCTAGAATATCATTGGCTGATTGTTGCCATAGTTACAGATAAATAATACCTTTGAGAAAAAGAACATGATATAGTATAGAGAAAATATAGTAGTATGATTATGTTCACAATATATTTTATTGTTTGATGAAGTTATATTAATAATTCATATGATATGCTTGTTATTGTTTTATTAGTATATTATATCTAACTTAGATGACACTGGTTAAAACAGTCTCTGTCAAGGCTATTATAAATATAATATTCCTTTACAGGTCGTCCACGTAAACATTGGGTATATAAACATTGCCGGTTTCATTACACACTAATATTTAGGGGTGAATTATTTTTACAAATTTATAGTTTAGTTAGTTTTCACTTTTTTTAGAACACATAATTATATGAAATTTACAATGTTCATATACACTATTTAAAATTTGTATTAAATATCAAAGTGGAATGTTTAAATCATTTAAATGCTGTTCATGCATTAGCTTATGAACCTATTTAGTGGACAAGTCCATTGTTTAAAGTACAACAACACGCATGACCTAGACTGCCAAGTATCAAATAATAAAAATAATTATAATATTATTAATATTGATAATAATAAAAATAATAATAATGATAATGTTTGTTTGCTTGTTGGGTTTAACGCTGTAGCAGCACATTGAATAGGTCATATAACGGCCATCAGTCAACCTACTCACTGTTCCTGGAAAGGCTAAATCTCTGGATTTAGCTGTTAACCAAGCACTAAGCCCATACTTTCGTCAGTGACTGAAAACTGCCCTACATAATTATCAATCATTGGTAGGTGGGAGAATGGCCGTAGAAATAATTTCATGACCAAGCTCCAAGAAAGTATGCCCTGCCCGGGAATCGAACCCACGTCCCCTCGATCGGTAGACTTGCATGCTACCAACTGAGCTAGCTGGGTGGCTAAAATGTAATGGTAATGATAATAATAATAAATAGTAATAATAATGATTATGATGTTAATGTTGATAATAATGATAATGATATTAATGTTGATAATAATGATAATGATCATTATGATAATGATAATAACAGCAACATATTTATCAAGGCTACATATTTGTAGAAATTTAATCTTTGAAGTGTTTATCTTTAATTTGCAATGCCTCATTTCATTTGTATGTCTAATTGATTTTCGTCAACTTTCATACGATTAATGCAATTACAAGAAAATACCTTCCCATTAAACTTTGACTTGTACTGCACTTTTATTCTGTGCATCAATGTTCATGCAACTTCTAGGAGACTAAGTTCAGTGTCATCTTGGTACATCTGATGAAATGATCATAGTACAACATTCTAACAAGCTTTTTCATGTTATCTGCCATCCTGAATTCCTTCTCCATATTTTAGTGCTAATTAATTTATCGTTTCAACAGTTGTTAACAGTATTGTATTAAACATTTTATGTGTCTGATGGCTCACTCATGATAAAGATATATTTTACGTGTCTGATGCCTAAACAATGAGATAATGATAAGGTTAAACATTTTATGTGTCTGATGCCTCTTTAATTAGACAAAGGTGTGATGCCACAGTATTGAGACATCATATAACATATGTTTTAAGTCTTATATTGGCATTCTTCCTCTATCTCATTTTGTTTACATAATTTACAATTTGACTTAAAAGACTTGTCTACTTGGTCTCCATGCTTGATATATGCATTGTTTAGTAATGGAAAGGATAAAGTGCAGTTTATAGTTTGCTTTTATATACTTGTTGAGCTGACTTGACAATATGTACTTATACACGAGGGGTTACATGGACAGTGGAATCCCAGACTGTAACCTGTCACTGGGGACACCCTAAGACTCTGTAGGGAGGCTTTAAAAACAACTTTATATAATTATTCTATATATAGTTAGTTAAAATTTGACCTGAGATGGATTAATATATTACATGTTTCCATATATAATTGCACTACTTTTAAATACTATGATGTTTGCAAATGATTTTAAAACTATATGTTTTGTCTCAGGTCAACTGTTACAAGCTATTTTTCCTGTATGAAACTATTTCCAGTGAAGATATTGTTTGGATATATATCTCACCCAAGCTGGTGTTAGAATGGAGTGATTAGGGATGGTTGTCATGTTGCTATAGTTACTACTAATCTGTGATATCCAAGCATTGTGTTGATATGACATTACAATATAACTCAGTTACCACATTAAATTGACAATGCTGTTAAGATAACCTAGGCTGTTGAATGAATCACACCAACCCCCTTTAAAAATGTTGCCAAAAGGGTATATTTTATGTGAACCAAATGACAAAAAAATCCTTATCATAAGTTCTATGACCCAGATTTCATATCAAGACTATTATATCATTTTTTCTTGAAACAAAAGTTGAAGCCAAATGTCAATCAAGTCCAGACGTAATAGATGGTTTGGTATTGTTTGTTAGGTGTTGTTAACACTGTTCAATATAATGTATGAGATATTTGTATTATATAGCAATTTGTTTGTGAAGTGAGAGAACAATGGTAACTATGGAATCAATATTTTCCCTGTTGATGCTCTGTGTGTGTGTGTGTGTGTGTGTGTTCTGAGAGAACTATTAGACTTCATAAAATACTATCTTGTTAGAGACATCCTGCAGCTGTAGGGCACTAACAGTTGCTTTGGTGACATTTTAAAACTTTTTTTATTGGTATAAACATTGTTATAACTGCTTCAAGTAAGAACAGTTTGAAGTAAATAGGTTAACAATAGCTTGGTTTGTTGGTATAATGACTCATGATATGTAGACCATGATGGATTCGTGAATTGCTACACATGAATCAGGGTTCGGATCGAATCGCCAATAGCTCAACGATCCACAGCCGTAATCACCATTATTATCATTTATCATCACCATTATTATCATCACCATTATTATCATTATTAAAATCTGTATCACCACCATCATCATCACCCCCATTATCATCATAGCTATCATTTTTGTCATCACCACTATCATAACCATTGTCATCATCATCATCATCACCATCATAATTATTATCATCACCATCTTCATTGGTCACAATTTTCATAATCATCATCAGCCCCCATCATCATCAAAGCCATCATTATTGTCATCACAACCATCATAACATTGTCATCATCATCATCATCATCATCATTATTACCATCAGATTTCTGATTATCATGCAGAAGTAAAGTAAAACCATCAATGTAATGGAGGTGACAAGAAGGTTAAATATATGGTGTAATATTAGTTCAACTTAGTATGACACAAACTTTGGCTGCTGTACAAATATGCATAGGTTCAATCAAAGGCTATCAGACAAAATTATAAAAATGTTGTTAAAAGATGACAGAATTTTAACTTTGATTTTTTCATTTTTTTGTAATAGCTTCCGAACCTTTTCAGTAAACTGAAGTCTAAACAAGGCATACTTTATTAATATTTACTGTAAACCATGTACATAGTGCCTAAATTTAATTTTGATGCATTCAATTTGGTACAATGGCTTGTGAGCCATTTCAGAAATTTTAGATTATGTGAAAGGTATAAGAACAAGAGTCTGTAAACCATGTACACAGTCATATATATTTTTAGAGTATACATCTAATTCATCATTTGATAGTATTTTCTTTTTTTGGTAATTAAATGCGTAACCTTTAAAAGATTTTCAAATTGTTATTTGCCATTTGATTTAAAACGACTTAGTCAGTCAGAATGATGGTGCATTTTAACTTTGTAAACTGTCACATTAGAATGAGAAAAAACGTAATTACTCAATTTTGTGTCTGAGAAGCATCTCTGCAAACAAGAAAATGTCTGACACAAGGAGAATAATGACAAAGTAAAAATTCTAAGATGTTCCTATAAAATTGACTACAAATATATTACCCTATACAACTTCTCCTAGCCTGTCTGGCTATAAGCTACCATATATTCTTAATTAAATGCCCCTCCCCTAATAAACACCCCACCCTCCACTTTTGGAAGAGAGAACTACAACTTACATGTTGGTCATGATTTTTACTCATTTGTCATCAAACTTGTTCAGGATGATCGTCTAGGTAAATGCTTGGATGAATTCGAACATGAGTCATCTTGGATGAAAAACTACCTCACAGGAGCTAAAGGTTACATACCACTAAAAACATTTGTCTGACTGGCAGATGTGACAGATAATCTTCCTATATAAAGCCTATTTGAAGCATTTGGTGCGATGGAAGTGTGATAAACCTTTACCAAAATATATCAATCTAACTCTGTTCATGTATGCACCAATGGTACTCAGGTGAGCGATAAAGGGCCATCATGGTCCCCTTGTCTGATATTCTTGATACCTCATCCCCTTTCAGAAATGTAATGCCCCTGGTGTGTTTAATGGAGACTGTAATACAGTAATTTTACTGTTCACTGTCATTTTAACTACTATTTTAGCCATTACTAAGTTCAGTGTTAGTGTTTTTACACAGTGATCTTAGCAAAGTTTATGCCAAGTTTGAAAATGAATTTTTCTTTTTCTTTTACAGCTGAGTAGGAAACTTCTTTCTTCCTTTAATTTGTTTAATAACGTAGGCTTTTTACTCCCCATAGACAGACATTGTCAAATTAGGAACATTAGTTGTCTACTTGTAGTGGAAATTATGATGCCATTAAACTTCTACATTGCAAACACTTTCCTAGTTTCTTTCAGGCCATTTTGAAACAAAAATTTGGCCCCCGTTCCTCTTCCTGAAATGTCTGAACAGTTGTTCATGCAAAACAGCTTGTGCATTTTCTAGTAAAGTCTTTTGGCTTAGTATTTGGAAATGCAACATTTTCTTCAAGTAGTAGACTATATTAATTTGCTTGCTGTATATAGAAGACTTTTTTGTTTGAAAGTCTTTTAGATTGGTTTAATTAAGAAAGATGAGATTGTAAGCAGGCTATAATTGATTGACAACCATTTAAGAAGGTTTCATTGTTTTGTCATGGTCAGAACAAACTTCCAAACTGTAACAAGTCATTAGCATCCCTGTACTTAAAACTTAACTATTTTAAATGTGAAAATTAAAAAAAGAAGTATTTAAGATAGTTTAAAAAGAATGTTTGAAGGTTTTTTGTATAAGGTTATCAATCAAGTAGTCATTTTAGGTCAGGTCTAACACAATTATTGTAATTTAGATAAATGACTTTATAATTATGACATATAAAAGTTTTTTTCCTTTCTTTTCTCTCTTCATTTATTTCTTCTTGTTTTAATTTACTTACATCAAATATATGAACTCCTTGATTAGATTATGTTTTTTAAGTAGAAATTTATCATCAGAACCTGCTGACAAGCAGTGTACTAGAATATCATCAGAAATAGGAGATGCTGCCATTCTAGAAAAATTATAAATACGCTTAAAATTCAGAAAAAATATGCTTTGCTCTGTTATTAAGACTTACTTTAAGTTGTTTTCTTCTTGGCTTTAAACTTTATCTAGGTTTGCCCTAATTAAACTTTTACCTATTACATGCTGAGTTCAGTTTACACAACAATTTTCAAAAAGTTTCATTTCTGAGACAAGTTTTACTGAATCTGTGTTAATTACTCTTGACATTGCTTCCATGTTTGTCTGTGATTACAGAAAAACTCAGGATATTGCTTGTGGAAGGAAAACAATGAAGTGGAAACTAGGTGATTGTTCAATTGTTGAAACAATAGTACTTTTTTAGCATCTCTGACTGAGTTCCATGACTTGTAACAACCTATTGTCCTTGTTTGTTCCTCCATCAATATGGAGCAACTAGTTAATGGGAATTTTATGTTGGCTCAGGCACTGTCTAATTGGTCTCAAGTTGCCATTGTTGTTAATATGTATTTACTATAGTCATCACCTTAAATTTTCTTGAGCTTCAGTTCCATTTTGTTATGCTATATTAGTGAAGGGCAAATTTATCATCTAGCCTGACTATATAAAGTAAGTTTTCACTAGCCCTGTTAACTTTTCATTTGTCCTGGAGTTTGGGCTTGGGGTTAAAGAGATGAATGTTTACTAAATTCTTTTATCATTTTCTGGGTAGTATGAAAAGTTGTTTGTCCTATTACATTGATTTATGCCTTTTGTAATTTGTATCATTGTCAAAGCTACATAATTTCTCTGTGACTATTAAATGACCCCTACGGCTATCAATTAGATGTCATGAAACCCCACCCACTTCATAAATTGCTCTGCCTTAAGTTGCATAGTCATAAAGATAAGACTTTTAGAGTTCTAAGGCAATTTGTTGGTTTTTAACAACTTGTACAAACAGGCTTAACTAATTGAGTGTTCAATTAAGTGTAGCACTCTTTTCTCGGCAAGGTAATTGTCGTAATTAGCTACGTATGGTATTAACGTCCATACATGGTTGTACTTAGAATTTTGTTCAGTGATAGTTTCCGGAAGTAAAACTTTCTTGAAAACTTAATTCTCTTTCAGCTAACACAATGTAATCAAGATGTATTAAGTTTTTTCACCCAGAATTGCCTTGAATGTTCAAAAAATGGTAAACTAATTGAGGTTATATTGGAAAAAATGTACAAATAATTGATATTTACTTCTTTCATTTATCAATTTTGTTCTCCAATCAATGAACGGACTTGTTAAGAGTAATTAAATACTTGCTCTGTAAATGGAAAACTCAATACAACTTAAATGGCAGATGAAAGACAAGTTTCTGTACGATCATTGAGATTTGTGTTTGAGGTTTTTATATAGACTTTATTTTGCCTGTGCTGTTAGAATGATTATAGGTGCTTTGTACTTGGTCTGTTAATAATTCTGTTTTTAATTCAATTATAGGAACCTGCATTTGGAATTGAGAAATGTTGCATGAAATACTTTTTTATATAATTATGTTTTATGAACTTTGAAGTTATGAAATGAATTCTGCTTCTGAGGTTTGGAAAGTTACAAAGTATTCTTTGCTAATAAAAGTTACAAAATATTATTTGTTGGTTTGTGGGTTTTGTGCTTAAATATTATTTGCTACTTAAAGTTACAAAATATTATTTGCTACTAAAAGTTACAAAATATTATTTGCTACTAAAAGTTACAAAATATTATTTGCTACTTTAAGTTACTAAATATTTTCTGTTATAATTTTCTATTTGCTTATTATTAATAACCTTAAAGGTAACAAAATGTTTTTTGATAAGTTACAAAACATTTTCTGAAAAGTTACAAAATGATGTCTGCTACTTAAAAAGGAATTTTTCTCCTATCTGTCATAATTTTTCTCTAAATATCTAAACCCTCTATGTAATCTCCTTTAATTAATCAATGCAATGAATTTAGCAAACTTAAATAATGATTTTTATGTAAATTATTAGGTTTATTGACAATGATATCATAATCAAACGATAAAAAAACCACTTCTAACCATGTCCGATTAAATATTAACTAATATAATATTGATAATCTATGCGGGATAATACAATGGATATTTGTCTCTCTAGTGTTCTGTAGTTAAACCATTATTGACAGATCTTTTACAAGCTTTTATCCTTCTATGTTGTCAGAGAATTTTATACCTTTAGTCAATGAAATAAATGCACAAACAATCATAAATGTTTGAATTAGGTTTTATCTTTCCTGTTTCGCTAATGCGTATGTCTGTCATGTTGAGCACCATTATAAAATGTCCAATATCTCACATGACCTTGCTGATTTTAATTTCTGATTTTGTTAGAAATGTTTTCTGCAAGTATAAATTATCATATTTTGCGTATGATTTTCTGTCTGTGTTGATTTTTATTTGTTTGGGTCGTCAGACCAAACAAATAATGGTAGCGAAATTTCAGACCCGAATGCTGTTAATTGCAAATGCCGAAAGTAGTCCGCTTTTTGAAGCGGTTACTTCCCTTTACATGGACATTAACACCGAAAAATTCAGGGGAGATCACTGCGTGAAGATTGTCAAATGGACTGGTCCCCTGCGAACCATAATAGGACAGGGAACCAGATTAATTTTCAAATAACAGGCGCATTAATTTTCAAACCTGCTCAGGAAAGAAAACATAGTTCCCGATGTCGAAGATTTCTAATATTGTGCAAGTCCAACATTTCCGCAAATTACTGGTAATATATTGAAATAATTTTGATTAAATGCACGTCAATTTTGAACTCTTCAATTAAAAGGCGTTCGTTTATGGGTCAGTTTATATAACAAATTCAATTTGTCACGTGATCAAACCACGCTGAAGAGTCAACAGAACAACCCACGGAGATGAAAGGTTTGTAAATAAAATTTCATGCAATATTTATTATACATTATCGTTTGTTGGTATTATTTTTAAGGAATGATTGTATAGAAACTGACTTTCATCGAAAAATAAACGTCACTTTTGGTGATAGCTAATTTGCACAAAGGCCGAAGGCCTTTATGCTGAAATTAGCTATCACCAAAATGACGTTTATTTTTCGATGAAAGTCAGTTTCTATACATTCATTCCTTATAATTACAACCATTTTTTGCGAAATATGCGTTAGAAAAAAGACCTATTTTTTAATGCGTAGAGCCGAATTACGCAATAATGCGTAATAGTGCGCATTTATTTCCTTCAGTTAACAGGTTTTTAATGCCAACCGTCGGCCATTTTTCTCTTCGATTCGATACAGTTTTTCAGTGTTTTAGGACATAACGGAGCAAAATAATGCATAGATATTAACGTTCATGGATTTTATTTTAAATGAAAGAACACACCAGAGGCTGTACGCTATTGCGAAACTCTTAAAAACAATAATTGAACAAGTTTAAAGTTTTGACGTTGAACACGTGTGTTCAGGTCATCATGACATGGGACAAGTTGTAACCTGGATTAGATGTAGGTCAACTCGTTGAGTCATTTCTGTAAACCCAGTGTAAATGAGCAGTTGTTAAATGTACATTTCTCCGGATTGAATAGCTTTTGAGGCTGTGCAAGGATCCTATATTAGATGGATATGTAACGCCCTATCGTTCAACCAGATTTTATCGATTTTCACTGTCGTTTCAAATTCGTCTGCTAATTTATCGTAAAGTGTATTAATTGGGGGAAAGAGCGGGTTTTTTAAATCCAAAGTGGTGGTAATCGGCGAAAGGTTCAATTAATTGCGCGATCGCGAATGTAAGTTGTCTCTTTATTTGGAATTCTTCCTGCTCAATTACGACTATTTTTTAAAAATGTAACAAATTCTTAATAGTAGTTGATCTTTTTGAGTACCGTGAACTCGACAGTTCCGAGTTATTGACAATTCCGGGTCCCTTTTTTACAATAGTACACAGGTGATCCCTTAATAATGCAATATTTTGATTACATGATAGTTAAGTCGTGTAAGACATTTGTCCATTAATATTGATTTCAAACCCTGTTGAAACCACTCCGGATTAAAGAGACAAGCATCTGTCACGTGACCCGGAATTTGCAAGCACGACCCGTAGCTATCGAGTTTGCAACATGCATTTTTGAAAATTGTAGCAAATTATGAGCAAATAAACACAATTAATTTAGTTAAGCATGCTAATGTGGAAGTATTTGCATGTCAATCTATGCAGGTTTGATTCTTGTCTGGTTCCCAGTCGTACTTTGGCAGGTAAAGGTACGTCAGGTAAACCATGATCATGTCCGCGCCCATTTACTGAATTAGATATTGGATAATTGTTTTCAAATGGGCATTTCTCACTACACAGACTTAAATCAAGGGATCATTGTATAAGAATTACAGTTAGTACCTTTTTTCAGTTGTTTGGTTTCATTTTTACTAAATAAAGTATCCGAAATTCTAACGAGACTAACTCACGTTCTAATTGTGTTCAAGTGAGTCTTGTTCTTGTAAATTGTTCGATAAATGTACGTGTAATCAAATCAGAAAAATCGAAATCGAATGTCCTGAATAGTATCAAACTCTCCTAAAGTAACTGTCGTCAGCAAATGTTCATACAAAATCAAGAAAACGTAATACCTGAATAATAACTGAGGAGACCGCCATAGTTACGGCTTGTCTGACCCGATAACGATAGTAGTAAGGGGCATGTAATACAGACAACTAGTCATTATTCTTTAAAACACAATAAACCGATCGCTTTTTGGTTATCAAAATAGCAGATTAGAACACGTTTAATTGAGGATACAACATTAACTGGGTCTATGATTAAAGTCAATAGTCCAAAAATCGATGTAAAAATCAGCCAGGAAATGGGGTGTTTTAAAGTTGCGTTTTAGGTTTCATCAAGTATATATGCAAGGAAAAGGTTTATTGGATACCATTTTTTAATGTATTTTTCCACGTTAGTAAAAACAAAATGCTGTTCAAACGCGCGTTGAATGTGACAACTGCTAAATAAAATTGTCCGTAAAGGACTTCAATCCATGAAAATCGTTGTTTTTAACCGAAAATGGCCATATTTGAAGATGAAATTGATTATCTAAGCTAGCTAATTTCGATTTATTAAGTTACCAAATCCATTCAAACATCACAGATCTATCGACAAATCCAACTTTAAAACATATTTAGTGATCATTTCACTCAGAGACTGCGCTACAGTGCAGCCTACATTTTCGATTGGTCGCCATTTCACACATGTGTCGTGCTTGGGTCGATAATTAATGTCTTAGAATAAACATGAAATTTACCAAAATTGGACAATTAAGTCATAAACGACCAACTTATTTATGACTGTCGGACATAATTTTCTTAATGAGTAAATAAAACATCTTTCGATGGATTAGTTTAAAGTGGATATCCGTGGATAGAAATAGCTCGCCTTTTCGTGAAAATGGTGAATGAGACGGAATGGCGCTCTCGCATCGTCTCGCGACGACTGAGAACTTTCGTGACTTTCCTTCCGTTACGAATCCATCTTATATAGGATCCATGGGCTGTGTTATTTCATCAAAATGAGAAAGTTTATTACTGAAATTTGGATCACTTGATGATAACTTAAGCAGTCAGTCCGAGTCAGGAAATTTACATGTCAAGACATTGGATGGAATGACTAGCTATTTCTGTGCTGAGTAAGTGAATGTTTATTATTTACTGAGATTATATTAAAACATGGTTTTTTGGTTTTTATGTTCTCATGTACATTTTAAAACTATCTGTACTTAGGATAGATTCAAATGCTGATCATATTAATCTGGAAGCATTTTCATTCCGGTCTGATAAAAACCGTTATAATTATTGACCTTGTTCACTACTCAATGTAGAATGCACATGCAAGGATTTGCATGGAGTATAGAATTCACCTGCACTTCGGATGCTAAATTATAATGACCAGATACACATATTATCCAACGTACATGTCATTGTGTTATACATTTATGAATTATTTACAAAATAGATCTTTTTTTTAAATATTTATTTGACTTGTTGAAAGCCAACTTGAGTGATTTTGAAATGTATACTGTGACATTCTTCTAAGTTGACCAGCCCAAATACTTATTACTTACTTTATTGTTGACCAATTTAAAATGTGTCGAACTCACAGTATTGAATGATTTATTTATCCTCATTTATTTGTTGTTGTTTTTTATTTTCAGACAAGAAAGTGAAACTAGATGCCTCTGAAACCAAAGGATTTAGATCTATATAAATGAATACCAGTCCATTAGGGCATGCACCTCAGATGGGAAATGATATAAAAATCATTTGAAAAAGAAGACTTATTCGCTAGAAATATAAATAAACTTTTAATGGATTTTAAATGCTGTGTAGGAAGCTTTAGTTAAAACTAAAGATTTGTTTTTAATTCTTCATCCAGCATATCATTAACTTCCTGGAACATTACATCTTATGAAATATTGATAAAGAACGATATTAATGCACAAAATGTATTGTACATTATAACTCATTTTCATTTCTTTTCAATAAAAGTTTATCACACCATTTTTAAGGGTTTTGTGTATCATTTACTTTCCATTGACATTATCGTTATTGACATGTACATCATAGCGTGGGAACTCGCTAAAAATAGCTTTTGAGTCAAGAAAGTAGTTCGGGCATGACGTCATTCATTCAAAAACTGCTGTTTATACGAAAATAAAAGCACATTTTTTTAGGTCACGTGTTCACTTTTGACCAATCAGATTGTGTTATTTCATTCAGGTTGTAATTATATAAACAATAAATGTATGTAAAGTTGATTTCACATTACAAACAAGTTTGTGACAATGATAATATTACTTATTTAAAGTTAGAAAAAAACATGTTGACCATATTATATAAGTATATTGTTAAACTTGTTGTAAGATATGTTGGATATAATAATGTTATTTTTGCATGTTTAGATATAGGATACTTTTTGTATGTTTAGATAAGTTTTAATATATTGAAATGTTACATTATTTTCAGATCATTAAAATGTAAATTTATAACCCTGTGTCATTGTTTCTCGAATTTATAAATTATAGCATCTATATTAAATTTATATCTCATTGTTTCCACACAACCTTCACCTTTCTGATATTCCGAGACCCAAACAAATTCAGCGCCTTCTGTGCTTTGATTTTTATTTTATTTAAAATTTGATAAAGACAAAGTCCTTTAAAAGTGTTGCTATGAAACCATTTTAGTATTCTCAAAAAATATTTCAGAAGTATTTATTTTTGTGTATTTATTTCATTGTCATGAAATTTATTATTGAGCAATTTTTGTACTGAAATTTTATTTTTGGGCAATTTTGGCCTAAATTTTATTTTTGAGCATTTTGTTTTGAAATTCATATCGGAGCAATTTTGTCCTGAAATTTATTTTGGAGCAATTTTTTCCTGAAATTTATTTTGGAGCAATTTTGTCCTGAAATTTATTTTGGAGCAATTTTGTCCTGAAATTTATTTTGGAGCAATTTTGTCCTGAAATTTATTTCTTTATCTCCCTATATGGCTATGTTAACCTTTATGAAGACTTTGAGTCAGTTATTGATGTGTAACCTACCCACCGATTTTTAAAAATCTTTTTTTTTTCTTGGATGCCAAACAAAGGTAATTAATGACTTTAACTTAAACATAAATTTTGGTGCAAACAAATCAAGATATTTTAATCCAGTTATTTATTGTTGTCTCTGGTGGAAATAGGTGTTTTTATTATTAATGATAAATGTATGTTAGTGTATCAGTCTAGACTACATAATTCTATATGATCATAGTTGCTTGTTGATTTATTTTAGTGTTCTGTAGTTTAAAGCTTGATTTACTATGTTATTCTGAAACTTGCTTACAATGATGTCTTTATACATTCATAACAAACTTAATGCTGTGTATGTGTAAGGCTTTACTTATTTCCTCATAAAATTTTCAATTCAAGAAAACCCAAAATTATTTTTCTAAATTACATTTTTTTAACCCATAATTATGTCATGCTTCTCCAAGTACTGAAGTCTTATTAATTTAACTGTCTAGTGGCCTAACCTTTAACTGTCCCCTGTGCAGCATATTATCAAAAATCTTATATTTAACAATAATTATAATGTAGAAGCATTTACCACTAAATTCAGTCAAAAGACATTGATAGTAAAGGCCATTACCCATCATAGGGTGTGAATTTAAACTCAACTGTCCATTTTCTGTGTTGCAAAATTGAATATTGAAAAGCAATACAAAATGTTTAAAATAATTTCCATGTTTAGGACATTTACACTATAGATTTCTCAGCATCATTTTAAAATATTTTTTGTTTATATTTTGCATGAATAATTCAACCTATCTAATTTAAATGGTCCATGTGTCATGTTAATATATTGCATGGAAACAATAAAAGTCAATAGAGTGTATAGATTTAAAATCAAAACTGATTTTATCTTAAAAATTGAAGAGTTCTTTTTTTTTAATATAAAGTGAACAGATTTATCTTTTGTTTTATGTGGAGATATTTTAATGGTCATATTATTGTCAGAAATAATCCATTCTCAGACAATGCCACTTTAAGAGGATATTGTTGGTTTATTATACCCCCGCTTCGAAGAAGGGGGGGGTATACTGTTTTACCCTTGTCCGTGCGTGTGTGTGTGCGTGCGTGCGTCCGTTACGAAATTTCCGTTGCAGTTTTCTCAGCAACTATAACATGCAGCAGCCTAATACTTTGCATATTGCTTCATCCCATAGTCCCATGTGGTGTAAAGCGATTTCATGCTCCTTGCTCATCTACATCCTGTTTGTCGCATATTTTTAGATTTTTGGGGGGGTATCACTTGTGAGCATTAGCTCACAGATTTACTTGTTTGTTTTATTCTATTATTTATATTCTCTTCTTATGCCTCAGAAGGTTAAGCTGACCTAGCAAAGTGGTTAATACAAGAAACCATAAGTTTGAAAATGTCCATTTGTGAGAAATCTATTTAACTTGTATTTTTGCTGCCCCATAGCAGGGTGGTTAAATAAGTGAAGCCACAAGTTTAATAATGTCTGTTAGGAGACGTCTTTACTCAACACATCTTTGTGCTGCCCCATTGTTATGGAGTTTTAAAAAATGTACAAAAATTATGCCCTTTCACTTAACTAAAAAAATATTGACTTTTGCCTCACAAACCATCTACATGTGGTTTGCTGATAGATTGGGGCACTCAACATTCTTTCATAAAAATGGTGAAATTGTAAAAAGTTATGAAGAAAAACCAACTTTGATAGTCATTTGTTGGAACAACGTCTAAACATTGTTCCAATGGTAACAAGAAAGTATAAGATTTAACTCTTTAAGAAATAATATCAAGTCCTGTATGTAGTTATGAAATAAAGCATATTTTCTGTAATTTTAATATTTACACTAACTAAAATGTTAACTATAATATAGATAGGTAGACATGTGTGAAAATTACAGCAACATAAATTAGTGTTTTTTTTCTGTATTATAACACATGTCTTGGCTCAATAAACTTATCTTTTATGGCCGACATAATTTTTTATTATGTTAACAAAATGTAACAAAAAACATCTTATGTTTTGTAGTAACAGCAGTCTGTCAATTTTTTATATGATTTTTATTTGCAAATTTTATCAATTAAAATGTGTTAAAACAAGTATTATGATGAGACAATTTGCTACGATGTGAAGGGTTTTATTCTGTCAAAGTCATAATTATACCCCCGCTTCGAAGAAGAGGGGGGTATACTGTTTTACCCTTGTCCGTGCGTCCATCCGTCCATTAAAAAATTTCTGTTGCAGTTTTCTCAGCAACTATAACATGCAGCAGCCTTATACTTTGCATATTGCTTCATCCCATAGTCCCATGTGGTGTAAAGCGATTTCATGCTCCTTGCTCATCTACTTCCTGTTTGTCGCATATTTTTAGATTTTGGCGGGGGTATCACTAGTGAGCATTAGCTCACAGATTTACTTGTTTGTGTCTATACTTACTCACTGTTTTAACAAATAAACTTTTGTAACAACCCCTGCATATATTCAATGTTTAAAATTATGTTACAACCCTAGTGAAATGATGTTACTAAACTGTTAAAGCCATTTATGAACAGATCATGAACAGCTGTTGAACTTAAATTCACGAACAGTTATCATAATCTGTTCATGAAATGTTCATAAACTAAACAAGTATTGTCTAATTATTGATAAGTTCAGGAACTTGAATTATCCATAAGCCATTGGTTCATAAGAAATACAAATAAAGAAACCTGATGCTAGACTAGTTTTGTGCTATGTAATTTATAAATATGTAAAATACTGGATTTATAAAACAGAGGATTGACCCTCTCCTCTGTCAGTTATTGCTCCTCATGGTTATTGCCTTCTAGTTAAAAAGTTAATGTGCAGTTATTATACTAAAAACAAGAGTTATGGCCCTTAGATGAAAAATATTGTCTGCTCATTTTCTCAGCACCTAATTTCATGACAAAGACCCATGGGGGAGTATTTTATCACATTCAGAGATAGATCTAGTTGTAACTGATGTCAATACAAGTATAACCATTTCCAAGATCCTTGAAATCACCTTTAGCCATGTATGACATCTCCTTTAGTAAAACATTCAAGCAATATGTGTCAGCGTTTTATACCGTCGCATGTCGATTTATAGAATGCCTGGAATTTAGCCATTGAATAAACAGGCGCTGTCCAGGACATGTCCCGACTGTGCACATAAAACAGCAATATTATGGTAGACTTTAGAATTATTCCTGTCTATTAAGTCACAAAGGATCTATATTTAATTTATTAGCAAACAGGAATATTCGAGAACATGTTTTGCCCTAATTCCAGCAGCCGGTTTAAGACAACTGGTGTCGACACAAAAATGCTCAAATCTTGATAATTGTATAGAATGCAGCTCAGCAGCGGAGATAAAAAATCTATCAATAAATAGTTTGCTTGTTTCCATAGTAACCCAGGAAAACAAAGTTCTTGTAATGGAGAAAATTGTAATCAGTGTCATCAGTGTCAGCGTTCGGTGTCGTTAACAATTGCGTTAAAGTTTTCTTTACCATATAATTCTGCCATTTATTGTCAGATCTTTATGAAACTTCATTACAATGATAACATACCGTGTGAGGTATATTAGACAGTAACCACAACTCTACCTCCCTTTATTATGGATTATTTCCCTTTGTAATTTTTGCGTTAAAGTTTTTAAACCCGGCTTTAATGTGATTTCCACATTACATTTCTTGTTATATATATCTTAGTTTCATCAGGATTGCTCTTTCTATTAATTAGCTATAATGACTTCAATACTTAAAATTTTGCATTATTATGCTGAAAATGAAATGTTCCGTAGAAACAAAGTGCATTATATTCTATCGCATAAAAACAAAACTTAAATGAATAGTACAGCTTGTGTCAAAGGTTTGAGTATTTTTATAACTTTTAAAAAGATTTCTGCCAAATTTTTTTGGTATAATCTTACGTGGAAACAGTTGTCCAGTAGAAGAATGTCAGCTTAGGGATCTAGAAGTTTCAGTTCAAACCAATGTTTCTGCTGCACACATGCAGGAAAAAAGACTCTGTAGGGAGATTTATTGATAGATACCAATAGCCCAATGACAAAGGGTGATAGCTGTAAAGTCATTGAACCTGCATCTACATGAAACTTAGACTATAAAATACAATTAGTACTTTATGTTGGAGTAATATAAACTCCTGGTTATAATTTTCTCATGAATTTCATTAGTGTAAAAGTTTTCTGGTTGTTAATTCTGGTTATTTTTGTAAGTGTAATGAGACCTTTAGATGAATAGTGAAGTGTAGTGGGACCTTAAATCGAAAGTGAACCTTTTTTTGTTCTGGTTGTATCATCTCAAACATAATTCTACAGTTAACCACTAATGTGTGAAAATATGTTTCTAATGTAGTACTTCTATTCCCTTTATACTTGAAATATCGTCTGTAAACAGCTGGTGTCTTCAGTTTTAATGTACAAAAATATACAGATGTATTTTCATGAAATTTCTTCCGTGTTTCTGTTGTTTTTCTATCACTCCTCTTTTTTTTACTTGAAATTTTATTTTTTGTCTTCTACTCTGAATTGATATTAGAAATGTTTGCTGGAAACTCGATTTGGAGTCGGGATTTTAACCTTTGAAGAAAGGATTTCAACTTTGGTTTAGTTTCATGTAAATAGTCACTGGGCTAGCTTAGTCCATAGCAAACTAGTTGACTGATGGAGAAGTCATAGGTTTGATTCCCAGGCAGAGCATACTTTCATGGAGCTTGGTCAAGAAATAATCCTTCAGCTGTTCTCACTCCTACCACTGATTCTAAACCATGTAGGGCAGTTGTCAGTCACTGATGAAATTATGCTCCTAATAACAGATTAACAGCTTAGTCCAGAGATTTAGTTTTCTAAGAATGGTAAGTTGGTTGACTGACCACTGTAATATGATCTATACAATGTATTTCTATGGTGTTTAACCCAACCAAAATAATAAGCTTCATTAGATAAATTAAGTGATTCAATTGAACATTTATTATACCCCCCGCTTCGAAGAAGAGGGGGGTATACTGTTTTACGCTTGTCTGTGTGAGTGTTCGTGCGTGCGTCCGTTACAAAATTTCTGTCGCAGTTTTCTCAGCAACTATAACATGCAGCAGCCTATTACTTTGCATATTGCTTCATCCCATAGTCCCTTGTGGTGTAAAGCGATTTCATGCTCCTTGCTCATCTACTTCCTGTTTGTCGCATATTTTTAGATTTTTGCGGGGGTATCACTAGTGAGCATTAGCTCACAGATTTACTTGTGCTTTCTTATTCAGACTTCTATAGATCACAGTAAATGTTTCAGACTATTATAACATTCTATGATTTCAATGAAAACTGCACCATGCACCACTATGGAGACAAATGTACATAAATTCAGTTTATATCTTTATACTAAATGTTTTACGACATCCATGTTTGATTATAGAATTATTACATCTTCTGATACAGCACCGAGAGATCATTCTTCCTGAAGGCTTGCAGGAAATTTATTATTCTATATCACATAAGGTTTTGATTCTTTATTTTATTATGTCTTTTTAATGGGAAAATTTGTTGTATTGATATGTATAAATATAGTTCACATTTATTAACCTGTCATAATGAATACATTGAAAATTGATCTATTTCACTTATGCTGTTTGCATTTATTAAATGAGGGATATTTGTCAGTTATCTTTCCTTGATAAAATCTGAGGAGATCCAGTTAGAAAGTAGGTCATAATTTAGTTGGAATCCTTGGATTTTATCATTGAATTTCTATGTATATAGAAGTCAGACTATTGCAAATTGGCATAGAAAAGTAAGGATAATTCCAAATTATTCAACTACATGGACCTACCACTTTGAATATTATGCAAGGGGAAATGACTGACTTATATCTCTTATTGTCTGTATGAATTAATTTATAATTTGCCTATTTCATTATTATACCCCCGCTTCGAAGAAGAGGGGGTATACTGTTTTACCCTTGTCCGTCCGTCCGTTACAAAATTTCCGTCGCAGTTTTCTCAGCAACTATAACATGCAGCAGCCTAATACTTTGCATATTGCTTCATCCCATAGTCCCATGTGGTGTAAAGCGATTTCATGCTCCTTGCTCATCTACTTCCTGTTTGTCGCATATTTTTATATTTTGGCGGGGGTATCACTAGTGAGCATTAGCTCACAGATTTACTTGTTTCAGTTAATCATCATGTAATGTATGCATTGGAACAGGTTTAAAATGTTTGACTATTCAAAAAATGTACAAAGAAACTATTTTAGAACATATTATTTAAAATTTATATATTTTCGAAATTATTCTTTTTCTCTTTATTCAATGCTATAAATTATATTATCATGTACAAAACAATTTGATAGAATGAAAAAGCTGAAGGCTTATCATAATAATTCCCCTCCCCACAAAATTTTTGTCGTGCAATGCCATCGCTACCAATATAAAAAGGATTAGAAAACCACTTTCATTTTGCTTGCGGTGTAGTTTAAGGCAATTCTATGAAATTCCATGCCAAAGCTTTCGTTTGTAAAATTATTTTTATGATGTTTTAATGTTTTAGTCTTGTACTTTTAATGCCTCTTTTTTACACGACTATGTTATGACCTTCACAGAGATGTGTAGGTGAAAACAAGATTGGTACTTGTTTTCTTCGGAGCTTACATTCTTAGTAAATGGATTGTCTGACATTTTTGATTTTCTGGAACATTTTATGGGTTTTGCCTGAAGCCGTATTAGAGAATAATTCCATTTTAAAGTCTTTTCCTATCTTCTTTGCGAAGATTTACAGAAATTGCTTAAAGATTGACACTTGGTCTCGTTTTTGGCTCATATAGCATTAAAACATACAGTTAGTTATGAAAACATGAAAACATTAAATATGCGGCACTTTGGCATTTCTATGATGTAGTTATATGTTTTTTATGAACTCATGAATATGTAATTTAAGGGTACTAAGTTATACTACCTGTGATAAAACTGAAATAATATTCTGAAAATGCTTGTGATATGCTCAGAAAATATTCCATCTTAAACTTTTTTATGGATACTTACTGTGTGGAAGCTAACCATAATTTTACCATGGTTACACATTATTAACATTGTGGAAGACTTTGTAAAAAGTTGGTAGAAATTGGCTAATTATGTTGTATATACAGTGCCGTCCCTAAGTTCTTGTACATATAAAAGTTATAGTAAAGCTGTTGATACATACTGAAAGTAGTTATATATTACAAGCTATTATTATTCATGTAACATAGTTTGAATCATTACGTTGATAAACTAATTAATGTGTTATTTGAATTCAATAAAATAGAACTGTTTGTTTGTTTGTTTTGTTGGGTTTAACGCCGTAGCAACACATTTTATAGGTCATATAACTGCGGTCAGTCAACCTACTCACTCCTCCTGGAAAGGCTAAATCTCTGAATTTAGCTTGTTAACCAACTACTAAGCACATACTTTCGTCAGTGACTGACAACTGCCCTACATAATTAAAAATCATTAGTAGGAGGGAGAATGGCCGTAGAAATAATTTCATGACCAAACGCCACGAGAGTATGCCCCACCCGGGAATCGAACCCACGACCCCTCGATCAGTAGACTTGTGTGCTACAAACTGAGCTAGGCTTTTAATTAGAACACTTAAGGGCTTGATATAAAAAAGTTGTTTGTTTGTCCTGACATCCTATATTTAGGTTTAGACAACCTGTTACAGTTATTTAACATAAGGTTTGGGGGAGTGAAACATAGCTGGTTGTTCAACTGGGCATCGGGTAGTTTAAATATTAATGTCAAGCCATGCAGACTCTTTCTTTTGTTCTGGTCAGATGTGAATCTGTTTTATCTTAATGAGAGGATTTTGTCTTTGTACTTATGAAGAGTACTGTATTTTGTTGTACTTATAGTAATGACCAATTTTATATGTAATTTTATATCTCTGGGATTTTTTTTCTCTGAGAAAAAAGCCAAACCAATTGAGATTATACTGACAATGGTGGATTGCCATAGTGTTTTATGGTCTCTGTTTGACTTATTGGCTATTACCATTTGGCCTTGACGTGATATTGTCAATCAATTGTCCTCAAGTGATGTTTAAACATTGCTAGGATGCTGGATGTTTAAACATGGAAACAATGTTTGCTATATCATTTTATATTCAAATATTCTAACATTTTATGACATTTTAGATATTTTTCTTTACATTTATTATATTGGTCGGACATTAAGGAATAATATCTTTGGGGAAATATGCCATTGATCTTAGATTGGAAATCTTTGACATTCAAAGATAAGTCTATGAACATACATGGATGAAAGACTGTCAGGATTAGGTTTGGAATTTACAATTTTTTAGGACTTCAAGATAAGGTTGGATTGGCATGAAAATCAGGATTTTTTTCGGAATCAGACGTGGGGTTCTTTTTGTATAGAAGCTGCTGAAGTAAGGAAAATCGGGAATTTCGGATATTAACATTTTAATTTGCTCTCATGCATATAGCTTTTTGTCATTTGTAGTCCACTTGGTGAGAGCTATTGTGGCAAAGACAAACTGTAAATAAACAATCTCGGCACTAACTGTTCTTGTGAATGGCATTACATACTGATTGACTTCTCTATTTTATAAATACCTCAAAATATTCCGGTCAAGTAAACAAAGATTAATTTTACACTTTTTAATATATTTTAAGTATGTATTACGCTTAGACTCCTTTAAATAGTGTTTTAAAATTGGCCATACAAGTGTCGTTTGTAACATAACTTCAGAAAACCAGTGCATTAATATTGTATGTGATTAGTTAAAAATAAGGGAGTTATGGTGTTTTTGCGCTTATTTGTTATATTTACTTCAAAAGCTCTTAAGTTAGCTGTCTTTCAGTGATTTGTTTGGCATAAGCTGATTAATGGAATTAAAGAGCATAATATCCCATCTTAAAATACTAAACTATCAAAAGTCAGGCTGGTCTAACCCACTCTTAAAGAGGTTGAGCTTACATGTAATCCAAGGGATTTTATAAATATAATAATAGTAATGATGTAATTAAATAGTTGACTTACATTGTTAGTTTTTACAAAAAGGCTCATCCCTTACCTAGATTGAATGTTTTGGGCTAGTGGGCTAAGGGATATTTACTGTGGTTTTAATAAACTTGAAATATATGTATCACATGGTCAGGCAATTTGTATTAACCCACTAGCCAAAGGTCAGGGCAAATTATCAATTATAGCCCAACTATATGAAATAAGCAATTCTCACTAGCCCAAATCAATTTCATAAGGTCTGACTTTTGGCTAGTGGGTTAATATAAATTGCCTGACCATATGATACATATATTTCAAGTTTATTTAAACCACATAATAAATTAGGCTAAAACTGGGCTAGTGCTAGAGACAATTTAAGGCAAATCACAATATGACTTCAATCTTTGTAAGTAATTGATCATTGGATTTAAATGAGAATTTTTTCTGATAAAAACTTATTTCATTCTTTCAATTGTTTCAGGATTGTCAGAAAAAACCTGCTATTTTGAGTCTTTTAATCTTTTAAAGTGTGTAAATGAGATCTACTCACAGCGTTTTCTGTTTGATCGTTTAATTCTTGCCACACAGAGTCTTTGTCTTTTTATTCTATCTGAAACCTTTCTTTGAGCATTAAACATTGATTAAAGGTTTTTATAATAAACACCTATCAGCTAAATATTCCCTTTGACTGTAGGGTGTAGTTTTTAATTTCTAAACTTTTTACTCAATTCTTTTGCTTTTCTCTTTAAAGTTACAGCCCTGGCAGCGGCTTCTCATGTGTACTCAACTTTGCACTTGCAACATACGGTGATGGGATCTTTGAAATAAAGAGAGGTTTATTGAAACAATTGACTTCAAATAAAATAGTTCTAACTTGCTGTTAATTCTAAGTATATAATGGATAAGGCTACTTTAAGTCTTGACTTCCAATAAATTTATTATTTTTCAAAGTCATATAATTATGTTTGGTCTGACTTCTTTTGACTTTGGTCCACCTTGTTTTGACTTTGGTCTGCCTTATTTTGACTTTGGTCTGCCTTGTTTTGACTTTGGTCCACCTTGTTTTGACTTTGGTCCACCTTGTTTTGACTTTGGACCACCTTGTTTTGATTTTGGTCCGCCTTGTTTTGACTTTGGTCCGCCTTGTTTTGATTTTGGTCCGCCTTGTTTTGACTTTGGTTCGCCTTGTTTTGACTTTGGTCTGCCTTGTTTTGACTTTGGTCCGCCTTGTTTTGACTTTGGTCCGCCTTGTTTTGACTTTGGTCCACCTTGTTTTGACTCAGGTCTGCCTTGTATATCCTTTAAATCAACATACATCAATCAATATCTGCCTTTGCCTTTACCAACCAGCCATGAACCCAGGACTAGTGGAAATAGATTTGAGCTAGTGAAAACAATTTAGGCTAGTGAAAATTACTTACTTTATACTGTCTGGCTAATTGATAATTTTGCCCTGTTTTGTTACACTCTAAGCAGAGCTAATGCTTGAAAGATTTGAGGCTAATAACTTAAAGATATGTTTTAACACAAATCAGGACTTAAAATAGTTTCTATGATTTCTGTTGGAATTTAAACTGGAGATCTCTCTAATTTGTGCTGTATTTTAGTCCGGTATTTCCATATATATCCCAACTGCATCTGCTGCATTCTACCAGCACTTCCTGCAAAATGTAGGAATGTTAAAAGGTTATGATGCAATTGATTAAGCTTAGAATCAATTTAACAGGTACAACAAGAATCTATGACTGAACCGTTCAATTCCAAAGTTTTCTTAAAAAATTGATGACAGTATTGCTTAGTGACGAAGGAGTGATCTCACATGCTACCCCATGAAAAAAACTTGAAATTTACACTTTTTAAGATGTTTTCATTAATTATCAATTAAGAAATATGTTAACACTGTAACAGTTTAACATTCCCCTCCTTGGGTAATTTATTTTTCAACATTTATAAAATGTTTAATTTCTGAATGTTATTGACACAATTTGTTGGGATTTATTATGGTTTAAATTAACATAATTGGTGAGATGTTTCATTTCCTTCAGAACATTTCTTAATTAAAACTTTCTGACATAAGGAAATTGTGATCAGTGACTGACTATCTGAGTTGTAGGCCCATTATGAAAATAATGAAGAAATGAAGTAATTTCATTCCATTTTCGTTTATTGCTCTATGTTTAATTTTTCTGAATGTTTTTCTTAATTAAATCGTCAGGTTGTAGACCTTGTGGCATCCTGCAAATTATTCAGGTTGAATCATATTCCATTAGGAATTCTTGTTGCCATGACAACCCAGAAAACAGGAAAATATTCTACCATCTTTAATAGCTATTGGGTCCTGGTTGGATACCTATGATATGAATATAACATAGATAATATTATCAACATATTTCAGATGAATTGCCATTCTTGCAGAAAATAGTCATTTGGGACAGTGCTTTGATATTAAATATTGCCTTAGACCTAGTTCTGGTATAATCTTGGTAAAAGAAGCAAATACATTTTTTCCTAATATCTAAGCTTTGTGATATTTAACATTTTAACATAAGCATGTGTGTTTTTACTCTATATAAAACTTGATGTCATTTATATTTTTATGTCGAGCACATTAACAGCTGTTTTAATATACGGCCTACTTTAAAATTTAATAGTGGAATGATTATATATTTTACCGGGTACAGAACGTTTCAATCAAAATTACATACAGCTTGTCCATATTTTGTTGTATAATTAAATGTTCACACTCATTTTGATGCATAAAGAGGTCATAGGTTGAATTCATGGGTGAGGCATACTTTCGCAGAGCTTTGTCATGAAATAATTTCTTTGGCATGATTCTTCCTCTTAAATTAAATTATGTAATAAAATTAATTCATTTTAGCAGATCAAAGTTTGTACTCATGTATTTATTCTAGTACAAAATATAAGCAACCATGTGTTATTTCTTAAAAATTTCACGAGTTGAACCAGTTTACCTTTTCTTATTGTGTACTCCTTTTAGACATTGCTTCTTTTCTTACCTCCAATTGATGAAGAGTCCTTGAAAGTGTATAGTATACCATTTAATTACCAGTATGTATGGTATATCATACATTGCTTTTATATTACCCCAATAATTATTAAGTTATGTAATAAATTTTATACCATACTGACTCTGCCTTGCTTCATATTATATAAATAACACATGGCAGTGAGGGTGACAGTACAGATTATCAACCCGAGGAAAATAATATCAACCGGACGCTAGCCGAGGTTGATATTAATTTTCAAGGGTTGATAATCTGTACTGTCACCCTCACTGCCATGTGTTATTTGTTTTATTATACCGAACAAAACTGTAACATGTAAATATTTATTGAACAACAAATAACAACACAGTAAAGAAAACAATCAGTACAATAAAAAAAACTGAATTATATCACTAATATACCCTGCCGCGACCGGGATTCGAACCCGCGATCTCGGGATTCGAAATCAGACATGCTAACCACTACGCCACGGTCGCGGCTATTTACGTCTACTAATCGTTAATAAGTGGTCTCCCTTAGATAGCGGGTAATATTACCATTTGATCGAACAAAATATCACCCACTTCGGTATAGGGCTTAAGCATAGGAAAATTCCAGTGAGGTATAATAATAATGAATGGAGACTTAAAGCCCCATTATTAAAAGTTACCACTGTTTTTAGACTGCAAAGAAAGTAGACAATTATCTACTTCAAACATTTCTAATGAACAAGATTTTTTTAAGAAATGCAAATTTTGCTTAAATATGTTTGTGTTATTTATTGCATTTCAAAGTGAAAGTAGATTGAAACCGAAAGTAGAATTTGATAGTCAATACTTGAAACATTAGTTATGATCACAGTAAATTTAACATGATGTCTTATTATGGGAAAAAAACTAATTTGAATTGGGTGTATTGAATATTAGCCTATAAATGAATATAGTGTGCTTTTATAAAAGTAACTCACTTTTTAAGAAATGGACACTTTGTCAAACTCACATTTAGAAAGCAGAATGGTCTGAACTGTTTATTTTGTCTCAAATACATGTTATATTTGATAACTTCATGGTTGTAAAACAGTTTTCAAGTCTACTGTTAATGAATATTATCTTCATATAGTGACTTTAAACTATGTCCTGAATTTCTGTATTGTATACATTTATCATGTCGCAGTATATGAATCATAGAATTATTACCACATGTTTAATATACCTTTGGAATTTATATTATTGTCTTGGAGTGCTATAAGTTATTATATACCAGTGACTTCTTATGATTGTGACTTCCTTCATTAATGTAGCAAGCATTTATTTTATGTTCATGATGCATAATTATTCATACAATCTTTACAATATCTGCTGCTCAATTCTTTCATGTCTTCTATTTTGTATGGCCCATTTTTTTCTTGACTTCTTTTTTTATGGTGGAATGAAAAACAAGAATGCAGGTGATTGAAGTTGTTAGCTTTTTGTTTTGTTTGAACTGGTACCAAAATGATGACATTCTGGACAGTTTGTTATGGTTTTGTTATAAGTGAGTGATTGTATATTACTCTTCAAAAACTGGAAACCAATGGCTATAAAGAGTGAAAGCATGAAAAAACAGTTGTTAGTAATACTTGCATTATATCAAATTCTTAGTATTGTGAATGAAGAAAAAAAGACCTTAAAAGCTTACAAATATGTTATAAATACCATTCATTGGTTGTGTGTTCCAAGTTGTGATTTGTTACGAATGAAATGTTGAAAACAAATAAATATTTAATATTAATATCAATTACATGGGGAGCAGAAACATCTGTTTCCTTTGCATCCCCATAAGTTTTGTTTACAATAAGTTAAGTCCCCAATATTTTGGGCCTATGGGCCCGTCGGGTCCCACATTTTTAAATCCTCAGCAAAATGCTGATGCACCTGTATTGAGTTTGTTTCATCCTGTGTGAACTGATTATTTCAATACTTTTATTAATTATATACTTCAAATATTTTATTTATGAATCTTTTAATTTAATTTTTTATTATAAAAGTTGCATACCAATGTATTATGGTTGTCTTTATTTACTTATAATTTTTTTATACTTTTAAAGTTATATATCGCTGGTTTAGAGCAAAACATTTATAACTCACTGTTTTGGTGTATTGAGTTACGACTGTTTCCTGCTAAACCAGCGAAATTGTTATAATACACCATGTAAAAGGTCGTTCACAGGCAGTATTACACAGACATAGTGTATGTGAACTGCTTACCATATATAGTCAAGAAAATGACAGATCACTTTGTTTGATGTATGGTATGTTTTGTCTCCCAATTTGTAAGATACAAAAAATTTTTTGTAATTAATCTTGGTTATAGTTTTGTCTGTGAGTCATTCATTAAAATTTATGTACTACATTATCATTTTTAGCTATATTAAATTGGGAATTGGCTTTCTCTCTTAGAATCGAAAAGTTGCCGTAACTTTACAATACCACTCAACTTTGTTTTAATGATGTTGTGTACAAATTGGTTATTAGTTTTGTTAAAATGAATCGAGTCTGTTAACTTTTATTGCCTTTTGAGACAATTTAATTGACTTATTGATAGTTTGGTGTCTGTAGCATTGGTGGAAAAAAGATGTGAAGACCTGCCTCGGTTTTGTGTGGTCTACTAAATCATTGTTAATTTCAATTTCTTATTGTAAGTTTGACTTTTTCTTACAATGGTATATTGAATCCCACTGGAATGGAAGTGTAAGACAGTGATATCTGACTAGATTTGTTTTATCTTGGCTTTCAGAGTTTAGACCATGCCAAATTGGAATTTTGTTAAGTGTCAACTCAAGTTTGACAATCTTAGGTAGCTATTCACAAAAACACACAAACGGAAAATGAAAACACTTGTCCATTCTAGCTAGTATTCACACAAATAAGTTCTTGGTAGTACATGAATGTTTGTGACATTAATGTGAAATTAAAGTTATTCTATATAAAAAAGTATATACAACATACACATGTACATTTTTATTTATCAAATACACAGAAACAAGAAATTATCAGTATTTCCTGAGAAAAATCAGTAATCAAATCCCGGAACAACAGAATTATTTAAGAAAATTTCACCAACAACTTTTTTTTTTTGGATTGAGGACTCTAAAACCTATGCCCATGCGGACGCTTAACAAAAGTCCGAAATGGCATGGCCTTATTGTATTAACGTCATGGGTGAAAGTTTGCAGTACTGATTCTAAAGTTCAGGATTTTTAAGAACTGTGTGAGGGTCCTTGATTGAATGAAACTCAACTATTTCAGAATTTTGAAAATTTGAACTAACAAAATTTAGAAAATTTGAATTTTTTTAACTATCACCTATGGAGCAATCTTCAATTTCTTTTTAATTTGTCCAAACTAAAGGTTCTCTAAAAGTTTGAACACTAAGTCTGGTAGGAGGGAGAATGACAATAGAAGCTTTTTCATGACCAAGCTCGATGATAGTGTGCTTCAACTCAAAAGCTTACCTACAACCCCTTGATCAATACACTTGACGACTTTCCCTTACTGTAAGTACACATGTAAGTTCTAGGGAATTAAATCCTATATTCTCTCATCTCTCTATATGTTCTACGTCATTAGCCAGTATTGTAAATGATAATAAAGTGAGTTCTGTATGATTTATAGACAATACTTAGCACTTAGAACGTTGTTTAACATAAATTTATATTCATCCAGGCGCGTATCTGCCATTACGCACTTTACGCACGTGCGTAACCTCGATTCCAGAAATCGAAAATCTAAAAGTGCAAAAAACACTGAGAAATTGGATGCTTAACCAGGGGTAGGCATTATTTGAATAGACTGTGTTTTTTTCATATTTTACTCCACGAAAATGTCTTATAAAATACTCATTAAAATACACAGATTAATTTCTATGTCTGCTTGTGCACATTGAAACTTTTTTCAAAAAATATTTTTGAGTCATGACAAAAACAATTAACTAATTACGTTATTATATGATTAGAAATCTTACTTATAATCAATGCAAATGATCATTTTGGTGTGCAAATCCTCGATATTTACCAAAAGTGATTTCAACATTAATTTTGTAAAGAAAAAATATAAATCTTAGGGCCCTCGAATCACACTCGCCACACGTTTTTACTATCTGAAAAATTAGTACGTGTATTTATTACAAATGCTGTCTGAACAATCTCTTGGTTTCAAAATTTTGGTAACATTTCAAACAAAAAGTAGATAATACATGACTGTGGCCGCACACCATCAGACTCTGTTTTCTCATATATTACGTATTTATATTTTATTGACATTTAAACAGTATAAATAAGATAATGTTTCGTGCACATATGTTTCTAATTACTGCATTCATAACTTTTAACTAATATAATAAAACAGTCTTTAATAAGGCCTTGATGGTGAGGGACCTTTGCCCTCTGTTGCTTACTTTCGCTTCTGATATGTAAACAAACTTAAATTTAAGATTTCAACATAAACACTATCTCAGTTTAATGTCTTACTAACATATTGTTCAGACAACACTTAAAGTTGTTGTATATTACTTTGCAAGAAATACCTTAGGCCTACAATGACAACAGAACGTTCACTTTTTACTCGTATTTGCCCGTATGAAATTGCAGATTGTATTAAAATAGGAATGAACGAAGGGTATTTCTGTTAGCATACAACCGATGGCTTCAGTATCATCAAAATACACCTTAGCAAATGTAGCGAATAAACATCTAGGGACATGCCCTCCAACCACTACTTTTGTGCGTAACCTCAAAAACGGCCTAGATACGCGCCTGTATTCATCGTAAAGTATATTCATCTAAAGTATTTTACTGTTAATTACATACTTATCATTGAAACAGCATCTTTCGTTATTCTTACCATTTATCAATTATCTCTTACTTTAAGTGGTCATCATTTATGTATTATTCATTCTCTCCCGGAAATTACTTTTCAATGCTAATTTAACGACATATCCTGCAGATTTCGACCACCCATGTCATTAGCCTTCTATAATGCTATGAATAATTGTTAAATTTGCTCAATTTTGTACCGACTGCAAAAAGTACAAGACAAAGGTCTCATTGTTTGGTTAAGTGTATAGTTATGTTTTGTGGGTCTTGCTTCGATTTTATTGCAATTCAAATGAAATTTCTTGGTCTGATTATTTTGTATTTTATATTTACATGAGTAATGGCTGCATAATTATTGTTAATTTCATTCAAAAAGATTTCTTGACTGCATTACCAGTTTTCTCGTATATTCACTCCAGGTGTTATAAATGCATGTTTGATATACGTGTGTCAAATCATTAAATTATTTTATTAACCCTTGAATGAAGCAAAATGAAGTAACCGAGAAAGAAAACTGGGCAAAAAATTCTTTTTTAGATTTTGCATAATATGTTACATAATTTAGCTGAATCATAGAAAAAAATTTGTTAAAAAAAATATTTTAGACAAATTTTTGAAAATTTAACTCTCCAATTAGGAGATAGGTTTGAAGTTGTCTATCACATAAATTGAGGTCTTTTTACATGATAATTAACAATTTTACTATTTGGAGATAAAATTTGATACAAATTAATATTGAAACATCTTGTGTGTTCTCAGGAATATTTAGTACTTTAACTTCGTTAGATGTTTTAATAATGTAATAGTATTTTAATATTTATCAGACTTAGAGCTTCTCCAGTTACCATGGCAACAGTTTCAATTTTCTTGTTTTTGAAAAAAAACGGTCTAAAGATTTTCTAATATGTAAAAGCTTAGTATTTCCCCTTTAGTATAGATCATAGTTAATTAAATCTTTTTGTAGCTGAAGGGTCAATCATACTGTTGGTATGACCTTGAAGTATCAGATAGATAATAATATAAAATTAATTAATTGTTTTGCTGTAGGAAATACTAGGAGACGTGTTAATTGTGAACATATTTTGTCTTTTATTTGCCATCTTCATGGAATATATTGCTGGTCATGTCAGGATTTGTTTATCTTCAATGATAGCAGAAAGAATTGTATATGATTATTATAAAGCAGAAAAGTTGAATATTATCCTTTTTATTTTCTCCTTATGCAAAAATAGTCACTTTAAAACATCAACCCTCTAATACATTGAAACAGCAACCCTTTGATGCGCCCTGGCCCTTTTTCTGCCTCCCTGCCCCTTTTCCCAGTTCTAGAATAATCACTAATAAAGTTTTTCTTCCAGACTACAATTTCTTCCTTAAGAATGAAATTTAATTGCTGTGTTCAAAAAATGTTTTTCTTCAGTAACAAATTTTGTTGGCCCTAGTTTCTGGATCATAAATTATATTTCTTGTAACATTCAATACCTAATTGGATCAAGCGGATCAAATGCACTGTAGTGGATGGAATGACCTTCACAAGATTGAAGACTTACTAAACTAAAAGCTGCTGCATTCATTGCCATGTTTTCTTTCAATTTAGTTTCTTCTAGTTGCCGATTATGTTGAGTTGGACAATTTAATTTTTATTAGAAAAAATACCATAGAAATTTGGATGAGATTTGTTAATTGTTGTGCAATATATTTAGGCTTTATTTTCTAATTAAATCTAATTAAAGTAAAAATTGCTATTAATTAATGGAGATTACATTACTTTGTAGGTTATGTTTATCAGGTTAAATTTAAAGTGGTTTAAAGTGTATAGTATATCATTTGTTTAATTCTAATGTTGCATCATTTGTATGGAAAAACTTATATTTAAAAAACGAGATCTAAGGAGAATTTGCCATTGATTTTAGATTGGATTTTTTTGACAGTAAATGACAAGTTTATAAACATACATGGTTGAAAGTTTCAGGACTCAGGTCTTGAAGTTCCATTTTTTGCGACCAGATTTTGGGTTCTTTTCAAATGCAAAAGTTTCCAAAAACTGAAAAATCAGAAATTGTAGGATTTTAGACTTTCATCCTTGTTAATATTTATGTCCTTTCTCCTGCATTGAATGTAAACATAAAATCTATTGCTAGGCTGGGATTTAGATTTTAGAAATGCCACCTTCAATGAAATATTATCTTCATTAAATGAAAAGTTATCTTCCTTGATTTGATAAAAGGTAATATATTAATGTAATATTAATTATATTTTTCACATTGTAAAAATGTTCATAAGGTTTCTGGATGTTCATATTTCTGTTTTCTTAATTCCTACCTTTGTTTGTAAAGCCCTAAGGTGATAAGCCACTTACAGTTTTGACAATAACGGAATGTGTGTTGAATTCCCCAATGATAGGTGATAATGGTAACAAGTGTTTTTTCCTTACTTGAATTCTGCCTATGTATTGAGATAGTAATCCCTGATTGACAATAAAGGGCTCTAGGGTTATGTCCCTATATTACAATATTTTTGTTTGTGTTGAATGATTTCTATGAATAGAAACCAGATGCTCGGCAGATGCCTATATCATGCTGTATCTTTTGAGAGGCATGTTTTACTCATTAACGTCATGTAACTGTTTTGTTATTGAAGTCTGTATTATACATTAAGAAGTCATCATGCTCCTCTGTGTGGAAGTGATAAAAGCCTCTTCATTTTGAAGGTGGAGCGTTTGATAATGCTTGCTGCGTCTGCACTTAAATGATCTACGTTGGAACAATTCAGGCGCTAGAATTTTTATCCAATTTGGCTGTAAAATGAAATTTCAATTTCAAAAATCGTCTGAGAGTGCTAAGGTATTGACAGGCAATTCGTCCATGATTGTCAGGGATAAAAAACTATTGATTGATATTTGCATGGAATGTTTGAAAATTATTCCTGAAATATTTGACTTATTTTGGGAATTGTTGTAAGTTTTTCCTGTCATAGTAAAGTGCACACAAGCCTGTTCATTCTCATTTGTCACTTTTCAGTTTTACCTATGATTAAAATATGATGTTTTTTCTTGGCTTCCAACAGCTGGAAACATTTTACCTTCAATATATTAATAATTTTGGTTAATTTCATATGTTAGAATGCTTTTGAGGTGGTGCTGATACGCCATTTTAAGGGTTGCACCCATTTTGCTTGTCAAAGTTGAATCATTTTCATGCAAATAGAGCCTACTTTGATGCTCTGTTGTTCATTTTACTCTATAATTAGCTTTTGATGAAAATGGGTGTATAAAAAGTATATAAGATTTATAAGTTCACATTCTAGCCTGACTGTTGATATTAGACTGAAGCTCTGGTTTCAATTATACCCTTCTTCTCTCAGTCTTGTTTGATCTGTCTTGTTTAATAAGCTGGGGTTGCTTGATGTTTCAATATAAAGTTTTCTAAGATTAATAAAATTCTGTGTCTTTTCTATGATATTGAGTGAAACTGATTGAATTCTTGAGAGAGATGAAGAGAGACTTGGAATGGAGAGAGAGGGAGAGAGGTGAGTTAAAGAGAGAGAGGGGGAAGGAGAGGGAGGAGGGAGGTGAGTTATAGAGAGAGTGGGAGTGGAGAGGGAGCGACAAAGAGCGACAATCAGAGACGCAGACAGAGGCAAACAGACAGACTGGGTCAAACAGGCAGACAAACTGGGGGATAGAGGGAATGTGGGATAAGGAGAGTGTGATAAATGGAAATGCTAGAAGGGAGAAAGGGGGAGGGAGGGAGACTAGAACAAGTAGACTGTTTAGCTTTAAGTCTAAGGTATATAGATCAGAGAAAAATAACAGGTTGTCACTAGAAGATTTAAGGATGTATATCCATTCTATTGTAAATATTGGCAGTCAAATATTGGTTGTCTGGGACTCTTCTAATGGTTTGAAAGAAGCTATGAAAAATCAAAGGTTACAGCACTAGATTTGTGTATGTATACAAACATCTTTAGTGGAAAGTTTCTTTTTTGGTTTTGCTAACAATAGTTTCATTTTATGGAGCCATTGTACTTGAAGCTGGCTGGTTACATTTCATCACTTTTGTTACAACTCTGCTGATGCCACTGACAATGTTTTTATGCTTTTCCAGACCATTTGTAGAGGGGATGTTCATTGAAATCTCTATTGGCTCATTGCTGCTCTTTTATTCATTATCTCACAGTCTTAAATATGGTTTGACTCCAAAGAAATGTTGCCATCAATCTATATATGCTTTTTAGTTAGTGACTAATGCTATGTGTTTTGAATGTTTTGTCAACAAAGCATTGCTGACTATAATGTATCATGCTAAACCCACTTGCCTGTATGACTCATTTGTGTTCTATGTAAACATATAGCTGTACGCCTTATATAATTTACAAAATTGTTGACCAAATTTTTGTGTGGATTGCACATATACAAAAATTATGACTCCTTGGTAATGGAATGCACCATGTTTAGTGTAGCATTTTTGTGATATTTATCAATATGATGTCTTCTTATTGGAGTTTTTTTACTATTAATGCCATGCTTGTTTTTTACCACAACTTATACACAACCTTGGTTATGAGGCAATCCTGTGTGTATTATTTGGAGTGCTCCCAAGAAACAGGTGGAAAATGAAATATTTTTCGTGAGGATTATGACAACACTTATGATGCAAGCTGTACATCAGCACTGCCATCATTATTGTTGTTAATGGTTCTAATGAAGTACTATTGTCAACATTCTGTGCTCACTTAGTATTTTCTGTGGAGTTTTTCTTTTAATCAGATTTTATGCTGTTTATTGACACTTGTATTGTTCAATTTTATTTAACTGCCAGTGGCACATTACTTTAACTCCTCTGATTTGAATAGATTGTTATAGATCGTGAGCACATAAGTACTGAATTGAATATTTAAATTAGTGGAGTCATGTATGGCGTGCCACTGACAGTCGAATAAAATTTACCGATAATTAGGTTATGTATGACAGTTGACTCACCTAGCCATGTAGCTTTTTTGGACATTTCTTTACCATAACTTGCTTGCCCTTCCTCATGGAGTCAGCAACTCACTATAATAAACACAATGGATACATACTAATGAATATTCAAGGAATAGTGTTATTTACCTGCCAAGCATGCACCTAAGACCTGGGAACTTCAGATTGGAAATTATGCAGTCTTCCACAATGCCATACCTATGGCAGTGAATAGTGAATTGACCTGGGATCTCCATATAGGATACTCAGCAATCTAGCAATGTGGCATCTGCTATAGAGCTTTTTAAAATTGAGAAAAAATAGAAATTTCATGTTTGTATGTCTTGCTATCTTAAACACTTTCTTATTTCTAGAGGAGATGAGAATTATGATAAGATCTGATAAACATTGCTTTCTGATAATGCATGCTACTTGGGATTGATTTATGGTGCAGTATTTAGCTGTGTCTATAATATGAACATTTTTATCAGAGCTAAATGCCAATTAGCCTCCAGATAGACATTCTCTACTTGCCATAAATAATGAGTTAATTTGAGTTATACTATTTTCTTGATTTTCTTGTATATTTTTTATCCTCAAGTTTTTGTAAATGTTTTTTCAAGATTTTGTGATGGCTGATGATTGAAGTTTATTAGTTTGAGTAGATAATGTTCTCTCAAACTGTTAAACTATTCCCTCATAAATCTTCCTTGATAAAAACATTCTTTAAGAGTTTTAGAGTTTGAGATGGTTTATGTAATTACTGATGTATGTAATGGATGATATAATGATGATGATAATAATACCGTTCCAATCTGATTAAAACCCGATCTAAAATTTCACCGCTCGCAAACTCGCTAATTTAGATCTGGCCTTTTCCAAACGAAGGTCACGTTCAGGTGACCTTTTCTCATCATAATATT
Organism: Mactra quadrangularis; assembly: GCA_025267735.1. Lineage (NCBI taxonomy): Eukaryota > Metazoa > Mollusca > Bivalvia > Venerida > Mactridae > Mactra > Mactra quadrangularis. The sequence continues at coordinate 52,622,096 of CM046309.1, read as the reverse complement.
CATGACGAAATTGTTATAATACGTAACTTGTTTACATCGTCTACGTCACGCAATTTGAAATGAGCCACCCAATCGCAGACTGTAAATAATACCGCTGTTAAATTTGCATGCAAACCTTAATCTAAAAATAGAAATTACGAAATCAAAATGTGATTAATAGTGTTTTTGTCTAGATGAAAGCTACGCATTGATTGGTCGACACAAAGTTCATCTCGACGTGACCTTGCATTGACTAAGTAGAGATCCAGTACGACAACGCGAGTAGAACAGGATCTCTGTTTACGGAGATTGATACAGTTCAAACCCCTTCTGGTCTATTAAATGAGCTTATCACAGATTTGACTTAAATACCAACTTTTCTAAAATTTCTCCAAATTGTGAAGAAAACATTTCTAATAATGACAATTGTAGTGGAAATTGACATACAACTGTAAAAGGTTTTAATAACCAGTACTCACATACCCTTCCACAAGGTTGGCAACTTCTCCATATTCCTTATTTATGGAGGAAAAAATCAAAATTAATGTCAAATTTTCATGGAAGGGTATAACCAGCCCCTGTGAGTCTTTAACAAGCAACCCCTTCGGAACAAGTTGAAATTGCTGCATGTAGCATACTGCAGCACTGACCCAGGTTTTATAGAGGTTTGACTGCATGTAGCATACTGCACCACTGACCCAGGTTTTATAGAGGTTTGACTGCATGTAGCGTACTGCACCACTGACCCAGGTTTTATAGAGGTTTGACTGCATGTAGCATACTGCAGCACTGACCCAGGTTTTATAGAGGTTTGACTGCATGTAGCGTACTGCACCACTGACCCAGGTTTTATAGAGGTTTGACTGCATGTAGCATACTGCAGCACTGACCCAGGTTTTATAGAAGTTTGACTGCATGTAGCGTACTGCAGCACTGACCCAGGTTTTATAGAGGTTTGACTATATTTAACAGGAGATAAGTGATCTTGTTGTCTACCGCCTAGAACTTCTATGATTTTATAATTTTCTACATTATTTTTATTTTATCTCTGAAAACAATTATCTAAGTTTATTCCTGGAATTCAAAACACAATATTCAAACTGTAATGAGTTTTCCTGTAAAACTTTTATTCTGGCCAGACTTTTATTGATCCTGGGATTTTTTAAAAAAAAAGTCATGAGACTTAGTTGGGTGTTGGAATGTTTATACCATGTCTGTATTTAAATTATCTCTCCAAGACAGTTTGTTTAACCTTGATATTAAAGCTGTGTAAAAAAATCTCTATTGTAGTGTCTTAAACTTCAGCAGAAAAAATGAGGAAAATCATGTTTGAAATTTAAAACTTTAGATTGCTCTGTCACTCTCAGACTTTAGTCAAACCTTTGCTGGAAATTCATTGAAAAACTTGTTTTTGAATTTAATTGAATTTGATTGCTAAATATTTCAAGAAAATATTGGTTAGAGTTACCCCCAAAATGGCTATTACAATAAAAACAAGTTTTATGTTAGTTTAACATGATAAATATGTCAAACATCTTCAACTGCTAATGTTATTTCTGGAAAATAAAGAGTTAATATAAATATTCAATAAAAATGCCAGAAAACTAAATATTAATCCCTAGGTTTCAGCAACATTGTCAATAGAAAAGGGTTCCTACAAATATTGAAAAATCATGAATATTCTAATTTGGAGTTTTATCATGGAAAAATGATGGATTTTTAAAAATGTCCCATGGGAAGATGAGAATGTCCTTGAAAATGCATATCAAATGGAAAAAAGTCATTGACATACATTTAAAAAACCAGTGCCAATAATGTCTTGCTTGTGTACAAAAAATCCCTGAAAAGGAAGTATGAATTTACATGGGTATACAAGTCCGTTGCTGTTATAACATACTTTTATTACCATTGCAATGTTTCCTGTTTTGTTCGTGCTGTAGTCATTGTTGTCTTCTGAAAAACTAACAATTATACTGAAACATTAAGGCTGAAAATGTTTAATTTTTACTTCAGTATGTATGGAATTTATATTCTTCTGATATGAAAAGTTAAGAAATCTTATAGAAAAATCTTCAAATTTAGGTTCTAAATGTTTGTACAAACCCTGATACAATGTTCTTAAGAAGAGACTTTTTACAGGCTTAATTATTTATATGACATTCTCATAACCTGAATTTATTGTCATATCCTTATTATTTATTGTTGTCATAATATTTCTGTGTCTTCTCCTTGACTTCTCTGTATTGGTTCATTGGCTTCTGTTTATGAGAGTTCAGAGTTATTTTAATTAATACTTGTCCATCCACTATCCTCTCTAAACATCTCAAAGGTATTGTTGCTTCCAGTTAATCCCTGCTAGCCTTGATTTAATGGAAATTATTAGAAATTTTTATTGCGGCACAATATGGGAAATATGTTCTATACAAGAACTTTATCACTCTCTGATGGCTCTTTTTGGTAATTTTTTTATACTTCTGGGTGCTTTATGAACTAAGGAACCATTTTTGTTTTCAAAATGGAAATTTACTGGTTCACAATATTTCTATGACATGGTGATAACCATCTGAGTTTTGCTTTATTATACCCCCGCTTCGAAGAAGAGGGGGGTGTACTGTTTTACCCTTGTCCGTGTGTGCGTCCGTTACAAAATTTCCGTCGCAGTTTTCTCAGCAACTATAACATGCAGCAGCCTAATACTTTGCATATTGCTTCATCCCATAGTCCCATGTGGTGTAAAGCAATTTCATGCTCCTTGCTCATCTACTTCCTGTTTGTCGCATATTTTTAGATTTTTGCGGGGGTATCACTAGTGAGCATTAGCTCACAGATTTACTTGTTTACAATGCCAGTCAAATATTTAGAAATTTCACAGTGTGATCTTGCACTTGCAATTCTGAATTCCCGAAATAATGTTGATACAAACCAATTGGATTGTGACTCACATTTTGTGAATGAAAATAGGAATTTATGTAAATATTTTTTGGTACTAAATATGGCTTTAGGTAACTTACCCACCCATGAAAACTTGCCTTTTAAACCTTAATCTTTAAATATAGATGTCTAAAATTGGGCTCAGTTTTGTCTCAAATATTTAAGGGTCGTTGCAAAACTAGTCTGTTTTTGTGCTAACCCATCAAAATGTATAAAAAATATTAGTATAAAGAATTATGATATTCCATGTAAAAACTGTCTCAACATTCTTAGAGATCTGGAAGTTAGCAGCAGACGTCATTCTGATGAGTTGTGACTATCTAATTTACTCTGGCATGTCTTTGTCTCCATACTGTCTCTTTAATTATTAGCTGTCCCTTGTCATAAACGTTATTTTATTATAAATAACATCATTTTTGTTAAAGATTTTTTTTATATAATGAAAAAAATTGTGTTGTATTATCTTTTATATTCTACTGGCTTAATTATAAATGATGAAATACCGTACATACAGAATGCATGTTGCAATTAGGTTTTAAATAAATCAGTTGAAACTCTACTGGAAAACACAATTCTAATGACTAAACACAGGTAGGTCAACCTGACATGCTGGCTGCCTATACTCTGCTTGCCACTTATCTATGGTAAAAAAACATCTTTTTTCCTGGCTATATTTCATTTGTCAGCCTGTCATGCAGCGTAGAGAAATATTTTCATGGTTCCTCTTTTAGAACTAGCAGAATGCATATTGTCTAAGTTATATATATTAGCAATGTAATTATCTCTGTCATTGACTTGTAGTTTAGTGTAATGAATTGAAAAGCATCAGTAGCAGATCCAAAAAAATTTTTAGGGGGAGGAGGTCCAAACATTTTCTAGGGAGTGGGGTCCAAACTTTCAAACCACAACTGCTTAGGTTACTTAAAAATGGCTTACAATTTGAAAAAAAATACACTCATGGATGGGTACATTTTAGAAATTTCAGGGGTGGGTGGGTCCGGACCCCTCTTACTCTGCTAGATCCCACTATGGGCATACCTACCAAAACATGCAATAATTCTTCATTCCAAAAAAAACCTTTTAGGACTGGTTTTGCTGGTCGTTAGTCAGTCAGTAAGGACTGAGTGGGTTTTTTTAATGTTTTTATTGAAGAAAATGAGTCAGCAATCAACTTTTTTGAATGCTCAGGTATGTGTGGAGAAAAAACTGTTTTACATATCTGAAAAGAGTTTTTACATTTTTTGTATAAAAAGACAGGAAATTTATGTTTCAAGAAATTCTTCTTCAGATTAAAATCAGGTGTGTTTTTGAGGAAGTAAAAAGTCAGTTAATGAGAGGTAATGAATGATGGCTATAGAAACAGATTTTACTGAACATACAAAGTTTCATGATAGAGTTTAGGGTAAATTTTACAGAGGTGTATTATGTTTACATTGGAAGCTGCTAGCTTTATAATTATGATGATGGTGTATCATTAGATGGTTGAGATAGAATGTTGTAGATGCATCAAGTTTGAATTGATTTTTTTTTGGACAAAAGGAGTTCGACAGTATCTATATAGACCATAGGGCTTTAACGAATGTCCGAGCTCTCGAGAGTTCGTGAACCATGATTAAAATTCGGACACGAATATTCGCCTTACCAAAGTTCGGGTGGATCGCGAATATCATATGCATTTCAAACAACAATTAATTGAATAAGTTAACTCGCGAAAACAACTTTAAACTTGCCTAGGAAATCATATCAATTGATCAAATTTTCGTGTCCCAACTATTTTTAAATCCGAACGCATGTTAGTGCATACTAACACCAGATGCTACTTAAAGCTGTGAATGATAGGAATTCGTATTTTGATGTCATTTTTTTCTTATTAAAACAGATAATAATCCTATTGATTTGAAAATCCTAAAATTGAAAATCTTAAATACCCTCAAAACACAGGGAATTAGGTGTCATCTATGTCTCTGGCCAAACAGGTAGGAACAATTGTCATGGTGAGCATGCGAGTTGTTTTTTACACCTCTGAATTACAATCAAAATGTGGAACACAAACAATTTGTTTTTAATTTCTATCAAAATTAAAAATGTTCTGTGGGATAGTTTTGATAGATTTTTATATTCGTGTTATGGTCGGGGATACATTAGGGAAATAAAGGTAAAGTGTACACTTGCAAGTTAAACATGCATTAAGTAGCAAAGGTTCGCGAATCGATCTGTGTATTGCTTTGCCGTATCGCGAACCGGTTCGTCTCGCGACAGGGTCCACAAACCCAAGCCCTAATAGACCACATTGGTAATTGCAAAGTCGTGGGGTTTTGATAATTTTTAAGGGCACATATGCTTAATTTGAGATAAAATACTGGTTCAAAAATTAAGACCATTCCACCATTTGAAGACTATTTTGATAGTACCAATGATGGAACTGAATTGGTGTTAATTTTTATTAGCTTTTTTTAATTTTTATGTCATTCAATTATTTGCCTTTAAAGAGAAAATGGTGACCCAGGCAGCTTTTATCTTTATTTGTTGTTGTTGTAGATCATGTGACTGTAGACACTACAGCTTAAACTGGAGTACCTCTACAACCTTTACTATATTTCTTTTGGTGCCTACTTAGTATACTGAAAACATTCTCAAATTGGTATCGCCTTATTTCTAATATAAAATTTTATTATTTCTGTCTACTTACTAGACATAGGATGTAGTATAGTTGACAATGAAATCTGGAATTAGCAGACATTCCTTGAGTCAATATCTGGGTAAAACATTTTGTGATAGTATAATATAGTGATGAAAATAGGTATTTTGACGATCAATGGATGCAAAAAATGTGCAGATCTATGTATTATAAATGTTCTGTGAAATGACAAGAGATAGTGGTAAAAATATGGAATTATATCGCTATAGAAATATGGAATGCGATGATAATACTGAAATAATAAGGTATACTCTGTCAGCACCCCTGTATATACTTGTGTTTAGCTGTCTGGCTAGCTTAGTTGGTAGGTCGCAAGTCAACCTATCGAGGGGTTGTGGGTTCAATTACCAAGAGGTGCATACTTTCGTGGAGTTTGGTAATAAAATGATTTCTACGGCCATTCTTCCTCCTACCACTGATTCTAAATCATTTGTGTTGAATCATGGGTAATTTGGTAAAGTAAAAAAAAAATGGAATACAGTAAAGTTCCGCTATTAGGACCACTTTTGTTACTTCAAAATTGTGCGATTTTTGACAATTATTAAGACCCAAAAGCTTAATTTGTGAACAAAAAGGCCTCTTTAATAAGACTGTTTTGCTATTAAGACCATCGATTTTGCTGGTCTTAATACAGAACTTTACTGTAGTATCGTTCTAGAGACATGAAGACTGAAGATATTACCCTCTGGTTTACAAACATATACTTCAGTTGCATAGTGGGTAATTTGGTTAAAAGATATTTAAAGATATGGAATGATATCATTCTAGAATAAAACTGAAAATATGGAATGATATCATTCTAGAATAAAACTTAAAATATGGAATGATATCATTTTGAATAAAACTTAAAATATTGAATGATATCATTCTAGAATAAAACTTAAAATATGGAATGATATCATTCTAGAATAAAACTTAAAATATGGAATGATATCATTCTAGAATAAAACTTAAAATATGGAATGATATCATTCTAGAATAAAACTTAAAATATGGAATGATATCATTCTAGAATAAAACTTAAAATATGGAATGATATCATTCTAGAATAAAACTTAAAAAATATGGAATGATATCATTCTGGAATAAAACTTAAAATATGAAATATCATTCTAGAACAAAACTTAAAGTATGGAATGATATCACTTTAGAAATATAAAGTACTAGGATAATACTCAAATGATAATATATACTCAGATAGTGTAACCTCTCTGTATAGGTTGAGTTGAATCAGTTGAATCTGGGTAATTTGGTAAAAAAATATGCGGTGAGATAAAAATTTTGAAAGGTTTGAATGATTAATGAGAAGGAAGCTGGCTTTTGTGTAGTCAGCTGATAGAAATCACACACAGTACAAAATATTATATCTTCTGATGAGACAAGATTGATGGATCTAATAAATAAATATAAAAAACTTGAATGTAAAATGACATGAAAATATCAATTATACACTGTCTACCAAAAGTTTGGAGACAATAGACTATAGTCGGATTACTTGGAATTTTTCATGCTGTACAGACATACTTTCACCTTTACGATGAAAATATATGTACAAATGTATCAAAAACTTTGTTTGTACATGGATGGGAAAACTCATAAATTGGAGTTCTGAACTAGGTATATTAAACAAAATTTACTAAAATTCCTCAGTTATAATAATGTTTTTTGTAGAACCTTTTTTAAAAAAAAATTTAGTATGGTTTGTTATAAAAAGATCACAAATTTCAAAAAAATGTGTCAAGTTGATAAAATTCAGTGTCTGTCATTATCTCAAAGTCTATAACATCATATTCATTGTGAATATTTTTGTAACATAGTTTTTAAGCTATTTTTGTAGTTTCTTCTATAAATAGTACCATAACAATAAAAAAAGCCAACTTAAGAAGCTTAAGTGGAAATGTTTCCTAATTTTTGTTGAGTACTGTATGTAAAGTGTTTGGTATAGACCTTACATTGTCAGATGACATACTTTTGTTGTAATGAAAGACATTATTTGACATATAAAATCTATAAATTATATTTTATAGGTGTGTAACAACATTTTACTTTTGTCACGGTTTTTACATCAACTTGATTCATTCAACTTTGAAATGCATTTTGTGATTCATTCATGTGAATTTAAGTTAGTGTAGTTTAAAGTCTGCTTTCATATACCTGTTCAGCTAACTTTACTATTTTGTATAATAACTTCTGATCATTGGAATCATATTTAAGGAGGTGATTCTGCACAGTACCCATTTACATCTGGATGAAGTGGAACAATTGTAGGTGTATGCTCCTAGATGGGTTCAAACCAGGGACCTCTGGATCACTAACAATGAAGCCTACCACAGCTCCTACAGTTATCATGCCGTCTGCTTTACTATTTTATCAAATTGTTCATCTTGCTGGTTTATTTTTAATTTATGTATGAGCTTGAAATTCTATTTTAATATGTGATTTATTATGTAATATGATGTGTAAGTGCACATCTAGTCTGTACAAATTTACTACATCAAACAAATTATACATATTTAGTTCAACAATATAATATAATAAGTTCCAGTGGGTGCCATCTTGTTATAATTAATGAGAAGGACTATATCAGTTGTATGTTATTTACATTTATATACCAGATAGAGTAAAATTATTTTGAATATTAAGAATATTTTGAATGTACTCTTTATTTTATTTACAAACTTTTCATTCAAATTGTGTATTAACATGTGTGTTATTTTATAATTTTCTGTTATAGAAAGCCTTATTTTGGCTTGATTTTGAGTAGAATAATTCAGAAAATTGTTTAAACAAGTCAATCTTATAATAAGCAGTTTGGTTCTTATACTGTGCATTTTATGAATGAACATTAACTGTTTGCTTCCAAGGTATTTGATCAATATTTCAGTGAGTGTATGTGATATTCATTAATATTTTAGAAATAACTTAGTTCTCTATGTTTTAGCTTATAATTAGATATAGGCACGGGCTTTGAAGGGCATAATTATGAATTAAATCACTAGTGTCTTAGCACAACTGATTTAATTAACGCATCAAACAAGTCTATGAATTTGAGTGTATGTTGTAATTATTTATATTTGTGAATATTCACTATGTGCATTTATTGTATGCTAGCTATACATTTTCTTTCTGTGTAATGCCCCAGATTTCTGCTTCATAATTAAAAGTACTAATTCTTTGTGCATTAATATGTAATTTTGTCTCCATGCATATAGTTAATGGGAAATTGTGTAAAATCATTATAACTTCCTTCCTTCTATTTTTTGTTCAGGTATAATAAAAAATAAAGATATATTGGGTGAATTTTTTGTGATAATAACTCTCTTGCTACTACAGTTCATTTACTAGATCATGCAAATTTAAGTACTTTAGATTATTGACTCGTCCACTGACTAGGTGAATAAGGCATAAAATTAACTTTGATTTTTAAACTAGGATGCCCTGGAGTCAGGCATCCAGCTTTATGTTTTACATGCATGTACCAAATGTCTACTTGCAGTAACAAGTTACCTGAACCCAAATATATGTCCTCAGGGGCAATAGGAAGACCTGTTGAGCCCTGTAAGATGATGCAAATCTAGTATTTTACTTATTTAAACATACCCCCTTTTACATTCAACATTTATAATAGTTTTTTCTAGTGCATATGGAAATTGTAATTTGTGTGTCAAAAATTTAAACTCTTTTAAGTAAAATGAATATTTAACTTCTAATCCATAATGTTACACCAACACATATCGGTTTTTATGGGAACTGGTTGATAAACACATTGTTTACATAAATAAACTGTACCAGCAATATTATTATTGTTATTATTATACATTGTGGTTTAATGGAACTGGCTACAATACTTGTAAATACAGTCTATGAAATTAGGATATGAAAGTGGTTGCTTGAACAGGTCTTTCAAGCCGATAGCTCTATAATTATCTTGTTAGTAAAAATTTGGTTGCCCAAAAGAAATTAGTTGTCCCAGGCAACCAGACACCCGCAAATTTCAAATTTCATAGACTGTAAATACATTGTGTACATAAACAAACTGTACCAACAATCATTATTATTATACACTGTATTCAGTGTGTGATAGCTTTGAGCTGGCAAACCTCTTAAGATTAAAAGGAAAGTTTAAATTATTAATTAAGCACGGCACACATTACTAAGTAATGTTTTCTATAGTCTGAATCATTGATATATGTATTTAATTAACCTAAGAATTGTGTATGTATTGTGATTGAAGAGGGAAGCTGTACTATAAATATTGACTTTATATATTATAGTGAGGAATAGTTACAGTGGGGAAATGTTATTGTGCGAACTCTTCTCATTGAAAACCTTTGATTTTTTTAGATATAGTGAAACTTCCTTTTAATGGTCATTTCAATAAAAGTCACCTCTAAACATCAGTCACTTCTCAACAACAGCAACTTCAAGATCTCTTTTTGAGTTAGTAAATGGTGTTCCTACTTATTTATTCCTGTGAGTTTGTATTGTGTCATATGTACACCTATGGAACATTTGTTTCATAATAATAATTGTAATAATACAGTTATGTTGCAATGGTTACTTTTAGACATAGTATTAAACAAACCTGTGGTGCTGTTCACAAAAAATCTTTGTAAGTCAGTTTCATATAATTAGCACTTCAAAGTCAGACGGATAGTAAGCATAACAATGATATGATATTGAAAAAGTATACACAATTCTACACAATTTGTATAATATTTAGAATTGATAAGCCAAAAAATGAGTATATTATTTATGTATCTTGCTTTTGACTTATGAAGATTTTTTTCGTAAGAATTTTTGTGAAAAGCATCACTGTTCCCTATGTGATACTTACCAATAATTGAATAATAACCTCTCCCTACTTCCTTAAACTTTCAATAATGAAATAATGCCTACTCCCCATATTCTAAAACTCTAATAATTGAATCATGCCCTCTCCCTATTTGATAATTGCCAATAATGAAATAATACCCTCTCCCCGCTTGGTAATTTCCAAGTATGAAATAATACCTGCTCCCCACTTGATAACAACCAATATGATATAATTGTTGCTCCCTCTAATGTGATAATTATTGAAGTGCAATGTGCATATTGCATTTTTTGTACATATTTTTTGTTATAAACAGATTGAAGTATGTGATATGATTATTATGGAGCTTTTATCATTGTTTGATAAAAACAGGATCAGTTATTGTTAATATAGTCAGTAAGTCTCTGGTTAATGTTTTCTACAAATTACACAGACTGATGAAAGCATCATTCTTTGCAGATAATGCAGTTATGAAGATTTTTTGCCCGAAATTATTTTCTTACGTGATTGTTGAAGAGTGAGCATGAGCTGATAAAAGCAACATTTTTTGAAAGCTGATTAGGTGGGTTGGTTGCTGTAAATACTAAGAAAATGCTAATAATTGACATTATATTAAACATATGAACCAACAAACATACAAATGAGTAAATAAATAAACAAACACTAAACATTGGTATGTGTACATGTATATATAACTTGTGATTTAAAAAAATGGCATTTTATGGTGTTTTGTTGCTGCTATTTTGACTAGGTTTCAAATCTATGTTCAAAGAGTGGTAGTAGTTTTTGTATTTTTATGAGTTAAAAAGTTTTAAGAAAGTTTCTGTGTTGATATGATATCAATAATTGAAACAAAGAAACAGCAACAGTTCAGAAAATGGTGCGGCAGATTATGAGATGTGGTATTCCATGATAAGTCTATGAGGGAAAGGTTAAACATGTATAATAATTGATACTGTTGGAAGAACCTGTTGTTCTTGTGGTGTATAATATAAACAAGTTATTAATTGGTACAATATTTGACTGTTGTTCAATCCTATATCATTACATCATGCATTATTTGTCTTACTTTTAGATGGTTTATTTATGATAATATATCTAGAACAATACTAGACATTTGTTGATAGATTATCTCCCTTCATAATCAGGCTCATTTTACTCTTTGATGATTTGAATAACCACCACCCCCTCTTTAACATGCTCATATAGTTACTATGTACAGAAATTATCTCCCCTGTTAATACAAAGCTTACTTCCCTTTGCATTGATCACATTGTATAATGATACAAATAGATTATCTCTTGATTATCTCCCTTGATAATCATCAACTTTCTTTTGATATTACATTACCTCCCTTAAATATTGTACTCACAGGAACTAATGTAATTAGGTTATCTCCCTTGATAATTATCTTCTTACCTCCCCTGATACTTATCTTGCTGTATGTTAGATACACCTGATAGGCCAATTAAAATTCTCCTGATTTCTATCTTGATATATTGAAAACATGTTTCTGATCCCTGGTACCTGGTTTTATCTGAGTTACATATCTACCGGTTCCCAGTTCTATGTATAGAATCTAAGACATACGCTGGTTTCAAATTGGCAAGACTTTTCTGATCTCCATGCTTGATTTAATTCTAACAGGATAACTTGTCCAGCATTGTCTGTTTTCAGTGATCTAATTTAGTGTAAAAAAATCTACTTGTAGTGTATAACTGTGTTTTCTCTTTGTAAAAGTTGAAACAATCAAGGAGAAATCTTGGAACAGTTTAAGACATTTGTGAGATTATATTCCAAAGACTTTGCAATCTGATTTAGTGTTACATGTTACCATCATTCTTGGGATGTTATAGGATTTTTTTTTAATTCAAAAATATCTCCGTCTGCATGGAAATTTTAATCTTCTAATGTGTCAAGGAATTACTTCTCTTTATTATCTTTTGTGATTTTAAAATTTGTTTTGATATATTATCTTTTCTAAGGAAACAAAACTGTCTAGGTAAGTCTTCTTGGAATCATTCTAAACGAGTGGGTAACACTATACATTATGTACCGAGTATATCATTGTTAGTTATAAGATAATGGTCTACAGCAAGTGTTAGGATGTTTTATCAGATATTTCAATGTATATCAAAATATACAAAATATATCAGAAATATATTTTGTATATTTTGCTGATATATTTTTATACTGATATATTTGTACTTATATATTTTGTACTGAGATATTTGTACTGATATTTTGTACTTATATATTTTGTACTTATATTTTTGTATTGATGTATTTTTGTACTGATATATTTTGTACTGATATATTTTATACTAAGATATTTTGCTGATATATTTTTCTACTGATATATTTGTACTTATATTTTGTAATGAGATATTTGCACTGACATATTTTGTGCTGATATATTTGTACTGATATTTTGTACTTATATATTTTGTACTTATATATTTGTATTGATGTATTTTTGTAGTGACATATTTTGTACTGATATATTTTGTACTGATATATTTTGTACTGATATATTAAGTACTGATTTATTTTTCTACTGATATATTTGTACTTATATTTTGTACTTATATATTTGTACTGATGTATTTTTGTGCTGATATATTTTGTACTGAGATTTTTGTACTGATATATTTTGTATTGATATATTTGTTCTGATATATTTTTGTGCCGATATGTTTTGCTGATATTTTGTACTGATGTAATTTATTTCTTATACATTTTGCTGATAAATATTTTGACTTAATTCAGTTTGGCGGCATATGGTTTAAACTATATGATACATAAATAAACTTTAATTATCATAGTAAAATGTATAGTAAAATAATTAGTGATATGCCTGAAATTAGTTTTTCTCAAAATTTTATTTGTCCAAGAATTCTTGGAGGGTATTTTAAATTGTTTTGTTCCTGAGACATCAAAGAGTAACTTCAGATATAAGTATACTGAATTAAAACCAAACTGTATTCAAAATGCTCGTAAATGTTTAAATGTGTTTTTCTTAAGCTATTCCTTGTTAAAGCTGAGACTGATCTCAGATCGTGCGTTTTCTTTGAAATATTTGAAGACTGTATTCCCATGGTCTATTAGCATATTATATAGACACGGAAATAATTATTCTGCTTATGGAGGAAGATAGAGACAAGACAAACATGTTAATTAATCTTTTATTCCATTTATTTCTTACTGTGTACAAAGATGATTAGTGATTTTCTATGGACATTCTGTCTCCTGTCTCTTGCAGACTCTATCACGCTCTCACAGACTCTCTCATATTGATGCTAATGTTCCATGAGAAGAAATCTTACTCAAGTGCTTGGCTTTTTTACTGACTGAGTCATCTCTTTAATTCTTAGTTGTGAATATGGCTTTTTTAACGCATTGAGATTGGTTATCAGAGCAAAACTTGTCTAAGCAGGGATTTGATAATGAAGGATATAGTCTAGTTTTGCACTGACCCATAACGCTGTATATTGAGATTGCAGTCTTGGCCTTAAATTCTGACTTGACACTAGCCCAATGTATGATGTTTTATATTGTAATGAGCCAAAATGTTTGACTAACACTAGCCAATGTTCTATGGTAATGAGACAAATTTTCAACTAGCCATACAATACAAAATAAATATTTCCACCAGCCTTGTAATAAATTTTTAACCGGTCCCAGGCTTTGGGCTAGTAGGTTAAGGCCAGATTCGGATTGGTACTCAATTTTGGTTGATTTTGATTAGAAACAGCTGTCTGTAGCATAACAATTAAAAGTATGGAGATATCTTAGCACTACAGTCTTTTTTGATGTTTAGTGAAGACAATAAATAATGCATTAAGTAGTTAAGATTCTACTTCAAGAAATATATTACTAGAAATTAAGAGCCCCTTATTTTCACTGTCAATGTATTTCTTATATCTTTATATCTTATACTATCACTTGACCCCCTCTTATATCCCTGTTGTTTTTAATTTATACAAGATAGTATAATAGACTCCTTACTTAATTCTGTTAGTTTCAGTTAATTATTTCACCTACAAAATCATGGTTTCTATTCCATCACTAATCTGAAAGTCTTTCGTTAATTTATATTATAAGAAGGGCATTAAAGCTTCTTGCCCATAGATTTTAACCTAAATATCAACTTATCTAAAACTCCTGCACTTGTATGGAACCATTTTGGAAACAGTAATGAAGTGTTTTGTTAATGATGATTTTAGTGCAAATATATCTGTAAAATATGGTGATTTTATATATGGTTTCTGTTAGTAATGATATAGATGATTTTAGTGCATTTTTGTTGACTTTTAATTTACATTTCTCTCTTTTGGCCAGTTTTTTCCTTAAAATATTGTGAATTCAATTCTTCACACAATTAAAAACACTGACAGTTTTTTAAGATGTAAAAAACACAGCCACCAAATCTGTGTAGGATTGACTGTGGATGAATGGTTACAATGTTGTACTGGTAATCATTGAATAACCAACTCAGTGTTGCTTTAATTCTCATTCATACCTTCCCTGTTGTTTCCTTGAGCAAGAAATTTTATCCTGCTAGCTCAGTACGTATGGGAAATTGGAATGAGACTAATTTGTAAGAACTTGTTTCACAATTCAGCTTAAATAAACTAGTATAAACTAAATCTGTGTAGGTAGCTTTATAACCCACAGTTTATTCTAAGACAAATGATGTGACTAAGTTACTATAATTGTGTTAGTTGTGTATATTAACCAACAAACTCTCTCTCTCTGAGACCTATGATAGATCATTCCATCATTCAATGTGCAAACTATACTAATACATTTACACTCCTGTAATTATGTCATATTCCTGTTTTAATGCCATGTCTTAATTATGTTTTACTCCTAAGTTGAAATGAATTCAATTAAGTTGATTACTGCCACTGTTTTTTAGGAACATTCAACAAGGAACTAAGAAACATGCGAACACACTTTAGTAAAGTTTAACTACTTTGTTGTTTAATGAAATACCATGCTGTTTAGAAAGCCACAGATGTTGGTATCATTGTAAATGATATAACCATGTACACATGTCTTATTATACAATACTACTATGAAGGTAAAAAGCTGCCCCTTAATTTGTTTGCCAAAACTTTAGGAAACAATTTTTTTTCAATTCTGCATTAGCAAATATTTTTTAGTGGAAATCATTGTTTAAGGTTTTGTTTATGTAAAAATAAATTAGATAATGATAAGTAACTGTGATTTATGACCATTTACTCCATGCTAGGTAGTTGTTTTCTTCAGGTGACATATTTAAAACATTTGTAATGGGTGGTAAATTTGGGAGACACTTTTGTATATATTAAATAATTTTGTCACTGACCAACCATAGTAGAGTTGCAGCATTGAATTAATTTCATTTTAACATGTGTTAAACTTTCCTTTATAGAAGATATCCTTGAATACAATTCTTTGTCAGAAGTTTTTTTGTCAAATAAACATGAATACAGCTGTTTACCAAGCGTACTTATTTATAAACATGAATACAGCTGTTTACCAAGCGTACTTATTTATAAACATGAATACAGCTGTTTACCAAGCTTACTTATTTATCAACATGAATACAGCTGATTACCAAGCTTACTTATTTATCAACATGAATACAGCTGTTTACCAAGCTTACTTATTTATCAACATGAATACAGCTGTTTACCAAGCTTACTTATTTATAAACATGAATACAGCTGTGTACCAAGCTTACTTATTTATCAACATGAATACAGCTGTTTACCAAGCTTACTTATTTATCAACATGAATACAGCTGATTACCAAGCTTACTTATTTATCAACATGAATACAGCTGTTTACCAAGCTTACTTATTTATCAACATGAATACAGCTGTTTACCAAGCTTACTTATTTATAAACATGAATACAGCTGTGTACCAAGCTTACTTATTTATCAACATGAATACAGCTGTTTACCAAGCTTACTTATTTATAAACATGAATACAGCTGATTACCAAGCTTACTTATTTATAAACATGAATACAGCTGTTTACCAAGCTTACTTATTTATAAACATGAATACAGCTGTTTACCAAGCTTACTTATTTATAAACATGAATACAGCTGTTTACCAAGCGTACTTATTTATAAACATGAATACAGCTGTTTACCAAGCGTACTTATTTATAAACATGAATACAGCTGTTTACCAAGCTTACTTATTTATAAACACAAATACAGCTGTTTACCAAGCTTACTTATTTATAAACACGAATACAGCTTTTTACCAAGCGTACTTATTTATAAACATGAATACAGCTGTTTACCACTTAGCTTACTTATTTATAACATTGTAAGTGGCTGATGAGTGGTGATGATTTAATTACTTATTACAATAATTCTGTACTCATGATTATTGATCAATAAAAATAGATAGTCTTATTTATGTATAGAAATAATGAAATAAATACGAGTATTTAAATCATTGGGGTTAATGTATGCACCACTGTTAGTGTTGAAAAAAACTATGACAAAATTCTATACAATAACCTGTGGTTAAGACTTAACTTCAATAAAATTTGTTGGACAACCCTTAGGGGGAATCATGTAGAATAGAAATTAGAAGGGAAAGTTTTAATAGTTAATTATTTTGTTACGGTGGAAATAGTTCTAAATTGTAGAGAGAAGTTTCTCTAGTAACATTGCTCTCAATCAGTTGTGTTGGCTTGTTTTATGTTCAGGCTTACTGCAGCAATTAGATGATGGCTTTAAACTATTTATTTTAATTGATGTAAATGGTTGTAGAATTAGAACACTCATGTTTAACGATCTCTCAGGAGACCTGTTATAGTAATTGTAGGTGTTGGTTTAATAGAATACTTTAAGTGGTTTTGCACATTGGCATTGATTTGTGCTCTTGAAATCCTGGGTGTCCAGTTAATTCTCTGCTTGTCTACCAGTATTTTTTGTTGGCATTTATTACTGATGCAATAAGGGGGTTTGTTTTATCTTTAATGGGTTATGATTAAAATGTTTACAATTGCAAATTGCTTGAAATGCTCAGCTAAGAAAATTGACTTTTTATGTAAAAAAAGAAGGTAGAAAGAGTTGCTTATGGGGGATGGGAGCTTAGTACTATTATATCCAATTAACAGCAGCTAGGTGAACAGCCAAACTCATGACATTGACTGAAAAACAGTGAATGAATGAATTGAGGTTTAGTGAGGATCTGTCCACTCCATAAGGATGCATTATGTATTATATGGGATGTGACTCTTTATCCCTGAAACAGTAAAAAAGGGGTCTAAATTGAATTAAATTTTGTTATATTCCAAAATCCTAGCCATAGTGCAAAATCATTGTAACTCTTTATTTTAAATTGAGTTATGACTGTTTTGCTCCAAGTCCACGGAATTGTCATTATAATTTATATCAAGATAGTTACTTGCTTGGCAATTCTTTGTCAGTTTATTGTTGATGTAGATGGAATGTCTCCTAATTGCTAGTTCAGCACTCTAAAGTTGAAGATCCTTTGTATTTGAGGAAAAAGTGACAAAAAACTGCTCTTTCACATGTAGGCAATGAAGTGTCAAAGGTTGTCTAGGCAATGTCCTAGTTTATGAACTGTATTATGTATGGTTAGACAACCTAGACAGGCAATGTCCTAGTTTATGAACTGTTATTTATGGTACTTGTATTGTAAAATCACTGTTCAACATGTTGTTTGCTTATCTGATAGCTGATAAGTTTGTTCCCTGGAGGAATACAAACTGCTTTTAATTAAATCAATTTATGAGATGACTGTCTCTCAAATATGTCTATAGATTTGTTGCAATCAGTTTTATCATACAAATGTTTTATTGACTTCTATGTAATGGTGTTATGGTGTTTTTCTCTTTGAAATTCTTTGTATTATTGTTGTTGTTGATATTTTAAGTCCAATGTTGTTTCAAGTCTATTTAAGGCAGTATTAATTTTGCTGTTTAACTTTGTATAGCTTATTAGTTAGATCTAGTAAGGACTCTGGGTTATCTCTGTTAGAACTATGCTTTTTTGTGGCATCTTTTGCTCAGAAATACTTACGTATTGTTTTGCACAATTTCTTGAAGCATTTTTCTCTGAGGTATTTTTATTTTTAGAAAGCCTAAAAATGTCTGTAATTAAGTTGAAATCCAACTTGTTTTTCAATCATTTTTTCTGCTTTTATAAAATAATATAGATATCCTCAGAATTGAATTTCTCTGTTCATTATGACTATTAATTCTGATGTAATGGCATCTTTGTGTGTAATAAGAAGCTTTATGCTAGTTTTTTCTCTTTGGCTTCATTTTCTGTCTACCCATCATGCAATGCTGCACAATTTATCATGATAACAGATTGTTCCTTCACTAAAATTTATTGTATGTGCATATAATATCTGCAGTATTCAAGATTTTATGGCAGATATTCAATGAGAAATCAATTGCTTATCACTGTCCAAGATAATGAGGAGTTCTTTGATTATAAAGAGCTCTAAATGAATCCAAAGAACTCCAAATGAAGCCAATTTGATTAAATATAAAGAAAAGATTGATTTTCATTGATTAAATGTTTGTACTTTTTTTCTATTTACAGAACAATGCATTCCCCACAAACTACGATAGAAAATGGACGACGTGAGCCGGATAATGATGCTATTAAAATGTTTGTTGGGCAGGTCCCACGCTCGATGGATGAAAGTGATCTCACAAAAATGTTTGAACAGTATGGTCCTGTCCATCAATTGAATGTTTTACGTGACAAAGTCTCTGGTCAAAGTAAAGGTAGGTGACATGTTGAATGTTTTTACATGTTTCTCGTCAACTTGTTTATATGTTACTGTTGGCAAGGACAAGGAGTATGGGCTATGTCCAAAATGTAAGATTTCATGTTAACAACCGCTACTTTTATATATGGTACTAAGCTTTGTATAGCATTCATTGTACAGTGATAAATATAATTGTTGTAATTCCCACAATGTCCAAACTTTCAACCAAAACTTCATTAAAGGTAAATCTCAGAAAATGGATACTAAAAATTTCTGCTATACTGGTTGGCGACCTACAAACTCGGACGTCCTACAAATCCGGACACCCGTGTAGACGCTTTATTTTGTTGTTTACTTTGATCATTTGTTGTCGATCACTCGAGCGCATGATTTTGTAACAGCCGGTACCAACAAAGTCACCACTATGTAAATAGGATTGTTGAAAATACAACATTTACATTTGAGTGTCCTTTAAACCTGTTTCCTGTTCGCGGGTGAAGTTACATGTAATGCATTGCGCATGCCCAATTATTTTACAGAGGCCTGGACAATTAAAAAGGGTCAAGTGCAAGAACATTTAAGTAAAATGTTTAATCAATTGATGTTTGACAGTAAAATGCCAATTATCTTATACATTTCAACTTCAATGAATGTTGACGAACCGTCCGGAAACATGGTACAGTTTGAAGCAAAATTAACACAATTTAATGATCCTATGCCAGGGCCTCAAACATGTGTTCAATATTTAGAAAGTAGAAAAACCGATGACATTAGAGAGACCTTGAACCTAACTTCTTCCAGGTAAAAAATTTAGCGTGTAGTATAAACAGTTTTAGAGTTATTGTAAAAAAAGTTATAAAAACGTCTGGTTGTAGGACGCCAACCAGTAAAGACCACTTGGGTTATCAAAATCATTTATGATGTTATTTAAGTCCTGAATGATAAATTTATGAAGAAAAAGGATCCCTATATTAGGACAGTTCTGCTATTAAGACCAGTTAATATCCAACTAGTGGAATTTTCTATTAGGACCATTTGTATTGTTGTTCTGAAATGCAGAATGGTCTTTATATAGGGCCAAAAATATCATGATTAAAACAAGGTGTTCATTCTGTATTAAAATTCTTGTGTAACCAATTCAAACCATTCATCTATTGGTGCTGTATTTATTTTTCCTGAATTTCTCATATTCAATTTCCAGTAGTACTCAAATGGTCAATCCCAAAATATTCAAATGTTCATGTTTATGATGCTCTCTATGGGTTTATTCCTATGATTTAAGTAGAACATTGGTCTAGTATATTGATTAATTCAATAGAAATGATAAGTCTATTGTTTAAATGAAACCATCCATCAAAATAATATAATAAATATGCTGTCTATCTTTTTATTATACCCTATTTATGTGACACACACTGTATCATAGAAAAAAGACCATTTTTAACACTCATGATAAAATACTGTAGGTGAAATATGGTATGGCGTTGGTACTTTATTATGAGGACTAGGAAATGTTTTCTTGGAAAATGCCAAATTTTCTGGGAAAATATAGCTCCATTTGCGACTCTTTTCAGAGCACCTATTAATCATTTAAAGGGAATACTTATCAATAATGTCAGGGTAAAGTTAATGTGGGTTTATTCCATCTTTTCTTTCTCTATATTTTTAATTTAGGTGAAGGTAGTATTTAGTTAAGTAAATTATAATTATGTGTCAGCTTTTAGGAAATATTTTTACTCTTGTGTTTTTATGTATAGTTTTCATGATGCACTTGTCACTTTTATTCTGATATAAACCTTTGTCTAGGTTAGTGGGTTGCTTTAGTAGCAATGTATTTAGAAATTTTAAATATTTTGATAATTTTATTCTTTATTGGTTGGGACATGGGCTAGAATAAGTCATTTTTCACCATAACAGTCTACGGCTATTTTAAGATTCTCCTATTCCATTGCTAATAGATTGAAATCGAGAGATGCAACTTTGGCCAAATTATTCTATGAATAATTGCCTTTCAGAGAAAAGCAGTTCTGTTAATATTTTGGATGAAAAAACAACAAAAAAATCTAAAATTGTTTATAATTAGTAAGTAATTTGGAAATATTAAAAGCGTAATTCCATCGTTAAAGTACAAATGTATGTTGTATACACATAAACTTATACAGTGCCATCCAAAATTACCTTTACACTTTTATTTGTCTTCAAACTTTTACCAATAAAAAATAATTTAAAAAAATCTTAAGATACATGTTCACATATAACAATTACCATGGTATTATATACATATAAATATATGTACTTACATCTGAAGTAATATTCAATTGTAATAATGAAAATCCAGCTATTTTGTAAGTGTTAAAGATAGTTACCTATTGCACTGTATAGATAGAGTATATATATGTATAGAGAGAGAGAACAACTTGGAATAAGATAGATATGTCATCCTTGGCTTCATTGCTGTAGTTGTCAGGTTAAATTACTTACTTTTACCTAACTTTGTAATGAAACATGACATGGCTCCATTATTGTTGTTATCTCTTACTGTCAGTTGAATTATCTGCAGATCTAGAGATCTTATGTATTCCTTTACCCTTTACTAAATACCAGCTAGTAAGCTACAGTCATGGCCAACAAACCTTGTTGCCAAGGCCAACAAACCCTGTTGCCAAGGCCAAGCAATGGTGCCAATCTCCTGTCTTGCAGAACTGTCTTTCTTTAATATCACCACGGTAATTGATTATACTAAAGAACACTAGCATCTGTCAGTTGGTATTGTCACCATAGTGACATTGTGTGGTCTGTAAGTCCTGTCAGATATTGTGTCTTGTACAATGTTTGTACTATAAGTTTTTTATCTCAACAAAAACAACATGATAAGCCATTGTAATGGTGTAGTGGAGTTTTTTGTAGCATATTTCAAATAAAACAGTACCATTCTGTTGTCATGGTCTTGGCATGTCTTTTCCTTAGGTTCATGTCTAATGGATTTTAATTTTGGATTCATCTATCTTAGTACAAGTCTCTATATATACTAGGTCTTGTCATTTGTAACTTTTTGTTTTGCTGTGTTGGCTGTATAATCTCCCCCACTAAATTGATCATGCTACAATAAAACATATCCTAAATCTGCTATTTATTCCAACATATTCTTATTTTGCCAGCATTTGTTCATTCATATATTCAATGTAACTTATAAAACTAGTCATTAAATTAGTTATGTATTTAATTGGATTGATTTTCATGCATTTTGTTCTGTATGGTAATTTTATAACATTGATAGCTCTTGGCTGCTGTCCTCCTACATTTGTTTAATTATTCAACTTCTTTTCGTGGTGTAAACTGTGAAAATAGGAGTACTGCTCTGTTCAGTTGTGTGATACAGAAAAGTTCTGCTGTAAAACCTCTGTTGTATTGAATTCAGAGGTTCCAGGTCAGATTTCTAGCTGCAAGCTATAACATTCCATAAAATTTGATATTTAATGAAAATTTTATTTAGTAGGGGAATGTAAATTTTATTTAGTAGGGGGAGAGGTGGTAAGCTTTTAATAAAATAACCATATTAAAGGAGCACTTATGAGTTTATAGAACTGAATATTGAAAATGTGTTTTATTGTGTCTCTTTCTTGGAAATTTTGTCTTAAAAAATGATATAATTAACATATTGTTTATGCAATCATTTTGCCACTGTCTGTTTCAAGGCGTAATCCCCTTAGGTTTAAATATTTGTTTGTGGTGTCCCTTTTATATCAAATGTTAAAAAATTTGAATTATCTCCCTTTTTGCATTTGGCTGTGTGATTGGTCTGTGTTTTTGTTTTATGTTGCCGTTCCTGATATGTTTGCTAACAACTTTTTAAAATGGATTGCGTAAGCAATTCAAGTCTTAGTAAGCGACTTATTTTGAAATGCATCACAAAATGTTGCAGGCGTAGACATATGATGGACAGTCAGATTCCGTACAACAGTATGTAGTTAGGCTAACCCAATGCGTGAATAAATAGTCCCCTTGTTAACAATATAATTTTATTTTTATGACAGCATCAAGCAGTCTTGTTGTCAACACACAATACATGAAAATATCATTAATAATTCCGTTTTAACATTTGCGATTAAGAACCGCCTTTCTTGTGCTAAAATATAGATAACAAGTTATGTAACCTCTGACCCGTTTCTGTAGTTTTTGTACATTCAACTAGATCCCCGATGTGCTAAATAGACATGCCTGCAATTTTCCACTGTCTAAAAATAGATCATATTGCTGTAGTATAGGAAATCATGATCGGTTGATTCCCATTTTTCTGCGGGCCTTATCAACATTGTGATCCTTCGTTATATAGTTGCTTGTGAATTTTAGACCCTGCAAGTCTTCTATCTAATGACACCACCAAAGTTTGCCCAGTTAAATCTATGTCCGGACAGCGCTATCTGCCCTTTGATTATTATTTGTCATTTGAGTTTAGGAATTGTTACTTGTATTCTATTGGAATGATAGCCGTGGCAACCAAAGACATAAGTAGTCTGTTAGTGACAGCACTTGTCCATTCTTTGATTGATTTATATATACTGATTTCTCTTTTCTGAGAACCTAAGGTTTTGTTTTTTATGCTTTGTTAATGCTGCTGTCTTTGGATTCATGGTTTATAGTCTTGTTTTCTATTGGTCCGTATTGTTTATTTTCTGTTTGTTTTTTTTTGTTTTAAAATTTTAAGGAGTTACATATTCATTGATCAATTTGGCCTTTTCTTTGTTTTTGTTTTGTTATTTGTTTGATCATGAAGACTTTCAGTGTATGTTTTGTTTCTTGCAATATAACACCGGTTTAGTGCAAAATGGTTGTAACTCAATATAAGAAAAAATGGAGTTATGACCCTTTTGCGCTAAACCCACAACATATAAGATAAAATACTTTTATTGAGAAAAAATACTTTTATTGAGATGGTATTGTTTTTGATATTTGCTATGAATAATGTTCATGAACAAAGGCTCTTATAAGACTTGGTATTTAAACAAAGAAGCCATGTTGACAGCTAAAGACAATATAGGAACAAAAGGCAATGAAAATTTACAATGGAACTTTAAGATTTGCCATGAAAATCAATATTTCTCAAGTTTTGTTGTTTTCCATATATATTCTGACGATAAACATTTTATTGTTTTATGTTTAATATTGAACAAGAAGAGATGAAAATTTTATGCAGAATAGTTTAAGTTTAATGTTAGTTTTTTCAAATCTTTGAAGGTTTACAAAGAATTCTTCCTACAAGTTAGGTTCTGGTATAAAAACCACCATAGTTATAAAAAAATCATGTGATTTTATAGTTCCAAATGCCTAATTTGAAAAGGCAATGTTCCCTATGTTAAGACCATTTGGCTATTCTTCAGACCATGGTTTTCATTGTAAAAATAGCAGAACATAACTATTAAGAGCTTAAACTTTTGTGGAACAAGTTCTTACTACTTAGATTTATTACTTTCCAGTCCACGTCCTGGTCCCCCAGTACTGAGCTGGAAGGATAAAGTTTCTTGCTCAAGAAAACAACTGGGTAGGTTTTGGATGGGATTGGAACCAATGCGTAGCTGGCTATCCAATGAATACCAGTCTAACGTCAAAACCCCTCGGCCATGGCCACTTTTTTTAAAGTTTATTAAAAAATTAAGGTTAAAACTGGAAGTGCTATTAAAAAAAGTGCATTAGAAAATGCTCTGGAACAATTAAGGTAGTTGAACCTTATAAAAGACAATAAATTTTTTTCCAATCTCAAATTACAAGTTACCTTAAAGAATTCAAATATCTTTGTTCTAAATTATACATTTTTCTGTGTGCTATGATAGTAAAAATATATTCTTTATTACTTATTAAATAAATATTATTTTATAATATTTTACAATTTCAATATGTTGTAGCTTTGTTTTCAATATCTCACATTTTATGATGTGTTTTAAATGATATTTAAATTTTAGATAAGGATTCAACATGAATTATTGCTATCAACTGAAATTGGCATGATAACAGGATGTTTGTTGTTGAATTACAATGGAATTTTGGTTTGTTTTAAGAGGTTTCTTAGACTATTCTCTCATTATTTGTTTTTAATCTATGAGTTTTTTTTAATCTTGAAGAAATGATGTATAAGTGTTTGTCCCAATACACAAAATGTCTGAAACGTTTCCTCCATCTTTTTTTTGGGGGGGGGGGGGGGTTGGGTACTTCATAGCAACTCATTGAATTGGTCATGTCATGGCAGTCAGTCAACCTAACACAGCTCTTGGATAGGCTTAATCTCTAGATTTAGCTGTTAACCAGTACTAGGCACATAATTCCATCAGTGACTGTTTTTAGGAAAGTAATTTGAACCTTATTTTTATTTTCTCATATTGTGTTTTATAAATAACTTCATTCTGTGGTGTAATGTCTGACTAAAAATTTGGCAATCTAGTTAAATTCTCTTGTATAGCTGATACTTACATGATAATTCAGCAAAAACATTGATTTGTTGATTTTGCTATGCTTTGGTAGTCATTGCTATAACCAACTAGTCAGAAGCTCAGGACCAGTGAAGATTGTTTTAGTTCAGTAAAATACTTACTTTTCTTTTATGGTATTTAGACATGCAATAAGGTTGATTGACTGCAGTGACATGACCTATACAATGTGTTGCAATAGTTGTTAAACCATACCAAAAACAGAATGAATAAATTAGGTTAGTGCTGAAGAAAAAAATGAACCTTTCCCTAGTAAAATACATGTACCACTAAATATCATTATCAGAATATTGTATGCTCTCTCCAGCCAAACTTTCACTTCATCCAGATAAAGAAAGAATGGAATGTCAGAAACATGTATATATAATCTATAATGACCCTTTACTTCATGATCAATTATTCTAAGACTTTCTACAGACTCAACAAGATACCAATCTTCAATGATTATATCAGAGGATAACATTTCTATTGGACAAGTGCATCACATGAAGACTTATTACTGTTTTATTTCTTGTATAGATTTATAACAGGTGATGTTAACAGCTCTCTGATTGGATGATATACAATCATAACTTCTCTCTGATTGGATTATAGGTTTTGTTAACATGAACAAACTTTGACTGTTGTAAAATTACTTCCAGTATGTTTGTTGGAGCATTTTTCCACAAAATTTAATTGATCTAAGAACTTTTATGGGGCGCTGTATATTCTAGTCTAAAAATGACAAGATAATGATACAATATTGATATTAGATACAATATTGATATTTGATACAATGTTGATATTTGATACAATATTGATATTAGATACAATGTTGATATTTGATACAATGTTGATATTAGATACAATATTGATATTAGATACAATGTTGATATTTGATACAATATTGATATTTGATACAATATTTATATTAGATACAATATTGATATTTGATACAATGTTGATATTTGATACAATATTGATATTTGATACAATATTGATATTTGATACAATGTTGATATTTGATACAATATTGATATTTGATACAATATTGATATTAGATACAATGTTGATATTTGATACAATATTGATATTTGATACAATATTGATATTTGATACAATGTTGATAATGTTGATATTTGATACAATGTTGATATTTGATACAATGTTGATATTAGATACAATGTTGATATTTGATACAATGTTGATATTTGATACAATATTGATATTTGATACAATATTGATATTTGATACAATATGATGACATTGATACCTATTGAATTTTTACCATTTTGTTGTGTGTTTTACTTAGAGCTAGGAGAGAGAAAAAAGAATGTAGAAGTAATGGTCCAGTGGTAGGACTCATGTTTAGGGATCAAGAGGGTCTGGGTTCAATCCCAATTAGGAGCACTGCTAATTTCATTGAGCAAGAAATTAACCTTTAATTGTTTCACTCCACCCAGGTGTAAATGGGTACTGTGAAGGATTGCCTGCCTGAAGGTGATTTCAATGATCAGGAGTTATCGTACAAGATTGTAAAGTCGGCTGAACATGTATATGGAAGCAGACTTTAAACCGCACTTTAACTTTTTTTAAACTTTTTGATAATAAGTGTTTGTAGTTAGGTGGTCTTTATTGAAAGTTGGTTGTTTTAAAGTGGTGACAGTTTAGCATGTTGCACTGTATTTTAAATGGACTTTAGTCTATAATGATTGGCCCAGTTTTCCAAACATCATTTTGGGCACATATTTCTGTAAGGTGATGAAAACATGATAATGGTTCCCAAAACTAATGGCATAAAACATTCCACTGGTTCCCCCACTTTTCAATATCATTTCATTATGGAATAGTTTGTTCCATTTTATTAAATTATGACGAATGCTGTAAATTTCATTTATGTTGTTGCTCAAGGTTACAGAAATGATTGCTTAGTATTGTTTCCTCATGGAATTTTATGTCTCAGGAAACAAACTGTGTTTTTTTAATTTCTGTTGTGTTTTGTCTGGCTAGGGTAAAACTTATTCCTGATATTTTAAACTTGAATATGTCAGGGAAAATTTGATATTGGCTAAGTTTGGTTGTTTGGTTTACAATTTATGATTGGTCTTTGAATTAGAAATATTGTTAGATTTGATTCAACTGTCTGTGGCACTTGCATTAACCCCGCTGATTTAAATACTCAAGACATTACTTCTGTATTCACGATCAATATAAACAGATACTGTAGTTCAGGGATTGTCAAATAATGAGTAGTTAAGTCAGCAGGGTAAATGTATGTGCCACTGACAGTTCAAATAAAATTTAACAATACTATATCAATATCAACATCACTTACTGTCTTGTTTGAATAGTCAGGCTAGTTGATATTTATACCCCCGCTTTGAAGAAGAGGGGGGTATACTGTTTTACCCTTGTCGGTGCATGCGTGCGTTTGTGCGTCCGTCCGTCCGTTACAAAATTTCCGTCGCAGTTTTCTCAGCAACTATAACATGTAGCAGCCTTATACTTTGCATATTGCTTCATCCCATAGTCCCATGTGGTGTAAAGCGATTTCATGCTCCTTGCTCATCTACTTCCTGTTTGTCGCATATTTTTAGATTTTGGCGGGGGTATCACTAGTGAGCATTAGCTCACAGATTTACTTGTTTTTTCTTTTCTCCATAAACCTGATAAATTGGGCTAGTGCTTGAGAAACAATTTAAGCTGATGACTGTAATGTAATGATTTAATAACCATGGTATGTCATTGTTTAGAGATATTTTGTTGTAATCCATTTATTAATTGATCCTTAGGGTAGTTTAAATTTTGAGATTTTCCATGAAAAAAAAATCATTTTGTTAGGACACTTGTTGGATAAATTCTACTTCAGTTAGGATTATGTTGTTTTTCATGGTTTGTACAATAGATTTATGATTTCTAATATGTGTAAAATATAATTTTTCTTTATATTTTCAACCGCTTAAAATAAGGGAAGTCATTTTTTTTCTTATGAAAGTGATTTTGGTAATGTAAATAGCTGGCTGACTATGGGAAAAAATCTGAATGTTTCAGCAAATTTTTTTCTGTTAGTTTCTAAGAGTTTTTAAATTTGGAAAAGGAGTAAACAAAAATGTTGCTAATTTTTTTAAGCTTGATTAAATTTCCAGTCTTTCTCATAACAAACTGACCTTTAAATACTGCATTATTATTACATTATAAAAATACTTGTGATCTTTTAAGGTTTATTGTCTTAAATAAAATATCCATCAACATTTCATTGCCATATTACCCCACCCATTTGTTTGATGTATGTCAAAGGTCAATGTCACTGAGACTTCATATGGAAAAACATTGTCTAGATGATAACTCTACAACCGATTTACTTAGGTTGACCAAATTTTAAATGTGTATAGCCCTTGTGTCAAGAATTTGCCCTATTAAATCTGTGGCCGAGGGGTCAAAGGTCAATGTCATTGGGACATTATATAGACAACTTTGTTGGGTCCATAACACAACAACAGCTTCACCCAGGTTCACCAAATTTTATGTGTGGATAGCCCATGGGTCAGGGATGTGCCCTATTCGTTTTTAGGTTATGGTGTCAAAGGTCAAGGTCACTGGAAGTTCATATTGGAAACTTTGTGCCAGTGATAAATTGCCGAAGGTTGTACCTAAGTTCATGAAATCTTTGCTTTGGATAGCCCTCCAGCCAAGGATGTGACTTATTTATTTTGGGTTCCAGGGGTCATAGGTCAAGGTCTCCAGTACTTCATATAGGACAGAACACAGCATGAACAGCACACAAGCGTATAATGCCCCGCCCAGCGGAGCTCTTGTTAGTAATTTCGACCAGTTGAACTTTGCGTCTTTTGTTTATATTTTCATGGTGTTCCCATAGTTTACATTGTATTAGATGCATCAATTGCACATGATTCCCTTTTTTATGTGTATTAGTATTGTAACTATGTTATAAACTTATGCATCATTTTAATACACAGTAGGAAGAAATATCATATTTTTTGTTTGATAAAATGATGTTCACCTTCCCACTCTATATAGAACATTTTTGTCACAAATGCCTGCAAGCTACGTTTGTGCAAAGTGTAAATAAAAGATGTATCATAAGGAATATGAGAAAATGCACATGTTAAAATATGACATGTCTACATATGAACGTATTGTATAACTGTCTTATATGGGAATATATCAAGGTTTTTGTATCATTTTGATTGAAAACTATAAAATTTATGGTGACATACCATTTATTATAGTGCTCACTCAAACTGTTGAAGAAATGAGGGATGTTTCAAATGTTTTCCAACAGTGTTGGGGTGTTGACATTTAAGGTCGTCATATTGTTGTTGACAACCTAAATTTGGATTCAAGCAACTTGTTACTGCTAATAAATTAATATTTGATTTGGGCAAGTAAGATATTTATTAGATAATATGGAGAAGTTTCCGGCCTTGTGGAAGGGTAGGTGAGTACTGGTTATAGACAATGGTCCAGGAAAGCTAGGTTAGGTGCACTGGACGCCGTGAAATGACCTAAATTGTGTTGATACGGCGTTAACTCAAATAAATAAATAAGTAAGATATATAGCTGGTTGATCAAGCGGGCAACCTGCTTTAAGAATTTATGTTGAACCCTAAGGTTGATCATTATTCTGTATATGATATGTAAGTGTGTTTGGAATACACTGGAAAAATTCACAAAAATTGGACAAGTTCAAAGCAAAACACAGGAAAATATATAGTCAATAAAAATGCAGAAAAAAACTTGTGCCTTTACTGCTGCCTTAATTTACATGTAAATAGGAATTAAACATGCATATAATGTGCATTAATAGTGTGTTTAATACTCTTTCAAGAAGGATGCTTTATTGCAATTTGTATTATGATCAAAACAATGGTTCCATATGATCAAATAAAACCTGTAGGTTCATTGTCTTATATTCTCACAAAATCTATAGAACATCCACATGAATAGCTAAGCTAAACTCAGAAAACTGCAATATATTTTGCTCAAGTTCTGAATTTTTTGTCATGTCACAGAACATTTGGAACGGTCCCTTTTCACTTGTAACTGGAGATTGAAAATGATACTCAAATAGCTGTTCATTTTTAGCTCGACTTTACGAAGTAATGTAGAGCTCTCCTACTCGCCCCAGCGTCGGCGTCCGCGTCCGCGTCCACACTTCTGATTAAAGTTTTTGTGCAGTAAAATACTTTCTTCTATATCTTTGTTATTTCTTAAGATATTAACTTCAAACTTTAAATATATGTTCCTTACTATCAACCACATCTCATGTGACAAGGTCCATAACTCCAAACACATTTTTTCAAGAATTATCTCCCCTTGAACTGATTGAAGTTTTTGTGCACAGATTAAAGTTTTTGTGCAGTAAAATACTTTCTTCTGTATCTTTGTTATTTCTTAAGATATTAACTTCAAACTTTAAATATATGTTCCTTTCTATCAACCACATCTCATGTGACATGGTCCATAACTCCGAATGCATTTTTTTCAGAATTATCTCCCCTTGAACTTAGAGTTTTATTTAAAAAATGTTTGTTTTTACTGCAACTGTTTTATTTCTTTAGGTATTGATTTCAAACTTTAAATATATGTTCCTTATTATCAACCACATCTCATGTGACAAGGTTCATAACTCCGTATACATTATTTTCAAAGTTATCCCCCTTGAACTTATAGTTTTCTTTAATAAATATTTGTTTTTACTGCAACTGTTTTATTTCTTTAGGTATTGACTTTAAATATATGTTCCTTATTATCAACCACATCTCATGTGACAAGGTTCATAACTCCAAATATATTTTTTTCAGAATTATCTCCCCTTGAAATTAGAGTTTTCTTTAAAAAATGTTTGTTTTTACTGCAACTGTTTTATTTCTTCAGGTATTGACTTCAAACTTTAGATATATGTTCCTTATTATCAACCACATCTCATGTGACAAGATTCATAACTCCTTATTCATTTTTTTCAGAGTTATCCCCCTTGAACTTATAGTTTTCTATTTATTTCTTTTTTTTTTCTTTGAATTTGTTAAGTTTATATTTTCAAATTTTAAAATATGTATGTTCCTTATCATCAACCACATCTCCTGTGACAAACACTTACTAAGTCGAGCATGCTGTCTCCTCTGACAGCTCTTGTTTCTGTTGGTGTTCATGTACATAGAGCTTTTTTATATAAATCTTTAAATCAGTGTTTAAACAAAATGTCATTGTAACTTAGTAAATTAAGATAAGTTTTAGATTGTTGATTTATCCTGGGTTTAACACTGTGTCAACACTATTTTTTAGGTTACTTTACGATGTCCAGTGCACCTAACCTAGCTTTTGTAGACCCTTGTCTATAAACAGTACTCAGCTACCTTTCCACAAGGCCGGAAACTTCTCCATATACCTTATTAATTGAGGAAAATTGACATTATTGTCAAATTTTTATTATAATTATTATAATTCCAGGGTGGGATTTGAACCTGTACCCCCTTCAGGACACTATATTCGAAATCCAGGTGTGCTATCAACTTTGCTTACTGACCTAGGTTTAAAAAAATTCGGTCTGCCTTGTCTACCTTGTTCAATTGTATTTCTTCTCTATAATGTTACTAGTCATCTTTCTTGTCTTAAATGTGAATGTAAAAATAAGGTCTAGTGTTTCCATTAAAATGTTTTTATAAAACAACTTAATGTTGGCTGTCATTGATTTCTATTGGAATGTTTTTTATTAAAAGACAGAAAACAAGTAAATGCTGATATTAATATGGAACAAATTTCATATCTAGGATTTAATGGTTTTTCATGTTTTTTAGAGTTTTTTAGACAATGAGCTTGCCATAATAGATGTTTTTTTGCACTATTTCTCTTTGGCATGTTTGAGGTTTCACAAGCTTGTATCTGTCAAGAGACCAAATTTACTTAGAGATATCGAAGTCAAAACTTTTCTTTCAGTTAGAGGCTAGATCGGTCTTTGTGTGTCTTCAAGAAAATGCATTTTCTGCACAAGAATTGATTTTTTTTAAATCTGTCATTTTCTTTGATTTTTCTAAGTTTCACATTTTGTAATAGCATATAATGAGAAAATATGTTTTTACTTGAAGTCTTATAAGATAAAAAAAGATAGACATTGCAATATTAGAATATTTTGTCAACTGAGAAAATTTTCTGTCAGCTCTTAGGAGATCAAGATATTGACTATAATTTCTGTTGAAGTCTCATCTTCAATGTTATTGTATTAATTAAGAGAGTACAGGATATGTATAACAGTGTGTAGAGGAAGATGTCTAGTCTGCATAGTGTACAAAATGTTTCTCTAATGCAATTAGTGGCTAATATGTTGCATCTAAAACAGCAGAGTTTCACCAGTCCTCGTCTGCCTAATTGCCTGGTCTGTTTTTTCTACATTCTTCTGTTCTGGCATACTTTTAATGTATTCTGGTAGCTTAGTCAATTCTTCTGAATTTTAATAACACACTCGTCTTGGTTGTTTTATAATTTGGAACAGTCCATTATCAATTGAGGGGAGATCCACAAATAAAAAGTTAAAAAATGTTCAATATGAACAGGTTTGTTACCAATATAAAACTTACATTTTAAATTTTAATGCTATTACCAAGGTGTCTAATATTTTAATATGTTTTAGGTCAACTTGCACTTGCTATTCTGATGAGAGATTAAATGAGAGTACTTTCCTAGACTATTAGCTATAAACTCTCATATAAAATAATTTATCAAAGTTATTATAAATAAATATTCAAATTTTTAAATTTTAATATGTCCCTCTATATATTTGTGATTGCTTTAGACAGTGTGATTAAAATTTAGTGATGTTTATTTAGATATGAACAATGTTGGTTAGAATGTTGCCAGGGATGTGTTGGTATGATGATAGATAGTTCCATAGCATCCATGACAAGATCTGTGAAATGTGTTCATTTAATTTTCCAGACACATTCTAACCTTTGCCAACTTAATTTGTAGTAAGCTCTGTTTCCTTACTGATCGCTACGGTAATTATAGACCTCTAAGATCAAAATCCTCTGCTGATTTTCAAGGTCATCTGGTTCTCTGTTCTTGGTTTAGAAAGTAGGTCTTATATTATAAGATTTTGATGGATTGATGCAAACCTAGTCTAATTTCTTTTAAATAAAGAATTATGTAGGCTAGTTTTGCACTTAGTCATTGATTTTGTTGTTCAGAACATTTTATATTTTTGAGAGATGGGTGGATCATTGAATTTTAGAATGTCATTCAGGCGGAAAAGAATGGGATGACTTCAATCTCTGTAAACAGAGATCCTGTTCTACTCGCGTTGTCCTACTGGATCTCTACTTAGTCAATGCAAGGTCACGTCGAGATGAACTTTGCGTCGACCAATTAATGCGTAGCTTTCATCTAGACGAAAACACTATTAATCACATTTTGATTTCGTAATTTCTATTTTTAGACCAAGGTTTGCATGCAAATTTAACGGCGGTATTATTCACAGTCTGCGATTGGGTGGCTCATTTCAAATTGCGTGACATAGACGATGTAAACAAGTTACGTATCATAACAATTTCGTCATGAATATTATTATGAGAAAAGGTCACCTGAACGTGACCTTCGTTTGGAAAAAGCAGATCTAAATTAGCAAGTATGCGAGCGGTAAAATTTTAGATCGGGTTTTAATCAGATTGGGGATGACTTCTGACTAGACTTTTTATGGGTAGGACATGCTCTTAAAAAAGGGAACTTAATTTGAATCAGACCTCATCTAGAATGGATGAATTATGAAATTTTAGAATTTTTTTGGAGGGAAAAGGAAGGAGAGTGGGAGCTTTTGATAAGACTTCACATAGGATTCATGACTAAAAAACTGAAGTCATTTTGATTTGGACCTATTTTTAGGGATAAACAAATCATGAAGTGTTGGGCTTTTTCCCCAAAGAATAGCAGCCTGTTGTAGAAATCTTTCTTGTGGATGGACCATCAGTATAAAACTATATATTTTTAAATCTATTATATAAGTATTTAAGTTTCAACTATTAAGTGGGTGGCACCAATGAGTGAAGGAATTAGTTCTTAATTTGACAGTCCCTTTCTGTATTCTGATCTATGTTGGGGGATATGTGTGTGTGTTCTTTACAATATAAACTCACAATTCCCTATGTCTGCAATTGTTATCATTTACTTCTTTTACATTTGATCCAAGAATCACAGAAGAATTCAGGCATTAATTATATAATTATGTAATATATGTAGTGTCTTATGAATGTAATTATAGATATAACGATGTTGACATTTTGAAAATTAGGAAGATGTTAGATTGTTATGTCTTGTTCTTTTTTTTAACCAATCAGAGAACATGTTCTTGTAATGATAACTTTAATTAGCCAATGAAGAATTTACTGATGGTTTGTTTCAACTTTGATATTTTAAAAATTTGATTAAAAGTGAAAATTTCGATTTTTCAATTTTGCTGATATAGTAATTATTATGATTGGAAGAAATGAAATTTAATGTTTTTATTAATTTGAAGTTAATGTTGTTGTAATTATTTTGTTAATAGAATTTTCATTTGAAAATATTTGATACTGTAAAAATGATAATGAGTGATTTGAAAATCATTAAAATTGATTTAGTAAAGTATAATAATATATTTATCATTTATTGAAAATCTCAACACATTAAAAATGCATTACACAGGTTAGGTGCAACAATTACTGTGAATGAAAATGTTGATTTATGGAACTGTTAAATAAACTACATAATTGTCCCTTCGTCTGTATGCTTAATTAAGAGCGGCCCAGCCTAAGCTCAGTTTGTAGCACACGAGACTTCTGATCAAGGGTTCACAGGTTCGATTCCTGGACAGGGTTTTAGTCATGAAGCTTAGTGATGAAATACAACCATTCTCCCTCCTATCACTATTTCTGAATCAATGATTGCAGGGTAGTTGTAAGTCACTGATGGAAGTATGTACCTAGTTAGTGGTTTACAGCTAAATCCAGAGATTTAGCCTTTTCAGGAAGCGAGTAGGTTTACTGACTGCTGTAGTATTACTTTTAAAATGTGTTGCTACGGCTTACTACCCAACTAAAAAAATAAAGTACATAGAGTTTTGGCATTGTCAGCTTACCTTAGTTCAGCTTAATTGTCTTAGCTGATAAACTTGAATTGAGCTTAGGTGGCAATACTTAAAAATGTTATATATTGTGGGGGATAGGTTTTTTTGTGCATATATTGTATATAATATATATTATTTTGTAAATTTGTTCAAGTTTTAAATATAATAAATTTCAATTATAATGCAGTTCACTACAGCTGTTTTCAGTGCATGCTGTAAGTTTACTGCAGTAAAGCAGTCTAATTTTATATAATTTAGTATTTAAGTGTACTTATGATTGCAAGTGGTGCTTAAAAAAACAAAATAAAACAATCTTATGAATTTGTACTGTAAACATAGCACTGTGATTGGATAAGAATGGAATTAATGCCTGAAGACAAAAGGCTCATCAGCCTTTCTATTACAATCATTGAAATCATTATGATTCAAATTATTTTGCCTCTGACTTAAATTGTTTACTTAGTTGAGCCCAAAATAAGCTCAGTTAAGGTCTGTTTATACAGAACGCGAATGGCTTCAACGTGAAAGCGACTTTTGAGCAGTTTAACCATTCAAATAGAGCACAAACCCACATCGGGAAAACCGTCGACAGCTTTTGAAGCGACTTGTTTTTTCCCTGTTTTGAGATATAAAATTTAACTATTAGGAATCCTGAAGTCCGACACTAAAGAACTTGTACTGTTGTATACAAGCCGCCCGGCTAGCTCAGTTGGTAGCACGCAAGTCTACTGATCGAGGGGTCGTGGGTTCGATTCCCGGGCGGGGCATACTTTCGTGAAGTTTGGTCATGAAATTATTTCTACGGTCATTCTCCCTCCTACCAATGATTTTTAATTATGTAGGGCAGTTGTCAGTCGCTGACGAAAGTATGTGCTTAGTAGTTGGTTAACAGCTAAATCTAGAGATTTAGCCTTTCCAGGAGGAGGGAGTAGGTTGACTGACCGCCGTTGTATGACCTATAAAATGTGTTGCTATGGCTTTAAACCCAACAAAAACAAACAAAACAAACTGTTGTATACAAAACATAGGAAAAGAAAGAGAAGTGTTTCTTAGCATTAACTTTTACAAAGATGACATGAATTTGGAGAATTCCACCACCTTGTTCAATAATTACATTTTCATCCGGACAAATTCCAGCAATACTTTAGAATGTTTCTGGAGCAATTTGACCACATTTTGCTGTTAATTGGAGACAATATTAGCAAACAAGATAAAACAAGGAAAAAATGCCAGGATATTTAAGGCAATGGCTGCTATTTATGAAACTAAATTAAAAAAGGTAGCATTTAGGTATTCAGTACTAAATGAAAGGTGCTTTGAGTTAAATCAGCTGTCAGCCTTTGCAGTACTAGACTGCTTTGCTCTGAAGCATAGGCTTATTGACATGATACCTCTGCTGGCAGCCTTTGGTCCAGCAGTAAATGTCATGGTGTAAACTATTCCATAAAAACCTTATCACACTGTCTATGTGCATTCAACCTTAATCATGATAGTTGTAAAATACCAAGACTTATGGCTCGTTAATATAAACATGTTTTGGTTTTATGATTGAGTTGAAAATAAATTTGTATAAAGGTCTAAAAAAGAGTTCTATTTCCTGGTTGTATTTGTGGAAGTATAAAACATAAAGCCAACAGTTATGTTTTGTCCATTTTCTCCAGATGGTTTACTTCATACACTGTCTGCCAAGGTCTTGTCTTTTCATTTTGCAATTGGTTGATTTTTACTTGGTTTATGGTTACTCTATTATAAGTAATTACAATAATAATTTGTGATTTATTTTTGTTTTCCAATGATGCGGTGATGCAGTGAACAGTCAAGAAGTATCTTGGATACAGCTGTTAGACAATCCAATATTGTCTTCTGTTTTTGTTGCTATGGAAACTGCTAACAGGCTGTAATTAATATATTATTGATATATTTTGTTCAACTGTCTGTGACACATATATTATCCAGCTGATTTAAATACTTAATTTTTAATTGTGAGTACAGAAATACTGTAGTCAGTATTTAAATCAGCGGGATAATATTTGCACCACAGACAGTTGAATAAAATTGACGGATAATAGGGTATATAGTCTTTTACTTCTGAAAGTTAACAAACGCTTGTTTTAGTAGAGTTCTTGCATAAGTTTGTTTGTTTGTTGGGTTTAATGCTGTAGCAACACATTGTATAGGTCATATATAATGGTGGTCAGTCAACCTACTCACTCCTCCTGGAAAGGCTAAATCTATGAATTTAAATGTTAACCAACTACTAAGCACATACTTGTCAGTGACTGACAACTGCCCTACATAATTAAAAATCATTGGTTGGAGGGAGAATGGTCGTAGAAATAATTTCATGACCAAGCTCCACGAAAGTATGCCCCTCGGGAATCGAACCCACAACCCCTCGTTTAGTAGACTTGTGTGGTACCAACTGAGCTAGCCGGGCGGCTTTCTTGCATAAGCCAAAACATTGAGAAGAAACAAATAGCATGTAAAATTATGGCTGCTTTTCTTTTCCCAAAATTGTCCATGCTATCTTATGGGCTGTAAATGTTTATTCTGAATCCTCTGCAGAGAATATTACAGCTAATGACCTAGTTTACTTTTTGACTCGGTGTTTTGTGCAGAGAATTAAGAGTTAATAATTGAAATTCATGGGATCAATCCTGACTTTTTGGGGAGAGAAAATTAATATGTTAGTCATGTTTATGTGCTTTTTGGTTTCAATTTATTATATGTTTAAAAAGTGACATTGGTGAAAAACAAACATTTGTTGACCATATGGGTTGTTGTAGATCACATGACTACAGGCCCAGAATAAGGAGTTGATGAGCATGCTTACAATTTAAATTGATAGTTGGTGTATATTTCTGAGCTGTACAATTTATTAACCGTGAGTGAAAGTTAAGTTAATTGTATTTCTTGTGATTCAATCTTTACTAGAATTGATTGGTTTGTGTAAACTTGAAATTTGTTCTTTAATTCAATATGGCTGGTATTTGTAAATTGTGTTTGAAAGTGAGGGTGTTTTCTTTACTTGAGTTTTCAGTTTAAAACAAAAAACCATGTCCCAAGATGTCATGGGCAAGTGTCATACCATTTGTATCAGCTTTTTACTTTGACTTTTTTGCTTGTCTTAAATTATTAGAAGTTTCATTTTTGAGCATTTTCTTGTATATGTTTGTGTCTCATTTTACTCTTTCAAGTTATTTTACTGGTTTTGTCTTAGCTTGACTCGTGAGCTTTAAACTTGTTGATGTGAACCTATACAGAGCATAGCAGTGTATAATGAAAAAGCTTATATGATTACTTAACAATACAATACCGAGGGATTTAGGACTTACTAAAGTCCTAAGACTGTTGATACTCTGGGCCCCATGTCCTCATGTTTATTTATGACTAAACCCATCTGGAAAAAGGTCTGATATGAGAACTGTCTGTTAAGACCAATTATTGTGTTTGGTCATATTTATTGACTTTGTGATTTTTAACTGCCCTTTTAGTTAAACCCATGCTCACACCATTGTTAAACCATGGCTGTCTCAATCATATCATGGTTTTAACCATAGTCAGTAATGGAAAGCATAGTTAACCATAGATATAAATTTGGAGGAATCTTTACCTTAAATATAGTAAAACAAATGTTAAATGTCCAATGAGACTGAAATGTTCATAGTTAAAAGAAAGGGCACAAAAGTAAAACCTTAAAAAAGGGCACAAAAGTTCAAAATTAAAATAAAGGAAACAAAAGTTGAAAATTCAGATAAGGGAAACAACTATT
Organism: Mactra quadrangularis; assembly: GCA_025267735.1. Classification (NCBI taxonomy): domain Eukaryota; kingdom Metazoa; phylum Mollusca; class Bivalvia; order Venerida; family Mactridae; genus Mactra; species Mactra quadrangularis. The sequence continues at coordinate 52,582,565 of CM046309.1, read as the reverse complement.
ATATGTATATACCTTATACATTTAACCAACTTTAATTTCATTTTCATTTGATCAACCTATGGTAATACATCAATGCAAAAAAAACCATCTAGACCTATCTCAGACATATAAATTAACAACAACAAAAAAACAACATAACAAAAACATTTTATAACAATAGTGTCAAGGATGACAGGTCAATTAAAAATATAAATGTATAAGTATACACATATCTCATAAATATAAACAATAGACAATGGGATATTGATATTTATTATACCCCCGCTTCGAAGAAGAGGGGGGTATACTGTTTTACCCTTGTCCGTCCGTCCGTCCGTCACAAAATTTCCATCGCAGTTTTCTCAGCAACCATAACATGCAGCAGCCTAATACTTTGCATATTGCTTCATCCCATAGTCCCATGTGGTGTAAAGCGATTTCGTGCTCCTTGCTCATCTACTTCCTGTTTGTCGCATATTTTTAGATTTTGGCGGGGGTATCACTAGTGAGCATTAGCTCACAGATTTACTTGTTGACTTTGATATACATGTAGTCCTTTTTTTTCTCAACTGTCAAAGCTTGAATAATTTCACGGTGACTGAATGCATTGTTTTTTACTGGTGGCCTAATTGATATTAATTATATCTTGACTAAAACACATCACATGGCATAAGCATCTTTACTCAACGAAATCACTGAAAGTGTAAAAACCTGGCAAGAACCAATACAAAAAAGCTTATTAGAAAACCTCTGTCTCGCATTGGCTCATAAATATGTTGTAAAATTACTGGTATTGAATTCTCCCTGGTGACTTCCTAACTATTTTCTAAGAATATCATGTCTTATTGAGTAAAGATTAAGTCTGGTTATAGATGTCGATTGAACAAGAAAGTTTTATTTCTATCATGGATATTTCATTCCTTACTGCACAACATAATAAAACTATGTATATTCCAGTATCACTAGTTTTGCTTAAAGGTCTTCCATAAGTTCTTGTCTCAAACTATTTAAAATCTCTAAAATTGATGATGTCTTGTTTTATTATTATTAACATTGGTTTGTTTCTACAGTAAAGTTCTGCTATACAGACCACTGTTGTTGTTATCATACGTTTTTTGGCTATTTTTAATTCCAAACCTTAATTTGAGAAGAAATTATGCATGGATGAAAGTTTTTCAGAACTAGTCCTTAAGTTCAGGATTTCTGGGACCTTTGAAAATGTTACTTTCTTAAACCCTCCATCTGAAAACTTTTGTTATAAAAATTTAGGAATTTTTGGATTTAATTAAAATTCTGGGATAAATTCTGGAATTTCAGGATTTTAATAAAATTATGAAAATTCAGAATTTTAATTAAATTAGGAAAATTCAAGAATGAAATTTTAGAGTTTTCTGCCATGAAAATGGCATTCTTATATGATACTTCATGTAAATGATGATTGGGTTTTGTTCATTCATACATACCTATGAATGTCATTACCTATATAACCTCTGTAATCAAATGAGAAGAAATACTCTTCAGGAAAGAAGTCTTGATATACTTTCTGTAGATATTTTTATCATCAAGTTGTAAGTATGGAATATTTTACTAATGACCTGTGAACCATTACTCAGTAGGTTCATAAACATTTTTATTATACATCTTTCAACAAATTCCACCTGGATATTATTGCAGATATGGAACACTTTTGTTGTACCATTCAATGGTATTATTTGCGAATCGTTTTTTTATTATACTGCATTATTTTCGAAATTGTTATTTGGCGCTGTTGAGTAGTTTTGGAAGTTATTAGCCGTTGTTTGAATAAATCTTGCTGCAGTGAGAGTGGTCCACCTGTCTTTATGGTTTTGCGTTAAATTGTTAACAATCAAAGTAAAAAAAGTGAATCATTGTACTTGAATAATACATTGTTAATGTTGAAACATAATGTCCATACTTAAGTAGAATCCCTTTGAAGATGCTCTTGTCTGTTTATTTTACTATTCTGGTAAATTACTTCCCATGCTGTGAATCGTAGATTCTGTTCTGTCTGTTAAGAAGTCTCTATATTTTCAACCATAGAGATTTTTGGTAAATGCAATTATCCTAGCTTAAAACATGAAGGATATGATTTAACATTGATGGATACATCTTTCATACACGTTTTTGTCTATTATTTTTTATGCTACTTCAGTGATTGCATCATAGATCATTGTTTTCCACAAAGTTTTGTTGTTGTTTTTATCATAATGATAATGATGTTAATTGTGTTTTAAGAAAGGGTTAGTACATAAATAAACTATATGCAGATGAATTATGATTTATGGTGCCTACCTTAGCTAAATGTTGTAGTGTTTAACTTCAGTCTTAGAACTTAAGTGGCTGATTTATGCCATGTGGCATGCGTCACATCTTTGTGTTTTTTATGTATTGCACCTCCCTGGACAAAATCAAAATGTTCTGGTTCTTTATTCTTCTGCTTACAGGTACACAGATGGCAAAATGTTTTTGTGTATTTAGGTCTTGCAGGGTGTAAGGCAAAAGCACAAAGATGTAACAAAATTAAGAAGAAAAAACCTGAAATAAAAAGATGTCATACATATGTCGCATCTTTGTGTTTTCATATGGCAACCCTGCAGGATGAAGATACAACAAAAACAACATTTTGTCATACTTTAATGTTTTCTTTGGTGCCTAATGGGACTAAAATGCCACATGTTGTAAATTAACCACCATAATTATGTAACTGTTGTAGTAAAGTATCAATGATGCTACATATACACTGCTGAATGAGACATGACGTAGGGGTGGGGTTGACTGAAAATAAGTTGAAGATGATTTATAGCTACCTTGGTCTTTACCTTTTTTAACTGCACATTAATTCTTGGAATTCTAGTTTCTATCTTTGTTTTACTGCACATTTAATCAAGGAGTCTCTTTTTTACTCTTGTTGCTATTGTCTTTAATAAAGAACACATGTAAAGAAAGTAAAGGGTTACTTCAGAAATGGGTGAACAATGATTATTGTGTCATCCTTAGACTTATGATTAATGATAAGACTTGTCTTACATCATTCATTCATCCATTATTTCTAGAAAATTCATTATTCATTGTAATATTACAAATTTACAATTGTATTCTATATAATCACATTTCTACCTAAAAATATGCTTACTTGGGAAAAAAATCCCCAAACTTCTTAACCATAATAGTTTAATAATTAGAACAAATGTGCTGCCAGATTGATTGTCATTTTTTAGATAATTATGTAGAACTATTTTATCTCCTTTTAATTTTTATGAAGAGTTGCAACAGTTTTACACTTTGCCCTTGATTAGTCCTGGAACATTCCTTTGTACCTTTTGCATGATATAAGTGTTGTAATTAACTGAAAACTATTTGTGGTGATTTGTATCACTTGTTTCAATTTTCCTAATGTTATATCTTATTGATGTGTCTTTAATGATCTTTAATGACTAGAAGGTTTAGTTTTGAAACCTACTTTGTGTCGGTAATTATTTGATTTGATTTGATTTTTCATGCATTTATCATTCATGTGAAAATGCATGTGGGTTTTCTTGGTACTTATCTATACTTTTTACATTATTTGAAATATAATCTGTCTATATAGTGTTCTCTTGCTTAAGTACATTTTAAATGTGCCAAATATTTATCTTAAAATATGCTGAATTTAACAATTTCCTCAAAGTGTTTTAAGTAGTTTTACTTTGAATAATGTCAGCTGCAAAATTTGCTTCTTTTAAGTAACTGAGTAACTGGCATACAAATATGCCTTGACCTTTGCTGAAACTCTATGCTTTTTGTCAATTTGACCTTTGCTGAAAAAGAGTTAAACATCAGCCTTGACCTTTGCTTAAACTAAGTGGATCTTAAGCCTTGGCCTTTGGTGTCCTTTTAAGCCAAGCAAGTAATTTAATATGTTCAGAGAGTCTATTTGTCTAAGTATATTGAGATATTATTCTTCCATGTCCATTGTATAGTTCTGTTTCTGTTTTATTTCTAATGAAGAGAGACAAATCCTTTTGTTTCAGAAGCTTTAAAACAAGAAGCAAATACTCTATTAAATGATACCTTTTCCATTCCAAAACGTTAATTACAAATGGGAAGGAAATGACAGTATTAATATTTTTGCTCATTTGTGCACTGAGAGCTCTCTTATTATTTGTTTCATGAAACAAAATGACTTGTTGCCGTGACATTTTAGAATATGGTTTTACAGGAGACAAAATGTGTGTTGGGAACCTTTACTTCAATGTAAAATGTTCACTTGAAAATGTCTGTGAAATTTTCTTTTTGAATAATGGTGTTCATCATGAAAATGAACTGTGCACAGATTCTGTGTCGCTACTACTACACACTGTGATATACAGTAAAGTTCCACTGTAAAGACCACCTTGGCTATTTTTTTGGACAATTTTTGAGTGCTAATTGCTTAATTTGAGAAAAATGTGCCTATATTAAGACCTAAAGCTATTAACACTTCTGATTTGTATTGTCCTAATAGTGGAACATTCTATATTCGTATGAACATGATTATAGCCTCTTCCCTATTAGCTTCAACATGTTAGCCAGCCTTCTCCTTTCCTTTCTTGGAAAAATCCATTATCAAACATCTTATGATGTTCTATGGATTAGGTTGGTTACCTTACAGTGATGCTTAACAAAATTTTGTTCTTTTAATATTTGATGCACCTCAGCTTTTCCTGATTACCATTTGTACTTGTAAAAGCAAAGAACATTCCGATGGACCAACATGAAACTAGTCTACATCCTTCAATATTTATACCCCCGCTTCGAAGAAGAGGGGGGTATACTGTTTTACCCTTGTCCGTGCGTGTGTTCGTGCGTGCGTCCGTCCGTTACGAAATTTCCGTTGCAGTTTTCTCAGCAACTATAACATGCAGCAGCCTAATACTTTGCATATTGCTTCATCCCATAGTCCCATGTGGTGTAAAGCGATTTCATGCTCCTTGCTCATCTACTTCCTGTTTGTCGCATATTTTTAGATTTTGGCGGGGGTATCACTAGTGAGCATTAGCTCACAGATTTACTTGTTATTTCTCTGTTTAAGATTTTGTTTTATATATGTGTTGCCTTGAGCATGTTATATCAATGAAATAAGTAAATCTTATTGTGATTGAAAACAATAACTTAGAAACAATTTTATGATGAAATAGTTATATAATAAAATGCCTCTGGAATTATATACTATATATTCAATTACTGGCTAGCCTTGAGAAATATTTAAATAAATATTGAATTTCTCTTTTCATCTGTTGAAGATAAAGTTTACTGTTGCTTTTCTTTACATCCAGCAAACTTTATCTTCTCTTCTAAGATTCTTAGTCCAGGACTTTCAGATGTCTGAAGTCTTTGATTCAGAAATTACTAAAAACTTTACCTTTAAATTTTTTATGTCTATTGTTTATGAAGAGTTCAAACTGGTGTTGGGGCAATGTTGAGATGAACCCCTAAGATGTTGATGGACATTATAGTGATGTTTCCTCTTGTCAACATCAAGCCTTATTTCAGCATTGGAATTTAGTGGTGCTTCCCTTTGATAATATAAAGATGTATCTCAATTAGCATTGCCAGTAGTGGTCATTGACAGTTTGTGGTGCTTTTCCTTGTCAATATCAAGATGCATTTCAGCATTCCCAGTTTGTGGTGCTGTCTCATATCAATGTTAAGACATATCTCAATTAACATCACCAGTTTTCTTGCTCACATGGATATTCATGAAAATATATGTTTATTTATTATATTTACTCATTTCAAGATAGTTGTATTGATGTGCTTATTGTAGCATGAAGTTCACAGAGGATACAAACTTATCAATGCCGGAAGCAAGTTGTCATCACATCAGTGCTATTGCATGCTCCAGTATTGTTAAATCAATGCAGATGGTATCATTTCCTGCTATGAATATTTTTTCTATGCATGAATAAGTAGAGTATTCCCTTCTTTCTCTCATTTGCTTTCCTTTCATTGTTTTACCACTGTATCAATGCAGACAATGTTCCCCTCTACTAAAATGAATCAATTTGCTGACTGAAGATGGCCAACATTTGTTGATAGATATGTCGATATCTAACAGCTTTATTATTTCTCGGAAAATATATGATCTATTTTTGTGATTAGAGATACTTCATTATATTGTATGTTGTACTTATGTTTTTTTCTTATGTTGTATGGAGAGGAAGTACACTGAAAACAAAAGAAGATAATAGAAGAAACAATGATAGATTAGTGTAAATGATTATGTTGGTGTTTGGAAAAAGAACCATATTCTATGTTAGTTGTGCAATATGATTTGTATGGTGTTTTGTCATGAAATTCATGTTTGATAAGAAGTATTTGTATCAAATTCTGTTGTAATTTTACTGTTGTGTTTTTAAGATGGTAACTCACTGGTTCATGTGGTTAGTTCTCTGTCTGATTACAATTCATGGGGTGATAGGTTCTAGTCCTAGGTGATACTTACAGTTTCTAGTCTGACAACATATTATGGGGTGATTGGTTCTATTCCTGGGTGATACTTACAGTTTCTAGTCTGACAACATATTATGGGGTGATTGGTTCTATTCCTGGGTGATACTTACAGTTTCTAGTCTGACAACATATTATGGGGTGATTGGTTCTATTCCTGGGTGATACTTACAGTTTCTAGACTGACAACATATTAAGGGGTGATGGGTTCTATTCCTGGGTGATACTTACAGTTTCTAGTCTGACAACATATTAAAGGGTGATGGGTTCTATTCCTGGGCGAAAGATCTACTTACAAAACTTAATGGTGTTTTGTCATGAAAAAAATTATGATTATGGTCTTGCATACTTGTGTCTGTATGAAGTAGTGTCTATGTCAAGAACTGATGAAGGTATTTGCTAAATACTGGTTCAAAGCTGAGTCTAGAGATATAAGCCTCACCAGGGACAGTGGGATAAATGACCACAGCTATATGACTAAAACAAATGTGAAAAAGTGGCATAATTTAAAACTTCATGCTTTGCTCTTTTACTTTTAATTTCTAATGTTAAAACCTTTGGGACCACAGGTGACGGCACAGGCCCGAATCAAAAGCACTATATATACATGTAAGGTATATTACTAAAAAAATGGTAGTTTTCAACTAAGTTCAATTAGAGGCCAGTTTCTCCATCATTTATAATTTTATTTCACAGATTTATACATGTGCACAAAGCTAAGACTTTGCTCTTTCAAATGACACCAACATCTTTTGCATTTGTCGAATAATAAGGTCGTAGGCTGATTTCGAACATCTGAATTAAACAGATTAAGTTTACTTGATACAAAAATCGCAAGAACTACATACTACAGTACACTATAGACGTTACGTCACATGATTAATAATGACTGTACCATAGATAGTTTAATGAAGAAAAATATTTGATTTTTAATGACTAGATCAACGTCTTGAATACTGAATACAGTTTGACTGCATGAAAAACATTTGATGATCGATTGCATGCGTAAATATTCTCATTTTACTTAGTTTTATTCGATTTAATGGTACAAAATTTGCCATCATAGTGTATTTTGTTCTGGCAACTTCTGTACCTACTAAACTAGATCGTTTGATCGTGATGTTTGAAATCGGCCCATGACTTTATTACTCGGCATATGCAAAAGCTATTGGTGTCATTTGAAAGAGCAAAGCCTTAGCTACATGTGCATTGTTGAATAAGTGAAATAAATATATTTATAATGGAGAAAATGGCCTCTTAAGTAAAACTGGTTAAAAACTACCATTTTTTAGTAAAATACCTTATATGTTTATGGATTGTTTTGATTAGGAACCGTGTCGGCCGCCTGTGTTTGGGGCTAGAGTTCAACCTTAGAACATATTCATTACTTTTCCACATTAAACTTTATTAGGACATTTTGTCTCAACAGAAAAGATCAGGAATGTAAAAATGTCCTCATTCCTTGTAGGATTTTTTGTCTATCTGCACTTAGTATGTCCTAGGTATTCTGTAGATTGTAGTTTTTATGAATATCTGTCTCTTAAATATTCATGATAGGTGTTGCAGGAAGATACAAAAAACTAGGTACGATGTAATAAAACAATGAACATAAGTTTTACCCCCTGCCAGTTTACACCATTAACAAGGTCAGTGAGTGCAATATTTAACATTGTTAGTACAGGGTGTGTGTTATATCTTGCAGCAGATCCTCAACAGTTTTTGTGATGCCAAAAATATTGTTTGTGATAAACATGTGATATGATATGCTACAGAGTTGAACCATTACATACATAATTGTACCTGCATGACTTGGCAGTTTTTATTTCACGCACTTGTACTAGATTACTGCTAGTCTGTAGAATGGTAAACTAAAAACCAACACTGAGATTTTTCCTGCATTGTAAGTCACTGGAAATAAGATTTTCAACTTGAGAATCATTGAAATCAATTCTGTTGATATTATACTCACTCTTTGACTTTCAAGCTCTCCTGAGCACAAAGTGCCAAAGAGAAGTGATTGTTTGCATTATATTTGGTGTGCATGCTTGTGTGCAACAAGAAATCTTGTCAAAAACTATTAGGCCTTTGATATTTAGCATGTGGGGTCACCTCTAAGTCCTCTGTAAAGCTTGTTCTAGTTATGCCGATTGGTCACATTGAGCCCACCCCAGGAGTCAAAAAGTTTTTTAACGGCATAATATAATATTGAAAATAAATTTTGTGTCAGATGTTCTTAAGATCTAGTTCACTGGTGAGCGATCCAGGGTACTCAGAATCATCTTGTTATTGCAAGGTATTTGAACCTTTTGGTGCCTTTAGGTTTCGGAATTTACATTTGTCTCCAGCAATTGATCTAGATTATGAATATGCAGCAGTTAGTTGTCTGCAAGATTCTGAAGGACTTGATACTCTCAGTCAATATTTTACTGAATGCTTATTTGTTTTGAATTATCTTCCTGTGAGGTACAGAAATATAAAGCTTTTAATATCAGAAAGAAGCCGATGGCAATTGGAGCTTTGTGTTGATATTTTTGTTTTTCAAATCTGAAAAACTTCATCATTCAATCAAAGTGTTTGTCTTTTCTTTAGATATTGAAGAAAGAAAAACAAACAAATTCAGATTATTTTGTTAAGAAATATTCTTTTTTGTTAATATTTGTTTTAATATAAATATTTACTGATAATTACTCAGCATTTAAGACATTGCAGAAACTTCGTAATAGATTTACGCAGCTGTGGGTCTAGATGCCTGTTTAATATCAGCTTCAACTAGGTGCTTGAAAAGCTCTATGATAAATGCTACATTAGAAAGGTAGAGAGGTATATACATGTTTGAAGAAAGTTGAATTTATTTCATAGGTATAATGTAATTTATTTTTATTGCTGTAATCAAAACAATTACAAATAAGTGGATGCTGGGTACCTGTTATTGTCTTGAAATGTAAAATTTATTACAAACTTGTAATAAACTGTCTTCCTAGATTTGTATTATCTCAAGATGCACATTGAGGATAGACTTTTCAATGGTTTATCATAATTTTTATTCCTCAGAAAAACTTTTGCAACTCTTGAAAGCAATTGTTTTTATTCTGTTTCTACCTTTTTCTGTATTTTACATTATGTCGTTTAGTTGGATGAACTTTCACAATTCTTTAAAGCTTTTTATGCTACTTCATTTTCAGTATTATGCTCTGTGTTGCTAAGTTGTATAAACTGATGTGAAGTTGTTTGAACTTTCGTCTTTTACTTGTATGTTACTTGATAAGTTGGAGTGACTTCATTATACCCAAATATAACTCTAGAACTTGAAGCAATTTTATTTATATGATTGGTGCATACTTGATGTATTTTCTCTGCTCCTATACATCATTAACAATATTTATTCTACAAAAAGTAGAAAAAACAATTGTATTTATTATGATAATAGGACTATAATATTTTCAGTGCATGTAGATTGATGCACCATTCATTAATGTAAATTGAGATGGTGAATGACTCTTTTAACTATTATGACTCAAGCATCATACATAACTTTGAAATCCAGCAAGCATCATACATAACTTTGAAATCCAGCAAGCATCATACACAACTTTGAAATCCAGCAACCAATTTTTGAAAAGGAAGCCTTGGGTAAAGAGAGCATTAAAACTATGAACTGCTTTTAACCATTTCAAAAAGCCTTTAACGATTATTGCATTATGTTTTATACTGCTGGTCATCATTTGAGAAAAGCCTTTTGTTAGTATTGTATTATAGTTTGGGAAGTACTTCAAAAGAAATTGGAAAGAGATCTTCAGTATTTAGTGCATAAGAACTTTGCATTGCTATAGGCCATTTGGAAAGAATAATCCATTAGTAATTAATGCATGTGATGTAAGTCATCAGCAGTTAGTGTATTATTGTATTTTGAACTACTGCAAAAAATTGGAAAAATTACTTTGTGTGTTATGACTTTGAGTTGTTGCAAGCCATTTAGGAATTGATCTGATGATTATTGTTTGGTATTTAACGATTATTAGAATGTGATATTTGTTGATTAATTATAGAAATGGGAGTTGTAACATAGAGTAAGAATATCATTATTGGTATTTAACACTAGGTGCATTAACACAGCATAATGCAAGCTTTGTTCAGAACATGCTCGGATGACTGTTTAGATCTCTTTGAAAATGTTTAAATGCACAAAAAAACTATCAGTATTCAAAATGTTCAATTTATAAAGAGATTTGGCATGAAATTAAAGAAAAAAATGTATGAATAGTATAAATGTTATGTTTATACAAAAGTTTTGAAAATTGTTGTGAAGGAATGTTATCACAATTTTGTGTAGTTTGTTGTTACGTCATTATGAATGGTTTTTGTGGTTTATGTTCTTGTGAAAATGTTGCCTCATGGGTTAATCAGTCTCATCAGCTGCTTATAAATATTTCAATTTAAAATATAAACGTTCAAGAATTTTCATTTCTTTTCTTGAGGCTATACAGAATTCTAGCTACCATATGTTGAGGTATCCATGGCAATCAACATTAATTCTGTATAATGTTTCTAATTTTAAATGTTTGTTTGGTAATATTTGCTAAATTTGAAAGAAGTTAGATAATCTTCATCCATTTTCATCTGAGGTGCAGAACATTTCACTGTAATCTGCTACCCTAGTTATAAAAAAGTTATTATAATTTGATGGATTATTGCTCTAAGCACTAATTAAAATATCGGAGCACCTGTCAGGCCAAATGGTACTACGATTGTAAGAGGTTAGAGATTGTTGATACATGATCAAAAAGATGATTTATCTAACTATGCATTTTTAATCCCATTTAATTGCTTAACATAATTGGCATCTAGGTTTAGATTTTTTTGAACACTTCAGAGTAGGATTACATCTTTAAAATAGGAGCTTTAGTTCAAGTTTGCAGTAAGTCTTTAATTGGCCAATTAAAGTGTGTTATGAAGTTCTTACATGTTATATTAGAATCTATACACTCTGATCAACTGATCTAAGAGTTAAGATGAGTTTCTGGATTTTTTTTCACTCAAAGATATTGCTGAGTTTTCTACTGGCGCCAAGATAGTGGCAGTAACCGTGTTGGAAGTTGTTTTCTTTTGATAGTAGATTACTGTTGATACCCTAGGCAGGTTCTATGGAAATCTCTTATCAATAGTAATAGATCAGTGATGATCTAGTCTTGTTGCACCGGCTAATTGTTTTTGTATGTTTTTTGTTGCATAGATAATTTTAATGTTGTTCTTAGACTATTTTGATGCTTGAAGTATTCCTGGTATTTAAAACAGATAAGATAAGATTGTCACTCTCTTACTTCTGTTGCTTGATTTTTTGTCTTTTACTTTATTTTATTTCTTTGGCTTTTATTATGGAACAGACATTGAGCAGACAGTTGTTTCTTTTTCTTTTAGGCATATTTCTGAGAAATTAAGTGCGTTTTAATAATATTATTAATTGACATTATTGCCAGTTGTGTTTTCTTGATTGTCATATATTAGAGCATTTTCTGTCTAAGTAATCTGATATATTTGAATGTGATATGGTATACTTAGAAGTATTCTGAGAGCTGGGATTTTTTGTTCCATGAAATGGTGAAATTTCAGATTTACTGTTTCATTTCTGGAGTTCTTTTTGTCTGTCTTGGTACAAATTATAAATTCAGTTTCAGACAGTTTGTCTAAGCACTTAGCTTTTAATCAGTGACCATTTCGGCATTGAATTAAATATGAATGGAAAATGTATTTCTGGCTTATAATACGGTGGTAAATTTATTATGATGAATGCTGAGAAAAGAGTCTAATTGTCTCTTCATTGGAATTTACTGGTGCATCATGGGTAACTTTTTAATTGGGCTGAAAAAAAACCTAAAATTTCTATTGTTATTAATTAAGAACTTTACCAATTCTTGTCAAATTAGAAAATTTCTTTTATGTGTTTCAGAACATCTTCAATATACAGTGTTATAGATAACATTGTCATGCATTAGTGGTAATTCCTATCTAATTGGGTTCAAAAACTTCTTAAGATTTTTTCGTGAAAAAAGTCTTTAGACTACTATTGTTCTATATCCCAATGGTTTTTATTTGTAAATTGTTTTCTATTGCCTCCTGTTGGTTTTATTTAACCTAGAATGATATTTGTTAATGAAATCAATATTTCACCATGATGTTACGATGCTTCATGGTGTTTTGTGTTACTATGTCAGTCAACAATTTCAAGGATGAGTTCACATCTGATAACAGTGTTTCTATGATATTTCTTGTGAGGTATATTCTCTGCTACCTTCATGTTATTTATTAATCTCTGTCTATTTGGCAGCTCACTTGAGCCATTGGAATTCAAAGCAAGCTATCATGGTTTGTAGTTTGACTTCAAGTTGAGCAATTTTGGTTGCTTGAAGATGAGTAATTTAAGTCCCAAAATACTAAGTTGTGCTAGTTGTGGAACTTCATTACAATAAGTCCTTTTCTTTTGGGGTACTTACTATGTATTATAAAAACCTCAGTTGACTATTCAGTCTCCTTACAGAGTACAGGAATGTATGATCATAAAAAATCTTCAACCAAGTGAACCTCAATGAAAACATCAAGATAAATACTATTTATTACCTCACTGCTGATTTATTACCAGAATCTTAAAACATTTTTTCACCTGATATAATTGGTGGTCTTTTAGTATACTAAAGTACAGTATTCCTGGTATGTTTCTGAATCAGATTTAGGTAGGCTGTGTTAACCATGAGGATTAGAAGATAATACATGTTCTTGTGTATGTCATTCTTGATCTGCATACATTTAATACTACAGTTTAATCTATATTTCCATTTTCTTTCCAGAAAAAAAGATGTTTTTTTCATGCTGCTCCAAAACTAATCAATTGGATTTGCCATTGACACATATACATGTATTATGTTCTGTTTTCTTTAACTGGAGTTTTCTTCATAATGGTTCATAGCATGTTATGCTTGTTCTTAGTCTATTGGCCAGTTTTGTCCACTTTTTAAGGCAGACTTATTAAATAGTTGTACAACTGTTGTGTTCACTATGATGAAAGTTCTGTTTAGGATCTTGCTAATTGTAATACAGCTGTGTGTCTGTCTGTGTTATGCTATTAAAATGTGTATTTAAGGAAAAGGAGACTTTTCCAACACTTCAGCAGAAATTAATGATTTGGGCATGTTGTAATGCATGCATGCTGCACGGATGTCATGCTATTAGTGAATTTAGTGTTGCATCTCTGTACAAAAAGTTCATATTTAGGATTCCAAACATGATTCAACATGCTCACAGTTCTCTGTGAATCTTGAATATAACAGAACCCATTTCACCATAAAATATTTGTAACACATTCTTGCATGTAACAAGAGACCTTACATTAAACTTGTGTTGTTAATTAATTCATTAATTATAATTGTTACAAGGATAATAATGAATGTGTTCTGTTTTTTATGATGATGATGGATAGCTTGTTCCTCCTAATTTACTATAGTTTGTCAATGCCATCGTAACAAGAGGTTTGTCTTCCAGTCTATAATTGTTTTAATAGGTTACTTGTGTTAAATGAGCCCACTGTTCTGGAAGTTCTTGTTTAATTGTCCAAGAACAGTAATTGATGTATTTTTGTAATTGATTTATTTTTACAAATGGTACAAGTACTTATTCTAATGTTGTTGATTTATGGAAACATTGTGAAACATTAATACAAATCTTAAGATGTCACATTTGTTTGCAGTGTGCTCATTTCACTGAAAAGGTTTGCACCAACATGAGTACTTTAAATATTGCTCAAGATTTTCTTGTGTTAAAGTTTTCATTTCTCAATCCTCTTGGTTTAATTTTTGGTTTAAACATATATAATTGCCCATATTTACATAAATAGTTATAATCACAGATATAAAAAACAATAACCATTAACGGTGAATGCCTTTGTTAAAATTATTGTCGTAATACACAAATGAGTTTCAGAAAGTGTGTATTATGATTGAGTAAAGCTTTTATATTAAGTTTTAGTCAAGATATTTTTAATAAAAATTAGGCCGCCAATACAAAAACAATGCATTCAGTCACCATGAAATTATTCAAACTTTGACAGTTGAGAAAAACGGACAATATATGGCAGTAAGTTGGGATGAGACACAAGTTTTATTACTTAAGCACAGTTTTTACCATAGATGTTAATCCCAATTTATCTCTGTAAATAGAAATTTATTTTGAATTTTTGTTGGTTTGCAAAAATGAAACGCCAATAATACTTCTATCATATTTCTTTTATAATTTAAATGCTCTTTGTAGGTAGGGGGTTCCTTTCGGTTAAATTTGTGTTTTACATGTTTGCTATTGGTTTGTTTATGACTGCCTCTTGCAGTTGTTTTTCCTGACTGTAAAGCATTGATGAAGAGCTCTTTAACATTACATTGTAATGAACTGTTCAAAATAGAGTGAGAGAAATCTGGTATAACAATTTATGATTGCAAAAATTCTCACCCTTTATCTTAATAAACATGAAATTTTGTGCTACATTTGATTAGATGTTGCAGCAAGTTTTCTTGATTTTTCTTGTCAATGAAAATGTGCTGCCAATCCTTATGATGGTAGAAAAAAATGTTAGATTTTTTAAAAGCTCTATGTTACTATACTTCATGTCATGTAGTGATTTAGTGATAATGTTGCTGTAACATTTCATTTAGCTTGTTTTATCAACTCATTGCTTCAAGTATTTACCTTTTTGTATTGATTAGTTCTTTGACTTTTAAGAATTTACTAGTTCAGGGATGTATTTTCACTGCATCTATGTATTATCTACTGTTTTCTGGGTAAATATGTTCTACTGTTTTACTATTGGGACTAGCAAAATGGATGATCTTAGTAGCTGAAGGGTTTAAATGAAGGATCCTTTTCTTCTCAATTTTAGCATTTGTGACATAGAATTGTAAAAAAAACCCATATGATTTTGCAATAATGTAGGTGGTCCTTATATGTGAACTTAACTGTTCTTGTTTAAAGGATAACATTCCATTTTGTCTTTGCCTTTAATTATACTTTTTATACCCTGATTGGCTGAAAAAATGTTTCAGGTTTTTTTATATATAAACAATGATATATGAAGACAACTTATAAGGATATACTGGAAAAACAGTTATAATAGTGTTGTATTGAACGATAAATTTACTAAATGTAGTTTTAAAGTCATTAATTTTGACATTTTGTTTATAGAATATGTTTGTTTATAATTTCAGGGTGCTGTTTTGTTACATTTTACACAAGAAAGTCTGCATTAGATGCACAAAACGCCTTACATAATATCAAAACTATGCCTGGGGTAAGTTGACATCTCCTTTTTATTGATATTTGAGTATAATTTATAGAACTCTAGAATTCTCGAACTTAAAAGAGGGCTGGGAGGGAGATATAAGGGACAGTATGTATTAGAGGGTTAATGTATCAAAGTTACTATTTCTACAAAGGGAAAAGCAAAACAAAAAACAGAGAGGAAAGGAAAACAAACAGGGTACAGCAACCTGCCATTCTACTTTAAAATAATCATTAGATATTTCTGTTATATATGTATACTTTTAACTACAATTATAACAACTTGTACATGTTCAATATCAAGATATAAAACATGTCACCTTGAATATAGAGTAAAACACACATGTCTCTGTTAGAATTATGAACATATTACCATTTGTTCCTCCAAAAAAATAATTTCAAAAATGGCACCAAAATAATTCAAAGCAATGTTAATGATTTCTTCTTTATTTTTTTATTGTTTTTTTTGTTCCATTGGAACAGTAGCAGTGATTGCACTTCTGTGCAAAAACATTAACACTGTGTATAAGACTTGTTTTCTACTTTACTGCAATTTTTGTCTGTTAACTCTATAATTACGTGGATTGATTAGTTAAAGGAAACACATGAAAAAGTAGTAAGTTGTTTCAAATTGATATCAAGAACAGAATTTACGGAACCTGGTTCTCTTTACAAAATTATGTTTCATTCAATTCCCTCCATGTTAAAACTCTGAAATTGTTTATTTAACAATTTAAGGATAATTTCATCCATTCAGTAATGGTGTAGTGATTTCTAAATACACCCATACTCTGTTTAATTAGCATACTTTTTTTCAATTAAAAATCTCTCTTCCGATGCTTTTTGCACTCTTGATTGGATTGAATCCTGAAAATAGTCTGTGGGGAATTGTTATTTTTGCTTTAATAAGAAATTCAGTTTGCGTACAGATCTAAGAAAATGGAAATTTTGTAGGTCTTTGACATTTAGTGCCGATGTTTATTGCTGTAATTTTGTATGGTAGAACAAAGTGCAGGAAAAGAAATTATTCTGTAATTACTGTATATACAAGAGAAAATACGACTTTCTGATGGTTTATGGGTTAAATCTTGACAAATGGCTAATTGAGATTGAGTCCAGATATAGTGGTCAGCCATAATATTGTGTTGACCTTCGTCATTAATCTTTGACCTGCCTCCATTTTTTTCTGTGTTAGGTTTAATTAATAGCCATAAATAGTGATGGATGTTACAGTGAAAATAATGTAGCAGGGCTATGCTGGCATTGGTCTTCTTACATGTACAAGATTGGCATTCATTTTTTTTGTTCCTGGAAAGGCTAAATTTCTGGATAGAGCTGTTTATCAACTACTAGGCACATACTTTCATCAGTGACTGACAACTGCCTTACATGATGAAGAATTTTTAGAAGGAGAGAGAATGACAGTAGAAATAATTTCATGACCAAGCTCCACAAAAGTAGTCCTGGCCCGAGAATAGTATCCGAGACCTCTCGATCTGTAGAGTTGCTAGTTACCAACTGAGCTAGCACTGGGCAGCCTTTGGCATTCATTTATATTGGCTTTTAAATCTTATCTTGCCCAACTAGGAAATGCTCTTACTTTAAACTATTGTATGAGTGAGAGTTTTTAGGACTGGTCCTGAAAGTCAGAATTTTAGGACCTGAAAATGAGTTTTCAGATTTAGAAGTAGTTGAGCTTTCACCTGTCTGATGTATGACAAAAGTAAATATTTCTATTGATAGCTAAGCAATACAAAATTAGTTTGCCGTACTAAGAAGTGACCCAAGACATTCCAAACATTATTCTTTATGGCACTTGAATGAATGGCATTTTTAAAAGCCAAGTTAAAAGCCACCTAATGTCTGGCCATACTATGCTCTTTAACTGAATTGGACATAATGTCCAATTCAGTTAAAGAGCATAGTATGGCCATCCATTAGTATATACATACTAAAGGTTTCAAATTCCAATGTATGCGTGACACATTGCTTGGCCAATCATTGAGACATAATTCTAGGTTCCAAATTCACTTACACACTAATAGCTGTGTGGCCAAGTATTTATACCAAGTGTAATAGGTTCCAAATTTCATGAGATTTTATGTGTCAGTCATGCTTCCAAATGCTTTAATTGAAACCCTCCTGCTTTAAAAGCTTTTACATATTACATACCAATATAAATCATCATAATTATTACATTCATTATATTGTACATTGATTGACAGTTCCCGCTTACAGACAAATGTGTGAAAACTCCCACTTTCCTCCACTTTGTTGATTAACATCGCTCAGATTTAACTGATGCCAAACTGATTTGTGATCTTTAAATTAAAGCTGCAAGACTTTGGGTGATGTTTTCTTTAAAAAGATTAAAATTTTAAATTAAATTTGTCTGTGTTAAACATGATGCTATCTGAATAAATACGATTGTGTCTTGGTGTTTTTATTTGTTCACATATTCATTCCTGGTTGAGCTTTTTCTCATTTCTACAAGGTCGTAATAATTTGTCCTTGACTGAAAAAACTTGTTGAAGCATTCTTCCAGATAAAGTTAACATAATAATCTTCCGCTTAGACATTTTAATGTTCATCATAACTTAGCTAATGAAATGATTATAGTAGGAGAGTAGGTGTGGCCAAGCTGTAACATTGTCTGCCTGTATTACGGTCCATTAATTGTAGTCTGTGCCATGTGATGGCTGCTGGTTTTGTGAGCTGACTTGCAGACCCCAACTCGTTTATAGCTGGTGTATTTATTAAGTTAGGAGGCACTGCTAGGTGTTTTAAAGCTTGGAAATCTGGAAATACTTACATTTTATGATGGCTAATCAGTTGGAAGTTTTGGATTAACTTAAATTATAATAAGCTGCCCTCGATTGCGTGATTGCTTCATTCACACACTTGAGTTGAAAAAGTAATGGTTTAAGCCAAAGAAATACAAATTTAATTCTTCTTTACTTCCTCGTAGAAAAAAAACAACCAAAAAAAGGTTATGAATGAAGTTAAAACAAAGATCAGAGATGTTGTACTATAAAACATGTGTTAATTATAAAAACATCTGAGGTGTAATAATGTGGTTTAGTTCTAGGCAATGTTATGTGTTTGGGTTGGTATTGTAAGTCAATTTCTACCAAATTGTAACATTGTAAACACATTAAGTTGTCTTACAAGAATCTTGTTCTATAAACTCCACAACTTTCAACTGATGATTAGCACTTTTTATGAAGTTTTCTATATACACATGAAAGTCACGTAAATGAGTTAGTTGATTGACTTTCTGCAATTTGAGAAGGTTGTTGTTATTTGACAAGCTTAAGTGACTATCCCAGAACCACACGTGGTGTTGTGATGTTGATGAGAGGCTTGAAGCAATTTTCAGAGAGTAATGCAAATTTTCATACAGAATTTGTCTGTAATGAGAGAGAGTCGTATGATGACATCTAATTTTTGTTCGTCATCATTGTTGTTGTCATTGTCATTGCTAAATGAGTTACCATGGTAATTAGATATTGTTTCTCATGTTGCAAGGTGTGAATGATGCTTCATTGAAAGATGTATGCATTTTGTATGATAATTTGTGAGGTATAATTCAAGGACTGGTTATTTTATTCATACTCTCTATGTTCCATGTCTGCCTCCATTGTTTGATAATTGGCAATTATTTTCAGTGGCATAGACAACTTATTGATAGTTGCCCCTTGTGGGAGAAAAATGATGATCTCATTATGACCTTGTGTCTATGTTCAGTTTACTAAATGTATTGTCGAGGAGAAGTTATTATTTTCTTAGATTTTTTGTGGCTGATCCCTTTAGACTGTTTTAATTGAATTTGTTATTAATTACCATGTAGATGTCCCAGAAATAGGAATAGACTATGGTTTTATTTCTCAAATATGTTTAAATGGCAGACTTTTTTTCCTTATATGTAACAGGTTTTACAGGCTCCTTACCTAAATTTCCCCCAAATTCAGAGTTTATCTTTAATTTTTGTTCCCTTATCTATGAAATTGCGATAAAATTCTCCCAAATGTTCTATATAAAGAAAGGCCCTAGGCCCCTTCCCCAAATACTGAAAAAAGCCCTGAATGGCATTTTGTGATGAAGTTTATGATTGTTTGTTTGTTTGTTGGGTTTAACCCCATAGCAACACAATGTATAGGTCATATAAAGGCGGTCAGTCAATCTACCCACGCCTTCTGGAAAGGCTAAATCTCTGGATTTAGCTGTTAACTAACTACTAAGCGCATACTTTCATCAGTGACTGACAACTGCCCTACATAATTAAAAATCATTGGTAGGAGGGAGAATGGCCGTAGAAATAATTTCATGACCAATCTCCACAAAAGTAGGCCCTGCCTGGGAATCGAACCCAAGACCCCTCGATCAGTAGACATGTGCTACCTACTGAGCTTGCCAGGCCGCTTCAGTTTATGATTGACAAGATCCTTTAAATACATTTATAATTTGAACTGCACATAATTAAGGGTTTGTTTATTGCTAAACTTCCGGATAGGTGAAATGACTTGCATGTTGCAATTATTCAAGAAATCAGAAAAGGGCATGAAGGCAGAAAAGGAAGCAGAGCACAGCAGCTGGTTAATGTTTCTATGTACATGTAAATATTTCTGCATTAGGAGGACCAAAAATGGAAGCCAGAGATAAAAGGGCATGGTGCTGTGCCTTGATTTTCTGTTTAAGAATATTCACTAATACAGCTTTAAAATGTTTGCAAAAACCCAACATGAATTAGCACCATTTCCAATTTTTGTGTACTATACCAGCAACTTTTGCTTATTAAGCTTGTAGTTGTGGTTTGGCAATGGTAATGATGTTGAAATGGTATCCATGACTTGTGTTACCCTAAATAGAGACATAATTGTATTGGCTTATTTACTTGGCTATGTAATTTACTAGCTGTCTATGATGAGGAGAGAAAATCAACCAATGGTTACTTACCTTTCCTGATTAAGGAAGTATAATCTTTTCTTGTTCTCTATATCGGTGGTTTGGAAGTAGACATTATTGTGTCACTCAGTCTGGGTAATTGGTGTTCTCAACCTTGGGATATTTATTGAGGTGAAAAATGCTCTTAGTACTCTTGAGATATTTTTTCTTGTCTTTAGTTTGTACTGGTAGTTGCTCTAGTCTGTTGTGTAATTTGTAGTTTGCTGGTTTGGTTTATTTGGAGTGAACTATCAATTACCTTGTGGATAGAAATAGGGCCATTGATTTGAAATTCAAGAGCAAAATAGGTTTTGTGTTTTGCTTTACTTTCGTCCCTCCCCATTTTCTCTCCCTCTCTTTTTCTCTCTCTTTTGTTCATTGTTTGGCTTCAATATCTTATAAAGGATAGTATTTGTAGTCTTACTATTATATGTTTGATTTCTATTGCTTTTGTCTGTATTCTATGGACTTTATGCAATGATGGTACATTCTAACATAGGCACGTGCGTTTTCACTCTTTATTTAATGTGACGTCATCTATGCTTTATTATTCAACAAAATATAGCTCGTGACGGCTGTTGAAATTTTACTCCCCACGTTAAATGCGCAAAGCCGAAAATGGCGCCCGAGTTTATAAGGGTTGACTTTTACAATTTGGTTTCTATTCTATAATTAAGATTTTAATATTTTTTGTTCGGAATAAGAAACACCTATCCGTGAGAATTGTGTAAATAAATGCTATTTTCGGCCTTTGCACTGGGGTGGATTTCAACAGCATGACGTTTCTGACAGTTAAAAATAGTTCTATAAATAAATCTTTTCTACGGATGTATTTTACGATGTTAGAATCGAAATAACTTACAGTTGTCTATATTTTGTTGTCTAATAAAATATAGGCACTCGTTTGATGCGCTTATTAAATCACTCGTGCTAAAGCACTCGTGATTTAATCATATGCGCATCACAACTCGTGCCTATATTTTATTAGACAACAAAATATAGACAACTGTAAGTTACTTCTTAAATAAAGTTCTGCTTAAAAGACCACCTTGGTTATCCTGAAACCATTTCATTTTTTGACAATTTTTACACCTGAAATACTTAAATTGATGAGAAAAAATGTCCTGATATAAAGACCATTCTGATATTGAGACTACTGATTTTGATTGTCCTAATAGAAAATTACTGTTTAAACTTTAATCAATGCATAAAACTGGCTGAAATCAAATCGCAGCCATAGTAAATGCTTAGCATTGGTAAAACACCTTGAATCCAGAGATTTATGATTTTGATGACAATAAAGGGATGTAGAAAAAGGGGCAAAAGGCATTGCTACATTATAACTTAAACACCACAAGTATGACTTTGCTTCAAGTATGACATTTCTGACCTATATTTTTCTTCATGAACATTTTCCCACCAAAACATTCCACCATACTCTATATACTGTCTGCCATTGTTGACGGTTTTAGATATAAATATATACATATCTCACATAGGATTGATGCATCCATGTCATGTCTAATGATATAGACTACAGAAGGAAGAATAAACTATGAGATGATATTATGTGTTAACATATTTTCTGTGTTGTTTATTTCTGTGTTATATGACATTCTACAAATTGTTTATGTCTCAACATGGATGAAATATTATTTTTCTGTTCAGTTTGGCTTCATTTCTTGAGACTATGTGAGATTTAATTTTGGACGTCCTTGAAATTATAATGTGTTTTGTAGTCTAGAAAGGTGGTACCTTTTGGTTTTTTTATTGGGTTTAAGGCTTTGTCAACACAAATTATTGTCATTTTTATAGTGGCCAGCTCACCTAACCAGTACTCACTTATCCTTCCTTAAGGTCAATGACTTTTCAAAATACATATAAATTGAGAAAAAATAAAAACTATTGTCAAATTTTGCCCATTTGGAACTCTATATTGAAATCCTGCAGGAAGCTTACTGCACCAGGGAGTCACCGAAAATTTCCTTTGTGAAACAATACTCCAAATATAGAATTTAGGTATGTTAATACCTAGGTTTTTGCCCCAATATGCTATGCCCCAGATTTTGAATCTAGTGTCCTGAAGTGATTGGTGGTTCCCTTGGTAAGATGATGTAAAATGACCTTAATTTGTGTTGACAAGGCATTGAACCTAATAAAAAAGATAATATTGATAATGGTACTCTCTCACACTATTTCTATGTTCATAATTTTCCTACTTAGTGTTTTTGATTCGTAACAAATCAGAATGTCATGATTCTTTTAATGAAGTCCTGATTGAAATGGTTATCTCCTTGCATATGTCACTCTACTCCAATATTTCTTATGTACTTTAAGATTGTGTATCAAAGTTTTCCATTGGAAGAAAATGATATTGTCTGACAGCTCATGTCAAATAGTTGACTTCTATTTGATTTTGTAATTTGTTACAAATCAACATTTCATGCTCTTTCTGATTAAATCATTGCCTTTTCTTTGTTCAGCAATTCAAGAGAAATCATACTGATGAAGTTACTTGAGCTTTTTTTACTAGAAAAACAATGTGTATTCATTATTCATTTGTTAGTTGAACCTGAAATTTCTTGATTGGAATCCAATGGATTTTGAATGTGGGCTTTACTCTGTTGAAATGTCAATTTCACTTTTTTATAAAGGCTTTGTGTGCTTGAATTTTTAAATTGTTTTTATTTGTGTGACTCCATTGCAATGTTCATAATCTTTGGTTGAAAAGTAGAATATTTAGAGTCAATTCTCCTTAACAAGTGTTTGTCATTATATTTGTCAGGGTAATAATGTCCTATGTAAAAGGGGACAGTTCACAAGCTCTGTTTGTTGTGAGCCATTATGATTCAGATTTGAAGTTTTTTCTTCATGACAGTTTTTTTATTGTTTGTTGTTGAACCTTTTGGGTAAGTGTGAGATAGATGTACTCTAGAACTCATGTTCCAAGATGAAAACCTCTCAAGTTCTTCTTTTTGATATCTGTTTGTGGTATCTCTTTTATAACAAAAGTTTAAAAATCTAAAAGCATCTCCCTCTTTGTTTTTTGGCTGTGTAGAAGGTGTGTGTATTTGACAGTGGCTGTTCCTCATATGTTTGCTTACATCTTTTTGTAAGTGTTGCCTAAATGTCACTTAACAAGTCTGTAAAAAGAGGAGGCACATGTCCATGTTTGTTACATCCTTGCAAGCATAATCTGACAAATCCATTAAACAGAACTCGCTTATAAAACAATACTGATGAGACTTAGTATCAATACAACTATCTTGATTAAATCAGGATCAAACTGAACATAATAATGTCTTGTCTGCTGTTTAGTTAAGATATTGGCAAGGCTAACTAACAATGTCTGCCTTGTGGCATCTTATGTCATGATTGATATATACAATGCTCTCCAAAAGTTCTTGGACGTATGAAATTTTGAGAAAAACTGATAATGCATGGCACAAGCTTTTTACAACAAATTTTACTCTTTTTGATACTGTGTTTAACTCCATGTCACACAATTTAGGTCATTTAACAGCATCCAGAGCACCTAGCTTTCCTTGACCCCTGTCTATAACCAGTATTCACCTACCCTTTCACAGGTGAACAACTTCTCCATATACCTTATTTTTAGAGGAAATTAGACATTATTGTCAAATTCATGGAAGGGTATATTTACCTTCCTGGTTGGAATTAGAAATCCCAGAACAAAACCAACTGTGTTACCGACCAGGGTTCATAAATTTTACTATTAATTTAAACATATGAGTTAACATATTGATTAGTTAATTACGCATATATTGGGATTTGCTCAGATGACACTTGGTTTCTTTTTTTTCATGTGTAAATGTGAATTGGTTTCTCCTAGAATCAAGGTTTTGTGTCCTAGGACTTTAGGACGGCTCTGTAAAACATTATGTTGTGTTAGATCTATGATGGAGTTGTTGGACCAAGCTGTCTTACTCATTTTTATAGACTGTAATTTACTGGTAGATGATACAGATTAGAAACAACCCCTCTGACTCTTCAGAGAAAGAAAAAAGGAAAACATGATTGGTCTGTAATATTTCATTATTGAGAAATTCTTGATTTATTGTGAAATTTGGAAATTTATGAAGAATTTTGGGTTAAATAATGATGATGATGCCATATAGATGATTTATAATTGCTATTTTCTGATAGACTTGTACATTTCTCTAAATTTTCTGAAATTCAGAGAAAATTAGACATTAATAGATAATATTAGGTTATATTATGTATTTTGCCATATTGGCCATGAGATGATTTCATTTACCCCCAATGGAGAATGTAGACATTTCTCCGTGATTTATTGCATCCAGTAAGCATCAGTGATATTTACTATTCTTGCTCTCTGTCATTAGACAATTTTGGTATTTTCTGGAACTTCCATGTAAAGATGAGGATAGGCTTGGAATGAAATATTAGTTTTTTTTCTGCAGAATATATACAATGGCTGCAGGAATAATGATGCTCTCTGATCAAATATGAATCAAACTCTAGTTATTGGATGGTTAAGTATGCATCTTTCTTCAAGATGTCTTGTAACCAGTATTTGTCAGTCCTGTATTGATATATATTGTCTACATAATGAGCCTGGAAGGCTCTCCATTTGGCTGCCTCAACAATCTTTTATTAGTCTTACTCACTTATTTTTATGTTTTTTATTATTTAATATGTTTCTTCTACATTTGCTGAATTTTTATAACATTTTGCAAAATACTATGCTATTTCTCTGAGTTTCTATGGCTTTTCACTGTCTTGGCCTCAAAATCTGTAGATTTCAAATTTTAATTATTTTCAGCAAATATACTTATTAATTATAAAAAGAAAAGTAACTGAAAAAATAACAATTATAGATGTGTTTTTTCCTTATTTGATCTTATATTTTTATGTGCAACTTGTTATAATGCAATATAAGTTGAGGCTTCACAATTTATGACAAATGATGTATTGATCAAGTTAATCATTCAAAATTATCCAATTATGGGAAACTCAGATTTTACTGTTTTAAATCAGTTGGAATCAAATTAGATTTTCAATGTTTGGCATTTCTGAAACTTTTGTGATGTTTTTTTGTCTAAAATGGCTGGTTGCCAAGATTATGATGATGAATTCATTTTGGTACCACTGTCTTTATTTACTTGATTTATTTGAAAACAACATATTTTACATATCTCGGAGTATTATAATTTAATAACACCAGCTTGTCCTATCATTAAACTGTTTCTTCTTTTGTGGGTTATCTAATCAGACGTGCAGTTTACGTTTCTTTGTGTACATGATATTTATAGAAATACTATTTATATTACTTTCGTATGATTGGTGCATTTATTATAAGTCAGAGATTTCAAAAAAGTGGATAGAAAATCTATTCAGGTTCTATCATGCATTGATTTAAGCAACACATGCCAGAATCTTGATATTTGACTTGTTGTGGCTGCCAATTCGTGTATGGCAACTTCATACCACTAAGTTATTACAGTTGGGGCTGAAATGAGGTCAAGGACAAACTGACTAAAACCTAATCTATAATTCTCAGCTGACATTCTTACTTATTTTATATCTGACAAGCTTGCAGTAAAGGTCACCATCAGCTGACCTTTGCTATTACAATACTCATGATGCAACTTACAATTAATCCTCCAATCACAGACCATGGATGGCATGCAGAGTCACTATCCATCATGGAAAATCCAATCTAATTATTAAAGTTCAAAATTTTACTGCTATTAATAGTGTTTTGTCTAGATAAAAGCTATGCAATGATTGGTCAACCCAAAAAGCATCTGCACTTGACCCCCCTATGCTAAGATTGTGGTCCAAGAAAACCACTTCTGAGTTAGTACCAAAACTTTCAACAGGGCAACAAAATATTGCACAAAAAATAAAACGAAAGCATTAATCAGATATCACTTATACAACAGCTTTTCTAACCATAAATTCATAAATTTGATTTTAAAAAAAATGAATCTCTCTAATTCATTGCATGATTTTTACACTCTCTTCATTAATTCATCTCTGCCATTTTACTGACATATTAAAATCATGGTTATCAAATTAAGCAATATATTTTGTGACAAAGGGTATATTTTTAAGAGAAACAAGATGTACTGAGTTCATCAAACTTTATAGTTTCTTTATTATTTATTCTTGCAGTGATTTATCAAACTTTATTGATAATATTAATACACAAGCTCTTCACCAATCCATTTTCTGCCTAATTAATTGATTTACCAGACGTTTTCCTATTCCAATGACATAAGTTTACAGTGCCTCAAATTTTGGTCATATTGAAAATATCTCTGTACTTTTTGATGTGGTGTCTGCAAACTAACTTTGTTTCAGACCATACTCTTTAATTTTTGCTTGCATTATTCTGATTGCCTATACATCATTTTTGTTGCACTGTGCTGTTTGCCCATATGTCTTATTTTGCTTGAACTTGGTTGTTTGCCTATACTTTATCTTTGTTGCCCTTAGTTGTTTGCCCATACTTTATCTTTGTTGCCCTTAGTTGTTTGTCCATACTTTATCTTTGTTGCCCTTAGTTGTTTGCCTATACTTTATCTTTGTTGCCCTTAGTTGTTTGTCCATACTTTATCTTTGTTGCCCTTAGTTGTTTGCCTATACTGTATCTTTGTTGCCCTTAGTTGTTTGTCCATACTTTATCTTTGTTGCCCTTAGTTGTTTGTCCATACTTTATCTTTGTTGCCCTTAGTTGTTTGTCCATACTTTATCTTTGTTGCCCTTAGTTGTTTGCCTATACTTTATCTTTGTTGCCCTTAGTTGTTTGTCCATACTTTATCTTTGTTGCCCTTAGTTGTTTGTCCATACTTTATCTTTGTTGCCCTTAGTTGTTTGCCTATACTTTATCTTTGTTGCCCTTAGTTGTTTGTCCATACTTTATCTTTGTTGCCCTTAGTTGTTTGCCTATACTTTATCTTTGTTGCCCTTAGTTGTTTGCCTATACTTTATCTTTGTTGCCCTCAGTTGTTTGTCCATACTTTATCTTTGTTGCCCTTAGTTGTTTGCCCATACTTTATCTTTGTTGCCCTTAGTTGTTTGCCCATACTTTATCTTTGTTGCCCTTAGTTGTTTGCCCATACTTTATCTTTGTTGCCCTTAGTTGTTTGCCCATACTTTATCTTTGTTGCCCTCAGTTGTTTGCCCATACTTTATCTTTGTTGCCCTTAGTTGTTTGCCCATACTTTATCTTTGTTGCCCTCAGTTGTTTGCCCATACTTTATCTTTGTTGCCCTTAGTTGTTTGCCCATACTTTATCTTTGTTGCCCTTAGTTGTTTGCCCATACTTTATCTTTGTTGCCCTCAGTTGTTTGCCCATACTTTATCTTTGTTGCCCTTAGTTGTTTGTCCATACTTTATCTTTGTTGCCCTTAGTTGTTTGTCCATACTTTATCTTTGTTGCCCTTAGTTGTTTGTCCATACTTTATCTTTGTTGCCCTTAGTTGTTTGCCCATACTTTATCTTTGTTGCCCTTAGTTGTTTGTCCATACTTTATCTTTGTTGCCCTCAGTTGTTTGCCCATACTTTATCTTTGTTGCCCTTAGTTGTTTGCCCATACTTTATCTTTGTTGCCCTTAGTTGTTTGTCCATACTTTATCTTTGTTGCCCTTAGTTGTTTGCCCATACTTTATCCTTGTTGCCCTTAGTTGTTTGCCCATACTTTATCTTTGTTGCCCTTAGTTGTTTGTCCATACTTTATCTTTGTTGCCCTTAGTTGTTTGTCCATACTTTATCTTTGTTGCCCTTAGTTGTTTGCCCATACTTTATCTTTGTTGCCCTTAGTTGTTTGCCCATACTTTATCCTTGTTGCCCTTAGTTGTTTGTCCATACTTAATTTTTCTGGAACAGCATTGTTTGTCTTTTCTTTTATGTAAATATCACAAAGCAACCTTATTAACCTCTCTTAATTTATTGGCATTTACAACTTATTGTTTATTTCTAATTTACTGTAAAATGTTTCTAATTGAATTAGGTACATCTGGCACAGAAGTGTTCAAAACAGTTTTATGAGTTTGGTTTGTCTTCAGGCTTTTGCGCTCTTAATATGTCCTGTGAAATTGTTAGACATGTTTATTTTTCTTTGAAGTGTTTGGTTACACATTAAAATTTATTTTTTTTATTGTTTGTTACCAATTTTTGGCTTGTTTTCCTGACAAATTTCTCTTGTTTTGTGCCCAATAACTATTTTTGTTCCAAGCATTATGCTCAATAACTTTTTTGTTCTAAGCATTACTAAAAAGTGTTTCAATGTTAGTTGGGATGACATGAACTTAATTGTTCTGAACTCACTGGTAAACAAGTAGGGTATGTGTTTTTAAAGTCTTCTGAATAATTTAGTGACAGTTTGAGCAGGTTCAATTGGTGGGGCATATTTTTTGGAGCTTGGACCTGAAATAATTATACCCCCTCAGCACCTATTTTACAGATTTGATTCAAACTTAAAACATATATCAGATATCAGGCAGATAACTATGTGCATATCCAATTTTGGTTACAAGCCATTGATTTTTGGCAGAGTTATGGCCCATTGATGAAAAATCTGGTCTGCTCATTTTCTCAGCAACCAATTTCTTGACTAAGAATGGTTGAGGCTATTTAATCACATTCATTGATAGTTCTAGTTTATATGGCCATTCACTCATCTACCCCTGATTCTAAGATAAAGTATAAGCCTAGTTACTGGTTAACAGCTAAATCCAGAGATTAAGCTTTTTCTGGTATGGTGAGTAGGTGGACTGACTGCCATAGTATGAGTAAACAATGTATTGCTTCAGCATTAAACCCAACCCAAAAAAGAGAATATTTGACATCAGGAGTCATCTTGTCTGATTACTGGTTCCAAACTTGATTACTGGTTCCATGTTTTAGTTGAGAGTTAGAAGACAATTCCTGGCATTGTTCAGATGTCAATTATAATAATGATAATAGATCATACATGACGGGTATTTAATGTTCCTCTATTATACAGATTGCTCTCTATATAGGAGATTAAATTGGCAATAATGAACTATTTAGAATGTTTCCTTCATGTCTTGTGCCAAAACGTATATTTTGTGATTTAGGGTAAACACAATGCTCATTTCCTGTTTGGTATTTGGCTTCCTTTTCACAATATCATAGGAAACATACAAGATACTATTTTTTGTATTTCATTTCTTGTTACTTTGTCATATATGGCATTATGTTTCTAATATATTGCACAGGTTAATAGCAGCAATTATTGTCAAAAATTTGACCAAATTGTAACAATACAATACAAAAGATTTATTACTTAAATCTGTCATCAAACCATTGATTATAATTATGAGCTCAGACAAACAGATCTCCAGTTATTAATGTGCAAAGAATAAAAAAGGCCTGTCTAGTTGGGTCAGTCTGTAGCTTGCCTGAGTATAAATCCTCAGGTGATGGGTTTTATTCTAGCACACAACTTACATTTCTTTGTAGAATTAGGTCATGATATATTTTCCAAGGTCATTCAATTTCTTACCTCTGTACAAAGAAGGGGGGGTTTTCAGTCACTGGACAAATTATTTGCTCAGTACTTCATTTAAGGCTTATTTCCAGAGATCTAGGACTGTTTAGGAACTGTGAGTAGGTTAAATCACTGCTGTGATATGTGAAATAAAGCACAGTACATAGCCAAGATTATAACAGCCTTGTATGAAAGACATTATTTGTGGCAGTCTGTGATAGAAATGTCATTTACAACAATTTTATTGTCATTATTTTCATTTCAACAGTTTTCTCACTAATATTAAACTTCATTTTTTCCCTTGTACAAAACAACAAAGAGTGAATTTTGAAATTTATGTATGAATACAAAGCTTGTTAATGTTGAGACAGGGATTTTCATTGTTTTACATGTAGATAGAGTATATTTTCATTGTTTTACATGTAGATAGAGTATATTTTCATTGTTTTACATGTAGATAGAGTATATTTTCATTGTTTTACATGTAGATAGAGTATATTTTCATTGTTTTACATGTAGATAGAGTATATTTTCATTGTTTTACATGTAGATAGAGTATATTTTCATTGTTTTACACATATAGTATATTTTCATTGTTTTACACATATAGTATATTTTCATTGTTTTACACATATAGTATATTTTCATTGTTTTACATGTAGATATAGTATATTTTTCATTGTTTTACACATATAGTATATTTTCATTGTTTTACATGTAGATATAGTATATTTTCATTGTTTTAAATGTAGATAGAGTATATTTTCATTGTTTTACACGTAGATAGAGTATATTTTCATTGTTTTAAATGTAGATAGAGTATATTTTCATTGTTTTACTGTAGATAGAGTATATTTTCATTGTTTTAAATGTAGATAGAGTATATTTTTACCTCCTTGTTAGAGAGTCTCTGGCAGATAAGAATCGGTATTCTCTGTGGTAATCACTCAATATGTACATCAATTATGAGATATTTCAGACATGTGTTTTTATTAGGGGTGTAACAATACGGTAAAAACCGTATTGCAATATATTGCAATATGCAGAACCCGTATTGCAATATATTGCAATACGTACCAGTTTTTTGCTTGGACATGCAAAGCATCAATTAATGCATGTACCTCATCCTAATTTGATCAGCATAGCACGCACATGGTATTTTCAAATGATCTCTTATCCAAATGTTTGAATTACAAATGTAAAATGGTCAATATGTTAGAAAAATGCGTGGTTTGAAACAGACGATATTTTTCTTTCAATTGACTAAATGTCTAACATATAAAAGCACAGTAAGAGTATTTTAAGTATTCAATTCATTTGAACATTTGTTTAAACATTTAACTATCAGATTCTGATAAAAACAAGCAGTATGACACTTAACTACAAAAACCGGTCCAAGGAAAAACAAACCGGTTAAAAACCGTTAGAACTCGTATTGTAATATTAACCGGTATATCGGTTAACCGTTACACCCCTAGTTTTTATGGTACATGAAGCTCAAATGTTCCTGTTTTTAGACTTGCCTTAAGAGACATCCTGTTTTTTGGATTTAAAATAAGACTATTTAGCTTGAATGACCAGGTCTCTATAGATTTTGATTTATTAAAATGGTCCTTTCAGTCATTGGTTTTAATTTTCCTGAGCACAAGCCTGAATTATTATGAATCTTAAGTGCCTAGGAAAGCTGGTTAAGTGTTTTTGATTTGAAAATATTAACCAAATAATAAGATTTATACAACATGAAATTAAAAACCTTTTTTAATTACTTTTTTGCTAATGCAAAATTAAAACAGGGGTGTGAATTTTCCGCGGATCGGCGGATTTCCGCGTTTTCGAAAATCCCGGGGACGTTTTTTTGGAAACCGCGAAATTTCCGCGGAAAACATAATGGGGCGAAAATTTGAGGGCCGAAATGCGAACGGTTCCGCGGATTCCAATGAACGCCGTACACTAAACTTTCCGTGCGATGTTAAACGCAATTAAAAATCTCAAAAACCCTATAAGAATAAAAAATTTGCGTATCATAACCCAATTAAAAACTTCTTTACTCATAAAGTCTCGAAATCGCCGCGTATCGAACGTAAATAAAAAATCGAAACTGGTCAGATAAGAGATGCGAAAAATGAAACTACACGCGACAATTACATGCCAATTACATCTCATTAAAACCCAATTGTCTTTCACACGCACGAACGTAAATAAAAAATCGAAACTGGTCAGATAAGAGATGCGAAAAATGAAACTACACGCGACAATTACATGCCAATTACATCTCATTAAAACCCAATTGTCTTTCACACGCTGGGTGTTTAACTCGCCGACATATGAATGCACAAGGATGTCACAAAATCGATAATAAAGTCGCCGACTTATGATTACACGCACGATAACATCTCTATATACCTTTACCTATACACGTCAGAGTACATTGGAAATAGCGCATATATATTTTTTAATTGTTTGCAGCAATTAAATCAATATTAATCCTTTGTTTGAGGACAAATATGTTTTTGCAGTTTGAGCAGAAATTGAGGTAAACGATTTAAGACATGTGTCGGCATTTTTTCACACTTACTTTGTCGATGTTTGATAGCATACCAATGACATAATTGCAATGTCTCATTATGTAATCATGGAGTCTAATATAAATAAATCGTCATGAAAAATGTATTCTTAAACTAGCGTCACCTAATTTGTTAAATTGTATTATATATAAAACTTTATAAAAACGATATCGGCGATCCCAGGAAGTCATTTTTTCTTTGTTAAAGTTACTGAAGATAGTTGTCAATAACACCGTCTTGTGTAATTAAATTTTATAAATAGTGTTTTGTAATATTTTACAACAATTTTATAATATATAATTAATTCATCATGATGAATTATTGTCATATATTTTCGCGACCCACACCATCGTAAATTAAGTAAAACATTCTTAAATCTTCATAATTAATGTAATGTGTTGTTTTTCTTAATTTAGCAAACAGTGCCCCAGGAACCGACAAATTCGAACTTACGTTCCCGTTTTCTGGTGTTTGTTGATAAAAAATAAATGTCAAAATGCCAGACATTTTTTTTTACTTGCCAACAATTGTTTTGGTGTAGTTTTAAAAATGAAGCATAATTATATGTTTTTAAATTCAATTAAAATACTGAAGATGCTATCATAACTAAACTGTGTTTATCATTATCATTATGTAATTATGGTAATCGATGACAAAGAGTTAGAATAACCAAAAAGTTAGTTGAATTAAACAGTTTTTTTTATTGATCAGCATTTCAAATAACCAAATAACTGACTAGTTGTTATTTGATACAGAAAAGTTATTTTCAAATTAAGTCATTATTTTGTAGATTTCTCCACTCCTGTGAACTAAATTCTGGCGAAATCTTTGAAACATTTTCCTGCAATGTTCTGTCTCATTGGTCAAAGCAAAATTCTTCCAAACAAAACAGCCACCGTTGAAAGGGTTTTCGGCATTATGAATTCCATGTGAACTGTTTCATGCAGTAGGATTCGACAGTCTCTTTTGGATCCTCTAAAGAGGACATGTTGTCATTATAAGTCATTAGACAATAACCAGCTTGAGGCTGTTGTTAATTTCTTAAAGAACATGCATCTAATAGTAAGAGTCTGAGAGATCTTGCTTTGTTAAGTTCTGACAATCAAATTGGATGGAGAATAAAAACTGATGTCATTGTTTTGAATGCTTTTGTTACCAATTGACTTGACATTATATTTTCCCAATTTAAACCAAAATGCCGATAAAATTCCCAATTCTAGGGGTATGGGACATATTCCCAAAATAGTGGAAAAAACACTGGTGGTTGCTGTCCTAGTTACAATATCTTCAATAAATATTTTTAAGTATATTTGTGCATACCCAGTTCCATGTTTTTTTTATTAGTACTCAATTTATAGTCATATAAATGGAAAATACTCAATCCAGTAAAATATCTTGGAGTAAAAAAAAATTACGTGCTCTATTGGAAATGGCATTACTCAATTGTCTGGAAAACTGGGAGTAAATACCCAATACACCCAAACCTTATCTGTTCCTCTGCCAGTGTCTGTACTCAAAGAAATAAATGTATTTACTGTAATTAAAGTTTTGAACTATTTTATTCATCCTACAAAGAATTTTCATATTATGTCAAATACATGTGTCCTAATTGCTTGGAGAATTGTTTTTTCCCTTGGTAAAACAGTAAGTTCCAGGAGCTTCAGGGGGCCTCCGGCCCCCTGGACCCCTGGCCAGGACGTTGCCCTGGACCCACCGGGGGCCCTAGTGGCCCCCTGGCCCCCAGCTAATATTTCCTCTTTTTCACTTCCTGGCCAGTCACACCCCTGATTAAAAAATTGTGTTAGAAAATCCTGTAACTCATAAGCCCAAAACTTGGTATGAGTGAAAGATCATTTGGGCTAGTTGTAATATCTTTTTTTCATATGGACAAGCTAGATAAAAATTGCCCTTACTATTTAACATTCTATGTTGGGCTTGTGGTGGAGAAAATTTAAGGCTAAGACTGCAACAAGGGCTGAACAAAACACTATTGTAACTCTATTGGAAAAGGGGAGTTACTTTAGTGTTTCGTTTAGCCCTTGGTATCTTCTTTAAAACTAATAAGATATGATATATTACACTGTGAAGGGGCTTATAATTTAGTATTAACAGGCTGTACATGCATTTAGATAGGCTTAAAACATGGTGATATATAATCACATGTAAAATATATGATAAATTGTTGCAGTTTTGTTTCCTAAGTGAGCTTTTTTATCATCTTTATTTTGTAGTAGTATATAATAATGTATAACATAAACAGCTGCTGTGATATCATATATTGTTATTACATTGTCAAGTATATTGATAATTTATCATTCATTCTATAGAAACAATAATATTATTGCAGCAGTTAAAGAGATAGGAGAATGGGTATTTTACAGCTAATTTCCTCCAATATCGGGATACTATATGTTTTTCTTTCTTACTGATTTACAAAGTTTTCTTGGCAGGTTATTAATATCGTCATATTTTAGATTATTGTAATATACTGTATTACATGTTTAAACCAAATTAGCTCGTATCTTTTGAACAGAATTATGATTCATTGTTTTTGAGCATGCTTTTTATCAAGCTGACATTGGTGATTATCCAAGGCATTGGTGCTCATGTTTAGTATGGAAGGAATTACTTTTACAGACTTAAACAGTTGGGAAAACTATGATGATGCCATTACAAAGTTGGCTCATCTATTTTCTTCTTTTCATGTTGTTGCTAAATAGATATTTTCGTTTTTCTAATGGTGTCTGACCAGAAGACCTTTAATATATTCCTCTGAATGTTTCTTGTTAATGGTATACTTATAAAGTCATCAGTGGAACAAACATTTTAATTAGTTGAAATCTTTGAACATTTGGTAATTTTCCACTACAATGAGAACATAGCTTACTGATTTTTGTTTTTATTTTTATCCAAATAAAAGAATTCTCGTGTATTACATCACCTGTATTTGTAGAGATTATTTGATTATCAACTTCCGATCAGTGTTAGCCGTCTGCTGTCCAGTTTTTATGTTGCCGTGGAGCGATGCACCTGCTGTAACAGACAAATCCATCAGTTTTTTTTTCACCATTTTTCTATCGCAATCGGAAATGTATTTATTCTTTGCCGATTTTTTTGCTGATTTCTTTTGGAACCGATATTCAGCTTAGTTGATTTCATAACTGCTGGCTGTCAGATCAGCCAAATCCATTTTCCAAACACCTGTAGAATGTTATAATCAGTTGAATCGCATGAAGAGAGATTATTGACATTTAAAGAGTAGCGAACTATGTGTATTGCACATTCTTTGTTATAATTTAAGTAGTGATCCATACTGCATTCTTCTGTTTCGTAAAAGATGAGTTCCTGAGTTCTTATAGCTTGTACATATATGATACTGGTAGGCTAGAGCATACAGCACATGGTAAAGTAATTTAGGTAGCACCTGTTCATGTCTGTCAGTGAAGTAATTGGTAAAAGTTAGTACCTCATTTAGATATTCCTTACATAATAATTTCTATGGCAATATTTCTACCTTCGGTTTATTTGAACTATGTAACTACAGGAGTGGAGTGGGTAAGAATAGAAGCAATTGCTAATAATGAAACTATTTTATGATAAGTTTTATCGTGAGTCATACAAAAATGTACTTAAGTCTTTCAGGAAGAAACTAATAGTACATTTTGTTAGAAGTGTATTTAAACTGTGGTTTTGTATATATGTAAGTGCACTGACTCTTACACATGAAGAAGTTCAAGAAACTGTGATCTATAATTTTGAATTTACACTTTTCCCTTTGCTTAACTTATGCTATGGTTCTGGTATTCTAATTATATGAAATGAGTTTCCATGGATTGCTCTTGCTATGAAACTATTGTCTAAAACAGCTTTCAAGTCTACTTAAAGTATTTTACAGTTAACAGTTTTGATGTTTATAACAGTTTACATGTGGTACCCATGTTCAAATACCCTGCATCATGCAAGTTGAATTGCTGAATTTGTATTATGAATACTGCACTATTTCTCGTTCTCTCCCACTCCCTCATGTCCTTCAACCTCTCTCTCATCCACTTTTGCCTACTCTACACTTCCTTTTCTCCCTCTCTCACCTCCCCTGCTCTCCACTCCCCCCACTCTTCCCTCCTGTCTCTTCTCCCTCCTCTTTTCATCCCCTCCTCTGGTCCTCACATACCATAGTCTTCATTTGTACATATGTATTGACTCCTAACATCTGAGACAGAACGCAAACTAAAGCCTGATGGCAGAATAATGGTAAATATATTACCTAAATAATGTTTAAACTTAGTAACTCTAGACCTTAATGGATCTTTCAAAGTGCTAAAAACAAAGAATAAAATTGTAATAATAAAGATGCTACATTTAGGTACTCTTGTGGTTTTGATATTGCCTTTAGATGTTATTGTATTTCTTGGCAGTAAACTGTAAGGAGGGTTGGCTGTACGGATAGTTTAGGATGTAAGAGAAGTGTAGTTAATGAGGAAATACAATTTTTTAATGTTACACACCATTTACATGATGATGTGCTTTGGCTGAATATTTTCCAACATATCATGCCTGCCCTTCTTTTATTCTATCAAACAGTCAGTGGCTTTGATCATTGTTTTAAATGAGACAGAAGAATTTTGGAATCATTTAGAACATTTACCTTGATAGTATGGAATTCTCTCAGAAATTCTGATAATGAAATAAATATTTTACTATAAGGTCATGTATTTCTGGAATGATATTGTTATGTGTTTTTATTACACCATGTTATGTTTATTTGGTGATTAAATTAACTGTTGTGCCATTATTTAATTGAATTGTTGTGTATTGTAAATTTGTTTGGGTTTATTAAATCATTTCTTACAGTAAACAAGATTCTTTGACTTTGTAACTTGGAACTGACTTTCCTGATATTCTGTGAATTTAAGTATTTGTTTGTTTTGTTTATTTGTTTTGTTTAGGCTTTTCTGTACATAATTACAAACATGTTGTTTTGGTATATTGTGCCAATGTAGTAAAACTTACTTTATAGGTAAAACAGTACATTTCCACGTTTTGTTAAAGGAGTATCAGTTTTATTCTTTCACTATGCCTTTTTAAAAAAAAAATCTTTCAAAAATAGTAGTTGAACAATTAGAGTGAAGTTCCACTATTAGGACCATTGATATTGTTGGGCTTAATAGTGGAGTGGTCTTAATATAGGGACCCTTTTCTTCCCAAAGGTAGCTTTTGGGACTTCATCATCATCAAAAATTGAATGATTTAGCATTTAAGGTGGTCTTTACAGTGAATTTTCCCTGTTGTTATATGCCTGTAAGAATTTCGGGCATATTATGTTATACCCCCTGGCATCCGTCCGTCTGTTAGCAATTTGGTTTCCGGAGCATAACTTAAGTTCCATTTGGCCCACAATATTCAAACTTCATAGGATGATTGTCCATATCAGGTAGAAGACCCCTATTGATTTTGAGGTCAAAGGTCAAGGTCACTATTACCTTAAAACTGAAAACAGTTTCCGGAGCATAACTTAAGTTCCATTTGGTCCACAATATTCAAACTTCATACGATGATTGTCCATATCGGGTAGAAGACCCCTATTGATTTTTTGGTCACAAGGTCAAAGGTCAAGGTCACTATTACCTTAAAACTGAAAACAGTTTCCGGAGCATAACTTAAGTTCCATTTGGTCCACAATATTCAAACTTCATACGATGATTGTCCATATCGGGTAGAAGACCCCTATTGATTTTTGGGTCACAAGGTCAAAGGTCAAGGTCACTATTACCTTAAAACTGAAAACAGTTTCCGGAGCATAACTTAAGTTCCATTTAGACCACAATATTCAAACTTCATACAATGATTGTCCATATCAGGTAGAAGACCCCTATTGATTTTGGGGTCACAAGGTCAAAGGTCAAGGTCACTATTACCTTAAAACTGACTAAAAAAACCACTTTGGGGCATATAATGCTCCGCCTAGCGATGCTCTTGTTTAAAATGTAGCATTTTATATATTTTTTATGTAACTGAAGGCATGATAGTTTAAATGCGCTAACGTTTTTATTGTGAAAAAAGTTAAACATGGGGTAG
This sequence comes from Mactra quadrangularis, assembly GCA_025267735.1. Classification (NCBI taxonomy): domain Eukaryota; kingdom Metazoa; phylum Mollusca; class Bivalvia; order Venerida; family Mactridae; genus Mactra; species Mactra quadrangularis. Next base: position 52,543,697 of record CM046309.1, on the reverse strand, counting down.
TTACTATAATATTCATCAAACTGGAAGCATAATAGTTTTAATGCTGCATCAAAGAAATGATTGTCTGTTCTTCTAGCAGGGAAACTCTGCTTTTATTTAATCTCATGAATGTTCTGCTGACTTTCTTCAATAAGTTACAACCTTAACATATTGATTTACTCTAAGGTCTGTTTTTAGACAACTAGACGACTATTTATGTGATTTATCCATGATACAGGAACATATTTTGACTGTATAAACTGTATTAAGCTGATGCACCTCATTTGCTGGAGTTTCAGAAAACTTGTTTTTCATTGGCAAAAGATATTTTGATCTGATTTTGGTTTTATTGTGAGATTTACTTAGTAATTGATAGTTTAGTCAACCCGGGTCGATAGCGCAGTTGGTAGTGCGCTGGGATTTGGATACTCGTGCCCGAGGGGGTGCGGGTTCGAATCCCACCCGGGGAGGTTATACCCTTCCATGAAAATTTGACAATAATGTCGATTTTCCTCCATTGATTAGATAATATGGAGAAGTTTCCGGCCTTGTGGAAGGGTAGGTGAGTACTGGTTATAGACAATGGTCCAGGAAAGCTAGGTTAGGTGCGCTGGACGCCGTGAAATGACCTAAATTGTGTTGATACGGCATTAACTCCAAAAAATAAATAAAATATAAATAAATAAATGATAGTTTAGTCTCTTTAATTGACATTTTCAGTCTTTGCTAAGGGGTTTTCAGATAGAGCTGGTAAATATTGAATTACCAAGTGGTTTCAACATTGGACTGTTCTGTGTTAATCTTTGGATCACCAGCTCTGTGTTGAATCAAATCATATCCAAAACTTAACATGTTGTTTCCTAGACCAAGAAACTATCCTACTAGCTCAGTAATTGGGAACATGAGCTAGTGGACTTGGAGAGAGATGCAAGAACTTTTTTCTCAATTAAACGAAAATTTAAAATACTTTTATTACCTTTAGTTTTGGAGAGTAACATAGAAATTACAATTAGTAAAAATCAGTCTGTGATATAAGCAGATTTGTGTGGATGTTTTTGTTCTTTGTTTCTTACAGAAGACAGTTTTATGATATTGTATCATATATGATAAGATCTTAATGTAAGCTATTCTGATGAGTGTCTATTCCTTAGAGTATGGAAATATTTCATTACTACACTGATGTACAAAATCTTAGACTAAATGATGCTTGAAGTGACATTGTATAGATATCATAGACAAAATGATGACATTACTTTGTTGTCTCTGTAACTATGTATTGAACTTTAAGAAAAATATGTATCCCAATGGTTTTGAGTTATAGAATATAAAGACTTAATAATAAAATTAGTTGCACTTGAGAATTGAACCAAATCTAGGCTTGGAATTTACTGTACAAGTCACCTCTTTCTGTTGCCTTATTATACCCCCGCTTTGAAGAAGAGAGGGGTATACTGTTTTACCCTTGTCCGTGCGTGCGTCCGTTACAAAATTTCCGTCACAGTTTTCTCAGCAACTATAACATGCAGCAGCCTAATACTTTGCATATTTCTTCATCCCATAGTCCCATGTGGTGTAAAGCGATTTCATGCTCCTTGCTCATCTACTTCCTGTTTGTCGCATATTTTTAGATTTTTGCGGGGGTATCACTAGTGAGCATTAGCTCACAGATTTACTTGTTTTAACTCAGAGATGCATATATATATCACTTTCTAAATGCTAAATGCATGATTGAAAGGTCTGTAACAATGCTTTAATAGTATTTTCTCATTTAGCTCCTGCATTTCTTTTACTGTTTTTTTTTCTGAGTTTTTTTCTTCTAATACATTTTGCTGTAAGTATTTTGACTGAGTTGTGTAATGTTATTGCTAGTGTGCCAACATCTTGGTTTTTTTCTGCTACATAATGAGGTCTAGAGTGAAACATAAATAAAAATAATATTCTACATGTCTATAACTCTTGCTGTAATGTACTGACAGTTGCAGATTTCTACAAGGTCTTTGAACTTGCTACATCGTGTGAAGTAGGCATTAGAAAAAGATTAAATTTCCTCTGTCTGAATGAGATTTTTTCGTCCTTTTCTCTCCAATAAAGTTTTCTTGCAGTTTTAGACTGTCGTAAGTGAATTTCCAGTTGATGTCAAAACATGTGATGTGGTAAAGATTCACAATTTGACAACAGGGTAGAGCAAGGTACTCCTAAATCAGGATGAAAATCTTATAAGTAATTTTCTCGGGCCTGGATCACTAGTATTGTGGAATCTGTTGCTGTTTATAGTGCATACTTGGTATTCTTTCATGGTATGTTTTAGCTCGACTTTTCGTAGAAAATATTTTTATTGATTTTCTCCTTGATTTTGGAAATACACTATAATGTGTATTGTATAATTGACATTGGAAGTAAAATGTTAACATTGCTCACAATTATGCTGTACAGATGCAGGGTGACCACAGACTCGGGAAAACAGGGAAAATGCCAAAATAAATTCCCAGCATGGAAAAATCAGAGAATTTTAAAATTTGCTTAAAATCAGGGAATTTCCCAACCAATTGAACAAAATGCTTCTTGAATATATGTCCAATCACAGCCTGTGAATAACTCTGTCATATTAGATCGCAAACCTTGATCTAAAATAAAGAAATCATGAAATTAAGATGCTATGAATATTGTTTCGTCTAGATGAAAACTACACATTGACTGTTAGACATAAAGGTTATCTCAATGTGACCCTCAGAGCAACCATAAGAGTTCCTATATGACAGGGGTCCATAGAATATCTGTTTACAGAAATATCTACAACACATGGGGAACCCCAACATAATGACAATTAGGTTAAAAACCTGTATTTATATAGAGAGTTGTAAAGTTTCAGTGTCATATTGACAGGTTTAAAGAACACCTGTATTATGATGTATGGGATTTAATAAATTAATTCATTAACATCCTGGTTGATATTTGCTTTATTTTTATACATTTCGAGGGTTTAGTGCTACACGGTCGTATAAGAACAGAGTAAGTTACAACTGTTTTGCACTAAACCCGTAATTTATGAGTTATCATTAATCATAGAAAGAAAGAAATCTTGAAAAATATTCAATTTTGTGTAGATATTTTTAAAGCACTGTCAGTCATTCTTGCTGTTATGTAGCACAATCTCTTTATGAGGCATAATGTCACACAGGTGATGAAAGTTTAAAACCATTGTGTGGCGCTAATAGATAAAATATTATATAACTGTGTTAATGACTTAATTTTTTTTTAACACCTAAATCTGATTTATTATGTTGAATAGTAAAGAACAAATTTATCAACTCAGTATAGCTTGAATATAATCATGAAATAAGTTGGAGTTAATTTTCTTTAACTCAGAGCAAATATTTATTTACCTTGAAATTTTCGGTGGCATCTCGTCACCTTCTTCAGCTGACTGATTTTGATCACATGACCGGTGAAGGGTCACGTGATACAAGGAGACTGTTGTAAACCAATGTAAAAAAATATTCACTCTGAGTTGAAGAAAATTAACTCCATGAATGATCCAGAGCAGAGAAACCTCTTTGGATGTATGAAATAAGTTATTTTACTTGTAAATTTTCACTATTCTAAATGGGTGAAACTCCCTCGTGTCCCAGAAAGCAGCATGTCTTGATGTCACCTTCAAGGTAAAATTTCAAACTTTAGTCAGATCATTGCACTTTGCATGACAAACTTACATAATGATAGCATGTGTTAGAGCATTTGTGTCTTCATAAATGAATGATGTAATAAGTGTGATAGGGTTGGTGAAATTATATAGGTCTAGATATTTTTCTATAAAGTCAAAAGTCAATATACTTACTATTAATCAATCAACTGATTCACTGATGATGTAAAAAAATCAACAATGGTTGAATGAAGTGTCATTATAGGTAGTTTTTGTAGCATTTATTGTGTGAACATTATTATTAATGTGTCCAATTAAAGTGTCAATGGTATGAAACATATTATCAAGGAATGTTGGAAAAGAAAGGTTTTTGTTGCATTACCATCTTGCTAATTGTAATGTTTTAAGTGAATTTAAGCACGTCCTCAGTTGTATGATATTGTCATACTGCAGCAAATATTGCTGTGTGGAGGCTCTTAGGAAAGATTGGGCTTGTCCAACTGAGTTGCCTCATTAAGTAGAGATATTTTTATTACTAAAGAGAAATATTTAGTATGGATTTGAGCACTAAAGTCTTTCTGTATTTCAATACTTGGATATTGTAGTTGCTGCGGTTGTTATAGTTATTATTAATATTATTATAATTATTATTATTATTATTATTGTTATTATTATTGTTATTATTGTTGTTGTTAGTGGTGGTGGTTTTATTTATTGTTATTGTAGTTTTTTTATTATCATCAATATCCAGCAAAATACGATTCAGATGTGATGCAGTTTACTTTTGCCATAGTATAAACCAAATACCAAATGAGATGTATTTGTTCCTAAATTCTCACCCTTAATTAATGAGCCAGCTTCTGTGAATACATTGTAAACTTAGTAAAAATATTATAAAAAGGAGGACTTTTCAGATTGTAAATAGAGGTCATCAAGGGGAGATAATGCTGATTTGTTTTGTTGAAAAAAAAGTTTCAATTTTCAGGTTTTGTAACTTCTTAATACAGCAGTTAGGATAGAAAGGCTGTAGGACAAGGCTGAAGTGAATGATCTTCCTTATCCATATAGCAAATAGCAAGAAGCATATCAATGAGTCAGTTTCAAACTAGTATTAGGGACATTTAAATTGAGAATAATGTAGATTAGTTTTGCACTGACATGTGGATATTATCCCTCTTTGTTTTCTTCAATTTTCTTCAATGTCTAAGACTTGTCTATCAATGGTTAGTTGAATACAAAAAGTGTTATGATATCATACTATACTGGTGGATCAGATGACCTGGAGGTGTATCCACTATGACATATTCTGAGTGATTATTGTTTTCTAGGAGAAATTATCTGTATTAAGTAATCAGAGACAGGGAATAACCTTTAAATTGATTCTTTCTTAATGGAAGAAAATGACAAATGATATAGTCAGAATGATATGGTCAATCTTTAGTGCTTGGATAATAATGTATGTGACACAACTTATCTTGATTTTATAGATGTTACTAATGCTAGAGTTGCCTGCAGGTTGCTGAAGTGTTATGTGTCTGCTCTCCATGCAGTTCTGTCCTTTGCTTTAATGATGTCCAAGTTGCCATCATCCAGGTCATCCCTGATGCACTTAGTGGTATATAGTTACTATTAAAATACTGATTCAACAATTTTTAACTAACATTTGTATTTTACTTAAAGTCAAAGATTAATCTTGATAAAGATTATGTTCAGAAAAATAGCTGGGTTATTTTGTTAGCTTAAACATTTCAGTTGTTTGTCATTACACATTCAGCATCAACTGGATTACAACAATGCTGATGTAAATGCTATATGTCATAATTTATTATTAAAATGTTATTATTCAAATATGTATACATATCTATATTACACCTTGTTTTTTGTCAGGTAAAAATCACAATTCCTGTACATAGTATTTTAAATAATTTGAAGCCCTCCATTTTGGAGGTGAATCCTCTTTTTTGAGAGTCACATTTTGAAAATCTCCATTTTGAAGAGTACTTGACTCAAAATAATCATAAAGTTGAGTTACTATGATACAGTGTACAGACTGTTTGACTTGACTTTAAAGTTTTTATACAAAAGTTTGAGTTGATAGTTAGATACTGTTACAAACGTGTTTCTATAGTCTTGTATATTATCATACAGTTTTATCACAAGAAACAAAGATACCACCTTGATAATGTTCTTAAACCATTTTTGTATATTTACCACTTGAAGCCATTCAGATAGTCTTAAGAACAATGGTCCTATCTCTCTCTATCTCTCATTTTGTTGATAAAAAATCATAATAAGTTTTGTTAAAGGAGAAAAAATGGACTGACATCTCGTCAAGGCTGAATGTGTCCCAAAAAACTTGACTGGTTCACATGTTTCGCTCAAACAAAAGACAAACTGTTTCTATGTAACAATTAAACCAGTTAAAGATTAACATCATTTGGTTTTAACAAATTTCAGGTTCTTTTGTGGAAAATTTGTAAAAAAACTTTTTTGAAGCTTGGTATTTAGTATCTCTCTATCTTTCATTGAATCGCTAACCATTGGTCTGCACCGTAAACGCAAAAAGGGTTTAAAATAAGGATGTAAATAGAAAAGGGTTAACCACAGAGATAAGTGTTTATTGCAAGAGATTGTGTAAAATTAGTGACCGAGATTAAATTTTAAGTTTAAAGTCATTGAAATTTTGTTAAAATTACAGAGTTTGTGATGATATGAGAGGAAACAGTTTGAAAAATAAATAAAGACATTTTTGTGTGTGTATTTTTTAGTTTGTTTTTTTTTCACAAAAAATAGCTTGGATGTATTACACAGTGGATTATACACCTTTAGAAACTGACCCTGGTATGGAGTTATACTATACATTGGTAAGGATATTTAAAAATTAGTGATTTTATAATCATTATGATAATGTAAAAATTGATTCGGACATAAATGATGTAAGTCATAGGTCCAGTTTGAATGACCCTTCTTGATTGATTGTGGTCTGTTTCCTTACCGTTTAGGGATCAAGTCTTCTAAGGGTGATTAAAAATTTTCTGAAGACTAAGCATTCTGACAAACCCATCTCAGCTGTGATCTTCATCAATTGATTTAGTTTCTCTGGAACTTTTTATTGGAAATGTTTTTGGTACATTTAAGAATGGTGTAGTACTACTTCTCGTCCTGGAGTATTTTTTCTTAATATTCTTAAATATTATAAAGTTGTTCAATGATTGTTTGTACACAATAAATTTAAGATGATGTCTGGTCGAGGTGTTATATTGTTGTGTTCAGATGTCTTGTTGTTAAGATCTTTTCCCTTGGTCAGCACAACAACAGTTCATGTCCTTCTTGATTTACATCAAGTTTAGAATAAGTTTCCATTGACCTTTTGATTTTAAATATGCTTGTTTCAAAGGTGCCTTGAGTGAGTGACTTTAAGTGTGAAACTGCCTTGTGCTTTTACTGTCATATTCGTATAACCTATGGCATACTCAACTTTGTAATTTGGTAAGCTCAGATGGTTGAACGTTGTTATTAAACTGGACTCTATTGATTTCTGATTTGCGACAATGGCTTTCAACAAACAGTTGCCATGGCAATGTTGTTAGAAACTCTTCAGTGAAAATGGTTTCTGTGACAACAGTGTTTACTGTATTGTTTGAAAGTTTATACTAAAATAGATAAAGTAATTTACAGGTTAATATATAACATCACAGTTCATGATACTATAATTAATTAACAACATACTATTGTTCCCACGGTCTAGATTAAAAACCTTCCTTACTAAGGGAGATAATTTTGATACTGAATTCAGACTCCTTTCTATCATTATAGATAATTTAGATTTAAATTAAGCATGGAGAGTGTAATTAAGCATCCCTTTTCATAGACTTTTTATAAATGACAGTAATATAGCAGTTCTAAGGTCAACATTTAAATATATATCTTGTGCTCAAAATTTGCCATAAGAAGGTGAAAGTTTTGTTTTGTTGATTTAAAGCAAAAATTTATCATAACTGTGTATTATTCATCTGGATTGATATGTAACTTTAATGAGGCTCATAGAGGCACATGCAGTCTTAGTGTCAATTTTAGCACCATGTAAAAATAATGGTGGAGTAAAAGTAAAATTTTCAATGGGGCATTCCCTGGACCACCCACGATAATTGTGTAATTTTATTCTTTATTTCAGCAGTTAGGGGTTGTTATGTTTAAGCTAAACAATTTAGTGTGGAAGCTCAGAGCTTTAGAGCTCAGAGCTCTTTATCATATTGAGGGGTGAATGGAACACCATTGTAACTCCCATTATCTTCAAATGAAGTTACAATTGTGTTTCATTTAGCCCTCAATATATAAGTATACATAATCTAAATACACAATATAACATGTGGTTATTAGTGGTTAAAGTAATAAAATGTTTAAATCTCTAATAAGGGTGCTTGCATGGTAGCTACCTTCAAGTCTTTGCCTTAATCAACTACCCTAAAGTCCGGGAATAGTGAAAATTAACTTGAACTTCTTAAAATTACATATTTTTCATATGATTGGTCTACTATCCTTTATAACTAGTCCCATTACTATAAAACTTAATGAATCAGTCTAATGCTTGTGAAAAATAAATTGGTTGAAAATTTGCAGTTAGTGTGTTTTGTCTCGATGTGTTTTCTGTTTGACTGCGGTTAACAGCCAGTACATGATGGGCTGGCTACCTATAATGGTTCTTTCTTTCGTATGGTCATTTTTTTCTGTCATCTTAAGTTAAGCCTTCTGGTATATGAGTATACTAAATTACAGTTAGACTACTTAATTACAGTTGGACATGTTAAACTTTAAGTTTATGATTGTAAAGATCTTAAAATTCTCTCATGGCCATGATGGCTATCTTAAGGTGTTGAATTACATGATGTTTATCTAAGTTTATAGAGATAAAAACATTGTAACCTTACATAGGTTACTACAGGTCTCTTGTCATTGTCTCTATATATTATCTTATATAGGTGCTGATTATTTCTTGTCCTTAGTTTTTGTAAGAAAATTATCTCTCAGCCCTTTGTAGTTGTAGGACATTTTATGGCCCTTTTATCTTTGAATGTGTTAATACTTTATTATAATTTATTTTTATTCTCAAGAATTTACAATCAAGATGTTTCCATTCATTTTATTTTTGAGGTTTGTTGTATTGTTATTTGGTATGCATATTTGTTATATCAAGCATGATGTTTGCAAAACATGGTGTGAATTGAATAGAAATTTTTGTCATTATAAATTTTGTATATCCGTTCACTCGGTTTGTTTTGCATTCAATTGAAAATTTTTATCAAATGTGATAAACTTGATATAGTTCTGTATAATAAAGATGTCATTGATGTACAAATTAAATTGTAAAAATACATGTACATGTGCTTAAAAATTGTCAAACAAGTAAATCTGTGAGCTAATGCTCACTAGTGATACCCCCGCAGTGAGAAATATGACTATCATTATGTAACTTTCATTTAACGAAATCTAAAAATATGCGACAAACAGGAAGTAGATGAGCAAGGAGCATGAAATCGCTTTACACCACATGGGACTATGGGATGAAGCAATATGCAAAGTATTAGGCTGCTGCATGTTATAGTTGCTGAGAAAACTGCGACGGAAATTTTGTAACGGACGGACGCAAGCACGAACGCACGCACGGACAAGGGTAAAACAGTATACCCCCCTCTTCTTCGAAGCGGGGGTATAAAAAACATAAGATTTTGTTATAAACAAGATGGTCTTTCAAAACCATGACTTACTGTATGTTGGTTTTACTATATGAGGATGTCCATCGTTGGTTTATATAAGAGCTTTTCTAGTAATCTCATGTATAATTTAAAATAGAACAAATTTTTTTGAGAGAAAAAAAACTGATCAATCTTTCATTGGCTGAAAGTAATATTTTAGCTTTGCTGTAAATCTCAGAGAAAATGTGTCCCATATATCTAAGCAAAGATATAAAGTATTCCCCAAGACGAAGTCTTCCCATGTATTGTGACATGTACATTTTATATAACCAATATGATGATTTAGTTTACAGATCATGTCTGGGTTGATGACACTTTGAGAAATTTCCTTTAGTAAATCTCTGGCACTCTTGTTCTGTAGGAAATCAAGCATTAATAGACAGTTAACTTTGGTAATGATGTAAGTTGGAGCAATGTTCACCAATTTTTTGCCCAAAATGGAGTCAAACTGGACCTTTTTACGTTTGGCAATTAATTCTCATTGGATCTTATGTCATCATTTCTTGTCTACATCATTATTATTTATCAGTGACATCATCATTTGATGATGTAATATTAAATAATATCATGACCAAATATGGTAATTTTTGTGTCCCCTGTAAAAGCAATATATAAGGAATACTTAAGGCAACCATGGTGGCTGTGGCATCCCATGTTTGCTTGTCCAGAGCATTGTAACAATTCTTCAGACTTTTAGACTTGATAGATATCATAGTGTATAAGTGCAATGCACAAGAACCATAACTCTCTGCTTCAAGATTGTGGAGTTAATGCCCTTTGTTGCATTTATTGTCCAGCTGATAAGTTCAATTCTTTTTAAGCTACTGTCTTTAAACTTAACAGGTGGTTAGATCTCATAGTGGAAAAGTTCAGCACACAAGAAGCAATCTTTTGTCAGGTGTCACATTCAACTGGCTGAGTTAAAAAAAAAAGTTAAAAGTGCGGTTTAAAGTCTGCTTCCATCTACATGTTCAGCCGACTTTACAATCTTGTACGTTAACTCCTGGTCACTGAAATCACCCTCAGGCAGGCGATCCCTCACAGTACCCATTTACACCTGGGTGGAGTGGAACAATTGTAGGTTAATTTCTTGCTCAAGGAAATTAGCAGTGCCCCTAGTGGGGATCGAACCCGGGACCTCTTGATCCCTAAGCGCGAGTCCTACCACTGGACCACTGCTCCTACATAGTTCTAGTTATGGATATGCATTGTATTGCATCATTTATTTCTATTATTTCATTATTCATTGTTATTGTAACTACAAGTTAATATTCTCAAGATTATGCAGGTACATGAATTTAACATTTTTAAGGGTTTGATCCCTGTTATCAGTTTTTATCTCCAGTCATTTCCTCTACGCTATCAGGGGCCAGGGGCTTTATAGATAGGCTTTCATCTAGTGTAAGCTGGGAGATCTAGATATATTTAATAATAGAGGTTTATAGTACATTTTATGAGTATTTACTATAATTTAGGTTTGCTTGCCACTATATAAGGGATATAATTCTACTTTAGTAGGGTATTTGCTACTGTTAAAGGTATATTTAGTCAGGTGAATGCTACACTAATCTAAGTCTTTTTAACTAAATTATTTAGGAAAGCTTGAAAAACATACCAACCTGTATATATCTTTAACTTAAAGCCAAATGCCAATTAGGCCCTTTGTCCCTTAAACATTCAAATCTCATCATACTCAAGTTTTTCAGAAGTACATTTTGCATACCATGGATTAAAAAAAGAAAAAAAGTTACTTTTGGAAAAAATCAAGTTAGAACAGTGTTGCATTTATCTGGATTTGTGGAGGTATTAGGGGTATCGATTACTTATAGGTGTACACGAGCACTGATGCATACATCCTTAGAATTGAGTTAAATGGCAAACATTTAGTATGTTTTTTTCGCTTGAAGAAAAATGAAAAAGGTCTAATTAGCCCCTTTCACATTAAAGTTTAAATGATTGTAATCAGCTACAAACTTGATGGTTATCATTACATTGTCTTTGTTTGTGTGTTTTATGTACAGTTTGCTTCAAGGAAGCCTTTTTGTACTTGACGTTTTAAATGGCTTCTTTAAATGACTCCATCTAGTGGGGCCAATTATTTCAAATTTATGTTTTAAGCTGCCCAGTTAGCTCAGTTGGTAGAATGCAAGTCTACTGATCAAGGAGTCCTGGGTTCGATTCCCGGGCGGGGCATACTTTCGTGGAGCTCCAGGTTATGAAACTATTTTTATGACTATTCTCCCTCCTACCAATGATTCTTAATATGTAGGGCAGTTGTCAGTCACTGACTTAAGTATGTGCTTAGATATTTGTTAACAGCTAAATCCAGAGATTTAGCCTTTCCAGGAGGAACAGTGAGTAGGTTGACTGACCACCGTTATATATGACGTATACAATATGTAGCTACGGCATTTAACCCAACAAAAGCAAACAAATCAAACTTATGTTTTATCCAACCATTTAAAGAAACCATGTGTTTCATGCTTTAAATAATAGTAATATTAAAATAATTATAATAAAGACTAAAGGCAATACAGGCAAAGCCCAATCTTCCCTGAGAGCCCCATATTGCATATTATTTTAGGCTTATACAGTAAATTTTGCTATTAAGACCACCTTGGTTACTGTAAAATCATCTGACTTGATAGCTTGTAATTCCCAAATGCTTATTTTGAGAAGAAAATGTCCTTATATTAAGACCATTCCGCTATTAAGACTATTGATTTTAATGGTCCTAATTACAGAACCTTACTGTATTATGTAACTGTTTAAAGAATCCATATAATGCAAGTGTGAAACATATTGTCTTTCATTTTAAAATCTATAAACCATAGCACATTTTCTCTTTTCAATATAGAAAATGTCTACAATTATATTGTGTCCCCAGTGATTTTGTCTACACATACCAAATTATTTAGACCTATAAAATTAGTGTTTAATGTAACAGTATTTATTCCCTTAAGACTTTTATTATTTATTGAAATTTCAATTGTTGTAGTAACATTTTTGTGAATTTCTGTTATTGAAGATATTGTGTGAGATCTGCGATGCAGTAGGCTTCCTGGAAAGAAGTTAGCTAGTTTCTTTAAATGAAGACCATTGTTGCTGGTTTCATTCTCCTTCCTCTGAACATTAATGAAGATGATTGCAATCAGTGAATCCTATGTTAAAAATACAAATGTTAAGTGTAGGGCTCAAAATGGGCTCTAAAATCATTTACATTGTTACAAACAAGGTTGGTTTCCAAACATGACATCACCTGGTCCATCTTTTTATTGTTATACCAAGGGTTTAGTGCAAAATGGTTGTAACTCACACTTGTCTTATATTCAGTTATGACCGTTTTGGGCTAAACCCACCATATGTCAATTTTCACTGAAACTGACATTATCAGAATACTAGCTCTTGCCTGCATATTCAAAGATTTTAACTTAAATAATCAACTTTTCTGTCAAAATTGTAAGGAAGTAAAGAAGTACTGTGATAATGTCAATTTCACTGTGAATTAACACACAACCATAAAAAAGTTTAAATGCTTAAATATTTGTTGAATGATTGAAAATTGATGCATCTTGCACAATTTAAAGTCTGTTACTATGTTGCTTACAATTTAGAGTCTGTTACTATGTTGTTATTTTATTTTCTCAATACCTCGTTTGTTTAATATTTGTTAAAACTGAAGTAAATAAAAAAGTTTAGACAGTTTAAGTTCATTTTGTTTCTATGGATGAGATAACAGAAATGTGATAATTCTTGTCTAAGAATGTAATATTGACATAAAAGATAATTCCTAGAGAGTGAACGAATTATTGAATTTTGTTCAGACTGCCAACACTAATAGCTGAAAATTGTTCCATGTCTAATTTGTCCTCCTTGAAATTAATGTCACAGATTTCTCATGGTTGGTGTTTTTTCTAACCTTTATTTTGTGTAAATAATTGATTTCTCCCCATGTAGAACCCATTAGAGGATCTGTGCTTGGAACTTTGTTCTTGTAAATTGTTGCATGTAAAACAAACATTAATTGTCAAGTCCAAGTATTGCTCATCATGTGATTTCTTCTCCAAACTAAAATGACATTTGAGCTGAGAGGATATTTTGTTGAACCTTGTGAGCTTGAATCATTTAACTGATGGAAGTCCTTTGTTTGAAAGTGAAAGTGTAGGTGTAAAAAAAAAAGCAAGAATTATTCTAGATCAAGATTTTGATACTCCTTCAGCTGTCCTTTTCAAGGAACTAAACTGGACGACTTTCCCTGAGAGAATCAGATTCAAAAAAGCAACTCTTAAATTCAAATCTTTAAACAATACAGGTCCAGATTATTTAAGTTTGATGTTCAACTTTTTTTTTTCCTTTTTTTTCTTTTTTTTTACTTCTCTGGAAGTACCCATTTACACCTGGAACAACTGCTTGTAAATTTCTTGGTTAAGGAAATTTGCAGTGCCCTTAGTTGGATTCAGACTCTGGACCTCTCGATCATTTAGCTCCAGCTCTACAACTGAACTACTGCTCTTACTAGTATAAGCTATGAAGGATTTATTCTGTGATCCATAAGAAAATGACAGCATCTAAGCTTAAAAAACTTGCTTCTTCATACATTTTCCTCATGTTTTACCATTCATGTGATAAGATCCAGTCTTGATCAATCTTTAATTATCTTCTAATGCAGTTAACAAGTTGTCATCAGACTTTCTTCCATTATTTACATGTTCTTTCACCATTTTCCCATGTAATCTTACTTTATATCTGGTAGTTGATCAACGGAAATCATCTATTTACTAATACACACTCTATTGATTACAGGAACTTTCTGTGCTGTCTGCTCTTTAAGACTTTAACTTTCTCATTTCACTGTCTGACTCTCTGATGACCAGCTGTTAATTATTTATACTTATCAACTAATTATGGTAACATTTTAGTGATAGCAAAAATATTTCTGAGAATATTGTTCTATAAATAGATTGACAGCTGCTTATCATTTTCTGTAATTATGGATGTTTTATGTATAAAAAGGACATTGTCTGATGAGTTAAAGTCTTAATAGTAAAATATGGCAGTAGATGGTCAATCTCATATTCCATTTTGGGAAATCTATCATTTCATGTAACATACCACTGAGATCAGTGATTTATAAGTACTAAATGAAACGAAACTAAAGAGTACTCAATGAAGAATGTATATTTTGAATACTAATTAAAGACATTTTATCTTGAAATTTCTTCATAATGTAAATGTTAATTGGAACTGACAGGTCAAGCATGTCTGGAAGAGTGTTGGGTTGTTAAGATAGCAGACACAACTATCTGAATGCTACAAATACTTGTCATTACATCTTGTTTTTAGTCCATTTTTGACAGCAGCTGCAGTAGTTGGTCATATATTTTTAAAAATCCATGAAATTTCTTTGGCAGTTTTTAAATTTCTAAGAAATTGGTAATATTGATAGCATGTGTCATATTATATAATATTTGTACATTTTTTTGCTTACTATTTTTTTATTTCATCATTCACATTATTTCAGAGACAATATAATTCTCTGCAATGATTTTAGTTTTGAGATTCAGCCATTTGCTATTTGGTCTTAGGTATTTCTGTTGTATGCTGTTTGGTCTTTAACTTTTCTGTTTTATGCCATTTGGTATTTGCCTTATCTTCTGTATGCTGTTTAATCTTGGCTTTTCTGTTTTATGCCATTTGGTCTTTGGCTTTTTTGTTTTACGCTGTTTGTTCTTTGACTTTTCTTGCCTTCTGCTGTTTTGTCTTCTGCTTTTCTATCCTTATTTGTCTTTTCTCATGCATCTTCTAACAGTAATAATACCTGAAAAATCATACATTTTGTTTCTTTTTTTCTTCCTATTCTTGTTTCTTCTTAGATACCAGAATTAGTTTGTCCAATCTTTGCCAGTTGTCACTATTTGTGTGTTCAACATAGTGATTCATTTTATTACTCTGATTCATTTTCCATAATGTAAAAATAATCAAGTTCCTGTAACTGTGCTGTATCATTTTGTTTGTGCATGTTTTATTATATAATTGTATGCAAGTTTCATGTTGCCAGTTCCGGCTTATTGACAATGAAAACTATTAATTTAGTGATGAAATCACTTTGGCATCAGCATAATGTTTCAAAAACAACATAATATCATTCCATGACAATGTTTTTATAAAATTTGATGCATGTTGGGTGGTGGGACTCCATCATTAGTTTTCCAGGAAATTTTGTAAAAAAAGTTTGATAAAAAAGTAAAATGCTTGAAATGCTATTTGGTACTCCTCAATACTGTTTTGGTTCACTCAACATTATATTGATTACTCATTTATTTGCTGAAAAAAATAATTTGACATTTTTACAAAATGAAGTATAATTTGCCATAGATTGATTTCAATTCCATGTTTTTATGCTTGATTAAGGTTTCTTTCTGATGTTTTATACATCCGGTATTTCTCTTACAATACAATGATAGTTATACCAGGACGTCTCCTTGTGAGCTCCCCATTCCTTCCTGCATGAGGTACACCTGTGCTACACTTTTATTAATTAATTTTTACATAATAATTAATTCTGCACATGCAATGCACCTAAGTGCCACTTGATGTGGCTTAATGAATGTTCTCTTTCAATTAATCTGCTTTTCTTTACTCTTGTGTCAGATCTTCTCTGTATTCAGTAATACCAAAGACTTGATGTGAATCTGGCATCAAAGACAAAACGCTTCCTGATCTCTATAGGATAGATCTATGGATAAAACTGTTCACTTGTTTTTGCCATTTTTGAAGGAATCACTTCAGAAAGTATGCTCTAAGCCTATTTTCCACTTACCTTTGGCATCAGTAAACTTTGTATATGCCTTTTTGAACACTTTGAAACCATATGTGCGCTGAATTGCACTCATGGAACTTTTACTTTCTCACATCTCATGTTGTCTTATCAAGACTCGTTTTTGTTTGGCCAATTTACATTTTTTAACAGTTTGCTGATTTGTTAACAAACTTTCTCTTGATGCAACTTGCAATTGATTTGCCTCTTATGCAAGGTTTTATGATTTGTTGATAAACTGTTCCAAACTTCAAGGGTTTTCAAAGTGTTTTGTTAACTTACTGTTCATAACTGAAGCTTGCCAACTGGTAGCCTCCTGCAAAGTCTCATAAATTGTAATAGACTATCCCTTACTGAAACATTTTAAAAGGTAAATCTAGCCTCTTTGGAGGGCTTGCAGATTTAGTTCTGCTAAGTTCTGTGAATGCAGATGCTTGTGGAAGTATTCTGCTGTGTAATGTCTTTGAACATTTTTTCAGTTCCAAGTTTGCTTCATGTAGACATCGCATTAATGTAGGGCAAGCTGTAAATTAAGTGTGAAACCCTATTTGAATGTAGAAAAAGAAGATATTATTTGAATGATCATTAGCTCTCTTGGGAAGGGCTGAGATAGTTAGTGAATTAGTGTCGGCCAACTCTTGTTTCACAGACCCAGTCACTGTGGTCTATTGTTACTAAACATATTGTCATTATACAAACAAGGGTAGAAACAATATGTAAGTCAGTAATGATCTTTACTTTTACTGTAAACTTCATCAGCATTAAGATGAATTTGTTTATGTCCAGTGACTATAGTCTAAGGGATTGTTAAAATAACAAAATGTGTTTCGTTTGTATATTACTTACTTGAAAATGTCAGTTTTTTAATAGAAACAAATCTAAAGGGAATTTGTTATTACAACTTATATTGTCTCTATTATTGAAGACAATGGTCCAAGAATGGTATTTCTTACATAACATTTCTTACAGTAAACTGATGGATGGAAGGATAATGATAGTAATATTTGGTTTGGCAAACTTGCTCCTTAGACTATTGATTTATGACTAAGAAAATGTCTCATCTTTGCTCGTTATATTTCTCTTGTTACTTAAAAATAACTTCACATAGTTTTTCCCCATTCTGTCTGTATAACAACATTGACCCCTAAGACCTCTTTCTCTTAACTTAATGAAAACCTTCCTATAAAGTTTAGAATGTTTAATGGGCCTAGTCCCAATTAAGTAAAGGGAGGTCACTCCAAGCTTAGTTATGATCAGAGTCAATCAAGAAAGATTATTCTTAATTAACTACAGATATGGTAAGGAAGATCACTCTTAGTGAACTCATGATCAGATTCATTCAAGGGAGAGAACTTTGTTGGTAAGATTTATGATTTGATAAAGAACAAGTGAAGCTATTTCTACTTGGGTGTCAATGAGAAATCACAAACACTTGTTTTGTGAGTTAACTTGTTTTAAAATCAAAGTTAGATCTCTGATGCACCATGGGATAGAATCTTCTAGATTTAAGGTACAGTGTACTGATAGAAAACATCACAGAATTTTTTTAATATTTCTTGGCATGTATTGAAAAGCGCAGGTGGGACAACTGTAAAAAACATAAAAGTGCCTTATGGCACTTAGCAGACACTTCCTATACCCTTGTGAACCACAAGTTGTGCTTTATATGATAGTTGTGATGATACTTTCATTGATAACAATGTTAGGGTATCTTTATTTATGATGTAAGTCTCACTGTTACTATCATGTGTGTATTGACTTCTCTCTCAGACTATCTCACTTTACTTCTGGTTTCCATATACTCTCTACACAAAGTATGATTTCAACATTTTTTTATTCTCTCACTTTTTGTCTGCTAAAAACACCTGCCATATTTAATGGTGGCTTTCATCTGGGTTTTTTTATAGATTTTGAGGCTTTTTTGACAGTTCTTAATGCCTTATACTTGGACATTATGATTTGAAATTGAGATAAATTTATTAATGATTAGTCTCTAAGCAAAGGGTTACATTGAAACTGATCTGTCATTGTCTTGGAATTATTGGCTATGGACTGTTTATTGTTTATTACTCTGCAAATTTATCTCTGTGACATGGAGCCATTGTTTCTCAGAACTGGTGTAAGAAGTAAAGATGGTCTCTCATGATAGGCACATATACTTAGAGAGAATTCTGAAACTTAGAATTTATTTCCATTCTAAAATTGTTTCACAGAGCCCTTAAAACTAATGATTATCTCAAATGTGCTAGAATAGGTGCATGAGATAAGGTATTTTAATTTGTCCTGATGTTTTACAGTCTGATGCATTGCTTTTTTTACCTTGCCAAGTTGTTAATGTATGAGCCACTGACATTTTAATAAAAAAATCAACACTTGGTTGAGTGATGTTTTACCTATGAATACATATTACACAACAAAACAAAAATAGTTACAGAAATATAATGTTATTTGTTGATATTGATATATGTTCAATATTAACATGTCTAAAGTCATTCATACTCTCCAAGAAAATCAGTTTCTATTTGTAATGTTGTCAGACTTGTTGTTCAAACTTCATTTTCTTGTCAACTAATCCTGAGATATCTATTGAATTTTCTTCTTGCTCTTCTCATTATACCATAAATATTGTCATCTGTATAAATTAGAAAATCTACACAACAAGACTATATTTCATTGTCATGACAATTCTCTGTTTTAAGAGGTTTTGTGGACAATTTTTATGAGTTTGTTACTTGTTGGATTGTGAATGTAGTTTGATCAAGTTTGTGTTCCCATAGTGTGTCGATAATGGAAACTGTTTTGTGGAAAGTTAGGGGTTTGGTGTTTGAGGTACATGCAGAGGGGAGGGGGAGAGATGATACATGTGGTTTAAGTTTGTTTTGGCTGAATGGAGGCTAAATAAATTAAATATGTTACGTTGATTTCAGTTTTGTTGTTGTTTAATAAAGTATCAAAATCTATTATTATTATTATTAAACCTCCTCCCCCATTAAAAAAAATTTGTGGGGTACATAAGAGTCAGCTTGTCTATCAGTCAGTCAGTCGGTCTGTCGGTCTGTAGCTTTTCTTGTCCACTCAATTTCTCAGCACCTATTGAATGGATTTGATTCAAATTTTACACACAGACCGGATATCAAGCAGGCATGTGTATATACCATTTTTGTAACGGTCCATTGATTTTGCAGAGTTATGGCCCTTGGAGGAAAAAATGGTTTCCACTCATTTTAGCACTAAATTTCTTGACAAACACCTGTTGGGTTTTTTATCACATTCAGTGGTCTAGTTTCTTTTGATCTTCTTAATGGTTTACTTGTAAACTAGAAAATATTCGTTTTTTAGATTATTTTCAAAATTATTCATATCCTTTTAAATTTCAAAATCTTGCAGATGACCCATTGCTTTATATGAGAAGAATTCTGTCTAACTACAGCAATAGCTCAACATTAAATAAAAGCATCTTAAAGTTGGTTTATCCTGTGTGAAAGTCAAAAGGTTGTTTACATACTGTCTAGATAAAGCTAAAATACAGACACTAGAGTGATTAATTTAAAATTTAAAGAAATCATTCATGTTTAGGTTTCATGTTTTAGTATGCCATAGACTTCAGGGTTAATTTGTCTGCATATATGAGAAGTATTTGACTCCAAAATGTACTAGATTGAAATATGCTCATACATGTATTAATAATGCATCGAATAAACTGTATCACAGGATTAGTGCACAACGGTTGTATCTCAATTTAAAAAAAGAGCAAGTTACAACCGTTTTGTGCAAAACCTGCAATATTCTGTATGCATGTATACTGAATGCACTAAGTTGTATAATATGTCAGCTGTAAAATATGGTTGACATAATGTATAACATATTATATGAATGCATTATTATGTCTTATAATTTATCATTTATATTTTATTCTAAATGTGAAAAGTACTTAGTATTTTAAGCATATTCATTTGTAGACAATCACGTTTTTGCAATAATTTATTATAAATAATAAGTGTAACAAATCTCATTTGTATTGGATTTAGGAAATGAGTGAGAGGTAATGCGGTGATTTTCTTTTAGCATTATGTAAAGAACTTATGGCAATCTCTCACCCCTTTTCTTATTCTCTGTTTCCTATACCTTGTCTGCTCAGTCTTCATTGATAAACCCTTTTAAAGACAAATGTCAAAGGAACCATATAATGAAATAAAGAGATAAAATCAAGAAAGTTGTACCCTGTAGCTTTTTCCTTCCTCTCTGTTTGCTCCATTTGTTTATCATGTAGCTGTGGAAGGGAGATTACTGGACAAACATGTTATATTGCTTGGTATTGTTTAGTTTTACTGTTAGTAGTATTTTCCTATGATTTAAATAAATTTGCATAATCATGAAAATATTTGCATAATTATCAATATATTTGCATTATTAATTTGTTATGAATATTTATATTTTCAGATGCATCATCCTGTACAGATGAAGCCAGCAGACAGTGAAAAACGAAATGGTGAGCAGTACTCTGGTAAATGTTTGCAGTTTGTTTAACAACAATGACCATGACAATAGTGTATCACTCAACGTACTTATAATCAATCTATGAGTTTCTAATTAAGAATATTTTAAACCTTGTATTCTCTTGATTTAAAAAATAACAGACAGTTGACGGTAGTTTGATGTGCAAATATTTATGACAAGTGCTTTAGCAGGGTTAATGTAATAACCATGTGTCTTTATGTTAGAATAAATAATCCTTTCATGTCTATTATCTGCAATTTGTAATTTGATTAATTATAAGAAGTTGGTCATTATGTTTTAGATAATGATACTACATGTTTCATTTTCTAAAGCATATTTGGCATAAACCTATCATAATGAAGCTTTTATATAATATCTTTTTCAATTGATCCATAAACTAATTAATTTGACTATTCAGGAATACAATTGTACATAATATAATTCATCAAATATATACTTTAAACAACACTTCATATAACAAACGTTTTGGCTTTGAAAATTATTGTTACTGATAAGCCTTTGCCAAGTCTTTGAAGCATAAGGGAGTAGATATGAATTTAATCAAATGTGTTTTGTCTGCTTGTTTAATTTCAGTCAGTATTACAGTAGATATACATTTTTCTAGGATGATATAGTAGCTGGGTGGGCTTTTTAAACGGTATACAGGGCTGGACATTAATGGTCATCTGATTGCCCCTGAAGATATTTAGCTTCAGACAACTTGTTAGTAAACATATGGTTCAGGCAATCACTTAAATCTGGATAGTTTGTCATCTAAACTAGTGAAACATATATCAGGTTGTCCTACTGTGCAACCTACTGCTAAAAAATTAATGTTGAGAGTTGTGTATTATGTCAATAAGTCACAGATCAAGTCACAAAAAAAGTATTGTTATTTATTGGTCATGCATCCAAAAGACCCCTTTACAGAGAAAATTTGTTAAAACACATGTGTTTTAATACAAATAGTTGATCCATTTTAAATGTTGGCCAATCAAACATTGAAAAGCAAATTTCTGTTTTTTAACTGCTTACAAATTCAATTGTTTGATTGTTAGATACAGTGTAACCTCTGCTAACAGCACCACTATAAAGTGGCAACCTCTGATGAGTGGTTTATTAGAATTCCCTCTGTCGATTTTGCTCTATGTTTTACCTCTAACAAAAGACACCTCTGCAGAGCAGTAAACAACTGTTGAGTTATGTCCCTTTGATTTTGATGGAAACTATTTTCTCTTGGTTATAGAAAATTGTTTCTTGTTAAATTGACAACAAAACAAAACATTGTTCATTCTCATTTTAGATATTATTTTTGAAAGAAAGATTAAACACGAAAATAAAATTTCTCATATCCAGAAACAAAATATTCAGGAATCTTTTTTTTTGCTTAGCATAGTTGAAATTTCTTGCTTAGTTATATTATATTATTTAGATAAACAAGCTTGAGGTGTCATTACCAATATATATGGTTATTATGTTGTCCTCATAATTTGTGTGAAAAGGTAAAAAAAAAGTTAGTGACAAGGTTCTATTTAGACAAGAAATTGAATTACGTAACGAAATTTAGCGTTAAATTTAAACTGCAGGAAATATTTATTTTCCTTGTTACAACCCCAAAGGACCCTCATTTCAAAATTTTAAGTTGAGGAATTGTAATGTTTGAGAAATTGTTTTCCATAATTGGCTTTGAAAATTTGAAATTTCCCTATTACATTGAAATGCCTTTTTGGCAACGGATGATTTATAGGTGTAAAATGACTTGAGTAATTTCTACTTTTGTGGGAATTGTAAATCAATCGAACATTACGTGTGGCACAAATATGGCATACTTGTGCAAAGCATTGTAATTTCTAACATAAACAAGTCTGTAGGGAAACATATTTAGCCATCACTAGACAGGCATCAAATATGTCCCACTATTCTCCTAAGGTCTAAACATTGGTCTTTGAAGTTTCCTGTAAAACCAAGTCTTCTGGCTACTAGATGTACATACAAGTATATAAAATATATTTTGCATCTATTGATTAAGCCGATAAATGTTTATTGCCAGTTTATTGTTATCATATAGTTGCCAGTCTGTTTGTTGTCTGGGGTCTGTTTTCTGTATTTAACAATCTTAATGCACATTAGTGACCGAGTTTGCCTTTATATGGATGTTTGCTTGACTTATAGCCAGGATAGTTAAACATTATACCATGTAATGTAATATTCCTCTCTGATGTGGATGAATGTACTGTTTTTCTGACATAAATATGAGTCATAGAGATTATATTTGGTCACAATTGACATTTAGAGACTATGTCAAAATTTTATCTAGACCCTTCATGTAGATCTAGCAGACTAATGGCTTACATATCAAATATGAGTTTTCTCTAAAACTCATGGGGCTGTCTTATGCATAAATATTAGCAGAGCAGTCACTGTCCAGTTTTAGGTTAAGTTACTTTGGCTTAGAGATTATTTCAAAGTTTTAGTTAGACCCAATGAGTAGCACGCCTGGATTTCGAATCTAGTGTCTCAAGGGGTATGGGTTGAATCTCACCTGGGGAGGTTATACCCTTCCATGAAAATTTGACAATAATGTCAATTTTCTTCCATTGATAAGGCATATGGAGAAGTTTCTGGCTTTGTGGAAGGGTAGGTGAGTACTACTTATAGACAATGGTCCAGGAAATCTAGGTTAGGTGCACTGAACTCCATAAAAATAACCTAAAAATTGGGTTCACAAGACATTAAACCCAGTATAATTTAAGTTGAATTATATTGACCTAATGAGTAGCAGACACTTGCTTTCATAACAAATATAAGTCTTGATACCCTGGGAGAGGTCATCAGCAGAGAAGTCACTGTCCATTTTTATACCCCCGCTTCGAAGAAGAGGGGGGTATACTGTTTTACCCTTGTCCGTGCGTGCGTGCGTCTGTCCGTCCGTTACAAAATTTCCGTCGCAGTTTTCTCAGCAACTATAACATGCAGCAGCCTAATACTTTGCATATTGCTTCATCCCATAGTCCCATGTGGTGTAAAGCGATATCATGCTCCTTGCTCATCTACTTCCTGTTTGTTGCATATTTTTAGATTTCGTTAAATGAATGTTACATTATGATAGTCATATTTCTCACTGCGGGGGTATCACTAGTGAGCATTAGCTCACAGATTTACTTGTTAATTTAGGTTTAATGGGCTTAGAGATTAAGTTGAGTTTGAACATGTCTGATAACCTTTGTAGCAGACACACTCTTCAATCAGAATTAAACAAATTGCATTATGGGAAATAGAATTTTTTATCATTAATAGATATGAAAATTCTTAGTATACATTAATGGAATATGATTTTAACAATATGGTAATTATAACTGAATTTCTGGCATAAAGATTGTAGTGCTCATAGAAAAAAAGTCCCAAAGCTCTGTAAAATTCAATATATTGAAACATATAAATAAACATTGAGTGATACACTATTATAATTAACTTATCCTGCCACATTTTGTATTGATGTTTTATATAATCATTCATTTATCATTTCTATGTCTTTGTACCCATAATTGTCTCTCACTGTACTCCCTGTGGTTTGATAATGAAAATAGTGGTTATGTCCCTTCTCACAAAAGTTCATTAAATAAGCATTTTATGCGTTTTAAACCCTGTGGTTTGACACTGTGGTTTTTTGTGTGTTTCAAGTGTATTAATTTGCTTTAGTGCATATTTTTTCTGAATGTATGTTAATACTACTGCTGTGTTTAATAGGCATTAAATGTGTATTTAATACCATTTTTGAGAAGAAGATGTTTATGTCTGTAGATGGTCATTGACATAATAGTGCTAAGTTTTTAAAATAAAATTTAATAAGTTTCATAATTTTCATGATCCATTACCGGGTATATTAATAAAACTTAAGTTTTTACTAATAAATTACATGTAGAATAAAAAAACATTTTGTTTAACGGTGATTGGGTTTGTGACCTTTGTTCTTAGTAGTTAGTGTCTGTATTCCCTGTTGATTGTTGAAGAGTTATTGTACTTTTCCCTCCAAATGTTGGCTTGGAATCATCATCATCGTCATTATCATCATTATCATGATTGTTGTGCTATTAGTGGTTTTATCACCATGTACTGTTTTAATGTAAAGATTAATGCTTCTAGCAGTATTATCATTGACTCACAAAGATTTCAATAATTATACCCCGCTTCGAAGAAGAGGGGGGTATACTGTTTTACCCTTGTCCGTGCGTCCATCCGTCCGTCCGTCCGTCCGATACAAAATTTCCGTCGCAGTTTTCTCAGCAACTATAACATGCAGCAGCCTAATACTTTGCATATTGCTTCATCCCATAGTCCCATGTGGTGTAAAGCGATTTCATGCTCCTTGCACATCTACTTCCTGTTTGTCGCATATTTTTAGATTTTTGCGGGGGTATCACTAGTGAGCATTAGCTCACAGATTTACTTGTTGCCTTTTCACTAAAAGTAGATGCTTTAATGGTTTGTTACATACTGATGTCAAATTTTATATCTTGATAAATTGTCCTGGATGATTTCAGATTTTATATAAGGAGGAACTAATTAGGCTTGCGATAGGAAAACTAATGGTCCTTTTCAAGATCTAAATGTAGTTTTTTACCTGGTGAATAAAACAGGAAACTAACTTAGTAATACCTGTGGTTGAAGTGTTTCATTTAAATCTCCATAAAATTTGTTTTATTTCTTTCCTGTATAAATGACGATTTCATAACTTTTTATTGCCATGAAATTACCGGTACTTATATTGTTTCCTGGTTAAATTTATATAGACCTTTATTCCTTTGATTTCCCTTAATCACTTTGTTTTGCTCTAAACTTAGTGGATAAAACTTGAAGTTTGTCTTATACAAAAAAGTCACCTTCCTTATTACTTTCTGTTTCTGTCTTTTTTTAGCTCCACTTTCTTACAACTGATTACATGCAACTTGTACTTGAGTGTCTCTGATTAAAGTTTTTTGTTGCAACATTTTATGTGTGCAACTACTGAAGTGATTCTCTTTAAACCTCACATATGTGTACATGGGATTTTCCATTGAATGTGGAATAGCAAGTTTCATAACTCTAGCATAAATTTTTACTGAATTATTTCCCTATATGCTAAGAAAATTCAGGGATAAGTTTAACAGTTAAGCATTTCAACCAATTTGATAATTCACTCAAAATTTTAATGGTTTCAAGCATATTCTTTATCAATGATTAAATTTGTTTACATGAGTGCACCCAATTGAAGAGCACACTGTTTAACAAAGTTATAAAATTAAGTCACTTCACACAAATACCTCAAATAGTCTGCCAACTGCTCTTTTTCTGCTTCAAGCCACTTTTAACTTTAAGTCACCAATCAAGGAATAAAATTAACTTTGTGAAATACTATTGCTAATTAAGTTATAAACAATTAACTCGGCTCATTAGTATTGATTAGGTTAAATTATCATTATGGCTTTCCATGTCAAACAATTCCAAATTTTATGCTTTAAATCCGATGTCAGTCAATTTCAATAATAAGAAAATGTCAACGCAAATTTTGATTCTGTAATCATTAGAAAATTTTGATAAAAGTAATGATTTGGCTTAATTATTGAGCCCCAAATTTTTTAAACAGATTTTTTAGCAATGCCAGAAATTGAAATTTTGACTTATTTTCCTTAGTTGACTTGAAACTTCGAAATTTCAAGTAAATTTGGGTTCAGTTGCAACATTTACTGCATTGTGACTGAGTGTGATTGATATCAAATAATTTTTATTTCTCATTAAGCTTGTCATCAAATTTACTTGTGATGATATCTTTTAATTGATTAATGTTTTATACTTTTGACTTCTTGATGCTTAATGCGTTTTTGATGACAATGTTTCTCTTTTTTGCCAAAACTTTGATCGCATCTTTGTGTGCAAAACTACAAAAGTTTAGTATGCCTGCTGAGCATGGATGATTTTTCTGATAACTCTAATTGTAATAAAGTATTACATATCATTACTCAGTTATTACGTCTACCAACAGCCTTAATGGGTATACTTCTATGACTGACAAATGAATTTTAAAAATGCATTGGTCATGCATCCAAACGACCATAGCATAAAGACAGTTTTGTAAAAATGCTTGCTTGTGAATTAGTACAAATAGTTGACCACCATGTTCTTATTAATTGTTTGCCAATTAAAAAAAATTAATTTGATTTCTTAAGTTGAATTTTGCGGTATTTCTTGCATACTGAAGCCAACAGCATGCTTACAAATTGTAATGAACTTATTCCACTAATCTTTGTGATCTTTTTGACAATTTCTGTTTTGAAGTTGCTTTTGTATACAATTGTATGAAACTGGATATTTATTAAGAGAATTTAGGGCATTTTGCATAATTATTGTTATGATTTAGGGCTGCATAATTGATTATCATCATTAAACACATAAACTATGATAGTAGTATTGTTAACTGAACAGTAAAAGTTTTAGACATTATACCCTTTAAGACAATATAAGTACATGTAGTTCTCATGTAAGCATTAACTGTAAGCAGGTACCTATTTCCTGATGAACTTATCTTTTTTTATTAATGATAATTATATCATTGTCATAAGTGTATGGAAATTTTTACATTGGTATGTACTTAGTAACAATATTCTTAATGCTATGTATTTAATATCATCTACTTAGGCAGATGCTCTCCAAAAAATCAACTACATGATTTCATGTTAACCGATATTTTTGACAGTTTCCATTAATAATTATAAGTCACACAATGCATCACAACTGTACAAGTTATGTTATGTAAGACACTGCTCTGTACAATTTGGTTGCTATGGCAATATATCTGTTAGTCATATTTTTTTCAATCATGTCTTTCCCTTTTGATGTTTGAAAATGTAATAATGAATAAAAACCTTCTAACCAGATATCATGATGTCTGTCGGTGATGTTGTTTAGCCATAACGATTTGTTACTGTTTAAAATGATTTCTGTTTTTCTACGCTTTTGTTTTTTAGTTTGATAGTCTTTGTTAGATAATGCACGAGTTCATTTGATATTTTGTTTGTGATAAAATAGTTTTTGTTTTGTAATGTGTTATATGATTTAAACAGTGAAGTAAAGTTTGATTTACTAAAGTGTATATTAAGTTCAACTGAGCAGGAGTAACATGCATGGTACAGTGCTCCCCCTTTTCTACATATATACATACATGAGTGTTCTCCCTTTTCTACACAAAAAAAACATTCTACAGTGCTCTCCTTTTTCTACACAAAAACATTCTACAGTGCTCTCCCTTTTCTACACAAAAAAAATTCTACAGTGCTCTCCCTTTTCTACACAAAAAACATTCCACAGTGCTCTCCCTTTTCTACACAAAAAATCATTCCACAGTGCTCTCCGTATTCTACAAAAAGTCATTAGAGTGATCTCCCATTCTACAAAAATCACATAGCACTGTTCTCCCCTTTCTCCAATACATACCACAGTGAACTACCTTTTTCTGCAATTGATTCTTTCCATGTGGCTGTCCCATCTTTGGTAAATGTAATAATTACCAAAACTGCCCCATATTTCTTCATTAACCAAATTCCTTACTTTAATTATAGATTTGTATACTGTTTTTGAAACTTGCAGAAAAAAGTGGCATTAAGTTTGACATTAAAGATTTCTTAGTTTTGGAATTGAATACTTTTTCTAAAATTACGAGGATAAATAACATAGGATTCTCTTTAAGAGATTTCAAAATTTTGCATTTCACTTTTCCTGAAATTAAAAAGTAGATGTAACAGATGCGTATACATCTTTTAGACGGAAAATTAAGATTGATGTATGCATTTTCTAATGCAGATAGATGGTGCAAGCTTACTGATCTAAGCTATAGGTTTTATCGCAAAGATCAAAGTATTTGTAAATTTGAAATAAATGTTTCTAACGTCTGATCCTCTTACAAAATGATGAATAGATCTATAAAGTTAAAGAATATATTATGTTTCCTTACAATGATGAAACTTAATTGTTAACTTCCTTTATTGCCCAAAGAATCAGCATTTTTTTACCTGTCCTCTTTAAAAACTTCCTTTTAAACTATGTAATTATTTATTTAAGATTTTTTATGAAATTTTAAATCTACCTGGTTTGTCATTTATATCTTCCTTCTTTGCCATTCCATGAGTAAGATCTTTAGATTTTAGTTAGATTTGTTTGTTTTTATCATTTCAAATGTAAATATTTAAATTTCCTTGAAGGAAACTAATAATTGTAAAATAATACCCCACCTATACAGCTATTTTGTAGTACTTAGTACTATTTATTTTCCTTGTTGTTTTTTCAGAGGAAAGGAAATTATTTATAGGAATGTTGTCTAAAAAATTCAGTGAGACAGATGTAAAAATGATGTTTGCACCATTTGGTAATATAGAAGATTGTACTGTGTTACGTGACCAGAACGGTCAGTCCAGAGGTATATATAATTATTTTATATATTTGTTCTTAGTTATGCTTAATATTTAAAATAATGATAATAATATGAAAATAATAATAGTAATATTAATTTGATAATAGTAATAATGATTTTTATTTACGTAGCTGAGGCCACACATTGGGAATAATCAATTTACCAGGTGGACCTCTGATGTATTTATGTTTTTTAGCCAGATTTTTCAACGGGCAAGCATGCATCCCGTGTTGTTAACAATTGCGTTAAAGTTTTCAATTTAGCATATATTTTTGCCATTTATTGTCAGATTATTATGAAACTTGATACAATGATAACATACCATATGCTGAACAGAATTAGAAAAAAAACCACAATCTATCTGCCTTTATTATGGATTATTTCCCTTTGTAATTTTTGCATTTAAGTTTTTAAATCCGGCTTTAATGTGGTTTCTATATTACAATTCTTGCTGTATTGTTATTTTCTTCATTGGTAAAAAATAAGAATTAAGGACTGTCATGTCTAAGCTGAGAATAATTTGTATTTTTTTATGGATACGTTTCATTTTAATTAAGTAAGAATTTTGGATTTTACATCAATATTCTTTTTGTTGTTTCATAATCTTTAAGCAAACAATTTTAATTTAATTTACCAGATTTAGGGGCAAAATGGTCATAACTCAATATACGAAAAGAGGGAGTTACGATCATTTTGTACTAAACCCCCAGAATGAAGATGCAGATTTAAACAACTTAATTTTAAGAATGTACACTGAGTATATGAATTTGTTATCATTTAAATTTGATTTATCTTTTTACCCATTCTTCACCAGGATACAATTTTTTGCTGCTTAAGTTTGTATTTCAAATTTAACCAAAAAATGTTTATTCAATTATTTTAGATTACTGAAATTTCTAGAGTAAAAACCATTTTCTTGTGTGACAAACCTATTAAAAATAATAAATGTTTTTTTGTTTTCACAGTGATGATTATTTAATTCATTTTAAGTTTTAATGCCACTAAGGTTAAACTGCAATTATATATAAAGCTTATTCAATTTTCTAAACTTTCTCAAGTTTTCATAGATGTTTTTGTGTAATATAATATAATTTATGTGTTAAAATATGAGTACACTTCACTGATGTCAAATTTGTAATGATGAATTCTCTACAAGTTGAGATACTGCTTGATAAGATTATTTATAGATGAAGTAAAACAAATGTGCTGTATATACTTTATATAGTGCCATGGATAATTACACCCCCGCTTCGAAGAAGAGGGGGGTATACTGTTTTACCCTTGTTCGTGCGTGCGTCCGTCCGTTACAAAATTTCCGTCGCAGTTTTCTCAGCAACTATAACATGCAGCAGCCTAATACTTTGCATATTGCTTCATCCCATAGTCCCATGTGGTGTAAAGCGATTTCATGCTCCTTGCTCATCTACTTCCTGTTTGTTGCATATTTTTAGATATTTGCGGGGGTATCACTAGTGAGCATTAGCTCACAGATTTACTTGTTATTTGAAGTTTGAATTATCTTTAATTCAAACATTTAAAAACATATTTCTGTTACTAACAACTTAACTGTACTCAACATGCTCTTAAAATGATAGTTGTTAGCAATTCTATTAGATTTTTTATGTTTCATGCTGTTAGTGATAAAAGTTCAAATGTTCCATTGTTTCACACTGTGTAATGTCCTGTTACAAGCCAAATATGTGTACTTAAATTTGATTGGATAAAGGTTATGTTTGATAAACTTCAAAACATTAAATCATCAATTTTTAACCTGATTTTTCAACAACAAAAATTCAGCTTATAGTTTGGCAAAACCCGGGGTCGAGCATTCAGTGTCGTTAACAATTGCGTTAAAGTTTTCAATATAGCATATATTTCTGCCATTTATTGTCAGATCTTTATGAAACTTCATACAAT
This sequence comes from Mactra quadrangularis, assembly GCA_025267735.1. Classification (NCBI taxonomy): domain Eukaryota; kingdom Metazoa; phylum Mollusca; class Bivalvia; order Venerida; family Mactridae; genus Mactra; species Mactra quadrangularis. The sequence goes on along the minus strand of CM046309.1, from coordinate 52,512,654 downwards.
GATAACATACCATGTGATGAACAGAATTAGAAGTAACCACAACTCTACCTGCCTTTATTATGGATTTTTTCCCTTTGTAATTTTTGCATTAAAGTTTTTAAATCTGGCTTTAATGTGGTTTCCACATTACAATTCTTGTATTATTTTACCTTGCAGCCATTCTGCATTTTTTAATTGATGACAGATAACATTTTTGATAGATTTTAACACCTTTGGCATGAAAAGTCTAGCATTGTGACTCATACCATTCAAATAGTTTTTGAAGTTTGTAGAAAATCAGCACTAAAATTTGTACCTCATAAAATCAGCACTAAAATTTGTACCTCATAAAATCAGCACTAAAATTTGTACCTCATAAAATCAGCACTAAAACTTGTACCTCTTAAAATCAGCACTAAAATTTGTACCTCTTAAAATCAGCACTAAAATTTGTAACTCTTAAAATCAGCACTAAAACTTGTACCTCTTAAAATCAGCACTAAAATTTATACCTCATAAAATCAGCTCTAAAATTTGTACCTCTTATAATCAGCTCTAAAATTTGTACTGTAGTTAACTTCATAAAATTCAGGCTAATATCAAGCATCTTAGACACATCATTTATTTGATTTAAGGCCACTACAAGTTGATCATATGTTCTACGTATTTTTATAAAAAAAAAAAAGGGGCGAGCGAGCGAAGAAAAAAAATTAAAAAATTCTTTAATCACTTGCTTTATATAGCGGTTTGATCAAATTTTTATGAGTGAGCGAGGAAATAAAAATATTTTTTTGTAAAAACCGTCAAAATTAAGGTGCGAGCGAATCCATAGAACATATGATTAATTTGTTGTGGCCTAATATTGTTAAACTCTGTATTATAGTGTGTTTATTTAGAACATTATGGTATTAAAATTGCTTTTAGAGATAAATTCATAACAAACACAATGTAGTAATAGTAATGTATTTTAAAGTTTAATTATATTTAATTTTTAACAAGCAAACAACACTATACAATATTAAAGTAAAAAAAACATAAAAATAAATTGCGCGATCGCTAGTTTTTATCAATAACCCATACAGAGTGCTGGAATTACAGAATTACCTCCCTTTTTAAAATTCGCCATTTGCAAATATAGCTGATTTTGTCAACGAAGTGGCGAATGACCATTCTACCTCCTACCACTGATTCTTAATCATGTAGTACAGTTGTCCCTAACTGGAGGAAGTTAACAGCTTATCCAGGAACTGTGGGTATGTTTACTGACCTATATAATGTTTGCTATGGCGTTAAACCCCACCAGATAAACAAATAAATAAATTTTTGGGTGCATATACCAGTACATAGAAAATTACAGTAATTTTGATGTAGGGTTTACTTTTATGACAAGTATAAGAGCCTTAGTGATAAGATATACAGAAAATAAAGATAGGACAGTATCAGATCTTACAGGAAATTATTCCTTATCAGATAATACAAGATTTTATACTACTGCCTCCAAAAACATTACGTCTCCTTTTTCTATCTAAATTACAAATTTCTGAGGCTGTCAATGCTTGTATCAGAGATTTTAATGCCCTGAACTCATAAATGTGAGGTGTAAACTACACAAAAGGATAATTGGCTCATTTTCAGACTTTTATTGCATTGTTTTAAGTTGTCGTCTGCTTAATCAGCCGCAGTTTTTGTTTCTTTCATTGAACAATTTTGTCATAAAATGTTTCTTTTTTGGAACCATTTGCTGCGGTACACTTGAAAATCATGATCTGCTGAGAGTGATTTTTTTGCTGAACAGGATTCTGGGATTCCAGTAATTTGCTTGTGCTGAATAATGAATTTTAAATTTAAATCTGTATGAATTTTATACTTGACTTCATGATCAGTCTATTTTGAGACATGATTGGAGCAATCATGAAATCACAATTCTGTGAAAAAGCTGGAAACCAGAATAATTTTGGAACATGTCTCACTCTACATAGTAACCATATTACAATGCTGTCATTTTGGACCAATTTTAGTCTTTGTCTTGGAGTGGAGGGTTGCATAATTAGAATTTTTGTCATTTTAGAACATTGCTTATTTGTAAGGTCATTTTGTTGATGGATTTTAGAGTTACATGTACATGTATTAACTTCCAGAAGCATTTTACCTTTCACTAAACAGATCAACATTCCTTAAAATCATATTAGTTTTCTAGATTTAACTTTTGAGTTGAACTTTTGTGATGATAATTGGAAACTGTTATTGTCAATTCTAGAATACTAAAGGTCATGCTATGGTTGAGACAATTATTATAAATTTACCATTTATAGTTCAGACTTTCTCAGTATGTACTAGATGCTACCAGATCATTGTGCAACTGGAGGTTGTTAGAGAAGACTGGGCTTGCCCAACTGAGTTGCCACATTAAAGAAATTTATTATTATTATATTATTACTATAATAATAATTATTATTTTCATCATCATTATTGTTAGAGGGTGGTATACTGTTATACCCTTGTCCGTGCGTCCGTCAATCCGTTACAAAATTTTTTTGATTTCGTAATTTCTATTTTTAGACCAAGGTTTGCAAGCTAATTTAACAGCGGTATTATTCACAGTCTGCGATTGGGTGGCTCATTTCAAATTGCGTGACGTAGACGATGTAAACAAATTACGTATCATAACAATTTCGTCATGAATATTATGATGAGAAAAGGTCACCTGAACGTGACCTTCGTTTGGAAAAGGCCAGATCTAAATTAGCGAGTATGTGAGCGGTAAAATTTTAGATCGGGTTTTAATCAGATTGATGTATGTACTTAGATTTGTTTAGATGTTTTGGTCCAGAGATCTAAGCCTCTCTAATGACAGTGATTGGTTCAACTTCAAACTCAATGCAACTGAAATGCCCGGAGTGAAGAGTTGTAAAACCTAACTAAATCAAAATTTGGCTGCCATGTTATCTATGATAATATTTATCTAACTTATTTCCATTTTATTTTGTAGGTTGTGCTTTCATTACATTTTCTAGTAGACAATCAGCTCAAAACTGTATCAAAAACATGCACCATTCACAAACTATGGAGGTAAGTACTGATATGCTTGTAAATAAAATACCAGAGAGACAGTGTGTGTGAGGGAGACAGAGAGAGAGGGGGGAAGAGAGAAAGAAAGCAGGAGAGAGACAGAGAAAAAGCAGGGGAGTAATAAAATTATCTTATCTTATAAACCTTGAGCATTGTTGCATTCTGTTGTTGATAGAATTACAATTTGTTATCGGCCCTATAAGTTTACAATTTGCATAATTTGTCTTGAATACTGAAATTATCTAAAATTTGCAAATTTTCGAAAATCAAAGAATTTTGAGATTGAAAATCATGGTGGTATTTGTATGTGCCAAATTGTTTTAAACTCTAGTTTAGTGGGTTTTTATGCTGCAATGCCAATTATTATTGCTTTGTAAATTGGATTGCTAATGGCTTTTAAGTTTAATTTGTACTTATGAAATTTGGCTAAGGGTTACCACAATTTTGTCATGAGTAGAAGTCCCCATGGCAAAGGAAAAAAACATTGATATGATTGTGGAGTTTTAGGCCTCTTAGTGAAACCTTTAAAATCCTTTTAAAAGCCTTTATTCTTGCGAAAAGTTAGCATAAAAATCGAGAAAAATTGAATTTTCTACATGAAACATAGAAATTATTAGAAAATGTTGTTGCAACATCTTGTCTGAGGCAAAATGATAACTATTAATTTCTTGGAATGCTAGTAGAACTGAATTGATACCCATATATTTGTATTGTTGTATACATTATTGACTTTTAAGTATAAATTTTGTATAGTTGGTGTTATAACTTGGGCCTGTAGCACAGTTAGTTGTGCACAGGGATTTTGAACCTAGTGTCCTGAAGGGGACAGATTTGAATCTTATCTGGGGTGGTTATACCCTTTCATGAAAATTTGGCAATAATGTCAATTTTCTTGCATTAATAAGGTATCAAATTTGCGGCCTCGTGGAAAAGTAGGTGGTTATAGTCGGGACAAGGGTCCAAGAAAGCTATGTTAGGTGCACTGATTGCCATAAAATAACCTAAATTGTGTTAACAGGGTGTTAAACCTAGTACAAAAAAGTAGTTGGTGTTTTGTTATAATGGATTATTGCCCTCCTCTCCCTCTCTCTCCCTCTCTCTCATGTTGTCTGTTTATTTGTTCATGATTTAGAATCATTATTTTATCTTCATAGTCATTTAATTACTAGAAGGAGTCGTTTATGAAGATAAGAAAATATTTAGGTCTGATTTCCTGGAAAGTGTATTGTTTCTTACCGGTTATTAATTATTTGTATTTATGAATTATTCCTTTAAGTATTAAATCTTATAATTAATTATTTGTTTCATCTGATGAGAAAACATTATGATTTTGTAGTAGATTTTTTCTTGAAAGGTATTTTTTTAATTCTATTAATGTCTAGTAACCATGGTGATGATGTGACTCGGCAACTAAAAACAGAATAACTTATTTAGAATGCTCTTTTTTCGTATATCATCATATTGTTGAGTTTATTAGTAATAAGAAATAATGTATTCTTAGTAATGGAGATTTAATGAAGTCCTTGTAATATAAGTTTTTTTTCAGAAATAAATTGGGCGGGATGGAGTGGGTGGGGTAATGTGATGTAAGACTATAAGAACGGAACAGAACTGATGGTTTATTTATGATTCATTGTACATCATCAATTTATAAATGCAATTATTACAATACAAATTACATTATAATTAGCATTAGACACTTAATCAAGAATTGGAAATAATCTGAATGATAGCAGCCCTCTACAGAACAAATCCTGATATTTCCAAATGATATTTCCCATATGTGTAATTTTAATTACAAATTTAAGCTCTGTAGAGCAACCACCTTTAAACAGCAACATCCTATAGTCTCTACCAGATGGTGTTCAAGAGAGGTTGTACTGTACTTTAATTGTACAACCTGTATCTTTTGCTTGGTAACACATGAAGCTGACCAGTTTTACTTTATTGCCTATGCATGTCCTAATGTTATCATCCAGGGTGGCTTGAAATCAGGATTTGCTACAGTCCACTACTAAGCATGGTGAAACCCTATGTAAATATGTTATGTGTCAAGGTTGGGACAGTCTCAACTGTACTTTTTTATCTTCCAACTTTGAGGGAATTTTTCAGCATGTTATTGATGATTAATTAACCCGGGTCGATAGCGCAGTTGGTAGCGCGCCGGGATTTGGATACTCGTGCCCGAGGGGGTGCGGGTTCGAATCCCACCCAGGGAGGTTATACCCTTCCATGAAAATTAGACAATAATGTCAATTTTCCTCCATTAATTAGATAATATGGAGAAGTTTCCGGCCTTGTGGAAGGGTAGGTGAGTACTGGTTATAGACAAAGGTCCAGGAAAGCTAGGTTAGGTGCGCTGGACGCCGTGAAATGACCTAAAATGTGTTGATACGGCGTTAAATCCAATAAATAAATAAATAAATAAGATGATTAATTGGTCTATAGTCGTTATAATCAGTGAAACCACTGAAAGTTTGGTCAACAGACAAATCCTGCAGGGAGGCTCTCTGCAGACTTTCTCCCTCTATAAGAAATTCAGTTCCTGTAGATGAAAAAAACAAATTTTGTGTTAGAGAATATTTATATTTGTGATGGATTGGTTATTTTTTATGCATTTAATGGTCATAGTCTAGACTCACTCTAAATATAATTATAATGTTAATAATTTGTCTGTCAAATTTTGACTTTTGTTGTATAAGATAATAAGATATATTTTTCTGTACATTTTTTCCATACATTTTTTCGTACAAGACTGACAGTATTAGGTGGGGTTCCTGTATTTTGATGAACAATTTTTGGTACTTCGTCTCTTGAAAATATCACTCTTGGCATGGAAAATACAATAAATTGTCATTTTAAAATGCTTGTTTTGTTCATAATTTTGACATTGTCTCTATTCTAAATTGATGGTGGTTTGCTTATTTCTCTGCTGTTTTAGAAGTAATTTATTCCATTTTTGGGAAACATATAATTTTAATATTTTTAAACATAAACAATGGGTATTAAAAGTGTTTGTTGTTCAAGGTGCTCGTGTGTCATTGGTAAAGATCGAAAGAGACTGCTTCAATTGATTAAGTCAATTAGTGATTTATTACAATAGCTGGATGCTGTAGAGTTGGATACTGTTAAGAATGAACCAGTACTGGTACCAATGGAATGTTATGATCATTAGGTTGTCAACAGTTTAGATGATTGTGGTCATAATTAAACAATTCAAACAAAAGGTGTGCTTTATTTTGAAAGTAGAAATGAAAAACAACAAATAAGCAGAGTATTGCATTGTAATTGTCTTAAAGGTGGGGCGGTCATTATATAGGGATAATTTTCTTCTTAGATTAAGAATTTTGAACAAAAAAATAGTAAAAAATTACATGGTTTTGCAATAACGAAAAAAGTCAAGATAGCAAAACGTTTCTGTTCATTCTGAATAAAAATGATCAACTTAGTTCAGAGCTGCAGACATACCATTACAACTTTCACCTTCATCTTGAGATTTTTAGACTGGAAGCTATTGCTTTAATGTTTCCTAAGGGAAATCCTTGACACCATTATCTCCTAAGTGGAGAGAATACATTTTTACTGAATGTCCAAGTTAATAGTTTTTCCTGTTATGAGCTTTTTATGGAAGACTATGTATGTGTAACTATTTGATATTTTGATTTATGAGGATAGGGTAAAAGGTGTGAATATATTAAGTGAAGAGTTCATTCCCTTTAAGAAAACTCTTCTTTCTGAAGGTGAATTCTTCATTCTGAAGGAGAAAAATTGCATGTATGTTGATAGTATTCTTTTCTTTTGTACTTCTGGAGAGTAGTGTTTTAGGAAAAGACTTAAATTCTGTGTCTTGTGTTAAAATAAGACTTTCGTGGCCCTTGGTCTTGAAATAGTTTCTACCATCATTTCTACCACTGATTCTAAATCATGTAGGACAGTTGTCAGTCACTGATGGAAGTATGTCCCTAGTAACTGGTTTACAGCTAAACCCAGAGATTTTTCCTTCCAAGAATGGTAAGTTGACTGACTAGTTTACTGTTATATAAATTATAAAATGTGTTGCTATGGTGTTAAACCAGACCAAAAAAACAACATTTCTAATGTATATTTCAGGGTTGTAGTTCACCATTAGTAGTAAAATTTGCCGATACACAGAAAGAAAAAGAACAGAAAAAGTTACAACAAATGAATGCTAATTTATTAGCATCTTTTGGTGGAGGGACAGGTGGTGGAGGTCTTAATATAGGACCGCAATATTTAGCAGTAAGTTTATATGTGTCTTAATATAGGACCGCAATATTTAGCAGTGAAATTGTATACGTCTTAATAAAAGACTGCAATATTTAGCAGTAAGTTTGTATATGTGTCTTAATATAAGACCACAATATTTAGCAGTAAGTTTGTATATGTGTCTTAATATAGGACCTCAATATTTAGCAGTAAGTTTTTTATTTGTGTCTGTGTATAGTTGTTGGGTAGTTTGCTGTGTGATGACAGACATTGCCTTAACCCACTGAAACTAATGAAAATTGATTTTGTGTTGTAAAAATGCTTAATTCATAAAGTCAGGCTCATTAGCCAGGGTGGACAATTTTCCAGGGTGGACAAAATTGCCATTTTTAGCTCGACTTTACGAAGTAAATGGAGAGCTCTCCTACTCGCCCTAGTGTCCGCATCCGCGTCTATATTTCTGATTAAAGTGTTTGAGCAGTAAAATATTTTTACTGTAACTGTTTTATTTCCTTAGTTATCAACTTAAAATTTATGTTCCTTATTATCAACCACATCTCTTGTGATAAGGTTCATAACTCCAAATACATTTTTTCAGAATTATCTTCCCTTGAACTTAGAGTTTTTTTTAAAAAATGTTTGTTTTTACTGCAACTGTTTTATTTCTGTAGGTATCAATTTCAAACATAAAATATATGGTCCTGATTATCAACCACATCTCATGCGACCAGGTTCATAACTTCAAATACATTTTTTTCAAAATTTGTCTCCCATGAACTGAAAAATTTTCTTTAAATAAAAATTTACTTTAAATTTGCTAAGGTTATATTTTCAAATTTTAAAATATGTATGTTCCTTATCATTAGCCACATCTCCTGTGACAAATACTTACTTAGTCAAGCATGCTGTCTCCTCAGACAGCTATTGTTAGTTATAGTGAATGTGTTATTCAGTCTGATATAACATTTAATTATTAGGAAACATTGTGATTTATACATGTATTAGTATGGTGTAAGTTGAGATATATAAATACTTGTATATAGGGTATAATTACATTGATTCTAACTTCTGGGGGTAATGTACATTGATTCCAGATATTTTAAGAAGAAGATTGGGTTACTTTTTAGACCAAACCAAAAATATATCTACCATACATTCTGTATTAAATGCTCCTGGTGGTGTTACATTTTCTCGAAAGAGGATGTTCTCATAATAGAAAAAAATTGGTGAAATTATTACATCTAATATGGTGAAGTTAAATTATTTTTGCTAGAAATACCTGTATTAGTGTTGCTTATTTTTTGAGATCTATGATAAATTTGAAATATTTTTCATTATTATATAAGATAGTTTTCTCCCGAAAATATGGGGACTTTAGTAGAGGAAGGGCATTTTATAGAGAATATATGGTATGTTTATCATTATTTTACTTAGTGTTTTCAAACTAATCTGGGGTCTGTATTATCAAAGGTCTTGCAACTAATTTTCATCCTAAACTGCACCATATTGTATTGCCATAATTTTTTTGTATTATTATTACTCTGCTTTGAACACAAATCAATATTACTTCTTTAATTTCCATTCTATGTCTCTTTCAGTTGTTACAGCAAGCTATGGCTACTGGTAACTTAGGAATGTTTGCTAATGTTGGAAATCTAGGTAAGAACTTGATATTCTGTGCGATATCTTTACTTTTATTGGAAACTATGATGTTATTCTTATATTTGATCATTATGTTCTCATTAGATGGCAGCCATCTTGGATGTACTGACATGATGTCCGTCATTTTGAATCTGCTGAATAGATGGCAGCCATCTTGGATGTACTGACTTGATGTCCGCCATTTTGAATCTGCTGAATAGATGGCAGCCATCTTGGATGTACTGACATGATGTCCGCCATTTTTAATCAGCTGAATAGATGGCAGCCATCTTGGATGTACTGACTTGATGTCCACAATTTTTAATTTGCTGATTAGATGGCAGCCATCTTGGATGTACTGCAATATATGTCAGCCATCTTGAATGTACTGCAATAGATGTTGGCCATCTTTAATGTACTGCAATAGATGTTGGCCATTTTGAGTTTTATGAACTTGGTATTTTGATGTTTAAGAATAAGAATTATTTGTTAATGTATGGTTTGTCTTGCCTCACATTTTGAATCTTTGTTTTTTGGTCTTGAGCAGACTTAGAGAGAAAATATTCAAAGTTGAATTTCAATTGATAACAGATTGTTAACTCTATCTAAACAATGGCTCTGATCAAGTTGGCCAACAACAAGTGTTTAAATATTTGAATTTTAAATTGATAGTAAAGTTTTAACTGTCTTATGTGTGGTCATGCATGTCAACAGTTCTTGAATGAGCTTTTTAGACCATGATTAATAATATATTCCATTAAACCTGGTTGAAATATGGAGTGGGCTTTTAACTAGATGTATTACATGACTGTTGTTTTTTCTTAAATTTCTGGTACCTTCTTAGTCATTATACAAAATGCATCTGTTCAATATTAAAGTTTGGTGTTTAAAAAAGTTTTATAGCAATTGTATGTAGATAGCTTCTATTTTTGAATCTGCTGAAACGATTTTGTCCTTTCACTTTGAAGAATATTTTGTAAAACTTTCAAATTTTGATAGAACTAAGTAATTTTCAAATCTACTCCAATTTTCAAAGGATACTAACACCATACAGCATGAGGATTATTGTTCTTGTGCACATTACTGATTTTACTGATAAATTAACATGTTACAAAAATTTAATACATTCCCCTACTGATGCATGATTCTTATACAGAGTACCAAACCTGTTAATTATGTTTAGAAATACATTATACAGTCACCCTTATTAGTGTAGTTGCGTCCTATTTAAGGTCTTATTTTAAGATCCTATAAGATAAATTCTATGTATTAGTTTGTCTGGTTCTGTTTTTAATGTTTATGTTTTCATGTCCTTTATTGTAATGTCAAGTTTACATAATAAAACTACATTTTAACAGCCCAACATTCAAGTAATTGCCCTTTTAAATTTAAGTGACAAAGAATTAAATTTTAAGAAATAATGGTAGATTTACTTTTTAAAGTCATAACTTTTATTGTTATTTAAAATCAAATTTAAATTATGGAAATAATAATCATTACCAGTGTCAAGGTCAACTTCCAATGACATTGATATCATCAAGGTCACACTTGAAGGTCATTTTTCAAGGTGAAGGTCATTTTTTAATTAGAATCAAGATTCTTAGATTGTATGCAAAAGATACATTAAACACAGCATAAGTAAATGAAATAATCAAATTCAATTACCATTAAAAGAAAATTTACCTATTTATGTTTTCTAATGAAATGGAATTGTTTGGAACAATTGCTCCTAGAACATGTTATGCATGTTTTTGTAAATTTACTGGTATGTATTCTAATATATTTTCCAATTATTTTCCAAATATTGATATAACTGTTTATATGTATATGTATTTGTTTATTACCTTATATAGGGATCCATTCCCATGACAATGTAGATTATATTTATATGTATATATAAAATCAAAACTAAGTACAATGTACACGTTTATTGGATAAAATTCTGTTCTGTTCTGTTCTGTATTTAGTTAATAAATAGCCATTTGTTAAGGTTATTTAAACTAAACTTCATATCCCTATATCAATGAGTCAGTTCAAAACCAGTCTACATCCAGCTTTATTTATGCTTATTTAGTCTAGGTTTGCACTGGCCCATCAATATGTCTTTGGTATGGGACAAACTGTCAAATTGTTAACACTATGATTGAACCTTAGGTGTTCCAATGTATATGTCTGACATTGTCTGCTGTATGTATGTTACATCTTTATACCCCCGCTTCGAAGAAGAGGGGGGTATACTGTTTTACCCTTGTCCGTCCGTCCGTCCGTCTGTCTGTTACAAAATTTCCGTCGCAGTTTTCTCAGCAACCACATCATGCAGCAGCCTAATAATTTGCATATTGCTTCATCTCATAGTCCCATGTGGTGTAAAGCGATTTCATGCTCCTTGCTCATCTACTTCCTGTTTGTCGCATATTTTTATATTTTTGCGGGGGTATCACTAGTGAGCATTAGCTCACAGATTTACTTGTTATATATGTATATTTTCTGATCTAAAATTCATGTATTTATGTCTATATATGTGTCTATGTTTTATATGTTATATGTATATTATAACCATCCAATGGAACTTGATTCTCATACTGATCAGCTTTTCATGTGACAAATTAGTTTCTTTACACTCCATTTTGCAGGTTTAAATTCTATGAATATTCAACAATTACTGACGTTATTAGCGGCCGCTAGCAACAATCCAGGTATATAAGACAATTAGCACCAGTGTTAATACACAAAATCAATATCTAGTGTGAACACATAAGCCCCTTTTTCTGAGATTTTTTTAAAACATAAAAAATGAAATTGCTTTGAGTATTACATGAGTAGTTTCATATCTAAGCTGTATCCCACCGTGTACATTGTCATAATTATGTGTTCACAGTTTTATTTTTCAATACACTTTGTGTTTTTTTCTAGTATTTTCCCCTAAATAGTAAACATTCTGCAGTAAAAAATTCATTTTCAATATTTTGCATGTGAGTACTTATGTGAGTTTTATGAATGTTATCAAATATTGATGAACCCAACTTGGTCTAAGCTAGGACATGAATAGTTCTAAAATATTCATTTAATCCAGTTTTCAATCAGATCAGATTATTATGGTGTGGACTGAACTCTTAAATTGATTGTGAATGGCTCTAGAACACACCTCATTGCCCTGAGCTTATATCATTCAATTGATTGTACCTGAATTATTTAATATATGAAATGCTCGTAAATTTCCTTAAGTATTTGTAACGATCTTGCCTGACGTTGCTTGTAGGTGGAAATAAGAGTTCTACTTAGCTTATCAATTTCATTAAACTCTCAGAACTGCTAGGAATATTTGAACTTTGAGATCCGTGTTTCATTATTCAGTCCTTGAAGTACAAATCTTATGGCAGTTAACTTTAAAAAATTAAATTTCTGTTCATCATGGCCTTGCATTAATTATTTGGCTCCATGACCTTGAACTTTCCCCTCTCTATGTTGTATATTTGTGAACTATAACCATCACTTTGTATTGAGTGTTGTGATTGGTGAATTTGTTGTCTGTTCAAGTTTTATCAGCCTATGATTTTAGTTGTTACAGTTTAGTTCTGCCTAGAGAGTACTCAAAGGGAGATAATTTTAATTGAATGTAAAATAGGCAAGTTTATTGATACTGTGACTAGTATTCAGCCCAACTATGCTTGGTGAAGAATTATTTCTATTTAATTCATGGCTTGGAAACAAAACCTTATGTATGTGTTCCATGTGTCTTAAAATGTACAACCATAGCATATTGTTCATTAACAGCAAATTGCAAACCCTGTTGCATTTAAAAAAAAAACTGTGATAATTTTATGCGTTTTTTTGGTAATTTCATTATCCTTTTTGGTTATTGTGTTATCTTTTTTGGTTATTGTGTTATCTTTTTGGTTATTTCTTTAAAAATTAAAATGAATACTTGAGTTTAATACGTGATTATTTTCTCAGTCAAGATTGTGACATCTATATATATACCGTACTCATGTTGTGATATTGTACTTGTTTCATTTATGATCATTTATCACAAAATATCCCCATTGTCTGTCCTCCCTCGAAGCCTCAAGTCCATAGATGTTGTGCTGTAGTATGTTATATATGTATATAAAACATTCTATATTTGTGCCACTGATTTAGTTCTGCATATTAATATCTATATTTTTATTTTAAATCTTTGCTGTTTTTATTATTTTTTTTCAATCTTTTCCCTGTTTGAAATTTTAGTACCTGTAAAATACTAAATGATATTTAAAATTTATGGAGTACACAAAAAGTGAGCAGACGTCACATATTTAAAATGTAACATCAAACATTGAGCAGACGTTCGAGATTGACCATGTCAGGGCTGTTACAAAATGTTGTCAAAGATTGCCTGTGTAAGGGCTGTTACAAAATGTTGTTAGAGATTGACCATGTCAGGGCTGTTACAAAATGTTGTCAAAGATTGCCTGTGTAAGGGCTGTTACAAAATGTTGTTAGAGATTGCCTATTCAAGGGCTAACTACAAAATGTTCTAATATACATTGATATGACACTAAAACCATGTGTCTAAGCCTAAAGATACTATATGATGATAGTGCAAAAGATCTGAATGTTTGAAATGGGAAAACATAACTCAGTGTAGCCAGTGGACTCTGCCTTAGAGTCCTGTCCAATAATATACCCTGTGGTGATCACCTACACTGGAAAAAAGGTCTCTCAATATTGCCAGTAGCATCTCCTGATATTGAGTTGAGAATATTTGAATTACAAGTTTTATTTGACATTGTGTAAATATCTGAATTTCTGTATGTTTGTTATAATGTATGATTGTTTTTCTGTATGAAAGTGAGAATGATAGAGTACATGTATATGTTAAATAAATAAACATTTATTGTTTTCTTTTTAAAAAAATCATTTTTCTTTACATAAAATCTTTGTAATATTAAACTATATATTTTTAATGATTGTATCTCTAATGCTCTGCCTTGCCCTGTTTCTATTAGGCTTACTGGCGGCATTAGCTGCCCTCGCCGGCGGAAATTCAAGTGGCAATAATAACTCCTCACCGACAAACTCGTCAAATGCCAGCACTAGTGCGGCAGGTACTTTACAAACTCCTCCTCGTTCATGTCTTTTTTGAAGCTGCTATTTATATTGTCTGCTCTTAAAGATGGCGCTGCAATGTCTGATTTTCTGAAACTCTTTTAGTACCAGTAAATGGAAAATATATTTATACTTTGATGCTGACTGGTTTCAAAATTATAGGTCCTGAAATAATGCATTTCTTTCTTCTGAATGGAATTGTCCATAAATTTGGTGAAACAAAATGTTCAAACTTTGTCAGTGTCGCAATCTCACACAGCTGTATCAATCTAAATTAAATGACTAATTGTCAATAGCAATTTTTTTCACTTTGTCTTTTTTATGTGAATTTTGTTCAAGACCTATACAAAAAACAAATGTTAAAAATGGCTGGGAAAGGACAATATACTTATTTTTTTTACTATTTGAGAGAGACTTAAAAAGTCACAAAATCATCAAATGAGTAATGTACACTTTCTAAAGAAAAAAATGTGTTTGATCATAGAACCATTGGAAGCTATGTCCACCTATCTCATTTTGGCAATGTTTATTTTAATCAGAGCTATAATCACCTTTTGCTTGTTAAACTGATGAATTATTTCAGGAACTTATTAGATTCCAGTTGTTTTTTTTAAATTTTAATATGATTAAAACGTTTTAAAAGTTAAAACATTTAAAAAAACACACCTCATTTTCATTTAAATTGATAAGAATAAACTACAAAAGTCATATTTGACATACAAAAACACTTGCAGCTCTATGCTTTGACCATTTGTATTTATTTGAAGTTGGCTAGCTATTTATGCAATTTTCATGTTGTCTGCATGATGTTTATACTTCTTCATTGACATTTTAATCAAATTCTCGGCTTAACTCTCATGTTGTATTTATATAGATTACTTGCTTGGAAAAATTCCTTCTTAAAATCAAATTTATTAAAATATGGGTATGCACCTTTAAAAGTTCCAAAAATTTGCACAAATATGAGTATGTACCTTTAGGGTAGTCAAATTCAAAAATGAATTTGAACCTTTAAAATTTAGTTAAAGTACTTATTTCCCATAATTCAGCATTAAAAATGGCTGGTCTTAAGTTTGGTCTTGTCTGATTTGTTGAACTTATGTCTTTTGTTTGTGTTGTTTTACTGTTTATAAAACTTGTAAAAAATGAAAAAATGTCAAAGCCTTACTTTTCAAACTTAGTAAATCTAACTTTTTTAAAGTTTCAAGCAAGTAGATGTATTACTGATGTACAAAATGTGATTAGAAAAATTTAGAGAAATATTTTGATGTTTTTGTTCATGTTTTTTAATCGTCCAATTAACTTATCACTTTATTTTGAGTTCTGTCGTGGCACCTTACTGCTTTCCGTTGTATTTTAATTGCATCAGTTAGCATTGTTTACTTTAGTTGCGTACTTATCTATTCATATTTTTGTTGTATTGCATGAAATGTGTGACACCTTGTTTTGATTATTTTTACTTTTATTTATCAGCTTGATATACAATGTATAAACCTAGTAGTTTTTAAAAAAAACAACTGTTTTTTAGTTGAACATTATTTTGTATGTCATTGCTTACTATGGAAATACATGAACAACTTTAATTTATATATTTTGGAAATTTTATATAAAAATGAAAAATAGTTTTTGATTCTATTTCAACTGCAGGCTGCCCTAAAATAAACAAATTGCCGCTTTTTCGTTACCTAAGTCATTAGCTCAGACCCAGATTTACTGTTCTGAATTATTAAAACTTTCCCAACATGAACCAATTAGGGACTTCAGTCAGTTATCTTTCCCAGATAAAATCTGAAGCGATCAAATTGGTAAGTAGGTCCTTGCAGTTGGAATCCTCAGATTTTATCATTGAATTCCTATGTAAGGATAACAAAATATTTCATCTAATTTCTTTCTTGTTAATTAAGATATTAACAGAACTGATGAAATTTAGATAGTTCTTTACCCTAAAAATATTTACCTTGAATTTCAAACAAAATAAATGATTTACAAAAAAAGTTCTTTAAGATTAATTTTGGCAAACTGGCATTAAAAAGTAAGGGTAAAATCCGAGTAATCCAACTAATAGGACCTACATTACTCGGAAGGTGCAAGTTTCCGAAATTTCCATGTACTGTGCGTGTATCGCTCAAACCGTGTGCGTGTATAGTAAAACGTGTATCATTCATCGTGCAAATTAAACGATAGAAGACAGTCCGAGATATGGTGGTTGCGTATTTTCTAACGTGTATCATGTGAACAAGAAACCGTGTGTAAGTGAATGTTGATATTCAATAAATTAATCGATACAATATTACCCGATTATATTGATTAGAATCACGCTAAGACTGTGTTTTGAAATGTGTAAAAATGTATGACATCTTTTCTCCATGAATGGCTTGGAAAATAATGAAAAAAATTTAAACATGTAGTTGTTTATCTATCGTGTAAGTTCAGTCGGCTATCGTGTGCATGGTTTTAAATCGGATTAAAGCCATCTTTAAAAGAAGACATAAACATATTTTGACAGTAATGTTATTCTTTATTCTGCAATCTGTATTTTTGTTATACACTAAGTACTTAAATAATTTTTATAGTAAATATCATCAATCAGCGAAAAAAAGCCGGGGATTCCGAACAATCATGTTTAACGTGTATCGAGACCCAGAATCGTGTATTTTACTGCAAATCAAGCTATCTACCGTGTAGGTGTACCGTGTAACGTGCACTCCGTGTTGTGTATCGTGCGTGTACCGTCCGTACTGTGTGATAACTTGCACTTTCCAAGTACTGTACCTATTTGCAGAGTATACAAGGGGAAATAACTGACTAAAGTCCCTTATTGATGAAATCATTCTATAACGTAGGACTATGTAAACATCTTTAATGAAAAGCCTAGCTCATCACTCTTATCAGGATTTACCTCCGCCCAGGAAATAGTTTAGTTTTCAGGTGTTCCTAAGAATGTAGATATTATTTGGATTTCAATCTGTCTGGAACTATTCACCAATTCCCTACATGTGGATTGAAAGAGGCTGAAATTATGGTAGATATATTTGTTTGGCTTGATAGCCACAAACATATACAGTAAAAACTCTGAAAACCGGACCTGGCCCGGACTGACCAAAAAGTCCGGTTTTCAGAGGATTCCGGTTTTCAGAGGTTTATATAGAATCACAAATTAAAAATAGCTATGGGTTTGTCTGGACCTTTTCCTACATTAAATGAATGGTTCAGCTATATCTTAATTTTTTTTAATTTAAATTTGGTCAATTTTGGTATGGTAAGTGTAATTTATTTAGAAAAAGAGAAAATTAGAATATTATAACTTTTCTTTAGTTACATGTACATGTTATCAATGGACTTTAAATGCATTCAAATAAATAATTGATAAATATGGATGCTATTCTCATTTTAAATGAATGAATATAAACACATAACAACAATAACAACATCTTATAAACATGTAATGTTTTTCCAATATCTTACTCAAAATAAAATACTGTATAGACATTATTATTTCCTTACAATTAACAAACTTTAGTAATTTTGAAAAAAAACATGTAGCCTCTTTATTTGTATAATAATAATATTTGAAATTAAAATATTTTCACAAGACATATCTGTACAACAATACATGTTTATACATAACAAACATTATAAAAATCTTAAACAATGACAGACAAGTGTTTTTCACACCTGTATAGATAAAATGCTTGGATATTTAATTAACAATTGACATCTGCCAGGGATTATGATTAACTAACTGTTACAATACACAGAAAGTTGACACTTGGTGTCCGGTTTTCAGAGGATTTTTTATGCATATTTATCATTAGAAGCCATGGCAAAAGGCCCGGTATTCGGAATTCAGAGTTTCCGGTTTTCAGAGGATATTTTTCAATGCATTTAAAAGGGAAAAACATGGGACTTTAAAAATCGTCCGGTTTTCAGAGGATTCCGGTTTTCAGAGGGTCCGGTTTTCAGAGTTTTTATTGTATAAATAAAATAAACTTAATATTGACATTCCTCTATCGTTGCTGTGTCTGGTATATCTTCCCTTTATACATTCTTGCTTTGACCTCAATTGTTACGTTGAACAAAGATGGTTAAACTCCACTGTGATTAAATTTGCCTGCTGTCTTATATTTTTCAGATTAAAATTTTAGATAAAAATTAGGGCTGCACCATCGAACCAATTTATTGTGGAATGGTATCGCATTTTGTATTGTATCCAAACCTTAAAAAAATATTTAAATTGTAATATAAACATATCAAAGGGAAACTACTCTTACAAACATGTATCATTCTAAAACCCAAAGTTCTGTACTTTTTCCTAAAAAGGCCAAAATTACCTCCTCTGAAGGACCCTATGTAGTCTGAAAAGTGTTTCTACATGTTATTTTTATGGACATGTATTTTGAATTAGTCCAGTCAGGCTGGTGTATTTACTAAGGGCAAGAATACATCTCAAAAACCTGGGTTGATAGCGCAGTTGGTAGCGCGCCGGGATTTGGATACTCGTGCCCGAGGGGGTGCGGGTTCGAATCCCACCCGGGGAGGTTATACCCTTCCATGAAAATTTGATAATAATGTTGATTTTCCTCCATTGATTAGATAATATGGAGAAGTTTCCGGCCTTGTGGAAGGGTAGGTGAGTACTTGTTATAGACAATGGTCCAGGAAAGCTAGGTTAGGTGTGCTGGACGCAGTGAAATGACCTAACATGTGTTGATACGGCGTAAACTCCAATAAATAAATAAACAAGAATACATCTCATATGATTTTTGCTTTCATCATAGAATATCTTATCATGGCTATTGTGTTGTAACCTTATTGCAACCACCTTGAAGATATGGCAGCTTTAAAAAAAACATGGCGAAAAACAGTTGAACTTACAGACTGAACAACAAAATGAAAATGTATTATTCAATATTATATTGAAAGCTGAAGAATTTCCATTGTAAGCAATGATATATACATGTATTTGCTTGTTCTGTGAAACACTATATATTATTATATTTATTGCATGTTTTTTATTGGATGTTTTTTGTGGTAACACATACATTTAAACATTACACTATGTTGTTGTATTGCTTCTTGAAACATCTTGTTTGATATATTTAGCTTTGATGTAGGCTACACTTGTGTGTCATAGTTCGATGGGGGACACTGTGTTTTCCTTTTTGATTTTTTTTCTGGATATTTAATGGGTGTTAGGTTATCATTTAAAATTTCTTTCCTTAGTGACTATGTTACTGTATATTGGTTATTAACTGTTAGTACATAGCAAGACATGCTCATGAGCTGCCTGCATCCCAAGAATGCCAAGTGCAGTTCAAAGTCCGCTTCCATATATATGTTCAGTTCTCTACAATTTTGTATAATAACCCCTGATCATTAAAACCATCTTCATGCTTGATGATCCCTCACAGTATCCATTTACACTAGGTTGGGATGGAACAACTGTAGGTATTTCTTGCTCAAAGAAATTAACAGTGCCCTAGAGGGGTATAAAACCTGGGGCCACTTGATCCCTTAATGCCCCTTCTACTACTGAAAGACTGCTTCTATATGATAATATTACTAAACCGTAATTAAGGGTTTAAGACAAAAATTCGGTGGTTATACCTCTAATATGGGTCACTGATTATTAGGAAAAACAATCTATATCATTGATGAGTGTCCTTATTTAAAGGAACATTTTTGATAATTTTTTTCTATTTTTAGTGGAATTTTGTGTATTAATGTTTTTATTATTGTTTCATTTTTTTAAAGTTTTGTTAACGTTTACATCAGTATATAGATGTATTATAACCTGTTTTAAAGTTAATGTCACCATTATAGTCAAGAATTCATTGAAATTTGTGAAAACAATTTCAAACATATTTAAGCAGGGGAAAAATCGAGCATTTAATTTTTATTATGAATTGACTCAAATACACTTTCTTACTGCCAAGTTAAGGTCATACAGACCTTGACAAAATGTCCCAGAATGCATTTCTTGTAAACTTTTCATATGTCCCAGAATTCTTTTAGGTCAAGGTCATGCTGACCTTTACAAAATTTCCTAAAATGTATTTGTTAAGAATTGATAATATTTTCTCAATTCTTCATTCTTTAAAATTGCTCATATGTCCCAGAATTCATCTTTTTGTAAAATTACTTGTATGTCCCAGAGTTCAATTCTCATACAGTCGGTGTTATAGATTGCATGACGAGACAATGTTTGTTGGTGACACTATCTTGTTGCATGTTGTTATTGCTATTGTTATCTTTCACCTCTTTATTTTAATGTAGTTCCTTTTTTTCAAGTCTTTTAAATTTCCTCTGTAATTGATTTTGTAGTGAAAAAATCTCTTCGAGACTGTTAGACTATAATAAATATGATCTTTTCGTTGAATGCTTATTTTATATGACATGCAATTTTCACTTTGTTCTTAACGATTATGTAATTACTTTGCATTTCATTTCGAGTACAAAATACTTGTATTTGATTGTTTTATTGATTTACCAAGTTTTGTTTGTTCAATTTTATGGCTTTTCCAGAAAATGCGACTAGTAAAATTATACTTGAAAATTTCTCCTTTGAAGTATTTGTTTACATGCTAGAGTGTTTAAACTGAACACATCCATGGTTGGAAAATGATTTATTTCTATAGATTCAAATCGTCATATATTTCTATATAACATATTATTTTCAGTAAAATTACATTCCATAGTCCCAGTACTTTCCTGTTCACATTGTAAGGAGAAGGATATGTAAGTGGCCATATAGATCAGTTGGGCAAGTATTCAGTAGTCCGGGTTCAAGCACTGGTCCAGCTGTATATTTTTCTCACCCTGTGAAAATGTAAAAAAAAAATGTCAAAACAATCTTTTACAAACTTAAAACAAGACTATACTTGGAACCTACAATCTTTTGTTTCTTCCATTCACCATTATGTGTATAAGTCTTTGCACAGTAGCTGCATGCTCAAGTTAAAACTCATAAAATTCTGGTTTGATTCATTTTGGAAATTTAAATCTGTTCATCTGACCACTTTAATTTGGGGGAGGGTTGGGTTTAACACTGTAGCAACACATTATATAGGTCATATTACAGCAGTCAGTCAACCAACGTAAAGTTCCTGGAAAGGCTTAATCTCAGGAATTAGCTGTTTGTACATGCATGCAGAATTTCAGAATTTCCAAAATTAGAATCAAACTTGTTATATGAAGTAAACTGAATCACACAAAAACCTTGTTTAAAATAAAGACTGATGTAGACTATAAGAGATAGTGTTTCTCCAAGTTAGCTGTTATATTAAAATGAAGACATGTAGTGGTAGACACAATGTATTATGAAAATTTAATTGAAATGTCTTGTTACTTTATAAATTGATAATGATGTATAAAATATTGTGTTTATACTAATATGAATTTAAAATCTAGATATTCAGTTTACTAGGTGATGTTAATGATTTGGTTGGATCAGAACAAAATTGTTCTTATTACATGTTAGTAAAATCTGATAAAGACTTGTTCTGCTCTGACCCATTAATACAGTCTTAGTTACACAACTCACCATTATGAATTATGTGACAATTTGAATCTATTGAAATATCCATTTCTCTCATTTCTCAATTCTTTTACATACTTGAATATTAATATGTAAATAGAAAACTTGTATGTTTTATTTTATAAGACAGTCATATCTATTGTTTAATTAACTGTTTAACGTTTATATTGTTTTATTTTTTCTAGGAGACGCTACAGGTAACATGCATCTACAAAATCTACAAGGTTTGGCGGCACTTGCTAATGCTGCGAATAGCCCAGGTACATTTTTTTATGAATTATAGCATTTTCTTTTATACTGCTATTGTTATTTAATACCTATGTTAGGCCTACTACATGTAGTAATGGAGTTGAGGGCTTTTCCAGAGTGCCTAAAATCTATCCCTTAGTCAGTTGATGTCTGAATTTCAAATAACACATTCAGATTATCCAAAGGATAGCTTAGAATGCAGCTTGCTTATTGAGAAGCTTTTCTTAAGGAAAGTTCAGTTGAAGCAAGCTAATTCAGAAATCTTTTACAAAGGATACGTTTTACTATCAGGCAATTCTTCCTGGGCACACCAGAGTTATGACCCTTAAATTGCACAGAGAGCAGTTTTTTGACAATTAATACAAGGAAAATATTATACAGGAAAGTTTTGTGTGATTTTACAGTGTAGTTAAAATATATTTTACCAAACAATTTTACCTTAAGAGTATGAAAGTGAATAATTTCAATAATTAAGATATTGTGAAATGCTGATAATGTATTTGAAGAACTTCCTTATTGAGTTAGTTGATTAGAGTTAGACAACAGGCAACTCATTTGTGTCATTTGCTTCTTTTGTGGCATCACATTAACTTTTTGTTGAGAGTCGGCATAACTGTGTCATTTTAACTTGAAAATGAATAAAAAAACTTGGTAGGCTTGAATATAAAGAAGTGCAAAAGAACTCTTAAGCTGTTTGGCACAGTTGTTAAAACTATCTCTGTTTATTAATCCAATGACTAAACACAATGTACTCAAGAAGCTCTAATGCTCATTCTATACTTAGTCATTATTCTTATATTTTTAGTTCTGTTCATGTTCTGTATGTTTTAAGTGCTGTTGTTTTATTTTTGTTGACACCTCTACATGTTGTTATTATTTATTTTTTGCTATACATGTATATATTCATGTGCTGTCTATGTACAGTTAATCACCTCTTGTTCCGTCCTTGTCTCTTTGATTTTATTTCTTTGACTTGCAACACTTTCATATTTCTTGTGTTTTAATCTTTTATACAACTTGTGACAATATGTTTACTGTTTTAGTTTCTGTAAACTTGTGATATTTATTAACTCAAAAGTCAAATGTTTACTGTTTACTTTTTATTTCAAGTTCATGTTTGAATTGCCTCTGTCTTGTCCATTGTATCCCCTGTTCAAACACATGTGTTTTTCAGTTATTTTAACAATCAGTGATGTCCGATTCAATGATGATGTGTTAGTCATTACTTTTTTGTGTGCTTTGTGTGTTTGTCCCAATTTTTCCTCATTTTAGATCGTCAACTTTCACTTTTGTTTTGTTTGTAATTTTAGTTGCTTTTTTACTGTGTTTTGGTTGTGAGAATCACTTTAAACTTTGCTGTGTCTATTTACATGGTGGCAATACCATGTGACTATGAAGTCACAAATGCTACTGTTTCAAGAAGAAAAAAGTTACCATTCCACCTTGACTTAGAGTTTTAAAGAGCTGTAAGCATTTTAATTTTTGTCAGAGTTGATTTTATTTTAACTCACAAAATGAAAATGGCACTCGCATTTTTTTCTCCTTTTCAGTAAATGGCTTTGATTAGGTGTTTGGTTTGGATTTTTACTATTGATTCATCTGTCCAAATTAATAGTGTTTAATAAATTTGTCTGTGTTTAATTGCTAACTTGATGGATTTATTATCTAAGATAATGTGGGTTTTTTGTGACTATTTCAACTCGTGAAAATTTGCTAGTTAAAATGAAACTTACTGGCAAATTTCAAAATCCACTCGCATTTTGCAAGTCTGCAAGCTTAAATTCGAGCCCTGTATACGTATAATGGAATCTGACTAGAATTAAAATACTTTCAGCTCTTTAAAACTCTGAGTCAAGGTGGATTGTTCACTTTCTTCTTTAAATAGCTATATTTCTGATATCATAGTCAGGTAGTATTGCCACCATGATTTAAGGCTCATATTTAGGAAGTAATCAATGATCATGTCTGTATAATTTACTAAGGTTGCGGGCTAGTTATGTCACTTTGTACTTAAAATGCTTTATGTATCCATGTGTATGTGTTTTTATGTAACTATTTGTTTTAGGAGGTTTTGGGCAGGGCAACAATAATACGCCAGGAAACGGATTGCATGGTAACACTCCCCAAGCTGGTTCCCAGGGAGGCAACAACATGGCAAATAACCTTGCTGGAAATATGGCTCAGACGTTGGCCAACCTAATGCAGAATATGGGTAACTTTAGCAGTGTGTTTGGAAACATGGGCAACCCACAGAATGGTGGTTCCAATATGGGTAGTAATGGGGTTGGAAACAACATGGGCCAAAATTCTGCTAATATGGGCGGAGCCAATGGAAATCAACAAGGAGGCGGGATGAATCAAGCTGGAAATGGTGTTAACCAATCAGGTAGCTGCTAATGATCACATGATAAAATTCCATTTATTTGATTGGTGTATTTTTGTGTTTCCATGTCATATATGTTTCCATGTTTTAACATTTTCCATAGATTTAAATGTTTTAGATGTATGTTTTAATTCATGTTAAATGTTTTCACAAATCAAAACAATATTTCATTATAATAATTTTCATTACTTCAAAGAAAAGGAAGCATTATCTTATGTAATCAGAGTAGTGGCTTTTGTGATTAACAAGAGCTTTAAATGTTCTATGTTTTAGGCTAATAGATTTGTGTTTCAGTGTTTCAATGTTTTGTGTTATATGTTTCTTGTGTATATGTTAACATGGTCCATGTTCCATGTCCTTCCTTATATGTTTCACGTTTCCATGCACCATTTTTCAGAGCTTTTGTGTTGACCGATCAATTTTAACCTTTTATTTCAGCATCATTATCTGGGTCCCTATCTACGTCCAACAGTTCACTAAGTGGTTTTGCTGGTTTACAAAACATTGGTAATAACAACATGGCTGCCACTAGCATGTCACCGGGGGTTACCAATGGAACGTCAGGGATGGATGCTTTAAGTCAGGCTTACACAGGAATACAGCAATACGCAGGTTTGTCTGGTTTGCTCAGCCCCGCTACAGGTAAATGGCTCAGTTTTCACTCAGATTTGTCACATGTTCAGTGTTAAATGGTGTGCTAATAGGGTGGATGGGAATTTATCAAAAATAAATCTTCCTGTTTTTCTACAAGTGTTTTGTGTACTTTGCCCAGCTTTTATTTGTATTATAGTGACTGCTCTGAGTTTTGGAAAGGAAATCAAAATTTTTTTAATCTGAATAAAAAACACGTCTTAGAAGCAAATATGAGAGCCATGTATTTTAATAAGGGTTTGTTTAACATTTAAAAACTAATCTCTTTTAAAAATGGTGATGCGTCATTAAATTTGCTTTCTTTCAATTTGTTAACTTTCTGCTGTTTTAAAAATGGTAATTTGAGTTTAGGGCTGGCATTACATAGTGTTTCTAGGGGTGTCATTTCTCTGAAAGTTTCAGGAAATTCGGATTTTAAGTAGGTGGGCTCTATCCTTGTCTTTAGTCAAAAAATAGTTGTTTCCCTTTTCAACTTTTGTTTTTGTTGAATCTTTAAATCACTTGTAAGTAAAAAGTGATAGCCATCAAAAAATAATGTTTTTTCTGACATAGTTACACCTTCATGTCATAGCAGCTGACGTATTGTCCACACTTAAGTTCAGAATTTCTAATCTCGGGCAAATGACATCCCTGGTTTTTCAATCATCATAATTATAAAGCAAAACACTCCCCATAAAATTTTAAAAATAATACTTAAAGCAGTCAGTATATTTTTTTGGCATAAAAATTGTTTTTAATCCCATAACATTTATGTGTTATATATATATATATATATAGTTTATAAAATCAGTAACCATTGCTGTGTGTCCAATGTAACATTAGATTAGGTGTATTTATTAATGCTCTAATTGTTACTTTCATTATTTGTCACTATTGTCTAGCTTTTCATTAAAGTTATTGTTTTTACTATTAAGATTCAAAAAAGGGGTCTGAAAACTAATCAGGAATGGCCACATTCAAGACATGTACCAAGCATCCTTCAGAACATCAAATTTGTTCACTGTTTGTTTTCATTGAACTCCCTGATGTTTTAAAAAAGTCCTGTTCTGAAAAGGTCCTATGTATCAAATAGGGTATAAAAAAGCTGAAATTATGATTTGATTTATATGCTAGCTATTTCATTTTCAAAAAAGTTTTATAATCAGAATTGTCTATTTTACTGATCAGAATTGGACCATAATATCTTATTTTCATTAAATTGGGAAAATATTCATTTCAATGCACACCTGAATCTGTTTATACACTTGGCTAAGTTGAGTTACTGAGATGAGCCATAAACCTGGCTAAGTTGAAGCATTTTACTTTTTTAAGCATGATTACATTATATATATAAATGTATGTTCTTATTCACAGTGCAGAGTGCAGAGATCGAACAAAGCTTTCCATATATAAAGCTTTATTTAAGCTTTGTTAATTATGAAAGCATTGTAAAATTACGTTGTATAGCTTTATATTTACTATTAACTGTTCAATGTATAACATGTAATATTACTGGGTATATGTATATATACATGTAATTATTTTGAATAAATTTAACTGCTAATCTTTCTTTAATTACAATCCCCGAAAGACCCCAAAACAGAGGAAGCACCTCCATCTGGGACACCTTTGAAAGATATTTTAAAGGGGAGTTGTTGCACAAACATGAACTTTGTTGGCAACTTTCCTTAACTGAAATCCACCAAATCAAGTTAAAGGGGTGGGGTAACAATGAGTAAAATTGCATCTTTTAATGGCTTAAAATAATAATAATAAAGAATTAATTTAGTAAGGTGACACATTAAGATAAATTGAATGTTTCATGTGGACCTCTATATGATCTATGTCTCGATCAGATGAACGAATGTGTGGAGAGGGTTTTTATGCCGTCTATAAATATATAATCTTTATGCATTTTAATCACTATTTTTCCATAGAATATTTGCATAAAATATCACATGATTGTCACCCCTTTCTTCTCTTGTTCTATCTTCCCACACATAAAATATCACATGATTGTCACCCCTTTCTTCTGTTGTTCTATCTTCCCACATATAAATATCACATGAGTGTCTCCCTTTCTTCTCTTGTTCTATCTTCCCACACATAAAATATCACATGATTGTCTTCCCTTTCTTCTCTTGTTCTATCTTCCCACATATAAAATATTAATTGATTGTCACCCCTTTCTTCTCTTGTTTTATCTTCCCACTTATAAAATATCACATGATTGTCTTCCCTTTCTTCTCTTGTTCTATCTTCCCACATATAAAATATTAATTGATTGTC
This sequence comes from Mactra quadrangularis, assembly GCA_025267735.1. Lineage (NCBI taxonomy): Eukaryota > Metazoa > Mollusca > Bivalvia > Venerida > Mactridae > Mactra > Mactra quadrangularis. The sequence goes on along the minus strand of CM046309.1, from coordinate 52,485,562 downwards.
ACCCCTTTCTTCTCTTGTTCTATCTTCCCACACATAAAATATCACATGATTGTCACCCCTTTCTTCTCTTGTTCTATCTTCCCACATATAAAATACCACATGATTGTCACCCCTTTCTTCTCTTGTTCTATCTTCCCACATATAAAATATCACATGATTGTCACCCCTTTCTTCTCTTGTTCTATCTTCCCACATATGAAATATCACATGATTGTTACCCCTTTCTTCTCTTGTTCTATCTTCCCACATATAACATATCACATGATTGTCACCCCTCTCTTCTCTTGTTCTATCTTACCACATATAAAATATCACATGAGTGTCACCCCTTTCTTCTCTTGTTCTATCTTCCCACACACTAAACATATCAAACTAATACGCTCACCCTCTACAATTACCCTCTATAAATGGTCTGAGATTAGTATAACGAGTCTTAGAATATTTTATTCCACTTGTCATTTCCAACTTACATAATCAGGTGTTTTTGTCTTGAGAATCCTTCAATTAACTTCTGGAAGCCTAAGTTTATTTTTTTCTTTGTACTGTGATATCTCTCATTGGCATTGAGTGCAAAGAATATTGCTACGTGTGCATGGAATATTGCTATGTATAATTACCAAACATTATGTCATTTTTACGCACACATGTTTTTTCTCTGCTGTTAATATTAGCAAAAAATGTTATGATATTAAATCTGTTTTTTTACGTCTTGTCATACAATTTGACTGTTAATGTGTCACTATTGATTTGAGTTATTACGAGGATTTAAAAGAATACGTTTCCATTTCTGATATTGTTTAGACAGATGTCATAGAGGAAAAAGAACCCAATTATACATTCAATAACTCCTTTTAAAATTCAGATCACACTTTCTGAGAATTTTACGGCATACACATTGACTCATTTTGCAATATTTGAAGTAAAAATTACAGTCTTTTAGCCAAGGCTTACTTGTAATTGTTACACAGAGTGTCATAACCATTGTTCTTCACATATAATTTTTTTTATGAGCCAGATTTTTCTATGAAAAAAAAAATATTTGTCTGCATTGTTTGTCTCAATCTATCATAACACTATTGTCTGTTAATCATTTCTACCTTGTTAATAATTACATATTTTTATGGTTTCTATAGTGGGTTCGAATCTCACCTGATGAGGTTATACCCTTCTATGAAAATTTGACAATAATGTCGATTTTCCTCCATTGATTAGATAATATAGAGAAGTTTCTGGCCTTGTGGAAGGGTAGGTGAGCTAGGTGCGCTGAACGCCATAAAAGACCTAAATTGTGTTCACACAGTGTTAAATCTAGTAAAGAAAGTAAATATTATTGTTAATAATAATAATAATAATAATAATATTTATTTGGCATAGTGTACACATAGTAAAAACATACAAACAAAAAATATCACAGACATCATGATGTTGTAACTATGTAAAGCACACCAACACCAGGGATAACACAAAAAAGGGCAAGCCCTTATTTCCATTGTGGTCCCTAACATGATTTGTGTTCAATGTCTAAGAGTGTGACTACTAGATGCTAATGTCTAACCCTAATCTAATACTAACTGTAACATGTGACATATATCTGCTTCATAGTGAACTGCTTCCCTGTCATAGTGTCTCCTGGTACTACAAAAACAATGATACATTTTTACCCTGATTTCATGTTATAGCTTATTAATATACTATTTTTCTGATATTGAATTTCCTCATAATCATATTTGAGTGTCTTAATTGTCACCTTCAGGCTCATTCTTTTTAGATCTACTCAAAAATTGTGTGCTCATTGCTACTTTGTGGTTTAATTTCACATAAAAATATGAAACATTTAGTTTTTAACTATCTATCTTTAAATATCTTTTCAAACTAAATCCGAACTGCCAATTCTCCACCATTTTGAAAAAAATAGTTCTGTGTTTATATTTCCAACAACAATTATGCTAAATATATGTATATCAAAAATTGACCAGTCAAAAATTTCTTTAAGATTTATTCCAACATTGAAGTACTTAAGTAGGCCTATATTATTTGATGTCTGTACATCACTACAAAGTTCTCTCTCTCTCAAACATTTTCTCTGTTGCCATAGCAACTGTTTTAAAAAGATTTTGTCTTCAAAAAGAATTAGTCTTCAAAAAGAATTAGTCTTCAAAATAGATTTAGTCTTCAAATAGATTTTACTACAACTATATTTCTTGTGTATTTCAGCTTCATTCCCAAATGCATTCAATTCACAAGCCGCCCAGCAGTTAGCTGCCAACTCACCTGCAGGAAAGCAAACTGAAGGTAATCAATCTGGTAAACATGCTATTGTTATACTTCTAGTTGTTGTCAATAAACTTTTTGATGGTCTGTTTTTATAAGACATGCATGTTATTGTACTTTTACATGAAAATTTAAAACAACTGTTTACGTTCCTAGCAAGGAATTTAATGAAGCAGAAAAAGTTCTATGAACCTATTGCTGTTGCAAGGTATACTATAATGATACAGTGATTAGTCAACCTACTGGTACACCACTACTTGATAGTAATTGTAGACACGTTTCTAGGCATTAAGATAATGCATATACATGTATAACACATAAATTGATGACAAAGTTTGAATTCTAGGTCTAATATTATACAGTATAAACAATTTACTGGAAAAGTGAATTGAAAAACAATACCTTTATGATATTTGAAAGTGATTAATGTAAAATTTGATGAGAATTAACTTGATTCTTTGACTGAAAACATATTTCTGTCTTATATTGCAATTCCTTAGGGAGATATTTAATATTATTCCTTAGGGAGATATTTAATATTCTACATTTGAAAATTTTGAAATGGGGTTTTTACTAGGCATTTTTATAGTATGACAATAGTTGTGGGTTATGAAATAACTTAAGTAATGATTTAAGATGTTTCTGGCATATTGTGTGAGTGAACCCCATTAAATCATGTGATACCAATTCTGTCAAGTTGTCTGACATACAAAGTGTGAACCCCACAAAATCATGTGATACCAATTCTGTCGAGTTGTCTGACATACAAAGTGTGAACCCCACATAATCTTTTGGTACCAATTCTGTCAATGTTGTCTGACATACAAAGTGTGAACCCCACAAAACCATTTGTCACATGAGCTTTTACCATTACATCTATAGATTTGGTCTACTCTGAATGTGTGAATCTTAAGCATTATAACACATTATAGTCTTTAATCTTGTGAAACAAGCACATGCTTCAAAATTGTTCACTGAACAGTAAAAATAGTGCATGCTTCTGTTTTAAAGCCCCAGTGGCATTTATTTTCCCACTGTTCATTTCAAGGCAGAAACCACTTTGGTTCTTGTTTTGTTATTTGTCTGTGACATTTAGAAACATCTCACACTTTGCTATTTGTCTATGTGATAGATCTGGGTGTTTCACTGTGGCTAATCCTGATATGTTTGCTTATACCTTTTTTCAACAGTTTAAGTTTCATTAGTAATTTTTTGAAAATAGTAAAACTTTTAAACTATTAAGTGATGGAATTGAACCGGCCCAGTTAGCTCAGTTGGTAGTACCTCTGATTTAACCAGGTATTGTGGGCTCAATTTCATGACCGGACCTTTTTATCATTGTTAAGTATTGACACAAAATATTTTTTTATGCCTTTCTTTTGCCTATCGCAATATTAAATAGAGCAGTTGTCGACCTCTTGCAAAAATGTGCTAAGAAAGCATAATTCAATGCAAATATGTATAAATAAGCTTGATATGTTCAAATTTATGTCTTTTATTGTATGATTATGTAGTGTGTGTTTATATAGTTTTATGTATCTTGACTTGACTTATTTTCTATTTTATTAGGTCCTGAAGGGGCAAATCTGTTTATTTACCATTTACCTCAAGAATTCAGTGATCAGGACCTCATGCAAACATTCATGCCATTTGGAAATGTGATATCTGCAAAAGTTTTCATTGATAAACAAACAAATCTTAGTAAATGTTTTGGTAAGTAAAACACTGGCAATTTGAGACCACAATCTGAAGTCTTATACGGTAACTTATAGGTGTGACTAATATTTTATATTCTGTGAAAGATCAAAATCTGCAACATAAATGTTTGTTAGACCTGTCAGAATATGTCATTTTTGCTGCCCTTTGTTTTGTACTAGTTTTTTAGGGGCATTTTACATAGATAGTATGGAAAATGGATTCCTGTCAGGTAAAGTTTTCGATCCAATCGGTGTAGTTTGAGCTGGCCAGGTTTGAGCCTGTGAAGTTTTGACATCAACAGGAGTCTGTGGCTCTAAAAGCTCAAGACAGCTTGATATTTTATGTTGGCAGTCAGTTAGATTTCATAAATCTGTGATCAAATTTGCATTAATAAGTACCAGGAGCACTTAGTTTGACTGTTTAGGACCATGTTGGACACCATTGTCAATTATAATAGCTTAGTCCTGGTGGCCCTGCAGAAATACAATATTAATAGGATAATTTTAAGCTGTTAGAACTTGTTTTACAATCACTAAAATAACTTGGAATTTGTGTAAGACTTTGTTTTCAAATTGAAGTAGAACGAATTGATATAAACATTTTACTAATGTTCCAATGCTACTATAGAAATTGAAATTATCTTTACAATGCATTTAAGATTTAAAAAAATGTCTGAGTTATAATAATATGATATTTTGTTGTATTGATCAGTTCTTACCATAAACCCTTGATGGCCCACACTGCAAACACTGTATTTGTATCAGCAAGGTTTCAGCTTCTTTGTACAGCAATTAGCAATACTCAAACTGAAGGTTTTTCATCTAATAAATGTTAAAATTACATTTTAATGAAGTAAAAATTGGTACATCTTCATTAAATAGATAACTTCATTAAGTGTTCTAGTTTAATTATGCTATTACTTCTAAAATTGTGTTAGAATTGATGAAGAGCTCTGTAGGGGAGGTAATAAAAGTATTCTATATTAGGTATAACATTGTTACCTTCCCTGATTAATTTAATTGGTTTCCTTAGATTAGCTAGAATTATTTTGTTAAGATTTTAATTAATTTGAGCTTAATTTCTTAGTATTATTGCACTATTATTGATTAAATGATGAAATTTCTTGTTTGATGTTAAAGAAAATAAAACTTTCTGAACTTTCTAATTTCTGTTAATTGAGTGTTTTAATAGTTTAAAAAAATTCTTGTAATTGAAGGTTACATTATATTGTTCATGAAATAATTATACTGTTCATTTTGTTGTAAGATACATTTTATGAGTTATAACTTAAATTTGTTGTATAACCTTTGCTGTCTATGAAATTAGAATGTAAAAATTGTTGTCTGAACAGGTTATTTTTGTAGACTGCATTATGAATATATCTTATATTTATACCCCAGCTTCGAAGAAGAGGGGGGGTATACTGTTTTACCCTTGTCCGTGCATGCGTCCATCCGTCCGTTACAAAATTTCCGTCGCAGTTTTCTCAGCAACTATAACATGCAGCAGCCTAATACTTTGCATATTGCTTCATCCCATAGTCCCATGTGGTGTAAAGCGATTTTATGCTCCTTGCTCATCTACCTCCTGTTTGTCGCACATTTTTAGATTTTTGCGGGGGTATCACTAGTGAGCATTAGCTCACAGATTTACTTGTTTGGTTGTCCAAACTAGCAGGTGGTTGTCTTGTACAACTGTGAATTTTGTTAGTTGCCTTGTACAAAATTGAACATTGGCTTGTGCACTGGACTTGGCTGGCTAGCTTACTTAACATAGCATTCTTAGTCTTTAATGAATGTTTAACTTAATCTGGAAAGATAATAAGATGAGCTGGTTGCCATAGTTATTGAATAATGAATGATAAATGGTATAAAATTAAATAATAAATGGTGCTTTTTTATGAGACCTAGAAAAAGAGTTCTTTTTCTTCTTTCATCTTCCCTAGAAAGGAAGGGTAGGTAAGGGATTTCTTAAAATGTTTTTTTCTTGACTGTCATTATTACACAATGTGTTAAGATGTTTACATATTGTTTTATTCAGGATTTGTTAGTTATGATAATCCTGTATCTGCACAGGCAGCTATTCAAGCCATGAATGGGTTCCAAATTGGTATGAAACGATTGAAAGTACAACTGAAACGCCCAAAAAATGACAGTAAACCATATTAGGTGCCATTTATTAGTCTCAAGAAGGTAAGCTATAAACTGGATCTCTTATTTGACATATTTTACATTAATTTGTACAGCAATCATTCAATGTTTGTATTCATTAAAGAATGTATGGAAAACATTAGTTGGCTTGAAAATTATTTTTGTATGAAATTTGTGATGCTCAGTTGTTTTAATATTAATGGGTCAAGATTATCAAGATTAAAGTAGCCTAACGTCATGTAAATATGGAAGGTTTATATAATAGTTGAGCAGTTCTGTAGTATGTGAATGTGATGGTATTATTGAGATGTTGTTGGTGTCCCTCCTCTGCTAGGTTAAAATCTGTCTAGTATATTGTGTACCTCAATAGAGATTGACTCAATAAACAACCATTTAACAATCAAGCAAACTCGAAAAAATTTCAGTATCTTACAGTTTTTACTGTAAATTGTCACTAGCACTGGCCCAATTTATTACATGTTATAGTAATCAGCTAAATAATCAATCAACTAGCCTGATTACATGAAATGATTTGTTTCACTAGACAGAATCAATTTTCACTGGTCAGAGGCCTAGGGATATCGAGTTGGGTCAATGGCTGCCAGTCAGAGGCCTAGGGATATCAAGTTGGGTCAATGGCTGCCAGTCAGAGGCCTAGGGATAGCGAGTTGGGTCAATGGCTGCCAGTCAGAGGCCTAGGGATAGCGAGTTGGGTCAATGGCTGCCAGTCACAGGCTTTAGGATAATGAGTTAGGGTGATGACTTATTTGCTTTCCTTTTATTCTTTAATGAATACAGACATTGTATATTTTAACATAAAGGTAAGTAAGTGTATATATTGATATATGCTAGATGCTGATAATTGCTCAATGTTGTCATGTGAGTCATCGTCACAGCAACTCTTCCCATGGTGCATCATTGTTTTTACCAACAGACCAGGAGTGGCAGGCATTGCGTTCATCACATGGATTTCATTGATTTATTGTTGAATATTAGGATTTTTTATTCTAAAAAAAAAGATTCATACAAACTAGTCATCATTCTTTCATATAACATTCTCATCTTTCATTGATTTTATATTTTTTTCCTTTTGTTTAATTATCAAACTTTGTGTTCAATTTCAATCTTTGTGTTAGATATTTGAATTTTCAAATTTCCCGCTCTTTTTAGTCTCATTGTGTCTAAATGTGTATTTTGTGGCTAGAAGTTTGTAAATTTTAGTGTTTTTAACTTTGGATGATTTCTTAGGCTTTGAATGTTGAAATGAATGTCTGTATATGCTAGCTCTAACAGTTTTCATAGCAATGCTAGTCATTAATTTTAGTGATAAACAAACTGTGTTCACTGTTTGGTGCTAGAATTCACTGTTGCATCTTCAGTGTTTCACTCTAGACTGACTAATGATCAGTTCAGTTTGGGAAGCTAATTAAGGACAGTCTTTTAAATGTGTTTTAGTTAACAATCAATACCTCTGTGTATGTTCACGTAATATTTGTTGGACGGTTAAACAGCACTTCCTGTTTTCACATAAACCTTGCATGTTTCCATGTTCATCCTGGATATTTGTTATCTTCTTATTGGCATCTACTTTTGAGAATTTACTTGATAGAAAAAATTTTGACCTCAATTTTTCAAAAACTCATTGATTTAGGTCTGCTTAGCGCTGAAATGTCATAACTTTCATTAATTTTGATAATTGCTTGCCAAATAACATGTAAAAATAACTTATAGATATTTAATTGCTTTAAATTGTATGAAACCATTGGTTCCATGGATTCGGCACTTTTAAAACCATTATATAAATAATTCATATTGGACTGTTCTTTGAAAAAGAAATTCTGCATTGAAGCGCCGCTATGTTATTTCTCGCCTGCTTGCCTAGCGCACAAATCCACTGATCAAGGGCTTGTAGGTTTGATTTTCAGCAGGGCAAACTTTTGTGGAGATTTGTCATGAAATAATTTCGTACAGGCATTCTCCTTCCTACCACTGATTCTAAATCATGTAGGGCAGTAGTCAGTCACTGATGGAAGTATGCGCCTAGTAGTACAGCTAAATCCAGGGATTTAGCCTTTCCAGGAGGAGCAAGTAGGTGGACTGACCACTGTGATATAACCTATACAATGTGTTGCTACCGCTTACAAAAAAAAATATTTCTCAGTGAGAGACTTATGACAAAATGAAGTTTTCTTAAAGTAACAAGTCTTGACAATTAGAAATAAACTTTCAATAAACTGTATCCAGGTTTGTGTTAACTGTCTGGCTCACATTGATATTTTAATCATCAACCATATCATCATTGTCGTCATTATCATCATCACTGGCAGCAATAGCAATGGTGTGAAAGTCTGAATTGAAGTTTAGATTTCCTGGTTGAAGTTATTTTGTTTGATTACCCTAGGTATTATTATTGTACTCGACCCAAAAAACTTCAACATTCCCATCAACAATTTCTGTAAAAAGTTATGAAACTGCATATGAAAATGGTGAATGTTATAAAATCTCTGGTGATATACTTTGTAAAAATCAATGCAAATTTACTGTCTTGTGTTCAATGTCTGAAATTATTCTGAAAAAAGTATTAGGTTAAATTTTTCGGACTATAGCATTAAGACTCCTAACTGTCTGTAAAAAATCAAGGCCATAGTAAAAATGTTGTTGTTTTTGCAATGTTGATGCATTCTTTATCTGTTTTATATTCCTGCCTAAAAGTGTTGATAATTTGTATAGTGTTGTTGTTGGTAAGCAGCCGTATTGTTGTCTAAGTGGTCTGCTTATTGTCTGGTGTTTATATTGTTTAGTTTTGAAGTAAAATTGTTGTTTTCTTTTAATGTGTAAGAAATATTGGTTTTACTGGAAATATTGTTGTTAAAAAACATTGGCTTTCTGTATGTTGCCTTACTTAGTTCAAGACTGGGATAAAACCTTCAGCCGTATTTGCCTTAAACTTTCTTTGATAAACTTGTTAGTCTAGAGTCAACCTTCAATCACATTCGACTTAGTCTTGCTTTGGAACCTGTGTCTGTCCTGGGACTCTGAATCTGTGTCTCTGGTCGTAAATGAAAGAATTATACCATAAGTTGTGTACAATTGAAGGAAGGCTTTGTGTTATACAATGCATGACTCTAGATGAGACAATTATCAGCAATATTCATTACAAATTTGTTGTATGTTTGTGCACTATAGTGTGACAGTAAATTCCACAGAATTATTGTATGTGAAAATGTGTTACATATTTTAATGAAATATTCTACACAGTTTACATATTTTAATGAAATATTCTACACAGTTTACATATTTTATTGAAATATTCTAAAACCATTAAAAGTGTTTCTTTGTAATGAATTTTAATGTGTTTACATTAATATATTGGAACGATTTCTTTTATTCAAAATCTTATATATTTCATTGCAAACTTGAAGTTGAAATTGATGTTAAATTGAGAATCATTGAATGCATAGATGTGACAGGTGGTTGTATCGAACTGTACAATACAATCATAGTTTTTAATTCTAATGACATAGGCAGTCTAAACAATAACCTGTGGATGATGATGATGATGATGATGATGATTGAATAATGACAATTTTAATGATTGATTAAAAATGTATATGTATATTGGAAGCATAGATTTTTCTATCATGATTGAATTCAAAATAACATTCCATATATAAAATACATTTTAGTGTTTCATGCATTAATGTTATTTTTTTAGCAATTTCTCTTTTTTTTTTAAAAAAGAGGGCACTGTAACCAATAATGGGTCAATAAACTGACACACAAAATGAAAAAAAATAAACAAAATTTGTGTAATATTTCCTGGTAAACTGTCTTAGGCGAGTTAGTTTCCACAAATAACTATAATTTGTGTGGACATGAGGTAAACCAAACCTAAAAGAAAAACCATACCAATGTTTCTAATATACATATACATATATATCAAGATGTAAGCCAGACAAAATGTATATATATAGAACTGTTGTCTTATATTTGTAGAAATCATAGTCTATATGTTATATGTTATAAAACAAAACATACACACTCATATTTCCTTGCTTTTCTATGTTCAGACCAACATACAAGTGATGTAGATGTCTTCTTCCTTGTCTTACCTGTACTCATCGTCGTTGACAACGTTTGTCCCTGCATAACGTTACTTCATGTTGCCTCACACCAGACGACGGCCATTGTTTTATCAAGCATATTGTGTACATGTCTGCACTTTACGTCTATTTATAAACAATATAAAAAATGGTATTCATGGACTTGTAATAAAAGAATTTTGGAGCTCACCTTTTACTTATACTATAATTGTCATTTTGTCATACCTGTGTTTATTTTATTTAGTCTTTTACCCACCTTTCTTATATCTCTTATTGGTAATATGGTATTTGTGTTATAGTTTATATGTAATACTGTTAATTAATGGGAAATAACTACTGGTTAAAGGAATATCATTTATTTTTGACATTTTGTTTGTATTTTAACTCTATGAGCTGTTGTTTTTTTTCATCCTATTTTATGGTAAATCTCCCTGTAGGTATTTGAGAAAGGAAACTTTTCTATTTAGAGTATTATGTATATAGTTTATAATCTTAACCAAGGACCCTCTTTATATGGGGTACTTGTGTTATCTTCGTTACACAATGAATGTAAATTTTAGTTTGTGAAAAATGTGCTCTTTTTTATACTGACTGTTACTTTTTGTTGTTTACCTTTTTTCCATGTGTTTTTTTTTTTGCGGTACAGTAAGAAACCAGAGAAAAATCTAATGTTTTCTTTAAATTAATAAAGTTTTTTGACATCATGTAACACTGCCAGTTTCAAAAAAAATATTCTGATTATTGGAAATTTTAATTAGACTTTTATATAATCAAAGTGACCCGTGTAATATGGTTCAATTTTAGGAATGTTATATTATTATTCGGATTATTTTTTCTTTTATAATTTCTAATGTACATGTATTCAAAATAAATGTAATTTCATAAAGGAAATGCTAAGAAAAAAAGTTGTTTATAAAATTCATGATTTTTTATTAACTTTAATGAAGGCTACAATGTTTTTTTTCATGAATAAAAAAAGTTGATGTATAAAGGGAATATTCAATGATGAATATTACAATATGAAGCTCAACACTATTACTGTCTCCTACATGTCGCAGCTTTTAGAGATAGATTTGTAAAATTTAATTCTGTTGTTTTTGTTATTTAAGTTACACCTCTCATATATTGTCCAAGCTATTGTTAGATTGTATGTTTTACCTACCTTTAAGAAATTTAGTCAACCTTTTTCCAAAAACTCATTATTTCTGTGATCTACATGTCAAAAGTTGTTACAAATTGTTGTATTTGTTAACAAAATATTTGTTTTGTTGCTTTGTTGACTCTTGTGACACAAATTAACTTTTCAAAATTTTAAAACTTTAATCATGATGCTTGGTTATTTCTATATTATAGATAGATGCAAGCTGCTCTCTGAAGTTGACTTGCCAAGCTTTTTTATAACACAGATTATAAGTCTGATATTTTCTCAGCAATAATCAAAATATTTTATTTTTTAAAGATATTAGCTTTAATTTTCTATGATTTGTAAGTACTTACGTGAAGCTTTTTTATTTTATTTTTACTAAGTATTTTTATGAATCATGCAAAATATGGACAATCAAATTGTGCAGATTTGTTTCTTGCTATGAAATGTTATGAAGACACAAAATATGGCATATACAATGTCTAATAGCAGTCTATTTGATGCTGGCAATATATAATTTCTTTAACTTACCTTTGTAACTTACAGAATAAATTTCTCAGTGTAATTATGAAAACAAATTATTTTAATCTATTTTAAGCAACAAGAATATTAGTTGTAATGGTTACCCAATTAATAGATATAATTTTGTGTAATTTACTTAGACAATGCGCTTATGTAAACTGAAATTAGATATCACTCATTTATAAGATTAATGGAGAAGTTGCCAGCCTTGTGAAAGGGTAGATGAGTACTGGGTTCAGAAAAACTAGGTTAGGTGCACTTGCCTCCATAAAATAATAGAAATTGAGTTGACAGGACATTAAACCCAGTATATAGAAAAAATATTGCTAAAGAAACTGTACACCCTATCTATTCTTTATCAAGACAAATAAAAGAATGATTATTTTATAGTCTCATAATATTGATATACAACAGTAATAAATTCTAAGTTGCTTGTCCATTTTAAAACAGAAAAAATATACAGTGAAAATTTTGCTTACTTTGAAATTTTAACATTGTTACTTTTTTATAATGAGATTTATAATTGTTATTACTGGTTGCTAGTGGCTTATATAGACAGATAAATAACGTCTCAGCTGGCTGATCACTGTCTAGAATAATTTATTAATTTTTGGAACAACCCTCCACTGAATTATTGTCTACGATTCTGAGAAATTTTTTCTGTGTGTTACGAAGAAGTTCTTGGGGTTTTTTTCTTATCAGCATAAAGACATTTCTGTTGTTTGGATTATGAAAGGTTAAAGGTTGAATTACATTTTTATAATTATTATTTTGTTGCCTAATCACTACACTCATTTAACTGGGATTTTTATATGGGGTATAAGGATATTACTTGTGTATTTACTCAGTGATTATTTTGTATTATAGTGGAAAAAAACAAGATGAGTTTAAAATCAAAATTAGTTTGTATATCAGAGGCTGAGAGGTAAAACCCTGTAACTTTTACTCTATAAAGGATGGAGTTACATTAGTTTTGCGCTAAGTCTTTGGTTGTATAGTAGATAGCATACTATGGTACTGTGTCATTTTTATTAGATAGTTAATTATTGGTAATGTCATGTTTTGTCATTTACTCAAAGAGAATGTTTTTATGTAATCATGAACTTCTTACTCTGTAATACTTTAGGTGGTCATATTTTCAACTTGACAAAGGATGTAATACTTTAGGTGGTCATATTTTCAACTTGACAAAGGAGGCTGTTTAGGGTTATGTTGTGGGAGCAGGGCCTGTGGGCTGGGTCAACATTGCATTTGGTCTATAATCTGTGTGCATAGTTTAGGTTGATATACCTATAGCCTATAAGGATTGAGAGCATTAATCATGTTAAAAAAATTACGAAATTTTCAGCTTTTTTGGTTGTCATACTAACCTTGAAGAATTACAGATTATGAAGTTCAGATTTTGTGTTTTATGTAAAGCTATAGATGTTAACTATGATAAAACATAGTTTGTATATATATGATGTAAACATTTGTTATAAAAATACATTTAATTAAAATATATAGAGTCAGTTTTTAATGCATAGTTGTACATTCATATTTCTATATACAGATCCAGAGTTAACTCCCTTTTGTAAAAATGCTAAATATTAGTTAATCATTGATGAGTTGTCTCCCTTACATTATGAAATTGGAAAATATTGGGTTAATCTTAGTTATCTCCCTTTCATTAATATCAAGTACTTTCATGGTTATTTCATAGTAATTTCATGCTTTAAAACCTTAATATATTTAAGCTGTTAAATGACTGTTAGGAATAAATTACATCAATTAAGTTTAGTTACATTATTTATACTTTTAAGAAAAAAATAAAGATTTTAAATTTGTTGATCTCTTCCAAAGCTAATATATATATCAGGGACTATGTTATTTAGAATCCCTGTGTATATCGAGGATTTCAATTCATTCAAAAATGATTGCTGAGCAATGTAACTTAGACTAATGAATTTCTGGAAAGACTAAACCATATCATGTCTAGTTTGAAAATAATCTGCTTGAATAATAAAATAGTTTCTATGAAATTCATATAATGATCCACCTGTCCCTGTTAACATTGATAATTTATTTAATTAATTTATCGAAAACTATGATCATCAATTTTCTTCACCAAAGATATTTATATTAAATTTTATATTTATTAGAATGTATTACACCAATGTAATTTACAGAAACAGTCAGTTTTGATGTGTGTGGCATTTTAACTTAAAAGTGTTATAAATTTAGGAGGACAAGTTATGTACCCCATGTTGGGAAGGCTCAAACCCACAACCTCCTATTACATGAAATTGGGATTATCTTTCTTGAATTTTATTTTGTTATCTCCCTTTAAAGTGTACAGCAATCATTGTTACATTGTAAATATTACATTATTTTAGAATTCAAAAAGGAACTATCACATTTCCATTGAAAAGAGATTTATTATCAATTAATTTATCATCATAGAAACCCATCTATAGATCTGTTAGTTTAATGAATGTATTTGTTAATTTTACATAAATGAATTGTTCCATTTTTTACATTGGGGGTGGAAGGTCATCATATTTAATCTAACATGGATTAGTATTAGAAATTATATTAATTTAAACCATAGGGCTTGACAAATCCATTTATTCCTTTGAATTTTCATAGTTTAAATTGCTATTAGGGACAAATTCAAGTTGGGGTATTCTTAGTGGTCTGACCTGCAGAATAACTAGCTTGTTTTAAGGATTTGTAGGGCCCTAAATGGTGGTTAAACCATGTGTTCATAAAAAGGGTATAAGTGGCTATATTATAATTATTAATTGTTAAAAATACTGCAAAGCTATTGGAAAGATTGTGTTAAAAATTGTCATTTACTACAAAATAGGTATTAAATTTTTTTGTTATCATTTAATGTTATAGAATGTATGTTAGTTTTACTTCTAGGCAAAATTCTACAATTTTGTTGTTTCATATATATTTTTTTTTTAAATTAAATAAAAAATTGTTTTTTTTTCTCGGAGTGGTGTGCCGTTTGGATTTAAATGTGAACCATAAAGTTTTTTATGTTTTTTGTACAATAACAAATTATTATATGAATTCCGTACAATGTTGCCATATTAAACATTCTTGCCTGTTAATTTTTTCTGTTGAAGTTAGTTTTTATCATATTTTATTTTATTTTGAGTACTAGTACGCGAAGCCATTCTGTTTAAATTTTTTGTCTAGAGTTCAGAAATAACCAAACTTAAAATTCATTTTTTCATTTTTTTTTGTTTTGCATTTTTCTTAGTATTAATTTTTGAAAAGGGTAATTATAATAGTTTGTATATACAGAGTTTTCTCTTTTTTATTAAAAAGAGTTTATGATATATTATTTAAACTAACATGGAAGACGGGCGTGTGTGGGTGAGATTTTTTATTTTGTATGATGTGTGGTATCTAACACGTTTTTTATTGACATGTGACTTCATATTGATCCTTGAAAATTAGAAAAATTGTTACGATTTGTTATCATTTTTTATTTTGTGTGTATGAGGATTGGGATCTATTTAAAATAGTATAGGTCTGCAATGAGGACAGTGTATGGTTCACATTTAAGATGGTTATAAACAAATAATCAATAATTTGTGTGTCATGTGCGAGGTATGAAAATTCATTGGATTTAGAAAGATATTTGTCTCCATGGTGGTATGGTATTTTGAACATTTTACATCCAAAATTAGGTACTTTAGTCAGTTATCTTTCCCTGATAAAATCTGAAGCAATCCAATTGGTAAGTAGGTCCTTACAGTTGGAATCCTCGGATTTTATCATTGAATTCATTTGCAAGGGTAACAAAATATTTCATCTAATATCTTTCTTGTTAATGAAGATATTAACAGAAGTGATGGAATTTATATAGTTCTTTAATTTAAAATTAATTAGCTTGAATTTAAAACAAATTAAATGATATACAAAAAAGTTATTTAAGATTAAATTTGGCAAATTAACATTGAAAAGTAAGGTTAAAATCAAAGTAATCCAACTAATTAGACCTACATATTTTGAAGAGTATACAAGGGGAAATAACTGACTAAAGTCTCTTATTAGCATAAAATTTCTTGTGTCTCTCATGTCATTCAACATTGTAAAGTTTTTCAAGTTTCTTGTACAAAAAAATGTAATTTAAGTGTGCATAAATAATTTGTGAGTGTTAAAAAACTTTCCTTATTTTAATTGTTCTAAAATTATTTCTTACTGTTCTTTCTTTATTTTTTTCATAATGGTTGTCACAGATTTGAATGCTAAAAAACATATCAATGTGATGTTTAAAATTCTTTTATTTCACTTTATATTCAACGTAACATAGTGTCTGAATTATGTAAATTTGTGCAGAATATTAAATGTGTCCCATAGTTCATATTGTTACTATGGCGATTTTGACTCTCCTTGTTGCTATAGTTACGCACAGATGTCTCCTACACACGGTATCTCAGGAATATATGTCAACTTTTTATGTTGCTATGGATACAATGAGTAAACAAAAAATTTGTAAAATATTATTTAAAAAAAAACGTTACATGTTTGGATGTATCTATCATGAAATATATGTCACATATTAAACAGCTATCGATATTAGAGTTACAAAATGTGTATATTACGTATGAAAATATTAAATCGTATGAAAATATTAAATTTAGCAAATTTATATTAAAAAGTTTACGATAAAAGTTATTTTTAACTGGTGTATATCGTCATGTGACATTTGATAAGTTAACTCAGCCTACTTAAATTTGTTATACAATTTTTGTATTATTTTTGTGTGTAAATGTTTGTAGAAAAATATTAAAGAAATTCAGACTGTGATTTGATATGACTCTAGAGTAATAAATAAATATTTATCATCATTATATGTCGTTTTGTTGAATAAAAAACTTCTATATTGTTAGTCATACTGGTAGTATATAGTCGTAATATCTTTGTGTATTTTCTTGCGAAAAGAAATTTATTATACGTGTAGCGATGTACAAAATTTTTGTACAAATTAAGTGTGTACAAAATTAGTGTACAAGCTTTGTGTACAAAAAATGTGTGCACAAAATTTGTTTACTAAGTTAGTGTACAAAATTTAGTGTACAAAATATAAGAGAAGTAAGGTGTAAGATATGTTGATGTATATGTACTTGTAAGAACATCATTTTATGTAATAGAGAACACAAAAATATAAATATTTCCTCCATGTTTTATGTTGTCATTGTATTCGATATTTTGAAGGTGTCCCGTGTAGAGAAAATACTATTTGCTGTCTAAATATGTGTTTAATATCTGTTGAATATTAAAAATAGAACCTGTGCCTAAATGACAGTATTGTGATTACATATATACTAAATGTTATAAAAACAAACTCATTTGACATTATATATACATATTACATAATATATTATATTATTATACACAATCAATAAAAAAGAATTTTGTTTCAGTGTTGTATGTAGTTTTGTGTACGTACGTGTTAAAATTAATAAAAACGTGATTTTTTCGACTTTTATCGTGTATTCGTCTATTTGATGTTATTTTATATTCACTTGACTGAGGAATCTTGAATTTCGTGTTTTATTTTTATTTTCTGTTGAAAGTATTTTTTCGTTTTTTTATTTTTTTCCAAGTTGCAAAATCATGACATAAAATATGCTTGTGCTTTAAGTTAGCATCTTGTATCAGTTTGTTTTACATTGCATCTAGAACTTCTATCTCATAAATATGTTTTTAGTTTTTATAAAACATTTTTGAGGTGGAAAAAAATGTCACCCTTTAGTAGCATTAAATAATATAAATTACACGATTACATCTAAAATCTGTCAAATTGTAAACATATAATGAAGGCAGTAAAAAATTCATTAATTTTACCAAAGTTTTGCAATCCATTGGTTTGAATCGTTTTTCCAATTTCATAATAAAAAAAAATTGAAATTTTCCTGTAGATGTTGCGGTTTATGTAATAAGTTCTAAATTTTCTCGTCATTTATTTTATCAAAGACACAAAAAAAGCAATAACCCATTCTATAAAGTGTATGTTTTGTCAATTATACGGCCTTAACCTTCAACATTCCAGCGCGGGAAATTGCAATCTAATAAATAATTTGTTTTGCTTGTTGAAGTTTTTTTGCCGTTCAACTTTTTCTGTCTTTCATTGTTGAAATAAGTTGTGTTTTGAAAATTTTCTTCAGAGAATGATTTTTTAGACAATGTCAAAGATTTTCACATTAGCTCTAATAAAACTTGGACTCATGATTTTGACATCACTTGCTTAAAAAGAAATCAAATAAATAAACTTCCGAAAGATTTAAAATTTGAGTAATTATCAAAAGTTAAGTACTTTTTATGAATTTTATTAACTTGCTGTTTATTAAGATATAGTTGAGTAAGCCGTTACACAATAGCGCTCGTAACTTTTTTTACAATGATTTTTTGTATTTTTTCTTATGTTTTTACGATGACTCATCGCTGTTATAACGAGACTACACTATAGTTATTAGATAGTAGAAAACTAGAATCTAGTCGACGTCAAATAAATCAAAATATTTCGTACAATATCATATTTACCTTTTATATCAATAGATATATTATCATGTTTGACACTGGTGTGTATGATTTCTAATATTCCTGGATGGAGCAATGACCTTGTGAAAGCCAGAGTGATTTTTCAATGTCAAGGTCAAATGTCAAGGCCAAATTTATATTTTATTAGATTTGACCTTGACCCTTGTATTGAGCAATTTTACTAACAAATTTTATCATAACAATCTATAACAAAGTATATATATATAAATGGAAATAGTTTTTGTAGACAAAATGAAACAAGACAATATCAGTACATGTACTTTTAATGAAAATCTAAAGGTTTGTTTAAATAGGAATATTATCATTATTTTATCATTTATTGTCTAAAGTTTCTTATTTTTTGTCATGAAATCATAATCAGTTTGCCAGTATTTTGGTTTGGACAAGTTTGTATTACGTTTCATGTCGTGAGTTACTATTGTACAGATGATTATGAAAATAAAAAGTATTGAATGAAATTTGTTTTTGCTTGTTATTTTATTATTCATTTTCTGTACTGGGTTTAACACCATGTCAACAAATCTTATTGTATAGGGGCCAGCACATGTGACTTAGCTTTCCTGGTCTCTTTTTTCTCATAACCAGTACTCACATACACTTACACTAGGCTGGCAACTTCTACATATACCTGATTTATGGAGGAAAATTGACATTATTGTGTAAGGGTATAACCACATATGGTTTGATTTGAACCCATACCATCATTGGGACACTCAGTTTGAAATCCCAGAGTACTATCAATTGCCCTACAGACCTATGTATTTGAAGTTTAAATAACTTCTTAGAAATCCATTCTCTTTAATGTTGAAACCAGTTCAAGAAGATATTGATTGACACATTCTAGCTGATAAGGTAGTAACAGCTAAAAAAAATGATGTAAGGCTTGACTCAAAGCATAAGTTATCAATATTTTTATACGCCCGTTTGAAAAAACCGGACGTGTTATGATGTCTGTCGGTCTGTCCATGGACAATTGCTTGTCTGGATGATAACTCAAGAAAGGATGTACCTAGGTTTCCCAAATTTTATGTGTGGATAGCCCTTGGGTTAAGGGGGTGCCCTATAGATTTTGAGACCCCAGGGTCAAAAGGTCAAGGTCACTGGGACTTAAAATATGAAAACTTTGTCCGGACATTAACTAGGCAATGACTGATGCACCCTATTGGTTTTAGGGCCCCAGGGTCAAAGGTCAAGGTCACAGGGATATCATATGGAAAACCTTGTCTGGACGATAACATATCAACCACTTTACCTAGATTCACTAAATTTTATGTGTTGATACCCCTTGGGTAGAGGCTGTGCCCTATTGATTTTTAGACCCAAGGGTCAAAGGTTAAGGTCACGGACTGAATTTGTTTGAAAATTTTGTCCAGACAATAACTTAACAGTGACTGTACACATGTTCACCAATTTGTTTTGAGAATATTCCATGTGTCAAGGATGTGCCCTCTTGGTTTTGAGGCCCCAGTGTCAAAGGTCAAGGTCACAGGGACATTATATAGAAAAACCTAGTCTGGACGATAACTAAACAACCACTTTATCTAGGTTCACCAAATTTCATGTATGAATACTCCTTGGGAAGAGGATGTGCCCTATTGATTTTGAGACCCAATGGTGAAAGGTCAAGGTCACTGGGACTAATTTATATGAAAACTTTGTCTGGACAATAACTCAACAACCACTGTACCTAGGTTCACCAAATTTTATGTGATAATAGTCCATGTGTCAAGGATGTGCTTTTTCTATTTTGAGGCCCTAGGGTCAAAGGTCAAGGTCACGGGGTCATCATATCGAAAAACCTTGTCTGGATGATAACTTAACAACCACTTTTTTTAGGTTCACCAAATTTTATGTGTTGATAGCCCTTGTGAAGAAGATGTTTCCTTTTGAATTTGAGACCCCAGGGTTAAAAGTCAAGGTCACTGGGACTAAATTAATATGAAAACATTGACCAGACAATAACTCAAAAATGACTGTACCTAGGTTCACCAAATTTTATGTAAGGGTAGCCTTTATGTCAACCATATGCCCATTTGGTTTTGAGGCCCCAGGGTTAAAGGTCAAAGTCGCAAAGACATCATAAGGAAAAACTTTGTCCAGACAATAACTCAACAACCACTTTTATTTTTATGTATGGATACTTCTTGGGTCAAGGGTGTGCCCTTTTGGTTCTGAGGCCCTAGGGTCAAAGGTCAAGGTCACTGGAAGTTCACAAGGGAAAACTTTGTGCCAGTGATAACTCAACCATTGCTGTACCTAGGTTCTCAAAATCTTTGCTTTGGATAGTCCTCCAGTTAAGGATGTGACCTATTCTGAGGTCCCTGGGTCATTGGTCAAGGTCACAGGGACTTCATATGAGACTGAACTCAGCATGGACTGCACACGGGCGTATAATGCCCCGCCCAGAGGAGCTCTTGTTTTTTAAGTGCTGGACTTAAAACAGATTTGACCTTAGGGTGGCTGACTGAGTACCTATCAAGTACACTAAATATACTAAGTTTTTATGGTGTGAATGTCGCCAATGATGGATTGGTAATAATAGTTGGATAGTCAGTTCCCTGTTGGGTCAAATTACGTATGAAAACCATCTAGTTCCATTTGGTAGGAAACTTTATTCAACCAGCTCAGTACTGCGAAAGAACTTGTTTTACAAGGTAAGATGAATTAGTTTAGACTTATTAATGTGTCCCCTTTTTGGTAAGTACTATACATGTATACCAATTTTTGTTGTTGCTGGGTTGTAACACTGTAGCAACACATTGTATAGGTTATATCACAGCAGTCAGTCCACCTACACACTGTTCCTAGAAAGGCTAAAACTCTGGATTTAGCTGTTGACCAACTACTAAGCGCATACTTGCGTCAGTGGTTGACAACTGCCCTACATGATTTAGAATCAGTGGTAGGAGGGATAATGGCCAAATAGAAAATTATTTCATTATAAAGCTCCACGAAAGTATGCACCGCCCAGCAATCGTACCTTCAACTCCTTGATCAGTAAACTTGTGCGCTAGGGACTGAGCAAGCCGTGCGGGCTACATCATATTTAACAACATACGAGGGCTGTTCGAAAAGTATTGCTTATTTCCATCTGATGACTTCAAATTTCAAGCTAGCTCAAAAGTGCTCATTTCATGCCCTCGAGGTACTCCCCCTGGCTAGAAATGCAAAGTTTCAGCCGATGTATCCACTTCTTGAAGGCGTCATGGTACGCTGATTTGGGCATAGTAATAAGGTACTGATGAATCGAAGAGCCAAGTGCCTGTCGGGACTGGTATTTCCGGCCAGCAAGAAATGATTTCAAGATCAGAAACAAAAGAAATCACACGGGACAAGGTCTGGAGAATACGGGGGGGGGGCAATACAGTGACTTTTTCTTCCTTCAAAAACGTCGGTACTAGCGCTGAGGTATGAGCAGGGGCATTGTCATGTATAAGACGGATGTGCTTAAAACCAGTAGCAGGGCGTCGTTTTTGATAGTACATTTTAAGGTTTTTTTCAGTTTTAATTCTTTGTTATACTTTCCAGTGATGCTTTTCCCTTTTTAACAGGCACTTGAATTGCGACTCCTGAACTAGAGAAGAAAATAGCATACAAAACTTTTTTTACACTTAAAGACCGTTAGGCAATTATTGGGCGTTTGCTGTGTTTAGTAGCCCAGATCTTATTGCTAACTTTTCTGACGGGCTCAAAATAATGAACCCAAGTTTCATCACCTGTTAATACGTTGGCAAACTGTTTTTTGTCATATTTTAGAAACATCTGAAGCAGCATTTTAGCCACTTTACTCCGTTGCCTCTTTTGCATATCAGTCAACAAATGAGGCAACCATCTAGCAGAAATCTTTCTTTCAAATGCTTCTTCAAAATGAAATGAACTGTTGATAATGATATGCCGACCTTTCGTGCAATACCACGAACTGTAAATCTGGCATCTCCTTCAATGATTTCCTTTATTCTGGAAACGATTTCCTTACGAGATGCAGATTTTGGCCTGCCTGAATTTGGTGTGCTTTTTTGATGGACTCTTCCCCAGAATCAAATTTCTTTTTTCCACCGCCTAACTGTGTCATAAGACACACAAGAATGTCCATAAGCAGTAAAAAATTCCGTCATCAGCTGTTTCAAAGAACAGCCAAGTTTTGAGCGAGCTTTGATGTAAGCCCGTATTTCATCTTTTATGTCGACATTTCTACCAACCATTTTTACTAGAGTGGTCAATGACTGCATGTAAACAAATGACAAACTTTATGTCTTACATTTTGTCTGACATTTACATTTACACAATAAAGTCATTTTCACTGTAATCCTAAGATATTATATCACAGAAAATTGCAAGTATTTAATAAAACGTTGCATATAACATAGTAAAGTTTATCACAAATGTACAAAGACAGAGATCATAAAAATTGATTTACCAATACCTGACTAGGAAAAATAAATAAAAACACATTACTTATGTAGGAAATGATAAAAAGTTGATGTGAAATTATAAAAATATTTAATGAATTTTACAGGAACACGTTATTTAGACTACATGTACTTTAGGAAGCAAAAAGTTTTTTACAGAATCTTTAAAAGGTTTATATTCTTTTAAATTAGAAATATCTGAAGGCAAGTTATTTCACAGCTTGGAGCCAATGTAACAGAAAGATTTAGTTCCTGAATGTTTCACTCTAGGGATACATTATCCGCCCTTGGTACTTAATCTTGTGCTGTAAGAGTGCACAGAAGTTTGAGATAAAAATGTTTTTCAGGTACTCTGGTGCCATGCCATTGTTAATTCTATAGACATTAGACAACATAATTTGTTCAACTCTACTCTGCACCGGTAATCAATTTAGCTTAATGAAATGTTTGGGTCTAATGTGCGCCCGGGAATCAAGATTAAATATAAATCTAATTAGTTTATTCTGTGTGGTTTGTAACCTGTTTTTCAAGTTTTGCGTTATGCCATTGTACCACACAATGCAAGCCTAATCAAATTGGCATTGAACTTACGCAGTCACAAGTTGTTTTCTTGTATGAAAATTAAGAAAATCTTTTTTACGATACAGAAATTTAAGTCGAGCATTGGCTTTCTTGAGAACTGACTCAGCCATTGATTGGAAAGACAAAAACTGAGCAATGGTTATACCAAGGTATTTGGCAGAACTTGTAGCATTAATGTTTGTACCATAACATGAGATATTGAGGTTTGTTTGTGATTTGTTTTTGTTTAGAACCAAAAAGTATTGTTTCAGTTTTACCAAGATGTAAAGACAATTTATCATCAGTTAACCACTGACTTACTGAAAAATAATCATGAGACCAAGCTTTTTCAACATAAGAAATGTTCTTGCCAGATACAAGGATAGCAGAATCATCAGCATATAATAATAATTTGTTTTTCAATACACTGGGCATATCATTAATGTATAAAAGCAATAATAAAGGGCCAAGGATCGAACCTTGTGGAACCCCACATGTAACAGTTGAATTACTTGAAAAAGTACCTGACACATCTACTAATTCTTGTCTTTTAGACAGATAAGACTCAAACCCACGACAAATGTCGTTACCGAAGCCACACACTTTAAGTTTGGTTAAAAGAATGGTATGGTTGACAGTGTTAAAAGCTCTTTGCCGATCCAACAACACCATGCCTACAACATTTCCTTTGTCATTCTCAAGACGGATGTAATCTATTAAATGAATTAGACATGTATCTATCACCAAGGGCTGGATAGTTGAAGGGGGAATTTTGCTCAGGCCCTCGGTGGACAATCTCTCTAATATTATGAGTTCATAGTAACAAATCTTTCTTTCAAAGTACAAAAACTCTTTCTTTATTTTCACTTTTATTTGTAATATGTTCTTTTCCAATATTTCCACAAGTTCCAAGTATCACATAAAAATCACATCTCATTTGTTATATTCCAAGCTCTGTAGTAATGATATTTGCAATATGGCAGAACATAAACTTAAATCTTGTTTCAAACATTTAGAAATACTCTGTGCTGCTAATAAATTATACTTATGTATTATTTAATCGAATGCAATTTTGTTCTAATTGGCAAGGCTCGTAATTTTTACTATGTTCCGTAACTCCATGGCATATCAAATATGTCATTATGTATCAGAATACGGTGTCATGTTTCAAACTAATTGACATTTTATTTTGTACCCTATATGTTTAAGTTTTTATCAATTTGGAAAAGAATGTTCTACATGTCTGTATGTGACTTACACACATATTGACATAAATGTATTACGTTATCTTATCCAAACAACAAAAGATGATGATGAATTCTGCTTGCGCTATTCTGACAAGCATGTATATATTGCAAAACAGTTTGCTTAATTTTGTCTCACTACTCACCATTGAATGATATTCTATAATTACATGAACAGAAATACAGATTTTCAATTTTAAACTAGTTATTCATTAATTGTACCCGTGATTCTATGTTCCGTAACTTAGGAGTTGGTATATAGTTTTTGAACTCGAATATCTTTCTTAGTCTAAGAATGGTGTGCGTTATATTTTTGTTTCAAGACCACAAAGGTTTGAACTTTGCAATTATGTTAAAAATTAAATGTTTACAGCTGGTTCATTTTTCGACATTTCACTTTTCAAATTGGCAACAATTATTGGAGAATTGCTGATAAGGTCTTATACACACGTACATAATTATGTAAACACATGTATGGGTGTATACACATGCACACCTATACACATAAAATTATATATATATGCATGTTTAAATTGAGACAAAATATCATGTTTAAGCTTTCAATTTAGTATGATAGAAATTTATACGACAGGGCCTAATATCATTCATTGTTATTGGCTAATCTTAGTGACTTCTGAGTAATAAATTAGCTTCTCATAGAATCTTTATTAATATTATTGTGCAAGTTTTATTAGATATGTATGGAAAGCCATTCTGCCATGCCAATTGCAATTTGCCAAATGACATTTGCTAAAGATAAATGCGAAATGCAATTTGCGAAATGACATTGGAAAGCCATTCTGCCATGCCAATTGCAATTTGCTAAATGACACTTGATAATGATAAATGCGAAATGTAATTTGCGAAATGACATTGGATAGTCATTCTACCATGCCAATTGCAATTTGCGAAATGACATTTGATAATGATAAATGCGAAATGCAATTTGCGAAAAGACATTTGCTAATGATAAATGCGAAATGCAATTTGCGAAATGACATTTGCTAATGATTATTGTGAAATGCAATTTGCGAAATGCCATTACCATACTGTATGCGCTTCTTACAATGGATGACCAGCAAATTGAAGCATGTATCTTTTTTCTTTGAAAAACTGATACATACAAATTTATGGAAAGTCATTCTGCCACGCCAATTGCAATTTGCTAATTGACATTTGCTAATGATAAATGCGAAATGCAATTTGCGAAATGACATTTGCTAATGATACTACCTACCTTCCTGAAAGACAGCGGTCTGCTTCATGTCGGAAATTGTTCTAAAATAACCTTGTGCCAATAAGCATTTCGAAATAATCATTGGCAAACGTCATTTCGCATTTGTCATTTCGCAAATAGCAATTCGCATAGCAGAATAGCTATTCGCATGGCAGAATGGCGTTCCATAGATATGAAAAAAATAAATATTTTAAAATGTTCAAAATGTATACATTTAGATAAATGTTTAGTCTTAGTATACTGAAATCAGTATCAATATTAAAAACCTTATACTCATCTACTTATAAGCAGTAAATTTAGTTTAATTGGGTGGGTTTGGGTGGGTTTGGGTTTTACGGTGCCCCAACACAAAAATGTCATATCGCGCCGAGCACCATTTCTAGTTAACAATGACAGCTTTAACATACATGTGGTATGAGAGGAACAACAATAGCAGACAAGTACAAAATATTAAAACAGCATTAACATGACGAAAAAGTTGGTCGAATCACGTGAGTTCAGATAGTGTACACGTGAGTACAGATAGTGTACACGTGAGTTCAGATAGTGTACATGTGAGTTCAGATAGTGTACACGTGAGTACAGATAGTGTACACGTGAGTTCAGATAGTGTACACGTGAGTACAGATAGTGTACACGTGAGTTCAGATAGTGTACACGTGAGTACAGATAGTGTACACGTGAGTTCAGATAGTGTACACGTGAGTTCAGATAGTGTACACGTGAGTTCAGATAGTGTACACGTGAGTTCAGATGGTGTACACGTGAGTTCAGATAGTGTAATGTGAGTTCAGATAGTGTATACGTGAGTTCAGATAGTGTACACGTGAGTTCAGATAGTGAAATATCACTTACATGTATTCCTTTTTGATATTTAGTGGCCTTATCATTATGCCCGAAAAAATGACTTTCAATATATAATTATAATAATGATATACTGTACCCCTATACTGTAGGGACTTAATTTCATTAATTACTACTAAAAATTTTGGCTAGCAAAAGTAGCCATTTTAGGCCACTCTGGCTGTTTTGTCTAACTGCAGCGACGAAAAGATTTTTCAAAAGATTGAACAACCCTTAAGACGTATCTAGGGATTTATTCTCAATATTTATTTTCATAAATATTTATTCATCATATCATAAAGTCAATTATGATTAATCTGCAGGTTCCATAAAAACATAATTGATTTACATTATTTAGATTCATAATTTTGCTAATTATTGAGTTGTCACATGGCTTATCTAATTACCATTCTCCTTAATTCTCAAGTGAACAATGACATGGATAGGCCCACAGTACAGTCGTACTCTTCTATGATGTGGTCGCACGTTCACTTATGATTATTTTGGGTAGTCACGGAATCAATTTGGCAGCATTGGTTTTACATTGTGTTTAACACCCTTTCAACAAAGGTCATTTTATGGCAATCAGCGCACCACCTACCCACCTTACTGATCTCTAACAAATGATTTGAGAACATGAACTCATGATGTTTTTTTTATTGAGTGATAACGCCTTGTCAACTCAAATTATGGCCATTTTATAGTCGCCAGCTCACCTAACCTAGTTTTCCTGAACCCTTGTCTATAAACCAATACTCATATACCCTTCCGCAAGACAGACAACTCAGTCGCTTTAGGCAAGATTATAAGAAATCAGTAAAATGACGTAATAAATCCGTGATTGTAGTTACACACCGTACTGCTATTTTTTAAATGATCAAAAGGATTCAGACCTACAGCAATTGCGTCCATAACCACCGGCCACCACGTACCCACATGCGCCAGGTAACGGACCAAACAATTCATTTTGTTCTATGTTCATATTGGACGCGCAAATTGTCAACGGACGAACTTATTGCGTTTTGGGGTAAGTATTGGACCATTTCGTTAATTCTAGATCCTTTTTCTTTAAACAACGTTTTTTTGTAGAATAATCATTTCTAGAGCGGAAGGAACAATGACGATCGGGTCATTTTTGTGAGTGTGGTGACGATTTGAAAACTACGACCGTTGAACAGACGTAAGAGATCTTTTCTCTAGATATACTATAATAAGGAAAATTTGTGTCTGACACATGTGCACGAACCACAGTCTGTATTCTTATGTCCAAAGCATTTCTCTACACTATTTCATCAATAGGAAGTGAACGTTGAAGATAGCGTCACGTTGCAAGTTCTATCAATCAGAAGTCCGAATAACCTAAATAAGACAACATAGCAGAATCATTCGGAACTCCTCAGCAATTCACTAGGAATAACTAATTATTCATTCAATGAAAGGTCGAGATGTTTCGAATGACAATGTGGTAATAAGGGACTTTAGTCAGTTATTTCCCTTTGTATACTCTTCAAATAGGTAGGTTTAATTAGTTGGATTACTCGGATTTTACCCTTACTTTTCAATGTCAATTTGCCAAAGTTAATCTTAAATAACTTTTTTGTCAATCATTCAATTTGTTTGAAATTCAAGCGAAGTATTTTTAGGGTAAAGAACCATCTAAATTTTATCATTTCTGTAAATATCTTCATTAACAAGAAATACATTAGATGAGTTATTTTGTTATCCTTGCATAGGAATTCAAGGATAAAATCCGAGGATTCCAACTGTAAGGACCTACTTACCAATTGGATTGCTTCAGATTTTATCAGGGAAAGAAAACTGACTAAAGTCCCTGATTGGCATTTCAATGCCGGACAAGTTCAGCTTTAGATTTCACCGTGGGCGAGAGAAAGCATCTTGAAATTCCATACCCCCTTGGAGTTATTGGAATGACTGTAAAAATCAGATAAAATGTGTGATTAGTGTTTAATCTCATGCAATAATATATTTAGTAAGTATGGTCTACCAATTTGCATATTGAATACTTCATTATGTTATTTTAATAATCAAAAGCTCTAGAGTAAGACAAGCAGAATTAATAATAAAGCGTTAATGTGTTCAGCTGATAAATTATTCTATCCGTAGACAGATTTCCTGACGAAGGCATGTCGGTAGATGCAAGAATAATAAATACTAAGTTGAAAGCTGATTGTTGATCCGTGTTTCAAACTTTTTAGTAATTTAAGAAAGAACTGTTTTAAGTTGAAATCGTATGAAATTGATAAATTGTCGAGAAAGCGAAGTTTTCAATATTTCACCGCCAGTCCAACTGGGATACCGATATAAAAATGGCTCATACAGAAGTGATTTGGTTACTTTTGTGCTCACTTATTTTCGGTATTGAATGTTCAAATAATATATACCATGCTTACAAAGTCGATTCTCTGGATAATCATGTATTCAACGGATCATTTTTCATAGAGGAACTTGAAAACATCTCAAGCTTATTGCAGTGCACTCTGAAGTGCCACAGTTTGGTCGACTGTATGTCTTTTGGTTACAACTTGGTTGAGACGAAGTGTCGTCTGTATTCGACGGGATTTTACGAGACTACGGATGGTATGAGCGTTCCTGGATGGAGACATTATACATTTGGTGATCACAGATGTCCAATAGGCGATGGTTTTCACCATGCTCGAGCTACACGTATCTGCTTTCACCTGTCACCCATAAAACTGAATACAACAGGCGCTCGCCAATATTGCAAAGACAGAAATTCTACATTGGTGTCCCTGAATATCATTGAAAAGGCAAATAACTTAAGCATCCTTATGAACATTGTTTATAATGTAAAAGGAATAGGAGGTATATACATAGGACTATCAAAAGTTGGAAATCAAGACTGGAAATGGGACAACGGAAATTACCTGACATACGAGACGGAGTGGCTGACCGGCGAACCAAATTGTGGGGGTTGTACTACAAGTACCAATGTTTTTATAAAGGTAGCAAGCGATTGGAAATGGAAAGCTGTAGTCGGTGACTATGAAAAAAGTTTCATTTGTGAGGTGGAACTTGAGTAAATGATCAGAAGGAATGTGAAAGCAATTAATACTGATAAATTAATATTTGTTCATTCAAAATACATACATGTAACCTTTTGTATTGAAAAGTCTGAAGTATTGAAAACCTCTCCGCAGCGGTTGCTTTCGTTTGAAGGAATAATCACTGTCGCCACATGAAAATGCGGCCGTCAGAGATACAAACAGTATATGTATGTTTTTATTCAATCTTGTCTTTGATTTTAATAAATTGCACACATTTAGTCTAATTCGACTAAATACATGTACATGTACTTGTCATGACTGTTAATGTATAAAAGGACAGAGGTCTGACGTAACCTGTATAAGGAATGTGATTGATATCAAAGCAACTTATATTCGAAATTTGCAATATTGTTGGTTCAACCTTCAAAATTAATGCATTATTATTTCAAAATTTTACAAAAAATCAACTTTATATTTAAGTTATGGATATTTTATGCAAAAGCTGTATGCATAATTCACATTCCAAATTACCGGAGCCACAAAACCTGTTATTTGGTTAGAATGGGCACTGGACATTAAAAGCTGAAGCGTATTTATCGTTTAAATCAAAGTTCTGATATGTTGGAAGAACGATGTCTAGAACTTCTTAACAATTCAGTTTTATAATTATTATGAAGCATTCAAAAGTTCAAATATTTATATTACATACATGTAATTCAAATAGATATTTTATCATTTTATGATTTTGGTAGTGATATCGTTTAATTATCATAATCTTCGTAATTTAGTAATACATGTAACTTTGTTGTTAATAATGTTGTTCTTTTTATTCAGTCTGTGCAATTGGTATAGTGGTAACAAATCAATCCTGTGAAAACATGAACATCTTCATTTCATTCCCTTCCAAAGTAAAATCTTCATTTCATTCCCTTCCAAAGTAAAATCTTCATTTCATTCCCTTCCGAAGTAAAATCTTCATTTCATGCTCCATTTTTTCCGGCAAAACATAACTGAAGTTAATATTTTGCCGAAAAAACGAAGGTTTCTTTAGTTTTACTTTAAATTCAATATTCATTTTCTGAATGAAACAATTCGTCATAGTCTGAACCAATATCGTGCGAACCCATCCAACGTACAGGCCACAGGCCCCGAAAGAGTAAAGTTTAAAATTACACACCTTGTACACGACACAAGGCAAAACGTGCAGATTTACAAGCATGCCAAACAGTGAGAAAATAGCAATGTCCACTTTGCAATATCTAACTATTCTCACACATAAGTCACAAAATATCACAGCAGGTTAGGTGGATGGGTCGAACATATACAGAATACCTAAGTTTTATTTTGAATGAATTATGTTTTATTTATTATCTTTCCATATGGAAACAGCAAGGGGTAATTTATCATTTCTAAACAGATATAATCAGGGAGTATTTCATTGATTTAATAGGACTGCAACATATATTCTTTCTTTTTTGCAAATTTTCAACTTGTGCTCTTCGTTATTGTTCGTTCTCAAACCTTTTTTGGCAAATGTGAATTTGTACACCCCAGAATTTGGTTTTTAAACCGCCAGTAGCATTTATTTTGCTCAAGTACATTTAAAGGCAGATGACCCTTAGGATTTTGTTATGTAATTTGTTTATGGCGTCCCTTTTATTATTTTATTTTCAAAAATCTACAAAATCTTCCTCTATGCTTTTTGGCAGTGTTATTTACTGTTGTAATATGTTTGCTTACACTTTTATTCTCTTTAACAGCAAATCGAGGTGAAAACTTACAGTTAGATGCATAAATTATTCACCTCATGGCGAAGTCTAATTGTAAACACCAATTATGAGGTTTGAAGCAAGAATATTTCTTACCACACCACAGGATTTCCCCATTTTGTAAGAAGTCCTCTATATTTAGACAATCATGTTACCAATCTACGGTGCCACTAAATAAGTGGCCAGGAGGGGAGATAGGCTAAAATATACATTAGAAAAGCATAAAAAAAGTTTAATCAATGGGGGGGGGGAATTCAGCCAAGGGGGAAAGTCCCAGTGGAGGAAACCCTGGACCATTTTTCCCTCGGGAAAAAAACCTATGTCAATACTTCTCGGGAAAAAAGGCCCAGGCCAATCTTTCCCTGAGGAAAGATCAGATGGGGAATTTGCAACACTGGTTGAGTGCAGTTCTAGAATGAATCTGGACTGGTACAGTAAAATGTTCAGACCAATTGGGTTCGGCACCTGGTACCTGGTCACATCCAGTTTGAAATAAATGATAAATAACAAACAAATGAAAATAGAAAACTGTATATATAATTTATTTGTTTTAATAATAGGAAATAAACAGCACTTACAGTGAGCACAGAGTTATAACTACAAAATACATGAGAATACAGTTCTAATAACAAGTTAAAATTATGTATAAGAAAAAAATAAATGTCCTCAATTTAGTGTTAATGTAAATCTAATTTGCCAACACAGATAGACAAATCTACTTCACATTCTATATGGACAACACAGCTCATTTACAATATCTCAAATCCCACATCAACAATTTTATGGTTAAAAGTTCAAAATTCTGAAACTCCTAAATTTCAATAGCTTTTACATATAAAATGAACCGCTTTCTTGGGCACCAAAAATCCTTCAGGACAGAACCCCTTATTTGGTAAAAAAAGTCCTGAACTTAGAGACCAGTCTAAATAACTAATATTCAAATAATTTTGAACTTGACAATTTTATTATGATAGCACTAGGTTGGTATTTCAAAACTGTCAAAATCATAAAACTCACAATTTTAAAGATTTTGGACTTTCTTATAAAAGGAAATTTAACATTTCTAGACTTTCAAAAAATTTCCTGAAAATGAAAAAGGAAAAGAACCATTTCTAGATTCTCAAACAAAATGCCAAACAACAGGACCTGTCCATAAAACTCTCATCTACGCAGCCATCAAATCTGTTCAAACCTGTGTGACCAAGAACTCTACAAGAAGACGCTACTATAATGGAAGATTGATTTACTACATAAAGTGTCATCACTACAAGATACAGCATCAGACAATTTATAGCCATCAATGAGATTAAACAATCATTACATTGTTAAATTTATCTGTCTGTGGCATATACATTTACCCTGCTGATTTAGATACTCACATCAATATTTCTTCTATTATAGCATTATAATAGCCATTGTCTGACTATAACTTAGATCAGTAAAAATACTTCTGTACACGCTATCAATAAAAATAGTTATCCATATCTATGTACTGGGAATAATCAAGCAAATATTGAGTATTTAAATCAGCAGGGTAAATTTATGCAGCACTAACAAAATTTAATTACAATAAAATGAAATAATAGTCCGACAAAATCTAACCTGATACAGGTCAAACTCATTAAAAAAATAAAGTTTGCTGCAACCTGATTGGCTATCTTTATAAAGAGTTACTAAACGGCATGTGGAAAGCATAGAATAGTAATAAACAATTACATTGATGAAATGCTTTTCAGAACTTGACAGTTTTCGTGTATCCCATGTTAATAACAAAGGCTGTTTTCATAACCTTGTAATTATTATGAATACGGTCAGATTATCAGGTAAAATTTGCCGAACAATAAAATGTGCTTAGACAATTTCTTGACTTGATAATCAAGATGATTGTATTTTAAGTTGAAATATTGTTTAATTTTATTTAATTGTCAGTATAGCATACAGTAACTCTGCTGATCTAAATACTAACTACAGAACTTCTCATGACCATTAAAAATAGATATCCTGATTTTTATATATGGATTATCAAACAAACGTTAAGTATTTAAATCAATGGGGTTACAGCATGTGCCCCTGACAAGTTAAATAAAATTCTATATGACATGACCAAATAACAATAGCTATGATAAGCTATAGTCTAATAATTAAGTAGGTATGCTCATAAATAACAAAAATATTTTCATTTTGATAATTCCTAAAATCATTTTATTAAATAAATGTGTTATTATTTAACAATGTAAGATTCACATGTATCAGAAATCTTAATTTCAAAATTATTATGAGGTACAATTTATGT
The DNA here is from genome assembly GCA_025267735.1 of Mactra quadrangularis. Taxonomy (NCBI): domain Eukaryota; kingdom Metazoa; phylum Mollusca; class Bivalvia; order Venerida; family Mactridae; genus Mactra; species Mactra quadrangularis. The sequence continues at coordinate 52,451,728 of CM046309.1, read as the reverse complement.
TTGTGTAACATCACTTTTTCAACCATCGTAGACATACAGATAGCTAAGTACTAACCATTATTACTAAGATGCATCAATATTAGACACCCATCTTCAGTAAGCAAGTTCCCCTTTAAATAATTTAGGCAAAAAACCCATACCTAAAATAGATATTCATTTAACTAAATTTCAATAAAATTAAGATACACCAGGTCTTATTTAAAGAACTAATTAATTGGTCGATTTAATCAAGTAAAGGGTTAATTATAGGGAAGCAGAGTCAAAAGTCACAAAGTTAAGTTAATGAAATATTAATATAGAACTATTTATTATTATTGTTTATAATAAAAAAATGTGATAGCAAAAATATATAAGATCATTTTTTAATAAACAAAATGCCAAGTATTTTTGTATTAATATACAATAAATTCATGTAAATTAACTAACACCTAAGTATTGTCACCTTTAAAATACAAAAAAAGAAAAAAATATCAACAACTAACAAGGTAAAATGTATAACACAAAATTTTGTCCTATTTTTAATATATAGTAAATAAATGTTTTTAGTAGATGATTAAAACTTTTATTAATACAAAACATGAGCACTAGACACATATATAAAACATCACAGAATAAACATATATTATAAATTGTCAAAGCATCAAACATACAGTCTATACTCATCTGTTACAATATGCAATATTCTAAAAAAAAATCATTTTGCATGTCTTCTTTACAGAAATGGAATATTATATACCTAACAGGGCTTTTATCCACAAACAACAGGAGCCAATAATAGGCACCTTCCACTTCCAAAATTTCATTGATATCATGCAGTTTCCCCAAATTTGGAGGTCACCTTTAATTTTGTATTCTCTTATTAATGAAATTGCAATAAACCTTCCCTTATTGTTCTATATAAAGTATCGCTCCAGACCCCTTCCCACATACAGTAGAACTTGGTTATAACATACTCCGTTATAACATACACTCGGTTATAACATACCATTTTTCCTGGCCCAATTTTCATATTTTGTATATAACATACGGTACTTAGTATGCTATATGGATATAACATACCTTTTTTCTTTGGCCCAGCGAGTATGTTATATCCAAGTTTTACTGTACAGCAAAAATGCCCAACTATAGATAGGACAGATTTAATAAATTGGGGAAGTTTAAAAATTTGCATACTTGTATGAAAGATCAGAATTTTTCTATGTTTTTTCCCAAAATCCTGCTTTTCATGATTTCAGAAGCTTTTGCAGATAAGAATGACCTTTTATTAGGTACCAAAATTCTTAAACTTTAGGATCAGTCCTGAAACTTTCATCCATGATATTGTCATATTTCTTCAAAAGAATATTGTAATTTAATATAATATAAATTTAAAAACTTTGTAACAAAAGTGGCAGCTTTACTAGACTATTCAAAGGTTTTAAATCTTTTAGGCTATACAAGGTGACAAATTCACTTCGCTTTTTTAATTGAATTGTTGTCAAGGTTATTCCATACTAAGATATTTAAAGTTCATAACCAGTAAAAGAGATTTCACTCGAAATAAGCCTATTTCCTATGAAGTAAGCCTAGATAAAATAGTCACTGCAAAGCATGACACTGTTTATGTTATCTAACAGTATATTGTTCAATTCAGTAACACAAATCCATAAGCTATACACAGTTCTTCAACAGAAGACAGAGGCTGCACAAATTAATCAAAACTTATATTTTAATATTTTTAACAGTCATATCATACTGCTTTAATTCTAGATCATGGGTTTACATCCAGTGATAGTACTAAACCTAACAAAATGAGTATGCTGAGTAAAACAGTGCATTGATTACAAGTACTAAGGGTAGATAACTAAGTTGCACAATGAATAAATGCATAAAATTCGTATTTCAAATGAATACAACTCATTCAATCAAAGCCAGTCAATCAAAATTTCTTCAAATTTTGGTATGTGTACAAAATCTATGGTACATCTATATAAATCATTACATAGATAAAATGTAATACACAAAATGATGTATATATACTGCACAGATATATGATAGAATGAACCTAGCCATCAACTTTGATAGAAAGTCTAGATTTATCATTTAATTGTTAATTAAAGCTATTAACTTAATATCATTAAAATTAGTATTTAAATCAGCAGGGTTAATGTATACACCACTGATAGTGGAATATTAAGTTCATATGTCAGAATATTCAATAGCTTACTAGGTAGAGACAGTTTGTTGTTGATTATGTACATATTTCTTTAATTGTAAATTTATTATATATAAACACTATTGAAATGCTAAACAAAGCCAACAGAATTTGTAATTTATAAGCAAACATTTGATATAATCAATTACTTTTAAATTTTTGTTACATATAGAAATTTGAGGTATTGCGAAGATAGCAAAACCAATAAACGGTTTAATAGCTTCTTTTATTTCACATATGTCAAGTGACACAATACTGTTTCTCCAAAACTCACGGGAAAAAAATCAATCAGTTAGTTAATGAACATTTATTTTAAATGTCTATGATTTCCCACACTAAAAATGTTTTTCCATACCAATTAAGTCTTTCCAAAATATTTACCAACGCCTAAATTGTATACATAATGCCATGAATGGCAATGTACCCCAGCACAGGGATAAAGTAAACAACTTAGATTCTGGATGTCTTGGGTTCAATTTTTGACCGCAGCAGGTGATACCCTTTCATGAATATTTATTTTATATCAGCTGGTTAGGGAAACAGTGGCCGAATAAAAACTTAATGAAGTGTTTGAAAATGGCATAAAATCTAATAAAAAACAACAAATAGCAGTATTTCTCAAGTAAATGATAATCTCTATCTTTCTAACAAATTATTATTATAAATGTATAATTGTATATGTAATATAATGTTGATATGTGTACATATATATATCTGATACAAAGAAGTGTTTGTGTGTGCAATAACAATTTCATCCTACATTATAAACTTATGTACAATGATAGACAAAAACATAACAAATGGCTAATATGATAATTATATAAGATAAGTACACTACAAATCTATATTTATTTCTTTGGCAAGTTAAATGATTTTTAATTGATTTTTTGTAAGACTTCATCTGTAATAGATGCGACTCTGAACTCATGTTGATAGTTTATTCTAGATGAAAGACATTTTCTAGATAAAAAACTTTAGTTTGTATCGGAGGTAACCGTGAAGGAAAATAAGATTTAATCTGTGTTGCATACTTTTCAGCAATTATGTGTAAAATAACTTAGCTATGCATGAATGCATATCCCGCAAAATGGTAGTAACTCAAGTTAAAAAAGAGTGAGTTACTACCGTTTTACGCAGTCAGCGATATCAAGTACAAACAAATGTTACTCATTATAGAAAAAAAACCATTAATTAGAGTTCTGAATATAACTATTAATACTTATGGTTTTTTATCAGTGGTATAAACAAACAGAAAACAATTTTGTAATTTGTGATTTTCAGCAATAAAGTGAACAAAAAGGTTGTCACGTAAATGTTTGTGCAAAAACCTAATATTTTGAGTTCCTGATATCATCTATTCAGTTCAGAGATAACTTAATAGCTGAATTACAAAAATACTCACCCATTCTGTAACCAGTCACATATTTTTATTTAACTATTCAACAATTTTGTGTGGTTGTTTTAAAATGCTAGGACAAGATGAGGCTTGATCATTTTGTTCAAAAGGCTTTTATTGCAAACATGTTATCTTAATAGTATTCACTTTTATTCAGTATAAACACACAAACTTGTATGTGAAATATGATGCCTCTATATTATAGTCAGATTTTATCTGGTGGTCCATGACTGCACTTTTGTACTTTTAGAATTTTGGTACATTCCTATAAAAAGGTAACACAATTTGTTTTACTAGCCATTAATGCCACAGACATATGTGACCATTTTGTTTCTGAACTCCACTGTTTCGGAAGATGTTTGTTTGTTTGTTTGGGTTTTACGGCGCACCAACACAAAAAGGTCATATCGTGCCGAATGCAATCAATGATACTATTAATTCAAACGATATTAATGATGTAAAGTGTTTCAGAAGATGTTTTATTGATGTACAATACTATGCATAATACGAGTATACTTGATATACAATAGTTTTAACTTATTTTCAATCTAATATTTACCAATTATATACCAATTGTAAATGTTAAGTTTGGACTCTTCCAACCTGTCATGACTTACAGAATAAAATCAGACTAAAGGATAACACGAGACATTATTAACATGGAATATTGTTTAGTCTTGTCTCAAGTTGTCCTAAACCACTTATATGATGTGACTATGTATGAATGCCACAATAAAAAATTCATTGTTTTGTTTCAATATGTTTGTATTAAGATCCCATGTTAGAAATAAAATTTAAATATGGTCTAAGGTTCACTAGAACATCTTATACTTCCAATTTATCCTAACATTAACATTTTAATAGGAATATGAGAGAAGTCAATAAATTACAAGAGATCCATACCAAAATAATAATAATAAAATTGAGGGGTAATAACACGATTGAAATTTTGTTATTGTAAAGATTATAATTCTTATATTAGGTATTAAAATGCAAAATTTCAAAACATTGTGAGGTTATTTCCATTGTTTAGTAACATGATCAGTGATTGTTATTAAATGAATGGTTGAGACTTGAGATCTAAGAAATAAATGGGGATGAATAAATAAAATCATACTGAACATTGAAAGAGAATACTTCAAGCGTTAAAGCATTTATATATAACTTTGCTTAAGACTCAATCCAAAATAAGTAAGGGAGGTAATTACAGACAAGTTTCTTCTAAATCAGGGGAGGTAATTACACACTAGTTTCTTATAAATCAGGGGAGATAATTACAGACAAGTTTCTTATAAATCAGGGGAGGTAATTACAGACAAGTTTTTATAAATCAAGGGAGATAATTACAGACAAATTTCTTATAAATCAGGGGAGATAATTACAGACTAAGTTACATAATGCTAACACCAGGCTATTGGGGTACTACAGTTTATCATGGGCTTTGCACAAAATGGTTGTAACTCACTCTAATTTTAACTTAAGTTATGTTTTTGCACAAAGTCTGCGATATCAAGATCAATACCATCATGTAATATCATCTGTACATATAAATTAGAGGTAATGTTACACCTTGCATAATGAATACATTATACTATGAATAGTTATTTTATTTTTACACTGACTCACCAATTGCTATCTTTCTCAAGGAAATCACTACCCTGCACATTGTTCTCTAGTACCTTTCTTACACCTAAAGTAAAAAGTATTTGATATCCAATCCAGAGTACCAGGAGGCCAAGTGCAAGCTAGCAATATGCTTAGGAAACTGGCCACAATACTATCAGTAAAGTAGCAGTTAAGTTCATTGCGTTCTGACTTTTTGATAATTCAAGCATTTGAGCAATTTGTCCAAATACCTCTAAAGAGTCCAGAACTTCTAAACAAAACTGGTAAACAATGTCCAGTCAACAACCTGAGGGCATGACCCCCCCCCCAGTCATCTGATATAAGCAGTTAAGTACAGTATAGGCTCTTTTTCAACAGTCAGTAAGGGACTTGCTTCAACAGTACTGATACACCTATCCTTCATAAGCAAGCAACCGCCAAATTTCCTCAAAAAAAAATATGGTTGGAATGAAGCTCAAACCTAAAATCCTCTATCAACAAAGGGATACAGTGATTTGAAAATTACAATCCTTATCCAATCAACTACAGATGCACGGGTCCAAAATTCTAAGTCAGGTAAAAACCAAAATTTCATGATTTCAGTATTTTTACTTACAGAAAATAAAACCCATTTTTGCAGTATTTGGTCCAAAGATCTTGAATTATAGGGACCAGTCCTAAAAACACCAGTACAGATGAGGGATAGTAGCAATAAAACCAGTCAACTATTGCAAAATAATTATAGTGACCTAACACCCATTCTATACAGATCAGGAGAGTAGCAGTTTAAAACATTCACCTTATTGAGCAGTAACTAAAACAATCAGTCATAGTTAAATGTATTCATCAGAGCAGGATAATCAACTTAAACTAAAAAACATATATAACATATTCTCTAGGTTAATAAGGGACTTTAGTCAGTTATTTCCCCTTGTATACACTTCAAATAGGTAGGTCCTATTAGTTGGATTACTCGGATTTTACCCTTACTTTTTAATGTCAATTAGCCAAAATTAATCTTAAATAACTTCTTTGTAAGTCATTTAATTTGTTTGAAATTCAACCCAAGTATTTTTAGGGTAAAGAACTATCTAAATTTAATCACTTCTTTTAATATCTTAATTAACAAGAAAGATATTAGATGAAATATTTTGTTATCTTTATATAGGACTTCAATGATAAAATCCGAGGATTCCAACTGTAAGAACCTACTTACCAATTGGATTGCTTCAGATTTTATCAGGGAAAGATAACTGACTAAAGTCCCTAATTATAAGACAAGCCAGGAAAGACAGATACAGAACATAAAGTTTTTGTTAGATTCTAGCAATGTATGTATGATATCTACAAGTATTTTTGATATTATGCACAAGATTTTATGTTCAGTAATAAACATACATAATACAGAGTATAAATTTTATTTTGTAAATAACTAACATAATACATAACATCAACAATTAATTCTCTCATAAATCATGTCTGGTAAACTTAAACAAATTGGTATACATGTAACCACAGATCTGTATAAGATGGATTGGCAGGTCTAAAGACCAATAAACATGTCCTTAGATTGGTAAATTCCACTAATTGTCATTTTTATCACTGTATTGGTAAATGCCCAATATATTAACCATACTGATTTTAATACGCAATTATAGAGAGAGTGAGTACAGAAATACTGTAGCAAGTATTTAAAGCAGCAGTTCTAATGATCAATGAAACCTTTATAAAATGTATCAATATGTACACTTGGTCTATTTCCCTTAATCAATATTGACGTTCACAGTGTATACAATGGTTAAAATTGCAGTTTAAAAACTGTCAAACCCTTGAGAAAATCTCTTGTAAAATCCTAAATAATCAATTTTTTAATTTAACACTGGGCGGGGCATTATATGCCAGTGTGCTGTCCATGCTGTGTTCTGTCCAATATGAAGTACCAGTGACCTTGACCTATGACCCCTAGAACTCAAAATAAATAGGTCACATCCTTGACTGGAGAGCTATCCAAAGCTAAGATTTCATGAACCTAGGTACAGCCGTTGGTGAGTTATCACCACCACGGAGTTTCTAATATTAACTTCCAGTGACCTTGACCTTTGACACCATGGTCTCAGAACCAATAGGGCACATCCCTGACCCATGGGCTATCCAAACATAAAATTTGGTGAACCTGGGTGAAGCTGTTGTAGAGTTATCGACCCAACAAAGTTTTCTATATAATGTCCCAATGACCTTGACCTTTGACCCCAGGGCCACAGATTCAATAGGGCACATACTTGACACATGGGCTATACACATTTAAAATTAGGTTAACCTAAGTAAATTAATTGTTGAGTTATCGTCTAGACAATGCTTTCCAAATAATGTCTCAGCCACATTGACCTTTGACACGGGAACCTCAGAACCAAAAGGGCACATTCTTTACACAAAGGCTATCCACACATAAAATTTGGAGAACCTAAGTGAATCTGTTGTCAAGTTATTGTCTGGACAAAATTTTCCAATATGAATCCCAGTTACCTTGACCCCGGAGCTCCAGAACCAGAAGAGCACACACTTTACACAAAGGCTATCTACACAAAAAATTTATTTGGTGAACCATGGTAGAGTGGTTTTCGAAATATTGCCTGGACAAAGTTTTCATATTTTAAGTCCCAATGACCTTGACCTTTGACCCTTGGGTCTCAAAATCAATAGGGCACACCCTCTACCAAAGGGGCTATTTATTCATAAATTTTAGTGAACCTAGGCATATTCGTTGTTATTGTCCAAAAAAGTTTTCATATTTTAAGTCCCAGTGACGTTGCCCTTTGACCCTAGGGTCTCAAAATCAAAAGAGAACACCCTCTACCCAAGGGCTATCCACACAAGTCAATAGGGCACACCCTCTACCCAAGGGCTATCCACACATAAAATTTGAAGAACCAAGGTACATCATTTCTTGAGTTATCATCCAGACAAGCAATTGTCCACGGACGGACAGACAGACGGACAACATCATAACATAATACATCCTTTTTTCAAACAGGCATATAAAAACTGACAGGTAGAAAGACTGATTCAAGACACCAACTCTTGCACAGTCTTGGTATCAAATGCATGGAAAATTAAGAACTCACTTAAATTGGCACTAAACAGTTCCTTGCACGAGTATAAACCATTTTTCTATTAAATTAATCTGGTCACATATTCATGCTATATCCATCTTATACAGGGCCATGGTGTATAGTATAAAAAAACATAAATTGAGCTTGATACGACCAAGCCAATTAAGTAAGTTGAAAAAATATTGGATGAATTGGAATCTGGAACAGACAGAAATAATACATGATTAAATTTCTCAAAATTGTTTTCCGTTTACTTAAAGATTATTCTTGAATTGAGCCTGAACAAAACTCCTTTTCTCAGTAAGCAACTACCTTCTTTTTTACATAAAAATACATGGTTGGAATTTCGGCTCAAGCCAGTGGTAGTTGGGCTCAAGCCAGTGGTAGTTAGGCTCAAGCCAGTGGTAGTTGGGCTCAAGCCAGTGGTAGTTGGGCTCAAGCCAGTGGTAGTTGGGCTCAAGCCAGTGGTAGTTGGGCTCAAGTCAGTGGTAGTTGGGCTCAAGCCAGTGGTAGCTGAGCTCAAGTCAATGACCCTTCATCAGTTAAAGGTTTATAGTGGACAGTTGACCATTGTGGCAGGTCTAGAGGTCTCAAGTAACTATTATGCATTACTTACTTTACAAATATTTTAAAGCAAAGCAAGTGTTTTATAAAATATTATAATTATAAAGAAAAAAAATTGAAGCAAAACTATTTTCATGTTTCTCATAAAATATTTGTCACAAATTCAAATACATTGAGGGAATAATTATAGTATAAGCAACATCACAAAACAGGCAAAAAAAAAAAGAAAAAAAACCATAACAAACATAGAATTGTTTGAACTAAGCTTAGCACTATTACATGTTACAGAAGAGACTTAACAAAAATTACATATTTCATTATGACATTAGGCAATATTTAGACGTTCACATGGTTACTAAACATTGTTGCTATTGAGATATACAGTAACCATAGCAACACCATAGAAAGTGGGTTTATAAGCTATTATTGTTATAAATTAGTAGGGGTGTAATGGTTAACCAATATCAGTTATTTTGACTGTTTTTAACCATTTTGTTTTTCACTAAACCTTTTTTTGTAGTTATTTGCCGCACTGATTTGCTTTTATCATAATCTGAAATTAAATTGTTTAAATAAATGTTAAAATGTGAAAAAACTTGAAATAATCATATTGTGCTTTAAAATGTTAAACATTTTCTCAATGAGAAAACATCTCTTTGACTGTTCATTCCAAAATATGCATTTTCTGACACATTTTTTACACAAGTACTTAAAATATTGGGATGATATTTCATTTAATGCACATGCTTTAATTCATACTTTGCATGTCTACACAAAAAACAATACATATTGCAATATATTGCAATGTTTTTTCGTTTTGCATATTGCAATACGTTTTTTACCATATTGTTACACCCCTAATTTGTAGCCCGCATATTATAGCCCATTTCCTGCATTATAAACTATATATATATAAAACTATAAAAAGGATGACGAAGCCGACACCAACACATAACTGCTGGCTTAATCATCAGTAGCACTTCATGCGTCATATTGCCCTACTACAAAAATAAAGTACATAAGCATGAAAGATTGTTTTGTCAATCTATAGTCCAAGATACGTTAGTCCTAAATTTACATATAATATATCATATACAAAAAATCCCCTCAGATATTCACAGATTACATGATCAAAGTAAACAATAAATGGAAAGCTTTGTCATGTCAATTAAAGAACTAATTAATTACAACTAATTATATGATGTATATATCAAACAAAAGGATCGACATGTATATCATTCAACAATTGTTTTGCTATAAATTCAAATATATATAATTATATTCATTAAGCTGCCAATATCACACTGCAGTTGAACTTTTTGGTCTTGCTTTTCCTCGTCGCTGAGCTAAAAATGAAGCCCCAACGGGCTCCAATGAGGGCACCTTTGGCTGGGAATTTAATGCCTTAAATGTAGCTGCCATTGCACCCTGTAAATAAACAAAAGTTGAATTTATAGAGTTTATTTAACAGCAACAACAATCACAAATTTCAATTAAAATTATGTACATAAAAAAATAATAAGGTAGAGACTCCTTCAGAATTTGTCTGAAGAAATATCTAAATGTTTATTTACAGAACTGATAAAATCTAAAAGAAATTAATCTTTGTCAATTATCATGCACTGAATTATCATGCACTGACAAAATAAAAAATTGTATGTTCCAGTTTCAGTTTATTGACATTTACATGCCATTGACTGTATGAACTGTATAACCACAAGGATTCTAATCACTGCCAACATCCATTTAATAAAGTTTATTGATTATTTGCAATCTAGAAATATTAAATTTGATCTATATTTGCCCTTCAGTATCAGCATCAATACTGTTTGAAATACCATATCATTTCATTGGAATCAGTATTGTACAAATTGGTGCTAAACAGTATCAAACCCTACTCACAAAGCCATATTTGTTTGGTTAAATATGAGTTTAACACATAGTACAGTTCATATAACGACAGTCAATCAACCTACTCACCATTTCTGGAAGGCTAAATTAAGCAGTTAACCAGTAACAAGGTGCATGCTTTCATCAGTAACTGACAAGTGCCCAACATGATTTAAAATTAGTGGTAGGAGGAAGAAATTTCATTAGAAATTATTTTATGACCTATCTTTACAGAAGTATGCTTGGCCTGGAAATCAAACCCACAACCCCTTGATCAGTAGACATGAGTGCTACTGACTGAGCAAGCGGGCATCACGAAACCTAAAAACTATTAAAGTAAAATAGTCTTAGTTACCTTGACAACATGAGCTTCTTGTAATGTAAGTCTCATATGAGGGAGATTATCTCTCATGGCTACCCATGGGTGCTTTAGAACATCGCCTGCCGCTAAACGTTTGTGAGGATCTACATGTAACATTTTACTGACCAAATCCTACAAATGTATAGATAATCAGGTAAAATAATATCATGGCAAAATAAAAATTTGTTTGAAAAAAGTTTATTTTTTTAATTATTCCATATAAAAGAATAATCAATAAAGTAAAGTTCTGCTTTAAAGTTAACTTGAGTTATTGCAAAATTATGCATTTTTAGTCCCAAATGTCTAAAATTAGGAGAAAATGGTCCCTACATTAAGATTATTAATTTGAAGGATCCTAATAAAAGAATATGACTGTATGCAAAATTTAACAAAGATTTACAAACTATGATACCTTAGCTGCAGGTGACACAGAGTCCCAGTTTCCACCACTCAGACTGAATTTACCTTCACCTATTCTACCTAGTATATCATTAGGTGTATCATTTGGTCCATTAGCAAATGGTGTATGTCTGAAATATACAAACAACTTTGTTCACTTATAGGAATGATGTATCTGCAAATAATGAATATTTAAGTTTTACTGAGTCCTATAAGTTGTTTTGTTAACATATAAATGTAATGATACACACGTGTTATTACTGTCTTGATAATCAATATTCTAATATACAATCTGTCATACTTAGGTTTATTGGATACATTCATTAGAAATGTATAAAATTATTATTGTAAATATAAATTGTTTAAAAAAAAATGAAGCATGTTTGGCAACTCAAATACAAAATTCGATATGAATTATACTGGGAAAAACTTTCAACATTTTACCCCTTTAGGCCTCAAAAACAAACTTTCAGGAGTGAAAGGGTAACACCCTGAGTCCTGCACATAATGCAACCATTTGGTGCAGACAGGCCCTTATTAAACCCAAATCAGTCAGTGTATAAGGGAGAGCAATCTCTGTGAGCAGATATCCTATAGAGCCCCGTCATATGGGATCTATTAGTGTCACTCCAAGGGTCATGTTGAGATAACCTTTGAGTCGAGCATTTAATGCGTAGCTATCATCTTATAGATAGCATCTAGATTTGTAATTTCTATTTTAGACTGAGGTTTGCAAGCTAATTTGATGGTGGTGTTATTCACAGGCTGAGATTGGATGGTTCTTTTCAAATTGCATCATGAATATTATAATGAGAAAATGTCACCTGAATGTGACCCTCATAATGAAATAGCAGAATGTGAGTGGGTAATTTCAGATCAGATGTTAGTCTGATTAAAGAGAGAGATTCTTGAAAATCACCATTTCTTTCTAACACTCTCAGCAATAAACATATTTAATGGCTCAATTGCTTACTGAACAGTATTTTGAAGAAAAGGACTCTGGCTTTTTTAATCATCTAAACTCCCCTGGTGAAGACAATCGGCATGAGAACATATAATGAGAATCAAGAGAAGAACTTACCCAGCTAACATAGTGTACAATAGAACCCCTAAACTCCAGATATCACAGGCAGCATCATATCCCTGGCGTTTTAACACCTGAAATATAATCAAATATAATACAGTTTAGTTCTGCTATATAGACCACTTTGATTATTGTAAATTCCTGCAATCTTTGATGATTTTAAAGTCTAAAGTGTATAATTAAAGCAGAAAAAGATCCATATATAAGGATAGTTCCACTATTAGGACAATCAAAATTAATGGTGAGCTTTATTATGTAAAGTGAACTACTTCAACAAATTATAATTCATAATTTACATCTATGCATAGTCTAAAAATCAAACAAAGACATATCAAATACCTAAGAGACTTCCAGTTACGCTAAAACTTAAAGATTAGGGTACAGTTAGATTCAGGCATAAAATTTCGCTCAAGAAAGGCAGGGCCACAGCTGAGTCAAAGAGTATGTTTGTTAATGTCTTAACCTTTAACCGGTCAATCCCGCATTTTTACTTGTCTGGATCTCCCTTCAAAATGGCCGCCACAGCCTTGAAATTGGTGTTTTTAACTCAATTTAGTGTATTTTACTTTAGGAAAGTTGTCCAAAAAATAAAAATATTTTTCTTATATTTTTGCTTATTCTGAAAGACAGTCACCCAGGGAATAACTTGGCCAAGTTGCATATCTGTCAGTTAATTACTAATGAAATTAGAGCATCTTGTAATAGCCTTAGCGTGTAATGGTGAAAGAATGGCTACTTTTCACACATGTTGCAACCAGTTAAGGGTTAAATAAACAAATACAATACCTCTGGTGCAACAAAGTTAGCTGTATAACAGGGTGTCATTAGTAAACCATTATCTGCTCTTAGTTGCTTAGCAAAACCAAAATCACATATTCTTAGACTTTCAGGACTTCCACTGGTGTCAGCATATAATATGTTAGATGGTTTGAGATCTCTGTGGACAACCTACAAATATAATCATAAAATTTAATAATTTCTTGGGGAATGGGGATATAATACAAAACATTTAACAAACGGTGACATCGTAATTTACATATTTTTTCTCTTTGTGAAACAGTATCGCATTTGCAGTATGTATCAGAACCCTAAAAAGGTATATTAAAATTGTGATATAAACTTATAAAAGGGAAATCACCCTTACAAACGTGAACAGGCGTCATGCTAAAACCCATAAATTAGTCATTTTTGCTTCAAAAATGTCATCAACACCTCCCCATAAAGACCCTTCAAAATGAATAATTTGGTAAGACTTTCTATTTATGTTATTTTTCAATCTTATTCAATCTTTTTTATTTATGTTATTTTTCAATCTTTTTACATTATCTTCTTGGTGACTAGTTTAGTAATTAATAGCAAGAATTCATAAACAAATACGGCCCATTTGATTTTTACTTCATGAAAGCATACCAATTTTATTTAGTCTAAATGAATTTTTGCTGTATTTTTCCTCACATTTAAAAGTCATAATCAAGAAATATTTTACATCCCTTCCATGGAAGAATGGTAGACAATTTTTATAAAGAAACATGACGAAAACTTAAATTCTGCACTGAAGGGAAGAAAACCCCCAAAATTTGAAAGCTTTAAAAATGAATTAGGTTGCGATAGAAATTAATAAAAACTTACCCCATTTTGATGGAGGTATTCAACTGTTTTAGTAACAACCTGTAAGACAGCACTTGCTTCACGTTCAGAGAAAAATCTTTGTTGTAATATCTTATCTAATAATTCTTTACCTTGTAACCATTCTGTTACCATATATACTTTGTTCCCATTATCAAATACCTAAAATATATACAATTCAAGGGTTGGTCAATAAGTATTAAAATCTACATAGAATACAAGGGTCAGTCAATAAGTACAGCAATTTACATATACTTAGTTCCCATAATCAAATACCAACAATTTATAGTTATCATTTATTTTATATGCTAAGTGACTTAATTTCATTATTTTGATAAAATAAAATGGTTTTTGAAATCAGCAGTAATGACAGTTTCTATACAGATTTTACACGAGAAAAACACCTAAGTTTTTGCATGTTAAAAGGTCTAATTACATAGGTTTGGTTAAATGCTAATTTTTCAACAAAAAATGCCTATTTGTTTCATATACATGTATTAAATCACTGATTTTATTGAGAAAATAAGCAGATTTTATATCAGGAAATAGCTGCTTTTACATGGTTTTTATTGGTTTGATAAAGGGTATAATGAAATCAGCAATATTGTGGGTTTTTTCAGGCAAATTTCAGCAGATTTATAGAAAAGTTTTCTGGGATTATTGAAAACAAAAATTTGACAATCAAAAATCACATCCCATGAATATAACATTACTGTTCAAGCCAAAAAACAACTAACAAGTAAATCTGTGAGCTAATGCTCACTAGTGATACCCCGCAAAAATCTAAAAATATGCGACAAACAGGAAGTAGATGAGCAAGGAGCATGAAATCGCTTTACACCACATGGGACTATGGGATGAATCAATATGCAAAGTATCAGGCTGCTGCATGTTATAGTTGCTGAGAAAACTGCGACGGAAATTTTGACACGCACGGACAAGGGTAAAACAGTATACCCCCTCTTCTTCTAAGCGGGGGTATAAAAATCTGACAATCAAAAATCACATCCCATGAATATAACTGTTCAAGCCAAAAGACGACTAACAAACACAATGTGGAGTTAAGGAAACCCTTGGAGTTATATAATAAATTATTCTCACATCTCTTAATGTTATTATATTAGGATGATGACCAAATCTTAATAAGATCTCAACTTCTTCTGATGGGTCCACCTTCTCTTTGTCCATTATCTAGAAAAGTACAAATATCTTTATAAACTTATTACATCACAATACTCTCAGTCTTCAGACTGTAAGCATATTATCACAAAAATATTAGTCTTTGATAAATCCTAAAACTCAGTCAATGGCAATACACAGTATAAGTAGATAAAAAGTTACCAAACAAAACACAATCATGTACACACTACTACTAATAATAACAACATTATTTATTTTGAATTACATAATTGGTGTGAAGCTATTTTCAATAATGGTCCACAAATAAACTGTATTTTCATTTCCAAATTTTGATTTCCCTGACATTTTTTTGCAGTACTAGTTAAACAGATATCTACGCTTAGCTTGGATGTGTCAACAATAGGGACATCATAAATATCAGAAGGCCTCTCTGAGAGATCAAGCAGGAGTGTGAAATTCTCGAGTCATACTTGTCTACAGACAAGTAAATATTTAAACCCTTTGTCCATGGACAAGTATTATCTTTCATTAAGTTTTATTTATAATGGGTTTAACACACTGTCAACACAGTTTTTTAGGTTATTTTATGCCGTCCAGGGCACCTAACCTAGCTGGAAAATTGACATCATTGACAAATTTTCTCGAAATCCTGGCATACTACCAACTGCGCTACCAACCCGGGTTAGTATTATCTTTAGCAGTACAGCATTAACTCTGCTAACGGCACCTTTAACGAGCGGTAACCTCCGACGAGCGACATATCAGAATTCCCCCATTGATATTGCACTATGATTTACCTCTAATGAATGACACCTCCACAGAGTGGTAAACGCCCATTGAGATAAATTCCCTTTGTTCATCCTTTACCTCCGTACAGTGACACTAAGTCTAGCAAGGTTTATATCAATAATCGATAATTAGCTATGACTAGAAGATTTAAACAATAATCGATACCCTTAATTAATAATACTACCCTAAGGTGTCATGTTGTTAAATCATTTGACAAACAGGGTCGGAACAACTCAACCTATAGAAAACTCAACCTGAGGCAACTCAATCTCCTACTAACGGATTGAGTTGTCCCAACTTTGAGTTGAGTATTGCACAGGTTGAGTTGTCTTAGGGTTGAGTTCTCCAGAACCTGTAACGTTAGCACAGTAGTTACTGAACACGGGATGGTTTCCATGACACCAACAAACGAATTTAAGTTGAAGAGCGCTTTGTTTGGTAGGCTAACATCATCAAATATCAGTGGTACGCACGCCTAGCTAGTTGACGATAATAAATGAAAACTTATTTGTTATTGTACTTATCATTAAAAACTTCGATGGAATAAATTCTGTTTTAAATTAATTTGAGGTTTAAGAGCCGAATCAGACATTTACTCCCGAAAAGACCATGATAATTCATGCTAAATATTATTCTCTATTTGACAGGTATGAAGAACAAATTTGACGGTACCAAACGATTTCCCTAGTGTATTGCTTTTTTCTGGGTAAAACTAACCATCATGCTAGGAATTTTTAACGGTTATAATGATTTATCTAAAAAAACTTTGTAATCATATTAAAACTTTTTACTTTTGTCGATCAGCGCCCGCTAATATCCGTATTTACATTATGGAATGGATAACGGCCAGTTTTCTGTACCGAATACGGACGTTTTTCGTGATCGGTAGAAAAAGTCTACCTCTACAGTGACTTTTTTTTCAAACTCTGCCGAAAGTGGCTCTGCAGAGGTTACACTGTAATTATATAAACATATAGCAATACTTGATATTGTAGAAATCTCAATGTTCAACAATCAACTATTTTATTATCAATAATTCAATATTGATAATAGTATGTAAATTATATCATAGCTCTAAATATTTCTTTTTGAGTATTAAAATTATAGACAAGAGCATTTTTAAACTTGGGACAATTTTAGTTTTAGATTTGGTGTGTCAGTGGACAAGTGGAAAAAACTTAAAATGTCACACCATTCGGTAAAGAGATCTAAAAAAAACCTGAAGATCCTGCTGAGCATTCTTTTTAATCTATTATATACATGATATAAACCGACTCTTACCTTTACAGCATAACTGTTACCATTTAGTCTATGTACACATCTTTTACATACAGAATATGATCCGATACCAATATCCTAAAATAAATAGGTATATAAGAGTGATAAGTAAAGAAATAAAAAATGAATAAATACATGTAATAATACAATACCTATATTTTTTGCAATAGGTCATCTTTTTAAAAAGCTAACTTTAGCAAAGCTATTTAGAATATTCAATAACTAAGTAGATAATGAATACCTACTGGACAGCTTAATCTGTGGCAATGGTTTGCATCTTCAGTGAGACAAACATACCTTCATGGAGTTTAGATCATGAAATATTTTTTTGTCATTCTCCCAGATACCTTTGTAGCGGACTTGTTAGCCACTGATGAGTTAAGGTGCATGAGGTGAAAAAGCTTGGGTTCAGAGATCAAGGCCAGTCCAGGGAACAGTAGTATTATGACTGACTGCCGCAATATAAAAGAAATAATGTTGAAATGTAGGATAAAGCACTACACAGTCAATAATTTTTAGGTAATTATATCTCTCACCTCTTTTATATCATATTCATCTGTAAACAAGGTAACTTTAACACCAGGAAGCTGTAACATGAAACATAACAATAAATAATCAACACATACCTTGCTTTAATAAAATGGAAAATTCTTAACCCTTACATGGTCTAAAGAAAAATCTGTTGCCACATGTAAACAGCTAGGCCAGCCTGCCATTCATGCTATCTGACCCGAGTCAACTGGTCAGACCACAGAAACAGGCAAGACATCTCAAGATCTCCTTTGAATTTACAATGGAATGCTCGATAAAATATAATGTTATGAAAAGCTATTTTTATATATACATATAGTCTCATATGACATATTTAGTGTAGCAGTCAAGTTTAGTCAGGAGAGAATTGTATATCATCACAGGATAGAAGGATGAAATTAATTATTGAATTAATAAAATATGTCTGGCATTAATAGTAGCACATTGACTGTCTTATCATTGATACAAACTATCGAGAGATATTTATTACTTTGTCAATAAAATGACACCAGTTTGACCACAGGCTGTCGGCATCCCAACATTTTTTTTTTAAATCACATATTTATAGTAAAGGTACGTAACCCATCATCTCAGAAACCACCAAACAAATGACCTATCTCATTCAACGGGTTCCTGTGTTTTTATTTCTGGGTCAATTTTCAAAAACTTGGTCTTATTTAGGAGAGAAATAGTTAATTGTTCCATTGCATATAGAAATTTATTAATGAAAAGCCAATGAAGAAAGTTATGTGACGTTGAACAAAAAAAGGGGATAAAAAGAGTTCTTATAACAATTAAACCAAGATCTGACAATATCTAATATACCAACTAAATTGACAATCAAATAAATGTAGTAAATACTAAAACCATTATACTTGCATTTCTGACCTTAGCAAGGCTAACTTGGTTGTCTATAGGATTGGTAGAATGTTGACCACCGTCAAGTAAAGCTGGAGCAACAAAACTAAAACCACGGAATAGTTCATGAGCAGTAGCGCTAGGAGGTACACCAGGGGAGTCTGTAATAAAAGAGCATGGAGGAAATTTAAGTTCTGTACATTACATAGAATACTACATATGGCTTGTTTTATCTCCTAGCTATAAGTCACGTGATATGAAAGGGTTAGAGGTGGGAATATTGCGTGGAATATTCAGTTCTATGCTAGACTTCAAGCTGTGGACATGTAGTTTATTCAAATTCAACTTTTTGTTTTTTGTTATGAATGCAACAATTTATTACATAGTTAATAAGATTGAATATCTTAAAAATACTCATACATTCACAACATTAAGATTGAAGAAACAGTTAGTAATGCTTAGATGAGTATGTACAGTTTTCCAGAATAATTTTATATGTTTATATGGGCATACTTTTATCTATGGTTTTTAGCCTCAACTATTCGTCTGAGCAACATGTACACACATGTATATGTAAGTATTATTGTTGGTAATATTCATGTATAATGATGAATACAGTATTGTGTATATAACTCCAAACTTCTATGTGTCATAAAAGTCTTTGCCCATGCAATTGGTGTTTGTTATTGGTTGTTTGAACAGTCAAGACCTTGACATTAATTTTTAGACAACCACTATATATTTCCGTTATATATTTTCAAAACAAATGTTTAATAGCAGTAACAAGTTGCCCAATGCCAAATATATGTTGCCAAGAGCAATTAGGACTATAATGTTCAGTTCTTTTTTAAACTAATTAACACCAATCTTTGAAATTAAATTACTTTTCAAAGCTAAATTTCTCAATTTAAGGCCATTTTAACTTTAACTATCACCATTGACTGGAGTCAAAGGACAAAAGCAAATGTATGGTAAATCATTATTAACCAGTTTACTTAGCCATTTATAAACAAGCAATCAGGATTTCTTCACCTTCATCTCGATTGCTTTACAGTATTGCTTCCTCAATCATACTCGACTAATCACCAAGAGGCCAAAATAACAACTTACATACTTAAATCTGGATGTATGTTGGAGTTTTTTCTTGACATTTTAAATATTTTTATATGAAAATGAAGTTCAAAGCTATTTTTGAGATTAGAGCCTTTTCTTTAAATTTCTGCATAATCTAATCATTTTTTCCAATTCAAGTTCTTTTTGAGACCAGGCTTGTTTTTATAAAGTACTATTCAAGACCAGTACATTTTAAAGACAAGCTTGCTAACCACTACATCACAACCTCTACTAACTAAAACACATGATGATAAAACAATACATCAACATATAGTGAAATAAAACTATCACAAAGACAAACTAACCTTTGGGTGTTTTTGAAGTAAATTCAGGATCAAAATAGAATGCATCATCAGTCTGTACAACAGCTGGTTTAAATGGAGGATTAACTTCACGTTTTAATAATTTCTCCCAATCTATTGTAGCAAAGAATGGATGTTTCTTTAATTCTTCTATACCACTATTACTGGAACCTAGAAAATATACATTGAAAATCATTTTGTAGTTTAGTTAAAACATTTAATGGACCAAATATGATTATTTTACAGTGATTTCATGCATAGACTATACATAAGAGAGTCAAAGGGGTCTGTCAACAAGCTCTCGCAATTTAGTTACAGGCATTCCCCTTTAGATATTAGCAAGACCTCTTACAAAACAGAGACAACAAGTAAATCTGTGAGCTAATGCTCACTAGTGATACCCCCGCAAAAATCTAAAAATATGCGACAAACAGGAAGTAGATGAACAAGGAGCATGAAATCGCTTTACACCACATGGGACTATGGGATGAAGCAATATGCAAAGTATTAGGCTGCTGCATGTTATAGTTGCTGAGAAAACTGCGACGGAAATTTTGTAACGGACGGACAAGGGTAAAACAGTATACCCCCCTCTTCTTCGAAGCGGGGGTATAACAAGAACAGTTAATGTTTTAGTGATCTTAACATTTTGTATCCAAGAAAAACACTAGTAGAAACATCTGTACATAATTTTGCTATCATTTTCAGCGATCAACTAGATAATTAAAATTGATTTACAAACTAATTTATGTTGCAAAATGTTTCAAAAAGGAGTGCAGACATGGAATGAGAACTCAACAGTCATAATTTGGTCAATGACTAACTATTCCAGAAATACAACAAACCATAATTTAGCTTTCAGACAACGTTCCGTATCATTTATTTATATTTCAACACAACCGTATAAATAGATTATAAATCAGGTACATAGACAGGCTACTTAACAATATATTACAGCCAGACATTTCCCAAGTTTTATTTTACTTAAATTTCCTCAGGATCACACATTTACTAGAGGTATAATTAGTTTGAAACAAATTTATTTAAGGAATGATATTTCTTCAACTCCGAGTTGAAGGAAAATTTTCTTTTACCTCAAAAAATTCAGAGGCATCCAGTTATTGTCTTGCCCACCTGTCTGAAACCCATGACAAGCGAAAATCTATTCAGGCTAATGAAATTTTCTTCACTTTAACTGTTATAAGACTTGGCCCAAAATTGACAACAACTCTGATGCAATGGACCACTGGCTATAGTGGTGCCACTTTTTGTGTAGCAGAGACCCAACTTGGTCAAAGTATTTTGATGTGTATTGGCTCCTATTTTAAGCAAAACTTCTGATTACTATGGAAGTAAAGGCAAAGCAATGTGGGCAAGAAATGCAAGTTCTGTTCTATCTAGCCTATAATACCAACTTCAGATAGTTTTTATTACATAATCCAAGAAAAAGTGTTGTTGTCTCCTTATGGGTTAAGTTCATCAGTGAAAAGGTTTGGTTCAACTTGGCTAATTTCTCTCAAGTGATTAAGAAGTAGTATTGTAACTAAACCCAATCTGATTAAAACCCGATCTACAATTTTACCGCTCGCATACTCGCTAATGTAGATCTGGCCTTTTCCAAACGAAGGTCACGTTCAGGTGACCTTTTCTCATCATAATATTCATGACGAAATTGTTATGATACGTAACTTGTTTACATCGTATACGTCACGAAATTTGAAACGAGCCGCCCAATCGCAGCCTGTGAATATTACCGCAGTTAAATTAGCAAGCAAAACTTGGTCTAAAAATAGAAATTACGAAATCAAAATGTGATTAATAGTGTTTTCGTCTAGATGAAAGCTACGCATTGATTGGTCGACACAAACTTCATCTCGACGTAACCTCAAAGGGAAAAAGTACAGATCCAGTACGACCGTGGTCTACTGGATATGTGTTTACGCAGATTGAACTAAACCTTACCTAATCTGTTCTGAGGGTTACGTTTAAAGAGTGCCCTTAACAAACTCTGTGCCTCTGGACTTAAAAACCCTGGCATACCTAATTTAGCTCTGAAAATAATAATCATAGAAACATGAGTACTACATGAAACTTTCTTTTATCTGATCAGAAAAATGTCTTTTCTTAAAAAGCATTAAGCATAAAAAGTTTTGTTCTTGGAATTCAATATTAAAGCATCCTATATATTCATCATCCATAGTAAAATGTGTCAACATTTAAACAATTTGCTTGCATGGAGTCCATATACATAAATTACAAGGGTACTGGTAAATTGTATTCAACTGTCATTGGCACATACATTAACCCCACAGATTTAAATACTCACTATAGTACTTCTTTACTCACGATCATCACAAATAGATATCCTTATTTATGTACTTATGGAACAAATATTGAGTATTTAAATCAGTGGAGTTAGATGCATGCCCACCCCCTGACAGGTGAATAAAATTTACCAATATTTGTTGTTCTTGAAGTTATCTTACAGTAAATTATAGTTTAGTTTTATTAACCTGTCCCTCATACATAATTTCATGGTGTGTACTCACTCTAAAATAAACTCTCTTTATAGTCAGTAACTAGATTAAGAGTGTGTGCATACCATGAAATTATATTCATGTGTGATAAGTTAATAAAATTGGACGATAACATTGCATATTTTAAATAAAAAACATCAAATAATTGATTCCCTGATCAGAAATGTTTGTTAGAACAGAATCAACTAAAAAGCCAATTTCACAATCTGACAAAATAGACAAATAGGCATTGTTTCACATATATAGTAGTGCAGGGCTCAACATTAAAAACTGTACTATTGCCCCTGAAAACCTAATTTGGGTTTCGGGCAATCTGTTACTGCTAGTTAACATTTGGTACGGGCAAGTTAAACATACAGCTGGTAATCCAATCGGGCATCCTAGTTTAAAAATTTAGATCTAGTCCAGGTAGTATTGCATCTTGATACAGTCATACAGTACTCACCAAAAGTTTGGAGACATTTTCACTTCGTAAGTCTACTGCATAGTTTTATCAATAATTTGATTACCATTTATTTTGTAATGATTATTAGTTTAGCTTATTTCTTTTGTTATAGTACTATTTGAAGTTGAGACTATCAAAATTAGCTCAAAAAGTATGTTATAGAAAAGAATTACATTGAACTTGGTTTTGGAGGCTTTAAATAGGATATCAGATGCTGAATTTTATAAATGCGATGCATTCATAAAATTTGTTTTCATATTATCACCAACCATACTAAATGTATTAAAGATAACGATTCTACCAAAAACTATCCATGAAATTTAAGAATTTTATTAAATTTCTTTTGTTTCCAAACTTTTGGTGGGTACTGTATATGGGTTGTATATGAACACAAGGCATCACTGATAATATACCAAGTATGTATAATGGAAACATTAATCAAAACTTCATGTAGTCTTTTAGTAAGACAGAAAACTGTCAGGAGTTCTTTTAAATCTATAAATACTTCATATATAATGCATACAACAAAATAGTATGACATATAAAAGATACTGTTATACATTGAATATATACATACTTTAGAATTTGTGTCATTGTTTCTTTTCTGTTTGGACCTTGGAATGGTAGAGCTCCGGTCAACATCTCAAACTGTAATATACACAAACAATCTTTGAATAGGTCTACAAGTTTAATATCTAAAATTCTGAAGCAAGGTCTCGTAGCAGGCTTTCAAAAAATAATATTTTCTATAATAATAATATCAATAAAATGTTCTTGGTTTAAACATAAATGCTCTATAGTAAGGCTGCAGCATTATACCATGTATAGAGGTATTTACAGTTCAGTTCTCAATTCAGAAATTAGCAATGTTATGTTATATATATATGTGGAGATATAACCCCAGTCTGTATATGTGTCAGATGGCACTGGGCCTTTTAGTGAATGCCACTTCAACATAAATTGTTTTTATGATGACCACCTAACAAGACCAAGGTTTCCTGACTTTAGTCGATAACCAGTACTCACCTATCTATCCACATTGCACAAGACTGAGAACTTCACCATATACCTTAATAATAGAGGAAAATCGACATCATTGTCAAATATTCATGGAAGTGTATCCTGTCAGGTTTCAAACCAGCAACCCCTTCAGAACACTTGATACGAAATCCTGTGCATAGCCTATTGCCCCAGACAGAAGTGAATGAAATGATATATTACCATGAGAACTCCATATGACCACCAATCAGCTGCTGTACCATGGCCCTTTCTATTTACAACTTCAGGGGCCATATATTCTACTGTACCACAAAATGAATATGTCTTTTTATCTTGAAACAAAGATTCTTTACTCAGACCAAAATCTGTTAGTTTTATATGACCGTCAGAGTCCAATAATATACTGAAATAGAGAATGGAGATATGTTAATGATATGACAACAAGATTAATGTTAGTTAGAGCATTATACCCAGGAAGTGTGAGGTGTCTTATAACGACAGCGTGACCTAGACTTATGAGCAATGTGTGTTATAAATCATCTAACTGTGCCAATATTTCGTGACAAGTAATTTGAAAACCCTTTATTAGTAACAAAATTATGGTCCGAACAGGAAATTGCTACCAGACTGCAGACCAGAATATAATATAACCCTTTGGTGTACAAAAAGTACACAACTAACCACTTCTTGAGTAAGTTGGATAACTCCATACAAATTTATTATAATAGCTTCATTATGAAACAATAGCAGAGGTCCAGTGGTATGATGCTCACCTAAGGACAGAGATCCTAGGTTTAAACCCTACCACGGTCACTGCTAGTTTTCTAAGGCAAGATTGCTATTGATTGACTTCAACACATAATAAAACACATAATTTTGATTTCCAAATAAAGTCTATTTCTTTTTTTATAGTGAGTTTCCTGCTATGCCCACGATTTCAAGCCACAATCATCCTTCAACCCTCCCCTTTGCTCATCCCCCCAAAAACTCATGCCCCATCAAAGAAAACTCCACAATTGGGAGACACAATATCTACTATGTCAGTTATAACAGTAACTAAGATACAATTTCAGCCAGGAAGTTTCATTAAGACATTTATACCAAGACTATTCCCTTAAGTTGAACCAAAAGCGTGACAACTTTACATGATTTCTAAACAGGCAAGTTACTGATTTGAACTTCATCACATTTATCAATTTTTACAATAATAGGTTCAGTCTGTCACTATATCATTCCTGAAGATGAATATCATTAAGTAATATGGAAGCACTGGAATTTTGCCAACAAGAATGTCAACCCTTATTCCTTAGAACTAAGAGATTTAAGTCACCAAAGTTAAGAAGTTTTTTGTAGATTTGGGTTTAACACAGTAAAAAGACATTGACAAGGTTATATTACAGCGGTCTGTCAACCTAATAAATCTATCTTGGAAAGGCTAAATCTCTGGAATCAGCTGATAACCAGTTACTAGCCCTACAGTTCTATTATTGACTGACAACTACCAAACATGATTTAGAATCAGGGTAAGAGGAAGAATGGCCATAGAAATTATAGATGGGACCTTTTGTCTAGGGTGACAAAACTACATGGGACCTCATGGGACCTTTTGTCCACCCCTATCAAAAATGACATGGGACTTTTTGTCCATGGAACCTTTTGTCTGGCTCCCAAATTATTTCATGACCAAGCTCTGCTCGGCCATATTCCTGCCAAGAGATTTTAGCCACCAAAGTTAAGAGGCAAATATAAAGTGAAAAAAAGCAACTATCAGTCTTTATTAGTAGTAATCAATAGCCATTGTCTGCATAAAGAAAGAAAGAACAGTCACTGATGTTATAGAACTAGTGATGTTCCGATTATCGCCGACGTCGCCGAAATGGGTTAGAAAAATTTCAGCTACAATTAATCGATTACGATTTCTGTGGACGGCGACGTCGGGGAAAACTAGCCCGTATCAAAGGGAGATAATTCACTTTCGTGTGCGCCCTATAATGATTCGGCAGAAAATGTGTTCAAGAACAACTTTTGTTTCATGTAACCCAAGTGCCCGACGCCCGAGACGAGTGATTTCGTCGACGAGCGAGCGAAAATCTTAGTTAGTAGCCCGATCGGGCGAGTCCTCTTTACGTATCCGAATCATGTTTGTATCCGAAAAAGATGTACTCGAATGCACTTTACGTTAACTTGTATAACTTTTATCTGAGAGTTTTGCGTAATTACTCTTTTGCACATTCATTGTTCCGTTTTGTTATTGAATTAATGTGCTGAAAATGTGAAAAAATGTGTAGAATAAGATTTTGTTTCTTGAAACATAGACTGCAGAGTTTTTGTTGTATGAAATGTATCTTCAAAATGGTGCCATTTGTAGTTGTAAACTATACATGAAAACCAATTTTCATTGGTTTGAAAGCACCTTGTTTCTATGGATAGGTATTCCTGTCATTATAAGCCAGCATTTTTTTACAATTTAATCATCATATTTATAAACAACGGTTTTATATTCATGTATACACCGCACTACTTCCTATGCGTTGTTGTTGTGCGATATGAGTTAAGTGTCTGAACCAAGATATGTTTTATCGTTTACGTATAGAATGAGAGATTAATGCGTCATGCCCTTTCAAATTGGGGTTCACCACAGAGAATCTTCACTGTTGTATATATTTTCAGTGTTTGCAGTGTTTCTGCAATCTTCAAAATTCCGAGGGTCATTTTTGACCCCCTCTTTTACTTTTTGAGGGTCATTTGAAGTTTAAAAGGGTCAGAGTTATAATTCGACTATTTACCCCAATTTTTATTAAAAATGAGCTGCATAAAAAAATCAAGGGTTGTTTTGATCCACTAAAGATATATGGAGAAGTTGACAACCTTGTTGAAGGATGTGTACTGGTTATGAAAAAGGGTTCAGCAAGACCTGGTTAGGTGAGCTTGCAACCATGAAATTCCATTTTTTGTCAACACAGCGATAAACTGAACAAAAATCAAGTATTTACAAATAGTAAACAGGGTATTATCCTTCACATGATCACATAAAAAATAAAATATTTTCTTACGTAAATTTGCCATTTAAAAAAAAATCCACGGAAAGTATGTAAAATCGTCGATTTTCGATTTTTCTATTGTAAATTTTCCAATTCTTTTACATTTACAAATATTTTATATGTTAAATGTCTGTTTAATGGTTTGAATTAATCCACTAAAAATCGCCGACATTTCACAAGAAATCGCTGAGCTTTTTAGGAAAAAAAGTTGTGTAAAATCATCAGTTTATACCGTCTAAAAGTAATTATTTAAAAGTAACAATTTAAAGACAGTGCTATTTTAAGAATAGGTGAATGTATTATAGTAAACAAAAGAACAAGCTTATCTGCATTCGCCAATATTTTTTTAATTGGCAATTTTCTTTTGATCATAACTATTAAGCAGACAAATAAAGAACTAGGTCATTCTTGTTTGAAGTATAATGATTATATTAACATTTAAATCAAACTTAATGCTATGATACTACATTGAGACATTGCAACTAAGACATTGCTGTGTAATAAAACATCAAAGAGTGTGAAAAGATGACGATACGACACACATCTTAACAATGTCAAACATGTGTAAATTTGTAACCAAACAAAGGATTAAAATGAATTAAATCGCTGGTAAATGATAAAATATACAATTTACGGACGTTTTGTGACACACGTTAATTTAATAAGACAAGATCACTATTTTAAATTGATACCTCGTAACCAAATGCCCGCGTTATATACTATGATTAGTGATCTACCTATCACAAAAATGGACTGTCGTAATGTCGTCAAAGTTATTTTTGGCAGTATATATTTGTGTAGTCGTTAAATTTAATTGACATAGTTATGATAGAATAATCAAAATTTGAAGTTATTGGTAAATTGTGATCAAAGAAACAATTTTTCTGTTGCTTTCACTGTGAATCGATATGAAAAAAATGCTGGGACGCTATAATTTACCTTGTTATCTTTGTCTCGGAATGAACGTGAAAGAAAAAGATAATAATTTACTGTAATATATTGGTTGCGTCACAAATGACGCACTAGACACATTTTTACGGGTCATCACTGAAAAAAATGTGTCAAAGACGCAAAAAACGCACAGTTGCGGAAACACTGGTGTTTGGTTAAATGTACTTATTACAATATTATTTATTAAAACCTTTCTCAGTAATACACATGCTTGAAGAGTTGAGTTCCTTCATGTACCTCAGAAAGTAGATTTTGTAGTAAGCTTGCTATACTGATTTCTCAAAATTGGCGTATATAGTTATTCTTCAAACAACTCATGACATAATATTGATCAAAAGTAATCAAGGGGAATCTGGCTGATTAGACATTTTCTAACAAGTAATTAATTAAAATTTTCTTCTAAGGAAAACATTTAAATCATAATTTCAATTAAGTCCTAGAACCATTTCTCCACTCTATAAAATCAAAGGGCTGAAAGCACTGAAGTTTAGCGCATTCAATTTTGGAGTTTAATCACAATAATCTTCAATACTTAAATTCAAAACAAGTAAATCTGTGAGCTAATGCTCACTAGTGATACCCCCGCCAAAATGTAAAAATATGCGACAAACAGGAAGTAGATGAGCAAGGAGCATGAAATCGCTTTACACCACATGGGACTATGGGATGAAGCAATATGCAAAGTATTAGGCTGCTGCATGTTATAGTTGCTGAGAAAACTGCGACGGAAATTTTGTAACGAACGGACGCACGCACGAACAAGGGTAAAACAGTATACCCCCCGCTTCTTCGAAGCGGGGGTATAATAAAGCCGAAGTTCAATAAAAAAGAGGTTACGATGCATTTTGTATGGCAAGTTATATGTTTAATTCTAAACCAAATTATGAAGTGTTGCAACATCATGCTGTAACTTAATCTGAATTGCTTGGTTCTAGAAAACCAGAAATTTTACCCAATCATCATCTTCTTGTCACAACTGAGCAAAAAAATGGATCATTTGAAAGATAGGAGTCTGATACTATAAGTATATTAATTGGTGTTTTACATAAAGGGAGTTTAGATGCAATGTCATACTCATCTACTGCTTACTGTGGAAAGGGGGTTATCATACATCTGAGCTAGTTCATGTAAAGGGAGTTGTATACTTTACAATATTTGCACCCACCCAGTAAATCTTAACAATGAAAACCAAGGCCAACGTCGACGCAAAAGTGATAGCAATAGCTCTCATTTTCTTCGAAAAGTTGAGCTAAAAATAACAGTTACTATCATTTTTTTACAAGAGAGTACTGAAACACTTTAAGGCTCACCCGAAACCTAGATCCTAAGAGCACATGTTACAAGATTTTTTAAACTCTTCCATACTCAACTCAATGAAACATGGGTTTGGGATTATTTGACTACAGAGCCATAATGAACAAACTATGTAAGAGCTTTGAGATGATGCTACTTCCTAAATATCAAATCTAGTTAATAGTGAGACCCCCAGGGTGGAGCCTATTTTGACACCTGGATCATACATTGAAAATGTTTTTGTAGCAGACCTCAAGTGATGCTACACAATCAATTTGCAGGCACTAGGTCTGATTTTAATATTAGCTCACTTTGTGCACTTTATGATAAGATGAGCTAAAAATAACTAAAAAATCCCAATAAAATTATCTATCGATAAAAATGCTCAAAATGAGAATCAGAAAGGCAAATAAAGTTAATCTTAAATCTACAGGTTTATTGAACCAAGCTAATTGTAAAGTGGAATTATTTAATCAAAGCATTCAGTCATATGACATCCTAGCCTGAGAAAAACGATTTCCGAGTAACCAACCACAAATTTCCCTAGTGTATTAGGAGAATAACATTTCAGGCTAAAAGTTGGAATTAACCATGGTAACTTAGATACAAAGGTACTTAAATTATTCTATACCTAGCTTTCAATAGAGAGTAGATTCCAGTATCTCTTTAAAGATGGGTTTGTAATGAAGAATAAAGACAATATCAACTGTGTCAAGGGAAAATACTGCCATCATTAATCATATAGGAGACCAAAGACAATATTGAGAACTTCCAGAAATGTTCACATGCTACACTGAAGATTTACCTCAGCAACCAAAGTTTTCCTTAGAAACCATGATTCCTAGACAAGCCAATAATTTGCTATTAAGAGTATATATATTGGAGATACTGGTCTACAATAATATAATAAATTCATCTACTTTCACAAAAGGGAGGGAGGGAGGGACGGAGGGAGGGACAGACGGAGTGAGGCAGAGAGAGCTCTGACAAGTGCCGGCTTGACATGAATGAAAACTACTAGTATAATCCGCTGAAGAAAATATAGGTTGGATGATTGCTGCCTCCAAATGACTACAATTTTTAGAATGATCACAGAAGACCTGCTGGTTGTCTTTCAGCGTGTCAAAGCTGACAAAAAGTGCGTCAAAAACACGCTCTGGAAAAAACACTGTTCCTAGACAATGAGTTTGGAAATTTTGCTTCATTCATAATTTGTGGGATATTGATTTATAAGAAAGTCAGGGCCTGGTCCATCATATAGAAGTTTGTCAAAACTTTGCCAATTTTATCAGCAAGGTCCAGCAGACCAACTTTAGCATGGGATGATGCACTTGAACGCTCTTTTTCATCATCGTGTATAACTCTCATCTTAATTTTTTTACAATTACTTATTCACTTTAGGGACTTAAGTCAGTTATCTTTCCCTGATAAAATCTGAAGCAATCCAATTTGTAAGTAGGTCCTTACAGTTGGAATCCTTGGATTATATCATTGAATTCCTATGTAAGTATAACAAAATATTAAATTTTCATCTAATATCTTTCTTGTTAATGTAGATATAAACAGAAGTGATGAAATTTAGATAGTTCTTTACCTTAAAAATACTTGAATTTCTAACAAATTAAATGATTTACAAAAAAGTTATTAAAAAAAATTTTAGGCAAACTGACATTGAAAAGTAAGGATAAAATCCAAGTAATCCAACTAATTGGACCTACCTATTTGAAGAGTATACAAAGGGAAATAACTGAATAAAGTCCCTTATTTACTCATTCATTGTTCCACTACATTAGTATTGCAATCAAACTCATTATGAAAAAATAAATGTTTGCAAATAAACTCCTTTGTCTTACCCTGAAAAATTATGCTAAAGTTTAACTTCCGGTCAAGGTCATTATATTTCCAAATTTCTTACAGACTGACTTGACATTTTTTTATGAAACTAGCTGCCATAAAGCATAGATATTGAAAGCTGTTCGTATCATGATGATTTCTCAATAGTTATGTAATGGTTGAAATCATACAACAGTAGTTTAAAACATCACTCAAAGTGAATTGTAAAACATTAGTCCACAGAAATTTTCGTACTCGGTATGTAACAGATTTTTTTCAAAACATTTTTTTTTTCATTTAGGGAAAATGAGACTTTTTAAATGAAGATTAAAAATATTTTTAGGAAGTATTTTAGTCAAAAATTAAAAATAGGTTATTTGATTAAATTGATCAGAACAAATCTATATAGCGACTTAGACTCAGAAATATTGGTAGCCTCCTGAATTATGTTATGGTTTATCAGTGAATTTTATCATATCATAAGATAAGTTGCTAGTAACTCTAAACACATTTGCATGAAGCGAAAGTAGATAATGTGATAAAAGATTATTGTAAATGACATTTCCCTAAATATGGAAAAACCAGTCACATAACCTGACTACCATCTACCCTGTCTCTTTTTAAGGCCTATCAACAATGGCACTGTATTCAATGTTGTTTGGAGTATCCAATTTTAGGTAACATTATTTAGACAGTCTCGTTCTTCTGTTCCTTTATTTGTGTAATTTACTGCTTCATGTCCCAAAAACAACAAAACCTGGTTAAATGTTACTGTTAAAAGGCTAAGTGATGCAGAAATTTTACATTTTCTGTACTTAAACTCTTGTTCACTGATATTCCCAATTTATTCCAAGTTTTTGCGCAATTTTTCTATTATTTCCCAATTTCACAACTAAAACTTCCCAATTGGAAGGGTTACGGACCCATTCTCAATGGAGTGAGAAAAAACATTAAACTATTATATTGTTTAGTGTATAAAATGATATAAAGGACATTTCTCTATAAAATGCTTCGGGCTAGTGAATTTGGATTCCAGCCGGTGAAAATTTCTACTAAGTAACCGGGCTAGTGCTGAAAAACAACTAAGGTGAAGACTGCAACTGGGCTACAGACTCAAGTAAAGGGGCCTATAATGTAATAGTTGAAAGATTTACTTACTTTTCGGGTTTCAGATCTCTATAGACTATACCAACTTTATGTAAATGATCAAGTGCCAGAGCTAACTCAGCTAGATAGAATTTAACATCTTCTTCTGTAAACATTACCTGTAATAAATCAAATAATATCATGGTATTAACTTACTTCCTTTGTCAAACAATCAAGATTATTATAGAACAAATTAACAAAATACTTCACTGCAAGAACCAAACCTATTATTTGGGATTAAAAAACAAGGAAGAAAAAAAAGAACTGAAATAAAAAATTCATTTCACCCTAAATGCAAAAGTCATATAATTGATTATAAAGACATCTTAACTAGTTAATGTCAGTCAAAATATGGGTTAAAAAATGTCAAGGTCACAATATAGGTCAAATGATGTTAAGGTCACAATATAGGTCAAATGATGTCAAGGTTACAATATAGGACAAATATGTAAATATGTCAATGTCACAATATAGGTCAAATTATGTCAAGGTCACAATATAGGTAAAAAGATGTCAAGGTTACCAAAAAGTTCAAAGGGTCATTATATAGGTAGACTGGTCACCATTAGGGTCAAAAGGTCAGTTTAATCTTTAAAATCAAGGTCAATTAAGGTCAAATTCCAATCAAGGTAAAAAAGTTAAATACAAGATTAAGATAATCCTATATCTATCCTTCTAGACATTACCTAAGATGTACTTAAAAAATAAGCCTAACATGACCAACTAGACTTAACCCTTAGATGAACAAATTAAGTCTCTATAAACTATCAACCTTTATAATAGACAATAGGACAGGATGGGTCTCAAGATACTTACAACATACATCAAAATAGCATCAAAATGCAAAAACTAGTCAACACTTCCTTTTAAAAGGAACTAACGGTGTTTATCAACACTTTTACATTAGCTTATGAAAGGCAACCACTCATCAAACCAACTTTCCTGGACTCTTTTCTTAACCATTACTACTTAACTTTTCCACAAGGAGCTGACATTTTCTTTCATTGAGAAAAAGCAATGTTAAAATGTTGGAATTATCATAGAAGGGTATTACCAATGAGACTGGGAATCAAACCTGGTATTCAAATCCTATGCTAAAACACTACAGTGGCGACATCTATATCCTAGATCAAAAACATTGATAGATTCAGAGATATTCTCCTCTAATCAAAGAAACATCTGCCTAATTACAGCCACTTCTTGCCATATAACAATAATCTAAGACAATATAAGGTATCATTCCACTAAGACAATGCAGTAACTTGTATGGTTTCATTGACTCCAAACATTGGTCTACTAAGGGTTTCAGGGAACAGAATGTGAAGAACATTGTGTTTACACTTTAGCATGTAATTGACTGAGTTATGGAATGTTGAGATATAAGATGGATAAAACAATAGTTAGAACATCATTCAATTAACTGACCAGTTCTCACGACTCCCAGTAGAAAAGACCTTATCAGGAATTTGTCCCCTAGAAGTACAGACTTGATCAGGAATTCAAATTGGCAGATATTTACCTACAGTACAAAGGTACAAATATATTTCGGCAACAATGAAGACAAGTATGTGTTCAGAGAACAATAAATGTTGAAGCACATGATTTTGAGTAATGAAATGTACTAAGACTGTTTGTACCTTGTCAGTACAAACTCATTTTTTGAGTTCCCTGTTGCATCCATTCCAGTTCCCTGGAAAATAACCACAAGGCTCACAGGGAATAAAGGATTCAGCATACTGTGTTGCCTCTATAAAGTCTTTATTATTATCAAAATTGATAGCCTTTTTAGTGAAATGATCAAAATATTGTGATGTTTTTTTCTAAAACTAAGCATTTTAGACTTAAAACTTACAGGCCTACTAGCAGGCCAAAACAAAAATAAAGGTTTATATAAAGGCTCCAATGTATGAAAATAAAGGCCTTTTAGTGTAAAATATGAAAAAAGTCATACCAAAGTCATTTTTTGATGTTATATACTGTTTGAATTATGCAATATAATACATACCTTAAGTTATTTAATGTGTATACCTATTTTCTCTGCATATTTATATCATACACAGCTCCTGTTTTACAGTGTAGGGAAAATGCAGAACAAAATCCATTACTTGCTTTAAGCTAGCACGGCAACCAGTCAGAGCAAATATAAAGGTTTTGAGTGAGAATTACAGGCTATTTTGGCGTTTTGAAGGTTTTCTGGGGAAATGTAAAGGTATTAAGGTTTGCTTTGAAATTAAAGGTTTTAAAGGTTTCACTAGGAGGCCTGAACTTATAAAAAATGGCATGATTTTGCTTATTTATTTATTTATTTGAGTTAACGCCGTGTCAACACAATTTAGGTCATTTTACAGCATCCAGCGCACCTAACCTAGCTTACCTGGACCATTGTCTATAACCAGTACTCACCTACCCTTCCACAAGGCCGGAAATTTCTCCAAATTATCTAATTAATGGAGGAAAATCGACATCATTGTCGAATTTTCATGGAAGGGTATAACCTCCCTGGGTGGGATTCGAACCCGCACACCCTCGGGCACGAGATTCCAAATCCCGGCACACTACCAACTGCGCTATCGGTCGTTATGATGGTATTTATATTGGAACTATACAGTATCTAAAGCTCCCACTATCTAATCAAAGTTTATCAATATCCCCTCTCTCAATCAATGATAAAAATTTTGGTCCCCACAATTCTTTGAACAAGATTTTACCGCTTTTTCTTGATTAGGTATATCAGACATTTTTCTTTACCAGTACTCGCCTACCCTTCCACAAGGAGCTGCCACAGACATAAATGGAACCCAAGACCTTTGGTTTCTAAATCCAGAGCTCTATCACTGTCTTGGTTGGTCCACACTGAAGCAGAACTTTGCCATTACAATAGAGCCACATAAGCTCTACTATACCTTTAATTATTTCTACTTTTCAACAAAATAAAATTATCTGCCAATACTATTTAACCATCCACATAATGAATCTAAGTTTTCCATGAAAATAATGTAGTACAATTTCAAAGGCTAAATTGATTTACTACACAATTATTGCTATATGATCTTTAATGGGCAATTTTAGTGAAGTAATAATGTAGTCTAGGGCTGATAATAAACTTGTCTATGGCAGCATGCAGACTTTAATTATAAAAACAATAGAAAACACACAAAAAAAGATGAAAGGAGAATGGAAGATTTCCAGTTTTAACCATTAACAAATGCTACGGCATGAAAGAATAGTTTAGTTACAGATATAAAATACTTTGTAGCTATAGAAACCTTAGAAATAAATTGGACATGTACATCATTATGATGCCTAAATCACATGGCATTTTTAGACCAACATGGTTTTCACTAATTCACTTGATGATAAATGGTGAAATAGTAAAAATAGTAGATGAAAAACTACCTGAACAGTTTGTGTTTTTTATATATTTTGACCAACACTGATCACTTAGTGTCACATGATAAGACACCATGTTCATGTTAACAATGCAACTACAGAATGATTCATATGCCAATCTACAAGATCATTTTTCAAGAGAATTTTTTTTATCATATTCAAGATTACAGCACTCTCCCCTCCCCTTTCATATTCAAGACTCTAGAACCTTTCATTTCCATATCCTAGATCACCGAACCCTCCCCTTCTATATTAAAGATAACTCAACCCTCCCCAGTCCCCTTTTCAAACATAACATGCCATTCAATAGAACAGTAGCTCTCTATACAATCTAGCTAATTCAATACTACAAGACAAATTTCAATGGTTTTTAATATAGGGATCAGAAACCATAAAAACAGCTAAGGCAATATGGAGGAAAGGGAAAAGAGTAAGAACAATCAATCCATGCCATAAGCTGGTCTAGGTGGGGTAATAGCAAGTAAGAACAACCCATGACATAAGCTGGACTGGGTTGGGGGTAAGAGCAAGTAAGAACAACCCATGTCATAAGCTGGACTGGGTTGGGGGTAAGAGCAAGTAAGAACAACCCATGTCATAAGCTGGACTGTGTGGGGGTAAGAGCAAGTAAGAACAACCCATGTCATAAGCTGGACTGTGTGGGGGTAAGAGCAAGTAAGAACAACCCATGTCATAAGCTGGACTGTGTGGGGGTAAGAGCAAGTAAGAACAACCCATGTCATAAGCTGGACTGTGTGGGGGTAAGAGCAAGTAAGAACAACCCATGTCATAAGCTGGACTGTGTGGGGGTAAGAGCAAGTAAGAACAACCCATGCCATAAGCTGGACTATATGGGGATAAGAGCAAGTAAGAACAACCCATGTCATGAGCTGGACTATATGGGGATAAGAGCAAGTAAGAACAATCCATGCCATAAGCTGGACTGTGTGGGGGTAAGAGCAAGTAAGAACAACCCATGTCATAAGCTGGACTGAGTGGGGGTAAGAGCAAGTAAGAACAACCCATGTCATAAGCAAGACTATATGGGGATAAGAGCAAGTAAGGACAATCCATGCCATATGCTGGTCTGGGTGGGATAAGAGCAAGTAAGAACAACCCATGTCATGAGCTGGACTATATGGGGATAAGAGCAAGTAAGAACAATCCATGCCATATGCTGGTCTGGGTGGGATAAGAGCAAGTAAGAACAACCCATGTCATAAGCTGGTGTATATGGGAATAAGAGCAAGTAAGAACAACCCATGTTATAAGCTAGACTATATGGGGATAAGAGCAAGTAAGAACAACCCATGCCATAAGCTGGTCTATATGGGGATAAGAGCAAGTAAGAACATCCCATGTCATGAGCTGGACTATATGGGGATAAGAGCAAGTAAGAACAACCCATGCCATAAGCTGGTCTGGGTGGGATAAGAGCAAGCAAGAACAACCCATGCCATAAGCTGGACTATATGGGAAAAAGAGCAAGTAAGAACAACCCATGTCATGAGCTGGACTATATGGGGATAAGAGCAGGCAAGAACAACCCATGCCATAAGCTGGACTATATAGGAATAAGAGCAAGTAAGAACAACCCCCATGTCATGAGCTGGACTATATGGGGATAAGAGCAAGTAAGAACAACCCATGCCATAAGCTGGTCTGGGTGGGATAAGAGCAAGCAAGAACAACCCATGCCATAAGCTGGACAATATGGGAATAAGAGCAAGTAAGAACAACCCATGTTATAAGCTAGACTATATGGGGATAAGAGCAAGTAAGAACAACCCATGCCATAAGCTGGACTATATGGGGATAAGAGCAAGTAAGAACAACCCATGTCATGAGCTGGACTATATGGGGATAAGAGCAAGTAAGAACAACCCATGCCATAAGCTGGTCTGGGTAGGGTAAGAGCAAGTAAGAACAACCCATGCCATAAGCTGGACTATATGGGGATAAGAGCAAGTAAGAACAACCCATGTCATGAGCTGGACTATATGGGGATAAGAGCAAGTAAGAACAACCCATGCCATAAGCTGGTCTGGGTGGGATAAGAGCAAGCAAGAACAACCCATGCCATAAGCTGGACTATATGGGAATAAGAGCAAGTAAGAACAACCCATGTCATGAGCTGGACTATATGGGGATAAGAGCAAGTAAGAACAACCCATGCCATAAGCTGGTCTGGGTGGGATAAGAGCAAGCAAGAACAACCCATGTCATAAGCTGGACTATATAGGAATAAGAGCAAGTAAGAACAACCCATGCCATGAGCTAGACTATATGGGGATAAGAGCAAGTAAGAACAATCCATGCCATGAGCTGGACTATATGGGGATAAGAGCAAGTAAGACCAACCCATGCCATAAGCTGGACTATATGGGGATAAGAGCAAAGAAGAACAACCCATGCCATGAGCTGGACTGGGTGAGGTAAGAGCAAAGAAGAACTAACCGTGCCATGAGCTGGACTATATGGGGATAAGAGCAAGTAAGAACAACCTGTGCCATAAGCTTGACTATATGGGGATAAGAGCAAAGAAGAACAACCCATGCCATAAGCTGGACTTGGTGGGGTAAGAGCAAAGAAGAACAACCTGTGCCATAAGCTGGACTATATAGGGATAAGAGCAAGTAAGAACAACCCATGCCATAAGCTGAACTATATGGGGTTAAGAGCAAAGAAGAACAACCCATGCCATGAGCTGGACTTGGTGGGGTAAGAACAAAGAAGAACTACCCGTGCCATGAGCTAGACTGAGGTTTTACAGCATTGTGACATTTCAATAAATGCAAAAGTACAAGCCATTCAATCAATAAAACAAACACTTCCTAAAAATGTCAACAACCATATAATTATGGCATCAAAATTTCTATAGAAGAGTATATTGCCATGGTTACAATTATCACTATAATGTGTCATTGCAACACAACATCATTGAATATCTAATAAATTAATGAATGGAAAATTTACGAATTATTCCCTATAGAAAATTTAATTACCCCTACAAATTGTAATTGTTTTAGTGGCTTAGAATCTCATTAAATAAACTATGACCAGTAACATTAATCTAGAGGTACACGGTATTACCAGTAAACTGGTAACCATGGTTTTTTATCTCACAGTACAATACCACGGTATTTTCGAAAATACCAGTATTGAATAACTTAACATCCTTTCTGGTAAGCGAGCAGTACTAGTGAACGAGTAGTACCCGTATTTTTGGTTTTACACGTTATATATGTCAGCAGGGGTGGCGAAATGAACGGTTGTCCGAATCAAGCATTACATTATTTCTTAAATTTGACTTGTTAATTGACAAGTGAAAAATTCTATTTTAGATAGTTAAAAATAATTTCACCTCTGCATAAGGCTGTGGAAGTTATAAATAGACATGCTAAGTAGCATTTGCCAAGCAGAGTTGTCTTGTATTCTGTGAGATATAAATGTTGACTGTTTTACAACAGTCGTCATTTTCTGTGATCGTAAAATTTAGTTATTATATGCCATGGGTATTTTGGTATATATCATATTAATTCCAAGTAGTGATTTTGACTTATTATGTCACAAATTTTCATGTACACTGGGGAGTCTATATTTTAATTGTTTTCAGTAATTTTTATCATAATACTCCTTTGTTTGATGATAATCATGTGTTCTCAATTTTGAACGGAAATTGGTGTAACAATTTAAGATAAGATGTGTCGACATTTTTTTACTCTTTGTCGATGTTTGATAGCATAACAATGTCTCATTGTGTAATCATGGAGATTAATTTAATTTAATTGTTAATTAAAACGAATTCTTAAAACAAGCGTGACCTAGTTTTTTAATAGTTGACTACAAATAATGCCTGGTAAGAAAACAATATCAGCTTTAAAAGGTTGTGGAAGGAATTTTTTGTATGCATGGGGTTTCTAACGATTGTTTTATTTATTATCCTTTTTTCCAAAAAATGATGCCTTTTTATTCCCCAATTAATTTAAGTAAGTTTTAGCCTAAACCCTTGAGTGCCTCGTATTAACAACATGTATGGTGTCATGACACAATTTTTAGACAGACCGATTCGTTTCAAAACATGTTCTTTATTTTCAACTTTGATTACGAAATATCATCAAATTTTTGCGATAAATTAGAGAATTTTTTTTAAAAAATCACAGATGATTAAGTTGCAGTAGTTATTACCCTTAACTAAGGGCTTTGTGTTTTTAAAAGTTAATAAATGAACTTCTTAAAAGTGTTTTTTTTTTCAATAGCCCTACTACACATAGTAAAGGCTTAAATTGTGGTATGCCGTGGTATATACCATGGTATTAAGTAAATAACTGCGGTATTTTGTGGTATAAATTTCTTGGCAGTACCCAGGTCTACTAGGGCTGCAACGATTCGATTCGATACATCGAAACTCGATTGCAAGGGCGCCGATTCGATTTCGATTCGGGACCCGCGAGTTTCGATTCGATACTGACTTTTAACATGTTTACATAAGTTATAACGATAAAAGCAAAGGCTCACCTAAAAGACAAAGTACGTTGACAGTGAAACTGGGGTTAACTTTGTTACATTTCTCTAAAGTTTCCATTACGATTTAAGTAGCATGGAAACTCTGTTCCAAATATTTATTTACAGTATATGCCCCAACGCTACGCAAATTGGGTCGGTGTGATTGAATTTTACCGGTCAAGTTTTGATGTTAGTTAATTCAAATTTCAATATATTTGCCTACAAAGCGTAGGTTTATGTTAAATGTACAGTAATACATTTTCGCGAACTTTACATTCGTACCCAAACCATTTCGTACTTGAAAAAAAGCAAATATTAATTTAGCAGATTTTCGAGTAAAGTGTTATCAAATTTCAGTAACACTTTTAGTAAGTCCATATTATTTAGTTTTAAGCTCAAATTAATGTATAAATGCATATTTGAAGTAAATTATATTAATAAATGAATCGAATCGAAAAAAATCGAATCGAAAGAAAAAGTATCGAATCGCATCGAATCGACTTTCCTGTGAATCGTTGCAGCACTAAGGTCTACATTAATCATTGTAGACAGTCTTTTTTAAGAACCATTTTTATGATGGCTTGAAAAATCAGTAACAGACTAATGGTACTATGAATCAACTAAAAAATTATTCGACAATATCATCAAAGAAAAATCAGCTTACATACTAGTGGTTCACTGTAAAGCATGAACGTGAATTTCATTGACTCAGCCTTTCCAAAACACCAAATCTAGCAATCAAACCTTTTCAATGTAAGTGGGCAAAGCTAGTTTAACAACATATAAATAAAGAAGGATGTAGGCTAGTTTTGTGCCAGCCCACAGACTTGTTTGATTCATTTTTGATGCCCCCCCCTCCGCCTTCCCACAAAAAATAATGAGGAAGAACAAAACATACTGAAATCAAAGAAATCTGACAGTGTAAGAAGGCAAATTACATAAAAAAGCTTATAGTTACATCTGTTGCCCTTTTTTACAAGTTGGCAATGCCAAGTCACAGAGTGTCAGAGAGTGTTTTGCTTTGTCAGCACAAATCTA
This sequence comes from Mactra quadrangularis, assembly GCA_025267735.1. Taxonomy (NCBI): domain Eukaryota; kingdom Metazoa; phylum Mollusca; class Bivalvia; order Venerida; family Mactridae; genus Mactra; species Mactra quadrangularis. The sequence continues at coordinate 52,410,309 of CM046309.1, read as the reverse complement.
GTCTACATCTTCCTTTAATCACAGTAACTTTTTAAGTAAGACACACTTTGCACTGACCTATTAAAGACAATGTAAATAGCTACACTGATAAGAATACTCAAAATATTTCATAAGCAAGGGATTATTTTATAAAGCATCAACACTTCTGTCAAGAAAAGAACTCTGTCACAGTCACTGAGAAACTCAACAGTTTATCACTGGACATCAGTCACTGAGAAACTCAACAGTTTATCACTGGACAGTAGGTCCTGTGATAATCAAAATTTTACAGAACCTAACCAATTCTTACAGGACCGAAGACATTTTACATATTTTGATAAATTGAAAATTGTGTGAATGAGATCTAATTCTTTGCCGGACAGTTTGTAAACCTGCAGATCTAAACAGATCTTCTATTTACAGGATTTGTCTGTCAGTCCGCCATGTTTGGTTGTGACTGCAGTCAATAACAATTAAAACCTCAGGTTATGTAAGAACAGTTTCAGGAGGAGAAATGTCAGAAACCTTATAGTAAGGAAAGTACATTTGTCAATTCCAAAATGATGGTCTGTCCTCTTGTCACTGTCCATGTACAGACTCAATTCACTATTGGAATAGCCTTAGATTTCATGTGGTTCTTTGTAACATATTTTTTTCTTAAAACTCTAAAAACAACATTAATTGTTCTTTAAAAATAAACAAAAATAGACTAAATAAATTATAAATTAAAAATCACTGAAACTTAAAGGAACCTGTTTGGACTTGATAGATTAAAACATAATTAATTTTGGAAAAAACTTCTGTAACAAACAAGTAAATCTGTGAGCTAATGCTCACTAGTGATACCCCCGCTGTGAGAAATATAACTATCATAATGTAACTTTCATTTAACAAAATCTAAAAATATGTGACAAAGAGGAAGTAGATGAGCAAGGAGCATGAAATCGCTTTACACCACATGGGACTATGGGATGAAGCAATATGCAAAGTATTAGGCTGCTGCATGTTATAGTTGCTGAGAAAACTGCGACGGAAATTTTGTAACGGACGCATGCACTGACAAGGGTAAAACAGTATACCCCCCTCTTCTTCGAAGCGGGGGTATAATAATAACATCAAGCTGATTCATAGGTCAACTAGTCATCATTTAACACAATTTTTAAATAAGGCTGATAGGAGGGTGGCGGGGTAATGGTAAAGTATACATTTATAATACATTAAATAGGAAATATATAAAACAAATAAACAGAAATAGAGAGAGTATAATTGTTGTTTTTATTGACATATATGATAATAATGATGAGAATTTGGTGTCATGGTAGTGAAACACAAGCACTAGTTATATAACTACAATGTACACATAATGTGACCAAAATATGGTATATTCGTAATGCATCTCAATTCGTTTCTATTTTAAACATACAACACTAGTATTGAACAGTCTAATGGACATGTATAAAACTCTAAATTAATATTTCTACAACCTCTCTGGACTCTGATACTCAAACTAAATAAATACCAAAAATAAAAAACCAACTAAAAATGGAAACAAAATAAAACTATATGCAGCTTCATTCAAAATGTAAATGCATTCAACATGCAGGCAAGTTCAACAAAACATAACCATTCACATAATTATCAAGGTAATAATACACATTGTATACAAATTTGCATTCTTTGCTATGTAGGAATTTTTGACATGAATTGCGTCATGATCCTTCGTAATACAGTTTGTTTGTGATTTTTTTACCCTGCTATTTAAGTCTACTTTCTAATGACACTACCAAACTTTGCCCTGTTAAATCCATGTTCGGACAGCGTTATCGGTGCTTTGATTTTGATAGGGCTGTCATTGATAGGAAATTTTGTATCGATAAATCGAAAGGCAAGTATCAGTGATATATTATGATATATAAAAATTCTTGATGAAGGCATTATCTTAAATATTGAAATAAAAACTTGTAACTTATTTCTTACATAATACTTGTATTAGTTGTATATTCCCTTTTTGATCCAAACCAACCCCTCCTTAACCGACAATGATCAATAAGAATATATAATTTGAAAGAGAAATATTTATGAATGTTATATATACTTAGTAATTGCACATCATAACAAACAATTAAATGCAACTAATTATCAAAAACAGACAATGCCAAATTAAACTCAACAAAAAAAGACAACAGATGCAAGACAACAGCAATAAAATTAAAAACAACAGCGAAAAAAATAGTTATGGAAAATAAAACACCTACATTAACATCAAGTTTAAAATAAACATCAAGATATTGTAAAGAAGGATTATTTTTAGATTTCCATGACTATTTGGTTTAGTCAAAGTAAGCAATGAAAAAATTAAGAGAAAAAAAATAAACAAATGAAAAAAATAAAAATCATGTTTTTATTTTGTATTACAAGGGCAATATTGAAGCTTTTACAAAATTTTGAATTTCAGGAGTCAATTTGGAAGCAGCGTATAACAAGGGTCCCTGCAGAAGTTATGGGGTTCCAGCTCAATGGAAAGAATTGAATAGTGAATTACATATAAATCTTTATGGCCATTCCAAGGTAGAAACCCCTTAGATTCTTGTTTATATTATTTGATTGAGGAGTCTCTTTTATAACCAAAGTTAAAAAATCTAAAAAAATGTCCTCTTTGCACTTTGGTTGAGTGGTAGGTCTATTGTTGGACTATTGCTGTTTCTGATAGGTTTGATTACATCTTTGTATATACATGGTCAGGAATGAACATAATATGACATTAAAGTTGAGATACCATTGACAAATATTGTGCATCTACATGAACTCTAAGTGAATTTTTCTGTGCCTACAAGTTGCCATTTATGTGTGTATAATAGGGATGAGACAATACGGTCATCACACGATACGACAGGAGACGATATGATTGTTTACGATACGATACAAGTTGTTGTAGTTGTTAAAATATTGTAAAGAAATATTCACATTCTTTTATTTATGATGACCTTGAAGATAAACACAAAATAGGAATGCTTCAATCAGTTGGTTTAAAAGCACATTAGCAGTAAGCCTTTAAGGTTCACAATAGAATTGGATAAAACTATTATTTTTGTTAAGTTCTAGTAAAAACAATTAGTGATCATTGCAGAAGCAGAAAAGCAGGATGCTGCACCCTGCCCCATTTCTCTCCTTCCTGCCCTTTTTTAGCCTCTTTCTATGCAGTTATAGAACATTTGAGACATTTACCCTCAGATATGCCCTGCCCCTATTTTCTGCTTCCCTGCCCTTTTCTAAGTTCTGGAATAATCACTAACAATGCACAATTGAAGTAACCTTTTGTACTAATAGTAAGATTATGACTATTGTTTTAGACTTAATTCTCTTTAATAACTTCAGTTTTTACATGACATGTTTTGTATGACAATTTCTTGGAATGTAATTATTTCATTCACAAATATCTTCCGTATGTGAGAAAATTACTGTTTTAACTCAATTAACTTCTAATATATATTTTATGGAATGAGTTGTCCATGGGTTGAGTTGTCTCAATCTGCGGGTTTGAGTTGTCTCTACCTGCGAGTTGAGTTGTCCAAACTTCGGGTTGAGATGTCCACTATTCTATTAAAATCCCATATAAAATTCCCGCACGCCTACACACTAATTTAAGATCTTTCACATTATATCATTTATGACGCAATCATTATGTTTTGTAACTTGCTTAAATCGTCTACATCACACAATCTGTAAAAAAAGTCTTTCCACAGCCTGCGAATAACATCGCCATCACTTTAGCTTGCAAATCTCAGTCAAAAAATAGAAATCACAAATTCAAGATGCTAGTACAAGTGTTTTGTGTAGATGAAAGCTATGCTTTGATTGGTTGACACAAAGGTCATCTCGATGTGACCCTCTGAGTGATGACAAGAGATCCTATAAGAAGCTGTTTATATGATACATGTATTAGTTTACGAGGATAGAGATGTCCACAGGTTGAGTTGTACCATACCCATTTTACAAACAGCCACACAGATCAAATTTCTTGATGGCAAACTTGTAAAATACTGAAATGACTTCTCCTGATTACCAATGTCAGGGTCATATCGCAATATATCGTGCAAGGCCAAGATATGTATCTAGACAATGACCTATTGATATGTATCGATATAACGTCTCAACCCTAGTGTTTGGACATAGAATCCTGTGTCTAGTAAATCTAAACAACCTTCAATGTTAATGTCAATGAACATAACACTACAGTTGTTTGATCTAACATTAGTCTAATTAAATCACAGGATAAAACCATCATGGTGTTCAACATATCAAGTTGACAGCAACCCTACAACACGACAAACTTATTGATGTAAATAACTGACAATCCCAAGGAATGGTGTACAATGAATATTTGTAAATCTGAGCGTCCCTATCATTTAAGTCTCAAAATACAACCGCTAACCAAAATAGATCATCAGCTTCACATTATCAGCCTGATCATATGACCAAAGTAATTTCACTGAGACCGATGCTCATCTTAATTAGGTTCAATCCAGTCATTGTCATTTTAACTTCTTTTTTTCCACAGAATAAAAATAGAAAAAGTCTCAGGGGAAAGGAAATAAAATCATGTCAATTTAAATCAGATATTTAACAAGTGAAACGATAAGAATCATTACCCATCATGCTGTTGCCAAGAAACAAATGCTTTGAAATCGGCATTCGACACACTTCGACCAATTATTAAATGAAAAATCTTAGAAGGATTTGAGTAGGGTCCACCAAAAATACTGGGTTTTTACTACATATGCAAGGCGAAGCATGTTACAGTTATGTATAAAAGTTTATGTCGTAAACACACAAGGCTTTGTCAAAACATATTTTTATGTTATATATAAGACTACCTATTGTTCAGCGATGTCATTGAACCCTTTATTTCAAGTTTATCAACTAAAATACAAATAAATTGTGGATTAGTTTTCCTCAACACAAGTTTAAGTATTTACTTTAGGCATGTGACTCAAATGTAGTTCCAAAATGGCATTTTATGTCAGATGTTATTCCTAGTGAATGGCTGAAGAGTTCCAAATGCTTATTTATACTGGGTTTAATGCTGTGAATTTCGAGTGTAAAATCTGTTGTGAAATCAACCTACATCAGCTTAAAAAATCATACATTCAACATACTTAAATTGATTTCACATGAATTACATGTAGCAATTTTTTTTCAAAATACCGAAATGAATATATGACTAAAAACTTTCATCCATGCAAAGTAAGGCAGATAGTTAGATATGTGTTTTTAAATATTAACTAACTTCCCAGTAAATTGAATCAATGTGAAGGGCTGTAAGTTTGGTGATACATGCAGACCACATTTTTTGTGACGGTGATCAATAACATAGGAACCAAATGACATAACATGGGGTGGGGTCCTTTTAGTAGAGAATTTCATGAAAGATTTTGAAATAATTTCATCTTTAAAATGTAGATTAAAGGAGCAAAAAATTGAAATATTTATAGCAAGGTACTTATAGCATGTTTAGTGCAAAATGGTCTTAACTCACTCATTTCTTATATTGAGTTACAACAGTTTTGCGCTAAACCTGCCATATGTAGAATCTAAAGACAGGTGACAAAGAACATTTTCTTCATTTTAGAGCAGGTGTTTATGGCAGAGAAATAAGTTATTAAAGCTAATGTTCATGTATAATAAAGAATAAAGTAACCTTAAAACGATACCATAAATAATAAGAAAAAACTTACTGATATTACTATACATGTTGTATACATAGAGAAAATCGAGAGCTTAATACTTTGCTAATTTCACTGTTATATAGAGATGACTGTGATAGGGAAGGGCATTTTCATTAGACATTGTATGAAAAGAGTGGATGATGCTGTGACACAGTGCCAGATGAAGCTTTATTTGAGAGGTGCTAGAATTCCTCATTATACTTTGTCATCAGTTTCAATACATTTCTTTTTACTGGGTTTAATGCTGTGTCGACACAATTTAGGTCATTTACGGTGTTCAGCGCACCTAACCTGGCTTTCCTGGACCCTTGTCTATAACCAGTACTCGGCTACCCTCCCACAAGGCCGGAAACTTCTCCATAGTTTCAATACAAGAAGGACATGTGGAAGACTGGGATCTGCCTAAACTGGGTTGCTTCTATAATTGAAAGTTTTATTATCATAACATTATATACATAATAATAGAAAAATAATCTTCCATAGAATCTAACAAGAGTTGCATGCACAAGAAATCCCTTATAAGAATATATAAAAAGGAAAATAATCCAAAAGTAAATGATGAAATTTGAATTGTGTCCCCTTTATGCAACTAGACATCAATATCTATCATCAGTGAGAGTTTCAAGACAATAGGTCAAATAGTTAAGGAGGAGTTGCGTTCGCAAGATATTACAAACGGATTGACAGAAGGATGGACAACCAACCCCATTACATAATATGATTGTTTTTCATTGTTTTGTTTGTTTTTGTTGGGTTTAACGCCGTAGCAACACATTGTATAATACAAAAGAAAGTCATATTTAATAAATTGATTATGAAAGGTATACCAAGGGCAATAATTTATCATGAAGGGAGAAAGAGTGTTTTTAATTCGCAAAAAAAATAGACTAAAAAGGCATAAGACAAGCTAAAAATAATACATAATTAAACCAGGTAGAGTTGAAGTTGCTTTCTAATTCTGTTAAACACATGGTATGCTTTCATTGAATGAAATTTCATTAAGGTAGAATACCCATAATACACATATCAAGGAATAAGACTTTTGCTACTTTCTTTATAATCAGGATCCCAACCTAGATTCACTGGCAAAATATTTTAAATTTTTACCGTCAAATAAATTTTTTATAACATTTTTTTGAAAATTGAGTTATAAGTAAGAATCACACTATAAATTTGAAGGGGTATATGTCTTTAAAATGTAAAGTTGAATTAAATAATCAAATTATTTTCATAAATTTTGTTTGATAAAATTCACAATACTTTAATGAATGCAAATACATCAACTTTAATAACTTTACCTTGGTATTTTTACACACATACCAAGTTAATGATAGGGAGACCCAACAGAATATGTGACGATTTTCACCAGGTATAAAAAACTACAAATCCGTATTCTTATTTTTTGACTATGAAAACAGTTTCTGCACTCCTAGTTACACATTTAATAATTTGCCTTAAACCATATGGCAATGAATAAAACAAAGAAAAAGAACTTTTACCACAGATAACTAAACAAAATGCCATTTTTATACATCAATCCCCTTTTTGAAAAAATGTCAAAACTCTAGTGACCATCATAATATGAAGTAAACACATCTTTACAGTATATATTTTACTTTTAAACGCCATTATTGACAATTTAAAGATAAAATATAGGTATTTTACGATCTAATTGCATTAATCATCAACAACTTATTGATTACGAATTTGTTCGGGGACGAATCTGTTTGGGGACGAATCTTTTCGTCCATTGTTTGAATTGGATTTTTAAACTTCCGGTTTAAACTTTTTACATGAATTCTATCTATTTTCTCAAATAATTGAGAGAATTAATATTCTTGTGAGGTAATACAATAAAAATATTAATAATATTTGAAAAATGAGGCATTTACACAATAAAAAAGTACATCCGATCTTTATCGATTGATAACGACACCGACGAAAACCGCTTACGTAATTTGTCGACATGACCCGACATCGCCCGAAGTTTGACAGCAGCTATTATGGGAATTCTGCCTTAAGATGTGACTATATCAGGCAGAGATATACAACAAATTGAAAACCTTAACACAAACATTACAAAGGGAAATAATCCATAATTAAGCCAGAGAGAGTTGCAGTTACTTTCTTATTCTGCTCATGAAGTGGAATGTTTTCAATGAATGAAATTTTATTAGGATGTGACAATAAATGGCAGAGATATACAACAAATTGAAAACTTTAACACAAAAATTACAAAGGGAAATATCCATAATTAAGCCAGGTAGAGTTGAGGTTACTTTCTTATTCTGTTCATCACATGGTATGTTATCATTGTATGAAGTTTCATAGAGATCTGACTATAAATGGCAGAAATATATGGAACATAAAAATCATTAACGCAATTGTTTACGACACCTAACCCCCGAAATCACAAAGGGAAATAATCCATAATTAAGCCAGGTAGAGTTGCTGTTACTTTCTTATTCTGTTCATCACATGGTATGTCATCATTTTATGAAGTTTAGTAGAGATCTGACTATAAATGGCGGAAATATGCCCCCCACCCCCCGGGTTTCGCCAAACTATTAGCCAAATTTTTTCGTTGAAAAATACGGCTAAAAATCATTGGTAGGAGGAAGAATGGCCATAGAAATAATTTTATGACCAAGCTCCACGAAAGTATGCCCCACCCGGGAATCGAACTCACGTCCCTTCCGTCAGTAGACTTGCGTGCTACCAACTGAGCTAGTCGGGCAGCTACGATCATTTTTCAAACGAGCATATAAAAACCTTAAACTTCAGGACCAGTCCTTAACAATTTCAACAATTCATATTCATAAAACCTAGCAGACAGACATACAGCTGAAAATTATATACTCAAAGATTAAGTATTTATAGACAAGAGTAAAAGTAAAATCCATTGTAAAGTCAAACAGCCAATAACAACATCATAGGAAAAACAAAGGCAAAACAACAAAGAGTCTATAACCAGGTCTAATAACAGTCAGTGTATTAAGTTGAACACACGTAACATTTCTGCAAGATAACTTTAAGGGAATTTTAGTGAAAATCTCTACATTTAAAATCCAATAAATAATTGAAATATTTTGAGAACATGACATAATTCCCATGGGTGGAACTATGTCATTTTCAGAGTAATATTACATTAAACATTTCTGAGAGAAGTTAAAATATAGTATCTACAGTACATGCTGTCTACACAGTCACCAATTAACTAGTAACTCCTACTATGATAGTCATCACAGACCTTTTTTCCCTTATAGAACAGGGGCCTTTTACAGGTGCCTTCCCCTCTTACAATTTCTTTAAAATCATGCAGTTTCCCCCAACTTTGGAGTTTTACTTGGATTTTTTGTTCCCCTATCTATGGAATTGCAATAAAATTTCCCCAAGTGTTCTATAAAAAAAGGCCCCAGGCCCCTTCCCCTAATACTGAAAAAAAGCCCGGTATCATCTAGTCTAGCATTGATTAGTTTACAAAATAAATTCAATATTTATGCAAAAAATTGTGCTTTTTATAACACATGGTAAAAACAAAAGCCAGAAATTGTGATAAAAATACTATGAAATAAAGAGCTAATTTTAATTTAGTGTCCTTTGACTTAAATAATCTGTTGGGGGACTCAGGAATGAAAACATGTCCCAAAATAATGTTTACTATATTCAAGGGCAACAAATCATGATGTTCCTAAGTTGGTTTGCAAGGTTGTTTAACTCATCTGACCTGTCAATAGGTTAGAACCAAACTAGTCTAAATAAACTAGTGTAAATAAAGGAAATAGACTAGTTTTGCACTGACTAATCAATATATTCCAACCAGGTTTAGGAAGTATTGGATGAAAATTGTTACACATTGGAGAAAAACAAAGACTCCTGCAAGCCAAATCAGAGGTTCATAACGAATCTTGACAAAACATTGCCCATTTTTTTAAGGGGGAATGGAGACACTTTGTCACAACTATAGGACGATATATGTTCGAGGATTGTATGTCAAACCAAGGCAAAAATACTGTATGAATGTTATTTTCCATGTTCATGCAATATGATATGTAATTGGAATCTACTGTCACCTATGCATTAATCATGAATCAAACCTTTTAAACATGCCACAAAACAAGATTACTTTAGTATTCCCGAGTGTCACGCAAAATGCTCAGTGAGGTATTAGAGAATATATTAATCATGACACATTAATGTAACATGGAACAGAGCAAATGCTTGAAACCATTGTTACTTATAAACTGCAAGGAATGATCATCCGAGAATGTAGCCAGTAACCACAGACTTTTCCTTTTCATAACAGGGGTCTTTTAAACTTCTCTTTCCTCTTCATTTTTTTAACTTGCACAATCACTCAAATCTATGAATTTGCTTACCACCAATATGAATATCCCCATACTAAATAATAGTAGGGTATTTTTAACTATTTACAACGAGCAATAGGCTTGGTATGTTTGAATCACTTTCCAACATTTATCATTTATACATTGTATTATGGCTGATATTCAACTGCTCAAGTTGCATGAGTATACTCTTACCACAGCTGTCTTTTCAGAGGGAAAAGTTGGCACCTCCCACAACTTGAGGAAAAAAATTTTTTTTAGAACTTTTATTGAATATTCAACAGTATGCTGCTAATTCAGAGTTTACAATAACAAAAGAAGAGAACTGAAAGGAGACAGGTAAAAATAAATTAATTTATTGTTGTTAATTTTTAACCAATTTCTACAAGAAAAACTTTATTTGTACAGGTTGCAGCATATGTTGTAGCTAAGAAACAGCATTAATATAACAAGTAAATCTGTGAGCTAATGCTCACTAGTGATACCCCGCAGTGAGAAATATGACTATCATAATGTAACTTTCATTTAACGAAATCTAAAAATATGCGACAAACAGGAAGTAGATGAGCAAGGAGCATGAAATTGCTTTACACCACATGGGACTATGGGATGAAGCAATATGCAAAGTATTAGGCTGCTGCATGTTATAGTTGCTGAGAAAACTGCAAGGAAATTTTGTGACAGACGGACGCACGTACGGACAAGGGTAAAACGGTATACCCCCCTCTTCTTCGGGGGTATAATAACAAAATTAGCTCAATAAACTGAAACAGAATATAACCAAAAGTGACTATTTTAGAACTCAGAAAAAGGCATGGAGACAGAAAATAAGGGGCAGGCAAGTCAGAGAGTTGATGTTTTAAATAGAGGTGTGCGGTATTACCGGTAACTGTGGTTTTGTATCTCGCGGTACAAAACCGTGGTATTTTCGTAAATACAGGTATTGAATAACTTAACTTTCTTTGATAAACTATTACAAACAGATAAAATAACAAACACCTAGATAAATGATGACATTATAAACAATGTTCAGCTTGTTGAATTAAACAGTTTCATTGATTTACAAAAATTATAATTTCAAATAACAAAAGTTCTGTCATTTTTTCAAATCACTTGTCCATGGACAAGTCAATATTTTTTAGATTTGGCCCTTGCTTAATGTCGTAAATAAAATATTTCCAACCCGGGTCGATAGCGCAGTTAGTAGCGCACAGGGATTAGGATACTCGTGCTCAAGGGGGTGCGTGTTCGAATCCCACCCAGGGAGGTTATACCCTTTCATGAAAATTTGACAATAATGTCGATCTTCCTCCATTGATTAGATAATATGGAGAAGTTTCCGGCCTTGTGGAAGGGTAGGTGAGTACTGGTGACAATGGTCCAGGAAAGCTAGATTAGGTGAGCTGGACGCCGTAAAATGGCCTAAAATTGTGTTGACACGGCATAAACTCGAATAAATAAATAAATAAAATATAAATATTTCGATTTAATTCTTGATTTCGCGATCGCTTTTAAAGACCGTCGAAAGTATTTTTTGTATGCATGGATTTCCTTAGACGATTGTTTTGTTTATTTTCATTCTTGTCACAAAATAATGACGTATTTATTCTCCCATTAATTTAATTAAGTTTTAGCATTAACCCTTGAGTGCCTTGTATAAAACAACAAGTATGACGTCATTACACAAGTTTTAGATGGAGCAACTCGTTTTAACCAAGGTTTGTTATTTTCAAGTTTGATTACGAAATATCATCAAATTTTCGATAAATTTGAGAAAAAAACTCAAGATGACTAAGTTGTTATAGTTATTAGTAATTACCCTTTTTTCGAAAGTTAATGATCTTCTTAATAGAGTATTTTTTATTTAATAGCCCTTTCTGCACATGGTAAAGGCTTACTTTGTGGTATACCACGGTACATACTGTGGTATTTAGTAAAAATCTGCCGTATACCTTGGTATAAATTTCCTGGCGGTACCCAGCTGTAGTTTTAAAATTATTACTTCTGCATAGGAAGGGGCAAAAAAGGTAGGGAGGAGAGAAAGGGCAGGATGTCCTTCTTTTCTGCTTAAGAATAATCAGAAAGACAACAAAACAGCAGAAGTTGATATCAACAAGTAATACACAAGAGCTTCCTGTCAGACATAGATAATTACATTACAGTATTAAGTAATAAGATTGTTGGAACATTATATCATTTAGAGCTATGACAAGATATTTCATAGTCTACAATATTGGGGATATTTCTGTAGGCTTAAAGATGATAGATTATTCTGTAGCTGTTATGCAACCTGTGTTATGTCAAAAATATAACAGTCTGTGAAAAACAATCTGTCGCAATAATCAGTTGGCCTACTGCTAAGGGAGTATTCTGTTAAGGCAACCAGTCGGTGCTTTCACTTTTCTTGAGCACTATAGCCCAATTTAATGTTTATAGTGTAGGGCGAAACTTGTAAGAAAAACAACACTTCTGAAAATTATTTTCTAAGTCATGACCTTGAAACAAGGTCACGGTGAAGGCCAATGTTATTTATAACTACAGAAACCTCATACCCCATTAAAGCTCATTAAACTATACATTCATGTATATACACAGATTAATTTCATACATGTATTAATACATATTTATTGTACACAAATCAATATTTCTTCATAAATTTTGACGAAACATTTAACAAAACATCAAGCATACAACAAGCGACTTGACAAAAAAACCACAAAAATGCAAGAACAAAAAAAAATCAATAATGAAAAACCTTATGCCTAAAATAACTGGCTAAGGCATACAAAACAAAAAACATGAATGTAAAAAATAAACAAATATATAACTAAACCATAACATGCTAAACATACAATACCTGCGGTAAATATCCATCAATTTGAAGCTGATTGAAAAAAATAGTCAAGTTCTCTTAATTTTTGAAGTTACTGATGCTGTGATTTTCAATTAAATTTCAGCATTTTTGGATTATTTTTTTTTTGTAAATCGATACCAACTGTACAGTGCCTATACTATGTGACATTTTTTATTAGATGGTTCATAATATCAAATAACAACCTCCATGTAGGCTTTTATTTCCTATCCTTTAAACATTTCACAAAATTTTATGAGACAACATGGAATGCCTGCCCCTTTTAATCAATGACCCATAAGTAGAAGACTAATTAGCTAGTGATGTTCCGATTATCGCCGACGTCGCCGAAATCAGTTAGAAAAATTTTGAGTGACGATTATCGATTAGGATTGCCGTGGACGGCGACGTCGCTGAAAATAGCCCGTGCCTATGGGAGGTAATTCATTTTCGTCTGCACGCTATAATGGTTGATTAGACAGAAAAATGTGTGTCAAGAACAACTTTTCTATAAATTATCCTTCTTCGACAATCCATTGACACAAATAATGTTAAAGCCATGTAAAGTTTAGTTATTTTTGAATGACGAGAATTTAGCTACATAAGTTTTGACATCCAACCGCTTATAATCGGAAAGTCAGTCGGTTGAGCCCAACCGATTTCTCCGATTAATCGATTACAGATTTTTCAGCCGATTGACATCACTATAATTAGCCCATTTGGCTAGCTCAGTCTATTGAGCAAAGGGTTGTAGGTTCGATTCCTGTGCTGACATACTTCCTTGGAGCTTGGTCATGAAATTATTTTAAACGACATTCTCCTTACTACCCCTGATTCTAAATCATGTAGGGCAGCAGTCAGTTACTAACAGAAGTATGTGCCTAGTAGTTGGTTAACAGCTAATTCTAGATATTTAGTCTTTCCAGTAACAGTGAGTAGGTGGACTGACCACTGTGATATACTCTATACAATGTGTCACTATTGCATTTAACCTAACAAAAAAAGAATATTTATTTTAAAAAAACAGTACTTTTTTAGTAAAGTGAAACAGGGTGTTGAAACCATAAATCATCACACTGTTTCAATAAAGCAAGAAAGTGCTGACTTTTTTATTTTCCACATATGGGCAACTAATAAGTAGTAACAGGCACTCCACATTATTCCATAAAACTGATGAAGTAGAAAAAAAGAAATGACAGAAGAACCTACTTTGAAAGTGTTTATTTAAATGACCTTCATAGAAAAAAATGTCACATCGAATAGGCACTGTGCTGTATCTACACATGAAGATAGTTTTATTACTAAGATATATAAATGTCTTTATATATCTAAATCAAGCTTAAATCTTAAAGCCTTTAAGGTCATAGACCCAACTAGAAAAAACTTATAGGATAAACAAGTAAATCTGTGAGCTAATGCTCACTAGTGATACCCCCGCAAAAATCTAAAAATATGCGACAAACAGGAAGTAGATGAGCAAGGAGCATGAAATCGCTTTACACCACATGGGACTATAGGATGAAGCAATATGCAAAGTATTAGGCTGCTGCATGTTATAGTTGCCGAGAAAACTGTGACGGAAATTTTGTAACGGACGCACGCACGGACAAGGGTAAAACAGTATACCCCCCTCTTCTTCGAAGCGGGGGGTTTAGAAATAGATCAGTAATAACTCTTGAGTATTTTAAAAAAGAACCTATACCTAGGCTGACAAAATCTTAGTTAAGGGTAATTAATACTTATTGCTAAAGCCCTTTGGACATTATTCACATAAAGGGTTCAATTATTGCTGTCCTCCACACCACAACCTTAATTAACCTTAAACAATTTAACACATTTAGTATGGACATTATACCATAAATGATTTCATACAGACAAAATAAAGTTATTTTACTAAGTAATGCATAGAAATAAGCAGTCAGCTATCAAATTATGTTTAATTTTGGCCAAAAAATGAAAATAAAAATAAACATAAATTAAAAAAATCTGATTATCACCAAACCCAAGACCAGTATGTAATAATGCATATAAAAGCAATTAAAATGAAAAAAAAACTTTTTCTTTTAAAGTTGTACAGATTGAGTTATAAATAAAAGTCAGATCAACACACTCCCAAACCTACATACTCAAATATAATAGATAGATTTAATATTTATTTTACAAATCAAAATTTTAATTTTGTTTAAAAGTCGACAAAGTCACACAGAGCAAATATTCACATTCAAAGCTTTTATAGAAGTAAGTAAATCACTCAAAACCAAACAAAATTTCTTATTAATTGTACGACCAATTACAATAAAAAACATCAAGCAAACTAGTGCCTGTGTTATGTTACCAACAACCAAATTCTCTTATGTATCATACAAGTAACAGAAAAGAAAAAAAAGAAAGATATCATTTAAATCAGAAATCCTATCACAAACACATGGTTAAAAAAACAAAATCATATAGTCCTGCTGGCAAGACTTGACAGTTAAAATTTATAGGTTCGTTACCAAAGAAACCAATTTCAGAGTTAGTTATGATGACAACCAAATGACAACGAGCCCAACTATATGAAATAAGTAATCTTCATCAGCACTAATCTTTTTTCACAAATCCAGGGCTTTTGGCTAATTCATGAAGGAAATGACTTTTAATAAAAGTAGAATTTAATTCTAAGCATTTCCAGACTTTTGGCTAGTACTTCATGACAATGACTTTAAATCATTGAAGATACATTTTTGCATGGATTCCAATGGACAAAGAACCAGTAAAAAAACCCCAATGCAAGCCCCTCACTATGTTAAACCAGTCACAAAACTGACAATTTTTTTAGCAAGTCCACACGGATGATATGTTTCTACAGGCTATATGTCAACACTTATACAACATAGATAATGATAGAATGCTAAATATTACCTCTTTTGATAGACGTGTAAATAAATCCCCTCCTCGTAGAAATTCTAAAATAAGGTACAACTTTCCTTCTGTCTGAAATGCTGAAATAAGATATCAAGACAATACTGATGAAATCATTAAGTGGAAGAGTAGGAATAAGGAGCAACACCTTAAATGAACAATAGAGAATAACCTCTCTTAAAAATCACTCTGGAAGGGACTGAAGTTGTTGCTCTGCAGAGGTTAAATTCAATAAAAATTATGCCTAAGGGAAATATTGAAAGCTGTTATTGTGCAGAGGAATTATTCTATAGAAGGCCAACCTGCAGTGGTAATACTTTACCATGGTACATAAAGTAAGGTATTATATGGTGTTTTATACGCCATATTATAACATTTTTTCAGTCATATGGTGGTGTTTAGTTGTCTTACTCACTGTCCCTCATTATTTCTAAATCTCTGGACCCAAGTATGTACTCTAGTACTAAGTACATACCATAGCTACCATCCCCCAACTTACACAGATAGGTACGATAATGGCCACAGAAAATATTCAATGATTGAGATCCATGAAAATATACAAGTCCTGCCCGGGAATCAAACCCACAACCCCTAGAATAGTAGTCTGAAATGGTACATGAGCAAATGGCAAATCACTTTAAAATCATTTCCCTAATATTGTTTTAATGTACATTCATTACATCATCCTCCAACTCAAAGCTATTTTTAGACAATACAATCACCAATCAACAAAAGTTCTGAGGGCAAATGCTTTACAATGTATGAACACAACACAAGCATATTTTCTCATAATACAAAATATATAATTCTAAAAGAATTAAAACAATGTCATAAAGTCTATTCTTCTTAACTTCAAATAATCATAACAAGAAAAAGACTGAATAAAAAAATAGAAAAAGATTGAATACTGAAAACAAGAGCTGTCCAAAGACAGCGCGCTCGACTTTTCGAGTGTTTTGTTCATGGCAAGGCTTATCTTAAAACAAAAGTAATTTCAAGACAGGACATATTTGTTGAAAGGATTTAATTCAGTCAAATAATAATTACCAATTCATATTTGTAAAATATAAAAGTGGCATTACTCCTAAAACATTCATCCATAGTAACGTCCCATCAGGGTAAAGTGGACAATGTATCAACAAATAAGCATACCTACTTTCATCTAAATATCTATATGAAGAACTATAAATACAGTGTATTTCAATTTGAACAAAATTCAAAATTAAAGTAAAGGGGCATTACTTCAAAAAGAACATCAAGAGTTATGTTCCTATGTAGTCACCTACATGTAGTACTGATGAATAAGCATACAAACTATCATTTAAATATATCCATAAGTATTGAAAATATTTCATAATACTTTCTCCCAAATTAAAAAGTTGAAAAGGGTCACAACTCCAACAATAATTCATCAATTATTACATCCCTTTGTATTCGACCAGATGTAGTATAGATGAAAAAGTATACTAACTTTCCATCTGACAAAATATATTCAATTTGAGCAAACATAACCCTTAGAAATAATCAAAGTATAAAGGGGAAAGGGGAATAACTCGGAAAGTAATTAATCCAGAGTTATGTCCCTTTATAGTCCGATAGATGAAGAATTGAAGAATAAGCATTCCAACTTTCATTCAAAATTATTCATAGGTTCTAAATATATCCCATTAGAACAAATTTTAAACATAAATGTTAAAGTATAAAGGGTCATAACTCAAAAAAATAATTCATCTACAGTAATGTCCCTTCATAGTTGTGTAGATATAGTACCGATAATTATGTACACAAATTTAAAGTCAAATATCTTGATTAGTATTAAGGATATTACATATAGAAACAATTTTAACATTATATTTTGCTTTTATTTTAGTTTAAAAGGGCAATAACTCCAAGAATAATTCATCCACAGTTACGTCCCATCATAGTCGGTAGATATATTATGGACAAATAAGTACACAAACTTTAAGTCAAATATCTTGATCAGTATTGAAAATATTCTACGCAGAATAAAACTTTAACCTCATATTTTGCAATTTCTTAAGAATAAAAGGGCAATTACTCCAAAACTGATTCATCCACAGTTAGGTGCCTTCACAGTCATGTAGATATAGTAGTGACAAATAAGTATACAAACTTTAAGTCAAATGTCTTGATCAGTATTGATGATATTCTATACAGGAAAAACTTTAACCTCATATTTTGCATTTTTTTAAGTATAAAAGGGCAATAATTCATAAAATAATTCATCCAGAGTTATCCCCTTTTACAGAATGGTTAATATAGTCCCACTAAATAAGTATACCAACTTTCAATGAAATAACTTGGGTAGTGTTGAAGTTATAAGTGTTTCAAAAAACTTTAACCTGAAAACCAACGCCAACGCCGACGCCGACGCCGACGCCGACGCCGACGCCCAAGTGATAGCAATAGCTCTCATTTTCTTCGAAAAGTCGAGCTAAAAATTATCATACTCAAATTGTCCTCAAAAGCATTAAACATTTAGAGCTTTTTCTGTCAGGAATAACCTAATATCTAAAGATTAGTAACCAGGTGTTTTAGTCACAAAAGTATGTAAAGGAAAGTAAATTTATCATTAATAAATACCATAATGTAGTTTGACAATATAGGGATGGTTTATATCAGCCAATATATCTCTCTCCATCTTAGTTCTCTGTCTATCTCGTACTGAAATATTTATATAATATATTGTATAACATAGTGTCTACAGACAACACCCTCTCTATAAATATACATACATAAATATCAATCAATGTTATCAAGTTATAAGTGCTGTTTTATTGATATGCGAGGGTGAAAGTCCAAAATTTCTAAAATCAAGAAATTCCTGATTTCAGTAGCTTTACTCATATCATGACATACTTGCACAGCAGTATCCAAATTTTGCCAATGGACAGAGGACCTAGTCCCAGGCCCTTTTTTCCTTATATAAAAGGGGCCGTTTACAGGCGCCTTCCCCTCATGAAATTTCTTTAAAATCATGCAGTTTTCCCCAAATTTGGAGTTTAACTTGGATTTTTTATTCCCCTCAATATGAAATTGCGATAAAATTTTCCCAAATGTGCTATACAAAAAAAGGCCCCAGGCCTCTTCCCCAAACAATGAAAAAAAGCCCTGAGTCCACAAAAATAGCTCTTGGTGTAGTGACTTTTTACAATGTAAGTGGTCTGAAGGACCAACCACTTTTACAACTACTGTTTCCCAAATTCAATAGAAAACATCGAAGTAATATAAAATAACACATATACTATTAAAAAGCATTGTAATAAGAAAAAATTGGTTCAGTAAAAAACTTCATTCACAGGACCAAATGTCCAGTGCTTAACAAAGTTTTCCATTAAGACTACCTGCAAAGCAAGTTCATATCCCATTACTTGTGAGATTTTAACAATTTTTCAAGTTTTTAAATGATGTTTAAATGCAAGTTTAATGCCTTTTTACAAAATTTAACATTTTTTGTCCAATTCAAGTACAATTAAATCATTGTTTCAAGGCCGTGCCCAATTCAAGTACTTTTCAAGGCTGCATCCAATTCAGGTACTTTTCAAGGCTAAGTCAATGTTCAGGGACTTTTCAAGGCTAATTCAATGTTCAGGGACTTTTCAAGGCTAATTCAATGTTCAGGGACTTTTCAAGGCTAATTCAATGTTCAGGTACTTTTCAAGGCTAAGTCAATGTTCAGGGACTTTTCAAGGCTAAGTCAATGTTCAGGGACTTTTCAAGGCTAATTCAATGTTCAGGGACTTTTCAAGGCTAAGTCAATGTTCAGGGACTTTTCAAGGCTAAGTCAATGTTCAGGTACTTTTCAAGGCTAAGTCAATGTTTGGGGACCTTTCAAGGCCAAGTCAATGTTCAGGGACTTTTCAAGGCTAAGTCAATGTTCAGGGACTTTTCAAGAACAGTACAAACCTATGTTACCCTGCATATGATAGAAACTGCAAGATATCTGAATCAAGAAATATTGACATAAAGTCTCCAATGGTTTAACCTCAATGTATGATTGATTTTAATCTAATAACTATAGTCAGTGACTTGGCAATATACCAGATAAATAATGTTCACTCCGAGGTGACAGATGACAATTAATAAAAAATTAAGGCCACTGTTCACAGTAGATCGGATAAAGAGACGCTAACTCACTTAGCATGAGTAGTTTTACAGACAGAATGGGAATATCTATTTCTAAAATGTAGGATAGCATCTATCAGCATTTATCAGTAAAATGTTAATTCTAGAAAATTAGAAAGCGTATCCAATAGCAATATAAATTCTTGATGAGAAAATATCTCAGAATCATTATATATATGAGCCAAACCCTTCAATATAACAAAACATAGAGACAAAGAACACAGATCTGTAAAGGTGACATACATCACCATCTCTACAACATTTTTAATATCATGAACAAAAATAACCTTAAAAAAATACTACTTTTTAAAGAAAGAAAACTTAAAACACTCCTGACTGTTATCTTAAGACAGATTGATATAGTTTATACTAATTTATTTTAGTTCAATTGAGAAACAAGTTCTTACAAATTAGATTAATCACTTTTGAGTTCGCTTCCTGGTCCCGCAGTACTGAGCTAGTAGGATAAAGTTTCATGTTTAAGGAAACAATTGGGGTAGGTTTCGGATGGAACTGGAATCAACACAGAGCTAGCTATTCAATGATTTCAAGTGTGACATTGTAACAATTCGGCCCAGCCCAGTCCAGCCCCTTTATCTTAAGATACCATCAGTAATGTTTAAGGGAAAATATTGGGAAGTATTTTTTAAGTAAAATCAAAAGACTTACACTGAACTACACTCAAAGAATTTTAGCAGTGTCTTGCTGAGGACCCACAATTGTGTAAGCAAAACAATTTTCCTTTGTTTGTTGGTTTGGATTTTACGGCGCACCAACACAAAAAAGCCACAACGCACCAAAAGCAACCGAAGATACCATTAATTCAATCGATAATAATGATTTAATGTCCTATATTTTATGATAACATTTATTTCCTTTAAATAGTTAAGTACTGAATATGATGGTACCGACTCAAAAAATTCTTTAAGTGAGTTAACCTTAAAATGTTTGTCACGGATGTATTTAAGATCCTGACAGTCAAGAAGAAGGTGTTTGACATTGACATGCTCATGACATAGTATCCATTTAGGTGCTATCTCTCTTTTGAGAAGCTATCAATGTGTTAACCTGGTATGACCTATTCTACATCGCGTAATCACTATTTGATCTCGTCGATTAGCGAATATTGTTGACGAATATGAAATAAGGGTTAGCTTTATGTCATGTAACTTATTAAATACAGCATTATTCCATTGTTCGCCATTTTGACTTAATTAACGAATTGATTAAACATTTGAAGTCACTGTTTGGTAATTTGATATCTACTGGTTGAAGGTTTAAAGATTCTTTTGCTAAAATGTCTGCTTTTTCATTACCAGGTATTCCAATATGACTTGATATCCAGCAAAGGTGTACGATTTTAGATTTTAGAATATCATGTAATTTTAAATCGATATTTTTATAAGTATAATGTCTGAGCTACAATCTTTTTTTATGGCTAGTAAAACAGATAAAGAATCTGAGAAAATAATAAACTTGTTATTAATATTACTAGAAATGTATGTTAAAGCTAGATCTATTGCTTTGACTTCGGCAGTAAATATAGATGCTTTGTCAGGTAGTCGCATTCTGGCGACAAAAGAATTTCCGTATGCAGCGCAACCAACTTTGTTTCCATCTTTGGAACCGTCAGTAAATAAATGTATACAATCTTTGTATTTTTCTAAAGCTACAGTCCCATAAACATAAAAATAGCCGGGAGGGCACCGTACGGGCGCCAAGCGATCAAACTCCGCAAGGACCTGTATGAACTCTTGCGTACCTGTACAGACTGTTACGTTTTTGCCAAAGTCCGTGAGATGAACCCAGGATACACGTATCGTTTTCAAAGTCATATCGTGAACAAAATCGTGACCGAGTATGAATTAAACTTGCATATCTTCAAGTTACGTCTATGTAAGGGTGTGTTGTTTTGTGCCATGTGCATACCGTCACCTTAATACGCAAGGCTTCCCACGGTCTACGGCTGTCTGCACGTACGGGTCCGCAACAAGCCACGATTTTATGGGACTGAGGCATAAGACATTAACGAATTCAGATTTAAATGCTTCTGGGCTAGTATAAGATTTACGAAAAGTTGACAAGTCGATATTAACATCTGGTATGTTGTAGGTCCACGGAGGGACATTTTCATCTAAGTTTTGTAAAATGGATGAAGTGTTAACATTAAGCATTTCTAAGTCGTTTTTAACTCGCAGACCAAATGGTTCAATTTCCTTCCGTTTGTTGTCAAATTTATTAATGTAATTTGGTTTGAAAACAACTTTTCGCGCCGGGTTTCTTTTGTTTAAAGATATTCGAGTTGCGTATTGTAATGAAAGCTTTTGCCGACGTAATTTTAGTGAAGGCTCGTTAGCTTCAACATAAAGACTTTCAACAGGTGAAGTTTTGAAAGCACCGAGGGCAATAAGTAAGTATTGTATCACGCATTTGCAAGTTCGATTTATGTGCTGATCCGTATACTATTGATCCATAATCTAGTTTTGAACGAACAAGACATCTGTATAATTTAAGTAATGTTTGGGTATCAGATCCCCAATCAGTATGTGAAAGTACTTTAAGTAGATTCAAAGCTTTAATACATTTTGTTTTTAGCGACTCACAATGTGGTATAAAAGAGAGCTTTTTATCAAATGTAACGCCTTAAAATTTAGCTCATTTACTATAGGTATTTTAGAGCCAGAAATGTAAAGTTCAGGATCATTATGATGTTTTCTTAATTGACAAAAATGAACACATTGTGTTTTTAACTTGGAAAATTAAAAACCATTTTCTGTTGCCCACTTTTGAATTTTATCCAAATTCTGTTGTAATTGGCGTTCGATATTTCGAATATTTTTTTATCTATAACAGATAAAAAAATCGACAACATATAATGAGCAATCTGTACCAGGATTTATAACCTTAAGTACAGTAGAAGTTCATTCACTCGAACAACACCAGGTCGAATTAATTTGCCGAGTCGAACACATTGTCTGGCACCGATCAATTTCCCTCCTATATCTATATTAGTCAACCTCTGTTGGGTCGAACAGGACTGAGTCAAACTCTCGAACCAATATCTTGGTCCCGTGGTTTACAAATACACTTAAATACAATTGTCTCTCTCGAACAATAGATTTTCATACATTTTTTCACATCGGCCGTAAAATCCTGTCATTGTTTGTGACGCGTGATAATAACACGGTGTGAAAATCGCTTAACAATAGATTTGTTAATTGATTTTACTCGCTTAACAATAGATTTGTTAATTGATGTTAATTTGCCCAACACATTGTGATTAGTAAACATAATATTGCATAAAAATTGCTTAACAATAGAATTGTTTGTTGACTGCAATTTGTAGACAGGCACATATTACAAAATGTCATGGTATGATTAAAAATAAAGGATAAAACTAAGGTCTCACTAAAAATTAATAAGCGCATAAAAAACGTGTATGTTAGTTTTAATTTATAAAAACTGATAAAAAAAAGTTTGTGCAATTTCGGTAAAAAATAAGTCCAAATTAAGGATCAAAATGTTAGAACAGAATATACACACATATACAACGGCGGAAAAAAACTGGAGGACCCGGTCACATTGAACCTTTCTCTCTTACATGTAACCACATTAAAGAAATAATCAATTCATCTACTACTACTCACCTATATCGTAATCATGTTCATAAATGTAAAAATAACGCACAACAAATATGTAGTTGGCAAATTTAATTTGCAGTAATAACTAACTACGTATACATGACACATGAATGAACCGTGTGTTCGGGTTAAATACTAAACCAAGGGAGATAACAAATTTAAAAACAATTACGAAACAAGGGGAAGTAATAACGTCGTACTTGGACGAAATTCGGCCGGGTCGAACACATGGCTCTCTCGAATCCTTTTTCATGTCCCCTCGAGTTCGAGCCAGCGAACTTTTACTGTATATTATTAATTTTAAGACCAAAAAGTGTAACAGATAAAATACTGCCTTGTCAAACCTTGTGCTTGTGCGTGGCTGTCTGATAATGTTAACCCTACTTTAACTTTAAAATTTCTGTCAGACAGAAAACTAGAAATGAACATTGGCAGTCTACTGGTAAGACCGGCATCTTTTAAATCTTTGAGAATATCATATTTCCATGTTGTATTGTAAGCTTTCAAGATCGAAGAATATAGAAACTATGTGTTGTTTATTGACAAACCGGATAGAAAATTAGTTATAATACTGTTTGATTCTAAATTCCAGATAAGCTGTTTATTAACCATGGGTTCAAAGGTTCTGCAGATGCAACTTGTAAGATTTGATTTGATTTGTTGGGTTTAACGCCATAGCAACACATTTTATAGGTCATATAATGGCGGTCAGTCAACCTACTCACTCCTCCTGGAAAGGCTAAATCTCTGGATTTAGCTGTTAACCAACTACTAAGCACATACTTTCGTCAGTGACTGACAACTGCCCTACATAATTAAAAATGATTGGTAGAAGGGAGAATGGCCGTAGAAATAATTTCATGACCAAGCTCCACTAAAGTACGCCCTCCCCTGGATCAAACCCCTGACCCCTTGATCAGTAGACTTGTGTGCTACCAACTGAGCTAGCCGGGCAGCTTACAACTTGTAAAAGAAAACTTGTAGATATCAGTCAATAGTTAAGGGGGTCAGTATTGTCTTTACCCGGTTTCGGTATTGGTATAATTAAAGTTTCCTACCATGAATCTGGAATTTTACCAGATATCCATATATCATTAAAAATATCAAGTAGTTATTGTTGATTTACTAGTGGGAGGAGTTTAAAAATTGATAATAAATATCATCTGGGCCAGCAGCAGTGTCGCTGGCATGCTTTAAAGAATTGGTTAAATCGTCAATCATATAGAGTGCGTTATACTCTTCTTCGTTGTTAGAATGGAAATTAATATTATTTTTTTCGGAATTAGATATAACTTTTTTGAACTCGTCAGAATAGTGTGCAGAGGAAGAATTGTGTTCAAAAGTTTCAGCCAGTGTTGACTATATCTTTAGTTGTTTTTGCTAAGCTCGAATCTTTACGTTCCAGATGAGCAGTAGGAACTTTTTTGTGTTTATCATAAATTTAACAAACGGCTTCCCAAACCTTTTTTATAGGAGTGTTGGAGTTATTTTTGAAACATACGACTGCCATGTTTTCCATTTAGAAAATTTAAATGTTCTACGAGCTTGTGCTCGCAGGATTCTATAATTGTCTAGATTTGCAGCCGTAGGGCAAATCTGAATTTTTTAAGTGCTGCTTTTTGTTTCCGAACTGATTATCTGCTCTCATCGTCGAACCATGTTTTTTTAATTTTACTTGAATCTTTAATTGAAGTTTTTGGAATACACTCATCAGCTATCTTTGATAGAGTGGACGCAAAAAGATTTACTTTCTCCGTAGAGATGGAAAAAACTTGACACGTCAAATTGTCAGAGCATAATTTGTTAAATTGTTCCCAATTTGCTTTAGAAAATTTGTAATAAGAGCGGTTATTCAATGAAACAGAGTCATTTGAGGTTAACAACAATAGAAAGTGGTCACTACCATATTGTTCGTCTAGCACTGACCAAGTAAAATCTAAGTATAATCATGGACGTGATTATGATAGGTTTATGCAAGAAAAGCTACCTGTGGCTGGATGTAAATAAGTTGGCGACTCGTCATTCAAAAGGCAAAGTTGTACATTATCAATTAATTTTTCTGTAACGCTGCCTTTATTATTCATAGATGTACTTCCCCATATTGGATTATGGGCATAAAAATCGCCAAGTACCGGTAGAAAGAATGGTTCTGGGAGTTGTTTAGTTAAAGTTCTGGGAGTTGTTTAGTTAAATTTTCTAAGTCTTCAACAGAAATAGATAAGTTTGGACAAAGATATAAGCACACTGTAATAGGTCTGTGCAAAGTTACTTCAACAGCTACAGCTTGCAAATTAGCTTGTAATTGAATTTGTCGTTGAGGGACACTATTTGCAACCGCAATTGTTGAGCCTTCTAATGCTCTCGTGGTGTCTGGACAGGTTTTAATATAAAGAGCAGTCCTTAATTGATATTTTATCATTTGTAGATAGGAATGTTTCTTGAAGGCAGACAACTTTCGGGGAGTATTTCAATAATAAAAGAAGAAGATCGTTGTAATTAGATTTGAGACCATGACAATTCTATTGAAGTATAGTTTGATTCAGGGTTCAACAAACAGTAATAAACTTACTTGAGAAACTTAACAGGACTATGAGCCGAAGCTCGGGGAGGAGAGCTGATACCCATGTCCTCATCTTCCAACGATCAGACGTCACTCATAAGGGCGTCAAATTGATTGGAGGACGGGACAGGGACCCTCTCTGCCTTCTTGACCCTGTCGGTCAAGACAATCTTCTTTTTGGGTGATTGCCTCTGAATCACCCGCTCAGGAGACAGAGAAGCCTGTGAGACACGCCTCTGAGATACAGATGAGGTACATGTAGATGTTGATGTCTGTGAACTTGTACTTGCTTTAGATGTATTACGTGAAAGGATAGGAGACGGTTTCTGTACCGGAATGATTTCCAAAGGAGAACACTTACATAAGTTGACCTGCACTGCAGAATCAACCATCTGAACTGGTTTAGATACAGCAGCTGAATATGAATTATTCTTGGTAATCTGATTTTCAACAAGCTTGTGTGCATCAGGGAAGGATAAACTTTGTGTATATTTAACATGGAGAACTTCTTTTTCCGTCTTCCAGACAGAGCAAGAACAGGAGGTTGCAAAATGATTACCTCCACAGTTTGAACATTTGGCATCAAGAGAACAGTTTTCAAGTGGACCATCATGAGAAATACTACATTTACGACATACATGTTCTCTAGTACATCTAGATTCATGATGCCCGTATTTAAAGCATTTGTAGCACTGCATCGGGTTGGGAATGAACATCTCAACGTGGACGTTGAGATACCCTACCCGAAGGGAAGATGAAAGAATTGAGTTGTCACAATGTAAGTGTGTGCAGGTACACATTTACCGTCTTTTGTGGTTAATATGCGTTTTGCGTTCGATACACATTGAGATTTTAGCTCTTTTGCAATGTCTGCCTCTGACATGTCTGCTAGGTCAGGGCAGCGAATAATGCCTTTACAAGAATCAGCCTTTTGTGAACTGTACAAAACGCTGGAATGCCATAGAATGACTTTAGTTTTAACAGATTTTCTGCTTGTTGCCTTCTACTAACCTCAATCAAGAGTTCGCCATTACAAAGCTTCTTGACCAATTTTGGTATACCAATTGCAGATGATATGGTCTTTTCAATAATAAAAGGATTTAGCTGGGACAACTTTTCATCTTCCATCGCTTCTAATATGAGGAAGCATAGAAAGGATGACTTAAATTTTCACTTGAAATGTTATTGGGCTATTCATCAGACTTACATTTTTTAGAAGTAGTTAAAGGATCCATGGTTGAGTTAATAATGATTCACCACTCAGGTTTCCCAGCCACCTCGGACTCCAACAAGGGGAAGTGCAATGAAGGCGGGTATCCAGCCTCCGCACTACAAGGTACCTGAGAGATACACTAAGTCTTGCATACAATTGCAAATGATTACAATCAACACCATTGGCCCATGAGCCACCACCTTCTTGAAGAGGTGTGTTGAACGTATAAACTTGAAAGAAAAGTACTGCATATTTAGTAGACACACGTAAATTTCAATGTAGAACACACATGTTTTAAAAATAGAAGGTATGCTAATAGCGATGGTAACTTTTGGAGGTGTGTACATCCAGGAGTACATGTACTTACATAAATAGATTAACTTTTGCAAGTATTCAAGGGCTAGGCATGACCAGCTGTTTAGAGAATGATTTTTTAGACAATGTCAAAGATTATCACATTAGCTCTAATAAAACTTGGACTCATGATTTTGACATCACTTGCTTAAAAAAAATCACTTGACCAAGTCGGGCCCACTTGGACACCCGTCTACCCTGAATCAGAGGCCAAAGTAGTGTGTTGGGAAGACTGAGATCCCTAGGTCTCCCTCAACTACCAGGGTCCTCCTTTCCCGGTTACGGGACGCTACCCACGGCAAACAGGCAGTTTTGGTGTTGGCCATATGCCCATCATGCAGGCGCAAATAGCACCTACATAATGGGCACATGCTTCTCCTAACCACCAGGTTCCCAAAAAAGAGGCATTTTTCCTTCATTTCTATTCATGTTTAATTCTCATTATGTATATATTTTTGTATCAAAGACATTTAAATGTCACATTCACAAATAAACTGTACTTGTATTCTCATTATATCAAATAATACATAATTAGGAGTGGGCTTTGCCAAGTGTTTAAGATTTTAGACTTGTTATCATTAGATAGCCAGCTCCATGTTGGTACAAATCCCATTCAAAACCCTTGTTTCCTTGAGCAATAAAATTTATCGGTCTAGCTCAGAACAAGGGGAACCAGGAAGCTAAATCGAAAGTGATTAATCTAAGTTGTATGAACTTGTTTGACAATCAATCTAAAAAAAATTAGTAAACCAATATATAATTAAAAAAACAACAAACAATCAAAACTAACCTTTCAATGTGGCTTTCTTTAACACTTTCATAGCAAACAATGTTCCAGCATCCTTTCCTGTGATCTTTCTAACCAGAAATACCTTTAAATATACAATTTGTTTACAATGATAGTTTGGTCATGCAGTTTCTTTTCTTTCTTAGTGTCTTTTAGTTGTAAATTCTACCTGTATCAGTTATATTGTCGTTATTTTGTCAAAGCATGAGTACACTGTCACATCTACATTGCGTTTTATAATTAATAGACTGACTCAATTTTTATAATAAAAACTGTTCTTACCGACAAACATCTATGTTTATTTGTTTAAAAATACTTTATAGCATTACACTCGTATATTTTGTTTGTAAACCAACACCATAAGACTCAATACTGTCTACTGGTAAACAAAAATATTTATTTAATTACAACACAATATTTTATTGACATTGTTCTGGTACAAAAATATTCAGTATGAATGTCACTTGTGGGGCGATTTTTTTTATCTAACTCTTGATGACGTATTCATAAGTATTTTTCTACTAAACGTTTAGCAATTCAAATAGCACCATTACATTACAAATTGCCGAGCTTGCATTAAAATATTTCGGATACAAGTGTACTCACGGGCTGGGACCAGTAACACAATAAACCAGGAAAGATTATGTCTCAATCCGGAAAAGTCATTCTCGTGCACCGAGGAGATCGAGATTCTCGATCTTATAGTCTCAGGGTACTAGAATGAGAGAAAGCTGATACGCTCATACTCTTACAAAACATACTTATTAAAACCATACATCGATATACAAGTATTATTAGTATTTAAAGTACAGTAAAACCTGTCATATGTGACTTTCTGGTGGACCGTGTTGTTAAATCCAGGTTTAAGTCAAAATAACAGCGTGTCACCAATATTGCACATTTCAGCCAAATAAGTGAAACCCCCACTGAGTATGGTCATTTAACAGTTAAAAACATGATATTACATGACATAATTCTCCTGATTCTCTATCAACTTTAAAGTTTGTGCCCTTGAAGAGTAATAAATAAAAAAAACTTAGACACTTAATAAGTTCTATTACTCAATTTGATTTAAATTAATTGATTTGAAAGTTGCCTTTAGCGATAAAACCGTAGTAAATGGATTTTTTTGTTAAAAAAAAATAACCAGTTTCATGTTTAAGTGCATTTCACAATAGTTAAGTCAAATTATTTCTCATTGGGCGAAGTTTATCGTGCACGAAAGTTAACCGGAAGCAAGTGCGATGAAGCCATAATCGATAACGCATCTTGCGTAGCAACCACAAAATGGCCGTGACGCCAAACAAGAAAGTTAAACACAGTTGCACTTTCCAATAATCTTGCCTATTAGATAAAGAATTTAAGACTGGCCCTTATCAAGACTTAAAAAATGCAATTTTTATTTCTGATCTTCGACGCACATATATTTCAACGCCATCTTTGTTTTGATCATACTAGTGGCGAATGAAATCTCGTACGATGTCACTGATAGCGTGGCTACTCTTTGCAATTAAGATGAATGTGCTTTATGTTTAAAATGTTTAAAAAAGAGATGCACTAATACAAATATCAAAGTTTACTTCTTTTGTGGTTAATTTTCCATTATTTTACCAATGCAAAATTGTCCAACATCTTTGCATGTCCATTTTTTACAATTATAAGCATGGGAATATTTTTCATTCTCAGTCGATTAAACACACATCTATTTTTAGAAACCATGCAATACGCATGCGAAAAAAAATGTGTTACAAGGTAAAACAAGAGCACCGCTAGGCGGATCATTATATGCCTGAAAGTGTTGGTTTTTTTTATTTAAAATGAAGCATTTGTAAGACATGAGAATATTTCATATGAATAACTTATTTTGAATAATTGTGAAAAACAAAGTAGAAAAAAACAAAACTGTTTTCAGTTTTAAGGTAATAGAGACCTTGACCTTTGACCTTGTGACCCCACAATCAATAGGGGTCTTCTACCCAATATGGACAATCATCGTGTGAAGTTTGAATATTGTGGACCAAATGGAACTTACGTTATGCTCCGGAAACTGTTTTCAGTTTTAAGGTAATAGTGACCTTGACCTTTGACCTTGTGACCCCAAAATCAATAGGGGTCTTCTACCCAATATGGACAATCATCCTATGAAGTTTGAATATTGTGGGCCAAATGGAACTTAAGTTATGCTCCGGAAACCAAATTGCTAACAGACGGACGGACGGACGCCAGGGGGTACAACATAATATGCCCGAAATTCTTTCGGGCATATAAAAATCACCCTTTAGTAAGCTGTACTCGTTATATTGTCCATGAACGCTAATCAGATTTTAATTGCTTGACCGTCATATGTATGTTCATTTGATTCCATGCTTTGAAATATTATGTTATTCAAAATTTTACTTTATTAAAGCCATATATTTCTTTAGACAAGGGAGATGTAGATTATACAAAAATTTGAAAATTTACTTAATTATCTTGTAGAATGTAGAGGTAATTATTTTGTTACCTGATTTTGATATGTACCGGGTTTGATTTTTCAGAAGGAAAAAAAATATTGACATGCTATTTTTTGCATTTGTCTAAAAAATAGTACTCAGATATTTTTGCATCATGTAACAGACTGAGTGCTCGCCGTAATAATTTTGCTTTGTCCATGTATCATTACAGTTGATCTTTTAGTAATCGCCGACTTTGAGAGCAGACCAATCATAATTCGTCACTTCTTATGATTTTAAACAAACATGGATACTGCCACGGCCCATAAATTACAATCAAAATTTAACCATTTTCGACGAGTGTTAAGTCCTTGAAAACATTCAAATTGCACAAAAGGAATGAAATCATTAATTTTTAGTTGTAATTTGCTGTCTTCTCTTTGAAATCACATGATATACATGTTTTGTTGCTTAAGTGCGTCAGAACTAATGACACCAGGATATGCATCAACATTTATATAATTCTGGACTCATCACATTTGAATTGGGACTCAATATATTTTACACCACTGAGTCCCGGGGACTTGGTGAAATTTGGAAAAATCGCGAACACTGAATAAGGAACATATATTTAAAGTTTGAAGTGAATACCTAAAGAAATAAAATAGGTGCAGTAATAAATAACAAATATTTTTTTAAAGAAAAAATTTCTAAGTTCAAGGGGGAACAATTCTGAAAAAATGTATTTAGAGTTATGAACATTGTCACATGAGATGAGGTTGATAATAAGGAACATACATTTTAATTTTGAAGTCAATACCTAAAGAAATAAAACAGTTGCATTAAAAACAACCACTGTTTTTAAAAAAACCACTAAGTTCAAGGGGAGATAATTCTGAAAAATGTATTTGGAGTTATGAACCTTGTCACATGAGATGTGGTTGATAATAAGGAACATATATCTAAAGTTTGAAGTTGATACCTTAAAAAATAAAAAGTTATAGTAAAAAATATTTTACTGCACAAAAACTTAAATCATAAATATGGAAGCAGACACTGACGCCGACGCTAGGGCAAGTAGGAAAGCTCTCCATTTACTTCGTAAAGTCGAGCTAAAAATGTTTGTTTGCAGTAACCCGACCCAGAATTTTCAAGGTGGGTGGGAAGTTCGATTTGTTTTTCAATTTTATTTTTGTAAGAACAGTACATCTAGACAATAATTTTTTTTTTAAATGGGACTTATGCTTAAACTTATCGTTTCCTGGAGCACTCTCTTAGCAACCAAAGTTAGCTGTAAATCCCTCTGTATTGTATCCCTAAATAATAGTAAGATTTTTGATAATATGCTGTCCTGAACTTCAAACATATGGAAAACATTTATCTAATAATTTACAAGCAAATATAGTATACTAAACACACAATTGTAGTCTTACCTTTCCAAATGAACCTTGTCCCAATACTTTAAGTAGTTCAAAGTTAGAAGGGTCAACTCTTTCACCATCTTTACCTCCTAAAGTATCACTTCCTATTTCTATCTCTTTATCTGTATCATCTTCATTCTATACAGAGGAAAAACAATCATATAATAGTATATAATAACTTCATTTTATGAAGCAACTCAGTTGGAAAGCCAAGTCTTCTCTAAGAGCCTTCAAAATAAGCTATAGTTATCAACTTATCATACCGCAGTGTTCAAAATTAGCAGTAGCCTGACACCTGGAGCTTGCCATTTTTTAGTTGGCCATGCCAATTTTTCGTCAAATTTTGCCAATAGTCATGGCAACATAGCATGAAAATTAGTGCTGTAACGATTTACTGATGCATCTTGAGATTGAATTCGCGACTGTCCGATACGGGTGTATCGAATCGCGTCCTAAAAAATTGCAATTCAGAAGGCCCTTTACAAGAAATCAATCAAAAACAAAATATACTATATATCTATAGCATTTAACTTGCAAGTGCAATCTTTACTGATGTTTATCAAATTAAAACGCAGCAAATTACCAGTGTTTACATTTTGAGCTTTCAGGGTGCTGTCAAACGTACGGAGCTAGTATGCCTGAAGTTGCGCATTAATATTTTTATCAGTTTAATGACTTCTGGTCAATGATATATTTATCTGTAAGAAAATAATGTAATTGTAAATAATTCTGAAATGTTTTTGATAATTAAAAGTGAAAAAGACTCCATTTTTATAATATTAAAATTTCGAATATTCGGTTATATAATGACAGCTATCTCTCCACTTCACTGACTTGCTTGACGAAGTAAGCGAATATGGCAGACAATCTGCCTTATAGGAATGCACAAGCAAAATAAACGTCCAAAGTTTGGACTATTCTCAATAGTCATTGAACAAAGATAATATTTGTTTTGATGATTTTATTTTGTGCCAAATAAAGGTAATAAATAACTTTTTTAATTTTATGATTGTTAGATAAAAATATCATAATTTGTCAATGCATTCATACCAAATTTACAATTTACTTCGCATCGCGGTTAGTGTCTTTATCGCGAGGCATATATCGTGATACGTATCGTATCGCTACCTTGGCCAAGATGCGCAGCCCTAATGAAAATGATGGCGCACATATAGATAAAGAAAAATGTTTGTGGCATTGGTATAAAAAATGGAGTAACATTTATGGTTTACTTATTTATATGAACACCAGGCCTCCTAGCAGGCCAAAACAAAAATTAAGGTTTTTATAAAGGCTCCAATGTATGAAAATAAAGGCCTTTTAGTGTAAAATATGAAAAAATAAAGAGTAAATAAAGGCTATTTTCATCGAAGTTCTCATTTCTTTATTAAACCCACAGTCATACCAAAGTCATTTTTTGATGTTATATACTGTTTGAATTATGCAATATAATACATACCTAATTTAATGTCTATACCTATTTTCTCTGCATATTTATATCATACATAGCTCCTTTTTACAGTGTAGGGAAAATGCAGAAAAAAATCCATTACTTGCTTTAAGCTAGCACGGCAACCAGTCAGAGCAAATATAAAGGTTTTGAGTGAGAATTACAGGCTATTTTGGCGTTTTAAAGGTTTTCTGGGGAAATGTAAAGGTTTTAAAGGTTTGCTCTGAAATTAAAGGTTTTTAAAGGTTTTAAAGGTTTCACTAGGAGGCCTGTAACACACAATATTTTACACATTCGCAGCCCCCCCCCCCCAATACATTCTCCTTTATGAGCATTTCACAGTGAACCAGGTTAACTTAACCTAATTGCTTTATGTCACAGAATACATAGTTTTGATAGAAGTCAAATGCATTAATAACCAAGAAAGGTAGTAAGTCAATCAGGTTAACTATAATATTTTATCTGACAAGGGCAAGTATCAGTCCACTGTATTGTCTGTGATTGTAATGGGGAACAACAAGGAGGAATATAAATTTAAAGACTCCGTAGAGACAAACTTAATCATATATTATTTTCCTGTAAAAACCAATTAATGTCCTCACAGATGCCCCAATTAACTGCAACAAGACATTTAAGTCTGGACTCATAGTCACTTAGTATGTCATACAATGAAAGCAATATCATCAGATACAATTTTCATAATCACCTTGAGGAAACCATTTTATGATATAAATAGATATTCAACCTCTTTCCTTCATTACATTAAGTACCTATATTTCAATTAAGCTAATTTAGAAATATATTGATTGTTGTCATAATTTTCCAAGAAATAATGATTCAAAATCAGAGAATTTTACAATTTATACATTCATTTTTAAATCTATTGCGCTCAATATTTCAGAAACTTAACTTTTTCTAATTATGGCTTTCAAAGATTCAACCTAAAGACTTATCAGCATAGATGAAAATACAATATAAGTGAAAATGGCAATAGGATAAAATTCTGCAGTTTTTTAAATATACACTGGAACCTCGCTGAAAGACCACCCCATTTCAAGGACCACCCAGCTAAAAAGACCGATTTTGAAAAGAACTTAATTTTTTGTTCATTATTCAATGGTCTCTAACCCGAAATTAGGACCATTCCGCTTGAGCGGAAAATATTTCATTTTTGGTTTTCCTTTAATTAGCATAAAGGTCTAGTATAAAGTATTGACATATCTACCTGTGACGACTTTAACATTAATGGAACTGATGAATATTTTTTATGAATTGGCATTGAGTTAGATACGAAAAGAAGATATGTTTTGGCATCATTAATATTAATTTTTGTTTCAATCTTAACTTTTTCTTATTTTGTGCCGCATTTTTGCTCTTATCCTTTGTTGACCGCCTTTTCCCTCTATATTTATATCGTCTGTCTAACGCATCTGCCTTTTATAGACTGCACCTCTTATTAGAACGGGTGTTACGGGAATTTATTCAATCCAGAAAAGTAAACAAACATGGGTGAGTTCATCACAGTGAAAAATCCCAAGGGAAAGTCTGATGTTGGGAAGCATTTTGGCAAGTTGAGTCTTAAATGTTTGCAATAGCTTAAAGCTTTCACAATGTATAATTGTGATGAATCTTCATATAGTCAGTAAAATACAAGCATGGGTGCTGAAAAAAGCTTATGTTCTAAACTCCCAATAATGCAATATATTGCAATACAAAATTTCCAGCAATACCCATCCCTACTAACCAGACACCATCATCTATGATTATGCAACCTAGGTAAAAGGCAGCTGTTAATTTCTTTTAAAATCTAAGCCAATTCTGAATATGGTTAATGTTACAAATTACTTTAACAGATTTGTTTAATATTACATAACATGCAATTGGAAGCCATTAGATAAAACATGCAAGCATTTTATTGCAGCTGGTCTCAGATGGTATATTATGCCATATTATTTTATGACTAAGACTTTTGAAAGAAACACAGTTTCTGTAATAATAATAAATAATAAGACAGATCAATTATAGTGGCCAATTCCTGAGAAAACATTTTCAATTTGTCGCTAAATGTAACAAGAGCTCTGCTGGTAGGGGCATTATACGCCCGTGTGCTGTCCATGCTGTGTTCAGTCCCATATGAAGTAGGTACAGACTTGGGGAGTTATCACCGGCACAACGTTTCCAATATGAACTTCCAGTGACCTTGACCTTTGACACTAGGGCCTCAGAACCAATAAAGCACATTCCTGACTTGGGCTATCCACACAAAAAAATTGG
Organism: Mactra quadrangularis; assembly: GCA_025267735.1. Taxonomy (NCBI): domain Eukaryota; kingdom Metazoa; phylum Mollusca; class Bivalvia; order Venerida; family Mactridae; genus Mactra; species Mactra quadrangularis. Next base: position 52,374,228 of record CM046309.1, on the reverse strand, counting down.
TGAACCTGGGTGAAGCTGTTGTTGAGTTATAGACCCAACAAAGTTTTCTATATGATGTCCAAGTGACCTTGACCTTTGACCCCTGGGCCACAGATTCAATAGGGCACATGATACACATTTACAATTTGGTAAACCTTAGTAGATCAGTTGTTGAGTTATCATCTAGACAATGTTTATCCATATTAAGTCTCAGCGACATTGACCTTGACCTTGACCCTGGAACCTCAAAACCAAAAGAGCACACCCTTTACACAAAAGCTATCCACACATAAAATTAAGTGAATATGCTGTCCAGTTATTGTCTGAACAATATTTTCCAATATAGTCCTAGTGACCTTGACCTTTGACACCAGAGCTCTAGAACCAGAAGGGCACACACTTTACACAAAGGCTATCTTCACAAGAAATTTAGTGAACCTAGGTGAAGTGGCTGTAGAGTTATTGTCCGGACAAAGTTTTCATATCTCATTTCCCCATAACCTTGACCTTTGACCCTGGGGTCTTAAAATAACTAGGGCACACCCTCTACCACAGGGATATCCACAGATAAAATTTGGTGAACCTATGGTCAGACGTTGTTGAGTTATCGTCCGGACAAAGGCTTTTCATATATTAAGTGGCAGTGACCTTGACCTTTGACCCTAGGGTCTCAAAATCATTAAGACAAACCTTCTACCCAAGGGTTATCCACACATAAAATTTGGAGAACCTTAGTGAATCAGTTGTCAAGTTATCGTCCGAACAAAGGCTTTTCATATATTAAGTTCCAATGGCCTTGACCTTTAACCATGGGTTCTCAAAACCAATGGTGCACATCCTTGGCCCAAGGGCTATCCACACATAAAATTTGGTGAATCTGTGTAGTCTGCGTCGAGTTATCGTCCAAACAAAGTTTTCATACTTTCAACTTCAATAGAGAACACCCTCTACCTAAGGGCTATCCACACATTAAATTTGGAGAACCTAAGTGAATCCTTTGTTAAGTTATCGTCTGGACAAAAGTTTTTTCATATATTAAGTCCCAGTGTCCTTGGCCTTTGACCCTGGGGTCTCAAAACCAAGAGGGCACATCATTAACCCAAGGGCTATCTACACATAAAATTTGGTGAACCTAGGTACAGTCTGTATTGAGTTATTATCCGGACAAGGTTTTCTTATTTCAAGTCCCAGTGAGTATGAGTTTAAAATACAACCCCTATATGGGTTTAATTGATCAAGGTGTATTACATATGCATAATGAACTGATCATAATCAGTGTCATTATGTTGATTTTACACACCGCTTCCTTTGTTTAACATGGGTTAATATATTTCAGAACCACCTACAGCTCGTTTAGGATAACTTGAGACAAAATAGAACGATACCATTTTTATACACAGGTGGATTTATGTTTAGTCCACGTAATTATCAACTATTATCAGTGTGTTTTTGATGTATTAAATTTCATGCGAAAACACACGTTCCACGCATTAAGACTTGGTTAATACTATTACACAAAATCAGCTGACCTCCCTGTTTTATGTAATACCTGCGTCCTAAATATGTAAACAAACTGAGTCGTTTGTCTCAAGTTATCCTAAATGAGCTATAGTAAAACAAAAGATTTCACGTGAGCGACTTGTTCTTTTTCATGTGAGCTAGTTGATATTTAGTAATCAACCCGGCCATGTGAAAAAATTTAACCTGACCTAGTGAAATTTTAATTCTTGTATTTAATGGAATGCAGTCTTCGTGTAAATTTAGAATTTAAAATAAGCAAACAGTTTAATTTTAAAATATTGTCTCCACTAGAAAACTTATTGTATTTCCATGAAATGTTTATTACAAAACTTAAATCAATTTGAAAATATGTACAGAACTGTTCCTTTCCAGGGCAAAGTTAAATTTGCCAATTTTTCAGGACGTGATTTTTCTTTCATTTAATGTTTTACTACACGATTTCTGGGGAAATCACACGAAAATCTCGCCAAAATCTTGCTGTCCAAAATGATTCCTGCATGGCTTTATAAACAGGCTTGACCATTGACACACATCATAAACTTATGATGGTGAAACTTGACCCTCACAGCAGGGACTCTAATAGTTTTAAATCATGGAAAATAACCAAAGAGAGGTAAATTTCTCAACTGAGTTTGAAAGGCTTAAAACAGTAGTTATAAAATAAATGTGCTTATGAAATTAAGCTAGTTCACTTTTAAAGTGCATTATCAATTGTTTCATTTTCATCCACAGATATTTAGTTCAAAATTTGGTCAATTGGACTCACCCGTTTAATTTGGGACTCATCAATTTATAGCTCAGCGAGTCCTGGGACCCATAATAATAAAACAGTAATAAAATCATGTTTTAAGAAGAAAACATTATTTACCTGGTCATCCACTAACATATCCTCTTGAGAGCCCTGCAAGAAAAAACATCAAAATTACTATCATACTGATTGTTGTATAATAGGCTAGCAGGGTTCAACACTTACTGTTTTTGCTAGGGATCCAGACAGAATCCCTCAGTAGTTATTCAGAGATTCTCCTTAATGTTGGCGATTCCTCGAATAAAAGACAAAGATTTTTGATACAGATTAGCAATCACAAATTGTGATGGGAACTCAAATTTATGTTAGAACAGGGCAATTTGAAGGGGTCCTAATGGAATCCCTAGCTAAACATCACTGGTATTCCTCCCAAGTTTTTGGGATCCTCAGAATCCCAGGACATTGTTAGAGTTGAACCCTGGACTAGTAGGGCTCAATACCCAGCCCTTTTCACTTCTCCCTGCCTTATCTGCACCTCCCTATGCAGAAATCAAGATGTTACAAGCTATACTTTAAGTCATGCATACAACATATCAACCCAATCCCTCCTGCCTGCCCTGAGCTTTCTTGAGTTCTAAAATAATCAATACTGTACAAGAAAAAATCACAGACATTAACAAGACATATTCTTAAAATAAACAAGTAACCATCACAACAATCATGAAGATAATTATGTATACAATTGATAGAATCCAACTGTTCATGACAGCTATACTCATTTTTAACAGTCCATGATGGCACAAGGAGTGATAGAAGGGGATAGTCTCACATTATTACAAGTATCTTAGGTACTGGTAAAAGACTCCATTTCAGCAGATTTGACATGACAGCTACCTTACATGACTTGACGAACAGCTGTTAACAGCATTAAATCCATTTTAGAAAAAGCAACAAAGCTTTTCACAAGTTTAATTTTAATATAAGTCCCAAGCTTCTGGCTGACCAAATATTGAAAATAAACTAAACTTGCAGTAACAACAACTGTAAAGATCACAATGGGAACAATTGACAGTAAATTGTTCATGAACAATCTTTCTACTTGTGATTTTAAGTCTTTTTAAATTTTGTATATATTGGCAATAATATATCATAATACCATATTGTTCCCAATAAACGCCTCTGCTCTAATAATTCCCCCCCTTTCAAAAAGTGAAAAACACAACGGAAATACACACTGCTTGTGATTTTATACATCGGTCGGTTTGCCAACTATGACAGAAACTATAACTTATATGCCGTTATATAAAATCTCTGGCAGAAAATATGGGACTCCAACTTTTGGCTGTGGGACTACTTTTCTCAGTACAGAGTCCTGGACTCCTACTAGTGAAATCCTAGTGAGAACCCTGAAATCTTAGTAATTGAAGTTATTGCATAAATCTATGGACAAAATATGAAGTATAGTTAGACCCCTGAAAATTTTGACTGAAGGGGTCATTGACCCTTGAGTTTGAAAGTCTAGTTCAAGCCCTGATGACATCAGCGAGATACATTCAGACAGTCATGTACGCACTACCGTGTTTACTAAATTCTGAAACTCTACCGTACTTATAACCATCATTATTTGTTTATATGCATGAACTTGTTTTAGACTTAAATTAATCAGCCATTATTAAGCAAAACCTGACTGGACAGCATAAAATTTTATTAATGGAAGAAAGAAAAATTGCCGATTTATGTTTATTAGGAACAATACGGTATATGAATGTCTCACATTAAAAAAAATATAACTTTAAAGTTGTTTTGTTTCTGTTAGATATAATGCCATAGCATCACTTTGTATATGTCATATCACAGTGGTCAGTCGAGCTACTCACAATTCCTGGAAAGAATAAATCTCTCTGGATTTAGCTGTTAACCAGTTTTAATAATAGGAGCATACTTCTGTCAGTGACGGACAACTGCCCTACATGATTGAGAATCAGTGGAAGGAGGGAGAATGGAAGTAGTTATTTCATGACTAAACTCAACTAAAGTATGCCTGGAAATCGAACCCACAATCCTCAATCAGTAGACTTGCATACTACCAACTGAGCTAGCCAGGCTTCTAACTATAAGTAAATATACATTCAGAACTCTCCAGTGGTTTTCTATGCAAACATACTGCAGACATAATAAGGTAAAATGTAAAGTCTTAGCACTAGTAGTAATGTTGAACTTCATTAAATGTGAGTTTGAAGAAATGTAGTGTAATTTACACAGAAATATGTATATTGAAACAGTTTGCTTTAAAATGAAACAAGTAAATCTGTGAGCTAATGCTCACTAGTGATACCCCCGCAAAAATCTAAAAATATGCGACAAACAGGAAGTAGATGAGCAAGGAGCATGAAATCGCTTTACACCACATGGGACTATGGGATGAAGCAATATGCAAAGAATTAGGCTGCTGCATGTTATAGTTGCTGAGAAAACTGCAACGGAAATTTTGTAACAGACGGACGGACGCACGGACAAGGGTAAAACAGTATACCCCCCTCTTCTTCGAAGCGGGGGTATAATAATTTGAAAATGTGCTTAATAATAGAGTAATCTGAGTATGTAGGCAATCTGTAAAAAAATGACAGTTCCACTTAAACATTGGCAGTCAGAAAACAAGAAAGTTTGTAGCTAGTCTGCTAGCAGTCAAGTTACAGGTTAATATTAACTTGGCATATCAGTGTACAAACAATAACAGTACTGTTGGCACTAAGTTATTCTAGTGGCCATATTATATTGTCTTCCTGCCGCCAATTCTGAGGTGGGGGGAAAATCCCGGGATCTGGGACCCAGGATCGTATTGAATATATAGACACTTTATTTTATATTGTATGTAATGACTGATTTGTTGATTTAAAATTTAGATTTAAATACATTTAGAACTTTTCATTAACAAACGTGAAATGTGAAAATTACATTGAAAGATACCGGTAGATCCATTTTTATTTTGGTATTTTTTTCTCCTTTTTTCATAACTACAAATCAAACTTATTAAAAAATCATCCATACTAGATACTACATTTTGAGCGAAAATAAAAGTTAACCTTTTTATTGTTTAAACGTTTTGTGTGGCTTCTTTGAATAAGTTTGATTTGTAGTTATGAAAAATGAGAAAAAAAATACCCCTAAAATATATCTTTTCATGTATTTTTTTCACATTTCAAGTTTGTTAATAAATAAGTCTAAATACAGTTGTCGCCAGTAACGGATCACTTCAATAACAAAGACGGATTTCTTCAGATTTATGAAAGATATTCAATATGTTTATATATATTTGTAATTGTTATTAGTACCTCTAGTTAATAAATGCAACAATAACCAAAAAGTATTTCTGTTGAAAACTATTTCGTTTCACTTTCAACCATCGCTGATTACCCAATAGCAGATCAACTTCTCCTAAGAATCACGTGACATTGGAATGTAGGGACTTCCTCAAAACAGACAATATTTACAGGAAACAACTGTTTTTATAAAAACTAACTTACACATCAACATTTGGCATAAACACATAACAAAAATCTTATTTTTAATCATTTACAGACCTGCCAACTCTCCCGAATTTTCCGGGATACTCTTGGATTTAAGTCAACTTTTTCAACTCCCGCAATAATAGCAGAATCTTCCAAATTATGTTGTTTTTTTTCGAAATTTTAGGTGAAGGTCGAATTTTCCATTCATTTCGTGGTTATTTTGTCCATTCAAAAACCATATCAATCCGGTAAAAACTGGATTGCTGGTACTGCAGATTACGTATGTGCAAATACAAACTGGGTAACCAGCAGGGTTTATTCGAGGACGCAGGATACACACTAATATTTCAAAAATGGCGCGCATTTTCGGCACATACACTCTTTAAAAATGGAGAATACCATAGTGAAATCCACTCAAAATAATCGTCAAAACACGCTATTTTGATATCATTTTACCACTAAATACTGTTATTATTCAGTTAAGCATTCTATTCTGTGAAAACGAAACTCCTTCAATCATTTAGATGCATGTCATATATTATCGCGACCCACGCTATCGCAAATTGTCGTGAATTATACGTTAATATTTTTAATAATCTTATAATTTCTTTTATTTATTCTTCTTAATTTAGCAAGCAATGCTTCAGGAAACAACAAATTCAAACAAATGTTCCCATTTTCATGCATTTATGCAGATGAAACAATGCCAAGAATGACGGACATATATGTACCGGTAAAATTTGAGCATGTGCAGGGTTTCCTTTATTTGAAATATTCATGTTTGCCACTGGCATCCCTGTTGAAGGTGTATGATCAATCAGGAGTAGGGCCTACAAAAATTTTGAGTTAGATAATAACATAACTTAAAAAAAGATGTTTTCAGTGTCCCGTTTATTGAACCTTCCGATGCGGCAAGTTCCAGTCATGTGAACTATAAAAAATTGCAATTTCATGTTACCTGTCAATTTTCAGAGGTATGGTCAAAATTTATTGATTTCTGGAATAAACACTGACCCAGCAATAAAATTGATAGTTAAAAAAAATAGCTTTTCAAATTATCAAGTCACAGTTATCAACAATCATACATTGTTTTTGTAATTATATTTTAATAAGTATATATATACATAGTACAAGTCAAATGTTAAGTGGCTTAAACTAGTTGGACTATGTAAATTTTTTATAAAATTTTATGTCTTGAAAATGTCTGTTAAAAAGTAATGGCAAAATATGTGTAGCGAATATGGAAATATATGTCCCGAATAGCGAAAAGTGTGTCGTGAACAAATCTCCCTCATTGGGATCTGCAAAAGTTGGCAGGTCTGCATGTAATAAAAGATAGGTTTTGTCCTTCTGTTTTGCTAATAAGACATGTGTTTGAGATTTAAGCAAATTGTCTACATTGTAACATTTTTAATTCTCTTTCATATGTTCCAAACTTTTGTCCCCATTTACATTATTCAAACATAACTTAAGTTTATTAAAACATACATCACTATAAAAAACTGAAAATATGTTATTACAGGGTAAAACAATGCAACCGCGACACACATGATCCTTTACTGGTGACCAAACATAGGCATGCATTGGTGCTTACAACAATGTCAAACAAAACAAAAAGTAATTGGTTTTGTTTTTAATATGATACATGATAACATAACTTTGTTATGGTATAAAACTTCTGGAAATAATTACCAAGACAATTTACTGTTTCACGTAGAGTGACAATTGTGTACACGTTGGATACCTGCTTATAATCATAACATCATAGGAGAGTAAATAGGTAATTTTATTAAGTAAACAAAGGGTGTTTCTTTCTGCAATAGATGGCTTTAATCATCAGTAATATTTATATATGTATATACCCAATTCTGATTTCCCACGTATGTCTGTGTAAAAAATGTTGCTGTTCTCTAATTAGCAAATGTAGTCATTTAGCTTAACAAGTAATGCCACACAAAAAATATAAAGATCTTTTTATAAATATATAATATTTTATAGCCACAACTTTTCAAGAATTGATATAACATTTGATTAATCTTTTGGTACTGAATTCCAAAATTCAGTAGATCTCTCTCATGTTTACTATTTGGTTATTGACTTCACCGACATGCCATCAATTCATGCACAACTGTTTGTCAAACAGAGTTTCAATAGAATACAAATGACAGTCATACAACCAATATTTAAACGTTTTGTAGGTGGGGGCCATGGCATGAGAAACCTGTCACTTCATAGCGGAAACGGTATCCAGTTGTGAGATTGGTAGAGTACGAACTATGCAAATGCAGCCATGTACGTAAACACAACTTATCTCGACTGACAGCGAGTAATTATTCATCATGATTTCAAATCAGAAAAATAAAAAGGTACAAAGTATTAAATGATCCAATAACATATAATCTAGCGAAACTGGTTTAGAAAAGCACCTGCTAAAATTATGAATGAAAAATGTAAGAAGCAATTAGCTACTTGACCTCGTCGTTAGAAACGTCCATGGGCCTCCATGGGTCCGCAAGCTGCGCCAAAGGCATTTTTCTTCGCTTGTCAACCGATGTGGAAATATGTTGTCTCCGTAAACGGAACTATCTTTCCACTTTCTCCCCTTAACTTCTTGTCACTTGTCGCAAATACCGACAAGATGGCGAGATTTTCGCCAAAACGAGGCGAAATAAACTTCCGGCAATAATAATTTCCGCGGGAAATTTAAATGCGGCTTGCGTTTATTTGGTGAAAAGTATAAAGAAAGAGGCATAGATTTAGATTAATGTTATTCTTTTATTAGTGATAAGCTATAGTGAATATTAAGATATTAGTTTTAATATTGCATTCACATTCATATGTCATTTCATAAAATTTTATCAGATTTGTGGCTTCCATAAATACAATTTGACCTACAATTCTTAAGCGCATATGTCGCAACTAGAAGTTTGTATGGCACATTTACGCATACATGTATTTAAAAGATGCTGTCACATATTATGGCATGACAAACGTTTTAGAAATTTTATTTTCGGGAAATGTACGTTACTGAGTTTTTACATGGCAGTATTTCAAAGAATAGATTATCAAATTGTATCGTTTTGGTTATTATCATAGACGTTAGTCTTATAATATTACATTACGCTTCAATTCATATTAAGAATTTAAGTACTTTGGACAATATAGAAGTTTAAAGATAACACTCACCTAAATTGACTTGTAATTGACATGTTCGTTATGTACACTAAGTTTCTAAAATACCGTACCGTTTGAGAGACATTTTAAACTTACCTTGAAATGAGTAATGCTGTGTAGCAACGCGTTATGTAATAAAAGTTCAAAATGTAATAAAATTTAAAATCTATATAAAAGTTTATATAACACAGTAAAACACTATCAGTATATAAATTATTGCTTTTTTAGTCAATGTTAATCATTAATTGACACATTTTAAGGTAGTCCAGCCAATTTCAACATTTTTTACATTTTGACATTTTATTACATTTCGGGTTGACTAAGTCGACACGTTATGTAATAAATCAAAATGTAATAAATGTTAGTTGGGTTAGAGTTCCAAAGATTTTGACTATGTGCCTGAATGAAAGTTTTAATACCGAAATAACATTTTGCACTGAGAAAAAGGTATTCCCTTTTCATACTTAGTCGTTTGCACTAGATGTTGCAAAATGAAATAAAATAAATAAAATTTTGAAATTAAGAAACAATCCTCAATTACTTTGAAATATGTTCAAAATACATTATATTGTCGACATTTGTCGATTTAAAGGTACAAATATGTCTTAACAGATGTAACATTTTAATTCTTGTTAAGGTATTTCTCCTGATTTAACAGATTATTACATTTTGAACATTTTATTACATTTCGCGTTGACTATGTCGACACGTTATGTAATAAGTCAAAATGTAATAAAATGTAAGTTGGGTTAGAATTCCACAAAATACATATACTGTCGACATATGTTGCTTTAAAGGTAGGTCTTAACTTATATTAAGGTTATCACTCTTGTTAAGGTATTCCTCCTGTATTTAACAAGTTATTACATTTTGAACATTTTATTATAAAATGAAGAAAGTATTGGATAAGAACAAATGTCAATCGTTTGCAAGCTACTTTCACAAATAAACTTCCTCATCGTGCTATAACTTCATCGAAAATTTTTGAACGGGTGCAAATAGATTTGTTGGGCATGAGAAAAAATCCAATTGTCTCCAATGGTCAGACTTACAAATACATTTTAACAGTAGTTGACGTATTTTCCAGGTTCGTTTTTCTGCGGGCGTTACCATCAAAATCTGCTGTTAATGTTGCAGCTGCGCTTAATGATATATTTCTTGTCCATGGATGGCCAAAATTGATTCAGTGCGACAATGGCAGTGAATTCAGAGGAGCTGTCGCAACTCTTTTGAATGTTAACAGTGTGAGAGTAATACATAGTCGCCCATACCACCCGCAGTCACAGGGTAAGGTTGAGAGGCAGAATAGAATAGTAAAAAACAAGATAAAATATGACATAATGAGCCGTGGAAGTCGGGGCTATAACTGGGTCGAAAGTTTGCCAAAAATTGCTAAGACAATGAATGATCTACCAAAAGAAGTACTTGCATATCGTAGCCCATTTGAAATTTACTTTGGTAGAGGTGACACTGAAAGTGCGGATGGGGTTCGTGCAAAAGCACAACTTGCCACTGAACGATGCATCACACGAGACTTTGCCTTGCTAACAAAACAATTGCCATGTTCAGTGTACAAAAAGGGGGATAAGATTCTAATTAAATATCCATTTCAAAAATGTAGAGTTCCTAAGAAAACAAGTGTCCTTAAGGGAATTGTTCTGAGTCGGGGAAAGCACCTAGATAAATATAAAGTTCGCTATAGACTCCTTTGTGGCGCAATTAAGACTGATTGGGTTGGTGTTGACTTCATCACAAGTCGCACCAGAGATGAAGAGAAGCAGCGCAGGTTGCGTTCGAAACATTTCCTAATAAACAATCAAAAGAAACATAATCACAGAAATAAATATTTATCATTGCAGACAAACGTTCTGGCCAATTCGCATCTTTACGTCGGCAGGAACACAGGGCAAGATATTATATACCACTTGAGCCCCAAGCTCAAGAGATTGATACATCAATGGATAATGCCAGTAACAGCTTATCTAAAGAATTATATTTTTGTAATAATAATAATATAAGAATATTACTAGACCCAAAAGGCATTGGCTCTTGTCAATTTGACGCTGTTGCTGATCAGTTAAAGTCTATTGGAATTCTGCGCACTGGTAAACAGTTGCGTCGCATAGCCGTTGATCATTTACTAGAGCATAGAGACGATTATGCTACGTTTATTGACGTTGATTTCGATAATTACATCGTTTCTATGTTACGTTCAGAAACATACGGCGACAACTTAACTTTAATTGCAATAGCCAGAGAGTTAAACTGTCAATTTTTCCTATTCAATGCTTTAGGAGAAAATTATCATCGCTTGGTATCAAATAATAATGTTTTTGATTGCGATATCCCTCTTTTAACTTTGGGATACCAACCTGAAGGCCACGGAGAGCACTATCTTTCTGTTGATATCAGTAAACACTACTTGCAGACCTCGTTATCTCCGTTTCAAATAGATAATGTCGTTAGAGAAACGAGTAATGGTGGGACTGAGTTTATTGAACATGAATTACTGAATATGCTGGATGAAAGTGCTCCCAGTCATGCTAGCTCAAGCGATTTTGAACTTCAACCATTGGAAAACCGAAATTCAACACCCATTCCAGAAAACTCATTTTCTGAAGATATTGACCGGTCATATCTTCCAGACGAGATTTTAATAAAAATAGTTGTCATGACTATAAAAAAGTATCCATCCATGCGATATTCTTTACAACGAGTATGCTTACTTTTTGAAGCCACAACTCGGGCAGTTGGATATCCATCAGTGCATATCAATCCATCAGTGCTTGCTGACGTTCCGCGACCAGTAAGTGTTTCCCGCTTAAGTCGTTTATTTGGAAGATACAGTGGAGTGATGTTACAAGTGAGATCCATTTTGCGCGGTGAAAGAAGGAGGTGGTTCGCTGCTTGGTTGTGGTTGACCAATAACGGGTATGGCTGGTACGAAGTGCGAGATATTACATGGCGTTAAAAAGATGCATAGTTTTTTATATTGCTTGTGCAGTGCATTTTCTTTCAACTTTCAACAATTTAATCTAATATAAAAATATTTCCACATTTACATCTCATTTGGATACATTTCGCAAAAGTAAACTACGTCTTGTCGACGACAAGGTGTTGATTAAAATTCTGCGATCATATTACTATCAATGGTACGCTTAATCTATTGTACCATCAGGCAAAAGAACTGCTACTGTATGTTTTGGTGTTCATTTTTGTTTTCTTTATCAGCGCATGATACGCTTACAATTATTTGTATATATAGGTTCCTACTTTAGTTCTTGTAAGTAAATGTTCTTCTGACAAATTGTATACTTATGTCTGAGTAAGGGCATGAAATGTGCCAACATATATTTGGATATTTCAGTTTCAACTTGTGTTCTAGTTAGCACATGGTTTGCTAACATACATTTGAATAATTTTGTTCCAGCTTTTGTTCTAGTTAGCACATGGTTTGCTAACAAACATTTGGATAATTTGGTTCCAGCTTTTGTTCTAGTTAGCACATGTTCTCTTTGCATATATATATGGTTATTTTGGTTCCCACTTTGTTCTAGTTAGCACATGGTTTGCTAACAAACATTTGGATAAATTGGTTCCAGCTTTTGTTCTAGTCAGCACATGGTTTGCTAACAAACATTTAGATAATTTTGTTCCAGCTTTTGTTCTAGTTAGCACATGGTTTGCTAACAAACATTTGGATAATTTGGTTCCAGCTTTTGTTCTAGTTAGCACATGTTCTCTTTGCATATATATGGTTATTTTGGTTCCCACTTTGTTCTAGGTAGTACATGGTATGCTAACATATATTTGTATATTTTGGCTCCAGCTTTTGTTCTTGTTAGCTCATGGTTTGCTAACATATATTTGTATATTTTGGTTCCAGCTTTTGTTCTTGTTAGCTCATGGTTTGCTAACATATATTTGTATGTTTTGGTTCCAGCTTTTTTGTTCAAGATAGCACATGATCTCTTTGCAAATATTTGGTTATTAAGGTAACCACTTTTGTTCTTGTTAGCACATGGTATGCTAACATATATTTGTAATGTTTTAGTTCCAGCTTTTTTTCTAGTAAGCACACGGTTTGCTTACATATATTTGTATTTTTTAGTTCCCACTTTGTCTGGTTAGGACATGAACTCTTTGCATATATTTGGTTATTTAGGTTACCACGTTTGTTTTAGTTAGCACATGGTTTGCTTACATGTATATGTATATTTTGGTTCCCACGTTTGTTTGAGTAAGCGCATGGAATTGTAACATATATTTCTAATGTTTTGGTTCCAGCTTTTGTTCTAGTAAGCACATGGTTTGCTAACATATATTTGTATATTTTGGTATAAACTTTTGTTCTAGTTAGGACATGGTATGCTAACATTTATTTGTATATTTTGGTTCCAGCTTTTTTTCTAGTAAGCACACGGTTTGCTTACATATATTTGTATTTTTTGGTTCCCACTTTGTCTGGTTAGGACTAGGGCTGCGTATCGTGGCCAAGGTCGCGATACGATACGTTTCGCGATATATGCCTCGCGATTACGATATTAATCGCGATACGATGTAAATTGTAAATTTTGTATGAATGCATAGAAAAATTATGCTATTTTTATCAAACAATCATAAAATTTTTAAAAAAGCGATAGCGTGGGTCGCGAAAATGTATGACATAACGAAATAATGATTGGAGGAATTTTATTTTTACGAAATGGAATACCATATAATGAATAATAAAATACAAATAACTTTATTTGTTGTAAAGTAATGACAAAGTTGTTTGTTTCTAGTGGAATTTAACGAATTAGTTCATTTAAAAATCAACTAATTATGTCTATTTAAACTGCCACACAACACGCTAATAATCAATAACAATTATCAGCTTATCAGCAAACATAAAAGAAAATGTTATCTTCCTCAATCAATGTTCACCAAAGTTTGTCACGTGTTTGTTAATTGCAACCGTTTGATTACGTAATCAATTTTATCGAGCCGTCATATATGTAGCACTATTGATTTTTAGAGGAAGCCTTACAAATAAGTCATATTGTCTATGATTGTTACAAGCGTGGATAAAAATTCAATGCGTATTGCGGACTCTCGGCTGGATTTTTATCGTCCAAATAATAAATTGCTTGTAACTGCAATTTTTATGTTCAATTACCCATTTTAGTAATATTGCTATTGATATTGCTACCAGACATTCGGTCTTGCGATCCGTATCTTTTTTACGAACCGTCGGCGTTTAAGACGGACTCGGTCTTCGGCTCGGTAGCTAGATTCGAAGACTGAGGTACCCGTTAATTTAGCAAAATGGATATAACGAAACCAAATGGCATAGAATATACGAAAAGTTGTCAAATTCGCGATATAGCCATATTTTCGGTGAGTGCGCCCGACGGGCCAAATAGACGATTGATATTGCGCCATTTGCGTTCATGAGGGGCCAATGGCGCGCTCTAGATTGAACACTTAGTAAATATTGCAATTGCAATTTAAATGCTATAGATACAAATGTATATAGTATATTTTGTTTTAACTGATTTCTTGTAAACTAAAAGGCCCTCTGAATCGCGATTTTTTAGGACGCGATTCGATACACCCGTATCGGACAGTCGCGAATACGATCTCACGATGCATCGGTGAATCGTTACAGCCCTAGTTAGGACATGAACTCTTTGCATATATTTGGTTATTTAGGTTACCACGTTTGTTTTAGTTAGCACATGGTTTGCTTACATGTATATGTATATTATGTATCCCACGTTTGTTTGAGTTAGCGCATGGAATGGTAACATATATTTCTAATGTTTTGGTTCCAGCTTTTGTTCTAGTAAGCACATGGTTTGCTAACATATATTTGTATATTTTGGTATAAACTTTTGTTCTAGTTAGGACATGGTATGCTAACATTTATTTGTATATTTTTGTTCCAGCTTTTGTTCTAGTTAGTACATGGTTTGCTAACATATATTTGTATATTTTGGTTCCAGCTTTTTTGTTCAAGATAGCACATGATCTCTTTGCAAATATTTAGTTATTTAAGTAACCACTTTTGTTCTTGTTAGCACATGGTATGCTTACATATATTTGTAATGTTAAAGTTCCAGTTTTTTGTTCTAGTAAGCACACGGTTTGCTTACATATTTTTGTATATTTTGGTTCCCACTTTTGTTCTAGTTAGCACTGGTATGCTTACATATATTTGTATTTTTTGATTCCCACTTTGTCTGGTTAGGACATGAACTCTTTGCATATATTTGGTTATTTAGGTTACCACGTTTGTTTTAGTTAGCACATGGTTTGCTTACATGTATTTGTATATTTTGGTTCCCATGTTTGTTTTAGTTAGCACATGGAATGGTAACATATATTTCTAATGTTTTGGTTCCAGCTTTTGTTCTAGTAAGCACATGGTTTGCTAACATATATTTGTATATTTTGGTTCCCACTTTTGTTCTAGTTAGGACATGAACTCTTTGCATATATATTGGTTATTTAGGTTCCCACTTTTGTTCTAGTAAGCACATGGTTTGCTAACATATATTTGTATATATTGGTTCCCATGTTTGGTTTTGTTAGCACATGGTTTGCTAACATATATTTGTATATTTTGGTTCCCACTTTTGTTCTAGTAAGCAAATGGTTTGCTAACATATATTTGTATATTTTGGTTCCAGCTTTTGTTCTAGTAAGCGTATGTTCTCTTTGCACATGTATATGGTAATTTTGGTTCCCACTTCTGTTCTAGTTAGCATATGGTCTGCTTACATATATTTGTATATTTTCCTTCCCACTTTTTTATAGTTAGCACTAGTATGCTAACTTATATTTGTATATTTGGTTCCCACGTTTGTTCTAGTTAGGACATGAACTCTTTGCATATATATTGGTTATTTAGGTTCCCACTTTTGTTCTAGTTAGCACATGGTTTGCTTACATATATTTGTATATATTGGTTCCCATGTTTGGTTTTGTTAGCACATGGTTTGCTAACATATATTTGTATATTTTGGTTCCCACTTTTTTCTAGTTAGCACATGTTCTCTTTGCACATATATATGGTTATTTTGGTTGGTTCCCAGTTTTGTTCTAGGAAGCACACGGTCTGCTTACCTATATTTGTATATTTTGGTTCCCACTTTTGTTCTAGTTAGCACATGGTCTGCTTACATATATTTGTATATATGGTTCCCACGTTTGTTTTAGCTAGCACCTGTTCTCTTTGCACATATTTAGTTCTTTTGGTTCCCACTTAAGCGCAGCATATTGGAATAGTCAACCTATTACGAAATAATTAAAATAAAGTTACTTGGTTATTATGATGAAAGCAAAAAAATGTGTTCATGCATACACAAATAGATATTTGTATTTTCATTGCAACTTCATCAGTACTTACAATTTATTAACAGTAGTGGATTTTAGTGAGTGCTGGTTAAAACTATTGTCCATTTATTTAAAATATTTTGATAACAACTTAATTGACAAATATACAGTAACAGTCAATTATGAATGTCCCAGTTGAAAAGCAAATAAAAACAACCATTAGATATTAAGTAATGAAGTTCATCCCCAAAAATTGAAAGATGTATTTCGGATAAGCTATGGTAAGCTAAATGTCCACTTAGGTACTGAGTGACTTTTTGTGATCGGCTTTTGTCCGTCGTCCGTCCGTCCAATCGTCGACTTTTGTTTTAAGCACTCTAGTTGTCAAATGTTTTACACTATTGTCATTAATCTTGGTCAGGATAATTGTCTTCTTAATTTCTTGCATGAGATAGACATGAGTTACCTATGGTCAAAAACAAGGTTTTAACATCACAAATATGATAAAAACATGTGAACACTGTAGTGTCAAATCGGTGTGAACGTTCGTTTTTAATTTAACTGTGATTGTCTGATTCATGTACATATCAATGGTACTCATGTTATTTTTAATGTAATTACACAGTTAATGCACTTAGAATATATCAATATGAGAATATGCATAACCAATCAAATAACCGTGGTCAGTACATGTATAGAAAGATATATGTAGAAGTTTATATTGTTTATGTATAATAATAATATCTGTCGTGATTTAGAATATGTGCAAAGGCACAAAGACAGCTGGCAACTTAAATCTTTAACACTATTCCAATCTAAAATTTATAGCATTTTGCCCAAAAACATACATGTAATGGGTAAACTCGGTCATACCGTTTAGTTATAAAAATGGTATATGTAATATCTTCGTAAATGTAAGTTGAATATAATATTGTGAGTAAATGCCTAATAATAAGTCTTCACCTTCTTTAAAATCGAAAAAGTCGAAACTATATGAATTATGAATATATCTCTGGCGATAAACAATTTTTATTATAATTTGCAACATCCAGTGCAAAGGACTAAAAATGAACATGGCAAACCTATTACTCAGTGCAAACGGTTATTCGGTATTAAAACTTTCATTCGGGCTCAAAGTTTTCAAAATCTTTGGAACACTAACCAAACTTTCATTTTATTACATTTTGAAGTGTTACATAACGTGTCGACTTAGTCATCGCGAAATGTTATAAAATGTTCAAAAAGAAATCACTAATTAAATGCAAGTGGAATACGGTAACTTGAGTTATAACATAACTTGAGTTAAGACCTACCTTAAAACGACAAATGTCGACGATATATGTATTTCGAACAAATTTCCAAACAATTGATGATTGTAGCATATTTTCAAAATATGATTAATTTTATTTCTTTTTGCAACATCTAGTGCAAACGACTAAGTATGATCATTGCAAATCTTTTTCTCAGTGCAAAATGCTATTGCGGTATTAAAACTTTCATTCGGGCTCAAATTGTCAAAATCTTTGGAACCCAAACCCAACTAACATTTTATTACATTTCCATTTATTACATAACGTGTCAACTTAGTCAACCCGAAATGTAATAAAATATCAAAATGTAATAAATGCTGAAAAAGGCTGGATTACGACTTAGTATGAGAATGGCAAACCATTTTCTCAGTGCAAAAGGTAAATTCGGTATTAAAACATTGATTCGGGCTATAAAATGTCAAAATCTTTGGAACCCAAACCCAACTAAAAATTTATTACATTTTGACCTATTACATAACGTGTCGACTTAGTCAATACGGCATGTAATTATATGTTCAAAATGTAATAACTTGTTAAAAACAAGTGGAAACATTAACAAGAATGAATAATTTGATATGAGTTAAGACATATCTCAAAGCGACAAATGTCGATAATATAGGTTTTTTTTAAATATTTTAAAGTAATTGAGGATTGTTTCTAAACATTAAATTTTATTTCATTTTGCATATCTAGTGCAAACGACTAAGTACGAACATTACAAACCTATTTCTTAGTGCAAAAGGTTAACTCAGTATTAAAACATTCATTCAGGCTCAAAATCGTCGAACTAGTTCGAACTCTAACGCAACTTATATTTTATTACATTTTGACTTATTACATAACGTGTCGACATAGTCAACGCAAAATGTAACAAAATGTTCAAAATGTAATAACTTATTAAATACAAGAGGAATACCTTAACATGAGTAATATTCTTAATATAAGTTAAGACCTACCTTAAAAGCGACAAATGTCGAAAGTATATGTTTTTTGTGTAACACTAACCCAAGTAACATTTTATTACATTTCGATTATTACATAACGTGTCGACTTAGTCAACGCGAAATGAAATAAAATATCAAACTGTAATAAATACTGAAAAGGCTGGAATACGACCAAGTATCGGCATGGCAAACTTTTTTCTCAGAGCAAAAACTTATTTCGTTATTCGAACTTTCATTCGGGCTCAAAATTGTCAAAATTATAAAAAAAATCAAAACTAACTTACATTTCATTACATTTTGACTTATTACATAACGTGTCCACTTAGTTAACGCGAAATGTAATAAAATGCTTAAAATGTAATAACTTGTTAAATATATGAGGAATATCTTAATTCTCAAGAATTAAAATCTTATATCAGTTAAGACATACATGTACCTTAAAAGCGACAAAGTGGAGAAATATATGTACTTTGAAAATATTTCAAAACTTTATTACATTTTGCAAATCTAGTGCAAAAGACTTAGTATGAACTTTGCAAACCTATTTCCTAGTGCAAATGGTTTATTCGGTATTAAAACATTCATTCGGGCTCAAAATTATTAAAGTAGTTCGAATTCTAACCCAACTTTCATTTTATTACATTTTGACTTATTACATAACGTGTCGAAATTGCCAACGCAAAATGTAATAAAATGTTCAATATGTAATAACTTATTAAATACAAGAGGAATACATTTACAAGATTTAAAATCTTATATCAGTTAAGACATAACTTAAAGTTGACAAATGTCGACGATCTATGTATTTCGAACATTTTTATTGAGGATTGTTTCTTAATTTATAATTTTATCAATTTTATTTCATTTTGCATCATCGAGTGCAGACGACTAAGTATGGACACGGCATACCATTTTCTTAGTATGGAAGGTTATTTCGGTATTTAAACTTTTATTCGGTCACATATTCAAAATCTTTGGAACACTAACCTTACTTACATTTTATTACATTTCGATTTATTACATAACGTGTCGACTTAGTCAACCCAAAATGTAATAAAATGTCAAAATGTAATAAATGTTGAAATTGGCTGGACTACTTTAAAATGTGTTAATTAATGATTAACATTGACTAAAAAGCAATAATACATATACTGATAGTGTTTTATTGTGTTATATAAACTTTGATATAGATTTTAAATTTTATTACATTTTGCACTTTTATTACAACATTTTATTACATTTCGATTTATTACAAAACGTGTCGACATTGTCAACCCGAAATGTAATAAAATGTCAAAATGTAATAAATGTTGAAATTGGCTTGACTGCCTTAAAATGTGTCAATTAATGATTAACATTGACTAAAAAAGCAATTATATATATAATGATAGTGTTTTACTGTGTTATATAAACTTTTATATAGATTTTAAATTTTATTACATCTTGTACTTTTATTACACGCGTTATGTAATAAAAGTGCATAATGTAATAAAATTTAAAGATTTTGACAATGTGCCTGAAAGAAAGTTTTAATACCGAAATAACATTTTGCACTGAGGAAAGGGTTTTCCTTTTTCATACTTAGTCGTTTGCACTAGATGTTGCAAAATGTAATACGATTTTAGAAATAAAGAAACCATTCTTAATAACTTTGAAATATTTTCAAAGTAAATATCTTACAGACATTTGTCGCTCTTAAGGTAGGTCTTAACTCATACAAAATTATTAACTATTGTTAAGGTATTCCATTTGCAATTACAATTTGAACATTTTATTACATTTCGCGTTGACTAAGTTGACACGTTATGTAATCAGTCAAAATGTAATAAATTGTCAGTTTGGTAAGAATTCGAACTAGTTTGACAATTTTGACCCCGAATGATGGTTTCGATACCGAATAAACATTTAGCACTGAGAAAAAGGTTAACCCTGCTCATACTTAGTCGCTTTACCAGGTTTAACAAAATGTAATACAATTTTAGAAATTAAGAAACAATCTTCATTTACTTAGAATAATTTTTTATTCATTTACTTTGAAAGTACATTAATTGTGGACATTTTTTGCTTTTAAGGTAGGTCTTAACTTATATTAAGGTTATAACTCTTGTTAAGGTATTCCTCCTGTATTTAACAAATTATTACATTTTGAACATTTTATTACATTTCGCGTTGACTGAGTCGACACGTTATGTAATAGGTCAAAATGTAATAAAATGTAATTTGAGTTAGAATTCGAACTAGTTTGACAATTTTGACCCCGAATTAAAGTTTCCATACCGAATTAACATTTAGCACTTAGAAAAAGGTTTGCCATGCTCATACTAAGTCGCTTCATTAGATTTTACAAAATGTAATAACATTTTGAAATATGGAAAAAATCCTCAATTACTTTGAAAATATTTAAAAGTTATTAAGAATTGTTTCTTTCTTTCTAAAATCTTATAACATTTTGTAACATCTAGTGCACACGACTAAGTATGATCATTGCAAACCATTTTCTCAGTGCAAAATGTTAATTCGGTATAAAAACTTTCAATTGGGCTCAAAATTGTAAAATCTTTGGAACACTAACCCAACTAACATTTTATTACATTTTGACTTATTACATAACGTGTCAACTTAGTCAACGCGAAATGTAATAAAATGTTCAAAATGTAATAAATGCTGAAAAAGGCTGGAATACGACTAAGTATCAGCATGGCAAACCTTTTTCTCAGTGCAAAAGGTTATTTCGGTATTAAAACATTCATTTGGGCTCAAAATTGTCAAAATCTTTGGAACACTAACCCAACTAACATTTTATTACATTTTGTGTTATTACATAACGTGAAAACCTAGACAACACGAAATATAATAAAATGTTCAAAATGTAATAACTTGTTAAATACAGGAGGAATACCTTAACAAGAGTGATAACCTTAATATAAGTTAAGACCTACCTTTAAAGCAACATATGTCGACAGTATATGTATTTTGTGGAATTCTAACCCAACTTACATTTTATTACATTTTGACTTATTACATAACGTGTCGACATAGTCAACGCGAAATGTAATAAAATGTTCAAAATGTAATAATCTGTTAAATCAGGAGAAATACCTTAACAAGAATTAAAATGTTACATCTGTTAAGACATATTTGTACCTTTAAATCGACAAATGTCGACAATATAATGTATTTTGAACATATTTCAAAGTAATTGAGGATTGTTTCTTAATTTCAAAATTTTATTTATTTTATTTCATTTTGCAACATCTAGTGCAAACGACTAAGTATGAAAAGGGAATACCTTTTTCTCAGTGCAAAATTTTATTTCGGTATTAAAACTTTCATTCAGGCACATAGTCAAAATCTTTGGAACTCTAACCCAACTAACATTTATTACATTTTGATTTATTACATAACGTGTCGACTTAGTCAACCCGAAATGTAATAAAATGTCAAAATGTAAAAAATGTTGAAATTGGCTGGACTACCTTAAAATGTGTCAATTAATGATTAACATTGACTAAAAAAGCAATAATTTATATACTGATAGTGTTTTACTGTGTTATATAAACTTTTATATAGATTTTAAATTTTATTACATTTTGAACTTTTATTACATAACGCGTTGCTACAATGCTGCCTATTATCTCAAAAGAACATGTTAACTTTATATTCTTTTCAAATTTACTATAGGATAATCAAGTAAAAGCTCCTTATTTGAAGACTGAATATTCGTGACTGAAATATATATACTGCGTGTTTTTGGCAGATTAAGTGCAGTTTTTAAATCTCTTTGTACATGATGTCATCAAACTTGATATCACTCCCGATAAAGCTTACAGAGAAGGTCAACTGCCGCTTTATAGAAATTAAAAGGAGATCTTGTAAAACGGCGGTAAGGTCATTTTCTTTAAGCCACAAATTTGCTTAAATTGTTTTTCTCATATTTTGATTTGCTAAATCATTTGATATTGGAGTGAAATTTAAATGCATATTATGTTTTATTTGATGCATAGTAAAGGTTTAAAATATGAGCCATGACACAAGTATGACATGTTCGTTACGCAAATGTAACGAACATGTCAGCTGCATTTACGATTCACTGTACCGGTCTAACATAAAACTAAATTGTTTCTTCAACTTTAGTGTATAATACTTTCCTTATTTTCACCTTTTACCAATTTCTAAAGTAAGTTTAAGCATGATTTCTTTAAAAACCGTATTTATTATACGACACCTTCATTTCGTTACATATTTTTGTATGGCCAACGAATTAAATTTTCCGTGCCAGTCTTTAGCCAGTTTCAGAAAAATGTCTTGGAGAGTAAAACTTAAAGGGAAATAATTACACGTCTAAGCAGAGCACAAACCCAAATCATGACAGAATTCTATTTTCAGTGATCGATACACCAATGAATAATTAGTAACGAACATGACAAGATTAGTAACGGACATTTCATACTGATTTTTTTTATTTTCTTGTGAAATCAAAGGCAGGAATTAGGAAAATATATCGTCAAAGGCTTAAATAGAGCAAAAGCAATGTGAACCTATATAAAGTAATATTGATAAATCAAAATTACATACTTTTGGTAACGAACATTTCGGCGTCATTTTGGTAGCATTTTTGAAAAAAATCTTGTGAAAAAAACATATAAGGTTAATTCTTCAATTACACACTGTCATTCAAAGGTTCTAGTGTAAGATTTAAATGGAATTATAAACGTGGAATATACAGACAAAAAAATATGATTTATTATACTCTAATCGATTACAATTTTACTTGAACCACATTGTTCTCAGTTCGACCTAGCATATGGCAATTGAATATTATTAGTCAGTACGAGAATCTTTCTTAATTTTCTAAAGAATAACTCTTTGTTCATATAAATGTGAAAATTTCTTAAAAGTGTTATATACCAACTATTTATGGTAGGTGACCATTGAAAGTTAGCATAACGAACATTTCATGCCAAAATTTGTACCCCTGACAGTCATACTTCAAATAAGCATAGGGCAACAATTACTGATTTCATGATCAAAATATTTCAGAAAGTTGTAGTTTAAAGGTTATATTCTTCGATTAAAATGCTAAAGTATTCTAAAACACTGATTTCCCTGTCTTTCATACCATAAAAATGCACCTGCTTATTGAAAATGAATGCTGGCATCATGACAAGCAGTTTTGAATTTATAACAGTATCAGTTATATATCGGAGAACACGAAACCGAGTTCACGTTGTGCTTGAATTTAGGGGAAGTAACTACCCCTTGCACCCGATCCTGCAGCGGTAAATGGTTCGAACCAGATACATCAGTCATAGACAACTGATCTGTTGTTTGTTTGCACCTGGCATATCCACTAAAACTATGAATTATGAGTATACTATTTGACTTGGCTGACACGACTAGTTCGACCCTTTGGCTGCTGTTGAACCGCGTACAATGGATGGTTTCCGCTGTGTTCTGTGATACATACATGTATAACTGAGTCAAGTAACGGTTTTGGATGTTTATTTTGTAACTGTAAGTTTTAGCACAAGCCCCTGACTGTTTATTTTATAATCCACCATATAACAGCTGCATCATTGTCGACCAATCAGTTCCCTTGTTACAATAGACCTTATTTCCCATCATGCTAATTATACCATATATATATTTTTAAAGATTTTTATACCACAAATATTTTTTTACAACGCATAATTTTTTTTTATCAAGCATATATATTTTTTATCTAATATATATATTTTATACAAGACAAATATTTTTTTACAACACATAAATATTTTTATCAAGCATATATACTTTTTTATCTAATATATACATGTATATATTTTATACAAGACAAATATTTTTTTACAACACATAAATATTTTTATCAAGCATATATACTTTTTTATCCAATATATTTATATAGTATACAAGACAAATATTTTTTTGTTACACGTATTTTTTTCCATTTACAATATTGCAACGTTTGTCATGCCATAGTTTATACAAATTTTATACATTCTTGCTTATTTTAGAGACATAGATAACCAAGGACCTATGGTCCTTGAGATAACATATGCATGACGTATAGATGTCTCTGCTTATATTAATGATTATTTGATGAGCTGTTTATATTTTTAAGTGTATTCTTTGTTTAAAACCACCATAATCCGCATAATATTAAAGATCGTATTAATTGATCTAGATATAAAATATATTTTTTGTTTCTGTTGGGCTCTATGAACTGTTTCCAAATTCTAGCCAGTTGTAAAGACGTCCACTAAACTAACTTGACCAGACTTTAATAGCCAGGCCCGGATTTACCGGTTGCACAGGAGGCACGTGCCCCCACCGGGCCCCACATATATCGACACTTATACAAAAAATGGCACAAAATCGGCACTATCAAAGCGATATTAGCATGACTTTCAGATTAATTTGACAATAAAATCATTCATCCGATCTATTAAAATAGATAATGATCTGTTCAAGCATCTCAATTTATCCCGATCAGGCCTTATCAAGCATCCATATCGGACGGGGCCCCTATCAGGGGTCTTGGCCAAAGTTAACAAACAGTAGTTTCAGCTATCCATATTCAATCTTACGAAAAAGACCGAGGTAGTCCTTTTTCAAAAAAAACCCACTACAAAATCGCAATTGGTCTACTTTTGGGATATATGTAAAACCGCAGTCTGAGATATTGTGGAAACTCTGGGATTATCAATTTCCGTTCAAAATTGCAAACAAGTATGAATAATTCACCAGTATTTACTTGATTAAATATATTTGGTGGGCGGAGTTTTACTCTGGACATGCAAGTTGTTTACTTTGGCATACAGCGTAAGTTAGTTAGCGAGTCGCACATATTGATCGTAGAGAAACTAGGCCAGCATTTTGTTAACACGTAAAAATGTGTTATATAAATATTATGGTTTTACACAACACTATTAAAACCCTAATATTGTAATGTTGATTATTAACAATTCCTTAATGTATAACATTTAAACGCTTTTCCTCTTCGAATCGACAAGCTTCGTCTTAGACAACTAGGTATTGAAGGCGGAGTCTATGGTGGCGAGAGAAGGCGGGTTATTAAAATAACTTTAAATATCCAAAGTATCACCTAACCAGCCATCAGTCACCTTGCTCCAAGAAGTGGTGTAAAATTTGTCAATGGTCATGTCCACGAAGGGACCACTGCTCAGTTGAGAATGAAAAATATTTTGGGCATTCAATACGACAAAATAGGTTTGATTCCTGGTTTCATCAGATCACACCCTTCCATAATAGTTAAACAATAATGTTGAACTTCCTTTATGAAAAGGTGTCAATATTCAGTGGAAGGGTAAGTGAGTGCTGGTGAGGAAGAGACCAGAAAAGCTGGCTTATGATAAATAATGAACATTTAAACAAGAACCAGTTGCACAGGAAGTTGATACAGACTTCGGTTTTAAACTAAACACTTAAGAGAGATTGCTTTTCATTTTATGATGTAGGATTTCAAGTTCTTAGACAAGCTCAATGCAATGGTTTGGTTTCAAGCTAGCTTAACAGAGTTATAGCTTTTGCAAATAACATAAGTGCTCTGTATGTAATCAACAGGCGAGAGTAAAGTAGATAGCAAGCACTTGATTTTATAAGGGAAATAACCGCTGTGGGGAGTTACAGAAAATCATTTCTCGCAATTAACTCCCTTCACAATGAGATTGGTAATCCACTCTAAGTACTTGTAAAATAGTGTTAAATATTCTAAAACTTAGACACTTATAAGCCGTGTTTCCAAATGCCCAAGCAGAGATGAACATAAAGTTGGCAGACTCGGCAGTATTTATTTTTCTGCCTGTATGTGTCCTTTCTGTCAACAGAACCAGCAGAAGAATCGATCCTTCTGCTGTGTCTGCTGGCACATAGATAAAATTACAACAGAAGAATAAATCTTTCTGCTGGTTCTGTTGACAGAAAGGAAACATACAAGCAGAAAAATAAATTCGAAATAAATACACATACAAGATAAAAACCCAATGAGAACATCGCGAGTGTAGAAAGTAGTCCTACTTTTAAAATTACTCTTTTCAAGCTTCAACAATTTTCGACATCGAGAATCCTACTAGACTCTAGGTAAGAGAATGGCCCTGTGTTAGATAGCAATTGATTATGATCTTTGAAATTCGCCGACTTTTGAGCTCGGAACAACAAAGTGGGTTGGCTTTATAAGGATAAGCTTTGCGAGAATATTGTAAACTGCAGTATATAAAATGTTTATCATATACAGATTAAATAAATACTCATAAAATCTAAAGAGAAACTTAAAAAACATCATTCAAAACTGTTTTCTAGTAATTGTGAGTAATGCTTGTGGCAGCGCATAGAAACGTTCAGCTTTTAGAAACTACAGCAAAACACTCGAAAAGTCTAGCGTGCTGTCCTTGGACTTCTCTTGTTAAATATATTAATTGATACTTAATACACTATTTCATAGATAATATTGCTGCACAAGTTTGATATTTTGACATAATTATAGTCTTTTGTTAAATAAATAAGTTCAGGACATCGTACCTCCAGCACTCCAGTGCTTTGATTAATTTTATCTGGCCGAATATACGAAAAATGCCGACTCTTTCCGAGTGCGCTTCGCACGTTTTATACGTACATAATCGAATATGACTGTTTCATTCCGAATGATGACCGTTAGTGTACAAAATCACGCTACGCATGACTAATTTCATCGAGTTCTGATTGTTATATGTGTAAAGTTTTCCTCCATTGATAGAACACAAAACCCGTGTTTTACATTCCTGAGTAATCACGTGGTTTATAGAACTTAATCTGATTGGCTTGTTCGTTGTCGCTCAATAAACATAGCCCAAGGAGTTGAATGCTTGGATTAGGCTGCAGCGTGGTTGGTAAAACTTAAAAGTTGTGCTGTTGTTGTGTATGGATAAGTTAAAGGAATTTAGGTGAGTTTTTTCCTGTTTCATCCGTCATTAATCTTATAAATCCGTAAATAATCTTATTTTTACCATTTCGTGTTATCTCATATCCTTTTGCAAATGTGTAGTATTCACACACAGCATGGGATTGCACACACAGCAGTGTACAGTTCACATTTTTGTTATTTATTTTAATTTACCTGTGCTTTAGATCATGTGACTTAATATTTCACTATATATGTGAGTATTTCAATTAGTTAGGGTACTGACTTGGTCAGTACATAGAAAAGTAAGCTTCTATCACTTTTAAAAGAAAATTGCTTTTGTCAAGATTCTTTCCAAGACTAATTCTTAGACCACTGGCTAAAATTACAAAAAAAATATAGGATTGAACTTAATTAAATAAATATAAAATATAAATGGTATATTATTTGTATATGTGTATAGTAAATGCAGAAATATTAACTTAAAACTTATTAATAGAAGGCATCAATTTAACCTGATCTTTGTTATTTATTCATTTGATGTATAAAATATTTATATGTAATAAAACCACTATACGATCAATTGACCAGTTCCATCAGGGTCTTGGACCTTGCACCATCTACAGGTCCCTATCAACTTATATTAATCACTCAAAGTTATAACTTAGATATCCTAAAATCACTCTACCGCTTGGCCACTCAACCTTCAGCTAGGACAGAGACCAAAGAGAAATTGAACCGTAACACTTTAACCAGTGCTACTAAGTACTATGACTTAGCTAATTTTTCCTGCTGCATGAAAAAGTTTTGAAGAGCATCTGACTCTGAGTGGGATAGGATTCTTTGGTATCTTTGTTCAAGAGTTGGCCAGTTGAAATCATTTAGAAGAAACAGAACAATTGGCAAACAATCAGCATTATATAATAATAACCATTCACACAGTATGAAAGTATTTTGTGTTAAAACTTTTTTAGTGCAGTTGAAGTATTTCAAATTGTAATATTTTCTATTGAAATATCTTAAGTACTGATAAACATATTTAATTAAAAGTTGGTATGTTTATTCATTGATATAGTCCAACAGAATTAACCTGAGCTTGACCTTTATGCAAGAATATATTAAACTCAGTATTTACAGTCTACTTTTGTCTTCGTTTATAAATCGAGCTATATTGGAAGCTTTCGGCAAAAACACATACTGAACAATTAATGTTGTTTTCATAAGAATAAATACTTTGAAACTGTGCCATAATAGTGCTGACATACTTGTTTACCCAAAAACTAATGTGTCCAATTAATCTGGTTCCCTGTCCTATTATGGTTAGTAGGGGACCAGTCCATTTGACAATCTTCACGCAGTGAACTCCCATGAATTTTACAGCGTTAATGTCCATGTAAAGGGAAGTAACCGCTACAAAAAAGCGGACTACTTTGGGCATTTGCAATTAACAGCATTCGGGTCTGAAATTTCGCTACCATTATTTGTTTGGTCTCATGACCCAAACAAATAAAAATAACTGTGTTGAGTGTCACGATCAGCTTTTTTAAAATTTATTTACAACAACCATTAAGTATTTTCATTTTTTATTTCAGACATACTATATAACTGCATAGAAGATTGGTGGAAATGTATGGTCATCAGAAAAAAGATAAGAGCAGTTTTTTTTACTAATAATTATATTTTGACAATTTTATTGCTTGAATGAGCCGCCAGAATAGCTCAGATGGTAGCACGAAAGTCTACTGATTGAAGTGTCGTGGGTTCGATTCCCGGACAGGGCATACTTTCGTGGAACTTGTCATGAAATTATTTTTACAGACATTCTCCCTCCTACCAATGATTCTTAATTATGTAGGTCAGTTGTCAATCACTGATGAAAGTATGTGCTAAGTAGTTGTTTAACAGCTAAATCTGGATACTTAGCCTTTCCAGGAGGAGTGAGTAGGTTGACTGACCTTTACAATGTATTGCTTCCGCATTTAACCGAACAACAAAAAAATAATAAACAAAATACTTTGAAAATAGTTGGGATGGCACCAAATATCAAAATCAATACACGAGTACTCGGTCATTTTTCTGATCTAGTACTAAGTTACTCGGATGATTTTCTATGATATTCGAAGTTTTTTCTATCAATATCAACACTGCCTGCGTGCTACTTAGGTTTTCTACGTTCTATTCATTGAGTACATATGATTTCAAAACTTAAGTTAAAGGCTTTCCCAATTTGGTAATATCATGATGCAAAATAAAAAAAATATAAGAATTATGCACAAACAAGCCTTTTTGTGTTTGAAAATGCCATTAATTCTAGTTCCAAATAAGAACTATTTGTTACTATTAATAGAACTACAAGGCAAGCGAGGTATCTCAGAAAAACCAATAAGCAAAGATATTAAACAACGTTATAATTTTCAGCTATTAATTGATGCATAATCAAGTTTAAAGATGGGTACAAACTGTTACACTATTAAAAGCTATTAAATATCATAAGAGGCCAAATGACCTAAGTGGCACAGGTGTTCAATAACTTGCGGGTGTCAAATTGTTGATCGCTTCGTTGAATTAACAATTATTTTCGAACCTTAAAAAGGTTGTTTTGATTGCATTTAAAACAGAGACATAGTTATCTATGTTTCTGGTTTAAAAGGAAGCTGTGAAGATACATGTACATCTCCAAATCAAGGGGCTAATTTGATACGCCAATCTTCATAAATCACAAAAATAGATTTTTCCGAGTACTCGAATATAAATTTTGTTAACAGATATTTGGACGATGTTTTGATTGAATTGTTGTGATAAATACGATCACATGTCAAATTGTGAATTGTCTGAGAAACTTTGACGTTTTATATTCAGATTACTTTTTATCGCCTGAAGTGTTCGTTTTGCAAAGAAATTTTCCTTTTGCAGCAAAATAGTACATGTTAAACAATTACCAAATACTCAAGTATCAATTTTGGTAACCGATACTTGGATGTTCAATCGAGTACTCCGTTAACCAGGTACTCGTTGCCATCCCTAGAAAATAGTAAGCGCATGTTTTTACTTTCTCTCTTTCCATGGGTAAATTATCTATGCACAAAAATCATGATAATATACAGTAAACATTCAGTCTACATGTATCATGTACAACTCTTTCTTTTTCTTTTAATGTTTTCCTATTTTTCTATCTTTTCATGGGCAAGCATACAGTAAACATTCAATCTACATTTATCATAACATGTAACCACTCTTTCTATTTCTTTTAATCTTTTCCTGTTTTTCTACCTTTTCATGGGCAAGCATACAGTAAACATTCAATCTACATGTATTATTAAACTTACCCGCTGTTTCTTTTTCTTTTAATGTTTTCCTATTTTTCTATCTTTTCATGGGCAAGCATACAGGAAACATTTAATTTACATGTATTATAAAATGTACCCACTCTTTCTATTTCTTTAAATCTTTTCCTATCTTTCTTTCTTTTCACATAGCTGTGGCCATAATGTGGTGGGTAGCATGTCTAACTTTCAATCTGGAGATCGTGGGTTCGAAACCTGGTTGCATCAGGTCATACCCTAAAAATGAGTTGTCGGCCTCATGGTTGGGTAAGTTAGTACTGGTCATAGAAAATGTGTCCAGAAGACCTACAGTAGGAAGAGCTGGCCGTTGTGTGTATGACCTATATATGTGCTGAATGCAACGTTAAAAAACAAAACAAAAACAAAAATCTTTTCACATGATAGTATAAAGAAAAACATAATCAATATTAAAGTCCATGTGTGACAGTATGCAGTGAACATTCAATCTATCTTCAATCTCCGTAAACATAGATCTTGTTTTACTTGCCTTGTCGTACTGGATCTCTACTTAGTCAATGCAAGGTCACGTCGAGATGAACTTTGTGTCGACCAATCAATGTGTAGCTTTCATCTAGACGAAAATACTATTAATCACATTTTGATTTCGTAATTTCTATTTTTAGACCAAGGTTTGCATACAAATTTAACAGCGGTATTATTCACAGTCTGCGATTGGGTGGCTCATTTCAAATTGTGTGACGTAGATGATGTAAACAAGTTACGTATCATAACAATTTCGTCATGAATATTATGATGAGAAAAGGTCACCTGAATGTGACCTTCGTTTGGAAAAGGCCAGATCTAAATTAGCCTGTGTGTGAGCGGTAAAATTTTAGATCGGGTTTTAATCAGATTGATCTATCTTAAAATGAAACTATGGGTAATTGTTCATATTGCATTTCGAAGTCCCTATTGACTCTTTAAATTTTTCTAACAGAGATAATAATTATGGTTTGGTCACCTGATTCTTCAGTATTGATACATAGTTCATGATGTGCTTGCATATTTTCTGAATTTTTACTTTTTCATTTAGGAATAGATTGGAGTATAGATTAAATTTACTTTTGTTAAAGCCAATGGACAATTTTATACTTTTTTCTAATTTTCTTCAGAAAGATTTGTTTATTTTTTGTCTATTTTTTGTTATTGTAAGTGCACTGATTTTTCATTTTTGGGAATCTTATGTATTTTTGTTTTAAACTTATCTAAGGTTTTACATACATTTAACAATAGTTATTTTTGAAAATAGCTTATAGGTTATTTTTTTATTTTTGATGTAGTTTTTTTATTTAAGGTTTTACATGCTAAATACACTAGGCACTGGTTAAATGGAGATGGTTGATATGACTTGGTCACTGAAGTCTTACCTCTCCAATTGATGTAAACAGAGTTCATGATGTGTTAGC
The DNA here is from genome assembly GCA_025267735.1 of Mactra quadrangularis. NCBI lineage: Eukaryota > Metazoa > Mollusca > Bivalvia > Venerida > Mactridae > Mactra > Mactra quadrangularis. The sequence continues at coordinate 52,342,077 of CM046309.1, read as the reverse complement.
ATATCCCCCTCCCTGTTTTTACTTTGGTTTTGTTATTTGTTTTTAATTCAAGGTTTAACATGCTAAAGACACTAGACACTGGTCATTTGGAGATGGTCGATATGACTTGGTCATGGAGTCTTACCTCTTCAATTGATATAAACAGAGTTAATGATGTGAAAGCATATGTTCCCCTCCCCGTTTTTTTTTACTTTGGTTTTGTTATTTTTTGTTTTCAGCACTTTTTTGCTAGTAGTTTATTTTTTACAATTGATGTAGGTTTTTTTTTAATTTAAGGCTTTACATGCTAAATTCACTTTCATTTTCTATATGCCCGAAAGAATTTTGTGACATATTATGTTATACCCCTTGGTGTCCGTCCGTCCGTCAGTTAGCAATTTGGTTTCTGGAGCATAACTTAAGTTCCATTTGGCCCACAATATTCATACTTCATAGGATGATTGTCCATATCAGGTAGAAACCCCTATTGATTTTGGGGTCACAAGGTCAAAGGTCAAGGTCACTATTACCTTAAAACTGAAAACAGTTTCCGGAGCATAACTTTTGTTACATTTTGTCCACACTATTCAAACTTCATACGATGATTGTCCATATCGGGTAGAAGACCCCTATTGATTTTGGGGTCACAAGGTCAAAGGTCAATGTCACTATTACCTTAAAACTGTAAAAAGTTTTCTGAGTATAACTTAAGTTCCATTTGATCCACAATATTCACACTACATAGGATAATTGTCCATATCTGGTAGAAGACCCCTATTGATTTTGGGGTCACTTGGTCAAAGGTCAAGGTCACTATTACCTTAAAACTGAAAAAAGTTTTCTGAGTATAACTTAAGTTCCATTTGATCCACAATATTCACACTACATAGGATAATTGTCCATATCTGGTAGAAGACCCCTATTGATTTTGGGGTCACTTGGTCAAAGGTCAAGGTCACTATTACCTTAAAACAGAAAACAGTTTTCAGAGCATAACTTAAGATCCATTTTTCTCTACTTTGTTTTCCACAATCATTCATAATGTGATATTCATATGAAATATTCTCATGTTTTACAAACGATTCATCTTAACCTAAGAAAACAACACTTTCGGGCATATAATGCTCCGCATAGCGGTGCTCTTGTTTATTAGGGTCTTCGCTAGTTTTTTAACTTTACAATATAAGAACTTTTTTGTAGGTTATTTTTTACAATTGAGGTAGGTTATTTTTTTAATTTAAGGTTTTGCATGCTGTAGACACTTTCATTTTTGTTTTCCTTTTTTATTAAGGACTAAGCGAGTTGTTTATCTTTACATTCTTAGATTTTTTTTGTAGGTTATTTTTTTATTTTTGATGTAGGTTATTTTTTATTTAAGGTTTTACATGCTAAAGACACTAGGCACTGGTCAAATGGAGATGGTCAATATGACTTGGTCACTGAAGTCTTACCTCTCCAATTGATGTAAACAGAGTTCATGATGTGTTAGCATATTCCCCCCCCCCCCCACCTCCCTGTTTTTACTTTTTTTATTGTTTTTTGTTTTTAGCACTATTTTTGCTAGTTTTTTATTTTTACATTGTAAGAATTTTGTTTGTATGTTATTTTTTAAATTGATGTAGGTTTTTTTTAAATTTAAGGTTAACATGCTCTTGACACTTTCATTTTTGTTTTCTTTTTTATTAAGGACTAAGCGAGTTGTTTATTTTTACATTCTTAGATTTTTGTTTGTAGGTTATTTTTTTATTTTTGATGTAGGTTATTTTTTTATTTAAGGTTTTACATGCTAAAGACACTAGGCACTGGTCAAATGGAGATGGTCGATATGACTTGGTCACTGAAGTCTTACCTCTCCAATTGATGTAAACAGAGTTCATGATGTGTTAGCATATTTCCCCCCCTCCCTGTTTTACTTTTTTTATTGTTTTTTTGTTTTCAGCACTATTTTTTGCTAGTTTTTTATTTTTACATTGTAAGAATTTTGTTTTTAGGTTATTCTTTTAAATAAATGTAGTTTTTTTCTAATTTAAGGTTGACATGCTCTTGACACTTTCATTTTTGTTTTCTTTTTTATTAAGGACTTCGCTAGTTGTTTATTTTTACATTCTTAGATTTTTGCTTGTAGGTTATTTTTTACAATTGATGTAGGTTTTCTTTAAATTTAAGGTTAACATGCTCTTGACACTTTCATTTTTGTTCTCTTTTTTTATTAAGGACTAAGCGAGTTGTTTATTTTTACATTCTTAGATTTTTGTTTGTAGGTTATTTTTTTATTTTTGATGTAGGTTATTTTTTTATTTTTGATGTAGGTTATTTTTTATTTAAGGTTTTACATGCTAAAGACACTAGGCACTGGTCAAATGGAGATGGTCAATATGACTTGATCACTGAAGTCTTACCTCTCCAATTGATATAAACAGAGTTCATGATGTGTTAGCATATTTCCCCCCTCCCTGTTTTTACTTTGTTTTTTTTATTTTTTTGTTGTTTTCAACACCTTTTTTGCTAGTAGTTTAATTTTACTATCTAAGAATTTTGTTTGTAGGTTATTTTTTTAAACTGATGTAGGTTTTTTTTTAATTTAAGGTTTTGCATGCTATAAGCCCTTTCATTTTTGTTTTCTTTTTTATTAAGGACTTAATTATTTGTTTATTTTTACAATCTTAGAATTTTGCTTGTAGGTTATATTTTTTATTTTTGATGTAGGTCATTTTTTATTTAAGGTTTTACATGCTAAAGACACTAGGCACTGGTCAAATGGAGATGGTCGATATGACTTGGTCACTGAAGTCTTACCTCTCCAATTGATGTAAACAGCGTTCATGATGTGTTAGCATATTTCCCCCCTCTCCCTGTTTTTACTTTGGTTTTGTTATTTTTTGTATTCATTACTTTTCTGAGTTTATTTTACAACCTTAGACTTATGCTGGTAAGTTTTTTCTTACAATTGGTGTAGGTTTTTTTTTCATTTTTCCCCTTTATTCTAGTGCACTTACTGTTTTTTTTACTTCAACTTATTTCTTGTATTTTTGAAATTAATTGATAATATTACCTGAAACATATTTGCAGTGCATTCTTAACATTTTTGTTTAATGACAGAAGTAAGTGAAGAATCAGTAGATTTATATTTTTTATAGGTTTATTTTTATTTTTTTAAAGAACATGTATATTTGAAAATCATAGGTTTCATGGCTAATTACCTATAGGGTTTCTACCAATCTGATTAAAACCCGATCTACAATTTTACTGCTCGCATACTCGCTAATGTAGATCTGGCCTTTTCCAAACGAAGGTCACGTTCAGGTGACCTTTTCTTACATAATATTCATGACGAAATTGTTATGATACGTAACTTGTTTACATCGTCTACGTCACAAAATTTGAAATGAGCCGCCCAATCGCAGCCTGTGAATATTACCGCGGTTAAATTAGCAAGCAAAACTTGGTCTAAAAATAGAAATTACGAAATCAAAATGTGATTAATAGTGTTTTCGTCTAGATGAAAGCTACACATTGATTGGTCGACACAAAGTTCATCTCGACGTGACCTCAAAGGGAAAAAGTACAGATCCAGTACGACCGTGGTCTACTGGATATGTGTTTACGCAGATTGGGTTTCTACTTAATTCTATTTATACGTACATGTCCCTTTGAAAAGCAGAATCTTGATTGTTTTAACATCAGTGACCTCAATTATTGGTTGAACTTAGTTGAACTATTGAGCCATCATGGCCCTCTTGTCACATGTTCTACTACAGCATGAAGTCTGCACAACCAACAGAGCTAGCAACAAATCAGTTCATTTGTCCCACAAAGTATGCATTTGTTTTGGAATTCTTTCTTTTTTCTCTTAATTATAGTTCTAAAAATTGAATATTGGCCCCAACTCATGGTTTAAGCCATCAAGTATACTATACATTATTGAACGTATTCAATACATATGATTGTTTCCTTTTCCAAGGAATTTATGTCAGGGGAGTATTGTGTTACTCTAACATTTACACACATACAATCTGATTAAAACCCTATCTAAAATTTTCTGCTCTTCCACTCGCTTATTTAGATCTTACCTTTTCTCTTTATGAAGTTCATTGGGAAATCATTATGTTTAGTAACTTGTTTACCTGGTCTTTGTCACCCAATTTGAAATGAGCTGTCCAGTCGCAGACAATGAATAATATGCTGTCGAATTAGCTTGCAAACCTTGATCTAAAAACAAAATTATGCAATCAAAGGCTATTAATAGTGTTTTGTCTTGATGAAACATACACTTTGATTGGTCGGCATAAAGGTCATTTCAATGTGACCATCCATGCAAACCTTAGAGATCACGTATGAAATTGCTCTACAGGATATATGTTTGCAGAGATTGACACACATTAGACCGGTGTACAAACTGATCTCTTAAACTTTGAAAGATGGAAATCTTCCTGGTCTATGGAATTCAATGCAGATAATAATATAACTGCCAAGTCAATTGTAACGTTCACCGAGTGGTTGATTGAAAACTATACAACACTAATACACTGCTGTATAGAATAATATAAACATTTCCCCGGGGTCTACTTTGACCAATGATTAGAAACAACTTAATTAAAACATATAGACTGTAATCAACGAACAAGCAATATATACATATGATCCGAGCGGTAACAAAAGAAGCCCTCAAAACCTATCATACAAGGCTGGGGTTTCAACACACGATGTGCTGAAACCACTTGCAGTTCCAACCAGCACCTCAACTAATACGTCAAATGAACAACCAATTACCCAAAGCTACACATACTTGATCACTAGAAACAAGTTCGAGCCTCAACACAAGAGGCGTTGAAACCACCTAAGTTACAACCAATAACTCCCAAAACAAACCGGGTTCTATGACTAACCTGAGGTTCCAACCTGAACTAACCAAACCACAACGTTCCAACCTCTTCCCTTCAACACCACGACCCGGTGCTATAGTTAAACTACCTATGACCCTCTCACGATGCCTTTTGCTTTCTATGAGAATGCGGATCCATAGATTTCGTAACTATTCGTACAACAAAGTGCTGATAATTACAAGAAGAGCGATGTGAACCCTCCAGAGTCTCCTGCTAGACTCCAATTTTCTCTCGATTTCCACCTTTTATACCCACCTGATGCCCATGCATCTGGAACTGAAATCTGATTGGTCCATCATTACATTTGATGCTCTTTGGAACTCTTGCACGGGAAGCACATTTGCAAGGGCCTACTTTGTCTTTGAATTAGCATCTACCGTTACCCGTTTACAAATGTTGCCTTGCTAACAAGGGAGGTAACCCCACATGTAGACGCTAAAATGCAGTCATGACCATTAACGTTACACAATGAACACACTTAGATTTATTAAAAAAATATCAATACCAACATTAAAGCTTTTAAAGAAACTGTGTACAAAACCTATGTTAGACCCCAATGAGAGTACTGTAATAATGTTTGGAAACCATGGCAAAATCACTCAGTTACCTATTAGAAAGGGTCCTGAGATCAGCAGCACGTTATATGTCCTAAATGATTATTCTCTATACTGCTTTGTTACTACTATGCTTAACATACTCAAATGGCAAACTCTAGAACAGAAAAGAAATCAAGCCTCACTTATCATGCTGTCTAAAATCTCTAACAATCTAGTAGCTGTTGACCACACTCATCTCTCTCAATCTAGAAATCATAACTTCGTTGTACCTTTCTCAAGAACTCGATACCACTCAAACTCTTTCTTCCCACGCACCATTAGACTTTGGAATGCTAAATATTCCTGTTGACAATAAGGCATGTGCAAGCCCTAAAAGCTTTACGCAAGTTCTCATGTCACTTTCACTCAAACAGTAATTATAACATGTATGTTTTTAATATCTTATTTTTAATCCAACTTGTTATATAGCACTAATGGCTTTTAATTCACTGTCCCGACTACCTGGTATAATCAGTATTGATTGTAGGGAGAAAGACATGTAGATGTAGAAATTATTTATTGTAAATGTAAGATATAACATCAGTTTTCCTTTGGCCATACCAAATAGCTTCTTTGCTTACATACATTTCATGTACCAAGCCATGCCCTTCCTTATCCTACATCTTGAAAGCAATATTTTACTTCGCGTACTACGTGGGTTGATAAAAAATAAACCAGATTGTTTGAACCTTATGCTGCATTGTGAGATATGATAAATAAAAATGTATGTACAAGTTTGGGGAGTTCATCTGCAATAGAATACCGAAAACGGTTCTGAAAAATATTAACAAACAATGAAGTTATAGTAATTTGTGTGGTAGTTATGTAAGCATTCTTTTAAATTTTAACTTAACAAAGGAACAGTTCTTTTGGGTTTCTTCTCTCTGTTATTATTTATTTCAGGTTGAAATTATATCACTTGAGGTATGAGGTACTGATGTTTGTAGACCAAGCAGGTTTGGTTCGCTTTTGTCTTTATGGTAGAAACAGGATTATTTGTAAAACTGTCAACAGTCTCAAGGACAAAAACTTAATAACAGTAAGATCGATTGTATTGCTGTAATTTTCATCTTACTGCTTGCATTACAAGAGTAAGATTATACCTACTGCTGTTTTTGCTAACTCAACATCCATTCCATAGCAATTCTTATTTAGACTGCCTTTGAAAAATGTTGACATGCTTCATAAACATGATATATGTGCTCTCCTGGCAATTACATTTGTATTAATAAGTCAGTATGATGTAATAAAGTAGGATGTAGACTATGTATATGCCAAGTAAACTATATGATCCAAAGAAGTCTCTTGGTGCAATCTGAATATCAAACTCCCCCCTCATAAACTCAATTGTTTTGCCTATGACATCAGTCTATAAGATATCTGTTTACTGAGATTGACTCTTGGTGTGACTTTATGTGAAATACAGGTCTTAACATGAAAATCCAATAGCTGTTAAACTAGCTTAGTTGGTAGCATGCAAGTCTACTGATCGAGGGGTTGTGTGTTTGATTCCCAGGTGGGGCATAGTTTCCTGGAGATTGGTCATGAATTTATTTCTTTGGCCATTCTCTCTCCTACCAATGATTTTAACTGATAATATGTTGAGCAGTTGTCAGTCACTGAGGAAAGTATGTGCTTAGTTGTTGGTTAACAGCTAAATCCAGAGATTAATCTTTTCCTGGAGGAGTGAGTAGGTTGACTGACTGCCATTATTTGACCTATACAATGTGTTGCTATGGCGTTAAACACAACAAACAAACAAAAAATCGAAAATGGTTTAATTGCCCCTAAAAAAAACTATTAGCAACTTATTACTGCTAGTAAATATTTGATATAGGATAGTAAACATATTAAACTACATGTAGTAGCTTGATGCCCTACTTAAATAAATTATGTTGAGTCCAGAAAAAAATTCATCTTTGATATAATTGATTTTTAGTGTTTGTTTTTCAGATCTGAAACATTTTAACAAAAATATGTCTATTGATCTGGTAAATTATAAATGTATGGTAGATAAGTAGTAGTAACTTCTGTTGATATCTTCAATGGCTTACATGCAAGACAGTGACAGTCTTAGTCTTATGTGAGTATTTTATTGTTTTAATTTCTAGTTAATTATTGATTATAATTTCAAGTAAATTACTTTAAAAATCTACAATTAGTATCCATACCATGGTCATTTAGAAAGTTGAGTATAGCAACCAACTCATCTAACCAGACTTCCTAGGCAATATAACCAGTACTTGCTTACCTTGTCACTTTTGAAAAACAACAACATATCTTCATGAATGATTGTGACATGCATTAATTATGAACATAGCATTGATAAAATCATGTATGACTGATATATCAGCATAATTTTATCCTATAATTGAATAAACAACTTACATACAGAAAAATATATCTACTTATTGTATATGTTACTATAAATAGTAACAAAATCTACGAGAAAGTGTGCCAATATAGCCTCAATGTGGGCACTATATTCCAGTATTGAGCAAGTGTGCCAAAATATCGATATTTGGCTCACTTCCTAGTGTGCCAAAAATCAATATTATGGCAACTTCCGGTCATTATGCTCCTGCAGTCCAAAGATGGCAGACTTTCCGCATGTGAAATTTGTTACCTAAATAGCAACAAGAAGCTATCCAATTTTATAACACGTGTTTTTTCATAGTGAAATAAGATTATCAACAACAAGACTTACATTTTGTAGTAAGCGTTAATTAAATTCCAACATTTCGGCATTGAAAAAACGTTACAATACATGTGAGGTAAGGCCCAAAATAGCACATTACATAGAGACAAAAATGTATTTTTGTTTTAGAAATATCATCATTAGGCTTCATGCAAGAGTCAACATATGCAATTAAAAGGTTTTGGAACAGGGCAAGTGTGCCTTAAGTCTATATCCACACACTTTCCTCGGCATGAGCCCTCAGGCCAATACCTAAGTAAGTGTGCCTATATTTTCCTTAAGGCACACTTGCCCTGTTTAATGAACTCTTCTTACTAATAGTTTTGTAAAAAATCATTAAGCTGTTTTTTATTCGTACTCTGGAATATCTTATTAACTTTCAGATTTATAATGAATAGGAAAATGGCTGCATCACGAAGCTGAACCACTCAAATTGTTAAAGTCCCTGGACCAATGGTAATTTTGATGGACTCGATCCATGGTCCACTGGCTAAATTTGAAGACTGCATGCATTGTAATCACCTTTTCTAGATGTTGATGAAAATGAGATTGATTAGAAAAGTGTATCTATGAATGGTGACCTAAAGTTTGACATCTAGATTTTATATATTATCAGCTATACTCAAGAATTTCAACTTTGATCCTGTACATGGGATGACAATAGTAAGCATTTTTTGCATTCTTTATGTATTTCTTTTTTTCAAATTTAGTTTAAATTGATTTGAGAAGTTAGGCATTTGTGTACAGAGGAAGCCATTGGTGCTCCCCAGAAAATGCTGCTTTGGTGAATTGTCAACTTAACATATCTCTGACACTGATGCAAGTGCTAAGATGATACAAGTGCAAAGAACTAACTCACTATAAATTTGTAGTCATGTACAAAGGGAGATAATTTAATGATGATAATTAATGTTGTTACCATTCGGAACACCCTCGACCTTTCATGAATGAATAGTCTCAGAAGGATTCGTGGGGGGTCTTCACCTAATTTTGGTGATTTTACTACCTACGCGAGGCGAAGCACGTAACGGTTACACAAAATAGTTCTTGTAGTATACACACAAATCTTTGTCTAAACATCTTTATTTGTTTTATATTGAACCAAATATTGTTCATCGGTAACATTTACGGACTATAAACGAAACATCGGTCATCGCCTAAACGATCGTGTACTTGTTTACATAGTTTCAAAATGGCGCCTAAATATGTCCGAGGTTATTCGTAGTGAATGGCCGAAGATGTTCCGAATGATGTTGTTACTAGTCAATTTGACAAACTTAATTTGTATTGATGCTGAACCCATACAGTTAGTAATTATTCATAGATTACAGCACATAACAAATTAATGAAAACTTCTTTTTGGCTTCTAAATTTCATTGTTTTTCCATGGAAAGTAAATTCTGTAATTGTAAAAATATTCAGAATTTTCGGATTTGAGAAGTAAAATTCTAGTTTCTAAATGATTGTATACTCAAATTTAGCTCATTCAATTTAACAGTTATTTAAAATATTTAAATTCTTAGGAATCCAGGTTCAAAGCTAACTTCCAATACATACAGGCTTGTTTATGATAAATGTAGTACACATGTATTTGGCTAATGAATGAGGGCTTATTAGATAGACTGCTATATTATCAAAAATTCCTTGGTAATTCACTAGGAATTGCCTAGGACATATTAAGACTCTTAGGAACTACCTTTGTGTCACATGCCCAAACAAAATACTTTAAGCAGTGTTGATATGAATAAATCCATGATCCCTTAAGATGGTTATAAATGTCTCATTATTTAGTCCATGACTTTGAAATTCATGATTCAATGATATCCTTGAACAATATTTAAAGTGCGACAATATTAACCTGAGCTTGAACTACCTATAATTACAAGTTTCACTAAAATTAAGTTGAGAGTTTCTGTATGGGTGTGTAAGATTGTACACATGTTTATAACAGCCTGTGTGAACATAAATCGACTTTGTAAACATAGCAATTTCTACCATTTAATTTTGGACACATTCTTTGATGGGGATCTGATGTGCTCGAGTCCACAATATTTTGGCACTGTTTCAAAGTGTTTATTTTAAATTAAACAAAATTAATTGTTCAATGTCAGTATTTTGCCTAAAGTTTCCGATAAAATGCGATTTACAGACAAAAACAAAAGTAGATAATAAATACCGAGTTTAATTCTTGCATAAAGGTCAGGCTCAGGTTAATTTTGTTGGACTATACATGACATTGTAGTCACATATATTAAACGTAAGAAGTGTGTATTCACAAAGCTTTGTGTTTACACCAAGAACAATTTTGCATAACTGTTTCGTGCTTTTCTTATACTTTGCCTAGTGCATGTAGTAAAAGTTATTGGTGTACCCCCCACAATCTCTTCTGAGATGATTCATTCAATGAATGGTCGAAGTGTACCGAATGCTATATTGTTTGTAAGGGAGATAACTCCCTGTAAAATATATGGTACAATACAGTAACCTTACTCAATTAGCTCCCTTGAATATCTCTGATCTTAAACCACTGCTTTGTGATCATTTATACCTTCTCTATTCTGAATTAAAATGTACTGTTTCACAATTGAATGATTTTTAAATTTTTGGATATGTCTCCTTTCTTTCAGACTGTTACTGGTGATATGACTGGTTGATGATGTTAATTACTGATACTGTTTGTTTGTGAACAAGTGATGTAAGTGCTACAGGTAAGTTGTATCTCTTTTAATTTGGCTAAATGCAATGCTGCTACAACTCTTTTTAACAAAAAAACCCATTTTTTTGCAGATTGGTTTGTCCTACTTCCAGTGTATTTTTTTACCATTTGTTCATTGAAACCAACATATATATGCAATCAAGGACTTCATGATTAGGGCTGTAGCGATACGCCAGAAGCGTACCGCGATATATTGCAATACGCTAGCTCCGTATAGCAATACGTACCAAGATACATTGCTTTGCAAACCAATGAGGTGCCGGCATAATCCCTCTGCCTTAAACAACTTATTAAACTGCTCAGTTTGTTAGTATGCATTTTGAAGGAATGTGCATGTAGCAGACTTGGAAAAAGCTGCACATTTTTAGAATTATGGGAACAAATTATTCCATGAAAAGTTAATTTAAGATTATAACTTCATGAAAGAAAAAGTGGGGATTGTGTATTATTTGGTCTATAATATTTAATAAACACTGCAAGTCCTGTAAAGGAAATAAAGTTTTTATCAACGTATGTTTTTACTTGTAACATTACAGTCCAGAGATTACCATGACAAGCAGACTTTGTGAATGAGTAAGAGTCAAATTTAGTGTCATTTCTCGTGACAGTCATTTACATTTATTGAGTGCATATTATGTAGAAATTATTCAATTTTTTTTAAAGATAAACATTTTGGCATGATATAGTCTAGCCTCTTTCTGTGGGGTCAATTAGGGCTACAATAATGTTAGCTTATAAAAATGCAGAATTGAAGAAATGCAGAAATGAAGAAACTAGAATATGTTCTACACAAGTCCAGTACAAACGAACCCCCTCTGATTGCTTAAATTTTTTTAACTTAATTTTCAATCGAATGAACCATTGAAAACTTACAATTCACTTCCTTTTCCGTTAAAATAAAAAATATTGCCAAAAACTGGTACGGTAGATTCGTACCGCGATATGTATCGTTGCAGCTGTGTATTGCAATATACCGGTATACAGGTACATGTATATTGTGGCAGCCCTATTCATGATATAATGGACAAATTTTAGATGATTTGAAGAATTTAATTAACTCTGAATGTTAAGTATTAAAGCACAAAATTAGTCTATTGGCCTTTTAACTGAACAACATAGAGCGCTAATCTCTGATTGTATTGTTTTCCTGTTATTAACTTTGGTTGACTTAAATTCATGTATTAAGCTTTCATGAGTTCTTTTTCTTCCTTTCAGTTCTGACTTACCTTTTCTCAAGAAGCAGACATCTTTCCTGTATGCTAATGGAAAGTCAGTACCAATTACAAATAATTCCCAATAACTTTGTTGTTGTTTTCAGATCATTCATTTTTATGATCCTGATGTTGCCAACCTTCAATTAATGAGTTCAATACTTGAAGCAACATGTTAGCCACTAAATAGTGTTTGGGCCAACAGCTATGTTTAAACTAATTTCTGGTAAGTGTATCAAATGATATTACTTTCTTTAACTTGTCTACATGCACGCCGTCCGGCTAGCTCACTTGGTAGCAACCAAGTCTACTGATCGAGGGGACGTGGGTTCGATTCCCGAGCGGGGCATACTTTCGTGGAGCTTGGTCATGAATTATTTCCACAGCCATTCTCCCTCCTACCAATGATTTTTAATTATGTAGGGTGGTTGTCAGTTTCTGACAGAAGTATGCTTAATCCAGAGATTTAGCCTTTCTAGGAGGAGTGAGTTGGTTGATTGACCGCTGTGTTATGACCTATATAATGTTTTGCTACTAGGGCTTTAACAAATGTCCAAACTCTTGCGAGTTCATGAAACTTGATTGAAATTCGGACACGAATATTCGCCTTATCAAAGTTCAGGTGGTTCGTGAAGATGGTATGCATTTTAAACAACAATTAATTGAATAAATTAACTCAGGAAAACAACTTGAACTTGCCTAAGTAATCATATCAGTTGATCAAACTTTTGTGTCCGATTTATTTCGAACATATGTTAGTGCATACTAACATCGGTTGCCGCGAAAATATTTCCATAAAGGTTACCTTCAAAATAAAGTAAATTATGAATGCAGGTTTGTTAAAAAAACTTGCATGCTGACATGTTCCAGTGTTCCTACTGGTTGGACGCATAAAGATTGCTTAAAACTTGTCCGATCGGGCAAGTAGGATTTTGAAATCCAATAGAATTATCATCTGTTTTAATAAGAATAAAAATATATAAAAAAACATGTCCTATCAATGAACGGTTTTAGAAAGGTATATCATATTAATTTTAAGAAGTACTTAATTGTGGACCATATTGAAATTTTTTTTTGCCAATTATGTTATTATAAAATAAAGTCGTTATTATTATTGTTATTATTATCTTGACTTATTTCATAACAAATTGTAAGAAAGCGATATCGGTGATGGCAAGAATAAAAGTTCCTTTGTTTGAATTTACTGATAATTGTCGGTGACACCCGTCTCTTTATCATTATATATTTTAAAAGTTGAAACTTTTAAAATTTGATTCCTAACACCGCCGATATCGTTTAAAGTGATCATTGTTTGTTTAAATTGTAGACATCAATTAAAGAACTAGGTCACGCTTGTTTAAAGAATACATTCTAACTTAATATTAAATTTAACTAGACTCCATAGTTATGCATTTTGACTTTGCATTATTACATTGTACGCTTTCAAACATCAACTAAGTGTGAAAAAATACCAACACACATTTTAAATTGGTCGCATCAATTACCATCATCAAACAAAGGGTTAATATTGATTTGATTGCAAACAATATAGACTCCCCGGAGTACATAAAATTAGTGATGTAATAAGTCAAGATCACTTCTTGATATTAAAATGATATATACCTTACTGAAAGCGGTCAATGATACAACATCGTATTCTGATGTGGTTTTTTTTCTAATTAAAACAGATCATAATCCTATTGGATTTGAAAATCCTACTCCCCTGATTGTACAAATTTTAAGCAATCTTAAAAATACTCTCTAGACACAGAGAATTGGGTATCATCTATGTCTATCAGGTAGATACCCTCGCCATGGACAGCGGGCGAGTTGTATTTTTTACCCCTGTATCATAATCAAAATTTTGAACACAATACAATACATTTTTAGTTTATTAAAATTAAAAATGTTCTGTATGATAGTTTTGATAGATTTTGATATTCATGTTAAGATTGGGGATAGATTAGGGAAATTAATATATAAAGTATACTTATACACTAGCAAGTTGAACATTAAGTAGCTAAGGTTTGCGAATTGATCTGTGTATTGCGTTGCCGTATCAGGAACCGGTTCATCTTACAACAGGGTCTACAAACCCAAGCCCTATTTGCTACGGTGTTAATCCCAATAAACAAACAAACAATTGTCTACATGCTGTTGTTCTGTTTGCTCTTTTTTTGTTTGGTTAAACACTGTAGCAACACATTGTATAGCTCACTTTACAACGGTCAATTAACTTACCTTTTTGGAAAGGCTAAATCTCTAGAAATAAGCTGTAAACCTGTTTCTTGATGCATACTTCCATCAGTAATAACTGACAATCCCCCTACATGATTTAGAATCAGTGGTAGGAGAGAGAATGGCTGTAGGAATATTTCACATCCAAGCTCTGCGAAAATAATTTATCACCCTTGCCAATAAATAAATCAAAATGAACAATCTATTTTATTACCTGATTGCTTATTTAAGAGTAATGCAATATTGTTAACTGTTTTCTGAGTTAACTGTTGACCGGGCAATAGTTTTGACCGTTTCCCCAAGTACTCTGACTTCACACAATGTTATGCCAACTCTTACTGTACTGATATAAGGGAAGTAACTGCTTTACCAGATGCTCTTGAATGCATCAAGCATCTATCTATCTTGATTTAGCAGACTTAAACATGTCAAGTACTATTAAAATAGTAATTGATCAGGTAATAAAACAGTTATTTCATGTGTGATTTTGGAACAGTCAAGCTGTTGTCCCTCGGTGTCAGGAATAGCGTTTTAACTGTTTCCCTTGGCCCCTGGCCTTGCGAAACAGTTAAAACACTATTCCCTCCTCATCTGGCTAACAGTTTGACTGTTCCCAAATCACATATGAAATTACTGTATAATACTTCAAGTTACTAGTGATGACTTCAAACTTAGTATACCTTGGCCATATGAAGTACCAGTATTCTTATTTAAGAATTAACATAGGGATGACCATATCTAAGTGTCATTGTTATTATACTTTCCAGTGATAATAAAGAGGTGCGTGTTAGAGCAGCAAAATCATTTCTTCGCATTTTAGTTAGTAAATTCACAACCTAGTGTCATGGCGTGCTCGGCACACCTGTAATCCCCTTTACATAAACCTGTGCCGTTTCATTGTTTAAGAATTGAGGGTTTTGAAATTTTGTATCATGGATCATAGAACATTGGTCAGTGATTTAAGCAAGTTTCAATTAATTCTAATGCGAAATACTCGTATTAAAGCAGGTGTCTACGAACTTAGGGACGACCCTTGTAATGTACATATGTAATACACATGTAGCAAAATCCTTGTACAGAAAAATAGAATATTTTTTGCAATCACACTGTCTAGATCGTGAAACGGTTGCGATTTTCCGTGTCACGGTGTAGCCACACCAAGATGGCGGAAAAACAACCATCCAAAAGGTACGTGTCGTTTTTTGCATGATAGTTTGAGAAATATTCGGGCCCAAACGCGTTATAAAGTTTCATTTGATCCGTAAATATATAAACTGAAGGGCGGGTGTACTCATCTGACATGTCACAAAGGATTTATGTGAGTTAAAGCCACTAAAGTTGACGTATGACCGTGTGACAAATTTGAACCGAGAGAGTGTATTACTTTTGATAAAATCGCCGTAAGTACGGCACTTAACGTGTTGTAAATACGATTGTGAGATTATGTGTATGCATGAAACTATACTTAAAAATTGTACAAGTTCTAATTTATTTTGTTATATCAAAACATGCCTACTTTCGGTTTTGTCTAAGCAACGGTTGAGATATTAGCCCCGGAGAAGATTTTCCGTAAGAAATGACTCGGTGTTGCCATAAAAAGTGGATACGGTGTATACATTTGCGTTAAATAGAACACGGGTAGGACACTCATTCAAATGTTTGAAATGCGACCAGACCATTTGCAATACTGTCGAAATGTAGACAAGGCAAAACGTAACAGTATTTGTTAAAACACAGATACGGGTTTGGTCAAATCGTAAACAAATTTAAATCTTCTAACTGTTCATCAAGTTCCTCGAACATGGAATTAACGTTTGCTGAGAGAGTCCTGCTAAAGTTACAGTGCCGAGTGCTCTTATTGGTGCTGACGTTTTGTACGTTTTTCAAATCTGGACTGGGAAGTAATTAAATCAGTATCAACAGAAATATCTTGTTTAGATTCTTGTATATTTTCTACCTCTTTTACATAAGGACACTTCTTATTTTCTAGAAAGGATGTACATATGTGTTGATTCACTTTGAAATATTCCCCAGTTTGCAGTTCTAAATTTGGTGTTAGTCTGTAGTCTATCGTCAGAAGGCCTTATCGGCCGGTTGATACTTTTTAAACCATCTCATCCGTCATTTTATCTGCAATTTGGCATGCGTTTCTAAATGAATGATGAATGCATGCTAGGAGATCAGATTTCGAAAACTGACAGTAGTAGCATTTATAGACTTTTTCCATTTTGACACTGGGGAGAACAAAATTATGAAATATATAAATTTAGTCTTATCACAAAAGGGCTTTTATAAGTATCTGTTTCGTGTTTAAGTATCAATACGAAAGGTGACGATCTGGAATAGTGGGAATAAAATAATATTAACTGATTTATAATTAGGCGTTGTTCCTGCAAAGATTTACGTATTGAAAACATTGGGCTTTTCTGTATAGCAAAATACGAAGGATAATGCCAATGTGATTTACTTCAAATGATATGGTTGCGTTTAGCCTTTGGATGAGTGTCTGAACCGTGTTCACTTTCACGCAAATGTATACACCGTGTCCACTTTTTATGGCAACACCGAGTCATTTCTTACGGAAAATCTTCACCGGAGCTAATATCTCAACCGTTGCTTTGACAAAACCGAAAGTAGGCATGTTTTGACGAAACAAAATAAATTAGAACTTGTACAATTTTAAGGTATAATTGCATGCATATACACTATCCCACAAACGTATTTATAACACGGTAAGTGCCGTACTAACGGCGATTTTATCAAAAGTCATACACTTCTCTCGGTTCAAATTTGACTGACGGTCATTCGTCAACTTTGGTGGCTTTAATTCACATAAATCCTTTGTGACTTGTCAGGTGAGTACACTTGCCCTTTAGTTTATATATTTACGGATCAAATGAAACTTTATAACGCGTTTGGGCCCGAATATTTCTCAAACTATCATGCAAAAATCGACACGTACCTTCTGGATGGTTGTTTTTCCGCCATCTTGGTGTGGCTACACCGTGACACGGAAAATCGCAACCGTTTCACGATCTAGACAGTGAATCAGATGAAGAATGAAGAATTCTATGAGACTTGTTATAAAAATATTTGCTATTTTCAGGATGTCAACAGTATGATGACATATCAAGCAATGTACAATCTTTTGACGGAATGTAATCTATTCACAAAATGACTTGAAGAAAGGAATTGGAAGGCCAGTTTGTTTGTACTAGCACAATTACAGAGAAGAAAACATGGTAAGATCTTTGCATTTACTTTTAGTTTTTTTGCCAAGTCAATGCTGTTTTTATGTAGTAATATCTGTTCACTCCTTTATGGTGGCTGATTTATGCCATGTTGCATTGTTGTCTCACACGGCCCCACACGAAAACAAGTATAATTAATGGTATTTTTGTCGTATCATTGTCTTGTTAGGCGCCATGCAAAAACACAATCATGTGACATTTTAATAATTTGTCATGTTTTCCCCTGAGCAAGCTCAATGCAAAAAATGTATTTTTGCGACAAATTTTTTACAAAAGTATGACACTTTCATGTTGTGTATTTGCCTTAATTTTGTCGTATATTTGTGTTTTTGTCTCACAACCCATGGGACGAAGATACAACAAAAATACGTTTGTCGCACGATTGTGTTTTCCTGTGGCTCCTTGGGGTACAAAGATAGGACCGATTCATCTGTCTCATGATTGTATTTTTTCTCTTTTGCCTTCCACTTACACATGCCCAGAAGACTATTGAAGATGTACACATGTGTGAGCGAAGGTGAAAGAGCAAAAACACAATTTTACGACAGAGTAGATCTGTTGCATGTTTGTAGCGCCAGGCCCCACACAAAAAAAACAATCATAGGACAAATGTCTGCTTGTCATATCATCCTCCTGTGGGTTGTGAGATGAAAACACAAAGATGCGACAAAATTAAGGCAAAAACACAACACGAAAATGTGTCATACTTAAAAGTTTTGTCGTATAAACATGTTTTTGCTTTGCTCTTCCTCAGGCAAAAGCATGACAAATGATTAAAATGTCATGTGACTGTGTTTTTGCACGGTGCCCGCGGGACCATGATACGACAAAAAGACCATTTTGTCGTACTTTTGTGTTTTCGTGTGGTGTCCCGCAGGACAAAAATGCAACATGGCATAAATCTTCCACCATACTTATTAGATAAAACTTACAAAATTATCAATCATAAAACTCAATTGAAGTGTTTGATTAAGAATTGTTAAATGACAAAATATGTTATCTCATGACCAGCCACTTGTGTCATTTGTGAATCTTCTTCATAACTATTGAAAGATGGGAGGCTGGTCTTGAGGTATGAGTTTAAGAAAACTATCAGTTTCTGGCTGCAGTATTATAGTGTATAAATATATATTTTGTCACAAAGAGATGTACCTCTGATTGTTAAAATTTGTGAAATGTTATCAGTGTTATTTTAATTGTTGCTGCAATATTGTTTAGCAAATAATTTTTAGCTGGATTTTTTAACAAAAAAATTAGTCTAATAGTTTGGTGAAACATGGGCATGCAGTCAGGCAGGTGTCCGGTGTCATTAATAATTGCATTAAGGTCTCCATATAACATTTTTGTTACCATTTAAATTAACTTGGTCAGTATCATAATTGGTAAGCTAGATTTTTTTCTAGGAGGGTCTGAACTTTCTTTGGAGTGGGGGGGGGGGGGTCCAAACTTTCGAACCCCATTATACACATTTTGAAGAATAATGCAACATATTAATAATAAAAACTACATAACTATTAATTATATGTTAAGCACCAAGAAAAATAGCTTAAAGCTACACTTAAAAATGACTTATTCCCTGACTCCCCCTGCTAGATCCGCCTTTGCCATAGACATACATGTATAAATATACAATCATATAGACCAGTCACTCTTTATTTTTGTTACACATTTTCTTTCCCAGAGTCTGGTTGGGTTCTCAATCCTGGATCTAAGCTAGTATTGAGAATCCTACTAAACTCTTGAAACAATTTTACGGACTGGTTGGTTAGACTAAGGAAGGTACCGGTATATGGCCCAAAGCACAGCTTCGGGCCATATAGCTTCCGAGGTCTGACCAACCAGTCCGTAAACTTGCATATTGCACTCATGACCATGTGTTATTTGTTATATTATACCGAATTTAAATCCTTTCACCACTCATGTTGCTGACATTTTACTACGAGTATAATAATGTGTTTTCAAATAATTATTTTATTCTTCAGTACGTCAAATATCTAAAACCCCAGTCTGACTTTCATTTTCTCGCAACGTAACAAGATAACATGCTCTTAATTCTTGTTATATTTCTTTTTTGTTAATCAACTTAGCCATTTAATCTGTTTGGTGGATGTAATTAACACAACATGAACATCACTTAAAATAAGACTGGATGACGTCATGAACGGTCAATATAAAGATTATGGACTGGCTAGCCGGTCAATATGCGATTTATGGATTGGATGATGTCTCATTAAATATAGAGGACGTTATACTAGTAAGGTGTAATATACATGAATATCATTGTATTTTAGGTACTACAATGAAAGGCTCAACAAGTTTACACCAAATTTATGATACCATTGCTATGATGTCTTGTATAGTATGGTTACAATGGAACATAATTATATTGATGTGCTACTGATGTATGTCAGTTACAATTTAAATGAGGAAATCTCTACATGTGTGCTTTCAGGTATGAACCATTATTTTGTGTTTAATTCTGGTGGCTTTTTCATTAAGATTCTTTATTGCAATGTATATATTCCAGTCAGAACTAGAAACTTATTTTTTGATGAGTTTTACAGAAATACTTATGTGAACTCTTAAATGCAAAATTTTAAGATTGGTGATAACCATTTTTAAGTGTAAAAACTCCTATAAATAAAATGATGATAACAAAACAACATGGATGCTGCATTTGTTTCTATAC
The DNA here is from genome assembly GCA_025267735.1 of Mactra quadrangularis. NCBI lineage: Eukaryota > Metazoa > Mollusca > Bivalvia > Venerida > Mactridae > Mactra > Mactra quadrangularis. Next base: position 52,321,816 of record CM046309.1, on the reverse strand, counting down.
ATGATTGATAAAAGAATAAAAATGATATGGCCGTTATTAACAACTCAATTTTTGTACTAGAAATCTCATGACATATTGTGTCTTCCAAGTAAAAAATATAAGATTTTTTCTGATAATATTGATTAGAGTTTTTTTGTTTTAAAACTGTGTGAATTTAAGGGTTTATGTCTATAACTCTATCATAAACTCATTCATAATCTCAAAAATAAAATTATTTATTGTTCATGCATTCAAATGACCACAGCTTAGACAAAATTTGTAAGGATAAGTGTTAGTAAACATAGACGGTTCCAGCAGGGGGGGGGGTTGTCTGGACGCCTCCCCCTGAAATTTCCAAAATGCACCTGTCCGTGAGTGTTCTTTTTAAATATAAGCATTTTTTAAAGAAGCAAAAGGCTTTTTTTCGTGCTCGCTTTGCTCACCTTTGTGTTAAACATAGATATAATGGATATGTAGTTTTTATTTTTAATCTGTTGCATTATTCTGCAAACAATGTATAATGTATTTGTGATTCGAACGTTTTGACCCCTCCCCTAGAAAAAAATCCCGGATCTGTCCTTGGTAAATAAATACAAATAGTTGATCTTCATATCCCTACTAATAATTGCCAAACAAAAAAGTACTGACTGTAATTTTTTGAGTTTTCTAAGTTCCTTATTGTTACAACCATATAAAGCAGTAGTATAAAACAGAATATTTTTTTTTTTAGAATTAGGGAATTTTAGGGCAATTATTACTATAATTGATTCGATTTAGGTCTACATGGTTGATATGATTAAACAATAAAAAGAAACAGATACTCTTCAAGGAAAACTTTAATCAGGGCTCGAATTTAAGCTTACTTGCAAAATGTGAGTGGATTTTGAAAATTGCGAGTATCTTTTACTTTTACTCGCAAATTTTTAGGAGTTGAATTGCTGCTAAAATATTTCTATCCAAACTAATGAGGCTCAAATCAGCATTGAAACAGTCAAATAGATCGATAGCATTAGTTAAAGATTCTCGGTATAAACATGTTCGATATTCTTTGTCTATCGCAAAATAACACCCTTGTTCTATCTGTAGTCAATTTAGTAGAAAGTTGTTTTTATATTGCATATATGAATTATTACTTTGTATGCCATTAAAATTTGGAGAACAAAATGTGAGATTTTCTTCATTTTGCGAGTTGAAATAAAATCAACTCTCAAAAAAAGCAAGTCTTTTTTTGGTTAAATTCGAGCCCTGACTTTAATATAATGTACATATGTGAAACATGTGCATGTAAATGAGTTGTGCGCACTAACATAAATTTTGTAAAGAATCTTTGTGAAAAGAGCCATGTTGACGGTTATCCCGTATCTATCATGCTTATTTCTGTGTATTGACTTGTAAGGTATATTTTACCGTAATTAACATGATTTCATTTATTATATGCTTACCAGTGTAATGCGGGGATTTATTAGTGAAATGAAAATTAATATTTAACACTGTTATGAAAAAAATGCAAATAAATCTGGTTTTTTCTCTGTTTAGATGCGCTTTGATGGACCTCTTTTTTCATAGGTGCTATTGAGGGGAGGTAAATTATAATAGATAACACCAGTTTGAAGCATATAATGAACAGAAAATTAGTTTATTTTGGTGTAAGGCCTAGAATCGATTTTTCATTTTACTCGTGAGCTGAGGATATTGTATTTTCACTTGCAGCTATGCCAATTTTGCATCCTTAGCTAACTTGTGAAATAAATAAAGTAAATTGGTTTATTTTGTTTGAAGATTGATTTTTCATTTCCTGAGTGAGCTAAGGATGCAATATTTTTATGAGTGACCTACCCACTTCAAACTGGCGTTATTTATTGTTCCAGTCTGATATGCCTTCAGAACGGTGCACCTCAACAGACAAAACAACAATTTTTGTTTATCATTTCAAAACGGTAGAATATCCAGGATTTTTTCTAGAGGGAGGTGTCAAAACTTTCTAGAGGGGCCTAAATTTTTGAACCACAACCACATGATGCTCATTTTGCAGAATAATGCAACATATTAATAAGGCCATGCCAAATTGGAATTCAGTCAACTCAAATTTGACAAACCTAGGTACCTATTCAGAAAAACACACAAATCGAAAACGAAAATTCAAATACTTTTACGAAAAAAACAATGCATTGTATGTATATTTTTTCAATGGAATAACTTCCTCATGATATGAAACAATTGTCTAAATTGAATATGAAATGACTAGTGTTTTTTTTCACGTAAAATATCTTGTATTAATGACAGGGTTATGATAAATTGCTTATGATGAATAATGTCGTTGCAGAACAAAATTTTCCCTGAATTAAATTTTCATATCGAATCCCAGAACATTGCAATTATTTCAGAAAACTTTACCAACAATGTTGTTTTTTATTTTGATTCAGGACTCCAAAACCTACGCGCATGGGGACGCTTAACAAAATTCCGATATGGCATGGCCTAATAAAAATAAATAACCATTCACTTTATGTTAAGCAGCTAGAAAAATTGCTTTATGCTACTTAAAAATGACTTACTGTCAATAAAATAATACACTAATGAAAAGGTACATTTTGGAAATTCTAGGGGGGTCCGGACCTCCCTGATCTCCAACTAGATCCGCCTATGACATTGATTTTTATTTCACCTATAAGTCCTGGTATTCCGCTAGAAAGCATATAATAGTTATATTAATCTTACACTAAAATAAACAATATTCTCTTTTTCTTCTTCTAGAAGATGTTTTTTATCTTCTAAAATGAAACATTTGAGGATGGAAATAAAGTGTCATAATAACCGTTAACTATTCAGTAAATGTTTGATTCATTTTTCAATATTTACCCATACTTGAAAAATTGATAACATTTCTTTAAGGTGGGTCGGTACCTTACTCGAAGGGAAAACGAAAAAAATATTATGGTCACCGATTATGATAGGAGTTAGCAGGCAAATACCTTCATGCTTCTTGTTTGTTTTTCTGGTAACCTTAGCGACGTTGTCGGTTTTTTTCTTAACGTCATCGACGTCACAACGGTTCGCGCTAAAAACAGGCATGCTAGTACATTAAACCCACATATTTGAGATATTGAATGTCCAAGGTCAATGATTATTATATAAATGTTTCTGAAATGTTGTTGCCTACAATCATTTTGTTCTGATTATCTAAATATCACGTCAGTCGTAAAAAATTTACATTTCATCACTAAATTTAGGATATTCACTTCTAAAAAAGTTCACCAATATATACGTTTATGTTCATATTAATGCAGAATGGTGGTCAAATTCTTTTCGCGATTTTTGAAATCTACGCATTTTTTGTGTCATTTTAATGAAACAAAAAAGGAAAGTGAACGTTCTCAGTTTTTCACAATATCAGTTCAAAGTAAAATTGCCTTCATTACAACGACGTCAATGTAAAGTTAGGCTGACGTTTAACCTTAAATACATGTACATATAAATAATTACAGTCATGTAAAGTATCATTTTTCCCTTTCAAATGTTACAATCTATTGCTACTATCCTGAATGTAATGTGTTAATACATCTAAAATAAGATATAAATGTTCAAAAAAACCCCAAGATTTTTACAAGGGTAAGGGTAATTTTGGATGGCACTGTATGAGATTATTTTTAACTATGAAATTATATTTTATAGTATCTTTTTATCAACAAACACTACATTGTACTGTGAAGCATGAAAGAAAATACAATTTTTCACATGGATTAATCCATGAATTAGATAATTTTAGAATAGCATCACTACCACATTTAATGTAGCTCTTTAAAACTGGCATATAAGGCTATAAACAGGCAAAATCTGTCTCAAATATTTTTTTTTCATAGAAAAATCCGGCTATTAGATTGGCAAAACAAGGGCAGGCGGTCGGGTGGGTGGGTGGGTGTTCGTCTGGTGTCATTAACAATTGTGTTAAAATTTTCAATTTAGCTTATATCTTAGCCATTTATTGTCAGAACTTTATGAAACTTCATACAATAACATACCATGTGATGAACAGAATTAGACAGTAACCACAACTCTACCTGGCTTTATAATGGAATATGTCCGTTTGTAATTTTTGCATTAAAGTTTTTAAATCCGGCTCTAATGTAGTTTCCAAATAACATTTCTTGTATACAGTTGTAGTGATTGGCATACACTGCCCACTTCCAGCTCAAATCATGATATGTAATCTGGTTGTTATATAAACTTTTCGAGACTTTAACCTTAATTTCTCAACTGAGGGGGCCTATTTTTAGATAAATTGGAAAGCACCAATTTAACTGGAAGTCAACAGTGTTGATAAATTGCTGCAAACTAATGACTCTAAAATTAAAATTATTTTATGAAAACAGTATTATTTACAAACTTGTCACTTAGCAGTATGTCAGTGAAATGTTTAATCTTGAAATCAAGACCAAATTTTTCTGTTAGTTTAAAATTGAATTGAAGAAAAAATGGTAAGGACAATACCTACCATATAAAAGGTTCAATACCATGTGTAGTGCAACAATATTAACCTGACCTTGAACTGCCTAATTTTAATAATTTTGTGAAAGTGGCATGGTATTGTACTTATTATCTTGGACATATTTGTTTAGGGGGAAACCCATAAGTCTGCATTATTGTGGCATAGTTTCAAATGATTTATTTTATGAAAACAAAATTAATTGTTAAGTACATGTATTTTTTAGGGCTGCAACGATTCGATTCGATACATCGAAACTCGATTGCAAGGGTGCCGATTCGATTTCGATTCGGGACCCGCGAGTTTCGATTCGATACTGACTTTTAAAAGTGTCTACATAAGTTATAACGATAAAAGCAAAGGCGCGCCTAAAAGTCAAAGTATACGTTGACAGTGAAACTGGGTTTCACTTTGTTACATTTCTGTTAAATTTCCATTACGATTTTATGTAACATGATTGGAAACTCTGTTCCAAATATACATTCTATAGTATATGCCCCGATCCTCCGCCAATTGGGTCGGTGTGATTGAATTTTACCTGTTCTGACACACAGGAAGATTTTAGGCTCCGCATGAGCAAGCCAAGTTTTGTTGTTAGTTTATTCAAATTTAAATAGTTTTGCATGTACAGTGCATGTTTAACTAATATGTACAATAGTATACCAAGAACTGCATCTTTCTACAATTTATGATCCATGCTGTCTTTACGTTTTAAGTCGATATTACATTAATAATACATTTTCGCGACCTTTACATTCGTACCCAATCCATTTCGTACTTGAATAAAGCAAATATTAATTATCAGATTTTTGAGTTTCGTGTTATCCAATTTTAGTAACAATTATATTTAATTAATATTATTTAGTTTTAAGCTCAAATATATGTATAAATGCATATTTGTAGTAAATTGTATTAATAAAAGAATCGAATCGAAAAAAATCGAATCGAAAAAAAAATAATCGAATCGCATCGAATCGACTTTCTGGTGAATCGTTGCAGCACTAGTATTTTTCTGAACGTTTCCGATAAAGCACGATTTATAAACAAAGTAAAAAAAGATTGTAGATACTGAGTTTAATATATTTTTGCATAAAAGACAAGGTTGGGTTAATATGTACTGTTGAACTATATATTATTTAAAACATATGTGTACGTATACATTGTACATCTGACAAGCTCACAGTTCAGTTCAAGATCAACTGGCCCTTGCAGTATTATAGTATTCATAAATTGTTCAACACAAACTTCATTTGAATGTGACCCCATGTGTACTGTTGGGAGATTCCATGATACAGGTCTGTAAGATGATATTATCTGTTTATGGAGACTGTTAAAGCATCATTTCATTTAGTATTTTGTTTTATTTGAACTTTCAGGATGTTGTTCTAGTATAAGGATTTTAATGGTTGTTGGTGAAGATGATGCAAAACATATGATACATTATGATGATGATGAATGACTTGTAGACAGTACTGTTACACAGATATATCATGGTATGTAGACATTTATGTTTATTTAAGTCTCTAAATAGACTAATCCGAAACTCACATATATGGGTTTTCCCATGTGGCACAAACAAACTTTCACTGTCATAAAGAAAATATCTGTACAAAGTACAATAGGATTTAAGCCATATTTTTGCTTATCAGCAATAATGTGTCATAAACTCTGTTTATACCACCTGCGCCAGAGGACAGAAAAACTGACCAATTTGAGTTCTGAATTAGGTCTATTGTAGTCATAGCTAGAATTAAGTTTATTCAAGCACTGCTATAGTCTGATATGTTCTATAATATATAAAGCCCTATTATCAAAAGTAACACTGTTTTTGGATTGCAAAGAAAAAAAAAATGAATATTGTGTGCTCTTATGAAAGTGCATCACTTTGGAATGGACACTTAGTCAAACTTAAATTTAGAAAGTAGAATGGTTTGAACAGTTTATTGTGTCTCTAATCATACTATATTTTCTGATAACTTCATGTTTGCAGTTTTCAAGTCTACTGATCACGAATATATCTTCATATAGTGACTATAATTGAATCACAGGGAATTGTCATGTTACCTCCCTTTGTTTTTTCAAACATACCTTTTATATACATATATACAAGGGGTACAACTGTGTTTACTAGACCACTTTATCTAGATTTATCATTTTGTGACTCTAAAAATAAATTGATACCCTGGTGGCGCTTTAAGCGCATGATTGAATCGATTAAACATAACTCTTCGAGCTATGAATGCTAAATGTTTCAAAGCCCCGACCATTTATACGATTAAATTATCAAAAACATCAAAAATGGCACAAAAATCTCAACTCGGACAAGTTTTGGAAGAGATGAAGGGAATGAAAATTGCTAAAATTTCAATGTTACGTTGATTTCAGCATTATATTACTCCATGTTAGATTGTTTTTCGTTTTAATTGTTATAAAAATACAAAAAAATCATGCCAATTATCACCTGTCATGAAACAAAACGAATATCTGTACACTTTTTATCTGATTTAACCATGAAAAATTTCTTCTCACAACCATTTTAACTAATACATCACAAATGTAATAATCTAATTAGTTAAACAATTTCTGATTCGACAAACCGCACCGGGTTTTTCTATTTTCAAAGGAGACAACAAAAATACTGCAAAAAGTCAAAATCTTCCAAATTTGATACAGTGAATTACTCGGAAGTCTTGGCGATTTTCGTTTGCAAAATTAACCAGTCAAAAAATTTCTTACAAGTTTCTTGAATAAATTAAGGATACCTGCTATAACATCTGATCACTGAATAGAGTTTTTCAAATTCACTTTTTATGGCTCGCAAGTGTTTCTGTCAAGGTGGAGAGTTATATTTATTACATTTTTATTCAATAATATTGATTTTCTGAAATATTTTCTTTGATTGGGGTAAATAGGTTATTTTGAAATATGAAAATGAAACGATTTTCCTTAAGATTTGTCGATTTCATCGGTGTCCAAACTTGTCCGAGTTGAGATTTTTGTGCCGTTTTTGATCATTTAATTGTATTAATGGCCTGCGCTTTGAAACATTTAACATTCATAGCTCGAAGTGTTATGTTTTTACCTATTTAATCGTGCCACCAGGGTATCAGTATGTTTTGTGAGTCACAAAATGATAAATCGAGATGAAGTGGTCTAGTAAACACAGTTGTACCCCTTGTATATATGTATATAAAAGGTATGTTTGAAAAATCAAAGGGAGGTAACATGACAATTCCCTGTGAATTGAATGACATCAATTAGTGTTTATATGTAAAATAACCACTATCTTTTTTTATCCTTTAAATCCCAATTGATCCTGTGAATTTTTGTTGTTAGCTTCAAATTTTCCACACTCAGCTGCATTAAGTGGAGTAAAAGACTCGCTAGGGAGATTGATAGATAGTTACCAGCAAGTAACCCAATGAACAGGGGTAATACATGTAGATGTAGTTGTAAAGTTGTTGAATGTGCATAAGCATGAAACTTAGACAAAAAATACCATTACTTTGATAATTAAACACAAGCTTATGTGGCATTTCTGGACAAAGAAATGAAATAGTTATTTTTGCACTATTTGAATTTCTCTTTTATTTTAATTTTAGAAAAGTTTGCCAAAAAACAAATGTTAGTTTGTGTTCTGACTACCCTGACTGTGACTTATTCTGGGTATACATTACTTTTGTAAACATGGTGTGAACATGGTGTGTTACTGTACTTATAATTTTGGACTCATCCTTTTATGGGTGAAACACCTAAGTCCAAAATATTTATGTAACAGTATAGTTTTAAAGTATTTACTTCTTATAATACAAGTTTTATCGACTTGTATAGTTCTATTACATTAACCTGTCACAACTTGAATAATTACACGTTCACTGAATGTGTTATTATTTAAGCTCTTTTTAACCATTGAGCCACCAATCCATATTAAGTATTGATAATCTAACTGTATATGCGACGATTTTGAATATCGGGGAAATAACAAGTTCGAAAGGGGTTTAAAAAAATAGATTCAGTGACCGTGTAATTATTTAAGTTGTGACAGGTTAATGTAATAGAACTATACTATTCATTGCTATAAATCCAATAACTTCTGAACACTTGTTTTTTAATCTATGATTATAGAAACGTTTGAACGTATTCATTATACCCCCGCTTCGAAGAAGAGGGGGGTATACTGTTTTACCCTGTCTGTGCGTGCGTGCGTCCGTCCGTTACAAAATTTCCGTCGCAGTTTTCTCAGCAACTATATCATGCAGCAGCCTAATACTTTGCATATTGCTTCATCCCATAGTCCCATGTGGTGTAAAGCGATTTCATGCTCCTTGCTCATCTACTTCCTGTTTGTCGCATATTTTTAGATTTTGGCGGGGGTATCACTAGTGAGCATTAGCTCACAGATTTACTTGTTTAATCTATGATTATAGAAACTTTTGAACGTATTCATTTCCCCTATTTTTGTCAGTTAGACTCTAAGGTTGTTAGATTAACATGCCAAGTTAAAAACATCAGATTGTATCTTGTCACATAATCTTTGGAATGTAAACAACTGTTATTTTTTTGTCAAAGTCTTGCAGTAGCCAAACATAGAAATGATCAAATTGTGCATAAAATAACGTACACATTTCTATATATTAATGTCTAAAAATGGCCATGTTATTATTTGGCAACATTAAACATGCACTGTATGCATAGTCGTCAATTTCCGTATATCTCCGTAAATTTATGAATATATTACTTTAAGGATTAGTTATAGGACCCAAAGAGGCATGGAAGGACTTGGTGTAGTGGTAAAACGCACCACTTCACAGTCAAGAGGCTACGGGTTCGACCCACATAAAACCTTATTTTTGCCATTTAAACATAATCAGAATGTGCTTTACATATATATTTTATACTTGTTAACGTGAAGGTGCACAGATTCCTTGATTAAAAAAAAAACTTGTTGTGAAATTGAATTACACACATAATGGGCATTTTCATTTATGTAAGTCCTTCCGTCTTTAACCATGTCACAAAATCATAATACAAGTATGAATAAAGAAAAAAGTATGATAATAAGAGACAACAAATATTGTAAAGTGATATATAATTAATATTCAGTCAATTAGTTAAAAGTAATAAGTAAGTCATTTTGTTGCTACTATGTTACTAGTGTTTGTGAAATTACAAAAAAAGAACCTGTGTGGGAATCAAACCCGGGGAATTTCGATTGACAAGTCAGTACTTACCACTGCACTACAAACGGTTTGATGTAATTCAATCGTTACTTTTTTCATCCATACCTTATATTGTCACTGACATTAAAGCAACGAAACTTGACAAATTTATACAAGCTAAGCTGTAAAGAGATACAGAATCTAATGAAGTGCATGTTTAATGTTGTCAAATAATAACCCTCAAAGTGTTATTGTTTATTTGAATCCTCTGCACAAATATGTTTCGCTGATCACCTAGAATACAGTTAATTTCAATTTCATGCAAAGGAATTGAAATTAACCATCAATTTTGAAGGGGCCAATTGAGAATTTCAGGGGAAGAAAGGTATTAGTTATTTTATGCACTACATCATGTCATTCAATTATTTGAGTAGTAAGAGAAATTGACATACTCCATGTGCTTATTTACTTTATAATTAACTGTTCTAAATCACATGACAGTAGTAGCTGCAGCGATTTGATTAAATACATTGAAAATTGATTGAGAGGGCACCAATTCCATTTCAGTTCAGCCACAGGGATTTTTGAATCAATGCCAGCCTATAAATTTGTCTACAAAAGTTATAAAAAGTTATACTTTACAATGATTAGCTCTTGATACATAAATCAGTTTGAAATTTTTTGCTTTGAAATAAATGTTGAAAATTTAAGTAACAATTTTATTCTTTCAAAATCAGTAAGTTTTAACCGCTCAATGAATGTATTGATATACATTTGGAATAAACTTTACTATTCATAAAATCAAATTAAAAGAAAAAAAATTGAATTGCATCGAATCGACTTGTCAGTGATTCAGTGCAGCCCTAGACTACAGACCTTGTTGAGATTATTAAATTTGTTTGAACATGTACAGTACTCACCAAAAGTTTGGAGACAATTTCAGATTGAAGGCCTATTGAATAGCTTTTTGCTAAAATTTGATAACTGTTTATTTTGAAATGATGTGTAGTTTCGCATTATTTTTTGCTGATCATTATTATTATAACTGAGATTACAAAAATAATATAGAAACTTCGTTATGGAAAATCACAATAAACATGGTTTCCTGAGGCCTTACGGTGTCAGATGCTGAATCTTTTAAGTGTTGCATTCATGAAATTGGTTTTCATTTTATTACAAACCATACTCAAATGTATTATAATAATGGTCTTACAAAAATTATCTTTAAAATCCAAGATTGTTGTTATTTTCTTCTGGCTGACTGCATAGTATACAATTGAATTACGTTTTTTCAAAGTGGCATTAGACTTCTAAAAAAACTTCAAAATCTTAAGTTTTAGAAAAGTTGTGATTTTGTAAAATCAAGTGATTTTAAAATCAAATATACATTTGTATAGTAGAAAATGTCGGTACAGCAGATCCATCACACCATAGTGTTGACTGAATGTATGAATTTATTACTCAGCATATGCAAAAGATGTTGATTTCATTTGAAAGGAGCAAAGCCATAGCTATATGTGCATTTATAAACCTGTGAAATATAATTACTTATGACGAAGAAACTTGGAAAAGAATTACTAATTTAAGGAGCATTTACCTTATACATACTTGTGTGCATATAAATGTTGTTTTTTACTAAAAAATGTGCTGGCCTCCATGACGGTCATAAACTTGATTGATTAACTGTTGCAGATTTTTTTTTTATCTGAATCAAGGTGGATTGCACAGTTTAAACAAAAAACACTCTATGGTAAACTACTTTGTTTTGGTACCCAAGTTAAGAATCTATGGTGGCTGATTTACACCATGTCACATTGTCCTCCCGCAGAGCGCCACATGAAAACACAAAAATACGACAAAATGGTCTTTAGTGGTATCTTCGTCTAGCGGGGCACCATGCAAAAACACAATCATACGACATTATAATCATTTGTCGTGTTTCTGCCTATGTATGCACAATGCAATAAATGTAATTTTGCGACAAAACATTTACAGACACAGTAACAGTAGGACACTTTTTCATGTTGTGTTTTTGCCTTAATTTTGTCGCATCTTTGTGTTTTCGCCTCTAAACCCACGTGACGAAGATGCAACAAAATTACATTTTTCCATGGTTGTGTTTCCTTGGTGTGCCTAGCGGGACAATGATGTGACAGAATTACTCTGTCCTATGATTGTGTTTTGGCTCTTTCGTCTTCTGCTAACACAAGTACAGACTATTAAAGATGTACGCATGTGTGAGTGGAAGGCGTGAAAGCAAAAACACTATTATACGACAGTGTCGATCTGTGACATCATTGTTCTGCGAGGCCCCTCCCGAAAAAACTATTATGCGACAAATGTCTGTTTGTCATATCTTTGTCCTGCAGGGTATGAGACAAAAACACAAAGATGCGACAAAATTTAGGCAAAAAATACCATTTTGTCATACTTTGGTGTTTTCATGTGGTGCCAAGCGGGACGACAATGGGACATGGTGTAATTCAGCCACCATAAGAATCAGTTCACTCACATTATACAGTACCCACCAAAAGTTTGGAGACATTTTCACTTTGTAGGCATACTGAATAGCTTTTATCTAAAATTTGATAACTATCTACTATTAAATGCTTATTAGTTTTTGAATTATTTTTTTGTTATCGATATGAATATAACTAAGACCTCAAAATAAGAATAAAAGCTATATTGTGGAAAATAATTACCATTAACATGGTTTTGGGGGCTTTAGGATGTCAGCTGCTGAAACTTATAAATGTGTTGCATTCATGAAATTTGACTTCATTTTATTACAAACAATACTTTGATATATTTTGAAAATAGTGATTCTACAAAAATAATCATCAAACTTCAAGAATTGTATTAAATTTCTTTTGTCTCCAAACTTTTGGTGGGTGCTGTGTTTTATATGAGAGGTATATTACCCTTAAAATGGTAGTTTTTACCCATGGTTAATAAGTGGCCAGTTTCTTCACTATAAGTACAACCCACAGGTTTACATTTATGCCTAGCTAAAGCTTTGTTTTTTATGTTACTGCTTCCATACAACAAATAGAAAAGTTTAAGGTCAAACTTGAACCTCTTCAATCATTGTTAATTTTGTTCAGGGTATATAGTCATCAGTTTTTAAACAAACTCTTGTTTTTCGTTGGCTGAAGAATAAAAAAGTAGCATATAAAATAGCCATCACATTTCTTGTCTGAAATTGAGTCTGTGAGATGTTACTGCTTGTTTACTCTGAATCTTCTGCACAAATTATTTTTCTACATGACTTGGTTTTCTGCTTGACTTAATTTGTGCATGTAGGATTTAGAGCTGGTGGTCAAAACTCATGGTATCAATTTGAATTGTTTAGGGAAGAAAAGTATCTGCATTTTCTGCAATGTTTGATTGTCATTCAAGTGTCTGTCTGGAAAGCAAAATTTGTGAAAAACAATTTTAGATTGTGTTGTAATTGTAAATCATAATGACTATAGACCCTGTTGTTAAGTGCAAGAAGAAAGTGCTAATATCAAAAGCATTATAGATTGCAAATTTTGTACTCACAAATCTGTTTGAAGAGATACATGGTGATCTAATTAGAATAACTTGTAGAAACTTAGTGTAGTTAAATTCACTGGCGACTGGTGAATCAAAAGTACTGTTTATACTATTTATATGGTTACAGTTAATCCATCTATGATAATTTTATTTTACTGATTTATACACGCATGCAAAGCTGAGGCTTTGCTTTTTCAAATGACACCAATATCTTTTGCATTCGCCGTATAATAAGGTCGTAGGCCGATTTTGAACATTACGACTGAACAGATTTTACTTGATACAAAAGTCGCAAGAACTAAATACCAGGGCAGCATATTATCAAAAATCTTACGATAATTTAACAATACAATATAGAAGGATTTAGGACTAAAATTGGTCGTAAGACGCTTGATAATACGGGCCCCAGTACACTATTACATCATGCGCTCAATACTGACTGTTCTATAGGTGTTATAATGAAGAAAAATATTGCTTTTTACTACTTAAGATTAACAAATCTTGAATACTCATACGGTTTGACTGCATGAAAAATATTGGATGATCAATTGCATGCGTAAATATTCTATGTAGTTTATGTGACTTAACAGTTCAAAATTTGCCATTGATAATGTATTTTGTTCTTGTGACTTATCTGTGTCGACTAAACAAAATCTTTTTGACTGTGTTCAACTGTTGTTCAAAATCAGCATACAACTTTATTACTTGTCGTATGCAAAAGATGTTTGTGTCATTTGAAAGAGCAAAGCCTTAGTTACACCTGCATTATTGAATAAGTGAGATAAATATATTTAAATGGAGAAACTGGCCTCTAAGTGAAATTGGTCAAGAACTACCATTCTTTAGGTATATACCTTATATGTATGTATGTATGAAATGGAGTGTTCTTTATTAGGAACTGTGCTGGCCGCCTGTGGTTAGATTTTATTCATTTGTCACTGGCACAAACATTAACCCCCTGTATTTAACTACCTACTACAGTATTTCTGTACTTATGATCGATAAAATAGTTATCCATATTAAAATTTTATGTAAAATAGCCGAATTAATGTATGGGCTATTGACAGTTGAATAAAATTTATTTATATGAGTCCATATACCGGGTATATAACAAGTAGTGTATCACTGAAGTTTTTTACCAATTTGTTTGTCTTTTACAGTAACATCCTGGAAGGTCTGCTACATAATTATAGTATTGCACAGAGTTTAGACTACAGTCAAACTTGAAACAGAAACATCCTGGATCATGTGTGTGTCGTGACAAGAAAGAAAGATATATGAAGGTATATTATTGGTTATTGTTGTTGTTAAATTGATAGATTATGAATCATTAATTTGGTTCTTGGCTATTCTGCTACAACTCAACCCATGGACAACTCAACTCAAAGAAGGGACAAACTTATAGGGTTCAGAGAATTCAATCAAACCAGCTCACGTACAGGCAGTCTATGCAGTCCCGAAGCAAAAACACTGTTATACACATAAGGTATATAACTAAAAAATGGAAGTCTTTAACTCAGTTCAATTAAAAGCCAGTTTCTCCATTATAAATAATTTTACTTTATAGATTTATACATGCATTTGTAGCTTAGGCTTTACGTTTTTGAATAATATCAAGATTGTTTGCATAATGAGGTCGTACACAGATTTTAAACTCCACAACTAAAACAGAATTGGTTTAGATGGTACAGAAGTTGCTAGAACAAATGCACTATTTACGGCAAATTTGTTCCATTAAATTGAATAAAAAAGTAAAACAGGGGATATTTATACATGCAATCGATCGTCATATGTTTTTTTCCTGCATTAAAATCGTATGACTATTCAAGAAATAGTCAATAGAAAGCGAAAATTGTTGTTTTTATACGCCCGTTTTGAAAAAACGGTCGTATTATGTTATGCTGTTGTCCGTCTGTCCGTCTGTCCGTCTGTCCGTCCGTGGACAATTGCTTGTCCGGATGATAACTGAAGAAAGGATGAACCTAGGTTCCTTAAATTTTATGTGTTGATAGCCCTTGGGTGGAGGAGGTTCCCTATTGATTTTGAGACCCCAGGGTTAAAGGTCAAGGTCACTGGGACTTAAAATAGGTAAAACTTGTCCGGACAATATCTGAACCACCAATGTACCTAAGTTCACCAAATTTAATGTAAGAGTAGCCCATGTGTCAAAGATGTTCCCTATCGGTTTTGGGGCCCCTGCGTCAAAGGTCAAGGTCACAGTGGCATCATATGGGAAAAAAACTTGTCCTGACAATAACTTAACAACCAATCTACCTAGGATCACCAAATTTTTTGTGAGAGAAGCCCATGTGTCAAGGATGTTCCCAATCGGTTTTGGGGCCCCTGGGTCAAAGGTCAAGGTCACAGGGACATCAAATTGAAAAACCTTGTCCGGACCATAACTCAACAACGCCTGTACCTAGGTTCACCAAATTTTATGTAAGAGTAGCCCATGTGTCAAAGATGCGCCCTATAGGTTTATGGGGCCCCAGGTTCAAAGGTCAAGGTCACAGGGGCATTATATGGAAAAACTTTGTCCGGACAATAAATGAAACACCAATGTACCTAGGTTCACCAAATTTCATGTGAGAGTAGCCCATGTGTCAAGGATATGCACTATTGATTTTGGGGCCCCTGGGTCAAAGGTCAAGGTCACAGTGGCATCAAATTGAAAAACATTGTCCGGGTAATAACTCACTAATGACTGTACCTAGGTTCACCAAATTTCATGTGAGAGTAGCCCATGTGTCAAGGATGTACCTTATCAGTTTTGGGAAAACAGGGTTAAGTTTAAATCTTAAACCAGAAGATATCAAATTACCAAGCTGTGACTTCAAATGTTCTATCAATATGTTTATAAAGTCAAAACGGCAAACAATGAAACACTTGTCCAGACAATAACTGAACCACCAATTTACCTAGGTTCATTAAAGTCTATGTGAGGGTAGCCCTTGTGTCAAGGATATGCCCTTTTGGTTTTGGGGCTCCTGGGTCAAAGGTCAAGGTCACAGAGGCATCATATTGAAAATCCTTGTTTGGGCAATAACTCATCAACTACTGTACCTAGATTCACAAAATTTTATGTGAATGTAGCCCTTGTGTTAAGGATGTTCCCAATAGGTTTTGGGGCCCCAGACCCAAAGGTCAAGGTCACAGAGGCATCATATGGAAAAACCTTGTCCAGACAATAACTGAACAACCAATGTACCTAGGTTCACTAAATTTTTTTAGGAGAGTAGCCCATGTGTCATGGTTATGTCCTATTGGTTTTAGGGCCCCTGGGTCAAAGGTCAAGGTCACAGGGGCATCATATTGAAAAACATTGTATGTGTAGTAAATCAACAATGACTGCACTTAAGTTCACCAAATTTCATGTGAGAGTAGCCCATGTGTCAAGGATGTTCCCTATTGATTTTGGGGCCCCTGGGTCAAGTTTAAACCATCATCCAGAAGATATCAAATTACCAAGCAGAGACTTCAAATGTTCAATCAATATGTTAACAAAGTCAAAATGGCAGACCATGGAAATAATGCTATATTTAATAAGTAAAATGAATTTAGTTCACCAAATTTTATGTGAGGGTAGCCCATGTGTTAAGGATGTTCCCAATTGGTTTTGGGTCAAAACTGGGTCAAAGATCTAGGTCACAGGGGCATCATATGGACAATCCTTGTTCGGACAATAACTAAACAATGATTGTACCTAGGTTAACCAAATTTTATGTGGATCAGCCCATTTGTCAAGATGTAATGTGTTGATAGCTCTTTGGTATTTGATGTTCTCTTTTGATTTGGAAACCCCAGGGACAAAAGTCAAGGTCACAGGGACTTAATTCATATTGAAACATTTTCCGGACAGTAACTCAATAATAATTGTACCTACATTGTAGGTTTTCCAAATCTTATTTAAGGGTAGCCTTAATGTCTAGCATATGCCCCTTTGGTTTTAGGTCCCTGTGTTAAAGGTTAAAGTCAAAAGAAAAATCATGAGGAAAAACCTTGTCCAACAACCAACTTTACCTAAGATCACCAAATTTTATGTATCAATACTCTTTGGGTCAAGGGCGAGAACTTTTGGTTCTGAGGCCCCAGGGTCAAAGTCACTGGAAGTTTGTATGGGAAAACTTTGTGTCGGTGATAAATCAACCATGGCTGTACCTAGGTTCTCAAAATCTTTGCTTTGGATAGCCCTCCTGTTAAGAATGGGACCTATTCTGAGATCCTGGGGTCATTGGTCAAGGTCACAGGGACTTTATATGAGATAGAACCCAGCATGGACTGCACACGGGCGTATAATGCCCCGCCCAGCGGAGCTCTTGTTCTTCATTGGGGTTTTCAATTCATAACGGCTAAGTGTAGTGATTATTGAGCATGTGACATCATGAATGAATAAGAATTTAGTATTACTGTATTACCTGTCCCTTTTAATATAGTTTTGTAAATTTTTATGCATTTTGTTTGATGTATATAATACTTCTGTCTGTGGTATATCTAAACATGCTGAGTATTCTTCATTTGTGTCGTGGTTTAAAAAATTATTATTCAAAATACGCCGTCAATTTTGTATTTAGTTCTTGTGAATTTATCAAGTAAACTAATCTGTTTTGATTTTGATGTTTAAAATTGTCATATGAACATAATTATCCATGATGTGCAAATGATGTTAGTGTCTCTCGATAGAGCAAAGTCTTAGCTATGTGTGTATGTTTAAGGTAGTGAAATGAATTCATTGATGATGGAGAAACTGGCAACTAATTAAATTCAATTAAAAATCAGTTTTGAGTGATACATAATGCGTAAACATTGACCTGACCTGACTTCATATTTGCATCTTATTCTTATCGACACATATCCCGACGAAAGTCAGTACCACGCCTATTCTACGCTTCGGCAGCTATCATAAAATTATTGAAGTATGTTTGTGTGTTAAGTTTTAACTCACAATCCTCATGGTCAGAGTGTGATGAGCATTAATACTACATTCATATTGATGGAATGAATATTCTTGCATAAAGGTCAGGTCGGGGTCAATATTTTTGCACTATACCTTATATGTATATATATAGTGTGTTTGCTTTGGGACCATGCTGGCCGCCTGTGACCCCAATCACATTATGATAATTAAACATTAAATAAAGGGAGACAACTTTAATAATGTTAAAAATAAACTTAAACAAGATAGTCAGAATTATTTCCCTTATAAAAAATAAAACTACTAATAAATAGAATTTGACCCTGCAACAATATTTTATTTGTAATTTATGTTATAAAATTAACTTTTAGTTTTCAATTGATTTTAGAAGTGTAAGTTTATAATGTTGCGTAATTCTTTTGGAATAAAATTATTATTAGCAATTTTGAGAATGATTGTGAAATGAGAAAGGTTTTAAATATGATGATTGCATAAAAATGTGTCAAAGATAAACATTAAATATTAAAGTTAAATATTAAGATAAATTTAAATAACCATTTTATGATAATTGTTTTTTAATTGACTTGTTTAATTTTACTCTTTTGGAAATTTCTCTATTAGAAAAACATTATAGATACATTGTAGAATGTTTTCCTAAAAAAAATATATGCTAAAATATAATTTTAGATTATATTCTACTATGTATTTATAATAAGTGAAACAAATGTCAACAATAAGGTTCATGGAGTTATATATTAGATTAAACATTCAAGATTTTGCTCTTTAAAAAACTATTGTTTTTATTTATTTGGGACTTCTGTGTTTTGAATCGAAACAGTGCTTGCTACCTTTGCTTTTAAATGCCAGATTATAAACTTTAATCTAACATTATTTTATCACAGGTATTCCAAAATGTAGAAGCACTTATCAGTCTTATTTGTTTGAGACTATATCGATATTTTGTGAAAACAAGTCCCTGATTTAATTCACTAAATTGATCATTAAATAAAGTATTGCTCCACAAAACCTTTATTATGCAGATAGTAATATATTTAACGTACCTCATGTTTAAATGTATGAGTATAAAATAAGGGATGGACTGTATAGTCTTAATAAAGGTCTTTGAAACGATTTTTGCTATTGTTCGAATGATCAAACTTTAAAGTAACGTTAATACACAAGACTTTTCATGATCAATCAAGGTTGGTCATTCAATCTTTAACAATTCTATAATACTTGAATTACTTATGATAAAACTCAGTACAAAAAATGGGCTCACTACTTTATCAAACAAGTATCATTGAACTGTTCTTTGTGTACATATTTTGATGGAGCCCGAAATCCACTTCATTTTTAAACCAAACAAATTCAGTGCTTTCAGCACTTTTTTCAGCTCGATTTTTTGAAGAAATGTAGTTCTCTCCTACTCACCCTAGCATTCGCATCAATGTCTGTATTTCTGATAAAAGATTTTGTGCAGTAAAATATATTTTATCATCACTTTATTTCTTAAGCTATCAACTTCAATATTTATTATGATATTTATGTTCCTTATTATTAACCACGTCTCATGTGACAGGGTTCATAAATCAAAATACATTTTTTTTCAGAATTATCTCCCCTTAAACTTAGAATTTTCCTTAAAAAATATTTGTTTTTAAATGCATCTTTTTTTGGTATCAACTTCAAACTTTAAATATATATTCCTTATTAGCAACCAAATCTCATGTGACAAGGTTCGTAACTCCAAATACCTTTTTTCAGAATTATCTGGTATAGTGCGTACAAGTTGACCCGACCTGACCTTTATGCCAGAATATTCATTACATTGAATACGAATGTAATATTAACTCTCGATAGCAATCCGATTATATCGCCGAGGCTCGAATGTAATTTTAACACAGGGATTAATTTTAAAGTACTTTTAAAGCGTACAATGAGTGTTTATAACACATAGACCGGACCAGATGATTATACGATGAGGCTAGCTACCAATTCAAATGGTGTGGGTTTTAGCCCCACAACCGCCATCCCCCCATCCATTTTATTATTAATTGTAATCTAAAGGTAAGAACACGAGCTTCCCGTTTGAATGCATTTGAATCGTGAGTTGTTATACAAGGGGGCTGTGTATACTCTATACATGTCTTGTTTTATCTTAAATACATAACGAGCCGAAGTGTGGAGTAGGCGTGGTATTGATTTTTGCCGGGATATGTGTAGATGATAATTAGATGCAAATGTGAAAGGTAAGGTCAGGGTCAACTTGTACGCACTATAACATAAATTTTCTTTAAAAAGAACAATAACCTTTTTTACTTAAACTTCTTTATTTCTTAAGGTATCATTTTTAATTTTTGAATTATATAATGTTCCTTAAGTTATCATCAGCCTCATTTCCTGTGGCAAATACTAACTTAGTCGAGCTTGCTGTCTGTACTGACAGCTCTTGTTTAATTGAATTGATTGAGAAATTTCTGAAATAACTTGGAATAAAATGTGATAGTTAAGGTAGAATCAATCTGATTAAAACCCGATCTAAAATTTTACCGCTCGCATACTCGCTAATTTAGATCTGGCCTTTTCCAAATGAAGGTCACGTTCAGGTGACCTTTTCTCATCATAATATTCATGACAAAATTGTTATGATACGTAACTTGTTTACATCGTCTACGTCACGCAATTCGAAATGAGCCACCCAATCACAGACTGTGAATAATACCGCTGTTAAATTTGCATGCAAACCTTGGTCTAAAAATAGAAATTACGAAATCAAAATGTGATTAATAGTATTTTCGTCTAGATGAAAGCTACACAAAGTTCATCTCGACGTGACCTTGCATTGACTAAGTAGAGATCCAGTACGACAACGCGAGTAGAACAGGATCTCTGTTTACGGAGATTGAGGTAGAATTACCCTAATATAACACTATTATCTACAGTAAATTTCTCACAAAACTTGTATCTAATTTTACTTTTTGATATTTTCTCGTCATTAACTTACATTTTATCAACTATTATTTTCTATATAGAGAAATTAAAAACTTACACTATTTTAAAATCAAAGGGAGATAATTTCTTATAAAAAGTTTTCATTAATTTTTTGTTTCTGGGTATTGTTATATGAATCTAATTCATACATAATATTAACATGATGTCAACATAATGACTTGAAATTTTTATGATATGTGAACATTTATAATAATTTTCAAGTATATTAATGTCTGTAAGTTGGTATTATGGGAATTCTACATTATCATTAGTGTTTAGCCGTGGTTAGCCGTACAATTGTGTTTGAAATCATGAATATCTACGCAACATGATAATTCTACATTAAATAAAAAAAGATGATTTTCAACTTTAATAACTAATAATGTATGATCCTTGTTGAGTGCCTAGGCTAAATCGTCCATAGGTGGGGGTTTCTGTACTTATGTGTTGAGTTGTCCCTTCCATGAGCTGAGTTGTCTTCGAGTAGAGTTTGTCTGATCCTTCTCATCTCAGATTAAAAGTTAAATGATTGCAGATCTCAGCATATATGCAGACAAGCATTCGCATACCCAGAGTCTAGTAGGGTTCTCAATACTAGCTAGTATTAAGAATCCTACTAGACTCTGGGAACGAGAATGACAGACAAGCGAAGAAAGGTATATTATATGGTGACAAAACCACTCAACTATGAAACCACAAATTTTACTGTCACAAGAAGAAAAATGTCAAGAATCCACCCCAACTGAGAGTTAATGTATGTGCCTCTGACAGACATAAAGAATTAAACATTTCATCCTGGGTTTAGCAGAAAATGGTTGTAACTCAACATAAGAAAAGAGTGAGTTACGACCGTGTTGCCATAAACTTATGATATGTACTATGAAATGTTGCTCACATATGTTAATTATTACAATGATAGGTATCTCCACTTGTTATTACAGAACTAGAATGTTTTAGTGAAGTTATGAATGGTTATGGCGACAATGAAACAATGAATCTCTACTGGATCTGTATCATCTAAAGAAATTTCAACTGTAAGAAACAGGTACTTTATTCTTTATTTATATTATATGGACTGTGTTTTATCAGGGTCCAGTACAACTCCACTCATGGACAACGCAACCTGAAGTTGGGACAACTCAATCCTGTGGGACAACACAACCTGTGGACAACTCTGATCCTGTATTTTCCATAATTCTCAAGTTTATTGTGTATGGAAGATATTGAGGAATAAAATTTAATGATTATTTGGTTAGTTCTTTAATTAGAAAGTGAGAAAAACATTTAAAATCAATCAAGTTTAATTAAAACTTATCATTTTTAAATCAAACAAAAATAAAATACGATACAGATTGAGTTATTCTGGGATTGTGTTGTCTTAGGGTTGAGTTGTCCTGACCGGCAGCATGGGTTGTCCTGATCTTGTATTGTACAATTGCCAATGGTTTGAAGTCAAAGACAGTATATAATTATACAGTGGCAACCAAATGTTTGGAGATATTTTCACTTTGTATAGGTCTTCTAGTAGCTTTTATTGAAAATCTGGAAATTTTTATTTAAACATGTTTTTAGTTATGGTTCTACTTATAGTTAAGTCTACAAAAATAATATAAAACTTTGTTTATAGGAAAAAACATTACTAAGTTTTGGAGTCTTTGTAATATCAGATGCTGATTCCTTTGAATGTGATGCACTAAAAATTGTTTTCATTTTATCAACAATCATAACAAATTCACTTAAAACATAATGCTTCTACAATTTGAAACTAAAGAATTTTAGTTGTAAATTTCCCATTCGGAACTCCTTGGCCATTTGTTAATAACCTAGGACAATCTTAGACGCCATTTTGGAAAAAACAGCTGTTGAAGTAAACAAATACACGTTGGTTTAGGTGATGGCTGAATTTTTGCTTTTAGTCCGTAAATTTGAAATTACATAGTTCAATGATATCGACGAACAATATTTAGTTCAATTTAAATCCAAGAAATAAGTTTTGACAAAGATCTGTATGTAAACTGCAAGAGCTTCTTTGTATAACTGTTACGTGCTTAGTCATGTGAAGACCCTCCACGAATCCATCCGAGATTATTCATTCATGAAAGGTCAAGGTGTTTGGAATGGTAAATTTCCTTTGTCTCCAAACTTTTGGTTGGCATTGTACACATAATGTTTAGTACTAGTTTTTATAACTAAGTGCAATGAGTGGCTAGTTTTTTTCACTATAATTAACTATACATGTGTTATCCAAGTGAATAGTAGAAGGGTATGTGAAGTCAGCAGTACAGCAGTAACTTCAGTAACTTCACTGCTAGAAAGTTAGTAGTTCAGCAGTAAAACTTTTCTGCTGACAATTCAGCTGTACAGCAGTAAATTTTTTGAAAATGAAGATTTTGTACTTATAATCATATTAATCGAATTTAAAGAAACAATATAATCGGAATGTAAATCGTAGGTAGTGTTAATGTTAGAGTTGACTTCACCTAGCTTTAATGTTATACATATAAATGAAGAACATTTTTACATGTAACTGACAGAAAAAAAAGGAGAAATAAGATGCATGAAATTGTTGCAGTAAAGGTTTACTGCTGTACTGCTGACATTACTGCTGATTTTACATACATGCAATAAAAAAATGTAATGATAAGTTACAATTCTAATATGCTAAGTATTTATAAAACATGAAATTATTTTTTTCAAGATTAACTCTAGTTAGACTTGTGCAAGTGTGGCAATTATTATGAGTTCACGAGATATAGGGTCCTTGATCTGATCTGTTAAAGCATTTTGATAATTATAAAAGTAATAAGTATATAAGTTATTCATCATGATTAAGACTTTTTAGTTGAACTAAACAAAATCATCGTTGATTGTAGAGAAAGTGTGTTTAATGATTTGATACTGAAATCTGTGCTTAAAAAATGTAGTTTTATAGTCCGTCAAAATATCACACTTCAGCTTAAGTTTCTTGTTTGTTTTATTTCAGATTTTTATGAAATGAAGTGCTCATCAAGCATATCAATGTGGTGAATGTAAAACTATTGATCACTGCAGTAAAAGAATCCCCTCAAAGAATTCCATGTACATGAGGTCCATTTTTCGAACAAGTCGTCGCTTGTCCTGCTGAAATTGAACAAGTCATCTCGGACTTTTTGTCCTTGAGATGTTTGTTGTCCCTATAAGCGTGTCCTGCTGAAATTGAACAAGTCATCTCGGACTTCTTGTCCTTGAGATGTTTGTTGTCCATATACGCGTGTCCTGCTGAAATTGAACTAGTCGTCTCGGAGATGTTTGTTGTCTAATTTCATGTACTTGATTAACTTTGGCCTGTTGAAATTCAACAAGTCATCTCGGACTGTTTGTCCTTGAGATGTTTGTTGTCCAAGTAGATTTATTAAATTGTGTTGTTGTTTTATTATTCCAAAAAATATAAACAAAGGATTTGCCCAGAAATTTCGAACCAATTAAATAAAAATTTTATAAAAATATTTAGGGACGTATCATTATGATTTGTCTCCAAGCAATTTCGAACTATACTTTTTCCGGTTATGATCAAATTTTGGGACAAAATCTTTGTTTACAATTGATTAGTCCCCAAGCAATTTCGAACCCAACTTTTTTCCGGGTACAAAAGAATTTGGGGACGAATCTTTGTTTACATTTTGATTCATCCCCGAGCAATTTCGACCTAAACTTTTTTTCGGGTACGAAAATATTTGGGGACGAATCTTTGTTTACATTTTGATTCGTCCCCAAGCTATTTCGACCCAAATTTTTTTCCGGGTACGAAGATATTTGGGGACGAATCTTGGTTACATTTTGATTCGTCCCCGAGCAATTTCGACCCAAATTTTTTCCGGGTACGAAAATATCTGGGGACGAATCTTGTTTACATTTTGATTCGTCCCCGAGCTATTTCGACCCAAATTTTTTCTGAGTACGAAGATATTTGGGGACGAATCTTTGTTTATATTTTGATTCGTCGCCGAGCACATTTCGACCCAACATTTTTCCGGGTACGAAAATATTTGGGATAGAATCTTTGTTTTCATTTTGATTCGTCCCCGAGCAATTTCGACCCAACTTTTTTCCGGGTACGAAAATATTTGGGGACGAATCTTGTTTACATTTTGATTCGTTCCCGAGCAATTTCTACCTAACTTATTTCCGGGTACGAAGATATTTGGGGACGAATCTTGTTTATATTTTAATTCGTCCCCTAGCAATTTCGACCCAACTTTTTTCCGGGTACGAAAATAGTTGGGAACGAATCTTTGTTTTCATTTTGATTCGTCCCCGAGCAATTTCGACCCAAACTTTTTTCCGGGTAGGAAAATATTTTGGGACGAATCTTTGTTTACATTTTGATTCGTCCCCGAGCAATTTCGACCCAACTAATTTCCGGTTACAAAGATATTTGGGGACGAATCTTGTTTAGATTTTGATTTGTCCCCGAGCAATTTCGACCCAACTATTTTTCTGGGTACGAAGATATTTGGGGACGAATCTTTGTTTACATTTTGATTCGTCCCCGAGCAATTTCGACCCAAACTTTTTTCCAGGTACGAAGATATTTGGGGACGAATCTTGTTTAGATTTTGATTCGTCCCCGAGCAATTTTGACACAACTTATTTCCGGGTACGAAGATATTTGGGAACGGATCTTTGTTTTCATTTTGATTCGTCCCCGAGCAATTTCGACCCAACTTTTTCCGGGTACGAAAATATTTTGGGACGAATCTTGTTTACATTTTGATTCGTCCCCGAGCAATTTCGACCCAACTTATTTCCGGGTACGAAGATAATTGGGGACGAATCTTGTTTACATTTTGATTCGTCCCCGAGCAATTTCGACCCAACTATTTTTCCGGGTACGAAGATATTTGGGGACGAATCTTTGTTTACATTTTGATTCGTCCCCGAGCAATTTCGACCCAACTATTTTTCTGGTTACGAAGATATTTGGGGACGAATCTTTGTTTACATTTTGATTCGTCCCCGAGCAATTTCGACCCAAACTTTTTTCCAGGTACGAAGATATTTGGGGACGAATCTTGTTTACATTTTGATTCGTCCCCTAGCAATTTCGACCCAACTTTTTTCCGGGTACGAAAATAGTTGGGAACGAATCTTTGTTTTCATTTTGATTCGTCCCCGAGCAATTTCGACCCAACTTTTTTCCGGGTACGAAAATATTTTGGGACGAATCTTTGTTTACATTTTGATTCGTCCCCGAGCAATTTCGACCCAACTTTTTTCCGGGTACGAAAATATTTTGGGACGAATCTTTGTTTACATTTTGATTCGTCCCCGAGCAATTTCGACCCAACTAATTTCCGGTTACAAAGATATTTGGGGACGAATCTTGTTTAGATTTTGATTCGTCCCCGAGCAATTTTGACCCAACTTATTTCCGGGTACGAAGATATTTGGGAACGGATCTTTGTTTTCATTTTGATTCGTTCCCGAGCAATTTCGACCCAACTATTTTTCCGGGTACGAAGATATTTGGGGACGAATCTTTGTTTACATTTTGATTCGTCCCCGAGCAATTTCGACCCAACTATTTTTCCGGGTACGAAGATATTTGGGGACGAATCTTTGTTTACATTTTGATTCGTCCCCGAGCAATTTCGACCCAAACTTTTTTCCAGGTACGAAGATATTTGGGGACGAATCTTGTTTACATTTTGATTCGTCCCCTAGCAATTTCGACCCAACTTTTTTCCGGGTACGAAAATAGTTGGGAACGAATCTTTGTTTTCATTTTGATTCGTCCCCGAGCAATTTCGACCCAACTTTTTTCCGGGTACGAAAATATTTTGGGACGAATCTTTGTTTACATTTTGATTCGTCCCCGAGCAATTTCGACCCAACTTTTTTCCGGGTACGAAAATATTTTGGGACGAATCTTTGTTTACATTTTGATTCGTCCCCGAGCAATTTCGACCCAACTAATTTCCGGTTACAAAGATATTTGGGGACGAATCTTGTTTAGATTTTGATTCGTCCCCGAGCAATTTTGACCCAACTTATTTCCGGGTACGAAGATATTTGGGGACGAATCTTTGTTTACATTTTGATTCGTCCCCGAGCAATTTCGACCCAACTTTTTTCCGGGTACGAACATATTTGGGGACGAATCTTTGTTTACATTTTGATTTGTCCCCGAGCAATTTCGACCCAACTATTTTTCCGGGTACGAAAATATATGGGGACGAATCTTGTTTACATTTTGATTCGTCCCCGAGCAATTTCGACCCAACTATTTTTCTGGGTACGAAGATATTTGGGGACGAATCTTTGTTTACATTTTGATTCGTCCCCGAGCAATTTCGACCCAAACTTTTTTCCAGGTACGAAGATATTTGGGGACGAATCTTGTTTACATTTTGATTCGTCCTCGAGCAATTTCGACCCAACTTTTTTCCGGGTACGAAAATATTTGGGATAGAATCTTTGTTTTCATTTTGATTCGTCCCCGAGCAATTTCGACCCAACTTTTTTCCGGGTACGAAAATATTTGGGGACGAATCTTGTTTACATTTTGAATCGTCCCCGAGCAATTTCGACCCAACTTATTTCCGGGTACGAAGATATTTGGGGACGAATCTTTGTTTACATTTTGATTCGTACCCGAGCAATTTCGACCCAAACTTTATTCCGGGTACGAATATATTTGGGGACGAATCTTGTTTACATTTTGATTCGTCCCCGAGCAATTTCGACCCAACTTTTTTCCGGGTACGAACATATTTGGGGACGAATCTTTGTTTACATTTTGATTCGTCCCCGAGCAATTTCGACCCAACTTATTTCCGAGTATGAAGATATTTGGGGACGAATCTTGTTTACATTTTGATTCGTCCCCGAGCAATTTCGACCCAACTTATTTCCGGGTACGAAGATATTTGGGGACGAATCTTTGTTTACATTTTGATTCGTCCCCGAGCAATTTCGACCCAAACTTTTTTCCGGGTACGAATATATTTGGGGACGAATCTTGTTTACATTTTGATTCGTCCCCGAGCAATTTCGACCCAATTTTTTTCCGGGTACGAACATATTTGGGGACGAATCTTTGTTTACATTTTGATTCGTCCCCGAGCAATTTCGACCCAACTTTTTTCCGGGTACGAACATATTTGGGGACGAATCTTTGTTTACATTTTGATTCGTCCCCGAGCAATTTCGACCCAACTTTTTTCCGGGTACGAACATATTTGGGGACGAATCTTTGTTTACATTTTGATTCGTCCCCGAGCAATTTCGACCCAACTTTTTTCCGGGTACGAAAATATTTGGGGACGAATCTTTTTGTATATTTTGATTCGTCCCCGAGCAATTTCGACCCAACTTATTTCCGGGTACGAAGATATTTGGGGACGAATCTTGTTTACATTTTGATTCGTTCCCGAGCAATTTCTACCTAACTTTTTTCCAGGTACGAAGATATTTGGGGACGAATCTTGTTTACATTTTGATTCGTCCTCGAGCAATTTCGACCCAACTTATTTCCGGGTACGAAGATATTTGGGGACGAATCTTTGTTTACATTTTGATTCGTCCCCGAGCAATTTCGACCCAAACTTTTTTCCAGGTACGAAGATATTTGGGGACGAATCTTGTTTACATTTTGATTCGTCCTCGAGCAATTTCGACCCAACTTTTTTCCGGGTACGAAAATATTTGGGATAGAATCTTTGTTTTCATTTTGATTCGTCCCCGAGCAATTTCGACCCAACTTTTTCCGGGTACGAAAATATTTGGGGACGAATCTTGTTTACATTTTGAATCGTCCCCGAGCAATTTCGACCCAACTTATTTCCGGGTACGAAGATATTTGGGGACGAATCTTTGTTTACATTTTGATTCGTCCCCGAGCAATTTCGACCCAAACTTTATTCCGGGTACGAATATATTTGGGGACGAATCTTGTTTACATTTTGATTCGTCCCAGAGCAATTTCGACCCAACTTTTTTCCGGGTACGAACATATTTGGGGACGAATCTTTGTTTACATTTTGATTTGTCCCCGAGCAATTTCGACCCAACTTATTTCCGAGTATGAAGATATTTGGGGACGAATCTTGTTTACATTTTGATTCGTCCCCGAGCAATTTCGACCCAACTTATTTCCGGGTACGAAGATATTTGGGGACGAATCTTTGTTTACATTTTGATTCGTCCCCGAGCAATTTCGACCCAAACTTTTTTCCGGGTACGAATATATTTGGGGACGAATCTTGTTTACATTTTGATTCGTTCCCGAGCAATTTCTACCTAACTTTTTTCCAGGTACGAAGATATTTGGGGACGAATCTTGTTTACATTTTGATTCGTCCTCGAGCAATTTCGACCCAACTTATTTCCGGGTACGAAGATATTTGGGGACGAATCTTTGTTTACATTTTGATTCGTCCCCGAGCAATTTCGACCCAAACTTTTTTCCAGGTACGAAGATATTTGGGGACGAATCTTGTTTACATTTTGATTCGTCCCCGAGCAATTTCGACCCAAACTTTTTTCCGGGTACGAAGATATTTGGGGACGAATCTTTGTTTACATTTTGATTCGTCCCCGAGCAATTTCGACCCAACTTTTTTCCGGGTACGAACATATTTGGGGATGAATCTTTGTTTACATTTTGATTCGTCCCCGAGCAATTTCGACCCAAACTTTTTTCCGGGTACGAACATATTTGGGGACGAATCTTTGTTTACATTTTGATTCGTCCCCGAGCAATTTCGACCCAACTTTTATCCGTGTACGAACATTTTCGGGGACGAATCTTTGTTTACATTTTGATTCGTCCCCGAGCAATTTCGACCCAACTTTTTTCCGGGTACGAACATATTTGGGGACGAATCTTTGTTTACATTTTGATTCGTCCCCGAGCAATTTCGACCCAACTTTTATCCGGGTACGAACATTTTCGGGGACGAATCTTTGTTTACATTTTGATTCGTCCACGAGCTATTTCGACCCAACTTTTTTCCGGGTACGAATATATTTGGGGACGAATCTTTGTTTATATTTTGATTCGTCCCCGAGCAATTTCGACCCAACTTTTTTCCGGGTACGAAAATATTTGGGGACGAATCTTTGTTTTCATTTTGATTTGTCCCGGAGCAATTTCGACCCAAGTATTTTTCCGGGTACGAAAATATTTGGGGACGAATCTTGTTTACATTTTGATTCGTCCCCGAGCAATTTCGACCCAACTATTTTTCTGGGTACGAAGATATTTGGGGACGAATCTTTGTTTACATTTTGATTCGTCCCCGAGCAATTTCGACCCAACTTATTTCCGGGTACGAAGATATTTTGGGACGAATCTTGTTTACATTTTGATTCGTCCCCGAGCAATTTCGACCCAACTTTTTTCCGTGTACGAACATATTTGGGGACGAATCTTTGTTTACATTTTGATTCGTCCCCGAGCAATTTCGACCCAACTTTTTCCGGGTACGAAGATATTTGGGGACGAATCTTTGTTTTCATTTTGATTCGTCCCCGAGCAATTTCGACCCAACTATTTTTCCGGGTACGAAAATATATGGGGACGAATCTTGTTTACATTTTGATTCGTCCCCGAGCAATTTCGACCCAACTTTTTTTCTGGGTACGAAGATATTTGCGGACGAATCTTTGTTTACATTTTGATTCGTCCCCGAGCAATTTCGACCCAAACTTTTTTCCAGGTACGAAGATATTTGGGGACGAATCTTGTTTACATTTTGATTCGTCCCCGAGCAATTTCGACCTAACTTTTTTCCGGGTACGAAAATATTTGCGGACGAATCTTTGTTTATATTTTGATTCGTCCCCTAGCAATTTCGACCCAACTTTTTTCCGGGTACGAAAATATTTGGGGACGAATCTTTGTTTACATTTTAATTCGTCCCCTAGCTATTTCGAAGCAAATGTTGTCCTGGTCATAAGCTAATTAACTACTACCTGTACTGTTTTTGCATAAGCTAATTAACTACTACCTGTACTGTTTTTGCATAAGCTAATTAACTACTACCTGTACTGTTTTTGCATATTCATTCAATTTACTAATGTACGTCATCCGTACTAAATCCATAACTTCACTTACATAATTTTATAAATAAATGAAACCCTATTTAAATGAAATATAATTAATTTATTCTTTGACCAATATTTACAAATATATTAAGCTATCGATTGTAAAACGTGTCAATATGTTTAAAAATTATTTTTCTGTTTCTAAAAATGTCCACTTTTTTAGCCTGTGAATTGCAATTGTTTCTTATGAATCCCTGCTCTAAATATTTTTTTTAATTACCTAGTTTACCTTTCAATCTCAATTTTTAAGCAGAGGATTTTTAAAGTTTACATGCAAAATGCAATAATTCTACTAAGGAATTGTTGATTAAGAAAAATAATGAGTTACTTGATGCAATATTCAATGTCATTTATAATCATTTGTCTAAAAAGGAAATCACCGAAAATCAGAAGTTATTAATTGTAAACAGGGCTCGAATTTAACAAAAAATGAACTTGCAAATTTTTGCGATTTGATTTTATCTCAACTTGCAAAATGAAAAAAAGTCACTCGCAATATTTCTCAAACTTTTAATAGCATACATAGTTATTATTCATGTATGCAATATAAAAACAAAATGGCACTATATTTAACTATGGATACAACAAGGGCGTTATTTTGGAATAGACAAAGAATACAGAACATGTTTTTATGGTGAATTTTTAATTGATACTAGGTCTATCAATCAATCTGTCTGTTTCAATGCTGACTTGAGCCTCATTAGTTTTGACAGTTATTTTTTGCATAGTTTTCAACTTGCGAAAATTTGCGAGTTAAAATAAAGGTTACTGGCAATTTTCAAAACCCACTTGCATTTTGCGAGTATGTGAGCTTAAATTCGAACCCTGGTTGTAAATCACATGACTAAATAGACCTGTATCCTTACACAACTGTGGATCAGTTCAGTTCAGATAGGTTAGGGACCCTCATTTTTATATTTTATTATATCATTGTAATTCATATTTGTTCTAAATTTTTATTTGATGATACTAAAGTTGATCATGTTACAAAACTATCCCTGACATAGTATCTAAAACACCCGATGTATACACTTTTAAATTAGTATATCCCTGAGAGCTTATATTTACAATGATTTAATCCTTAACATTTGTTACAATTCTCGCGAAACTGCAAGAAATGCCACATTGATTATTGCTATGAATGGCAAAACAACTGAGATCAAGAATCCAGATGATATGTCATCTGAACCAAAGAGATTTGCCTTTGATCATTCATACTGGTCTCATGATGGTTACAACGAACGTTCCGATGGATATTATGAAGCTGCTAATGCTAAATACGCTGATCAGGTAAATATGTGGTTTAACCTCACCTTAGGGTAAACATTGACTTTTGATGGAGAGGGCGTGGCCAAACGGTTAAGATGTTGGACTGGAAAGCCAGCTCTGCGTTGGTTCGAATCCTATCAAAAACCTACCCTGTTGTTTCCTTGTGCAAGAAACTTTATCCTACTCGCTCAGTACTGGGGGACAAGGAAGCGGACTCGAAAGGGATTAATCTAAGTTGTTAAAACTTGTTAAACAATCGAGCTAAAATGAATATTGTGTAATTGACTTTTGAAAACTGAGAGAATGTTAAACCAACTTTGCTGCAAAAAACTGGCGAACTTTAAACATTTGCTCAGGAATTTTCACAAAATTTCATTTTAAAATTTCTGTGACTGCCCTGTCCAATATGTCAACCTTCTCTGTGAACTGATGTTCATGAAACAAAAAAATGCTTATATGAGCCATTTCCATTTCTTATAAAACTTGTTTATAAAATGTTCATAAACTTAACAAGATAAGTCTGATATTAAGTCTTGATGAGTTCATGAACTTACATTTTCATGAGTATTAAATTGGATGAGGAACTGTTTAAGAATCAGGGATAGTTCATGAACTAACATTCTTTTGACGAATATCTGTCATAAATGTGTCTCTGTTTTGAACAAGGAAGTTACTGGCTTATCAAAATGTTATAAGGCAATGGTTTGTCATTGGCAAAAATATATTATGTATGTACA
This sequence comes from Mactra quadrangularis, assembly GCA_025267735.1. Lineage (NCBI taxonomy): Eukaryota > Metazoa > Mollusca > Bivalvia > Venerida > Mactridae > Mactra > Mactra quadrangularis. The sequence continues at coordinate 52,288,660 of CM046309.1, read as the reverse complement.
AATAATATTGACTACTTGTCAATACTTCAGTATCTTGCTGATGACTTTTAGCCATTTACATATCAGCTAGAAAGGGTTCCAGTGAAAAGTTTAGGGAGGGAATCTGAAATCCTTCAGTTGGTAAAAAAAAACAAGATAGAATTTGAATTTAATACTATTTTGCGTCCATACTTATAGCTTAAAATACCATGCTTCCCTGTCCACCTATTTAGCAATCTGATTAAAACCTGATCTAAAATTTTCCGCTTGCATACTCGCTAATTTAGATCTGGTCTTTTCCAAACGAAGGTCACGTTCAGGTGACCTTTTCTCATCATAATATTCTTGACGAAGTTGTTATGATACGTAACTTGTTTACATTGTCTACGACAAGCAATTTGAAATGAGCTGCCCAATCACAGACTGTGAATAATACCGCTGTTAAATTAGCATGCAAACCTTGGTCTAAAAATAGAAATTATGAAATCAAAATGTAATTAATAGTGTTTTCATCTAGATGAAAGCTACGCATTGATTGGTCGACACAAAGTTCATATCGACGTGACCTTCTACGGAGACAGAAGAGATCCTGTACGACAAGGCTCTACAGGATATCTGTTTACGGAGATTGCCTATTTAGTCCCTTAACTTTTCTTGACAAAATCGTTGGATTTAGTCCAAGCCCTTAGTAGAGCTAGTTACATTTCTTTATCTCTATCAAAGAGAGTTTAAAAGTATAAACTATCTAATAAAAAAGTAAACATGAACATATCTCTTAGGTTCAAATTTAGTATTTAAACCATTGAATGCTTTAACGTTATCATTGTCTATTATTCTTAAAGGCAGTCAGTATGAAATATCTAAACATGCAAATGCCCTGAAATAGATTCGATTATATCTTGTAAAAAAAAAATGTTATCTTAAAACTTCTCATTGCCCATTAATACAATAGGTTTAATGAAGTAAAACTTTTACATTTAATAGAATACATTCAAATTTCTTTGTATTTGTTCTGTATTATTGTTTTATTTAATAATTTGATTATTGATCAGGGTATAATGTTACAGGAAGTACTTGTATTGGTACATGAGATAACTTCTATAAGTAATAAGGTTTTAGTTTCACCTTGTTACAGTTATTCTAGAGATTTTTCTGACATTGGTCTACCAATTGAGCTTATCTGACTGATGAATATTAAAGACAAAATGTTAATACATATGTACTGTTTAAAGTAGGGCTGCGGTGAGTATCTGAGTACTCGGATATTCGCGATCTCGACCACAAAATCGAGTACGAATATTCGTCACGTCCGAAATCGTCAGATCGTGATCTAGTTTTATAAAAAAATATAAAAACATTTTCAGCTTAATTACCACTGAAAACAAGTCGCAGTACTGATGAAAACTTTAATTTATGTTGGGACCGAATTATCTTGTGTCAAAATTTCGATTGATACACATTTGAACAAAAATGTTAGCACTGAAAATGCCCATAAAACATCTGACAGTAATGTTTTTAGTACATTGTTTCCCACATAGTATTGTAATTTTTCACTTATTTTGTTATAACATGAATTCCTGAATGCTTTTCCATTAACATGTGATTCGTGGTTTGATTCGTGAATCGCAACACATGAATCATGGTTCGGATCGGATTGCCACTTGCTCAACGATCTGCAGCCCTAGTATAAAGCTTGTTTCATCTTGTTGTCTGCTATGTACATTTATGGTTCCATTAAATGGGGGTTATTAAAACACAATGTATATATTACTAAGGCATTGTTTAATCTCATATATGGTTATCTAATTAATATTTAAGGTTTCACCCAATTAGACATTTTTGGCTACTTGCAATTATTCTTGCATCAATTTGTTTTTAAAGTCAAACTGAAAAGTTTTGGAAAAACTTGATTTTACTGAAATTGACATGACACTGCACGCACCAAATCTTCCTATAGCTTACTAAAATTGGACAACAGCATGTTTAAGTGTTTACATGTACATGTATAGGAAAATATTCCTTAAGTCAAAGCTCTTACACAAAGTTTTTGTTTTAAGCCATTGTTATTTTATAAATTAAGATATATAGACTTGCATACATAAAAAAATATCATTTGTGTTTAGTACATGACTGTATCTATGGCTTAAAGTCTATACTTGTTTTGTTCATAAAATAGCTTTAAGTGTTAAATAATCTTGAAAAATCATTATGTTAAACACACATTGTGACAAATATAAAACCTAAACAAACTGTGAGAGATTTAACATTGAAGATTTATAGTAATAAAATTAAATTTAAAACATTTCATTGTTACATTTTAAAATAATTTTGTAATATGTTACATAATATTGAGTAACAAGTAAATACTCTTTCATATTTAAGTATACATGTATACAGGTCGTACATGACATTGTATAATAAGTCATGCATATTTATGTACTTAATAATAAAATAAATAAAAAATGGGCTTCAAGTTATTTTGATTTTGTAAACTTATATCTCTATAACTACCTTAAGGGATAGCTTGAAACTTCAGTGTGCCCTGTGGTTACATAATAGGCACAAGTTTAATCACTTTGGTTAGCTTCTTTGCAGAGTTATGCCCCTTCCCTTGAAATTTCACTCAAATGAGTACAATGTTTCTATTTTCTCACAGTCAATTATGATGTTACACTCATTCATGAATTAAGTTTTTTTATTGCTTTCTTATTCAAAGAAATTACATTATATTGCTTTAGTTTACACAAGCTTCCTTATTAGTCAAGCGCTCTGTGGACAATTTTTGTTAATTATTGAATTGACCCATGTCTTATTGACTTGCACAGTCAAATTATATCAATTTTTTCAAGTTTTGACTTCTTAGTGCTATAAATGCCAAAACTTTAACCAATTATCTAATGATAGTATGTAATACTTTGTATAAGATGTGATAAACTTTACTGTACAATCTTATAATATGGAAAATGAATGTTAATCAAAGCACTGAAAGCACTGATGGAAAAATGTATTGGCTGAGGTCTGTTATGTTTATGAGAATCATTTCTAGTAAAAATTTATATTAAGTCACATTTTAGCTTAAATGCAATTTTTGCTATCGTTTAGTCTCCAGTCCCAGTGTTTTCTCCAGAGCCAAAATTTTGGGGGTCACACATGACCCCCATGTTAAAAAAATGGGGGTCAAATGGAAATATTAGGGGGTCGGCACTTACATGTACCAGTTCTTTGATTATATGAAATTCCTTTAAATTGACGAATCCATTATATTCTAGGTTTTTGTATTTTGTTAAGAGCCAAGGTATGGAACATGTATTTAATGTAAGAAAGTAGGCTGATACTTTTTGAAGATGGGAGTTGGGAAAAGTAACTTGAGATATTTAAAAAAAATAATGCAAAGAGCCTAACAAGGAAGCACATGCTTGTAAACAATGACAAAAATAATGGGTCCCATAGATATACAATCAAACATAAAATTTTACAAATCTGTAAAAGTACAGGGATCAAAGCGATGCACCTCTTTAAGATGTTTTCATATAAATTAAGACTGCAGGGATGTAAAAAATGTTAATAAGGCTTCCATGTTTATGAGATCCAGTTTAACAGCAAAACAGACTAATGTGTCGTGTAACAAGCTGTTTGAATAGGCTTGATTACGGCAAGCTTGTGTTGGCTAGAGCTGGAATTCTAACAAATGTTGAATGATAGAAATTCGATTTCTGGTAGTTTTTGGCGTAAGCCTCTCGCCCTACCCGAGATGAGTAAAATCTCCGCAAAAATCTAAATCTGTAGCACAATAAAGCAAGTTTTATTTTCCGTGTCCGACCACTGTTGCTATCCGAAAATACGTAATTAATACGGCGATTTCACTCATTTCCTTATCAAACATTCTCGAATTCAGTGCTTATCAAAATTCTCGATCTATTTCGAGAAAGCGTCCTTCGACATTTGCGTGAAAGCGTCACTATACGACGCTGTTTCAGAGCAGACATCGCGAAATATGACGACATATGATCAGCATCGTTTAGGCGCTTTATTGGGTAATGACATTAGCTCTGACAAGCGCCTGCTTGACGCGGATGAAAAAGGCTAGTATAATCCGCTGACGAATATGCGGGTCAGACGATTGCTACCTCCAAATGACGATTTTTCGAGTGCGTCACGGAAGACCCGCTGGTCGTCTTTCAGTGCGTCAAAGCTGTCAAAAAGTGTGCCAACAACGCAAAAACGCGCTCTGGAGAAAACACTGCAGTCCTTACTTTAACATGTTGTATTTCCCTGAAATTAATCCAAAATGTGCTCAAACTTTTCATTGCTTAAATGTATGATATCCTATCACCATATTGTGCCTTTTGCTTGCACCCAATGACCTTACTTTTATTTGTCATTAACAGGCACTGCAAAAAGGTAATTTGAGGCAACTTTCCTCAAATGAAATATTCAATATATCCAGCTAAAAACAGGCCATTTAAATCATTACCCGGCAATTTTGTCCCGAAGTAAATAATCTCCTCTTCACAAAAATCTACTGCTCTGAAAGAGTTGTTGCACTGAAAAATGTTGAAGGGTGAGATATCAACTGGGACAAAACTGCCTTTCAATAGTTTTCTAACAAGCAAGTACTTCGTACTTTACATTAACAATTTAATCTTCATACACTATTGATTGAAATAGATTCTACTTACAATATTTAAAATGTTATATCATTTGATTTGATGAATAAATTAATTTTTAATTGATATACAGTTCAATGCCAGACTAGTTTACATTATGTGATATATAAATGAAGAATATGTTATTGAAAAGTTATGCTTTAAATTTGTCTATGACTCGAGTTTTTTTATGTAGGTTTTAACCTTATTAAGTTGGGATGAACCTGTATGACTTCATAATAACTGTATATGTCTTAGTATCTGTGGGTGCAAATATTGCCATTTTGAAGAAGTTTTCATATTGGTGGGTTCTATATTTGGTTGAAGCATTGTTAATTGCCAATATAAACCCAAGCTCCTCATTTAAATCACGAAATTAAAACATTCAATTAAATATGATTTTCCTCATTCATTTTATAACTGAAGAACAGCAAAGTTCAAATTCTCCTAATTTCCGTATTAAACACTTATTTTGAAAATGCTTCAAACTGATATCAGTAATTGCCGAGAGGTTATTTAAACATAATTGAGACATGCATTTGCATTAATTACATATATTCATTGACCTATTAAATTATGAAATCTTCATTCTGTATTTCTGTATATATACATGATATCAAAAAGTTAAAATAGACTTTGATTTTTTATAAAATATTTAGTAGTGTATTATCATTGGCAGTGTTTTATATTCAGTTTGATGTGTTCAATATTTAGCGTTCTGATTGTTTGTTTGTTGGTTTTATCGCCGTTGCAACAGAATTATAGGTAATATAACGGTGGTCAGTCAACCTACTCACTCCTCCTGGAAAGGCTAAATCTCTGGATAATAGCTGTTAACCAACTACTAAGCACATACTTTCGTCAGTGACTGACAACTTCCCTACATAATTAAAAATCATTGGTAGGAGGGAGAATGGCCGTAGAAATAATTTCATGACCAAGCTGCAGGAAAGTGTGCCCCACCCGGTAATCAAACCAACGATTACCGGGCGGGGCATACTTAGCGTTCTGAAGCTGACTACCAAAAATGCCGTTATAAAATGGGCGCAAATATTGAGACATACACAGTATAAAGCTTGAAGATAGGTCTTATATAATACATTTATTTGATATCGCAGAAATCAGGTCATATTATTGTAGAAATTATTTGAAGTATTTTACTGTATATTTAACATGGTACTTAATTTTATGAAAGAATATACTTGGACTGTCGTAAAAATCTATTCTTATTTATTTTTGTATTGATTTTCACTTGTAACATTACCATGACCATCAATCCAAAACAAACTCAACTCAAAACTTCTTCTGATCGTATAGTGGTTTATTAAAAATTGTTTATAACACAAGTTCGTTACTCGAGTTGTCTTTTAATTCTTAGCATAATTTGAAAATTTAAGTCTGACAAAAAAACTCTACATAAAAATCTAAAAATCAATCTTCAAACTCCAATCTAATCTCTAGTCTAACCAAATCTACATCTCAATCTCGATCTTAACTCAAGCTCCTACTCAAACCTCTGCCTAAGCCCTTGTCTCGGCTCTTCTGTCTATCCAAAACGGCGCACGACCTTTATAGTATAAATGAACAAAGAAATGTCGTCATGTCCTTCACCCAGCCTCGCACTTTCCAATTATAAAAATGATGAAATTTTAACATGTAGTCCAATCATGACGGGAACAAAAGATTGCATCACATTATGAAATTCGTTCACTAGGACGATGCAACACCTGCAAAAGTCGGTGAGCAAAACAAGTTGACCTTTGATGGAACAAAGGGATTCCACATCCTTTATGTCTATAACCTACGTGATCAGAATCATGCGCTATATAACACGTGCATAATTCTTCGTGTAAACAGGTTGACATTTAGAGAGACAAAGGATTGGCACCTCATAATGTCTGCAATCTATCCCAGTAGGTCAATGCTATAGCATGCCTACTTGTCACCAGAATCTCGGTGAACAAATAATTTAACATTTAACTTTTGCCAAAAATACTTGAGGCTGTGCCAATTTAACTTATCGTGCATTCTGGCTGTGTGAAAGGTATGTCCGACTATGGAAAGCGTTAACTAATCATCACAAAATTCTTAATTCCCAAAAGCAATTACGTTACATACCTCCCTTACATAAGATGATTAGTTAACCTTTCTAACATCAAATATTACGCGTTTTATTTCTTATTCTAACAAGAATAAAATAAACCAAAATTGATAGCAAACAAATTCAAATACGAGTAAAACAATTTCAAAACAAACAAGTTCAAAGACTAATTAATCAATAGACATAAGTCATCAAAACATAAAACTTCATGCAATCAATCGCGTAATTAACATGCAATGGTAAAATACACAAAAATGATTTAAACATCAATTGTCATAAAAATGTCAATACTGCGTCTCTTTAAGAGTCACTTCAGCATAATTGTTCACTAAAAGTTATCCAGAATACATTCACTCAAACACAACACATAAAAAAAAAACAAATTAAAACTAAAGTCAAGTTCTGACATTCTTCATTCGTACTTTGGTTGGTCTTCAGGTTTATGCCACGATTTCCATAAACATTCTCTTGGCTTAATAGTAGTTCTTGTAGATGGTCCTGGCTGTGATTCGAATTGTAATTTAGGTATTATGTTGACATCATTGTTTTCATCCGTCATCTCTGTATAAGTCTCCATTTCTGAGTAAGTTGTAGTTGCTATGGGAGTTTTCTTTTTCACAACTTTTTGAACTCCTCTTACAGCGAATTTTGCTTTCTCTCCAAATACTAATTTTAATTCGTCTGCTGTAAACAGTTCTTCTTCCATTTTCTTTTAAATATCCACTTCTTTTATATAATACTACGTAATATTCTATTATATAATACTACGTAATATTCTATTGTCCACACGTCTTGAGGACGTGCAGCTCTCCCTATTAACCAATTATTAATTTATTCTTATAAAGTATTATTCTATTGTCCACACGTCTTGAGGACGTGCAGCTCTCCTAATTGATTAATTATTTTATTGATTTATTCGTCTCTGTAGAGCTTTGTCGTAATCTATGATGTAATGATTAACATTTTGAGATGACATTTTCATTTCATTTATAATTATTCTGATTGTCATTGTTCAACTTTTAACTTGGACCATCTCCAGCTCTATTGTCCTCTCCGTATCCGCAACATCTTGAACATTAGCCAATTTTTTAAAGTTCAAATATCTACGTCTACATTTAAAAATAATGAAAACGAATGCACTGACAATAAGCATGACTAGAACAACATACGTAATAACATGTGTATGGCTACTATTCAAATCAGAAAATGTCAAGGACTGAAAATCATCATGTACTCTGTCAAAAATATCGTCAACTTGAATTTCTGGCAAATGTTTCAATCGGTTTGGCATTTCAAACGTACTTAAATTCCCTAACCTATTCTCTGTCTCTTGCCAAATTTTAAATTTAGTAACATTCAAAAGTGTCAACAAGTTTAACAAAGGATCTTTAACAATGGCATTGAAATTTTTCCTATCATACATTGGTAAATGTAAAAGTTCATTGGATGCAGCACAAGTGTTATTTAATGTCATAATCCCACTCGGCGGGTTCACATGTACTGACTTTGGATTCTGTCCAGCACAGTTTATTGTGAATGTCAATTTAACATCTGTCATGATAACCCATATCCCATTCGTAATATATTTAGCTATTGGTAACTGTTTCTGGGAAATAACCTTGGGACAACTGTGTGTGATAACCTTTATGTTGTTCAAGAACAAAGCAACTGCACAATATTTATTCATGTTTGAAGGACGAATTGCAACCTTGGGATTGCAAAACTGTACGTGGGGATTTTTACATAATTGTCCGTCGTCTGTACTCAAAAGAGCATATTTTGACCTATCTTGACTGATCATGAGATAGTCACCTTCCAGTTTATATTCAAGCACGAGGTCGGTTTGTAAGGGAATTGGCAAATTCAATATTTCAAATATTTCAAAAGTATTTTTCGAATTTAATAAAGGTACATCAAGTACAATTTGAATTTTATTATCCATTAAAACTGTAGTGCAAGATAACACATTATAAAAGTACCAAATATTTGTCCTAGGATCATCTGGTAGTTTATAGTTTAATTGTAATTGATCTTCGATCTCAATTAATAATAATCTTAATTCGTCTGGTGATATAGTATTAACAGATACATGGTTCATAGATAACAAACTTAACTCAATTTCTAAGTCATTTAGATAAGTAAAAGCATTTTGAATAAAAAGTGTAATTTCCTTAATTATCAAATCAAGTTGTATATAAGAATGTACTAACTTTTCTAGCTCTACAAACTTTTGATCTGTCAGGGTTTTTAGCTCTTTGATTTTATCATCAAGTTTATTAATACATTTCACAATATCTACTATACTCCTGCGGTTCTCTGAAACTTGTGTTTTGGTCAAATTTAACACAGATAAACTTAATCTTAAATCATGTATAATTTTATCTTGATTTTTCGCAAGTGTTTTAACATTCTGATTTATGTTATTCAAATCTTTTTCGGATATAGTCCCAAAAATTGCAGACATAGCTTCTCCTACAAAAGGTAAGATGCTACGTTTGTTTCTTTTCTTTGTTATTGAACCTAAATTAGAATACTGATTGAAATTCTGTCGAACAGTTTGATACGTATTTTCAAGGAAGTTTAGCTCGATTTCAAGACTCAAAAATGTTTCCTTATAAACTGTCATATTTTTATGCTTATAAATCTCAGTGATTGTATTTATAATACTTCTAGTCTCATATATATCTTGTCTTACTTTATTTATAAACAATGTATAAGGTTCTAAGTCATGTACAAACGTTATCAACCATCGTGCATCGTTCATAACTACTTCATTAACTTTATGAAATATTACATTGTCTTTTACAACTAAGGAATTTACATTACATTGGCTAATGAACAAAAATGTGAGGACAAGTAAAATCATCTTTGGTTCATCTGAAATTATAAATCCAATACATCAACTAGGTAGTACCTAAAGCGTACTATTCAGTTCAGACACAACAACCAAACAATTTCATGTACCAAACATTCCAGTGACATTTAATTTGCCTAAATGTCAAACATAAATTTAATTCATACTTATACGTAGTGAAATTTATAGAGACAATGTACACAATTATATTTAAGCATTGCATACCATATACATTCTAATAAACATCATGAGTGGCTATATATAATATATTCATCAAAGATTCAATTTATGTGTTGTAATAAAAACGACATAAACTCATATAATCAGGACTTAACCTGAACAGAAATACTCTGAGAATAAACGCACCTCAGAACAACATGATAGTTAACATCCAGGAGTTGACCTGACAAAAAAGTGAAGTGAGGATAAATGCACCTCGATACAAATTAACAAGAAATACATGAAAATCAATACTCAGGAGTTGACCTGACAAAAAGTGAATTGAGGATAAATGCACCTCGGAATAACTCAACATAATGGAGCTCCCAAATAGATACTCCATCCAATTTACTCAATGCCACAACATTGGTGAGGTCTCTTAGAATAAACTAGTTATAGATCAATAACTTATTACACATATACAACAGTTGCGGAGTCAATCTCCATTTCATCTTGACTTTGAGTCAAATGTAAGTCATAATCATTATTCATCACTGGTGATTCTGGCTCGTCTAAGTCAGAATTATCGGTCATTTTGTTGTTACGGGCCTTAAGTCGGCGTGAAAGCTCTAACAACGGAATATCATCCTCAGAGTCCGAATTGTCTCTCTCTTTTCTATATCTCTTAACTAATTCTGAAAGTGGCATGTCGATTTCTGAGTCAGAACTAGAATCTGATTCATGGGGTGAGTCTGGTGGTATTGCATAATTTTGTTTTCTTATAGGCCTATGCATTGTTTGTGGTTCAATTTCATCCCAATCAATGTTTGCAAGTCTAAGCAACTCCGCATGAACTTTGGCAGTAGAATTGTCTAATTGATTTTTAATTATGTAAGTAGCAGGACCAATTTTTTCTAAGATTCTATAGTGTGATTTCCATTTAACATCTAACTTATTTTGTTTTCTATTATTTTTGTAAAACACAGGATCACCAATCTGAAAATCAGTCAATTTTGTATTTTTATCATGGTAGTATTTTTGTTTTTGCTTTGCCTTTTTCATGTTTCTGTGGACAAATGTAAAAGCTTTATGTTGTTCCTGCAAACCAATTTCATGCGGTTCTTGACCATAATATTTTCTTCTTAACTTAAACAAGCTGTCAACTGGTAAAACTACATCTCTATTATATAGAAGGTAGAACGGTGAGAATTTAGATGATTCACTAATATTAAATCGGATAGCTGCTAAGGCTTGGTTCAAATATAAATCCCAAGTACGCTGATCTTCAATGACCTTTTTTGATAGTACATCATGTAGGGTACGGTGAAAACGTTCAACCTTTGCATTTGATTGAGGATGGTATACGCTAGTTAATATATGATTTATATTCAAATTTTGCATTACTTTTCGGACAACTTTGTTCACATTTTCTGTACCATTGTCTGTGACTATTTGCAGCGGACAACCATAGCGTGGGAATATTTCTTCAAGTAATAAATGAGCTACAGTTTCACTTTCTTTATTCGGAGTGCTGAAAGCTTCGGGCCAGCCACTGTACCAATCTACGAATGAAATTATGTATCTATTACCGGACAGTGTAGTTGGGTATGGGCCAGATACGTCTAAGCTCAACTTTGCCATAGCGTATGGTGGCTGATCTGTTTCTTGTAATGGCTGTTTGACTTTTTGTAACGACCTAGATTGGCATAAAGTGCATGCACTAACATAGTCATACAATTCTTTGAACAATTTAGGCCAGTAGTATTTGTTTCTTATAGAATCGTAACATTTCTGAACTCCCATGTGACCATTTTCATCGTGATATTGCCGAATAACTAAATTCTTTAAATGTTTTGGGACATATATTCTTAACCTAGCTTCTCCATCTGGATCACTCAAATAATAGACCAGATTTTCAATTAACATAAAGCGTCTTGTATCTTTAGAGTCATCACCACGCAACAACAAAGATTTGATTTTCGTAATAGATTCGTCCTTATCTTGCTCACTGACTGAATCTAAGCCGGATATAATTTCACTAGGCTTTTGTAAATTATCTTCTGGGGGTATCTCACAAGATGTATATTGCTTAGGGTCAAATTCGTTCGAATTTATGATATTTACCTCGAATGTGTTTGCACTAACATCACACTCAATTGGCTCTTGACCTTTATCATTATTATCACCCGTGAATGCATTTCGAGATAGTAGGTCACTAAAATTATTATCAACCCCTCTAATGTACTCAATAGTACAGTTATATCCCGCAATACTGAGAGCCCAAAGTTGAACTTTCTTATTCTGCATTGGAGATTCCAACAAATACTTTAAAGGTTTGTGATCTGTTTTAATCACAAATTCTGCATTGTGTAAGTAGTAATCTAATTTTTGTAACGAATAGAAAATTGCATACGCTTCCTTTTCAATAACTGAGTACTTGCATTGACTTTTATTCAACTTGTGTGATAGAAAATAAATAGGCTTCTCAACTGTTGTGCGAAAAGAACCTGGAATATTTTTTAATTCTTTAACATCACACTCTTGTGTAAGAACTGCACCAATGCACGTGTCTGATGCATCTGTATACAAGGTATACTTTTTATTTGGGTCAGGGTAGACTAGCAAAGGGACTACAGTCAAACTTTCTTTCAAATAATCAAATGATTTTTGACACTGTTCAGTCCATTTAAAATGTGCATGTTTTCTGGTTAAATTGATTATTGGTTCTGCTATTGCGGAGAAGTTCGGTATGAATTTTCTGTAATAAGAAGCTGCACCAATGAATTGGCGACAGTTTTTCACAGACGTTGGAGTTGGCATGAATCTGATTGCTTCAACCTTTTTAGGGTCAGGTTTAATACCATGTTCATCGATTATAAATCCTAGATAATTCGTCTCTGATTGTAGAAAACTACACTTCTTAAGTTTTAATTTTAAACCATGCTGTCTTAATCTTTGGAAAACTTCATCAATATGTTTTAAGTGTTGGTCAAGAGATTTGCTAAATATCAAGATATCATCTAGATACGCAACTGCAAATTCTGATATACCCTGCAATACTATAGACATCAATTCTTGGAATATACTTGGTGCATTTGAAAGACCAAAAGGCATTTTATTGAACTCGAATAGCCCTTTATGACATGCGAAGGCGGTGAGTTGTTTACTTTCCTCACTAACTAATACCTGCCATTAGCCGCTCTTAAGATCAAGGCTTGTAAAATACTTAGATTTATTGAGTAAAGCCAACACATCATCGATCAAAGGTAATGGAAAAGAGTTCTTGACTGTGATTTCATTTAACTTGCGATAATCAACACAAAACCTTTTCGAACCATCCTTTTTGTCAACAATTACAACCGGAAAACTCCAAGGTGACCTTGAACGACGAATAACCTTAGCTTCTAACATTTCGTCCACAGCTTCATCAATAACCTCTCTATTTTTCAACGGTGTCCTATATGGCCTTTGTTTAATTGGAACATGATCACCAACATTAATTTTCATCTTAACGGTATCGGTATAACCCAAATCAGAGTCCTTTTTAGCAAAAAGATCACAATTCTTAAAAATCAAATTCTCAATTTTTCTTCTATATTTATCATCTACATGTAGATCACTTAAGTCAACCTCTGAATCGTCTTTATGATTTTTAATCAATGATTTAACTGTATTAACTTCCATCGAGTCTACCTTTGAAATTCTTGCAACTAAACCATGTCTATAAATAGTTTGATGTTTGTCAGAATTATTAACTATTAGTACTGGAATCAACCTTTTGTTATTTAAATTAGAGACTGAATTTATTATTTGTAACCCTGGTTCATTTACCAAGAATCCTCTATCAATTTGCATGACTTCATAACTTTGATTAGAAGGTAAATCAGGATTATTTCTTACTTTACCATAGCACAGTTTAGCAGATCTAGGTTTGATTGTAATTCTTTTATTTACTCTCACTGTAGAAGCTATGTGAATATCTTCAACTAAGTCAGCATAAAATTTTTCTTTAACTCTAATTTTCTTTAAGTCCAAATAAATTCTAACTCTATTTTCTTTCATAAAATCGAGACCTAAGATGAGATTTCTATTTAAATTGTCTACAATTTGAAATTCTTGATTAATCTCTGTACCAGCTATTTTGAATGTAACGTTAACACATCCCAAAACTTTCAGTGGCGTAGCACTAGCAGACTGCAACTCAATGTTTTTAGACCTTAACTTAGGTTTAACCTTAAGTTTGTCATACACTCTCTTATGCATTAACGAAACCTCAGCGCCAGTATCAACTAAAGATCTATAAGACTGATTAAAAATTTTAATTATGCACGAATTTGGATTACCAGATGTTTGAATTTTGTATTTACTTTTACTTAGTTTATTTTTATTACTCTTCTCATTGACCTCAACATGAGAAGAGCTATTTAGTTTAAATGTTTTTGTCCAAATGAAAATTCTTTTCCAAACAACCGACCATGCCCTTGAGATTTTGAAGGTCTACCCAATTCACAATCAACACTAATGTGTCCTTCTTTATTACAATTAAAACATCTGACTACATTTACTTTCCTACATACTGAAGCCTTATGTCCTGGCTTACCGCATTTAAAACATTTGGATTTTCGCATGTGCGATACATCCATTGGTTCATGACCATTAGAACTACCCGAACTATTAGTCGAGTCTTCCTTTGCATGTGTGATGTTTACTCTTTGTCTCAAAGTATTTTCGTTAGTTGCTATGGCTAACGCTTCATTCAAATTTCCAGGGTTTCTTCTTAAAATTGTTATTTTAAGGGAATCATTTGTTAATCCCATTACAAAGAAATCAATCAACTGCGCGCCAACCACTGGGTCATTGATATTCGCGAAAGCAACCTCCGCTATCGAAATTAACCTTTCGGCATATTGTTGGAGACCCTCCCCAGATTTTTGTTTGACTTGCCTTAGCATCGTAAGGGCGATATGAGGATCTTTAATGTCTGAGAAAGCTATAGCTAGAGCTCTCTTTAGTTCTTGCCATGTTGCTGCGGGCTGTTCTTCTCTATGTCTGGCAATAAAGCCACTAACTGCCCCCCTTGCCGTTTGATAAGCAAGCATGATACACGTGTTCTCGTCCAAATGTGTGAGAACTCGATATTTTTCAATCGATTTAACCCATTCTCTAAACTGTTGAGGGTTTCCGCCAAATTCGGGAACGACATTTTTAACACCTTGCGATGCCAAAACCGTAGTTATATTCTGCATTTGATGAGACAGATTTGTGAAGACTTCAGCAAATTCAGCCATTATTAATTCTTAATAAATGTGATCTTAAAAAATATCAAAAATCTAAAATTTATCTGAATCTAAATTAATAAATTAATTTATTCATTGAATTCAAACTCTTTTTAAACTTAGTACAACTAAATTCAAAAATTCAAAATTTCTAGCCTAGCATGATCATTGTCAGTTTTTTTTTTCAAAATTATATATCTACTTAAAATTCATATCATCGCGATCGGCCAATGTCCAAAAATGCTACAGAATAAAAGAGGACTTACCAACTCGAATCCTGGTCACGCAGCACCAATTAACGCCTTGTAACATTACCATGACCATCAATCCAAAACAAACTCAACTCAAAACTTCTTCTGATCGTATAGTGGTTTATTAAAATTGTTTATAACACAAGTTCGTTACTCGAGTTGTCTTTTAATTCTTAGCATAATTTGAAAATTTAAGTCTGACAAAAAAACTCTACATAAAAATCTAAAAATCAATCTTCAAACTCCAATCTAATCTCTAGTCTAACCAAATCTACATCTCAATCTCGATCTTAACTCAAGCTCCTACTCAAACCTCTGCCTAAGCCCTTGTCTCGGCTCTTCTGTCTATCCAAAACGGCGCACGACCTTTATAGTATAAATGAACAAAGAAATGTCGTCATGTCCTTCACCCAGCCTCGCACTTTCCAATTATAAAAATGATGAAATTTTAACATGTAGTCCAATCATGACGGGAACAAAAGATTGCATCACATTATGAAATTCGTTCACTAGGACGATGCAACACCTGCAAAAGTCGGTGAGCAAAACAAGTTGACCTTTGATGGAACAAAGGGATTCCACATCCTTTATGTCTATAACCTACGTGATCAGAATCATGCGCTATATAACACGTGCATAATTCTTCGTGTAAACAGGTTGACATTTAGAGAGACAAAGGATTGGCACCTCATAATGTCTGCAATCTATCCCAGTAGGTCAATGCTATAGCATGCCTACTTGTCACCAGAATCTCGGTGAACAAATAATTTAACATTTAACTTTTGCCAAAAATACTTGAGGCTGTGCCAATTTAACTTATCGTGCATTCTGGCTGTGTGAAAGGTATGTCCGACTATGGAAAGCGTTAACTAATCATCACAAAATTCTTAATTCCCAAAAGCAATTACGTTACACACTATACAAGTTTATTGAACCGATTTAGAGTAGGAGTATTCTGCCTTTGTTTGATTAATACATGTAGATTTTGTCATTTATAACCATTACCGAGAGATTCTAATTGCAAGCATTACATTCTATACAATGGTGGAGTTAGATTATCATATCAGGGAGGTCAGGGGTGAACAATACTGCTACGGCAATCACTGCCTCAACCATGAACTAGCCAAAATACCTGCGGTGCTTTTCACAAAAATTTTTACGAAAAAAATCTTCGTAAATCAAAAGTTAGAAACATTAATAATACGCTCATTTTTTGGCTTATCAATTCTAAATAGTATACTAATTTTGTAGAATTGTGAATATCTTTTGAATATCATATCATAGTTATGCTTATTATCCATCTGACTTAGAAGTGCTAATTATATGAAACTGACTTACGAAGATTTTTTGTAAGAATTTTTGTGAAAAGCACCACTGGTAACCAGGGATTGGTGAAAATTTATTTGGGGTAGTAAAAATTGCTAATTTCAAACAGTAGGGATAGTTGATATTTTTGCTGTTTATTTAATTAAAACAAAATTGTCATATATTGAATTTGGCATCTGGTTGAGACAATTTAAGTCATAGGCTGGAATTATTAAATACATTTACTTGCAAAAATCTGAAACAAAAACAGGATCATAGTTTTGATGATGATCAGTAATTAAAACCCTGTGCTCTTTTGAATAAAATTACCGAGGCCGTTGAAATTTATTGCTCTGTCCACCCCTGCCATATAACATATATATCTTAACATAATATTATTCCATTGTCAAATGGATTATTTTAAAATCCTGTCATCTTATTTTTCTAATACAATGTACATGGAATTCTAAAGTACTATAGTAAAAGCTTTTTTAACTGATTTTTATTTGAATAGAATTCTAAATCCATTTCTATTATGTTTTTTTTTTCGTCAATTTTCCAATTTTGTAAATCAAGATAAGCTATTATAAATCAAATTTATTTTAATTAAATAACCTGAAAGTAATTTCTAGATATTTTCATTATCCTTGTAGAAAGCTTACATTTTTCATTGAAAGTTAAATATTAAAAAATATTCAAAGTATGCTGAAGTTTTTTATTAACTTGTAACCTCAAAATACAAGTTATAAAAGTTGCCCCTCATGGAAAACAATAAAGTGCTTTAAATAGACCTAATTCCGAACTCAAATTTGCGGGTTTTTCTGTTCATGAACAGGGGTTACAAACAAAGATTGTTTCACATTATTGCTGAAAAGCTTGAAATACAGATTAAATCCTAGTGTTCTTTGTACTCATATTTTCATTGCGACAGTGAAGGTTTGTTTGTGCCGCAGGGGAAAACCCATAAATTTGAAGAAAACAAACAGATTTGCCTGTCTTGACTTACTACAGTACTTTTGTATTTTGAAGTTTTGTTTTGAAATGTTAGTGGTTTTTAAGAATAGACTGCAATTAGCTCATGGTTGTAGAGGTAGCCTTTGAGGGGAATTCCACAGAAGTATATATATGTAATGCCGCTTTTGCCAAATAACAATGTATGTATGTATTAAATACCATAAGTTAAAGTTTATGATAAAGACATGTTTAAAGTTCATAACACATTGTTATCAGTTTACTATCTTATAAGTATGTTACCATTTATTAGTTATAAAATACTTAAAACTGTTTAAACTATAGTTTATGACTTTTAATATGACTCAAGTCCCTGTAGGAAAGTAGAAAGGGAGATTATGCATGGAAAGCATGCTTTAATGATTGACAATTCTCATATAATCAAAGCACTAATAGTGCTCTCAGACATGGGGTTTGATAGAGTATATAACATGGGATTATATTACAAATGGAAGCATACCAATTAAGGGATCTTCCATTACATTAACCCAACTAGACATACTTTTATTGGACTGTGAAACAGCATACTTCTACTTGTTAAAGGGTATTGCAGGTTATATGAATTAAAGTTGTAATTACCCCTGTAATTGCGCAATAATGTAAATGTTGCAACAAATTTTGATAAGCATTAGCTACAGTTCGCTTCTTAACATGGGAAACCCCATGTAAAAATCTAAATCATTGTTTTATTCTTAGATTCAGAGTACTTAATCTGTCAGTTTTACTCTGGTTTACAATATGAATATATCCTGTCTATAAAATGTTAAAAGTCTACACCAGTATAATTTATACATATCTAATTGACATACCGGTAGTATTTGACCTGGGCAATAATTGATTTATTCTTACCTCTGGTTATATATGAGCTCTGTATATGGAAATCTCTGTATATTGATTGCTGACATGCTGTACTGTTGTAATATACATTATATTATAATGTATCAATTACAATTTCCGCTAACGGATACTCTCTTTGTTCATCTGAGAGCTTGGCTTAAACAATTACAAAAAAATGTTCTGCTATCCAGGTCATCTTAGTTATTTCAAAATCATGCATTTTTGGACAATTTTTAAAGCCTAAATGCTTAATTTGAGAAGAAAAATGTCCCTATATTAATACCATTCTACTATAAAGTTCATTGATTTTGATGATCTGGATAGTCATGGCGGTAATAAGTACATGACTATGATTTCACAAATGCTATAGTCTCGAGAAGAAAACTGTAAAAAATTTCCACAACTCTGAGTTTTATAAAGTTGTAAGTATTTTCATTCTTGTCAGATTTACGTGATACCCACCGTGAAGTTTTCCGGGAAGTTAGCTAAAAGTACCAAACTGGCATAATGCCACCATGAATTGTATAACTTAACCATAAAAATGTTATGAAGTTCACTTATCTATTTTCAGCAAATGGTATTTGATGATTTGGGACGTGGTGTACTAGATAATGCTTGGAAAGGTTACAATTGTTCATTATTTGCCTATGGTCAAACAGGCTCTGGCAAGTCTTACTCTATGGTAGGATATGGAGCAAATAAGGGTATTGTCCCTATATTCTGTGATGAAATATTTAAAGGTATCGAAGAGAAGAGAAAAACTGCTGGAAAAGATGAAGATTATCAGGTATTATAGTTTATAAATTATACCTTACAAAAAACTGCTTCTACTTTACATATATAAAACATAGCAGGCGTTATTTCACTATATTTTCGGCAAGGGGCTTTTATGATATGTTGTGCTATTAGTGGCGTGTAACCTATGCTGTTATTTTCATGGAGTAAAAAGTTTTTAAACACCGTGTAAACAAAGTTTATGCGTTTAGTATGACCTATAAAATATTTCAAAATGTTTGTTCTTTTGCAAAAAAATCAGGTGTTAAGAAATGTGCAGTATAATATAAGAAATAGTACATGATGTACACACCACTGAGGGCCTCCAACAGGCTTTAGTCTTCTATATGTTAGAGGGCTGACTGATCTATGTTCAATGTCTCTGGTCAATTTTGTTATATTTGTGGAGTGACTTACTGGTTTAGTGGATGTAAATGAATGTATACCTTCACCCAGGTCAATTTGTGTAAGCTATATGGCACACCATTAGCCTGTTCAATTACCCCGAACTTTTCATTACGTTCCGTAACATTAGGGTTGGAACAACTTAACCCAAAGACAACTCAACCCGAGACAACTCAATCCCCAACAGGATTGAGTTGTCACAATTTTGAGTTGAGTTACCCATGGGTTGAGTTGTCTTCGGTTTGAGTTTTCCCGGACCCTTCACGTTAGCTAACAGTCATTACTGAACACGCTGCAAATCTTTATGTTCCAGGTATCATTAAGTATGTTGGAAATCTACAATGAACAAGTACGTGATTTATTAAACGCTAAATCTATGACAATCAAAGGTGGTTTAAAAGTCAGACAACATCCATCTAAAGGTTTCTATGGTAAGTAATCAATCTGATTAAAACTAATCCTCAAATGTTTAGCTTGCAGACAAGCTGACTAGCTTGTCACTATCTGCTGTCCTTTGCTGATACAACTTGCAACAAATCCTTCATTTATTTATTTATACTGAGTTTAATGCCATGTCAACCCTATTTTTTAGGTTATTTTAATGCGTCCAGTGCACCTAACCTAACTTTCCTGGACCCTTGTCTATAACCAGTACTCATCTACTTTTTCTCAAGCAAAGAAACTTCTCCATATACCTTATTAATGAAGGAAAATTGATATTATTGTCAAATCCCCAGGTTGGATTCAAACTTGTACCCCCTTCTGGACACTAGATTCGAAATCTAGGAGCATTACCAACTGCGCTACCGACCCGGGTTACAAATCCTTAAATGACAAACATGAATAACAAGTCTTGTGTCATCAAATTGGCAATGTCTGATGATCTTATGGCAGTGGTCTATAGGATACCTGACTACGAAGATTGAGTAAAATGTTTATAAATAATTCTTTATACTTAGACTTATGTAATGAGTTTATTTATACTGGGTTTAATGCCGTGTCAACACATATTTTTAGGTTATTTACAGCATCCAGCCCATCTAACCTAGCTTTCTTGGACCATTGTCTGTAACCAGTACTAATCTTTATAAGAGGTCCACATGGAAGATTGGATTTATCCAAATGTGTAGCCTCATTAAATAAAGTCTTTATTATTATTATTTCAATTTTAGTCACTTGGCACCAAAACATACATTTTAGGGTCATAAACACGGCATGGTATATAATGGGGTGTATCAATTCTCCTTAAGTGCAGACCCGAGTTTAGTTATTATTGATGTAAAACATTTATTTTTATTATAGACAAATGAACATTGTATTTTCTATACATTGATTTGTATTTTAGTTGAGAATTTGACAGCTAGCAGTGTCAATAGTTATAAAGAAATTGATGGTAGAATTAATGATGGTACAAGAAACAGAACTGTGGCTGCTACAAACATGAATGCTACAAGCAGGTTGGTAACTATGGTAATATAATGTATATGTGACCCCCTTCCATGGATATTTCTATTTTTAACTTACTCTGATGTTTATTTATCAATGAAAGCTGCATTTTTAAGTAATGCTTTTATTTCAAATTAATACATGGGTGAAAAATATCAGTATTAATATGGGTTTCAGTATTTTGAGAATAAATTTACTCTATAGATGCTTTTTGTATGGAATCTGTGTACTTCAGTATTTTAGTACAGGTTTTCAGTATTTTCCAAACTTTTAACTTCCACCTATGAATAAGTAACAGAGCCATCTAGCGAAATTCATTATGCTATTCATTAAACCTTTGTGAACGAATTAAAGAACGACAACACAAGCCGGCGTAGTTATATATATGAGATGTTAATGAGGTGTCATGCTTGAAATACGCCTCTTTGTCTGTGTTGAAAATTGCTGAAGCGTGAAAAGAGTAATCTTATTCTTCTCTGTTACCATTGGAACGATGAATATGCATCGTTTCAAAAAGTATCTAAAATCGGCAATTTTGCGACGTAAAATCGGCGAATGTTTCATTACATTTGGCGATCAAGTTATAAAAATCCATATCGTCGGGAGGGGATACCCATCCCGAACCCATCCAATTCGTGCCCCCACTTATGGCCCTTTTGGACCCAGAGACATAGATAATTATCTGGACTTTGGTATTGTATATTTAAAACCAAGATTGTAAATGCGGATATTTTTTTATTTTCTAAAGCATCACGAATTTTCCAATTGTTTTTTTTTCATGCAAAATGCAAAAGGACACAAAAATGCATCATACGAATGACTTTAAGGAAAATATACAAGCGGCAATATATAATAAACATAAAATCTAAATAAAATGATCGGTTGGAAAAGAATCTCAATAGTTTTGTAAAACCGTCGAACATAAGCACTAAGCATTAACCTAGTGCATAAGTCAGCTAATATATTTTATAATACATTTTGCTGTGTTTCAATGTAAACGATAATATACATGTATTGTTCTCTAGCACCAATTGGTTTTGTTGTGTTGATAGAAATTTCCACATTATTTCCACCAGAGTTGTCTCTCTTTTCTTGATAACAGGCATTCACAGTGGTCTCAAAAATGTCTTAAGATCAAGTAGGTGACCTTATCAAACTGTTAATTGGGACGCTTAATGCCCCCTTAGATTCTTTTTTACTCAGATATAATTCCACCATAACATTGATTGCTCAAGTTTACATGTACATAACAGGTAAATCTTTCTCGTGTCAGCGAGTGCTAAATACGAGTACAGACGGTCACTACATCGTTTATAAACACGGTGTAGATCACTATCAAATATTCTACAACTTTAAAACAATCACTGTACATCGCCGAACATATCCGACTGCAATTAAGTCATAATTCTATAATGAAAAGAGCCGAAGCGCAACCTAACCCTAACCCTAATCCCTAGTAAAATCTTTTAGAAATCATAAATTTACTATTGCTTTATGCCCCACTGAGGGACACCATTAACGCCCCCACATCAGTCAAATTGACGAAAAAACAAAATGTTGATAAAATGCAGCAAACCAGTCGATATCCAATATATTATTGAATTTTTTATCATTGACCGAGACAGTTTTAAACATGTATACTCCAACTTTGGTCCTCTCGGTCACTAGGTATGTACATGTATTTCATTACGCAGCGATTCACAATTTGCATCGATCAGCCATTTGTTTGGGACTATGTTCACTACACATTTCTCTCTATTTGTCCTGAACAAAAATATTTACCGTATTTCAGACCCTTGCCGATTTTGAAATCCAAAAGTAGTCCCTCAGTATATAAGTATAGAGCAATTCAAAATGATCGTCTGCTATGACAGGTGCAATAATTCCTGAAATACACGTGTTAACCGGTCTATATAAAAGCTAGTAAGTGATGCGTCTCAGTAGAGATCTTTACCATGTTTACGTCGGCTTAAGTAATCAAAGTGCTGAAAAGCACTGAGCAAGACAGCGTTGTTTGCTGTTAAACTTCATTGGAATTCATTGGCCTTGAATGTAAAGACAATTGGTCGTTATAATTAAGGTATAAATCAGATTGTAGGACCATGAGCTAAAAAGTTAAAAAGGCCTAGAATAATTGTACATGGACATTTGTGCAGAAAGATTTTTATGAAGACTGCTTGTCGAACTGTAAGCATATTTTGCCATAACACTATACATGGTGAGTGATTCAACAGTTGTATTGAGGATTTTTTGTTTGTTTTCCTAGTTTTATAGCTTAACAGTCTTTTGACAAACAGTGGTCATTTTCATAAATGAAACCATTAACGAGTTTTAATAAGACTGCATTAATTAGATGAAAACATTTTACTATAACACAACAATATGAGGTAGAAAACAACATGATTTGTTGAATTTTACAAAAACAGCAATCATTTGACCGAGTATGTCTAGTACGCAGTATTCAAAGAATTGGATCCATTTATACCTTTCTTCCAACAATGAATGGTCTAAAGGGCCGGTCACATAGGCCAAAACGCATAAATCACGCAAAAACACGCACAAAATTCGAGTCTTTCGTGAGTCATCCGTGATATTCGCGTTTCTTCAGCGTTTCTGACGTGGAGCATTCGTAGTTGTGAGTGGAACTGCGCCGTTTCAGCGTTATGCACGATTCCATATTTTAACAGTTCAAAATTTATCTTCCCGTAAGACTTTACGCAGTTTTGCGTTGTTTTACGTATTCTTTGCATAGTTTGCGTAGTTCTTACGCGGATTATACGCGAATCATGCGTGGAACATCAGCGATCGTGCGTGAAAATGTCGTGAAGCCCGCATCGGTTTATATACGCGGAACGGCGTTGAAAGAACGCGATCAGACGCACATTATGCGTAGTTCATGTGCGAATCATCCGCAAATCATACGCAGTTTATCAGTGATAATGCGCAGAATATGCGTGGTTAACCGGGAAGCTTTCGTTGCGCACATTCAATTCTGTGCCCCTTTTGGGGCTTATGCGTGGTTTATGAGTGCTTTGTCAGTGATTTTCACGTGATTGATACGTAAATCTTGCGCAATGTATCGGTGATTTTTCATCGCGTAAATCGTAGAAAATGGTCAAATTCTCGACAGACAAGCACGCACAACCAAAATTTATGCGTGATTCATGCGTTTTGACCTATGTGACCTATCGCGACCCGCATCCCATGTAGGAATCCTGTCAGCTAGTGGTGAGCCAGGAGGATCATCCCGATGGGAACTCATAATTTTATATTTCAAAAAAGGTAGGTTATTTAGTTCGTAGGTCTATACATTCTATGTTTAATGTATTAGATAGATCTAACACAAGTAATTATAAGTATAAACATATAAAATTGTTATATATGTAATTAACTAAACGTATTTCTTGAGCAATTACTAATTATGAATGTTTGTTCAAAGTTTAAACTCATAAATCGTTTGATCTAAAAATATAGATCTATTCTGCAATTGAATCTATGATAAATTTCCAAGTATAAACCCGGATATTTACCTAATTTATTAAAAGTATTATCTATAAAGTTTAGAAATTATTAAATAGTACAATAATTTATAAGTATAAAGTAAAATAATCACTAAATTCAAAAAAATGATATAGATCGATCTTGGTCGAGTTAGAATAATGCTCTAAGTAGGTATACTATGGCGTTCCATAGTTAACGTTAGTCCTACTATCGACCTTGACCTTCTTTGAAATCGAGCGATCTGATTGGTCGGTGACCTTTTGATTATAAAAGTTTGTCTGGTTTCGACACTTAGTCGTTTTTTTTCACTAAAAAGTTCAAAATTTTACAAAAAAATCGGGGCTCGCCAATTGCAAGAACTCTAATGGGAGAGGGAATATTAGTCTATCGTTTCACCGCGGAACGCCTACTTGACTTGAGACCGCCAATAAACGAATCCATCCGCGCTTCATTTGCACTGATAATAGGTCGATCATTTTTTGTTCTACATTGTTCAATTTTCATAGCAATTGTTTGATACTCATGAAATGGAAGCATTATGATTGTTTTGAGAACAGATAAACTGAATAGAGTATCGAGTTATAGAAGTTGCATGGAACTATTTATTAGGTGCGTATGATTTATTGACGAAAGGAAAAACGGACGACGATTAACACGTCTCATTTCTGAAACCCGCTTACTATACTCGACAGCGAAGATATCGCTGTCTTGTAATAAAATGGTATCAACGATTCAGTCACGACCTATCGTTTGTGTCAGTCGTCAGTAAAGATGTTACATCGTCTTATGTAATAGAATGGTTCGATAGGAAAAGCGTAAAGATCGTAGTTGATGACTTTGAATGATGTCTGAATAGTGGACTTTATTTATTATTTTACATAAAGATGCAGTAGATTAAATGAGCGTGAATGATAACTTTTAATCGACAGTTATTGAATTGTTCTAAGAATGATCCCTTTGACTTGTGGTTGTAGTGCGAAATAAATAAATAATGCGTTTGCGTGTCCGGTTTACCTGCTGTATTTATAGGTCGATTGTGTGAAGTGTTCTGCGAAACACTGCTGTTCTACCTATACTATCAAACTAATATCACTGAACTGTTCTTTGTGTACAAAATCAAATTTCACTTTTCAAACCCGAACTAGTCTACTAGTAACTAGTAACATGAACTTCAACTTTTTCTCTTATCTGCTTCATATATATCTATATATATACATGTATATATGATGTCTGTGACTTTAGTGCTTCGTCCTTCAATTCTATGGGACGCAAAACATGTCTTAGACAAAAACACTCCTTCACTACACATTTCTTTCAATTTGTTGCAATACTTGTGTCTATTTATTCGAAGAAGGAACTGAAAATGTTTAACTACATAATAAATACATGAAATGGCGAATATTGAGAGAAAAGTAACAATGGCTTGTGACTTTATATGTTTGTCATAATACTAAACATTTTTATTTTGACTAGGGTTAATGCCGTAGCAACATATTGAGTACAAAATGTATGTCATATTACTGTGGTCAGTCAATCTACTTTCCGTTCCTGGAACGAACAAGTCTCTGGATTTATCTGTAAACCAGTAACTAGGTGCATGCTTCCGTCGAGCTAAAATTCCAAAGAGTTTGAATCGTGATCTTTTACACTTCTACGAGTTTGACACCGTCATGTATCTTGTGGCAATTAATAAGTTTGTGTACACCATTTTATATCGTATAAACTACCGTGTAAACAGTTTGACCAATTAATAATGTATTGACCTCACTCCAAAAAGTTTGACAAACTTTACAATTGTATTTTAAACGCAGATAATCATCAGCAAAGTAGTACATTTTACTGAAATGGTCGCACGGACTATTCACACTCTTTAAGTCTTTAGAATTGTAGCTTGACGTTGTTTCATAATTGCTTAGTCTTTAGAATGCATTTCAAGTTAAATAGGACTGTGCAAAATTTTCATACAATGTTTTTATCAATTAGCGCCTGTGTCTTAATGACAGCAGTCGGTTAACATTTTTATTGCAAACACCACGGCGTCATTTTTGTGCCTTTCCTTTTCAATCACAAAATTATACTCATCGGGAACATCGGATACAAATTGTACCAACTATTTCGTCTACGAGCGGCGTTCCATAGTTTAAAAGTCCTTCCTACTGATGTTAACTTGTTCAGTGTTACCGTTGACCGTAGGAAAGGATTTTTTGAATCGTTGATCGTGAGACAAATCTAGGTCTATATGTTTATCAGTGCCACGTTTGAACATTCAGTTTGATTAGTTGACTTTGTGTAGAGGAATTGAGAGGACTAATATACAGTGAAGACATGTTGCAATTACTTGTTTTGGTTGCCTGCAGTTCGGCTGCTTATGCCTACGTACCAGTGAAGGCAGTTGACTGCAGTAAGTTTAATTGAATTCCATTTGCTTCTGTAATTAATGATTTCATCTTTCATAAAATGATTAGATAGAACGAATTTTATTTGCTTTTGTAATTATAATAATTTCATGTCTAATAGTAATAAGAAATTCCTTCTTATTACTATTAGATATTCCATCTTTGCCAAAAAGAAAAAAATGGTACTGAAATTATCAACATTTATTTCAGAAAAAGATCACTGAAGCATATGAAGTCATACTGATTTACAATATTCAATAGTTAATCATTACAACTTAAAACGGTTGAAATAGGCTCTGCTTGTGCTTTTATTCTAACTTTTATAGACACATCAAAAGGCCGGTATCGAAACAGAACTCTAGGGTCCCAAATCTAAATCGAATCGACGCCTTAGCATTCGATTTTCGTTGTATCGAATTAAATCGTTGCACCCCTTAGTTGAAATGCGGCGAAAAAACACCATGCATTCCAATTTATAATTGATATTGTAGATAACAGTCCAAATAAGATTCTTCACTTTGACAACTACCATGTAGAACATGATCCAGTATTGATCCCAGGAAATAACACAGTAGATATTGACGTACATGTCTTACAACCAATCAGTGGTAACCATTACAGAGTAGAATTGACTGTAACAAAGAAATTCTTGTTTGGTTGGGTCATTGTACCATGCTTCCAAGATCCTAGCCTAAATAAATGGTAAGTTTTCATTGACATCACTTGAATGTTCTTGACTACTGACCTTACGACCTTCTGTTGAGTGTTTAAAATAGATAGATATTCCCGTATGGGAATTACTGTCTTAGTCAACCAAAATGCACTCGGAGATGTTGAATAAAATGTTTGTTGTAGTGTTATATTAAACCCATTTTTTTTAAATCTGACAAGCAATGGACTGTGCTACATGTATGCACGCTTACTTAAAAAGCTGATCTAGTTTCAAGTTGACTTATATCAGTTTATCATTTAGCAAAGAACTGGAGAGTTAAATGGGAAAATGCCTACCATTGACAGTTGGAGAAAATGCACCGGCGTTTAGAGAAATGCATTCATATCAATAAAAACTGTATGAAGTTAATGGTTTATTCAAAATTTAATAAAAAGTTAAATTGGAAACTGGTTCATGCTAAAACTGCTTAAAAGCGGTTACGTTACGCGTTGTTACTTTGTTATTCATCCAATAATTTGAAGTAACCACTACGGCAGTTTGGAAACATGTCCTCTGTTAAACATTGAGCTCTGTACGTTATGAACGCGCCAAAACATACTTGTGTCATTCCAGTACATTTGAGTTATGTCAAATTCTCGACGGAAGTCATTACAACAATACCAACCATTGTCCTGAAGAAATCGTTGGATCAACACCAGATTTCCCGTGTGCATGTCCATTTCAACCAGGAACGTATCATTTGAATCCAACAAAGTTTGTGATTGGTCAACTCTCAACTGCATTACAGTTTTTAGCTCAGGTAAACGTTGTAGTATTATATTGTGTTATTGTAAAACTTATAATTGTTCTAAGTTCGTAAAATGGCGATAAGCGATTCAACAACACGGTACAGTCAGCTCGAGTTTGAAGCAGGTTCTTACACTAGTAACTTGTATTCGTTTTACTTGAGTAAGCATATCCAACTATTTGTCCTTTATCGATAAGCCTAATATGCTAGTGCGCGCTATATAGAAATAAGAAGGACATTGGTACTTAATCTAATATAACTCGGATTTAAAAGTATTTATTATTCCATCCCATTCAGTTTCATAAAATTCAATTCATCCTCTTTCTTATGGTATATATCTTATAAAAATTTAAAAATAAATAGTTGGGGGAATTTTTAGTTAAAAATGTTAACCCTATTTCCTATGCATTTCAATACAAAAATGATTTTTTTTTACCTCAACATTGGCAACGTTTTGCCCAATTTCTGTTTTATTATTTAAAAATCTTTTCTATCCCAATCGGATTCAATTACTACGATCTTTTCTTGAAGTTTCTTGATACTCTAGTACTTTAACTTTATCATAAAAGATAACATTTCCTTGTGAAGAGAACCTATGCTTAAATAATAAGCATCAGTGCACGTAAAGAAATAGGGAAGCAGTTTGTCGTGAAAGAAGCCAATGAATTGAAGAGCTGACCACTTACTTATTCAATATGTGGTCCAAGCAAACGCTTAAATCATCAATGCCCTGCAACTCCTGCAGGTTGCTTTATCAATTGCTTGCTGTTTTTTTTTATTAGATTTTAACGTTTTTAAAATCTTCATGCTCATTCACGTACAATACGTATGCGTGTAATGCTATCTTAAGCAGTTCAATGTAACCTTTTAAAAACTTAATAAAAACAGTATCGTGCTTGCAGTAATATTTTGTAGAGAAATATCAGATCTCAAACTAATGTAATACTAGTAATTTGTTTTGTTTGTTTTTTGTTGGGTTAAACGCCGTATCAACACATTTCATAGGACATATAACGGCGGACAGTCAACCTAATCACTCCTCCTGAAAAGGCTAAATCTGTGGATTTAGCTGTTAACCAACTACTAAGCGCATACTTCCGTCAGTGACTGACAACTGCCCTACATAATTAAAAAATCATTGGTAGGAGGGAGAATGGCCGTAGAAATAATTTCTTGACCAAGCTCCACGAAAGTAAGCCCCGCCCGGGAATCGAACCCAAGACCCCTCGATCAGTAGACTAGCGTGCTACTGAGCTAGCCGGGCTGCTTGTAATACTAGTAAAGTTGCTACTGAAATTGTAAAATGTTGACCATGACGATAAACTATTGTTCAAACTAAAAAAAAACTTTAAAAAAGGGTTTTACAGGAGTGTGATACTTGTTAATAGTGCGACCCTTTTTGCAAATCGCTACAGACTGGTTTTAGAGAGCAAATCACCTTGAGGGTGCTTTTTCTCTCAAAAAGTGATAATAATTATAACACCAAAGCAATCCGCCTTAGTTTTAACAGTATTTTGAATCGAACGAGCTCGGTTTTGTTCGCAAATTGGTGATACTACTGATTGTTTGGTACAATGACAGTGTACCATCCACAAAGCTCTATAAAATCTATTTTTTGTGTTATATTTCTTGTTTTTTTTTTGTATTGCAGGGCGATTATAAAGCTCATGTTACAATCACTGACACCAATCTAAATGAAGAAGTTGGTTGTTATAATGTCCAAGTTTCAACTAAGTCATCCCAATGCACTGGTATTCAATGTTTAATTGGTTAAATAAATACACATAGTAGAACACAATATGGTTGTTTTTCATGTCTTATCTGGAATATTTAGTTTCAATTATTTAGAAATCACTAATATCGTTCTGTTAACACGCAATGTCTCTTTAACACTTTTTATGTGAAATACATGTATGTAACTTAATATTGTTCAACAATATTATCGAATCATGCATTTCAAATTCATGGACTAAAAACGAAACACTAGATTGATAGATAGATTTATTGTTTGATAAAATGTGACAATACACATGGCAATTACATTAAAACATATATAATATTATTATAACACAAAATGCATGGATTGACTAAGCCATGTCAACCAACATTATATAGAAAAGATGACACAAAAAGGAGAAAATATACTCCCTTTTTCCATTGTGGTCCTTAAATATATTGTTGTGTGACATAGGAAAAATTATAAAATTTAAATAAATAGTTATATCATAAATAATTATAGGTTATTGTACATTTTACTGTACAATACGGAAATATATTTGGACGAGTACGCAGCTTAAAAAGTTATATTGGACGAGCCGATAGGCGAGTCTAATATGACTTTTCAAGCTGTGTACGAGTATATAAATATAAATATATTCTGTATTATAAAGTAAAATGTATAATAACCTTTTTATCATATATCTTTCTTTTACTTTCGTCATCAATTCGTTAAAGATTAAAATCGGAAACCAGACAAGCGTCGTTTAGTGCACATGTACCCAACCGTCCAATACGAAAATAATATATATTTTTTGGATCCAATACGGAAATATATTGGATGGTCACGTGGTACAAATGCAGATTGTCGATTGGTTAGATTTATTAGATATATAATAATAATAAATATTATCACAGGAAAATATGCATGTAAAATACATTTATGGTACTACATGTACATGTGTAAATTAGAAATTACGATTAAAATATGAATGGAGTGTAAGTCCAACTTTACATTAAACGAAGTAAAAATATGACCAAGAAAAAATATAAAATTGAAATAAATCTGTTTCAACAATAATAAATATATTTTAGAAATCTACTGCTTTTAAAAAATGTTGTTATACTTTTTTAAAATTAATAAATGATTTGACATCCCTCACAAATTGCATCCGTTATAAGCAAGAGATTTCTTACCAAAGCTCTAGACTGATGGAATATCAAATCTACTACTGTCAGATAAAAGATAACCTGTTTCAGTACATTGTGTCTTGGCACTGAACCTGGTAGGATAACTATATGTACATGGAGGTAAAATGTTCCTTCATATAAGGTGGTGAGAGACCAGCATGAATGTTTAAAACCTGACAGAGAATAATTTGATTGACTCGACTCTCTACAGGAAGCCTATTCAGAATGTTATAGTGTACCTTTCCAATGTGAGACCTGGGATGCAAATCAAGTACAAACCTTCTTGTTTTGAGTTACCTGTAACTTGTGTTTCAGATCTTGAGTTAAACTATAATTCCAGGCAGATGAAGCGTAGTCAAAATGACACAGAATTAGGGAGTTGACAGAGAGAATTTTAGTATTCATTGTAAGGTAGTCACTCTTACGGTACAAGAATTTCAATACAGAATATGATTTCTTAATGGCTGACCGGGCCATATAAAGAATTGATCTATGGTAGCCCCATCGCAAAAGTTGTTCCAACATGGCGTCTAAATATTACCGAGGTTATTCTCAGTAAATGGCCGCGTAGATTGGAATGGTAGGTCCTACCATCGACATATTAATCTTTACTTTGTCTATGGGTCCAACGGATTATACAATGGAGAAAGGGAAGCAAATCTAGCAATCGTCAGAAACGTGCAACTGTGACAGTTATCTTCTCTTTATTGTGCGTAATTTGTTTCTAGACAGAATTGGTTAAGCATGACAAGTGAACACGTATCAAGTAGAATAAAGCTCGATGGCATCTGCAGGATATTAAACGTAATAAATAAACTGATCGAGGGGTCGTAGGTTCGATTCCCGGGCGGGTCATACTTTCGAGGAATTGTTTATGAAACGATCCATACAGCCAGTCTCTTTCCTAACACTGATTCTAAATAATGTAGGACAGTTGTTAGTCACAGACGTAAGTACGAGTATGTGCATTATAACTGGTTAACAGCTAAATGCAGAAATTCATCCTTTCCAGGAACGGTGAGTAGGTTGACTGACCGTCGTGATATGGCCTATGCAATGTGTTAACACGGCGTTAAACCCAACAAATATAAGAAGGTCTTCATGTCAACTAGTTTATCTGGGAAGCATATGTACAAACACGCCAAACTTCCTTGCTAATCATGAAGCTCTCTAACTCAAAACTTTGATCAGCCTTGCGAAATAAAAATGACACCAGAAGACGTAATAAATCGTGTTAGTGAAGAAAATGTCGAGACGCGTTTCCGCTTGTTCATTAGAATGATTATTGAAGCAGAATAATTCAGGAAGATGCATACTTTAATGGTAACAAATCGCGTGTCAATGAATGAACTGCGCACAAAGTCGAGCATGTCTTTGCAAGCTACGTGAATTTATGAAATCATCATTAATTGCCGATTGTTATCGATTACATAGTGTTATGTTTCGTCACTTTGTATTGATCACAGCCCACTATACCTCTTTAACCGATATTGGAAAAACTGTTCTCTCGTGTACGGAGAAAACCGAACAATTTCGAATGTAGCGTTCCTAGTCTTCTTATGGTGCCATCGATTTTCAGACTTGGAAATACAGAATAGTCACCATATGTTATAGTTTTTAATAACTGCTTATAACAAGTTTTGAAGGAAGTTTGTCCAGCATATATTCGCAAGTTTCAGAAATCTCGTAAAGTCACGCGAGGATATTTCTGTTTATATGGATGCGTTTTCATTAAATATAGAAAAGTGCATCAAAAATCATCGATTACCTAATTGGTAGTTATTTATATTCTATGATTGGATTACAATGATAAGTGAAATTAGAGTGAATAACTTCTTATTTTGAGATTTGACTTACTTACTGGAAGGTAAGATATAATATTTCAATTCTACAAAATCTACACTGATCATTTTATGTACTGCGCAGTGTGGGACAAGCCATTAGCACCAAGAGAAAGGACAAAGGGTTCCGTATTATCAACTGTTTTACGACCAATTTTCATCGTAAAATCTTTTAAAATATATAGTATTATGATATCGTAAGGTGTTTGTTAATATGGTTCCCAGGGGTCCGAATTATTAATGGTCTTGCGACCTATTTTAGACGTAAATCATCTTGTATTGTAATATTGTCGCAAAACATTGTGAATAATCTAAGTAAGTCCATGTTTCAAAATGGAGAAAATACTAAACCGAACTATTTTTCATTTTTTTAGCCCTCGGCTTATGCTCTTGCATGTATAGATGTACCAGTTTGACCAAACGTACATGTCCCAGAGTATTGGTTCTAGCATGGATTCACATATACAATCATTTAACATTCGTTTATCCTAGTGATTGCTTAGATCTAAGGCGGTCAGCCTATGGTTCCGAGTCAAAAACAGTATATATTTATGCCTATATATGCCTTAGATCTAAGGCGGTCAGCATTGTTCTGAAACTCTACATACATATTATTATGTTTATATAGTGTCTTTGATTGATTGGGACTGTGTCGACCATCTTTGCTTTCTATTGCTTGTTAATTGGCCATCTGTTATAAATAGCTGTACAAATGAACATGTTTGTGTAATTATGCCTTGTTGTAAGTATCATAAACGAGTATTGACTATTCTTACTTGTCTTAGAAGATTTGATTCAAAGAAGCCAAGGTTTGTCTGTTTTAAACTGAACAGTTACTCACTTGGGTTGGAGCTTTTGTTCATCCTAATTCCATGATTCGATCACGTATTTTGTATCTGCCCTCCTTCAGTGATGCTTGAAAAGCTGGCAAAACAGAATGAAATCATTAATTATTCCAAGGACTCCTAGCATTGAGAACATTCATGGTAACAAATTATGTAATATCTTAGAATTTGTTAGTCTACTCTTGTCTTTATGTCTGATGGTAATTTTGTCATACGGTGCCAAAAAGCCTACACACGTGTCTGTAATATTTTGTTAGAGGAAACTATGAAATTCCTTATTGATGGGTATACATCCCTGATGTTCAAGAATTATGGATGAAAGAACTACAGGCTAGTTCACCTGAAGATATATCATGATATTAATATATTAATGAACCGTCACTATAGTGACTAATTAGCGGAGCCTTATACCTAATAAAACTCTGTTGTAATATGCTGCTTTGGGAATTATAGATTAGGATTTCTCATCTCTGGGTTTAATTATTTCAATTTGTAATTGGTAGCGTCCCCAGCTGAGTTCAAATGAGAATTTCAAGTCACGTGATTTACAGTTAACAGTCTCATAAGTCATATGATAAGGTTAGGTTAGTAGTAGTGGTGGGCAATATATTGCCATATACCGTTTATTGCGTCATTGTTTCAGGCGATACAACATCGTGATTTCATTTTCAAATATCGATATTCTCGTACTTACGATAAACCCATATAATTGTAATACTTAAATTGGAGTCTTTTGTTATCCCTACTACATGATTTGATAATGAATTTTGCATGCCTGCTAGTATGCTTTAAATTCAAAATCTGAAAAGGCAAAATAAAATCATTAATCATTTCAAGGACATCAAGCATTCAGAATATTCATAGTAACAAATATATGTAGATATAAGTCTGCTCCTGTCTTTCTTTCTGATGGTAATTTTGTCCTATGGTGCCAAAAAGCCTACATACGTGTCTGGTATATTTTGTTAGAACAAACTATGAAATTTCTGATATATTGGTATATAAAAAATAGTACACACCACTTAGGGCCTTCTAGTCTAATATTGACCGACCAGTCAGCCCTATAACATATAGTGGACCAAAGCCGGAGAGAAAACATCGAAATTTCTGATCCATTGGTATACATCAATAGATGTTCAAGAATTAATAATGAAATAACTATAAGCTGGTTCATCACAAGATATATCGTGATATTAAGCTAGCGGAGAGTTATACATAATAAAACTCTGTTGTAATATGCTGCTTTGGGAATTATAGATGAGGATTTCTCATCTCTGGGTTTAATTATTTCAATTTGTAATTGGTTACACACCAGCTGAGTTCAGAGTGGATTTTAAGTCATGTGACAGAAGATAAGTTACA
Organism: Mactra quadrangularis; assembly: GCA_025267735.1. Lineage (NCBI taxonomy): Eukaryota > Metazoa > Mollusca > Bivalvia > Venerida > Mactridae > Mactra > Mactra quadrangularis. Next base: position 52,253,304 of record CM046309.1, on the reverse strand, counting down.
TGTTTAATCGTAACTACTCGGCAATATCCGTGACAAACCGATCGAGTTCAGAATGCCACATGCTAAAACATTCAGAATACCACGGCGATCTTCTACGCATAATGCGTAGACAATTGGCTAGTCCCGAATAATGTAAAATGTACTGCCTTAATCCACACTCGAGTGGCTAAGGTCGCCGAATTGGAATCATTGAAACCTCACACTCTCTCACTGGTAGTTATTATTGGTTCAAGCCCAGCTTTCGATCATTGCTCAGTATGTGAGAAAGTTTGCATTAACTTAAAAAGCTTGGGTTTAAGAAATTGCGCATTCCAGTAACGATGTCTTTGTGGATAGATCGCTGAATATTCATGTATATTGATTCTAACTGTTGAAAAGGAACGTTAACAAACAATAACAATACTAGATATGTATTTTAGTAAAGAAAACTGCTAAAAGGGTTCTAGAATTAAGAATATTTGTATGTAATATCCCAATAGATATAAGTATATTCCTGTCTTTATGTCTGTTAGTAATTTGGTCATATGGTGCCAAAAATGCTACACACGCTACTGGTATATTTTGTTAGAGGAAACTTTGAAATTCCTGATTGATTGGTATACATCAATGTTTTGTTCAAGATTTTTTTATGGAAGAACTGTAGGCTAGTTCACCGGAAGATACATCGTTATATTAAAGGTACTTATTTACAGATTTGGTTAAATTTTTCTGAAATTTATAAATATCATTCAGTATCTGTAATTGACTATATCTATACTATTAAATTTGCGAGTTTCCTGTTTTGTTGAAGAAACTGCGCAGCTTTGAATAAATCTTTTGTTTGTCGCTGGAGCACCTATATACCGGCATATCAAGTTGACAATTCTTTTTAGACAAAGCCTCTTGATATTTGCAAAAAACTGCCAAAAATCAACAAAAATAATGGGTTGTTTTGTTTCTAAAAATAGTTCTAGATAAAACTAAAAATAGACCAAACTCCCCGCAGCGGTTATTTCCCTTTATTAAATCATTAACCTAAAATGTCATTACCTAAAGCCCGTGCTTGCACGGGCTCCCATCTAGTATATATAATATGTAGCAAAAAATATACAATAAAAGTCACAAAAATGCACTAAAAGTGTCTATACCGTTTCATACGGGGTAGATTTTTACTACATGAAACGCCATTTTTTGTAGTTATATGTCAATTTGCTCTAAACTTGGCATTATCAGAACACTACTTTCCTGCTTCAAAAAATACAACCATACAATTTTGATTGTTTTAGGAAAAGTTGATATTTAAGTTGAAATCAGTGAATGAGTACCTTGATAAATTATAGAACCGTCACTATAGTAATATACATGACAACCAAGTGGAGAGTTCTACCTAATAAAACTCAGTTGTAATATGCTGCTTGGTAATAAGTGATTAGAATATCTCATCTCTGCCTTTAATTAGTTTAATTTGTAACTGGTAATACATCAGCTGAGTTACGTGGTACATAATCAACTGTCTTATTAACAATGTGTTGAATCGTAAATACTCGGTAATTTTCGTGACAAACATGATCGAGTTCATAGTGCAACATGTTAAAACAATCGGTGATCTTCCATGAAGATATGAATATTAACGTAGAAAATCGACGATGAGTTCCAAATGATGTTAAAGTAAAAGAGTGCTGCTTGATCCACAATGCAGTGATTAAAGTCGCTGACTTGAAATCAATGAAATCTCTCACTGGCAGTGATTCGACCATTGGTTCAAGCCTAGTTTCCGACCATTGCTTTATATGTGAAAAGTTGACATTTACTAACGGAGGTGGGGTTCAAGAAGTCTTGACTTCTAGGAACGATAGTTTTGTAAAAAGTTCGCTACATACTCATGTATAGTGATTCTGACGTTAACAAACAGTTACTAAAATAGACATGTATTTAAGTGAAGAAAACTGCTAATGGTCGATGCAAGTATATTCACAGCTAAAATATGTGATAATAATACTATGACAGTTTGCGTTCATCGTCTTCAGTAGGCTTATTGGCTGACAATCCTACAATTCTACTTCCATGCACTAGAATTATTGATGTCACTGAAATTAGCCGAAGTAACGAGTTTTGCTAATTATAGTAAAATTTGATTTAACTGTCAGTGGTTTAACATTCAGTACAAGGTGCATGTGAATAGAGGTACAATAGAAAATCAAAGAACTGGAGTGCTGGAGGAACGATGTCCTGAACTTATTTTTTGATTGTTTATTACTATCGAATGATGTAATTAAGCTACGCATATAACATGCATTGTCAAAAACATCGTAGGCCCTTTTTACTCCAACAAGTAATCATTGCAGTTGTCACGGGTTGAGTTGTCTACGGGTTGAGTTGTCCCGTCTCCATTGCAAGATTTGTATGTCCTGAGAGTAACCTCCCTTTTCCTGAAGAGTTTCAAGAACGACAACACAAGCCAGCGTTGTATTACATTTAAATGAGATGTTAATGAGTTTCACGCTTGAACTACGCGTCTTTGTCTATGTTGAAAATTGTTGAAGCGTGAAAAGAGTAATCTTATACTTTCTTGTTACCATTGGAACGATGTTAAATAACATCGTTCCAAAAACCCAGAATATAATGATATATACATGATACCAGGCTATATAGTTATGTTACATGTAATTATACAATATGCATAGACTGGAAGTGGCGTTTTCATTAACCCCACTTATTTAAATACTATACTAATGATCGATACTAAATAAATACCTGTATTTATGTACGATGATTATCGATCAAAAATCGAGTATCTTATATAAATAAAGTTATAAACCATAATTACGAACATCATCACCATCATTTTAACAATAAACTATAGTTGTATGTAATATATGTTGCTTAAGATCTATTTTTTTCACATGATTATCAATTATATAGATTATGTTTCCCTTTTGTTCCAATAATAATCAATGATAATGCTTTGTTACGAATTTTTATTGTATCCTGTTATCTTAAAAATCAATTCATTAATCAGCGATCGGTAATTGTAGGCGTTCATGTATACTCACTGCAAGGGCGTTGTTAGACTGGTGCACCGGTTGCTAGGGAAGCGGTCATAATTTCTCTTAAAGCTCTAGGACGTTAATAGTGGCCACCATGAGGGCATTTCTATAGACCGTTCAGAATAACTTGAGACAAATCTAAACGATTTTCTATGTAAACAGTGCTTCATGTTATCCTAAACAAACTATAGACATTGTCTTTTTCATGCAATACCATCAAAATTATTAAAGATAAGTATATAAAAATATACATTTTTGAAAAGAACATCAAATTCTCAATTCAATGATAACAAGTTTATTGCTGTGCTATTTTAATCAAATAAATAATACTAGTTAAAGACATGCATGTTTCATAATTTCATTTTTTTTTTAAAAAAAAGGTAGAGCACTGTAAATAATTGAATTTTATTGTAAAAGGTTCAATGGTAACACCAAAAACTGAAATGTACTTATGTTTTTTTCTAAAAAAAAATGTAATATGCATGTCTTTAACTAGTAAAATATTTTTTAATTAAAATAGCACAGTCATAAAATTATCATTGGACACAGGATTTCATATTCTTTTCAAAAATGTATACATGTATTTTCATATACTTATCTTTGATAATTTTGATTGTATTACATGAAAAAGACAACTAGGGTAAAAAATGCTTATCAGTTACAGATAAATCTTCAGATATTGGGAGGACTTTATCTGATAAAGTCTTAGAATGAAATAGGTTAAACAAATCTTATTTTGTCGTTTATTCTGTTTGCTATGATGTTACACGCGGGCTTTATTGTACGCTTGAATGTTATTTTCGATGTTGGGGACAACAACAACAACAGCAACTTAGAGGGCATCGTGTATGCAAATGATTATTGCTAAATTTCATTCAACTGCCAGTTGTGCATACCTCCGGTGATTTAAATCTAATTTTTTGTTGATCGTGTGTACAGAAGTGCAGTAGTAAATATTCAAATCAGCGGGATTAATGTATCTGTCACTGACAGTTGAATACATTAAACAATTATCTACGTTCAGACCTGAACTATATTTCCGTATATTTGATATAGAAGTATGTGTATGTAATATTAACAACATACATATCTCTGTATGAATTATTGATAGTTCAATTACAACATATCACAGTTTATCGCCTTTGAAATTTTCATGGCTATATAAACATGATACAATGTAGCATTTTCTGGAATCGATGCGGCCGTTCAAAGGTAGAAACCTAATAGTTTCTTTTTTCGTTATATGTTTTTAGCGTCCCTTTTATAACAAAAAGGATCTTAAATACATTCGTGACAAACATTTTAAAGTAAACTCACTTAAATAACTTTTTGAATCTGTACCATCATATGCTATACTTAACTTTTTGAAGGAAATAAATGTTTATAATAAGATATAGAGCTTTACATCATTAATATTGTTTGAATTAATAGTATCAATAATTGCTTTCGGCGCGATATGACCTTTCTGTGTTGGTGCGCCGTAAAACCCAAACAAACAAACACATTTATAACAAAACTTTAAAACTCTAAAAAAAATACCCATCTTAGCGTTTTAGCCGTGTGGTAGGTCTGAGATTTTTCACTGATGCTGTTCCTTATATGTTTGTTTACACCTTATAAAACTGACCATTTCTTAACATGAAATGAATTGGTATTTATTAAAGTTTAAATTATTAAAGTTTGTTTTGCGTTAACTCAAATCCCATTCAATCCGAATCCATATTGTTTTTCATTTAGCAAGACGTTTGTATTTCATTGTTAAAAACAAAGGGAATAGGAAGCTGTCTCGAAAATGATTAAAACGCATTGCAAGAACTTGTTTCTCAACCAAGCTAAATGATAAACATGAACTTAAAAACTGACACAAAACAGTTTTAAGGCTTCGCGACCATTTCATAAGAATTATTATAAGATCATAATCATTGACCTAAATTTGACCTTTATTTGAGGAAGTTATATTTATGATAATTGACTACAGACATATCTTTTGCTAGTTCCAATCTAATATCAATATTTCTAAAGATATTTTTTTAGAAACATTGGAAATAAATTACCGTAATAACATAGAATACAATCAACTATTGTATTCAAATGTATTGATATTGGAGATGTATAATATGGTTATCATTGAGTTAGCACGTTAGGGGAAATACGTACAATATACGTAATGGTACTGAGGAAATATGTATTCTTTAGTATGGTTTAACGTAAATGCAACACATTGTATAGGTCATATTACGGCAGCCAGTCAACCTACTCATCGTTCTTTGAAATGATACATTTCTGGATTAGGCTGTTAACTAGTAAATAAGTGCACACTTCCGTCAGTGACTGACAACTGCCCTGAACGATTTAGAATCAGTGGTAGGTGGGAGAATGGCCGTAGAAATTATTTTATGACCTACATGTATCTCTACGAAAGTTCGGCCCGCGCGAGAATTAAACTTATGCTACCGACTGAGCTGACTGGCTCATATATGAATTCACGTCTCCTTTAAGTTTAACATGCACTGGGCCGATTTATCATTTGCCTTATGGTTATGGACTAAATATGAGGCAGCCGAAACGGGACAGTCAAGATTCAACAAAGACATTCTGTATGTATCCATAGTGTCTTATGTCGATCGTATGTAGACCGGCTGCAGAACAAATTCTCAAGTAGTCCGATTACACGCTGAAGAGATAAAATGTATGTAATGTTTAGTTGCCAAAATCAATTTTTAACCTGCCATGGGTTTCGAGCTATAAAGTTAAGGCAAATACTGAAACCACTGACATGGTATATACTGCCTCGCACTTTATCCATAGACAGTTACTTTGACGTGACCAAATATTAGCTCTTGAGGTCAAACAAATATTTATTGACATTGCAACCGTTGTAGATACAATAAAGTTCCATTATTAATATTATCGAAATCGATGGTCTTAGTAGCGAAATGGTTTTAATATAGGGACCCCTTTTTATTTTGAAATTAAGTATTTGTGTCTCAAAAATCATCCGAAATTGCATGTTTCTGCAATAACTGAGGTCGTCTTTACAGTGAAACTTAAATGTAAAAATTATTAGCCTCGACTAATATCGGAAATACGAGTATAGCTGTTATAGCTTTTTTTCTTCATAAATTGTCATAAAACATTGACTGCACGTAGCGTCCATTCATTAAAAGAATGAATAATTTATTCAGTGAAAGAGAGAGGAGTTCCGTAAGATAAGGACGAAATATTCTTCACCACCAGTCACGTAGTTTTCACTTTTATTCGAATAATGCTTTTGTCAAGGCCGTATAATTATAATGCCATGCATATTGGTGAAATTTGAATAATGGACTTTCCTACTCAATAGGTGAATAAGGTGGTGCACGTTCAACAATTACTGATTCAAACAGACCCTATTTGACATCCAACCTTCATTATAAATAGTGCACTATTTACATGGTAAATGTATAAGATAAAATGTCAATTAAACACGTTTAAACCAACTGAACTTTTAAATTGTTACAGTGTTTCACCTCTAAATATTGGCATGGAACCGACTATGTATGTAAACGCATAGTTTATAATAAACGATCTGTGGTGACAATATTGTCACAGTATGCTAAAATCTATGTAAATCGTGCCAACTGATAAAGTAAACTATACAGATCATATTTTACTGTCACAACTCGCGACAAATCATATAATATTTATGGTGGCAGTCGGTAGTTCTTGAAAAATCGATGTATATTCAATATTTTATTTATATATTTTACAGAACATCGGAACATCGATAGAAAGGTAACAAGAACAGTTAAATTATGCATGAAGCATGTCGCAATGTACTATGATATCAGATGTTTTTGATATCATATTATCTCAATATTTATATATTGCGACATGCTTCATGCATAATTTAACTGTTCTTGTTACCTTTCTATCGATGTTCCAATGTTCCGTAAAATACATCGTTTCTTGGTAACATGAAAGTATAAGATTACTCTTTCACGCTTCAACAAGTTTCAACATAGACAAAGAGGTGTACTTCAAGCGGTCATGGCAAATTTCGGGGTTTTCGCTGGAAAGGAAATCGAATAAACAAATTCTAGATTAGTTTACTTCAAATGAATGACATTTCATCCTGGACAATCACGTTTTACTTCATGTCAAGATATTCACATTACCCTCGGCATTTATCACATATTTCTACAATTGAAAACACATTGTGAGAACACAGCTAATATGGTGAGAAAGAACATGAGGAAACCATACTTCAAATGACTGAGCTTTTTTAATATAGATGACACATCGAGAAGAAACTGCTAAACAAACCATGGCAATGCATTGCAAAACAATATGCCTTGTTCTAAATTACGATTGATTATTTTCTTAATTTCAATCAAAATCTTTTTTCTTCTCGTTAATTTGGATTCTTTACTGAGAAACGCGGAAGTCAACATTCTAAACTCCAGTTCTCGAAACTGCGTCTTTGTGAGTTGTACATTGTGTTCGTCTTCTTGTCAACTGGTGAATATATGCATTATACGAAATTACCAATAATTGTACTGCCAATTCTCTGTCATTGCACTCTTGATCTTCATTTATTTCTTTACCAATTACCCTCCGAATTTGAAGAAGACCAGTGCGGAACGTCCCTCAAAATTGCAAACAAACAACTTTTCTAGTAAACATGATTTGACAAAGGAATAAGTTTGTGTTAGAATTGTTTATAAAAGCAAATATACGGTTTCGACGTGTGAAAAATATTTTCTCCAAACACAGACGAACACAAATCTAGAAGCCATGTATACTTGTACATAGTATGGTTCACATACGCTTGCCGCATGGTAAATATAAAGATACAAACTCTTGTGGGATATCAGTGTCATTGAGTTGATAAACCTATCAGATAAATAACATTCCCAGGGAATGTTGTACGTAATGTTTGGAATGACCAATGACGTGTTGAAAATTATTCCTTATATTGGTAGAGAAATGACAAATTTGGCTTCTATCTTTTCATCCTAAACACAAAAGAAAGATAGATTACTTGCACGTGAGTCATTTATTCATTGGATACAGAATTGAATCGTTCTTATGTAACACTTAATGCCTTTTCAATTACGAGTGTTCAATTAGATTTAAGAGGAAAGGAATTGAAGAGCACTTTGAAGATCAAACACCCCGCCCTTTATCAAATCAATAACCACTGCCACCACAAGTAAATTCGTCCCTCAGAGAGCTGAAAAACTTTTTTCATCTTTCATTTTACCTTTCAATAAATTTAGTCTTCTTTTAGTAAAATATGATGTACAAAGTACATAAAGGGAAAAATAGTATGAATAAATAATTTGTAAAAAACCAATATTAAGTTTACCCTGACACCGGTTACCTAAAGTGTGTAAAATTGCATGAATAACAAAATGTTACGCAAAGTAAATATTGAATGGATAATTGTACATATTTAGTCATTTAATATATAAATGTTATATTATTCAGTATCATATACATATAATTTTATCTGAAATACTTAAGATTTCTCACAAAAAGCATCCTATAAGAAGCGTGAAGTGGACCAAGGACCCTAAACGCAGCTCATTCCCGACCTTGCTCACTTTCCGGTGTAATTTATTCATGAATTAAACAATTTTGGTACATAATGATATATTTCTATTTAATTCATCTTATTTCTTTGGCAGTACTTGTAAATCAACCACATTTTTTTATCATCAATGCTATTTTTCGCTACATTACGCCTAACGCATTTTAGGCTTACCGTTATTGCTCGTTTAAATTTAAACATTTGTCACATGGTACTACTTGCGTCACATGATTCATATGTAGGCAGTGGTCAAAGTAGCAACGCGTGACGTAACCGCTGTGAGCAGTTTGTATGAAGATGCGTTTATTAACCCATGTCACGATGTGCTGCATAAGACCGTCTGATAAACAGATCGGTATTGGCATCGTCGATGCACTACTACGCTATGCTGCGTTATGCACCGTGGGCCATTTGGTTAGGAAAATATAGTAATCATGAATAATTAATGAGGCAGTTTCATTGGTTCCCCAAGGAAACAACTGCGGAAAAATTGCCAATGAAATTATGTTATATATCTAAGTTTGGTTTACATTAAAAATGGTGTTCTCCATGAGTGATTTTTCTAAAGCGAAGACAATCCTAGTATGACTTCGTTGTTGGAACGATGTCTTCAACAAAGACATTTGTTTTCAACAAAGACAAAGAGGCGTAATTCAAGCATGACACCTCATTAACATCTCATACATATAACTACGCCGGTTTGTGTTGTCGTTCTTTAAATTGTTCACAAAAGTATATTGTCTAGCTATGCGAATTCCGGTAGATGGCTCTCTTAATTCAATAACCCGCCTTCTCTATCCACCATAGACTCCGCCTTCAATACCTAGCTGTCTACGACGAAGCTTGTCGATTCGAAGATTAAATAAACTGAAGAAAAGCGTTTAAATTTAATACTTTAAGGAATTATATACGGTTAACATAACAATATCGGGCTTTTAATAGTGTTGTGTAAACCATAATATATAACGCATCGATTCTAGAAAATGCTACATTGTATCATGTTTATAAAGCAATGAAAATTTCAAAGGCGGTAAACTGTGATATGTTGTAATTGAACTATCAATAATTCATACAGAGATATGTATGTTGTTAATATTACATACACATACTTCTATATCAAATATACGGAAATATAGTTCAGGTCTGAACGCAGATTATTGTTTAATGTATTCAACTGTCAGTGGCAGATACATTAACCCCGCTGATTTAAATATTTACTTCTGCACTTCTGTACACACGATCAACAAAAAATTAGATTTAAATCACCGGAGGTATGCACAACTGGCAGTTGAATGAAATTTAGCAATATTCATTTGCATACACTATGCCCTCTAAGTTGCTGTTGCTGTTGTTGTCCCCAACATCGAAAATAACATTCAAGCGTACAATAAAGCCCGCGTGTAACATTATAGCAAATAGAATACACGACAAAATAAGATTTGTTTAAAAACATTTACATCATACTTTTCGTTGTCAGCCATACACTCTCGTAATATTGTTCCGAAAACAACGTAACAAAGCGAAGATACAAAGTTTTCTTTTACTTACGTCATACATATCATTTTAACAAAGGGTTACCCCATGTTTAATAGCGGACTGTAGCAAATCTTCATCAAAATTTGTCGCGGACGATTACATTAGGCCGTGCGTGCGCAATTCAATGGATAATTACTTTTTCAATAAATATAGTTCGCATTACGCGTTAACAAGCAGACGATACGCTATTTATGCAATTGAAATATATCAAATCCGACTTATGTTAGGGAAAGTTCCCTTGTATCGCTTCTGCTTATAATCCCATGTTTATATATTCTACCAAAACTCCATGTCCGACAGTGCTATTAGCGCTTTGATTTGAATGTCACATTTAATCAGATACAGAATGTTTACGTCAAACATCTTATATTTTTGTCATATCCTCATACTACTTTAGGTTCGGAAACTACGCAAAAGAGGGAATATACTAAAACTGAGTATTCTATTTACGTCATAAATTATGTGTATGCTTACATAGCTAATGTATAAATGTATTTATTGCTAAAACTCCTTCAGAAGCCACCACCACTAAGGTTTTTTACTAATGAAAATTTCACTGGTTTCCCTAGGAACTTGCGCCTTCGTTACGCCATGTCTATAGTTTGTTTAGGATAACATGAAGCACTGTTTACATAGAAAATCGTTTAGATTTGTCTCAAGTTATTTTGAACGGTCTATAGAAATGCCCTCATGGTGGCCACTATTAACGTCCTAGAGCTTTAAGAGAAATCATGACCGCTTCCCTAGCAACCGGTGCACCAGTCTAACAACGCCCTTGCAGTGAGTATACATGAACGCCTACAATTACCGATCTCTAAGCTGATTAATAAATTAATATCAATAATTATGGTGCATGGAAGTAGAATTGTAGGATTGTCAGCCATTAAGCCTACTTAAGACGATGAACGCAAACTGTCATAGTATTATTATCACATATTTTAGCTGTGAATATACTTGCATCGACCATTAGCAGTTTTCTTCACTTAAATACATATCTATTTTAGTAACTGTTTGTTAACGTCAGAATCACTATACATGAGTATGTAGCGAACTTTTTACAAAACTATCGTTCCTAGAAGTCAAGACTTTTTGAACCCCACCTCCGTTAGTAAATGTCAACTTTTCACATATAAAGCAATGGTCGGTGGCTGGGCTTGAACCAACACGTAATGTTTGGAATGACCAATGACCTGTTGAAAATTATTCCAATATTGGTAGAGAAATGACAAATTTTGCTTCAAGCTTTTCATCTTAAGAAAGATAGATTATTTGCACGTGAGTCATTTATTCATTGGGTACGCGGTCGTGGCGTAGTGGTTAGCATGTCTGACTTCGAATCCGGAGATCGCGGGTTCGAACCCGGTCGCGGTAGGTCAGACCCTATACATGAGTTGTCGGCCTCGTGGTAGGGTAAGTTAGTACTGGTGATAGATAAGTGTCCAGGAAACCTATAGTAGAAAGAGCTGGCCGTCGTATATATAACCTAAATATGTGTTAAATACGACGTTAAAAAAATAAATATTCATTAATTACAGAATTGAAGGTTCTTGTGTAACACTTGGTGCATTTTTAATTACAAGTGTCCAATCGGATTTAAGAGGAAAGGATGTAAATGAGCGTTTCATTCGGAACATCCTCGGCCATTCGCTACGAATAACCTCGGACATATTTAGGCGCCATTTTGAAACTATGTAAACAAGTACACGATCGTTTAGGCGATGCCTGAAGTTTCGTTTAAGTCCGTAAATTTGAAATTACTCATTTCAATCGTACCGATGAACAATATTTGGTTTAATTTAAAACAAATAAATGTGTTAAGACAAAGATCTGTGTGTATACTACAAGAACTATTTTGTGTAACCGTTACGTGCTTCGCCTCGCGTAGGTAGTAAAATCACCAAAATCCGGTGAGACCCCCCACGAATCCTTCCGAGATTATTCATTCATGAAAGGTCGAGGGTGTTCCGAATGGGAGCGTTTATCAACCCATGTGTGCTGCGTGAGACCGTTTGAATAACAGATTGGTCTTCCGTGTGAAGCACAATCATACGAATGATCGATGCAAGATCAGACTAGTCATTATTCTCTGACTGTTTCTCAAAGCCTTATTGTCAAGGTTTCGAATAAGAATACTATATATAATATTTCCGGTTCAATAATTGATAGTTGGAAAGAGAAAGACTAAAACATACATAATACATGGCTGTTTCTTGTATTGTTTCAAATTTGTCCGTGATAATTATGTAATTTTGACACTGTCGCCACTTCTGCCTTTGCAATGTCTGTAAGAGCTGGATAATAATTTCCAAGAAACTGATCAATAAAACATGGTTATGTTATCAAACATCCAATGATACAATGATACACAAATAACCTGGGAATTGGAAATTGTATTATCTCACACAATGAATCGACTTTTGCCGATGGTAACTTTCGGAATGATTCAAATTTTGTATACATGTAATCTTTATTCCACATTGGATAGACGCTAAAACCAGACCAGTACCGGTTTTGAGCAAATAAATGTCACATTTTTTATGAAAGAAACTCATATCACCCTAAATGACTGAAATTTATAGCAGTTACATCAGTTTCGACGTGAGGTAATACGTACATATATTATCACTTATATATGTCAGCGACAAAAAACCACTTTATACTTAACAACTACTCAAAGTAAAACAGACACTGATAATAAACATTGGAGCTACTGAATACAATTATATACATTTACGTTAATAACGTGGTTCGAACCATCATCTTTATTTTATTACTGAAGAAATGTCACCTACAACAACTAATTCCTCCGGTAGACACTTGTATAGGAAATGATATTGTTACCACTTGTAAATGATAGTATTACCACTTGTAATGTTGTGACGTCACGTCCAGAATAACAACTTAACAAAATTCTTTCGAAAGTCAGGAATTTCGATTTAATGAGATAGAAAATAATATACTGGACATGTTTATTAAAAAAATAGTAACATAATACGTGAGTACAAAATATGAATGATCATTTTCGTTTTATATGAGTGGTGCGCCAAGTGTTGGGCTGCTAAACTTCGTGCTTCAAGACAGATTAAAACGGATTTTATCGACAATAAAGAAGTAGTTACAAATGAACTGATGACATGCCGCTCAACGCCTAGACATTTGATTTTACCCGAACTGTTAAGATCTATCTATCTATCTTCCATTAAGTCAAACCCCTATTGGGGACTTAGACTTTTGGCGCGTCAACCAACAAGAATGTTAGTAAGAAATGAGTAAAAGATCATAAAAGTATGAAGTAAATAAGTAAGGTTAAAAACAGTTTAAAAAAACAGGGCAGGCATAATTATGGAGAGACTCATAATTTGAAGAATCTAGGTAAATTGAATTATAAAAGGAAAAGATCAGGCGTCCGAAAGTTAAACAAACAACTGGAGTGAATGTAACAATCTTATATATCCAAAGCGTTGTGATATATTGGGCAATTTTAGATAATACCTGTCTGACTGTCAGTCTGTCATTATAGAAGATGTACTTGTTGGACAATTGTTACGAGATGAAAACATAGACTTCGCCCTATTAACAGAGGCATGGTGATAAACAACACCAATTTGAATGTTCCGATCTCAACCAAAATGGGTATAAAATAGGTGTATCGAATCGCAAAAATAGAGTTGGCGGTTGTGTTTCACTAGCATTTTGTATTTTATTCTTACTTTACTTTAAAGATTTATTTGTACTTTCTTACACCACCATCCCACACTTTACAATCCTGTAACTTGTAATGTTTTTGTTAATATTTATAAAAGCCGTCAAACTTGCAACGCTTTTCTTGGTAACATTTATAACATATTGTCAAACTTGCAACGGTACCCGCTGTAAGGCACATAAATGTTTAATTATACAAAAACCCGTGATATTTTTTCTAAATATTTCATAAATTTATGACAGTGATGTTATCTTCTTAATTGCAAATTTGACAACTAGTTCTTAATTTTTGAAATTGTAACGTCATGTTGCATTTATTTATGTTAAAATTTGCTCACATGTATTTACTTTGTAAACTGTGACAAAATAAAGATATGTTCTGTTCTGTTCAGCATACCGGAATGGTATAAAGACGCGCAAAATCTCATACGGTCTATCATGAAGGTTCAAATATGGTTTATGGCAGCTCATTCTTAAAAATATAACAATAAATGTGTAGGCATCTACAGGCCTCCGTCAATGACTACAACCAACCAATTAGTGACAGATTTTTGTCAATACTGAGTTTCGCCAACTATCGACCAGTGAGCAACCTATCCTCATTCTATAAATAGCAGGTGATAATATGTACGCAACAGAATATAGTGCGGCGCATGAATACAATATCGTTGGATATTTTCGTTTTTGTATTCATTGTGTTAACAATGAATACTCTGTTATGAATAGTAGTAATCCGATCAGAGTCCGATTTTAGATCGCATATACCTAACAGCACCCAAGCCAGAATATTCCGAGACAAAGTAGTTCACGATTTGCAACATCATGCTGAAACTGGTACTTAATGTATTTCTGCGCGAGAAATTGACCAGACGCTCAATATGACGTCACAGAATATACTTGAAGCGATTAACTTGTTACAGAGATAAGACTGCCCATAATACTCGTGAAAGGTGTGTGACAGTACTATGAGATAGATGTACACTCGACGGCCTTCGCGGTCTATTTATAGAAAGTCACAGTCTAAACCACTGACGAAGACACTGTGACTGACACGATAAACAAAGAAGGATTATCAGACCATCACTGATAATGATCCTTTTATATATTGTACATTTATATATTAAATTATCAAACATGATTAGTTTAATTAACAGTTGATAAACATTTTTTAAAGAATTTTAATGCCTCACTTATAGAGATCACAGGCGTAAGCAGTACTTTCCTGTTATTAATTGTTTGGGGACCTTTGATGCTTTGCGTCCATATTTTCTAGTAAATAAATATAATCTACGTTCGTTTAGCCGTCGGAATATGGAACAGAACATGTTCTTGAATCGAATAATCTGGTTTGGTTATCAATAAATATAGTGTCTTGCCAAATGGACAGGTGAATTATAAAGTATACCATAAAATGAGTTTGTACGTGCTCGGTCGGAACATGACGAAATTGTTAAAATCTGATACATATTGCTTGAATGCTTTACTAAAGGAGATGTCTTACATGGCTAACCGACGATTTCAAGCATTTTTGGAAATGCTAATACTTGTACTATACATTGTATACATTAGTGCGGATTCCCGCGTATTGGATTTGTTTTAAAGATAAGTATTTCCGGACTGACACTGTTCGGGTCGTGTGCAATTAAACCTGAATTTTACGGCGCATTGGATGCAAGTCCTTTGGTGAAATAAATTTAACAAGGATAAAATCATCAATATACATTTTGTCAATGAGTATCACAATGGATAAAATACTTGCAATAAAATCCATCCATGACAATATCGGGTTTAAATACTTACTAGTCAGTAAATTTGGAAAATTCACTGTTTTGAAGTTTTACTTTTTTTTTTTTGGGGGGGGGTCTTTTGAAAATCTTGTGCAATAAAATAGTGTGAACTATCATTGGTAAAATCACACTATTAGTGTTGACTATGATACATTAAGTAGTACCCTGACTTGGATACTGGAGTATCAAACCCTTTCAAGAAAATAAAAAATTAATGTAGATTTTTTTCTCTGTGAAGGTACAGTTTGAAGCACTGTGAGAGCTAAGGGATTATAAAAACTATAAAATCTATTCAATAAAGAATAAAGGCTTATGATGGAAAAGTCTCATTTCACCAAATTGTAACCTCTTTGTTAAATCAGGTAATCAAATGAAATAAAAAGAAATATGATTTATCAAACAATTGTCCTAATTACAACTGTAAATTTTAACCTTCATCATTTAACAATATCAGTGCAGGTAAAATTAATTTCTAAGATATTTATGATAAGCAGAAATGGGGTTTAAGTACATTATTTTCTGTTCAGTTACTATATAAATCATAGAATAGCTGAAGGATGTTGGTCCAACTTTACTAAAAAATGTGTACTACGTAGCACACATAACAGATAACAATGACGTAGTTTTAAATCTCTCCTATATTAGAGTTTTTTTCACACGCAGACTAATTTAACAATGTGATAGTCATATTTTAACGGTTCATAGCTTTGACTAATTACAACAATTATCATAGTAATAAGTAAATTCAATCGTTCAATATTGTAAATGACTCAAGGAGATTTTTATTGTGAAGAGAGTATGAAAAAACATGTAATCAACACCATTAATAATTTCTACGGCCATTCTGCCTCCTTCCACTGATTCTAAATAATGTAGGGCAGTAGTCAGTCACTGACGAAGTATGCACCCAGTAGTTTGTTAACCGCTAAATCCAGAGATAAAGCCTGTCCAGGAACAGTGAGTAGGTGGACTGACCGCTGTGATATAACCTACATAAGGTGTTGCCACAGCGTAAAACCCAACAAAAAATGAATAAATCTAAACACAATGAATACCCCAGTACTTTCAGTGCTTTGATTGATACAATCATTATTAAATTGTAAACTAAATGATTACTTATAACTACAGGGATACGAAGTACTTATAAACCTCATAAGGTACAGATGCAAAGTTAAACCGTGTATTCTACTTTCGAATTCAAATTTCTGTGTAAAGAATGACAGATGTAAACACGTAAAGATGGAGGTTTAAATACCAGTTAAAAAGTTTAATTTAATGTGCATAGTTGGTTGGATAATTAAATTTTATTTAAGTAGACACAAAAGCATATTCGATTTGTTCTGTACAGTTGAACGAAGAAAGTATTAGAATGTAAACATTGCCACGTGTTTTTAGGTAAATGAACAGTTTTTACCCATGATGCTGTCTTTTGCGTCTCCGTACAAAGGTCAGTTGGACCGTTTGTGTACAAAATGACCTATCCTTCCTTTCCAAACTAATTGGAAAGTCAGCACTTTATAGACTCAATGAGCATGTGAACGAGAACAACCTGCTCCCCAAGACTCAATCTGCTTACCGACAATTTCACTCTTGGGAGTCAGCTTAAACCCTACTTGTAAATGACTTACTTGATGCCATGGAACATAAAGAGGTTACAGCAATGATAGCAATAGATCTCAGTGCTGCTTTCGACACTGTAGATCATGATATTTTGATTGACGTTCTGAGTAAGCAATATGGTGTCTGTAATTCAGCATTGGATTGGTTGGATTCATACCTTCGACCTTTTAGCTGTAGAGTAAGCGTTGATAACATTTTGTCGTCTGTACATGATCTCAAGTGTAGTGTTCTACAAGGTAGTTGTTTGGGCCCTTGGCTCTACCTCACATATGCTGGGACTCTATTTGACATTGTACCTCCATCTATATCCGTCTTCGGATTTGCAGACGATCATACAGCTAACACAGGGTGGCCACGGAAATTCTAAAATGAAATGCCCTGATTTTTCCCTGACGTAACGGTATTATTCCTTGACTTTGCAAGGCATACTTGTACTGTTAGTTATGTATAAATAATCCCTGTATAGCTAAACATTCACCACTTTGTATTTATTTACTCTTGATCGAACTTTTTTTGTAAATAAAAAAGGTTGACATTTATAATTTGGCTAAATAGTCATTCTATGATGTGATTGTAAAGATACGTGCCCCTATATCATACAATAAATATGTAAACAATCAGATATGCTTAATTCTGGAAAATGTTAATCAGTGACACAAATGCCTCTTCATGTCCCAACATGTTTACCTTCTGATATTTAATTGGTTTTGGCAAGACAAAAACTATGCAAGTGAAATAATTTCATTGTATTTGTATAATACATTTTGGTGTACTACGAAAATTGGTTGCATACATTCTGTTTAAAACTTTGATTGGAAGCATTAATTGTAAATTTACTAATTAGAATAAATGCTCCCTGAATGAGAATTTTTGTACTACATGTATATAGACATTCAATTTAAATATAAGATATAATGTACATATCATGTGATAAGTCTATTGTTCCTAGTGTTTCCAGTCCTGTTTTATAAATAACTTGTGACTTATTAACCTTTATAAGTGATGGATGAAGTTCATTTAAATAATGCATATTTCAGAACAATTGAACATAAGAATCACTTCTTTCACTTACCTGTCATCTAGTTTGTCAAAATTTATTCTAAACAACAGTTTTCTTTTTTCTATGATGAATGTAATAGAAAAATAATTATTGAATTTATATGACAATTGATAAAAGTACAGCCCATGAAATGAATTTGATCAAATACAGCCCATGGAATAAACTTGATCAAAAACAGACCCGATAAGTCAAAAACATTTTTATTTCAATTGATTGTAAAATTCCCTGATACTTCCCTGATTTTAGTCAAATTTTAAAATTCCCTAATGTTTCCATGCAGGGAATTTTATTTTGGCATTTTTCCTGTTTTCCATGTTTTTCAGAGTCCTTGGTCACCCTGTAACATCCAGTTTCTGCTGAAGCTACTGCTATTCAAAACCTCACAAATTGTGCACACGATATCAATGTTTGGATGAACAGAAATAAACTTAAGATGAATGCATCTAAAACTGAATTTATCAGGTTTGGTAACCGCTACCAATTAAAAAAATGTAGTACCAAAGAAATTGACGTTTGTGGAGAAAATATCACAGTGCAGGAGTTCATTAGATATTTAAGCGTGTTTCTTGATCAAACATGAACTTTAAAGAGCATGTGAAACGCAAGTGCAAATCGGCAATGGTCAACTATTTTAAGATTAAAGGTATTAGTAAATTTCTATCAAAAGATGCAGTTGAAGTGTTGGTTCTGTCATTGGTAATTTCTCATTCAGATTATTGTAATGAAATCCTCTATGGTATTACTCAGAGTGAATTAGATAAATTGCAACACGTCAGAAATATGTGTGCCAAGATAGTACTTGGTCGTAACAGACGTGACAGCTCTAAAAAGGCATTGTTTGATTTACATAGGCTGCCTGTAAAACAAAGAATTGAATTTAAAATATTGACATATATGTATAACTGCTCAGTTGGAAACGCTCCTGGGTATCTGATGGAACTCCTGTCTACTAAAACTTCCACAAGAACACTAAGGAACTAAGCATCGTCAGTAGGGTGCTATGTGGTTCCTCATAATAGTAGAAAAACTATTTAATGACAGAGGGCTGTCAGTTTTTCCTCGCTGGATTTGAATGGTGATGTAAGTTATTCAAAGATTTGTAATGAATTTTCTTGTGAAAACCTGTATTAGACTATTGTATGTTTTATTGTTTTATTATTCATTAAAAGTACGGAACTCTCGCATTTGACCCCAATTATGTAGAAAAATCTCCGTTATGCAGTCGCGTGATTGCCGTGTAATCTGGACTGAAGCTGTGTCGACTAAACTTGTAGTCTTTAGTTTTAAAAATCAGTTTGCAGCTGGATAAGATGAATTTGTTGATATCATCACCTGGTTTAGCATCAACTGATGCCTTTTTGTCACCATTGAACTTGCTTACATGATGTTGTAGCTTGTCTGTCTCCCTTGAAAAAAGTAGTCCGTCATTTTTTATATTTTCACCGTAGTGAAAATATAAACCGATATTTTCATTGTTTATTTTCATCGAATAACACAGCATTTTACCGTAAAGCATGAAAGAACATGTCATCATTTTTTAGAGTTCATCCCATATATTCCTCATTAAGTCACTTCCCTTTGAATAGGAGAGATTTATTTCCTCTATTTGGAGAGATTTACTTCATTTATTTAGAAAGACAATAATGTCTTAGTTTTGACATTCAATAAGCTCTGTGCTAACATTTTACAGTAAATATTGAAGAAACAGCAATCACCCCGTAAATCTTAATGTGAAAATGAGATATTTATGAGATTTCTTTAGCAATATGTTATGTTCAATCTATTCGCATCAATACTGGGTCACAGAATTATCTCCATTTCCTTCTTCTTCGTTATAAACAGTTCTTGGCGGGATAAGTCTGTCAACTGGTATTAAAGTAAAATAAGTGACAGAATAATGGACCATAGTGACATATAGAGAACAACGTCTCAGGTTCTAAGATATGCTGTTATCTCAAACACTCAACAAACGCTATTTTCAATGAATCCATTGTATTTTAGATATTGCTTTCACGTGAGATTCTGAACACGATACACTTATCATTGTTTTTATCAAACAATGTTCTTAGACAGAATAAACAAGTTTACCATTGGTGTTACTAATTTTTTTCCTAAATAACATCCAATGTATTTCGCTTTCAAGAAAAATGTATCAGATGCTAATGTTTTTATTACAAGATATGCAGGTGCTGAAGTATAATATTTGCACCAAATTGTTCATGAACTACTAATACTTAGAATGAAAGACTTACACCATGAAAGGAAGGAAGCGGCTCGTTCACCATTTCCTCCATTACAACATGTAAGGAAGGAAGCAGTTCGTTCGCCATTTCACATTTTCTCCATTACAACATGTAAGGAAGGAAGCAGTTCATTCACCATTTCACATTTTCTCCATTACAACATGTAAGGAAGGAAGCAGTTCATTCACCATTTTACATTTTCTCCATTACAACATGTAAGGAAGAAAGCAGTTCATTCACCATTTCACATTTTCTCCATTACAACATGTAAGGAAGGAAGCAGTTCGTTCACCATTTCACATTTTCTCCATTACAACATGTAAGGAAGGAAGCAGTTCATTCACCATTTTACATTTTCTCCATTACAACATGTAAGGAAGGAAGCAGTTCGTTCACCATTTCACATTTTCTCCATTACAACATGTAAGGAAGGAAGCAGTTCATTCACCATTTTACATTTTCTCCATTACAACATGTAAGGAAGGAAGCAGTTAGTTCACCATTTTACATTTTCTCCATTACAACATGTAAGGAAGGAAGCAGTTCGTTCACCATTTCACATTTTCTCCATTACAACATGTAAGGAAGGAAGCAGTTCGTTCGCCATTTTACATTTTCTCCATTACAACATGTAAAGAAGGAAGCAGTTCATTCACCATTTCACATTTTCTCCATTACAACATGTAAGGAAGGAAGCAGTTCGTTCACCATTTTACATCTTCTCCATTACAACATGTAAGGAAGGAAGCAGTTCATTCACCATTTTACATTTTCTCCATTACAACATGTAAGGAAGGAAGCAGTTCATTCACCATTTTACATTTTCTCCATTACAACATGTAAGGAAGGAAGCAGTTCATTCACCATTTTACATTTTCTCTTAGAGTTTTATGACTGTATGTCTACTTCTAATGAGTTCACTTGTTAAGCTCTTCCAGGGTAATAGCCTCTTGTAAAAAAGACTGTCTGATGTTTCATATTGCAATTAGACTAATTGACGACTCTTCATCAATTTTTCCACATTGTATTAAATAGTCAGCTATTTTCATCATTTTTAGCTCTGACGTTATCGTGATAATTTCTATTATTATAGAAATTATCACAATTACGTCAGTGCTATCCATTACACGTATAAACATATTGAAATGACGCGATCCTTTCAGTCGTCAAGAAAAGAAATCATTTGCTGTCTTTTAATTTGTTTACATTCCAGACGATCACAATTCATTTCCTGTCAAAGATATTTGCACTCCTTATGGCATTTATCACTTAGTTTTACAATTCAAAATACAATACACAAAATGAACAGTAAAACCATATTTTAAATGCCTCAAGTTTTTTCAAGGAGACACTGCTTACCTTTAAATGTCAATGAATCACTAAACGATAGCCAAACTCTAGAAAATGATTGCTTTCCTAAAATATTTGATGTTTCCTTGTTGTCGTGAATGTGTTCTACAAAGAACTGTGGAAAGAATAATTTATTTCAGTTTGTTATCTTTCAAGCATTTAAAATGCATCTTTAAAATGGTAATATGGTTTACAAAGCTAGGTATGGTTATCACTGTTACATTTGGAAACAGTAACTTAATACTCATGTAATATAAAATAAAATGACAATATTTTAATTTGTTTGATTGTAGCGGTGGCTTAAGCATACACACATCTCAGATAAGTTTCCGAATGGGTCCAATAGTTTCTGTTTAACATACTATCGGCTGCGCTCAATTAAAGTGAGTTTGGTATAGAGTGAAATGTGTTTCATTGATTTCAGCTGGTAAAATATGTTTAATCAATTATCGTAGCCAAATTTATGTAACACTTGTGCATTTGTAATTGGAATAATTATTCTAATATCGTTTTATATGTTGATTTAAATGTAACTAAACTGAGTTAAGAGTAATGACGAAAAAATACTGATGATAGAAAAGTTGTTACAAATCTAAGAGATGTAATCCCCCATCAGACCGTCTACATATCAGATTGGTCTCAAGGTGTAATAATCTCTTTAGGACATGGTTACGAATAAAAATGCCTAAACGTTTCAAAACATTGTTAAATACTTCAAATAAGCCATGTACAAAAGTAACAATCGTCACAATTCTCTTAAATGTAACAATATTGTGCGTGGTGATTTTGACACTGTCGCCATTTCTGCAAAATGTTTGTCCGCTAAATCAAAATAACATTTCATAACTAATTGATCAATATCACATAGCTTCATAATAAAAAACATCCAAGGAAAATATCTCAAATTTGATACAACAGCGAGAATTTAAAATTACAATCAACTTACATACATCCATTCTACTCCTAACCACCGATTCTAAACAATGTAGGGCAGTTGTTAGTCATTATCGGAAACATGTGGAATTATAAAAGGAAAAGATCGGGTCGTCCGAAAGTTAAAAAAAGCAACTGGAGTGAATGTAACAATCTTACATATCCAAAGCGTTGTAATATATTGGGCAATTTTAGACAATACCTGTCTGACACTGAACTGTCAGTCTGTCATAAAAAATGTACTTGTTGGACAATTGTTACGTGATGAAAACATAGACTTGTACTAGACACTGAGATGCAGTGTCACTGTCAAGAGGAATAAAATATCCTACGCCACGTAGACAACTTCTATTGAGATAAAGAAGTCACATATTATACATGTAGTTGTAATGATGCACTCAATAAACATACACTTTCACAGAAGGATACATATAAAACAATTTCATTTAACAGTAAATAACATGTTCTGTTCCATTATGATTTACTCAACACGATCATTCCTAATGGCACAAAACGTCACTACAAATGGTTGTTCCCATTTTGATTAAATAAACGTATCAGAAGGGAATATGCTTTTAAGTGACAACACTTGTGCGCGCTGGAGTACAATATTTTCAGTAGACACAACTTGTACTGTGTTTTATTATATCATTTGCACTATATTTTAACTTCCTCCTTCAGTTTTGTACAGTTTTATAAACACTTTTCAGAGAAACATTTCATGATCACGATATTTCTATGCATAATGATGTAACAAGATGTATATTATAGTCTCACTGCATGTAATGAAGGAAAGAGCGCAGCACAACTACATTGTTTTATCCGGAGTTTCCAGACTGTGTTCACAACTAATGAATTCACTTGTTTCATACTTCGTCTCTTGTTGGAAGGCCGTCTGTTCATTGTATTCCATATGGCAATGTTTTAGATGTGTACTTCTGTCGCGATTATGATTAAATATACTCCAATCTTATGCCAAGATATCTTACTCGTCAAGAATGCCAGACATACTCTGGTTTTCTTAAAAGTCTGCCGCAAAACAACATGAGACACACCGTATTAGCCAGTGATGTCCCAATAAAAGAAATAATAAGCAGCATGCCTAAAAATGGAAGCAGTCTGCTTCAGCTTGGGATTTCAATCATTTTATCTGGTTGTTTTTTTAAGAAATATTCTGATTGTACGGGAACATTAAAACTTTTGTTGTGCTGGACATTACTAATACTTGTGTTTTCGTATATTTTTTATAATTGGTCATTGTTATGTATTTCAGATAATGAGTGATGTTGGCATAGCCTTGTTAGTTATAGCACTTATAGTAGTAGCAGTTGTTGTTCTAGCTATTCTGATAAGGATATTTGGAATATATCGTATAGCATCGTGTTTTGCTTCAAGTGAAGAAAAAGCAGTTCTTACCAAAAATGAACAATACAATGGATATATGGTAAGAGTCTACAATGAGTTTCTGTTTTGTTGTATAATACAATATATACTATTTTGTTTCTTTCAATATTCGGAACGAACAGTCTTCAAATATAAATTAAAGTAAACAAGTCCAACCGTTTACATTGGTTTCTGTTACTTTTTTCGATGATGTCTCCAAATTCGTGGCTGATTCTGTTTAATTTATTTTAACGCGTTCATCTTTTCCAAGAACTGCCAATAAAATGAGAGTATCTCAGGCAATATGAAGATCACTTCTATCTTAGATGTGCATTGAACAAGAACACAATTGCACTGTGATAACTTAAAGGCATTGACCAGAAAACAAACCAGTTGGAGCAATATTATGGTCTTTCTGGTGGATTGCTAACCTTGTAATTATGAGGTATTGGTAATTGGGAATCTGTCTGCTCTCATCAGTTTCTTCCATAATTGTATTATCGTAGACCTGATACTTATTGTTCTAATGAAACAGTTGTCTGATGAAGCCAGTTCACGGTCATAACATTAAGGTTTTACTTATGATCGAGTTCATTAATGTTGTGTTCAAGTAGTGTGCACGCACTTAGAAGACGTCAGCCATCGAGTTTATGTATCATTCCATCTTCATACATATAAAGCAAAGGCCTAGAGCAACTTGAGGAACTGTGTGAGATTTGACAAACCGCCTTGATGATACCAGTTAACAAATTTCAAAGAGTGACACAAAGAACAATAGAACCAAATAAAACCAATTTTCCACCCGTGTTAGAAAAAATAGGGGACAAATCAGATATATTCAAAATGTTTAATGACATGATGCTTTTTTCAGGTTGGAACAGAATCGTCAGAATTTAATATAGACAATAGAAGTGGTAAATATGTAGAATATGATACAATACAAACTGATGCACGTTATGTTGATATTGAAAGTCATTCACCACCTAGAGAAGATAGTGCGAGAAGTAGTCCAGTATCCATGGGAACAGGTTCATTAGGTAATTCGTTTGTTCTTAATTGTCAGAGGTTCTATAATCATCAATTATCTTTGGGATGCCATCAAGTACATTCCCTTAAAACAAATATCCATGCCAATGTTAAAATGTTTCTCTTTTAGAAATGAATTTGGCACAAATACCATTTATAAGTTTAGTAATGCGCACCGTGATAATGAGCACGCTTAAGATATAAGTATATTGCGCAGCGTCTCAAAGAAAACAAGTTTCGAATCAAGTAATCAAAACAGACTTGATTCGAAACTCGATTTTATGTTTTTGTTCTCCGGTATTATCATCCGGAACAATCAATTGTTTTACGAATTATTATTAAACGCGAATCAAAGATAAAAAATGTTCTTTATTTAAATTGTAAAAGTAAATACTGGGCTGAAATCATGACTTTGTTTTCGAAAAGTTAGGTTATTGAAAGCTAGCTTCACCACTAGCGTTTACTTCGTAACAGTCAGAACTTTCATCTCATACCAGTTATTATCCCAGACATAATCAACTCGGCCAATTGGTACCTTGAGAACAATCAATGTATTTGAAGTTCAGACAATAATCAATCATAGAACGAAAATCACCATAGTGAATATAATTAAAATCTTTAGTATCAATCATATCATTGTCTTGTAGGTTAATACTTTCGTCACTAATAGAGTAATTTCTTGATTACATTATTGATCCAATAGCGTCCGACATTCAACAAGCTGAATTAACGTCAAAAATTCATAGACAATATCAATTTATATTCACATATATATTTATACAATTCAATAATATTTTTGTATGGTGGACACACCGGTTCTCGAACCTCTAAGGACTCAATGAGCCATTTCTAATTAATGCAACACTTTTTTTAGAAAAATACATTAAAATCACACCTTTTAACTTATATTCCACTTTTCTATCATATATTTGTTGATGTTTTATATTTGCAACAAATCCAAATTCTTCCAGAAAAAACACGACCATTTTCTAAAAACTGTCATGGCGGCTAAAATTAGATGACCTAATTTCAAACCTCTACCGTATTTGGCTATTTGTGAGGTTATAATTAGCTGTCACATGACTTTATGAGCAGAAGACAGGAATGGCTACCTGCCATGTGCTTCTTTTGCAATAACATACTTTTAAACAATATTTGATGGATTGTACTGACAGAGCGGAAAAAGGTAATACGATAATTCGAATTCTGAAAAATATGTTCGAAACTTTTTTTTAATTCATTTTGGAAATTTTTCCGAAGAAATTAGTAAAAAAATGGAGAAATCTGTAAATTCTGAATTGATTGTAAATCCCAACGGTTTTAATTTCTAAAATTGCCCAACTATATTTTGTTTTGTAATTCCTGGCAGCTAATTTTTAGAAATAAATGCGGATTTGAAAGATACGTGTATGCTTTAATAAGCAATGATTAGTTACATAATTAAACTTTCTAACTATTATATTCTATGTGGTGCCGCTGTTCTTATATCAGTATGATTTGGTTAAATATGCCAAGTTTTAGATATACAGATCCGATGATTTCTTAGGAATGCATACTCCACTTCTGAAGAAAGTTCAATTGTAAATATTGCTTTTTCCGCGTGTCATCAATCGATCAAGTCCTTTGTACTTTGTATAAACTTTATCCTGCATATAAAGCAATTTATTTAAATGTTACGCTATGTTTTGCAGCATCAGACGCGGAGTTTAGTCATGGTATAAGACGAGCCGAGTCATGTGACAGCGTAGCTTCTGATTCATCAGTCCTGGAGATGCAACCTGATATGCCAAAAATCGGACAATTAGAATTTGCACTTGAATATGATAGGTAAGATCTAGTTTAGAAATAGAATTTATACAAAAGTGATATAAGAATTATATTACATTCTCAAGTTTGGTAATGTAAAATTATCCAGGTATGGCATTTTAACTTAAATTCCCATCCAGGTCAGATAAAAAAATTGTGACCAATGGTGCATCTAGTTGATTTTGATTCTCGTAAAAATATTTACAAGATCAGTTATATGTAATACATATTATGGTATACAAATACATAGGTTAGAATTGCGTGAACAAAATACTGATCAAAAAGCACTTCTGTATTCACAACGTTCTTCACGAACTAAGACAAATTTTGTCAATGAGCTTACTGCTTAATTTTATTGTGCTGCACTGAATTTGATCTGTAAATTTCTCATGAGAAATAAGTAATGAGTGGTTTCATGCAGCCAATCACATGTACTAAAGTATTAGCGAATGTTTAATGCAATTTTCGAAATAAATACAAAAATGTTGAATAATTACGTAGCAATTTTAATAATTGGGACACAACTGCAAGAGTCGAATATATTGCGAGTCATTTTATATAGTCTATTATTTCTTATGGACAATTATTTATTAATCTTTTAATGTGGGTATAAAATATATCGCAATAGTGTTTGAACGGTCGCAAATATAAAAACAATACAGCATAAATGCTCAGTCACTTATTGTGAATACGAAATAAAACGGCATTTATTATGAACTAGCAATTCTAATTTATATTGATATGTAAAAGTATGTCACCAATGTACAAGTACATGTCATCAACTTCAAATGTTGACCTTTTTAGTATTAAATAACACTACATTAGTATCAAAACTCTTTTTCTGAAGGTTTATCTTTGCCATTACACACACCTCGGATCATACTCATATTCAATTGTATGTAACAATTGAAAGTATGTCACATGTAACAGTTTATCTAGATATAGAACTCACAAAATCTTCATGAAATGATATTTCAGACAGTCAAACCAGATATCAATAAAATATAATCTGTTGTTTCAAGATAAGTTATAACCTTTATTTTTACTAATAAGAGAAACATCAATATTTCCTGACGAACATCTTCATTTTTATGGCTAGTATTCCTGACGAACATCTCCATTTTTATGGCTAGTATTCCTGACGAACATCTCCATTTTTATGGCTAGTATTCCTGACGAACATCTCCATTTTTATGGCTAGTATTCCTGACGAACATCTCCATTTTTATGGCTAGTATTCCTGCCGAACATCTCCATTTTTACGGCTAGTATTCCTGCCGAACATCTCCATTTTTATGGCTAGTATTCCTGCCGAACATCTCCATTTTTATGGCTAGTATTCCTGACGAACATCTACATTTTTATGGCTAGTATTCCTGACGAACATCTCCATTTTTATGTCTAGTATTCCTGACGAACATCTCCATTTTTATGGCTAGTATTCCTGACGAACATCTCCATTTTTTATGGCTAGTATTCCTGCCGAACATCTCCATTTTTATGGCTAGTATTCCTGCCGAACATCTCCATTTTTATGGCTAGTATTCCTGACGAACATCTCCATTTTTATGGCTAGTATTCCTGCCGAACATCTCCATTTTTATGGCTAGTATTCCTGACGAACATCTCCATTTTTATGGCTAATATTCCTGACGAACATCTCCATTTTTATGGCTAGTATTCCTGACGAACATCTCCATTTTTATGGCTAGTATTCCTGACGAACATCTCCATTTTTATGGCTAGTATTCCTGACGAACATCTCCATTTTTATGGCTAGTATTCCTGACGAACATCTCCATTTTTATGGCTAGTATTCCTGACGAACATCTCCATTTTTATGGCTAGTATTCCTGACGAACATCTCCATTTTTATGGCTAGTATTCCTGCCGAACATCTCCATTTTTATGGCTAGTATTCCTGACGAACATCTCCATTTTTATGGCTAGTATTCCTGACGAACATCTACATTTTTATGGCTAGTATTCCTGACGAACATCTCCATTTTTATGTCTAGTATTCCTGACGAACATCTCCATTTTTATGGCTAGTATTCCTGACGAACATCTCCATTTTTATGGCTAGTATTCCTGACGAACATCACCATTTTTATGGCTAGTATTCCTGACGAACATCACCATTTTTATGGCTAGTATTCCTGACGAACATCACCATTTTTATGGCTAGTATTCCTGACGAACATCACCATTTTTATGTCTAGTATTCCTGACGAACATCACCATTTTTATGGCTAGTATTCCTGACGAACATCACCATTTTTATGGCTAGTATTCCTGACGAACATCACCATTTTTATGGCTAGTATTCCTGACGAACATCACCATTTTTATGGCTAGTATTCCTGACGAACATCACCATTTTTATGGCTAGTATTCCTGACGAACATCACCATTTTTATGGCTAGTATTCCTGACGAACATCACCATTTTTATGGCTAGTATTCCTGACGAACATCACCATTTTTATGGCTAGTATTCCTGACGAACATCACCATTTTTATGGCTAGTATTCCTGACGAACATCACCATTTTTATGGCTAGTATTCAGAAGCAAAATAGGAATTTTACAGAACATCTCTTTTATCTAGTTATCTAGATCCTTTTTGATAAGAATTCAGTACAGAATACAACATCTTTTTTGACATTTGTATTGTGTATGCTATTTGACTTTAAGTATGACAAACTATCTAAGAAATTGCATATTTACTGGTTGTTCTCTTTCGGTAAATACCTATAAAAAATATTTTTAGAGTATTTGTTGCAAGTATTCAGTAAAATCTCTATTGAACTATGCACGTATGCTTATTTATAAGGTACGATGTCCTAGTTTATTATCCGTTAGTACATTTCTTACTTTTAAAAATTCTTTTGGACGCCCTTTGATGCTTTGCATCAATGCTTTTTCTTGTAGCTGCCTTGTTAAACAATCACGTTTTTATGATACACGATTAAGCCATGCCATATCGGAATTTTGTTAAGCGCCCTCGTGCGCGTAGGTTTTAGAGTCCTCAATCCAAAAAACCCAACAAATTTGTTGGTAAATTCCGATTTTTCCGGGATCCGGTAACGACAAGTTCGTAAAAACACTAGTCATTTTATAATAAACCATAATTATGTTTTAAGTCTGTGCTAAGACTACTCATTTCATAAGTAGTTCAGACTATTGTTTCATATTATGATGATGTTTTCCATAAATACAAATATATATATATTATGTATTGTTTTTGTCGTAAAATATTTGTGTTTTCGTTTTGTGTTTTTATGAATAGATACCTATGTTTGTCAAAATTGAGTTGACGCTTAACAAAATTCCAATTTGGCATGGCCTAATGGAGGTAGCAAATAATAAATGATTGCTAATGATTTGGGGACCACAATGGAAATAAGAGATTTATCCCTTTTTTGTGCCATCCCCGGTATTGATGTGCATGATAAATGGCATTTTACATACTGTGATATTTCATCATTTGTATGCCATGTGTCACGTCATTGTTACCGAAATAAAATTATTATTACTTCAACACGAACACTCGTTGTTAGGGTAGACATAAACATCGTGTTTTTCTTATATTGTGTATCCACGAATCTTTCAAGTAGTTCCCATTTTACTCTCCCAAACTCCTCACAGCGGTTACGTCACGCGTTGCTACTTTAACCGCTGCCTTCATATAATTCACGTGACGCTATAAAGAGTAGTACCATATGACTACGGTAATGTTTAAATTTAAACGAGCAATAACTGGAAGCCTAAATACGTTGGGCGTAATGTAGCGAAAAATAACATTGAATGATAAAAAATGTGGTTAATTTACAAGTACTGCCAAAGAAATAAGATAAAGTTACTAGAATTATATCATTATGTGTCAAAATTGTTTAATTAATGAATAAATACTCCGGAACTTGAGTAAGCGAGGTCTGGAATGAACTGCGTTGGCCACCCAATAGGGTCCTTGGTCCACTTCACGCTACTTATATGATGCTTTTGGTGAGAAATCTTAAGTATTTATGATAAAATTATATGTATATGATACTGAATAATATCAAATGACAAAAATAAATACAATTATCCATTTAATATTTACTTTGCGCAACATTTTGCCACATATGCATTTTACGCACTTTAGGTAACCAGTGTAAGGGTAAAATTAATCTTTTTTTTCACAAATTATTTATTCATGCTATTTTTTTTTCCCTTTATGTACTTTGAACATCGTATTTTACTAAAGAAAGACTAAATTAATTGAAAATATTGAAATGTAAATTTCCCTCTCTGAGGGACGAATTTACTTGTGGTGGCAGTGGTTATTAATTTGGTCAAGGGAAATAACCGCTGCGGGGAGTTTGGTACTCTCCTTCGCATCCCTCAAAAGTTTCGTTAACATGTTTACTTCCTCACTCTTTAGACTAAGAGCAATCTGATATCTCTATTTTTAGATAGAGACACAAACACGTTTTAATCACATGACCGTCGCGTGGTTTTTAAAAATAAATATGTGATCGGCTACTAGAATGCGAAAAAATCTAACGACTAAAATTTCAAAATGTCGATATGCAAAGGTGTTGAACAATTTTGCAATAGTAAAAATATAAAAAAAGAACCAAATTGAAGGTTAACATTGATCTCTTTACGCGTGTATCTCTGATCTTTTAACTGTTAACAAAGAGCATAATCACATTATATACGAAGTAAAGTCACGCTATATATGACGTCATTCGCGATAGCACTCGTCAGAAGTATGATCAAACCATATATGGCGTTGTTTACCCGTCTATTTATAATTACTGTAGTCAGCTGATCGTTTCAACCAATGGAAATGCGTATAAAGATTTTCGATCGGTAAACTTTATTGGTCGTTCAAAAGTTCTAAGTGGAGGTCAATATCATAAATCGACACGTTTTAAGGCAGCGTATTAATGTGCTATATTCACTGAGCTGCGATGGGAGCGTATTCCTATTAAAGACAAGGACTTCGAAAGCATTTTGTTTAATATTTATTTTTCATCACTTTTCTTTGATTTATCAATATTGTATACATTTAAGATACTGTCTATTACTCGCCCGGACATTTTGATGTCGTATATATTTTACTTTCATGCCAATTTTATAACACATACTGAGATTTCAGGCACGTAGGAAGCATTTTCAGATTGGGAGGGGGGCTAATTTGTTCAGATTTATTTTAAGAAAAAGAAAACGTTCCCTAATGTTACAGTACTTATGTTTAAGTTTAATTTTACACTGCATTTGAGCATCTTGTTCCATAAAAAGTGTTTGCAATATTGATTTTGAAGAAAAATCACACATGTATCAATCAATTTAGTGTGACAGATAAAATAAAGATCCTCAATCACTATATCTGCTGAAAATATTGGGGGGGGGCAGGCCCCCTAGCCCCCCCCCTACGGGCCTGGATTTATATTCCAATATAATGGTTGTCATGCAATGAAATGTCACAAAACATTAAGAAGTCTGGCTTTGTTTGCATGACGCGTCACTGTTGAAAGAATTTAAATTTCTAAGTGATAGGTAAAATGATACGCATACAAAATGCTTAACGTTTAAGAACAAAATGTAAGCAAGTTATAAATGTAAAGGGGAATCATTAAGTCACTTATAGAGAATATTTTTCATTGAACAAGCTAGAAAGCATCATCAAATATTGAATGAATCAAATGATTTCTGTAATCACCAAAACCTTTGTCTGATTTCAGTCTATGAAACTCTGGCCCTTATTCAGGAGAGATTTCATTTATCACCTGAAGTCTGAAAATATATTTGTCACAGTTTTATTTAATTTACTAGCCTTCTTAAATAGAACTGATATTATCAGGAAAGTAGTTATTGGAATCGTACGTCAATCGTATGTCTTATTGTTAAATGGTATAACATTTTAGTTGTTTGCTTGTTAAGGGTGTTATAAGATCAAGACAGGTTAACTACCAGTATTCCACTGATTATATCAAAGTTTGTTTTCAATTTAAGCAAACATTTCTCATACTGAACACTCGATATTTTGATATGAATCGTCAACTATTTCATATGGCAACATGATCAATGCCTATCAACTGTAAG
Organism: Mactra quadrangularis; assembly: GCA_025267735.1. Taxonomy (NCBI): domain Eukaryota; kingdom Metazoa; phylum Mollusca; class Bivalvia; order Venerida; family Mactridae; genus Mactra; species Mactra quadrangularis. The sequence continues at coordinate 52,220,163 of CM046309.1, read as the reverse complement.
CAACTGGGGAATTATCAACATTATCCCATGTGTATCCGCAACCTACCATGGACGTATATTAAGTGCACCATGAGTTCTGAAAAGCAAACTATACACCACCAGATCTAATTTATGCATTTGTATAGAGAAATTTTATGGTAATAATTAAGCTTTAAGCTACCATATCCCTATGCTCCCCTCGCAGCTCAGTGAATACATTACATTCACCCGCTGCCTTAAAACGTGTCGATTTATGATATTGATCTTTACTATGAACCTTTGAACGACCAATGAAAGTTTACCAAATTCCAATTTAGCTAAAAAACTTTACATGCATTTTCATTGGTTGAACGGGTAAACATTACCTTATATGGTATGATCATACTAGAGACGAATGCAACCTCGTATGACGTCATATATAGCGAGGCTACAATTTGTATTTAAGTTAAATAAGTTGCTCTATGTTTACAGTTAAAAGATCAGCATCTATTTTTTAAAAATCACGTGACAGACATGCGATTTAAAAGTTTATGTGTCTCTGTCTAAAAATAGAAATATCAGTTTGTATGTAGTATTTTAGCAGAGGAAGAAAGTGAGCGAGTGAATCTTTCGAACCGATGAATTTGAGAGTACCATATCCCAAGAAGCTATAGATAAAACTAAAGTGTAAGAAAAGAGATTTTTCTAGAAGTATATTGACAGTGTAATCAGGAGAGTTAACATGCTTATAGATAATGCCTTATCCGTAATAGGTTTGCTTAGCTTATTATTGATAAGGCGCATCTTGTTTTTCATAGACGAAAACAATTTCCTTAACATCATTACGAGATACTAGTAAATGACATCGCTTTATCTTCCAGTAACCATTCTCCCCAACATAAGATGTCAGTCAAATTACACTGTTCCATCATCGCATTGTAGATTTAGAGTCAGGGTCACCTTGACGACCCTAGTTAGGCTTTCCTGAATCGCCTTGTTATACTAACAAATGAGAGAAATCGTCGGTTTGCCAAAAGTGCAATAAAGCACATTTTGTTAAATGATGTCTGAGTCGATTAAGGTCTTGAATTTTAAATGTTTTAACTCATTAAGACATCAGTCATCCAAACTAAAATATTTTAAACGCTGATCCTGAAATTGAAGTTTATGTTCACTTGCAAATGGAACAATTTTGTTGGAGGTAAATAATCAGCATGCAATACCCAAGAGGTTTGATCTGAACTTAAGTAGTTGGACGCACAAATACTGCAGATAATAACAAGATCTGTCATCTCATCTAATTTGTATCGACTGGTTTTGGCAGATATAACCAACAGACTAATGTACTGCCATCAAGATAGTCGTTTCTATTTAAACAAATAAAACAATTGTCTTCGATGGAAAGAAACCTATAGTATAAAAGTTGTTTTCGTTCTAAGATATTCAAGGCCGTTTATAACTTTTATCTAATTCCGATAAACCAGTTTAGTCGCATATACTTCAAAATCCCATAAAACCACGAAAAAAATATCGTATTTGTTTATATTTATATTTCACTTATAACATTTAACTTAACGTTTACTTTTACATTGTCCGTTCTATTTTTTCTATTTAGTCGTCGACAGTTTGACCCAATTCGATAGAATGCTTTTGTCTTAGCCGTACAAAAACTAATAAGCAACACTATTTATACGGACAAAGACTTAAATACATTTAAGTTTAGGGTTATGAACATACGATCAAATAACTTATATTTTGCGAGTACAAATTAGCCAAGAAGAATAGTTAAATTTAGAGACAATAAATCATATGTTCGGTAAAAAAATCCACTCTGGAATACTATATTTGCTCTCATCAAGGCATCATAATATGACCTCATTACTAAGCAAGTGTAGGATATTAACATTTCTTAATTATTGTATTATCTATTCTAAATATTTAAGTAACAGTCAATCATTTTCATTTCTTGACTTATTCATGGCACGTGATTACAACTAGGAAACAAACAATTCGTATGTCGCTATACATGTATTATGTAACTCTTAGAGTTTCTTTGATCAAATTTATTTGTAAACATGTTTATTGCTCGCAGATGTCGCTTGCTCATACCATTCTTTAATCAGAGAATCAGAGAATACATCTTAAAATGTTATGTTGCAGTTTGTTGTTTGAAATGTCTTTTTTATGACGTTTCTTTATAAAATTCCCTTCACGATCAAAACATTCAAATTGTGGATCTATTCTATGGAATAAATCGTGGGAGTTCTCGTTGTGATTTAATAGGTTCTCCATTTTCCCACCCACTAGAAATGATACAATAGAGACTTTCCAAGAACGCCTGAGTTAGCGTGCAAATCATATATGAATAAATCAATTGATTTATTGCCATTTGTGTGTGTATTTTTTTTAAAACTCGTTATCGTTGTAGAATTTAAAATGATTTGATACAAAATAAAAGACGTTTGAAACAAAGTGTTTTATATATTGTGAATTCGTCAAAAGTTATGACAGATGCGCTGTCACTTATATGATATCTTTTAGATATACAATTTCGTATTCTAAAGCATGATTTAATCTATTCATTAAAAAAGAAGAGTTCCGTCAGTCAATATATATGCATAGCCAATGTATCTTATTTCGTAGATAAAATTTGACGCAAATTTTTTTCTTAATTTGTAAATGTTGATTAACTTATTTTCTAGATGCATTGTGAGCAAAGATCATTAGAAACACATAAATCTAATGGTGTTGGAAACAAATAACACAATATACCAGCTATATATGAAGTTAACCCAAATGCCCACTTGCTGACAGGAAGCCACATTCAATCTTTTAATATTCATTTTGTATTTTATATGAGATGAAAATTCGAAACAGGGAATTGATCACTGCTTTAATATATGTACACTCGTCAAAAGTTCTAAGTATACACTTTTTGATAACAAGAAAAGCATAGTTAGAATGGTCAAATCTTAATTGTATTCTTACAAAATATTATTCATACGTCAACCTTAGCTTCTAATTAAAGAAAACCGATTCAATGTTAAAATCATTGATCCGGACGAAAAAATGTGTTTTTCGTGATTTTCTCGTGCAAGGACAAAGTGTTGGGTGAAAATCACCAAACACTCGTTCATGAGATCCAGACATTTGTCGATAGTAAAAGGCCGGGTGAAAAAAAGAAAAATTATGACTCAAATGTCGCTTTCAGAGAGCGCATACGCAACCGGAATGCTTGAACCTGGCATGTAAATATGATTGACACGTGTTTATTGACTTTATTTGGGCAAATATTGACAAAAGTTTCTTAAAATATTTGAAAATGTTGTCTTCAACGAATTCGAGTAGAAAACAATTCTTTCCATTGTGACGCTGCTAATGCGATACGTCACTTTAGCGTTACGTTCTTTTATACGTCACTAACGTAAATAATCGAGCTTGAGAAAACGCTTGCATGGTTTTGTTCATTTCACATCAATACATGATAAACATTGCTTATTTGGGTCGAAATTCCATTTTTAGGAATTTTAGAAGAAGCCAAACTTTGTCTGTAAAACTGCCCTTAACTTGGTTGTTTGTCCGAATTACTATAACAGTTTTACATGCAAATCATAAAATTATACTAACTGTCGCATTTTTATTAAGATTACCGACTTTTGTAATAAATATTAGCTGCCTTCATTCAACTTACAAAAGTGACCATCATTTTCCCTCCATTATTTTGAACTTGCTTTTAATCAGTAGGCTATGTGCATGATTTGCGCATGCAGAGTTACATGTGAGAGAATTTGTTATATGATGTCACATTAGGTTAAAATTAAAATCTTAACGGTGAACGATATAACGTGATTAAACTTTCTTTCTGATATACCTTTTCTGTTTTGATTTGTTATTTCCTTGTAACATTTTACTCACGTTGTTATGATTTACGCCATTCAACTTATTGTTACAGGTTGAAATTTGTGACTTTTGCATTGGACACCAATTAAATATAATGTCGTTAAACGAAACGTTTTTGTTGTTTTCCAGACATGTTTTTTTTTCAACATTATTAGATAGTAGTTGCAGTTTTCATTAGTGAAATTGGTATGATATTTCATATTGTGGTTTTCACAATAAAATATGATTTATAAGGTGTATACTTAGAACATTTGACTAGTGTATATGAGAGACATGTTGACCTTTACCAACAACTACGTTTTATTTTTCCTCTGCACATTTAAACAATCTGTGTATCGTAGACGGAACTACTGTCATTATAGAGATTGTCTGGAAGAGAGACAATTACTCAAATCAAAGTTTCAATTTTACTCGAGACAATCCTTTATCTAATTTAGACTTTCTTCAAATTTATGTAGCTAATTGTCTTGTTACACAAGCGTATTTAGTCTTACGCAATAAATTTTGATGACAAAAATCAAGTAGTTTTTAAGACAAAATATTAGCATATTGTTTTACTGAAAGTTAAAGTGGAGTTAAAGATGATCATTAAAGGTCAGCATGTTGTAGAGCATTTGTTTTTATGTATGATATGAATTTTAGTGTCATATATAACTTGAAGAGGGGAAGTTTTTGTTGTTGTTTGTTACGTGTTTATATTTTATGTCAGTTTCTAAGAATAAGTTTATGATTTGTAAAACAAATCGGTAACTTGAATACTCAAACATCTGCCTGGTAGAGAATTCAGACCTTGGAAAAAGAAATTTAATTCTCTGTTTCCTAGACTTATTCCTTTATTCGGGTAATTGTCTGTATTGAGAATTGTTTCAAAATTTGGCTACGTTTAATACATTATGTGACCATTAGGCCACAACAAATTGATTACATGTTCTTTGGATTTTGTAAAAAAAAATTGGAGCGAGCAAGCGAAAAAAATTTTTTTCATATTTTGTGAAGCGAGCGAAAAGTGAAGAATAAAATTGTGCGGTTTCTAAGAAATTTGTTTACCAAAAGTAAAAAAGGGCATAGAAAATATAGACTTTCTTATAGAAAATCATTTGAAGGTCATTAAAAAAAGCATAATATATGAAATTACTTTATAGTGCTTATTTGTCTTATCTTGGTTATCTTGGGTATCTTGGTTTGTCCAAGGACCCTTTATACATATATATGTATATAGGGTCATTGGTTTGTCACAATCATGCACATTTAAATATGAATTCTGCGTTAAAGGTGTTACTACCATAAATATATTTCATTCCTTACTTTCTTTCTAATAATGATTTATATTGTTGGCTAAGAACTATAAAGTGTTTTTGTGCTATGTGTCATGGCATTGTCACCAAAATAAAATTATTATATAACTAAAGCCTCAGATTCTGAAAGCCTTTGCTTTAGGGTTTTATAATAGTGACCTAGACATATTAGAATAGCTCCAATAGGGAACAGTTAGTTATAATATAAAATAACTATTTTTGGACCAGTGCACACTCATTACCTTTCTAACTACTCCATTTTCAAACATTTGCTAATGAAATCTTAAAATAATATGACTTGATAATTGAAATCTAATATTGACTCTATAAGACTATAACTATATAAATTGTAGTCAAATAGTAAGTAGCTCTATGCAATACAAAATTAAGTTAACAATTACATCAGATTCAAATTCAATTGAATTTAAAACTAGTTAGGAGTAGGGTTGAAGAGGTATACACCTTCATGAATGCAACAGTAAACGCTTACTTCATTGTATTTGGTATTCCTTTAATTAATACTGGATAACATAGCAAGGAAGTCCAGAATAATACCAACTCTATCAGAACCACTCTACAATTATAATGGACAAAACCTGCTGACATTTTAGTGCATGAAAATAGTCTCAATTGTTGGGTAAGCTATAGGCTATAGACTAAAGCATCCAACATTTATTTAATTAGCCTGAAATAAATAGGATCAGAACCCCTCTAAAATTATAATGGACCAAACCTGTTGACTGTTGGTGTATAAATTTAGTCTTAATAATTGGGTAAATTAGGCTATGGACCAAACAATATCCAACTAAACTTAAGTTAGCTTGTATGAGAAATTTTAAGATCACCACCCCTATAAAACTTGAATGGATCAATCCTTGTAACTTTTTATGAATAAATATAGTCTCATTATTTGGGTAAATTATGCTTAGAACTAAACAACATCCAATTATACTCAAGTTATAATGGAAATTTTTTTTTTGTCAGCATCCCACTAAAATTTTAATGGACCAAACCTGTTCATTTTTTTGTAAAAATTTTCGATATTAATTTGGTTAAGTATGCTAATGTCTAAAATACCTCTATAATTTAATCGCGCTTGTTAGATTATTTTAGTGCATCAAAATTGTAAGAATGAAAACTTTTCTCACTGTCCTTTCCGCTCTCTAAGTTGATGGATCGAACTGCATAAGTTTACACTGCATGGACACGTATGACGTCACACATCCAGATCAGCTATGTAGAGAGTTTAGAAGTTGAGTCTACGTCACAGTTAAACTAATGTGAAATCAATTTAAGAAACGTAGCGTGTATAAAAGTTTATAAAATTGAACTGGCATATTTAAGAATTGAGAAAATGTATTTAATATTATTTTAAGAACGAGACAGTGTTGATATCATATTTTTGAACAAAGGACTGTGTCATTGTCATTACTTATGACGTATGTAAACACGAGTTCAGTACTGTATTTACCGTAATAGTGAAATAGTGCTGATTTATATTGATATTTAGACCTCACATTATTAATTTTCTCTGTAATTCTACTTGGCCGAGTGCCAAAAGTTTATGGCTTTTCCGAAATTTTTGATGCGGTACAAATTTCAAGGTGCGGGAGCAAAAAAATTTATTTCCATTTTCGGACTTTTAGGTGCGGGAAATCCGACGAACATATGATCAAATTGTTTTGGCCTTATTTAGTTACTAGTCTTAATTTATTTTTGAACATGCATAGGTTATAAACTATGGGATCAATAATTATAATGCCGGAACAAGTTATCCTAACTGACACCACGATGTCTTAACTGCTTTTTAAAATTATATCAAAGGATGCTCCTAGTGATTTGACAGATGCTTACAAAAATTCAAGATCGTATGTTAATTATGAAAAAAAGGTGATGAATACTTATAATGGTATCTCATTAAAATCTTACTCCATTGTTGATTAAAGAATATGTCTTTCATTAAAAATTGCGTCAAATCTAGATACTTGTAGATTAAACACGAATGCTGCATGTGCATATAACTGAAATACACCGACAAATTTGATGAGATTTCATTAGGATAAACGCAGCTATGACTTCTTAATTTGGGTCTCTGCAAGATTTCTTATAAGGTATCATTCAGTGCTATTTCTTTTTGACATAATAATACATAGAATATGTAATTAAACCAAAGACTTCCATACATTGTCATTTATACCTTAGTTTACGTATCAATGTGCCACGTGAGATCTGTAAAGTGTTATAAGGCAAGGAGGGTTAATTAGTCTTTTGTTTGACGTCATCATCGAGAACATACACGTTACTATGGTGATGCATGCTTAAATATTCCGAATAAGTTAATAAGAATAGTATACGTAATTTACAACCTATCATTAATTTCTTGTTACCGAGATATTAAAAGATATTGCTATAACAAAACTATATCTGAACAGACTTCATTTAGCATTAATTTGTTTCCGAGAAAGTAATGCCCACGTGTCTACATGAGATACATGATTCGTCTTATCTGACATGTCTATGGATTATTCTGGAGAACTCCTGATATAAAAAGATTGTGTGACAGCAAGGAAATAAAACCATATTGAGTTCACTGACATTTAGTTTAATATTTGATTTCTCCTTTTGTCGAACAATCCATGGACTATATGGTAGAAATAATTATATAACGGAACCATTACAATTTATTATGTAAATTCTCTTTTGATATCAATTTCTTGAGCATAACCAAAGCACAAAGCATAACCTCTTTTTGTAACTGAATGACCAATATCTCTTCCTTAGTTAAACACATTGCTGCTAATCACATTTATCAAACACACAATCAACACCTACTATACGGATGGTAAGCTACACCACAAAAATATAAGTTGATAAAAATACTGATACTGAAGTACATATAGAAACAACAATCTTAGATAACTTATTCAACTATTCTACATGAAACTAAGAAAGAACATGATTCGTTGGTCAAGTAAACATGAAGATCGAAGTGTATAGTTAAATTTCGATTTGTTAAATAGGCTAACGACAGACAGACCCACTTACTATAATATCATACCTTATAAAACGATCAGAACTGTCAGGTCTCAGCTGTAGAAATATATAGCTTACACACCGATTAGTGTCCCTTTTTCTGTCCAAGCTGACTTTCGGTTTACCAATGTCTATTTATAAAAATCTCATTCTATTGGACAAATGCACAATTTTGGAAGGCAACGTAGGAGAAAACCCCTGATATGGGTTAAAAAAAGCAAATAATGGACCTCAAAAACTGAAAGAGAGTTTCTCCGTGTTCGTCAAATTTTGAAAATTAAAAACAATCGGTGGTGTTTTTGTAAGCGTTATAAATGAAGTATTGTACTGCTAATGTTATTCTTTTCGAACATTGGATATTTGATTGATAAATTGAATAAGTATGTGTCAGTTAAAAGTGAATTAGTTTTTGCTCATAACGCAAGAATTTTATGACCCGCCAATAGCACTTTTCCATTAAAATGTGTGTAGGTCACTAAGGTCAAGTGACATTAACAGTGTTTACCAGCGTCTCCTGACAGGAGAGCAGAAGAGGTCAAGTGTAGGTTAAAAGAAAAGGATGTTTGCGCATTTTGACTACAGTAGCGTTGAAATGTTCCTTCCTAGGAAAAATTATTTGCTCTGGATTGCTTTCTTAAACAAACATTTATATTATTTTTAATTAATCTTTACTTTCTCCTTCAAATGAAGAGCATATATTCCAATTCTTCGCCGTTTGTCTTTTTAAGACATTTCTTGTTTATGATATTTGTTGTCTGTGTGAAAGACTCTGCCATCAACATTCACAGCATTTTCTCACACTAACACTATAACAGGAAACAGGAACATTTTTTGAGAATACCCTAGAGAGATAGTTCATAAAGATGACAAAATTATTGTACATTAGCTATCTTGCCTACGCACAAATTATCTCAATTACAAAATCGACTAGGCAAATGCTATACAGCAATTAAAATGACATTTATTTCAGAGGCTTTTAATAGGTCACGTTTACACGTATCAGTTATTTTGTCATTCTTTTTTAATTTTACATCTTGCAGGTCTATATTTTAATTTTACTGAACATTTCATGATCACACCAAACCATGTGTTTATCAGTGATACATTTACCCACTAAGCTTTTTCATTCTTTAATTTACATTTAATTTACAATTACTGACGGATAAGTATAGCAGGTATATGTCACAAAAGCAATAGCAAAATTTCAACTGAATGTCAAATGAACTATATTGACTTAAGCCTTGATACAAAAATGCTGACGACAATTGTCATTTGATAACGCATTAATCAGTTTATTTTTAGCTACAAGTTTAAAACTGTTGTCCATGTAAACCGACTGAAATGTTATGGACTAACTTCGGTAATACCATAAATGGTTATATAGTAATTGCAGTTTATTTAACTACTTGACAAATGGTCATGTGGATTTAAGTTAAGCTTCACCCACCTAATTATGGAGTCTCAGAGAGTTTTAGATTAGAATGTATAATATGATAGTATTAGAGAGCACTTGTTAAGATCTTTAGATCAATAGATTATTGAAACTTTATTTATGTGTTGTCCATTATCTTACCATCAAGATAGTCTTACCATATTACACAGTATAAAAAACAAAAAGCAAATCGAACATATCATCTGTCTTTATGCCATATTACATTGAAATCTATTTTGATAAATATATTAGATAGATATCAACATTAAGCCATTTTCTAAAACAATGAATTCTGATACGGATGCAATTGCATTTGGAGTACGCACACAACTCATCTCAGTGTCTCTTTCAAAACTAAAACAAGCATCATCCATCTAGTTCTTCAGTAAATTCACATCGAATTAGAATATAGATTCGAACAAGTGCTATGGAAAAACTAAAATCTGATTTAGTCAATATCAATTTATCATCATATTATACATGTTTTATTCCCATTGGGCAGAACCATTCTCATTAGAAGAATTGTCTGATAACAAGTACTCAATTAGGTTTTAAATCTATTTCAAACATTTTAATCATATTCATACTTACTTCAATTATTACATGGGCAGTTTTTCTTATTGCAAGAGAATATCATCATCCGCAATACTTTCTCTTAGTATAAATCAAGCTAAATCTAAGAATAAAATAAAATAAAATAACTTAAAGAAAATGGTTCTACTGATGATTTTCTGGAGAATTAGGAGAGTGTAGACTACAAAGATTATTAATCAAGAAATATTTATTGAGTAACAATAGTGTTCTACGAACTTATTTTAATTCATTAGACATATCTATGCAGGCGGTAAAGAAAACATGAGAATATATAGAAGTATATCGATATATTTGTATGTTTCTACATGCATAATATGAAGAAGTAGTTTTTGTCTCCTTTTAACATTTTATGCCCATTTTTCATGGTTATTCAAATTAATAGACCAAGCATATATATCACAATATTTCATTTACAACGAACTTTAAATTGTTCGCTTTTTATCCATTGTATGTCCCATACATTGACTGACATTTATCTTAGCATAAAGAATCTGAAGTGATGTATTGTTCATATGACTAGACTTTTCTTATACAAAAACAAGAAAAAGAATGCTTGAAGTTGAAACTCGTATAACTAGGGTTTTGTTAAACTATTTGCCATTTACTAAATGGAAGCAAGCGAGGTAATTTCAGCAGTAATACTATTTTCAACAAAAGTGAATGGGATCAGTAAATTCCCGGAAGTGTTAGAGAACTTTAAACTGCCGGAACTTATCTGGTTTTACATTGTTCTGGGTAATTGCCTGTAACGGAAAAACAGTTACTATTTTAGAAAATGATAGCTTTAAAACATTACAGAACAGTGGTTACAAAGAATATATTGATTGATTCAGTGTTATTTTTGTCTTAATTCAATTGGTACATGTAATTGTGATACAATAGTGGATCAAATATCCCCAAATGACGTAACCATGTTTTAGTCTGTTCAATGAGTTCACTGAGCCATGTTTAAAGGCATATTTAGATATAATGTACATTATGCAATACAAACTCTGGTACACAATTATATTGCCAATATTATCCTCTTTCGGTTCTGTATTTGTTTTGGAAAACATTGCTTAAAAGCAACTTAAAAGCAACATACAACCTCTTTATCATTGTTGTTGATGCTTCACATAACATTTTTTACTTTGTTTCTTGTCTGTGTCTATCATTTAAACAATTGGATTTAAAGTAGTTCTTTTAATTAAAAGATAGATTTATAACAACGATTGCTCTATGATTGACATACAAGCAAATTTATCTAGTCTTGGTACTTAAAGTACTCTTGTATATGCAAACTTCTCCACGTGGACATGCTTGGAGAATATTTCCTGTTCATATGACTTATAGAATATTCAAAGCTTTAATTAAAGGTTGTTAGACATTGACTCTGCAGTCATAGTCAGTTTTGTCAAAGTTCATTTCATTAAGTCACTATGGCTGCTCGTGCTTAAATATTCACTTAGAATAAATGAAAGTTTTAAAAAATTATCCACCTTTCACTAAGTCAGTTTAATCATGCTGTGTAAGTGTTTTGCGATTCTAAACTTATATTTCGAGAAGATGATATTCAACATTGTTCCTTCAAAAAGTAATTCTAGACCAGTAATTATTTTATCTCTCGCTGTTAGATTATCTAAACTTTTATATGATGTTACGACAACGTATTGGAGAATTCTTTTTAAATAAAGTCCCACGCGCCGTTCATGAAAACAATGGCCCTGTAAATCAGAAAAAATGCCATACTGTAAGTTCTTGACCCACAAAATTTTCAGATTTTCGTGTCTTAGCTGTCTTCTAACACTTTCCCCATTAAAAGTGACATCTGCTTGTCTCAGTGATTTACCGAAAAAGCACTGATATGTCAAATAATATGACTCAATTCTGATTGATTTAAGATAATTTGGTGAATAGGACGATGGTGTGATAACTATTAAACTAATCCAGGTTGATTTGATTGACATTTGGTAAATATTTTTGTTTTATTTCGTCAATTATATAAAAGAGTTCAGATCATCATAAGAACACAAAATTGACAAGAAGTCATTACCATATGATGATATAATATTGTTTAGCAAATAGTATTTATGTATAGAACAATTAAAATGCGTTAGCCAAACCAGCAAAGCTTAAATAACGTGTAAAATTGTTGAGGTATTAGCAATAAGTTATGATACAAAACAAGATCCAAAACAACAACACTTCATATATGCTCAGTTCAAGAATGAACATTTCACCACAAATATATTGAGTCGAACACAATTCTGACATTCTCTATATATATTTTGAAGTAACCTCAAGCAATTATATTCATATTCCTCATGAAAGTCATGATTAGTTTGTAAACTTATCTTGCTGGCTTTGTAATTCTAACTTGTAAAACTAAGATTAGATATCTGTACCCTTGACATAGAACAAGAACAATTACAGTATGGGGTACAAAATACAAAATTATAAACATGTAATAAGAAGTAAACAGTCAATGATATAAAATACATTTGAGTGTTTAAGTATGGAGGAATTTGCTCGTATGAGTACGGAGCATAATTAGTATGGCATTAAGATATGAAAGTAAAATAATGTTGTTTAGCATGCTATGAGAAGTACATGTAGTTCATAATAATCAAACAGAGTTTACATACGTTTTTCAGCAGTTCTGACGATTTAGATTACATGAAGTGTTTAAAAACAATTTTTATGTCTGTATGTGTGATTTTGGCAAATTGCCTAACAGTTCAAGTATTTTATTAATAAAATAAGGACATTCTAATAAATAATGTTCCTCGGAGCCAATCTTATTCATATCGGATAATAAACAAATTCTATCAGCCAAGGCTGTACCGTCCCATCGTCCTACTTCAATAGGTAGTTTATGGTTAGCGGTGCGATATTTTTAGAAAATGAGGGGGTCGCGATGACATAAAATTTTGAAATAATTTTCCAATTCGAATGATTGTTTAAATTGTGCGTACGCAGTCGCTTTGTTACTACGAGTCAGTTCAGAATTCCAATGCTGTAGAAATTGATCAATTAATATACGTTTACCGGCTTTGTGAATATACTTTGATGCGGGGGTATATGTTTGAGAATGCCATGCATTCATTTTACCGACTGAGTAGAGAATATTTTTGACTTCAGAAATCCATTTAAATTCTTCTGATTTACTGAGCATGTATTTTTAGATGAGAATAGACAATTTATTTGGATCACCATTAAGCAGACGAGCCCAAAATGAAACCATTCTACTTTTAATTATTACTGACAGAGGGTAACGGCATGCTTTTTCTTGACTTGGTTATTTTACGCAGGAAATCGTTGTGCACTGTTACTATAATATCCGAATTTTCGAAGCCAAATATTTCCGACCTATCGGTGAGTATCGGTAGAACAGTATGATCAAAAAGTTTATGCGTTAGATCTATTGGTAAGTATCCATTTTTGTATTCATTGTGTTAACAATGAATACTCTGTTATGAAAAGATTAATAGTAGTATTCCGATCGGAGTCCAATTTTAATCGCCTATACCTAACAGCACCCAAGCCAGAATATTCCGAGACAAAGTAGTTCATGATTTGCAACATCATCCTGAAACTGGTACTTTATGTATTTCTGCGCGAGAAATTGACCAGACGCTCAATATGACGTCACAGAATATACTTGAAGCAGAGATAAGACTGCCCATAATACTCGTGAGAGGTGTGTGGCAGGACTATGAGATAGATGTTACACTCGACGGCCTTCGCGGTCTATTTATAGAAAGTCACAGTCTAAACCACTGACGAAGACACTGTGACTGGCACCATAATCAGAGAAGGATTATCAGTCCATCACTGATAATGATCCTTTTATATATTGTACATTTATTTATTAAATTATCAAACATGATTGGTTTAATTAACGGTTAATAAACATTTTTTAAAGAATTTTAATCCCTCACTTATAGAGATCACAGGCGTAAGCAGCATTTCGTGCTATTAATTGTTTGGGGACCTTTGATGTTTTGCGTCAATATTTTCTTGTAAAGAAATATAATCTACGTTCGATTAGCCGTCGGAATATGGGACAGAACATGTTTTTGAATCGAATAATCTGGATTGGTTATCAATAAATATAATTTCTTGCCAAATGAACAGGTGAATTATAAAGTATACCATAAAAATGAGTTTGTACGTGCTCGGTCGGAACATGACGAAATTGTTAAACTCTGACACATATATTGCTTTCAAGAATGCTTTACCAAAGGAGATGTCATACATGGCTAACCGACGATTTCAAGCATTTTTGGAAAAGCTAATACTTGTACTGTATACATTATTATAAGTGCTGATTCCTGCGTATTGGGTTTGTTTTAAAGATAATTATTTCCGGATTGTAACTGTTCGGGTCGTGTGCAATTAAACCTGAATTTTACGGCGCATTGGATGCAAGTCCTTAAGTGAAATAAATTTAACAAGGATAAAATCATCAATATACATTTTGTCAATGAGTATCACAATGGATAAAATACTTGCAATAAAATCCATCCATGACTATATCGGGTTTGAATACTTACAAGTCAGTAAATTTGGAAAATCCTCTGTTTTGAAGTGTTTTTTCTTTGGGGGGGGGGTCTTTTGAAAATCTTGTGCAATAAAATAGTGTGAATTATTATTGGTAAAGTCACACTATTAGTGTAGACCATGATACATTAAGTAGCACCCTGACTTGGATACTGGAGTATCAAACCCTTTCAAGAAAATAAAAATTGATGTAGATTTTTTTCTCTGTGAAGGTATAGTTTGAAGTACTGTGAGAGCTAAGGGATTATAAAATCTATAAAATCTATTCAATAGAGATTAAAGGCTTAAGATGGAAAAGTTTCATTTCACCAATGCGTAATCTGACAAGAACTGGAGAGATTAAGGAAAAATTCCTAAATAAAAAATGTTAATACAACATACTCATTTAAAAATACAATAACTGCATTTAACTTAAGTATATTAATAATATGAATGATAATTATTGTACTATCAATTAATGTATTGAATATATTATTTGTACTTGTTGAAGTCATTAACATAATTAATGTTTGGATCATATATCACTTTTACTTCAAAATAACTAGTTTGTGTGTAATAATGAACACTGGTATTTAGATAAATCTTAGTATAACACTTTGAATCTTAACATTTGTTTATTTTCTTACAAGATATAGATAATTTGTGCATATAAAACAACTATTTTCCAAAAAATAATCCCATTCACTTGACTACATTAACCTCTTTGTTAAATCAGGTAATCAAATGAAAAAAAAAGAAATATAATTTATTATTAATTGATTCTTAATTATATCTGTAAATTTTAACCTTCATCATTAAACACCATCAGTGCAGGTAAAATTAATTTCTAAGACATTTATGATAAGCAGAAATGGGGTTTAAATACATTATTTTCTGTTCAGTTACTATATAAATCATAGAATAGCAGCAGGATGTTTGTCCAACTTTACTCAAAAATGTGTACTTCGTAGCACACATAACAGATAACAATGTAATAGTTTTAAATCTCTCCTATATTAGAGTTTTTTTACACACAGACTAATTAAACAACGTGATAGTCATATTGTAACAGTTAATAGCTTTGACTAATTACAACAGTAATCATAGTAATTCGTAAATTCAATCGTTCAATATTGTAAATGACTCAAGCAGATTTTTATTGTGAAGAGAGTATGAAAAAGAAACATGTAATCGACACCATTAATAATTTCTACGGCCATTCTGCCTCCTTCCCCTGATTCTAAATCATGTAGGGCAGTCATCAGTCACTGACGAAGTATGCACCTAGTAGTTTGTTAACAGCTAAATCCAGAGATAAAGCCTCTCCAGGAACAGTGAGTAGGTGGACTGACCGCTGTGATATAACCTTTAAAAGGTGTTGCTACAGCATAAAACCCAACAAAAATTGAATAAATCTAAACACAATGAATACCCCAGTACTTTCAGTGCTTTGATTGACTCTGGTGTAAAGTAAATGCATTGCTTTTCGGGCTTGCTGTACTGCATGCTTACGAGCTGCCAAGAAGGAAACAAGATTTAGAGAAAGTTATGCTAAGGTAATGATACGAGTTGGCAACTTCTAATTGTTTGTCCCCTAAACATTTTCTGTAATAGGCACATCTAATGGACTATCAGTGCTTTGATTTGGTACAAAATTGAGATAGCGGCCTATATCTTCAGTAGAAGCAGAACTAACATCTTTAAAATGGAAATAAAATTCATTAAGACTAGGTGCTGGATTTCCTTCGCATTTGACTTCAGATTGCTCAGGATTTTCCAGTAATGCTTTGGGTTTTTCGAGTTTAAAAATCTTGAGTGTTTTGCGCATTCATTTTTATGAGCCGATACATACTTATTAATTGTTGATTTGTATGCTTTGCTGGTATGATTCAGTAATGTTCTTGTATAGTTAGTTATTTGGTGAACGTGAATATACTGATTTCCTGCGGTTGTAAGCTGCTCGAGCACGTTTGCTGTGAGGACCGAACCATTTTTGGTTAAAACGATGCTTAATGGTCGGACTTCCTTGAGCCGGGATGGTAATATTGTGCGAGTCACGGAAGAGGTGAGATAATTTATTTGTAATAACTTCAATAGACTCCTGTGACTGAGGGTAAGAATCCAATTGCCGATTTATATCGCTGAGTATCGTTGCATCTGCAAAATCTGAAAAGAACGAACAACACCTTCAACTCAATAGAATCAATGCGACCAAGAAAATAGTGCAGCAGAAAAATATGGATACTATCAAACGTAGATGAGTTGAAATCTGTGCTTATTTTGTGTTATACTGTGTTTCCTAGTTATCTAGTATTAATAAAGTAATACCAAAGACAAATGAAGTCATATTTACTTTTGAATTCATGAAGGTGAATACCTCTTGAAAAGGCTAAATCTCTGGATTACTTCTAGGCTCAATTCAGTGACTGCATGACTACTGCCCTATATGATTTAGAATTTAGTGAAAGGAGGGAGAATGTCCGTAGAAATTATTTTATGACTAAGCTCCACGAAAGTATGCCCCGCCCGGGAATCGAACCTATGAATCCTCGATCAGTAGAATAAAATGTGCATGTCAAATAAAACATGAAACACAGTTGACTATGGATGATAAAGAGATGATGATGGATATCGAAATAGTAACTTTGAACTCTTAAATCTTTCAAAAATTCCTTCCAACAGTACTTTGATTCAAACATACCTTTTATATACATATATACAAGGGGTACAACTGCGTTAAGTATGTCGGTTTATTTTTATGTAACACACAAAATATACAAATTCCCTGGTGGCACTTTAATCACACCATTATATAGATTAAATATAACTCTTAAATCTACGAAGGTTAATAGTTTCAAAGCGCAGACCATAGATATGATTTAACTGTCAAAATATCAAATTCGGTACAAAAATTAGGACAATTTTGGATACCGTCGAAATCGACGAATCTAGAGGAAAATCATTACAATTTCATACTTTCAAATAGCCTATCAACCCCAATCAAAAACAAACATGTCAGTTTAACAATTTAATTGAAAAAGAAATGTGATAACTAACCCTCCACCTTGACAGAAACACTTGCGAGCCAGAAAAAGCGAAGTTGACAACTTTTATTTAGTTATCTGATGTTGTAGCTGAGTTTGCAAAAACATCATATACGTCGTTAGAGAAGAATCTATAATTTTCAGGCGGTAGGTAAATCGCACCGATCACGAGGTTTTCAGATAGGGAAGTCACTGATTTGTCAACCGACAGCCAAATAACATAGTCATTTACAACGGGGAATACGTGCGCATGTTTAGCTAAGGACGATCGTACATAAATACCAATACCCCCCGATATGCGTTTATACGAGGTAAGGTTGGTTCTAGGATGAGAAAAGAATATATAATCATCAATATCTAGTATATCATTACAGTCAGTATGGGTTTCAGAAACACAAAATATATCGTACGATTTTACAAGTTCTACGAATTCAGGATAAAAGAGTCTGTTTTTTAGACCACTTACATTAACACTACCACATTACCACAGACCATTGAATATAAGGTTTTTTCCTCCTGCTACCCACAGACACTTGTGACATCACATTAAACAATCAAAGTTGTCAATGTATGGTCACGTATCTTACATTGTGTTATTACAGTGACAGCTGTTTGTCTCGGTAACGTCAGATTACTATCACAGAAGTGTTCTATTACTTTTAACACCTTTCATAAACAACCGAGGTTCGAAAAGTCGCGAGTAAGCAAAATATATTCGCAGATACAGTAGTTTATAAAGATATCAAACTTTGGTTCTTGTAAAATGCGTTTTGAACAATAATTATTATCTTTTATCTTGAGTTAATACGTAAGCCAAATACCCTTGTTTTATGTGTATTTCTTATGTATTGTTTTCTGCTTAATTTCAAGAAAAAAATAATGATATCAACTTTAGTAAGAACTATTTACATGCCACATTTAAATTCCTGATTTCTTTCAATTGTCATTAAAGGATGTCAACTGTTTCAACAACCATTCTAGAGATGAAACGGAACGGCGAAAATCATTAAATGCATCTTTGATGTCTGTCTTATCTTTGAATACAATAAGTACATCTTACAAAACATGTTAAGCAATGTCGGTGTTTTTATCAAGGTCGATAATTAAATACATGTACTAGACGCCTTTGAAGATTTTTTGCATCGATGTCGAAGACAAACAACGTTATGACTATCATCGCTGACACTTATTGGACGGTATAACACATTCGGTATTAGAACCATAGACCTAGTCTGATTCAAAATATCCTGTTGCATTCTTGAAACAATTTCAATCAGAAACAAATTTATTGGTGACATATATTGCTTTGCAAAAGCCTTAAAAGGTATGTTTGCAATTACTGTTAATTTTCGATATATGTTTGTCGTCGTACACTTTATTATTTCAAGATTTCAGCGAGCAAAATACAGTATTCGGGTCCTGACTATTTAGAAATCATCATAACTCTTGTCTTAAAGTTATGTAATTTTTTGTATTGACTTGTATAATCTTGGTCAAAGACATTTAGTAGCTCGTCATACTACTTAACTTGCAATTAAATCTTCAAATGTTGATGAGTTGAATACTTAAAGTTATTTCATTAGTCGTATTCTTTAGTAGAAAATGGGTTATTTTTATGGGTTACTTGAACACAAAACAGTTTTCATTGTCATTTTAAATGTATTATATCATTTGCCAACTTTCGAACAGGTCTATTTAAAAAGTCACGAAATTGTTAAAGTAGAAGTTATTGGTTAGAGGCATGATGTTCTGACACGATTTAATTACTAAAATTCATCATTTTGGTCTATCAAAATACTCGGAATATATCATGCTTCATATTGCTTGTTTTAAATGTCACAAATGTTATGCATTGATAGTTTTCTGAAAAACGTGATGATAATGCTATTTTAACAAAATCATAAAATATATTTTGTAAAACCTAAAACGAGAGTATAGAACACATTATGGGTATTCTGACAAATATCAAATTTTCTATCGTGTTATACAACACTATACCGAGTTATGTATTTGGATAAGCCCTTGTCATGTAATCGTGTTTTCAACCAGATAAGCAACATTGAATTAATTAAGAGTTGACATTTCAGTTCTATCTTTATTTTGTGCAATTCAAGCTTTTCTTTTGACATCAGAGTTTCTCGTTAAACAAGTTTTTTTCTTTCCTGGTTTTAGATATTACTTTTAAAATTTAGATTTTTTTATAGAATATCACCATCAGGAAAGGAAATTTGTATGGAATTGGAATAATGTTATTATCTTGATAATAAGATTCATAAATTACCAGCAAAACAAATGTAAATGTTTTTTCTACTCGATACGATTTTTAAAGCAATGCGTACCAAACATACTTCCCAAGATAAAGTAAAACTTAGTTTATCATGGCATCGAAAGAATACTTCCAACATCAGATATGGAATAATAATAAAAGGTGTAAGCAAAAATGTATATGAAACAGCATTATGCAAAACCTAACCGAGATAAAAATATTTTTCAACTGTTGCTATAAAAGGGACACCACAAGCTAATATCAAGAACAAACGTTTAAGGGTGTTATAAGAAATTCAACATGATCAACAAAATCATTAACATTCAATAACTTATATAACTCAACTCAACAACACACTTTTCCAAAAGCTTTTTCTTAAAAGCTCGTTTTCTGATTATTTATTTCGCAGCACTCTTGTCTGAGATCGTGGAGTAGAAATTGACAGCTCCTTACAAAAAGTTTGATGCCAGTCTGCGTTATCACTAAAATAAGGATGGGAACAGAATATATAGTAACGTAATCTTGGGAATATAAACAGACACTTGTTCTTCGTCAAATTCTTATAGCGGCCAAAATAAGGACAAATCCACATACTGTGTCAAATAAGTAATACATTGTACATTTTGTTGTCGAAAATGTCCACATTTTCCCTTGAGTTGTAACCATTAAAACTAAATCATCTCAATAAATTACTTTTGAACGTGACCTAGATTTTTTTAATTGGGTTTAACGTCGTGTGATGTTTAGAATTTACACTAAAAATTACACGATATGATTTTTTCAGGTAATGAATTTTTTTTTTATTTATGCGCGAAAGGATGTCATTTACCTATTTTTCTGAAAAGGTAAATCGATGAAAATCAAGTGTTTGTTTACCATATGATTTGTCGTTGTACGTAATTATACAGCTTGATTGAATCAAAGCGCCAAAGGCACTGGAGATGTTCGACATAGAAAAACATGTTGTGCTTCGGTCACTTAATGTTTTAATAAATGTGAGAATATATGAAGAATAAATATTCGTTTCTTAAAACATAGACTGCAGAGCTTTCGTTGTATGAAATGTATCTTCAAAATGGTGCCATTTGTACTTGTAAACTATACTTGAAAATCCAATTTTAATTCGATTATCAAAAATACCGATATCCCAATGTTCAGGTAAATCTAATTTAGAAATTGATTACAATGCATACTCCTATAATTTCTCCGGTATAATAACCATAGGGTAGTACAGGGAAATACAATTGAATGTTCATACAAATTAATTGTATATGTTACTAATATGTATACATGTATATGGATAAGTATTCCTGTAGTTATAAGCCATTTTTTACAATTTAATCATCATGATTTATCTGTTAAAAAAAGAAAAAACAAACATACAACGGATTTATATTCATGTATACGCCGCACTACTTCCTGCGCGTTGTTGTTGTGCGACATGAGTTAAGCGTCTGAGCCAAGATATGTTTTATCGTCTACGTATAGAATGAGAGATTAATGCGTCACGCCCTTTCAAATTGGGGTTCACCACAGGGAATCTTCACTGTCGTATATATTTTCAGTGTTTGGTTAAATGTAATTATTACAATTTAATTATTAAAACCTTTCTCAGTCATACACATGCTTAAAGATTTGAGTTCCTTCATGTACCTCAAAAAATAGAATTTGTAGTAAAGTTTGCTATACTGATTTCTCATAATTGGCGTATAAAGTTGTTCTTCGAACAATTAATGAAAACTCTGTATATCATAGGTTTGAAGAGTTGAGCCCCGTCGTTTACCTCAAAAAAGTAGAATCCGTAGTAAGGTTGCTACACCGATTTCTCAAATTGGCGTATATAGTTGTTCGACAAGCGGACAACTAAAAACTACATAATATACCAAGTCAAACGCTAAAGAAACAAACTTAAAGGTATTGTTTATCCCCCAGAAGAATTATTATACATGTAGTAGTGAATTTCAGACAAACAAAGAAATTATTTTTGGGGACTTAGGAGAAAATAAGTTTCTCATTGTCACACAATTATATAATAATTACTTACCTAGTTCACAGGGTAAGTTGAAAGATGTGTTTTGTTGTTTTCTAATTTATTGTTTTGTTCATTTTCAGAGAAGTTACCGAATTGGTTGTGAGCATCATCCAGGCACGTGACCTTACAGCCAATCAATATACGGGCACTTTAGATTCCTACATCCGGGGAGTTATTTTACCAGAATCTGATTCAAAATTTCAGACCAAGGTAAGTGCGCATATTCGTAGTCGATATTTTAGATACAAATGTATATGTTTTTGACAAATGATACTAATAATTATCCGGGAGACAAAGGCTCTAATTTCTTCTTAATAAGAGGGTTGTAGGCACGTATCTTGAGTTTTAATGGTATCTGGTTAACGTCGGCATTTAATTGACTCTTGAAAATGCTGAATATTTAAAAGTTGTCATTCTGAATTTCACCTTCCTTGTACCGAATTTCACCGAAATGCTCAAAGCTTAAAAGAAATTTTAAAAAGTTAGCAGAAAAGTTTTTATATTGTATAAAATGCGCGTTCATTACGTTCATGCTCACTGATCAATTTTCACAGGCACTTTAACATTGATAGCCAATCTATCATTTTTGCATCATGCCCATTTTCAAGGAAGTCGATATCATTGTGTAATAAAACATAAATTCATTTGCGACTTATTGCTTTCGAAATAGCGAGGTTTTTAAAATAAATTAATGAACACACCGAAAGAGTATTTTATAGGCAATCTCAGCAATATAGATTCTAATTCGGTTCCTGTTACAAAGAAGTTTGAAAAAGAGTGCAATGTACAATGTGCATTTCATTAAAAAATAATAAAAATGAACGAAACTTCCATGTGCGTGAAATTGTCCGACGTTTAGTGGGTACTTATCCAATATGAACATTTGAATAAAATCGTGTACCTACTATGTGTTATTGATCGAAGCTTACCTACAAGTCACTAAAAGATTAACTCTATTTCATTTCCCATTTCGAGAATTTTGCATCGGTTGGACTTGTTTTGCGAAACAGCCGATAGAGGCTGGTTATAAAATCTTGTACGGGGGATACCTTAGTGTAAAGAGATAAAATAGTGCGTAATGCAATATGCAGTAGATATATTGATATACGAGTTATATAACAAAACCATTCCCAGTACACTTGGTTTCTAGAGGCTACTTGAATGACATGCGTCGATATTTTTCTGAGAGGTCACCGGTCGTGTGATTGACTAGCTGCAACGTTTGTTCGAATGAAGTAATTCGTCTATACAAAAAATAAATTTCAATAGACTTTCATTGATTGATATAGAATGACGAGCAACTGTGCTTATTTTATTTTGTTTATTTTACAGGTTCAACGTAACACAACAGATCCAATATATAAAGAAAGATTCTTATTTAACTTTGAACCTGAAGTGTTAGACGATAAAATATTACAATTTCAGTTGTTTGCTATTGATAAATATCAACGTCATAAAGTAGTTGGCGAGACTGAGTTACGAATTGGAGATATTGATCTCAGGGCTCCCATCAAAATGTGGCTTAATCTCAGAGATATTGACGATGTTAGTATTTTGCTAGCAATTATTTCATAATGAATCAGTAACTACGGTTGATCATAATGATATTTTGTTTGTTTGTTGGGTTTAACGCCGTAGCAACACATTTTATAGGTCATATAACGGCGGTCAGTCAACCTACTCACTCCTCCTGAAAAGGCTAAATCTCTTGATTTAGCTGTTAACCATTAAACTACTAAGCGCATACTTTCGTCAGTGATTGACTACATAATTAAAAATGATTGGTAAGAGGGAGAATGGCCGTAGAAATAATTTCATGACTAATCTCCACGAAAGTATGCCCCGCCCGGGAATCAAACCCACGACCCCTCGATCAGTAGACTTGCGTGCTACCAACTAAGCTAGCCGGGCAGCTTTTTATATTTTGTTCACATTATCGTATTATATTGTCCTATTTTATTAACCTGCCCTATACATACATTAACGAGAGGTTAATCAGTGCTATTTATAGCTTAGCCGATCGAGCAGAACTTATATGACGTAGGCGATGGAATTCCGCTATACATCTGTATCGGTGACATGGATTTATTTGATTGTTATGTGCGTCTGTCAATGTGGCACAGTAGATGCGAGTTGCCCTCCGGTACCAGAGATACGTGGTTCGAATCTCATTAGAACCACTATTTTTTTTTACCATTCAAAATAGTAGTTTACACATTTTCAAAATTTCAATAGATCTCTGTTTTGTACACAATCGTTTATAATACTACACAATATACATGCAGAGTTTGTCGCGTTGTGAAGTGTGAAGGTGTACGTACTCAGTCCGTCTACTGAATAGGCATGAGTGAAGACTCCATAGTTGGAGCACTTGGCTCTAATGCCAAGCGCATTGTCCTCAATAATATGAAAAGAGACAATGGAAAAAATATATCAAAGAGAGAAAATTTATTAATTGATATTAAAAAAATAAACAATACTAAAACCCACATTCAGTAGGATTCGAACTCACAGCTAAAAAAATAATCAGTTATATCGAGAATGTTTGTGTTGCGACTTTACCGATTATACTACGACGGCATATTGCAATTCGATTCAAATTGTTATACTTAGCTCTGATAACTGTCGATCTGTGCGCATTAGAGCATATCGAGGGAATACTCCGGCTTTAAATAGTATCTCATTATGACGTGTATGCATGCAGACCGGGCAGGTTAATAAAATTGGACAATACGTGTATGATACATATCTGTCATGTGTTTTGTTTTGTAAATCATATATATGAAAGAAATAAAGTTTATATACGCTGATGTATCTCATGAAATGTCCACCTGGTGTGTCTCAATGGATTGTGAATGCGCCACTTTTTATACATAGACCTAATTATTGATATTGATATTGATAAAATAGCTTCACACTCACTTAAAATTACGTTCAAGAGTCATCATCTTCTTAAAATTTTTGTACACGCTTGGAAGAGCTACTTCATTTATTGACAAGCATATTTTACATTTTTTCATAGAAGCCAACAGAGTTTGGAGATATAATGTTTTCACTGAGTTATCTACCAACAGCTGAACGTTTAACTATAGTTGTGGTAAAAGCTAGAAACTTAAGATGGACAGAAAATAAAGACTCTGGAGGTAATGTAACTTCCTTTTATCATTAACTTATATATTGAAAATATATATGTCTCCCTATCAGAAAAACGTACAACTAAGTGTATAGAAAAAGGTAGATAATTTTTCCAGCAAAATAGTGATTTAAACCAATTAGTAACACCATTGTTTTATGTTTTAGCATACTAACATGTATTTAAACATGCTTGATAGACACTATGCTTATTTATTCCGGATCTTTTTTTATCGATCTTTTTGTAGAGATACCATTTAACAATCTGACCATGATAATTTGAAAATTATAGTTTTGTTTGTTTGAAATCATATTACGAGCTAAACGAGTACTTCGATATGTAATAGTCCCAATAGGACAACGCTCACGGTCCTTACAACCTGATACAACATGCATACACGTATTGTGCATTTGGTTGGTGTGCCATTTGGTGTAAGTCACGCTCCTTGACTGTTAACTACATAACAGATCGTCATTATGGAGTTAGTAAAGATGAAAACTGTTGTTTTGTCAAACACCGAATTTTAATTCAATGTGTACATCCATACAAGGCCTACATATACACTTACCAGAAACAGATAATACTTGTTTAATTGTTGAAACGATCGATATTGTGGCTTGTTTGTTGAGACTTGGTGCGTCGTATCTTGGAAGCATCGACAAGCTTGATAGATAATGTTGTAAGAATAGCAACACCTACAGCAACATAATCAATATAGTCTACTCTAATCACAATCTAGATGTTCAGTTTTGTTGTTAACCTATTCTATGTACAAGACAAGAATCATTTCATGGTCAGATAACACTAATTTGTTTGGATTTATGCCACTTGGCCGTCTAGCTGTCATTAACTTCCCGATCGGTTTTAGTGTTTGCTACAATAATATTGTCATGTCAGGCATTACATAGAATCATATGTACTCGTAGCTATATATTTTAATAAATGTTATTTCTTTTAAAAGTAGTGATTAAACTTTCTCTAGCACTAAGCGTCCGATTCCTTAGCTATTTGTGATCAGAAGTTATAGGCCTACAGTAAAATTATCATGTGAATGAAAGCGAGTATTTTTCACAGTCTGTGTTTAAAGTTATTTTCAAATCAACGAATCACCTCCATAAATTTTGTCTTAATTTGAATTTGCACTGCCCGTGAAATGCGGGTTGTTTGTACACTGTGGGTAGTCTTCGTAAACAAATTAGCCAGAGCACTTTTAACATATTTAACTTAACTGTAATTGTTTTCTAAAGAAGAGTGTAAAGTCTGTTTGGTTGCAGACCTTTTTTTGTTTGTTTAGTGCAACACTGTGCTTTTGTAGAAAACTCAAACAATCAAGCAGTCAATGTCTATTCTTTCGGTTTAAATAATCTCTTTGAAAATTCGGTCATTTTCGTAAATTTCAGATCCCTTTGTGAAGGTGTATTTATTACAAAATGGTAAGAAAGTCAATAAAAAGAAGACAACTGTAAAGAGAGGAGAACAAAGTCCTATATTCAATGAAGCTATGATATTTTCTGTACCTGCCACGGCACTTCCGGTATGTTATATTATTCACTTTGACATGTGTTTTTGCTGTTTAAACTTAAACATTGTCAACACTTAGGTAAAATATGAGAACTCAACACTCAGCGCCTAATATTGATTCCCATGTGGTAATTTCAAGTATCATTTATAAAATTGTAAATTACAACTGTACAAATGTATTGTTGTCGAAAAGCACAATGTCATCATGTATATTAACCCATCCGGTTAGCTCGGTAAGTTAGCATGTCTAACGACGAATCTAGATTTTGTTGGTTCGATTCTACCTACATACCGTCGTGGGGAGTGGTCATAAACAACAGCCTACCGTCATCCGTCCACCAACTAGTTCACATACTTTATCTAATCTTACCGAGCAATAATCACATTTGTTGTCACGGTTTCTATGACATACCGAGCTTAACAACAATTGTCAAGCAGTGCAATTATGTCAAATACTTTAGTCATGTTCCTCGACACATGTCTTTCAGACACGTTTAATTGAATTTTATTAGTTACAGTACATGTGAACTCAAATGCTAGGTTTTATTACCATTTTACTGACAACTCTGTGTAATTTGACTTGACAATCATATGTCATAAAACACTGACTTGTGTTACGCAACAAATAATTGATAAAACTTGTTCACCCACGTTGTTAATGAGAGAAGCAACTTGCGAATGAAACGTGAGAGATGATAGATATTTACTTGGTAAAAACCACAGATGATACTTTTGTTACATTATGAATTTTGAGATAAAGTAACGGGAACCTTTTGTAATTAGGAAACCAATACACTGTAGACTGTACATGGAAGGCGTTTTTCTCCGATAACTGCAGTTGTTTTAGTGATTTTAGAAAAAATAAAGATTAAAACAACATGTTTGTATAAACCTGTGTATTGGAATTGTTTTGGTAAGAAACTGGCCGCTAATTGAACTTATGGTAAAAACTAGCATTATCAGAGTTTTTACCCTTGTTCTGCCATCATAACATAGGAAAATATGAAATGTGGGACGGACTAACTTAAAATGCTCACGATTAGCACAATACGAAACCTTCGAAGAACATACAAATGCATAGCGCCCTCTTGAATTGGAACTATATCGGTTGACCAATATTTTACCAATACCAACACGCAACTTCAGGATCAAAGTAAACGATCAAATACTCTATTTTTACATTTCAGACTGTTCAACTTAGAATTACGGTCGCAGAACTCCTTCCTGATAATCGGACGCCATCTTTGGGTCACGTGATAGTGGGTGCTAACACTTCTGGTACAGAATTATCGCATTGGAACCAAATGATGACGTCATTAAGGAAACCAGTTGCTATGTGGCATTATCTAAGAAAATGAACATTTTTCTATTAGACCTATCTAATTACATTTCTTTCCATAAGATATAACTAACAGACCCATTGTTAAAATCATTTTCACGTAAAATTACTAGTAAGATCAATCTAATTTGTAACAAGGTGTTCCTATAAAATTTACTCCAGACAAAACTGCATTTAGTGCAATTGTTGCAACATTGTACATGTGTACCCTCTTACAAACATTTATTGAAACCGTTTGTTTGTTCTAAACTTACACGATATCAAAATATGATAAAAGGCTATTAAATTAATGAAATTAATTAAAATTTAATAGCAATTAGTTTTGAATAGCAATTTATAGTTAATATCAAGAACGTCACACACCATCCGATAGCATTGTCTATGCCGTTTAATTTAGTGATCTTAGTAACTTTGTAAGCAATGACGCCATTTGCTGTTTAACTATAAAGTTTTGATCATTTCACACAAATAGTGCTCGGTAATTTAGGGTAAATCTGTGTGACTGCATAAGTCTTTCAAGAACAAACTGTATACCAAGTGCAATTGGCGATTCTGTCTTGCATTTAAATTTCCCAGAAAAGCTCTCAATACTTGCTGTTTCTGAAGCTCAATAACATTAGTCTGCTATGCAGGCGTAATATCATTCTTATTACTTTACCAAAGAGCTTGTGGGTGTAGATTTGATTATTAAAATTCACATCATTTTTCACCATATTTATATCTTGATTTCAGTATATTTTTGTCTTTTACTTACACTAATGCATAAATAATCTTTCATGTAAGTTTGTGCATGACCTGATTTATCATATATACTGGCTATGTTCTATTGATTTAAGTTGATATATTTTAATCCTAGTTAACACTCTACAACCTTTCGGGCCGCCGGCTATGCTGTTATTATTTTAAACGTAAAAGTGATGTCGTTAGTCAGGGATTCTATATAACAGGAATTTGTAACGAAGTGCTTTTTTAATTTTCTCGGTCGTCACTGTCTAAAACTGGCTGATGCAGGCTGTACAAACTGTTCCAGAGTTTAAAAACTTGATTTATGTTTTTGTACATGCAACTTGTGAACGTTTCTGAAGTTTTTTACAAAACATTGTTGCAATTATGACCGAAAATATGACTTTAGGTGATGTAATGTAAAATGGGGCTAAAAATGGCAGAACGACGGGAAAATGCATTATTTTGTGAAACAGTCTGTTAGCGTTATTTACCTCAAAATCATCTAGAAACACATTTTCCCTAACATTAATGTCAATTTGAATGGTACTGGTACAAACTTTCATGTGAGTATCTTTATTTAAACTTGTTATACTTGTTTTCCGTATTTGCCGAAATAATAGCGACGGCAGAGAATTTGATGAAAATCTATTACATTTACTTATCGTTACAAATCCCTGTTATATAGAATCCCTGCGTTAATTAAGACCCTTTCACATCCTAAGTATTACGTTATCAAGTCAAAGTTAATGAAGAAATGCTTTAAGTGCACTCTGGAGCATCAATGCATTTGGTGACTGTACAATATGTTTGAGGATGCAAATGTGTAGGTAAAACCGATAAGAAATTAATAAAAATGATAATACGGTTTACGATTATTTATATTATTAATAAAAGCTTTAGAGTTAAATAAGATAATTGTTGGCCTGGTCTTGAAACTTTCTGAGATTGCAGCAATGGCTAAATATTGTAACAAAATATGTTAGACTAACAGGGTTTCATTGTTAAAGTCACAAATTACTGCCGATATCAATTAAGAGAACATATTCATCTATTTCCTCATTCCTATGGTTTCTTAATCCTGCGGAATGTATTTATTTATCTTTATGGAAGTGTTTTATAGTCGCAGGAAAATGAATTATACACTTGTATGGATTCTGGTGACTTTTTCATGGCTTTTCTTAAGACCTGTCTTCGAAATAGTTATTTTTGTAACAATAGACTAAGCTAAAAGGCATTAATTGTGCATATATGTCAGTGCCATTTTTATCTTACTGGATCAATATTTCCAGAAGTTCAGTCGTTTATTTTAAGTATGCCTAGCATTGCTTTTACTGAAATAAACATTGCTTTAATCACGTGAAATTTTGCTACCTGCGCAGGAACTTTAAGCCGTTTTTCAACAAAGCTCGTTTTAGGGACCACGTGTGCCCAGTTCAAATGTATTTGTATTCAAATTGGGTTTGCTCATATTTAAATGGTCTAACTTTATTTGTCTGATAAATTGCTCTTCCTTGAACAATTTATGATCTGTTACATGCTCACTGCTGTTGGTATTATTCCTTAGTATGTATGTATATCTCATGACAGCATGACTGTTTAAGGGCAATACTATAAAATGTCTGCACATGTCATCGTAGTACATCTTTTACTTTTAAAATGCTTACCAATAATTAGACAGCGTTATACTCACGAGTATTAACATGACGTATTCTATATTCTAATAGTAAACAAATACATAGCTGTTTCAATTAACAACCTCGGTTATACAACTAAACAGTCAAATTATTTATTTTTCTATGTTAGAAACTTAGAATCAAAATAATATTAATCTTTTCTATAATTCGTCGTAGAATAAAACATTGACACTTTTTGACGAGATTGAAAAATACATTGTACTAATGCACTCATTATTTAATTTCATCAAGCTCGTGCCTAAATTTTATTCTACATCAAAATGTAGACAACTTTTTGTTATTGCTTAAATAAAGTGTTTCAAGACAATAAAATTCAAAAATTATAAATGTGATAGTTGTAATGTTAATGATCAGTGTACTGGTAGTTATGTTTGTTTTGTGTTATGTTTGTTGATTACTATATTTTATGTTGTTGTTGTTTTTATCCCTAAGATATGGTAGCTTATTAGTGCGTTATCAACAAGTGCGTTGTCAAAAACCATAAAGCCTACAGTTTATAAATTTGGATTGTACACTCACCTGAAGGCCCTCTATAAGGATTGTTCAAACTATGCCCTTGAGGTCTAAATTGGCATAGCCTCAGAGATCACAAATTTACATAGCAATACACGTATATGTAAAAAGTCTTCTTGAAAACTGTAAGGCATTTTTATACTTGGAATGTGGTATCAGCACAAAGTCGTATACAAAGAATGTTCAAAGTATAACCTTGGGATTAAACTATCCCCACCTCAAGGGTCACACTTTTCATACAGCAGAATATAAAAGTGGTTACATGTAAAAATTTTGTGTCAGATGCGAAACTTTCATTGAGCGGTTCAGGTTCCTCGGGTCCCCTTTCTTTATTGTTTGTTTATAAACTACACTTAACAAAAGTTCTAACCGATCACTTTTAAAATTTTCATTATTTTATAACGGGCCAATGGATCCTTATTAAATTTTGCAGAGGTGATTTTTGGGTCATTTACTACCCATTTAAGGAAAGAAAATAAGTTGATATGGTCCGATGCACTCAAGTGGAACACAGGGTGTGATTTACACTTCTTGGCACGAAATGTTCGTGCAGAGCGTGGCGAGTAATAAATTTCACTTTGCATAAATCTTTGTTAACTTTATAAGTGAAAAAACATAAAACATTGCATCGGACCATATCAACTTATTTTCTTTCCAAAAATCGGTAGAAAATGACTCAAAAACCACCTCTGCAAACTTTAATAAGGATCAATAGGCCCGTCATAAAATAATCAAAATTTGAAAAGTGATCGGTTAGATCTTTTGTGAAGTGTATATCATTTCGTAGGTATTCCAAAATAACATGTCTAAACTGGTGAACTTTAATTTCATGTTTTTAGATATAAAAATGTTTATGTTGTGTTTTAAGTCTTTAAAAATAGATGTTTACAATATTTTATTATATTTTTTTCATCATATCAACGTGTAAAAAATATAAATTGTTTTAATTTTTCATTGACATAAGTTTATACACTATCAATATATTATATACATATATATGATGATTTATGAAAATTAAAAGTGTATAAGTGGATGAGATATAGCAGTTTGTTGTTTATTTCAAATATTTACATATTTCTTGGTCTTGACACAGTGGTATAGCTTTGAATTTAGAGGTCCCGGGTTTAATTCTTGGTCACAACTGGTCATCTCTTCAATGAAAATTGCATACATAATAGTATTATTTATATTTTCACGATTGTGACTGTGTTAATCATTAATTTGACATCAAGAAGTCCAATGTTAACTCAAGCAGTTACACTCTCTTTCCTTATGACAAATAATGTCACATAACTGTTTGGTGACTTATCTTGCTTGTTTTGTTATACGAACTTGTTAAACTTTAATAAGATAACTAGGTTCTTTGACAGACACTTGTAATACTATCTTGCAGCTCTTATAGTGCGTACAAAAAAACAAAACGTGTTTTGGTAAACATTAAAAATGAGACAATTCATTTCAGGGGTAGGCAGTAGTGAAAATGAAATTGGTGTAATTCATTTTAACAAAATTAGCATGGTTGATAAACCACCACCGCTAGGTAAATCATGTTTGTTATGGTAGAACGCTTTTCATTACACCAACAACTAAGACACAAGTAAAACATATCACAATTGTTTATTTTAAAGCCATCCTGCACATCCCTCGTCGTGGGTTAGTTCATTGTATTGTTATTATAAACAGTGTTTTGTTTTTTTGTACGCACTATAGTAAAGTTTGCTTACGTATCATACATTATGTTGCATTCGGAACTACCTCGGCGATCTCTTCTACGCAGATAAACCTCGGGTATCATAAGGTGCAAAAGTAGACCTAACATGGATTCCGTAGAAATCTTGAATTTGATGGAATTTGGTTTCTGTGGTAATTTAGTCAGAACTACACAGAAATACGACGTGTGAGACATTGTACTGATGAAATGTTTTGATAAAGCGTGTAACAATGTTTATTACGTGTTGTACATATAAATGACAGGTGGTCGTAATTCAATGTATTATGTAGACATTCCATGGCCATTTGCTCTGATTAAGACTTCTGAAAGATGTTTTGTAACTAACTAGTAGATTAACAGTCACATTGTTAGATAATATTGACTTGACACGTCCATGTATAAACAATAATAGAACTACTTGCCAGCGTGTTAATCGCCGGGCCTTACAACCTGGTTGTATTCCTACTACATCTGATTTCCGAGGTATATCTTCGTAGATGATCGCCAATGTTGTTCCGAATGATTATGATGTTTATATTAGCAGGTTTTGATTACGTCAGACTATAGTAGTCTTCAATCGCACTTCACATAAGTAGTCTACAAGTATTAGCATTTCCAAAAGTGCTTGAAATCGCCGTTTAGTAATGTATGGCATCTTCTTCTTAAAACATTCAAGCAATATGTGTCAGCGTTTTAGACCTCCTATGGCTATTCATTATAGAATGCCCGGAATTATGCCATAATCACCTATTGGTGTGCCCTGTTAAAGATAATGTGAAACATTTAGGCGCGTTTGATTCATTGTGCAAAACCTTCCGGGAAAATAAAAATACATCGAATGAACAAGCGCTGTCCTGGACATTTTCAAACTGTGCACGTCATCATGTGACCTTAAATGCACCATTTTAATTGGCTTAAGGCAACAGGTGTCGGCTACATGATTATTGTATATATCGCCGTTCAGGAACGGCGATAATTATTTTAAACACTTCTCTCCAAACACACGTACCTTCGAAATATAGGGAGTAAGCAAAATATATTTTCAGGCACAGTAGTTTATAAAGATCACAAAATTAGATTCTTGTAATAAGCTTTTTTATTTAGGAAATGTTATCTTTTTCCTGAATACAAACGAGATACGCACACAGTTGTCTGGTGTGTATCTTTTGTATTTACTTTCATGTAATTCATAAATGGTTTCAATAAAATATGTAATGATATCAACTGATGTCTCCAAAATAAAGATAATCAACACCTCCCGGAAAACTAAGATCAAAACATTCAAATAGTGTATAAAACAATGACAAACAGAATAAGATCAAAGAATAGCTCTTCTTAGATCGTATGAGAGTTAGGATTCTATTATACGTGTGAGATCAAGAACAACAGATATCATCTAGCCTAAATGTTATTTGTAACAGCTGGTGTTAACAAATGCTCGTAAATTATTATAGACTTCGCACTATTAACAGAGACATGGTACTCTGACGATAAACAACACCAATTTGAATGTTCCGATCTCAATCAAAATGGGTATAAAATATGTGTATCAAATCGCAAAAATAGAGTTGGCGGTGGTGTTGCACTAGCATGTCGGAATAGTATAAAGACGCGCAAAATCTCACACGGTGTATCACGAAGTTTCGAGTATGGTTTATGGCAGCTCAGTTTTAAAAGTATAACAATACAGGTCTCCGTCAATGACTACAACCAACCAATTTGTGACAGATTTTTGTCAATACTTGGATGATATACCAAATTATTCCAATCTTATACTAAAGGTGATTTTAATCTTCATATTCAGGATAGCACCAATGCAGTTGTGGAATTTAACAAATCACTGTATGCTCTTGGTTTAGTACAAATCATATTCGTGGACATAGTCTAGATTCAGTGATCACTGATGAGGAAAGTGGCATTGACATTGTGTCATGTGAACCAGTACCCGTTATTTCTGACCACTGCTGTTAAGGTCATCATTAAAGTTAAGAAGGACAACATTGTTAGCCGGTCTGTAACTTTTAGGAATTTTAAGGACATGGATAAAATTCAATTTTCTGAGGACCTAGCAGACTTATACTTTAATGCTGAATCAGTGGATCAATATGTTGAACAATTTGAAGATGAAATTGAAAGACTTCTTAAAATTCATGCTCCTATGAAATAAATGATGCAAGTTAATCATGTTAATAGTGCGCAAAAACCTTAGTTCAATGAAACTTATCACTAAAACGAGAGCTGCGGACAACTGAAAAATTGTGGGAAGATATCACAAACTACATGACTTTGAACGGTGTAAGACAACTTTGGATAATTACCACTATGCTCTAAAACATTAGAAACAATTTAAATACAGCCAAAATGTTCTTGAGTGCAAAGGTGACTCCAAAAAACTTTACTAATTCATGGAAGATTTAACCGGAAGTAGATCTGAAAATCCATTACCAACAGTGAATGACGAAAGTAGTATTGCTGATAAATTTGCTGATCATTTTATGGACAAGATAGCGAGAATTAGTGACAGTCTGAAGAACTTTGAAAATTACAATCCATTAGTGAAAGATGCACCAAAATTTGAAAAATTCAAAGAATTATCAGAAGAAGAAATTGGAAAACTTGTCAACCAATTACAAACCAAGTCTTCGAAACTCGACATTTTACCAACCAAAGTACACAAGTCTTTTATGAATGAATTGTTGCCTTCAATTACTAAGCTTGTAAACAAACTATTGTCTGAAGGGTTGTTTTTTTCGACAAAGTGGAAACAGGCAATAGTGAGACCACTTTTTAAAAAGTCTGGTTTTGAACTGAGTTTCGCCAACTATCGACCAGTGAGCAATCTATCCTTCCTTTCCAAACTGATTGAAAAGTCAGCACTTTATAGACTCAATGAGCATGTGAATGACAACAACCTGCTCCCAAAGAATCAATCTGCTTACCGACAATATCACTTTTGTGAGTCAGCTTGAATCCTACTTGTAAATGACTTACTTGGTGCCATGGAACATAAAGAGGTTACAGCAATGATAGCAATAGATCTCAGTGCTGCTTTCGACACTGTTCGACAATGCAATCCTCAATGGTATTACTCAGAGTGAATTAGATAAATTGCAACGCGTCCAGAATATGTGTGCTAAGTTAGTACTTGGTCGTAACAGACGTGACAGCTCTAAACAGGCATTGTTTGATTTACATTGGCTGCCTGTAAAACAAAGAATTGAGTTAAAACTATTGACATATATGTATAACTGCTCAGTTGGAAACACTCCTGGGTATCTGATGGAACTCCTGTCCACTAAAACTTCCACACGAACACTAAGGAACTCAGCATCGTTAGTAGGGTGCTATGTGGTTCCTCATAACAGTAGAAAAATATTTAATGATTGAGGGTTTTAAACAGCAGGTCCACAGCTTTGAAATGATCTACCTCTCGGGTTCAGACAATGTAATTATATTGATGTTTTCAAAAAAAGACTAAAAACCCATTTATTTCAAAGATATTTTCAATAGTTAATCACGTATACATTGTAACTATGTTTAATAAGTGTTGTAAATGTAAAACACCATTGAATATGTTTCTTTAAAGTATAAGCATTTAATGGTTTATCAATTGTTGAAATTGAAAAAAAAATTAAGTGGGTGGGGTAACTAATTATATCAAACTATCCATAAATTCCCAATAATTTTGATATATTTTTAAGTGATGCATTAAGTGTATAGATGTGACAGTGAAAATATAAAAAAACTCAAACAAATAAGACATTTAGAAAGAAATGAAAACATTTATCCTAACCTTGAAATTGCCAATGTCCGAACACATAATTAAAGTTCTTTTTTCATAATTCCAAATGATGTTATAGAATGTCCATATAACATTTTACAATGTCTTAGAGTGAATCAGACAAAAAGTATTTCCAAAATGTAAATTTGATAATTCATCACCACGCATGATTACAGGATTTTATTTACAATTTTACCACAGGAGCCAGTTTAATTTTTCCTTCTTATCACATACATAGAACATACAATATGAGGGGAAAATTGCACTGGGCTCTTGTGTGTAAACTGTGAATTAAAATGTGTAATGGCTGTGTTGAAATGAATTATCAAATTTACATTTTGGAAATACTTCTTGTGTAATTCACCCTAAAACATTGTAATATGTTACATGGACAACCTATATCAACATTTAGATTTATGAAAAAAGAACTTTAATTATGTGTTTGGACTGACGTTCGGAAGGCTATTTCAAGGTTAGGTTAAATGTTTTCATTTCTTTGTCTTATTTGTTGAGGTTTTTTTTATATTTTCACTGTCACACCTATACACTTAATGCATCACTTACAAAATACATCCAAATTATTTTGGAATTTATGGATATTTTAATATGTTTAGTAACCACACCCACTTCATAGATTTGTTTTCAATTTCAAATCCTGATACACCCTTAAGAAAAGAAAAAAAGTTTCAAGTTTCAAGTTAATGGAATGTTTCAATTCTTAATTTAAATATCTGCGTGAGTTAGTATATAGTATAAGCTGGTCGTTTTTAATTAAGACCAACAAAGTGCCCTTCAGAATTACATTTGGTAAGTGATTTATTGTTTCCATATAAAGTCTCTTTCGTAATATGAAATGAAAATGTGTTTGGTCCTAAAGGAAGGCTAAGCCAATTTCGAAGTGAGCTTAGTTTAGCACAAAATTGAATTATGATTGTCTTTGAATTTTCAGATATGTCTTGATAATGTTCTTTTAATTCGTAAATTAGCAAAAAAATGGCAAAGGAGTTTGAGTAGATTCTACTTCTTGTCTAAATATGTCCACAGAGTCACGTGTGTAGAAACCACATATTTCTATATCTGAATGAATTTACTCACGGCAGTTATTTCATGAAATTAAAATTTCTAGAATCTTAGGTTGACGTAAAGTTTCTCATTGCTTCTCATTTTACATTGTTTTGTTTCTAATTAGCAATTGATCAGAAAAGTCTTGTAAGTCTCAAGACAAGATATAAAAGTGTCAGATACATCTTATTTAGATTTTCAGCTAGACTTCGTATTTACAACAACAAAATGAATCGAAATGCACGTTGCATGAAATGCCTATGTCCACTAATAAGGGCTTAACGTTTGTATTAACAAAGTCAATACTGATAAGTATGTGTCGGGTTCTTCTTCATAAAACGTCCCCAAAGAAATGATAACACAGACGTATGTTACATTGCACACTTCTGTCATACCATCAATTGTGTTAAGTTTCTCTTGACAAACAGTGTGTTAATTAGTAGACTTACTTTGTACATTTAGTTCACACAAATGATGTACATGTATAGGCTACAACGCAATTCTTTATCAAGTGACGTGTCAGTTACATCTCAAATATTTTTTTCTTTCTCCTTTTTCTTCCCATTGAAATAGTGTATTATATAAAGACGTGAAACTATTAAATCTTTAGGAGTCACTTGATTGTTACAAAATTTCACTTTCTTTTATCATACCACCAACTTCAAAACTATTTAAGTAAGAATTTCTTAAAAACGTTTACGCTTTAAGAGATTTGTCAGAGAAACCAGAACAACCCGCAAAGGTAAATGACATCGTAAAACATACGTTAACGTTTAGACAATGTAGAAAGAGACTTGTTACCCGCACTGATAATAACCATTGGCACCAGAGTCCTTAAACTTGTTAAATACGCACACATATACATGTACTTTAATAATAATATTCATCAACGAATGCTATTAAAATCGGTTCCGTATACATTATCGTATACCAGTTACAAAATTCTATAATTTCATTATAAAAAATATAATAATGTAGTGTACATGTATATACACGGGGGACTCTATATAGGGACGTACGAATTATTTTATGATCATAAGTTATGGACTCTAATATTAACCTCTAATTGCACTAAAAGGGGATTTAAACTCTAATAAATGAATGAATATGCAGTGAGGCTATACATTATTTTGACGACTTAAAAAAGCGTTTGGTTTTCATTGCATGTAGATGTACTAAATTATACTTCATAATTAAAGAAAGGCCTGGAGTCAGTAGCTGGTAAGACATCAGGCTGAATTGAAGTGGTAGTAGTCTGCCTTTTTGGACGAGTCAGCATGTCTTCATTGAGTTCTTTCCACCATTTCATTGAATCAAACAGCAGCTACAAGACTCTCCAGGCCCAGTGAAAGATTTTTTTCTGTTGTAGTACGACCAAACATAGTTAAATATTGGAATAAAAAGCCCGAAAATAATAAGAAATGTGGATCATTAAGGTAATTGGCGGAATAAGAAGTCATTTCAAAACATTTGATGATTTATGATCAATGTTTCCATATCTCACAATGTTGTTGAATTGATTTCGATGAATTCTGTTAGGTCATCAATGTAACTTAAATGTCTGCCTTATCTTTGAATGCAATAACTTCATATCACAAAACATGTTATGGAATATTGACAGTTATATAGAGCTATACATCTTCAATAACAAATGTTTCACATCTGTTTTACATTAATCATTCGTTGCATAACACTAAAGAATTAATGTATCTTCCATCAATTGCATTTTGGGAATAATCTTGAGAAATGAAATACTGCAATATAATAATCGTAATATTTCCAATTCGGACGAAATCACAAAATAAAATAGTTCCATAACACTTCCTTTGATCTTTTTAAGATTTATATATCTCACAGAAACTGAATTACATACACTATAAAACATTTCTCTGTAATGAGTAAATATCGTTCTAGATAGTTTCCCCTCTGTTCAATGTTACAGAATTTAAAGGTCACTATCATAATACGAGTTAATTTCAATGCGACGATATTTCTTTATCATTGTTTGAACATTTACTTTAAGTTCGTCATTTCTTTACGATTTAATAAAAATAGGACAACTTATGTATCACACAATTTGAGACTTCTTTCAAGGAAATATTGTCGGAATACTGGACGTGTGATTTTTGTTTTCCAATTATTTTCTAATTGAAAAATCATTACACGACCTTCCCTGTTTTACTAAATACAAAAGCGCTTTAAAATAATGTAAAATGACTTGTAAACGTTTTCTGTTTTTAAATTGATTTAATATATACATTCGTTTTTGTTTAAAAATAACAACTAATGTCAGGCAAAATTACGGATATTGTAACAAAAGTATACATGTGGCCGTTTACATTTTTAGGTTCAGTTAAGTTATTGCAGGAGAATCAAAACTGCAATGTTGTATTTAATGTATTGGTATTCAATTTTTCATTCGTTTATCAAGATAGTGTTCACTTCAATACGGATTATATCATAATGTATTTCTGCGTCGCGAAAATACAAATGACAAAATAATGTGAGGTTTTTTCATAGACTTAATTCTTGCACAAGTATCTATTATCGTTATAATTGGATATAAATGTTGAAATATGAGTTTCTTATGTAAATTTGCTTAGTCAGTAACATGTGGAAAACCTCACAAAACTCATGGGCTTTGTAACAGAGGAGCACATAATTTAACAACAATTCAACGTTTTGCAGACTAAGCTGTTTTGTGAATAATTTTGTCATTAGTACATATATATCCGTTTAGTGAAACAAATATTCTTTCGCTATAAAATGTACTAAAGCTTCCTTTTCGACATAGTCGTGGCATTAGACAAGACGGATTTCATTTTTGCTAACCTGGAATCTGTCTATTAACAGTCTTCGTTTGTAAATCGCGCTTTATCGGAAGCTTTTGGCAAAATACACGCACTGACAATTAATGTTGTTCTCATAAGAATAAATACTTTGAAACTGTGCCATAATATTGTTTCCCCAAAAACTAATGTGTCCAAAATTAAAAGTACAATAACATGCCACTTTTAATAAATTGATTTATAGTCACTACGGTTGTAATAAACACGTGTATAACCGTACAGGTCGTATTCTAGGTCATGCGTGTTATTGTACTTTAAACAATGGACTTGCTCACTAAATAGGACGGACGGACGGACTGACAAACAGGAAGTAGATGAGCAAGGAGCATGAAATCACTTTACACCACATGGGACTATGGGATGAAGCAATATGCAAAGTATCAGGCAGCTGCATGTTATAGTTGCTGAGAAAACTGTGACGGAAATTTTGTCTATAAAGTAACAAAATCAAAAACAATATGTGACAAACAGGAAGTAGATGAGCAAGGAGCATGAAATCGCTTTACACCACATGGGACTATGGGATGAAGCAATATGCAAAGTATTAGGCTGCTGCATGTTATAGTTGCTGAGAAAACTGCGACGAAAATTTTGTAACGGACGGACGGACGGACAAACAGGAAGTAGATGAGCAAGGAGCATGAAATCGCTTTACACCACATGGGACTATGGGATGAAGCAATATGCAAAGTATTAGGCTGCTGCATGTTATAGTGGCTTTGAAAACTGCGACGAAAATTTTGTAACGGACGGACGGACGGACAAACAGGAAGTAGATGAGCAAGGAGCATGAAATCGCTTT
Organism: Mactra quadrangularis; assembly: GCA_025267735.1. NCBI lineage: Eukaryota > Metazoa > Mollusca > Bivalvia > Venerida > Mactridae > Mactra > Mactra quadrangularis. The sequence continues at coordinate 52,178,957 of CM046309.1, read as the reverse complement.
ACACCACATGGGACTATGGGATGAAGCAATATGCAAAGTATTAGGCTGCTGCATGTTATAGTGGCCTTGAAAACTGCGACGAAAATTTTGTAACGGACGGACGGACATACAGGAAGTAGATGAGCAAGGAGCATGAAATCGCTTTACACCACACGGGACTATGGGATGAAGCAATATGCGAAGTATTAGGCTGCTGCATGTTATAGTTGCTGAGAAAACTGCGACGAAAATTTTGTAACGGACGGACGGACTGACAAACAGGAAGTAGATGAGCAAGGAGCATGAAATCGCTTAACACCACATGGGACTATGGGATGAAGCAATATGCGAAGTATTAGGCTGCTGCAAGTTATAGTTGCTGAGAAAACTGCGACGAAAATTTTGTAACGGACGGACGGACAAACAGGAAGTAGATGAGCAAGGAGCATGAAATCGCTTTACACCACATGGGACTATGGGATGAAGCAATATGCGAAGTATAAGGCTGCTGCATGTTATAGTTGCTGAGAAAAATGCGACGAAAATTTTGTAACGGACGGACGGACAAACAGAAAGTAGATGAGCAAGGAGCATTAAATCGCTTTACACCACATGGGACTATGGGATGAAGCAATATGCAAAGTATTAGGCTGCTGCATGTCATAGTTGCTGAGAAAACTGCGACGAAAATTTTGTAATGGACGGACGGACAAACAGGAAGTAGATGAGCAAGGAGCATGAAATCGCTTTACACCACATGGGACTATGGGATGAAGCAATATGCAAAGTATTAGGCTGCTGCATGTTATAGTTGCTGAGAAAACTGCGACGGAAATTTTGTAACAGACGCACGCACGCACGGACAATGGTAAAACAGTATACCCCCCTCTTCTTCGAAGCGGGGGTATAAAAACGACTTCAATGGCTTCTTTGTAAAGTCAAAACACTTCGGCACTTTTCAATGCTAATGATGAAATCAAGAGTGTAATCACTAGTGACAAATCAATTGTTTTCTATCATTTGTGGGTGTCATAATGATAACTTGCAATTAAACAAGTGTGTTTGAGTATTTTGGTGCATTAACATTAGAGTATGAAATCTTCTACATTGTCTTTCCTGCTTGTCACCAGTAGTACATGTATTCTGAATTATTTGTACTCAGCAGGTGAACATAATTATGACGGCACGTATCCAGAGCAAAGTAGAGTTTATGGAGACATGGTGTCTACGTCACTATTCAATTGATGTTAAATCGATTTAAGATGTATCATGTGTTAAAGATTATCATAAACATGCATTGCATTTATTATTGACGTATTCATTTTATAAGTAAATATTAACTAGGAATTTTTGGATTAAGAAGAACAAAGGATCGTGTCATTTTCATTACTAATGACGTATGTTAACATGAAAACATGACTGTATGGTTACAATTTAGTTAAGTTATAGTGGTTAATGATGATAATTAGACATCAAATTATTGATTTTTTTACTCATTTTTTTTTGTTCGAGTGCCAAAAAAAATGACTTAAAAATCTTGATGCGGTACAAATTTCAAGGTGCGGTATTTTTTTTTCATTTTCGGATTTTTAGGTGCGGTAAATCCGACGAACACATGATCAAATTGTTGTGGCCTCATCATAATATATAAATACATACTTAGGTTCTTTGTCAAATCATATATCATCGGATACAGCTTTATACACTAGTTTAATCTGGTGATATGGTAATTCCCATTTTAGCATCTAGAATTAGCAGCCTGGGTAGCTCCGTTGGTAGCATGCAAGTCTTCTGATCAAGGGCAATGGGTTTGATTCCCGGGCAAGGCATATTTTCATGGAACATGGTCATGAAGTTATTTCTATCGCCATTCTCGCTCCTACTAACGATTCTTTATCATGTAGGGCAGTATGTGCCTAGTAGTTGCTTAACGAGTAAATCCAGAGATTTAGCCTTTCCAAGAACAGTAAGTAGGTTGACTGACTGCCGTTATATGACCAATGTAATGCTACGGCGTTAAACCCCACAAAAGAGCATCAAGAAGTTACAGGTTTGAAACCAAGATCAGGAACATTTTTTCCACGTTTTTTGTTTCAGAAACTAGCAACCCACAACTTTCTAGATGCTAGTTTCCACAACTTTCTAGATAAGTTATCAATACTCCTGTTATCATACATTGTAATAATAACAATTATCAAGATTTTAGTAAACAAATTAAATATATTTTGAGCGTAAAAAAGAATAAAAAATAACACATAAACAAGAGCAAGTATAACAAGAGCTGTCAGTAGAGACAGCATGCTCGACTAAGTATTTGTCACATGAGATATGGTTGATGATAAGGAACATATAAATTTATATGTTCCTATAGATACCTTCAGGAATAAAGAAGTAAAAAATAAGGTTTTCCTTTAAAGAAATTTCATGGGAGACAGTTTCGAAAAAAAATTTTTGGAGTTATAAACCTTGTCACATGAGTTGTGGTTGAAAGTTAGGAACATAATTATTTAAAGTTTGAAATTGATACCTACAGAATTAAAACAGTTGAAGTAACAAACAAATATTTTGTTTAGAAAATTCTAAGTTCAAGCTTGTCACATGAGATGTGGTTGATAATAAAGGAACATAAATCTAAAGTTTGAAGTTAATACCTTAAGAAATAAAAAAGTTACAATAAAAAATATTTTACTGCACAAAAACTTTAATCAGAAATATGGATGCGGACGCTAGGGCGAGTAGGAGAGCTCTCCATTTACTTCATAAAGTCGAGCTAAAATATGATAAAAAACAGTCTGATATTACATGTACATAGAAAAAAAATGTTAAATCAAAATGATCACATGAAAGCTCCTTACAAAATTTTACATACATAATATTTAAATACTGAAACAATATTAAAGATCACCTCAGCTTACTTCAATAGATGTTCTAAAAAAACTTCTTCTTTACGTCTAACTTAAACCTATCTCCTATTAAAACCACAATGCTGAACCACAATCGTAGGTTTAGCACAAAACAGTCGTAACTCACTCTTTTCTTATATTGAGTTATGACTGTTTTCCGCTAAACCCGCAATGTCAATATTTTGGTCTACCTTGGTTTTAAAACTAATCACAGTATCTGATAATTATTTAGGATTATATAGTTTGGTTTTTCTCAACTCTCAAAACATGAATAATTTCACGGTGACTAAACGATCTTTGTCTAACACTCGTGATATTGAGAAAGTGTGTAACCATTCATCATGAAATTATTCAAACTTTGAATACTCTGACAGTTGAGAAAAAATGGACTATACCAACAAAAACATTTAAACAGTAAAAAAATTGAGAGATCTATTCACAAAAGGTAGGTTTATAAATGCAAAATATATATTCAGTACAAAAACATGTAATATTTACTAGAAACAATATTCATTAAAACACATTTATTGTACATTTTTTCTGAACTATCAAAACATAAAAACAATTTCACAGTGACTTTGTGTTCCTTGTCTAAAAATCAAGGTATTGCAATAGTGTGTATTCAATCACCATGAAATTATTCAAACTTTGACAGTTGAGAAAAAATTGACTATACTTATATAAATTCATAATATATTCCATGTATCACATTACTTGAAGTCAAAGTGTATTTAAAATGGTTTAAACTTTAGAATATCTTCAAGCAGGCATGAAAGATAACCATGACAAGCCTTACAAAAACAAAAGTCATTAAACAGAAGTAAATCAAGAAAAAAATCACTTATGTATTTGAATGTTATAACACAGACAGAAAATAATGCACAGTGAAATTAATCGTCAGCAACCACAGTACTTTCTTCCATTACACTGCATATGTATATGGCAATTTGACTGGCGAAATCTCAATTTCATGAATATCCATAAGGCAGGGGAGACCAATCATCTTCCAATGAAATCGCATGCTACAATTAAATACTCTTCAATAACAATGACAACATACTGGGATTTTCCAAAGTATTGAAACACAGAAAGATGTGCACATTGAAACATAACAAATCCATACTAATGATTGCTCCTTACACATTAGTACCAATCAAGCAGGGCAAAAAATGCGGGCCAAATGTATATTGTACCCTGTATAACGGGCAAATATTATAAAGATTTTATTTTCCTCTTCTTGCCACACAAAATCTTAAAGTATAGTTTTTCCCTGTACACTACACATACAAATTCTGTAGGTTCATTAGTGTAGTTAAATATGGTACGATACTGTAAAACAACTTAAACTTCAAGTAATACAATGAATGACCGCAGTATCATTACATTAAACAGCTACAGACACTATCAATATATTAATAATTTAATTGCTCCTACTTCATAAACTTTTCAACATGGAATGTAAACCCTTGATTTGCTGTGGTTATTATGTATACTGCTTAGTGTATTAATGAGATTTGACTACGCCCCTTCCACACGCTTAAAACACCTGTTACTGATCAATGGAACAATGATGGAACTACTTTTATGGCTTAAAAATTGACTGAGTAGTAAATCAGAGACATATGTATCACTCCGCAAGTTAAACTTATGCATTTTCGTCGCTAGTTTTCGATTTGTGGTACAACTTAAGCCTTTCGGCAAAATCGCCAAAAGTCTAAAAATCACTCATGGAGGCCGCCATTTTGAATGGTAAACCAAACCTTAGATATTAAATGTAATTTCATTGGTTATTTTTCGGCAATGGTTTTCTAGTAGAACCTATGAAACAGCCTTATTAATTATTCATGATTATGAGGTTTTCCAAACCAAATGACCCACAGTAAATAACCGAGTATATTGGAGTAATGTATCATGGGATAATTGATGATGAGTGAAATCAACTCACTTGTGCAATAAATACAATACATGAAATAATGCAACATGTATAACAAGTAAATCTGTGAGCTTATGCTCACTAGTGATACCCCCGCAAAAATCTAAAATTATGCGACAAACAGGAAGTAGATGAGCAAGGAGCATGAAATCGCTTTACACAACATGGGACTATGGGATGAAGCAATATGCAAAGTATTAGGCTGCTGCATGTTATAGTTGCTGAGAAAACTGCGACGGAAATTTTGTAACGGACAGACGGACGGACCCACTCACGGACGGACAAGGGTAAAACAGTATACCCCCCTCTTCTTCGAAGCGGGGGTATAAATATCACAGATATATTTGAAGAATACTATCACAGGACATAAATAAATTACAGACTCTTTAACAAAAAATATTCAACATGATAAAAATACATAGTATCACTTTATCACAGCTTACCAACACTTAACATGGAATACTACTTTAACCAAACATTCACAGACAGGAAATCCAATGGTAAGAAATTCAAGGCAAGACAAAAAAGGGCGTAATACTGATGTAACCAAACTATATTATGTATAAAATATAAAAATATTAAAACATATCCAAAAATCTGCAAATAAAATACATATAAAGTATAAAAGTATATTAACAAAAATAAACTATAGTAGAAAAATACTGAAGAAACAACACCGTAGATTAGCATAGTGATTGTTCTATATCAGAATACAAGGAGGGAACAATCTTCATTGACCTTATTTGGAACTCAATACTTTTTTTACACATTATTTCTGAAAAGCATGCAACACTGATTAAATCTAATTGTTCTTTGTTCATATATTTTTATAGTAATGGTGAAAGTTTGTTTGTACTGCACAGAAAGTCCAAAAATTTAAATTCAGAATACATTCTATTTCTTCTTGCCCTTATTACAACTCTTCATGTACAGAAATAAGTAACTATAAAACACATCCTCAACTGATGCATCCTGCACCATTTTCTGCCTCCCCCTTTTCATGATACAGCAATTACTAAAATAATACTCAAAAAGGAAGATCATGAATATCAGAGGCATTTATGGAAATACTGTAAGTGTAGTAAAAATGTCTTAATTGGAAGAAAGATATGAGGACAATTACCTGGTACAAGAACTAAGAGGCCATATCATAAAAAAATCTTTTGATAATTTTGTAATGTAATACAGAAGGATTTACAACTGGAATTGTTAGCAAGACCTTTGATAATATAGGCCCCAATTCTGTAATTTTAAGGTACATAACAAAGAGACAACAAATAATGAGATTTTATATTCACCGTATTATAAACATGAACTAAGCTTATATTCAGGCACTTAAATATTTTCTAACAGATTTAACAACAAAAATTGTCCTATTTAATATAAACTTCAGTCCAGAAGATCCCACATGTACATTTTGATGGGTCAGTGGAAAATAGTCTACATCCTTCTTTTTTTGCACTAGTTTTGTACTGAACCATCATTTTCATGAAGAGCAAAATTAGCAGTGCAAATGATCAGATTTTAACTTACGTAACATTTTATGTTTTTTTACTTCCAATGGCAATATACTAGGACCATAAAACGTTATGGAGAAAGTTAAAAAGTAGAAGTTTCCATGGAAACTAAACACTAATAAGAGGATGTCATCTATTTCTTCTTGCCCATTGAAAGATTTAAATCAGTGGTCACCATGGTAATTGATGGCAACAGGAAGGTAATGTCTATTTTTTCTCATCAATTTTTTCAGGTTTTAATGGTGTAGCTGGTCTCCACTCATCTAATGCTTTCACTTGTTTTCTTTCCATATCCTTTTCCTCTTTTCTAGCCTTCACTCTGAATGGTTCTCTACAAAAAAGATATAATACAAAATAGTTGAATAATTACAATATAATTACATGTTTTTGTTGCATTTGAGTAGGTCAAATTATGTAACAACATTAGGAGCAGGCATGGCAAGTGAAATCTAAGAATCAAATTGTTCAGAATAATATTGCATTTGACCAAAAGTTCAATACTCATAAAGAAATATTGAAAACTATAATACAAAATACTTATTATTTTAAGTAATAATAGATAATTGACAAAAATTATTTACAGTTGAATAAGATTAAAAAATTGAGACATCTGTAACATAGAGCATTTAATGCAAACTTTTTATTTTAAGAAAAACTTTATAACTCTTATATATTTAGTATCAATATTTAAATCTATATAAAGGTGTCATATCCTGACATTTCTTACTTAATTATTTTACAAGTAATTGTCAAAAAGTAATATTCTTATTGGCTGATTAATACTTTAGATTACGTTAAATAAGTATATACATAGGAAGTTTTAACTTTTAACATATTTTGGACATTACTTCTGAATACTTGCTTTATAATTCATACTGCTATTCTAATTGTTATTGATGATTTGAACTCATTAAAAAATAGTAGAAATTGGAAACAGTGTTGTGATTCATCATAGAACATTTATGTTTAGTTCCTTAAGCTGATGTGATGAATAGGCTGACCCTTCTGTTCGCCAGAGGTTTGAGAGGTGTTTAAGGTCAGGGCATTCCTGCTAATTCCCCGTTACAAGGCGCTCGGCCTAATAGAACAACACTCCTTCATCAACTTTAATGGTGACACATCTAAAGCATTGCGAAGTTAGTATATTAACAGTTTAAAAATATTTCTTGTCCAATGACAAGTAGGGTGAAAATATCTACTTGTTATACATAAATGTTTAAGTTGGACAAGTCAGGCATAGGAATTTTACATTCCTGACTAACATAGTATTAGTTTATTTTACAGTTTATTCTCTTTGCTATACCATAGTAATAAAAATGCTTTACTGTGAAATTAAAACTAACATGAAAATACCAGCAGGCACTATACAAAGAACAAAGAGCTAATAGCGCTATTGGTCATGTGGGTTTTGATGGAGTATATAAATACAGAATCATACAACAAATGGAAGCATAGCAAGAACAGTTTGCCTTATATTTACCAATCATAAGAGTTCTAAGCCAGATTTGCTAACTACAATTGCACAAACAGCCTCTTCTGCATGTTTACGCATAAAGCTGACTATTATGATTGAAGTAGTAATGATTCCTTTAATTGTGCATGTGTGGTCTAATGCAATTGTCCCCTGCAGATTATAATAAAGATTCGCTAGTTTGCTACTTTAAACTTTAAACTTTAAACTTTTTCATTTGATTAAACGCCTATTTCTATGTTACATATTCAATGGCGTTGTACAAAAATGTTATAAAGAAAATAATAATAAATACATGTAAGTAAAAACCCTCCACCATAAAAACATATGTATATACAATAACACAAATAAATAAAAAGCCTTTATAATTCATATTTTTGGACATACATCCTTACTAACTATGGAGAAACATTATGTAAAAACTGTGGCTGATGGTAATATGCAACAATCCGCAGCAAAACATGGGCAAACCCATTGTTTAGGAGTATTTGATAAAAAAGTATGAGGGCTTATCGCAAAACGATTCTAACTCATGTTAAAACAGAGTCAGTTTTGACTGTTTTGTGCTAAGCCCACAATGTTATATCCATACATGTTGATGTATACATTACCTTGGCTCAAGAGGTAAAGGTTGTAAAGGCACAAAGGTATCTGGTACTTTTTTCCATGGACTGTTAGCACTGCAAGTTATGCACAAACATTAAAACATAATATTAATCATAAAACATCACAAAATATTAAAAAATTAACACACAAAAACTATCAAGACTCACTTTCATAACATTTGACACAAGAGTGCCTATAGACAGTATTATTATAATAAAATTTATAGGTATATAGCCTCACACAATATAATGGATAGTTTTATAATTTATAGATGTTACACCAACAGGAAATTGAAATTCCAACATTTTTTGTAATGAACTTTATTCACAGTTTAAGATTTAGAATTACAATAAAGTCTGAATGAATGCGACAAATTACAAGTAGTTTCTTATACAGAACAGTAAAAGAAGTTCTGATGTAAAACGAATATAATTTGTGATTCATGACATGGCATAAAACCTAATAATAAATACCAAATAGGAAGAAGTCATATACAGAAGATATATTTATATCTCTTATAGACAAGCTTAATAAGAAAATTCTTATACGATATTAAAATAAGGAAATTCTTACATGACATTAAAATAAGGAAATTCTTACCAGGTATATGACATTAAAATAAGGAATTTCTTCACTAATATTTAAATAAGGAAATTCTTATATGATATTAAACAAGAGCAGTCAACGGACAGCGCTCTCGACTATTCGGGTATTCTTGAAAGCAACAGCAAAATTGGTTTGCAAACCTGTTGAGATGAGTAAGATTTTAAGTGTATGCCAGAATTCAGTCCAAATTCATCCAAGAGTTATGTAACTTGGTATTTGAACTCCAATGGTACTCCATAGACATTTTTCTATGATATTGAAATAAGGAAATTCTTCTATGCTATTAAAATAAGGAAATTCTTATATGCTATTATAAATTGATAAAAATTCTTAATTCTCCAAGCTGGTTATAAGAATGAGTCTGACAGCATTTTATAAAAACAAAAACATTAAATAATTTGTGATGTTACTGTTAGATAATATCACACAAACCATACATCCTCTATTAAATGCTCCTCTCCTAATAAGTGCCCTATTTTGTCTTAAAAGAAGAACAAATTACATTAACATAATTATCAAAAAATATTAATAAAAAAATGACCCTCCTCTGAAAAATGAAACACACCTGGGGGCATTTAATAGAGCATTCATGGTAAACATATTCAAAAAGACATTTTGTAGGCAATGACACAAAATCATCATAACATGACAATTTTCTACGATTTGAACTCAAGGCCTGGGCAGCATATTACCAAACTTACGCTAATTTATAGAAGGATTTAAGACTGTAACTGTCCATAAGACCTCTGATGATACAGTCCCCTGAAGCTCATATTAGCAATAACCTTACAACAGATTTTAAAATCTTCTGTATTCCTTTGACATAGTGTTTTAATGCTGTCCTGACTTTACTGGAATTGCTTCCACTCCAACTCGGGCGAAACAATTGGATCACCAAGATGGCTTTGGTGACATCAGGGTGTAACAAAACATTACTTCTAGATTTAATATTATATTTAAAAGCAACACTTTTAAAAGGCTGTTTAAGTTAACTTAAAAAAATGGGATGTAAGATGGCAGACAAAAGTTAAGAAACCACAAAATAACAGCAATCACTGAAATGTGTTACAAACAGTTAATTAATGACAGTGAAATTATAAATATGACATAAAGATAACAAAATATACAATAAGTATTTTAAAACAAACACTTAAGTGAACAAATGCATTTTCCATATGGTCACTCTTCAAAAAGACTACCTATAGGGAAACTGTCAGACAGATTAAAATTGATATTACCACGAGGGTATCCCGAAACCAAAAGTGTATCTAAAACAAGAGCTGTCAGAGGAGACAGCATGCTCGACTTAGTTAGTGTTTGTCACAGGAGTAAAAAATATGTATAAGGAGTTATAAACCTAGTCACATGGGATGTGGTTGATAATAAGAAACATATATTTAAAGTTTGAAGTCAATACCTTAAGAAATAAAACAGTTGCAGTAAAAACAAACATTTTTTTAAATTTCAAGGGGAGATAATTCTGAAAAAATATATTTGGAGTTATACACCTTGTCACATGAGATGTGGTTGATAATAAGGAATGTACATTTAAAGTTTAAAGTCAATACCTATAGAAATAAAACAGTTGCAGTAAAAACAAACACTTTTTAAAGAAAACTCTAAGTTCAAGGGGAGATAATTCTGAAAAAATATATTTGGAGTTATACACCTTGTCACATGAGATGTGGTTGATAATAAGGAATGTACATTTAAAGTTTAAAGTCAATACCTATAGAAATAAAACAGTTGCAGTAAAAACAAACACTTTTTAAAGAAAACTCTAAGTTCAAGGGGAGATAATTCTGAAAAAATATATTTGGAGTTATACACCTTGTCACATGAGATGTGGTTGATAATAAGGAATGTACATTTAAAGTTTAAAGTCAATACCTATAGAAATAAAACAGTTGCAGTAAAAACAAACACTTTTTAAAGAAAACTCTAAGTTCAAGGGGAGATAATTCTGAAAAAATATATTTGGAGTTATACACCTTGTCACATGAGATGTGGTTGATAATAAGGAATGTACATTTAAAGTTTGAAGTCAATACCTAAAGGAATAAAACAGTTGCAGTAAAAACAAACATTTTTGAAAGAAAACTCTAAGTTCAAGGGGAGATAATTCTGAAAAAAATATATTTAGAGTTATGAACCTTGTCACATGAGATGTGGTTGATAATAAGAAGCATATATTTAAAGTTTGAAGTTAATATCTTAAGAAATAACAAAGATATAGGAGAAAGTATTTTACTGCACAAAAACTTTAATCAGTGCACAAAAACTTTAATCAGTTCAAGGGGAGATAATTCTGAAAGAAATGTGTCTGGAGTTATATACCTTGTCACATGAGATGTGGTTGATAGTAAGGAACATATATTTAAAGTTTGAAGTTAATATCTTAAGAAATAACAAAGATATAGAAGAAAGTATTTTACTGCACAAAAACTTTAATCAGAAAGGTGGACGCGGACGCGGACGCCGACGCCGACGCTGGGGCGAGTAGGAGAGCTCTACATTACTACGTAAAGTCGAGCTAACAAGGTTATGTCTCCACTCCTTGCTGAAAGAGTGGTTCACCTAAAACTAGCCAAATCCCCAAATATTCCTTGGGAGAGGGTTAGGATTTACCAAAGCCAACTGGTTTTATTCTAAAAAGGTAGGCAAAAAGGGAATGAGATTAACACTAGAATACCAATAAAAAATAAGGTCGAAGAATTTCAAAATAAACAACTTTAAAAGTATTAGGATTTTATTATATTTTTTTAAGAAATTTTAAGTGACCAATCAGATGACTTAACAAGACAACAGAGTGTTATGATATGTAATAACAATGGGGGGGGGGGGGAAACACAGAGGACATGTCACATGGAAACATAAAATACATGGATATATAAATCATGTACATACTCTTCAGGTAGATAACTGTAGAAATAAATTATATAAGGTGTACATAATGTTTTATTATTTGTTTGGAAATAACGTGCAATATAAATAATAACCAGAGTAGCTTAATAAAGCCATAAGAATAGTAGATATAAATACAGCTCAGGATACAGAGTTAATAATGAACATGCATGCATAAAGCAGTCATAGCCTTAACTCACTAGCCTGAAGTCTGGGACAAGTGAAAATTGATTCAGTTAAGTGAAAATTACTGATTTCATGCAGTCAGGCTAGTTGATAATATTGCCCTATACTATTAAACATATCATAAAATTAGGCCTGAGTGTTCTGAAATATTTAAGGCCATGACTGCATTGAATTATGTACATTAATATAAATATAACAGGCATGTAGCACATCAAAGCAAAATTTAATCTACATACATGGAATTAGCTTTTTCCAAATACATGTCTGAGTATATACTATATCTAAACCATAAACATTGATTTTGAAATGGAAAAACTTTGCAGTGGCCTTAAAGAGCCCAATGAGAAGGACACATCTCTTGGTCAAATTGGCATACACTTTCCATATACAGTTGGTAATATTTTCAATGGCTTAAACTATGAATAAATGATGATGCAACATGCAATGAACATTTAAATAATAAAGAAGACAACAACAACACAGATTAATGAAACTGATATCAATTATTATTTGTAATTGAATAAAAATTGCAAAAAATGAAAAGCTGACAAATGGAAATCTGCTACACTGAAATATCACAACCTCAAATATCAGAGCAATAACTTAACATTAAAATGATGTTATGACCAATTAATGATAAATTAATTAAGTTATTTCATCATGCAATGTCTTGTACATGCATTTATTGCTTGACATGCAGATTTATTCAAGCCTGTTTATTATCAACGTTCATTATGAGACATGCTACCTCAATATAACAGGTATGTCCAATAATTTCGGGCATTCTTCTTCATTCCGGTGTTTCTTTGGTTTTGGTCTTAAAATTCTATCAATAAAATATTATTACATATTTAAACCGAAAGGAACGACTTCTTCAGTAAGCATATTTAAATATGATACACAAAACTTATGGAAAAATCTTCAAACTTTGTTATTTGAAGCCTATATGGAGGTATTGCCATACATCATTTAATAGGGTCTTTACTTATTTACTCACTACTTAGTTACTAATACTATACTTATTTATTAATGAGAAAATGAACTAAAACACTTTGAAAATGTAAGTATTTGATCAATCATGATTTATTACAAGTGTTAACCCTAGCCTGGTCATATTCTTGTGCTTTTCACATATGTTACCCACCCCTTCAAATGGTTACCAGGAAATGTTGCCAGAAAAAATATGGGTAATTGTGTACAACAAAATCCCGCAAAATAGTGATCAAATAACTTTGCGGTTAAGGTGAATAAATGGCATATTTTGCCAATTTGGCTAACTATATCACAAACAGTAAGGTTAAATTTACAACCTTTAGATTAATTTGACATTTACATTATTTACCAGAGGTCCACATGAAAGATTGAATCTATTCAAATGTGTAGCCTCCTTATAAAGTCTTTATTATTATCATTATCATTGTATAATCATGAATTTACAGACAAAATGCTTCACTACTGTAACATAAAGAACAGAGGTTGATTATGAAACTAAATACAGTATAATGTATATTTCATGCACATTTTCTAAAACATTTGGTGTTTGCAACATGAATTTGATTGCAGTATAGTTCGTTTTTTCTCAGCTGTCAAACATGATTAATTTCACAGTGAATTTGTATGTTAAAATTATCGTCTTACATTCATAATTTTCGGAAATTGTGTAATATGATCAAGTTGATCGGCTTATGACTTAAGATAGGTTTTTAGTCAAGATATATCAGTAAACACAGTGCCTCAAGTATAGATATAATACATTCAATCACCTTGAAAATATTCAAGCTTTGACAGTTGAGAAACAAGTAAATCTGTGAGCTGATGCTCACTAGTGATACCCCCGCAAAAATCTAAAAATATGCGACAAACAGGAAGTAGATGAGCAAGGAGCATGAAATCGCTTTACACCACATGGGACTATGGGATGAAGCAATATGCAAAGTATTAGGCTGCTGCATGTTATAGTTGCTGAGAAAACTGCGACGGAAATTTTGTAACGGACGGATGCACGCACGAACACACGCACGGACAAGGGTAAAACAGTATACCCCCCTCTTCTTCGAAGCGGGGGTATAAAAATGGTCTATACAATAAAACAAACGATTACAAAACAACAATGTAACCGTTGAATAGAACAATAAACATGTTATACAAGTAACTGTAAATAATTTCTTTAATAGATAATTGAACATGCAAAAGCTTGTGTTTTACCTTTGATTTTTTCATCTTCATCAAATTACACATATTTCGTAACTAAAATTCCAGTTAAAGAATTTATAATAAAACTATAACATTAAACAAAACGTCTGACTTCATACCTGCATTATATTCTTTAATATATAAGATAAAGTAATTTTGAATACATGTACTAAAAAGTATTAGCATTTCCAAAAATGCTTAAAATAGCCATGTATGACATCTCTTTTAGTAAAGCATTCAAGCAATATATGTGTCAGAGTTTTATACCGTCACATGTCGATTTATAGAATGCCTGAATTTAGCCATCGAACGAACAGGCGCTGTCTTGGACATGTTCCTACTATGTGCATAAAAAAACAGCAATAACACGAAAGTACTGCTTAAGCCTGTGATCTCTATAAGTGAGGCATTAAAATTCTTTAAAAAAATCTCTAATTAAACCAATTAAGTTTGAATAATTTAAATATAAACACCTATATAAATGTACAATATCTAAAAGGATAATCAGTGATGGTCTGATAATCCTTCTTTGTTTATGGTGTCAGTGTCTTTGTCAGTGGTAAGTCCTAACTTAATCTTTTTGTTAGGAGGTCAGAGTTTTAGACCTTACTCTTTATCTGGGATAAACTTTTGTTTAAAGTCATTGAAACTGTTATTATCGTCGGTCCTGTACCCAAGATATATGCAATTATCAAGATTTGAGCATTTTTGTGTTGACATCGGTTGCCTTTAGCCAATCAGAACGATGCATTCGATGTCACGTGATGAAAAAAATGACGTCGAGTAGTCAAAATAGGGGTGCGTGTGTAGACTCGTCGACGATGTGTATTATCCGGTTACCTGTTTGTATTACCAGAAATAATCATTATCGATATATGAACGAGTACTAGTTTCAAGAGAGTTGCAATATAAAACCAAAAAAACATGCATAACTAATTGTAACATGTTCATTTCTTGAAAAAATTCACATGTTGAAAAAAGCAAACCTATCTTCCCTACTTCCAAGCGAGTCTATTAATAAATATGAATGTTCGATTAGCTGCAGAGTTATACTTCCTCTTAAATTATCCTAGGGGTCACCACCTTTAGAGTAATTAGGGACTTTAGTTAGTTATCTTTACCTGATAAAATCTGAAGCAATCCAATTAGTAAGTAGATCCTTACAGCTGGAATCCTCGGATTTTATCATTGAATTCCTATGTTAGGATAACATAATATTTCATCTAATATCTTTCTTCTTAATGAAGATATTAACAGAAATGATGAAATGTAGATAGTTCTTTACCCTAAAAATACTTAGCTTGAATTTAAAAAGAAATTAAATGATTAACAAAAAAAAAATTTAAGATTAATTTTGGCAAATTGACATTGAAAAGTAAGGGTAAAATCTGAGTAATCCAATTAATTGGACCTACCTACAGTATTTAAAGAGTATATAAGGGGAGATAACTGACTAAGGTCCCTTATTAATTAATCATTTTTGATATTTATACTTAATAATTTAAGGACCTTTTTTATTTTAGGCTTAATTAAGAACTTTTGATTATTTCTAGTTAATTGGCAGTCATCTTGAATTCTATTTTTAGATCTTTTGTTTACATTTGGCTGTCATGATAATTTTCTAAGATCTCTCAGACTCATTTGATATTTATTATTTAGTTTAAGAACTATGTAGCTTTAATTAGATATTGAGTACCATCTTATTTTGTATATATCATGTGTATATATAGTATTTTTGTGTTAGTTTGTTAGTTTTAGCTCATTTTTGTCATACCATGTTATTAGACCTAGTTTAAGTTATTTTGCCTCATAAAGTTTAGCTTTATTGTCATTAAGAGTATTTTATTTAGGCTTACTTTAGGAAACTTGTTTATTACTTGAAATACTTAAACTTTGTCACGTCTTTTAAGTTACATATTAAACTTGAGTCTTACTAGATCTTTGTTCTTAATATTTTTATCATATTCTTTTACTTATTTCTTAATAGTTCTGTATAACTTTAAATACGGTGGTGTCATCCTGATGTACGCATCATAAGATAGATGCAGTGATTTGCATACATTTTTGATCACTTAATACAAGCAGATCGTTTCTTAAGCAGACTATACCGAGATTCAAACTCTCACGTCACATAAATTCTTATGTAACAGAACTTTTACCTATATTTTTCACTTCAAATAATACAGACCTGTATTAAATACAAGTTAATAGTAATAAATAATAATAAATAAACATAATGTGAACAGAGGATAAAACTCAGCCTTTATCTACTCTTTAAACTCAACTGCTTTGATATCATTTTATTGCCATAATCTACATTTAAAGAACAACAATGTACAGATTTCTGAAGTCATAGACCTAATTTGGAATTCAAATTTATGGGTTTTCCATTTATGCAAATGTGGTACAAACAAACTTTTTTCAACATTATTGCTGAAAAGCACGAAATTTGAATTAAATCCTATTGTTCTTTGTACACATGTTTTCATTGTAACAGTGAAAGTTTGTTTGTACCTCAGGGAAAAACCCAAGTATTTGAATTCCAGATAGTAGTCTATTTGTACCATTATTGGTAATTAGAAAATAAACCATAGCATTTTGATTTCGAGGTCAGTTACCTCATGACATTTTTTATCTGATGATTAAATATTTTTGATGAGTTTTCTACAAAGCAAACAAATGTCTATAAAAAAAATAGTGACATACTTGATAATGAGATAAATTCCAACATAAATGACACAATTCTGGTTGCCATAGCAACTATCAATCAATATTATGGGAAAAGAACCCAAAGATTAGATAACTTACCCAAAGTCTATAATTGGCAAAGAAGATCCTAGTTTATGAAAGGAAGGTGAATATTCTGGTGTTTTGTAAGCTTTATCTCCTGGTGAATTCTCATCTATACCATTCCTTTTATCTATATATTCAACTGTAAAACAAAACATGTATTGTTATTTAGTACTGAACAGGCACAAAATTATTTTCTGTTTGAAATTGTAACAAGTTTGATTAAACCTATTGCTTGAACCAAATGATACTGGTTTTAAACACTGACACAATTTCAAAGTGAGCATAGTATTTTACTGTAAATTTCAAGGTATATCAATTTCGGAATACCCATTGAGTACATATCAATTTTACAGGTCCTGAATGTCAACAATAAGACTATAAACATCTCTGACTCCATTAAAAATCAATAATTGGGATGAACCATTATAAAAATTTAGTAGTTAAGTTAACTTTATTATATTTCATTGACATATTATCAACTCAAGGTCTATCAATGTGAATTTGTACATCATATTTTTCCTGCAAGCCTTTATATCAAATCCCCTACAAGTCTGAACCCCAACTTTGTAGCAAAATATTTGGTACTTCATTGGCCAAATAAACATACCAGTAAAATGCACTGGACTTTATTAAAACTTCGCATGAGCAGTATTAGAATTTCAAGTTATAATAAAAAAAAGATTACTTTGCTATCAATAGATAAAACCAATACCTTATCATTCTATCATAAAAGCTTTTATACAGAGTAAGTAAATAAAGTCTTCACTTAGATTGTAGGCAGACTTTCTTACTGAATGAAAAAGGCATTACAAAAAGTAGGCAATAATTACATATAAGACAATGTATGTAAGTCAAGTCAATTTTGAAAGCAACTTTATTACAACAATTAAGAAGCAGGAATCAAAAAAGCAATATAAATTTTATACATCAAATTTCCAACTAAACCCTGTACATACGATACTAGGAGTTCTAGGACTTTCTTTGTGCGGTTTAAAAGGCAAAATCTTGATAAATATTAAGGGACTGACAGTAAAAACAATACTAGGGTGTCAAATATTACTTACCAGTTCTTCCTCGACCAAACAACATTTTGTGTGTAATTTCATCAGCAGACGTACGAGTCGCCATGTGTTCACCATTAAATCTACACCTCATACCTCTGTTTGATAGTCCAGGGTCTAATAACCATTCA
Organism: Mactra quadrangularis; assembly: GCA_025267735.1. Lineage (NCBI taxonomy): Eukaryota > Metazoa > Mollusca > Bivalvia > Venerida > Mactridae > Mactra > Mactra quadrangularis. The sequence continues at coordinate 52,160,674 of CM046309.1, read as the reverse complement.
TTACTTGTATTCATATAAGTATCTAAAATAATAAATAATAATAATTAATTATGTATTTCTATTTTATATATACATATATATTTATATATAAATATATATAATTATAATGTACAATAAACAATTAAAAGTCATTACAAATAAGAATTATATACTTGTCATTATATAACAATCATAATTTCATTTTAAATAAGATAATATATTATATTATCAAATAAGAATAATAAATTCATTATAAACAACAATTAAATATTCATTATAAATAAAAATTAATTAAAAGTCATTACAAATAAGAATTATATACTTGTCATATATAACAATCATAATTTCATTATAAATAAGATAATATATTAATTCTATCAAGTAAGAATAATAAATTCATCATAAACAACAATTAAATATTCATTATAAAAGTTAATATTCATTATAAATAACAATTATATATCTATTGAAAATAAAAAAGAACAACCTTCATTTTTTCTAAATATTGGTTGGTATTTAATGTAATACTTAAAAAATAAAAGGCACAAGCTTTGATGTGCCACAATCAAATAACAAGATTTTTATCAAGTACCTATGTTTTATTCTACAAAATTGATATACTCATACCATGCATCAATTAGGTCTTATTTTGTCATTTTTGTACAAAAATTGTCTAGTTATACAATATGTAACAAACATTTTGAATGAAAAATATTCTAAATCAGCCTAGCAACACTGAATAAACCATTATAGCAAAATATTTGTCCTCAGGGAATGAGTTTGAACAAGGCAAAAAATGAAACTTTGAGCAATGAAAACTTTTTAAGACAAAATTGACAAATAATGAAATTGACAAGTAGAGCAATAAAGTTTAATTAGCTATGCTTCTCTGAGAATGTCTAATAATTTTGTATTAAACAGCTGCACATTTTCCAAGAATTAAAGATGACTTCAGCATATCAACTCTCCTGTTCTGATAAATTTGTTTGAAACGCAATCCATAACATAAAATTTAAAATCCAAAGCATTTTACCAACAGTCTTTAAAAACAAGAAATGTTATGTGGAAACCACATTTAAAAACTTAATCACAAAAAATTCAAAGGGAAATAGTCCATAATAAAGCCAGATAGAGTTGCTGTTACTTTCTAATTCAGTTCATCAGATAGTATGTTACCATTGTATGAAGTTTCGTAAAGATCTGACTACAAATAGCAGAAATATATGCTAAATTGAAAACTTTAACGCAATTGTTAACGACAACGGATACCCGTCCACCTGCCCACCCGACCGCCCGTGTTTTGCCAAACTATTAGCTGAATTTTTGCGTTGAAAAATCCGGCTAAACATCTTTAATGGTTTCTTTAAAAATAAGTCCTGAATATTTCAATATGCATAAATATAATTAGAACACCAAACCATTCTATTCCATATATCCTATGTTAGTAAGTTGTCTACAATTTTCCATGCAATAAAAGAACAACCTACTCTAATAATTGTCTTGTTTATATAACTCTACAAACTAAACAAATTATAAAAACTTTGACTATTTGTTCAAGAATTTCTGTAACTTATGTATATTTACCAAAAGAATTTTCATATAATTGATTTTTCATGTCAAGACCATAAAAAGATATATATATATATATATATATATATATATACAGTGCCCTTCAAAAGTCCTTGGACAAGATCCTGTTTGTAGGATGAACTAATTAACATTTACCCATGAAAAAAAGAAACAAAACAAGTAAATCTGTGAGCTAATGCTCACTAGTGATACCCCGTAAAAATCTAAAAATATGCGACAAACAGGAAGTAGATGAGCAAGGAGCATGAAATCGCTTTACACCACATGGGACTATGAGATGAAGCAATATGCGAAGTATTAGGCTGCTGCATGTTATAGTTGCTGAGAAAACTGCGACGGAAATTTTGTAACGGACGGACAAGGGTAAAACAGTATACCCCCCTCTTCTTCGAAGCGGGGGTATAAAAAAAGCTTTCACAGCAAATTCCAAAATTAGCATTAGTTTATCAACAATCAACATATGATTAAAAATATGTTACATAAACAGCGCTCAACATTAAAGGTTGTCCTATTGCTTCTGATGATCTATCTTTGGGTTCAGGCAACTTATTATTTACTAGTAAACATTTGGTTTGGGAAAGTTAAATATATATCAGGTTGTCAGAGCAGGCAACTTAAGTTTTTTGTCTCGCCCTGCATAAAAAAGCTTTAATTGTAGTAAAATTACTTGTGGTAAACATGATCAGTTCTTCTCCAAATTTTTCTTCAAACAAGAAAATTTGGCAGGCACTGTATGTAGCTTAAGATAGGAACATTATGAATACAATTTTATTCTGATGGTTTTTTTCAGCAAACAATGTTATCTTTCTACGACCTCAATGACTTGTATCCAACCATGATGATTATAGATAAAGGTCCATTTGTAACATTTTATCATTCATTACGATTAAGGTAAATACATTATAGAAATGTTCAATAGATCAATATGATAGGTTTGTATCCATTTACATTACATACATTTCATAGTTTTATACTAAGGGACCATTTTTCAGTGAGATGTGATTAACTGCTCACTTCGATCAGTCAGTAGCTTGTCTGACTACAGATCAATGGGTCATGGGTTTGCTTCAAGGCCAAACCTACACACCTTCGTGAAGAATGATCATGAAATATTTTCTTCAGCTATTCTCCCACCATAAAACTGCCCTGTTCTAATGTGAATTACAATTTCCAAGGTTTGGTAATCACACTTAAGACAACAAACTTGAAATCAAAATCTTTGTCTTTTATTGCATTGAACCAAAAACAAGTAAATCTGTGAGCTAATGCTCACTAGTGATACCCCCGCAAAAATCTAAAAATATGCGACAAACAGGAAGTAGATGAGCAAGGAGCATGAAATCGCTTTACACCACATGGGACTATGGGATGAAGCAATATGCAAAGTATTAGGCTGCTGTATGTTATAGTTGCTGAGAAAACTGCGACGGAAATTTTGTAACGGACGGACGCACGAACACACGCACGCACGGACAAGGGTAAAACAGTATACCCCCTTCTTCTTCGAAGAGGGGGTATAATTAAAGAAGAAATCTCTGAATGACTGACTTGGGATTCCTTTAGGCTCTCTGGTAAAAATAGATATACAACATGTAGTTGAACTCTGAGAATTTTCATAAAAGGTAAAACTTGCTGCTGCTGGAAATGAACCAGGTAGATTAGGACTTGAAAATCTTGTATCCTACCTCTCATCACTGCTGGGACTGATACTATTAGTAGAATAAAGCAATCAAACAAACGATAAAAATACACTAGTTGAATGATTAACTGAAAACATTGTTTTGCTGAAGGTTTAAGATGCAGAGCTGAATCTCCCCATATGTCAAAATTGTTGGGGACATTGTAAACTTATTGGAATCTAGAAGAAACAAGATGTTTTTGCTTCCAGTGCAATTGATATTCTTAATTATCACCATGTGCATGTAGGATAAATAAACAGGCATGTCTGTACAAGCTAACATAAAAACCTATGAAAATAACTTTCCAACGACATCAGACAACTTCTGACTTATTCCAAAATTGCTGGAATGAATGAAAAAGATGTGGATGAGCACTTGGCCCACCTATAAAAATTCACATGCTCTTTTTTCGATTTTGCATGTGCAAATGACGCAAATGTTTGTCCTTTGCACAACACTGACTGCAAACTTCAAGAAATTAACACAAGTAAACAAAGGATTGTTACAATGCATGAAAACTTAAGTTCTTGTCTTTAATTCTATACTACTAATTTATGGTCACTATACTATAAAATCATTATGTGCTAAAAAATGAGACCTTATATTGATGTAGCTCCTATCTAATACTAGATATTTCAAATTTTCATCCTCACTGAAACTATGCTAAGAGCTACATGTACAATGTACAGAAGTTTTTGGAAAACTAAAATGTCCTATGACTAAAATGATGTATTCAGAAACTTATCTTTATTCAGACATCAATATGATGATGGTGATTTTCTATTACTTATATTTTTAAAGTCCCAATGAATTGTTAAGGATATCAAATACACAATGCATACTTTTTTCTTATTTGTATGCTTAATGGTTTAATGATTCTTAATATAACAGGTCTAAGGTCACATGATCTGCAACAACAACTAATAAGGAAAACAAACATTTGTATTCGTTGATTTTATTTTTCTAAACAAATAATTAAACATAAAAAATTTCATAAAATAATAACTACTTTTCTCTCCATGAAAAGTCCCAGTAGGTCATGTTAATTCTAATTGTAAACTCTATATCATCTGCACAAAACTGAGTCAAGCAGTAATATTAATATGTAAAATTTTGTACAAAGGATTCAGAGTAAACAATTACAATTCACAGTCTAATGTGGACATTTTCGGAAAACGAAAAGTAACATTATTGGTGCATGCCAGAAATCAACAAAAAACAAGTGTTTACCTTCTGAAGAACATGTGACTATATACTTTGTTTACTAAAACACTATACGACAACTAAACATGTAGAACCTTGTTATAACAATACTCTATAAATACTTGCTTGAAAAACAATATAGTAGAACTGAATTTACATTTACTTTTAAAAAAAAAAATAACATAAAGATTATTTATACACATTGTACGGAGCAATATGTACATTTGTTTTTGTAAAAGTATGACAGAAAGAAGCCTCAAACTCTTTTAGATATCAAAGCATCAATAATTTCTGTTTAATGTAAAACACTAAGTCTCCCTTTAGCAGCAATTTTTCAGAAAGTTTAATTTCCAGCATACCCCTATTTTTCCATGTTTTTTTCACGATTAGCAAGATAGTTTGAATACAGCTTGCTCCTAATTCCATATAATTCCATGGATTTCAATGTTAATGTAAAAATGGAAATTATGTCACACACTATGGAGCTTTTACAGATTGGTAAGTTTGTGCATTGTGCTACAAGGTGTTAGGAAAAACAAAAATTGTCAAAATTATTCCAAAATATTTTGAAAATAACTTAACTGAAAAACAAAAGCTAGCAACAATTTAGACACTTTTCAAGCAAATATTCTCATACTAATATCTAGACTGACTTGATTTCTTATGGTTATTACCAGATAAATGAAAATGATGTCCTGTAAAATAATGTAATGAAGATAGTCTCATGAAACAATGATCTGATAATTTAAACTTGGTAATAAATCAGTCGATTCAATATTTTGATTGACAGTATGTAAGTTCCAGGGTTCGACACTTACTGTTTTTACCTAGGATCCGGAAGGAATCTCTAATCAGTTATTCAGGCTCCTCCTTAATGTTAGGGAGTCTTCTAAGTATGATAGACAAAAAAAATTATACACAGATTTGCAGTAACAAATTGTGATAAACAATTCATTAAAACTCAAATTATGTAAGAACAGGGCAATTTAAAGGAAACTTGATGGAATCCCTAGCTAAGCATCACTGGGAGTCCACCCAATATTTTGGGGTCCACATATTCCTGGGAACTGTAAGTGTGGAACCCTGAATTCAGTTTTTTTTTTCATCAATAAAATATTAGTGCAAATGCATACATACATCAAAGTTAAATGACAAAGTTCACATGAACCCAATATGTTATGATAAAAATATCAGAAAAACCATATACTCCACAGTATTATTTAATCTAAGAATTATATAATAAGAGGCAAACGTTCATTTCAATCAAAATTTTAATAACAAACACATAGTAAAAAAACTCGGGTTACTTTAAAACATTTATTACACAAAAAAAACAAAAAAAATCTTAAAAATGAAAATAAAGCCTGTTGGTTACTATGGCTTCAAAGTATGAAGCTTAAGTTACCAACAAACTTTTCGATCAAAGCATAAGAGCAGATCCTCTTTCTTTTGTTTCCATTATGCAACACCACAAAAATTGTTAAGAATAAACTTTAAATTGAAATTTTCCATAAACTTAAAATTTTTAAACTATCCATAAATTTAATTATTAAATCAAGGAAACAACCTGCTCTGTGTAATTAAAAGCTACAAAATATTTAAAAACAACATTTTTCACCAACATACCACTAAGTATCTGGTACATAGCTTTATGAAATATAAGATGGAATACTCTAAATTAAATTCAGAAACTTAAACCTTTAACAATAACCTTAAACTGGAGCAAAACAATCCACCTCATAATTATATGCAAACACAACATTCTGAATTACATACAAGAAAATCATTATATATAAAACTAATTAACCATTTCTGTTAAACTATATTAACACAAAATTTACATAAAAAATTCATTATTGTATTAACTCAGAATTTACATAAATTCCCATTATTGTACTAATCAACACAAAATGCATTGCACATTTATGAATTTTATAAAATTACCTTTACACTGGAGAAATTATTCAACCTTTTTAACACAATTATAATAAATAATGATAATAATTAAACTGCAGAAGAACTAAAGCAATCAAGGGAATAGTTGAAAATTGCCAATGCCATGACTTGCAGACACAAGATGTCATCAACATTAGACAAAGGGAGAAAACTCAATCCAAGAAATAGGTTGGAAGTCAACAGACTATACTGGCCTTGAAAAATGTTCTCATTCAGGAAGAGCAGCCCTAAAAATCCATGTGCCCAGCTAAAATATCTTCTTACCCCCCCCCCCAAATCCAAATAGTAATTTTAAAACTGGCCACCCTGAAATGGGCTTTAACTTGAATTCCCTTCCTGTAAGGAGGGTCTAAGTCCAAGTGGCCTTCCCATTTTCAATTTCAGACATTCAATAGAGGTTTTTGGTGCTTGCTCATACATTAGTTTGGGTGCATTTGGTACTTTTTCGCATGATTTTTAGAAAGACTTAAGTTATACCACAAGTTGAAAACTATCGATGATTTAAATGCCTGACCAGTTTAACCTGCGGAGTTATACATGTGTCTCTGATTTAGTATGCAGTTTATTTCTAGGTGATAAAAGTAGTTCCGTCAATCAAATGACGCGTATTTGTTTCGGTGTCAGTGACAAGTGTTTACTTATATAGATAAACGTGTGAATGGGCAGAGTTAATCTCATTAATACACTAAGCAGTAGTATTTGCCAGTTAATCAGGATGGAATAAACACTTCCCTGCATTTTTGCCCTGCTCGGTTCGTTCTTGAATCTTATGTGTAAGGAGTAATCATTAACATAAATTTGTTATGTTTCAATGTGCACGAAAGTCTTTCTGTATTTCAATACTTTGATTTCTCTATTTTACCAATATATTTGAGCGATCCCTTTTTGCTTATCAATTTACAGTGTGTTTTAAATTCAAGAGTATCAATTTTCATACAATGGATATAATTTGTTTTCTAAACATATTTATTTTCCGTTCCTTAAATGTAAAATAACAAACAAGAAATATAATGTGAAAACCACATTAAAGCTGGATTTTTCTGCAGATGGAGAAAATTTAGAACATGTTAATGTTGTTACAAAAGAAAGTCATACATAATAATTTGCATATGAAAAGGTATACCAAGGGCAATAATTCATGAAGGAAGAAAGAGTGTTTTTAATCCACAAAATAGTTGACCAAAAAGGCATAAGACAAACTAAACTATTAATGCAAAAAATACATATGGAAATAATCCATAATTTAGTTAGGTATAGTTGTGGTTACTTTCTAATTCTGTTTAACACATGATATGCAATCATTGTATGAACATTCATCAAGATCTGACCCTAAATTGAAAACTTTAACGCAAAAATTACAAAGGGAAATAATCCATAATTAAGCCAGGTAGAGTTGCTGTAATTTTCCAAATATGTGCCCATTGTGGTATGTAATCATTGTTTGAAATTTCATTAGGATCTGACCATAAATGGCAGAGATATACAATAAATCAAAAACTTTAATGCAAAAATTACAAAGGGAAATAATCCATTATCATGCCAGGTATAGTTGCGGTTACTTTATAATTCTGTTCAGGATGTGGTACATTATCATTGTATGAAATTTCATTAGAATCTGACCATAAATGGCAGACATATGCAACAAATTAAAAACTTTAACGCAAAAATTACAAAGGGAAATAATCCAAAATTAAGCCAGGTAGAGTTGTGGTTACTTTCTAATTCTGTTCATCACATGGTATGTTATCATTGTATGAAGTTTTGTAGAGATCTGACAATAAATGGCAGAAATATATGGAACAATTAAAACTTTAACGCAATTGCACTGGCACCAGAGTCCATATCTTATGATCATAAAATAATGCGTACGTTCCCATTTTAAGTTCTGTGCGCATACTTACATGTACACTACCTTATATATAATATACATGGTATTGAACGTTTTCTACTGTGCCTACTGCCCTAACCTTTTTTCTTTAATTTGACCTATATCTGATAGAAAATGTCGGTCTCGATTTAAAGATTTAACATTCCTCTAACATCATGCAAAGTTACAAGTTTGTATCTAATACCGTTTTCATAAAATTTATATTTATTTCAGTATCATTAGTTTGCAGCGATTCAACGACACTACTGACTTATATATTCTATTGATAGAACTTGTGACACGTAAATGTTTACCTAAGTAAAGATTGGGTTTTAATTTGACGCGCTTTATTGACACGGTACAGGAAAAGTCTCGAGGAGTTTATCAATCAATCAGTTTACGCCGGTTAACGCATCATGATTAAACCGGAAGTGAACAGTGTATCTCAATCACTGCAAAATGATAATGTTGAAATTATGATTAATTTAATGATAACTGTTTTAGATATAAAGTTATTGAATAGTCAGTTTTGTAAAGAAATATTTAATCTACAAATCGAGACTGATATTTGCATCCAAATATATTCCAAAAGGTAAAAACAATCTGTAAGACTGTAGTTACTGTAAAAATGGTTCAATACCATGTGAATATTATAATGAAAGTATATAGTTATAAGTACAGGGTAATGTATACGGGACCGTTTTTAAATTGTGTTTGATGACAAAATATTATATGTGTGCGTTTTTAATGAGTGTGAGGACTCTGGCGCCAGTGCGCTATTGTTAGCATCAAAATTACAAAGGGAAATATTCCATAATAAAGGCAGGTAGAGTTGTGGTTACTTTCTAATTCTGTTCCTACCGCCGCCCAACTGCACACCCACCCGCCCACCAGTGTTTTGCTAAACTATTAGCTGTATTTTTTCTTTGAAAAATCCGGCTAAAAATCAAATTGATAATTACTGGGTGGAAAGTCATTGGGCACAAAAATTCACATTACTATCAACATTTGAATGGTCTCATAAATCATATAATTAAGAAATCATGATGAATGGATTTCGTGTATCAATTGGTATGAGTAATTGCAACAATAATAATTAATCATCAAATTTGTATTAAAAAACATCTCACTAAAAGTATGGACGGTCCAGAAATTGAACTTTAACCCTACTATCCCCTGATATAAACATAGGTCCAAAGCCCGAGTGAGAAATGGAGGGGGCTATCATCACTGCAAGAATTAGGAAGATTTTTTTCCTAATATGAAAACCCTGAAACAGATTTAAAGTATAAAGTTAAGTTCAGGCCGAGGTCTGCACATAATGCCAATAATTATGCATCCTTAGGAGCAGACAGAGCCAGGTTTAGTTATAAACAACCACTAAAACAACATGTGACATTTAACTGATCGTATTGTAACAATAAATATGTGAAAGAAGATAAAGCATGCCATTAGTACTATTGTACTAGTTTATATAATAGTACATATGACATAGATTAGCCATGTGACCATGACAGTTGGATCATAAACATGTCAGGGTTTATGTCTTTACATAATAGACATGGTGTGACAAGGTTGATAAGAATACTTACATGGAAATGGTCGCATTGGTTTCCAGTTATTTTCAAAAATTTCCATTGCAGGATACTTAGGGTCCTCAGGGGCTGGAATGTACTTTAATTTAGATTTCCAATCAGGACCGGCCCTGCAAATAGACAAAACAAGTTACAGGAATGAACAGAAAAAAGATACAATTTTATGCTTAAAGTACAAATAAAACTTATTTTAAAGAAGCACTAAAAAAGTTAAGTCTTGCCTGTAAATTGTCCAGTACTTAAAAAACAAGAAATGTCTTTAAAAAAGACAAACGGCGTCGATTTAAAAACAAGAGGGCCCAAAGGGCCCTGGGTGCTCACCTGAGGAAAAGGTCAAAGGTCACAGTTCTAAGAGCCATTTACATAGGACCACTAATGTTAAAACCTATTTTTTGACGTGGTGATGGATTGCCAGATTCCGTTAGTATTTGCTCATACAAGTTGTGACCACGCATCATCACTTCATCAACAACATTAGCAGACCAGTTTCGCAGACTTGGCACATGATTGCCTACCGTAAACAATATGACAGCCAATGCAATTGCCGTACACTGATAACCACAGGGAATTGTCAAGTTACCTCCCTTTGATTTTTCCAACATACCTTTAATATACTTATATACAAGAGGTACAACTGCGTTTACTAGACCGATTCATCTAGATTTCTTATTTTGTGGCTCACAAAAAATACTGATACCCTAGTAGCACTTTAACCGCCCGATTAAATTGATTAAACATAACTCTTCGAGCTATGAATATTAAATGTTTCATAGGGCAGATCATTAAAACACTCGCCAACAAAAAACAATTCTTTTTGACAAATAATTTTTAGATATTCAAAATATGAATTTCAAGACCTTTCTAGTGATATAAAATGCAAAATTGTTTGATGAAAAATGACTTAGAAATTGCAATTTTAAAATTACTGTGTTTTCATTGTATTTACTCGCTATCATTTCTTGCCAACCAGCGAACGGTTACCTTTAGTCTTTATCAGCTCCTTGTTACTATTTATAGACATCATAACAATAACAATGAACTGGTCTATATGTGGAGCTGTGACTCTCAAAGTGTAAACCCCGGAAACTGGACGTAGTGAGGCTAATTTAATAATTATTGGGTAATATGTCAGACTTTTTACTAGAAACCGGTTCACATCTGGAGACGTAATTCATTTTACCCATAAAATATTGTGTTTGACACGTAACTTTTTATTGTTACAAAATAAAAAAACACTTTGGAAAGCAATAGAAGTCTACCCCAAAAAAAAAATCTACGAACGAAGCAAAATTTCGTAAAACACTGCATTACAATAGTGTGGCCTTTATTTTTTCGCGCGTGTCAGGGCCATCCAATCGAAGAGGGGGTTTTCTCTGTTTCCCCCGTACGTCATTCTCAGTGCTTATAAAATCATCCAATAGAACGTCGGATTTCCGAAATTCCCAGACATACGTCATTATACAGAAATGTAGGTCAAAATCCAGCTTAGACAGCTACGCCGAACAAGAATGATTTTTGAATGAAAGGAGTCAAAAGGAAATGAACTTTGACTCCTGATAACCAGAAGCCAAAAAGGTTATTCTTGGGTTTCAGTGACCATATGTTGAAAATTACCCTTCATGCTCAAATATTCTACTTCACCTTTATAATGGCATAAAATTACAAACAGAACATTACTATTTAGATGCTATTCAAAATCATCAACTCTGACCTGGACTTTTAATGTTCTGTAATCTGAAATAACATGTTTAAAGCTTAAGTGGTATGGACAAATCTATGAAACCATTCTATACATAGGCAATGTAAACATATCTATACAGTAAAACTTGGTTATAACATACTCGGTTATAACATACCTTTTTTCTTTGGCCCAGCGAGTATGTTATAACCGAGTTTTACTGTACCTATACAGACATTGCACCTGTTGGTGATTTGGCTCTGTCTTAGGGAAATAGTTTAGTTTTCAGGTGTTTGTAAGAAGTTTAGAAATAATTGAACCTGTCATAGCAGAAAATCTATTTGAATTGCTATATACCAACATACTGACAGATCTACTAAAACCCATGATGGCTGTGAGGACCACGGATTTTGTAATATCTGTCACGGCAATGTCAGGGGATTTATAAAGTTGGTCAAATCAAACTTTTAATGAGATGAAAGTACTTATCTGAAAAAAATAGTTTATCATCCATCAAAGTATGTAAAAAATGGGAAAAGTTAAGGTTGCATAAATAATAAATAACAGTAAACAATGACGTCGCGTGACGTTCGTTGTCACTTAACAATGCTCAATAAATCATTGATATACCAACATAATGGATTAAGTACAAAATAAATGCCGTTATGTGAAGATCAAAATTGAACAACAAACCTCCCTGAAACATGCTCATGTGGATATTCTAAAAATAGGTCAGAAACTATTGTTCTAAAAATAGAGATCACGGATTTCAGTAGATTTTTGCTGAACACTTAAGCAACATCATGAGGACTGTGGTCCTATAACAACTTGTTACAGATTGGATTCAAGTGTATCATTTCATTTGGAAATAATATTAACAGCCTAGAAAACTTAAGTTTATGTAAATTTAATGTTGGGATCAAAATGTAGAAGCAAGACACTATAGATCAGAAACTATTGTTCTAAAAATAGAATGTCACAAATTTTAGTAGATTTTACTTAATTTATCGGTGTTGCTGAGAATAAGTGTCAGAGGTTTGAACATAAAATCACCAATAATGTAGCAGATTTGTCAGGAATAATCATTTACTAGTTTATACTACTCAACATCTATAGTTCTATTTGGTTCTTAAAACTTATAAACTGTGTATCCCTTGAATGAAATAGTCAGAATAAACCACTGTCACAGATTTTAGTATATTGATTTGTATGATGGATAATACAGCAATATTGTCATGGAGGATTGTAGGACAAAAGGTCCCATGGACAAAAAGTCCCATGTCATTTTTGACAGAGGTGGGCAAAAAGTCCCATGTAGTTTTGCCACCCTGGACAAAAGGTCCTATCAGCAAGAGCATACACACTGGGACCCGAAAGATGGTGAACTAAGTCTGAGCAGGACGAAGTCAGAGGAAACTCTGATGAAGGTCCCCAGCGATTATGACATGCAAATCGATCGCCAGACTTGGATATAGGGGCGAAAGACTAATCAAACCATCTAGTAGCTGGTTACCTCCGAAGTTTCCCTCAGGATAGCTGGCACTTATACAAGCAGTTTTATCCAGTTAAGCGAATGATTAGAGGCCTTGGGGGCTAAATGCCCTCAACCTATTCTCAAACTTTAAATGGGTAAGAAGCGTGACTCGCTTAATTGGAGCCTCGCCTCGAATGCAAGTGCCAAGTGGGCCACTTTTGGTAAGCAGAACTGGCGCTGTGGGATAAACCAAACGCCCGGTTAAGGCGCCGGATACTGACGCTCATCAGATACCATAATAGGGATTCTCCTGTCATGGAGAATTGCAAGTGTCACAGGTTTTACCGTGACTGTCACGGCTTTTTATTGTCACAGCTATCACATGATTTCTAAAGGTCACATGTTTTAGGTGATCCCAAATACTGATGGAACTATTTGCAGATTCTGTAACTATGGGTTGTAGAGTCTGAACTTATGGTAGATATTTTTGTTCAGGTGAACAAAATATGAAATAAAAAATGAATCCTTACCAATAAAGTATAAGAGTACTTACTCAGTGAACTCAGGTTGAACATTTTGTGGATGTGGTTTCCATTCATCGTATATACCATAACCATGAGGTATATATCTACGACCTCTTGCTTTATATTGTGGTACCGATGGTGAATTATCTATTAATGGAAAGTGACGTCTTTCCCTCTCTGAAAGTAAATAAGATTCATTTCATTTGATAAAGATGAAAAGAGCTTACATTCACCAGCAGCGTGTTCAATTACCCTGAACGTTCTGAAACGTTTCGAAACGGTTTGAGTTGTTCCAATTTTGGGTTGAGTTATCCATGGGTTGAGTTGTGTACAGGTTGAGATGTCCCGCACCTGTAATGTTCGCTAACAGTCGTTACTGAACACGCTGCAGTTAACAACAATGATTATAAGTGATTTGAATATTGAAAAACAGGATGCAACAAAGGTGTAAATCCAATGTTTATTAAAATGTGCTAATATTCTGAAAGTTATCTGTCACGCTTTATCATACTATTAAAAGGTGTAATATCAAATCCTAAGCAAATTCTTATTTGTGCATTTTTATGAAAGGATAAAGTACAAATTATTCAGTTTTATTTTGCACTCTTAAATCTATTATTTCTATCTTCATGCATAAATACATCTGAAACAATAAAACAACAAATAATTATATCAACCAAAAACCATCTTTTTGAAAAGGGTTAAGGCAATTTTGGAAAGTACTGCAGTCTACAAAATTAGGATATGAAAGTGGTTGCCCGAACATGTCATTTTAGCAGCTAGCACCATATCTTGTTTGTAGAAATTTGGCTGCCAAACAGAAATATTTTGTTGCCCGAACTAGGAATTGGTTGTCCAGGGCAACCAAACACCCACTAATTACATACTGGTACCGTAAACAAAACATAATTATTAAGTTAACAATATACATTTTCTTACAAAGAATCTTATAGCAACTTATATACAGTTATATCAATGGGTCAGTATAAAACTAGTCTACATCATTCTTTATTTACTTATTTATATTTATTTTATTTATTGGAGTTAACGCCGTATCAACACAATTTAGGTCATTTCACGGCGTCCAGCGCACCTAACCTAGCTTTCCTGGACCATTGTCTATAACCAGTACTCACCTACCCTTCCACAAGGCCGGAAACTTCTCCATATTATCTAATCAATGGAGGAAAATTGACATTATTGTCAAATTTTCATGGAAGGGTATAACCTCCCCGGGTGGGATTCGAACCCGCACCCCCTCGGGCATGAGTATCCAAATCCCGGCGCGCTACCAACTGCGCTATTGACCCGGGTTATTTCTTTATTTACATGAAATTAGACTAGATCTGCACAAACCCATTGATATGGCAGTACAGCATTGCTGAATTTTATATCAAATTACAGAATATTTTCATAATCCCTCCAAATAAAGACATAGCCCCTGTTACTGCTTGTATAATGATAAGTTTAATTTATGCATATTACAAAATCATTGTCAAAATTAGCATTAAAGAGGTTTTATACCTGTTAATTAATTATTCATAAGTTATTCAACAATGCAATAAATTACAAAATGAGGCATATTTATACATTGTTTACATCAATATTTCACATAGAAGTAAGACTAGCATCATGTTTTGGACAGTTGTAAGCTGGTATGTACTAACAAGGACATAAGTACTCACAGTAGCTTTATAAGTACAACTTATTTGACAAGCAGGAAAGGGCATCTGTCAATTTGTATGTAATTGTTAATATAGGCTGACAATTTGATTTATGATAAAACCATCAAATATATATAACAATATAATCAGAGGACTCAATGTACAACAGAATTGTACCTTTGTTTGGTTATGAAAAAGCTTAGATAATAAACTCTCGGCCAAAGAACATGTGAATTCAAAAAAAGGGTCAATTCCGAAGCGACTTACAAAATTATACTAGTGAAGACTTTACGTAATTTTTTTTTATTAAATATACAACAAGTATCAAATTAGATGAATAGAAATATCAGACAAAAAACTTACAAGTCAAAAGTAAATATGGATTTATTTAATGGGGAAATAATTGTAATTGGTAAGTACCCAATTTGCTTTTCATTTATTCATTTGTTTGATAATTGATCATTGCTGTATCAACTAAATTGTAGAATGTATAATGACTGGTTGAAATAGAAATTGTAAAAATAGCTATTATTAGTGCTTTTCTGTAATAATAATAGGATAATAGAATAATAGGAAGCTTGAAAAGTCTGAATTTCAGACATATGACAGAAAACTTCAACTTCATACAGCAGATTGTTGTAGATGTAAATGAAGTTTGTGGCCAATAAAGAATATAATTTGTAGATGCAGTTATGTCAGAGTCTATAGTTTTGTTATCTACAACAACTAACAAGGTGTTCCTCTCTCCAGACAAATAATTGAATTAAATCAAATAGTGCATAAAATTACTATTTTTCTAAAATAGTTTGTTATCAATCATAAATTAATATTTACATTATGAATTTGTATCATAGTTTTTTTTTTCAAATATTGACATTTAGAGCAAAAGCATTTCTAATCAGGACAAGTTGATACTTAGTTTTCACTTATTCATAAACCCTTAACTGGTCAATCCTGCATTTTTATGTGTCTGGATCCCCCCCTTCAAAATGGCTGCCACAGCCTTAAAATTGGTGCTTTTTAATTGGATTTAGTGAATTTCACTTAAGGAAAGTTGGGGGAGGGATTCCCAAGGGGGCAGGAAAAAAGTCAGGGTCATTGAGTGCTGAGAAATGGCACCAAATGCTGATAAGAAAACATGTTTTTCAGTCTCTGAAAAAACCTGGCACTTTAGACTGCAATTTTGGAAAATATTACTGTTTGAAATGCAAAGTTGGGGTTGAAAAAGAGCGAAAATTGCATTTTTTGCTCCGCCCCAGCATTGCCATGGTAACTGGGATCGGGACTCAACTTGGTTTTTCTGAAAGCCAGTCATCCAGTTGCATATCTGTATGTTAATTAGTAATGAAATGAGAGCATCTTGAAATAGCCCTAGGGTGTAATGGTGAAAAAATGGCTACTTTTCACACATGTCCCAACCAGTAAAGGGCTAACACATGGAAAAAACTTGCCATTCCACACCACTGGGAATGCTTAAGAGGAGAACTTTTGGCAAGTTGATTGTATCTATCTACCATATTGTTCCCATTTAATGCCCCCACCCTAATTATCGCACCCCCCTCTTTTTTAAAAATGAAAAACACCCACTGGTACCTCATGTAAAACTTAAATCCAACTCAATTACTGATCCATAGTTAAAAACCAACAGAGTTTTAATTGCAACACATTGGAGGCACACAAAATTCATCCTAACAGGGGTGTTTAAAAGATTAAATAAGATAAAAGAGGCATTATTAGATTAAATTTGGTATGGTATTTGTACTATATGTAACCAACTACGCTTGTGTCAAACAAGTAAATCTGTGAGCTAATGCTCACTAGTGATACCCCCGCCAAAATCTAAAAATATGCGACAAACAGGAAGTAGATGAGCAAGGAGCATGAAATCGCTTTACACCACATGGGACTATGGGATGAAGCAATATGCAAAGTATTAGGCTGCTGCATGATATAGTTGCTGAGAAAACTGCGACGGAAATTTTGTAACGGACGGACAGACGGATGGACAAGGGTAAAACAGTATACCCCCCTCTTCTTCGAAGCGGGGGTATAAAAATCGATATGAGACGCTGTCAAGTAATCTTTATATTAGTACTGCAATGTCTGAAATTTCTTTGATCATGGTCACTCACAGTTTAAGCAACTGTCATCAAAGGCTACACCGACATTGTAATTCAGAAGCAGCACAAAGATCAATTAAAACAGACGTACCTTGGAACAATCTCTTCAGCTATTCAGAGAATAAAAGGTAACACTAAATAACAGTAAACACTAAACTTGTTTAAACTTTACTTAAGCTGTGCACATACCGTATTTTGACGCATAAAATACGCACTTTTTTACCTCCAAATCTGACTTCATTTTTTTATGCGTATTTTACGCGTAAACAATGAAAAATCGCCGTGTCGTTGACAAAAATCGTCAAAATTTGCAAATGGCATATTTTTAAAAAGGGAGATAATTCTGTAAAATCCAAACTGTGTACGGGTTAATGATAAAAACTAGTGATCGCGCTATTTGTCCTGCCGATTATGTTTCTTTCATTGTAACGTTGGGAACGTTCTTGTTTGTTCAAAAATTAATTTTAATTAAGAACTAAAATATGAAATGATTGCTCCACGTGTTTGTTGTTAATTTTAGTTTGTTTGTATAAATTTATGGGGTAAAAAGCTTTATTTTTATCAAAACAATAACTCAATTTAACTTGCCAAGCGTCATATTATATGATGTGTGAAAAATTCAATCAGCGAACAAAAGAATTAAATTTTCAGTATACAAACTTGACACATGTCAATTGTTAAAGCCCCTTTACTAAACTGAACGCTGATAATTTTCAAGTATCATGGTTTTGCTTAAAACTTATGCAAACATTAAACTAATACATAAAACGCATCCCAGCCACAAAATTCTCAAGTATTTTCTCCAGATTTTATACTAATTCTATTTTACTAATTCGCTATTAAAAACGAAAGTAAAGACTACGGAAAATCCCAAACTCGACGAACAAGGTCGGGATATCCCGTCATGGCTAAAAATAACCACAACTTCAATTCGGAAGTGAACAAGTTTCCTGCTTTGATAAATACACGTTTTGTACAGTGAATTTCGTGCGAAAACTAATTAAAACTCACAAAACTCATGTAAATAGTTTTAATATGAAATTAGGTGCTACCTATGGCGCGGAAAACACACTTATTTGTATTACTTAAAATAAGTTAAAAATTAAAAAAAAAATAAGATTGTGACTTTGGCAAAAAAAATTTAAGATATTCTGCGCTGTGAAGGATTTATTTTGTTTGAGGGCCTATTAATTAGATAAGCTAGGGGAGATAACTGCGTAATTTATTGCATTCAGAAAAATTTGACAACATGTCATTCTTTTACGTCAGAATCATATCTAAATTCTAAAAGAAATGTATTGTACATATTTATTTATCTTATAAATAGAGATGAAGGTAAAAAAGCCTCGATAAATCATTCAGTTTTTAGAATGGAAATGTTTTCCTCTTTAAACAATGCCCGGTAACGTTACGTTACGGTAACGTGCCGGTTTTATCATGAATGTCTCTTAGCGACGTCACAAACGGTGCGTTGGTAAGTATTTTTGAGGTAAAAAGTCATAAATAAATATTTTAATGAGGAAATGAACGAATAAAACGACCAAATATATTTTGAACTGTTATCATGGAAAAAACATCGTAAAAAAGCACGTTTGAAAATATTTTGTAAGCGGTCACGAGGAAGCTGCAAATATTTTTATCCAATGAAAAGCCGCCAGTAGCTTCATTCATTGATCCGTATCGTTGAACGCTTGTAGTGCAATTTTCTTTAGAGCGTCTTTAATCTTGATTCACAGATGTTTGATTAAGCGTCTGATAAAATTGATGAAAATGGCTGCGCCCATGGTCTGGAGATGTTTTTCAAACTCATAGGTATATCATTTTTTCACTGATTTTATCAGTTTTTTCAATTTTAAAGAATTAACGTACGTCATACACGTTATCTAAAAGCGCTCAAAACCCGCTCGGGTTTTCCGCGTATAAAATCATACATAAACATATACTGACGAGAAAAAGAAACGAATCAATTAAGTCTTTAAGTACACAGAAACGTTTGCTGATATGCCACGTTCAGATAGAACGGGTGTAACGTGGGTAAGACATGACAACTACAAAATTTATGTAAACACCAGCGTCATTCGCGTAATAGATTTTCACGGCAATATCTACGTCACGTGTAGTGAAAGGGTAACCGTGTACGCCAAATAAGTCGACATTCAATGAGGAAAACTTCTTGTTGGGCGTAAACCGTCCGTACCGCGGACTAATTCTAAAGTTTTGCCATCGTCTATCCTCGTATCATCACAGCAATGGTGTTGGGAGTTCAGTGATAAGTCGTGTTTCGACTTATGTAACTCCCTCAGACTTATAAGTGTCTTAAAACGAGTTTCAGTCACAACTCGTTGTTTGCTGAGGTAATTTTGTGTACACATCGTATTGACCAGCTGTTATGCCATGTGAGTGTTGCTATATTCTGGCAACGTCAATACTTTTTCTATCAGAATAAGGACGACAGACCTCACGTTGCACCCGTCACCAAAGACTTTTTACAAGCTAACAACATTAATGTTTTCTCTTGGTATTCTGATCATGAAAATTATGTACCTAGCTGAAATGAGGCGTTTCTTTTTAGCATCAGTTTAGATATTTGCGAACTCAAAACTTACACGCACTGGTTTCTCGAGTAAATCACTGGAAAACGATTTGATATATCCAACACTTAACATAGTCGTGTAAGTTTTATCAAATACTTTTCAAGCTATTTGATTGGCTGAGAGAGTATCTCCGACATTCTCCATTGTCTAATTTGCATGTTATAAAAGTACCCCACTTTTATAAGAAACTGATATTTTGAAGAGCTTGACCCCTACAAGGGAACCCGCTTGAGAGAGTTATCATAATCCCAAGGCGGTTATATTCGATAGTCTTTTAGATAGTATTACTTGTTTTTAGATTGATGATAAAGATTTTGTCTTCGTTTAGTGGCTTTAAATCCTTTTGAAAGCATTATACAAGTTGGCAGTAGTTAATTTATAGGTCAGGCGATGACGGATAATTGCTCCTTGTTTGACAGTTTGAGTAAACTTAATTGTCGTCAATAAAAGGTAAGTCAATTTGAGATGTTCTCATTATCAAACCACAGCCAAACATAATCAAACAGTTCAGTGTACTAACACTGTTTATATTTATAAATATCCATAAAAAATCTTATTATAAATGGGCATATAATTCAATTTTTAGCTAGACTTTTCGAAGAAAATGAGAGCTATTGCTATCACTTTTGCGTCGGCGTTGGCGTTGGTTTTCAGGTTAAAGTTTCTTGAAACACTTATAACTTCAACACTATCCAAGTTATTTTATTGAAAGTTGGTATACTTATTTAGTGGGACTATATTAACCATTCTGTGAAAGGGGATAACTCTGGATGAATTATTTTATGAGTTATTGCCCTTTTATAATTAAATAATTGCAAAATATGAGGTTAAAGTTTTTCCTCTGTAGAATATCTTCAATACTGATCAATTCATTTGACTTAAAGTTTGTATACTTATTTGTCAGTACAATATCTACTAGTGCTGCAATGATTCACCGGAAAGTCGATTCGATGCGATTCGATTTTTTTCGATTCGATTCTTTTATTAATACAATTTACTACAAATATGCATTTATACATATATTTGAGCTTAAAACTAAATAATATTAATTAAACGAAAGTGTTACTAAAATTGGATAACACAAAATTCGAAAATCTGATAGTTAATATTTGCTTTATTCAAGTACGAAATGGATTGGGTACGAATGTAAAGGTCGCGAAAATTTATTATTAATGTAATATCGACTTAAAACGTGAAGACAGCATGGATCATAAATTGTAAAAAGATGCAGTTCTTGGTATACTATTGTACATATTAGTTAAACATTCACTGTGCAAGCGAAACTATTTAAATTTGAATAAACTAACAACGAAACTTGGCTTGCTCATGCGGAGTCTAAAATCTTCCAGTTTGTCAGAACAGGTAAAATTCAATCACACCGACCCAATTGGTTGAGGATCAGGGCATATACTATAGAATGTATATTTGGAACAGAGTTTCCAATCATGCTACATAAAATCGTAATGGAAATTTGACAGAAATGTAACAAAGTGAAACTCAGTTTCACTGTCAACGTATACTTTGACTTTTAGGCGCGCCTTTGCTTTTATCGTTATAACTTATGTAGACACTTTTAACAGTCAGTATCGAATCGAAACTCGCGGGTCCCGAATCGAAATCAAATCGGCGACCTTGCAATCGAGTTTCGATGTATCGAGTCGAATCGTTGCAGCCCTAATATCTACACGACTGTGAAGGCACGTAACTGTGGATGAATTATTTTTAGAGTAATTGCCCTTTTATACTAAAGAAATTGCAAAATATGAGGTTAAAGTTTTTCCTATGTAGAATATCTTCAATACTGATCAAGGTATTTGACTTAAAGTTTGTATACTTATTTGTCGGTACTATATCTACCCGACTATGAAGGGATGTAACTGTGGATGAATTATTTTTGGAGTAATTGCCCTTTTATACTTAAGAAAAATGCAAAATAAAATGTTAAAATTATTTCTATATGTAATATCTTTAATACTAATCAAGATATTTGACTTTAAGTTTGTATACTTAGTTATGGGTACTATATCTACACAACTGTAAAGGGACGTTACTTTGGATGAATTATTGTTGGAGTTATGCCCCTTTATACTTAAACATCTAAGATTAAAATTTGTTCTAATGGGATATATTTAGAACTTATAAATATATTTGAATGAAAGTTCGAATGCTTATTCGTCAGTTCTTCATCTATCGGACTATAAAGGGACATAACTCTAGATGAATTACTTCTGAGTTATTCCCCTTTATACTTTGATATTTAAGGGATATTTAAAACATGACATGAGGTAATGTTGTATTTTTTTGCATAATTTTAGCACTAAATAGTTGTTGAACAGTATTTCAGCGTTTACAGACGCTGTTCGTCCCTTACCAGTGGTCGACACTAACTTCTGAGCCAGGTGTCCTGACGGGACTCCTGCTTTTGATCCAAGGTGTCTCTTATGAAAAATTGGGATCCCTGAATGGGATCATCAAAAAGTATGAACTGTCAGATTTAAAAGACAAGCGAAAATTTAGGAGAAAAACGTGTTTAATGACAAATGTCTGCTTCATGGTGAGGTCGATTTTGGAATCGTCAATTGTTACAGGTACATTTAAGAGTAGTTAATCGAATGGCTAAATGATTTTGTGATCAATCGATGTTTCGTTGCTTTTTGAGGGTGAATTTGACTAGTAGGTGAGAAGTTGGAGATTGGACGCGTTGCATTCCTGGTGTTTTTATTATATGTAAGAGGGGAATTTTCGTAGTATGATATAAAATGTCAAGCTCCTGTGGTATAGGCGATCTAAAATTGGACTCTGATCGGAATACTACTATTAATCTTGTCATACCAGTGTATTCATTGTTAACACAATGAATACAAAAATAGCAACACCCAGTATACTTTGTTCACTTGTTATGGTCGCGTAATCTAGTGATATTTGAATAGAGACTTACAAAAGAGAATATTGGACCATTAATTGTTTGGATTTCACTTACCATTTTTTCCAGGTTTTCCTACTTCAGTCGTTAGATGTAACATCGCCGTAATATTTAAAAAACATCAAAATTTACGATCAAACAATTACAGCATCTTTGAGCGTGCTTGGTAACAAATTTGACTGGTTCTCGATTTTTACTACAAGTTAGGAGAAAGTTTTGTGCATGTCACAACTCAGTCTAGCAGGTGCGCTCGACTGATAACAAACAAAAAAGTCTGTGTTTTTTAGACGCTTATCGTTAAAGAGCGTCAATACATGTTCTGTCAGATAATCTGAAGGTCCCAGTCAACAATTTATGTTTATCACGCCATGCCCTCGTACGACTCAAGAAATGTCATGCGATTTATTTGAGGTTAACATCATCAATTTACTGTGAATTATTTTTTACCCGGTTGATATCAGTTGCCAAAGGTATTTTGCTTAATTTGAGTGATTTTCACTTATTTACTGCGTGTACTTTTCATGTTTTTGAAGTTTTATTTGTTTTCGCGATTTGTTGACGTTTGTTGTCAAAATTGACTCACGTTGTAACAAGAAACTGTCCTAGTTATCATCCATGACTATTTTACCATTTACTAACATACAAGTAGTTTTCATTTAGGAAATTGTATGTGTTGACTTAGCATGTGAGTATCTTTCTTGCTTTTCTCTCTTTTTTGTTTCAAAGGTGCGCGTCGCATCAAAAAGATAATAAAAAATATAAGGTATCCAACTCGATGAAATCTTTCTTAATTTTACTAGGGAGAGATGTGACAATTCTGCTTTCCAAGACTAAAAATTTATAACGCTAAGATCGAAGAAGCACGTGTTAGACAAATAAAAAATGAACTACTAGTGTCTATATCTAACCTGCTGTGTTTCTTAAGACTGTATTCCGATCAGTTTACTTGAATCGCTATTGTTTATCACCGTCTCGACCATTTTGTGAATGGAGATGCCCGCGCATCAAGTTTGTTACATGTCATTTCATTGGACGCCTTCTTTATCCCGTCCAATGAAATGACTCGTAACAAACGTAACAAATGCGCGCACATCTTCAATCACTAAAATGGTCGACACGGGAGATAAACAATAATGATTCGAGTGAACTGATCGGTACAATCTTACAAAAGGGAGCGAGAAGTTAGAAATTGATGATGGAAGTCCATTTTTTATTTGTCTAAAATGTCCGTATTCGCTTTAAGCGCATAACCATTGGAAAAAGGGTGTTTAGTCTTGGAAAGGTGACCTGTCACATATCTTCCGAGTAAAATTCAGAACGATTTCATCGAGTTGGATACCATATATTTTTTAACATAACATTTGGGCTTTTGGATGGAACTTTTGTATTTGGTGTTTTTATGATAATTGGAGCATGTTTAAGTAAAAAATAATAATTATTTAAGGTTTTGTAATGCGATGGGCACCTGAGATTTGCTTAAGTTCAAGTCATGAATTGATTCTCTGTTCATTTTCAATAAGCAGTGGGGAATGGTGTGGCTGGTCAATTCTCTGTCACTTAAGATATAAAGTTTGGATCATCAACCTAAAAAATACTATAGCAGTAGTCCTTCCTCCGCATGGTTTAAAAAATGTTATCTCATCTATTGGCTTTTTCCAGTCTTCAGGAATAATTCCGCCTTGTATTGTCCGTTTTTTCTCAACTGTCAAAGCTTGATACACGGTGACTGAATGCATTGTTTTTGTACTGGCAGCTTAATTTTTATTAAAAATATCTTGACAAAAACATATCATACGGCATTGCAGCTTTACTCGATCATAATACACACTTTCGGAAACTCATGGATATATTACGACAATAATTTTAACAAACGCTTTCACGGTGAAATTATTCATGTTTTGACAGTTGAGAAAAAACGTACTATAGTGTCATATTAAATAATGTAAAAAGAGGATTATAAATAATATCTCTAGTTTCATATAAAATTTTAGGATGAATACCATCTGGTCCCGGTGATTTTACTGGATTAAATGAATTTAAAACTTTTAAAACCTCTTGAGGTGAAATGACAATATCATTTAACACATTCACCTAATTTTATGTGAGTGTAGCCCATGAGTCAAGGATGTGCCATATTTGTTTTGGGGCCCCAGGGTCAAAGGTCAAGGTCACAGGGACATCATATGGAAAAACTTTGTCCGGACAATAACTCAACAACCACTGTACCTAGGTTCACCAAATTTTATGTATGAGTACTCCTTGAGTAGCAGATATACCCTATTGATTTTGAGATCCAAGGGTCAAAGGTCAAGGTCACTGGGACAAATTTATATGAAAACTTTGTCCAGACAATACCTCAACAGCCACTGTACCTATGTTCACCAAATTTTATGTGATAATAGTCCAAGTGTCAAGGATGTGCCTTTTTGGTTTTAAGGCCCCAGGGTCAAAGGTCAAGGTCACTGGGACATTATATGGAAAACTTTGTCCGGACGACAACTCAACAACCACTTTTCCTAGTTTCACCAAATTTTATTTGTTGATAGCCCTTTGATAGAGGATGTTCCGTTTTGATTTTGAGACCCCAGGGTCAAAGGTCAAAGTCACTGGGACTAAATTTATATTAAAGCATTGTCTGGAAAATAACTCAATAATGACTGTACCTAGGTTCACCAAATTTTATGTAAGGGTAGCCTAAATGTCTAGCATTTGCCCCTTTGATTTTGAGGCCCCTGGGTTAAAGGTCAAGGTCGCAAGGACATCATAAGGAAAAACCTTGTCCAGAGAATAACTCAACAACCACTTTATCTAGGTTCACCAAATTTTATGTATCAATACTCTTTGGGTCAAGGGTGTGAACTTTTGGTTCTGAGACCCCAGGGTCAAGGTCACAGGAAGTTTTTATGAGAAAACTTTGTGCTGGTGATAACCATGGCTGTACCTTAATCTTTGCTTTAGATAGCCTTCCAGTTAAGGATGTGACCTACTCTGAGGTCCTGGGGTCATTGGTCAAGGTCACAGGGACTTCATATGAGATAGAACACAGCATGGACTGCACACGGGCATATTATGCCCCGCCCAGTTTATTATGTAGGGCAGTAAAAGTTGTCAGTCACTGGCGAAAGTATGTGCTTAGTAGTTGGTTAACAGCTAAATCAAGAGATTTAGCCTTTCCAGGAGGAGTGAGTAGGTTGACTGACCGCCGTTATATGACCTATAATTGTGTTGCTACAGCGTTAAACCCAACAAACAAACAAACAAACAAACAAACAAACAAACAAACAAACAATATATTTGTTCCAACTTAGAGATTGTGTTTGGTGGACTGATTTGAACACTTAATATTTTATTTACAATGTACCAGATGTCAAGCTTGAACCTGTGATGTCCAGCTTGCTAGCTATTGATGCTATATTGTCTGATCCAATCAGGATGATGGCCTTAAAGACAAATATTAAATATTCATGTTGTACAGGCAGTACATCCCTTCAAAACATAGTTTGTCATTTTACCGGTACTTGTGTCTACTCATTAAGAATGACTATTTCTAAAGTTGTGTTTAGAAGTGAAGAAGCACTGTTGCATGAATGGTTGAATTTTCTATTGTAGATCTTTTTAATATTGTTGCAGTCTACCCAAGTGGTTGTCTGGTTATACAGGAAAACCACTATTTTGTTAGGGCAACCAAAAATTTCTTTTGTCAACCCAAAATCTAGAAATACATTATAGTGCTTGATACTGAAATGTCCTATGAGGGCAACCACTTTCATATCCTAATTTTTAGCTCGACTTTACGTAGTAATGTAGAGCTCTCCTACTCGCGTCCACATTTCTGATTAAAGTTTTTGTGCACAGATTAAAGTTTTTGTGCAGTAAAATACTTTCTTCTATATCTTTGTTATTTCTTAAGATATTAACTTCAAACTTGAAATATATGTTCCTTACTATCAACCACATCTCATGTGACAAGGTTCATAACTCCAAACACATTTTTTTCAGAATTATCTCCCCTTGAACTGATTAAAGTTTTTGTGCCCAGATTAAAGTTTTTGTGCAGTAAAATACTTTCTTCTATATCTTTGTTATTTCTTAAGATATTAACTTCAAACTTTAAATATATGTTCCTTATTGTCAACCCCATCTCATGTGGCAAGGTTCATAACTCCTTATACATTTTTTTTTCAGAGTTATCCCCCTTGAACTTATAGTTTTCTTTAAAAAATATTTGTTTTTACTGCAACTGTTTTATTTCTTTAGGTATTGACTTCAAACTTTAGATATATGTTCCTTATTATAAACCACATCTCATGTGACAAGAATCATAACTCCAAATACATTTTTTTTTCAAAATTGTCCTCCATGAACTTAAAATTTTCATTAATTTTTTTATTTATTTATTTACTTTAAATTTGTTGAGGTTATATTTTCAAATTTTAAAATATGTATGTTCCTTATCATCAACCACATCTCCTGTGACAAATACTTACTAAGTCGAGCATGCTGTCTCCTCTGACAGCTCTTGTTATTGACTGTTATTGTAATACAATTCTTTAATATCAACTATTGGATACCATTTCAATTTTTGAATTGGACAAAAATAATTGTACAACAGACTCACAGTCAGTGAGACACTAATGTTGTGTTTTGATTAAAATCAATTAGGCATCATGATATCATGATGAAACAACTTGAAGGGCCACCTTTGATGAACTCTATAAACAGTCATTACCTAAACCCACTAGCCCAAAGCCTTGAACTATTTGAATTGATTTGGACTAGTGAATATAACTTATTTCATAGTTAGACTAGTTGATTTTATTTGCCCTTTTCTGAATAACATAATAAATCTGGTTAGTATTCGAGAAAATTTAAGACTGAGACTGGTAAAATTAAAAAAAAAACAAGCTTAAAATATCAAACTGATTGGATGAATTGCAATAGATTAGTTTGTGGTGTCCTTCAATTGTTTACTTGTTGATGTTTATATTAACTATTACAGACTGTCTCAAATTTAAATTAATAAATGTTATCAACATTTTTAGACCAATTTTCACTGATATCTGACCTTGATCAAATAATTATTTCTAGGTCAAACAATATCATGGAGATAAAATGAGTAAGACATGAGTTATCTAAAATCTAGGTCAAATGATTAAAGTTTAAGTTGAGATTAAGGTCCTAGTCAGGTACAAAGTGTCTATGGAAACTTATATACTGGTAATATGATTATATTGTGTCTATATGTGTCATATAATGACTAGTTAATGTTATAGATACATTCAGTCCATCATTGATACCTAAGGTGTTGTTTTTGTATAACTGCATTGATTACCATGTAATTATTTAAAAATTAATTCATAACATCTTCATGTGTGAAAGTGGGCCAGACTGATTCTGGAGTTCAAGACTTTTGGGACTAGAGAATGGTTCTTTTTTTAGTAAAATATGTTTAATTAATGAAAATCAGTGATTTCAGGACTATTTGAATGTAAACTCCTTGTATCTTAATTTCTATCCTTCTTGTTTTTCTGTGTTTGATATTTTATTCGATAACTTTTGCTTTGAGTGTAGCTATGAATATTGACATATTTATGGAATAAAGTAAAACATGACTAGTAAATAAGCTGTCTGGAAAAACAAGGGTAATGCTGTCAGTATATCAAATTTTCAACATAATTTGCATTATTTTAGACTAAAACACTTGCTGCTCTGTTTTATGGTGTTACTTTAATTTGATATATATAGTGTCAGTATACTACTGTCTGTGTCATATTCAGCCATTCAATTGTTGTTGTTTTTTCAATTTCTCTATATGTTAACCACTGTCCCCATAACACCACGATAACCGTCTTTATATGATCTTATATTAATTTAACAACATGTATTTACTTTAGGTAAACTGTGAAAATAATAATATTGTTCTGTTCTGTTCTGTAACTGTGTCAAGACAACTAGTCTTGGCAATAAATAAAACAAGTGTGATAAATTTGAATAAAATTGGATGACTAAGTTTCTTGAGTTTTGCTTCAGTTGAATGGATGCTTTTTTACACTCAAGAAGGAATCTTTGTCTGCATTAGTGTATACCCATTCGAAACGACCTCGGCGATCATCTACGAAGATACACCTCGGATATCAATCGTAGTAGAAATACAACAAAGTTATGAGGTCAGGCGATTAACCTCATAGGTTAAGTAGTGCCGATGTAAACAATCAACATGGCAGATCATTTTGCAGAAAGTATCGAGTACACAAATATGTTTGAGGATCAACTTTGATTTGAGTGAATATCAGCTACAGGCATTGAAGAGCTTTAACTGCCCATAATCGTCCGTCATTTTTGGTGTGTGCTAGCGTTCCAAACGTCGGGAACGAGGTTAGATTCTATGATGGAACTACTTTCGCTCCTCGTGATATCCGAGGTGTATTTGCGTGGAAAATCGCCGAGGTAGTTCCGAATGGTGTATACCATGGATTCTATATTTTCAGATAATTTTGATGAAAGTATGGCTGGGAAGAAGGATGTAAAGTTTGTGTTAGGGGACGAAGATATAATCAAAGAGGAAGGGGATGATAAGGTTGAGCCCCTTAAAAGTACAAAGTCGCCTAGTGGTACCAGAGTCATGGCCAGTGCTAGTATCCCAGTACCCACTAAAACACCCCCTATATCTATTGGTGTAACATCTCCTACTAGGATATTAAGTCAGTTACAACCAGGAATGGAATTATCTATGAGTCCTAGGACCATGTTGAGGTAAGATGATATACATTATGTTTTTGTAAAGGGTCACTAGTTGACTGAACTTGACTATTTTGATCAACTTTTTTTCAACTTATAACAGTCAAAACTGAGTTACATAGAAGCTATGATCTGATTTATGCAGCCTAGTAAATATACCTTCAAACTTGAATTTTGTTCTGACTTTTGCCTTTATAACCCATTATTGATGAAAACTTGGGTGAACATTGACCATGTTTCACAATAACACAATAGGGCTATTTCAAGATGTTCTTAATTAATTTCTAATTGACTGACAGATAAGTAACTGGGCCAAGTTACTCCTTGGGCGATAGTCTCTCATAAAAAAAGCATTTACCCTTGCTATATTGGGAAGAGCAAAAGGGATAAAAAAGTAATTTTTGCTCTTTCAACCCTAAATTAACAATTGGTTCTGTTATGTTTTCCCAAAATAAGATTTAAAGTGCAAGTTCTTTCCAGTGACTGAAAACATAATTATAATTTTGTTACCACTTTGCACCATTTTCCTTAACTCAATGGCTGTCATTTTTTCGGGCGATAAAAGATGCTACGCTCCCTTCAAAGCCCAGGTGCAGAGGATGGCACCCTTCTTAGACCTCCTCCTGAGTCTTAAATCCAGTTAAAACACTTATTTCAAGTCATGTTTTGAAGGGGGGGTCAAGCAAAGTAAAACTGAAGCAACCAGAAGAAAGATAAGGTATATAATCAAGCAGCCATTTCTGTGTTTTTCTTTTGTGACTGTCCATGACATGTTTCAGTATATTAACATTGGAAAACAAGAATAAAGCTTTATGGTGCATATTATTTCATTTTAACATTGAATATACTAACAAATGCTGCAGTCCCATAAACTTAAAGATAGCCGTGAGGGCACTGTACGGGCGCCGTGCGATCAAGCTCCGCAAGGACCCGTATGAACTCTTGCGTACCTGTACGGACTGTCAAATCGCGAACAAAACAGTGGCCGAGTATGGATTAAAATTGCATATCTTCCAGCTACAGCTCCGTTGGGGTGTGTTGTTTAGTGCCAAGTGCATACCGTCACCTTATTACGCAAGGCTTGCCACGGCCCACGGCTGTCTGCAAGCACGCGTCTGCAACAAGCCATGATTTTATGGGACTGAGGCATTACTGGTACATTATTGTAAGTTTATGTTTGCATTATCTGTGAGTTTTGTCAAATATTTATACTTTTATGTTTATTCTATTTACTTGTTACTTATTGAAGACAAATGTCAGGACATAGGTGAGTTTATAATGAAAATCTGTATGGTTTTGTATTAGCCTTGTTTTCCATGTATTCCATGTCATGTATTCTTTATTTCTGCCAACTTAAAGCTGGGATATTGGACCCTTCATATGTGATAATACCAGAAATCAAAAAAGGCAGAGAGGCAGAAAAATAAGACAGGGTCCATTAGAAAGTTGATATTTCAATATAACTGTTTATGCGTAGGGAAGAGCAAAAAGGGCAGATCAGAGAACAAAAAGCAAGGTTTAGTGTTCCGCTATTCTGCTTTAGAATATATTTAGAGGTATAACTATAGATTGAACATACTTTTTATGTAGCAAGGTCTTGAAAACTATATACAATGTGAAATTGGACATAATTCAACCATCCTTTAGTTGAAATACTTTTTTGTATCATTATTTTTTTTTAACATTTAAGCTTTTTTCAATGTTTCCACAAACTAATTGAGCATCATAAGTAAGTTCAAAGAAGGTACAGAATATATGACTCAGAACAGTTCATGGAAAACCAGGCTATCTCCGAAGAATGTGCTGCTTTAATTAGAATTGTTTGTGTTGTTATGAAAGCTTGATATTTAATAGCTTCAGACTTAGTATGTGTTGTTTATTGTGTTTTTGTCTAATTTTAGATAATAAGGCATTTTATTTAAGATTTTGGGTAATAAGGCATTTTATTTAAGATTTTGGGTAATTGGGATCTATATCTTGTTTGCTAAATAGATTTTGATTTTTGGAAAAAAAATTACAATGAAAAGGATCAATTTTATTTTTGTTCCCTATGGTTTTACTTGATAAATGCCACTTTAGTGTTTGAAAAATATGTGCAACATCAACAACCAAAATTGATCTGCTAAAGGTCTTTGATTTGCACTTTTGTTTTTCATTTTCAAAGCAGATACACTGCAGTACTGCTTCAGTACATCCTCTGCCAAGGGGCCCTCTACGAAGCAAATCCTCTACAACAGCTTTTGATATTTCCTTTAGGTGTAAATTTAATTGAATTTAATCTCTGCAGAGCAACACTCTCTGAGCAGCAACACTTTAGTCCATCCTAGTGAATGTTGCTCAAGAGAGGTTGTACTGTATAGCTTAACAGATAGTTAGGATCACACTTGATAAAATTACATTGGTAACCAAGGGCATGGACCCTTTGATTGTTTGTTCACGCCTCATCCTAGCTGGTTATACCCTTCCATGAAAATTTGACAATCATTTAGATTTCCCTCCAATAATAAGACTAATGGAGAAGTTGTCAGCTTTGTAGAAGGGTTGGTAAATATAGGTTACTGACAAAGGTTCATGAAAGTTAGGTCAGGTGAGCTTGCCATTGTAAAATGACTATTATTTGTGTTGACATGGTGCTAAACCCAATAAAAATATATAGATGAGTGTTAATGTATGTCTGCATTGAAGTTTTACTAGAATTATTATGTAGAAACATACTGTTTGTATTACTGATACATGTTAACTCTTTGTGATATTCTAGTATTATAATGAAATACTTGAATGTTTATATTGTATGCCATTAACAAAAGATAAATGCTTCTTTGTATTTGTTGAGATCTGTATGCATGTAAGCCATATTTTCTTTCATTTCATGTTTAGTTTGCTTCCAGCTGAATGAGATTTATTCTGTATAATGTATACTCTGTATTAACTTGATACTTAATAAGTATTAATGTATTAACAACTAATGTAGATCTATTGAATGACTTGTGTTTAGCCTCTAAGGCTATTTTTGTATTAATTAGTCGTTGTGTATTTTGTCAGATCGGTAGGCAGTTTTATTGTGAATTAATAATGATAATACATTTTTTATTCTTGATTGGAACAAATGAGATGTAAATAATATTTTTATTGTTATGTATGTTATTATAAGGGAGATAATCTTTATAGTTTTATTGAGTTTTGAATTGAGTTACAGTTCTTGAAACAGTATAAAACTAAAAATTTCATTTTTGAACTTTGTATGTAAAATTCATGTTTATGGGTCAGGGCTTCATTTTTAGGCTTCATTTTCTTTATTCACATGCAGTTAGACTAGTTTTTGAACTGACCTATCATTTTATACAGTATAGTGTCCATTTGCTTTTGGCAGACAGCATGAACATTTTCAAAGCATGTTTAAACCTTGATGAAACCTTTATTTTTACTTGTGTCATTTTACAGAAGGGATGGGGACATTTGTCAATAAGTATTTAATAGGATTACCATAAGATTCTCAATGCAGACCTCATTGGTTATTGCTGTCCATATGACTATGACTGGACCAACTTAGTTATTGCAAAACCATGCATTTTTTGAAGATTTTAAACCCCAAATAATTCATTTTAGAAGGAAAAGGTCCATATACTAAGTCCATTCCTCTATTAAGACCATCGGTTTTGATAGTGCGAATAATGGCACTTTACTGTTTATGAAGGTATTTTAGTTAAGGTTTCTTGTACAAGTATTGAAATATGATTGCTTAATTTATTAAAACGAAAACATTCTTTCCAGTTGAAATAGTTTAATTTTGGTATTAAAATGTCTACTCCATGACTTGTCACTAGCATTGTTCTTTTCCACTATTTAATCTAAATGTGTTGACAGCCATGTCTACTTGTCTATGTTAATGTCAAAATAAACAATTTATTAACTATTTTGTCTATAAATCTTGAAAGGTACGTTAAATATTGATGATGATAATTGTCATCATATCTGACAAGTACTGACTAAAGGAATAAATATACTTGGCCTTTTTTGACATTTTGAAGTATTATTACTGTTGTTTATGATAGTAACAAAATATTATTACAATTTAAATTTAAATCACAGTGAAAAGAATATGAAGGTTGATCCATTACTTTGAGATCAGGTAGGACAGGGAGAAAATTTTACATTTTTACAATTTTGACACCCTAAAAAAATCTTACAGGTTCGATTAGATTCTAGTGGTATTTTTAGACATTAACATAATTTACCAAAATGACAAGAATATAATTATACACAAAAAGTGACCAGGGCTGGTCCATTATATTTTTAGTGTGGTTCTGATAATTGGTATTATTATACCTCACTGGAATTTCCCTATTCTAAAGCCCTATACCGGAGGGGGTGATATTTTGTTCGATCATATGGTAATGTTACCCGCTATCTAAGGGAGACCACTTATTAACGATTAGTAGACGTAAATAGCCGCGACCGTGGCGTAGTGGTTAGCATGTCTGACTTCGAATCCGGAGATCGCGGGTTCGAATCCCGGTCGAGGCAGGGTATCTTAGTGATATAATTCAGTTTTTTTTATTGTACTGATTGTTTTCTTTACTGTGTTGTTATTTGTTGTTAAAAATTTACATTTTACAGTTTTGTTCGGTATAATAAAACAAATAACACATGGCAGTGAGGGTGACAGTACAGATTATCAACCCTTGAAAATTAATATCAACCTCAGCTAGCGCCTCAGTTGATATTATTTTCCTTGGGTTGATAATCTGTACTGTCACCCTTACTGCCATGTGTTACTTATATATTATTCTGTGCATCCTAGTTATCTAGTATTAATAAAAGTAATACCGAAGACACATGAAGTTATCTTTTACGTATGAACTCATGAAGGTGTATACCTCTTCATCCCTACTCGTTACTTGTTTTAAATTCTTTTTTTTCTTTATTTTAATTCAATTGAATTTGCATCTTGAGTAATTGTTAACTTGCTTTATATTGCATAGATCTACTTAATTATTACTTGATTACACTACATATGGTTATATTTTATATAAGAAAGTCCATACTTTCTGTGCCTTTTTAACTTTTGGTAAATTAATGTAAATTAACCCCACAAATTCATTCTTCACTTTTTGCTCGCTTCTCAAAAATTGAAAATATGGAAAAAAAATTTTGCTCGCTCACTCCAATTTTTTTGAACAAACACCATAGAACATGTCATCAATTTGTTGTGACCTTTAAGCCATAAGCAACATATTGTATATATACTAGGCGTCAATGAAAACTTACCACTTACATGAACCTATTTTTAAAAAAAGTGAAAACACAAATATGAAGATTTTACATGAATTTAAATATTACATTACAAAAAAGGATTTTTCTCTGCAAGTACAGAATCTAAGCATAAACGGATCAACTCCGCAAACCGAGAAGACCACCTCGAAAATGAAAGTTACGGACCTCAGTAGCGGGTATGTCCTCCCTCTGCATCAAGCTCAGCTTGACATCTACGTCTCTTACTCTGTATCAGACGCAGGATTCTGTACTAAGGTATTGCATCCTACTCCTCAGTCAGTGCTTGTATACGTTGCTGCAAATTATTGACGTGACGTCTGCCGTCATAAACCGTTCGGTCAAGTTGGTCCCAAAGATGCTTTATAGGGTTTAAGTTGGGACTGAATGTTGGTCAAGGCGATGTGTGGACATTATTATCCTGCAGGAAATCTTGTGTAACGCGAGCCGAGTTGGGCTGTGCATTGTCTTGCTGGAGAAGGTTGTTTTCAGTATCAGTCTGAATAAAAGAAAGAACTACTGGCCTCAGCACATTATTAATGTAACGATGACCTGTAAGTGTTCCTGGCAATACAATAAGTG
Organism: Mactra quadrangularis; assembly: GCA_025267735.1. Taxonomy (NCBI): domain Eukaryota; kingdom Metazoa; phylum Mollusca; class Bivalvia; order Venerida; family Mactridae; genus Mactra; species Mactra quadrangularis. The sequence goes on along the minus strand of CM046309.1, from coordinate 52,125,237 downwards.
GGGTCTTTTGCCTCCAAGAAATGCCTTCCCATACCATGACACTGTAATGTGCATGTAAAATGAAATATAAAACACAGTTGACTATGACTGATAAAGAGATAATGATGGATATCAAAATAGTAACTTAAAACTCATAAAATCGTTCAAAAATTCCTTCCAACAGTACTTTCAGTACTTTGATTAGTAAATAAACATGCACAGCATAAAAGTAAAAACTTGATAAAAGATAAAAAAACATGTACCTCTACAAAATATAAATATTATTGAAATAAAAGGTGAAGTGTTATCAATTTTTTTATATTATTTATTTGAGATGTCCCTCTTATGATTAAGTCCAAAATTGTTTCATTACTAGCCATACAAAATTTTTACTTACAGGTTAGAGTTCATTATGTACAATTTTACTTGGCAAGCAATGAGCACTGTATAGTTCAAACTATATAAGTTTATATTTTGTGGTAGTGTCACTGACCCATAAATTTTGTCAGCTGATTTTTGTGTGATAAATGTGAATCATGATATTTGAACAGTATTTGGGTTTAAAGCAGTATTTTTGTGATTTGTTAAAAGACATATTGTAAAATTTTAATTTTGGTTATTTCTAATGGATAACTTTGATTGGTGAGTTATTTTTTGTTATTTAAGTCTGTGGAATTTAGCGTGGGTGTTACGTAACACAAAACTGATCCATTTAGCAGGCTACAAAACTAAATAAATATATATACACATTAAATCTATTAATAGTCTATTCAGGCTTGTGTAAGTTAATGTACTTTATAGACATGCATGTCCTTGAAAATATTTATTTTGTCTTATTATAGGTAGTCCTTCTTCGGAGTTAATGTATTAACATATTTCATACTTTCATATTTGATGTGTCAATGTAAAACTAGCCTAACTATGTGTTAATAATGTGGTATGTAGTCTAATTTTGCACTGAACCATTGGCCTATTCTTTATCAAGTTAATTCTTCATAAGTATGTTGTTGTTGTTGTTGGAAAACTTTGTTCATTTTGAAACAGGATATCTTTATTTCTGAAGTATACATTGGCAGATCCGTGGGAGGCGGACCTGGTGCACGCCTATGGTATATGCAGTCATTTCTCTAGAGTTTATGACAGATAAAACAGCTGATATGTATGGGAATATTTTTGTACCCAGTGACTTTATAATAATCTTTAGTTTTTGTGTGTATTATCTTGTTATCAGATATGGGTAGAATCATGGACAAGTACCATGATAGAACATGATTACTCTCATGATCCATGTTCATGCTATCACTATTACACAGGCATGAATGGTCAGAGTTATCACACTTGGTCCACCAGTCTTTATAATGTACTCCCACACTTTCGAAGCTTGAATGGGAAATGGTGAAGTGAGTGATTTGATGTTTTAAAATGTTGGCTGTGATGACTTTATTTATATTCTTTACAGACATTTTGTGGTAATAATGTATGTCATGTGGTTATGATGACAGGATGTCATGTGACAGAATACTTTTTATAGTCTATTGTTCCTTTTAAAATTTTGCAATCATGAGCTAGAATTTGACCTTGAATGAACTAGATCTTGACATAGAAGTGCTGTTAAAAATATTATAAATCACCTTACTATAGTATAGTGTGCATGTATTTATGATGTTTGAGCACTATACGTATATTCATAATGTTAAAATAGTTACATCCGTTCCAATAAAAATTTAAGCACATAGTACAAGGCAGGATACATGTCCTGTGGCCAGAGACCTTGACATAGAAAAAGGGGTGTTCAATTGAGTTAGGTATCGTGCATGATAGCTTTCTGATTTCTGATTGAATGGTAAAATGCTCTAGTCAGAAGCCCAATACTAGTGAAAATGGATTCAGGCTTGTGACAATTACATTTTTTATATAGCTGGGTTAGTTGATATTTTTGTCCTTTACTATTTAGTATAACATAATAGGGCTGTAGAGCTTGTCAAAATTTAATGCAATGAGTGCATGAACTATTACCGGTAGTGAAAGTAATATGTAGTTCATACTGTAAACAGGAAATGTTTAATGACTTAATTATTTAATGACTTATTATCAACTTGTTTTATTTGTCTCATATTTACCACATGTCACAATGATGATAACAGTTTTAATAAATTTTACTCTCTATCTGGGTGGAGAATCAAAACCAGTTCGTATCATATATAATGTAAACAAACGGACGCCATTTTGGAAAATTTCAGGTATTTTTTCTAATTTACTCCTTTAATCGTCCACCAATGAAAAAACAAAAATAACCATAACACGCTACTCATTTTTCCGCTTCTAATGATGTATATAACATACAGATTCAATTAGAATTTCAACAAGTTATCCCGGACATTGGAATCGAAGTGAGCAAGAATTAGGTCATTTTTGACGGATGCGAACTGGTTCAAATTCATGCTTTTGCCTAATTTATCACAAAAAAGCAGTTTTTCTCGTTAAATTTATCATGTATAACCCACGGAGCAAGTGTGTAGTCTTGTAGAAAAGTATTAACTCTTCCTGACTTAGTTTTGACATAAATAAAGATTTTTTTTTAGAAAGATGCGAACCGGTTCAGGTTTATACAATGATACGAACTGGTTCAGATTTATGGTATTTTGCAATTTTATTTTTATTTGCATACGTTCTTTGTCGATGTCAGTTTCACGGCATTAATTTTCCAAACTTACACAATTTTATTTCGTTTTCGTCTCGATTTAAAAACTTTTTACAACGATCTGATTTTTTCGGGAGTTTTAGCTGAAAATGAATTCATATTACCATATTACTCACGGAATACATGACTGTGGACACATGCATAGTCTGGTGGAGAAAAAGTAAATGCGAATGGAACGTTGACATTTTTATCATCCAAAATAGAGATGGTGTTCGGTTAAGTATAAAGTCATTTTCAGCTAAAAATCCCGAATTAGTCAAATCGTTTGAGTAAAATTACTCCTTTATAGATTCAAGTACGATTCGAAAAGTGCATGACAAGCTGACGAAATTTTAATTTCACAATAAAAATATTTGTTTCCTCTTTCCTAAACATGACTAATAAAACACATATGTAGGTAGGTGTGTCAGCTTTTTTGGAAAACATATCCATTTCGACGTTTGGGGACTGGAGACAGTGGTTACACTTACACAAAATCTGGTTTATCACTGGGATAATTTTACTTAAGACTGTCTGTCTGTATTCATTTTGTAAATATCAAAATATCCGACGTGAAAAACACTGACCAACAGCACATTTTTACTTGCGCAGTGATTTATTTTGAAGTTGGAAAACATTAGTCCATGAGACATATTTTGAAACAATGTGTCCCACCCAAAAAAAACAACGAATCTGGAGATTTTTGTCACTAAAGCATGTCCTTCATGTAATGCATAATTTTTAAACAATCATTTTTCATTCAATATTATTGTGTAGTCTCAATGACTTGGTGTATTTTATATTAATATCATCACATTCATTTTCATTAGTAAATAAGTTTTGTGAATCACCTGTAATGTTAAAACATAATTTCATGATAAATTGCTGACTGAGTAATTATCTGTCATTGTGAAGTATTTATCAATTTAGCTTGTTTATTTCTAAATGATTACATTTTTTTTCTATATACATTAATTAACTTGGATTAATTTGGAATTGTTTTACACAATCCACAGTACAAAATATTACCATCGGCCACGTTTACAAAATTATTATGGACATAGGTTAAATTTCACGATGCCATTTACTTTTTATAGTCAAGTAAATGGTTTGATCTACATATTACTAAATCATCATAAAAGATGTGGATTTAAATTTCTATTGAAATATTAGCCACAAACATTTATAATATACTGTAAAATTCGTAATATTCGATAGTAACCTTTTATGTCATACTGCAGAACGCTGTATTGCTTGGACATAGTTTTCAGCTGAGGTTTACTTTAATTTTACGGGTATAACACGCAATAAAAAAATCTGAGCAAAATCTGAAAAAAAATCAGCCGATTTATTCGGCGAAATCGAGATGATAGGCCGATTTTTCAGCAAAAAGACAAAATCTCGCAGCCGATTTCTTTGGCAAAATCAAAAAAAAATAGCTTACGGCCGGTTTTTTTCACGGCGAAATCGAGTTTGTTAGGATCGCATAATTTCACTCTTTGTGGTGAAACAGGCTCAAAGTTACGGTGCAACAGCCCATAATCATACTATCAGTTATCAATAATATGAGTTCATTCACTTACAACCGACCACACAGCTCTCAAATCAATAACAAAGACATCGTCCGTCATTATATAATTAAGGTCGGCGGTTATCATCAAAGAAGTTGATATACATTAACAATAAGTTCGAAGGGACGCAGAGCCGACTCACATTAAATTGATTTTAATGACGTTATTATTAGAGCTTTGTTCTTACTCGGATAAAAAAAATTATATGCCCGTAAATATTACCATATTTTATTGATATTCATAAATATAAAAAAATGTCAAAACACGACAAATTTTACTGAAACAGTCATTACTCGGTGCTAATTATCACCTAACCTTCTATGTATAAATTAACTGCCAACACGTTATCATTTATCAATTGACGCATGTCCGCGGTTCAAAGTTTGCGTCTCTAACGCAGGACGCACGGCAAAATGAATCACTGCTTGAACGCCAGGTCGGAAAAAAGTCGTTGTTAAAAGTCCTACATCCAGATTGGATTGAAAAAAAATCCTGATTTCGGCAATAAAAACTTTTGAGTGTGCTGGTTTTTTGGTCGTCGGTCGAGAAAGGGAAAACGTGTATTTTTAATTTTGGTCCTAAAATAATTATGGTACAGTACTGTTCGACATATAAATGAACGACATTGCATTCTATAAATAGATGGTAAAGATATCACCAGTATACTAACCCGCACAACTTTCCCAGATTTCGGCGTTTTAGTACGCAACAGAATATAGTGTGGCGCATGAAGACAAAATCTTTGGATTTTTTCGTTTTTTTGACAAAATAATTGTTAAAATTTAAAATAAATTATCAATTATAGCTACAGGAATATAAATCCATGTATTCAAAGTACATTTAAACATCGAAAGGTAAAGATGCATAGTTAACTATGTATTCTACTTTCGATTTCAAATGTCTGTGTAAAGAATGACATATGTAATCACGTTTGGACGGAGGTTTAATTACTGGTTAAAAAGTTTCATTTAATGAGGAAAGCTGGTTGGATAGATTTTATTGAGTAGACACAAAATGCATACTCTTATTTGTTGAGTATACTTGTTGGAAGAAATTACTAGAATGTAAACATTGCCACGTGTTTTTAAGTAAATAAACTGTCTTACCCATGATCCTCGGCGTCTCCGTACAAAAGTCAGTCAGACCGTTTGTGTGCAGAATGACGATTTGTTTTTAATATTAATGCCGTGAAACAGACATCGACAAAGAACGTATGCAAATGAAGTAAAAAAGTAAAATATCATAAATCTGAACCGGTTCGTATCATTGTATTAATCTGAACCGGTTCGCATCATTCTTCAAAAATTCTATTTTTATGTCAAAACTATATCTGAAGGAGTTGAAACTTTACAACAAGACTACATACGTGTTCCGTGGGTTATACATAGCAATTTAAACGAGAATAAATGCTTTTTTGTGATAAACTAGGCTAAAGTATGAATTTGAACCAGTTCGCATCTGTCAAATACGATCCAATTTTTGCTCACTTCGATTCCAATGTCCGGGATAACTTGTTGAAATTCTAATTGAATCTGTAGGTAATATACATCACTGGAAGGGGAAAAATGAGTAGCGTGTTATAGTAATTTTCGTTTTTTCATTAGTGGACGAATAAAAGAGTAAATTAGAAAAATTACCTGAAATTTTCCAAAATGGCGTCCGTTTGTTTACGTTTTGAGTGATACGAACTGGTTTTGATTCTCCACCCTGTCTATGTAGACACTTGGTTAAAAGTGGTTCTTGATTGTATATGTTAAAGTACTTAGTATATGTTAAAATCATGGATAGAAATGCACAGATATTACACCATTTTAACAGTCTGCCTTAACCCACTAGCCTGATGCCTTGAGTTAGTGAAAATTGATTAGGGTTAGTGAAATTTACTTACTTCATAATAGAAGGGCTAGCTGATAATTTGGCAAAATTACTATAAAATGTAAAAAATCTGGCTGCTGCTTGTAAAAATTTAAGGCAAATATTGTTAAAGACTCATTAATGTAATGTCATTTGAAGGAACACATAGCAGCGGTCATATTGCAGTGGTTTCCTGCTCAGAATTTTCAATCTGGTGAGTCGGGTCCAATTCCTGGCCAAGGCAGGTTATACCCTTGCATAAAAACTTAATAATTAATATTGATTTTCCTCCATAGAAGAAGAAGTTGTCTGTTCCTTGTGGAAGGCTAGTGCTAGGCAGTGACCTGGCTAGATGTGTTGATTACCATACATAATCTCATAAAGAATGTTATGATGTTGTATTCAGATTAATCATAATGTTTGAATTTTACCACATCTCATTATCATTGAATAATCTAATTATCTATTATGTCAACTGGACGTAGAACTAATTTATCAAACTTATCTTCATCTTTATAAATAACCTTCTGAGAATTTGCTTAGTTTATACTAATTTATTTTGGCTTGATTATAAAGCAAGTTTTTACTACTTGGCTTTATCACTTTCAAGTTGTGAATCATTTGTTCTTACAACTTATATTTAACACTTTTTAGTCGGATTTCTGGTTCCCCCAGTACTGTGCTAGTGGGATAAAGTTTTTGCTTAAGGAAAAAACAGGGTAAGTTTTGGATAGGATTCAAACCAACATGGAGCTTGCTGTCCAATGATTACCAGTCCAACGCTGTAACCACTCATTAAAGTGTAGCATAAGACTTTATGAATATAATATAAATTATATAAAATTATATAATATAATATAAATATAATATATAAATTACAGAAACATTGGAAATCTTGATTATTTAAGCCTTATACATGTATATTTCTTGTAGTAAAATAACTGCATGCCAAAAATATGAACTCTGATCAAGCAGTTTTCCTGTATGACCAATATCTTTTAAATTCAGCTGTCACTCGTTGTAAATGGTTTTTGGGGTGCACACAGAATGCTGAAATAAAAAGACCAACAATTTGATACACTTTGGGATGGTGCTGTATATCAAAAAGCTTAACTTTGCACAAAACTCATGTAAAACTGTTAACCAATAATTTTTTATGAAAATCACAGGTTTAGCAGAAAACAATCGTAACTCTATATAAGAAAAGAGTGAGTTATGTCTGTTTTGTGCTAAACCCATAATATATCAAATCTGCTATGAAATGGCAGACAAAACTTGTGTTTTTTTTAAAAAAATAGCATTTTTCAGGGGAGATAATCCTGTAATATTTAGCTAATTGGATTGTCTGTACTTGCTATAAAGCACACTGACACTGCTTTTCAAAGAAATATCATGGGCTTAGCGCAGAATACTTGTAACTCACTCTTTTATAACTTAAGTTACAACTGTTTTGCACTAAACCCACGATATACATTAATTGCTAGCAATCTGATTTATGGTTTAACAAAAGTTTATTTTCCAAATGATCAAACAGGATCTAGGAAGTTTCAAAATCATGAAGTGCCTTCATTAAATTGTATCCTGGGTTGACATGGGGTTTAACCCGGTGTATATAAAGAATCATAAAATTGTATAAATATTTCTTAGCAATAAATAAATCTTAATGTAATTTTCCTCCAAGATTGTCTTAGATTAGTCACATTAGACTTTACGTAGGGCCCAGTTACTAATAGTGTTCGATGATAGATCGGTTGTTGTTTTTTTCCCATTAAGAATGGAACTGGTGAACACTGATTTAGCACCGACTTCTCCGATTAGCCCCCGATTCATCGCAAGCTTTTGGGAAAAGATGAGTTTCATCGGTGAAAACTAACCGATCGGAATGTTTAAAATGTTTAAACATTCTCGATAGGTGAAAATTTCAAACGAATAACTGATTGACTAGCTGTCTTAACCGATATCACATATATGCCTCTGATAAGCCACCGATGTACAAAATTATATATAAATCACTGATGGGAAAAAGATGGTTAATTTTCCCTGATGAGACACATATTTTCCCAGTAGCTTGTGATAAGTGATAAATTGGCTGCTAATCAGAGACGTCGGTGCTAAATCGGTGTTTGTGGGTTCCATTTTAAACTGGTAAAAACAACTGATCTATCACCAATATCCATCGCCGATACCTGGTTACAAAACTTTATTTAATAAAGTCTGAAATGCAGTTACCAATGACAACTGATCAGAAAAGAGAAATAATAAACTGATTGAGGACTGATTTAAGTCTGACTGTATATGTAACTGGGATGGTACATAGAGATATATAGTAATGTAAATAAATTTATTTTTTCTTGGAAGTTCAATATAAAGTTCAATATATCTTTTGTCAATAGGATATGACTGAGTATTCACATTGATAGGTGTAACTGAATACATGTTAATGTATGCTATAGATCATGTCAGTGCTAAAACAGTGAGATAGAAAAGTGATTATTTTTGTGTTTATATAATATTAAGGTATTAACTGCTGATTCCATTACATATTCTGAAACATTTAGTTTTTATGAGATATAAAGAATGGTTTTGTATTGACGGCTTAGTGTAAAACTAGTCTACATCTCATTCATTTACTGGTGTTTGGATTAGTTTTGCGCTAATCAATGGTTATGCTTTTTTAAGTGTCTATTTGAGCTTGATTTTATTATTTATATTTTAAGGTTGATGATTTGAGAATCTTGATATTTTTTAATTTACTAGTAACTGTATTTGTAGTATTCACTAAGCTTGTACTACATTTTAACTTGTAATTGCTATATTAGATCTATTAGGGTTTTTCTAGTATTGATATTTATTTTGTATCCATATCTAGGTGTATTGAATTTCTTCCTATTTGCATGACTCCTATTGACATTGTAATTATTTATATATATATGTTTTTTCTTTAGACTTGACAAAAGTAGAAATATACTTTGTTACTTTCTAATAATAGAGAGTATTTTTAAATTATTAGTCTCTATGAAAAGCAACAGTTCCAGGAGTAAAAAATAACTTACACATTTATATAGATTTTCTATGGATTTTGCTGGAGTTTTAAATTAGAAATTATGACATTTGGACATTTGTTTCCATTTTAGACATTCAATGTCGGGAAGTTTTGATATTCGAGGTAAACGTACATCCATCCCTAAAGAACTATGTGTGGCTACCCCAGAGGAGCTGGTACAGACGTACGGAGGAAGCAAGGGGACAGTGATAAAAAAGGTAATTATTTGTTTAATTTTTAGGAAACAAAAGTTCTATGAGATATTTAAGACTTTAATTTGACAAGGCTGCACATGTGGACCTTAATTGGATATTAAGCATACTGAGTGTTGATTTTTTCATTCTGTTTAATACCATTAATGTTTTTCAAAGTTTTTAGAAGTTTATTCAACACATACCATATACTTTCTATTAAACGCCCCCTTTGATAAATACCCCCTCCCTATTTTTTGGAACAAACTACCACTTACTATAATTATTATGTTGTAAACTCCAGGGCTTTTTTCCTTATATAACAGGGGCTGTTTACAGATGCTTTTCCCTTTTAAAATTTCTATGAAATAATGCACTTTCCCCTAATTTGGAGGTTATCTTTGATAGTTTATTCCCCTATCAATAAAATTGCGATAAATTTTCCCCCATTATTCTATATAAAGTAAGGCCCCAGACCCCTTCCCTCATAATGAAAAAATGCCCTAAACTCACTATTTTCCGATATTCTTCATACCCCTACTTGGAACATGCAATGCTCACAGTGGCCCCTTGAGCACTAATCAAATTTGATTTATTAAAAATTAATTTTGATAGAGTGAAATTGTCAACTAGCCCAATAATATGAAATAAGTTATTTTCACTAGCCTGATACAACTTTTGCTCATACCAGGCTTCGGCCTAGTTAAGTAAGACTGTGTCTGTACTAATTATTGGAGAGCCTTCATTCATAAGCAAAATAGTTCTAATTTTGTAATTACAATTGAGGACTGGTAAATTGCTTATATTTTATTCATGTTTTTCGTACACAGGTATTGATAGCCAACAATGGTATTGCTGCAGTAAAATGTATACGTTCAATACGTAGATGGTCATATGAAATGTTTAGGTCAGAAAGAGCTATAAGATTTGTTGTCATGGTTACACCAGAAGATCTAAAAGCTAATGCAGGTAATGAAGGTTTCTAACTGTCATATATAAAGGAGGGCTTACCTGGTTAGCTCTGCATGTAGCACTTCTGATCGCCATCTCAGGGGTTGTGGTTTTAATTTCAAAGCAGGGCCTAAAAGCATTATTTTGTTGAGTTTTGCCATGAAATACTTTTGGCAACCATTATCACTTGTATAGCTATATTGTTGACTTTTATTAAACTGAAAGTTGTGCATATATTAACCCCACTGATTTAGATATTGAATATTTGTCCAATAATTCTAAACATGCATACAGGTATGTAATATTTTTCAATTGTGAGTACTGAAATACTCATGTGAGTATTTAAATCAGCAGGGTTGTATGCCCAACTGACACTTGAATCAAATTTAGTAGCTGTAAGTTATTGATGAAAGTATGTGCTTAGTATTAGTTATAAACTTTGGCCTGGTGATATTATAAAGCCACTTCAGGGATGATTTAAAGTCACTATATTTTTTAAAAATTGCCTCTATGGAAGTTTAAGACACCACAAAAATCTAAACTTTAGACACTAGGAAGTCATAGTTAAAAGTATAGGATACTGATACTGACTTGTAATTATTTAACTCCCCCTCCCTCAGATTGGTCTTGCAGCTCTTTAGCCTCCCCCCTTAGTGACATGTCATACAGCTCTTAAGCCCCCCCCTCTACTTGATGTCACATCATACAGTTCTTTTTCAAGTGAGGGAAGTTGTTAAGATTATTGAAACAATGATTAAAATCATTTTTAACTTCTTATGTGAACTTAAACTTTCAAAATTCAAACAAAAATGTTATATATTTTTCATTGTTTAGTCTACTTCCTGTTTAAAAGTATAAAGTTTATGTATGTCCACTCATACGTTTAAGATAAAAGGTATGGTATGTAGTTTTATGAAATCCAATGACGTGTACACTACATATAGACAGATACATGTGTTATTCTCTAAAGACTAGTCATTCATCCTTGTTTAAACCACAGCTGTGACGTCATTCCATTGTATTCACAGTACCGTATATCTAATAATGTTCAGGTAACCGTCCAATATTAAGATTACTCGTCCAATATTTGATGTGTTAGGACATTATTTGACGTGTAAGTCTAATATTAGACTACAGGCTAGATATTGTCCAAACACACCAGATAATGAACGCGTTTCATTAACCTTCTGCATGCTGTCATCTGCTGAAAATTTGTCTGATTAATTTTAAATTTTATCAAATTTTATCCAAATTTGGTAGAAATATTATCCACATGTCAAACAGCTTCGAACCTGACCAGACACCGAGTTACTCAGCATCTGACCTGGTCCAAAGCTGTTTGCAAAGTCTATACAATTGTTTTTAGCATGCTTAAGGTTAATAGTGAACGATTACCTGTTCAATGAAAAAAAGCAACCGAACGAGTGAAGTCATTTATTGATTCATGCTTTACGGTGAAACGTCACGTTATTCGATGAAAATAAACGATGAAAATATAAATTTTATATAACGTCGTTGTTTTGAAGGTAATTTTATTTTGAAAGCGATATTGTGAAAAGCTGAGAACGTTCACTTTCCGTTTTTATTTCATTAAATTGACACAAAAAGTGTGTAGTTTTCAAAAATTGCGATAAGAATTTGACCACCGTTCTGCATTTATTTGAAAATAAACGTTATAACTCGGCAATTGGTGAAACCTTTTAGACGTGAAAACCCTAAATTCAGTGATGAAATGTACAATCTTTACGACTGACGTGATATTAAGATAATCGGAACAAAATATTTGTATGCAACAACATTTCAGAAACATTTTGGTATAATTATCATTGGCCTCGGACACTCAATACTTTAAATATATGGGTTTAATGTAGTTGCATGCCTGTTTTTAGTGCGAACGATTGTGACGTTCGTGACGTCGTGAAAAAAACGACAACGTCGCTAAGGTTACCAAGAAAACAAACAAGAAACATGAAGGTATCTGCTTGCTAACTTTTTTTATAATCGGCAAACATAATATTTTTTTTTGTTTTTCCCTCCGAGTAAGGTACCGACCCACCTTAAACAGATGGTTAGATAAAAAATAAAATCATACCAGTATATTCATTTTCTGTATTCTAAAAGTATAAGTTATGTTACAATAAATTCACAATGAAAGCTAATTTAAAGCCAATAAACACAACATGTATCATCAAGACATCCTCTGATCAATATCGGCTAAATTAATTCAGCAGTGGAGTTGGCTTATCAGTAGTAAGGTATATAGCATGATAAGGGTTAAGTGGGATGAATGGAAGCTGACTGAATAAAAAAATTCTTAGCCATATGTCACATAATGTGAAAAAGCAGTCTATTTTATGACTAAGCATAATACAATGTACATCCTGTTATTAAAGAAACAATAAATCAACAAATAATTTTATTTTATTGAATATATAAAATAGTGGCTGTAAAAAGTTGTTAGACCTTTGGACCTTTCACCTTCTAAAAGTCACAGGACCTACTGCAATTTTAGTAGACAGTCATGGTCCACTGGCTAAATTTGCAGACTGGCTTGTTACCTATTGTAACTAATGGGTCAATGCTTGCTGTTGTGCTGCAATTACAGTAATAAATTGTCTATTGATGATGTAAGGTTTGTCAAATATTTCAGAATATATAAGAATGGCTGACCAGTATGTACCAGTACCTGGTGGAACAAACAATAACAATTATGCTAATGTTGAATTGATTCTTGATATTGCTAAAAGAATACAAGTACAGGTAAGGACTTACAAGTCTTGATTTTATGATTAGTATGAAAACCTTCTCAGGGGACATACTACTGATGATAATGATGGTGTCGATGATGATGATAATAAAGACTTTATTTAATGTGGCTATAAACTTGGATTAAACCAATCTTCCATACTGAAATGCATATTATAAAAAAACTTGCAATGGTATAACTATGCATGTACAAGATAGAAAACCCGGGTTGATAGCGCAGTTGGTAGCGCGCCGGGATTTGGATACTCGTGCCCGAGGGGGTGTGGGTTCAAATCCCACCCGGGGAGGTTATACCCTTTCATGAAAATTTGACAATAATGTTGATTTTCCTCCATTGATTAGATAATATGGAGAAGTTTCCGGCCTTGTGGACGGGTAGTTGAGTACTGGTTATAGACAATGGTCCAGGAAAGCTAGGTTAGGTGCGCTGGACGCCGTGAAATGACCTAAATTGTGTTGATACGGCGTTAACTCCAATAAATGAATAAATAAATAACAAGATAGAATGATTTGTCTCTAAAATTGGTTGTGAGACCTTGGATGATATGGTTGTGACATCTTGCTTGGAGAAATGTTAGTTTGATTCACATCTGTTCTTGTAAAAACACTCACTAGAAAGATGGAAGAATGAAAATAAAGAATTTCAAGAATTTGAATATTTTGAACTTTGACAATGTGTATTTAATATAAATAAAGCATGATGATTGATTAACTATATACATGTATATAATTGTTATCTATGTTTTTACAGGCTGTATGGGCAGGATGGGGACATGCCTCTGAGTATCCTAAACTTCCTGAACTATTACATAAAAATGGCATTGTTTTTATAGGTAAGTATATTTAGTGTTCATTGAACATGAGAGGACCCAGTGATTGGTTTGTCATATATAAAATATGAAATATGTTGTCTATTAGCCCTTTTCTCAATAATTTTTCATAAATAATGCAGTTTTCCAAATATCAGGAGTTTATCTTGAAATTTTATTTCCAATAACATTGTGATAAAACTAGTCCCAAATTTTACATATTGATAGACTATACTATAGATAACACCCTTTGTATTTTACATGAATACTGAGAAAACCATAGAAGTCTGCAGCATGTTAAGTAAGGATGTAGCTACCAAGCTCTCGATAAGGACTTCCTATGCTCAGGATTGTTAAATTGTAGTGCTAGCTAGCATGTTCATTTTTGCAATCTAAATACATTAGGATATTTCTGATAATATTATATGTCATAATCATGGTTCTGCTACCTTGAAGTTAAACATGATGCAAGTTGCACACAATTTGACTGACACAAAACACACTATTTAAAAAGCCCTAAGTAGTGCCTTCCTTTAGCTACTGGCTCAAGTTGAAAAAACTTTCTGCCGGAATCCAAAGTTAGTTCATCTCAGGCTGTCAGATGACTGAACATGAAGACAATATCATGAACACAGTGTTTTTTTTATCATTAACATATTATTTTTATATTTGTATATAGGTCCTCCGGAGGGAGCTATGTGGGCTCTAGGTGATAAGATTGCATCATCTATATTAGCCCAGACAGCTGGTGTGCCAACATTACCATGGAGTGGTTCTGGTCTAAAAGTACAATGGACAGACAAAGGAAAACCAGCCACTGTACCTCAAGAAATTTATAAGAAAGGTAAAATATATTTTAAATTTAAGTGTGGTTTCAAGCTTCTATATACTTGATTATCCATCTTAACAATTTTGTATGATAACCTCTGTTCATTGAAATCACCTTCACACAGGTGATCCCTCACAGTACCCAATTATGCCTAGGTGGAGTGCCACAATTGTAGGTAAATTTCTTGCTCAAGTAACTTAGCAGTAGTCCTAGTGGGGTTTGACCCAGGACTTCCTGATCCATAAGCCCATGTGCTACAGATCTCGGATTGTGCTTGTTTCCGAAATTTGCGTGTAAGGAGCGTGTTCTGTTCGTGTATCATTCATTCCCTGTGCGTGTATAATTCACCGTGTATTTCAATCGTGTAACGTGTAGATTGCTCATCGTGTAAATACACGGTAAAAATCGGTCCGAGATATTGTGATTTTGCATTGTGTAAATTAACACGCGGTGTGTGTACTGTCTTAATACCCCGTCTTTACACATGCACTACATGTAAACGTTTATATTTAGTATACATACTACTAAAAAGGCGACTTGCTTATATTTTTTTTATGACTTGCTTATATTTTTTAAAATCACACCAAGACTGTGTTTTGAAAAATATACCAATTCAAAGTATCTTTTCACCATGAATGGCTTGAAAATAAAACAGTGAAAAAACTTGAAACGTGTATTTCTTTTTCTATTGTGTGAGTTTCGCCGGCTATCGTGTGTGTGGTTATAAATCTGATTAAAGCCAACTTACAAAGAATGACATTATTTTTTTGACAGTAATGTTATTCTGCAGTTTGTATTTTTGTTATACGACAAGTACTAATATAATTTGTCTGGTAAATATTATCAATCGTGTTCTTCTTTGTCTATCGTGGTATGGTGCTCGCCTATCGTGTACCTTAATTTCTACATAAAATGTCGATATTCAATAAAATGATCTATACCATATGACTTGCTTATATTTTTACAATCAAGCTAAGACTGTGTTTTGAAACATATACACATAAAATTTATAACATCTTTCCTCCATGAATGGCTTGAAGAAAACAAAGGAAAAAAACTTAAAACTTTTATCAATCGTGTCAGTTGATCAGCTTTGCGTGGTTTTTTCTTTGATTTAAACCAACTTACTAAGAATGACATTGAATTATTTAGACAGTAATGTTATTCTTTAGTATACAGTTTGTATTTTTGTTGTACACCATGTACTAATATAATTTTTATACAAACTATTATCTATCGTGTTCTTTTTTGTCTATCGTGTATTGAGTGCCCACCTATTGTGTACCTTAATTTCTACTTAAAATGTCGATATTCAATAAATTTATTGATACAATATTATATTTTACAATCACGCTAAACTGTGTAATGAACCAGGTACAAATTAATGATTTTTTCTCCGTGAACGGGTTGAAAAAAAAACTATGTAACATATTTAAATGTTTATCTATCGTGTTATTTCGAAGTTGACAATCGTGTGAATGAATTTAAATTCGATTAAAGCCAACTTTCAAAAATTTAGTTTTAAAGAATTTGTGCGGTAAACTCGATATTCAATAAATTTAACAAAACTTATATTGTTTAGTTACATATTTACGACGAAATAGAAGAATATTTTTTTGTTTTCAATCTACATTTGAGACGCATTAATTGTTTAACCTGCCGTCGTTGAAACGTTTTTCTTTGGGCGAAAAAAGCCGAGGATTCCGAGACACGGAATCGTGTATTTTACTGCAAATCAAGCTATCTAACGTGTTCGTGTAATGTGCAACGTGCAATCTGTGTTCGTGTAACGTGCGTATACCTTCCGTACCGTGTGACAACTTGCACTTTCCGATATCTGTATATCATTGCACTACTGTAATTACAAATGTAGCCCATACAAGGTCAATCACCTAATGCAGATAACATTGTATGCCAATAGTGGTCACTATTGATGAATTGTATGTGTCCACATGGGTACAAAAATGCTTATTTTAGCGCATACATGTTGTAATTTATGTGTGTATGGACCCTGGGTAAATCAAGACGTGAATCACTGCCGGGGCTGAAGCGCTGTTGGTAACACGCCAGGATTTCTTGTCTAGTTTCCCAAAAGGGGGTACTGGTTTGAATCTAGGGCTGTGGATCTTGAGCTAGTGGCGATCCGATCTGAACCATGATTCATGTGTATCAATTTACGAATTAAACCACAAATCACTTGTTACTGGAGAAGCATACATGTACAGTAATTCATGTAATGAAAAAAATAAAGTAAAGAATTATGGAAGTTTTTACTATATGGAATCATTCCTATTACCAGACATTTTATGGGTACTTTCAGTGATTACATATTTGTTTAAATGTGTATCAATCTAAATTTTGACACAAGATAATTCGGTCCCTTAATCTATCGATCAATGTATTAACAACAAGGAAAACACGAAGTTTTGTTCTTCTAAATCGGGTCTGAATTAAGCTCAAAATGTTCAAAATGTTAAAATAGATCGAGGTCCGACAATTTCAGGCGTGAGGAATATTCGTACTAGATTTTCTGGTCCGGATCGCGAATATCCAAGTACTCGGATACTCGCAGCATCCCTATTTCAATCCCACCTGGGGAGGTTATACCTGTCCATAAAAGTTAGACAGATATATATCAATTACTCTCCATTAATAAGGTATATGGAAGAGTAACTGGCCTTATGGAAGGATAGGTGAGCACTATTTACAGACAAGGGTCCAGGAAAGCTATGTTAGAGTTGCTGGCCACTCAAAATTAACCTAGACTGTGTTGACATGGCATTAAACCCAGTATAAAAAAATGGATGACAAAGTTTTACTTAGATTTGTTTTATTAAATCCCAGCTATGGAATTTAGATTTAACTTTAAATTGTGTTATATTATAGGTTGTGTCACAGATGTAGACGCTGGTATGAAATGTGCTGATGAGATTGGTTATCCTGTAATGATCAAAGCATCTGAAGGTGGTGGTGGTAAAGGTATTAGAAAAGCTGAAAATTCAACTGATTTCCCTAATCTATTTAGACAGGTATCTTTTTTTATTGTTCAATATGCTCTGGTTTTTGTCTTGTTTTTTTTTTTTGGGGGGGGGGGACTGTTTTATATCTCTGTATTCCAATATTACCAGGGTTCGTACAGACCTTGAAAAGTGCTTGAATTCTAAGGTCTACCTTGAAAAGTGCTAAAAAACTGATTTTGAATGCTTCAAAGTGCTTATTTTCATTTGCAACCTTGAAAAGTGCTTGAAAAGTGCTTATTTTCGGTCCAATAGTGCTTGACTATTATAACTAATTTTAATTTTCGGCTGGAAAATGAAAGGAGATAGACTGAAAAGTTAGGTACGAAGAATATTACATTTAATCAGTCACATAAAATATAATGAATAATAGTCCTTGAATTTGGCACTTTTGTCCTTGAAAAGTGCTTGAATTTTGTCACTAAAATTCTGTACGAACCCTGATTACTCTTAAAACTGAAATGAGCTGCATACTTTTTTAGAGATTGGTCACGTATTAAATTCTATAGCTGTTTTCCCTCCTACCAATGATTTTTAATCATGTAGGGCAGCTGTCAGTCACTGAGGAAAGTATGCGTCTAGAAGTTGGTTAACAGGTAAATCCAGAGCTTTAGCCTTTTAGGAACAGTGAGTAGGTTGAACTTGACTGACTGCTGTTATATGACCTATTCAATGTGTTGCTACAGCATAAAAAAACGCCAACAAATAAAAAAAAATAAAAATAAAAGTACATAGGTGACTAGTCTGTAAACTGTTACAATGTGTTAGTCAACCACAGATAACCTAGTTAGTATTTATCTGTTGATATGTTTACACCCTAGATATAAAATGAGATCTTCTCAGGTTAAACAAACATAACCATACTTAACCAGTTTCTATTTTGTATTCATGAGTACAGTACAAAGTGATTCAATTTTAAAGGCTAGTTTTTTCTGTCTCACACTCACTTATGCCTCAGTCCCATAAAATTGTGGCTTGTTGCGGACAGCAGTAGGCCATATGAAGCCTTGCGTATTAAGGTGATGGTATGCACATGGCACAAAACACAACACACCCGGACGGAGCCGTAGCTGGAAGATATGCAAGTTTAATCCATACTTGGTCACGATTTTGTTCAGGATTTGACTTTGAAACTGATACATGTATCCCCTGCTCATCTAACAGACCCTGGTAAAGACGTAATAGTCCGTACGGGTACGCAAGAGTTCGTACGAGTCCTTGCAGAGCTTGATTGGACGGCTGCCCTACGATGCCCTCACGGCTATTTTTATGTTTATGGGACTGTAGCATTAACCCTTTTCATTGGGCTTCTATTATATAAATCTACTTAGGGCGACTCTTCTTCACTTGTTTATGTGCTGCCAACAAAGTGTGCAACATAATTACACCATAAGTTAAGTAATCCTAGAAACGTTGCATCTTCAAGGATATTTGCAGTGCTGTTAATATGGTTCATATCTAATACCTATCACTCCCTTATTGTCAATCCCTTCTTTTAAATGAAACTTGAAGTAAAAAAGTTAAAGCGCAATTTAAATTCTGTTTCCATATACATACTCAGCCAACTTTACAATTTGCAATAACCGTGTTCATTGATATTACCAGCAGGCAAGTGTTTCCTCACAGTACTCATTTAAATTTGGATGGAGTGAAACAACTGTTAGTAACTATCATGCTCAAGGAAATAAGCACTGCTCCTTTGAACCCAGAACCTTTCAATCCCTATGTGCACATTCTGGACCACTGCTCTTACATGTTTGGATCACCTGCTAAAGTTAATACCCTTACATCTATGATTTTACTCTTCTACTGAGCCTATAGTGGTGTGTGAGCCAGTGACATCTGTGTGCTTCCTTGTTAGACTGCTCCTACATACATGGATGCCTTGCTTATATAAGCAACCTTTACATTTATGATTTTACTCTACTACAGGTACAAACAGAGGTACCAGGTTCACCTATATTTGTAATGAAGATGGCACACGCTGCTCGTCATTTAGAAGTACAATTGATAGCAGATAGTTACGGTAATGCTATATCACTGTTTGGTCGTGATTGTTCTATACAGAGAAGACATCAGAAGATTATAGAGGAAGCACCTACATCTATAGCCTCTAGTGTTATATTTAGACAGATGGAAGAGGTAGTGTAACAGATTTTATTGTCTGTTTTTTTTCTTCCATTTTTGTGTGACTACTTTGGTGGTTATGTACTCATGCATCATTTTGTATGTTACATGTACGTAGTTTTTATATTGTTAAATTTTAATCAACTGTCAGTAGGGCATACATTAACTCCACTGATTTAAATACATTTTTTCAGTTGTATGTTTAGAAATAATGTAATGATTATTTAAATCAGCGGAGGTTGTGTAATAAGCCCACTAATATAATTGCCCCCAAGATTTTTGTTTTTGCCTTTAAATGAGTCTACATGTCTGCTAGTCCATTTGACTGTATAAATCAAAGTACTGATAGTACATCTATTTATGGGATGGGCTATTGAAATTGTAAAAAAAGCTAATCATGATGCAAACTGCTGATAATAGACTCATAATCTGCATCAGTGTTTTTTTTAAAACATAATCATGCAATAATAATGCTATTTAGTAGATTTTAGGAGATTTTTTAGTATTTTTAATCAGACAGGCTTGGTTTTGTTAATGCGCACAAAGTCACATGGTCTGTTTATTATACCCCCGCTTCAAAGAAGAGGGGGGTATACTGTTTTACCCTTGTCCGTCCGTGCGTCCGTCCGTTACAAAATTTCCGTCGCAGTTTTCTCAGCAACTATAACATGCAGCAGCCTAATACTTTGCATATTGCTTCATCCCATAGTCCCATGTGGTGTAAAGCGATTTCATGCTCCTTGCTCATCAACTTCCTGTTTGTCGCATATTTTTACATTTTGGCGGGGGTATTACTAGTGAGCATTAGCTCACAGATTTACTTGTTTATTTCAGGCTGCTGTTAAACTAGCTAAGATGGTTGGTTATGTAAGTGCTGGTACTGTAGAATATCTATATAATGCTGATGATGAAACATTCTATTTCTTAGAATTAAATCCTAGGTTACAAGTAGAACATCCTTGTACTGAAATGGTTGCTGATGTTAATTTACCTGCTTTACAATTACAGGTTAGTAATGAATAATTCTAGTATTTGTACCAATCTCCGTAAACAGAGATCCTGTTCTACTCGCGTTGTCGTACAGGATCTCTACTTAGTCAATGCAAGGTCACGTCGAGATGAACTTTGTATTGACCAATCAATGCGTAGCTTTCATCTAGACGAAAACACTATTAATCACATTTTGATTTCGTAATTTCTATTTTTAGACCAAGGTTTGCATGCAAATTAAACAGCGGTATTATTCACAGTCTGCGATTGGGTGGCTCATTTCAAATTGCGTGACGTAGACGAATGTAAACAAGTTACGTATCATAACAATTTCGTCATTAATATTATGATGAGAAAAGTTCACCTGAACGTGACCTTCGTTTGGAAAAGGCCAGATCTAAATTAGCGAGTATGCGAGCAGTGAAATTTTAGATCGGGTTTTAATCAGATTGTATTTGTACTTGTTTAATTGCTGTGAGACCAAAAATGGGACAAATTGTATCAGTGAAATGCTGGTTACAAATATGTACTGTATACATCATAATATTAGGACTCATTTGTGTTGGTGGTTTGAGGGGTAGGTGGCGGGGTCAACATAAAAACTGCCAAATATTGACTGCCAATATAAAACACTGCCAAACATTTATCAAAGAAAAGCTACTCTTACTTTAATTTAGTTACATCTCCTTTACTTACCACTAGAGGTAACCGTTATTAATTGTGATCCATGTAAAAACTTATCATAATTGTAAAATGAATTATGAGCAAATGATAAGTGTTTTGTAGATGTACTCAAAATTATCAAAGATGGTACTGTATTAAGTAGAAGCAATCTAATTGTTTTGAGACCTTTAAGTTTAGTATTCAAAATGTCCTCTGCAATTATGAATATGAATGTGTAATATATAAATATGAATGTATATTTCAGATTGCTATGGGTTTACCATTATATAACATGAAAGATATCAGATGTTTGTATTGTGAAGATGCTTTAGGTAGAACTCCTATAAACTTTGAAAATCCAACAATACGACCTTCACCTAAAGGTCATGTGATTGCTGCTAGAATTACCAGTGAAAATCCTGATGAGGTATGTATATACTGTTCCTTAAGTAAACGGTGTGTGTTAATGTACTTTCAAAATAAAGTTGCCTTGTTTTAGGTAACTCACCTGCATATCCACACAATTTAAATGTTAACTTTGTTTAACAAAGTATAAAAACCCTTAATATGTGTGTTATGTAATATGATTACAAATGTAAAACAACATATTTACAAAAAAGTACTATTACAACATTATCATTGTTTTACAGTCAAATTAAGTTGTATGCTCATGTTTTAATGATTGAAATGGTAAAAGCTTGTGGGGTATTAATCTATAATTATTATACCCCCGCTTCGAAGAAGAGGGGGGTATACTGTTTTACCCTTGTCCGTGCGTGCGTCCGTCCGTTACAAATTTTCCGTCGCAGTTTTCTCAGCAACTATATCATGCAGCAGCCTAATACTTTGCATATTGCTTCATCCCACAGTCCCATGTGGTGTAAAGCGATTTCATGCTCCTTGCTCATCTACTTCCTGTTTGTTGCATATTTTTAGATTTTTGCGGGGGTATCACTAGTGAGCATTAGCTCACAGATTTACTTGTTATGACTACAGTATAGCTTATTGATTGTTTTCTGTTGTACATGTAGTATGGCTAGTATTGTACTGACAAATCTAAATACTTCAGTTTGTATGTTTATGAATTTATGAGGAAGAATAAAAACTTCCGCTTATATTATAGTATTTTACATGTATGTATTTATATGTTTATAGGGATTTAAACCAAGCTCTGGTACAGTACAAGAATTAAACTTTCGTAGTAGTAAGAATGTTTGGGGATATTTTAGTGTAACTGCTAGTGGTGGCCTACATGAGTTTGCTGATTCACAGTTTGGACATTGTTTCTCTTGGGGTGAAGATAGAGAGGATGCCAGAGAGTAAGTAAATGAATAATGGGTAATATAGTGGTTTATTTGCTAAATTGGCATTCAACAACGATAGAGTGTATCCTTAACCTGACAAGTATATCTGTATCAACACAAGTATATCTGTATCAACACAAGTATATCTGTATCAACACAAGTAAATCTGTATCAACACAAGTATATCTGTATCAACACAAGTATATCTGTATCAACACAGATTATACTGTATCAACACAAGTATATCTGTATCAACACAAGTATATCTGTATCAACACAAGTTTATCTGTATCAACACAAGTATATCTGTATCAACACAAGTATATCTGTATCAACACAAGTATATCTGTATCAACACAAGTTTATCTGTATCAACACAAGTATATCTGTATCAACACAAGTATATCTGTATCAACACAAGTATATCTGTATCAACACAAGTATATCTGTATCAACACAAGTATATCTGTATCAACACAAGTATATCTGTATCAACACAAGTATATCTGTATCAACACAAGTATATCTGTATCAACACAGGTATATCTGTATCAACACAAGTATATCTGTATCAACACAAGTATATCTGTATCAACACAAGTATATCTGTATCAACACAAGTATATATATCTGTATCAACACAAGTATATCTGTATCAACACAAGTATATCTGTATCAACACAAGTATATCTGTATCAACACAAGTATATCTGTATCAACACAAGTATATCTGTATCAACACAAGTATATCTGTAATAACACAGATTATACTTGTTATGATTGATTTTACCAAGTTATGAGTTCTTAACCTCCCAAAGTTAGAACCCCTAAGTAAATGTGAAGTAAATTCTGTGAAATTAAAGTGCTATGTAGTCTTTGATTATAAGTGTCTACACCACAGGTGCCAAACACAAATTTTCCTTATTATAGTATATATAGAGAAAAGGTCTCATGCAGAATAATCCTTTCTAGAGCAGAAAACGAAAACGATTTGAAGATCAGGACATTTTTGTTAACTTGCGACAATTTGAAAACTACAACCTTTGAACAGGTGTTTGAGACCTTTTCTTTATATTTACTATAATAAGGAAAATTTGTGTCTGGCACCTGTGGTCTACACATTGTTAACTAACTAAGAAATAAATCGCTATTTCTCCACTCGAGGTCTGATTTATATAACTTAGTGTTTTACACTACTTTTTTATATTTAATGGTCTGATGGATGCTAGATCTTTCAAAACAGGGATCCCTGTTGAAATGTAGGGTGTCCAATATACTCCTGATCCAACAGAAATGACTATCTGATAATTGCAATGCAATTACTTGCCGATTGTATTGAACTTTGAAGATATCAAATAGTCTACAACAAGTTTAATGACACTATGCTGATAATCTTATGTGCCAAATATGAGTTACAAATTTGTTATTATTATTGCTGGTTTTTTTACAGAAATATGGTTATTGCATTGAAGGAGTTGTCAATTCGAGGTGATTTCCGTACAACGGTAGAATATTTAACTAAACTATTAGAGACTGAAGAGTTCCAATCTAACAAGATAACAACTGGTTGGTTAGATAAACTGATAGCTGAGAAAGTACAGGCAGAGAAACCAGATTTAATGTTAGGTGTAATATGTGGTGCCTTACATATAGCTGATCATATGATACAATCAGCATTTCAAGACTTTCAGACGTCATTAACAAGGTACTGTATAATATTGTGTTTTATTATACCTCACTGGAATTTCCCTATGCTAAAGCCCTATACCGGAGCGGGTGATATTTTGTTCGATCACATGGTTATATTACCCGCTATCTAAGGGAGACCACTTATTTACGATTAGTAGCCGTAAATAGCCGCGACCGTGGCGTAGTGGTTAGCATGTCTGACTTCGAATCCGGAGATCGCGGGTTCGAATCCTGGTCGCGGAAGGGTATATTAGTGATATAATTCAGTTTTTTTATTGTACTGATTGTTTTCTTTACTGTGTTGTTATTTGTTGTTCAATAAATATTTACATGTTACAGTTTTGTTCGGTATAATAAAACAAATAACACATGGCAGTGAGGGTGACAGTACAGATTATCAACCCTTGAAAAATAATATCAACCTCGGCTAGCGTCTGGGTTGATATTATTTTCCTCGGGTTGATAATCTTTACTGTCACCCTCACTGCCATGTGTTATTTATATATTATATTTTATCAGGTGTGTAACACTATGGTAAAATCTATGTTGCAGTTCAAATTGTTTTTTTGCGAGGATAAGTGAAGCACAAAAAATGCATGTGCATTGTATAAAATGGATTAATGTCATATGTATGTGTGTTTTTATCAAATGCTGGCACGTACAAATGTTTGAATTATTTGTGTTAGATAGAATTGGAAGAGACTCATATTCACATGTCTGGATTTAATGTGTCTTTTACCTGATATACATGTCTGCCTTGAGCCTTCTCATGACCATTTCATTTCTATTTCCATATATGTTGTATTTTTTCAATGCTTTGCCTACACCATCATGTGATTTTTAATCAACAGTTATTTCTATTGGAAATACAGGATTTTGAATGAAAATTGTTCTTCTGTATAATATTTTTATATTTACTTTAAATCAGAGGTCAGATTTTACCAGCAAACTCATTAAAGAATATTGTAGAAGTTGAATTTATTTATGAAGGAATCAAGTTCTCTTTAGAGGTAAGATACCTGTTTTGTAGGATATTAAAATGGTCCTTTTTGAATATTCCTTTTAGATAAATAAGTAGAATGATCTATTTTGATATACCTACTATGTGACAACATGGCATACATCATAAGACATATACTGAACCAAAAAAGAAACTTTCGCCAAGTTTGATTGTAGATATGTTAGTACAGTTTCAATCCTTTTGGCTGAAAGCTTACATTTTTGTAAAATAATGTATTGTGGTTCTTTAAAAATCGTCATTTTTGAGGAAAGGCTCAGATTGATTGTTGAATTTTAAATTAAAATAAGGTAGGGATCATTTCTAAAGTTAACAATCAGTAGCGTGTGGGGCAGCCGTGGGCGATGCTGACTGCCTGACAGCGACGTCGCACAAGTTTGGTAATGTCAGCCTGTGGAATATTATTCCATTCTTCAAGCAATGCAGCTCGAAGGTCGTTGGTGTTGTTTGGAGGGATCGGACGTCGACGTACACGTCTATCCAGATTATCCCAAAGATGTTCAATACTGGGTTCAAATCCGGACTTTTTGAGTGCCAGTCGTTGATGAAATCAATGTTATGATTTTGCAAATACTGTATTATTGACACGAGCAACAGTTTTACAAGCTACTACATGTATATATGTGTGTACATCTAAGTGGTACCCTTGAACCATTGGCACATACTTTGCGAAAGTTTCTTTTTTGGTTCAGTATACAAGTTACAAGCAGAAACAACATGTATAAGTTACTGAATAGCAAAGTCAAACAACACTGTAGATCTAAGATGACATAAAGAAAAAAAACAAAAAAAACTCATCTTTTATTTCCATTATGTGCCTTAAGGTGTTAAGTGACATAGGAATACACTATTACAATGTGAAAAGTCTTAGAGACAAGAATTAAATACAATAAATAAAATTAAGGTTATATTGTGATAAAGTTTGTGCAGGTTGACATGAGGGAGATTAGTACATTACCAACTACACATACCTCTTATTTGAGCATACAAGCAGATTTGCCATGCTTTTATTCATGTAGCATGAGACTGTATTCATTTGATTAACTGTTAGTGACACAAAAGTTCACTTTTGATACAATGCATTGCATTGGTTTCCATCCACAAACTTTGCATTTTTCGTGCCATCTGGATGCTGTATTGATTTTGTAGCTTGGCTGTAAATATAGTATATGCTAAAATTATTTGTGTGTGTTGTTCATCCACTGGATTAGCTCAGTTGGGAGAGCATATGACTTGCTAGCCCGAGGTTGTAGGTTCGAGCCCTGCATCAGGAACTTAACTTTCCTGCTCCTATTTTCAATTTATGCCATAGTAACTACAAATGTTATAACTAAAAGAATATTTGTCATTTTCTATCTCATATAGGTAGTAAAGGTTGGACCAATCCGATATTTTGTATCAATGAATAATTCTACGTTAGAATTAGAAGCTCATAGATTAACTGATGGTGGGTTACTATTGTCTATAGATGGTTCAAGTTATACTACGTATATGAAAGAACAAGTTAGCAACTATAGAATCACTATTGACAACCAGACTTGTGTTCTACAGAAAGAAAATGATCCTACAGTTCTGAGGTAAGGAGAGATTTTGGTTAGTTTACTATGAATAATCAGTGTTGTCATTTACATAAAAATGTAATGTATGGGACTTTTTGCTACATTTCAACAATTGTTTGGGTCATTTGTCATACTCACTCTATGTGAGTTGGTCTAAATCTGTAGATCCAGGCCTTAAACTAAGTGATTGCCAGTACTATGTAGATAGCTCAGTCAGTATTGCACAAGTTTTCTGATCAAAGGGTTGTAGTTTAGATTCCCAGGTTGGGCATACTTTTGGGGAGCTTGGTCATTAGATAATTTCTACAGTCATTCTCTCACCACTGATTCTAATCATGTGTGGCATTTGTCAATCACTGACGAAGTATGCTCCTTGTAATTAGTTAACAGCTAAATTCAGAAATAAAAAAAAAGTATTTGTCTAGAATTTATGTCTGTCTGTGTAATTTTACTACAGATCTCCATCAGCAGGAAAGTTGATAAATTATGTTGTTGAAGATGGTGGGCATGTATTCAATGGTGATGTTTATGCTGAAATAGAAGTGATGAAAATGGTGATGGAATTACGTGTTACTGAAAATGGATGTATACATTACCTTAAAAGACCTGGTGCTGTGTTAGAATCAGGAACCATTGTAGCTAACTTAGTACTGGATGATCCAACCAGAGTTGTACAGGTATACTTGATGATTTGTGATGATTTTACTGGATTTAAATTGTGCTGCCTGCAGGATGTTATACTTTTTAGCTCGACTTTTTGAAGAAAATGAGAGCTATTGCTATCACTTTGGCGTCGGCGTCGGCGTCGGCGTTGGCGTTGGCGTTGGCGTTGGTTTTCAGGTTAAAGTTTTTTGAAACACTTATAACTTCAACACTATCCAAGTTATTTTATTGAAAGTTGGTATACTTATTGAGTGGGACTATATTAACCATTCTGTGAAAGGGGATAACTCTGGATGAATTATTTTATGAGTTATTGCCCTTTTATAATTAAATAATGGCAAAATATGAGGTTAAAGTTTTTCCTATGTAGAATATCTTCAATACTGATCAATTCATTTGACTTAAAGTTTGTATACTTATTTGTCAGTACAATATCTACACGACTGTGAAGGCACGTAACTGTGGATGTATTATTTTTAGAGTAATTGCCCTTTTATACTTAAGAAATTGCAAAATATGAGGTTAAAGTTTTTCCTATGTAGAATATATTCAATACTGATCAAGGTATTTGACTTAAAGTTTGTATACTTATTTGTTGGTACTATATCTACCCGACTATGAAGGGATGTAACTGTGGATGAATTATTTTTGGAGTAATTGCCCTTTTATACTTAAGAAAAATGCAAAATATAATGTTAAAATCATTTCTATATGTAATATCTTTAATACTAATCAAGATATTTGACTTTAAGTTTGTATACTTAGTAATGGGCACTATATCTACACAACTTTAAAGGGACGTTACTTTGGATGAATTATTGTTGGAGTTATGCCCCTTTATACTTAAACATTTAAGATTAAAATTTGTTCTCATGGGATATATTTAGAACTTATAAATATATTTGAATGAAAGTTGGAATGCTTATTCGTCAGTTCTTCATTTATCGGACTATAAAGGGACATAACTCTAGATGAATTACTTCAGAGTTATTCCTATTTATACTTCGATATTTAAGGGTTATGTTTGCTCAAATTTTATATATTTTGTTTGATAGAAAGTTAGTATACTTTTTCATCAGTACTACATCTAGTTGAATACAATGGGACGTAATAATTGATGAATTATTGTTGGAGTTGTGACCCTTTTCAACTTTTTAATTCGGGAGAAAGTATTATGAAGTGAAATATTTTCAATACTTAAGATATTTAAATGACAATTAGTATGCTCATTCATCAGTACTACATCTACGCGACTACAAAGGGACATAACTCATGATGTCATTTTTTGAAGTTATGCCCCTTACTTTAATTTTGAATTTTGTTCAAATTGAAATACAGTGTATTAATAGTTCTTCATATAGATATTTAAATGAAAGTAGGTATGCTCATTCGTTGATACTATGTCTACTTTACTCTGAAGGGGCGTTACTATGGATGAATGTTCTAGGAATAATGCCCCTTTTATATTTTACAAATATGAATTGGTAATTATTGTTTGACTGAATTATATACTTTCAAAAATTATGTCCTGTCTTGAAATTACTTTTGTTTAAAGATAAGCCTTGCCATGAACAAAACACCCGAAAAGTCGAGCGCGCTGTCCTTGGACTGCTCTTGTTCAGTTTAAGAAGTAGAATATGATGTATGTAGTTTTTTGCGTCGCGTTGGGGTTACTTTCAGTGGCAATACCATACAAGGTATATTGTGTACTGACTTTAAACTTTACAAGTTGATAGACTATAATAGTGGAGAAGTGCAGTGCACGAAAAGAGTAACTTTTGTCAAGCAACATATCTGACTGACAGAGTTCTAGCTAATTAAAATTTTAAGAGTTTGTTATGTAGTCACAATGTGATTTGAACAACTAGCTGATTGGTAGTTAAAACATAGACTCTTCTAAACTGTTATTTAAAGCCATCTGTTCACAGATTTGGTTTAATTTTTCTTAATTTAAAAATTACCTGTCCGACTGGGTAATTATTTTACAAAAAAGAATACTTACTATTTTAAGGCACTAATAGAATATGAGATGTATGAAATAAAAGTCATAAAAATTGCTCTAATCTCTTTCCAATTACCAAAGTGGTCAGTATATAGCAAAACAATACTGTACTTTAAACTTCACTGACATAAACTTTTAATTTTGAAAAAATGTATTAATTTGTTTATTTCTCCTGTTTACAGGCTAAACCATGTACAGAGCCACTACCTACTTCCCAGAATCCTCCAACTCATGGTGTAAAGTTACATCAAGTTTATCAGAGAAATATGGAAGAATTAGAGAATATATTAGCTGGTTACGTCCTACCAGAACCTTATTATAGTGAAAGATTGAAGAAAACTGTTGATAGTCTAGTTAAATGTCTCAAAGATCCATCACTACCTCTGCTGGAATTACAGGTATATTTTTTTAACTTTCTTATTGATAATAACACCATATACTGACAATGTACCGCAGTTTAGAATTCACGGTTTGGTTCACATTTGTGACATTGCTATTGTTCGTTTTTTCTCAACTGTCAAAACATAAATAATTTCACGGTGACTTCGTGCTCTTTGTCTAACACTCGAGATATTGAGATAGTGTGTAATCATTCACCATGAAATTATTCAAACTTTGACAGTTTAGAAAAAAACGAACAATAATGACAGTTTTCATCACATGTTTTGATTGCTTATTTTATAAGAAAGATAAATTTTTAGGTAATTTCTGAATTTGACAAGTTCACAACTTCCTTGATTTCACTAAGCATGTTAAACAGTCTTATACTGGCTATAGAAGTTTTGTATGTACAGTACCCAAGTTTACAAAGTTTATAGACTAAGGAAATGTACTAAATGTTTTAAACTTCATTGATTGTTCTTGTAGTACCATTATTTTGATATATTGTGTATGGTTGGTGTTGAAATAAAACAAATTCAATGCATGTGTCACATTGATAGGATTCAGCATCTGACATCCCAAAGCCTTCAAAACCTTCATGATTGTAATTCTTTTCAATAATATAGTTGTTAAACCACTTATGTAATCTCAACTCTAAATAGAACCAAACCCTTCAAAAACTACTGAAAACCATTTTAACATAAAGGGTTATTAAACTTTTGATAATAGCCGAAATAAAGCAGTGAAAATGTCTCTATACTTTTGGTTGTATATATGGATTTTTCAAATAATATACAGTTATTTCATGTGTGATAGGGAACTGTCAAACTGTTGGCCCGAGGTGGAGGGAACAGTTTAAAGCACTATTCCTGACATCGAGGGACAACCGTTTGACTGTTCCCAAATCACACATAAAATAACTGTTTTATTACCTGATCAATTACTATTTTAACTGTACTTGACATGTTTAAAGCGTCTGGTAAAGTCTAAAATCCCGTAGCAGTTACTTCCCTTTACATAAGTGCAGTAACAGTTCGTGACGTCAATACGTGACGTCATTACGTGACGTCAGAGCACGCACGGGAAACAGTCAAAACTATTGACCGGTCAACAGTTCACTCAGAAAACAGTTAAAAATATCGAATTACACTTATATAAGCAATCAGGTAATAATACTTGTTATTTGATTCAAGAGTTGTGGCTGTTATTCACAATATACAAGCTTCAGTCTCCATCACCATGAGGAACACTCACCTATATAACTTTGTATTACCTTTCAGGAAATGATAGCAGTGACATCTGGTAGAATACCGACAAGAGTAGAAAAAGCTATAAGAAAGCTGTTAGCCACCTATGCTAGTAATTTAACCTCTGTATTAAGTCAGTTCCCTAGTCAACAAATTGCTAATGTTATAGACGGCCATGCTGCTACTTTAACTAAGAGAGCAGAGAGAGATGTATTCTTTATGAATACTCAGGGAATTGTTGAACTTGTACAGAGGTATGGTCATCATTTCATTGATTTAATTTTTATACCCCCGCTTCGAAGAAGAGGGGGGTATACTGTTTTACCCTTGTCAGTGCGTGTGTCCGTGTGTGCGTCCGTCCGTTACAAAATTTCTGTTGCAGTTTTCTCAGCAACTATAACATGCAGCAGCCTAATACTTTGCATATTGCTTCATCCCATAGTCCCATGTGGTGTAAAGCGATTTCATGCTCCTTGCTCATCTACTTCCTGTTTGTCGCATATTTTTAGATTTTGGCGGGGGTATCACTAGCTCACAGATTTACTTGTTTTTTTTGTCTGCAATATAATGAGGAATTCACATGAAACTTCACACAAGTTTGCAGGGTTACATTGAAGGTCAAATACCAAGTTGCATAACTCTAGCATAAATTTTGTTTGATTTATGGCTCTATAATACTGAGACTTTTCTTGGTTATGTGTTTTACTGCAGCATTTTATCTTTGCAATTACTGAAGCTCAAGTACTAAACCACATAACTCTTCTATTAATTTTGCCTGATGGACATTTTGTACTTTAAAATATCTTGGTTAAGGTTTTTTGATGCAATATTGTATCTTTTAAACTACTGTTAGGATTTTCTCAAAGTTTCACACTTGTGTACATTGGTATTTTTGGTGGGCAAATACTAAGTTGCATAACACAAGCATGAGTTTTGACTGACTTCTGGTCCTTTTGTACTTATAGGTTTTTAGTTAAAAGCTATTCTTGTAAATTTTATAACTTCAAACAATAAAATGATTTAATTTAAATTTCACTCGTCTCCATTGGGTTGCATATCAATTGATTGACTTTGTTAACACAAGCAACCTGAATAGCCGAGTACACAGTTCATGGACTGTTCTTGTTAATGTTTGTGTATGTTAAATGTATGCCATTATACTAGTAAATGCATGTTATTTTTTTTTTCAGATATAGAAATGGTATCAGAGGACACATGAAATCTGTCATTCAAGATTTACTAAGACAGTACTTACGTGTAGAACTACAATTTCAACATGGTAAATATTTCTACATTGAGAAGCATTATTTTGTCATGAAGTATGCCCAAAAGACATGTGGTGTTTGTTTTTTGTTTGGTCTGTGTAAGAAGCTTACAATACAGAGCTAGCAATATTGTTACCAAATTAATTATTTATGGTAGTTATTGAAATAAGTACAGCAATGCACTATTAATTTATAAAGACTCAATTTTGTACAGACCAATGGTACAGTAATATTATAGTGATTTGTTAGTCATATTTTGTATATTAGTTCCACCTGCAGACTACTCCAGACTCAGAAATTTAAGGATCTTTGGTTGGAAACCTGGGCAGAACCTACATGATGTTTGTTCATGAAACTTTTTATAGGGACCTTCTCTGGCCTACCTCTGTTTCAACCACTGGTGAGAGTATATGTATGTGCTTAGTTTTAGGTAAAAAGCTTGGGTCAAGAGATCTAGGCCTGTGAGTTAGATAAGACAAGATACAATTAGATTAGATGAAATAAGATTTCTCAAGGGTCAGCAAAACTGTATAACAAAATAACTTAAGCTCTTTTGAGCTTTCATATTTGACTATGTAGGCGGAGTAGGAAGGCTGACTGCTGCAATGTGATAAAAAATGATGAAATACGAGGTAAAGCACTAAAACTATATTTTTCTGTGTATTACAGGTAGTTATGATAAATGTATAGCACAGTTAATAGAGAGAAATAAAGATGATATAGGTGTTGTTACTGGTAATATATTCTCTAGTTTAGCTGTGTTGAAGAAGAATTCACTAGTCATCCTTATCATTGTATGTATACATCTCCAATTTTATGTTTTGAAAAATATGTTGTTACCTTTTTCAACATTTGTATGAAAGGGATGGATGGTTAGACTGCCTGCACTATTATGAAATTATAAATGGACTAACTGAGTTTTATCAAGTATTGTTCCTGAGTTTTTTACAGTTTTATAGTAAAGTAATTTAAAACATGGCTACACATGCATTTAGTTTGTTTTACTAACTTTCATATTTCAGTAAGATTTTATAATTTCTTTATTAGGATGCTGCATCTATATGTTATGAATGTTTTGAATTGCTTTCACCTGATACGAAGTATTTTTCATATTAATACTGAAAAGTATCAGGGTTTTTAGTCTCATGATCTACAACAATAACTGATGAAGTTGTTTGTTACTCTATATCCCCCACACAAAAATGAGTCAAATGATCAACTTGCGGTTTTAATAAAAGTTGGTGCAGAGGATTCAGAGTAAACAATTGTAATTATTGTGGACATTTTTGGGTCAAAAATAAGTAACTGTTATTTTATGGGCTATTTGATTCTTTGGTTTGCTTTGGTTGAATGAATTTTGCAAGAACGAGAGAAAAAATAAGTTGTTTGTTTAGCTACTGAAGATCACATGACAATATACAATAAGTTTGTGACACAAAAATTATTTATACGTTGTTTACTTATAATATGTTATGATTACATTTTGTATATTGTAGGACCAACTCTGTGGTAAAGATCTCAACCTAACAGATGATCTCACCTCTATTCTTACTGAACTTACGAACCTCAATCGTACATTAAATGCTAGAGTATCATTAAAAGCCCGTCAAGTCCTTATAGCAGCTCATCAACCACCATATGAACTTAGACATAATCAAATGGAGAATATTTTCTTGTCTGCTGTAGATATGTATGGTCATGATTCATGTCCTGAAAGTCTACAGGTAGTTGATCTTTTTTGGTTGGGTTTATCACCATAGTAACACATTGTAATGGTCACATCTCAAATCTGGCTCGTAAGGAACGACGTTATTTTCAGTGCACACTCTTAAAGTTTGATGTTAAAAATGTGTAAATTATTTTTTGATGGGCATGATGTCTGTATTGAAACAGTATTTTGCTGAATTTCAGCCTCAAAATGGATTGTTTGTAACCTAAAATTTAGGTAATTGCTTTGCTAATTACACACAGAAGCGCATCAACAAATGTGTGAAAAATAATTAAATAAACAAACACTTGGCTGGTTATCTGGTTCCCAATATCACAAATAGCGATTGCAAGGATACAATGTCCGTGATGTAGCGTGTCTATATTTAGTATCATTTTTTGTCATTATACTCGGTAACATGTGTACGTAATTTTTCAACAGAAGATCATTTAAATGTGTCTATTTTAGAGAAAACAGATTACACTAAAGACTTTTTCATAAAAAAGTTTACACTTAATAAGGAGAGAACGTTTTTCAGTGAAGTTTATATGTATTTCTTAATTTTAATTTTTATAATCAGATCGGACTATGCCCTGCCAAAAAGTTATTGTCCAACCAATATTTTATAGCATGGGCTTGGACTATACTTTTATTTCACAGGCTGTTAAACAAAACTGAAGTTGTTTCAAGTAAATTACTTTATATTCAGTTCGTCTGCATTGAATGTCACTTTTGTATCAGATAATATAAATTTTGACTTGAGTTTAAGAATTTGATTATGCAAGAATTAATTTTTCATGATATTGATATTAATCAGAACAATTCTTTCTGTCTTTTTATTTTAGAAGTTGATCAACTCTGAGTCTGCCATTTATGATGTTTTACAAGAATTTTTCTTCCATAGTAATGCTCTAGTAAGAGTTGCAGCACTTGAGGTAAGCAACATGACTTTTGTCCATTAATTTTTAGCCCATAATTGACACCACTTATTTAAGAAAAGTACGAAACAAATTTAATACCCTATTGCTGAAAACCATGTATAACCAAATTAAGTCTGGTGTTCTGTGTATAGTCCATTTTTATATGCCCGAAAGAATTTCGGGCATATTATGTTATACCCCCTGGCGTCCGTCTGTCCGTGTTTACAAATGAACATGTATTGGGTACTTTATGAGTGAGCATGAGTGACAAAGTTATACTCATCACGAATAAAAAGAAGCATTCTCAATGGTATCTTTTTTCTCTACTTTGTTTTCCACAATTATTCATAATATGATATTCATATGAAATATTCTCATGTCTTACAAATGCTTCATCTTAACTAAAAAAAACAACACTTTCGGGCATATAATGCTCCGCGTAGCGGTGCTCTTGTTTCTTAACTGTCAAAGTTTGAATAATTTATAATTTCACGTTGATTAAATACACACTATCACAATATCATAAGTGTAAGCCAAAGAGCACAAAGTCGCCATGAAATTATTCATGTTTTGACAGTCGAGAAAAAACAAACTATACGCATATTTTTAATTGATAACTTAAATGTTTGTTCCTACCCCAGGCTAAAACCCATGAACTTGAATTCTGTTACAGTTGATTCTTGTTATCTAATTGCAGGTATATATCAGAAGAGCTTATATAGCATATGATTTAAATTGTCTTGGACATAGAGAAATACCTGATGGAATATGTCTTGTTGAATTTAGATTTGATCTACCTAGATCTCATCCTAATAGGTAACATACTACATATAAATCTTTAATATGAATTAAAACATAATATTTCCACCTAAGTCTATATCAAGAAAACAATAACTTTTTACATTTTACATGATACAACCTTAGATTGATACACTCCATTGATGTCATTGTCATATAATGTTGTAATTACATTTGGCGCCAAAACTTTTACTTTTTCATTAACTCTGTAGAAATGCAATGAACGTCGTCTTTTACAATACTAGTACTAGTAAAATAGTTCTGAGATTCTATATCCATAGTCTTTAATGTAGCTGATAGAGCTTTACATCGTTTATTTCGTTTGAATTAATAGTATCATTGATTGCTTCATGCGCGATATGACCTTTTTGTGTTGGTGCGCCGTAAAACCCAAACAAACAAACAAACTTTATGTAGCTGACGCTCTGTCAATTTGGAACTGTATGTTATTTATAGACCCCAAATAAACTGACTTTCTTAGTATGTGTAGGCATTCAAGTGTGGGTGTTAATCAATGTCTTTTTATTAAAATTTTTATTTCTGAGCTTAAGTTTAAGAATGCTCACAAGCAGGATAGGTAGGAAAGTCTATGGGGAACTAGGGTAAGAGGCGTGTGACTGACTTGTTGTTACATATGTTCTATGTTCACTTGGTTTATTTTATTAATAGGATTGTGCCCAAGGACTTATAGAGGGCACTGTTTATGTTCTGTGTGTACATATTTCAGAATGATGATGACCCGTTTAGATTCTAGAGCTCCTAGTATGAGTAGTGTAGCAAGTTCTGACAGTGCATTAAGTCTTGAAGTATTGGATGATGAAAACCATATAGATCAGATACATGAACCATTAGTTGCTGCTAGAATGGGAATAATGGCTGCATTCTCTTCTTTTGATGAATTTATTAAGTATGTATCATATTCTATCTTCAAAGATTTCAGTTTTTATATGTTTAGCTGTGATAAAAATAATGATAATAATAATCATGATAGTTATCTTAATGATTATAATAATACTAATAATGATAACAATAATAATAGTAATATTTATAATGATAATAATCAAATGATAATGATGATAATATTAACTACAGCAACCTGGTGATAAAGTGTAGAAAATACTATCTTATCATTAAAAAGGTGTGAGGGTTTAGGTCTGTTCATAAAATAGAAGATATAGCACTTGTATTTAGAAATTTATTATACCCTCGCTTCGAAGAAGAGGGGGGTATACTGTTTTACCCTTGTCCGTGCGTGCGTGTGTGCGTCCGTCCGTTACGAAATTTCCGTCGCAGTTTTCTCAGCAACTATAACATGCAGCAACCTAATACTTTGCATATTGCTTCATCCCATAGTCCCATGTGGTGTAAAGCGATTTCATGCTCCTTGCTCATCTACTTCCTGTTTGTCGCATATTTTTAGATTTTTGCGGGGGTATCACTAGTGAGCATTAGCTCACAGATTTACTTGTTTCTCATATTATTACAGCACACTTAGTATGCTAGGATATTGTAAGAATGTTATCTTATTTCAGTAATTTTGACATAATTATGGATGCATTTGTAATAGAAGATGATTTACCAGATAGTCCTACAGATATTGATGATGGTTATAATTTTGAAACTGGTAAAGAAGATACTATATCTGTACAGGTAGGGTTATACAGGCATCAAATTTAACAAAATAATTAATTACTTAATTATACCCCCGCTTCGAAGAAGAGGGGGGTATACTGTTTTACCCTTGTCCGTGCATGCGTCCGTCCGTCCGTCTGTTACAAAATTTCCGTCGCAGTTTTCTCAGCAACTATATCATGCAGCAGCCTAATACTTTGCATATTGCTTCATCCCATAGTCCCATATGGTGTAAAGCGATTTCATGCTCCTTGCTCATCTACTTCCTGTTTGTCGCATATTTTTAGATTTTGGCGGGGGTATCACTAGTGAGCATTAGCTCACAGATTTACTTGTTTTAACTTGCAGCATGAAAATTAATGTTAGGGCAATATTCGCTATGCATCCATGTATGAAGATATTGGCATGACTATAGTGTATCTTGATAGTATCAGAAACTATCAATATAATATGACGATAGTAACTTGTTATCATGCTCAAATGAATACTGAATACTTTTTTTGTGTTGCATGTTGACATGATGTTTTTTAATGGAACTACTATTTCTCCAGAAAGGTGTTCTTATTAAGGGCAAACTCATCCTCAGTTTGTGCAGTTAATGCTTGTACAATAATACTGCCATTGTGGAAAATTGCTTGCTTGCTTTTGTCTCCTTTGAAGCATTAGGCATGTGGCATATAGCATAAAAACTATCCTGATACATACCATGATACAATGCTTCTATCGGGATACGTATCATGATACAAACTAGCTGGCCATACCCATTTTTCCAAATTTAACAAAAAAGGGCTTGCAGAGTTTTACAGGTTAATTGTAACTTGCAAAATAAGTAACATCAATCATTTTTTTCTAAATTTTTAATTGTAGCATAAACTATGATTTAACTCATATATTATTAAAAATATTGGATTAGAAAGGCAGATCATCCATAAATACAGAGTCGAAGCAATTAGATTGCAGGCATATAATCCCAATTTACATCCCCTCCAGCTATTCATGTAGTTGTAAGGTGATCAATCTACGTAAACAGATATCCTGTAGAGCGTTGTCGTACAGGATCTCTAAGATCTCAATGGAGGGTTACGTCGAGATGACCTTTATGTAGACCTATCAATGCGTAGCTTTCATTTAGACGAAACACTATTAATAGCATTTTGATTTCGTAATTTCTATTTTTAGAGCAAGCATTGCAAGATAATTTGACAGTGGTTTTATTAACAGTCTGCAATTGG
This sequence comes from Mactra quadrangularis, assembly GCA_025267735.1. NCBI lineage: Eukaryota > Metazoa > Mollusca > Bivalvia > Venerida > Mactridae > Mactra > Mactra quadrangularis. The sequence continues at coordinate 52,086,349 of CM046309.1, read as the reverse complement.
ACAGCTCATTTGAAATTGCCTTAATTGAAATTAGGCCTAAATTAAAATAAAGTTTGTTTGCCCTTTACCGACCGACCTAAAAAAATGCTGCCAACTCAAAAACATTTATTGAAAAAATATATGTGGTTTATTTTTTATTGGTCACGATTGTTCATCCTATTACTTTCTGGTAATTTCTTTACGTTTATAATTCTGCTTTAGGAGAAAAATAAAAGTTTTCCTACCTGCCAACCCAACCCCAAAAATTAGTGTCGGTAAAGGGCAAACAAAGTATTTTTAGTTTAGGCCCTATCTATTTGTTGTTTCTTTGTTAAAATAAGAATTCTTTAACAGGTTTGTATATCCAAGTTACTATTTATTTAAACTTCAATATTTCTATATTACAGAGTGTATCAGTATCAGAGAATGGAACAGATAATGAACCTATACATATTATAAATATTGCTATTCAAACAACTGTCAGTACAGATGATGAAACATTAGCTCAACAATTTGCTTCTTTCTGTATTGAAAAGGTAATGGAAAAAAATGCATCAACTAATATTTATTTAGGTTAAATAATTATTAAATGATAAATAGCATAGCCTAAACTCACCTCAATGGTTAGGTCTTCACTACATATTGATTAAGCAGAGAGAAATTATTGCTGCGATGAGTTTGGCTTACCCCAAAGTTATTTAATAATTTCTCTAGTTGCAGTTGCACAAATGCTGAAAATAGTTATGATTTTACTCTTTTTAAAGCATTAGATTGTATATAGAAAACATTTCATGGAAGATTTGTGCATGAGTATGTATATGAATGATGTAAACACATTTGTTTATGCTAAAATAAAACTCACATTTGAACATTCTGGATTATTAAAGCCACTACAGTCAGATCATGATACAACGACACCCGTTACAACCACGTTATATTGACACATTTTATGGAAATTCATGTTTCCGACACTGACACTCAAACATGGCCTCCAAACCCCATTTTAATGCACAAACTAAACCGCTTACTACGACAATCGCCGAGGGTATCAGGATATCGATTTTCTCACCTACGGTTGTTTTTAGCTAGTAGGTCAAGTAGCTCGACTAGCTGTCTTTGTTTGCCTGACTGTACATGTATTTCACACATTTAATATATTTACGAAGGGTAATTAGTTGATATCTATAATGCTAAGTGCAAAACATAATCAACTCAGGTTTTTTTTTCATATGAGTTGGTGCATTTTGACACTGTAGATTCTATGAGTTAATCTTCACACAGAATATACATTTTTCAAATCTCCATACCACTCGGTACTAATTGAAGGGTCTAGAACATTTTATCTGATTCATGGAAAATTCTTAGTGTTGTGAAAAACATAAATATACTAAAGCAATATTTGCATTTATTTAAAAAATCTTGTTCACTAGAGGTGTTTGAAACAGCTAAATGTTGATTTTCTTTGCAGTCCAAAAACAATGTTACTTTTGATAATGAGTACACTGGAACCCCTCTATTAAGACCACTGACCGTTCTTTTAAAAAGTGGTCTTATTAGCGGGGTGGTTTTATTAGCGGATAAATTGGTCTAGCATAATTCATAGTACAAAGATTGTCTGACATATACTTTGTTAACTTAAAACAAGGACCCTTTATAACATGTTACATAGAGTCCTTGCTTAAAGAATCATTTGAAAGCATAGTGGGTGTAATGAGCTTAGTGGGTGTAATAAGCTTTTACTAATTAGTCATTATCAAGAGAACAGTTTTCACATTGCTTTAGATTTTCAAATTTTATTATGAATAATTCTATTTATGAAAAATAATTGAGTTCAACTTCTTTATTATTCAACAGTATATAACGCGTGTATCGGCGATCACGTACGGGAACGGTCAAAATGAATTATATCGCCTACTGGACTGTATAACGGACTTTATTCAGTACTGACGCTCTCTAATCGTAATCACTCGGCTATTTCCGTAGACCGAAAAAAAACAATGGAATTTATATTAGACCAGCAACAAATACTTGATCTTTCCGTCGAATTTACTGTCAAGAGCTTCCATTTCGGATTTGCTATCTCAGAACACTAAAACTTGTACCACATTAACAATTTAACATTAAAAATGTATTTGTATCACATGACGCGTCTACTTTTGTTTTCGAGTAATTTTGTTGTTTTATCAATTATTTTCAATAGATTCAATTTAAATGGTCTGTATTGGGTAGGAAAATGACCCCTAGATTATGCAAATGTCACATTGTTAGTTAAACAGGCGTGTTTATACCCCTTTATTTATTAGTTATCTAACAGATTAAAATCTCTTTGTTTTCAAACAATGGGTGCAGTGTATTATCTACACAGGTGTGAAAAACATATACCATCGTCAGACTGCCGGTCGCTCGCCGAATATTTCGCGAATTTTAAGTGGTCTTTTTAGCGGGGTCAAAATGCACGCATTTAAAGAGTTTTGTCAGCAAGAAGTGGTCGTATTACGGAGTAGCGGGGTGGTCCTAATTTCGAGGTTAAAGACCATTAAATAAAGAACAAAAAATTCCGTTCTTTTCAAAACCGGTCTTTTTAGCGGGGTGGTCCTTGAATCGGGGTGGTCTTAAAGCGAGATTCCAGTGTATTTTAATTAACACATAAAAATAACATGAATCTTGTTTATGCTCATGAAATGAATGGAAATAATCAGAAAAATATGATGACATAATAGGTTAGCTATGACATACATGGCACTTTCTTCTGTAAATACAACAGTCAAATTATTATACCCCCGCTTCGAAGAAGAGGGGGGTATACTGTTTTACCCTTGTCCGTGAGTCCGTCCGTCCGTTACAAAATTTCCGTCACAGTTTTCTCAGCAACTATAACATGCAGCAGCCTAATACTTTGCATATTGCTTCATCCCATAGTCCCATGTGGTGTAAAGCGATTTCATGCTCCTTGCTCATCTACTTCTTGTTTGTCGCATATTTTTAGATTTTTGCGGGGGTATCGCTAGTGAGCATTAGCTCACAGATTTACTCGTTTGTCAAATTTCAACTGACTTTATAAAACTTCACAAATATTAAGGTTTTTGTTAACTTGTTATAATTTACTTTGTTACAGAATCATAGAATGGTTGAAAGAGGAATTAGAAGGATAACTTTTGTTGTTTTAAGGAAGGTAAGATGTTTAATATATTTATGTGTGTAACCTTTACAAATGCTTATTTATTTATACTTGGTTTAATGCCATGTCAACCTATTTTGGTTTTTTTACAGCATCCAGCACACCTAACCTAGCTTTCCTGGAACCATTACTCACCAACCCTTCCACATGGCCGGAAACTTCTCCTTATAATTTTCATGGAAGGGTATAATTTCCCTTGATGGGATTTGAACCTATACCCTCCTTGGGACACTATATTCAAAATCCTGACGCGCTTCCAACTGTGCTACCAACCCAGGGTCTTAACAAACATCTAAAGGCTTTTTGATGATTTTCAAGGGATTATAATAAATATTAAAATATCTATCAATTTAGGTCCTTCTGATTACAATACTGGTAATATGTTTGATACCCCAGTACATTTTTAGATGGATTTTCAACTAAAAAGTTTGGCTAATAGTTAAGGAAACTCGAGTGGGCAGGTGGACGGACAGGCTGGTGTGCCTTTTCAGTCGAATATTTTGTGGATTAAAAACTCTTTTTCTTCCTTCATGATGAATTATTGCCCTTGGTAAACCATTCATAAGCAATTTATTAAATAGGACTTTCTTTTGTACCAACATTAACTTGGTCTAAATTTTCCCCATCCGAGGAAAAATCTGGCTTTAATGTGTTTTCCACATTATATTTCTTGTATAGATCTTGAGTATAGAAGTAATGTAGTGAGTATTTAAGCAGGGGGGTTAATTTATGCGTTATTGGCAGTTGAATAAAATTTCATGATATCAATAGTGTATGTTTGATTTAGTGTTGTGTAGTGAATTGTTAAATATTTGATATTTTCTATTTATTTCAGAAAATCCTGCCAAAATACTTTACGTTTAGAGCCAAATTCAAAGTGAGTAAAATTTATATTGTTAATTGTTTTATTATTTTAATTTATATACTCAAAATATTTAATACATTTTAATGACAATATTGTTTATCAATATAAAGTGTATGCGTTAAGTACCAAAACCTGGTTATAAAAGTTCACTGATGAAAATTTCTAGGTCTGGTTGGAGGCATAGAGCAAGTCATGGAATGATCATCCTTTGATAGTCCTCCTAGTGCACTATTTTCATATTGTACCTAATTTACACTGGGCATTAATGGGTAAAGTTTTTGGGCCTTGTCCTGTAATACAGGATTCTTTTGGTACCTGAGAAATAATAATTGTTCCTTCTAAAGGCTGCTGAAATTAGAATTTTTCAAAATTGGGCATATGCATCAATGTGCATGGTTATAGTTGCACCATACATGACTGTATTGTTTTATTCCATTTGATTTTAAAACCGTATATGATATGTTTCTACATTGTATATGGTGACTAAATATCTATTCATATAATGTTGTATTTTGTTTCTATCAGTTTCATGAAGACAGAATTTATCGTCATTTAGAACCTGGTTTAGCTTTCCAACTTGAAATCAATAGAATGAGGAACTTTGACTTAGAGACTATACCTACAGCCAACTATAGAATGCACGTATATCTTGGTAAAGCCAAGGTAAGTTGTTGATGGATGGACTGAAAGTTATTTGTTTATTTTTTTTGACTGAGAAAGTCCCATCTTCTTTCACTTATATCTATCTGCAACAGATTGGTAGTTTCTATTGTAAAATTCATGTGAAATTTACAAATTCTGGAGTTCATTAACTGATTGCTATGACATTTTGACATTTTGAACCTAAGTTCACTCATGAAAATACAGTTAACTCCCAATTGCTTATAATATATAAGTTACTAAAATTATTAGGATTGCATCGTCACACTATGGTCTAGAACAAATTTTTGTGTACAAAAACAATTTATTCTAGCTGTTCATAATGCTTTGAAATGTAGTTAAAACTAGTTCTGAAAAGGCCCTCTGTGATCAGTGTAATAATATAAGACTCCTGAACCTTAAAAATTTCAGGTGCTACCAATGAGCTCTATATAAATTTAAAAAAAAATGGATGTTATCATGTTTAATATCTATATATTTTTCAGCAAGTGGCAAAAGGTAAAGAAGTCTCAGATTATCGTCTATTTGTAAGATGTATCATCAGACATTCTGATTTAATTACTAAGGAAGCATCATTTGAATATTTACATAATGAAGGGGAGAAAACTCTACTGGAAGCTATGGATTCTTTAGAAGTAGCATTTAGTCATCCACAGGTTAGCTCTCTTCTTACTTTGTTAAATCATTGATTCAATAGTTTTTGAAGACAATGACTTTATTCTCGACAAAGACGATATGTTTTACATATTGGATTCATTGAACAAAAACAAAACACAAAATCATGCTAATTTTATTTTTTCTTGTTATTTCAGGCATCAAAAACAGACTGTAATCATATATTCCTGAATTTTGTACCAACTTTAACTCTAGCAGAACCAGGCAAGGTATGCAATCTTAGTTTGTATTTTAACTTTTTTATTCTAATTAGTACCTGTGTGACTTTATTTGAATAACAGTACATTTACCCACACACATAATCATGTGCTCTTTTGTTAGCTTCTAGATTGTTAAATATGCAAACAGATAAAATAGTGGAAAGGTCAATTCGTCACTGGTATAGTGCGAACACATTGACCCTGACCAGACCTTTATGCAAGAATATTCATTACATTGAATACGAAGGTAGTATTAATGTTCGAAAACAATCGGATTATACCGTCAAGGCTCGAATGTAATTATAACACAGGGATTAATTTTAAAGAAATTTTAAAGTGTACAATGAGTCTCTATTACACATAGGCCGGAACCAGAATATTATACGATGAGGCTAGCTACCAAATCAAAAGTTGTAAGTTTTAGCCCCACAACCGCCATCCCCGCCCATTTTATTATAATTTGTAATTACAAATGTAAGAAAACAAGTTTCACGTTTGAATGCACATATATACTCTATACATGTCTTGTTAAACTTATAATGTAAGCCATAGCCGACATTACACCCTCAAAACCTACAAGCCCCATGCAACCCTACTAAGTACCCGCCGATGCTATTTACAATCAATGTAAATCGACTGCTTATTTTAAATACGTAACGAGCCGAAGTGTAGATGAGGCGTGGTATTGATTTTCGCCGGGATATGTGTATCTGATAATAAGATGCACATGAGAAAGGTAAGGTCGGGGTCAATATGTCCGCACTATACAAGCCTGAATTACTGATGTTATGACTATCCATGTAACCATGACAATGTTTTAAAAAATATAAATCCATGGGGTCATTGTATGAAAACAGCTGAAAAAATATATAGAGGAAATTTGTTTATTTTGGTGCAAGATCAATTTTTATTTCACAAGTGAGCTAAGGGTGCAATATTTTCACGAGTTTCAACAAATTTTCTGTTTATTATATTCTTTGAACTAGCGTTATTTATTGTTAAAGTCTGATTTGCCTTCAGAACGGTGCTTCTAAACAGTTAAAATATCATATTTATTTTCGTTGTTTCTAACCAGTGGAATATCAATTTTTATTTCACCGACTGGTATTCCACTGGAAAGCATATTTTAATTACTATTCTTTGTTTTACAGTTAGAGGAGACTGTACATAATATGGTGATGCGTTATGGTCTTAGATTGCTAAAGTTAAGAGTACTCAGTGCTGAATTAAAGTTCTCCATAAGGTGAGTACTGTATACTTCATATAAGTTTAATTATTTGTATAAAAAAGGATTTTTAGGGCACGGTTTCTTATTTCTTAACTTTTTATCATTGCTTAATAACTTTAATTGCCTTTTAATCACTTGTAAGTGACTTAATTCCATTTCTTCTGTTTGAGTGGAACTATTCCTTTAAATATCATATGATAATTTTTGTTTAACTTTAATTTCTGAGTTATTCAAATTATAATCAAATCCTATAGATATTGTGTAAATCTCTTCCATACCATCTGATTTTCAATGTATATATTAATCCTTTGTGATGTATGGATGCATTTGAATGGAAGCCACCATGGTCCGTTTGTTAAGATTAGACCTACTTACCATAGTGGAGTCTACTCATGAAACTCTTTTTTGACTTATGACTTGAGGTCACTTAGCACACTTTCTCCTCGGATTGTTCCATTTTTTTTTTAAATGCCCGAAAGAATTTTGGGCATATTATGTTATACCCCCTGGCGTCCATCCGTCCGTCTGTTAGCAATTTGGTTTCCGGAGCATAACTTAAGTTTCATTTGGCCCACAATATTCAAACTTTATAGGATGATTGTCCATATCGGGTAGAAGACCCCTATTGATTTTGGGGTCACAAGGTCTAAGGTCAAGGTCACTATTACCTTAAAATTGGAAACAGTTTTCGGAACATAACTTGATTTATTTGGCCCACAGTATTCAAACTTCATGGGAGGATTGTCCATATCGGGTAGAAGACCTCTATTGATTTTGGGGCCACAAGGTCAAAGGTCAAGGTCACTATTACTTTAAAACTGAAATCAGTTTCCGGAGCATAACTTAAGTTCCATTTGGTCCACTATATTCAAACTTCATAGGATGTTTGTCCATATTGGTTTGAAGACCCCTATTGATTTTGGGGTCACAAGGTCAAAGGTCAAGGTCACTATTACTTTAAAACTGAAAACAGTATCCGGAGCATTACTTAAGTTCCATTTCATCCACAATATTCAAACTTCAAAGGATGATTGTCTATATGGGGTAGAAGATTTCATATGAAAAATTCTCATGTCTTACAAATGCTTCATCTTAACTAAAAAAAACAACACTTTCGGGCATATAATGCTTCGCCTAGCGGTGCTCTTGTTAAAAATGCTCAAGATGAATTTGTCTAACCAACTTATAAAATATAGAAAATCCCATGTAGGTTATAATCATTTCATAGCATGATGCTGGCGGTTAGTCAAACATTTAAATAGTCATCAGTAGCTACTTGCTGTATGATTCTTACATAGTCAGAAATCATTGGTCATGTCATTGTTAATGTGTTACTGTGCTCTTGTATTTTTTCAACTTTCTTTTGTGCAAACATTAACTCTGCTGATTTAAATCTATTCTTATTGATATTGAGTGCAGAAATATTGGAGTGAATATTTAAATTATTGGAGTTAATGTGGTGCATCGGACAGTTGAATAAAATTTTATAATACTAATGATTGAACTTAATGTCAGAGTATTTATATTGTTGTCTGTGTCCTTTGCCAAACATACTGTGATATACTTGGGTTTTTTCCATTAATTCTTTAAAAATGAGTGTTTGGCCTCAAATTGCCTGTTTGACTATCAATTTATGTAAAGAACATACAGCTTTTTACTTTTATAGTTACTGCTCTTAATAATAGTGTTATAAAAGACCTTTCTTGTTTGATAATAATAATATAAGTGAGATTTTGAATGATAATCTGTGATTACAATACAGTTTAGTTATATAACTCTAACTGAAATATTTCAGGAAACCTGGATCTAAGAAAGGGTATGGGTAAACAAGTTCTTACCTAATACATATCCCTATTTGTATTCAGGAGTGGCTATTATAAATATAATATCTATTAAATTGGGAAGATTTTCTGGATGAGTTATTTTTTAGGGGCCATGTTTAACCTCACATTTGCATTGTAATGCATGCTCAATGTGAGCTTTTGTGATCAATCCATGTTTGTCAGAGAGTTGTATATATTTACCATATAATTTTAGAATGTTACTTAATATAGAAAACATTATGAGTTTTCTCTCTTTTATGCCTTATGCCAAATGTGATAATCATTAAAAGTGATTTTCACTCTCAAAAGATTTGAGCAAATTTTTACACAGGCGTTTCAACCTTTCAGACTTTTTGTTTACAATGTTAGTGTAAAAAGTGAGACATTTTGATGGTGTCAGTACAAGACTAGTTTAACTACTTGCAAATAAAAGGATGCTGACAGTGACTATATTTGTACTGAAACATCACTTTGTTCCCGTAATATACTCACTTGATGCACACAATTGGCTTTATTGTGGTGAGTGTATGGGACCGATAAGGTCGTCTGATGGCTGTCTTATGTCTTTGTTGTCTTGTTTGTGGTGGTTAGCTTAAATTTACATGTGGAGAACTATTATTCATTAAAGCTTTTATATCTATCATCATTATCACTGATCATATTGCATGCTTCATTCTGGTTTAAACTAATAGAGTTGCTAATTAAATTTCTTATAATATACCGACTGACTCTGATTTTGTTGAGTTTTATATTAATTAGATTTATTTCTCTGTATTAAGATTGTTAGCCAGATAATGTTAGATGATGAAAATAGTTGAAAACATTCTCATGGGTCATTCCAAAACTTGTCTAACTAAAAGTAAATAGAGAAACGTGTAAACTAGTTTTTGGCTGACCTATTGATTTTAGCTCGACTTTTCAAAGTAAATGAAAGCTTTTACTGTCACCCAGGCGTCGGTGTTGGTGTTGGCGTTTAATCAAGTTAAAGTTTTTACCAATTTAAAAAACTTCAATACTGTCAAAGATATTCAACTCAAACTTGGAATACTTATTCATCATCACTAGTAACCCGGGTCGATAGCGCAATTGGTAGCACGCCGGGATTTGGATACTCGTGCCCGAGGGGGTGCGGGTTCGAATCCCAACCGGGGAGGTTATACCCTTTCATGAAAATTAGACAATTATGTCAATTTTTCTCCATTAATTAGATAATATGGAGAAGTTTCCGGCCTTGTGGAAGGGTAGGTGAGTACTGGTTATAGACAAAGGTCCAGGAAAGCTAGGTTAGGTGCGCTGGACGCCGTGAAATGACCTAAAATGTGTTGATACGGCGTTAAATCCAATAAATAAATCATCATCACTACCTCCACCTTAGTATCAAGGCCCATAACCCTGGCTCCACTTTTTTAGGAGTTATGCCCCTTTTTTACTTAGAAAACATCCAAAATCAAGGTTAAAGTTTTTACAAATTTAAATAAATTCAATACTGTCATTGATATTCAACTCAAACTTGGAATACTTATTCATCATTACTACCTCCTCCTTACTATTACAACCCATTCACTGTTTAACTGAGATAAGTCGAGCATTCTGTCTCCTCTGACAGCTCTTGTTATAGAGCTATGTTGATTTGATTCTTATCATGTATTACACATATGTGGCTAAGTTGTTTGGGGTGCTGAGTTATATGTAACCGCTTAAAGATTGAAGGTCTTGGTTTTGAGTTAAGTTACTGACCTCAGCTCTTCATTTGAGAATGGACACAGTTGCTCACAAAAAATAAAGTCTAATTATGGTAAATCCCAGCGTTAGGTTAACCGTTCACCCTACTTGAATCTTGGCTGCTGAAAGGTTAACAAACAGGTTGTTATTTAGGGTTCAATGAGGGTCTAACTGTGTCATACAGCTACATTTTTTGTATAGTAGTAAAAAGCTAATTGTTTAGAGTGTTAGTCTTTATGTTAGTAAGGATATATATTGATTCATACATACATGTTTGTATGATGTTCATCACCATTCAATTTATATTATCTTAGTTTAAATCAATGCCTATACAACTAGAGAGACCTGGATGCCCAGTCAAAAGCAAAAATTGTCTGGGCTTAATGAGCACTAAATTGAATATAAAATCTTTTCACAAATCTTCAACTTTGATAAAAAAAATTAACTGTCAGTTATACATATGTTACCCCACTGATTTAGATAATCAAATTATTAATAGTGAGTACATGAATACTGTTGTATTAAATCAGCATGGTAAATGTATGTGTCACTGACAGTTTAATAAAAATTTATCGATAGTTCAATGTCCCATCATTCATTCCTTTTACAGTTTCCCTCTGTTGCATTATATCCAGTTTTAATTTTTTGTTTACTTTCAAATAATTAAGCGGGATAATACAATGAATTTAATTGGTTACATTCTGACACGTTTCTGCTTATACTAACTAAAAAAATTGTATATCATAATTATACATACATCTTTTTGTTAACTTACATAATTTTTTTTTATTTGGTAAATAATTAATATTCTTATTAAATAGTCCTTTTATTTGTAAGTTTTATAATAAATGTTTAAAGATCTTGCAAGTGGTATGTTTTTCATGATAAGTCTTTGTCCGTGTACCTGCTACCCCCTTTTTTCCATTCATTCAACCTTTCAAGTATAATAATAAAAATATTGATGTATTAAATTATGTATGCTATATTATTCAACACTTCCTAATATCATGGTGCCTATACCTTGTGACTTTTTGTGATCAGTTTGGGTCAAAACCAATGCACTCTCAAATTACGGTTTTCTTCCATGTTTAAATAAAGTTAATGGCATCATTAGATAAAGCAGTAAAAAGCATGTTGTGTCACTTTACTAAAAAAGAAATGATTTGTTTTAAAAAAATACCCTTCATCAAATAGGAGTGGGCTTTCCTAAATATCTGATAAAAATGATGAAATAGTAAAAAGTTGTGGAAGAAAACATACCTTGAAGCTTGTTCATTTTTATATTTAACCCACACTGATCACAAAGTCACGACAGTTTTTTAAGTACAGACGTTATGGTATATAGAAAATCAAATTGTTTTAGACTATTTGGTAAAAGATTATGTGTATTAATCAAGATTCTATCTTCATTTTTATTTTGTATCTCCTTATTTTTTTAAGCTGTTTGATATGTATATATCATGCTGTCATGTACTTGGTGAAACCTCAGTTTTTAATGACATTATTATAAATTACTGAAAGGATGTGGCCAAATGGTTAATATGTTTGAGTGGTTAAATTTGGATAGCCAATTCTATGTTGGTTTGAAAGCTATCTAAAAATCCAAGTCATGACCCCTTAGCTTGGTAGGTAGTGCATCTGACTACAAATTCAAGGGTTATTGGTTCAATTCCGAGATGAAATTAAAATACCTTTTGGAGTTCTGTATTTTTTATAGCCATTCTCTTGCCTATCCTGTATCAAAAAAGGGCAATTGTCAACCACTGGCAAGGGTATAAGTGTTTAGACATTAAATATTAAAATGACACTTATAAATTATTTTATAGATAATATTGCTGTACAATTATAACATAATTATAATCTTTATTTAAAAAGTCAGTTCAGGTCAGCATTCCTCCAGCACTCCAGTGCTTTGATTAAAATATAGGCACTCATTTGAGTGCACTTGTGATTTAATAATACGCGCATCAAAGCTTGTGCCCATATTTTAATAATCGGTAAAACATAGACAGTTGTAAGTTATTTCTTAGATATAAGTTGGACAACTATTTCAATTTATGATTGAAATTAATGATACGAATTGTCCAAGCTGCTTTTTATTAAAATTTTTAAAGTACTTAAAATTGTATGATATCATCTGACCAAGCTATATATTATATTTCAGGGTTGAAGGTTCCAGTTTTCCTATTCGTCTATATTTGACCAATGAGAGTGGATATTATTTGAATATTAACCTATATAGAGAAGTCACTGATCAAAGAACTGGTCTGGTAAAGAGATATTAATAATTGTTTCTTTTTTTTCATACTTAGTACTTCTTTCATTTGCAAAATGTTAAACAAATTGTTTAAATCATAGTAAAATAACTGTATGTTCTCTATTAAACACCCCACAGGCATTACATCTTTCCAGGTTTGAGAGGCATTATCAAGAATATCAGAAAATAGTGTAATACCACATAAAAATTGAGTGCATTACCCAGCAACAACATAGTGGTATTTAATAGCAAACAACTGGAGAAGTTGCAGCATTGAGAAATTGTAAATTCAGGCTTTTTATATCCCCGCTTCGAAGAAGAGGGGGATATACTGTTTTACCCTTGTCCGTGCGTCCGTCCGTTACAAAATTTCTGTCGCAGTTTTCTCAGCAACTATAACATGCAGCAGCCTAATACTTTACATATTGCTTCATCCAATAGTCCCATGTGGTGTAAAGCGATTTCATGCTCCTTGCTCATCTACTTCCTGTTTGTCGCATATTTTTAGATTTTGGCGGGGGTATCGCTAGTGAGCATTAGCTCACAGATTTACTTGTTCATGTTTGGCATAATATATGAACTATGCTACCATTTTTGTACATTTTGTTTTTCAAATTTCTGTTAATTTTGAAAAATCAAGTTTTAAAAAGTTGTAATTCAACAGCGTATCTATATATTTTTATTGGCATGTTTTCAAGGTATATCTATGCATTATCTTTTACAGATAATGTTACAAGCATATGGATCTAAGAAAGGACAAATGGATGGTTTATTAGTATCTACACCATATGTGACTAAAGATCATTTACAATTAAAAAGATATCAAGCTCAATCTAATGGTACAACCTATGTATATGACTTCCCTGAAATGTTTAAACAGGTGAGTTTTCTATTTCCAGATTTTTTCCAGATTTTAGTCTGTACTGTTGTTAACCGAGTATATTCATGAAATCATCCATCTTTTATAGTTTTATGTCAAGTCACTCTAAAATTGTCATTATCAAAACACTGCTTTTTGGTTTTCAAAATGTTAATACAAATGTATACCATTTTGAAAGTTTCGGATGAGATGATGTTAAGGGGGGGCAGGCATTCGGTTTCATTAACAATTGCTTTAAAGTTTTCTATTTAGCATATATCTCTGCCATTTATTGTCAGATCTTTATGAAACTTCATACAATGATAACATACCATGTGATGAACAGAATTAGACAGTAACCTTAACTCTACCATGCTTTATTATCGATTATTTTCCTTTGTAATTTTTGCGTTAAAGTTTTTAAAATCCGGGTTTGATGTGGTTTCCACATTACATTTCTTGTCTATTGTATGGATTTGATTCAGTCTTCTTGTCAAAGACCTGTTGGTGTGGTGTATCATCACATTTAGTGATAGGTCTAGTTTCTTCAGATTTTAGTGTATTGTTTAAAATGCACAAACTTCTAAAATAGCTGAAAGGTGTAATATAAACCGTCAATGCCAAAAACAGTCAGTGTCAACCGCCCAAACTTTTCTTTTGGCTGAAGCGAATTTTGTGATCAGTGACGAATGTGTGACTTCAAAAACACACAATTAAAAAATGCAGAATTTTAAGTGCTATTCTTATTCACTCAAAATGTATGATGATTACCACTGTAGGTTTTTACACATGTATGTGTATGTTGTGTTTATCTAAATTTCAGGCATTAAAGAAGTTATGGAAATGTCATAATGATCAATATGGAACACCAGAGAGTGATGTCCCTACAGATTGTATATCATGTAAAGAATTAGTATTATCTGTAGATAAAAGTGGTAGAGATGGTGTAATACATGAACAAAATAGATTACCTGGAGGAAATGAGGTAAATGAGCTAGTCAAATATGATGCATGAGTTTTCACTCATGTGATTTCAAGTTTATTCAATATAAAGAAAACCATGAGGTCTTAGACCCTTGCAGCTATTTCACCTAATTTACCTGTTAATGAATACGAGTAGCTGTTGTAAATTTAAAATGGTAAGTATTGAGGAATGTAAAATGGCTGGAATAAGGAAATTCTATGAAAAATGTGATATCTAAATTTTGATATTGTATTTATGATACATGGCTTTTATAGTTTACCCCTTTGTTTATAGACTGCCTATCCAAAGACCATGGGTAAGAGGACTGGATATCACTATATGAATGAAAATATATTGAAATGGGTACAAAGCACACTACTATAAATTAACAATTGGTCAACAATATGGTATTAGATATTTGTTATACAAACTATAAATGTATTTTTTAGATTGGTATGGTGGCTTGGATTATGACATTAAAAACACCAGAGTTTCCAAATGGCAGAGATATGATAGTCATAGCTAATGATATTACTTTTAGAATTGGTTCATTTGGTTTCTTAGAAGATTTGTTATTTAAGGTAAGTAATGGCTGCTTGTTTTTGTGGGTACTCCATAGAGTGGTTATTTTTTTTATATTTTAAAATTACCTTTCAGTGTCTGTTATTGTTTAATGAAAATTTATTTTTCATTTATAAAAAGAAATTTTGTAACTTCTTCAAATAGAAAAAAACGACAATAGTAAAAGAATCATACATTTGCTGCAGTAGTTTTATTTTAAAGTTATTATAGATGACTCGGTAATTTTGAAGTTACTTAAAAATACTTATAAATTACTTACAAAATGAAGACATATAAATAAATACTTAATTATTTTATTACAGAAAGCGTCAGAGTTATCTCGTGCCAAAGGTTTACCACGTCTATATATATCAGCTAACAGTGGTGCTAGAATTGGTCTAGCTGAAGAAATCAAACAATTGTATCGTGTAGCATGGAATGATCAAGAGGATCCTGATAAGGTATACTTTGATCTAATGTTGTCTTTGTTGTTTAGTTTTCATCTGCATCCATCTGCTCTATATTGATGTATTCTGTGCAGACTCTGGCTAGAACTTGACTCAAACAAGTTAAGTGTCTAGGAGACGTTCTGTTGAAAAGAACTTCTTCTTTCACTGGACTGTGATTGTTACTTCAGCATTTTCTGTGGTGTTAATTGCCTTCACTGGGCATCAGACCAATTCTATTGGGCAACTTGTAATTAGAAATGTTGGGCCAGCTAGCTGGGCAATCAAAAACAAAAGCTGTGCTGGATGAGGCATGGCATTATACGCCCGTGTGCTGTTCATGCTGTGTTCTGTAATGCATGAAGTACCTGTGACCTTGACCTACCCAGGAACTCAAAATTAATAGGTCATATCCTTGACTGGAGGGCTATCCAAAGCAAAAATTTCATGATTCTAGGTACAGCCCTTGGCGAGTTATCACCGGCACAAAGTTTCCAATATGAAATTCCAGTGACCTTGACCTTTGACACCAGGGCCTCCGAACCAATAGGGCACATCCCTGACCTATGGGCTATCCACACATAAAATTTGGTGAACCTGGGTGAAGCTGTTGTTGAGTTATCAACCCAACAAAGTTTTGATGTTCCAGTAACTTTGACCTTTGACCCCTGGGCCACAGATTTAATTGGGCAAATTCTTGACACAAGGACTATACACATTTAAAATTTGGTCAACCTAAGTAAATCAGTTGTTGAGTTATTGTCTAGACAATATTTTTCCATATGAAGTCTCAGCGACATTGACCTTTGACTTCGGAACCTCAGAACCAAAAGAGCACACCCTTCACGCAAAGACTATCCACCAATAAAATTTGGTGAATCTGTTGTCGAGTTATGGTTCGGACAAAATTTTCCAAAATGAATCCCATTGACCTTTGACCCCGGAGCTCCAGAACCAGAAGGGCACACACTCTACACAAAGGCTATCTACACAAAAAAATTTGGTGAACCTAGGTACATGTAAAGTGGTTGTTGAGTTATTGCCCGGACAAAGTTTTCATATCTTATGTCCCAGTGACCCTGACCTTTGACCCTGGGGTCTCAAAATCAATAGGGCACACCCTCTACTAAAGGGCTATCTACACCTAAAATTTAATGAACCTAGGTACAATTGTTGTTGAGTTATCTTCCAAAAAACATTTTCTTATTTTAAGTCCCAGTGACCTTGACTATTGACCCTGGGGTCTCAAAACCAATGGGGCACATCCTTGACACAAGGGCTACTCTCACATAAAATTTGATGAACCTTGGTACAGTCTGTGTTGAGTAATTGTCCGAACAAAGTTTTCATATTTTAAGTTCCAGTGACCTTGACCTTTGACCCTGGGGTCTTAGAATCAATAGGGCACCCCTTCTACCTTAGGGTTATCCACGCATAAAATTTGAAGAACCTAGGTATCATCCGGACAAGCAATTGTCCACGGACAGACGGACAACATCATAACATAATATGTCCTGTTTTTCAAAAGTGCCTATAATAACCATATGTATTAATATTTATTCTTATTAGTTGATTTCAGATTAAGATTCTTTTATCTAGTATTCTTTAATAGGAATTTTGTTAAGACTTTATAAATTTAAAGACGTGATTGATATTATCAAAAGTTAATATTTATGGTCACCACCTGAGTCTATTATCCTCGAAGTTTGGTCACTCAAAGCAAATACAAGTGACTCAATTCTCAATAAAAGAGTTTAATTTTATTATACAGTATAAGTTCATTCTCTCGAACACCAATAGGTCGAATTAATTGGCTGAGTCGAACACATTGTCTGGCACCGATCAATTTCCCTTCTTTATCTAAATTAGTCAACCTCTGTTGGGTCGAAACAGGACTGAGTCGAACTCTCAAACCAATATCATGGTCCTGTGGTTAACAAATAATTCTAATTCTATTGTCTCTCTCGAACAATAGATTTTCACACATCGGTCGTAAAAGCTGGACCATAGTCATTGTTTGTGACGCGTGATAATAACACAGCTTGAAAATCGCTTAACAATAGATTTTTTAATTGATATCAGTGGTTTTTTTCAGGCCATTTTGGGGCCGAAATTGGGCCCCATTCCCCTCTCCAAAAAGTATATATTTTTCCCCTTCCCAGGTAAAAAATTCCTCTGTCAGAGTGTCCTAAAACTTTTGTACTTTTATAGCATTTTTGCCCATTCCTCAAGCATTACAGAGAAATCACAGATGAATATATGGGTTCAATAGTTGAAAATTCATATAGGTGGACAGAAATGTTACTATGTTAGAGGATCCATGTTATCTCAAGTATTGAAAAAAATTTCCCCTAATTTCGTTTTTGTCGCTATTTCCCCCTCAAACAGGGCCCTGCCACCTTTCCCCTAAAGTGAAAATAAACACTGGATGTTAATTTGCCTAAAACATTGTGATGAGTGAACATAATATTGCATAAAAATTGCTTAACAATAGAATTGTTAATTGATTGAAATTTGCAGACGGGCACATATTATAAGATGTCATGGTATGATTAAAAATAACGGATGAAACAAGTAACTAAGGTCTCGCTAAAAATACAGCGTGTATGTTAGTTTTAATTTATGAAAACTGATAAAAAGTTCGTGCAATTTCGATAAAAATAAGTGCTGTATTAGGGATCAAAATGTTTCAAAATGTTAGAACAAAATATACACACATATATAGGTCGTTTGCGTTAACGCTGGACCCCTATTTGCCGTAAATATCTTTTAAACTATAACAGCGATTTTGCAAAAAAATTTAATACAATCTTATATCAATTTTTCCTTCTAGGATTTAAATTTTCAGAATTTTTAATAGATAAATAAAAAAGTTTTCCATAAGGTACAATGCAAAATATTTGGAATTTTTTATCAAAAATCCGGCGGGAGGTAAAATAAGCTGTTCTGATTATACTTCCAGTGTATTTATACTAAGTCCCGTGCGTTTACTGTAAATTTGTCGCTTAAATAAACACTCGTCGGTCTACTGAATTGTAAAGCAGAGGCCCATCTTTAAAATCGTACGTGTAGAATTGTATAGATTTTGACGATACAAACGACAGTGATGATGATATTTGAGTTTGTATATACTTTTATACTTTGTTATCAGATAAAATTTCTAACCGGGCCTCATATTAAGCTATTATTTTGTATCTACTGTAATGTGGCTGTTCTGATTATGGCACCTACCCATTTAACAAAAGTCGCTTTTTGGCTTCAAAATTTGCATTGCATGTCTATGGGAAGTATGTTATTTAATTAAAGAAAAATTCTGAATTTTTGGATTTGAGAAGGAAAATGCTAGTTATGATCACATACAAAATCTGAGTTAATTCCATCCAATAGTTATTGAGATATTTTATGATTTTAGGGGTCCAGCTTTAACGCAAACGACCTATACAATGGTGGAAAAAAACTTACAGGAGGACCCGGTCACATCGAACCTTTCTCACTTAACCTCATTAAAGAAATGATCATTTCATCTACTACTACTCATCTAAACCGTAATTATGTTCATAAATGTAAAAATAAGCCACAACAAATATGTAATAGGCAAATTAATTTGCAGTTATTACAAACTACGTATACATGACACAGGAATGAACTGTGTGTTTGGGTAATACACTAAACCAAGGGAGATAACAAATATAAAAACAATAATGAAACAAGGGGAAGTAATTATGTCATACACGGACAAAATTCGGCCATGTCAAACACCTGGCACGCCCAAATCACTTTTCATGTCCCCTCGAGTTCGAGTCAGCGAACTTTTACTGTATGTTACTAGTACTAAACCATTATATTGCTAAATTGATTTATGGACATTCGTTCAGTTGGTCTTGTTTATACAATTCTTAACAAGTCATTTTCAATGATTTATATGTTTGATTATGCATTTCTCCCGCTTTGTATTAAGTTGATACTCGGGAGAATAAATATTGAAAGTGCTGTTGTATATTTCAGGGTTTCAAATATCTTTACCTTCGACCAGATGACTTTAAGAAGGTGTCATCATCTAACTCAGTGAGAGCTACATTAATAGAGGACCAAGGTGAATCTAGATATAAGATAACTGATATCATCGGTAAAGAAGAAGGACTCGGTGTAGAGAATCTAAGAGGTTCTGGTATGATTGCTGGAGAGTCTTCACAAGCTTACAAGGATATTGTTACACTAAATCTTGTAAGTCCTACATATTAGAATCTGTTATCTTTTTGTGTCTCTTTTAACTCAATTTTTAGCTCACCTGATCTAGATCAGGGTGAGCTTTTAGGATCGTTGAATGTCTGGCATCCATCAACAATTGTTTGTGAACACTCTAGTGGTTACATTTTTGGCTCAATGCTTTTCAAACTTGGTCAGAATGTTTGTCTAGGTTATTGCCAAACTCCCCGCAGCGGTTATCTCCCTTTATCAAATCAATAACCACTGCCACCACAAGTAAAATTCGTCTCTCAGAGAGCCGAAAAACTTTTTTCATCTTTTCTTTTACAATTCAATATTTTCAATAATTTTAGTCTTCTCTTAGTACAATATGATGTTCAAAGTATAAAAAAGTTAAAAAATAGTTTTAATTATCAATTTGTAGAAATAACAAACCCTGACGTAAGCACAGTGAGAAATTTGGGCATTCTATAAATAGATAGTATTACTAGCGTCACGTGGTTTACGAGGTGGCAGTGATTAAGTAGCAAAGCGTGACGTAAGCACTGTGAGGAGTTTGGGTTATTGCTTGAATGAGTTTGAACATGGGTCATCTCGGATGAAAAACTAGCTCACAGGAGCTAAAAATAGAAAAAACCTTGTTAACACTGTAGTGGCTACTGTTTTGATCGAAATATCCTGGAAATTGGTCTGAAAGATTGTATTGATGATTTCTAGGTCAAGTATGAATGTGTGGTCAATAACTAGGTCACTTAGCCCAAATATGGAAAAACCCTGTGAACACTCTAGTTTTCACAATTTTTACTCATTTGTCATCAAACTTGGTCAGGATGCCCGTCTAGGTAATTGCTTCGATGAGTACCAACATGGATCATCTTGGATGAAAAACTACTTCACATGAGCTAAAGGTTACATACCACTAAAACATTTGTCTGACAGTCAGATGTGATGACTAATGAATCAGATTCCAATACAGGTCATCTTCCTATATAAAGCCTACATTTTAAGCATTTGGTGTGATGGAAGTGTGATAAACCATTACCAAAATATATCAATTTTACTCTGTTCATGTATGCACCAGTGGTACTCAGGTGAGCGATAAAGGGCCACCATGGCCCTCTAGTTTAAAGAAAATGAGATCTTTTGCTATCATTCTTGTTTCTGCATTGGTATTAGCGTTGGCATTGGCATTGCTTGTAAAGTTCAAGTTTTTTTCCTTTTGACATAGAGCTACTTCATTGTTGAGATCATTTGAGAATGGAATATTTTTATATGAAAGATTTATTTATTTAAAACATTCATTGCCTCAACACACTATCCTGATAATTTTGAAGTGTAAAATTCAATTGGGGTTAGTGAAAATTAATGCTTTCATAAGTAAGCCTAGTTAAAAAGTTTCCCATTATTGTAAAACATAAAACAATTGATCTTATGTTCATGAAAATGTTAGGCTAAGACTGTGATACATTAAAATAATGTTGATTTAATTAACTTTTTTTCAGGTAACATGTAGAGCTATAGGTATTGGTGCCTATCTTGTTAGACTTGGTCAGAGAATTGTACAAGTTGAAAATTCACATATCATTCTAACTGGTGCAGGGGCCTTGAATAAGGTAATTTATTTCAGGACTTTAATTTGATTACTTTTTCATTGATTTCAGTCAACCTATGCTTGCCTTTTATTTATTCTTATTGAGTAGTCGTCTAAAATTGAATTATCTTGAAATCTTCACATGTATTAATTGGAATATCAGCAGAGGTAAAATACCAGGTTGCATAAATTGAATTATGACAAAATTATGGTCCTTAGTTAGTAGGGATGCGCGATAATACCGGTGTAATAGTCAGTCGGAATATTGCAATATGTTTCAAACACAATACATACCGGTACCGTCCCTCAATATATTGCGATATTTTTATCTTTATCTTATATACTAATAGTGCATACCTGAACCTGTTTTGCATTATTTGTGGCAGAATTTGACTAAAAACTATTTCATTTTTGGTTTTCCTTTAATATATTTTTAGCATAAAGGTCTTGTATAAAGTATTGACGTATCTACCTGTGATGAATTTAACAATTAAGTAGGGGGGTTGGAACTGATGAATATTTTTTATGAATTAGCATTGAGCTAGATACGAAAAGAATATATGTTTTCGAAAAATTTAGTTGGCATTATTAATATTTTATTTCAATCATAACTTTTTCTTATTTTGTACGCGTCCGCATTTTTGCTCTTATCCTTTGTTGACGGCCTTTTCCCTCTTTACTTAAATTGTCTGCCTAATGCAGTATAGACTGCACCCCTTATTAGAACGGGTGGTACAGAAATTTATTCAATCCAGAAACGTAAACAAACATGGGTGACTCTACCGCAGTGAAAAAGTCAGATGTTTGGAAGCATTTTGGCTTACACAAAGAAGTTAAGACGGGGAAAATAACAGAAAATCTTGCTGTGTGTTACAAATGTAACTTTCCTGTAAAGTATTCAGGTGATACAACAATCCTAACGTCTCATCTTCTATTTATTAAAATTTGATTTTTACATTTTTTTGCAGAAAAATAATAGTGCATTAATAATGAAAAAATGGCCCATATTGGTAACTCAAGTTCTTTATGCCCTTTCAATGCAATGCCTGGTTGTTGACCGACTGCTCTTCATTTCAGATGATGTTTAAATTAATCCATAACTTCAGAATTCTATTAGTGCATAATAAACTAGCAAGTCGTTAATTGGGTAATAATGTATTCAGCCTGAAACAACATGTTGCTATCAAGACATCAGATTACAAAGACTTCCCCAGTGGTGTATGACCTCTTGTCTGATTGTTTCAGGAGTCAAATTAGGGGCCACTTACAGGGACTTATCAGTGATGACCATCTATATACACGTGTATTTTAGAGCTGTACTAACTAATAGGACAATAAATTAAAATATCGGCACTTGTAATCTCTTAAACTAATGCCATCTGTAAGAATCTATGAAATCCTTCTGCAATGTGTTAAACACACTCCTTGAAATGTTTAAATTGTTTCAATAAGTTGTATAAGAAATATATGACTGAACAGAAAATTTTGTTTCCTACATCTTTTGTTCCTATTGTATTATAAATAAATTGCCACATATCATTCTAAAACCCTATAAAACTAAGTTGGTGTCAAGTTTCTTGCAAAACCTGCACACTTCCCCATACACCTCCATGCATACAGTATACTACAGTGGATACTTCACCTATTTTTTGGCAGTAGCCAAATCAGAGGAAGCTCTATGTGGCAATGGGTAAATGCTTAATATGTAATT
The DNA here is from genome assembly GCA_025267735.1 of Mactra quadrangularis. Lineage (NCBI taxonomy): Eukaryota > Metazoa > Mollusca > Bivalvia > Venerida > Mactridae > Mactra > Mactra quadrangularis. Next base: position 52,063,424 of record CM046309.1, on the reverse strand, counting down.
CACTATTGGCAAAAAAACCTAGAATAGTAAAGCTTACTGTCTGTGGACTACTCTTGTTCTATATATACAAAAGTTGCTTAAATCATGAATTTTATGGATTTCAGGATTTTGAAAATTTTTCATTTCCAGCTATGTTATTTGTTTTACAGGTATTAGGACGTGAAGTCTATACAAGTAATAATCAATTAGGAGGTATACAAATAATGCATAACAATGGTGTATCACATGCTACAGCTCCTGATGATTTTGGTGGTGTATATAAAATATTACAGACACTTTCATATATACCTGCTGTAAGTAGACTTAGTAGTATAAAGCCCCATTATCAAATTTAACACAGTCCTTGGACTGCAAAGAAAACAATCATTAGTCTATTTGAAACACCTTTAATGTAAAGAACTTTTTATTAATACAATTATCACTTAAATATGTTTATGCTATTTATTGCACTTCAGAGTGATAGTAGATTGAAACCATTGTTTTTGAATGCTCAAAACAGTAGTCTTGATGACAGTCTGTTCAAGATGGAATCTTGCCATAAAAGAAACTTCCTCAGCAATGTATAATCCAGCTTTTAAAACTGTATATTTAATGTTAAAAAAAAACTGAACTGCACACTTTTTAAAAAAAAAGAGAGCTCTTTGTCAAACTTCTAGTTAGCAAACAATTGGTTTGACATGCTTATTGTGTCTCTTATGTATGTTATATTTAAATGTCTTCCAAATTTTAAGACAGTTTTTATAGATGTACATTTTTTTCTTTCAAAATTTCATGAAACGTATGACAGTGAATGCCAGCTACACCATTGCAAAATTGACTGTTAATTCTTTACTATTGAACATTGTTCTGTCATGTTGCATTTATATTAATATTTAGTTAGTTCACATGTCTTTATCATGTAAACTGTGACAAAATAAAAAAATATGTTCTGTTCTATTTTTTATGTAAATGATTTTCTTATAGTTTATATAGGGGCTTTAATTATACCCCCGCTTCGAAGAAGAGGGGGGTATACTGTTTTACCCTTGTCCGTGCGTCCGTCCGTCCGTTACAAAATTTCCGTCGCAGTTTTCTCAGCAACTATAACATGCAGCAGCCTAATACTTTGCATATTGCTTCATCCCATAGTCCCATGTGGTGTAAAGCGATTTCATGCTCCTTGCTCATCTACTTCCTGTTTGTCGCATATTTTTAGATTTTTGCGGGGGTATCACTAGTGAGCATTAGCTCACAGATTTACTTGTTATAGATGTACATTTTTTCTTTCAAAATTTCATGAAACGTATGACAGTGAATGCCAGCTACACCATTGCACAATTGACTGTTAATTCTTTACTATGGAACATTGTTCTGTCATGTTGCATTTATATTAATATTTAGTTAGTTCACATGTCTTTATCATGTAAACTGTGACAAAATAAAAAAATATGTTCTGTTCTATTTTTTATGTAAATGAATTTCTTATAGTTTTTATAGGGGCTTTAATTTTTACAGGTACATGGTGGGCCTCTACCTGTGTTACATATACATGACCCTATAGACAGAGATATTGATTTTTTACCAACTAAAACACCTTATGATCCAAGGTTGATGTTAACTGGTCGTCCTAATCCTGAAGTTAAAGGAGAATGGCAGAGTGGTTTCTTTGATAAAGAATCCTTCCAGGAGATCTTACAACCATGGGCACAAACTGTCGTAGTTGGTAGAGCTAGGTAATATCTTTATTTATATAGAAATATGACCTAATTCAAAATGTCATCACATTAGAAAATAAAGAATAATGATCAGAAATGATGTCACATTACATTTGAATAAAATACCAATAACAAGAACCAGGGACATCTAATTCCCTGCAAGAACTAAAAAAAAAATATTAAAACAAACAGAATATTAGTCAATTTTGGAGTTAGTTTGTTAGCTTAGAAAATGATATTTTCTCTTGTGGCTACACCACATTTAAAAATATGGGCTAACTCAGTGATATAAAAATTGATCTTACATCAACTTTCACAAATATAAGATGGGAATATTTTTTTGTCATTAGTCTTTTAAATTTATCTAGATATTTTATAATGTTGTCTACTGCTATTGATATTTTCTTGCTAAGTTGATAGTGTATCTAACCATAAATCTAGAGATTTCTGATTGCTAGATGGGTCTAACATGTCCTCAAGGAGTTTGGTCAACCATTCTCCCACCTTCCTCTATATAAAGAAAGACAGTTCTCAGCCACTGGTATGGTTATGAGCTTAGTACAAGAAAGAAAACTTGGGTTATTGAGATCTATTATATCTATTTTCTTTTATCTTAAATCTGTAACAAAGATATTTTAATATTCATTTATAATTACAGACTTGGTGGAATACCAATGGGTGTTGTTGCCGTGGAAACAAGAACTGTTGACTTAGCTGTACCTGCAGATCCTGCTAATGCTGATTCAGAAGCTAAGGTAAGTTCTAGTGTTATATTGTCTTTATATTCAGACATTGAGTTGAAAACTACTTTCTACTTAGATGTATCTGAATTTCAGTGATTTCTGTGTTTGCCACCTGGCTAGCCCAGTCAGCAGCACTCAAATCTACTGATCTAGGAGTAACAGTCTCTATTCACAGGACGAGGCATACTTTGGTTGAGTTTGTTAAACAATTAATTTCTACTGCCACACTTCCTCCTATCACTGGTTCTAAATTATGTAGGGTAGTTTTCAGTTACTGACATATGTTTGCACCTAATAAGTGGTTAATGGCTAAATCCAGATATGTGGCTTTTCCAGGAAAGGTTGAGAATGTGGACTGTCAGCAGTTATGTGACCTATACAACATGTAATAAAAAGGTAGAACCCAACCTAAAGATTATATATGAATTTCAGAGTTTTTTTTATATTTTGTGTAACTGGTTTTGTGGGTGAGTGGTTAAAGATGCTGACTTCAAATAACAATAATTTCTCTCTAGGAGAGGGTTGTGGGATTTTAGCCCAGCTACATCCATTACTATATATGTAAGATAGTAGGCCATTACATTTGCTGAATAGAAATCGAATATTGCTAATTTCCAGTAAAGAGAAAAGTTAAACAAGGGTAAAACAGTATACCCCCCTCTTCTTCGAAGCGAGGGTATAATGAACTCTCTGTTAAACATCTATCTATCAATACACTGCCCAGAGCATGCACAACACGGGCTAGTGACATCATCACAGTGTTTAATGAACATCTATGTTTACATATTAAACTGGAAAAAAAATGGATAAAAACATGTCAGGCGTTTAGGTTGGCAGCTGTTTTTAGCCGGATTTTTTCAACGAAAAAAATTTGGCTTATAGTTTTCCGAAACCGGGGCTGTTGGGAGGGCGGGAGGGCAGGCATCCGGTTTTGTTTACTATTGCTTTAAAGTTTTAAAATTAATATATATCTCTGCCATTTATTGTCCGATCTTTATGAGACTTCATACAATGATAACATACCATGCCATGAACAGAATTAGAGAGTAACCACAACTCTACCTGCCTTTATTATGGATCATTTCCCTTTGTAATTTTTGCGTTAAAGTTTTTGAATTCGGCTTTAATGTGGTTTCCACATTACATTTCTTGTAAAAAAGTAGCTTAACACGCAAACCATATGAAAACTACTTTAGGTTTTTTGTACATATACATTGTACTATTATACAGTATTATTACTATAGTTATTATTTTACAGTTGATACAGCAGGCAGGTCAAGTATGGTTTCCTGATTCGGCATTTAAAACAGCTCAGGCTATTAATGACTTCAACAAAGAAGAGTTACCGTTGATAATATTTGCTAATTGGAGAGGATTTTCTGGAGGAATGAAAGGTAATATCTCTTAATAGTATCAATGCTGTTGATTGGGGCTTTCACCATAACTCAAAAATGAAACCAGTGATCTTGTATAAAAAAACAATTGACTGAATGATAATAATCTGCAAGTTTCTAAACTTTTCTTTTTGTATCTAGCCTAATAATGTTATACATGAATTGTTTTTATAATGATTTGTTAATTGATTCACAGACATGTATGATCAAGTATTAAAGTTTGGTGCTTACATTGTTGATGCCCTCTGTGAATATCAACAACCAGTCATGATCTATATACCACCATATGCTGAACTGAGAGGAGGAGCCTGGGTTGTAGTAGATCCAACCATTAATCCTACACACATGGAAATGTTTGCAGATCAACTTAGCAGGTAATTATGAACCAATAAAATGTATAGGCAAGCGACTTGAAAAATGGATATAGTCAAACTATTAGAAAGATTGTTAAAACCAGTCACTTCATGCTGATCTTTCAAGCATTCAGGAAATATCATTAAATTCAGCTTCAGAAATCAGATTAATTTTTGGTTAATAAGAATATGAGAATCGACTTTTTATATTTATTCACAAACATTGTTTTACAAGTTTTCTTTGTGCTGTGCTCATTGGGATGCATGACCAATACATTTTTTTTTAAATTTATGTGACTTAGTCTGTGAGTAACAGATGCATACCCTTTAATATTTTATAGTATTTCTATTAAATAATATCTATATTATAACGATGTATGTATATTTTACAGAGGAGGTGTTTTAGAACCAGAGGGTACAGTAGAGATAAAATATCGTAAACGGGATCTACAGAAAACTATGTGGAGAGTTGATACTAAATGTAAAGAACTTTGTGAAAAATTGAATAATCCTCAACTTAAACCTGAAGAAAATAAAGCATTGTCTGCTGAATTAAAGGTTTGTTATTAAATATTTATTGCACTTGGTCATTCATGTTTTTAGCTCGATTTTTCGAAGAATTGGAGAGCTCTCCTACTCGCTCTAGCGAGAAATTAAATCATATTTCTGATTAAAGTTTTTGTGCAGTAAAATATATTTTACTATAACTTTTTTATTTCTCAAGGTATCAACTTTAAATATATGTTCCTTATTATCAACCACATCTCATGTGACAAGGTTCATAACTCCACTCCACATCCATTTTTTAGAATTACAGTATAACCTCTGCTAACGGCACCTCTAACAAGCGGCAACCTCCGACGAGCGGCATATTAGAATCCCCCCATCGATTTTGAACTATGATTTACCTCTAATGAACGACACCTCCGCAGAGCGGTAAACGGCCATTGAGATAAATTCCCATAGTCATTCTTTACCTCTGTACAGCGACACTAAGTCTTGCAAGGTTAATATCAATAATCGATAATTATCTATGACCGGAAGATTTAATCAATAAGCGATACCCTTAATCGTATAATACTACCCTAAAGTGTCATGTTGTTAAATCATTTGACTAACAGGGGTTAATAAACAAGTGACATATGGTTTCCATGACACCAAGGACAGACCTAAGATGAGAAGCGCTTTGTTTGGTAGGCTGACGTCATTAAGTATCAGTTGTACGTATGCCCAGCTAGTTGACGATAGTAAATGAAACTTATTTGTTATTGTACATATTATTAAGAGCTTCGATGGAATGAATTCTGTTTTAAGGTTATTTATGGTTTAAGAGCCGAATCAGATATTTACTCCCGAATAGACGACGATAATTCATGCTAAATATCATTCGCCATTAGAAAAACAATTTTGACGGTAACAGAAACGATTTCTTTAGTGTATTGCTTTCTTTTGTGTTAAACTAACCATCATGCTAGGAAATTTTAACGGCTATAATGATTTATCTAAAAAGCTTTGTAATCATATTAAAACTTTTAATTTTGTCGATCAGCGCCCGCTCATTCTATAAATAGGAGGTGAAGATATCACCTCTATACTAAGACGCACAACGCTTCCCAGAATTCGGCGTTTTGGTACGCAACAGGATATAGTGCGGCGCATGAAGACAAAATCGTTGGATTTTTTCGTTTTTTGACAAAATCATTGTTAAAATGTAAATTAATGATCACTCATAGCTACAGGAATATAAATCCATAGATACAAAGTACTTTTAAACCTATAAACGTATAGGTGCATAGTTAAACCGTGTATTCTAGTTTCGATTTCAAATGTCTGTGTAAAGAATGACTGATGTAAACACGTTATGATGAAGGTTTAACTACCGGTTAAAAAGTTTAATTTAATGTGCATAGTTGGTTGGATAGTTAAATTTTATTAAGTAGACACAAAATACGGCTCTATTTGTTCAGTATACTAGTATACTAAAGGGGGAAATTATTAGAATGTAAACATTGTCACGTGTTTTCAGGTAAACAAACAGTTTTACCCATGATGCGCGGCGTCTCCATACAAAGGTCAGTCAGACCGTTTGTGTACAGAATGGCGCCCGCTAATAACTGTATTTACATTACGGAACGAATAACGGCCAGTTTTCCGTACCGAAAACGGCCGTTTTTCGTGATTGGTAGAAAAAGTCTACCTCTGCAGAGCGACACCTCTGCAGAGCGGCACTTTTTTCAAACTCCGCCGAAAGTCGCTCTGCAGAGGTTACACTGTATCCCCCTTTAAACTCAGTTTTCTTTAAAAAATATTTGCTTTTACTGCAACTGTTTAATTCCTGTAGGTTTCAATTTCAAACTTTAAATATGTTCCTTATTATCAACCACATTTCATGTGACTAGGTTAATAACTCCAAATATTTTTTTTTCAAAATTGTCTTCTGTGAACTTAAAATTTTCTTTGAAAAAACAACATTTTCTTACTTTAACTTCTTTATTTCTTAAAGGTTTAGTTCTCTATGTCTATAACTATGTACTTGTTTACTTTTGTTTATTAACTCATACATTGTCTGTAAATATGTAACTTATGTAACTCTCCAAAATTGGAGGTAATAAAAAATAAAAAAGTATATATATATACTGTTATATTACTTGGCAAAATATTTTTTTATTTTCTTGTAATATTTGGGGTGTTTCCTAACTGGACCCACGGGGGTCAGGTTAGCTAAAAATAGATTTGTGTTAAAGTATGCCTTTACTGATGAGAAGATACTAGTCTTGTCATTGTGCAATATTAGTATAATTCTATTAAAAAGATATCCTAACCGTCTAAGAATGTTGTAAAGATAGGAAAAGACCAATGAAAATGTTTAATTTCTGCAAGTACAACATATAACAAATCTATAAATAGCTTGGTGATTCCCTCAGTACCCTGTATTCGTTTTCAACAATGTGTATGCCACTTGTTTTAATTTTATTCAGTTGAATGTTTTAAGTGACAAATTTTATTAATAAGTGATTTCTTACGTTCTTAATGTTTTTAAGACTGAACTTGGTTCTATATTTTTGGCACAGACATTTGCCTGTATATCCCTTTAAGGTATCATTTTCAAGTATATATGTTCCTTATCATCAACCAACCCCATCTCATCTGGGGAATACTTACTTAATCGAGCATGCTGTCTCTACTGGCAGCAGCTCTTGTTAGTTTTAATTTGAAACAAGTTATCTCCTCTTAAATTGATAATTCTAAAACTATTTCTTTGTCCATTGGGTTCTATGACTATCATATTATATAGTAGTGGATATCTTGTATTTTATGATTTATACAGGATCATATTGTCATTCTCTTCAAAATTACTATGTTAACATTTCTTAACAATAATTTATTTAATGCAGGTCATTTAAATTATGTAGCATTATTAATTTTTACTGCTAAACATAGTACATACAAATAGAAGTATGTGTACAAAATGAAAAACTCCAACATACAACTGAAGAATTTCTACATATAATGGGATGATATACAAGCTGTAAGAAAGACTTAATTGTATATTTGTTTATATATTTGAACCTTCTTAGATTGATCTAAAAGTGTCATGCCTTGTGAACTCTGATCCTCTGGATTAAGTGGAGATCAAATCTCAGGCAGTTTGCGGTCTAGCCACTTGCTGCCTATCCTAATTTGTGGGATGCTAGCAGCAGATGAAAATAAAAGCAGGATTTGATAATGATGGATTGATATTTGTTTATTCATATATTTTGTTTGTGTTACTAGAAAAGAGAAGATATGTTGATGCCAATGTATCATCAAGTAGCTGTATTATTTGCTGATCTACATGATACACCTGGTAGAATGGAAGCAGTAGATGTCATATCTGTAAGTATATGTCATACATACTTCTTTACTCACTCTTAGATGTTCATTTGCATTTTTAAACAGACTCTCATATGCACTTGTTTTTATTGTGCTTATCAGATGCACACTTATGCTTTAGATGTCTGAATTAAAACACTAATTGTTTATATATACATTGGTAAAATCATATTTGGTACAATAATCTTAAGTGTATAAAGCTACAATGAACCATACATATTTTTTAAATGCTTAAAACTTTATTATACCCCCACTTCGAAGAAGAGGGGGGTATACTGTTTTTTATACCCCCGCTTCGAAGAAGAGGGGGGTATACTGTTTTACCCTTGTCCGTGCGTGCGTCCGTCTGTTACAAAATTTCCGTCGCAGTTTTCTCAGCAACTATAACATGCAGCAGCCTAATACTTTGCATATTGCTTCATCCCATAGTCCCATGTGGTGTAAAGCGATTTCATGCTCCTTGCTCATCTACTTCCTGTTTGTCGCATATTTTTTAATTTTTGCGGGGGTATCACTAGTGAGCATTAGCTCACAGATTTACTTGTTTTATCTGTTGACAGCAGCTAGGTAACCTAACCAGCTTTCCTTGACAATTTTTGTAATATAAAATACTTATTCAGTCATTTACAAAGATCAATAACTACCATTAATAAGGAGAAACAGTTTTTATTTTCTAATCCTTAGTTGAAGGATAATCATGTCCTGCTTTATCCAGGATTTATATCTAGTGAGAAAAGTCTGCCCTTCTAGCTCAGTATACTAATTGAGGGGTCCTGGGTTTAATTCCCAAGCGGGGCATACTTTCATGAAGCTTGAAAGATATTCTCTCTTCTACCTCTGACTCCTAATCATGTAAGGCAGTTGTCAGTCTCTGATGGAAGTATGCACCTAGTAACTGGTTATCAGCTAAATCCAGAGATTTAATTTAAATACTTGTTTAAGCTTTGATAGAAATGGATGATGTTTGTTTTACAGGCTGTGTTGGAGTGGAAGAGAAGTAGGGAGTTCTTTTACTGGAGAGTAAAACGCCGTTTACTAGAAGCTAACTTAAAAAAGAAGATTAAATTATATACAGAACAAAAAACTGATGGTGAAATCAACTCAATGTTGAGTAGATGGTTTACTGAAAGCAAAGGAACTATAAATGTAAGATTTTAACTTAATTTATGAAGATATATTCAGTTCAACTCCCAATGACTAGTCTGAGATTTTATTTTCATTTTTGGAAAACTGGAAAGGTATTACAGTATGACCTGCATTAAGCAACTAGTGAAGGGAAGTCCTTGGGTTGCTGCTTACTGCAAGTAACCATACCAGGTTCAAATGAAAATGCTTTGAAAAAATGAGGTATACAAATTCATAGTAAGTTATTTAAGTAGCTTCTTATCTATTGTTCTTAGAAGGCGCAAGAAACAAATATCCAAATTTGGAAGGAAGCCAGACTGGCCCCATGAAAAAACAAGTGACTGCTGATAGCAGGTGGCGTTTATTACCGGTGATACTCAAATTATGACTTTGTATTGTTGTAGGCTTACTTATGGGAAGAAGATAAGAGTGTTGTTGAATGGTTAACTGATCAAATGGATGAAAATACTAATAACAATCTCATCAATGAAAACTTGAAATGTTTACAGAGAGAACATGTTCTTAATCAAGTTAAAGGGTAAGTTCGTAGTTTTGTGTATGATAATTTAGTTTAGCTCAATTTGTTGTCTTACAACTTAGATTAACCACTTTCGATTTTGCTTCCTGGTTCTCTCAGTATGTAGCTAGTAGGATTAAACTTCTTGCTCAGAGAAACAATGGGGAAGATTTTGGACGGATTTTGAACTAATGTAGGCCCCGGCCGTGGCGTAGTGGTTAGCATGTCTGACTTCGAATCCGGAGATCCGGGTTCGAATTCCGGTCGCGGCAGGTCATACCCTATACATGAGTAGTCGGCCTTGTGGTAGGGTAAGTTAGTACTGGTAATAGAAAAAGTGTCCAGGAAACCTATAGTAGGAAGAGCTGGTTGTCGTGTATATGACTTATATATGTGTTGAATGCGACGTTAAAAAAAAAAAAAAAGAACTAATGTAGAGCTGGCTGTCCTATGATCACCAGTCTAACATACTACCCACTTGGCCACGCCCACTCCTCAATTAGTGAGTTTGTAGACATACAGTTCTTACTAAAAGTTTGAAGACATTTTTACATTGTTAGTTTAATCAATAGCTTTTATCTAAATTTGTTAACTGTTGATTTTTAGATGATTTATAGTGTTGCTTAGCGTTTTTTATGGTTCTATTTAAATGGACATTTAAAAATACATTGATCATGGTTTTGGAGGCTTTGGGATGCCGTATACTGAATATATGTGATGCATTCATGAATTCTGTTTTCATTCATCAACACCTATGCTAAATTATTATAATTCAACTATGAAAAAATCTATTGTTTACTTTGTAGATTGGTTGAGAGTAATCCAGAGGTTGCCATGGATTCTATTGTTCTTATTACACAGTTGATGAATACAAGTCAAAGAGGTGAAGTTGCAAGAATATTAGCTAGTATGGAAACTTGAACACTAAATGGAATACATGTATTAGAATACTGACTAGTATGGACCATTGAATCAAAATTTGAACTACTGATAATTAACTTATACAACTAGCTATTTATTACTGTGGCTTTCTTTGTTTTCAAAATGGACCATTTTATGTGTGATAATTTGGGTCTTGCAGAATATTCATGACATTGTATGGGTTTTCAATTTTGACAATATTTTATATATGGATACCTCAGGTTGTTTTAATGTGCTTTGTTGAAATCGTGTTCAATTAAAATTCTGTCAAAACCATTTAGGAAATACATGTGATGTTATCGTATGATAGGGCATGGGGAGACCCCTGTGACATTTTTGTAAAAAATGAAAAATGGTATGGACATTTTTTGTTTGATGGTAAAGTAATGATTTATTATTAAAGGACAGACATTAAGTGCTTAGTGATGTCATATGTTTAAATACTTATACTGGTATATATATGATCATCCGTGTAATATTAAAACGTGCATAAAAAATTATTTATCCTACGCCAACTGATCTTTTAGAAGGAAAAATCTATCAGCCAGCCTCCCCGAGTAAATCTTTCTCCAACTTGCCGGATAAACTAAGTACAGATTGACACTAACCTTTTATTCTCTGTGTAAGTGTTTCTTGAAATCATTTGACTGTGTCATGTGACTCCAAGTATGTAGGTGTACTCTGTTTTTTACTGCATTTGAAGTGTTACTGTTACTAACAAGTCATGTGATCCCTATAAATCAATTTGGCCTGTAGATTCACAAACATGTCTTAAGTTGAATGCTTCATCTCTATTTTATTTTGATTCAATAATTTGCAATTAAACCTGATCAAACATGTAATTCTATGGAAATGCTGTGACCTATTGAAACCAAAAACGAATGTATACATGTCTTGTAAGTAACATGAACATTGCAGAAAACTGGCATTCTTGATGTGTTTTACTTGCTTATCGTTTATTTCTTTGTCTTACATTCCATTATCTATACTGTATGCTACATCGTATCTCTTTTGAAAGAGTTATTAAAGTTAATGCATGGAATAACAAATGTGATCTTAATAGAGACACTGTAGTTATCAACCACTTACACATTTATGTATTACTAATCTGCATTGTAACCTTATCATGACGCCCATCATCTGCACTAAGGGTTACATAGCCATTCAATCTTACTATTCTTTGTCATGTCATGTCATTTTATCTGGCAATATGTTAAGTTTATTGTTATAGAGTATATTACTGTTCTATATTACATGTATTGTTTAGGATAAACTTGTATGTGTAGTTGTGTTTGTTTTATTTATGTATGAGTCATGGAGATGCTCAATATTAAATCTAGTCTTCTCTGTTTATCATCAATTTTATACATTGTTTACATGTATAACTGGTGTGTTTAATATAAAAAGCCTACTTTTGTCATTACATTCTGAAATCTGACAGTCTAGGATATGCTGAACATGACCATTGTGACACAGAATATTTCAATTATGAACTTCACTGAAACCTCTTCACTAAGACCATCAACTTTTAAACAATGGTTGTATTAGTGAGGTGGTCTTAGAATTTGAGGGGTTGTTAGTTAAGTTCCAATATATTTGATAATATCATGTGAATTAATGGCCTGCTCATTATGAATTTTCTAAAATGCAACATCTTATTAAAATCAGGTATTGTCATGTAGTGCACAAGGTATATAATGCATGTTTAGTATTTGTAGAATTTTGGATTTTCTTAATCATGACATTATACTAGCATATATACCTCAATATTCTTTCTACAATGTGGCTCATTTATAAATTGAAATATGACACATAGTATTACTATGTGAGTAGATTAAAATGAAATAAAGAATTTATCACATGTATGATACCATGCTACATACTATGGTTTATACTTTCTTGAAAATACATTAGTACAATACATGAGTTTGATGGTTTTGAAAATAATAAAAACCTACATACAAAATACTAAAGTAGATATAAAAATTACATAAAACAATTTCTTTTCCTAATTCTGAATTAATACTGAAAACTTTTATCCCTGACGATACGTTTTATTCAAATGCCTACATACAATGTGGTTGGTTATACAATCAAATTGTATGATATTCCATTTACTTCCAACATAATTTTTTTTTATGTATGAAAAAATACCATGTTATTTGTGCGCCACTCTGTATGAATCTATCATGTACATTTATAAACTTTTAGTATCATGAACTGCTTCTAGATGATCAAACTTGTATACTTTAATGTCTCATATTTATACTATCAAGCTAAAATTCCAATGATTTTGGTCCAAGTTCTCTTAAGAGTTTAAAGCTGTAAGTAGTCTGTCTGACCATTTTGGTAAAATGTACCATTTGACTGAAAGATCATGTACATTTAAAATATACAATATATAATTGTTGAATAAAATGCTCAAACTCTCGGACAGTCATGTATAAAATATAACATGGTTTATACAAATTTATGGTTTGTGACTGCATCAAACCCCTTTAAAGTGAAAAATAACATGATTTAAACCCTTTGAAATTTTAGCTTGGCATATTTATACATGTATCATATTCTTACATCTGGTACTAGAAATAAGTACAATATTCAATTATATCTGTACATGTAAGATTTTAGCCAATTTTTTTAATCTTTTTGGTAAATATTATGAATTAATTTATTAATTATAAATTTAGTTAAATCCATTGTATCAGTATTTTATTATATTCTATCATAAGAATGGTTTGGTGCCAATGTCTTCCAAAATTAGTTATTGATTGATACATTTTGATTTCTTGTTAATGTGGCTTTATATTTCATGAAGTAAACATTTAAATTTTTATATCATTTATGCATGACCAATTCTTTTTTAATGAAATTTCATCTACTCTATAATTTATTATACCCCCGCTTCGAAGAAGAGGGGGGTATACTGTTTTACCCTTGTCCGTGCGTGTGTCCGTGCGTGTGTCTGTCCGTTACAAAGTTTCCGTCCCAGTTTTCTCAGCAACTATAACATGCAGCAGCCTAATACTTTGCATATTGCTTCATCCCATAGTCCCATGTGGTGTAAAGCGATTTCATGCTCCTTGCTCATCTACTTCCTGTTGGTCGCATATTTTTAGATTTTGGCGGGGGTATCACTAGTGAGCATTAGCTCACAGATTTACTTGTTGCATTTTGATTTACTTCTTATATTTTGTGCTTGAAGATGCAATTGATTGTGTCCTTCCCTATTAATTATTATTTCTAATTTAAAGAAAAGCAAAGTTATTGCATTTTATAGTCTAAGATTCATGCTAATGCACATTCACTGACTATACAACTATCACCCCTGGTCATCGAGCTACTGGTATCTATCTATCAGTCTCCTTGGGGAGTCTTTTTTTTAACAATGGCGCAACAGAATTATACCACCCTCGCAGGTACCCATTTACACCCAGGTGAAGTGAAGCAATCGCAGGTAAATTTCTTGCTCAAGGAAATTAGCAGTGCCCATGACAAGGTTTTAAATTTGATCCCTAAGTGCATGAACATGTAACCTTATCTTTAAGTATCTGAGTCTGAACTTACTTGTTACATGTTCTCTCATTTTAATTCAACAACTGGGTCATCATTGCAATTATATTCTATGAAGAGTAATGTGATCACTGAAGATGATGATTAGGATGATCATTTTAAAATGAGAGATATTGCCCACAATGGGCAAGTGTTGATTTCGTGTTCTGTTTGTCAGTCTATACTACTGTAAAACAAAGGTGAAGTCTCTCATATTAGGTTGTGATTGATCATTCATTAATTTATATGTACTGTATATTTAAAGTAAATAAATTTATGAGATCTTAATTTGTGTAATTTTTGTGGTCAGCCAATATGTTGCTGTATTTCAAATCTGAATAGCCCTTTTTTGCACAAAATGAGGAATGAGAATAGCTGAAACTTCTTGCAGTTTACTCTGTCCAGTAACCTTTTAAGGCACTGTTAAAAAATTACCATACTTAATTTGCACCAATAGAAAATCCAATATCAACTTTGACTGGCATATCATGCTAAGAAGAAGTTTGATGAAAAAATCAAACTGTATTATCAATATTGTTGTGATGATTTATGTTTAAATCATATCTATATGTTATTTTGTTAACTATGTAGCGTGTGATATTTCTTTTGTAGTAATGTCTTAATTATTTAAATTTTATATCATTTGTTTTATAATATTTATTTTGTATTTTATGACTGGGATATTTTTCTTAAATAACTTTGGAAATTGTATAAAAAAAATTGTAATATGTACTTGTTTGCTTTTTTTCTTCATTGTTTGCAAATACAAATGTACAATGTATATGCATTTGCTTTCCCCAACAGAAGAAGGACACCAAATGCAGAGTGCATGGTTTGTTGAATCCTGGACAGGACCTACAGACAGACAGATGTATGTAGTGTATCATGGTTTTGAAATACTTTTACTGCCACTCTACTCTACAGCTAAAAATGAACTTATGTATCGAAGTGGCCTTAGTAGACTTGAGCATACGAAGGTGGAGTGTGAACATGGAAAGTCGATTCCATAGATTTATGAGGGGGGATCTCAAAAATATTTTACATGCAAATTGACATTAAATATATGTCAGTTTATCTGCTTTAAGGTTATTACTTTTGCGAGGCGCTTGTTTAATAAACCAAACAAGTAATAACAACATAAATTTGTAAAACAATATACATCGACATAGTACCACCTATTTTGAAAAATACGAAATGACATGTGATGGGTTTAACTTTAAAGCAATACTGCTGCGGAAGTTCTATATCCTTACCTCTGCAAACTAGTGCAATACAAATATTCAACACAATGTACAGTATGCGACACAGGTGTCTCCAAATACTAGCTTATACTTTTGTTTGTCTTTATGCAATTTATTCTATCTCCCTCTTTCACCATCTAGAAGTGTCAATGTTTTTTATGTATTAACATGTAATTTTTCTTTTCGTATACTTCAATTTACAAACTGTACATATAATTACATTGTACTCGTGTATCATGTTATATGATTTGAGGAATAAAGACGTTCTAGACAACGGGTAAAGTGTATAGAAATATTTGTTTAATATTCCTGTTCTTTATTTATTTTGTCTCATATTTATACAATAACCGTCATAAAGTCACGTACACCTCATGATTATATGATTCAGCCTAAATTATACAGGTAGTGAACAGTGAACTTCCTACGAAAACTAATTAAACACACCGCTTCCTTTGTTTAACATGGGTTAATATATTTCGGAATCACTTAGTAAAACAAAAGATTTGACTAGAGCGAGTTGTTCTTTTTCACGTCAGCGAGTTGATATTTAGATATCAACCCGGCCACGTGAAAAAGAAAAACCTGCCCTGGTGAAATTTTAAGTCGTGTATTCAATGGAGCGCAGTCTTCGTGTTAATTTAGAATTTAAAGTAAACACAAACTGCTTAATTTTGAAAGATTGTCTTTACTAACAAAACTTATTGTATTTTCATGAAACGTTTATTTCAAAACTTTAATCTCTGCGGAAATATGTACAGAACTTAGAATTTATTCGAAAGAAATGAAAATGAATATGTTGTATTTATTCATGTAATGATTTAATTGCGACGTAAACCACCTACAATACTTCCAATTCTGGCTCATTGACTTACAATATTAATACCAAACTAAATATGATCAAGAATAAGTAAACATGTAAGATAATACTGTCCTTAAATATTTCCAACATGTTAAGGCGTAAAATTGCGTAATTTACCGAAAATGAGAAGATGGCATTGAATATATCAGCTTGAATAAAAATTAAACAATACAATGAATCAAGAAACTTATTCATGCATTTATTGTTAATTAACAAATATTATTTACCGTCGCGGATGCTAAAATATATAATCAAATCACGCTAGTCATCTGTTAATTAATAGTTTCAAATTCACTAAATGCTCCTAAGAGAAAAAGATGCACTCGAAACAAATTCGTTTGTAAAAATGCAGTCCATGACCAATTTATTTACACGTTTAACTAATCACTTGAATCGTTGTGTAAGTCGGATATTAACCTCGTGCTACGGATTTTCTGTGTTAAAACAACCTGGCCTTGGACTTCTCAAAATCCTCAAACGCTTCGCGTTTTCGAATTTTCATGAGTAGTCCGCGGCCAGGTTGTTCTAACTCAGAATACCCTCGCACTCAGTTAATATCCTTTACGTATTGTCCCTTGAGAGACCCCCCTTTCTTATTAATTTCACGCGTTTCAACGAATAGCGTGAAATATTTGTCTACGCGTAACGGATTCTACAGGGTGAATTTAGTTAATATTTGATGATCACGAGATTTTCGTGGGGTTTTGTTATGAATACAGTGTTGTGTAAAGAATTGGTCATTCTAGCGGACGCACTGGACAGGACTACAAGTCTAATTTAAGATACTTATACGTGGCAATTTGATATGGCGATGGAAGATTATTTTAGTTGGAGATGCTTACTGGTCCAAAGCTATCGAACTTTGAAGAGAGATTAGCTCAAATAAAAAGGAACTTTGGGTTTCTATAGAAGATACATATGAGAAAGATAGTAACAATCAGATAAGTACAGTTTTTCTTTATTCAGATAAATAATATTGTTGTCGTTATGAGAATGAACATATATTGTGACAATGACCGATACAATAGCAAGATGTGACGTGAATAGTGACAACCAGTACTTCTCATATACAATTTAATTAACTCCAGTCATGCCACTGAGTTATGCTTATTGTCACTGTAAAGAAGCCGTTGTGCTAAACGTAATAGAGATTATATATTTATTTTTTAAATACCATGTTCGGTAGAGTTAGATAATGATAGGTCTTCGTTAGAAAACGATTATATCCCGACAATTGTCAAACCTCTGACTGTAGCTGTCAGCAAAACAGGGAAGCCAAGGCTAGAGCTAGACTATAAGCATGTTGATTTAGAACTCTATAAATTTAAGAGCTGTTTTGAAGATCGGTTGCTAGACAAATTTTTTCGAAGGTACTTTGCAAATTAGTAATAGAATGTTATTGAGATCTCAGAATACTATAAATCATATTGTAAAATATTTCACTGATGGTATCACTTTGATTCTTGTGAGCAAACTTGTCAATTAATTAGGTCAATTGATATCTATACAGAGCAATATTGGTTGTATTGCGAGATTTAGGAGCAAGGTCATTGTATAATTGTGTATCTAGCAGGGCTAGTTGGCACGCTTATGTACAAATAGATGCACGTGCTTTGAGTGAGTTAATATTCTGGAAAGAAAATTTGAAAGATATGAAATCTTGTAGATTTGATCAGATATCAGGCATAGAGCATGCCAGCGTCATAGAGGACGATAATAATGTAGTAAACGTCTTTGTGGACGCCAGTGGAGCTGGATACGGTTGGTATACCGAGGGTATTGAAGACAGCCAAGTTGTTGGCGGTTGGTCTGAGGTTGGATACCTCGAAAATTTGACTTGGCGAGAGCTTGAATGCGCCAGTAGAACTATATTTACCTCATTAAGTATTTTTGAATGCAAAACAGTGGTATTGAATACTGATAATAAAATCTTTTGTTCAATAGTATCTATCAAACAGTAGCAGGAATCCAATATTACAAGATAAGGCTGTAGATTATATGAAGTTTGTAAACAAAGCAATATTGCTCTTAAACCCAATTGGGTAAAGTTAGGGTTCAAATTTATTATTAATAGTCATTGTTTGGACAGCGATGATTGGGCAGTTTTAGACTGAGAGTTTAGATATTTATAAAATAAATCAGGTCCTTATACTTTTGATCGTTTCGGTATGATTACAATACCAAAGGTGACAAATTTAATTCGAGATATCGGTGTCCAGAGACGACAGGTATTGATGCATTTAACCATGATTGCTGGGAAAATTAGAAAAATTGGCTAGTATCGCCCCCTCGTTTGGACATACGATGCTTAAATAAGATTAAAACAGAATTGTGAACATGCATAATCGCGGAACCAATGTGGCTGTTTGCCCCATTTTGGCCTGTGTTATTTCAAAATGGCATGAATAAGACAGACATAGTGTCAGATTGTTGTTCTCTTAAAACCGATATGCTAACAAAGCGATGCAAGAGAAAACGGAATATTTGAAGGTAGACCATTAAAGTTTGATATGATTGCTGTGAGACTTTACAATGGCTAACTATGTTGTTTTGTTATTCAGGTTTGAAGATAGACCAGACAATAGAGCAAGTCAGAGCTGATGAAGGCTGACATTGAAGATTTACATTTGAAAGATTTAGCTAGAAAATGGCTAGTCACCTCACGAAATCTTAAAGTGATATTACAAATCGTAAACACTTAAATTATTTTAAGAAATGGGTAGCGTGTTATAAATCGTAAAGTGTTTCTGCGCTTCCAGCCACTCCCATTTGTGTATCGTTATATATCACTGACTTGATGGAAGAGAAATATTCTTATCACGTGATCTTAGCAACTGTTTATGCCATTAATGGGCACATTTGCTGAACAACATGATAGATCCTACTGACAGCATGTTGTAAAAAGTTGGTTTGAAACTACCAAAAGAACTATGTATTCGCATGTGAACAAGAAAGATCCAGTAACACCAGAAATGTTGATTATTTTTGTGTTCTAAGCACATTCATTGTAATGACGTTTTGATTCGATGAGATTTGTGTATGACACTCTTAGGGTTCTCTTGCTTTTGTAAGGTATGATGAATTATGACAATTACGTTGTAATGACGTTAATCTCTATGATGGCTATTTTTAATACGCACAAGGAAGATTAAAATTGATAAATACATATTTGTTATTGACATTGTAATTGACATTGTTATTTCTAAGGGCGAGAATATGTGTTGTCCTTTTTTACATGATTGAGCGTTATTTTAACTATTAGTCGTAAGTCGACAATGGATACAAAGTACCTTTTCAGACCTTGTTTTAGATCTAAGGGTATTAATAATTTGATCTACAAAGACAACCCTTTAAGTTACACAATAGCTAGGGAAACACTTATCAGTCGTTTTAAAAGCTGTAAACAAAATCTAAACTTAGGCATTCATTCCCTTAGTTCAGGTGGCGCAATATTGGCAGCCAACTCGGGTATCAGTGACAGATGTCTTAAGCGTCATGGTCGTTGGAAAAGCGGTGTTAGTAAATATAATTATATAGCAGATTCCTTAGATACCAGATTAAACGTTTCAAGACTGATATCATTATAAAATATATTAATATAATTTCGCAAATGTGCGTTCTTTATTATTGGTTTATGCGCATTTAGACGGAACTAAGCCAACAGTAATTACATTGTCCATACTTGAGCGTTTGTCTTTTGTAACTACATACGCATAGATAGTTTTTATTGTAATAATTGTAATAAGGTCTCCTTATTTTGATAATCTTTTCCAAATTACTCTTCCAGCCCTTTCTTTTGTATTATGTTTGTCTATGGTCGCCGTCTGCTCATTGCAAATTGGTGTTGCTTATGTCTTGTGTAAAGTGTAGCGTTAGACTATTAATTTCACGCGTTTCAACGAATAGCGTGAAATATTTGTCTACGCGTAACGGATTCTACAGGGTGAATTTAGTTAATATTTGATGATCACGAGATTTTCGTGGGGTTTTGTTATGAATACAGTGTTGTGTAAAGAATTGGTCATTCTAGCGGACGCACTGGACAGGACTACAAGTCTAATTTTAGTTCCGTTTTCATATTGGAAGTTTTTGTCAATGGGGACACATTGAATGACTGATAAGCACTGTGAAAATGTATCCACTTCATTTGCATACTTTGTTTCCATGTTTAGTTTGAATTTCGTTAAGATCTGTAAAAGTAATGTTAACTAAAATTATTGTCAAACAGTTTAGTTTTAATGTTATTGTGAAGCTGGCAGATCTAGTAGTGTTTATAAGAAATGTAATATGTATAGATTTGTCGTTTTTTGACAAGTAGATGATTGGATGTGATAATTGTGTACATAACTATGCATTTACATCAGATTTAGGCAATGCAAAGCAAATGAGGTCCAACATTTCGCGATACGACACCTGACAAATGGACACAGGTTTCCAGAGCAACGAGCAATACGTTCTATCTCTGGTTTTTCCTGGGCGAGTCGAATCGCAACTGCATCATTTCATCAACGTTGAATTGTATTGTATTGTATTGT
The DNA here is from genome assembly GCA_025267735.1 of Mactra quadrangularis. Taxonomy (NCBI): domain Eukaryota; kingdom Metazoa; phylum Mollusca; class Bivalvia; order Venerida; family Mactridae; genus Mactra; species Mactra quadrangularis. Next base: position 52,042,617 of record CM046309.1, on the reverse strand, counting down.
ATGAAACAAGGTACTAAATGTACAAACTCAAAACCTTCTTTGTATGATATAAATGTAATGCATGTTTCATAAAATGTATGTAAAATAAACTCACGTCGTCCTGTCTATGGTCGCCGTCTGCTCATTGCAAATTGGTGTTGCTTATGTCTTGTGTAAAGTGTAGCGTTAGACTAAATAAGATATGCATTTTAACCTAGTATTAGACTAGTCCGTAACATTATTAGAGGGTATGAGAAGAAAGGGGGGTCTCTCAAGGGATAATACGTAAAGGATATTAACTGAGTGCGAGGGTATTCTGAGTTAAAACAACCTGGCCTTGGACTTCTCAAAATCCTCAAACGCTTCGCGTTTTCGAATTTTCATGAGTAGTCCGCGGCCAGGTTGTTCTAACTCAGAATACCCTCGCACTCAGTTAATATCCTTTACGTATTATCCCTTGAGAGACCCCCCTTTCTTCTCATACCCTCTAATAATGTTACGGACTAGTCTAATACTAGGTTAAAATGCATATCTTATTTATGTATAGGATAGAGCATGAGTAGCAGTTTGATATGGGATTTATATCTCGTATTGTTAGTTTTTTCTCAACTGTCAAAACATGAATAATTTCACGGTGAATGTGTTTGTTAAATTATTGTCGTAATACACCCATGAGTTTCCGAAAGTGTGTGTTATGATTGAATAAAGCTTCTTATGCCGTATGATAAGTTTTAGTCAAGATATTTTTAATAAAAATTAGGCCGCCAGTACAAAAACAATGCATTCAGTCACCGTGAAATTATTCAAGCTTTGACAGTTGAGAAAAAATGGACAATACCATACTGCTATGAGTACTCTATCCGACTAAGACAACTGGTAGGAAATTATATGTTTATAATGCCCATTTTCATTTATTTTGTCACGTATTTATACTACCGTCACCTTAAAGCCATATAAACGCAAAGAAATATAGTTGGCCTTAATCTAAAGCGTACGATATTTGTGTCGTGAATTTTATATACTTATAAGTACATAAAAGGTATGTTTGAAAAATCAAAGGGAGGTAACTTGACAATTCCCTGTGGATCTGATAACATCAAATTCTTTACCGTGTGATATGGGATTTATCAAACACTTGTTAAGCAATTTGATTGGCTGAGAGGGGGTCACCGTTGTCTAACGTGTAATTTTAACCTGTCATGATAAAACAAGGACATGTGTTGTACAGTGTCCATAGAGAAGGTGAGTGGGATGACTTAACAGTTACATGCACAATACATATAAACTATATACATATATATAGCTATGCTAAGGAACAAAATACATTATGAGTACCAGGGACCCGATCCGAAAGACTGCATAGCGATTTCCAACGGAATGGTCTGCTACACTGGCTGGTTTCAAGTTGCGCTTTGACGAGTAAAAATTCGTCAGGCAAGCTGAATAAAGGCGGCGGCCAATGTATTTTACTACGTATCGGATAATACAGTTTTCAAATGAATCAAATGTATTTAGTACAAGAATTACAATGGGTACCTTATTTTCCATCGTTTTGCTGCATTTATGCTAAATAAATGTCGGCTAAACTTACAGGCCCGTAGGAACAGGGGGGGGGGCTAGGGGAGGGGGGCTTAGCCCCCCCCCCCAATATTTTCAGCAGTTATTGTGATTGAGATTCTTAATTTAATCTGTCACACTAAATTGATTGATACATGTGTGCTTTTTCTTAAAAATCAATATTGCAGACACTTTTTATGGAACAGGATGCGTAAAACTAAACTTAAACATAAGCACTGTAACATTAGGTAACATTTTCTTTTTCTTAAAAAATCTTAACACATTAGCCCCCCCCCCCCCCCCCCCTAATCTGAAAATGCTTCCTACGTCACTGAACTTAGATGAGAATATTTTAGACTTTGTATAAAGTATATAGTACCAAACGCCAAAATGAACACCGAAATATAAATCAAGCAAAAAACGAAAATATGACTACCTACAGATGCACCCTGTGGATGCCGCCATTAACACGTGCAATCTCTGACCCGATAACGATAGTATGAGGGACAGCAAATCCAGATTATCTGATTCCAATCTCCTAACAGTGCTTACGTCATGCTTTGCTATTTAATAAGGGGCAGTAACCGCTGTGGAGAGTTTGATCTGCTTCAAATGAGTTAATTGCACGGAGGCACACTGCAGTTGTAAAGCCATCGCGCCGAAGTGGCCAGGGTCAAAATTCATAATAGAATAATTTTTTTTCAATTGAAGTGCATTTTTGAGGTTTAAATATTTTTGATGGCTTAATTTGAAAGTTCAGCAGCTAGTATTGCATTTCAGTATATTAAAATAGGATTTTCTAGTATTGACCGTGATATTCTAAAAACACATTCATAATTCGAATGTAGAGGTTTGCGGAGCTAGCACAGAAAATAGCGGGTTTCTAGGTAGTCTGTATTACCTGCCCTTTTTAATACGGTTACAGCATAATAGGAACATGACTTTAGCTTCAAGGTACCTCAGATATTGCAAAATTAGAGTGTTAGGTTATGGTGGATAACCAATTTTCTCGATTTTTCTGATTGTGCAGTTAAATGAAAACGAAACAATGAAGTAAATGGTGCTATCATTGAAAATAAGATTTGGTAGGACGTAAAATATAACAAATTTCCAAGAATAGGCCTCTCAGACGAAAATGTTTGCTTTGTTCTAATTAAGAAACATATATTCATGCTTATCTTAATCAAAGCACTAAAGGCACTGAATTGGTTCGGGTTTTTAAAGTGAAAGTAGATTTAGTGCTCCAACAACGTTAAATATACGAAGGACAAAAGTATGTACAGTTGACCTTGTTTTTCAATGTTGCCTTTTGTAAACATGTTTGTATAATGTATACATAGAATATATATACTAGTATATAGATATTGGTACGGTGATGTTCTCTCATTTAAAAGCAAATAAAGCTATATCCACTGATATGCCATTAGATAAAATCAGAACATTCAAACAATGACAAAAATCGTTTCAAAAGGCATTTATCATGAAAACACTGCATGTTTTAACTTTTCTTCTCATACATCAAAACATTTGGTACATTTTATGTTTACAACAATCCATATTATTAAGTTTTGTTTGAGCATTGTTTTTACTGAATGAATTTAGTTAGGAACATATATATATTTATAAAATGGGACAAATGAGCCATCATGCATTTTCAAATACTAGTGTCATGTACTGTTAAAATAAGATATATAATCAGGAATTGACGTGTATAGCCAGCTAAGACAGCTTCTATTCTAAACACTAAATACCTAAGACATAAAGGTCTGCAGATAAAGCGGACAAGAGGACATGCTGTTGATTTCGTCCAGTTACCACAAATAAGAGGGGTCATTCCTAACCAATCAAGTTCTTTCTGTCTTGTGCGAACACGTTCCGACATTATTATTCAAAGTGTAAAATGTACTAGTCATTGGTACAAAATGGTGAAATTGTTATCAAACGTAAATAGATAAATTTTTGAGAACCAGCATGGCGCCAACGTTGACTTCACTACGTGCAACAACTCAACGTACCCGAGTTCGTTCGGAACACCTCTGCGATAGCTGTGCAAAAAAGGGCGTGGCTCTTGTGGGAAATCGCTTCCGGCGGGTCGCTGGTGTCAACGGAAGTAGATCTGAGCATTTGGCTTGGTTGCGTATGACAGGCCCGTGGGTCTGTATGAGTGCGTTAAACCCCTACATTTCCCCCCTATATTAGTTTTTCCATCCCTCTACGGGGATTTCCGGACCATTTTTCGCCCGTAACTAAGACTGTGACGTTGGACGTACTGTGACGAAAGCGACGTCCTTTGACGTCACGAAAGCGTAGCATTGTTGAGAAATGTGACGCCTGATTCGACGTCACTTGGTGCTGGAGGTCGTCGGGAGGGGGACATGTTATTGATAATTATATTGTTTTTATTTTCCCCGAAGGGAAGTGGGCCGATCCCGGAGGTACTGCAATACCGGGCCAACCCGTGGCGAGAGCGGAGCAAGCCCCTGACATCTCACCTGTGTCCAAAAATCAGTTTAATATCGAAGTCCCCCAATGGGGGACGTATCAGATATTAAGCTGATAAGAACAGATACTACACTTTGATCTTAGCCAAAAGGCCGAGAAGCGATAACATGCACGAGTCCAAGAGCAACGTTTATACTGCCACTTAAAAACTATCCTGAGACTCTCTTTTAGCAAAGTGTTAGTGTGTGTAACAAATCTTCGCCCATTACGAATCACATGTGTCTTGTGCGAACACGTTCCGACATTATTATTCAAAGTGTAAAATGTACTAGTCATTGGTACAAAATGGTGAAATTGTTATCAAACGTAAATAGATAAATTTTTGAGAACCAGCATGGCGCCAACGTTGACTTCACTACGTGCAGCAACTCAACGTACCCGAGTTCGTACGGAACACCTCTGCGATAGCTGTGCAAAAAAGGGCGTGGCTCTTGTGGGAAATCGCTTCCGGCGGGTCGCTGGTGTCAACGGAAGTAGATCTGAGCATTTGGCTTGGTTGCGTATGACAGGCCCGTGGGTCTGTATGAGTGCGTTAAACCCCTACATTTCCCCCCTATATTAGTTTTTCCATCCCTCTACGGGGATTTCCGGACCATTTTTCGCCCGTAACTAAGACTGTGACGTTGGACGTACTGTGACGAAAGCGACGTCCTTTGACGTCACGAAAGCGTAGCATTGTTGAGAAATGTGACGCCTGATTCGACGTCACTTGGTGCTGGAGGTCGTCGGGAGGGGGACATGTCCAAAAATCAGTTTAATATCGAAGTCCCCCAATGGGGGACGTATCAGATATTAAGCTGATAAGAACAGATACTACACTTTGATCTTAGCCAAAAGGCCGAGAAGCGATAACATGCACGAGTCCAAGAGCAACGTTTATACTGCCACTTAAAAACTATCCTGAGACTCTCTTTTAGCAAAGTGTTAGTGTGTGTAACAAATCTTCGCCCATTACGAATCACATGTGTCTTGTGCGAACACGTTCCGACATTATTATTCAAAGTGTAAAATGTACTAGTCATTGGTACAAAATGGTGAAATTGTTATCAAACGTAAATAGATAAATTTTTGAGAACCAGCATGGCGCCAACGTTGACTTCACTACGTGCAGCAACTCAACGTACCCGAGTTCGTACGGAACACCTCTGCGATAGCTGTGCAAAAAAGGGCGTGGCTCTTGTGGGAAATCGCTTCCGGCGGGTCGCTGGTGTCAACGGAAGTAGATCTGAGCATTTGGCTTGGTTGCGTATGACAGGCCCGTGGGTCTGTATGAGTGCGTTAAACCCCTACATTTCCCCCCTATATTAGTTTTTCCATCCCTCTACGGGGATTTCCGGACCATTTTTCGCCCGTAACTAAGACTGTGACGTTGGACGTACTGTGACGAAAGCGACGTCCTTTGACGTCACGAAAGCGTAGCATTGTTGAGAAATGTGACGCCTGATTCGACGTCACTTGGTGCTGGAGGTCGTCGGGAGGGGGACATGTTATTGATAATTATATTGTTTTTATTTTCCCCGAAGGGAAGTGGGCCGATCCCGGAGGTACTGCAATACCGGGCCAACCCGTGGCGAGAGCGGAGCAAGCCCCTGACATCTCACCTGTGTCCAAAAATCAGTTTAATATCGAAGTCCCCCAATGGGGGACGTATCAGATATTAAGCTGATAAGAACAGATACTACACTTTGATCTTAGCCAAAAGGCCGAGAAGCGATAACATGCACGAGTCCAAGAGCAACGTTTATACTGCCACTTAAAAACTATCCTGAGACTCTCTTTTAGCAAAGTGTTAGTGTGTGTAACAAATCTTCGCCCATTACGAATCACATGTGTCTTGTGCAAACACGTTCCGACATTATTATTCAAAGTGTAAAATGTACTAGTCATTGGTACAAAATGGTGAAATTGTTATCAAACGTAAATAGATAAATTTTTGAGAACCAGCATGGCGCCAACGTTGACTTCACTACGTGCAGCAACTCAACGTACCCGAGTGCGTTCGGAACACCTCTGCGATAGCTGTGCAAAAAAGGGCGTGGCTCTTGTGGGAAATCGCTTCCGGCGGGTCGCTGGTGTCAACGGAAGTAGATCTGAGCATTTGGCTTGGTTGCGTATGACAGGCCCGTGGGTCTGTATGAGTGCGTTAAACCCCTACATTTCCCCCCTATATTAGTTTTTCCATCCCTCTACGGGGATTTCCGGACCATTTTTCGCCCGTAACTAAGACTGTGACGTTGGACGTACTGTGACGAAAGCGACGTCCTTTGACGTCACGAAAGCGTAGCATTGTTGAGAAATGTGACGCCTGATTCGACGTCACTTGGTGCTGGAGGTCGTCGGGAGGGGGACATGTTATTGATAATTATATTGTTTTTATTTTCCCCGAAGGGAAGTGGGCCGATCCCGGAGGTACTGCAATACCGGGCCAACCCGTGGCGAGAGCGGAGCAAGCCCCTGACATCTCACCTGTGTCCAAAAATCAGTTTAATATCGAAGTCCCCCAATGGGGGACGTATCAGATATTAAGCTGATAAGAACAGATACTACACTTTGATCTAAGCCAAAAGGCCGAGAAGCGATAACATGCACGAGTCCAAGAGCAACGTTTATACTGCCACTTAAAAACTATCCTGAGACTCTCTTTTAGCAAAGTGTTAGTGTGTGTAACAAATCTTCGCCCATTACGAATCACATGTGTCTTGTGCGAACACGTTCCGACATTATTATTCAAAGTGTAAAATGTACTAGTCATTGGTACAAAATGGTGAAATTGTTATCAAACGTAAATAGATAAATTTTTGAGAACCAGCATGGCGCCAACGTTGACTTCACTACGTGCAGCAACTCAACGTACCCGAGTTCGTACGGAACACCTCTGCGATAGCTGTGCAAAAAAGGGCGTGGCTCTTGTGGGAAATCGCTTCCGGCGGGTCGCTGGTGTCAACGGAAGTAGATCTGAGCATTTGGCTTGGTTGCGTATGACAGGCCCGTGGGTCTGTATGAGTGCGTTAAACCCCTACATTTCCCCCCTATATTAGTTTTTCCATCCCTCTACGGGGATTTCCGGACCATTTTTCGCCCGTAACTAAGACTGTGACGTTGGACGTACTGTGACGAAAGCGACGTCCTTTGACGTCACGAAAGCGTAGCATTGTTGAGAAATGTGACGCCTGATTCGACGTCACTTGGTGCTGGAGGTCGTCGGGAGGGGGACATGTTATTGATAATTATATTGTTTTTATTTTCCCCGAAGGGAAGTGGGCCGATCCCGGAGGTACTGCAATACCGGGCCAACCCGTGGCGAGAGCGGAGCAAGCCCCTGACATCTCACCTGTGTCCAAAAATCAGTTTAATATCGAAGTTCCCCAATGGGGGACGTATCAGATATTAAGCTGATAAGAACAGATACTACACTTTGATCTTAGCCAAAAGGCCGAGAAGCGATAACATGCACGAGTCCAAGAGCAACGTTTATACTGCCACTTAAAAACTATCCTGAGACTCTCTTTTAGCAAAGTGTTAGTGTGTGTAACAAATCTTCGCCCATTACGAATCACATGTGTCTTGTGCGAACACGTTCCGACATTATTATTCAAAGTGTAAAATGTACTAGTCATTGGTACAAAATGGTGAAATTGTTATCAAACGTAAATAGATAAATTTTTGAGAACCAGCATGGCGCCAACGTTGACTTCACTACGTGCAGCAACTCAACGTACCCGAGTGCGTTCGGAACACCTCTGCGATAGCTGTGCAAAAAAGGGCGTGGCTCTTGTGGGAAATCGCTTCCGGCGGGTCGCTGGTGTCAACGGAAGTAGATCTGAGCATTTGGCTTGGTTGCGTATGACAGGCCCGTGGGTCTGTATGAGTGCGTTAAACCCCTACATTTCCCCCCTATATTAGTTTTTCCATCCCTCTACGGGGATTTCCGGACCATTTTTCGCCCGTAACTAAGACTGTGACGTTGGACGTACTGTGACGAAAGCGACGTCCTTTGACGTCACGAAAGCGTAGCATTGTTGAGAAATGTGACGCCTGATTCGACGTCACTTGGTGCTGGAGGTCGTCGGGAGGGGGACATGTTATTGATAATTATATTGTTTTTATTTTCCCCGAAGGGAAGTGGGCCGATCCCGGAGGTACTGCAATACCGGGCCAACCCGTGGCGAGAGCGGAGCAAGCCCCTGACATCTCACCTGTGTCCAAAAATCAGTTTAATATCGAAGTCCCCCAATGGGGGACGTAACAGATATTAAGCTGATAAGAACAGATACTACACTTTGATCTTAGCCAAAAGGCCGAGAAGCGATAACATGCACGAGTCCAAGAGCAACGTTTATACTGCCACTTAAAAACTATCCTGAGACTCTCTTTTAGCAAAGTGTTAGTGTGTGTAACAAATCTTCGCCCATTACGAATCACATGTGTCTTGTGCGAACACGTTCCGACATTATTATTCAAAGTGTAAAATGTACTAGTCATTGGTACAAAATGGTGAAATTGTTATCAAACGTAAATAGATAAATTTTTGAGAACCAGCATGGCGCCAACGTTGACTTCACTACGTGCAGCAACTCAACGTACCCGAGTTCGTACGGAACACCTCTGCGATAGCTGTGCAAAAAAGGGCGTGGCTCTTGTGGGAAATCGCTTCCGGCGGGTCGCTGGTGTCAACGGAAGTAGATCTGAGCATTTGGCTTGGTTGCGTATGACAGGCCCGTGGGTCTGTATGAGTGCGTTAAACCCCTACATTTCCCCCCTATATTAGTTTTTCCATCCCTCTACGGGGATTTCCGGACCATTTTTCGCCCGTAACTAAGACTGTGACGTTGGACGTACTGTGACGAAAGCGACGTCCTTTGACGTCACGAAAGCGTAGCATTGTTGAGAAATGTGACGCCTGATTCGACGTCACTTGGTGCTGGAGGTCGTCGGGAGGGGGACATGTTATTGATAATTATATTGTTTTTATTTTCCCCGAAGGGAAGTGGGCCGATCCCGGAGGTACTGCAATACCGGGCCAACCCGTGGCGAGAGCGGAGCAAGCCCCTGACATCTCACCTGTGTCCAAAAATCAGTTTAATATCGAAGTCCCCCAATGGGGGACGTATCAGATATTAAGCTGATAAGAACAGATACTACACTTTGATCTTAGCCAAAAGGCCGAGAAGCGATAACATGCACGAGTCCAAGAGCAACGTTTATACTGCCACTTAAAAACTATCCTGAGACTCTCTTTTAGCAAAGTGTTAGTGTGTGTAACAAATCTTCGCCCATTACGAATCACATGTGTCTTGTGCGAACACGTTCCGACATTATTATTCAAAGTGTAAAATGTACTAGTCATTGGTACAAAATGGTGAAATTGTTATCAAACGTAAATAGATAAATTTTTGAGAACCAGCATGGCGCCAACGTTGACTTCACTACGTGCAGCAACTCAACGTACCCGAGTGCGTTCGGAACACCTCTGCGATAGCTGTGCAAAAAAGGGCGTGGCTCTTGTGGGAAATCGCTTCCGGCGGGTCGCTGGTGTCAACGGAAGTAGATCTGAGCATTTGGCTTGGTTGCGTATGACAGGCCCGTGGGTCTGTATGAGTGCGTTAAACCCCTACATTTCCCCCCTATATTAGTTTTTCCATCCCTCTACGGGGATTTCCGGACCATTTTTCGCCCGTAACTAAGACTGTGACGTTGGACGTACTGTGACGAAAGCGACGTCCTTTGACGTCACGAAAGCGTAGCATTGTTGAGAAATGTGACGCCTGATTCGACGTCACTTGGTGCTGGAGGTCGTCGGGAGGGGGACATGTTATTGATAATTATATTGTTTTTATTTTCCCCGAAGGGAAGTGGGCCGATCCCGGAGGTACTGCAATACCGGGCCAACCCGTGGCGAGAGCGGAGCAAGCCCCTGACATCTCACCTGTGTCCAAAAATCAGTTTAATATCGAAGTCCCCCAATGGGGGACGTATCAGATATTAAGCTGATAAGAACAGATACTACACTTTGATCTAAGCCAAAAGGCCGAGAAGCGATAACATGCACGAGTCCAAGAGCAACGTTTATACTGCCACTTAAAAACTATCCTGAGACTCTCTTTTAGCAAAGTGTTAGTGTGTGTAACAAATCTTCGCCCATTACGAATCACATGTGTCTTGTGCGAACACGTTCCGACATTATTATTCAAAGTGTAAAATGTACTAGTCATTGGTACAAAATGGTGAAATTGTTATCAAACGTAAATAGATAAATTTTTGAGAACCAGCATGGCGCCAACGTTGACTTCACTACGTGCAGCAACTCAACGTACCCGAGTTCGTACGGAACACCTCTGCGATAGCTGTGCAAAAAAGGGCGTGGCTCTTGTGGGAAATCGCTTCCGGCGGGTCGCTGGTGTCAACGGAAGTAGATCTGAGCATTTGGCTTGGTTGCGTATGACAGGCCCGTGGGTCTGTATGAGTGCGTTAAACCCCTACATTTCCCCCCTATATTAGTTTTTCCATCCCTCTACGGGGATTTCCGGACCATTTTTCGCCCGTAACTAAGACTGTGACGTTGGACGTACTGTGACGAAAGCGACGTCCTTTGACGTCACGAAAGCGTAGCATTGTTGAGAAATGTGACGCCTGATTCGACGTCACTTGGTGCTGGAGGTCGTCGGGAGGGGGACATGTTATTGATAATTATATTGTTTTTATTTTCCCCGAAGGGAAGTGGGCCGATCCCGGAGGTACTGCAATACCGGGCCAACCCGTGGCGAGAGCGGAGCAAGCCCCTGACATCTCACCTGTGTCCAAAAATCAGTTTAATATCGAAGTTCCCCAATGGGGGACGTATCAGATATTAAGCTGATAAGAACAGATACTACACTTTGATCTTAGCCAAAAGGCCGAGAAGCGATAACATGCACGAGTCCAAGAGCAACGTTTATACTGCCACTTAAAAACTATCCTGAGACTCTCTTTTAGCAAAGTGTTAGTGTGTGTAACAAATCTTCGCCCATTACGAATCACATGTGTCTTGTGCGAACACGTTCCGACATTATTATTCAAAGTGTAAAATGTACTAGTCATTGGTACAAAATGGTGAAATTGTTATCAAACGTAAATAGATAAATTTTTGAGAACCAGCATGGCGCCAACGTTGACTTCACTACGTGCAGCAACTCAACGTACCCGAGTGCGTTCGGAACACCTCTGCGATAGCTGTGCAAAAAAGGGCGTGGCTCTTGTGGGAAATCGCTTCCGGCGGGTCGCTGGTGTCAACGGAAGTAGATCTGAGCATTTGGCTTGGTTGCGTATGACAGGCCCGTGGGTCTGTATGAGTGCGTTAAACCCCTACATTTCCCCCCTATATTAGTTTTTCCATCCCTCTACGGGGATTTCCGGACCATTTTTCGCCCGTAACTAAGACTGTGACGTTGGACGTACTGTGACGAAAGCGACGTCCTTTGACGTCACGAAAGCGTAGCATTGTTGAGAAATGTGACGCCTGATTCGACGTCACTTGGTGCTGGAGGTCGTCGGGAGGGGGACATGTTATTGATAATTATATTGTTTTTATTTTCCCCGAAGGGAAGTGGGCCGATCCCGGAGGTACTGCAATACCGGGCCAACCCGTGGCGAGAGCGGAGCAAGCCCCTGACATCTCACCTGTGTCCAAAAATCAGTTTAATATCGAAGTCCCCCAATGGGGGACGTAACAGATATTAAGCTGATAAGAACAGATACTACACTTTGATCTTAGCCAAAAGGCCGAGAAGCGATAACATGCACGAGTCCAAGAGCAACGTTTATACTGCCACTTAAAAACTATCCTGAGACTCTCTTTTAGCAAAGTGTTAGTGTGTGTAACAAATCTTCGCCCATTACGAATCACATGTGTCTTGTGCGAACACGTTCCGACATTATTATTCAAAGTGTAAAATGTACTAGTCATTGGTACAAAATGGTGAAATTGTTATCAAACGTAAATAGATAAATTTTTGAGAACCAGCATGGCGCCAACGTTGACTTCACTACGTGCAGCAACTCAACGTACCCGAGTTCGTACGGAACACCTCTGCGATAGCTGTGCAAAAAAGGGCGTGGCTCTTGTGGGAAATCGCTTCCGGCGGGTCGCTGGTGTCAACGGAAGTAGATCTGAGCATTTGGCTTGGTTGCGTATGACAGGCCCGTGGGTCTGTATGAGTGCGTTAAACCCCTACATTTCCCCCCTATATTAGTTTTTCCATCCCTCTACGGGGATTTCCGGACCATTTTTCGCCCGTAACTAAGACTGTGACGTTGGACGTACTGTGACGAAAGCGACGTCCTTTGACGTCACGAAAGCGTAGCATTGTTGAGAAATGTGACGCCTGATTCGACGTCACTTGGTGCTGGAGGTCGTCGGGAGGGGGACATGTTATTGATAATTATATTGTTTTTATTTTCCCCGAAGGGAAGTGGGCCGATCCCGGAGGTACTGCAATACCGGGCCAACCCGTGGCGAGAGCGGAGCAAGCCCCTGACATCTCACCTGTGTCCAAAAATCAGTTTAATATCGAAGTCCCCCAATGGGGGACGTATCAGATATTAAGCTGATAAGAACAGATACTACACTTTGATCTTAGCCAAAAGGCCGAGAAGCGATAACATGCACGAGTCCAAGAGCAACGTTTATACTGCCACTTAAAAACTATCCTGAGACTCTCTTTTAGCAAAGTGTTAGTGTGTGTAACAAATCTTCGCCCATTACGAATCACATGTGTCTTGTGCGAACACGTTCCGACATTATTATTCAAAGTGTAAAATGTACTAGTCATTGGTACAAAATGGTGAAATTGTTATCAAACGTAAATAGATAAATTTTTGAGAACCAGCATGGCGCCAACGTTGACTTCACTACGTGCAGCAACTCAACGTACCCGAGTGCGTTCGGAACACCTCTGCGATAGCTGTGCAAAAAAGGGCGTGGCTCTTGTGGGAAATCGCTTCCGGCGGGTCGCTGGTGTCAACGGAAGTAGATCTGAGCATTTGGCTTGGTTGCGTATGACAGGCCCGTGGGTCTGTATGAGTGCGTTAAACCCCTACATTTCCCCCCTATATTAGTTTTTCCATCCCTCTACGGGGATTTCCGGACCATTTTTCGCCCGTAACTAAGACTGTGACGTTGGACGTACTGTGACGAAAGCGACGTCCTTTGACGTCACGAAAGCGTAGCATTGTTGAGAAATGTGACGCCTGATTCGACGTCACTTGGTGCTGGAGGTCGTCGGGAGGGGGACATGTTATTGATAATTATATTGTTTTTATTTTCCCCGAAGGGAAGTGGGCCGATCCCGGAGGTACTGCAATACCGGGCCAACCCGTGGCGAGAGCGGAGCAAGCCCCTGACATCTCACCTGTGTCCAAAAATCAGTTTAATATCGAAGTCCCCCAATGGGGGACGTATCAGATATTAAGCTGATAAGAACAGATACTACACTTTGATCTAAGCCAAAAGGCCGAGAAGCGATAACATGCACGAGTCCAAGAGCAACGTTTATACTGCCACTTAAAAACTATCCTGAGACTCTCTTTTAGCAAAGTGTTAGTGTGTGTAACAAATCTTCGCCCATTACGAATCACATGTGTCTTGTGCGAACACGTTCCGACATTATTATTCAAAGTGTAAAATGTACTAGTCATTGGTACAAAATGGTGAAATTGTTATCAAACGTAAATAGATAAATTTTTGAGAACCAGCATGGCGCCAACGTTGACTTCACTACGTGCAGCAACTCAACGTACCCGAGTTCGTACGGAACACCTCTGCGATAGCTGTGCAAAAAAGGGCGTGGCTCTTGTGGGAAATCGCTTCCGGCGGGTCGCTGGTGTCAACGGAAGTAGATCTGAGCATTTGGCTTGGTTGCGTATGACAGGCCCGTGGGTCTGTATGAGTGCGTTAAACCCCTACATTTCCCCCCTATATTAGTTTTTCCATCCCTCTACGGGGATTTCCGGACCATTTTTCGCCCGTAACTAAGACTGTGACGTTGGACGTACTGTGACGAAAGCGACGTCCTTTGACGTCACGAAAGCGTAGCATTGTTGAGAAATGTGACGCCTGATTCGACGTCACTTGGTGCTGGAGGTCGTCGGGAGGGGGACATGTTATTGATAATTATATTGTTTTTATTTTCCCCGAAGGGAAGTGGGCCGATCCCGGAGGTACTGCAATACCGGGCCAACCCGTGGCGAGAGCGGAGCAAGCCCCTGACATCTCACCTGTGTCCAAAAATCAGTTTAATATCGAAGTTCCCCAATGGGGGACGTATCAGATATTAAGCTGATAAGAACAGATACTACACTTTGATCTTAGCCAAAAGGCCGAGAAGCGATAACATGCACGAGTCCAAGAGCAACGTTTATACTGCCACTTAAAAACTATCCTGAGACTCTCTTTTAGCAAAGTGTTAGTGTGTGTAACAAATCTTCGCCCATTACGAATCACATGTGTCTTGTGCGAACACGTTCCGACATTATTATTCAAAGTGTAAAATGTACTAGTCATTGGTACAAAATGGTGAAATTGTTATCAAACGTAAATAGATAAATTTTTGAGAACCAGCATGGCGCCAACGTTGACTTCACTACGTGCAGCAACTCAACGTACCCGAGTGCGTTCGGAACACCTCTGCGATAGCTGTGCAAAAAAGGGCGTGGCTCTTGTGGGAAATCGCTTCCGGCGGGTCGCTGGTGTCAACGGAAGTAGATCTGAGCATTTGGCTTGGTTGCGTATGACAGGCCCGTGGGTCTGTATGAGTGCGTTAAACCCCTACATTTCCCCCCTATATTAGTTTTTCCATCCCTCTACGGGGATTTCCGGACCATTTTTCGCCCGTAACTAAGACTGTGACGTTGGACGTACTGTGACGAAAGCGACGTCCTTTGACGTCACGAAAGCGTAGCATTGTTGAGAAATGTGACGCCTGATTCGACGTCACTTGGTGCTGGAGGTCGTCGGGAGGGGGACATGTTATTGATAATTATATTGTTTTTATTTTCCCCGAAGGGAAGTGGGCCGATCCCGGAGGTACTGCAATACCGGGCCAACCCGTGGCGAGAGCGGAGCAAGCCCCTGACATCTCACCTGTGTCCAAAAATCAGTTTAATATCGAAGTCCCCCAATGGGGGACGTAACAGATATTAAGCTGATAAGAACAGATACTACACTTTGATCTTAGCCAAAAGGCCGAGAAGCGATAACATGCACGAGTCCAAGAGCAACGTTTATACTGCCACTTAAAAACTATCCTGAGACTCTCTTTTAGCAAAGTGTTAGTGTGTGTAACAAATCTTCGCCCATTACGAATCACATGTGTCTTGTGCGAACACGTTCCGACATTATTATTCAAAGTGTAAAATGTACTAGTCATTGGTACAAAATGGTGAAATTGTTATCAAACGTAAATAGATAAATTTTTGAGAACCAGCATGGCGCCAACGTTGACTTCACTACGTGCAGCAACTCAACGTACCCGAGTTCGTACGGAACACCTCTGCGATAGCTGTGCAAAAAAGGGCGTGGCTCTTGTGGGAAATCGCTTCCGGCGGGTCGCTGGTGTCAACGGAAGTAGATCTGAGCATTTGGCTTGGTTGCGTATGACAGGCCCGTGGGTCTGTATGAGTGCGTTAAACCCCTACATTTCCCCCCTATATTAGTTTTTCCATCCCTCTACGGGGATTTCCGGACCATTTTTCGCCCGTAACTAAGACTGTGACGTTGGACGTACTGTGACGAAAGCGACGTCCTTTGACGTCACGAAAGCGTAGCATTGTTGAGAAATGTGACGCCTGATTCGACGTCACTTGGTGCTGGAGGTCGTCGGGAGGGGGACATGTTATTGATAATTATATTGTTTTTATTTTCCCCGAAGGGAAGTGGGCCGATCCCGGAGGTACTGCAATACCGGGCCAACCCGTGGCGAGAGCGGAGCAAGCCCCTGACATCTCACCTGTGTCCAAAAATCAGTTTAATATCGAAGTCCCCCAATGGGGGACGTATCAGATATTAAGCTGATAAGAACAGATACTACACTTTGATCTTAGCCAAAAGGCCGAGAAGCGATAACATGCACGAGTCCAAGAGCAACGTTTATACTGCCACTTAAAAACTATCCTGAGACTCTCTTTTAGCAAAGTGTTAGTGTGTGTAACAAATCTTCGCCCATTACGAATCACATGTGTCTTGTGCGAACACGTTCCGACATTATTATTCAAAGTGTAAAATGTACTAGTCATTGGTACAAAATGGTGAAATTGTTATCAAACGTAAATAGATAAATTTTTGAGAACCAGCATGGCGCCAACGTTGACTTCACTACGTGCAGCAACTCAACGTACCCGAGTGCGTTCGGAACACCTCTGCGATAGCTGTGCAAAAAAGGGCGTGGCTCTTGTGGGAAATCGCTTCCGGCGGGTCGCTGGTGTCAACGGAAGTAGATCTGAGCATTTGGCTTGGTTGCGTATGACAGGCCCGTGGGTCTGTATGAGTGCGTTAAACCCCTACATTTCCCCCCTATATTAGTTTTTCCATCCCTCTACGGGGATTTCCGGACCATTTTTCGCCCGTAACTAAGACTGTGACGTTGGACGTACTGTGACGAAAGCGACGTCCTTTGACGTCACGAAAGCGTAGCATTGTTGAGAAATGTGACGCCTGATTCGACGTCACTTGGTGCTGGAGGTCGTCGGGAGGGGGACATGTTATTGATAATTATATTGTTTTTATTTTCCCCGAAGGGAAGTGGGCCGATCCCGGAGGTACTGCAATACCGGGCCAACCCGTGGCGAGAGCGGAGCAAGCCCCTGACATCTCACCTGTGTCCAAAAATCAGTTTAATATCGAAGTCCCCCAATGGGGGACGTATCAGATATTAAGCTGATAAGAACAGATACTACACTTTGATCTAAGCCAAAAGGCCGAGAAGCGATAACATGCACGAGTCCAAGAGCAACGTTTATACTGCCACTTAAAAACTATCCTGAGACTCTCTTTTAGCAAAGTGTTAGTGTGTGTAACAAATCTTCGCCCATTACGAATCACATGTGTCTTGTGCGAACACGTTCCGACATTATTATTCAAAGTGTAAAATGTACTAGTCATTGGTACAAAATGGTGAAATTGTTATCAAACGTAAATAGATAAATTTTTGAGAACCAGCATGGCGCCAACGTTGACTTCACTACGTGCAGCAACTCAACGTACCCGAGTTCGTACGGAACACCTCTGCGATAGCTGTGCAAAAAAGGGCGTGGCTCTTGTGGGAAATCGCTTCCGGCGGGTCGCTGGTGTCAACGGAAGTAGATCTGAGCATTTGGCTTGGTTGCGTATGACAGGCCCGTGGGTCTGTATGAGTGCGTTAAACCCCTACATTTCCCCCCTATATTAGTTTTTCCATCCCTCTACGGGGATTTCCGGACCATTTTTCGCCCGTAACTAAGACTGTGACGTTGGACGTACTGTGACGAAAGCGACGTCCTTTGACGTCACGAAAGCGTAGCATTGTTGAGAAATGTGACGCCTGATTCGACGTCACTTGGTGCTGGAGGTCGTCGGGAGGGGGACATGTTATTGATAATTATATTGTTTTTATTTTCCCCGAAGGGAAGTGGGCCGATCCCGGAGGTACTGCAATACCGGGCCAACCCGTGGCGAGAGCGGAGCAAGCCCCTGACATCTCACCTGTGTCCAAAAATCAGTTTAATATCGAAGTTCCCCAATGGGGGACGTATCAGATATTAAGCTGATAAGAACAGATACTACACTTTGATCTTAGCCAAAAGGCCGAGAAGCGATAACATGCACGAGTCCAAGAGCAACGTTTATACTGCCACTTAAAAACTATCCTGAGACTCTCTTTTAGCAAAGTGTTAGTGTGTGTAACAAATCTTCGCCCATTACGAATCACATGTGTCTTGTGCGAACACGTTCCGACATTATTATTCAAAGTGTAAAATGTACTAGTCATTGGTACAAAATGGTGAAATTGTTATCAAACGTAAATAGATAAATTTTTGAGAACCAGCATGGCGCCAACGTTGACTTCACTACGTGCAGCAACTCAACGTACCCGAGTGCGTTCGGAACACCTCTGCGATAGCTGTGCAAAAAAGGGCGTGGCTCTTGTGGGAAATCGCTTCCGGCGGGTCGCTGGTGTCAACGGAAGTAGATCTGAGCATTTGGCTTGGTTGCGTATGACAGGCCCGTGGGTCTGTATGAGTGCGTTAAACCC